>OX384542.1:38133317-40702893 GCA_947538895.1 Neoitamus cyanurus
TTCATTAAACTTGCTTTGAATTGAGCGGCCATTTTAATAGGAAAAATTATGATAGAAGATTCGAAATCAATGAGCTGAAAAACCTCTTAATGCAGATTTTCTTCGCAGTTTTACTTTTTCGGTAGCCACTTTGCTTCCGCCATTTTGAATTTGGAAATTTTGATGCCAAACTCGAATTCAGCAACCCCGAAAACCTCCCAGTGCTAATCTAAATTACAATCTCTTAAAGAGTAACATTACCGGTACCCATTTCGAGTCCGCCACCTTGAATTTTGGCAGATTTTAATACTATTACTATACACAGACGTGTTCATATCAAATTTAATTAAAATTAGTTTAAATAGAGAAATTTCGGTCGCCATATTGGATCATTCATCAATATTGGCATTTTTGGATATCTCATTAAGATAGTAGTTGTTTGGCGTGAGTTCTGTGTCGCTGTGTTAATTAATTAAAACAAAAAATTAGTTAAACAATTAATAATATTGTGAGTCTTGAATTTATTAATCACCTTGCACCCTCCCCTTGTATGGGGTACATCTTAAACGTTTGGGAGTTACAGCGTGATTCATGAATTCGATATGCACATTATTACTTTATTTTATTTATGTTTTGATCCACTCAACACATCTACATCAAACATACGCGAAAAAATTACTATCACAATCTCCTTTCCACAAATGGCATCAATGTTGATCTACCACTACGCCGCGAAACTATTTAGCACAATATCTGGTGATCGAATTATCATGTCAAATGCTGATTTAGATGCATCCTAGAAATGTTGCTCTATTAATAAGTAAGTACCTTTCTTTGATTGCTCGTAAATGCACTTATATATCTTTCACACGTAACATAATCCGGTATTTCGCAATTTCACAACTAGTGGATATTGATCTCCTAGACTTTACAAAGTTGTATGTGTCATAATCAACTCATGATTTGCTTTTGACGATCATATTGATTCTATCATAAGCCGAGCCAACACGAATTTGGGCTTTGTAAAGCTTTTGGCCAAAGGAATTCAACGAGCGTTACATCTCTAGACTTCTATACTGCACTTTTGCTGGATGGCTCCTCGAATATACTAGTCCTGTTTGGTCTCTTTTTTATGGGTGCCACATTAAACGGATTGAATCTGTTAAAGGTAGGTTCCTAATGTTTGCTCTGAGCGGTCTTCAATAATTATTTCCATTGAATCCTTGAAAACATAGGAAAACCTCCAGAACTGCTCTAACTTTTGATTGTCTGCAACCAAAATGCCCAAATTGAAAATGATGGATCGAATATGGCTACCGAAAAAATTAAACTTCAAGGAATTATCTTGAAAATATGCACTAAGAGATCTTCGCGGTCGCTGATTTGGATATTGCCATCAAAATTTCCAAATTCAAAATGGTGGATCCAATATGGCTACTAAATTTCCTCAATTTTAAGCAATTTTGATGAAATTTAATATGAAAACCTCTTTGGAGTAACAGAACTCTAATCCACCAAAATTCAAGATGGCGTATAATTACGGATATAATGAATAATAGATTTTTAATAAAATAGAACAAAGTGTAAAAGATGTAGGAGTTTACTATTTATTTTCCCGGAAAGAGGCGTTGTGGTAAGAATATGAAAATCATATAGAAAACATGCGGGGCAATGTGTTTGCCAAATTTCAGATGACAAGATTAATAAATGTGGAAACTATTGGTGTTTAAATTTGAAACTTTTTAGAGCGGCAAAAAGTTTACCCCTTCCGAATGGAAATATGTGCAAAAATTGATTTCTTTATAGTAAAAGTTTTGGGAGAAGGTGGAAATGATGCATGAGGGTATTGTGTATAAATTAACCACGCTGGGACATACACGAGAGGGGTTGCAGAAGGGAGGGTGTGAAAAATTAAGGAACAACAATATAATAGTATCCCGGGCAATACCGGGTCCGGGTAACGCCGAGTCCGGGCAAGTTAGTTAATTAACAACAAGCTAAGGGGATATATTTCACATCACGTCGGCACTCTGGCACGTTGAATAATTAAAATAATTATTTAATAAAGTAAAAAAGTACAAATCATGAATCGTATATCAACCAAAGATGAACTAAAACCGAATAGTAAATTTATACCTTTATAATTTAATACCTTAATTGGTATTAATAGAACAAAAAGCCGTATGGTCGACTAGCAAAAATTGATGAATTCAAATCGAAACCCAAATTAGTTACATAAAAAATCTCGGAACGAATCATTGCTTCAGCCAAACAAATCATTGCCCGTGATTCTTGCGCTGAAATTGAAAATTCATAGAGAATTGCTTCATAGGGCTAGGGGCGGCGTTAACAACATCTTAAAAAATCTAAGGAGCCGAGAGCAGAAACAAAGCTAAAAGAAGAAAAAAGTTGTCACCAGCCCTACCGAAAACGACTACAATTTCTTGAAGGGGTGTGCTTAGCATACGGCCCAATGAATATAAAGTACTTTCTCAAGAAAAAGGGTGCACGTTCTTTGTAGGGAGGAATGATGAGCTTTTCGGAGTAATATAAAGTGTGGCGATGCAATCATAAATTCATGAAAGTTAAATTTACATGTATTTTGATTTTGAAATTTAATCATGAACACTGTGATAAAAAAATATAAAGAGATTTGGTTTTACAGAAGCCCACCTAAAATGTGATACGTTACATATCTTATTACACGAAATTATGTAAAGTGGGTGGCACGCATCTTTCTCGTCTGCGTGTAACGATTTTCTCGTTAAAAGATTTACAGCGTGATCATCGATCAAAATACATGAACACTTCTATGGATCATAACTCCTCCACTTGAGGATAAAACAGACGGAATAACGAACATCAGTTAAGAAAGACTAATTGACACAAATTACTTCGCCCGGTCAAGGCATACTCGTATAGGCATTTTTACTTTTTTCTTAGTTTATTTTTTCAATATTTGTGCGGTTGGCGAGGTATCCACGGCGGGTGGTCGATCCTTCCCTTAAACTGTGACTCGGCAGAAAATTGACTCGTCATCACCATGTTAAATCTAAGCACTGCCCACCTTATTCTATTTTTGCTATCTCCCACTTTTTTCTCTCTTTTCCTAATTTTTTTTTTACTTTCTTTTATTCTCCTGTGGGTCCTTCATTTTCTTTTCGGATTGATAGACACATTCAGACAATTCCATGCCTCTTCAGTTGTGCAAACAAAATTCTTTTCGAGCTCTACCTTCTTTCCGATACCTTCGGGGAGTTCTTGCTTGATAGTGTACGATACAGTGCGTATAGGACATATTAAGGTGTAAATTTGCCTGTAACAATGCATTCGTTGCACCCACAAAAGAAATAATAAAAACGAATTTCTCCATTGTGAGCGACAGCATTTCGAGAACACGATGAGTGGAATGATTACTTGTATATTGGATATTAACATATGTAAATGACTTAATGAAAATTGAGAATTTTTTGTGATTTGGTGTAGTTGATTCGGCTGTAATTTAATAAATTTAAAAAATAATATAAAACTAAATTCTATAGGTAGATATTTTATTTAAAGTTCATAAGGTTCGCTGATTTATACCGGCGATACACTGACGGCTAAAAGTAACATCTGTAATATTTAATTATAAATAATCAATATTTATAATAACACTTCAGCGTCAAAGGCTACTTAGAAATCCGGCTCACATACAGCAAATCGAGAAGTAGCTTTTGAGCTGTTAGATCCACTCAATTAATTGAGAAAATTGGCGCGGAATTTATAAATTAACTTAAATTATGGATAAGGGGTTACTATGTCATTTATTGAATTCTTAAGTATATTATTATGAGAAAACGATTTCACAATAATTCTTGACGGATTTGACAATTCTGACGGCTGGTAATATTGGACAATTCCATGCTCTCATCTTCATTTACCGAACATGAAGTTCTTACAAGTTAATCATCAAAAACGTTGTATGGTGTGACACGTGATTGTATAAAGTAGCCTCTGCGGAAGGTGTATTCGACTTCTTCGCGTGTTATAAATCTGAGGTAAGAACCATAAATATTATAAAGCGAAGGAAAGAACTCTAGAATAATCTATCATAATAATACTTTCACTAAAAATTTAAAACATTTCATTAATTTAGCACTAATGTTCAATACTAAATTTCAGTTAGCGTATGTTATAAGCAGCTATTCTATAAAATTAACTAAAATAATCAAAAGAATTATCTATCTCGCTAATTCGTAAATTAACTGTCTAAAACCTGAATATCGTATGGCAAGAGGGCCGGCAATCTCAACCGTTTTAGAGTTACAGGGTGATTCATAAATTCGGGATGTACATTATTATTTAATTTTTATTTTTTTATATAATTAACACAGCGACATCAAGTTCACGCCAGACAATTACTATCTTTCTAAAAACACCACCAATATTGATCTACTTCTACTAGGTACTGCAGGTACAGTCACTTGCGAAAGTGAAAAAATGCTTTAAAAGGACCTCGCACATTTTGTATGGAAATTGCGTTTCAGTTAAATTGGCTGAATTTTTGGTATTTTTACAAAAATCGCTTGTTGGTTCAAAAAATTTGTGGGCTTAGCTATAAGCCAGTCCTCAACATCTGGACTAACCCACCTGCATTTCCGAAAACGGCATGAGAGTTGATCTTCAGAGGAGAGCGATGGACGAGTCGTACTGAGTGTGTGCCGGCGATAACGTTGACGGCACGGCTAAGTTCTTTGGACTCGATATAGTATTCCGTCCGATTTATTTTGTCTGTTCAAAAAGAAATAAATTGAAATTATCCGAGCCAGTTTGTTTTAATGTTTTCGGAACTACGGCCCTGTAGCAAGCTTTGCTCCCTCCTATCGAGCGCTTGTACAAAACCTTCGGTAGTGCAGCGGAAAACACACGGACTTCCACGCCTAAGTCTGCGGTTCGAGCCCGTCTTTGAATTTTTTCGGAACTTTTTGTCCCCGAAATTTGTCAGCTAGCCGCTCGGCTCGGCTGGCAAATTTCGTAACAGTATGTTGTTCATGATTCATGATGATGAGCAAAATGATGAGTGAATTTCGAGCTGTAGTGTTATTCAAAAAATATTTTCTTCAAGAGTACCGGGCGTCAATGAGAGTTTTTGGCAAGCTGTACTTGCGCAAAGTTCGAAATTGACACATTTTCGGGAATCATTAATTTTTTTCGTGTCTCTCAAGAACAAAAAATGTTTTTTTTTCACTGTAATCCGGATTTACTTCGTCTGTCCTTGGATAAGCTTAGGTGGTTTTGGTTAGCCAACAAAATTGTTCGCAAAGTTGCACCTACCCGAAAGTGAAGTTCACCTTTTTATGAAACTTGTGGTGCTCGTAGAGCAAAATATTGCCGGTCATCATATTCAGCTGATCAAAACCATAAAATTCAGCCACACCACAAAACTTGAAATACGCCTAGTAGCCAACTCTAAACCTTAACATTTTGTAATTCTAGCGGACTTTAATCCTTAATATTTAAATGCATATGTATATCACAGTTGGCACAAGTGGAATATTTTCATGGAATTGTGATAAGGGAATCAATCCAGCAGTCGAGTTATTATTCTGCGTATCTATGATAGACATTTATTGATGTATAGATACGCATCCATATCTGTGGGCGTAAAACTATGCAATTCTTTAATAACTTCAGCGGATTCACTGCTTTTGACTTTCTTCGCGATGGTGGGCGTCTGGGAGGTTATGCCCATGAAGAATGAATGATCAGCGTTAAAAAATGAACAACATACCAAAAATTCAGCCAATTTAACCGAAAGAGAATTTCCATACAAAATGTGTGAGGTCGTATCCAAAATTTCACGTTTTATCCAATGTTTCTTCGCAATTCATGTAATTAATGCACCTCTTTTTTTATTTTCATTGAACTATCTTGTTGCCTTTTTAAGAAGGCACAACACGTTCAGGTAGAGAGAGGATATACAAATTTATGCGTAAAAAACCTTTTGCGAAAAATAAAAAAAAAAATAAGTTAAAAAAAATTGATTCATTTTAAATAAGTTTTTAATTTGAGAAAAAGCATTTTGGGATTCATTGAAGTCAAATTTGTTGTAAAACGCAGAATTTTTAAAATTCTGCAAAAGCTTTTCTACGTATAAATTTGTATCCTCTCTCTACTTGGACGTGTTGTGCCGCTATGGAAAGGAAACAGGATGGAAAATTCAGTAAAAATAGAAGGAAAGGTATATGAATTACATGAATTTGAGAGAAACGTGAATTTTAGGGGTTTTTCAGGCATTTTTTTCACTTTTGCAAGTGACTGTGACTGTGGTAGGTAGAGGTAGATCAACTTGGTGGCAATTTTTGAAAGTACATTAAGATAGTAGTTGTTTGACGTGCGTTTGATGTCGCGGAGTTAATTAGATCAAAAGATAAAAAAAAAAAAAAGTTTGTGCATCCTGTAACCCGAAAGGATTCCCCCTCCCCACCTGTCATACGATTTTTTGTTCAGCTAGGTGAGGTCCATCACCTTTATAATTTTTGGATGCGCTATACGAAACACTCTGTATAAAGGGCGCCTCGCTCCATCTTAAACTATAATAGGACCGGCATGGCACTGCAAACTGTGTTGGAGAATATCGATATTCGTCTGTTTTTATGCAAATTCCTCCCTTGCTCGGAGCGAAATAATGTAATTCCACATTTCTCATCATAAATTTATTTCTCATTGTGATCTCAGTTGGGACATATTTTCAGGAACAGGAACTTGTTTTAGACAGATTTGTTTATGAATTCCGTGGATCCGCCACTGCTTAAGAGGAAGTTCTGCTGCTGAATTCTTGAAGGTATCTTATAGTCACCTTTTTTAATTTAGAATATAATAAAATTGGGGTTATTTCCATTAATTGTTTTCTCCTTAATAAATGTACCAAATTCGAAATCAATTGGATGATTCGTTTTCCCAGGGCTTGGTACCCTGTTGTTAAAAATCGTGTTTCAAGAAAAAAGATCTTTAAAGCATGTACAAATGTACCTAATATATATGTACATATGTACAACCTCGTTCATCGAATTAGGAACACTCGTAATTTTGTTGAAATGCTCTTTTTATATATTAAAAAAGAAATGAAGGAAAAGTAATATAAAAATAAAAGTTCACTTTTTACATAGTCTATTTAGTGGTTAAAAAATAACGGACACATAAAAACATTCTAATATTTTGTAGAACCACCCTTCGCATCTATAACTGCCTTAATTCTATGTGGCATGCTTTCAAAGCACCTTTCAATCAATTCTTTTGTATCGAGGCTAATTTCCCACACATTGTTTATATTTTCCTTCAGGACTGCTATAAAAGGATTGGGGACTGAATAAACCTTAGATTCAAGGAGACTCCAAACGTTCTCAATGGGATTAAAGTCAGGCGAATTGCCTGGCCAAGGAAGAATAGGGATACCAGAGCTGTTCAATAAATTTCTGATTGATCGTGCAGTATGACAGGGTGCACCATCGTGCATAAAGGTGTAAGACATGTCGCAGGATCTTAAATAATTATAATGCGGTATAAAATGTCCTGGAGCACTTCCTCGTACACGTTTTTGTTCATAATTCCATCGACAAAAAACAGTGGTCCAGGTCCATCGGCAGAGATACAAGTCTATATCATCGTGGCTAGTGGGTGATTCACGGTTCTTGCAACGCAATCTTCATTGTACCGCTCTCCTAGCCTCATCTAGACAAATTGAGGGTTCTCCGTAACAGCTTCCAGCCTGCACTCGTCGCTAAATACTGTCTGAAAGTAAAAAAAAAATTGTTTTATCAGATATTTGGGTTCTCAGCGCAAAATAGTTCCAAAAATATGTTAATTAATTAATAATTGATAATTACCTTCTTAAAACCTGCTACTGTATAATGACTATAACTTTTAGCCCACTGAATCCTCGCTCGTCGCATCCTCGCCGTGAGTTTTGGCTTTTTTGGAGGCCGTCTTGACGTTAGGTTCGCTTCGTATAATCGTCTCCATTAGGTCATTGCTGATATTTGAATTCCGTCACTTTGTATGGCCTGGTGTAATGTGGTAAGAGATGCAAAACGATTTCCGCAGGCCTTTTGGATGAATCTACGGTCTGTTCGAGGTGTCGTTTTCCTTTTTCCGCGGCAATTTTGACGCCTACTGTTGATATCCTCTGGATTTTCCTATACTCCTTTTGATATTCTCATAAGAGCTTGAGGAGATAATTCCTCTTTTCTTGCGATTTCTCGAAAGGAAAATTTCCTTGTATTCTTTCCCATTTTTTGCACTTTTGCAAGAATTCTTTGCAAAAATTACAACTTCGCAAATGTCCGCAAAAATTTGGAAAAAACACCTTTTCCGATTCCTTTAAACTGATATACACAATCGCCTTTTAACGCGCAGATAATCACTTGCCAAACACTTTTCAAAAAGTGATGAAATTCGTATTTTTCACATAGTTTTTATAGTGACACAAACTTTCCGAAAACAGCCATAAAAATGGTCAGATACAAAAATTGTCATTAAAATCGATTAAGGGACATGGGTGTGTACTAATTATTTTATGTTCTGTTTAAAATATTAATGCGATCAAGAAAAAACGACTCTCCTCGGAAAAACCCGCAATTTAAATGTGTTGCAAGTAGATATTTCCAAAAAATACAAAAGAGTGTTAGTGTTCCTAATTCGATGAACAGGGGCTGTATTAATGTGATTTGTCGGATACGTGGGAATTTTTTGTGAAAAATAGGTGGTCCCAAACAGGTTATATGTATAGGTACGCTGCCACCATAATAGGTAAACTTAATTAATTGCCAGATTCACACAGTAGGAGTAGTTGGTTTCGCTGGTTGAATAAGGCTAGGAAATGCAACAAGTTTCCTACTCTAACGTACGAAAGTGCCTTGAGGAAAATATTCCAAGAAAATAAGTTACCTATTTTGGTTCAAATGAAACTTCTCCTAAGGCTGAGCAGAGCTTTCATAAATGAAAATAATATACATATAAATGGTAGATGACATCGGCAACATTATTCTGACTAACAACGAAAAAGCAGAGGCCTTTGCTAAATTCTTCCACAGGAAAAATGAATTAACGTCTGCCTACTCAGATCAACCAACAACACTCCTGGTTACTGATAGTATCATTGAAATTAAAAACACCATCATTGACAACTATGAAACAATTAAACCGTCTGTAATAAAACTGCTCCTACGAAATTTAAAAAATAAAAAATCTCCGGGACCCGATGATATCACAAATATTTTACTGAAACACCTGCCGAAAAAAAGCAATAGTTTACTTAACAAACTTCTTCAACGCTTGCCTAAAACTTGGAATTTTCCCTAAAATGTGGAAAGAAGCATCAGTCTGTTGCATCCCTAAACCGCAAAAAGACCCATCAAAACTGGAGAGTTACCGCCCAATAAGTCTACTAAGTTCACTAGGAAAGATTTTTGAAAAATGCATAAAAAGAAAAATTGAAACTTTCGTGGAAACAAACAAAATTCTTCCTGACGAGCAATTTCGACATAATCTCGACAACAAACTCTCTACAGGACTTTTAGCCCTTGACATCGAGAAGGCGTTTGACACTGTCTGGCACAATGCTCTTATCCACAAAATGATCGCTTTAAAATTCCCTACTTACCTGACTGAAATCATTCAAAATTTCCTATATCAAAGAACATTCTCAGTTAAAATTGGCAACTCTGGTCATAGCCACAAAATATCCAATCGGGATTTTTATTTTATACAATTTATTCACATCTGACATTCCCTCTCTTAAAAACTATGAAAGTTATTTTATTAATTTAATTATTCGCCGATGACACCGCTATTATCTGCAAGTCCAAATGCCCTATCACCATCATTACTACGTTAGAAAATGCTTTTAATTCTCTCTCGAATTATTTCTTTAAATGGAAGACGAAAATTAATGTCTCAAAATCTCAAGCCGTTTTTATATGACGCAGGAGAATAGCGCAATACCTCCCACCTCGTGACTTATACCTTGCTGGTAATCAAATTTTATGGAAGGATAACCTAAAATACCTTGGCCGCAAATTGACTTACAAAGAAAACACTTGCCAGTATAAAAAAATGCGACATGATAATCAAAATGCTGTACCCCCTAATAAACAGAAAGTCTTTACTAAACATAAACAACAAAATTACAATTTGCAAAACGATTTTCCAATCGATGATGTTATATTCTTCCGCAGTCTGGGGTAACTGTGCCAAATACCACACTAAACTACTGCAAACAAAACAAAATAAAATTTTAAAAATGATGCTTAATCTGCCCTGGCATTTTTCAACCATTCAGCTACACCACCTCGCTCAAACAATCTTCATCGCAGATAAAATTAATCTGGCACATATCAGACTGTATCAAAGCTGCCGAAAATTTAAAAATCCACTTATACGTGCTCTAGTACCAATTCTAATAAGTAGCTAATCCCCACCAATCGGTATAACATCATAACTTTTTACCATAAAGACTCAACCGATAATATTATCCTTAGTTTTTAAGTAAACTCTCTTTCACAAAAAGGTTTTTTTTGTATACTTTTTCCTTTAACATAAATGAGTAGTACCTACACTACTTCACGCAAAATCTATAACTAACTCAAGAGGAACTAAAATAATATTTGTATCAATAGTTGTAAAGGTTGTCCAAAGCTGAACTCTTAAATTTGTACTTAGCATAATACTCAAATCCCATATGTATCAGAAGTAAGTATTCAGTCCGAATTGAGATCAGATTATAATGAACACAAACCCCCGACATCAGGAGCAATATAATATTGCATGGAAATCACTGTTACTGAACCAAGTTTAAAGGTCATGTCGAAATGGCATTTCGGTTATTTGAGTCACATATGTACCTATCTGTGCATGCCCATACAATATACTGTACGATTGCAATTCATCCACTAGCAATGCCATAGATACAAGGGAAGATAAATGAAATTCCTTTTGCTAATACCCTCCGGTATGCTTTAATTTCGGCGGCAAAATTTGCCCACCTTACCTACTTGCGTTTCCATGCTTACGAACACACCTCTATAGACGAAACTACCACTCTTCTGCGTAAGAAGTGAATTTATGACAAAATTTACTGTAATCCTCGTTGATACTAGAGCACGAAACTGTATTCATTTATGTCGGATTTAGTGCAGTAATCAGAACAGTAAAACCCCAAGCAGTGCATATACGCAATAAACGGCCAGCATTAGAATTCCACGAATTCAGCGCTTGCAGCTGGAAAGTTTAACATAGCTGATCCCTATACCTTTGGGTATGCGTTGAATGTATTTGTTCTGTGTCCATAACATACCAAAAAACAATCAGGCTTGGAAGCTATAGCAACAATTAGCTCCTCTCCTGGCGTTCTCAAGTGGTGCAGAACGAATGCGATTCGAATTTCAAATCAACGAAGGACTGGAGGGTAGTATGGCTGCCCAAACTGACTGGATGAGACTATCGTACTGATGCCCTGGGTACCAGCAACTTATGAAGATTTTGATGGAATCAGAGTTTTAATAAGAGGACCACGTGTACACAAGATCTTTCCCTGGGCCTGTTAGGATAATTGGATTGGAAACGGTCGGATAAAAAGAATGGAGAGGCACCAATTTGTCCTTAATACGCAAGAAAAAAGTATTTGTTTTTCACTTAAAGTCTCGATTTGTACCTAGTCAAATAAAACGATGCATAAAAGGTAAAATTATAGGGGCCCTGTTCAGATCAAAGTAGAGGAAATACTCTAAAATTGTTTCAATTCACTTTTTGTTTAAAGACAATTAACTGAAAAACGGCTGAAACCCTTAATACATGAAAATCAAATGATGACAGTAGGACACACCATGCAAAGAGGTATTAATTAGACCTCTCTGCCCAATAGAAACATGAAAGGGATTTTTTAGGGAACCATTCACTCGCCAAATCCAAATGAGGGTTGTCGGGTACTTATACGCAAGCGTTAAATTGCTACAAAATAGCTGTTCAGCTGTACTATGGTAAACCAATCCCTTTCGAATTGTGACTTGTTTCATAAAAAGAACGTGAACATTTCCGAACCGAAGGGAGGCCTTGTTGGGTTGTGTGTGAAAACTAAAGCAATTGGTACTAACCAGAACCAATTGGAAGATGTAGGATATATTCTTCTTTTGTCAAGATGGCTGAATTCCTAAGGATTTTTATGTTTTATAAAATAGAATATTTTCAATTATAATCAAAGTTCCAGATCCGAAATTTGTGATATTATTTTTTTATCAAGAATTGTTATTCAGAGTTCTCCATTGCAAACTTGGGAATAAATAAAAGTTATTTATAAATCCGGAGACGAGTTTGGGAAAATAAAATTAAGTATAAAGATAATTTGTAATTATCAATAGGTATCTACATATTTATTGAAACCCCATCAATGCTGAAAAATGTCAGAATAGGCTATTTTCGGCAGATGTAACCACAATGTAAAATGTAATGAACTTTTATTTCCACTTTTTAATTTTTTAATTTCTTTATTTAATAACTGCTCGAACACATTAATTTTATATACGCATTTCTAGATGAAATTTTTCGAACCCATTAATTTTACATACGCATTTTTCTAAATGAAAACCGGTTTTCAACGGACTCATTCTTCATGGATCTAAAAAAAATGAGTAAAAAATTGTAATTCCGTGGATCAAAAAAAGATGAATGCTTCACGACCGTAGAGTCCTGGGAGTCAAGGACAAAAATCTACAGAAGAAACTACTAGAAATTGAGCAGCTAAATCTAGAGAATGCTAACATATGTATCTATAGATTGTAGCGAGGGTCGAAGCCGAAGTCACATCAAACAATCAGTGATATGGCAGTCACATGTCTCACACGGACCATCTACCAGTAAAGCAGTGGAGAAGATCGCAGCACGTCACGCATCAAACCAGAAAAAGTGGAACTCCTTCAGGCAAATGCAGCAGCAAAAAGGTGACAGTGTATCTTTTAACAATGAAAGTAGGAAATTAGGTAACTTAAACAAAAATAAATTCTGCAAAAACTTTCCGGCAGATAGCTATTGCAGGGCATGCGGCCAAGTTCATAAGTACATACATATATGCACAGCGTACGGTAATAAGTGCAGCAACTGCAAAAAGTGGAATCATTATTCTCAGATGTGCAAAAGTAGGAAGGTAAATGAGTTAAAAACAAATATTAACTCAAAATGTTCAGCGTTATTTATCGATACTATTGATCATAAATATGAAAACCAAATTACTCAGAATAGTGCGTGGTTTGCGAAAAACAAAGTGCAGTTGGTGCCTCTTAATTTTAAAATAGACACGGGTGCCGAAGTTAATTTTCTCCTATTTAAATACTTAAAACTACTTAAAAATATTGGACTGAATGGCACAAAAATCCGACTAATCAGTTCAAAATTTAACTTAAAGACAACTATACTCCGAAATTAAATAAGCATTAAAAAATTCTATTCCAAATTGAGTAATACGAACATATTAAACAGAGAATACTTATTTGCTTTTCCTTTAAATCATAAAGCGATCAATACCAAAGTAGTTTGATGGAATCAAACTTTGTTCATCACCACATAAAGATGAGCTAATAGCCTTCCTAATCGCTTTTGGCGAAATCTTTAACTCAAAAGTTCGTTTTATTATAATATGCGAAGTATAGAGAAGAAACGTGCTCACCTGATTCCGTGTGGGTGCATATAGAAAAGTGAGAAAACATGATGACAATGAAGCATGATGACGTCGTGAATGATGTTTTAATCATTGTAGCCGTAGGTTATGAGTTCTCCTTTCCTGAATTTCTCGTTCAGCACGTATAGTATACAAATACAGTTGCACATGTAGAACACTAAACTAACGTTTCACAATGGTCTAACTGGAAATAATGGTGGTTGGAAGAAACATAACTTAGACTTAATGATTTATTTCTAGTTTTATGTTTAGTGTTTTTTACGTCTTTCTCTTTATGCTCATCAGTTAATTGTTGTATAAATTTTTATCCATTTTAAAATATAAGCCACTTGAAACCACATGAACGCACTCTACTGATTAAGTGTTTTATTAGAAAATATGCCGACTTATTCCGCTTGAAGGATCAATATACGTCTAATATACATTTGTGCGCGATGACTGCATATAAGCAAAAGTTAATTGGCTGACTTAGGAGCCTGAAAATATCAAATGGATACCTACGCAGCCTGGACCGCTTAGGAGCCTTGGAAAAAAATTAAAAACCACGTGTTTCAATAACAAACTTTTAATGACTTCCGAACTGACCGATAACTAGGGAGAGTGAGAATGATCGCAGTTACAGGTTCACTACAAGTACCAAAAATATCGCAAAAGAGCAATAGCTGGTAGTGACAGATTTACGTCCTAAACAATCAATAAAAACAATATTTTTTTATGAAAATATGTATTTCAGTTCAGCCAATAGTGCCTGCTAGAATTCGATTTTGCAATGGTAAAACTCAGGGCTCGAAAATAATCGGTATTTCCTAATTTTTAAACGAAAAAGTCACCTACAAAATGGCAACTGTGATAAAAAATATTTTAATGGTATGTGAATTTTTGAAATCACTATCGACTGGTCGCATGATCACGAAAGAATGACTTTTTTTTTTATAAAAGTCATGACAAAACCGGTAATTTTTAACTTTTACTTTTCAGTCAAATAATAAAAGTCAGCAAATGACTTTTATTTTTCAGTCAAATAATAAAAGTCAAATAGTGACTTTTATTTTATCAATCTAATAATAAAAGTCATTTGTTGAAGAATTATTCATTTTGGCATATTGGAAATAGTAAAGTAGGGGAGACTGGGTACGGTTGTGCCACTTTTCATTTGAAGGCCCATAATTTTGTTAGCATGCCAGTTAGCTGGCACAAAGGTGTTTTTTATAGTAAAATGTACATTTGGCTACTGTATAAATACTAAAATGTGTCCCTAAGTACAATGGATTAACTCATAGGAGAAAATTTACAAAAAAGGAAAAAATAGCACAACCGACCCCACCCTGGGGTCGGTTGTGACAGTGCTTGCGGTCGGTAGTGCCAAGATTCAGAAATACACCAAAATGGTCTAAAATCATTTTTATTACAAGTAATATCTAATATATATTAATAATAATAAATAAAAGAAGCTTGTCTTCTTCAATAAAAATAAAGATATATATATCAACATACTTCAATAGTATATTACGATACAAGGGCGGTAAGTAGCCGATTGCCCACGATGGCGGTGTTAGACGCACGAGCGAAGCGATCGTGGGCAATCGGCTACTTACCGCACCGTGGTTAATTGATGATTTACCGCATGGAAACCCGTGCGGTAAGGTACCAATTACCCTGCACGTGTGGTGAAATAGTATATTACGATACAAGGGCGGTAAGTAGCCGATTGCCCACGATGGCGGTGTTGACGCACGAGCGAAGCGAGTGCGTTAACAGCCATCATGGGCACTCGGCTACTTACCGCCCGAGTTACGTATGCTATTTTTCAGCACGAGTGCGGGGTAAGTAGGAGGTACCTTACCGCACATGTTTCCATTCGGTGACTCATAAATTAACCACGGTGCGCTAAGGAGCCGATTGCCCACGATGGCGGTGTTAGACGCACGAGCGAAGCGAGTTCGTTTATAGCCATCGTGGGCAATCGGCTCCTTAGCGCACCGTGGTTAATTGATGACTTACCGCATGGAAACCCGTGCGGTAAGGTACCACTTACCCCGCACGTGTGCTGAAAATTAAATAAAAATACTTCCATTTCAGAGGTGAAAAGTAATGTAGGCCTCTGCTTGCCGTAAGGTCGCGCGATAGCTGACGCAATACTGTGACACACGTGGAGCCGGGTACGCCGCTTCTTTCTCCCCTTGCAACCACCGCGGTATTCCTAGTAGTTTTGCTAATTTTACGACTGGCACAACCGTACCCTGGCACAACCGTACCCAGTCTACCCTAAGGTTAATCATAAAATTATTTTTATTTTCGATTTTGAAAAATAAGAATCATATTGAAGACAAAGATAGAGTAAATAAGGTGTAGTAAGTAATTATTTAAATAGATAGCTGAAAACACAATATATAAAAAGCGAAAAACACTATCAAACAAGGAAATTTTACATTAAAACGCTTTTCTTCAATTTAAATGTTTCTATTTAATTTTACAAATAGTAACTTTTTAATACTTTCTTCTGCTAAACTTGTTCTCAAGTTAGTGAGCATTAGTTTAAATGCAGAAAAAGCCCTTCCCACACTTACTTATATGGCTGGAACAGCATGCAACAACATTGCGGCTTTATATAAAAAGGGATAAACATATTTCTTTTCTTCTCAATATAAATATTCGATAATATTTGCATCTATGTCGATGCGTTTTTCTACATAAGCATCTATTTCACCGTATGCTTTCAGATGATTCACTTTTATGCCCTCGTTTTCCAACTCTTCGTCCGATGAAATTGACATTTCTAAATTTTTGATGTTTTTCCTGAGAAGCGAGGATGTACTTTGATTTGAACATTCATCAAATATAGGCACTTCTCCAAATGATTGTGATGTACTAGTAGATGGTTGTAAAAGTGTTTTTTCTACTTAGAAATATATGATATCTATAAAATAGAGATACGTAGGTATTAACAACAAATGTTGTTAGCATCGTACATTTTCTATGGATTCCATTTGCATAGCGATCTTTTTCAAATGTAATTTAGTTTTTTCAAGTCGCCGAAGTCTGGGATCCAAAAACAATGTTGCAGAGATTGTTGGAATATCGAGCAATTTAATCTCTCTTTTTTCCACATAATTCAATATAATTGTGGACAATTCACTTTCTACAGCTTTTAGCTGCAATTTCAATTCCAACCGCATATGACATGTATATGAAAAACATGAAAGATGATATTATGTTTAGTTACCTTGTTTTATAGATTATTAAATACATATATTCACTCGTTAATGCAATCTGGTCAGTGCTCCAGGCCATATGGACATTTTACATTTAGTGTAAAACGGTGAAAAAACACAGTTAATATGTAGATTTAAGTAAAAATTATGACCATTTAAATGCTATGATAAATTTTTAATTATTATATTCTACATATGTTCAAATAAATAATCAACGTTGTCCTCATCACAGTCGCTAATAACAATAAGCGGGTCAGCATCGTTTTCGATAAAAATTACGTCTCCGTCACTTGTTTCATCATCTGAGAATTAAATTGTCAGAATTGCTGATATAGATAACTGTCGTTATCATTTTCTATTGATTGTTGTATT
The DNA here is from genome assembly GCA_947538895.1 of Neoitamus cyanurus. NCBI lineage: Eukaryota > Metazoa > Arthropoda > Insecta > Diptera > Asilidae > Neoitamus > Neoitamus cyanurus. The sequence goes on from OX384542.1 coordinate 38,150,589, forward strand.
TTAATGATATAAAATCTGGCAACCAATTTTTTGTCCTACCTTTCATCATCACTGTCATAATCATCTATTTTATTAATGCACGTATTTTTCATTTCACTCATTGCTCATAATGTATATATGTATATAGTCTCCTCTACAGTATACACACAGCTACTGCACAAAATCAAATAAACGATTTGATTCTTTCTTACTATTGCAGTAAACACGGATTACTTGCTGTATTAATTGTTCATTGAGCAGTTAGTACCTTACACCAGTAGAATATGCAAAAGCGGTGAATAGTTCTATTTTAAATTGTGCAAATGTTTACGAGCATTATAGGAAGAACAAAAATATACGTACGTAGAAAGCATAATATTTACATTATTGAGTTAATGCCCATGAACATTTTGGTAATGATGAAGAGCCAGTAATAATAGTTAAAGTCCAGTAATCCACATTTATCGCATTACTTGTAATGGTGATGGCTGTGATAATTCATTCTAAAGTAATGCATTATATTACAGCTCTGACTGCAACTTTATTATATGTACACATTTCCAGAGCTTCCAGACCTCAGTGGACCCTTACGGGGGTTTTAAGACTATGTTTGGAGTATTGCCGAAAATCATTATCTGATTTTTATTTTAAGAGCAAAACTTACATATTTCAATCGAAACATGATTTTGATTTTTGATAATCAAAAATAAAAATAATTTTATAATTAACTTTACTGTATCTCTACTTCCAATATGTTAAAATGAAAATTATTAGATTGATAAAATAAAAGTCATTAGCTGAGTTTTATTATTTGACTAAAAAATAAAAATCGAAAGTTACCGGTTATTAATTACTTTTATAATAAAAGTTACAACAAAATGGTTATAAATTTAATTTTAATTTTTATTCATATAATAACCGGTTATGTGTGACTTTTTTTTTAAAGTCATAAAAGTCACCAGCTCTAGGTAAAACCCATTAAAAAAACGAATTGATGGTCCATATATTTATATTTAAAAAACCAATAGATAACGAATTATCACGAGTTGAAAGCCACTGAGGTGGTGTGCACTCCCATTTGTTTTGTATAAAAAAATTATGTATTATATATATTTTGAAATTAACAGTGTCTATAGGGAATATTTAAGAAATATATTTGTTTTTATTCCACAAGTATAGGGAAAATTGCAAAGAGCAAATGCTACAATCACACTATGTAGTCCGAGACAAATGTGGGTTCAATTCTTCCCTACTTACATACCTTTGAGTTATACTGCAAGGAACAGCCGAATATTTGTAAAAAAATATTTCTGTCTGCGATTTCCACTTGACCGCGTGACTTGTAATGCCAGCATTACAGCAGCCTAGAAATATTACGTTCCCTTCCTCGAAGTCGAATTTGCCTTTGGCCAAATTATTTGAAAAGGAAAAACTAAAGAATGCCCGCACTGGAGGCTCTATATCGACTGTTTCAACTGTTCAATGAAGTGAGTGAACTCCGTGTGTAAAAGTTGGCGATTGACCACCCTGGGTGACGGGTGACTTCTGATATCGAAGGGGATGGGGTTGCAGTATTTCCTAAAGGGGCTGCTTATTCAGGTCCATCATCTTGATCACACGTCACGGGTGGTATCTTCGGTCCAGGCAGCTTTTATGTATTTGCAGTGAATGCGCATTTAAATTTATGGCAACCGGAGGAGCTCCTAGGACACTGTAAAAATATGGAAAACATTTTTTCCATCAGATCGATTTTCGTGTGAAACTTGCTGAATTCCATCAATTCAATTTGATATGCTCATTTGATAGTTTTGCCGAATGATACGATATGAAGGAATGTTCTAGACATCATGCTGACTTTATCTGGGAAAATTTGTGCTCAGTCAGTCTTTACTAACACCCTCTATGGGGTAGAAATCTATCTACAGGATGGAGTTTGTATGATGCGAGTATTTTGGGAAATGTTTCATTTCAAGTCTTGGGTGATAGCTGTTCCCATCGTGCATTTATTTAAAATCTCATGTTTCCATATGAGCAGGTTTTCAAGTCACCTACGGTGCAGCACAATAAGAATTAATAAAGGTTGTGCCGTTTAAATGTAATATTGGATGCATAAAAGGTATAAGTATAGACGAACTAAACATACTAAACATACTAGATGTCCAGTCGCTATATAAAACTTTGTGCCACAGAAAATCGAAAATATGCGATTAAAGGTGTGGTAAGCCTACCAGTCAAGTGGTAGCTTCAAATTTTCTTCCAGTGGTCTTCCTTCTAAGTTGCTTATCAATAATCTAAATTAATATACTACAGTACTTCTTTACCAAAAAGATTGAAGACCTAGCAAACCCTTAGCCAGCCTATATGAACGCGTTCATTACACATTGCGCGTGGCTAACTGTTTTAGCAAATGCAGTTCAAACAGTGTGTAACCATGCGCCGTGTTTGGAATGGTGTTATACAAAAATGCGTAGTACGGTATCCACTTATCCCAATCGTCTCTGTTGTTGTTGACATATAAGGTATTCGTTTAAGCATTTGGGGTTTCTCTCTAAAAGCCCCCATAGCCGGTCGAACAAATTGTGCAAACTTTTGTTTGCCAAAAAATACATGCTAAGCCATACACTACGCAAAGAATTGCGCAAACTTCAGTTGCATCTGTGTTCTCGTCGCGAAAACATGTGTGAAGTTGCGTGCTCCGCAAAAACAACACTGTACAATTCAAAGACGATGAAATTGTTATTGCGCGAACCAGGCCCGCCGCTAGCTGTTTGATCGCCCGCGTGCAATACCGATTATGCCACCCTACGACTACATATTGTGAGTTTTGTTAAAAAAAAGGCTATTTAATGTTTTTTCCATTATAGCGGGAAAAAACAAAAAATCTTAACGAAAATAAAACATTTATTTTGATTAGGTACTTAGTTATTTTTGTTTACTAAAGTGTAAAACCATATACTTAAATATTTATCTACAAAAATTTAACTGTTCTTGCCTTTATATTTGCGAAATCTTCTATCAACTTTCTTGTATCCAAGCTGTCTAAACTTTCATGATCAATTGAAACTATGGCTAAATTACTTTAATTTTTTTAAGGATTTTGAAAAGGATCTTTCACCACATGCAACGGAAACCGGCAGTGTAAGTAATATTCTTAGCGCTATTGCTGTGTTCGGAAATGTTGAAATTAAGTCATTGGTAAAAAGATATTGTAATAGGGTTTATGGATCATTAGACTGGTTTTTTCCAAAATGCAACTTTAATGGAATAATTTCATTAAACAAATCAATACCGTCAATGATTTAAGATTTACATCTTTACAATGTTTCATTAACTCATCATTGGAGTAATTAAATAAATTAACGCTAAAAAAGCCAAATACGTCGGTAAATGTTTTCAACTCCTCGAATCTATTAAGAATCTATTAAAGAAGTTATTGTCTGATCTAGGATACTAAAATAAAACTCTACACTATATTTGATTTTGAGGTCTACTAAAACCTCATCATTGTGTTCATATTGAAATTGTGTTGGTTCTCGTCTTGGACCTCAGAAGAACATTAACAAAATAATTGCAATTTAATGTGCGATCGTTACTGTTTATCCACCATACGAATACGTACAAGTACCTACCTAACCTACCAACTAAGAAATAAGCTCAGAGGGGATTCCACTATCTTCGCCAGTCCTGCCTTTCATAGAGTACGACTATGGATACTTGTATCGAATTTGGGCGCCACCCATCGGGGGCGGGCGGTTCCACCTGCTGACAGACGGGAACAAGTTGTCGAGTGCCGTTTTTGGAATTGTTCTAAAACTTTGTGTAAATGCTCCATTTATGGTCGCAGGTAGCGCCCTCAGGCCCTTACCGACGTCGCACAGTGGGCCAAAACGAATTTTAGGTGACCAAAAATCGATTTTCGTCATGTCAGAGATTTTAAAAATTTTAATGCCATTCGATAGCAAACTAAATGTATCACCTTATGGCAAAATTTTTTTTTAATATTCACCCCCCCTCTATGTGTTTGGAATGGCTAAAATCAGAGAAAAATCTGAACAGCTCATTTTCCTTATAAAATGTACGAGTTTTCTATGATTTCAAAGTTATATTGTGAAAATGTTTGTATGGGGAGGTTGAATTGTTGTTAATGAAATCACTTACTACATAGGAGTAGGTCTTATTAGGCCAATAACTTGTGATAAAAGTCAAACAGTTTTTTTAATAATAGCATTTTAGTTGAAAAGGGCGATTTTTCGTTCAAATTGTTATTTCTTTTTGACTTTAAAAAAAATGGCCACAGATGGCCACGCTCTCCTTAATACCAATGAAAGTATAAACCCTCCTTTATCATTTAAAACCAAAATTGGCTGCGTCCACCTGCGGCCTTGGGAGAAAATTGCATTTGAAGTAAAGTCTACCTTGCTTTCACGTGCATATTTCCACACAATGTTCCCATTTATCAGACATTTTATGACTTTTAAGGCTGCATAATGTTTGTTTGGGAAATAAATTACAGTTTTCCTAATGCACGTTTAGGATTAACGACATCATTTGTATTTAAAGAAGTTATATTATTACGTTTTATGACATTTTTAACTGACTTTGACTTACTCTGCATATGCGCCCTATTCAGTATGTGCTTAGTACTTTATAACAACCAGGTAAATACGTACGATGATTATTGACTCTGATTTTTATGACACCTAATTTGTTTTATTATAATTGCCTGACATAAGGGAGAATTGTAATTGTGTGTGTGTTTAAAAACATCAGTTGCAGGTAGGTGAAAGTAACGGAAATCTTAGCTACTTAAGAGGTTATTACCAGCTTAATTTTGGGTTTTCAATTTTTTTTTCTATTGGCTTAATTAATTCCTAAACATCCCTCGAATCAAAAGAAACTTTGTAGAAAGGTGTACTTAAATGTTGTAATGTCTCTAAACCAATTTGTCCGAAGCTACTCTTTCAATATTTTTTTTTAACGCGTTTTTCTCGGAACCACTTTTAAAAATCTGCCAGCAGTAGAACTCGAACAGTTTTCATCCGATTGACTTCAAATTTTAACTGGACCTTTATTATTAAATTGTCTATAGAAGTACACACGATTGTATATCAGGAAAAAAAGTTATAAGCCATTATAAAAAAGGATATTAGGAATAAATGAAAGAATGATGCATTAGAAAGTTGTGTGAGACTATTCGAATTTTTGTAAGATATACATATGTATGGTGCAGTGGGGAGAGGTTATAAAATGATACGTACAATAGCATAAACAAAAAGCCATTGAAATTAGAAAAACGAATGTGGGAAAAGAAATTCGAAGAAAAGAGTGAATAAAGGTGACATGTTGCTCCATGACACGGAAAATGAAGAAATAATTTATTTATTGTGGGAAAAGTGTTAGGAATTGGTGAAAGATATTTTGGGGTTGGGTTTATAAATGGATGCCTGATTATATGGGACTACCCGCACTCCGGTGGGGAATATGGGGGAGGGGATTTATAGGAGAGGGGGTGTGAAATATTTTTTTTTTTTTTCAAATACACAGAAAAATATTGTTAAAAATAATGAAAACGAAAATGGGAAAAGATTTGCGAAAATTGAAAAAAAAAATTTTCGTCGAAAATACCAATATTTTTATTGTTTTGCATAAATTTGTAATTTATTTTTTTTTTATTAAATATTGATCATGCAGAAGACAAAATAATTAAAGAATAAATTAAAAATGTTGTGAAAACTTTTTAAATAACATTAATAATTCATTTATGGAGTACTTCAAATTTCTTTGATTTCGTTAGCGGCACCCTGTAAACCAATTAAATATTTTTTGTTGGCAGTTAAGGGGTAATAATGTCAAAATTAATTAGCCTAAATTTCATTATGATATCTTTAACTCAACAAAAGTTACAGATTTTTGATAGCGACCAAGTCGTTTTGGCCCACTGTGCGTCGGTCGTTTCTTGTACCAGGGGTACTACAACAACGTTTTGAATCGTTGAAACGTTGAAAAAAAAACTTCGATTAATGAGTTTTGGCCAGCTTTTTGGCGTTTTAGCCCACTGTGCGCCGGTCGGTTTTTTTTTCCATGCGATGACATTTCTTATGCTGTAGGTGGGGTGGATATTTATTATAGCAATGACTTTGAATATTACGTGATGAGTCGCTCGATTTGCCGCCCCCTTGGACGTGCCGCCCGCTTACGGTGGGCCTGGCGCCAACATCGCCATATACGACAAAATAATTTTCGCAATGCCACCCATTGCACAAAAGTTTTCAAATGCGTTTGATTTTCATCAACCAGATGCGCAACGCACAAAACTGCACCATACACTCGAAATATGTTTGCACAACGGCGTAACGGCGCAATAACAATGTACGGCACTGCGCGTTTTCTCATTATTTTTCATGGATCTATTGATGGTAACAATGCCGTACAAAAATACATGACCAAAATGTACTCACTCTATTTGTGCTTTTGAATTCTCACCTGCACTCAGTTGGACAGCTTACAAGGGACGGCATAGTGCTGAATCTTATTATTTTATGCCCTTATATATATTATTCTATAAAGGTCTTCTGGTGGTTCAAATGACCCATCAATTTTTGACACGGGCCTGTAGTCTATTCGTTGGGATTATTATGATATATTTAGTTCTACTAGTTCCACTAGTTGTTCTGGTAAATGGTTCCACTCTATCTATGAATACTACATCGAACACATTTTCCCATATATGTATGTATGGATATATGTGTGCGCAATGTGCATATGAAGTTCTATAAGTTTTTTGAACATTCTTGATTTCCCCAAGTGACTGTCTGTGGGTGTTGAGTGGAAATTATATAATGATCTTTGTATTTCATTTTCATCGTCTATATATTTTTGCGGTTTGTACATTTCAATGTTTATATTCTTTAACATTTTGTTACCTAGGCTTTTGAATGCGGTTATATTAATTTCATTAAATAGTTGACTTTCGGCCGTAAGCTTCAGAGTCGAAGTCTGAATTTCTTTAATGACATCTTTCTCCAGTACCTCGTACGCCAATTATGAGAATTTTATTATTCTCTAATTTTAAAAACAAACGCCGGACATTTATTTGAGACTATCTTATATTAATTATGAGAACTTAATTTATGTCTGTTTGCTATCGAATCTAAGATGGAACTGTCTGTGCGTGAGATACTTTTATCTCGATTGCGGCCGCGTTGGTCAGGATGCTCTAATTGTCACATAACATAGTGATGACTCGTTGCATTATTTAGTGCCGAAGAAATGCAACTGCTACACTTATATGTGTCTTTTGTAGCCATAACTTCCCCCTCCTTAGGGTGAGGCTCCAGCGAGTTTGGTTTTGTTTTAAGCTGGTTTTCTATTTTGCTTTTTGGTTTGTTTTTTAATTAACACAACAATACTTACAACTATGTATTACAATAAAAAAAAATTGGTCGAAAAATCCATTCTGGGTATCTTATTTTGATAGTTTATTCCTTTTGTAATTTTTCGATTGTCAAAATTTTCCAATTTAAGGGAGTCGAGATTGATATTTTCAATTAATTTTTCTTGCCGTATCTCTATGTTATATATCGGTATAATAAATTTTCCAGCATTTCAAATTTTAAAACGGTCTCGTAATTTACATCATATATTTCTATTTTACAATAATCGAATTTCATTAAAGCTGTTCTCATAATTTTTCTCTCATTGATCCCACAATTAGTCTTTAAATTAACATTTACGGATTTCAAAATTAATATATTGTTAAAAAATTATTTGATGGAATCGTTTTCAAAAATATTTGCGTAAGTACACTTGCTCTTATGTTTTCCACGTCACAGAACTTCACATTGTTTACCGTATTATTTTTTTTTCATGAAATAAGTTTCGTTCCGATGTTTTACAATGTTTTTATCTTGAGGTTCTTTGAAGTTTTTTCCGTGTTTTTCCGGTTTTACAGTCTAATGTCCTTAAAAGAAGAATTTGTCTTTTTTCATGATCAGTCAGCTGTTTTCCATGCCCCATTACTGTATAAACGCATCAAATGAGCTTAAAATTTTTAAAATCCGTAAAATTCTGCACTTGCTTTAAAAATTTCTTCTTGCTCTACCCAAAGTATTTTTTTTTCAATAACAGCTTGAACCTAATATTTTTTCATTCTATTAATGTGAAAATTTCTACATCTCCGAAAAAATCAAGTCTTGTCAAATGTGAAACTGTAATACGACTAACTGCTGGTGCAGTTGCTAGAGCAAATGCTCGCGTTACATTTTCCCGAAAAGAAAGTAGAGCAAACAAACATTAAACAAACTGTGCGAATAGTGAACCCATCATTATTTCGGTTACTGTATATTTCATGCAATAAACATTTATTTTACTTGTAATGTATGAAACGTTTGTTAGAGATCCGATCTGTATCAATAAGGTATGAGGAACCTTTATGTTGAGACTACGGTGTCTGTCTGTCTGTCCATCTGTATATCACCCCCGATTTTCTCAGTAACTTCTAATGCTATCGATTTGAAATTAAGCAGAGTTGTAAAGTAATTTGCCTGCATCTATTCCCGGTGAAAAAATTTCAAGAATTTTTATATTGTCATTAAAAAAATTAAATTAAAAACTCGATTATTTTTACTTTTATAAACAGCCTTGACCAAAAGTATTAGGCACCCTAGTTTTTTGCAGGTATCGTACAAAATAATTCCTAGAAAGATTTATCTTGTTTGTCAATATGTTCCCAACAATCATAAATGGTAATTAATGTAATAAACGTTTAATGCTATTAAACGTTTTCTGGACACTGGATCACACAGTAATAGACAAAAAACAGGTAGAAAAAGAGTCAGTTCGAAACGTGTTGACCGAAATTTGATTCAAGAGTCCCTCAAAAATCGACAAAAAACGTCTTTTGAGCTCGCTGCTGGTCTATTTGATCAGATTAGCAGAACGATTACTGCTCGAACATCAAGAAGAAGACTTGTAGAGGCAGGGCCGAAAGGTTACAAGGCTAGAAAGAAGCCAGTGCTCTCAGCAAAAAATAAGAAAGATCGTCTTGAATGGGCCTTAAAACATCAATCTTGGACGAAGGCCGATTGGGATAACGTGATATGGTCCGACGAATCAAACTTTGAGGTAAGCTTTATTTTATATAATTTAAATTATTTATAATGGCGGAATCGTAATCAGTCCGTTTGTGAAAACATTTCATGAATATTGAAAATAATGTTAAATTTTTTTTAATTTTTCAGGTTTTCGGCACCCCTGGTTCCACGTTTGTGAGGAGAGTAGGTGAAGCTTACCTTCCCGAATACGTCGTGTCCACGGTTAAACACGGAGGGGGCAGCGTGATGATTTTGGGTTGTATGGCGTCCTTTGGAGTGGGTGAAATTTGTGAAGGACACATGAATAGCGAAAAATATATTGCCGTGTTGGAAAAGGTTCTACACCCATCCATCACGAAGATTTATGGTGATACTAATCCGGACAATATAAAATTCCAACAAGACAACGCGCCATGCCACACATCTGTAACCAGTAGGCGATATTTGGAACAGAACAATGTTGATCTTTTAGAGTGGCCTGCACAGTCGCCAGATCGCAATTAAATTGAGCATCTTTGGTGCATACTGAGGCGGAAGATACGGGAGCACAACATCACATCCAAAACAGGACTAAAACAAATCATCCAGCAAGAGTGGAACGACATTTCTTCTGAAGAGTGCCTAAAGCTTGTACGCACAATTCCTAAAAGAATATCTGCGGTAATAAGAGCTAAGGGCGGACCGATAATATAATAAGTTAAACCTAACTATAGTTTTATTTCCCCCTAATTTACGCAAATAAACTGTATAGTATGATTTTCAGGGGGTGCCTAATACATTTGGCCAAGGGTGTATATTTATGTTTACCAAAATTAGTTCGAAAAAATACCATCCCCCCCGCGTCTTATCATCGATGTTTGTAATCCAAAAAATCTGAAATAATTTATAGAAATATAAAGCTTGATATATTACAGAAAAATTAAAATGAAGTTCGAGACATTTATAGCTTCGGAAAAAATAAATGTGTTAATATTTTACACCACCCTCACTCCTTATTGCATTTATTTATTGTATGAATAAAATGATATTATTGTACCGAACCCGAGGTTCGCGATTCTGACTCTCACTTGACCGAACTTTTTTATACATATATCATATTTCTCAACTGAAATATCTCGAGAGGAAGTATAGAACTTTATTTGTTTGATATAAATAAAGTGTGAGCAGGTCTTTTTATAGTCAACCTTATTTACTTTTCAAAACAGTAAACATTTATCAACTGAACTTGGATTTGATTCTAATCTTCAAATAATTAAAGTACAAAATATATTTCAAGTAGTGAGCATATCTAATACCAACACAGTCATCCAAACATCAAAATGTTCAAACATTCAATTATTGCAATTCCTTTTTTTTCTTTTATTGATTTTAAAAGGAAAGGACATAGCAGAAGGCGATTTTTCACCTGAGTGAATATTTGAGGGGCCGTCGACATCAAGAACTTCATAAAGAGAAATATTCAGGTAAGTCTGTAAAGAAAAAAATAATTTCAAGACATTCTGACAGAGGATAATAAGTAAGTAAGTAGGGATTCATATTGTTTGACGTAAAAATAGGAAAAAATGGTATATCACCCTCACAAAATTTGGCGCGGCTGTGTGGTTAACCGCATTGTGAGTTTTGGAAAGGTTTGAAGAAGTGTAAGAGGAATTCTGGTTTCATAAGAATTGTGAATAAGGTTGAGGTATGCAATTTATATATTTTAAATGCCATTTTGCTTCTTAAATAAAGAAATATAGGGATTTGATTGTCAAGTAATATTAATTCAATTTAATATTTTTTAAAGTTAATACATATAATAGGCACACTTGTATATCATTTTACTGCCTAAGTATCTGTCTTACGAATATCTGCGTTAATGAAACACAGCGGTAAGTCAATTATGTATGTTTATTTCATGAGTCCACTAGTGAAACTGCATTAGTGAATCAAAATGAAAAAACCTTACGACATAAAGCAACTTTTGAAGGCGCAACCAATAAATTAACGTCTGGAACCAATTAGTTGTTGTTGTTTCGTGCTGCGACTACACCATAAGTAGGTACTCACAACTCTTGGGTTACATCTACCAAAATACCTATGTGTGTAGCCGAGCTTAATTTGGCCAATTTTAAATCTCATCGCTATGATAATTCTGTTATCTCTTATTCGTCTTCAAGTATGTAGAATAGGCATAGGCATGCGTGTGTACGCTAAACGACTTAAACAATTCCCAGTGGGACAAAGAAGCATACTGTAAGCCATGCGGAAGCATTCTTTGGAAGCTTGGAATTGCTTCCTTTCCGTATCCCATCCCATTTCGTTTTTACCATTGCATGTCCTTGGGAGGAAGCAAAGGCGAAAGCTTTTCTTCCTGAGTGCGTCCGGAGAATCTGTTTAGGAATTTAAGCAACTTGTCTTCCAGATTGCTTTCTGAGAAGCTGTTTCGATAATATTGATTCTTATGAGGTTTCGAGCTAAGTTCCTTGAGTCGCAAGAGTAGATTACTGTTGGGCATGGCTACGAATTGGTGCAGCAGAGTGATTTGAATAAAGTTAACATACGCGAGCATTATACTAAACTGTTTTCAGGCAAAATTTCGTAAGAACATAAACGTTAAATAAGCTTAGAAATTTTCTAATTTTGTCAATACGCTAATGCTACTCATTTACTTAGCAATTATCTCTATATAAATTGTAACAATTTGTCAATACTTTACCTTGATTGTTAATATTTCACTACGCTGCACTCACTGCCAACACACCAACCACGTGAAAGTATCGCCGCAAACTGAAAATCACATGCGATATGGATGACTCAACGAGCATTTCTAAAAATATAGCTTTTTGTTTCGTGCCGCGCTACGCACAAAAGGGAAACAATGCGCAAATCTTCCTCATAGCATGCAAAGGACGCAGTGTGGAAGACTACCACGCTGCTTCCTCGAGAAGATGCTTCCGATTTTCCCACTGGGAACTTATAGCTCATTCCCATACAGATATGCTCCAATAAGAAGTAGTGTCGATGGTCGTGTCGTATAAATAAATCAATTTTTGTCAATTATTACCACTCAGCAGGGGTAAACTTTTTGCCGCTTTCAAAAAGTTTCGATTGTCAACAGCCATAGTTTCTCTTTCTACATTTATTAATATTTTCATCCCAAATTTAGCACACGTGATTCCCCGCATGTTTTCTATTTTCCAAAATTATTTTTACATCCTTATCCCACCCCACTTTTGAGTAAAAGTATAGTCAGTAAACTCCTACCTCTTTCATATTTTATTCCATTCTACTAAGAAACTATTATTCATTAAATGTTGATATGTATACTAAATTATACTACTCTTCAAGGCACTTCCACTGAGCCCACTCATAACACACTACATCTATTAATTACCGAGATATTACAATTTTGCTCCTCAATCTCTAAAAAATCCATGCTTCATTTTCACGGGTAAACATTTTTTTTTGTCACTTTTTCTCTGTGTTTTCATTTTTTTTATTTTTCACGTTATTTTAGATATTTTTCGACAGTATTATGAAATTTATTTATCTTACTTTTACATCAATCCTTACTGCACCTCTCCATCCTGACGTGATGGGGTTAAATCGACATCGGAATCAGTTTCAGCGACCCCAAAAACATATCAAACACATAGTCGAATCCCTGAGCCCGAAATTTTTTTTTTTGCCGCTGTGTAATCAATAAACAATAAAAGTAATGTGAAACACCTCACAAGCCTTCACTGCGAAAAACATTCATATTCAAATGGTTTAGCATTAGCATTATATAGTTAACATTCTTTTTCTTGTATGTTTTTTTATTGCATTTAGTCTTTTTTTACAACTCCGTCTTGTAATATATATTCCTTTCCTAAAACGCAGTGCATATTTTTTCGCATTTTGAAAATTTCAAATATTTTTTACAACTATTTAGATTGTTTTCTTTTAGGGTTATTACCAGCTTAATTTTTTTTCCATTTTTTTTTCTATTGGCTTAAATAATGCGAAAACATCCCTAGAATCAAAACATATAATACCTTGTAGAAAGGTGTACTTAAATGTTAAAATGTCTCTAAACCAATTTTTCCGAAGCCACTTTTTAAATTTTTTTTTTAAACGCGTTTTTCTCGGAACCACGTTTTCAAAATCGGCCGGCAGTAGAACTCGAACAGTTTTCATCCCATTGACTTCAAATTTTAACTGGACCTTTATTATTAAATTATCTAACGATGTACACACGATTGTAGCGATTGTATATCAGGAAAAAAAAGTTATAAGCCATTGAGTTCGAGTTTTTTCGTCGAAAAAACGGCTTCTTTTCAAACAACTGCCATTTCGCGAACAAAAATTCTAAAAGTATAGTCATGTGTACTTCGGTAGCAAAAATCATGTAGATAATGAAAAAATTTTTGGTTTTTTTTAAAGTTACTTTGGACGAGACTTCTACTGCCCGCCGTGGAAGGACCTTTTTTAAATGGTGGTTTACGCGACCTACTGTATAGCAACCATTTTGGAATATTTTTCAGTGAAACAATATTTTTTTGTGGTTCAAGGAGTACTTAGTCAAATGTAATATCATACTTATAAAATTTATTTTAAATATATTTATGAAAAATCATTAAAAACTACCCTTATATTTGGGCACTAAGCTGGTAATAACAATAACCCCTTAAAAGATACTATTACGATGCATTTAATTAAATACATATGTATATATTTGCAATTTTAATTTTTTCCTCTAAAAATTTCATATCCTTTGCGGTACTTGGTTAAAATATTCCGGGAAATCATCATCATTACCAAGAACTCCCCAAATAATGTAATCTCACCATTATGCAAATTTTTCCAATATTTCAAATTCAGAGTACAAAAAATTTTCGCCGACAGTTGGAATGTTTCTGATTTCGAATTATACATATATTATCTACATCCAGAGACAAATGAGTAATTTTGTGATTGATTCCGGGGTTTTTGGGGTCGAAGATCTCGAATTTCGCACAATCTGACCTATCCGAGGAAAGGTATCCAAGGTCAAGGGATCCGATTTTCCAATTTCCGCGAAACTTGGTATCAGGGGTTTTTCAGGTAGCTCATTACGAATTAGAGGTTCGTGTTTCATAAACAAAATGACGGCGACCGGAAACTGTGTAAAGTTCTCCAATTGCCCAGAAACTTATCCGAAGAAAAACCTGCTACCGACTAGATAGCCTTTAATCTTGAAAATGACCCTCAAGGCTACTTCCGATTTTGCGAAATTCATGTTCTCCGACCACGAAAACCCCTTAATCACTATCATTTGGCTTGTTTTTTCAATTTTTAAAATACCATTTAGGCCGCATCCGTTTTTTTCCGATTTTGCGAAATTCAACCAGGTACACCAGAATTTTTCTTCCTGTCGCTGTGAGTACCTACTAACATTTAAAATACATTTCATCCTGTGATCCGACAGGCCAGCTCGTTTGGCTCTCCCTCTACAAGCTGTGCTGTATGTTAGCTGGCACAAGAAAGTACACAGAGATCGTACATAACATATGTATGAATGTACATAGGCTTGAGCGTAAGGCATACGCAGCGTGTCAAGAAATAATGACAGCTAAATGCGTCAGGTTTTGTTTACAAACCGAAAAGATGAGCGGGGGAAAGGGTTTGTTATTAATTCATAATCTTTCCATCGTTTCACCGTTCTTAAAATAACAATGCAGCCGAAGCAGAATCGAAAGGCAGAAATCATATACCAAACTCATTAATCACAGCTTGCGTCTCGACGCCACCGTGACAAAGGTCGCCGCCCATCATATGCGTCACTGCAAATTATCCCGGGAGTCCTGGAAATTTGATTGCTGTTTGTGTATATTTTAAGTGTTCATACAGATGACACGTGTCGCCTACACGTGTGCAATTCAGGTTAAGTCCGCGATTAAATTAATCGGTGATCAGGGCCGGCTCTAATCCCGTCCTATTGAGAAATTGTTTTCCTCGCTACCACTGCAGCGTTGTTAGGGATTGTATAGCGCCCCTTTGGCACAGGCACAGCGTCTACTCCTAGTAGATTCCTGCTTTTCTTAAGCGGTATTCCTGAATTTTTTTAAGTCGCTCTTGTTTGTTTGTTTTTCGTCGGATTTGCGCAAATTATGGATTATAAGTGGTTGCGTGCTTCGAGGGGAGGCATTGCTGTTGCTATGATTTTACGATTTCCCTGCTATTACGATGCGCCAATTCTCTTGGATTTTTCAAATGCTTCTCAAGTTAAACGTGCCTTCAAAATATGACCCTGTGGGATATGATCGAGTTACTAACTAATCAGCTGTTAGTTACACACTGTGCCGTTGTCCAATTTGCATGGCATGACTAGGACGTGCCCAGACTTCTTAATATCTCTCGATCTTATTGTGTAATAAAGTGCTCAAAGCACGCATACTAATAAGACCGGCGACGATGCACTGCATATGGATCTCTAATTCTGTGCCAATGTCAACATATACTTACTGCACTAGCCAGCTGACTACTGAGTTGTACCCTGTATAAAAGACCTCCCAATGTGGACATTCGACATCATTCACTCCTTTCACTTTCAGCTACTTGTCCACAAAGTAAATCTCTCAAAATGTTCAAATTCGTAAGTATCTCTTCGTGTTATTGTTTTGGAACACTTTTAAAGAATTTCAATCATTTCCAGACGTGTGTAGTAATCCTTGCGGTCATCGCTACTATTTCGGCCAAACCAGAGCCAATCATTTCTCATCTGGCATACAGTACACCCTTGATTGCTGCTGCTCCAGCTGTGGTGACTGCTACTAGTTCGCAAGTAATTGCTCGAAATTACAATCAGATTGCTTCAGCTCCACTGGTTGCGGCCGCGGCACCATTTGCGTACAGAAATGCAGCCTATGCAACTTCGCTAGCATATACTGCGCCAGTTGCTAGATACGTTGCTAGTCCTGCTATCGCCGCTCCCGCAATTCCTGCTCCATTGAAATACACTGCTGCTCCTGCTCTTATTTTTTAAATTTAAGGTTTGAAAATGTGATACCTCACATATGTAAATTGTACATATATTGATCTGCTAGTCTTTTCATTCAAAAATACAATCATCAATAATGATATCGGATTTGGAATCAGTTTTGTTGAAATTGTTATTTCTTCATTTTTGAATCGTTAAGTAAGATAAGAAATGTTATGCGATGTGCAGTAAGTCACTGATTTCAAAGAAGGTGGCTAAGTGTGGAAACTCAAGATGGTGAACCATAAATACTATTGCAAATTTTCTTGAATTTTAATCAAGGTGGTTTTTGATTGCTGATTTTGAATATGGTAGGGCAGAGCGGGGTCTGTTGAGCCGCGGGGTCTAGTGCGCCACCTGTATTATAACGTACACGGTGCGTGATATCTACGAGCGGGTGGCATAAGACAAAGCGGGGGGATGAGGAACCCAATCCATTGTTGCTTTAGTCGCCGGCCGGCGTTTCTTTTGGGTGTGAATGCGTAATGTTGCAATTTGGCACTAAAAGTAGAAAACATCGTTCCACTGAATTTTGGTTTAAAAATTACAAATTTCATCATACGGCCATCAAGAAAGTGTATTTTGATTTCAATATGATTAAACTGTTAATGGCTTAAGTTTCAGAAATAAATTATTTTCAATTGATTTTTAATTATTTAACATGTTAAATGTAATTCGGGGAAGGGGTCATTTGAGCCAAAACACTCGGCGTCGAATAAGCCATGTTCAAGTGACCCATAATATGTAGTCAGGATAACGCGCTACGGAAAAAGAGAAGTTGTGCTGTTTTGCAGACACTCCCGAGAAAGATGCGCTTGCTTTAGAACAATGTAAAAGAAAAACTAAAACTATCAAGAAGATAGCAGTGAAGAAAGTAATTTTTAAAAGTTCCTCAGAGTCTGATGAAGACAATCACTCTGTTAAGAAAATTAATAAAAAATACGAGTGTGCTTTAGACCACACGACTGAAGTAAAACTTCTTTAGCTCCATCTATATGTATGTATTATATGTATATTGTATATATATGTTTATGTATGTATATATGTATAATATATGTAGGAGCAGTATCGACAATGGCTCATCGTCATCATCAGCAGCATTACAGTCATTTTATTAAGAACTAGTCACAGTCCTACTTGCTTTTTGTATTGCACGTAGTATCACAGTAGTTACCAAAGTAGTCAGTTGTTGTCAGGAGCCAGACGAGTAGGCTCTTGTGTCTCAGTAGTCAGTCGAGTCAGTCAGTATAAGCAGTAGTCAGTTGTTCTTGCAGTTGTTATTCAGAATCCCAATTATTTTAATTATTATAATTACAAGTCAATAGATTTATAAACCAGAAATAACTAAATCATAATACTTGTGTTTTAATCCTACATTTATACATGTATATACATATGTATACATATATTAATTTTCTACAAATATCTCTCTCTTGCTCCTACAGTGTGATACAGACAATAGGCCTTCACTGTGTTTTCTCTCAACTTCCGTTCGCCTCGCCCGATTACACTTTTCGTAACGCTCTCGTCACGCATTCACCAGCTTACTCCCCAAGTCAAGCGTTTACGCACGCTTCAGTTTTACTTCAAAATAATGTTGCAAACGGCACGTTTTACAGAAAAACGATGAAAAAGTGTGAGGACTCTTTTTGTGCAGAACTGCATAGGCCACAATTTTCTCATGACTAGTTACCTCGACAAATTGATATTTTACGAGATATTTACAAAAAAAAAATAAAATTAAGCTCCTTTCACTCCAAAAGAAAAGAAGAACCCCTGGCTCAAATTTAGGCAACTTTTACTGGGCTATACTTCACTCGATAAAATATGTTTCTCGAACTGCCAAATAATAGCTGTGCGGCAACGGATAACGCCCACGGATTCTATGGGTTCCCCAATCTCCGTACGCGTGCTAAAAACTTGAAGCTTTAAGTCCACGTGTCCACGTCCACGTGCACACGGGCGCGGTTCTTTATCGCTGTTGCCACACTCAAAAAGCTTTAAGCTTTAAGCTCTTAAGCTCTGCCTCGCCCGATCACACTTTTCGTAACGCATTCACCAGCTTACTCCCCAAGTCAAGCGTGCGTAAAGTAGTTTTACTTCGAAAAGGTCAATAAGAAGAATAAAAAGAAAAATGTAAAGAAAACACAACTTCCGTCCGAAGAGGATGATTATTTTTGTCTAGTGTGCGCTGAGTCCTATTCAGACAGTTTCCCAGGAGAAGAGTGGGCACAGTGCACTAGTTGCCGAGATTGAACTCACATTAAATGTACTTCTGTGCAGTTTATGTTTGCATGAACTGTAACAGTAACTAAACTAATTAAGTTACTTGTTTTTTAATTAGAAGTTTATTTAAGTTTGTTTTTGTTTCTGTGAGGAATCTCAGAAATTTTATAATGTTTTTGTTCCTATGTTTCATATGTTTTAATGTGCAATGGTTTGTACAACCCATTGGCTCAAGTGACCCCGTTGGGTGGTTCAATAGACCCCGCCTGTGGGGTCTAATGAGCCATATGACTTTTTTCATTATAATGTAAATTTAGTATAGTAAACAACGGATTTTCCAAAGTTTTGTGATCTCAATATGCGGTCAAATAAATAAACGACTGATTTAATAATAACTCTTTTCTTATTTCTTCTTTGAATAGACCTTACGCTGATTTGAACAAAATCCGGATCAAGCGACTCCGCTCTGTCCTACACTATTTCGAAAAGTAACATTGGCTGAACCAAAATGACGGGTTGTGAATAGTAACTGTCATTCTCTTTTCCTAAAAATTGGCACATGGGGGATTCCTGGGCCAAAGTAGTTTAAGTAAAAAAAAAACCGTAAACACAGTAAAATTATAGAAATAGTAATTTCTCCATCTACATATTAGGTATGAGAAAAAGTAAGTTCCGTTTATAGGGGACGTAACTCTTATTATATGTATAACGTCTGAACCGGTGTGACATGTATTTGACAGGTCTAATGTCAGTGTCAAAAGCCATTGTATCTCGATCAGTTAAAGTGTTTACAACAGAGTTTTTTTTGCTATTGAACATGGAGAGTTTTGTACCAAATAATCGACATTTGCGGGAAGTATTGTTATACTTCTATTATTTAAAGAAATCCGCTGCTGAAAGTCATCGTTTGCTAGTAGAAGCATTTGTGAACGTGCTTTTTCGGATATTATGTGCAGATGATTGTTTAGACAGTTTAAAGATAGCATTTTCGATGCTCTGCATATGGTGGGATATGAAAGGTATTATTTATCATGAGTTTCTGAAACTAATACTGGCGATATCTAATAACCAATACTGGCGCCAACTAATGCGTTTAAAGCGAGCTATTGAAGAAAAACGACCAGAGTAGGACAATCGACACGATTAGATAATACTTTTACACGACAACGCGAGACCGCATATAGCTCAACCGGTGAAAAACTATGTATTTAGATAGGCTAAACTGGGAAGTGTTACACCACCCACCGTACTCACCAGACATTGTTCCGGTCGATGCAGTAAGCCCTTAGCGGAGAACGGTTTCATTCTTTTGAAAGTATCCAAATTTATCTCAATAATTGGATCGTGTCGAAGGACGAGCAACTTTTTAGGGATGGAATCCGCAAGTTGCCGGAAAGATGGGCAACGGTTGTAGCTTTCGATGGAGCATACTGTTAATGATGTTCAAAAAAGATATATTTTATAAACAAAGATTTATCTTTTTTCATACCTAATACTTTATATTTGAATCCTAAATAGAGGCTAGTTTCAAGTAAATCTGATCAAAAAATATTTTTTCCATACAAAATTGTATACCCCTTTACGCTTTTTGGCAGTCAATTCTGTGATGAAAAGTATTACAAAAAAGAACTTCGTTGCTAATTTTGACGCAGGATAAATGTACGTAAATACTTTCAAGATGTAAAGTGTTCATTTTGTCGACCCCTAAGGAGGTACAAAAAGGTAAAATGTGTTTTCACGCCTTTTTTAATATCTTTTAAGACTGACTAGATGAGCTGGGTGTTGGAGCTGGTGGGAGTGGTGGGCGCGTCATAAGTACTTATAACGTGTTCACTTTCCTTCATCGAAATGACTTTGTGACGGAAAATTTTTGAATTTGTGGACTTTTCTTTGAGTAGTAGTAGTAGTAGCTAGTAGAAGCATACGGTGAACATGCTTTCTTGGATAGTATGTGCAGAAGATGGTTTAGGCAGTTTAAAGATGGTATTTTCGATGTTGACGCCGCTGAACATGAAGGAAGACCGAAAAAGTTTAATGATGAACAACTGGGAAGAGTTACTCCACGAAGATCCATGCCAAGCTTAAGCAGATTTGGCAGCAGCATTAAAAGTTAATCGATCAACTGTTGAAATCAGTTTGCAAGCAATGGGACTCATCTAGAAACAAGGAAATGGGGCACCTCATGAGCTAACCGAAAGGCAAGAAGAAAACTGAAAAACCATTTGTGAAATACTGCTGCAAAAGTAATCAAGAAAGGGTTTTTTATACACAGTTACTGGGAATGAAAAGTGGTTTCATTATGACAATCCTAAACGTAAAAAAGCTTGGGTTCCTGGTGAGTTTGGTCCATCGTAGCCAAAGCGGGAAGAAACAATGATTTGAATGGGCAACTAAGTCTCTCCCTTCATCAAGATATGTAACAAAGGAGAAATATGATGAGGAAGAACGAAAACTACAGGCGTTATTTAAGAAGGCCATAACCGTGGAAGGGACGTTAAAATTGCATTGCATCATACCTATTGCAAAAAACAAAGTGCAAGCCAAGCACTTTTCGTTGCAAGAAGCAAATGATTCAATTCAAGTTAGAATCATGAATGAATGTGTACTTTGTACATCGACAACAAACGAATATCATATAGTCCTCAATTGTAAGTTAATAAATCAAAGACTTTGAATTTATTTTGTTACTTTGATTTTTCTATATCGTAATATTCGGTATTTTTTTATTATATCACCTTATGTTCCAAAATATTGTAAAGCTTCAGTTTTGAAGTTTCACTTATTTGTTCTTTATTGGATTAAGTGCATTGATTTTTGTCCATAAATATAATTAACAAATAATTTCAAACTGTAATGAAACATGGTAAATATTTACAAGTGAGAGATTTCTGGCGCGTGCAAGCGCGCTGCGTGACTTGCGCTCGAAAATATTTAATAAGTACCGTTCTAATAGAGCCGACATAGCCGACAAAGATTCAAAATAACCGTAATTGGTTCTGTGGTTATCTGCATAAAGAAAATATTGTCCTCGGGGGCGTGAATTAACATTTAAAAGTTTTAATAGATTAGGACAGTCTACGGCACCAGTTACGATATCCTGCATGTACATAACACCAGCAACATCTCTACGTTTTAAAAGAGACGACAAACCCAGCAGTTTTAATCTGTCCTCATATGGAGGAAGATTGGAGGGGTCATTCCACGCTAATTGACGAAGAGCGACCCGTAAGAAACGTTTTTGCACCGCTTCTATTCGATTTATGTTCATATTATAATGAGGCCTCCACACTACGGAAGCATATTCCAAAATTGGGCGAACAAAAGCACAAAATATAACTTTTAAACTGTGGGGGTCAGTGAAGTCAACAGACCAACGTTTAACGAACCCAAACGTTGAGTTGGCTCGATTAATTATACTATCGATATGGCGCCCAAAGTCAAATTTACAATCAATCAACAGTCCAAGATCAACAACACTTTCAATTCGAGATAAGGGCCTGTCAAACATTTTGTAGGATAACTCCACAATGGAGGATTTCCTGCAAAAAGAAATAAAATTACATTTACTAATATTTAGTTTCAAAAGATTCTTGGAATATTAGAAGATCGTCCTGTAGGTATTGAGCATCATGAAGAGATTCAATTATTTTAAAGATCTTCAAATCATCTGCATATGCCAAAACGTGAGTATTACGAAGTAAGGGAAACAAATCATTAATAAATATTTTTTTTTTTTTTTTTTTAACATCCTTTATTGGATATGCTTAGTACAATCTTATCATAAGATAATTTATTACTATTGATGATGATGTACTCAATTGTCACAATTCAGCAAAGCGAGTGTGGGTTTACAGAATCAATATTCTGCTCCCAAAAAGTAGTAACGAGTAGAAATTATATTGTATTTAGATGACTAACTCATGTGGTTTAATTCTTTTAAGACGTCTTAGCTCATGGGTTATATCCAAAAGTTGTATGGCCTCAATGTTGGTATGTTGAAGTAATCTTCTTTCGTGGTTAACAGCATATTCCTGGATTACTTCGTTAATCCATTTAATGTTCAGGTCGTTGTGTAGTTCTTCGTTACTTACGA
Organism: Neoitamus cyanurus; assembly: GCA_947538895.1. Lineage (NCBI taxonomy): Eukaryota > Metazoa > Arthropoda > Insecta > Diptera > Asilidae > Neoitamus > Neoitamus cyanurus. The sequence goes on from OX384542.1 coordinate 38,172,961, forward strand.
AGCGGTAAGCACCAGTAATTGTACGTAGAAACCTGTTTTGACTTCTCTGAATAATTTCCCTATTTATTTGTTTTGTGCATCCCCAGAGTTGGATTCCATACGTCCAGATCGGTTTAATTATAGACTGATAGATTAAGCGTTTACAGTTGAGGTTCAGTTTTGAATATTTCCCTACTAGCCAATACATCTGTCGTTGTTTTAATCGGATTTGTTCTGCTTTTTGCCTAACGTGATGTTTCCAGTTCAATTTTGAATCGAGGTGTAGTCCTAGATATTTTGCTGATTTCGCTTGGGGAATTTGCATCCCGTTGAGGAAAGTGTGGAGGTGGTCATCTGTGTTGCGCAGCGAGTATGTAACATGGACTGATTTTAGTTCATTGAGTTTAATTTTCCAGTTCCTTGTCCACTGGCTAATTTTGTTAAGCGCATCTTGTACATCCTGAATTGCTTCGGCTTGTGAGGCGCTTGATGCCATTACAACAGTATCATCGGCAAAAGTTCCAATAAATGTTTTATTAGTTGTTGGTATATCAGCTGTGTAAGCCAGATACAAAATAGGTCCTAAAACACTACCTTGAGGCACTCCTGCTAGGGCTGTATAGAAGCTGGAACACGCTTCTTCATGTAGAACTCTGAACTTTCGGGTTGAGATGATTGACTCGAGTAGCTGGCAATAATTCCCAGGCAATAATTTACTAATTTTGTAGATCAGGCCCTCATGCCACACCATGTCGAATGCTTGCGAAACATCAAGGAACACTGCTTCACAGAACTTCTTTTCTTCGAATGCTTGTTCTATCTTCGTGGTGACACGGTGAACTTGGTCGATAGTGGAGTGTTTGTTCCTGAATCCGAATTGAAAATCTGGTATTTGTATTAACGGTTTAAGTCTTTTTAATAGTAATTTCTCAAATAGCTTAGAGATCGTAGGTAAAAGTGAGATCGGCCTGTATGATGTCACTTGCTCAGCTGGTTTGTTGGGTTTCTTTAACATAATTATTTGAGCTATCTTAAAGCATTCAGGAACATGTTTAAGACGAAAACATGCATTAAATAAATATGTTAGCATAATGATTGACCTTCGTGGTAATTCCTTAAACAAGCCCGGTGAAAGTTCGTCAACTCCAGGAGCCTTCTTGGGATTCAAGTTTTCATCGATTTCCCGTGCCAGTTCTAGTGGAGTGACACTTCTAATGTTAACGGGGGGTTGATGGCACGATGTGAGGTCAACATTGGACTGTATATCGTGTGGTTGGAATACTGTTGCCAGGTGTTGTGCAAAGATCTCAACTTTTTCTTCATTTCGTCTCACCCACTGGCCTTGTGCATTTTTAATGGGCGGCACTTGAATAATTGGACGCTTAAATCTTCGGGTTGCCTTCCATAGCGAGTAGTCTTTGTCGGCTTCAGGACTCAGCTCCCTCAAGTAGTTATCAAAGCAACTCTGCTTGTGTTCTCTGATTAGTCGGCTAACTTTATTACTCACACGATTAAATTCACTTTTGTCAGCAATATTTCTGGTTCTATGCCATCTGCGCCTTGTTTTACGTCTTTCTTTTATCAATTCTCTAATCTCAAGAGGATAGTTGACTTCTTCTTCCGGTCTTTCCTTTGACACAGGTGTTGCTGCACTAGCTGCCGTATGCATGTGGTTAACGAATTCACTGGCTTGCTTTTCAAGTTCTTCTTTATTTTTAAGGCTCACTTTCAGATCAATAAGATTATCCAATTTGGTTCTGAACAAGTCCCAGTTAGTAAGTTTGTTTGTGAGGTTTTGTTTTCTTTTCCGTTTGATAATCGATGTGCTCAGTGTCATTAGCACTGGCGTGTGGTCAGAAGTGAGGTCTTCAATTCCTTCAACTTCAATATAACATGAAGCTATTCCTTTCGTGATGAAGAAGTCGATCAAATCAGGAATTTTGTTACTATCCGTAGGCCAGTAGGTTGGCTTTCTTGATGAGTGATATTCACATGCTGACATTTTGATAGCGCCTAGGAGTTCTTTTCCCTTACCTGGTGTTATAAGTCGAGATCCCCAGGCAGTGTGTTTCACATTGTAATCACCTCCAATTATAAATCTTGGCCCTAGTTTATTGAAAATATTAACAAATTGATCTCGTGTTATATTATATCTTGGTGGGCAATAAGTAGCAGCTATGTTTAGCTCAGCAGCTCCATATTTAATTGTAATTATGGTAGCTTGCATGAAAGGCTCTCTGATTTCTTCTTGTTGGAAGTGTAGGATATTGTCTTTAATTAGAACGGCTGAGCCACCACGAGCACGTTCGCTGGGGTGTATTGTCCAGTAAGCAGAGTATCCTTTAACTCTGATAAAGCTCTTTTGTGAAAAGTGCGTTTCTGATATTAGTGCAATATCTATATTATTTATCTTAAGAAATACTTCAAGTTCTTGGGCCCTTTGCGCAAGCCCATTTGCATTCCAAGTTATTATGCGTAGAAATTTATTTGGCATTTTTCTTTTTCAATTTCTGTGTGAGAAGTGGCTTGGAGTTATTCTCTAGTTGTTCCACCCTGTTTGCGAGTTGGCTGAAATTTTTTCTCATTTCAGTCTGGAAATCACTGAGCATTTTCATCATGTCTTTGATGGTTGGTTCGTTTGAACCAATTACTTGTGTGGTATGCTGGCTTTGTTCCCCAGTGGAGGTTTTGACTGTTTGGGCATAAGATACTCCCGGGGTTACTTGTTTGCTTGGCTCACTTTGTTTAGATGTTTTCTGTTGCAAACGCTCTACTACGGTCACCCTTTTGGGTTGTTGGGCTGTTAGCTTTTTTTGATATATCTCACATCCTTTATAATTAGCTGGATGCCCCGTTTTTCCGCACAGCACGCACTTTGCATCACTGTTTCGCGGCTTTTTGCAATCTTGAGTGTGGTGTTTTCCTGCACATTTGACGCAATTGGCTTCTCTATTGCAAAAATTTTTTGTATGACCTAGTTGTTGACAATTTGTACACTGAGGGATACCCTTTACCTTCTTGGGAGGTTCGAATGTGACCTTACAGTGTAACAAGTCCTTGATATCGTAAACTTCTTTGTTGTTTTCTTTTTGTAGTAAGTCTACGTAGAATAGCGGAAAATATTTGATAATTTTTTCATCATTGACTATCGTTTTTTTGTAAATATTAATGACACTAGCAACGCTGTGGTTTTTTTCTTCTATGGCTCTCTTGATATCTTCACGTTCAGTTGATGCCGGTAAGCCTCTAACGACAACTCTATACCATCGTTCACTTTTAAGTTGATAAGTGTGGTATTCCATTTTATGAAAAGGGCTGTTAGGATCTTTACATTCTTTGTCACGTAGATCCTGGAGTAGCGTTTTGATTGTGCGGTAGTCATCTTTGTCTTGGACTGTAATTTTAATGTCATTGTTGGAGATGGCTTTGAACTGTACTGGTTTCTCTGCTACAGCCAGTACCTTTGTTCTCAATATGTTGAAATCTTGGACACCGCTCACACTAATTGGTGGCGGTAGTGGTTCCTTCCTAGCTTTGGGTTGTGATTGATTCGGTGTTTCTTCTTGGCTAGCTTGTGGCGGTGACACTGTGGTATTGAGTTTTCTCTTTTTGCTTTTCTTCTGACGGACCTGGATGAATTCATTCTCAAGTTCCTCCTCATCCGTACAATATTCAATGGCATAGCCGTGGGGATCAGCAGCGCCACCAGACGTGGAAGGTTTTGTCTGATTCTCCAAAACCTCAATTCTACTTCTCATCTCGGCTATAATGTTTTCATAGTTCCTACATGCAAGATCAAGTCGCTGACATTCACGTATAAGTTCATTATTTTGCAGCGTTAGCTGCTGCGGATCTGAGGTCATTGCCTTGCGTCGGCCAACATCGTCCGCACAAGCACACACCGTCCTAATTCACTCGCGCGCACTATATCGTCTGCTCAGCACTTTTGGTTGTCGCACTTGATTTTAGTCGACCCGCATAGAGCTCGCAAAATACGACTGTACACTTAAACGGTCGAAGAGATACTTATTAATAAATATGACTAACAGTAATGGCCCAAGGTGACTACCCTGTGGAACTCCGGACGAAACAGAAATAGGGGCAGAATAGGCAGACGAAAATTTGACCTTGAAGGATCGGTGGTTAATATAGCATTGAACCCAAAGAACAAAATCTTTGGGAAAGCCAAGAAGCAGTTTAAATATAAGCACTTTTTGGGAAAACTTGACAAATGTTTTACTAAAATAAGTGTTAACACAGTCGACCTGTTTAAGCTTTTCAATATTTGTTAGGCAGAAATTCGAAGATTCCACAAGGTTAGCCACAGTTGACCTATATTTCACAAAGCCATGTTGGTGCACCGACGAAAAGAGAACTGCAGTAAAACGTCAGATAATCTTTCACAATAGCCTCAAACAGTTTTGGAATCGGTGACAGTTTAGCAATAGATCTGTAATTTTCGATTTGGTTCTTTTTTCCCTTTTTCAAAATGGGTGTCACGTAAAATAATTTCCATTGGCGAGGAAAAACACTAGAACGCAAAGACAAATTAAACAAAAATGTAAGGGGTCTAGCCAGTGCAGTACCACACTTACGCAGAACAACACCAGGAATGTTATCGGGTGAATCCGAGTAATCTTCGTCAATTTTATTTAGGTACTCTAAAACGGTACAGTCATCAAAAACAAAGTAATTTGTAAATGAAGGAAGACACGTCATATGATTAAAATAATCTAAGTCTATATCACAGATGTCATCACAATAAGCATTTTTGAAATGCTTCGCAAAAAGGTCAGAAATAGCAGAAGGTTCACTACCAATTTCTTTGTCTAGAATTAGATCATCATTAGATCATGTTACTTTCTTACTTCCTTTCTAAGCAACTTTAACTTATCGGTCCACCAGCGGCATTTACCCTTGGATTTGGTAAAGACGTAGAGGCCAGCGCAGTGGAAGGTTAGAGCCACTCTATTATTTCAATCGACAATGTTTAAAGAGGAAAAAGGTACGGGGAATGAATCACAACACAAAGGCATTTTAAAGCAAAGACAGCACTGGCTTTATTTCGTCTAGTTAAATAAATAAATTAAGGGGAATCAATCGTAGTCTGTCAATATATAGAGAAAAACATGAGAATCTGACCAATGAAGGCCACGAAGTGCCAAATTCAAAAATTTGCATTGCACCTGCTCAATACGATTAATGTGCACAGAATAGTAGAGAGACCAAACAGGACAAGCGTAGTCCAAAATATGTAGGTCGGTTTAATGAACAATAAAGGAGCTTTGTTATGTAAGGGTTATTGAACTCCTTGGATCAACACTTAACAAAGCCCAATGCTGCAGTAGTCTTTGCGACTATTGAACCAATATACACGTCAAAAGAAAACTTAGTGTTGAACCATACTCCAAGATTCTGAGTTTTGGAAACTCTAGTCAAAGAACAATCATTGATAATATAATCATGCTGCAAAAAAATTCTTTCTACGCGTGAAAGACAACAAAACAAACATAGACAGAGAGAGGTTGATAAGCAAGTGCGGAAAATATATTCAACGTACAAATGGGGTACATTTTCGAGAAAGGATCGTAAACGTTCTGCAGTAACTGCAAGCATAAACAGCCCATGCTGCTGTTATCAATCGCTGCGGAAATAAATCATATAAAAAAAACTTGCATCATCTTTACCTGAAAAAGAATCTATACCTAGGCCTCGTCGATGTTTGGTTTTCTCTTCGTAATACCACAATATATGTAGATCCTACATCTGCATATACAGGGTGATTTTTTTTGTGGTGCCTGAAGTTTTTCTTGAAAACCTTTAATTCAAATTAATATGTGATTAATTTTTTCTGCATCAACATTTAACTTGGGCTTACGCAATTTATTTTGTTACTTCTTAAAAACGATATCTAGTAAATAACCACCATTTGCAGCCACACACAAAACAGCCCTTTTTTTCTGCATTTTTCATCACTGTTTGAAGTATTTCACGTCAAATTCCAGCGATCACGTTGCGAATATTGGCCTTAAGTTGTTCAAGAGACTCTGGTCGAGTAGCATAAATGTTGCTTTTTAAATATCCCCACAAGAAAAAGTCAGGAGCGGTAAAATCAGGTGAACGTAGTAGTCAGTCGTAATCGCCGTTTTTTTAGATCAAATATCATATTATACATATATATTAGATCATTATATAAAAGCTCGCAATTTTGCCACTATACGTCGAATTGTCTTCGGTGTTGGCACTTTTTTCGAACGATATTTTGATCTGTACGTTCGTTGCGCTAATGTAACAGAGGACTGATTTTGAAAATTAAATTGAACAATTTCGGCTTTTTCTTTTGGCGTGTAATGCCCCATGGTTAAAATTGTGCTGGACTGAAGTTTATGACAGAAGTTGTTAGATGGCGATTTGTTATAGTTATTCAACTAAAAATTCAGGTAACACAAAAAAATCTCCCTGTATTATATTGTGGTCGCGTTCGTAACTGCATGTAGCACAATGCTATGCGTACCTTTGTAATTGTAGAACATGCTTCCACTATTATTAGGAGCTACCATTTGGACATAAGAAAATAAAAGGAACACATAATGGAAGATGTACTGGACATTTATTTATTTCATCATCAAAAGGTACAATTAGTTGACCATCTGACACTTACAATACGAAAAAAAGGAAAGGGATCATTAAATAGCCGTGCAATAAAATTTACAAAAAAGAAAATAATTAAAAATACCATGTATATGTATGAAACATGTAAACAATATATTAGGTGTACAAATAAGTTTCCGCGGTTTGTCAAAATATGGCCCCACCAGAAGGTTATGGAGAAATTGTCAGATGTAAAACGTAATATCCCAAGTTTCGTCATCCGGCAACACCATAACCTTAAAGTACTAGTGATTCCGTATCAGCATCACGTAATTTTTTTCGTGCAAAAATGTCAAGTTTTGTGCCGAATAAGCATCATTTGCGGGAACTTTTGATTTACTTTTTTAATTTGAAAAAATCTGCAGCTGAGGCGCATCGATTGCTTCTAGAAGCATATGGTGAAGCTGCTTTAAGTGAGAGAAGTTGTCAGGAATGGTTTCAAAAGTTTAAGAACGGTGAGTTTGACGTGAAGGACAAAGAACGCAGTGGAAGGCCGAAAGTGTACGAAGACATGGAATTAGAAGTACTATTGGAGGAAGATTCGTCCCAAACGCAAAAAGAACTTGCACTTACATTACAAGTGACTCAACAAGCAATTTCACATCGTTTAAAATCGTTAGGAATGATTCAAAAACAAGGAAATTGGGTTCCATATGAACTAAAGCCGAGAGACGTTGAACGCCGATTATGCATGAGTGAAATGCTGCTTGCCAGGATTAAAAAAAAGAGTTTTTTGCATCGTATAGTCACTGGTGACGAAAAATGGATTCACTACGATAATCCAAAGAAGAGAAAGTCATGGGTTAAGCCCGGCGAACCATCAACATCGACAGCTAAGCCAAATATTCATGGAAAAAAACTCATGCTGTGTATTTGGTGGGATCAGCTTGGTGTCGTGTATTATAAATTGCTGAAACCAAGCGAAACCATTACTGGAGCTCTCTACCGAACACAATTGATGAGATTGAGTCGGGCACTTAAGGAAAAACGCGCCCATTACTACTCCAGACACGACAAAATTATTCTTTTACACGATAATGCTCGTCCACATGTTGCGGCGCCGGTAAAAACATACTTGGAAACACTCAACTGGGAAGTTTTACCCCACCCGCCGTATTCACCAGACTTAGCCCCTTCCGATTATCACCTGTTCCGGTCGATGGCACATGGTCTGTCTGAGCAGCGCTTCACATCATATGAAGACACCAAAAATTGGGTAGATTTGTGGATAGCGTCAAAAGATGAAGAGTTTTTTCGACGGGGTATCCGAATGTTGCCAGAAAGATGGGGAAAAGTAGTGGCAAATGATGGAAAATACTTTGAATAAAACGTAATGTACTGTTCCTTCACAATAAATTCCTAATTTTTTATAAAAAACCGCGGAAACTTATTTGTACACCTAATAATATAATTAAAAATAAGTTCAATAGTGCTTCCTTTAGTGTGAGTTTGGAATTATTAAAATCCAAGCAATTAAAATAATTATTGTAAGATCTTGACATAGACGACATTGGTTTAAAAGTGCCATAGTTTGTCCGGTGGTAGGAAGAATATAAAAATTCTCGTCCTCTGGTCACTCGGGGGCGTGTATTAATATTCACGAGACTTAAGAGAGTGGGAGAGTCTATAGCGCCAGTAACAATATAATGCATAAATAACACACCCGCAACCTCTCTACGCTTCGAATGCGGCGTCAAATATAATAACTTCTATCTGCTTGCATACGGAGGAAGATTGCAGGGGTCCGCCCATGGCAAGAGGCAAAGAGCGTACCATAGGAATCTTTCCTGTACCGCCTCAACGCGATTGATATGCACATCATAGTGTGGCATCCACACTATAGATGCATATTCCAGTATGGGACGGACGAAAGTACAATACAAAATTTTTAAGATAAAAGGGCCGTCAAATTCTTTCGACCAACGTTTTACGAAACCAAGTGCTGAATTCGTCCGATTAATTATATTATTTATATGGCGTCCAAAATTAAATTTATTATCGATGGTTAAGCCAAGGTTAACAACACTATCTTGTCTAGACAAAGTCTTACCGAGGATTTTATAATAGTACTCCAAAGGGGAGCATTTCCTACTGAAAGAAATAAAGGTACATTTGCTGACATTTAACTGCATATGATTTTGCAAACACCACAGTTCAAAACTGGCAAGATCATCTTGGAGCCATTGTGCATGTTGTAGAGTCTCGATTGATCTTACGATTTTTAAATCATCGGCGTAGGCTAATACATGCGAATTCCGAACAAGAGGAAATAAGTCATTGATAAATAGCGTAAACAGCAACGGTCCAAGATGACTACCTTGCGAGTCGCCAGACAAGACCGAAACGGAATCAGAAAAAGTATGGGAAAATTTAAATTTGAACGAACGACACGTTAAGTAAGACTTAATCCAATTAACAAGATCATTTGAAAATCCTAGTCGAAGCAGTTTAAAAATTAGCACTTTATGGGAAAGCTTGTCAAATGCCTTACTAAAATCGGTGTACACACAATCGACTAGTTCTTGTTTTTCTAGTTCGGTTGCACAGAAATTTGAGAATTCTACCAGATTTGTGACCGTTGATCTAGCTTTCATAAAGCCATACTGTTTAGTAGATAAAATAGAACTACAGTAAAATGACAAGTTGTCCTTAACAATAGCTTCAAAAAGTTTAGAACTAGGCGAAAGTTTAGAAATTGGCCTATAATTCTCAATTAAGTCCTTTTTACCTTTCTTAAATATAGGGATGACATAAAAAAGCTTCCAAATATCAGGAAATATACAACAACGTAAAGATAAATTAAACATAAAAGTAATAGGCTCAACAATTGGAACACCACATTTACGCAATATAACTCCAGGGACATTATCAGGAGAATCCGAAAAGTCTTCGTCAATCTTCCTTATGTATTCTGAGACGGTGCAAGCATTTAAGACTATATTTGGAGATTGCATCGGAAGACATGTCAAGTTGTTAAAATATTCTAAATCTATATCACAGGTATTATCACTATAGGCATTGCTAAAATGTTTAGCAAAGAGGTTAGAAATAGTAGCCTGTTTCGTTGTCAAGAGTTAACACGGCAGGAAAGTTGTTAATCTTCCGCTTACTATTTACAAAATTCCAAAATTCTTTCGGGTTAGTTTTAATGTTAGATTTTATGTGACACAAATACCGGCGATATAGACACTTAGAGTAATTATAGTATTGTCTTCGCAAGCCAGAGTAGATCAGGTAATCGTCATCTGAATGAGAACTCTGAAATAGACGCCAAACACTATTTCTACGATTTCTCAGTAGTCTTAATTCTTTATCATACCAAGGTGGACTATGTAAAAGACCCTTTTTCTTGACCAACATTTTTGGCTATATTAGCAAGAGCAGTGAAAGCGAACCAGAACCAGCAGGATTCAGACCTGGAGCACCATTAAATACTACTCACCATAGTCCTATGGAAATAATCGTGCCTCCCAGCAACCTTGCCAAGTTGTACTAATGACTGCCATGACTAAGAGGAACGACGACTTGTTCACGGAATTGCTACCCATTCCAGAAAAAGGTAACCTTACGGAGGCAGTAAAACCGCCACCTAGTCTGGCCTAAAACCAAATCCAAAACACCAGATTAGGAGTAAATAGGCAAATGGCAAAGGCAACATTCAATTTTCAGCCGACAGGCGAAGGACTCCGTTTGTAGTGGAAAGTCCAAGCCGAGTCTGAATGCGGAGGAGTAATAATAGTAATAGGCTCAACAATTGGAACACCACATTTACGCAATATAACTCCAGGGACATTATCAGGAGAATCCGAAAAGTCTTCGTCAATCTTCCTTATGTATTCTAAGACGGTGCAAGCATTTAAGACTATATTTGGAGATTGCATCGGAAGACATGTCAACTTGTTAAAATATTCTAAATCTATATCACAGGTATTATCACTATAGGCATTGCTAAAATGTTTAGCAAAGAGGTTAGAAGGAGGAGGTCTGAAGCGGGCTTGAAAAAGCTGGTCCTTGACAAGACCGTGCAGACATTAGTGTCTATACCACTGGCCACGAAATCAGGTCGTCCAAAAGTCAGCTGCTAAAATAATCGCAGGAACTTTTTGTCAAAAGAGGCGAAATAACGAGCAGCTAAATCAACCTCCTCCAGCAACCAGGAGATAACGCTTCACCGTGTTCCTAACTGACGGGGGTAAAGTTACAATTAAAAAGAATGGTAGAAAAATCCTTTGGTTCAACCTCAAAAAATGGTAACTATATTTCAGGTTCTATAACACCATTTAGAATAATTAATTAATTAACTTAATTGGGAAGGATGCCGTAGCCTCCATACAAAGCTGAAAAGATATGAATCAAAAACCACAAAACTATGTAACTCCACCCACCTGATGTAAACAATCCGGCAAGTATTAGCTCCACGTTAATGCTGGTACTTGTCGGAGTCGTGTAAGCTGGGTGATCAGTCGAGAACATCGGTAATGGAGTGCGAGTAACTGGTAGCCAAACTTGCAACTTAAGCAAGAAAGTCTTAAAGCTATTCGCACTCATTGCCGAAAATGTGTGTCATTTAAGGCAATGATAAAGTGGCATATAAATACAGCTTGCAGGGCAACCAATTCCAGTTACCACATCCGAACTTCAGGACGTTATCCACGACAGGTTTTTACAGAAATACAAGAATTGATATTAGTCATTCTTGATCAACTACATATTTAGGTACGACCCAGATATTTACCAAGCGAGTTTTTAAAGGATTTTTTTTTGTTTGAATTTAAATTAGTTATATTATAATATATTTTTATTATTCTATAGGATTTTTGAATTCTATTCTTTTGTTGTTATTTATTACTGTGACATTATTATTTTGTTTTTGATTTACTACTTATTATTTTTGAATTTTATATCTATTTAAAACAATAAATAAATATATATATTTTATAATAGCTTTAAGCTGTGGTTACCCTAACCTAAATTTTCCCTACTCCACATCCTATCCTACTACGGTTATAAGAGTCCGTACTATTATCCTTCTCTTTTTTAACTACGACTAAAAGAGGCCGTATCACATAGTAATTGGCATTTTTGCAAGAGACAAGACAAAAAATTATAAATTGTGATAAAAAGCTTGACGAAAAAAACATACATTTTTTTTAATGGGTGGAAAGTTTATTTAAATTACATACTTACCTTTTTCTATTCTCTGCCATATGCTGCACGCATGTTTTCAATTTTTTCGTTAAGCCATCTAATATGGCTTTGCCATCTACTTTTTTCCATATCTCCAATAACATTTCCAAGGCATACTACAATACCTGGCGTCTTTATTTTTATATAATACGTGTGATATAGCAGGTCCCTCGTAAATGCCAAATCCGAGGACTCAGTGTCAAAGGAGGTAAGTTGATCTATGATCGAAAAATAGGAATACTGCGCGCGGCGCTCCTGATGGACAAACGTGTTAATCACCTTCGTATTTCAAATTTTATATATAATTTTATAGGTAGCATGCAAGAGTTGGTTCTTGCATCCGCCTACTTTCCGGGAGATAACATCGATGTTCCACCGACCCAGTCCCAGGAACTTATTGGATACTGCCGACGTACAAACCGGCATCCCAGTTCGTCATCGGCGCGACGCTAACGCACACCACAGGGTGTGGGCAGCAGTAATGTCAACGAAAGGGGTGAGTACCTTTGAAAGTCAGTAGGGACAGAGATAAAGTTAATAGAGGGTGTCAATCGAATTTTATTACTGCAACCAGGGAGATATGTTTTTCTTAACAACCCCCTTTGTATGGACATCAAATGTAAGCTTTCGACGAGTAGTATACGATAAGCTACGTGACGTCAAGGATAAAGGATCAGATTAGTAAAAAAAAATTGATCATCAGAAATTCTCGAGCACGTCAGATTAAGAGAGGGTAAGTTAGTTACATGCTAAAAAGTGTATATTCCACTAATCTGACAATTTTCGATTGATGTTAAGAAATAGGAAGGTTTCAAACTTGTAAAAAAAAAACGTCATCTCGACTTTCTCGAGCGTGGCTAAATTTTTTTTCATTTTGAAGGAAATAATTCTACGTTCACGAAAAATATATAATCTGACGATTTCCATAAGCCGAAGTAAGAAAAATCTAATATATAAAATTCTCGTGTCACAGTGTTTGTAACAAAACTCCTCCGAAATGGCTTGACCGATTCTTATGAAATTTTGTTTGTATATTCAGTAGGTCTGAGAATAGGATGTAAACTATTTTTCATACCCATTAGTAATAAGGGTGGTCCACGCCAAAATTTTTTTTTTTATTTTTTGGACAACACCTTTTGTTTTATATTTTTTATGATTCGGCATTCAAAAATACATAAAACCCTAAATTTTCACCCTTCTACCACCAACTCCTATTTTTTAATAGCGATATTAGTACTTTAATAATTTTCTAACATATCAGTTACCACTCGATCACTTATTACCGCCAGGCGTCTACGGGTGTCACTTATCGTTTTACTTTCTCAGTACAACTGTCTCTAACGTATGTCTCTCTCTAAAACTATAAATATTATATGTGACACGAGAATTCTATATATTAGATATAATTCATTTATCTCCTCTTCTTCTGGTTCCTTTACTGGTAGGTTATGTAGCTGCTCCTCTTCTAGTGCTGCAGTCTGATGTTGCTATCTGTTGTGATATTGGTTTTTTTGAATACTGGTATGATTCTCTTGATGGTTTGTCAATAAGATTTAGTAATCTTATTAGATTACTAAATATGACGTCTGATAAGACTATCAACTTCGAGTGTGAAAGAATTATGCCTTTGGTTTAGAAGGGCAGATTATATCCTTGTGGATGTAGTTATGGTTTTCGATAGTTCAGATTAAATCTCTGAGTTGCAATTTAGACCCTTGCTTGGGTTCCAGATTAAATCTCTGAGTTCAGATTAATACTATAACTATTCTGCGGATGCTTGCCAGTAGAAGAAGATGATTCTACCGACGATGATGATTAAAAAAAAAAACTTCCAAAAAAACTTAAATTTTTATAATTACTTTCTCATAAATACAAGTATTGTACTTCAAAAAATATACACTGTTTTATTTGCATGCTATTTCTTCAGCTTTTCAAATTATTAAGTTCAAAAATTTAAAAAAAAAAAAAAAATTTCAATTGTCAGATTAGGCGAATCCCTCCAGATAATCGTCAGATTATGAGACAGCACGTCTAGGGTATATAGATGAACCATATATATCTTAATCTGACGCGCTCGAGTATTTCAAAATGGCGAATTTTTTTTGCACATTCTAATAATGGCCGCGAGTTTGCGGCACATTCAAATCGTCAGATTATTATATAAGAGCTTTTTTTTATGTTCACTTAACACCCCCTTAGAAAATCTGACGCGCTCGATTAAATTTTGTTTTTTTTCGTTTTCAACCCTTACGTACAACCACCCCCATCATGGAAACAATCAGATTAATATACGTACATTTTCAAAAATACGTAGGACATGGATGCTATCAATATCTGACGCACTCGAGTATGTCCATGCAACAGTTTTTTTTTACATTTTTGAAAATTTATAGCCGCTCCCCCCACCGATGAAAGTGTATATATTATATGACATTTTTGTCTTCTTATCATCTAAGCTTCGCAATCCAATAGGTCTCTATAATGCTCGAGTAAATCCCGATTTAGCATCCTGGGCTCCCCTACTATAGGTCGACCTGTATGTATGTAATAATATAAAATAAGTCTAAAAAGTAAAAAATAAAATTTTAAAAATTTAAAAAACACGCCTTTACAAGTACATACTACACTAAAAAGCAAAAAAAAATTAACCACTTTCTTCTCACTGCAAATGCCGTAATGGTCTTAGTGTTAGCCATGTTTGCAATTATTATACTATTTGAGTGTACAAGCGTTAGGTGCTTTTTCTTCAAATCAATCCATCATAATGCTTCTCATTCAAATATTTCCAAATAGCATTTTTTTAGGCACATAATATTTTATAGTGGTTTACTTTTAAGATGAAGCATCGCACGCTTTTGCGGTCAAATAATATAATAATTACAAACATGGCTTACATTAAGCGTAAGCGGGTGTGCTCACATTCGTTCACATTAGTTAAGTATCTAGTCATGTGGATGGATAAACGAGTGAACTGGAACATTCAATCTTAGGCAAAGACACGCGAGCAATATGGACTTGCAGGAGAATCTTTGAAATGACCTGGGGTATATATAATAAAATTGTCAGGTCATTATGGTGCTCTCCTATGGTGGCTTAAAGTTAAAAAGTTAGTGAAACAGCAAATGGCTACGACCAAATGTAAAAGGCTACAACGGCTTACCTGCCTCTCCATCACAGGAGCCATGCGGACTTGTCAAAGCTGCCCATGGGGCTATACTGGACTTACCAGGATGCACATTTTTATTCCGAAGTCAGCAACAACTAGTGCTCCGAGAGTGCATCTCACCCGGCATACGCCAATTGCTGACAATGCATGGTGACATGAGCATCCTCCAAAGCATCCCTGATCTAAAAATCTCTTTCATAATGGACTAAATGATCAGCGAATCGTGCTTCGGCAGGAATTTCGGGAAGCTCATCCCAGAGCGCAACCTGAACTGGTTTAATTTACTTGTGTTTATTTTCAAATTGAATGAAACTGTTTTCAAGTTGAATGAAACCTCAATTTTACTTAAGTTGTTTTATTCATTATTTTATTCTTTAAATAATACAAAGATACAACAAAGTATTTATGTAAAAATAAAATGTATGAAACCACACATATGTACCTATTCACAAAACGCCAGAAATTCATGATGTGCAGTAAGAAGTAATAGGTGTAACTTAAAATTGTTGTCGCCTTACTCACCGATTCCAAATCTAATTGCAAAATCCTTTTCTAAAAATAGAATTATACGCCTGAATTATACGAATCTGAAGTTAAAATTGGAAAAAAAAATTAACGGATCCAAAATGGCCGAATTTTTCCAAAAACTGTACTTTTTTTCACAAAACTCAGGTTATAGAGTTTTTTTAAAGTCGCTGATTACGAATATGAAATTAAAATTTCAAAAAAACAAAATGGCGGATCCAAAATGGCCAAATTTCAAAAATTGAATTTTTTGTCTATTTTTGGATATTTTTTATAATTTTGTGGTTATTCGACGTTATTTTTGGATATTTGTCTCAAGTTTTGTTTAATTTGCTTCGAAAAATTAGGTTAAATGTTCAATTGTTATATTTGTCCTTATTGCTGGATATTAAGATTGTCTGAAACATTATGTTGATGTCCATGTGTGGATATTTGTCCACATTTTTTACCTTGAGAAGGAAGTTGGAAGGGGCGAGGAGGTCAGAAAAAGCGAAAATACTAAGGGGATTTGAAAAAAATGTGTTCACAATAAATAATAGAAGTTATTGTCAACAAATAAATCGATTTTTTCCTGATTTAGTACACAAAATAATACCTAGAAGCGTAACCTGCAAGAACCTGCAGTCAATTTTCATATAACATAAGTTGTTAAAAAGCATTCAGAAAACAAGAAAAAAAATATAGCAGCACAGCACTCTGTAGCACTTTTCTCTAATCGCATTTGTTATTTTATTATTTATAACCTCAATTCTCAAAATTACTACTTTTTTAACAAAACGTTGCTAAACAATTTTATTCATTATTTATTATATATCAAATTCAAGTTACATTCATATGTTATACTTACTGTCTTGAGATGATTCCATTTTGCAGAATTGGAATAACTTTGTTCTTTGAATTTCTAAGCGTGAATAAAAGCACCACATTTGTATAAGCGTGTTTCTGTGAACAGCTGACGCAAGACACGTTCTTTAAAGCAACGGGTTCCTAGCCCAGGAAAAAATCTCGTACTCTTTCTTACCGTCGTTCCCAATGCTAGAGGTAGGTACCACTACAACTATTTTATCTGTTAAAAGTCCCCAGAAAACATATTCAATTTTGGAATTTTGGCCAGGTTTTAGACGTTTGGGACCACTGTGCCGCGTTTCAATTTAATTCATTTTAATTTCAGTAAAAATATTTCTGATGTGCGAATTGAGCGCTATCTCTTATTCAATTCACAGATTTCTCAAACACCCGTTGTACCTTTTTCTTTTAAATAACGTTGAATTAGCTAAACAAAAGTTTTAAAGGAATTTACCTACTAGATTCAATCATCAATTCACACCCCTGTTGCTCCCTTCATGTCTCTGTCTGCTTGAAGTATTTTCCCTGGTCATTTTTAAAATGAGTGAAGAATAATAAAATGTCAAGGCTTCTTACAAACACACCTAGTAACTGTTTATGATAGTATTTTAAAATACCAATTTTATTGCTTCGCTGTAAGCAGTTATGCCGATTGAACCATTTACACCGATATAGATCGTTCAGGATCATCTTTCAACACCTTTGTGTCAGAACATAACCGTGCACCTATTCTTTTAAAGATAATAAAAATGTAAACAATTTTCAATATTTCTAAAGTAAAATAGTACTCATTTTGATTATTTCAATGTTTATTTTCCATTTTCTGCAATATATATAAATTTTACATCTTGTAAGTATTTGCGGAATTAAGTTGATTTCCCTTACTTCTTCTCTGCTCTTCCTATTTATAATTATTTATATATATAATAATAAGATTTATATTAATTTATTTATAATATTATTATATTCTTTAATTAACCTCAGCTTTTGACTTTTAATGATAAAATTACTAAAAAAAGTTATATCTGGGGACTGGGGGAATCTTAGCGACTATACTCTTCTTAATTTCTCCTCCTTGACCTCCATTTCTTTCCACTTATTCGATTTACTTTAATAAATATTTTCTAAAATTCGGTTTGATTTAAAAATTCTTTCGTACTCTTCCTCCTTACGTAGCAACCTTCTTTTTTTTCCAACAAGTCCTCATTCCTTCAAAATGCGTTGAGAGTTTTATAAAATATTAAAAACATTTTGAAGGACTCATTTATACACAATATCTTTCATTTGACATGTTGGCTTTATAAAAGTTGTGACAAATTAAAGCAACTCATAGTCACCCTTGTATGAATAAGTAAGTGTAGCAACTAACAAATTCAATTTTAATACTCTGCCTGTCATAAAGAAATTAATTTTTTACACTTCCTTGCCATGTTTGTTTTTAATTTTCGTTTTATTCATTTTGTAAGGATTATGATTTTGGGACAGTTTTTATATTAACTATACACTGACTTACGAAGGTAATTTTTTTTCTTGTTTAATATTTACAATTTACAAGGGAAACATTATTACAAGATGTATGTGTGTGTGTGTGTGTGTGTGTGTGTTTGCTTACTTTTGTGCCCTATACTGTTATTTCTTGTGTCACTTTGTTAATGAGTTTTACGTTACTTTGGTGAAAGAGGAATAATTATGCGGAAAGTGGACCATTTGCTGCGGCGTTATTTTTTAAGAGTTCGGTGAGATTGCATTTCAATACTATTTTTCAGTTTAATGAAAATGGACAATACAGGATAAGCTCATAATATTCTATATCTGTTTGATAGTTTTCAAGGAAGAACTTCTCTAGTAAGAGAGTACAGTAACAAAGGCCACTCAAATTCTTTGCGTAAAGTGGATGCTGACAGCGCTCTAATATACAGATCATTAAAAAGTATCATTAAAAAAATCATCAATTTTATACTAATTATGTTTATTTTTTACAGCTATGGACATTGCCATAACTGGTTTTTGTTGTCTCGTTATTTTTTGTTGAAAAATCTTGAAAAAGAAAATTGAAAATTATTTTTTATTACAAAACTAGTTAGTCATGTCTGAAGTCATTTCAGCCATTTGAAGAATGTGCTCCCACTATCTTATATCGAATTTCGAGGTCTACACAAGTGTACCTATAGAGTCACTAAAGGACGCGTTTCGAGTGACTTCATATACCATGTATTTTTCCATTCAGAAATCTTTAAACGCGTTTTTCTGGAAACATAAAATTACGTGCACCGTAGAATGTATAATATGTAGCGCAACGAGTTCTCAAACTCTAAATGAACCTAACATTCTTTTTCTTTTAAAAATAAACCAGGTCTTTTGAGTGTTTCTTAAAATCAATTTAATGATTTTTTAAACGGTGCTAATTATAATTTCCATTTTTTTAAATGCGGGTTCATGCTGAGGGTGTTATTATATTTGATCGGAAAATGTCTCTTTCTTTCAAATAATTAGAGCGACCTGTGTGTACCACGGCGCAATTCCGAGAAGGGAACTTCAAGCAGCTGTTCAGCTGTTTATTAATATTTTTACATGAACAAATTGTTTTAGATACATAGTAGAAATGCTAAATAATATGTGCTTACGTGTAAAGCAATATAAGTTATGTTCTCTTTAAATGAAATGAAGCAACAAACAATCGTGTTTTTACCCTTTCCCCTTAAGGGGGTCTACTAGTGTGAAATTTTTCAAAAATCCATTTTTCTTTTTTTGCATATTTCGATAGTCTATACCTTTAAAAATAACATACTAAAATTTCAAGTGCATATCTCAAATAGTTTTTGAGTTACAGCCATATTAAGAGCAGCCGTTCATCGGTTCGAAAGTTGCGGTCAAAAAACATATTTCTGAGCAAAATCGAATGAAAGTTTGACTTTACAAAAGAAAAACAAAGTTTATCAACGAAAAAGCTACTTAGAAACGCATTGATTAAAGTTTGTTTACACAACAAACACAACAGAGAATCACAGGGAACGTAGTTGCTTTGTTGTGAACCAAAAAAAGCGCGGATTTAGCGCGTCGATTAGGCTTCCGTTATTACAGAGTATTTGAAGTACTTTTTTTAACGACACATCTAAAAGTTAAAAAAACGCATAACTTCGTTATTTTCTTACGGATTTGAGTTTACTTTGCAGCGTTTTACTCGGAAATAGTTGAACAAAAAGAAAAGCCAATAAAAAAAAAATCGAAAATTTAGCCATATAGGCCCCTTAAACTTTAGACGCGTTTTTCTCGAAACTACATTTGTCAAATTGGCTGCAGTTATAGCTCGAAGACAAATCATCCGATCGATTTGATTTTTATTGCAGCTTCTTTCAAAGATGTTTCTACGTACCATGAACCTCCAGTTTTTTGATCAAATCAAAAATGTAATTTTGACAGGCCAAAAATCATTAAATTTTCGCGCGAAATTTGCAATTTTTTTTAGTAACTCCGCCATATTGTTAAATTAAATTTTTTTTTTTAGCCCGAGGGTCATGGTACGGGAAAAACCTTTAAGTTTAATAAGCTTTTATGTTTTTTTGATTTCAGGCACTGTGAAGGTCGCTATCACTGCAGCCGTTTAGTGACTTTTTTTTTTGGAGCCTTGGGAGATTGCAAATAACTTGCTAAATTTTCGATTTTTTGGTCCGAAAATTTTATCATGCATTTACCATATATCCACAAAACTATCCTTAAATCATTAAAACATTCCATGCAGTAGTTTTCTAAAAAAAAAATTCCCAAATATCACCTTTTTTGAGGCGGTCACACTAGTAGACCCCCTTAAGGAGATATTACGCTTTGAAATTTTGAAAAATCGAATTTTTTTTTTAATATTTCTATTGTTAATGTATTTAAGATTTTATTCCAAAAATTCATAAAATTGACGTAGTAATGATGCCTCAAAGTTGGAGCGGCGTTCAAGTTGTTATCTTAATCCAAAAGGTTTAATCGCGTTTTTCTCGAAACAGCATTTTTCAAAACGGCGACCACGATATCTCAAGTTCTACTTGACCGATTTTCTTCAAATTTAGACAGAATCATCCTTATACTAGCCGCTATCGCTATCGGAACTACGATTTTGTTTATGTGATAAATAGTTTTTTTTAAACCAACATTTACTTCGAAAAAAATCGAACTTTTTTTTAAAATTTGCATAACTTTTGCAAATTTCTATATTTTGACTTTTCCCTAGTTCAGGCGATAACCAATAGGATATAAATTAACAACAATTTGGAATTTTTTGTTTCAGACGTCTCTGAGGGCTGCAATCATGGTTGCCGTTAACCCTTTCGCGAAAAACCTCTCTACTTTGACCAGCTGGAATTTTTTTGTATTGTCAACGAAAAAAAAATGTTTTGGTAGGTACCACAGATTGTATTAATAAATAACAAAAACAAAAATCAAAATATCTTTTGTAGTTTCTGAGAAAAAAATCTTAAAATTTTGCTCTCAAAATGACGTTCAAAGTGCAATACCCCCTTAAGCTCGAGTGTAGTAAAGCCAGGGAATGTGGATTAATCACCTTCAATTTAGCCGCTGATATTTTCCAGCGGCTTACCTAAACCGAGTTGAGTGAATTATGTTTCGTTTTGTAGCTTTTGGTGTTGGGATTACTTTCATTTTAGTTATTTTGAATTATGTGTTCCATGAGTTTATACTCATTCTTATCATTGCCATATCGTGCGTTTAATAATCTATATTTTAAGGAAAGTGAAAGAAAAAATACGTATTCATTCTTCTGGAAAACTCAGCTTTATTATAAAATTTAAATTAATTCGTTAAGTAAATTCTCGTCATCCTCAGAAATCTGACCATAACATGATAGAACTTTTCATCAGTCATATCGCAAATTTCTATAAATTTTCAATAAAATTATTATTTAGAAAATTGTTTTAAGCTGTACAATTTCAAAACAAATTACAACTGAACAACAAAGAAATTTAACAATTTGTCAGTTTATTCTTTAAATCACTTTAAGTGCGGAAAATCGAAGGTTTAAGTTATACTATTGCTTGAGCTCAGACTTAAGTCATCACTGTGAAATCAAGAACTTTTTTAAACGGAAGCTTTAGTTTCCCCTCTGGATTTAGGCTCACACTGTGAAACGGGCATTACGCCCACAAATTAAAGGTAAGCACACACACTTGCAATCCAATTAGGATGTTTTGGAAAACTTATATACGTACACACGTTAAGCACTCACTTTAAATGATTTCTGTCTACGTTAAATCTGATCCATTTTCCTTCAATATTTTTCCTCTTTCAACAAGAACATCAATGTTCTTTATATCGATCGATACTGGTCCACCAGGTGCTGAATTCCAGAATAATTCACGAAACAAAATAGCGTAGGTACATTTTCTCTTTAGTTTACCTTACTGTTATAATTACAAATTTATTGCAGTGTCGATGTATTTTTTTTAATAAATTCCTTGAATTTTTTTCTATTGTAAAGATAAATTAAAAATGTTCTTTTACAAATAAAAAATAATACAGAAATATAAATATGAAACATCCTTCTGAAAACAGACTTAAATTATGCTGGACAGTATTTTCTTTAAATGCTTATGAAACCGTTGACACGTAATTTAGAAAGGCCCTCTAAAAGGAATTGATGTAGTTTTTATTGTAAGTACGATCTATTCGTAAGAAATAATTAACAAAATAAATGAAAATTTTTTATTTGGTACCAAATGATTTCTAATAGCCCTTTAAAGGGCATTGTTTATTGCAAAAGATTAAAAGTGATATATGCTTAGGGGAGACTTGCAATCATACTTTCTCTTTCTGTATCAACCGAATGAAGTAGAAAAGGCTTCATCATGATTTATCACTACGAAGCTATTTCGTATAATAAGCTAACTCAGATTCGAGATACCATTAGGTGTTAAACATGTTAAATTGCAACATAAATTATAAGTCTAAAAATTGTCGCCAAAATTGATTACCCTGCATAACAACCGAAAACATCTGCAAAATTTTGACCTTAAACTAACCAACATATGTACTGTTTGTTATGACGATGCAGTTTGGATTTTCGGAGTGTACTGAAGATGGGATTTCTAAGAAATACTTCCATCAAGCTGAACCAAGTCTACTTTTCCAGGAATATTTCTTGACAAATTAATCATTTGCTTTAATTTAACAGAAAAATTGTTTTATTTGGAAGAGAACTTATATCATTGAGTTTCGTTTCAATGCTGATTTTCTTAAGTTTCTCTAGATAAATAAATGCAGATGGCTAAAAATATATAGAACAAAATACAAATGCCTTGTCCCTAAAATTCCGATATTGATTATTTAATCTATGTAATCTACTAAACAGATTATTCCCATTTATTGGCTATAAGGCCTAGCGCTGAAACTATTAACAAATTTCAATTTTATCGTTTCTAGTACTCAAGTCTTTAAAAATCTAACAAATTTATAACGTGCTTAAAAAATTGGAATATGTAGCAGCCCCAGCAATTCGTACTTCACTGATGACAAAACATTCATTTTTTTTAATTCTGCGCTCGGTGGTCTAATGTTCTCCACTTTGCTTTTCGTTTATAATCAAAAAGGCCTCTGAAGGTTAAAACCACATCAATTCCTTGCAGCGACTCAACATTTTAGAATGCATATAAAACATTAACAGTAAAAAGTTTTTGCCGAACAATCGGATATGCAAAGACGCCTACTATAAGCGGAGAGCCACAATTTGTAAAGTAAGAAAGCACATACTCGTATAAGAGCAATAAAAGCTCCTTCACCTCTCCGCAATTTTTCCTCCTTTCCACTTTAGAAAAGCAACGATAAAAACGAAACTGAAGCGGTTTAAAGAATTTTGTTTTTTGTGTTTTTTTTGTTGTATTTTGCATCCTATTGAATCGTGACGTATTGCATGCAATGAACAGAAACTCGAATTCTATACACATCCATTACCAGGCCCTACCCTGAAGCGGCAGGTATCCCCCGCACTGCTGTTGATGAGTGTTGCCCATGAAATTGTTTTGATTTCGATACGCCATCGCCAGACTATTGGACATTAAGGAGTTGTTGCACGGCTGCTGCAACATCTGGGCGTGTTGCCCCGCGCCATTATATGTTGAAATCAGGGTCGATGAGGTATCCGGGGAATGCGTGTGGGGTGCATCGCCTGTTATTACATTACTACCACTAGTTACTGTTGTATTGCCGTTTCCTACTTGCTGCTGTTGTTGCTGCTGCTGTTGCTGCTGTGTGGAATTTGAACTACCCGAGCATGGTTTCCCATCTTTAACTAAAACTGGTACTGCGACACGTCGTGGTGAGCTCGCTGACTGAAAAAAAGTCATGATAAATTAAGGAGAATTAGCTAGTAAAAATTAATAAAATCGTAACGAAGTAAGCGTTTCATCGTAATTAAGTTCATCACAACTACAAAATACTTTTCGAGAATAGGTGTGAATGTGACCTTTATTTAGAAATTTCAACTAAAAGTTACACATGTACATAAAAAAACATTCAAGTGCGACAGAGCCAGTAAATTTTAAAACATATTTGGTGACATATTAAACAAATGAATGGCATTCTGTCTTTTGTGATTAATATGTTTAAATAAGGCATATTTTTCCCTACATGACGTAGTGTATAAAAGAGTTATTCAACACTCAAAATATGAATTTACAGTGAGCGTCAAAATTGAGTAAACACAATAATTAGCAACACTTATTTGGGATTTAAAATGCACTTTTGTTTGGAAAATATTTAAAAATTTCATTCCACATTGTAATTCAGTCCATTTAGATTAAAATTTAGAAAAAATAAAATAAAAAACATATTCCGTTATGCAATAAATAATCTTAAATTTGAAAAGTTATGAATATTACGCATCAAAAGTGAATAAACACTCCATGTCACATTCATTTTCTAACGGTATTCCCTTCTTGAGACTGGAATAAAAATTTCGGGACAACAAATTAGTTGCGCGCACTCCATTATTCTGTTGTATTATCTGTCGCAAAAGCAGTAATTTCTAGAGCTGTAATTAAGATGTGTCTCCGAAGAACAGAAACGGGGTTGGAAATGCGAAATTTAAAAGTACAGTTACATTCCGAGGGAAAATCTTTACGCGAAATAGCAAGACTAGTTAAGCGCAATCATTGCACTGTTAGAAATATTATAAATACATAAGTTCAAAGAGCACGGCAATGTCAATAGAAGCCGGCGAAAAAATTAGTGCCAGTACAGTACGTCAAGCCCTTCACAAGAATGACTTACATGGCCGAGAACCTCGAAAGTAGCCACTTATCAGCGCCACTAACAAACGGAAGCGGATTGAATTCGCGAAAAAGCATCGAAACACCCCACTAGAAATTTGGACAACCGTCACTTTTACTGATGAGAGCAAAGTTGAAATATTTGGCTCTCAAAGAAAGAACAAAATATGCCGGACACGAAATACTGCATTGGAACTCCAAAATCTGGCACCTACTGTAAAGCATGGGGGTGGTTCAGCGATGGTGTGGGGGTGTATGGTGGCTGCTGGTGTTGGTGATCTCGTGTTTATAGATTCAACAATGGATCGGTATGGCTATTTAAATATTTTAAAGGATCACTTGCATTCCAGCGTTGAAAAGTTGGGACTCCAACAGGCATGGACCTCCCAACATAATAATGATCCCAAGCACACGGCGCATATCTTGAGAGAATGGTTACTTTACCATACCCCAAAACAACTTCACTCGCCGCCCCAATCACCAGATATCAACCCAATCGAACATCTTTGGGAAGAGCTTGACAGAAGGATTCGTAAAAGAAATATTACGAATAGGGAGACCCTCAAAACAGCTTTGTCCGAAGGGTGGAGCCTAATATCTGCAGCTACAACAAAAAAATTAGTGGGTTCGATGCCTCGCCGATTAAAAGCTGTTATCACATCAAAAGGTGGCCCCACCAAGTATTAGAGTTAAAATACCTTAGATGCTTATTCACTTATGATGCGTAATTTTCAAGAAATTTTTTTAGTTTTAATTTGGTTATTGTAAAATGAACTTTAATTTAATTTTAGTTTATTACCTCGTTACCTGTATGAACTGTATTCCAATGTACAAATACATTAAAAAATATTCCAGAATTTAGGGCATTTTTATTCAAGGTAAATATAAGTGCTTTGTGCGTTTACTCATTTTGACGCTCACTGTATCTCTTAGGGACCAATTTATTAAATGTGAATAAGCCCTTGTTCATTGAGCAATCTTAAGGGGTTACACCTTACACCACGCTTTAAAAACGGTTAAGTAAATTAAATTAATTAAATAGTAAGAGATATCCACCACCACCAGTTTCGAAAGACGGTCCTGCTTGACGACTCATATATTCGCCATTTTGTAAGTTTTTTTATTTATTATGTAAATTGTTTATAAAAATATTATACAATGTATTTGTTGTAAATAAAAATAATTTCCCATATTTAATTACTGCGCCAAAAAACATTTTTACATTTATACCCATTTTTCCGTGCGTCAAGGTGATGTAGTAAGTAACTGCTTTAGGCTGACTAAGATCTACAATTGTCGAAGATCGGTGATCTTTATCCGGATAAAATGCAGATCAATTCTGAGTTTTATTCACGCACAAGGGTGCGTACCTTGGACTCAGTTCCATTTCTCAAATCTCAGGCAAAGAATTTTATGAAACCTGAATTATATGTTAATTGTGGAAGGGGGTCAAGTTTACCCTGCCGATTTTCCACCGATCTTTTTTCCCCTTCTAATTTTCCCCGAATCCCTGCTTCCGCTTAACCTTTTTTACCAGGGGTTAAATTTCCTTCGGTCATTTTCACCCAGTTATTTTTCCCTTTCTAAGTCTCTGCCTAATAGACTGAAATGGCCTTTTACAAATTATTTTATAGACTGAAATACAACAGGGGAAAAATAACGGGGAGAAAAAAGACCGGGGAAAATTTAATAGCCGACCAACATTTCATTCGGTGAATGTTTACGGAAATTCACATTAAAGCCACCCATATTATAGTAAGAGGAAATGACAAACATTGAGAAGGATTAACCCAAAAAACGCATGTCTTAAATATTCGCCGTGTCCACAGGTTTACTAATTTCTTCAAAAATATGTTAGTCATAGATCCCATTGGTTAGACTGCTTGTTTGCTTGTAATATTTCCCATTGTATGTACTCAAACTTATATTGTTTAATACATTAGTTAGTCAATATATTTTTATAGAAGAGCACATTGCTACAATCTGCTGTAATAAATGCAAGTTTATAGATTTTCTTGATGAAGGCTAAAAATAAACCTACAATATACACCCTTATTTTGACCATCGGTAGGGAGACACTTTTACTAATCCATTTTTACTAATCCACTTTTACTAAGCCGATTTTACGAAAGGACAATTTTACTAATGTACTTCCAATGGACATCAACATTAGTTTTCCTTTTACAATTTATTAGTAAAAGTCAGTTTTAGTAAAAAGTATTAGTAAAAGTGGGTTTTAGTAAAAAGAAGTATTAGTAAAAGTGTCCTATTAGTAAAAGTGGATTAGTAAAAGTGTCGTACAATCTGACCATCGACAGTCTTATTGTCTGGGCGCCACAACAATTCAACGCAAGCAATATACTTACTTCTACCGTTTAGACTCAATTACTTCTATTGAGACGTCTGCGGTGTAGACATTTTACATACTCGTGTTAGCTCCGTAGTGCACAACACGAGATAGCTACGTAAAAAAATCTAAAACTCAATCACTTTTCAAATGATCACTGAAGAAAGCCTTCACTTAAGCCTGTGTAGGACCATCTCACCTCCTCTCAGCGAAAAAGCCCGCGAAACTCTTTTTTTCCCAAAATGATGGTGTTTTAATCTAGCACGACTTTAGATGCATCATTTTGCCTCAATAACTGAAACTTAGGAAAACTGCACCTGTGTCCCCAAGGCACTCGTTTGTTGTACTTCGCTCGTTGTTAGATCACGTGGCATCTATTTTGTATCTTTTCTCTCCAAGTTTTTAGTTTACTTCAAGTATAACTGGCATTATAACGTACTCTCAAACGTATTTTACACGTGTTCTCAGTGCTTGTTCGTTTATTGATAGAAGTGTTGTGTATTAGCGAGTAAAAACTTTAAACGCGTTTTTCTCGAAACCACTTTTTTTTTCAAATGGCGGACAGTTATTCTCCGAAACTACTCGACCGATTTAAATGTTTTTGGTCTTATTTTTTTCGTTGAGATGTTTTGTAAGCCAATCTACAACATCTTGCCACAAAAGTTAATTACAACATATTTTTTTTAGCTGAGAATAGTGAAAAACACGGGTATTTTTTCAAAATTTTTTTCAAACATCCGCCATTTCTTTTCTTTTCTTTTTTTTGGCAAATTGTGGTAGATTGTCTCGTAAGGGACCTTTCTTTTGAATATACTGTATTTTTTTTATTTTTCAGATTCACCAATCGTTAGATTAACTGTCCGCCATGGGACAGCATTTTTTTGAGGCCTCGACTTTGGCGCCTCCTGGATAGTTGTTAAAAAATGAAATTAAAAAAAAGTAGTTTTGTATTTCATAAACTTCAAATAAAAGTTTTAAAAAAAAAAGCATTGTAATATCTGATATAGGGCCTGAAAAAAAATTATTGAAAATGTTGCATTTTTTAGCCTTCCAAGGTGGTCACCTACCTTAAAATAATATGATTATTTTCTAACGGGTCAGTAGCTTTCATTACATACCCCACTCAATGGGGTTGAATTTTTAATCAATGCAAACACAACGTCCTAATAAATACAATTGAAAAAATTACTGTCAATGATAAACCTTCGACCGCGCACAAATAAATCAGTTGCACTTACAAATGAATTATTATAACATTGATATGTACTTTTTAATGCACATAAAACATTGTAGATGTTACCAAAAATCGAGGGTACCAATATACATATGTACATACATGCAGGGGCTACATTACACCTTCTCCTCTATGAAATTGCTTTCTTACTTCGTACTTTATCGCTACAGCAATAAGACATTTCGTAGTTACATCTATTTTAAAACTTGTGAATTACCTGATTTTGTTGATTTTGCTCCGCCATAGCTTTCTCTTTTGCTTGTCGTTTACATTTGTACCTGTGATTTTGGAACCATATTTTCACCTGAAAAGGAAATTTATAATTGTTTTAAAAATGTCGTATGATTTTAATATTGCAGCCATTTGTAAAGAATTTCAGACACAAAGCGGGCTGGTTACTAATGGGTATCTTTAGAATGTTTTTGTTTTGAAACTCGTACAATACAGCCTTTCGGCAAGCACGTTCTCAGTGAGACAAAGGAGACAACATTTTGAGAAACCGTCTCAGTTGTCTCAGTTGGGTAGGAGAATTGGATTAATCATTGGATTGGATTTGACATCGTTATTTTTCTGGTGGTCATTTTCAAATGACACGGCTAGCCAAGACACACTTTCATAGCTAAAATCCTGGCTTTAGAAAGTGTTTTGGTTAGTCGTGTCGTGTTTACCAGAATAAGGCCTATTATATATGATTATGCCGAGTTTAAGAGGCACTTTTACTTGGAAAATAAATAAAATAAACTAAAAGGTTTTCTGAGCTATGCTTAAGAGCTGTCACAATACACAACATATAACTGAGACAAATTAGACACAGAAAATCTATCTCAAATGGCTCAGCTGCTCAAAGGCTGCGTTCATTTTTGTTGCTCAATGTGAAAGTGAGACGATTGGGCCTTTCGGCAAGCACGTTCTCCGTGACTACGTATACACAATATCCAAAGTCGCGACTTTGGCCTAGCGTAGCCCAAAGTCGCGATTATCTTTGTCGTGTAAACGGGCAAGTTCCAAATCTGGCCTAGCCCGGATTTATTTGAGCCTAGGCCTGATATATGTGTATGTGTGTGCTCGATCCCCCAAACGTCACAACCCAGCGGGAAGTGGAAGCGCTTTTAATAGGCTTCTAGAGCGCATCATCGGAAGCACAGAGCGCTTCTTACGTGTATCCTCATTCATTTCCTTTTAACACAGACATGTCATTGGAAAGAAGCGCTTCAACACTGTTATGTGTGGAAGCGCTTTAGCTGTGCCATTTTAGGTGCACTACACCTCTGCCATTTCAGAAGCGCAATTAATGCCACTTAAATGTGTGCATCGATGAGCGCTTCATACTTCTATCCCACGCAATTACCACATTACCCTGCTTAAATACCATGGAAAAATAAAATATAACAAATTGCACTTTTCACTCCAAGCACCGCACGTTTCAAACGCAAGCAAAAGACTATCCAGAAAATGCAAGAAACGCTCTGTGTCCCCAACATCTGAGTCATCAGACAGCCCCTTTTGCGCGATTCAATCTACACAACATACGAGAGTATGAATGTGCTTCCAACAGCTATGAGTTGGAAGCGCATTTTCTCAGCTTCTTTTGGAAGCGCTTGACTTATTTCCCACTGGCAAATTTTACTCGCACACAGATAGCACACAAGGGCAAATTAACTAGTCCACTTTTGTGTCGTTTACACGAGCAGCCGTGATTTCGGACTACAACCGGTTTCTAGGCCTGATTTGGGACTGTCGTGTATACGTACTCACTGAGTCAACTGAGACAAGATATTGAGCAACTGTTTCAGTAGCAAACAGCTGATTTTGACTTCGCTGAATTTGTTGATGCAGAGTGAGAAATGGATGCCGCTAAAACACGCGCAATTATTTTATTAAGTTCAGGCAGCAAATACTTGCGCCACGCTGTCATAACATATAACTGAGAAAAATGAAACACAGAAAATCCATCTCAGATGGCTCAGTTGCTCAAAGGCTGTGTTCATTTTCGTTGCTCAATGTGAAAGTGAGACGACGTGCGAGAACACGCCGTCTCAGTGAGCCAACTGAGAATGTCTCAGTTGTTACACTGAGAACGTGCTTGTCAAAAAGCCCTATTCTCTTCAAAAATGGGAAATTAAAAATATGTCACAAATACTCAACTTTAGCTCAGAAAAGTTGTAGTAAGCAATGTTTGCCCTTTTACCGGACTGTGGCAAATTAAAACGCTTTATATGTATATAACTTCGGGTTTTTCATTTATAGCATCTTTTAACTTCTTTAGTGTGTTTGTGATGCCATACCAACAATATATACTAGAATATAATAGAAAAAGTCCTAATGTTTTGAGTTCACTGCCATATAAACTACTGGGCTGCTGACTGACTCTAACCGGGTTAAAGCTGCTCAGGATCGCATGGAAAAGGTCAATGAAAAAATTAGGAAAGTCAAGAAAACCCCTGGAGATGAAGAGGAAGAAGAGTCATATGGTCCAAGACTCGATAGTTTTATATAGGTATGAACATTTTAAAAGATACATGATTTGATAGCGAGAAAAATGGACTAAAATCTTTAAACACGTTTTTCTCGAAATGACTTTTTTCAAACTGGTAGTATCGATAACTCGGTCAATTATTAACCGATTTTCAATCTTTTTTTTGTTTTGTGCGTATTTGCAGTGGCTAAGGCTAAGCGTAGCCGATTTAAAAAAAATTATTTTTTACTATTTTTTAGGCTGTTTTGAAACAAAAAAAAGGTCGAAAAAGTGGAAAAATTTTCCATTGGTCGCCATTTTGTGAAAAATCAAAATATAAAAAATCGGCTACGTACAACGAAAACTACATTTATATAGATTATAAAGAACTTTTATTTTTTTTCGGATAACCCGTTCTTGAATAATCGATGCGACCATGGAGGGGGAATTTTTTTTTGGACTCTACGGCAATGCTCATAACTTTAAAACTATTCAATAATTTTTAATAAAAATTTATATGAATATTGTTCAATGTACACTTAATAAAATAAATAAAAAACGATCCTGATATTCCTTTATTTTCTCGGTCAAAAAAATTCCCGAAAATCGCTCATTTTTCGGCCGTCACAGTGGCCTTCCCCCTTATGCCACCATTGGTTGCTTTGTTTCATCGTTTTGAATATTCATCGAGTTACTTGTTTTTCAAAATGCCAACACAAATTCCAGCAGCTGATGCCGTAAGCAACAAAAGTTCAACTTTGATCAAAGTCGACTGTACTCTGCGCTGATTTGCTCGAATTATTTGTGTATATAAGAGTTTATGCGCAATAATGTAAAAAGTACTGCTTCTCTGCTAGGTTTCTTTGGGCTCTTAGTTCTAAAACTTCAAGAAACATGCGCGTACACAAACGTACTTATATTGGTACAAGTCATCATAAAGTTCAATATCCGCTTATTAGCTTAAAACAAAGTGCTAAATATGAATTAAGACTAGAAGGTATCAAGCCACATGCAACCACAAATATCCCGGCTAAAATCCTAAAGGTCTCGTTTTTGCCAAACGTTAAAAGTTTCAAAAAGCTGTAGAATAATTGAAGTAGCTCAACAAGATCCGTTTTTGTTAATTACTAACTAACTTTGCAAATAGACGCCCTACGTGCTTAGTTTAAGTATTACTCAATGGTAATCCCCTATGTTTCCACTAGTACTATTAATTCTGAAATAAAAATTTATAAAATGGGGATTTTAAGGCAATGTCTATTGACACGCCGAGTGCCGTTAGGGTACCTATGAGTGCCTTTAGAAGTACCGGGCAAACTCGGCTCTTTTGACTCCCGAGTGCTCCTCAGGTAGATTTCTGAGCTCCTCATTGCTACTGCAAGTGTAAGTGAGAAATGCATACTCCTGTCGTGAGAAACTACTTGTGCGGCACACAGGACACAGATTACCTCCTCACTTCTTACTCACTCCTTCTCATATTTGAAGAATACATACAGAATTGTAGTGAAAATAATTAATTTATTGAATGATTAAAATTAAAACTTTGATATATACACATCCTTAACATTAGATTAATATTACATTTTGATGTAATTTGTTTTAAAGGTTTTACGGGA
This sequence comes from Neoitamus cyanurus, assembly GCA_947538895.1. Taxonomy (NCBI): domain Eukaryota; kingdom Metazoa; phylum Arthropoda; class Insecta; order Diptera; family Asilidae; genus Neoitamus; species Neoitamus cyanurus. The sequence continues at coordinate 38,205,231 of OX384542.1, forward strand.
CTGACTAGATGAACAAATAGTATTCTCCTCCTTTCCCGAAACCACTTTCCAAATCACTATATTTCTTTTACAGTGGCTTTGGCAGTTAATTCTGCTGCGATATGTTTTAACAGATAAGAGAACACTTCCAGGGAAAGAAGTCACAATTGTTCATCGGAAGCATATACTAGTGAAGTGTTTTAATTACATACATATACGGCAACTTACTCGGCGAAACAGTGACTGACTAACTATATTTTGGTTCTAACAATTTAAGAGCCAAGGAACAAGTTCCCTTTCTCACTTTTTTCGAAAAGCCCTAAAACCTTATGGAAATGTTCCATTTATGGTCGGAACGAGTGAATAAGGTAAAAATAGTTGTCGGAAAGCAATACTTTCCCGAAAATTATCTTGTTTTAACACAAAAAATTGAAAAACAATTTTGTGTTAAAACATCACCTTGTTCCGACCATTAATGGAAAAATTCTGATGGTTTTAGGGCTCAATATCTTACCTACAATCCCCCGCAGGTTCTGACGTTTGCTGCTGCTGGTCCTGCTGCTTTTCCGCTGATTTTATTCATCTAAAAATATATAAATTATAAAAATTTTCACCCAACTTACCTTTCTTTCCACTACAGCGAAACTTCCCATGAGAACTGTCACTTCAGATGTTCTTCTTCTTCTCCATGCAAAATTTCTCATAATTGGGATATTTGTCGCCATGCGTTCGTTAAGTCAACATGCAATCTGCTCAATTAAAACTTGCGTTATTTTCAAATATATCTACTGGCTGAGTACTCAGGCAGTAGATATATTTGAAAAGAGCGCAAGTTTAAATAGATAATTTGTAAAAGGTAACTCAGGCAGCAGATATATTTGAAAAGAGCGCAAGTTTAAATTGATAATTTGTAAAAGGTAAATACTCAGGCAGTAGATATATTTGAAAAGAGCGCAAGTTTAAATAGATAATTTGTAAAAGGTAAATACTCAGGCAGTAGATATATTTGAAAAGAGCGCAAGTTTAAATTGATAATTTGTAAAAGGTAAATACTCAGGCAGTAGATATATTTGAAAAGAGCGCAAGTTTAAATTGATAATTTGTAAAAGGTAAATACTCAGCCAGTAGATATATTTGAAAAGAGCGCAAGTTTAAATTAATAATTTGTAAAAGGTAAATACTCAGGCAGTAGATATATTTGAAAAGAGCGCAAGTTTAAATAGATAATTTGTAAAAGGTAAATACTCAGGCAGTAGATATATTTGAAAAGAGCGCAAGTTTAAATAGATAATTTGTAAAAGGTAAATACTCAGCCAGTAGATATATTTGAAAATAACGCAAGTTTTAATTGAGCAGATTGCATGTTGACTTAACGAACGCATGGCGACAAATATCCCAATTATGGGAAATTTTGCATGGAGAAGAAGAAGAACATCTGAAGTGACAGTTCTCATGGGAAGTTTCGCTGTAGTGGAAAGAAAGGTAAGTTGGGTGAAAATTTTTATAATTTATATATTTTTAGATGAATAAAATCAGCGGAAAAGCAGCAGGACCAGCAGCAGCAAACGTCAGAACCTGCGGGGGATTGTAGGTAAGATATTGAGCCCTAAAACCATCAGAATTTTTCCATTAATGGTCGGAACAAGGTGATGTTTTAACACAAAATTGTTTTTCAATTTTTTGTGTTAAAACAAGATAATTTTCGGGAAAGTATTGCTTTCCGACAACTATTTTTACCTTATTCACTCGTTCCGACCATAAATGGAACATTTCCATAAGGTTTTAGGGCTTTTCGAAAAAAGTGAGAAAGGGAACTTAAGCCAGAGCCAATCTCAAAAACCGAAAATCATGCGAAATCGCAGACCAAGCAATACAAGAATGATCCAAAGAAAGACATATATTTACGTATGAACTACTAGATGTGTAAAGTGATGGATGTGGCCTCAGCAATCATTCCATTTGCTTAATTCGAGTCCCTCTTAATTTACAGCCTTAAATGTGACACAACATCCGATTTAATCAGAAGCTGTCGTGTCAAGAACCGTTGAGCACTTGCTTGAAGAAGTATTTTACAGGCGGCCACACGACTAGTTCCTCCAATCTAGGTAGCAATGGCTATAACCAGCAGTGTACACGTGGCGTTACAGATTGCCGCATTGTCACCACGTTTATGACCATTCGGTATACTCAGTGTTATGCCACATATCGAAATATATTATGACTGGACCGACCATTACCCCCTAGTGAAGGACCGCGGAGCGTTTCATTTTCAGTTAAAAGCGTTCGCTGTTATCACTTTTGATTGACATTAAAAATTTCTTGAGGTTTTTTTTATTATAAACAAAGTTGTTGAAATTTATTCAGGTGAAATGCACACCATTTGAGCAATCAAAATTAGTTTTATTTATATAGCCATTAGGCTTGAGATGGAATAATGTTTTTATTTTATCAATAAAACGAAAAACGTTGAGAGAATCTTAATTTTATTATTACTAATACAGCGGCGGAAATTCCATTAGCACATTATCTCAAATGTTTGTAAAAAGTTGCTAGATTCGTGCAAATCTGGCAGCCCTGAATCGAGGCTTACAGGAATATTTACCGTTATGGTGCTCTTTTTAAAAGAGAATTTGGAGAATTGCAAGCATTTGAAGTTTGTATGTTAGTGCGACAGGTGTCTATAAGCGGAAATTTCATTACTACAGTGTGTTACTTCTCAGGAATAAGATTTAAATTCTTCATTAAAATATATTCAAAGCTAAAAGTAAATAATTTTTTATTACATTAAATAGATTTTAATTGAAGATGTGTTAGTATTATTACAATGGGGCGAGGAAAAGACCTCACGAAAGCGGAAATGGCAAAAATTGTGTTCTTTAAGGATCAAGGACTAACGGTTACGGACATTGCTCTCAAGTTAACCAGATCAAGGAAAGTAGTGAGTAATTTTCTCAAATTGGGATAAAATTATGCCAAGAATCGAAAATTTGATCAAAATCAAAAACTTAATAATTACTAGAAACGAAAAATTCTACAAGAAGTGAAAAAAAGTTACTGCATTTCGACCCAAATAAAGTCCAATTTTAATTTACCAGTTACTGCAAGACGTGTTAGGCAGATCTTACATGGAGACAAAAATCTTAAATACAAAGAGAGACAAAAGAAACCTCCTTTAACAGATAACCACAAAATTGCAAGGTTAAATTTCGCAAAAAACTCAAAAACGGTTAGACCAATTTCGATAATTTTGTTTTGCTTTGTTCGCTATAATAGAGGGGAGGTTTAAAAAAAAACAAAATTCGGGAAACCTCGAAGGAAAAGCCAGAAAATCGAAAAATCGAAATTTCCGTTTTGTATAGATAGCAAATTTTCCAACTTCAAGGAATCTTTATGAAAAAGCCAATTGGAGGTTTGCGGGGTCACAGATCTCGAGCTTGCATTCAAAATTTTGGAATTCAAGATGTCGGATCCAATATGGCGACCGAAAAAGTTAAACTTCAAGGGATTTCACTGAAAACCCGAACTTCTGTTTTTGGTTTGGGTTTTTGGGGTCACTGATTTTGAATCTGCCATCAAAATTTTGGTAATCAAGATGGTGGATCAATATGGCGACCGAAAAGTTAAACTTCCAGGGATTTCCCTGAAAATCCGCACAAGGGAATTTTCGGGATCACTGATTTCGAATCTGCTATTCAAATTTCCAAATATGAGACCACCCCCACCCCGTTGGGAGATATAGGAGAGGGAGTGCAATAAGGAAGTGGTGTAAAATGAAGAAAACTAAATTTAACAATACTGTTGGAAAATATCTAAAACATGTGCAAAACGCAAATAGGAAAACGCTGGAGAGGCGGTGGTGCAGTAGGGAGGCGTTGTAAAATTAAGGAATACAAATTTAATAGTATCCCGGGAAACGCCGGGTCCGGGCAAGCTAGTATTAGTTTAAAAAAATTCGTGACTTGGCCATTACGTAGCACGATAGATTTCAATATTTACATTTATTATTGAAGTTTAGAACTATTTATCTACATAATAAGTGAATATAAGTTCATATAGTAGTATCCCTATTGTGGACGTAAGTTTACTTAAGATGGCGGGATTTAATAACTTTCGTGCTGCGTTTTTAACCATTTTGTAAAACGATAATTTACTGCGGAGACTAAAGTGATCCCTCGTTGACGATACAGAGAATAGAAATGAGATTCGATAATATTTCAAAGCAGCGATTGTTAAAATATTACATACTAGCTTGCCCGGATCCGGCGTTTCCCGGGATACTATTAAATTTGTATTCCTTAATTTTACAACGCCTCCCTACTGCACCACCGCGTCTCCTATGTGACCCAGCGTTTTCCTATTTGCGTTTTGCACATGTTTTAGATATTTTTCAACAGTATTATTAAATTTAGTTTTCTTCATTTTACACTACCTCCTTATTGCGCCCCTCTCCTATATCTCCCAGCGGGTGGGGTGTGGTCTCATATTTGGACATTTGAATAGCAGATTCGAAATCAGTGATCCGGAAAATTCCCTAGTGCGGATTTTCAGGGAAATCCCTTGAAGTTTAAGTTTTCGGTCGCCATATTGATCCACCATCTTTATTTCCAAAATTTGGATGGCTGATTTAAAATCAGTGACCCCAAAAACCCAAACCAAAAACAAAAGTTCGGATTTTCAGTGAAATCCCTTGAAGTTTAACTTTTTCGGTCGCCATATTGGATCCGACACCTTGAATTCCAAAATGTTGAAGGCAAGCTCGAGATCTGCGACCCCATAAACCTTCAATTGCATTTTCCATAAAGATTCCTTGAAGTTGGAAAATTCGCTTCCTATACAAAACGGAAATTTCGATTTTTTCGATTTTCCGGCTTTTCCTTTGGGGTTTCCCGAATTTTATTTTTTTTTAAACCTCCCCTCTATTATAGCGAACAAAACAAAACAAAATTATCGAAATTGGTCAAGCCGTTTTTGAGTTTTAGCGAGACGTATCGCACAGCAATTCATTTTTATATATATACATAGATAATAACTATGTTAATAGCAGAGTGCTGCCGTGACGCTGTTGCAGGCCGTAAAAAATAATTTGCCTTGTTCTTTGCCATTTTAAGTATGCAAACCATCCATAGTTTAATAATAATAATAACAAGAAACATTCTAAAGAATTACTGTGATACTCTTTCGTACGATATATTGCAGATTTTCAGTCGTGGCCTGTTTCACGAAAAAAGTGCTGTCCTTTCACCTGTGTATGCATTAAATTTATAACAGCGTTTTGTAAGTTTCGGTGAGTGAGAACGAAAGAAGGATGTGAAATCTCTCATTGTCGTAATTCTCTCGATCATTGGTTTTACTTCGGATTAATTAAAATATAAATGAAATTTGCTTTCAAATTGAGGAACTAATTAATTTTTTAAAATTATTCCTGGTCGAACACAACAAAGTTATTTAAAAGATTTCATATAAAATGTAAATTAATAACAAACGAGATCAAGAGTGCACACGCTATAATATTCAATAGGAGGCACTTAAGTTCGGCTGCATTGTGGAATATGATAAAAAAATCATTTTATTCGACAACGAAAAGCCATCAAGAGTGTCTCATATTGGCAGGACTATTGAAAATGCACTTGAAAAACAGTCGACAATTTGCCTGCCCGTATATCAGCCCCGTCCTGTCTGCAACTCTTCAAAAAATCATTTTTTCGCTTTGGTGAAAAATAGTGAAAAAAAAACTGCGCTGTGTCCTGAATACAATGGAAAATGAAAACTTCTAGTTGTATCATCAGAAGGCAGTCAGCTATGGTGCATCAATATTACTTTATTGTCAGCAGGAAGAACCGAATATGCATGCTAGTCGGGAACCTCCTATAACGAAGATCGAACGAAATAAGCTGACAAAACCATCTTGAGCTTCGCTCAGGTGGAAATTGCAGCAGATTTAGTGAAGGAGACACAGGGTGTTCCATGACGGTATTCGGAGCATAAGGATACGGCTGAGTACTTGCCATTTACAGATTGCAGTACTATCGAAACAGTCACAAGTGTTATGGCTACTTATCAGGTGTGGATAAACTATTGTATCCGTTGCACAGCGGCGTAGCTAGGGAAGGTGTCGCCCGGGCGAGCCTTGGGAGCGTCAAAATGATCCTGGGTATTCATTAAGATTTGCAAATAATATTAAAAATTTCTCTTGATCGAAAATTGTTTCCTAAATATTTTAATCGGATGATGCAGTTTATATTGTGAACCTACGATACGCACCCAATCTGAGCGCTTACGTTTTGTTAAATTCCCAGAAAAATAGTTATGTACGAGTATGAAAATAGGAATTTTCAACAGGCGTTCAATAGATTATGCTAACAATTGTATTTTGTTTGTTTAGGGGGCAGTAGATTGTTCTGCGCCCGGGCGCAAAATGATCAAGTAACACCACTGCCGTTGCATTGCAACATCTTACGATGAGAGGTGTTCTTCTCTAATTTCTTTCAAATATTCAGCAGGATTTAATTCGTTATTCCATGAGTGCCTCACATCACTTTTGAGACAGTTATACACGGCCAATTCCTCCTCCGTATCCGTCTTACCATACAACCATGTGGTCTCCCTGTCACGTCAGGCTTACAATTTAATTACTCATACTTACATAATGGCTAATAATAGTTTTATATTATTATTTTTAATATAAAATTCCTTAATAATAAAAGCAAAACAGATTAAGTGTGAAAATTTTCCACATATTTTGGGATCACCATTATTTCTCTGTGTACAATAGCTTTTACCCGCGACTTCGTCTACGCAGATGGTCTATGACTTTTGTGATTTGTTTTTAATGAACTTTTTTCCGGAAATATGCATATTTCCTACCTATATGAAAAAAAAATTTATTAAAAAAGAGAGAGAGCGTTAATATTATTTAGCGAAATATGAAAAATCATAAATAAACAGATCAACTTAACCTACTCCATTTAAAATCGAACAAAGTTTATATCCGAAAACTACACTGACGAAGCCGCGGATAAAAGGCAGTTGTTTTGAAAACATTCATTTACGTTAAGAACTTTTGGTCGCCATATTGAAGTTCAAAAGGTCGATAGTAGATTTTAAATCAGAGTGTGCAAAAACGTGTGTATGTAACAATTACACGAAAATCCGCTCAAGTTGAGAATTTTCAGACGTCACATAGGATCCGCTATTTTAAATTTCCAAATATCTTTGGCAGATTCAAGGCCAACGACCCCGAAAACCCCTATATATATATATATGTACTCATTAGCACGGACACCCGTTCATTACCCGTGCTTCCTTGCGTACCTTCGAATGTACAAATCTCGCCGCGGGCAGGGGTTAAGATACTCCGTGAAAATAATACTGGGGCCATTTAACTAAGGTCATAACACAAATACGTAATAGAGATGCCCAGTCGAATAGGCAAGAAAAATGTAAAGTTGAGGTGTGAGGGAATTTCAATGTTTCAATCGGCACCAGCTATTGTGGGGTAGGGTTCCAAGATACCGAGAGATTCTAAGAATGAGCGCGAGTAAAAATACGAAAACTCTGGGGGTGAAATTCATAGAATTTTAGTTGAGGACGACGACGGACGGGCTGATTTTGTAAGCAATTTTACGAATTTTGTATGCTGTGATAACTAATTGATTTATCCAAGCAGATTTTTCAAGTTTTGTTTCAGTCAGATTAAGTTGTTTGTCTTCAAACAAGAAGTCAAGAAAAGGTTTGTCCCCATTCTCGGTATCCGCTAAAGCTAGCGTCTGTTGTACTAGGCGAAGAGGAGACCACAGAAAGAGGAATCTATCGAGTTGGGCGACGAAATTTTCAGGAGAGGTCGTAACGTACATATGTATGTATGCTAGCTAGGTTTGCCCAAGTAAAAGGAAAACCTCCTGAAGATTTCGTTGCTTAAGGGGGTATTGCGCTTTGAATTTGTTTTTTAATATTTCTATTTTTAATGTATTTAAGATTGTGTTCCAAAACGAATTTTTCAAAAATTCATAAAATTGACGTAGTTATGATGACGGCGACCATCTCAAGTTCTACTTGACCGATTTTCTTCAAATTTAGACAGAATCATCCTTATACTAGCCGGAACTGCGTTTTGTTTATGCGATAAATAGTTTTTTTTTAATCCAACATTTAATTCGAAAAAAAACCCAAAAATCGAACTTTTTTTTTAAACTTGATATTTTGATTTTTTCCTAGTTCAGGCGATAACCAATAGGACACAAATTAACAACAATTTGGAATTTTTTGTTTCAGACGTCTCTGAGGGCTGCAATCATTGTCGTCGTTAACCCCTTCGCGAAAAACATCTCTACTTTGACCAGCTCTGACAGCTGGAATTTTTTTGTATTCTCAACGAAAAAAATATATTTTGGTACCAGAGACTTGTATTAATAAATAACAAAAACAAAAATTAAAATATCTTTTGTAGTTTCAGAGAAAAAAAATCTTAAAATCTTGCTCCAAAAATGACGGTCAAAGCGCAATACCTCCTTAGCTCGATAGATTCCACATTTTGCGGTTGCCTCTTGAACTATAGGTACCTACGCTTAGAATTCACAAATCTTCAAAAGTGCTAAGGATCTTTAGATTTTTTTTCGAAATCTATTAAAGTTTCCAGAAATTTTTTAGTAAAGTTGAGAACTCGAAAACACACCTACATATGCACGATCCCATTTTCACGAAAGTCCTGCTATAAACATTTCGAGCAGTGAAAGGTGAAAAATTAATAACTATTGATTGATGACTATTGAGAAAATAATCTCAAGACTATTGATTTAAAATGCGGTATGTCGATTTAAATCTTCCTTTTAAATTTAAAAATCTTTCAATTTCTAATAGCTTTTAATTAAGTTAAAATCATGTATTTTAAATTTACAACCCTGCTTTGAAAAACCCTAAAATATTTTTTTTTATAGGAACAAAGGATTGTCGGCGGGAGTGGTATTGCACTTATATTGTATATACCATACTTCCAGTCCTCCAAAAGTTGGAGAGCTGTAAAATGCTTTTTATGTATTATAGTTTTGGCGCACAACATCAAAGTCGTCTTCCTTGACATCTAAGGGCTTCGTATCAGCAGCCTTTTATTTCTCTCATCAGAGTCCCTGTTTCTCGGTTTGTTTCCCTCGTTTCGGCGTATCAGGGACACCCAGGGATAGCCCCGGCCCGCCTTCCAAAACATTTTTCCTCTTTTAAATTTTTCTCTCATTTTATTCTTGTTTTGCCATCGCTGAGTGGAATTATGGCACATACTTTGAGACACATAAAAGCTCTCTAAAAGGAAACTTTTCAGAGGATAGGGTAGCATGCAGCGTACCAACAAGCAGAAAGGTCCTTTGATTCATCCTTTACTCACTCTCTTAAGGTAGCGGGTTTATTGTGGCATAAGGAGTAGGAAAAAGGTGCAATTTTTACTCCTGATGTTTCTCGTTTTGTAACTTCAAAAGGAACCAGCTTGCGCGATGACAATTTGATGCAATGGATGGTCGATGCAATATCGCGTAAATCAAAGGGATCCAAATTTTCCTACCGTCTAATGGTCCTTGTGCTAAGGCGGTGTTTTGGGGGTGACTAAAGGCGGCTCCAGACGACACAATATTGTAGGGTTAGGACTTTGATGTGCTCTCCACACGACAGAATGTATCAGATGTAATCGAGTTCTTGTGAGCGAAAGAAGCGGCAAAAAACTCATTTTCGTACTCATGTGGCCAATGACTTGAGGCAAACTGATGAGAACTCGGCCTAATCGCGCACACGATGCAATTTCTAGGAAAGAGAGCTGAGATATTGGGTGGTTGTGTAGCTGCCTCGAACAACCGTTCTACCTAGGGGTAGAAGGGTTGCAGGGTTCCTACAAATCGCACCTTAACAGAATTTTATGTAGATGCATACATCACAAAGCGGTGCCCCTTTCTCTCCATCTTTACTTTTTAGAATTTTAAAGATTTTTCCGAACAAATTACCACAATTCAGACACTGCTGCAATGATGGAGTCTTTACGAAATAACTATAAAACTGCAAAGTGCACTTTGAAAAATTAATTAGAACGTTAATTTTTACCTTATGTGTGTATTTAACAAAAAATTAATTTTACTTTTTAAATTATAGTTACTTTTAGATAATAACATAGTATACAAATAAAATATACATATTAAAAATATTTTCCTTTTCAGGCATGTCCAAATTTTACACGGATTTCATTAGAGTATAAATTATTTTAAATCCTATTTTAATTCACGATACTTTTAGGGAAAATCACACTCTTAAATTGTTTTAAATTATTCGTTGATGTTATAATAAATTTATATAGAAGGTTTCCCAATAAGAATGTCCGAACTTTAACTTTGAATAAAGCACACAATTTTCGAACAAAAATAGTTCTGATTGCTTTATTTGATGATATTTGATATCGGCCAAATGACCACCGCGGCTCCTCTTGCACACGTTCATCCGCTCACGCCAATTTTCGATAACACTGTGCAACATTTCGGCTGGTATCTCAGCTATGGTTTCTCGAATATTGGCTTCCAATACTTCAGGAGTTGTAGGATGGTTGCTGTAAACCTTCGACTTAATGTGGCCCCAAAAGAAATAATCCAAAGGCGTTAGATCACACGATCTAGGCGGCCAAGCGATGGTACCATTTCTGGAAATTAACAAGTCACCGAACTTACCGCGCAATAAGTCCATGTTAAGTCGGGAAGTGTGAGGCGGTGCACCGTCTTGTTAGAAATAAAGGTCGTCCGTATCAATTTCATCAAATTCCGGGAAAATCGGTCTGCATCGTGTTATAGACGGTCAATTTTTGTGGATGCAATGGTGATTCATGAACCACTCGTGGATTTGACTCACTCCAATAACGGCAATTTTGCTTGTTGACGAATCCATTGAGCCAAAAATGAGCCTCATCTGAGAAGATGATTTTGCGATGAAAATCGCCGTCGGCTTCCAACATTTCCAGTGACCAATCAGCGAACTGACGAACTGAACTCTTGAGAACGGCGCGGAACAGACGCATTTGAGTTTTCACTAACACTGGCTTGAACGGCGGCAATATTTTGCACACTTCGGGCATTTATTTGTCTCGTGAAGAGTGAATTCACTTTCAAACTTTGTTATTATGCGTCTTATAGTGCGCTCAGAAGGAGCATTATGACGACCGTTTTTTGCACGGAGCGCTCTTACAGTACCGACAAGAGAATGCGTATTTGCGTAATAATTTTTGGACAATTTTCAAGCGTTGGATCAAAGTAACACGTGTCATGATGAAATCGCAAACCTTACTGAACATAACTGCACTGAAAAAACCATAAACAAATATGGCCGCCACGAGCTATCAAAACCAGGTCATCTCTATTGGGAAAGCCTTTACATACTACTTTTGCGACCATTGACACCCGAAACTATGCACATTCGGAAAGGTTCGATCTTAATTGGTACTACTACTTTTATTTTTGTAAATAAATTGAAATTGAATTGAATCATGACTGGAAGAGGGCATAGGTATAAAAAGCCTATTATTAGAAAGGATCCCGCACAGATTATATGGGAAGTAGCCCTCGGTTAAATTCGCTATAGCTGAAATATATATGTTTTTCCCCTCGGCCTTCTGATCAAAAGTTCTCATGGGCCCAAGGCCCAAAATCCACAGTTTTCTAGATATCAGAGGTTAAAACACCACTTTTTTTGTAGCTCGATGCTTATAGATTATTTTATCAGAAAAACCCGTGGGAGTTCCCTGTAAGTGTCTAGTTATCCTTTTGGTCTGAAGACATTTTATCCCGACTACCCAGAAGGAGAGCCATATTTTTCTGTATGTCTATTTCTTTGTCACGTCTTGTAGCTTGAACGGCTTAATGAATAAGGTGTCGTTAGTGTCGTCTTGATAGTTGGAATGATATAGGGTATATAAATTTTGGAATAAATATATATGGCCGCCGTGAGCAGACATTTTGTTTTTTTTGTCTTCGCAAATCCCATTGATATGATTATTAAATGAAATGGTTGGACGCGAAACTAAACTATGTGACATTATTCTAAATTCTTCAAGAAGAAGAAGAAGACTGACATTGTCAGCCGTGTTTTGAGTGGTCTCTTATTTTCCTGTGTTTTCTTTTTGTATATATTATAATTTTTGAGGTTTTGCTAGGATTGAGGTTATCCTTTTTCCCGCCTTTCCTCTTCGTCACGACTAAGCTTGGTCGCAACCCATATTGTTCCGGAAAGATCCCCCACCACTTTGGACATCTCTGCCTGAGTCCAATGGCGCCGCTTAATCTCTTGGTCTCGATCACTAAGTTTTATTTTGTCCGACTTACTTCATTATGAACACCTGCAAGCTGTACTCGGCTGGACTTATTGACGATGTGATTGCTTGTGATGGAGTCTGCAAGCAACTTTTTCTCGCTGCCTGCTTGAAACGGGTATCTGGATCTTCTCCTCATGCCTTAACTTGTCAGGATTGCTTGGTACTTAAGCCTTGCCATGTGCTGCGGTTGGTTTGAGATATGTTCGAGAGGATCTCCTCTAATCATGACCTCATCGCTGACAGAGTCTCTTATATGTCGACTAATTGGGCGAACTTGCACATGGCTTGTGATGACCTGAGCAAATTCAATGCGAAACTGGACACTCTTTTGACAATGTCCGAGTCTTTTAACTCCAACTCGACTAGTCTTTATCAGAAGAGTCATGATATCTGTTCAAAAATTAGCATTCTCACTGACTCTGTTGACGATCCACGGTCATCCATACAACTCACACCTATTGATACTGTCAACTCGCCGATCTTACCGATTGTATAGGATCTTAGGCGGTGTGTGAAACAGGTTAAATCTGAGCTTGGATCATGGATCGCTGCTCCTTCTGCTCGTTCGGAAATTATCAACATCATTGCTTCTGATGTTAAGGTTATCTCGCATCGGATTTCCTCGCGCACAACAATTCATCACCGGCTTCTGTATCGGTTTCTGCGCCCGAGAACATAACTCTCCCTCTGGGGCAGTCAAGTTAAAAGGTCTCCACACCGAAAGGATACCTACAAACTCACAGTTCCAGGGTCCACAGCCAATTCCCATATGATCTGTCCGGGGTCCTTTGCGTCCACGAATGCTTCAAATTTTTTGATTACATTTGTGATATACGAGTAGAAATAGGTATTTATAGATTGGAGTTTAAAGAAACTGACTTTTGTTTAAGTTTAAGTATATAATTCTCAATTCTCTATTTTAGGTTATGAAAGCCAAAAATAAAAGAAAAGTGTCGCAGACAAAAGGCCGGTAGCCAGACACGTTCGTTTGCAATTTTGGCACAGACCACTAAAAACGGTTTAAATCTCCTCCAGGTGTAATGTATTATACATACATTGTATGAAATTACAAATTGTTTGACTGAACAATTAAATCATCAAATTCTTTCCTTAATTTTTTGACACCTCTCGATTGCATTTGCTCAGCCAACAGATGAGCTGGCCGCCTCACCACCAAGTCTGTACACGGAAATTCACGTGCTAACTACACAAAGCGAGATTGAGGTAAAGCAAACTACCGCCTCGGTCCACCGGTCGATCATCCCTCTCGACGCTTAAATGATGCGTAAATCCATGCACTCAAGCAACCCTCGACGGGTTGCTTTTGTTGCTTTTTGCCCCCGAAATAATTGTGATTGCTGCGTTTTGTAGGTTTTGTTGCCACCCTTCCTGCAGGTCTGTATCTGCTTTTTTAAGTGAATAATTCCCGACTATCCAAGGCTGTCTAATGCTGTTGTTATCTCACCATCCCTCGACCCAACTGGGATAACCAGAGGGCAATTGTTGTGTAAGCGTCCCGACAGAAGACTGTGATCTTCCGCGTCCCTTCATCCCTAATTTCACAGCGCAACCATCCCTCTCGGGGCGATGTGTTGATATCACTACCATCCGGGTTGATCGAAAGTTTTCATGTTTTTATGGGACGTGGAAAATTGCTTTTTAAACGCCTATCAGGAGCACAGCTCCGATGCCCGTCGGGGTTGTTGGCTGAGGTGGACACGCCAGCTTAGGGGTGTTGGCACTTCCTTTGTCAGCAACGGCTCTCAGGCAGAAGTGCCTGAGGCGCAAAATATCTGCAATTTGCAGAGAACACGAGCGCGGCCACTTGAAGACAGGGATTCTGCGGTGCAGCTGCTTTGAAACAAACACCTAGTGGAATTACTGTGCAAAATAAGCCTCCTTCTGCCATTTATTGCTGCGCCAAAGCTCTGGCCAAAAGCCTGCAGGTTCGGTGCACATTCTTAACGTTTCCAAACACATATGCGTGCTAAGTGCATGTGGCTTTAGATCCTCAAGTGGGCTTAGTGCCGGCTGTGGCAGCAGAACGGTATCCTCACTCTCATTTTTCTTCATTCATCTCGCCCGGGCACCGGCAGCAGTCGGTACACTAGCGTCGCCCACAGGTGGGTACCCTGGTTGACGAGGTGGGTTGCAGGTGGGTAAAAGGACGATATTTAAGCATGTGACTTAGAGAGGCTCTGGCGGGTTTGTGCTTTATTGAGGTGAAAGCGAACACAAGTAGACTCAAGTATGTGTTGCATATTAAAGAGCCACCTCCCGGTGGATGGGACACCACAGATACCATAGATGCCACTCAGTTCTAAATTAAATTTTCCTTTGCTCTTTTCTCGGAACTTTTGCCACTCGCTTCGCCAAAGATAAGAGTCCTACTCTATTCCTTTATTGGCCTTTTGCATTAAGCGAGATACATAGCTGAGGATTTTTTTTATTATTTTTCTAAATGGAGAAAATACAGCTGAAGAAAGATGGTGGTGTCTTGTATGGTGCTCAAGGCTACTTATGGGACGGTTAGTTGGTTACGAAATGAATGCACTGCGTAAATAACACGTACGTCGGTAGCAAGACTGCCAAATGAACAAAAGCAAGATGCTCTCGTCAGATTTTCTAAAAAAAAGCTTTTCCTCCAGTGTTGGAATATTCAATTTTCTTCGTATGTTCTCTTCATTAGTGTGAAGGTGGAAAGATGTAGTCGACTTTCACTGGCCGATCTGAAAAGACGGTGTCTTGTATATGAAAACCATCAGCATTCGGAAGAGGACGAAGTTTACTTTAGAAGCACAGAGATTCATCTGAATCTAATAACATTATATCGCCTATTTATGTCTATCTTCTCAATTATTTGATTTTGGCACGCTATAAAACAGAACGGTCATCCGATAGTTGAAATTATTTTAATTTGAAAATCATATATACTTGAAACACAATTTTTTAAATTTTGATTATCTTTATCGATCCGTACCTATTTAAAAGATTATCTGAATCTAACAAAAAGTTGAACTTTTCTTTGTGTATTACTCGTATATAGACAACCTACTCAAAATGTAATACAAATACTTTGCTCTTATTTTAAATATATGGTGAATTTAGCGGACTGTGCAGCAACGGAAAGTGTAGCGTTTATAGCAGACAATAGAAAACGTGAATTGAAAATAAAACTGTTGAAAGAAATTTTTGTTTTTCTAAAGTCAATACTTGTAAGTTATTACATCACAGTTATCTTATTGCAAAAATGACAAAGCACGGTATATGCTGAGTACCTACACATCTTAAAATGCTTAAATAATTATTATAAATAGATTTTCTTTTTTAATCATAATCCGTGTGTTCCAATAAGGACTAATGATTCCCGAATTATTCGCTATTCTCTTTCCTAAATTACAACAAAATAACATTCATTGAATCTTCAAGTTACTCGTACAATTTGAATCCAACAACTATAGTTAACAAATTTCCTTCCTCATAATTTCATGATTTAATTAATTGTCAGTAAGTCCCTATAATCCATTTTTAAACCATCTCACCCCCATATGCATCTCGAAATACTCTCGACTAACTTAAAATCATTCCTTTTTCCCAAAGGATTATCACTTATGCAAACAGGATTACTGGAGTCAACTCCACTTTATCTTTTTTAATCCTGCTGTGGGAAAATTGAAATTTTTCCAAATTAAAATTGGCAAATCTGCTATGTCCCTAAAAAATAACAATGGCAGTATGCCAGCGACCTAAAACAACACCTCCTTTCATCGAGGCTACCCAATTTTAGCAGGTACGCCTACGTTATTTCTAATCCCATTGAACTTCCCAAGGATACATTAAGAAGACTAAGATAGCGATTTTCCTCAATAACAGCATCTTGGTTGAATTTTCATTGACATTTTATAGCCAATCCCCGTTGATATTCTACCCAACGTACAAAGGCCGAGAGGCATGAGGCAGATTATTGTGGGTTCAAACGTCAAATATTTACCCGCATTATAGGATTTACGCGGGTTTCCCCCGATTATTACACTTTTTCCTCGGCTTCTTTTTATTGTGTAGCAAATTGAGATATCATGTGCATGGAGGCTCTAACAGGAAGCCCATTAGCAGGTCGAACAATAGAGCGCAAATCTCTGCGTTTTTCAAGCCGAGGAGGAATCAAGTGGTGCGGAAATAATGAGGGTCTGCGGTGGATTTGGTTGTTTTTTTCTGAATCTCGAAAAACGGCTAAAAAGTAATAAAATTTCAAGATGCTGGAGCGGGAGCACTTACAATAATAAATGCAGTGTTAATATATACCTAGTTTTCTGCAACCAAACCCCAAAACCAGCTGAAGGGAACAAATCTTTCCTCCGGTTGTTGGACACGAACAATACTCTAGAGAAGCCACGTGGCCGGATGATAATTTCCCCGGTTATTGCGATTAAAAATCCCCGCATCTGATGACAGACGATTCGCTGCTACAATGGACAAAAGGACAACAGCAAAAAGGGAACCAAAAGTTTTCCTGGGCGGATGGGAATCAGGAAATCATCAGGCTTGGTGTGTGCTGCCTATCGCGAAAGTGACACGCTCCCACTGGGAACACGCTATTTGTCACCGCACAACTACGTACATAATATATCTCTCAGTTCTGCAGGGGTAGGCTGTATGCAATGCTTTGTCTCCGGTGAATGGACCAACGCCTTCTGTTTTCTTATCCGACAATTACAATTAAAGTCTGAGAATAATTAGGGCAGATTTTGAGGTGAGCACGGAAGCTGAGTTTGTTTTGCGGCTCGGTTTTGCTGCTCATGGTCTACCAAGAAACGTCTAGCAATAATAAGAATTTATTGGCGAAACGAAATATTATAAAGTTTTCCTGACAATACTTTTTTCTTTAAATGGATCTAGGGTCTGCATAAGATTTATTATAGAAAGTAAAAAAAGTAAAAACTATCAACACCAAGGGATTTTGAGGAACATTGACACTTGGGAGTTTTCACAGTAACAAGTTCCGAGTCTGCCTTCAACACTTTAATATAATTAAGATAGCGGATCCAATATCACGACCAGATTAATAAGATAAAGTATTTTTTTTAATTTTGCACAATAATACGTTCGGACAAGGCTGATTCAATTTAACCTAGCAGTAGATATAACTCATGCTGATTTTATTTATGCCTTAAAAATATCCAGATGGTAGACTAACAGTTATATTTTACTATCTGACTCGTGCGAATCTTTCGCACAGTACCGTAATCAGTCACCGAATGGATTGTGTGGAATAAATAAATTTATTAGTGAAAGGTATTTTATTTTGAAGAGTAGTATTGAATATGTCTTATTGTAATAAGTCGTTATCCATTTAATACATCTTAATCTTAATTTGGTTGATTTGCGCGATAGATTACACTTGCGCATAGGATGAAAACAACGCCAACTAACAGCTCTTATGCATGCTAGTTAAACAGATTTTCGACAGATCGCGCCATCTACAGTAGAATGTAAATAATTCCAATCGACAGCTGTCGTCTATGAACATTCAATGAACAAAAGCATCTAAATTTCCACACTATATATAATATTATATTATACATATATACATGTATAAAAGGTGTTTCGTATAATACATATAGAAATGAGAGGGGTGATAGATCACACCTAGACACCGAAAACAATTGTATGGCAGAAGAGGGTCACCTGATCCGTTATCGAGTTACAGGGTGATTAATAAATTCGGAGTTTTTATTCATTATTATTTTATTTTTATCTTTCGATCTACCCAACGTAGCGTCATCAAACTAGCACTAAACAACTCTGAACTCTCTCAATGTCCTTTCCAAAACTGCTACTAATGTTTATCTACCTTTACCACTGCAGGTACAGTCACTTCCGAAAATGAAAAATACTGCAAAAATTCCCTAAAATACACGATTCTCTCAAAATTTCTCTGAAAAAAATGTATTCAAACACCTGTTTTTTATTTTGGTTAAATTGCTCATCTTATTCCCTTTCTATAGAGGTACAATACGTCCAGGTAGATGATGGATATAGAAATTCATACGTAAAATCTTTTTGCGGAATTTTTAAAAATATTTGCAATCCACAAAAAAATCCAATCTAATGAATTTGTGACATTTTGCAAGAGTTATTCAACGTATAATTTCATAAATAGTATATTGTGCAACAAGTGCGGTAAGTAGCCGATTGCGCACGCTGGCAGCAATAAACGCACGAGCGAAGCGAGTGCGTTTAGCTGCAGCGTAAGCAATCGGCTACGCACCGCCCGAGTTGCACATTCTATTTTTCCGCACTAGTGAGGCATGCGACCATCGGAAGAGGGGGGTCGAGTAAAGGGCGCGAAAAGGGAGAGGGGGGTGTGGGGGGCAGAGCCCCCCACAACGGAAATAATAATAATTTAAGAAATAATTACAACAAGACTATCGCTTGTAACGAGTTTTGCTTAGTGAAAATAAAGAAATATTGCAACAAAGTAATGAGGAAGGTTCAGCGTGCATATTTCAAGAATGTTGCTGATTACCTGGAAATCGTTGAGGACAAAAATTTCAATCCTAAACACTTATAAAAAGGACCATTGGCAATAAAGATTTTGTCGTAACGAAACCTTTATGCTACTGCAAGTGCAAGCGAGAAATATTTCTGCATCTCCTCATTGCTCCTGCAAGTGCAAGTGAGAAATGCATACTCCTGACGTGAAAAATTACTTGTGCGGCACACAGGGATCTCCGTATCTCTTGGCTTGGGTACCGAGGTGCGTGTTTTATTTTCTGCAGCGTGTTTTTCTGACCGTCGAAAGCAAGCAGTGGGAAATAAGCAACTTACCGCACGCAAAAGCGTGCGTTTTAGTGGTACTTATCCCTCATGCGTGCGGAAATAGTATATTACGATACAAGGGCGGTAAGTAGCCGATTGCCCACGATGGCGGTGTTGACGCACGAGCGAAGCGAGTGCGTTAACAGCCATCATGGGCACTCGGCTACTTACCGCCCGAGTTACGTATGCTATTTTTCAGCACGAGTGCGGGGTAAGTAGGAGGTACCTTACCGCACATGTTTCCATTCGGTGACTCATAAATTAACCACGGTGCGCTAAGGAGCCGATTGCCCACGATGGCGGTGTTAGACGCACGAGCGAAGCGAGTTCGTTTATAGCCATCGTGGGCAATCGGCTCCTTAGCGCACCGTGGTTAATTGATGACTTACCGCATGGAAACCCGTGCGGTAAGGTACCACTTACCCCGCACGTGTGCTGAAAAATAAAAAGAGGTTTTGTAATTAATTACATTAGTTTCGGAGAAAATGTGTAAGAAACATTAATTTTAGGAAATTTTAGAGCAATTTGCACTTTCGCAATTGGCTATACCTTCAGTGGTAGAGGTGATATAGGTGATATTTTTCGGAAGCACATTGAGATAGTAGTTGTTTGGCGTGAGTTTGATGTTGCTGTGGTGAGTAGATGAAAAGTTAAAAATAATATAATAATGTAGGTGCATGCCGAATTTATGAATCATCCTGTAACACGAAAATGGTTGAGATGCCAACTTCCCTCCTGCCATATAATCTTTTGATTGCCTAGGTGAGATCTATCGCCTCTCTCATTTTTCATGCGTTATGCAAAACACCCTGTATAAATGGCTTCAGGTTTTTTTCCGTTCTCCATAAACTCTGAAACACTGTCATGTGGGCAATGTTCTAAGACAGGGTTAAGGCTACAACTTCTGCTATCAAGATGGCGACTCTAGTATCATGGAATCAAAATATTAAGAAAAATTCTTTACACTCGAAACAGTTGGCACATAACGGATTTGGAGTATGTATATTTAGATTTTCATAAAAGTTGGCAAGTGGGTGCTTTATGGTCGCTGATTTAAAAGCTGGTGCATAATTTTAAACACTCAATATTGCTGCTCCAATATGGCGGGACATAATAATGTATTTCTTTGAATTCTCTTAAAAGTTGGCGCTTGGAGGTTTAGTGGACGCTGAAATATTGCAGCGAGTTTAAAACACTCAAGGTGGGTCCAAGATGGCGGAACTTAAATAATAAAAATCTTAAGAGGGTCTGTATGCGATATTTAAGTGTGTATATGCAGAGGTTACTAGTTGGTTGGTTTAAGGAGGCTGGATCGAAAACTAAAAACACGGGAGAGTTAAATAAAATTTGCTAGATGATAGTTTAGCATCATATAAATCAATTACAAAAAAAAAATCACCGACAAAATAGATATATAAATAATGAGATATCGCGTCAAATATAATAATCATAGATATACCTTCTACTTCTATATCTAAGGCTTGTTCTACAAAAGTTGGGTGACATTTTGGAGGATACTATTTCAACAATTATTTAAGTTGATTTTATGTTTTTTTACATGAATTTAAAAATAGATATAGTTGTTATACTGTTCCAGAAAGGGACAATTTCTTTTTCGAATATTCAATTCAATTCAATTTCAATATATTTGCGCAAATACTACACCGGTAAGATACAATCTTCTATAGAGTGCAGCCTAAGATTACATAAAAATAATTCATAATTTAGGCGTGAAAAAAGTATAGATAAAATATTAAAATCATAAAATGAGAAAGAAGAAGAAAAGAAACAGAATACAAAACTCCCATAAAAAAAACAATCTCAAGATGACTTTGTGTGCTCAGATAAATATCTAGAGAAATTTCGATCGCCATCGATCCTTCTTAGATCAAGAGGGAGACTATTTCAAAGTCTGATAGCCTGGATAAAAAAATGCCGCGGAGTTAAAAGCTACATTTAGTTTACGGGCGCAAGACGAATCCAGCTTGCAGCAAACCTCACACCCATAACATATTATGGGTAGAATTAGGGATTTCACCAACATTGTACGCGTTTTAATAGGTGTGAAGGAAGCAGAAACCGAGAGCTTACGTAGCACTCCATACACTTTTCCGACAACACTGTCAACATGGTTGCTCCAACTCAAAACCCTGTTGAATACGATTCCAAGATTCTTCACGGAGTTGCTGTATGGAATTGAAATTCCATTCAGCATGACATTTGGAAAGGAGGAAGTGTCTAATATTTTTTATAGATGATTATTTCGTTGGATTTGGCAGCATTAAGGAGCAAGACGTTATCTTCAGCCCATTGAGCGACAAAATTAACATCCTCCTTCATGCGAAGTATAGCATCCTCAATAAGTCCCAATGGCCTAGATATGTGAAGCTGAATATCATCGGCATACATATGGAATTGGCTGTTATGTAGCACTGAAGGAAGATCATTTATGAACATCGCGAATAAAAGTGGCCCAAGAATGGATCCTTGCGGAACTCCACTGACAACAGGAAGGAAACCTAATGAGATGTGATTACATATGACCTATTTATCCTGTTACTTGAGTTTTTCTTAAAATTATCTCTAGGGGACTGATATACAGGGTGTTTCATCTATGGGGAACAAAAATTAATGGGGTGATAGATCTCAAAACACAAACAAATAATTGTGTGGCAGGAAGGGAATCTCAACGGTTTGAAATTATTTTATTGTTTTCTTTAGCGAGATCAAACCTACCTTAATTTTTATAAAATTATTATTATTATTATTGTACCAAAAAGGTACAAAATGTGTACATAACATGTATGTACATGTAGAGAATGAATATACAAATTTTAAAATTTTAAATTTTGTAAAAAAAATTACTATTTAGATTTTTAATATTAGCAACAGAACGTGAATTCCGGAGAAAAGGGGGGAGAAATGCGAACTTTAGGAAATTGTAAGCATTTTATTTTCATTTTTGCTAGTGACTGTATACCTACGGTGATCGAGGTAGATCAACACTGGTGAAATATTTGGAAAGGGCATTAAGGTAGTAGTTGTTTGACTTGAGTTTGATGTCGGTGCGTTCAAAAGATAAAAATTAAATAATAATGTGCCTACCAAATTTATGAATTACCCTGTAACGCCCAAATGATTGAGAATGATACATGCAGACAGATGCTTCTGTAATCTGATGAGACGATTTCGTTCGCTACTTTCCATTCTTCTGTAACACCAGGATTGTTTTGAGTACACTTTTCCCCAAAGGCTACTTTATCGTGTGTCACCCTCGTTTTGATGTGAAGGGATCACACTGTATTAAAATACTTAAATTTGTAATCGGTTTGTTTTTTTTAAATTCCTAGAATAGAACAGCTCAGGTAAGGCTTGTCTGCTGATATTGAATCTCTTGTAATAAATTTGTTTACACCTTATTTTGATATTGGTGCATGATGACCTTCAAAGATATAAATCTTCTTCTGGGTTAGAAGTATGAGTGCGAAGAATTGAAATTTTTTTTTAACTTTTAAATACTTATTGACACTTGCGGCATCGAGACAAATTTAGGAACACCTTGCTTATCAAAATCGATCAAGTTATGTGGGTGCTACAGCGCCACAAGCAAATAAACATTCAAACTTGGTGAAAATAATTGCAATACCTTCCACAATCGAGAAAAATTAAATTTAATCAGCAATAAACAACCGCAATTTGCTTTTCGTATAATCAAAACAGTGCAGCACGTGTGAATAACAACTCTTACTGTGGCACGTAGTAATGCTGTCTGCAAGAACTTCTTAAAAGAATCCAACTATTTATTTAAACTATAGATTGTACTTTCAGGACCATAAGTAGACTTCTACCAGAACACCATTTAGTTAAAAATTTGGAAGAAGAGAGAAACAAACTAAGCTGCAAATGAAGAATGAAGAAATTAGTAAAACTAACCTGCGTCGGCGTTAAGTGTATTAAACTTGCTAAATGTTCTCGTTCGGGCGCTGAAAGGTATCTCTGTTGCTTAAACCTTCGCTCCAGCTCGTACACCTGCAATAAAAAGTATAGTAAGAAAATGAAATGAAAAGGAAAATTAACGATAAAAAAACGACGAAATCTTTGCACCCTTATACAAATATTTTGATTAGATCTTCATTCTAACGAGGCTTAACGCTTGATTTCGGCTCTCCGGCGCGACATACACTAATCGCCGCCAATACAAACAACAAGAAATTATTCAAAAGCCATTTGCAAGTGCAAACTAACTAACATTCGTTGAAAAACAAAAAACAAAAAAAAAGAAACAAAAACAATCACTTAGAAAACAAATTTTGCAGAATTAAGAGAAAATAGAAAATACAAATCAACGAAAGAGACTGAGCGCAGAAAGGTTGATTGGCAAAAAGGCGTATAGAGACGTCCACTTAAGGCGAATGTAAAATTCTGTTTGAGGAGCAATTGGAGGTATGCTATTGTTGCTGTGTACAAATGAAAGAAAAACAAAATTTAAAACAAAACTCCCGTCGCACCTGTGCCTGTTTGCATATTTTCAAAAACAAAAACTAAAAGACGACGAAGTGAATAAGTTGATGATGGGGTTGCCGAGAACTGGGCGGTATGGCTGATGACCTGGAAAGTTCAGAACCGATGCTAAACTACTGGTCATGGACCCATTCGACGCGGCACCCGAGACTGAGGAGCATCAGGACAAGCAGTAATGGGGAAATGTTCACTCCACGAAAGTAAATGTTTTCGCGCAGTAGGGACAAGGGGTAGGTGGACAAGGCCAAGAATCTGGGTCCCGTATATCCAGGGTTCCGGGCATTAGAGATTTAATAAGTTATGAGCTCCTAATTGGCGGCGGATCTAGCTGTTGTTTCAATGACGCACCCCTTTTGGTAATTTGCACTTTTCACTTCTATCTGGTGCTGTTTGCACACCTCTCTAAACTGGACACCCTATGTTTCATAATAAAAGGTAAAACAAATCGGAAGTCCGCCGGGACAGCTTCTGTCTCAGAAATTCGCTCCAGTTTTTCCGAAGACAAAGACATCTCCTACTGCCTGAATCATATCATGCTAACCCTGTTAGGAACTAATATATAAGTTGAGAGTGGGCATAAGAACGGATCTAGTTTGGTTATAGTTTTGTATAGTTTTGCCTTATTTAAGGATCAGGCAGCCACCGGAGTCGGTTTGCCTGAAGATTCCATTCCACATTCCCCTAAAACACACATATCCCCGGGAATGTCTATTTGCCGAGCACTCAAGATGCCAAGTTTCCGACTAATACAAACAATAATAGACGTGTATGAGCCGCCGGAGTACATACCGTTCATTCCGGGAGTGCCTTCCTTACCCGGTACTGCGCCCAATGCTAGCTATAGCTGGTTGGCTCCTGGCTTCGTATACAGGATATGGAAAAGAAAGGACTCTGAAGGAGGTGGTAACACAAGGGTTGCAATTATTCAGCACTAGGTGGATGCCAGAAGTAGCAAAAGTATCGATTCCTTTTCCTTAGCTTCTCACAAATACGGGTGTATTTGGGTATGTGCGCTTATGTTGATGTCGTGAATGTGTCGGCCGGTAACTGGTCCACTAAGGTTAATTGCTAGTTGGTAGTTTTTTGGCTAGTAGGATACACGGAATCCAGGCAGGACGTGAATAACCAAAGCAAAAAACAACAACAACAAATGGTAACATTAATTACATATGCCGAGAATTTTTTAAACAATTTAAAATTACTTATTGGTTTTATTTACAATAATAAAAAAACAGAGCGTTGAGCCGAAAGGACTAACTGAAAGGAAATACGTACATACGTTGGGAGTTCTAAATTTTATTATCAAAGTCAGTGCTCCGTTCGAGAAACGTGCATCATCGAAAATCATCTTTAGCGAAGAGCACTACAGCAACTTCTTGTGGCCTAAACTGGATGATATGGATACCAACGACATGTGGTTCCAAGACGACGGCGCTACGTGCCACACAGCGCATGCCACGATAGACATTCTGCACGAGCGATTGGAAGGCGACGTGAACTGGCCACAAATATCGTGCTATTTAATGCCTTTAGACTTCTTCCTTTGAGGCTATCTTAAATTACAGGTCTATGCGAATAAACCGCAAACAATTGATGCCCTCAAAGCCAACATAACGAACACCTTGCAGTAAATTCAGCCAGATTTATGGGACAAAGTCATCGGAAATTGGACCTCCCGTATACGTGCCATGAAGCAAAGTTTCGGACATTTGAACGAGGTTATATTTTTCCAAATGAAATAAAAATGGAGTAGATATCTCACACATAACATATTTTATTTACATTGAAAAGTCGAGCGTCCTTATTGAAAGACCCTGTATATGTTCTTTTATATATTGATTATTTTGGAATGCTGAAACTTTTTATGTACGTTTTGCTGGAATTGTCTCACGTAAACGAAAGGTGGGTATGTTAGGTTGACCAAATCAGTTATACATTTATAACACACCGCCAAGCCGAATTTTCAGAGGTTCCTATTAAAGATGGTTTTTCTGCCATTATATTTTTATTATTATAAAAATTTCTCACTAATCAATTGACTGGTTTCCTTAAAAATATTTATGATCATCTAATTGAATAAATTCAGATTTTTATGTAAACAACTAGCTTGCCCGGACCCGGCGTTTCGCGGGATACTAACAAATTTGTATTCCTTAATTTTACAACGCCTCCCTACTGCACCACCGCCTGTCCTAAGTGACCCAGCGTTTTCCTATTTGCGTTTTGCACATGTTTTAGATATTTTCCAACAGTATTATTAAATTTATTTTTCTTCATTTTACACCACCTCCTTATTGCACCCACTCTCCTATATCTCCCAGCGGGGTGGGGGTGGTCTCATATTTGGAAATTTGAATAGCAGATTCAAAATCAGTGATCCCGAAAATTCCCTAGTGCGGATTTTCAGGGAAATCCGTTGAAGTTCAACTTTTCGGTTGACTTTTCTTGATTTCCAAAATTTTGATCGCAGATTCAAAATCAGTGACCCCAAAAACCCAAACCAAAAACAAAAGTTCGGATTTCCAGTGAAACCCCTTGAAGTTTTTCGGTCGCCATATTTAATCCGACATCTTGAATTCCAATATTTTGAATGCAAGCTCGAGATCTGCGACAGCGAAAACCTTCAATTGCCTCTTTCTTAAAGATTCCTTTAAGTTGGAAAATTCGCTTCCTATACCTACAAAACGGAAATTGGATTTTTTCCATTTTCCGGCTTTCCCTTTGGGGTTTGCCGAATTTTCTTTTTTTTAAACCTCCCCTGTATTATAGCGAACAGAACAAAAAAAATTATCGAAATCGGTCAAGCCGTTTTTGAGTTTTAGCGAGACTAACGCACAGAAATTCATTTTTATATATGTACATATATAGATATACTCAAAACTTCAAATGTGACTGAACAATTTTATGATATGGAAAAACATTAATTACGTCTAAACCCTGCGACACAATTGATTGAATTTTTTTGCTGAATATGTTTTTTCTATCCGATCGAACCCAATCACTGATATGTTTGAGCAAATCTTTGTTTATTTATGTAAAATTAAAATGCGTAAAGTAACTTCATTTCCTCGGTACTTTCGGATATAAAAAATACATATAGTTTTCTATCAACGCGATTTTCATAATGTAATTTCATTGTGAATTGTTTTCTCTTATGCCTAATTTAAGCTGCAACATTAATAATAAATAAATTCATGCCAATCGATTCAATGCCAGTGTACTCAATTTTCAAACAATGGGCTGCTACCATGTGCGGAATTTTGAGATGTTCATTGTTTTATTTTATTATAATGTAATCTCCACAAAACACACTAAAATATCTGTAAATAAATTTATTGAAACTGGACGTGTTTGTAATATGTATTTTCCATTTTGTAGCCTAACAAGAACTCCCGCGAAAAACGAAGAGTGAAAAAACACCGGACACAAAACAAGATCAATCACTGATGAATTATTAAATTTGAATGACGCAATATTTGATATTCCGCGGATATTTACTAGCACCAGGGAGCACAAGTATGTTTGATTTGTTGTCACATTTGTGTGCTTTTTTTACTTGCGAGTAGAAGAGCTAACAATCCAAAAAGCTTCACGTGCCCATTTGGTACTGACCGCCTGTTTACACAGAAATACAATTAACCATCATCGACGCGAAATATTCCGTCGTTGATATTTTCCAATATTTTATCCCGACATATACTAAATAGGATTTTGTTTGGAATTGTTTTGCTAATGGGCCGCTCTGAAGCTCTGATTCTCTGAATTATTGTTTACCGAACTCAGTGGTTATGCGTAAATGCTACTGTTTAAATTGGTCGCCGTTTGGAGTTTGTATGTATGTATCTTCTCAGCCAAAGGGGCATAATATGGAGGACTCGCTTTAAGCGGGCTCTTGCACTCTGGGTTTTCTATTATTGCTTTAAAATGAAGTTATTTTAATTGTTTCGAAAATAAATTTTTAATTTACGTTGCCGTTTAAGAAAATTTTTGAGGTCCAGGTTGGGAATTAATTATAGCCTCTAGCCACGAAATATATTTTAAATCATCACTTAATCCAAACATGAATGAACAAGATGACCAAGCAATCAAAGTTAAGTCGAAAAACCAAAATTATATAACATGCACTTTTTTTATTAATTAAGATTAATAACAAACACAAAAGCAAAACAATATACAGTATTTAACCAACTATTTGGAGCTGCCAGCTTGTAGGGAATTGCAAAACCTTTAAAATGGCGGTTTTTAAATATTGATATACGGTATACGCTCAAAATTTACATGATATTTAATTAACAATAAATATTGCAAAAATCAACATACGAATTTGTTATTACTTTGTTAGATGGGTCTTATAGTATGTACATAGTTTATATATGGTAAAAATTTCCGAGCGATTCATCGTATAGCTTTTGAAAAGTTGTAATTCTTTATTCCAGAGGTTTTTTATTTTTTGCAATAACATTATACGCACAATGATAAAAATACAATGATTTTACGGATATCTCATGAAAGGGGGAAGAGTTGTTTTATCAAAATCAGTTATTGGATCTAAAAAAAATTAATTTTCATTATTGCAAAATCTCATTATAAAAACACTGTCATGTCAATGAAATTATCATTCTCTAATACCGGCATTTTTGCACAATGTGGTTTGTAAAAGACACCTTTTTTTATGAAAGTAAAGAATTTCATCTATCATTTGAGCCCAATTTCATGCTTCTACTTGGAGCGGCTTTTTTAAATCTGAAAAACAAACCAATAGTTTGACCACTTTTTGCGCCGATTTGTAACTTTGCGGTGCACTAGAAGCTTAAGGGATATACCCTCTTTATAATTTTCAAAAAATCGATTTGTTTTTGCATTTTCGTAAAGTGAAAATGTGCATTTTGAAGAAGAAGAAGGCAATTGTATGGTCCAGGTATCGTTGATTAGGCATAGGTGAGATTTTTTACGATTTTTCATTAACAGAACTATAATCGCGTTTTTCGCAAAATAACGATTTTCGACACCGCGTTGATGAAATCTCGGAAACTACCGAACCGATTCCCACCAAATTTTTATCAAACATTCTTTATGACTACAGCTATAGCGCATATAGAGGGTTTTTCAAATTTTTCAACTTTTTTGGCCAAAAACGGTGGAAAAAAAACATGTTTTTTCGTAATTTTTCAAAAAATGTCCGCCATTTTGTCAATTTTGCAAAAATCAAAAATCGTTCTATATGCGCTATTGCTATTAATATACTGAACCTAAAACTCTTTGCTTTTTTTTCAAAACAATGCATCTCGGAGATTTCATCAACGGCGCATACCCCTATCGTTTTTTGGATCATTTTTCGACCAGCAGTTCCATTCTTAAAAATTCACTAAAATGAATAAAAAAATTTATTTTAACATAGTTCGAGACTGTGTTTATTGAGTGTAACACTTTCTATATAAATTTTTATAATTTAAAACTATCGAAAAAATTATTGCAATTAACCCTTTTTTTCCCTCCGAAAAGAGGGTAGATCCCTTAACCTTTTATCGCAGGGAAAATTGTGTAACATACTTATATGACATCGATTGCAGATTTTGTTATAAAGCTTTTGTATGGATATTAAACATAATAATTCGTTAATATTCAAAACGAAAACAACACAATTATATATAGCAATATACATACTTACATATGTATATGTAGGTAGCTATATAAGATAATAATATGAATAGATTTTTTACGAACGAAAATCTATATATTTTTGCCTTGCGTTTTTCTCGAAACGGTGTTTTGGCCTGGCGTCTGAAATATCTCGAAACCTGCTGAACCGATTTTACTTAATTTGTTTTAAAAATACGGGAAAACCCCTACAATGTAGCAACGATTTTTTTTGAAATTTCAAAAACTAACAAAATGGTGTGACGTGGCAAAAATGTTGATTTTTTTCTAAAAGTTGCCATTAAAATGTTTATAACAAATAGAAATTTTAAGACATCAAAAAAGTCGTGTGCTATAGTATCGTATTGTAAATGGCTCTCAGGGGGGATGCCGTCCTTAAAATAACGAGGGAACAAAATCACACATGTTTTTTTAGAAATTATTTTACATCAATTAGGATTGAATTAAGCTTTTCGCAAAGTTCTCAAAACAACAAGAAACAATACATAGGTAGGTATACAATTCAATTCACCTAATTTCTGTTTGCCTACGGAGGTGAATACGTCTACACGTTTTCACCAATACGCCTCATATGCGGTGTAATTAAAAACCCTAAAATTAACTTGAGTATAACCAAAAAACTTCCAAAATATAAATTCTCCTAATACATGCAGATTTTCTCATTACTCTAAAGTAGGCAATCCACGAGGAGTACTTTCAAAAATCAAAATTATAAAAATGTGTGCTTCTCGCAGAGAAACAGCAAAGCTATCCCCCACTTGATGCAATACTAAATAATCATCACGTCCCCTCCAGGATTCGATTTAAAACCAATTGAAAATCGCTTTAAAAAAAACATTTAAATAAGGCGAAGGATAAAGAGTGCACGCAACAAAGGAGGAATTGTAAACAAAGTTCAAAATGGGCAAAACTCCCCTGCTGCATATTACCGCCTCTGCCATACCAGCTCAAATATTTGCCCAGCTTCGCGACGTTCGTTAATTTCACCCTAAAGGATCAAGACCGTCGATTTTTGCGCCGCACCGTACCAGTCTTCTGGGAACAACAATAATAATAAATACAATTCAGCAGGTGCCCCCTAACTGGGCTTTACAGCGATTGCCAAAACAATCCCCAAATTTAAAATTTTCTTGATTTTAATGAAAGTAGCGGGCCGATCGATCCAGGCCGACAGGAGGGTCTTTATCTTGATCTGTGAAAGGAGCATAAGCATCCAGCAAAACTATGAATTTATTCTCAATAAAAGTTGCTTCATTTGCTCTCTGGATATAAATTGAATGATTTGATTAAAGCCACCTTCGAATTGATAAGCCACGACGGCTCAAGAAGTGGTGCTGAAAGGAAAAACGGACAAGTTTCGTTCGTGCCTCGGAATGCAATGTAGTCAGGATTAAGTAGAGATTGATCTGGGTCACGTACAGCACGTCATATTACGATCTCGAGGTCCTTAAAGGACTGTGGGTACGAAAGGCATGGTTATGTCGTTCTCTGTGCATAACCACAGAGTACAGTGCAAGATGGGCGGAAGGTCTCAACAATAGACCAGCGCCATATACTGAGCCCGCATATTCGGCCGATGAATGTATAATAGAGTGAAAAACGCAAAAAAACAAATGGACGAAGAAAAAATCCTTTCTTGAAGATGCCGCGATATGGTGACAGCATTCTTTCTTTATTTGCCATGAATGCCACTCAATTAAAGGAAATGGCCACAGGATGTAACGGTTGCATGTTCTCGGACTGAGAATTACCCTCCTCTCTTGCAATCGCTGAGGAGAGGTTAAAAACGTATAATAATTAGATATAAGTCAACATCGAAAGTCGGGGAGCGGAAAAGCTGTAGCTCAAGATTCGTATGCGGGGAATTGCCTTTGGAACGTACACACAAGAAGTTGGCAAATTGCTTTAATTAATTATGTCCAGAACAGCGAGGAGCTCCACTCAGTGCTCTTTTGAAAATTGGAAAGATTCCGTCCGCCCCATGGATAGTGGCGTGCTCGACCAATCAATGTCTTAATATAAATCTTAGGCCCGTGGCCTGGCCTGGGTCCATTCTATGACCACCGCCAGAATCTAAAGTCTCATAAATGTCTGCTTTCTTGCGTCTTCTGCACCCACGATATGTGCGATATGTGGCTCGGCCATATTGACTAAATTCGCGATTAGTTAATTTTTTACTAGTTTTATTATTTTTCACTTTTTTATTTGTAAGATTGTAATCAACGTTTGTACTGACCTGCGCCTGGGTGAATAGCACTCGTCGTTTTCTTCTCTGCGCTAGAGGAAATTGCATTGGCTTTGTGTCAGTGACACTGCATGCCGCCAGACTTCCCATGTTACTCATTGCGTGTCCCATTGAGCCGCCTGCTGAACCTCCCATTAGTCTTGAAACTGAAATGGAATTAAATAAAACCAATTACTGGCGGCTATGATCATGGTTGCAACTTCTTCTCGTTTTCGTTTAGGTAGGAAATGAAAATTTTGAAAGGTGATATTCCAATTAAATTGGTTATTTTAAAGGGTCTTATTATCTATCAGATTAACAAAATGC
Source organism: Neoitamus cyanurus (assembly GCA_947538895.1). Classification (NCBI taxonomy): domain Eukaryota; kingdom Metazoa; phylum Arthropoda; class Insecta; order Diptera; family Asilidae; genus Neoitamus; species Neoitamus cyanurus. The sequence continues at coordinate 38,237,084 of OX384542.1, forward strand.
ATGTTTCGCGATTTTCGATACTTTAGTTAGTTTACTGTGACAAACTGGTTAAAGGTGTGTGGAGCAAAGCATGTGATCCTCTGCAGTTATGATGACGTTTAGTGGTTTTAGTAGGTACCTAATATTTTTAAAACGCTTGTTAAATATTGTAATATTGTACAATATTTTTAACGACCTGACTCGACTTAGATAAGTTAAATCTCTAATATATAAAATTGTCGTGTCACAGTGTTTGTAACAAAACTCCTCCAAAACGGCTTGACCGATTATTATGAAATTTTGTGTGTATTTTCAGTAGGTCTGCGTCTGAGAATAGGACGTAAACTATTTTTCATACCCCTAAGTGGTCCACCCCAAAACATTTTTTTGTTTTTTGGACAACATTTTTTGTTTTAATTTTTTTATGATTCGGCATTAAAAAATACACACAACCTTAAATTTTCACCCTTCTACCACCAACCCCTATTGTTTAATAGCGATATTAGTACTTTAAAAATTTTCAAACATCATATCAGTTACCCCTCGATCAGTTATTCCCGCCAGGCGTCTACCGGTGTCACTTATCGTTTTAGTTTCTCAGAGCAACTGTCATATTTATTAGTTCTTACTAGCAAAATTTTTGGGAATCATTTTCAATTAAAAGAGAAATATATACGTATTTTATAATTGTGAAAGGCTCGGTCCGTTTTTATATAAATTACAAATAGTATAATTTTTACAAATCAATTACAGGGTGATTTTTCGATCTATATAAATAAAAATGAATGGCCACATGTGTTGCTAAGGGCAAAACTCGAGAACGGCTGGACCGGCAATTTTTTTTTTTCCAAATATTCGTTGATGTCCGAGGAAGGTTCTTATGAAGAAATAAATTGGAAAAATTGCACGGAAAAACGTAAAAACCACATTATTCTTCATCACATTCAAATATAGGGATGGCGATCTCAGATCGATTAATCGAAGCATCGATTTTTAGGGTCGTAAATATCGATTTGAGCAATGAATCGATCAAGCGAATTGATCTCAGGCACCCTAAAATTGACTTTCGATTCATATACGTACTGTTTCATTTTTTTAAATCTATATATAAATAAAAATGTGATGTCCGTTTGTTCTTAATCGCTAATCTTCGAAAGTTCTTCACCGATTCGCGATGAAACTTTGGTGAGCAGATGTGCGCTCGCCGGGGAAGGTTTTAGACACAAAAAATTGTCCACTTCAAAGAATTGTTATGAATAAGGGCACTCGCGAGATTTCGGGGTCGCTGATTTCGAACCGGTCATCAAAGTTTTCAAGGGATTTCCCTGAAAGGTCGCACTAAGGCGTTTCCGGGGCCGCTGATTTCGAAACGGAGAGTAGTATAATTTCGTAAATATATAATGATTTAATGATTAATAGTTTTTTTTTTAGTAAAATGTAATAAAGTGTAATGTAGGTTGGAGTTTACTGTTTATTTTTTTCCGAAAAGACGGAGAGGGAGTAAGGGTGTAAAAATAATTTTGGAAAATAAAAAACATGAGAAAGCCTGTGCCAAATTTGGGATGAAAATATTAATAAATGTAGAAAGAGAAACTGTGCGTGTTGAAAGTCGAAAATTTTTGAAAGCGGCAAGAGGTTTACCCCTGCCGATTGGAAATAAATGACAAAAATTGATTTATCTATAGTAGAAAAAAGAGTTAGGAATAGATGAAAATGATGTATGGGAGTATTGTGTATGAATTTCTGCTTGATTGACTGAGATCACCCCACTCCGCTGGAACATAGAGGGGCGGGGATGCGGTAAGGAGGGTGCTTAAAATCTATATAAATAAAAATTTAAGTATCCCGGGCAACGCCGGGTCCGGGCAAGCTAGTTAACAGTAAAATTAGATTGGATACCCAAACTGATCGTGGGTTGGAGTGAGCTTATATGAAATATTTTGACTGATAGATTGAAGAGATTCCAGTTACAAGTGACCACAGCAAAAATTCCGCAACCGTGAATTTCGGCAGTGTACACGAAATTTCGTGTACCTATACTTTCTTATTCTAAATAATTCCGCAACGTTCATGTTTGCGTTTTTTTTTCAAAATGATGAAGGGAAACATCGATGTTGAATTTTATAGTCTTGTGTTTGATGTTGATTAACAATGAATTTCATATTCTTGCGTTGATTGAATCAACAATGTTTTTTTTGTTTAGAAAGATAAACCTAAAGTAAGGGACTTCGGCATTTTAAAACCTTCATTGCCGTAAAGCATGATAAGGCCGAAACACTCCTCCGTCTGAATAAATTAGAGCTCAACACAATCACTGGGCTCTTTACAGGACACTGTTCTTTAAGGGAGTAGTCTCATGTTCGATCTTCAAAAAATAGACTTTTTTTTGCATATATTCAAAGTTGAGATAATAAGTTGAGAATATACTGTGAAAATTTTAGACCGATACATTAAATCATTTTAAAGTTACAGCCAATAATAGGGGAGAGAGTACCCTGCAGCTGCGGCGCTCATACCTCCATGACAATTTTCTTCTCCAAATAGGCTAGACGGCGAGGAATTTTGGGTGTATTTTTCGGGCACAGGCGAGATTATTGTTGGAATCGCTTCGTTTTAGGGTGTAGTTCAACCCCCTAAGTTTGCTTACAAATTGTTGGTGTGCTTGATTTTATAATTAACTATTAGTGACGAAAATAGTGCTTTTTTCTCTATTTCCTTTAATATAGGAAAGCTCGGAGCACTCCAAGTGCTCCCAAATACATTGCATGTATATCTATATATACAGAATCGTTATAAAATCGGTTAGAATTAATTTTTTTCAAAAATTCCAACGGGATACTAAAGTTGAATGGATTTGTGATTTTTCTGGCTTGGTCCGACCAGCGAAACCCGTTTGTGAAAAAAATGGCGCAAGTTGCAATTAAGGAAAAAAACAAAAAGTGATCGTTAATTACTCAAGAAGTAATTGACCGATGACGCTAAAATTATTCATGGATGTTTGGGTCCACATACACATCATTTTTGAGAATTTTCAGCCATCTGTGTGCGGTCATTTTTTAGTAAAAAAATAGTGAAAAAAACGTGTTTTTTTAACTTTCGGGGCTATTTCCAAGTTAACAATTGCACTTAGTGACCTCTGTCAGGGCTCATATTTTAGGAAATTTCATAAGGAACAACTTTCTTAATGCATATGCTATACTATAAGTCAATAGCAACGGAGATATTAAAGGAAATAGAGAAAAAAGCACTATTTTCGTCACTAATAGTTAATTATAAAATCAAGCACACCAACAATTTGTAAGCAAACTTAGGGGGTTGAACTACACCCTAAACCGAAGCGATTCTAACAATAATCTCGCCTGTGCCCGAATAATACACTTTTTATTCTTTTTACCTCCTCGCCGTCTAGCCTAAAACTTTAAACGCGATTTTCTCGAAACTACTTTTTTCCGTCGGCCCGGATGATTACAAAAAAACTATTGGACCGATTCAACTGAAATTTTAACACAATATTGTACACATGAATGGTTCTGTCCGGTACCAGAATTAGATTTTTTTATCCACTTTTTTTTTATCTCGATTTTAAACCGAAAAAAACAGTCGATTTTTGAAATTTTTTTTCAAGACCGCCATTTTGTTATTTTTCACTCAAATCTTTTAGTTCTGCTACGGGACAGAATGACAACCCTACTGAATAATAATCTTTTTGGAATTTTAATTTCAGAGAATTTCAAAAGAAGCAATAATGGGGGCGAGCCATCTACTTGTTTTTGAAAAGACCTAATTTACCTCACCAAAATGACGATAAAATAATATTTTTTTTTTATTTAACAAAATTTTTTTTGTGTTATTCAATAGCTAAATAACAACATATAATTCCCAACAGAAGATTGTATTTCATTTTCCACAAAAAAAAAGTCCTTTAAAACCTTCAAAATTTAACCCCGGACATGAGACAACCCCCTTAAGATATCACCCTAAAAATTTAGGAAAACTGATTCTGACACTTGTTGCTACTGGCCGGAAGCCTCAGAGACATCGGTACATATTCTTTATTAGATCGCAGCCCTAGCCAGGCTACCCCTAAGGCATTTAGAAGAATCCTTTCCAATTCCGAAACAGGTATGGAATACGACTGCCAAGATAATTCTGTACTTCATCACATGAGATGAAATGTGCATGGACTCACAATAGATCCTTGTAGTCGCGGTGATCGAGAAACTTTCAGCCTAAACGCTCCCTCTGCAACTACTTAAACTAACTAACTAACTAAAGCTAAAGGAAATTACGCTCGGCCGGGAGTTCTTGAATAATATACTGATGGTTCTATAGAAGCAACGGATCATCCACCGCCAGAATCTATGAATCCAACTGCCAGATCACCATAGCCTTAGGGAAAAGTCCTACAGTTTTCCAGACTGAGATAATAGCGATAGAAGCATGCACCCGCATTATTATACATAGACATGGGAATGAAAGAAGCTAAAATACGAATCCTGACAGACAGCCAGGCGGCGATCAGATCGCTCTCTAGCTACATTATTGAGTCAAACTTAGTGTGGGTCTATCGTTCAACGTTAAAACATTTAAAAAGCGAATAGGCTCACAATACCCTGGGTACCGGGCCACGAAAGAAAAAATAGGCAACAATTAAGAGGAAGATGAACTCGCCAGAGGGGTAGCAGAATCACCATTTATTGGACCGAAATCTTACTGTGGCCTGGCGAAAAGTTACAACGTCTCCATCACCAGACTTTGAGAAGAAAACTTCAAAGCCTCGCAATGGAATAGGCAAACCAGGCTAAGACAAGCGAAAAGATTTTTCTGCCCCTCTAGACAGAGAACGGAGAAATTCCTAGCGCATAACTAGCCGGGACTAAAGATCATTACCGATTTACTCACGGTACGGTGCACCGTTCCCTGAAGTACCACTTTAAAAAGTTGCGGTCGATGATACATGTCGCTTCTGCCTGGAAAAAGAAGAAACAGCGGACCACGTACTCTGCCAATGCCCAGCCTTAGGTCGTCGGCTTACTACAATAATAAAAAATGTACATAAATATTTGGATAACTTTTTTAAAGAGGTACGTAATATATCATTGATTGGATCTCTTTATTTTGAATAAAAATTTTCATTAACTGGACGAAATGTTTTTTAACATTAAACCTACCACGACGCGACGGGTCAAATGACCCATTTTAAATTTTTTGTCAGAATTTCTTGTAAATAACATTATCACATCGCCATTTGCCTTTACTACTATTGATGTTAAAAATACATCAAATGCACTTTTCAATATTTACACCTCGCTTGTTAATTTTTTACCGAGAAATATATGTAATCTGCCATAACTACCGCAACGGGTCATTTGGCCCGTGCAAAGATTCATATGATATCATGAAGATTTGTATGTGTGGTTGTAATACAAAACCATTGCATTAGACATTTTTGCTATTGCATCATATATTTTGCTGTAGTGAGCGAGCATTACAGTAAACATTTCAAGTTATAGTGCTATTTTATTTTATTGTTACGACAAAAATGTCGAAACATTCAAGATATTTGAAATCATTGCAAATTATAAATAACATAGATGAAGAGTGTTGGGAATGTAGTGCAGAGGAACTATCTGAAAGTGAAGTGCATAGCCATAGAACAACATGAAGACTCATTTGACACAATGGACGAATATGAGTCCTCAGGAAAAGAAAGTGAAGACGAGAATATTTTGAATATACTATACGTAGAGGACGAAAGGCTCGATATTAGGGATGCAGTAAATAGTCTTCATAATAATTACACTCCTGACTCTGATAATTTGTCTCCGGGCTTGCTCAAGTCATGCGAAGACTCATTGGTTCTACCTTTAACCATAATTTTTAACTTCACTTAGTTCCGGTAAATTTATTGATGTATGGAAAATATCCACAATTAAACCAGTCTTTAAGAGTGATGCTAAGCATTTAATAAAAAATTATAGAGCGGTTTCCCTGATGAATACGATTTCTAAATTACTTGACTGTATTGTGGCTAATAAGTTATCCTTTTTATGTAAAGATATTATTTGTTCACAGCAACATGGCTTTTTAAAAGGAAAATCCACAGTCACTAAGCTTGCTTTACTTACTAAGTTCTGTTTAAATGCATAGGAAGAGGGCTGTCAAATCGATACAATTTTTACTGATTTCTCTAAAGCATTCGACAAGGTTAATATATACGTTCTTATTAATAAACTTTCTCAACTTGGATTTCATTCGACCTTTTTACAATGGATCACTTCTTACCTGTCTAATAGAAAACAGAGCGTCTCTATTAATGGACTACGTTCTAGTGTTTTTGCTGCTAACTCTGGTGTTCCACAGGGTAGGCACTGTGGTCCAATTTTAATTATTCTATTTATAAATGATGTTGTTAATTGTTTTATACATTCCCGATGTTTGTTAGGCAGTGCAGAAGAATTTTACTAGATTCTTGTGTTTTAAATGTAATCTCTTTAGGAATTTTTCACCATCGTATAAATCACGGCGTCTGTTATTTGGTCTATCAACACTTGAATTTAGACGCAATTGTAGTTGTGCTATATTTATTAAGGATATATTGTGCAATTATATTAAATGCCCTGAGTTGCTTTCCTTAATCATGATTTATGCTCCAGAAAAACACCTTCGTTCCAGAGGGCTGCTGATTGCTCCTACACACAGAACCAAATATGGTTCTCAAGAAGTAATTACTAATTGTACAATTAAATTTAACTACTTCAATGATGTTGTTGATTTCACTTTATCTAGGTCAGATTTCAAATCTAAAATCATATACCTTGAGAATGTTACATTTAGCTGATTAGGTTGCATATAAATATGGTAATGTTGAATTGTTCATTTTCTAATACATATAGGTGGTATTCTCTCCTTTGTAGTTTACTAATTGAATTGTATACTCTATTTTGTGAATTCTTAGATTATATTCTAGTCTGTAAGATCGTTTGTATTTGTAGACTAAATCCTAAATAAATATATATGTGGGAAAAGATGAAAACAGAGGAGCTTCATCTCCGCTTGGGGAATTCGTTGTTCTCAAACTACTGGAACCGTTCACAGGATGCAGAAGAAGCGTCACTACAGATAATTTCTTTACGAGCGCATCACAAGCTGCAAATTACTAGAAAAAAGAACCACTCTTGTTGGAACTATCCGCGGAAATAAAAGAGAACTAGCAAAATTCGCCAAGCAGGCGAAAGATGGTATGACACGCTTCTCAACAAAACTATTTAAATCGAGTCATTGTTCACTTACCATTTACAAAAGTAAGCCAAACAAAAAAAGTGCTTCTACTAAGCTCAAAGCATAAATCTATAAGAATCGAAAAAAACGGTAAGCGTACACCTGAAACCATCAGATTCTACAATAGTACTTAATACGGTGTAGACATGACGGATCAGATGGCAAGAAAATACTCCGTAAAATCGAAATCGCAAAGATGGCCTTCGGAGATTTTCTTCAATATTCTTGACCTCACTGGAATCAACTCATATGGGTTTTATACAGAAAAACAACCGGCGAAAAAATTTCTAGACAACAATTTTTATTCCAATTAGCTGAAGAGCTTGCCGAAGATTTTCAACATGAACAACAGGCAGAAGATGACATTACAAGTTCAAGTTCGAATTCTCGTGTGCAAATGCGAAAAAGGTGCAAATAGGTTTTTGCAAAGAAAACACAACTAAAAAAGTCTGTTCCAAATGCAACAAATATGTGTGTGGAAAATGTGCCTCCGAGAACCCAATAATTTGCAAAATATGCGGTAAACATAAATAAAGTATTATTTTTAATTGAATAAAGTTTGAATGAATAAAGTATTATTTTTATGTTTTTTAAATTTAATAAATAAACAATTTTGAATTGTTACTTAAGAAAAATTGTTTTATTCATGTACAAAATTGTGCTAAATGATATATTTTTCGCTATACATAGTAAAATATATAACCAAAGAGCTTATATTTATAATAAGAGGTTTCAAGCTGAACAACTGGCAATTTTTCCATCCAACATCGCTTAAAGGCTGGCCTCCATAGAATCCTTCGCCGTCAAACGTCGCGTTCGCCGCCGCTGCACAACTATTGAATACATGCATTCATATGGGAGCTAAACCATAGCCGACGCAACGTCAGCGCGTTGCGAGAGAGAAATTTAGAGGAACCTTCAATAATTTCGTCGAGGCAGTCCGTCGTGAGAGAGCTTTGCTGAGAGGGCTTTGACAAGTTGGGATTGGCCAGTTGGGATTCATTGAATCAGCTGTTTATTTGACAAGTAAAGGTTTGAATTTGATATCTGTGAATTGTTTTGGTGATTTTGTAATTATTGTTTCCTATTTCTTAGTTTGGATTTCCTGGAGGGCGCCGAGTTTTTCCCGAATTCATTAGTCTAGTTTCTTGACGAATTGGTACTAGATTTACCTTGTTAATTCACCTTCGGAGCATACTGCGCCAGTTTGGTCTCGAATTGTCATAAACAGCTGAGCGGGAGCGGATGCGTCGAAGGATTCTATGGGTTCGGGTCGCTCTTGACGGGCTAAAATCGCATTAAGCTCTCAAAGCTCTGCGTCAAAGGCGAAAGGCAACGGATTCTATGGGGGCCTGCCTTAAAGATTGGCTGACATAGCTTTGGCTCACGAAAGCACAAATGGCAATTGAGGTAGAGCTTTGCCCAGCTGGAACACACACAGCCCGCAGACGCAACTGCAAAAGAAATCAACTTTGCTTCGGTGGGGAGTATTTCGGTTGCATGGTTGACTCTGCTTTGAGAGGAAAGGAGAAGCACACAGCCAGGCCAGCAACGGAATTGTTCAATCCGTGGTAAAATAGATTTTTCATTCTACGAATTTTACAAATTTTTTAAAATTTTGAATTCACAGAACAAAGGTGTTTGTTCTCAGCCACAAACAAAAAAATTCTTAATTCGGTAATCTCCATCAGATGTTTCTCTGTAGACATTATCGGAGTATGCATTAAAAAAAATTGTGTGAGATGAATTTATGTAATGTCTATCTTTCAAATAGAAAATAGACAAAATTCTTTGTATGCATGGTCGCGTATATCCATGAATAAATGTTACCCAAATTTTATTTTACTAAATATAAAATATTTATAAGCTTAGAAATAATTTGCCAGGAGATAGTTAAAAATACATAATACCATAATTCCTAGGCTATTAGATTTTTTTTAAAAATATTTATCGATACCTATTTGGTATATAAAGTGGAATTGTACTTATCATTGTAAAAGATTTTTTAGTCGACTATTTGATGCCAGTACAATTTTCTCAATTTTTGTTTTCCAAGAGCAGTTTTTTTTTTCAGGAGAACTTGAATCATAAAATTAAGAATAGTTTTTCTGTGGTCATAGCATGTACTTAAATTTGAAAACCAGTTGGGAAATTTATTATTTGTTTCAGAAATGCTTTTTTCGATGATTATTTCCTTAATGTTTTGAATTAAAAAGTTATTATTGTATTCTAAGTTCTAACATTTTAAAGACGCGTCATTTGACCACCCGCTGTGGTAGGAATAGGTATGCATGAAGTATCGGTAGGTTTAGTGTTAAACCAAAGAAAATTATACACAATTTAAAGTATAGAGCTGTCTTGGCAATAAGATGTGATATATATGATGAAATAAATAATTTCAAGCAAACTCAGATTTAAAATAAGTTCGACTCCTACATGATGGAGATTGTTTTGCTTTCCAAAGAGTCAGATTATAAGAGTAGCAGATATGATGTGCAAAGTAATGCGAGCGTATAAGTAAAACCAGATGTTGCGAGTTCGAATCTCACCGGGAACCATACAAAAAGCGACTCGCACTTGACCGCTATTTTATTTTATTTTATTTAAATTTAATTTAAAAGAAATCTGAATTTCTTCACCGGCCACAATTTATCATCATCTGAAACACATTCGTCATAAGTAAACGCCCACCCGGTACTACCCCCGTCCATTTGCTTATCCTCACATGGATTGTTTGCATTCGAAATTGAGGGTCGAGTAGTCCAAATAAGCTAGAACGACTCCTGGTGACTTATTCACCCAACAAATACACCCCTCAGATGTATCTGCTGATTTGAACCCAGAAGGCCCGATAGCGAAATACATACACCGCCTTCGTAATACACTCATGAGAGGGTGGTTAAATTCGATTTAATAAATTGCTCTTTGATTAACTCGAGCCAAATTAGGGCGATGCCTTTCCTCTGAGTGATTTTATCAAATTTGGGGAAGATTTGTGCGGTTCCGTCGCGTCACTGCATCCGTAAGTGTTACTTGTAGTTGCTGGCTGTGTCCGGGAGAGGGAGGGCAGTTAGGGCTTACTGGTATAAGGTCCTTGAAGTGGTGCGCGGGAATCATTAAATTTTCTCATTATTCAAACAAATAAAAGAGCAGTTTTCTTCATTATTGCAAAAAGAAGGGACTGAGCACTCAGTAAGCTGAAAAACAAAAAGAGGAATAAGAATACTAAAATGAAAAATAACATCGAGAAAATCTTAGTGAATTAAAATGGTCGTTGGCAGGGCCAGGTGAGTCGCTTTTAATTACGTTAAATGGAAAGTTCGCGGACGAAGTAAAACTTGACCTCTTGTGAGAAAATTACAACGGCACTATAAGTCGAATTGTCTTAGCAAAACGTCTATAACAACTTTCCTGAAGGAATTCCCCAGTTTCAACCTCTTATCTTCGTCCACTTATCATACTCTGCAACATCTCGGGCCTCGTCGCCATTGCAGTTGCCGGAGCTGTCGTCTGCAATATTTTTTTCATTTTTATCCAAAAAAGTTTACCGAGCACTTGAATATACGAAAAATAACGCTACGGTTGCAATTATAATCATCTCATTGGGGTCGTATAAACCTTTCTTTCTCATACACTTTTTCAATGAAGTCATACCTACCTATCGCGGGTGCTGGTCGACCGAGCCAACTAGCCCAGGACTTCAGGACACAGACATATACATATGTACGTTGTAATAACTATTCTTATAGCTTCCATTCACTTTAGGAGCACTTGTCCGGCGACAGCAGCTTATTGGTTTTGCCCATACATGGGGTAACAGGTCTGTATTACTTGCATGTCTATATTATCTGCGTGGGGACATGATTTATGGAAATTTATTCCATTATTGCGGATATTGTATCTTGGAGGAATGTGCCTATAATTATAGCAGGATTTTGCAATATTGCCTGTAGTGCATTTCCTATAATAATTTAACGGACTAACTGGATCTTCAACTGGTATAAAAACTGCCTATCCTACAAGAATTTGGTTTTTAATTTGTAAAACGAAGGATTATTCTTGCGTGTTGAACAATGTGGCAATGGAGATAAACAAATCCCAAATAAAAATTTTTCTAAGAAGAATTGTTGATAGGAAAAAATTTGAAACCCAGCAACGAAAAGAACTGATATGTGCGAATATTACAAGAAGATAAGATTTTCTCTGATAAGTGGGATGGAGGAGGAGGATGCATTACACGTCAACACGAGAGAGACAGCAAAAGAAACCAACGATTCCCTCCAAGGCTATCAACAGCCCGCTTTTGCGTACACATACATACATAGTTGTTACAAAATAAATTCTTAAATTAAAAATGTTTAATTTGATCACTATTGTCACATCCCTTAAAACTAACACCTTCAATTCTGACATCATATAAGCCCAGCCTACTCACCTACTGGCAGTACTGGCATAACTGCGTAGTTACATGTTTTTTTTTATCTAATTTTCCATTTTCATTGCTATTATTTTATCAATTATTTCAATAAAATTCCTTATATTATTGTGTCAATTAAAAGTTTTTTGGAAGTACTGCCAGTGCTGCCAGTAAGTTTTCCTATTATATCTGTTAAATGGTCACGCTTGAAATATTTTAAAATATATGTTTGCCTCTCTCGGTATCATTCTATACCTTTTTGGGCTCCTTCCTGAGCGAACTTATTCTACGTACGATCTAAATTTGTTAGTTTCACTAAAAGCGGGTTGTTGATAGTATTGAAGAGAATCGTTGGTTTCTTTTGCTGTCTCTCTCCTCCTCCATCCCACTTATGCGAGAAAATGTTATTTTATTGCAATATTCGCACATATCACTTCTTTTTGTTGCTAGGTTTCAAGAGTATATTTGAGGTCTTGTTTACAAGATATGTTTGCCAAAGCCGTTTTTTTCAGATCAACACAAAATCAGATTTTTTTTTTTTGAATATCAGATTTTTTTGTTGTCGATTTGTAGACTATGACTTGAATTAATTAGTTCAGGACGTTTTTGAGCAGTAGTCACTTCTTTCTTATAAACGTATATGGCGGGCCCGTACACAGGAGTATTTTGAGGTTTGAACCTCCCCCTTACTCCCTCCCACTGAAATGTCTACAAAGTTGTTGTGCGCCAATTTGCGGCGGTTTAAATGGCGATTATATAAAGAAACAAAACTTAAGACTGTCTTAAAAATGCCTTTAATTAAGGTCATGTCTTTTGAAAAAACCCAAAAAAATTGTAGTGTCATATAATACAGCATTTTCTCGTAACGTGTAAGTCGTCAATTTCGACCCAGTTAATTTTATCTCGCAGCATACTTGTATAGTAGTCACTCTCAAGAAGTCCGTGATGAAATATTGCACTCACGACTTTGTAATAATGACCTGCAATCTTAAGTTTAGAAGTGGGGATACTTCTAATGGCATATTTCGTAATTTTTGAAATGACGCCATTCTGAATTTTAAACAGTTTAAGCTGTATCGCAAAAATTTATGGAATAGGTACAACAACGGCTTTTCGTGTTTTCTGAATATGATAGCAGTGCTTACAGAGAGCATCGATTTTTTTTTCGTTTCCAAACTCCCCGTCAAGAAGTTTCTGAAGTGTTACAGTGTTTTTCTCTGTACCAGCAACTGATATTGCAAGCACAGTACTTAGTTCATTCGTTGTGCTCGTGTGTGAATACGCGGCATTCAAACATGCCGTAGTATAACGTACTTTACATTTAACAATATTTCTAAGTATATTTGCACTGTTTAAGAGATCAGTTAGAATGCAGCGTCTTGTTGTTCATTTGTTCCATACACAGTAGAGTCAACATACTGGCGAAGTTCAATAGTGTCAACACTATTGTTGAATGTCATATACCTTAGGTAATTCAGTAGTTTAATTCATATTTTCATTTTACATTAGGTAATGTACTAATGTAATAATATCGATATTGAGAAATAATTTCAGCAAGTGCTAGTTGAGGTAAATGTAATCATTTCATAAACAGGCATGGGGTGCAGCATCCTTTTATTGAGTCTAAGCAAATTTCGATCATCAGCTCTCTTCTTGAATCCGATGTAATTCAAATTCGTTCGGCACATAGGAAATTTAAAATCAGGCGTTCAAAAAAGCCTTTAACTGAGGTCATGTCCTTGCAAAAAAAACCCAAAACAATCTGTTTCATCTGTTGTTATGCACACCCCTCCCGAACATTTTTTTTTCGTTCATTTCTCATTGTGATCTAATGGCCCACGAGCTGGCTGCAAAAAAGCTGGCCTATCGGCCTACAATATGAAATGTGTTTGAAATGCTAGTGCTCACAACAACCGCAAGAAAAAAAAGTTGGGTCTGTCTGGGACACGAACTCTAGAATTCTTTTTGACTAAGTGGACTTAAGGTCCTCAGTGTTCCCCGCCGGATTGATTGGTCAAAGCCAATTAAAAATGCTTATCCCTTTCTCTTCGATCGAGCTATCGAGCATCTCTTCATTTTACAAATTTGCTTAGGATGCCGGTGCACTTTCATGTTCTTTCACGCGCTTGGGGCTCATATGTCATAAGTTGTGAAGCAATAAGTATATTTCCATGACTTAAGCTCTTTTGCGAAGCTTATTGTTATTGGCCTAAATATGCTTAAGCAATATTTGTTCGCTGACAAATTCCTGCTTAAGGGCCCGCAGAAGTGCTTAAGGAATTTAAGCATTTCTGGCTTCTGACTTATGATGCAAATGACTTAAGTCTTATTATTTAAATTTTTCGGCATGTTGGACATATGTAACATCCCTGATGAATATTTCAAGGGTAATTCTTTGAAATAAAATCGTAAAAAGTATATATAAATACCGAGTTCGAACTCGCATCTTTTTACACCAGACTCGAACGCTCTTACCGATTAGACTACCGAGCAGACCGGCGGACCGGCAGAATTTAATGTTACATAAAAGCGAGTGTCTGAACATTCAGGAACACTGAACAATTTAGATATCTTTTTAAAATCGAAAAACACGAATAACCTCTGAACCCCGCGACGTAATTGACTGAAATTTTTTTAATACTTTTCATCACAGAATTGACTGCCAAAAAGGGTAAAGGGGTATACAATTTTGTATGGGAAAAATATTTTTTGATCAGATTTACTTGAAAGTAACCTATACTTTAGATTCAAATATAAAGTATTAGGTATGTAAAAAAGTAAATCTTTATTTATAAAATACATCTTTTTTTAACATCAGTGAACGTATGCTCCATCGAAAGCTATAACCTTTGCCTATCTTTCCGGCACCCTTCAACACCGGATTTCTTTAAATCATAGAAGTATAACAATACTTCCCGCAAATTTTATACAAATTTGGTACAAAACTCTCCATGTTCAAACGCAAAAAAAAAGCTCTGTTGTAAATACTTTAACTGATCGAGATACAATGGATTTTGACACTGACATTAGACCTGTCAAATACATGTCAAACCGGTTCAGACGTGATACAGACAATAAAAGTTACGCCATCTATTGGAAAACAGAACTTCTTTTCTTTTCATACCTAATATTATTTAAACTTAAGATATAGGCTACCTTTCATTCTGGGATTTCAAAATGGCAGAACCAATATAATGAACAAAAACGTTCAACTTCAATACTATTATATATTTTAAAGATAGCGGACTCAATATGGTGGCCGAAAATTGTCAACCTGATCGGATTTTCATGTAAAAGAATATAGCCAAGCCAAAAAACCCAAAAAAACATTTGAAAATTGTTTGCTTGCAAGTTTGTTTGCTCGGACTTATCTCGGGAATGAATGAAAACCGTCTCCTTTTAATAAGTAATGTTTAATTTACTTTATGGGCACTCTTAATTATCTTCGAATT
Organism: Neoitamus cyanurus; assembly: GCA_947538895.1. NCBI lineage: Eukaryota > Metazoa > Arthropoda > Insecta > Diptera > Asilidae > Neoitamus > Neoitamus cyanurus. The sequence goes on from OX384542.1 coordinate 38,252,213, forward strand.
TAGAGAATTCTGCACGCACATTGTATTTATGTAGGGAATAGGGAACAACTCGTTCAGCATTTTAATACCGAAGAGAGAAAAATACCTGCTCTATGAGAAAAATGTTGGATCTTCCTAAGAAACAATTTTGAAGTGTTTCCAACAAATATCTTTATCAAGCCATACAACATACACAAGATCAAAGTTGAAGACAATAAACTGTTGCGGAGTATTTCCTTTCATTCTTTAGGGCTTATATTTTGTCAGTACGACTTAAAAGCATGGACAATTATTTATTTATTTATTTCAGTATTAATAAATTAAACTTATGGGTCTTGAAATCATAAATCAACAAAATATTCTTTAATTTTTATTTTCTGTAAAAAAAATTTTTTTTTGCGCCTATCAAAAGCCTTATCCAAAAGTTCGAGAAAAAACCGTTATGTATGGCATTTTAGTTTTTCATAAATAAACAAAGACTTGTTCAAACAAATCAATGATAAGGCTGGATCTCAGAGAAAGTCATTATTTTCAGCAGAAAGAAAATGTGAACCAATTACATCGCGGGGTCTAGACATAATTAATGTTTTTGCATTAAAAAAAGATTCATTATATTGTTCAGATACAAGTGTTCCGACAATTTCTTAAAAGAATCTTTTCCTATGTCCTTTATATAGCACTAAATTTCTACAGGTGCACGGACTTATCAGCTAAATTGGAAAGACACTGAACTCTGGTGTGAAAAGACGCGAGTTCAAACCAGGTACATCGCACACCTTGATAATGTAACCACCAACCGCTACTGTTGTGCTTGTTGTATATTACATACATTTGTCAGAAAAAATCTTTAAAGGGTCTGTGGTAGAAGAAAGTATTTTTTTCATTTATACATTAACGTTATGCATATGCATGTATGTCCCACCTCCTCACTATGACAGCTAAATGAAAAAAAGTATAATTTTCATTTCACCCTTCACCTCATGGATCGGACATGGCCCATGATAGATTCACTTAAAATAATTCGCTAGGAAAATATTTGCACGCTTCCGAAGCTTTCAAATTTCTTTCTTCCGCCTCTCCTCGACTGTCGACAGCACAATGTGTTCGGCTCCATCGCAAAAATTTCAATCTAAAGGGGATTCTTCCGAATAGCGAACAGAAAAAGCATCTAAATCGTGTGTACTTTGCAGATTGAGTTTCGCATCGGACTGGCCTTTCTTATTTGCACCCGAAGACGTCCACTGCCTCGGTCATAAAGGAATACAAAATATACATTTTGGGAAAATCCCCACTTTCGCATACAGCAGAACTACGATCTGGACAAAACAAATTCCATCCCAGCAAAGGATGCGAATTCCTGGCAATGTTTGTTCAGCCAAAGACAGTCAAACTGAAAAATTTTTGGAAGATAAACACAAGTTGTTTAGTTAGTGCGTATTTTTTCTAGAGACCCATCATCTCCTGTATTATCTGGTCACGTTGCTACTTGAAGTTAAATGAGAAATCGTCATCTGATGCTGTGGTCTATTGTCCTGCTTGTGCACCTGACAAAACTTTCAGCTTCGTTTTCAAAGAATTCCCTCTTAGTCCCTATTCAATTCTCATCTGCGGGAAAGAAACCGAAAGGTAGGCGTCAAAGTCACACATTAGAGGACCACTTGGGATGCAATGAAACTTAATACGCGTAATTCGGTACTATTGTGCCGCGCATGTATTGTTTGAATGATTTGAGGTGGTGCACAACACATCCCCGCACAATTGGAAGTCGGAGGAATAAGAGATGAACAAAATCACATATGAGTTTCAGCAATAAAAATCCTATCAAATTACCAAATCTGGTGCGTCCATCAAGGGAAATGCTTTTAGGGTTTATTTTGAGCTTAGTCTTTCGGAAAGTCAATAGCCGCCAAGTGTCACTCACGTGACGACAATGGGGTTAATGGTTTGCGTAACAAATTTAGGGCAATACAAGAAATAATTGAGCGGTTTCGGTTACATTTTCCGATGTGTTCTTGGAGCCGGAACCAGAATTAGTGTCGAGTCCGACGTCTCAGCGTTCAGCATGATTGTGTGTTGCATGTACACACACACACTACTCAGACGGCGTTCAGCCTGAAAGGAACTTTCTAATTTGGACGCTGCGTCCGGCGTGTAAGCTGTATTATGGTTCCGGCTTAAATGCCTAATGCATAACCTCCGTGACATTATGATATAGATAGTACCTATACATCAACAAGGGAAGCCAAAGGTAATTTCTACCTATTATGACTATTCTCGTTTTATTTGTAATATTTTTGATGGGATATTTTTTTCTGTGATTTTAATTAAACTTTGATGGGCTTGATTCATTTTGGCCTGATTTTGAATTTTGCTATCATAGCTTCTTTGCCGTTTTAATAACAGTATCTTTTTATTTCACAAGAGAAATGTGAAGTGTGATACCAATTTAAAATCTTAACTGAATCCCCTCCCATACACGTGCGGCAAATCAATAATAAAACTCGATTTTCATTTCAGTATTCTGAAGATATATAACACTTTTATGTATATCCTTTCATAAAACAATCAGAGAATTCCATTTTACAGCAGAACACGAGCTCACTAAATTAGTTCGCGATTATATGAGGTTATGCCTGAACGCAATTACCGATATTAGGGCAAATACATGTACAGAACGTTGAGTGACAAATATAATAAAAATTTATATTACAATATACCTTCAAAACTTCCACATTATATGAATTTAGCCACTATGAGAAACACGGACTACGTGATCTAAATGTTTTTGGGGTCGCTGAAACTGAATCCGATGTCAGTTCAACCCCATCACGTCAGGTTTTTGACATAACCTCAAAAAACCTCAGCAAAAACGGAAGAAATAAAATGTTCGGGCCCGGGGTCGCACTATGTGTTTCATATGCTTTCGGGGTCACTGAAACCTGTCGTGATGGGGTTAAATCGACATCGGATTCGGTTTTAGCGACCCCGAAAACATATAAAAGACATGGTCTGATCCCCAGATTGAAAAAAAAAATTGTTCTCCCGTTTTTGCTGAGGTTTTTGGAGGTTATGTCAAAAACCTTACGTGATGGGGTTGAACTGACATCGGATTCAATTTTAACGACCCCAAAAACATATGAAACACAAAGTCCGATCCCCGGGCCCGAAATTTTTTTTTTTTTGTATGTGACTGTGTTATCGATTGGATATTCGAGATCAGCAACCCGGAAACCTCTGTGTATTAATTTATTAAGAAATGCGTTCAAGTTTCACCATGTTTTACAGCACTCTTCGATTGGACGTGATGCGAGACATGCGTAACCGAACGGAAAAAGTTATACTTTATAAATGAAAAGACTCAAATAAAAAAAGTTCAATAAATAAACTGCATAAACAAGGCTCTTAGTTGTCTGATGACGCAATGATCGTACAGTTAAGCGCTTATAAGGATAGCGAAACTCGCGTGACCATCTTTTCACAAAACCCAGAGCTGCATTAGCTTTGAGTACAACAAAATCAATATGATCTGCGAAGAGAATTATAGATAACGCCTAAGTCTCTGCTTTTGTCAATAAACTTCCACCTACCACGTAAACGAAAGAAAGTGGATTTTTATTTAGGACAAAGGACATAACCGAGCACTTAGATATGTTTAATGGTAAGAAATTTTGATGACACCAATTGTAGAAAAGAGTCAAATCAGAATTTACTATAATACAGACAAAGGAGTTGCTAATGATCCGGCAAATTTTAGCGGCATCTGCGTAGTAAAAGATTTTGAAAGTACAGCGGAGCTGATGTCATTGCTGTCCTGAGGAACTCCCGATTCTAAGTATTTGACGTCCTTAGATAGAGAAGATCTTAAAATGACTCGTTATCGTTAGGAGGAGGAAACCCTGGAAGTTTAAGTTTAAGCTTATGCAGGAGAAGCTGGTAGTTTAACCAGTCGAAAGCTTTGCTGAAGTCTGTATAAACACAGTAAACTTGCTTACTATGTTCCAGGGCTGAAGTACAAAAATTTGTGAATTCCACTAACTTAAAAGACGTGGATTTACCTCTGCGGAAGCCATGCTGAAAAGGGCCCAGGAAGGACTTAGAGTGAAAATATAACGCGTCATAAATGAGACATTCAAATAATTTGACAAAACACGGTAAGTCAGCAATTTCTATAATTAGAGATGTCGTCATTACTTCCTTTTTTTATGTAACGGCAGAATGAGCGACATTTTCCATATAGAGGGGAAGACACCACAGCGGATAGATAAATTAAATAAATAACAAAGAACGGGAGACAAAGACAAGACCCATTTCTTAACAACAGACGCAGGAACACCGTCGGACCGACAAGAAAAGCTTTCAGCTAAAGAAGCTGTTTTTGCTATAATAAAATGTATGCTTCATCAAGGAGTAGGTCCTTCATATGGAGAGAGGTAGATGGAAGTTTAGTCAAGTGTTTAAAATCATTAAAGCTAATATCACAGTTAGGTTTAAAGAATGCAGTTTCAAAAAAGTCGCTAAAGAGATTAGCTGGCGTCAAGGCGTCGTTACTAAGCGTATCTCCATAGAAAAGAGAAGTAAGAAAGCCATCAGAGTTACTAGTTGATTATAGTATTTTCACTACAAGCATGCAGCTTTGAAAAACATTATTGAATGTAAAACAAGCCTTGTTCAACATTTTGAACATAACTCGCTCATTATTTCAAAAGTTACTAATTAAAAGCAACAAAAAGTTAAAAATACATGAAGTATCGGTCGGCAGAATAATTTATGTTCGGATGCAAATGTCGTTATTAATCAGTGAAAAATATTTAAAAATAAAATAATTTCACTACGAACATTTTAACGAAAAAAGCCTGTACATACATAAGCCTGAAATGTTTTAAAATAAAATAAAAATAATAAAAAATTTAATGGAAAATATTGTCGAATTAAAATAGTAGAACCCCACCACGACATAGCAGGAATATAAATGCAACTCTGTTGACTCTCAGCTTAAAATACTTTCAATTGAAATCAGCAATTAAATGGAGATAAAAATGGAATAAAATGAAATATTCACCACATACCTACTGGAATCCCCAGAAGCCTTGAATATAGTCGAAACCGGTGAACCCCACTTCCATGCAAACCAATTTGAAATTCACCAGCACGTCGCCTGCATAAACGAGTTTGGCTCAAGGTTTTTTTTCTTATTTTTTATTTCTTTATATATAACATCAATCCATGTAAACCAATTTTTGCATATGCACATATTTGAGGATTCCATCAGGACACATAATAAGCCCCAAAGACCAACAACCAAACATATTAAATCTGAATTTAGCATGGCCCAGGCAGGAGCGTACGACAGAGCATTTTATTATTACTCAGCCGTTGTTGTTGTTAGCATATCCTACAATTTATCCCGGTTGATATCCTATCATGAGTCGTCTTCGTCGCCATCGTCATCCTCGCGGCATGCACGGTTCTAGCACAGCGCCGATGTGCTCCCATTTTCATTCCCATCGCTCGCTTATTCTCGGGATTTCGATCGGCAAGTGGGATAACAACAATAAAAACGAGATTTATCCTCCGGGTGCGCATTTGTTGAGAGGGGTAAATCCATGAATATCTCTAGGTAGACCGGGTACAGAGCAGTACCCTAGTACGATACCCACCTTCATGTACCTCCGCCGTGGCACCCCCAATCGCGCACCCAACAGCAGAGTACCCAGATATTTCTGTTTGCCAGCTATAAATGGTGGATGGATGATTTATAAAATCCTGAGCTAACATTTTCGCGAATAAAGAAAGCGAGTGATTTGCAATAGATTTTCCGTGCTGCGTTCGCTTCGTTCTGTATGGAGTTTTTGAATATGTTTCCATAAATCGCAAAACGTGCTATTTCCAAAAGGAAAATATAAAAAAAACACTGTGAGAACGAGTACGTATGCATGTAAAACATGCAAGGGCTGAGAGGAGCAGTACCAACTCAGTAATGGATTTCGGCAGTGTTTTATTCTTGGAATTGATTAAAGTTTTCTTCGTTTTTTTTTCGATGGATAGATGACGTCTGGTTCACTCCACTGAATTAGAATGTATAAAAGCAAAAAACTGCTTCCCTTCCCTTCTGAGATCTCTTCAATGTTATAAGCTCTTACTTCGGCAATGCCGCGCGTTCAAGTTCTCTCTCGGCCCCCGTAGTGCCTGTATGAGGATATCAACAGATAAAAAAATAATTTTGTTTTGTTTTGTTTTATTTGCGTATTTATTTCGTTTATCGTAACATATACTTATATTTACAGAATAGGTGTTTAAGCTTAGAGATTTCAGATTTATATTTTGATCTATACAGCTCGGGTTTATCAGTTAAAAAAACAAATGTGCATGTTGTATTTATATTCAGGATAAATATGTCTAAAACCTCAAAACTCAACTTAAGGGATCTACCCTCTTTATAATTTTCAAAAAATCGATTTTTTTATTGCGTTTTCGTAAAGTATATATATACAGAAATATCATATTAAAATATGATAAAGAACGGAGCAGTGTAACTGTATTTTTGTATCAATATTAGTCGAGTTTAAAATTTTGATATAACAACATCTCTGCGCGTTTGTTTATAGTCGACAAGTGCGGCGTGCGGCCAAGCTCTCTGCGCGTTTGTTTATAAGCCAGAACATATCGCAGTAAAGCTACTTTGGATGAAAATGTGCATTTTGAGGAAGAAGAAGGCACATTGTATGGTCCAGGCATCGCTGATTAGGCAAAGGTTAAATTTTTTACGATTTTTCATTAACAAAACTATAATCGCGTTTTCGCAAAATAACGTTTTTCGACACCGCGTTGATGAAATCTCGGAAACTACCGAACCGAATCTCACTAAATTTTTACCAAACATTCTTCATAACTACAACTATAGCACATATAAAGGGCTTTTCAAAATTTTTGATTATAAACAATTTTTTTGCCCAAAAAGGGTGAAAAAAACATGTTTTTTCGTACTTGTTCAAAAAATGTCCGCCATTATGTCAATTTTGCAAAAATCAAAAATCGTTCTATATGCGCTATAGCTATTAATATAATATTATAGCTATTAATATATTACTCTTTGCTTTTTTTTAGGATCATGCATCTCGGAGATTTCATCAACGGCGTACACCCCTCTCGTTTTTTGGATCATTTTTCGACCAGCAGTTCCATTCTTAAAAATTCACAAAAATGAATAAAAAACAATTTTTTAATGTAGTTCGAGACTGTATTTATTGAGTGTAACACTTTCTATATCAATTTTTATAATTTAAACCTATCGAAAAATTTTTTGCAATTAACCCTTTTTTCCCTCCGAAAAGAGGGTAGATCCCTTAAAGTACACTATGTCGACCTGCCAAAGTCAAAGTGAGCGCATGCAAGTCTGCTAGGCTCCCGAAATGTTTCGTTCTTTTCAAGTTTTGCAGTGGCAAGTGATAGTGTGATGTAATAGCAAATGAACCTTTTGGGATTTCTCGATTTAGTGGTGCCACGGATTCATACATTTCCCGCAGGAATACACGAAAGGACCACCGAACAGGAAGAGTTTCTTTTTGTTTGCAAGATTTCTTCCTTTTAGTTTTTATTTATTTTTTTATTCTGGAGCCTCGGGTAACCTCATCACCGTAGTTATCGTTCAATTCGGGAACCGACGAAGGCCGCGGGTGATCACGCCCGTTTAACCTAGCTTTTGAGGTTAGGCAACACAAGCCAACAGCCAACGAAATATCTTTTCTTTGCTATTCTATTCCTCCAATTTGTATGATAAATCCACTGGACGGATCTAGCCTTTCATTGCCTTGTCCCTAGGGGGAAATGGGATGGAGCGCAAACGTCCATACAGGAATGTGACTCCGGGAGTACTCTCTGCGAATCAGTGCAGCTAAGCGCAGCATGGTTGCAAAGGCGGGAACTAAACAGCCTGTTGGAAGAATCACCGGAGACGCTCAGGCGAAGAGAGTCCTTAGCGAGGTGGTCAGGTGATTAGGTAACGAAGGCGGAGCGCTTCCGAGCTTTGACTCCTCTGAAGTCATCACAGGGGTTCGGGGTGATAAAGTGTGAGGATCAGTTCTCGAGGGATTTCCTTGGTTTGTGCGTTGCTAAGATTAGCGACGCTTGGGAGGGCTTGAAGCTTAAGCTTATCCCGGCCAAGGAGATCCCTAGGAGGCCAAGGGCTGCCGAATATGCAGCTGGACAGCGCGAAGCTACTGAAATGCCTTCGTTTACACAATTTAGCAGTCCTAATGGATGACTGGGCGGTAATAAAGGCGGATGAGATGCAGAAGAATAGTATAGAATAGATAAAAATGCTTTCGCAAAAATGGCGAAGATCTGTCAAAGAAGTGTCGCGATACCTCTGCTCTTGATGGCGAAGTATATCCTACCGTTCACTCTGAATCTGTTCCGTCAACTTCCTCAGATTGAACAAAAGAACAGCAAATTCCAAACAGAATTCAACTATATTGAAATTCAAATAGGTTAGCTGGTGTAATTTAAAAATGTGTAACGTACTCATTTTTAGAGTATTATGTGCACGTATAGATTCACGTAAATTGGTGGTGGGTGAAGGGGCTAAACCATTAATATAATTGGACTGGCGTTCTGTGTCCCATAGTACTATTCGATTGATCCTGCAAAAGTTTTAGTCATATTTCAGGAATCAACACAATGCTTTGGGCTTTACATATACGTACACAGTAACCTACACGCCATTCACATGATGTTTTTTCACGTACACATAGTTTCACCCCCAGTTCAACCCCGTCACGTCAGGTTTTTGACATAACCTCAAATCACCTCAGCAAAAACGAGAGAAAAAATAAAAATATTTCAATCTGGGGATCAGACCATGTCTTTTATATGTTTTCGGGGTCGCTGAAACCGAATCCGATGTCGATTTAACCCCATCACGTGAGGTTTTTTTTGTGTGGCTGTGTTATCGATCCTATACACTGTTTTCACATATCGAAAACACATACAATACACACATCAACCTACCGTAAGCAACTTGGAAAAATGGGACGAAAGAATATTAGGCTAAGACAACTTAATTATTTGGGCGTCTAAATTGCGTAGCCTTATCCATAATATACATATGAAGATGTGTATATAGAATAATAACATGAATAATTACGGCTTAGCGACAATTCAGCTTTCTTCTTTTGAATTACATATGTTCTACATATAAATATTATGTAGCACTTTCAGTAACTTCGCATGAATATAAATTTCGCTTAACTTTGTGAACGATAATACGTATACTAGTTTGAGTAAATTGTATGAATATAATAGAAACCCGTTCAATTTATATGATTAGTAAAAAATAAAAAAATGAAAACAAATACTGTTCTCTCTATGAATCTATTAACAAATGGGTGATTATATCCCTATGCCACGACATAGGAACACAAAAAAAATAATGATGATATAAAAAATAAATCAATAATTATAAAATCCCATATCGACATTATAACAGTTGCCAAAAATTCAGGTAGATGTCCATCTACGCAAAGTAGTTCCGGGACAGAGTTATTGGTAATCAGCGGACAAGATCGCCCTAAAGTTGTGCTACGGATTCTAGGTTAGGTTGCAATGGCTGCCCAAGGGCACACTTAGGCCATACTAGGCCTGTTATGTCAACATCATTCCTTGGTTTGTCCTTGACGAGCCGTATGAGGTCATGTACGCTAGCGGACTCCAGTTCGATGAGGAATTTGAGCCCTACGTATATTGCCGGACAATGACAGAGGAGGTGTTCAACGGTCTCCTCCTCGTTCACATTTTAGCAACTTATGCAGTAGTCCCTCGAAGTAGCTCAATATCTTCTGGCATGACTACCTATGAGGCAGTGACCTGTGATCACAGCAAAGGTGAACCTCATAGAGTCATACCCGAGAGCCAGCAGTTTATTACATCTGGCCTGGTTCAGGGTTGGCCAGATCTGCCGGGTTATGAGGCAAGTGTCTCCGGTATGCCACCTGTTATTTGCAGCTCTTAAGACTGCTTTCTTAATGTCCAGCGTGCAGCTTTCCAGCGGCGCTGGGCAATGATGTCTGATTCCGGGAGGGTCGTGCCGCGGCGAGAAAGCTTGTCCCGGAACCCATTTGAGTTTCACGTTGTATCGTTCAGCAACGCCGCCGTTCAGTGATGAACGGCAATCCTCGACGACCCTTGAATTGGTGTATAGTATACACCGGTCAGAGTTTTTATTGTTGCCTGGTTATTAGTGCAGATAACACCATAAGGGACTATGTCACTGTTTAGCCAGGTCGCGATTACTTTTACTACCATTACCTGCGCTGGACCTTCCTCGCACTCTCCCCTAGAGAGGATGGAAGTTGCGAATTTATTGCAAAAGTGGGGCTTGGGAGTCACGTAGTCTATTTTTACTGGCACTCCCAATATTATTGAGTGTCCATAGTCGATACGCGGCTATTTTTGCGTCTGATGGCGCTAGATCTTGCACACTGTTCGTAGGATAGATCCAGCGTCAGTCCATGGAAAATACTCTCCAATGCTTTTGTGGGTGTATAGTTCAAAGCTCCTGTGATCAGCGTGTGTGCTAATCTTTGAACCTTCTCCAACAATTTTATGTAGGCGACCTTACCATCGCTGGCCACCACACTACCGCTCCATAGCCTAGAATTGGTCTTACAACCACGGCGACGTAGATCCAGTGGACCACCCTCGGTTCCAATTACCACTTCTTGCCGGCTCTTTTGCAAGAGTAGAGTGCCACAACCGCTTTTTGTGACTTCTGAATTAGGTTGGGGTTCCAGGAGAGTTTCCTGTCGAAAATAATGGAAGTTTCAAGCGTACCATGTAGCTATGTAAAGCGAATACTATGTAGTATTTGATTGATTTATGGATGCATGCATTTATTCAATTTTAGTAGAATCTGTTGTTAAACTCTAATTGTGTTTCGGTACGCCTAAATAACATTTTTGTAACATACAACATTTGGGTTTCTCTTCCCTTTTGGCTCAGGTTTCGTGGTTTAACCTTAAGAAAATACAGAAAAATTAGGCCCGCCCTAATTTAATTCGATTTATTTGTTGCCCAGTCTTTCCTACTGAGCTGGCCAAAAAAGGAACGTACGCAACAAATTGGGTCTCTCTGAATTCAAGATTTTAAGAAGGCCACACTTGGCACCAATATCACAAAGCCAGCCGAGCGACTAGACATTTGCATGTGTATCTATATAATATGACGATCAAACATAACTGGCAAGACAGATTGTTTTTCACCAGAGTTAACAATATTTTGTGGGAGAGCTTTGTCAGTATAGACAGTGCATTTCAGCACGCTTCTCAAAGGATTTAATATACGTACATGTAGGAAAAAATTGCAGCAAAGCAGTAGGTGACCTCCCTCATAAATCCGTGTTGCTGAGGAATGATAATATTTCTGCAATGAAAATACAGAAACTCAAAAGCAATTAATTGATGGTAATTTAGCAATTGGTCGATTATTATAGACAAGCTCTCTTTTGCCAGATAAAAACCCAGGTACCACAAATGATTTTTTCCCCAGATCAGGGCATTTTCCCCGATTGAAGCGACAAATAAATTAGAAAGTTAGTGGGGCAGACGAAGTGCTATAGCAGTTTTTTTTAACAATAGACGAAATCCTATCAGGCCCTGTTGAGCAGCAATAGGCTTCATAGTGAAAAGATTCATCTGTCCCTCTAACCAGAGGACAATGAAACTCCTAGTGCTTAACAAGTTGAGACTAAAGATCATCGCCAATCTACTCATGGAGCACTGTTCCCTTAAAAAGATAGTGTTGTGGTTGATGATGTATGCCGCTTCTGTCTTGAAGAAGAGGAACCAGCGGAGCAATGCCAATGCCCAGCCTTAGGTCGCCAAAGGCTGACACACTTCGAAGCAACCATCATAGCAACGATAAGTGTATCGAATGCGGCTCCCCAGAACCACTGCCAGGGTCTTGATATGGAAGAGGTATAAAAAACAAGAGTTAAGCACAATAGATCTTGTAGGTCGCGCTGTTTTGGAGAGGTACTTGGGGGCCTAAGCGACCCGTTATATGTAATAATAATAATAAGCTCTTTATAAGCTATGAATTTTCAAAGACTGCACATGCATGAGTCAATATCCACTTTATACTATCTTTAAACTTTGTCATAAGTCGTCAAATCAAATACCCTTCGCACGGACACGATCGAATCAAAGTCCTGTGATTAAGAATTCATTAGAATTTTCACTTATTCCATGCATGATAACTAGATTGCGCACTTCATTCCGGTAGATGACATTTCGTTTTTTGAGAAATATTAAATTATATCCTCAGTAACTTTGTAAGAAAATTTCGCAGCGTATTTGTCGTTTGGTAATGAAAAAACAAAAAAGTATTTTATTTTGTGGCGTGGCGTGGATTTTACGTGGGGAAGCAATCGCAATAAAAGATTAAATCATTTACTTTTTAATCTTTTCCTTATGCTCTACCTATATAAAATGCAATTTCTGTCTGTCTGTACAGGAAATATTAATAATATATGTCAAATTGAATAAAACTAAGATACGCATAAATTAGAAAAATGAAAAATTCAATAACAATAATATAAGCATAAATTAATAATTTCCAAAAAACCCTAGGGAACTGACTAAACACATAAACAATACTCTCATACACACCAACAGGTAATCGAAACAGGAAACATTAAAACAATTACAATTTACATGCAATAGAGGATCTTTCAATATGGACGCTCGAAATTTCTTAGGTTATAGTGGCCAAGATGTTAAAGCAACATCTGTCAAATTTGCTGTAAATTGTTCATTGTGGCAAATCACCATGGAAGGTTATAGCGTTGAAGAACGTGTACAAACCGTGTACATCAAATTTTATTATCTAAATCAGTGCTCCGTTCGAGAAACGTGCATCATCGAAAATCAACTTTAGCGACAAGAGATCGATGATAAGAAACTTCTTGTCGCCTGAACTGATGATATGGACACCGACGAAATGTGGTTCCAACAGGACGGCGCTACGTGCCACATAGCACATTACACGATGGACATTTTGCACGAGCGATTTTAGGGCGACGTGAATCGTGTGATTTAACACCATTAGACTTCTTTCTTTGGGGCTATCTTAAATTTATATGAATAAACCGCCAACCATTGAAGCCCTCAAAATTAATATAACGAACGCCATCCAGCAAATTATGCCTGATTTATGCGGCAAAGTCATCGAAATTTGGACCTCCCGAATACGTGCCACCAAGCAAAGCTGTGGTGAACATTTGAACGATGTTATATTCCATAGTGAATGCCATAAAGTATTCTTCCAAATAAATTTAAAATGCAGTGGATATCTCACACACAATTGTTTTATTTACATTTTAAATGAGTGTGATTATTAAAAAACCCTGTGTAACCGAATTTGGGTGTCCACTTTTTAAACACCGTACAGTGCTACATGATACACTGATAGGCGATAAGTTCTTGAAAGAAAAGAGGTGAATTAATTTATGCTCCGCATTCGCTCAATTCCCATTTGATGCTGACGGGACCACGGATGATTTGCTTCCAACTGAGTCAAAGTTGTCATTCTTCCTCCATACAAAAAAAGTCAGCCAAGTGCGAGTCAGATTCGCGCGTTAAGGGTTCCGAATATTTACCGCAAATTAAATGACAGTAATTTAAAAAAATATTTTTTTCATGTGATATAATTACTAATTAACGATTTTCATACTTTTTTCTTTACTTGCGCTTTGAGGACTTGCTTCTTGCCAAATTTCATGATTCTAAGTGAACAGGAAGTACCCTATAGGTTTTGATTTATTTGCGAGTGTAAAAATATGCGCTATAAATGCCCGTATTTTTTGATTGCGATAATTTAAAGCTCGATTTTTTTACAGCACCAAAGGGATTGCAGACCTAAGTATTTGATATTAATTTCAGCTTGATAGCTCCACCTGAGAAAAAGGGTCTTGATAGACAGACAGAAAGACGCATAACGAAGTGATTCTATAAGAGTTCCATTTTTCCTTTTCAGGTATGGAACCCTAAATATGAACGAAATGAACCTGAGTTTAGTTTTCACTACTCCCGGTAGTTGGCTTCGTAGAAGGAAAAGCATTTTCACAGTTGGTTCCACAGCTCAGGCACTGCTGATACCGCCGCATATCTGTAGATATGGCGGGTGGCTCAGGTGAGGAATGAGCGGCTAGGCTACAAGCAGCAGAACAACAGAGAGTGTACAGTAATTCGATATTCGATGCTTCGAATAATTTGATATTCGCTTTGATTCGCCAATTCGAAGCTTCGAATAATCAAATCTTTGAAACTTCAAGTAATAAAAATTAGCGAATATTAAAATATCTGAACTTCAGCGCGACACATTTGGGATACTATGTGCCAGAATGATACTTGTAATTCCATAATTTAAATTAATTTTTCTTTACAAAAATTACGTGTTTATACATAAATGAAGAAACATTGATTCTTTAAATAAAATAATCATAAAATATAACCATCATATGAAATGAAGTCATTTTTAACTTTTATTATGATCATGCAAACACAAAATTTATTAGTGGCTCAGGTGGCAACCAAAGAAATGATTAGTAAATGAAATATCTAGATTAAAAGCGTGAGATTGCTGGGATAATAAGCATCAACTGAACGCGTAGCGCACATCTAACATGAGCATGTGTGCATGATAAAGCAAGCTATTATCAAAATCAGTGAGCAGCCCTGCACAATCGATTAGAGATTCCGTCATCTATCTCATTTATCAGCTATTTTAATAGCAAGATTATCTACAGCTTTGGAATCTTTGTAATATTTGCATGTTTCGAAACAGGACATGCTTAAGGGGGTATTCTCATGTGACCACTTCGAAAAATCGATTTTTTTTTCATATTTCGATAGTAAAACCTATCGAAAATATGCCGCGAAAAATTCAGACCGAAATTCCTAGTATTAAATAAGTTACAACTCATAGTCGCCGCCGCGCCAGATCTGCAGCTGCTACATTTCTATTGTTTTCACCGGTCTTTTATACCTTCGTACGGAGTTTCTGATGGTCAATTTTAGTATATCACCTACCTGTGTATATGTGGAATAGTGTATATACATTTTTGTCGTGAATTGTGAAATTGTATGGTCCAGGCATAGCAGATTAATGTAAGTATAAATTTTCCACGAAAATTCTGCTCTTGAAACTTTAAACGCATTTTTCTCGAAACAGCAATTTCTAAAACTTTCAGGGTCCTAACAAAAAAACTAATCAACCGATTGCTTTGAAATTTATATATGTTCTTTTACTCATTAATACATAGTTATGCTCCGTACCAAAATTGCTTATTTTCGAATTCGAATTCGATATTATTCGAATTTAAACGATGGATGTTTAACAAAAAACAACTAGATTTTCGTAACTTTTTTTTCTACAGTCCACCATTTTTTTTTTTTATGAAATTGATTAATTTTGGTAGGGACGATAGCGACAGACCTACTGAACAATAATCAATTCGATTTTTTCATTTCAGATAACATGAACAGCCGCTATTACCCTGACCAGTGACCTGCTTTGTTTTGGTGTCTACTTTAATTAAATAAAAATATGAACAATGTAAAATAAGCACAAAAAAACAATTTATTTATACAGTTTAAGATACAAATAAAAACATATAAAAAAATTAAAATGATTGGATTTTATTGTCTTATAAAAAAAAAATTCCCTAAAAAGAGGTAAAATTTATGCGTTCACATGAGAATACCCCCTTAATACATTTAGAAATCCTGTTATTCAGAAAAACTTTAAAAACAAATTCTGGAACATTGATTACTTATTTCAATTATCGCGAAGTTAAATTAAAAATAAATAAATATCCTCAATTTCATTCTCGTTTTAAAGGCAAAAAGTAATTATATTTTTTTCATTTAGAAATAATTCCTAATATGCAAAACGGAAATTCTAAACATCTTAAAAACGATGTGAATGCTAAAGTTCACATAAATATTTTGGTGTACCGCAATGTGGCTCACCTCTTTTTGCAACTCGAAAAGCGAAACGCTTCATATATCACCCACCTACCACACAAAGGGTTAAAATAATATGAGAGACACCCCAAAATGCCTCATACTTGGAATTCCAAAAGTGTTACATCATCCCGACAGAATATTCACCCTCTCCCACAGCTCAACTTTCTGAAAAGTGTTGAAATGACACAGCAATCTAAGATTACCACTCATCTCAAGATTTCGACCAGAAGCCATTCAACCTGCTATATGTGAAGGACGAAAGGAATTTCCGATTATTGTCACTACAGAGCCCCAAACGGATCATGAGGCACAATGAGCCAGGCTTGTCAACAATTCGATTCAACAGCACAGATAAAACGAAATTCGGAGTATGCCCTTATTGAATAACAAGGGAAGCAATGAAATGCAAACAAAAGGTCATCATCTAAGTCCAGCTATGGCATTACCTAAAGTTGCTTTATTGGTTTCATTTTTTTTCATTTCCTCTTCCAATAAATAGGTCTCCTCGTAATCAAATCGCCGCGCAGTGGTCACAGCCGCGCGCCGGGTCCGAATGAATTTGTTAAGAAAACATATTGCCGGCCACGGAGATGTATACGCTGGTAATTACACGACTGCCTTACTTGCCTATCAAGCCAGCTTGGATTAAGCCGTGGATTGTGACTTTCAACTTGAATCCCCTGCGTTTACATCACAACAAGACTTCCGAGTCACCTAAGCTAACATGATCACGGTGACTGTGCCGATCGACGATTTCTTCCCGTTTTGCATTTTGCTTCGTTTGGTGTTGTGTAGTGGCTTCTCCCCTCCTCCCACGTTCATGAGCTCAAGGGAAAGAAGTTAGGCAGCTCAGTAACAAATAAAAAGAATTAGAAAAAATGCAAAGAAATTAATTTTTCATTTGAATTTGTCCCGCGCTGAGTGTTAGGCAAACAAATATTGTCTCCGCCAAGGAAAATGCCATACTGCACGAACTTCAACAGCCACGTAAGTAAAATAAACGGAATAAATTTACGCTGTTGATGCTGATGACGTTAAGCAAACACATCGCAACTGGAAGGTATTCAAAAATTCATTGGAAGACATTTTCTCCAGTCATCTGATACGCCTTCGTTGGGAACGTCTTAGCTTATTTATTTGAATTCAACAATTTCTGATTGATTGGCAGCTTCAAGGGGCTAGAGAAAAGCTAGTTAAACGGTTTACTCCAGTTAAGTCGCATAATTGTTGTTTCATCACTTTAAAACTATGAATATCTGACTGGATACAGAAAGGTAGCATTAGGCGTTATCTTAATTTCGAGCCAATTATTATCACTCATACCTGGAGTGCGTTAAAAAATTGTAAAAAGTCGACTCCTGAAAGACGCAAAATTAAATGATTTCATAATAAATACAACGCAGTTAGAAATACAAAGCCGAAACAACAACAAAAAGAAATGCCTACATACATATGTTGAATGTAGGCCTCTTTTGCTTATAAAGCAATAAAAAATTGTTTACTATGTAGTGTATTTAAATAATTTAAATAATAAGGATGCAGAGCAAAATCCAATCGCCCCAACTCTTGAGAACGGCGCGGAACAGACGCATTTGAGTTTTCACGAACACTGGCAATATTTTGTTCACTTCGGGCATTTCTTTGTCTTACAGACACCTTTGTACCGTGAAGAGTGAATTCACTTTCAAACTTTGTTATTATGCGTCTTATAGCGCGCTCAAAAGGAGCATTATGACGACCGTTTTTTGCACGAAACGACAAGATAATGCGAATTTGCGTAATAATTTTGGACAATTTCCAAGCATTGGATCAAAGTGAATCATGTCATAATGAAATCGCAAACTTTACTGAACATAACTGCACAGCCCCCTCAAAAAACTATAAACAAATGTGGCCGCCACGAGCTATCGAAACCAGGACATCCCTATTGGGAAACCCTTTATGTATGTATGTGTGTTTGTATGTTTGTCCGGATGTTACGGCACAGAGCCCCACTGGCATAACCGATTTGGAAAAATGAGAGGTCGTTAGAATCGTATTAATTCCGCTTGTGTCATAGACTATATAACCTTACAAAAAAAGCAAAATGTCGGCCATCATAAGTCAAAATGTCTAAAATGGCTCTAAAAAAATTTACAAAATATTATTAACATGGGCATCAAATTTTTCTTCACAACCACACTGACGTGGTTATCCAATGAAAGGGTTTGACGCGCAGAACACAACAAAATATGTGGAGGCATTTTGAATCCAATATGGCGTACACCCCAACCTGGCGATAACATTTTTTTTCACAACACCTTGATTTGGATATCAAATGAAAGGGTTCGCCGAACTAAATGCGGTAAGCTATGTGACGTCATTGCCACAGGACAAGAAAGACAATTTCTAGACGTATGTGGTAATACACATAGTATAAAATTTCAAGTATGAGTCTTCTTGATCATGTCATGACATTACTTACCTACTATATATTATTTGAAACTAAAAATAAAAAAAAAATAAAAATCATCATAAAAAACAAAAAACCTGATAGTAGAAGAAACGAAAAAGATGGAACAAGAAAATATTTATTCTTTCATTGCTTAGTTCAAATCGACACATAGGTACGGTGACGTGTGAGTATAGCCGTGGTCGCATGCCACAAGAGAGCATATTTATGTAAGTAGGGCAAGCGAGATCACAAATAAAACTCATCGATGACGTCTCCATCTTCTACAAAAACGTAACTGGTCTACGATCTAAAACATCTCCACTTTGCACTAGCTCAAGTGATTCCAGCTTTGTTACCATGTATTATATTAACGAACCGCCTCCTATATCGATGGACTCTCCAATGATATTTTATTTCGGACGAGCTCTTCTTATTTGGTGATTTTAACATGCCATCTGTGGACTAGGTGAATCCGGACGACAACGTTGAGTTGCTTCCATAGATATGTAATACTCTTATACATTCTACAACCTTCACTGACGGCCTTACCTCTTCCGGTCTTGTGCAGTGTATCCACCGGCGGGCACCTGGTCCTGGTACCTGAAGCAATCCATCATCCTGTACTTCATTCAGTGTATTTTTTTTACCCCCTAGCTGTTACTCCTTCTACTTTACATAAAAACTATTGTCATAACTTCACAAAAAACCGATTTGGCTTTTTACCAGTGACTCTTGGCTTTCTAACTGTGAGTGGACAGATGTCTTAAATGAGCATGACATAAATAAGGTTGACATCATATCACTATCCTTTACGCAGTGTAAAGTGATGCTGATTACTTATCTTAACCAACTTACGTAACCCGTTCATTTCTAGTTCGGACATATCATACAATAACTATACATCA
The DNA here is from genome assembly GCA_947538895.1 of Neoitamus cyanurus. Taxonomy (NCBI): domain Eukaryota; kingdom Metazoa; phylum Arthropoda; class Insecta; order Diptera; family Asilidae; genus Neoitamus; species Neoitamus cyanurus. The sequence goes on from OX384542.1 coordinate 38,271,553, forward strand.
GACGAAACAAGTCTATTCTTTATAAAGACCAAAACAGTTCTGGAAATTTGTAAATTGTAAATCTGATAACTCTTGTGGTCCCGACGGTGTTCCCGTTTATTTTGTTAAAAGGCGCTCGCGTTCCTATTATTTTTTATTTATTTAATTTCTCTCTTTATTCTCGTACGTTTCCGTCACCTTGGAAGTTGTCAGTAATCATTCCTCTACACAAGAGCACACAAATGTTATGCGTGTTGTCTTGGGAAGTCATTTGAAGCCTTGGTTTGCGATATTCTATATTTTCATTACAAGCTGTTCCCATCATCTTTTCAGCACGGATTCTTGAAGGGTATATCGACCACAACTAACTTGTTAGAGTTTCCTAATTATTGCATATCAGCTATACCAAGCTGGTGAGCAAGTCGATTGCATTTTGACGAATTTTGACAGAATCAATCACAAAATTCTGGTTCATAAACTGTCGGTTTCTTTTCCGAGGTGCTCTTTTTGATGCCATTAAAAATACCTCCGGTGAACCGCAAGGCAGCCATTTGAGCCCATTGCTTTTCATTATTTACATTAATGATGAACCTTTGATTGTTTCCCACTCGAAGATTCTTTACTATCAGCGTAGTAGATGTTAGGATTTTTCGAACAGTGTCTGGCATTACTGACTGTCAACTACCACTGAATTTTAATTTTAGTATTGGCGGATCCCCCCTAACTAGACTTGACAAAACCAAAGATCTCAGCGTCCTGCTTAGCTCAAGGTTTTCATTTGATGATCACATTTAGAGCATCGTCAACAGAGCTAATGCTACCCTGGGGTTTATTAAGCGATGGTCGGAGTCTTCCTTGGAACGATCATTTTGATGTACATCCTTATAGGGATAGGCTTAGACTAATTTGACTCAGCACTTTAGAGGAAAGACGTAAGAATTCCAGAACTGTTTTTGCTTTGGACTGTTTGCAGCGAACTATTCATTGGCCGGAGTTGCCAGCAAAATTTAATACCTGTCTTCCAGCTGGCTCTTTGAGGCATCATGATTTATTAATTCATCGTACCAACTACAGTATTAACGAACCCATTTCATCTTTATCGCGTCTTTTTAGTCAACATAATGATGTGATGGATTTTAATTTTTCTAGACGCCAAGTAAAATATCGGCTTAGTTAGCCAAGTTAAGCATTTTTACTCCTAAGTTAAACACTTTATTGCCAAGTTAAACCTTTGTTATCCCAAGTTAAGCCTCTATATCCCAAGTCGTGATCAACTTATTAATTCTTCAAGTTACATCGTGATCTATACATCAATTTTCCTCACAGTGGCCACCGAACCTTAAACCAATTCTCCCTTGGAGCCACATTCTACGTGCCTCCGACCAAGAACATCGGAACCAGCTCACCCAATTTTTCCCCAGCTCCTTTATTAGCTAATCCTTCCGCCCTGTGGCCCAGGGTACTTTAAGTATAAATCCGATCTTTTATTTAACCCAGTCCTTCTCCCGAATATCCCACAAATTAATTGTTCAATACCCCCTTTGATACCCGGGGTGTATATAACAAGGTTAGTCCAACTTGTTTAGCCTCTTTCTATTTGCTTGGATTCTCTTTATATTGTTTTTAAGAAGCTTTAATTGTTTATTTCTATGTAATCAGCTATTTGATGAGCTTGAATAAATATAAATAAATACAATGATGTAATAGATTTTAGTTTATTTAGACGCCACAAATCGGTTTAGTTGAGGTTATTATTATTATTATTATAGTAAGCGGGTCGGGTAGGCTTTCTGGTGCCTCTCGAAAGCAGCGCAACCTATAAAATAGGCAGGTAAATCTTTTCGCTTGACTATTCTAATGTGAAGCTTTGCAGTTTTCTTCAGTTTTCGTCAGGCCACATTAAGGCTCCGATTAGTTAAAGTTACTCTAACTGGTTTAGCTTCTTTCGATCTGCTTCGCTTCTCTTCATCTTGTTTTTAAAAAACTTTAATTGTATAATACAACTATTTGATGAACTTGAATAAATAAGAAATAAATATTAGGACTATCTCACTGAAATTGGATTTTCCCAACTTTTGGTTTGATGACAAGAACTGTTCTCTTGTTGTCGATGTCTAGACTGAGTACCCACATTATTTGATGGCACCGGCCAGAAAAACTCTCTTTTGCCATATACAGGGTGTATCGTATAACGCTTGCAGGAACGATAGGGGTGATAGATCTCACCAAGGCAAACAAAAAATTGTATGGTAGGGAGGGGGGCATGTCAACCGTTTTCGAGTTACAGGGTAATTAATAAATTCGGAATGCACATTATTATTTTAATTTTAGCTGTTGATCTAATTGACGCAGCGTCATCAGACATACGCCAAACAATTACTATCTTAATTTACTATTCAAAAAAGCCACATGAACTTCGGAGAAAAATTGAGAGAAAAGTGATAGTACCTGCAGTGGTAGATGCTGATCAACGTTAGTGAATTTTTGGAAAGCACATTAAAATAGTAGTTGTTTGACGTTAGTTTCATCTCTCTGCGTTACTTGGATCAAAAGGTAAAAATAATATAATAATGTGCATCCCGAATTTATGAATAACCCTGTAACTGGAAACGGTTAAAGGGTTGAGATGCTACCACATAATTTTTTGTTTGCCTAGGTGAGATCTATCACCCCTATCATTTCTGCATGCGTTATACAATACACCCTGTATATGTATTACATATACGTATTGAAATATAGTGAAATTTAGCATTCGTATCGTAGTCTTCTATCTTGATTTTCTTTTAATTGAACACCATATCTGCAATCACCGTCCAAGAGCACCCATATGCCAACTAGGCCTGTAAATAAAATTCTAATATGTATTCGGTTTATTCAAATATTCGGTGCTATTCGATTTCGGATTTGAAATTAGAATTATGTCAATAATGCCCGTTCCCTAAAAGAGCGTTTGATCTATTATCAGCTTCAGGTTAAGCCATGAGCACGCAGGCGCGACAAGGCTACCGTTTGTGGGCTGTTAGGAGATCACGTTTATTTTTGAACACATGAGCATCGAGCGTGGAATATATCACGTGGTCAAAGTGCGACTATTCCACAAAATGGTCACTTTATATGGCATGTGAAATGTGCTATGACACTCAAGGGGGGTGTACAATGAAGTGACCCCGAAAACACCTATATGTATTATATATTCATTTATCATCCGCATGTCCTTGTGTCACTTCACATGCACAAAGCCCGCAGCAAGGTTTAAAACTCTCTGTGAAAATAACATTAACTTATTTAACTTAAGGTATTAAACTACATAACGCTTTATACCGTTTATTGCATTTATCACTTATAGCTTGCTAGAAACAGTCGATGATAGATAGTTAATTTTTGTAACTTTACCAATTAAATCACCCTAGAAAAACTGATGTTGAGTGTTTTCAATCGACATTTAAAACAGTCAAAACTCTGTCTATCCTTAAAAAGTGTCTCACGCTTAAAAAGTAGTGGAAGTCAAACGAGCGTCGATAGTAATGACAAACGAAATAAACTGTGGTAAATTTTGGATAACAACAAAACAAATTATAAATTTGAATTCTTTAAGCAAAGAACTTAGAATACAAATAAGCTCTGTGATAATAGTTTTTATTAGAAAAAAAAGGATGTATAACTATGCAGGTCAAATTTCTTGCGGGCTCAAGAGCTATGTATTTTTATTATCAAAGACACGGTATGCATCACATCGAGTGACACCACACAGGGTATATCCCGAATCATGCTGAATCATCATGAATGCTGCTGATACACAAGTACGAATTTCGTATTGAACTTTGTGATCGATTTTAAAATTAAGGGATCTACCCTCTTTATAATTTTTACAAAATCGATTTTTTTATTGCATTTTCGTAAAGTAGATATGTACTTATGTATATACAGAAATATCATATTAAAATTTTATAAAGATCGAAGCAGTGTAACTGTTTTTTTTGTCTCAAAATTATTCGAGTTTAAAATTTTGATATAACATCTCTGTGCGTTTGTTTATAATCGAGAAGTGCGATGCCGCTGCGTGCGGCCGAAGCAGCACTGATACCTCCAAGGAAGCCAGAACATATCGCAGGAACGCTACTTTGGATGAAAATGTGCATTTTGTGGAAGAAGAAAGCATTATGATTGGTCCAGGCATCGCTGATTAGGCATAGGCTAGATTTTTTAAGATTTTTCATTAACAAAACCATAATCGCGTTTTCGCAAAATAACGTTTTGACACCGCGTTGATGAAATCTCGGAAACTACCGAACCGATTCTCACAAAATGTTTACCAAACATTCATTATCACTACAGCTATAGCGCATATAAAGGGGTTTTCGAAATTTTGATTTCAAAATGTTTTTTTGCCAAAAACGGTGAAAAAAAACATGTATTTCCATAATTTTTCAAAAAATGTCCGCCAATTTGTCAATTTTGCAAATATCAAAAATCGTTCTATATGCGCCATAGCTATTAATATGCTGAGCCTAAAACTCTTTTTGCTTTTTTTTTCAGACCATACATCTTGGAAATTTCATCAACGGCGCACACCCCCCTCGGTTTTTGGATCATTTTTCGACCAGCAGTTCCATTCTTTAAAATTCACAAAAATGAATAAAAAAAAAGTTTTTAATATAGTTCGAGACTGTATTTATTGAGTGTAACACTTTCTATATCAATTTTTATAATTTAAACCTTTCGAAAAATTTATTGCAATCAACCCTTTTTTCCCTCCGAAAAGAGGGTAGATCCCTTAAGGGGGGGGTAACGTTAATTCGTCGTGAAAAAGGCCCTTTTTCAAGAATTTTTCCAGACGCTACAGGCAATACAAATTTAATTAGTCGATCGCAGCATTATAGTACAACCTGTGAACAATATTTTCCTTAATATTTTAAAACAAAATATAAATAATTAAGCCGACGGCAGCAAATCTTCGGAGGCGCCTCGAAAAAAAGTTGTCTGTCGGTGAACAATATTACTGAAGAGTGGATCATCTGAATTAAAAAAAAAAAAATGTGTCATTAGATAACCGCTTTCCAAAGGTATTCCTGGGAGGAAATTTTTTTTTTTCGATTTTTCAATTTTTGCTGACACTTAGAAGTGAAAACACCGATTTTCGTCTAAAAAATGAACCTATTTGTTATTGTAAAATCTATAATAATGAAAAAAAACAAAAAAGCTCCCAGCGTTACCTGGTCATTTATGTAAGGAAGCTGTATACAAAATTTCAAAACAATCGGTCGAGAAGATTTTGCTCTAAACTGTTCACCGGTTTTAAAAATGACAAGCGTCAGAAAATCGCTTTAAAGTTTTGCATACCTGAAAATCGAGTAGTATACATGAAAGCAACAAACGCTCAAAGTTCTGTATCTTTGTTAGTTTTACTCCGATTTGTTTGAAATTTTGACACAACAATCTTAAGATGTTGTACAATCATATGAAACAATAAAAAAAAAATGAAAAATAAAATTTTTTAATACGTTACCCCGCCCTTAAGTTAAATTAAGCAGTTAAATTTCTTAGCCGCAGAACACTTTCTTCGGTAATTTAATTCATATTTAATAAATATAGTTTTTATCTTCGTTCGCATTAGTTTCGGATATAATATTCTCATATCTTGTTCGTGGAATAAATGTAGCAATTTAATGTTGAGAAATAGGCGGTTTTGAACTACGAATTTTTTCTTCTAACACAAATTCTATATATAATATAAATTCCAAATTGCGTACTGAATATATTTAGTTCAAGAAATACCAAATAAACATTTTGTTTGGATCGCCAGGAGCAAATGGTTTTAGAAAAATTTATCATCTTAAGCATTAATAAGAATTTTAGTGCTGAAAAAAGAAAACCTGTATTGACAAACATTTGCAGTATGAAAAGACTATTTTATGGCATTCGTATGTATTATTACTCGCTAAATGTAATTCCCTTGCATACAGAAAATGTTAAAATAAAAAGATTTTTACTCACTTGCAAACCTAGGATCATTCGCTGTTGATCCGTACCATCCAGCCGAACTTCTCATATCTGTGTAGTGACCAGCCAATGATAAATTATCTGTTGGACCACAGTAACTTTGAACACCTGGACTATGGTATAGGGGACCCATTGCGTATGGATTAGCCATACTTGTTGTACTACTTCCTAATGCACTAGGTGAATTTACACTACTACCGCTTGAATTCGATCTGGAAAAAGTAATAAAAATATGTATTGTTAAAGCAATAAAAACTTGCGTTCTAAATTAATGAAAATTAAATTTGGTTTTTCAACATGTCACATGTCGCATGTTCAAAATGTTATTACGAGCACAAAATTGATGTTATTTTGGTCATCTTTTACAACGTTTACAAATAATCAAAATTCTTTATCAAAATTATTCTTCTATCGCGATTATTATATCGTGCATTAACACCAATATTTGATCGTTATAATTATCCAAGTCGAAAAACAATTGAGAGACTTCATAATGTTCTCGTGTCAATGAGACACAGAATGAAAGAAGTGGAAAAAGTATTGCTGAAGACCAAGTCTGTTGCGAATTCTTCGTAAAGATTTTGCCCTACAAGGCTGCGCTACCTCAAGAAACAAGCCAAGAGACAAACGCGGAGAATATTCAGTGATTGGACTTTGAAACCACTCGAAATTAAACTGATCTGAAATTTTATAAGAAATTCATCTTCAGCGATGAGGCACAATGGGGTTGCTAACAAGCAGAATTGCCATATCTGGGCTTAGTTTAATTCAAACGAACAACTTTAGACACCGAAATCGAAAGTGTGATTGTGATATTCGTGTAGATTTAGGTATATGAAAAAGACATGGAAAACTTCGGTTTAACAGACTTCTTTCAAGCAGACGCTTCCCTGAAGGACATTCAAGTAATGTTGTATTCCATATGAGGGGTATGAATTATACTTCAAAATGAAATAATGGTCAACTTGTACTTTTCACATATTCCTTATTTTATTGTAGCAAAAACCCTTTTGAGAAACGTATTACTATGTATTATTTCTTTTGCCTCTCAGTAGAAGCAATGAGTTATACTCCAATTAAATCAAAAGGTGGAGGCAACATTTTATTGTTAGTAGAGTTAGTTAGAACTAATAAATTCAAAATCTAAACAAAATGATTTAAAAAATTAATAAAAACACTGAATCCAATCTAAAGGAGCTATTAAGGAAATTTTTAAGAGGCTGCCAAGGAATTGAGCCGACTGTTTGCGAAAAGGTTACGCTAATCCTACATTTTCTGCAAAACTATGTACAGCTTCGTTACCGATATACAGTGAACGTCAAAATTGAGTAAACACCACAATTAGCAATACTTATTTGGGATTTAAAATGCACTAATTTTTGGGAAAATATTTAAAAATTTCATTCCACATTGTAATTCAGTCCATTTAGATTAAAATATGAAAAAATAAAATAAAAAACATGTTCCGTTATGCAATAAATAATCTTAAATTTGATGAGTTATGAATATTACGCATCAAAAGTGAATAAACATTCCATGACACATTCATTTTCTAACGGTATTCTTGCTTGAGACTGGAATAAAAAATTCGGGATAGCAAATTAGTTGCGCACACTCCATTAGTCTGTTGCATTCTTTGTCGCAAAAGCAGTAATTTCTAGAGCTGTAATTAAGATGAGTGTCCGAACAACAGAAACGGGGTTGGAAATGCAAAATTTAATAGTACAGTTACATTCCGAGGGAAAATCTCTACGCGAAATAGCGAGGCTAGTTAAGCGCAATCATTGCACTGTTTGAAATATTATAAAAAGTTCAAAGAGCACGGCAATGTCAATAATAAGCCTCGCTCTGGACGTCCAAAAGAATCAAATGATAGGCACATAAATAAAATAGTTCGAGATGTAAAGAAGGATCCGCGTTCAAGTGCTGTTAGAATTGCCGAACAATTGTCAGAAGAAGCCGGAGAAAAAATTAGTGCCAGTACAGTACGTAGAGCCCTTCACAAGAATGGCTTACATGGCCGAGTATCTCGAAAGAAGCCACTTATCAGCGCCACTAACAAACGGAAGCGGATTGAATTCGCGAAAAAGCATCGAAATACCCCACTAGAATTTTGGAGAACCGTTATTTTTACTGATGAGAGCAAATTTGAAATATTTGGATCTCAAAGAAAGAACAAAATATAGCGGACAAGAAATACTGCATTGGAACTCCAAAATCTGGCAACTGTAAAGCATTGGGGTGGTTCAGTGATGGTGGGGGGGTGTATGGTGGATGCTGGTGTTCGTGATCTCGTGTTTATAGATTCAACAATGGATCGGTATGGCTATTATAAATATTTTAAAGGATCACTTATATGCCAGCGTCGAAAAACACTCCCTCCTCCACAGGCATGGACCTTCCAACATGATAATGATCCCAAGCACACGGCGCATATCGTGAGAGAATGGTTACTTTACCATACCCCAAAACAACTTCACTCGCCGCCCCAATCACCAGATATCAACCCAATTGAACATCCTTGAGAAGAGCTTGATAGAAGGAATCGTAAAAGAAATATTACGAATAGGGAGACCCTCAAAACAGCTTTGTCTGAAGGGTGGAGCCTAATATCTGCAGCTACAACAAAAAAATTAGTGGGCTCGATGCCTCGCCGATTAAAAGCTGTTATCACATCAAAAGGTGGCCCCACCAAGTATTAGAGTTAAAATACCTTGGATGCTTATTCACTTATGATGCGCAATTTTCAAGAAATTTTTTTAGTTTTAATTTAGTTATTGTAAAATGAAATTTAATTTAATTTTAGTTTATTACCTCGTTACCTGTATGAACTGTATTCCAATGTGCAATTATAATTTAAAAAATATTCCACAATTTAGGGCATTTTTATTCAAGGTAAATATAAGTGCTTTGTGTGTTTACTCATTTTTGACGCTCACTGTACATGCAAGATTAGGTGGTTTTCTAAATACAGCTTCTGCAGTTAACTATGCGACTCAGCAATTTCTCTTTGTAAGATAAATTGTGCAGTCGACTACAAACTCTGAATTCTTGAACACAGCCTTAAAATTGCCGAAATGTAAGAAGAGTAAACAAACACTCGAAATGAGTTAATTTTGTACCCATGCCCTTCTTCCTTCAGATTGAAATCACTAAAGTTTTCTAGGAGTAGAGAAATAACCACTGCATCTTTTCCATTATTGAACTACCGCCCACAAAATCGCAAAACATCAATAAATACATACAAGTACCAAATACGCACCTATATGGAGATGGTGGATTCGTGCTCAACTCCAGTTTGCGATAGGACTCCTCAATCGGACTTAATATATCAGTAACACTGAATGGTGTAGAATGGCTGCTATTTAGCAGTGAATTATGATGATGCTGATGTAAATTTTGTAAATGTTGTAAATTGGTTAAATTATGTGCTGATGCTGCTGCTGCGGCTGCTGCTGATGTTGTTATTGACTTTGGTGATAAACTCATAACCAAATCGACGCCATTTAAGTCTGGTAACAGTCCGTTTTCATGTTCGGGATCCTCCGTAAAGGCTCCAGAATTATTGTTTGCCAGTGTGGCTGACATACGATTAAAATTTTCAAAAAAAATTTTAAATATATTTTCGTTACGCGCACTATTGTTCTAAATTAATATATCCTTTTATAACGCTTTTATCAAATAACCCGAAAATTCCGCTGCACTTTCAAATATAACTTGTCCACTGCATCACTCAAAATCATCCCGACCGATTGATTTTATATTTTTGCTAGTATATTCCGGTTATTTTCCGATTATTCTTTTTATATATAACTCTTTTGTTTTCACGTAATTTAATTACGGGTAATATTTGTCAACAGTTTTATCATAAACCGAATTCACTGGTAGTTGCATCAAATACATATTATCTGCTTTCGTCCATTTAATCGCACACTCACTTATTTAGGGGTTTCACAACTTAACTCTGTACACATGTGTGACACTTGACAGGTATTTGTTTTTCTTAACGATCTTTCTCTTTTTCACTTTTTGTTGTGGTCCCCACCTAGAAACAAAGAAAAGCTTATTAACCTTAGAGTCTGGATGCCAGCAACAAATTAAAGACGTTCATCCATTCCAGTGCAGTATGAATATATAGAATGCTCTACCTACACTATAATTTTTCAGTCTCAGATCTGATAATCACAATAAGTGTCTCGAAATATTAGTAGCCAAATAAAGGTTAGGAATAAAATTCCAATTTTTAAGTTGGGTATTGCTATTGCACAATCTACCCCTCTAGCTAAACAATCACGCGTCCACAGGTCTGGTGAAATTGACGTACTGAATTCAATTTCATATATTTTATATATACACATATAAGTATTCAAAGAAATTAATACGCTACCCAGTAAATAGTATTCACAAAATTATTTATATTTTAATATTGCAATAGGTATTTTCAAAAGCTTTACGAGGGCAGGCCTCAGATGCCCTCAAAACGGTATTAAGACGCCCATTGCTTAAGGGATCGATCACCAAATCAAAAAAACTTCTGTTGGAAGTATTGTTATGAATTATTGTCCAAAATATTTTTTTTAGTTATTAAAAATTAATTATCAAAGAGGATGGCCATAAAATTCCAAAAATTGGCTCCTTCAAATTCATCAAATAAAATTATGTTATATCTATGTACATGAAGATTTAAATTGACGCGATTAATGTATCTGATACCGGATCATTCATACAATAGTTGGTGTGATACAGTGAGATATGGGAGAAACCAAGGTTCCTCAAAACACGCGCAGGAACAGAGATATAAAAAGTAGGTTGTACGCGAATAACCTGTCCAATACAAGTAGTTAAATGCAACAACTATAAGTAAAGAAAAATTAAAATCCAATATTAAAAGCGTAAAGTATCACCCAGATATGCGAAAAACCAACGTTAATAATATATATTTCGCCATATATGGACAAAGCCATACATGTAGCAAATTCTCGTTCACAAAATAACATGCATGGCTATAATTTATTAGAAACGTCCGTACAATTATTGCATTTGTCGTTGATGAGGCTATCTGTAGATCAATGGAGCGAGCAGTGCTCTATTGTTCTAGAGGTCCCGGGTTCGAATCCCACATGATTGACATTGTTTTGTTTTCTAAATAGTCAAATTACAAGTGTAGCAGATATGAAGCGGTCTAAAGGAGTAATGGCAACGTGTCCACACTAGAAGCCTGGCGCCCGAGTTCAAATCCCATTGGAAACGACATAAAAAGTCAGAAGACATTAAATTTGGAAATGTGAATATTAAAGATATTACATGTGACATATAACATGAAATGGGACTTATCGCTATAAATTGTAGGACGAATTGTGGATTTTTGTGCTATAATTGGTTGCAATCACGAGTTCCCATACCTATGCTTATAGCAGCACACTTATATAAACTTAGGTTTCCCTGGCCATATTTTTTTTTCAGTATTACTATCAAAATTTCGAACTTCGTGTTCCGGCCAAATGAATTATCATGAAAACCAAAACCCAAACAAATTTTAAAAAGCTTTTGTCTGTTTGTCGAGAATAATATCGGAAATGGCTGAAGCGATTTCGATGATACCTTCACTGGGAAGTAGAGTCTTTTCTGTAGGGCATGTGTATTAGCCTATTTGACCTCGGGAATATTTCAGGTGCCGGAAAAATGATAAAACCATCTCCGCGCATGAAACAATTTTACCATGCATGAATTAAAAGAAAAATTGAAACAGTTTCGTTCATTCGGCAACAATTTGAATGGGTTTTTGTTTTTATACGTTTGAAGTGGAAGAAGATATTTTTCGGTGGGAAAAAGTGAAATGTTGCTTGAAAATGTCATAAAAACCAAAAACCTCAAAGTTTGCGCGGACTCACAGGTTGAGCGGGCGGACTCACTGTTTGTTTGTTTTTTGTTTGAGCGGACTCGAGTCGTAAGCGGACTAATTATTTCAGCGGGCTCAAATAAGTTTTTACCTAGTATCATTTGAGCGGACTCAAAATCTCATAACTATCTGATTGAACGGAAATTTTAAATAAATCATAAAAACTCCCAAAAATGTCGTTTGTTATCTTAATTAAAATTGTTATTCATTTTGTCGCCAACATTTCTACCTGGTCTTAATATCATTGCATCCAATTTTCCATTAACATAACATGTATTACATCTTATTCAATTTCACCATTTCCAGGAATTTATTTATTTTTTTTTCATTGTTTACAAAAACATAATTTGAACAGGCCGAGAAAAAAAGAAAAATTAACTAATTCAATATACATACATGTACCTAGCTATAGTGAATGCAGAAGTATAAAAGCTACTAATCACAGCAGGAAAAAACTATCTAAAGAAACTTATTGTGTTCATTGATAACCATAAATTTCATTAAACAACCGAGAGCAGCGTGCAATATAGGCTTATTGAGACCATAATTAGTTCTATGCATAGGAGTCTTCAAGAAAATGCCCAGTTCACCTTATGTAGTGCGAATTGAGTGAACGGATTTTGAACAGCTTCGATTCGCGCGGAATGAAAGACTATAAACGGAGACCAAATAATCGAAACATATTCAAGATAGCCAGGGCATTAAATAGAGAGACCATAGTAAACTCATCTCTAAGATCTTTAGAGTTGCGCTTAATTAAGCCTAAAATCTTGAAATCTTTTGCAGTTATCTGGTCAAAAAGATGATTATGCCCCATGTGACTGCAACATCTATTACACAGTAATTAATTGAATAATGGAATGGAAATAGACTTTTGACAGATGAAAGGAAAGCACTTTACATTTAGACGGATTTAACTCAAGACGATTAAAGTTGCAACAAGACAAAAATTAATTTCAACCTGCAACCTACATATAACAGTCAGAGAAATTACGAAACTTAGCATAAATTTTCATGTCGCCTGTAAAGCGCAAACACTGAGCAAAAGAGAAACATAAATGGGAGTTATTAACAGATATAATTAATAATAGAGGCCCAATTTAACTTGCCTGTGGAACCCCTGAAAGAACATATTGGCTTGATTTCGTAACGTCTAACAAAACGCTTGCTCAGCCACTATGTGCAGTGCATGACAAAGGCCTAATACTAAGTTATAAATTATTTCATAGTTTCGACAAACAAATTTAATTTCCATGACGGTGAATTGTTTTCAATTTTACAATTTTGACGAAAGAAAAAATAGCTCTTGCTACTTAGTACATCCTACGGAACCCTAAGTTGATTTTTAAATTTGTTTTTACAATTAGTTATGAAAACCGGTAAACATAGATTCTTTGCACCTGCTAGCGTTTGATGTTTAGATAACAGAAATTGTGTGGCCTTAAGGGAATTAGAATAAGCGTCGACTATTTGGCACCCAATTTACGACATCTATAAGAATAACATTTAAATTGTCCTAAGGAAATTTGCGCTTGTTTTAATATATAAGATGGAAGGTAAGTACTTTAAATATGCCGAAAGACTAAATAAGTTTTCAATATGGTCTCTCGAAAATCGTAGGACCTTGACGAGATGTTTCTTTATAAAATTATTAACGGGTATGTCAATTGTGATAAGTTGGTAAGCTCGATCTCTATTCATGTTCCTGGCAGATTCACCCGTCTGAACTACACATTTCATATTTAACTATTGCGAACTAATTTAAGCCATGAATCACCTTTAGTAAAATTACAAAAACATTATAATGAGTTTTTTAATCATATTGATATATTTTTTTTTAGTCTTTCTGCCTATAAAAATAGTCGAAAACTCGCCTAATTTAAATTTAGAAATTTGTCGTTGCCAGTCTTCCCTTATTCTCTTTCTGTTGTTATATTATGGTATATATATACTGTAGCGGACAAAAATCTGGAAACTTTTCTGCTGCACATTTTGCAATTAGGGATTAAGCTCCGCCCTATTTGTATGCAACACTTGTTCATTGTTATCGAAAAGAGATAACAAAAAACTGTTAAAAACTGAAATATTATCCTTTGCGTGAGGGACAATAATCTGGAAACTTTTAACTGTACAGTAAGAAATCATATACGAAGTGCGCTAAATCATCCGGAAAAAGTAAAAAAGTGTTAAAAGTATGGCGCCAAGTTTGCGAACTTCTGATGATATTGCTGAACTATTTGTTCGATAACGTGATCAGGATAAACTTACTTAAACAGCATATAAACTGGTCGCTCGATGATTAGAAAAAGGTACTCTGGACGGATGAATCTAAGTTTAACTTGGTGCAGGGTGACGGTATCCGTTATGTGAGACGACCAGTGAACACCAGATTTGATCCCAGGTGCACTATCGGCACCATTAAGCATGGGGCGGGAAATGTAATGATTTGGGGAGCCTTCAACTATTCGAATAATGGTCCACTGCAGCGAATTCTTGGGACAATGGATCAAATAAAGTATAGAGCAATACTGCAAAATCTAATGCTGTTAGATAAAACATGTCAGAATCATGGATTCTACAGCAACAACGACCTAAAACATACAGAAAGATCACTTAAATGCTGGTTCGCGGAAAATGAAATCCGGGTAATGGAGTGGCCGTCGCAATCCCCGGACCTTAACCCAATTGAGCACCTATGGGAAGAAATTAAAAGACGTTTAAAAGGAAAACGCTTTCGAAACGGCAATGAATTATTTAACGCTGTTAGCGAAGAATGGAGTCATATACCAATTTCAGTAGATATTAGAAAAATTAGTTGAGTCGATGCCTCGAAGATGTGAAGCGATTATCAAAGCAAAAGGTGCAGTAACAAAGTATTAATTCTATAATTATAAGATAAATGTATTTAATAAGTTTTTGTATTAATAAAAATATTTACTTAAAGTTGAAGTAGTTTAAGAAGAAAAATTTTCCAGAATATTGTCCCTTGTAAAAGAACTTCAATTTCCTTATTTGTTTCAGAATTCAACAAAATTTAAGGTGAACCATACAGACATTGTTTGTTTATAATAAAGACCACTTGCGATATTGAATACAAGGTTTTTCTCCAATTGGCTAGCGTTAATGAAGGCGGAGTCTAATTCTTATTATATTGTTGGGAAAGTTTTCAGATTTTTGTGCGCTACTGTATGTAGGTATATTAGTGATTTTTTTCCTTTTCTTCCTTTGGATATTGACTTTTATCTATTTCTGTAACTTTTTGATGAATTTTGATTTGAGTATGCATTATTTATTACTTCAGTACTACCACAGACAAATAACTGTGGTACTACTGTTTTTGTTGGTTGTTATCGCTTTAATGAATGAATAAAGAATAAAGAAAATTGGCGAAAATAGACTTCCACCGTATTTAGAAGCTCCAAGGTAAAAATCAGCTAACACTCAATTCAGACTTTAATTACAAATAGTTGTATGGCTAAATAAAAATTTGCCGATTACACTATGCATATTCGTACCTTATCACAACACTAAATGAAAAACAAATCTGTTGGTTCGCAAAAAAACATTGCTATATCAGTTACCCAAAGTAAATTGAAAAATTCAGATTCTTTTACATATTCAATCATATCGGAATCCTTCATCTCCACAAAACGTATAAAATCTTGATGGACACCGACCAATTCTCATACGACCGAATGCAAAGTATTGCAAAGAACCCAAAAAACTAATGCCACAATTACACCCGTGTGCAGTTGTCAAAAATGTAAAGTTGTTTATATTTAGTGAATTTTTCGTCATGTTTTTCAGGTTTTCTTTTTAATTCGTAAAAACATTAATTCCCCCGCGTTGCCACTGGAAAGCACAAGTGTGGGTGTGTGGTGTAAGCGCAACGAAATCGCGGCATTCGTAAATCGCAAAACCACAACCGACCGACCAACTTCACTAAAATTTTTCCTTCCCATCTCTTACGAATTTTATTTCCTTTTTCCCTTGCGTTTCTTGTACTTCTTATCTGTACTGCAATGAATCCCTGAGAAGCTCTAAAAGCTTCTCCCGTCCGAAGGGTCCTCATCAGCTTTCAACTGCCGGTTGTCGGTTATTTTTCATTTTTCTGCCGCTGCAGATTTCCTCCATGTTTTTTTCGCGAATGCCGAAGAGTTGTTGCGAGATGACGACAGGGATCGAGCAACCGATTTGCGCGCCATTTCTACCAATGTTTGAGTGAAATGCTAACTGTGACTTTGCTATTAATTGTTTTATTCTGCTCCCTCGTTTTCTTTTTATATATATATTTTCACCTAGCATTTCTGCTATTAAGACGTGCTCCGGCCGTTTTTACCAGTGTTTTTTGTCGAATTTGTAGAGTCAACCTGTTCTATGCGACCAGCTTTACTCTGTACTAGAACCGGGCATAAAAATGTTAGTTGGAACTTTTGTTTTATTTACTGTAATCTCATAATACCTAGGGCAATCGATAATTTGTCTGCTTATTTCCTTCATTGTTCTCTCTGTTTTGCTTATTGCTTTTTTGCTCACAATAATCTTGTTGCAAAATTTATCAACGCACTGTCATTTAATATAACAAAAGAGAAATCGTAGGGCTGCATAATTTTATGATTAGACCAATAGATTATATTAGTACTTATATTATACTAACAATATGTTCAACAACAACAAACTACATAAATTATACATATCTTGGACACGAGATTAAATGCAATTATATTGATTTATGTATATGTAAATAGGCAATACTTATTTGCACCAAACTGTGTGTGTGTGTGTACATGGAGTACACGGCAGTCCGTAGATATTTTGTAAAAGGCAAATATTCAATCAGTAGGCGATGCATTTCGCGGATTTCGGACGTACGTACCTACACAGTTTGCCATGTAAATATTTTTTTTTTAAATCTCAACTAAAGATTTTAATTTTAATTCCTGGCTTCGCTTTTGCGAACAATACAAAACCGTTGTTCATGAAAATGATGGCGTTATTGCCTAATAGTACAATGTGCCAATTAGGGCCGTATTTAAGATCTGCAGAGACCTAGGCTGAACTTGTGGTGCGGGAACTATCGGCAGGGATTTGTTTTATAATTAACTTGCACGATTAACATTTTAGAGCAACTTTCTAATTAAAAACATATTAGAATTTTATTTTTGATATATATAGTATTGTTTCGTGATTAACCGAAGGGATTTTCAATCGGTTGACTCGTTCTTGTTTTGTACGAAAAAAATATTTTAAAAACGATGAGAATCGGAAAAATGCTAAAAAATTTGTGACGAAAATATATTCAAACTTATTTCTAACTTTAAATTTAATTTTTTTTTCAATTCCTTCGGTCAATCACGAAACAATACTATAAAGAGATACTGTGCAAAGTTTCAGCAAAATCGGTCGATTCGTTCTCGAGAAATCTTGCCTACCGCAAAAAAAAGGCTGGACGAGGAAAACTGCAGGAAAATCGGACAATTTTCAATATTTTTAGCTGTACATTTTTTTACAACTTTTAGAAATGCTACACTTTTCTATGTGTAAATTTCAAATAAAACAGAGTTTTGGTTTTTAAAATACAATTTTTTGAAAAAGTTGTTTTTTCTTTCCTTCAAGACCTATGTAACCCCTTAAGTGCGCAACTAAGTTCTCGTTGTTTTTTCATGAATATGCAACTTTATTGTGAAAAAATGTTTACAAATGAATCATTCAAAATATTGCCCATCGCTAGCGACAACTTTTTCCCATATTTCTGGCAGAGCTCGAATACCGTCATGGTAGAAGTGTTCGTCGTTTGAGCCTATCCACGAATCAAGCTATTTTGAGATGTCTTCATATGAGCGGAACTGCTGATTAGCCAGACAATGTGCCATCGAACGGAACAAGTAATAATCGGACGACGCAATATCTGGGGAATATGGCGGGTGGGGTAGGACTTCCCATTTGAGCTTCTAAGTAGGTTTAAACGGGTTTGGCAACGGGAGGCCGAGCGTTGTCGTGCTGTAGAACCGCTCGTGCCTCTGCTCGTATTGTGGCCGCTTTTCGCGCAGCGCTCTGCTCAATCGCATCAACTGAGTTCGATACCGTTCCCCAGTGATGGTTTCGTTCGGTTTAAACAGCTCATAATAAACAACACAGCGGCTTCAAAGATTTTTGGCCTTCTTTCACGCGAATGGTCGTCAACATCAAAATCACCGTCTTTGAAGCGACGGAACTAATCATGGTATGTTGTTTCACTTAGAGCAGCATCTCCGTAAACTTTTTGGAGTTCTCGATGCGCTTCAGCCGCCGTTTTCTTCGAATGAAAGAAGAAAAGCAACACTTCCCCGCAATTGACGATTATTTGGCACATAATCACACATTTTCACACAACCAAAAGTATATGATGCAAAAACAAAATCACTAATGTGTCAAAGCGGTTTGTTTACCATATGTCTAAGCTTGGTTCATGACGTTTTAGTTATGTCACAATCGACCAACACTTACTACTGGAGCCATCTTTTGAAAAACAGCGGAAACTTAGTTGTGCACCTAATATATATAGTTTATAATAATTTTTTTTTGTAACTCGTTATTTTTTGCGAAATATTAATAAATTAACATTAAAGTTACTATGCAAATATTATTTATTAGGTATAAAATTGAAATCTTTGCTTTAAACATTTTTTTCCCTTGTCCCTCTCATTTTTCAGTAAATTGTTGTAATCAAGATCGCACAATTTGAGCTTTTAACAATGCAATCCAACAGTATTTATAAAGATTCATTGACTGGCCCTGGATTCCGAGATTTTACAATTTTTACGACTTACAGCACTCCACTAATACCCCCGTCAATCCGCTTCATGTATCTTTGCAAATTTCATAAATGCGCCAATAAAATCGTAAATCAGTTTTGCACCTTTTGGGTGCCTACTTCTAGGATGTGTTCAATTGTACACAACACAGGAAAAGAAGTTTCGCAATATCGGCGCGGCGCATTTATAAAATTATTAACGATATGAAACGAATACCTAAAGTATTCCTCCAATTCATTATCCAACCTTGTTTTCCAATTCACCACCACGAATAAATTCATTTCACTCTTTTTGACTTATTCGTTTTATTAGCCGTGATAAAGGTAGCATGGCCCGTCGCATTTTGCCTGTGGAATTGACAATGCTCTTCTTAAAGTATAGAAAACCTTGTTCATCTTTCTTGTTTACGCAAAAAACTAAAATAATGTTTCAAACTACGTATAGGTAAACTTTTTCGTATTTTCAAACTTTTCGAGGCTCTTATTTATATAAGTATGTACATATAATATACGACATTTAATTATGTCAGCCTCCACCAACTAATTAACTTGTGTTGTTAGCGTTTGTTTCAATAGATCTCTTAAGGCAAATTGGGTTTACGCCGTTTTCAACAAAATTTTTAACACGATTTCTGATTGGCATGTATATTAAATGGAAATTTCAAATTTCAACCAATGCTTGGACATTTCATTTCTATTCCTGAGATTACATTATATTGTAAAGTTAAAAAACAGCATCGAAATCGGCCTTACAAGTTCAACACAGCGATCTAAAAATGAACTTTTCTATAGGGGGCATTTTAATAATATATATTTGTATTGATAACTCGTTTATGGTTAAGTAAATTCTCTTGCAAATCGTCATTTTGATTTGATTCTTTTAATAAAACTTGAATCATTGGGATTTTGTTATATGGTATATCCATACTTTTGATTACTTGAACACTGACAATGTTGGTACCTATACCTTTCGGCTTTTGAATATATTAAATTTTATGAATTAATTTTATTTTGAAAACATCGTAATAGTTGATCCGTACGAAACGGGAGATTGAGCAATTCGTCTAGGGGACGAATAGAATAATATATTCCTAATCATTTTATATGCATTTTAAAATAAATTCCTTACGATTGGTGAAAGTAAATGTGGCTTATGTGGTCGAATAAGTGTTTTGTCACATAAGCAAATTTTATATGCAGTTGACATTAGCATACTGAACTCTTGAAATTAATGCTTTCACGTCGTAACCCTATAGATAGACGGTTTCCAAATATGTATGATTTCGAAGGAATGAAATTCGATAAGGAACTCGAATCATATCTTTGTTAGCCAACATACTAACACAAAATCTTAAATATATACTTCATTAAATTTAACACTAGCCTACCATGTCCGGTCAATGAGTGGTTTCAAAATTATATAAAATTATACACTTAGGGAAGATCAAGAATTTTTCTCAGTAAAAAATAAACAGAAACAAAAATTGAAAAATGGATTAATCAAACCAATATAAGAATTTACATAGAGTTAGTGTTGCAAGTCATCACTTTTACCTTAAAAACTTTTAACTTAAACTTCAAGCCATTCAGGCTGCTAATATAGAGGGTTTCCCAATAAGAACGTCCAAACTTTAAATTTGAATAAAACACACAATTTTCGAGCAAAAATGGTTCTGATTGCTTTATATGAACGATAATTTTATGCGATTTATGATTTGAATAAAATATCGGCCAAATGGCCACCGCGGCTCCTCTTGCACACGTTCATCCGCTCACGCCAATTTTCGATGACTATGTCCAACATTTCGGCCAGTATCTCAGCTATGGCTTGACGAATATTGGCTTCCAATGCCTCAAGAGTTGTAGGCTGGTTGCTGTAAACCTTCGACTTAATATGGCCCAAAGGCGTCTCCTGCCTCATTTCGAAAGAAATAAGTTCCGATGATTCCGCCATACCATAATCCACACGAAACGGTCAATTTTTGTGGATGCAATGGTGATTCATGAACCACTCGTGGATTTGACTCAATAGCGGCAATTTTGCATGTTGACGAATCCATTGAGCCAGAAATGAGACTCATCTGAGAAGATAATTTTGCGAAGAAAATCGCCATCGGCTTCCAACATTTCCATTGACCAATCAGCGAACTGACGACGAATGTGATGGTCGGTTGGCTTGAGTTCTTGTGCCAATATACTATAAGAATCTTATAAGGAAGCACACCCAAATCCAATCGCAAAATTCACCAGGTTGTCATCCTGGAGAGCCCCAACTCTTGAGAACGGCGCGAAACAGACGCATTTGAGTTTTCACGTACACTGGCTTGAACGGCGGCCATATTTTGTTCACTTCGGGCATTTCTTTGTATTACAGGTACCTTTGTATCGTGAAGAGTGAATTCACTTTCAAACTATGTTATTATGCGTCTTAAAGCGTGCTCAGAAGGAGCATTTTGACGACCGTTTTTTGCACGAGGCGCTCTTACAGTACCGACAAGAGAATGCGTATTTGCGTGATTATTTTGGACAATTTCCAAGCGTTGGATCAAAGTCAAACGTGTCGTAATGAAATCGCAAACCTTACTGAACATAACTGCACAGACCTGTCAGAAAACCATAAGCAACTATAGCCGTCACGAGCTATCAAAACCAAGTCATCCCTTTTGGGAAACATTTTATATTATCGCAACCGAAAACAATTATTTTTCTCTTTTAAATAAATGGCAGAGTTCAATTTTTGTTTGCTTGATTTCATTGTGCTTTTGGTTAAATATTGATTCGGCTTTAATCAATGTTTTTTTTATACTACAAATTTATACAACCAATTGTATAAAATATAAAAGATTTTTCGATACTGAAGAAACAGCGTAGGTATGGGTTTTTAAAGAAGTATGATTTTGTTTCTTAAACGGCTCAGTTCTCTCGAAACGAACATGGAAATAAGTAATTCAAGTTTTAATTTATATTTCTTTATCTGTCATATTTTGTTCTGAATGCATGTTATTGCAGAAATACATTTAGGTATCTGGTCGCCTCATAATTAAGGTTATTATGTTTCGAAATGGTCAAGAATACAAGTGGAGAATACTACAAGCGCAAAATGCAAAGATCACCTTATGCATTTATACTTTTGCTTGGCAAGATCGATAAAAGAGTCCCACGTTTTCACTACAGAAGAAGTTGGATGAGCTACAGAAGTCTTAAGTCTTGAGTGTGAATACGCTAAATTTAATTAAAAAAAATTACCTACAGACTGGTAGGACAATAATTCTGAAGGTAATGCCTGACATCGCGAACTTTTTATAAGGAATCCTTATACATATAAGTTTAAGCACTCCTGACGCTACAAGTCTCTCAAGGCAAACAAACTTATGTTATGTTACCGAATTTTTTGAAAATTTGAAAATTGTCAGGGAGAAAAATTTTTGGAGAAAATGGAATAACTATGCTAACGCCACCAGCCTACTGCAGCAATATATTGACATCATAGTCTTTTCATCTTTTAAGACGAGTTATAATAGCCTTATGACCAATTGGATGTTGCAAACCGAGGAATAACAGTAACGTTTTACAACATTCTCGCCTTCGTGAAAGACACAATGTCGCTAGCTTTTAGCCAAGCTAACATTATGAGTGGTTTCAAAAATTCGGGAATACATCCATTCAGCTCTGCAATCAAGCGCTTTCGAGTGCTTTGGAAAAGGAAAACGTGCTTGATAATTCACCAATTCCGTCCACTTCTACAGCATACAAGTCCATTGTTTCCGTTCTTACTTTTTTTGAAATTATATAGAACCCCGGAAAAGAACATCCCGAAATTATTTGTCTAAAGTGTTCACGTTAAATAACTTTGAAACGAGCTGTGAAAATGAAAATTATTATGTTTATGTCTTGAAAATCATGAGTATATTGTGTTTTAAAAGTTTTATTTAAGTGTTTTCTTGTTATAAAACTTCTATTTCAACACTAAATCTACCGACAATTCTTGTATACCTATTCCTACCGCGCGCGGTCAAATTGACCGGTAATTAATAAGTTATCGATTTTATTATAATAATAGTTGATTTGTTACTAAATGTATGTTATTATATATAAAATAAAGAATTTTCATGGAGTTTCGTCCAAATTTATTTTTATGTGATTTCAAAAATTCTTTATAAAAAAAACAAAAAAAATTAAATTTTTGTACAGAATGTTATGCATACATAATATACTTTATTCGGCTTCCTCACATTGTTTACAAATTATTTTAGTCTGAACTGTGCATTTCCGCAAACATGTTTTTCGCACTTCGAACAGATTTTTGTTGTTTTATAACCATTACAAAATTTTATTTGACAAGTTTGACACATCGGAACTTGTGGACGGTGTTGGTAAAAGGTTTTTTTCTTGAGATTTTTTATATGCAACTGGAACAAAAATTCCTGCTTCGAAATGTTTAAAATCTAGGCTTTTATTCCAGCTAGGTCCAAAATCTTGAAAAATACCTGAAGTGGCCACCTACAACTTTTCGACTTCACACTGTAATTCCTTGCCATCTAGTCTGCCATATCTACACCAAATTTTGTACTATTATAAAATCTAATAGTTTCCGGCATACCTTGTTGCTTTTTTCTATTTCTATTGAGTCATTTTTGGAACTTAGGACAAGCACTTTTTTCTCGGCTTACTTTCATACACTGTAAGAGTAATGTAATTTGATTTATACAATTTGCTTGAAAATGTAGCCATTTTATCTTTTCTTTCTTTGGCTAACATTGGCAACACTTTTTTGTTTCCACGAATTGTTCAAACATTGGTAGTTTTTTTTGCAGGTAATTTCTTGGCTAATGACACACTCGTGAAAAAATTATCTGTTGTTACGTTACTTCCGCATCCTGTGAAAGGATCAATCAGCTTTAGAACAACGAACTCCGCAAGTAGAATTGAACAATCTCTCCTTTCATCCTTTCCCAAATAGGGAAACCCATTTTTTATATACTTACTATTGACGTCACACGCCAACTTTACTCCAAATTTGTCTGGTTTGTTTGGCATATATTGTGTAAATCTACACCTAGTCTTCGACGGAAACAACTGCTCATCAATAGCAATATATGCACCAGGTTTATAACAATTTTGTGAATTCTCAATAAATTGATCCCATATTGTAGATATCATAGCAAATTTATTGGTTTGTAAACGCTGGCTTCTTTCGCTCTTCTTATCAAATCATATAAACTTCATAATTTCAGTAAAGTCGTTTCGGCTCATTGTTTTCGAAAAAAAAACCGGGCCCCCATTTTTTATTCCACAAATATGAGTAATCCAAATTTTTTGCCTTTGCTGGCGGCGCAAGCATATAGCAAAGAAATAAATGCGTCTAGTTTTGTTGCATTTAGCTCCCACTTAGTCCCCAACACCCTAAATGCTTCTTCTTCTGTACATTTTATAATATGATGCATTATTCGCTGATCAATGATAAGAGTAAATGCCGTCTTCATTCGTCCTTTCATTATATGTCGTTTAGCATATCCAGTTGGCTCTGACATATCCCTAAAAATATTATGCACTGGTAACCTGCCAGGTTTGGGATTTCCGTTTATTTCTTCCCAGACTGTTCCATTCGCAGCAATTTCGTATACGATGATCCTCTAAATCTATCTCACTTTCAGATGTCAACAAAATTCTCTTTCTTTTCTGTCCTGGACAGATTATTTATAACATTTTCCTCTTCACTATCGCTTTCTGATTCCAATTCACTTGTTGTAAATAGCTCTTTATCTGTTTCCATGTTTTTTTCAATTCCAGAAATTTCTTGTTCATCATATTCTGAAAACTCTTCTTCTATGTCTGTTATATTTCTTAGGTAATTTGTAATTTTCAAATGCGTTGACATTTTTAGGGTAAATATCTACAACAGATTATTACACTTTTCAATTGAAACCGACTCTGAGATAACTATAAAAAATGTTAAGCTGATACAACTGTATAATAATTTTTCCCACCGGCCATATTGACCGACCGCGGTAGCTAGGCCACATAACAAATTTTTCTTGGAAAATAGAAAAAATAACTTGAAGTAAAGAATTAAGAAAATATTATATGCATATTCTAAGAATTGTCATATAGTTTGATAACGGTATTATAACGTTTAAAAATGTGTACATTTTACAAAAGTTTCACAACGGTCAATTTGACCGGTACTGGTTAAATAAAATTGCCTATTAACACATTCTTATGTCAATTTATTCATCAAATAAAATTTGATGGTCATATCTCCTCATCATGTGGTTCACAACTCCCGTGTGAGTGGGAGACTTGGACCACTTTCCATTTTCTACAAAAAAAATATTGTAATGAAACTAATCAATTTAATTAAATGACTTTATCTTACACATATGTATGCTAATATGACATGCCATCAGATTAAAATATTGGTGTTCGTATACACTGAGGAGCAAAAGTGTTTCAATGTGTACTTGGAAGGAACGAAAAGGTCGTTGAACAAAAAACAATCAATTATTATAATTTTTTAAATCTGCTATTTATTAAGACTATCCTTCAGCTTACAAAATAACAAAAGCACAGGATAAAATTATTCACTGTTAACATAAAAAACACTAACAAATGGCAATCCAGTATTGTAACAGTTTTGCACCATCTCTAATTCTTAGGAAATCTGATTTACCACTAGGCAAGCTAAAACGACTGCAATTAGAACAGCAACGCAGTTTGCATTTGGATTTTAGTGTATAAACATAAAAGGCTTATGGTAGAAAAATATGAAACCAATTCGTGAAAATATAAAACAAAAAGTTCTTGATTTATTGGGAGAAGGCCAGTCCGTGCGAAAAATAGCACAAAATTGCAATGTTAGCATCGCTAGTGTATCTAGACTAAGAAAAGCTAGTAGGAAAACTTTTCAGGCTTCACTCGAAAAGAGATGCACGTGATATTGACCGTTTAATCACGCTAGATGAGTGCTAGTGTTAAAAGTCCTATCGAGGCTGTTGCTGTCCTTGGGAAAGATGTTAGTGTATGGACTGCCCGGTGTGCGCTAAACAGAATTGGTTTAAAAGCAGCTGAACGCAAGAAAGAACCAGACTTATCATTAAGAAATGTAAAAAAAAAGGAAAAGTTTTATAGAGGCACAAAAATTGGACTGCTCACGATTGGAATTTGGTACTTTGTCATAATATTTCAACAATAAATAAATTTTAATGTTTAGAATTTAACTGTTAAGGTTATTTGGTCAGACGAGGTTAAAATTAAGCGATTTGAGAGTGACGGCCAATCATGGTTTTGGAGCAAAATCCCAAAAGAAATTCAATCCGCAGGTGTGAAACCCACGGTGAAATTTGGCGGCGGCTCAATCATGGTTAGGGGTTGTATTACTCCGAATGGTGTTGGTCCAGTAGTGAAAATCGAATGCAAAATGAATAAAGTGCAATATTTAACTTTTTTGCAAAACAATTTGCCCACAGCTCTCAGTAAATTCAATATGGATCACAAAGATGGTTCACGAATGGCTCCGAAATAAAAAATTTGGGCTGATGGAATGGCCAACACAAAGCCCCGACTTGAATCCAATAGAGAATTTGTCGAGTTTTTTTGGAAAAAAAACTTGCAAATTATTCAGAACCACCAAAAGGCATGAATGGGTTATGGGAACGAGTACAAGACGAATGGGATAGTATTCCTCAGCAAAATATTACAAATTTGTATGAACGTATGCCTAGAAGACTTGAGGCATTAAGAAAATCAAAAGGTCGCTAAATTATTAGTTTATAAGAAAAAAACATAAATTTTTTCACAGTGCAAAACTGTTGCAATACTGGATTACCACTTGTTAGTGTTTTTATGTTAACAGTGAATAATTTTATTCTTTGTTTTTGTTATTTTGTAAGCTGAAGGATAGTCTTAATAAATGGCAGATTTAAAAAATTATAATAATTGCTTGTTTTTTGTTCAGCGACCTTTTCGTTCCTTCCAAGTACACATTGAAACACTTTTGCTCCTCAGTGTATACCCAATATATTATAGAAAATTGCATAAGCATTTGAAAAGAAAAGTGGTACAACTCTCCCGTACTCCCCTATATGCTCTACCAGTGGGGAAAAGTGAGTAAGTTTGTTTGGATTTTATTCCTATTTCAGTTTTGTTTTTGAATCTTTATAGAGCCCTGTTACAATAAATTCTTCATCTAAAGAGTAGTTATTTGTATTTTTTTATTAGCGACCAAATGTTCAGCTATATTTATTTTCATTTGAAACTTTAAAAGTTTTATATAGAGGCAAGAAATTCGAAAATATGTGACTTTCGTATTTAAAGCAAAATTCCTTTAAATCCAACTGGAGGCTTAAAGTGAAGAAAGGGCATAAATAAAGGGAAGGCATTGAACTTAAATGTATTCGGAATCCATGTCTTTACCATGGGCTACTTCTAATGTACTTTCATGCGAAATCCTTAATTCGATCCTCTGTAGAAAATAAATATTTCCAAAAACCTTTTCGGCATCCAAATAAAGTATCCACAAACAGCCGTTCCCCGGAGTCCTTTGGGTGAAATCCTCTTACATAATTCGCACTTAGCTGGGCTGACAGATTCCAGTTGAATTCACACGCAATAGAAAAAAAAGGGGGGAAATTATGGAACTCTTCGCGTTTCGCCTCACTGTTGTTTCTACAGTGCCTGGACACTTAACCGGTTATTCACTATTTTTCGCGGATCGAGGTAAAATCAATCAATGCAAATCAATCTTTCATCACACGACCGGTAGCACATACCACGGAACTATATGTAGGAGGCACAGGGCAGCTGCTTTACTGGAGTTACATTCACAAGCGCACATATGATCGAAACCGATTTGAAGAACTTTTCAATGGGCTGTGGTTCGTTTATGCAAAACACTCCCTGACAAGGAAACCACCACCAAGTTGGAGTTCTAGTCGCATTCAAGGTGCTTCCTACAACTTTGTTGGAAAAAAACGTAAACAAATTGAAAGGAGCGGTGCGGATTAATCCGTGCCAGCGGACTCACGGTGGAGGTAATTAAAATTTCTAATTCGTCTTTCCGGAGTGTAACCTCGAAACTGTAGGAGTATGGATGGGATGCACTACTCGCGGGTTTTTTGTGTGGCGTACCGAAGATAGTCAGTCGAAGGGGGTTTGCTTCCTAGCGCTATCCGGTCTTTTTACATATTTCACATGATTTGGTGCACGTGCAGCCGTGGCTAGATGGTTGGATACGGCTAGATGAGATTTCCTTTTGTTGGTCTGTGAACAGGAGCAACAACAACAAAACAAACTTTCCCAACACCTATATGTGTGCGGAGGATATATTTTTATTTATTTTTTTTTTTCTGGTTAAGGACGATATCCACTCGACACGAATCCGTCAAATGAAATAAGAGGTCTGAACAGTACTGACGAGTGCTTCTCAGATGGCTTCTGGATAGCCCTCCAAGAAGACTGGTATTTCACACACCACACGACACACAACAAAAACACAACGTCGTTCCAACATTGCCCAGATGAAGAAAAAAAATTTGTCTTCTGCCCGGTTTTTTTTGCTAGCTGAAGGCTCGCACACAGCTGCACTGAATACTGGGCAAAAACTGGTATTTTCCTTATCCGCACAGCAAAAACCGAGCTCGTACAACTACCAACGCGCCCCAATGAACCAAAAGTACCATCCCTCAAAGCACTGAATACAAATCAATGAAAAGGTATTTTTGAAAAGGCGTCAACCCAGCCTGCACACACCTATGTTCAATCGCGGGCCGAGAGGCCAGGGACGCCCCCATTGTTGCCTCGCGCACACTATAAATCAAACTCCGGTGCGACCGCGGCCGTTACCATTGCCTAATTCAGTACCCCTCCACGCGCCAACCTTATTTTCGGGCAATTACAAGGGTAGTTGCACCGATGGACTCAACTAGCAGCAGCCCAGTAATCATAAATCATCCGACGCTGATGCCGGCAGGACGTGGAACAACAAGTCAGCCTGCTCTTGCCTCATGCTCGGTCTCACCCAACCCATGCCATGGGGCACTTTTTTGCGCTTCACAGTTGCCACCTGAACTGGGGACAGGGCAGAGCCAGCATCCCACATCCACAGATGCTTCGGTATGTGTGTGCGGCGACAAATAACGTGTAATCAAATTCATATCGAAACCGGACCGCTAGGGGCGGGGCTCACAATGACGCTTGCCAACCAGAAGATATGAAGCCGATTTCACCATCTCTCGGAACACTCAGCCCACTTCAATTGGTTCCTACTCCAGTACGAGTGTGGTAGGGACGGATGCTATGTAGTCTACCGGATCATAACGATCTTCCCCTCCACCGAGAAGGGGATATTAAATGGCAGATTTCAGACAAAACGCGCGAATCGTGCGCACATGTCGATTTTGGTTGTTTTTTTTAAGCATCATACGGAGTCCCTACCTTTTGCTACATTTGATGGTTCAGGGATGCTGGCGCACATTTCAATCTCTCTCGGTGAAAGCTGAAATTTTCTCCCAGAAGCCATGACTTGCACACCTCTGCTTCTTTCTTCCAAGGGGGCTATCAGCTTTGTCGTGTATAGGTGGAGAAATAATTCACAGCGCATGCCTCCAAATTCTTATCCAAAAAGGACGCAATAAA
Organism: Neoitamus cyanurus; assembly: GCA_947538895.1. NCBI lineage: Eukaryota > Metazoa > Arthropoda > Insecta > Diptera > Asilidae > Neoitamus > Neoitamus cyanurus. Next base: position 38,300,856 of record OX384542.1, read on the forward strand.
AAAAAGCAAAACGTCCAAAGTAAATACAAAAAGATAAAAAGAACGAACGCACAATTAAAGCGTAGTAAAAGTAAATTTCATCCTTTTGAGACGGTCGATAATGGAAAATGTTAGTTTTTGGCTTATTTTGGCAGCGCACCCACACTTCCTGGACATGGCTGCTTTCCCTTTGGTTTGGAATCATTGTTTTGGCACACTATTACTATTTCGCCGAATAAATTTTAAATCGCCGCCTTTCATTCGCTTTATTGCGTTGTTTGCGGGATTTTGAGCCAATTACACACCTTTTCTTTGTTAAGACTTCTCGGTGGCCGAAAAAGGGAACACATGAAGACATTGCTACGTTGATCTAGAAAAGTTTCAATATTCTAGCGATAGCGATGTTAAAGCAGACAAGGTAAAACAGTAATCAATGTATACATAAATAATCTTACTGTCCTCCCGCTACAAAATATTATATGGGACACAAGGTCACGAGTGACATATTAACGACTAATTTACAAATGAAACGTTTTTATTCCTCATGTGCTGGGGCTGGGAAGGCAATAAGGCTAAGGGGGGAATATATCCCGGCAGTTTCCTGCTCCCGCAGTTTCTGATTTTAAGCGTTTCTTCAACTTCTGTTAACATCCAAAGACCGACTCAGATTCAGATTCATTTATTGATATTGAAAGGATGCCAACTACATACAGCTACCAAGCCCCGACATGAAGGTAAAAACTGTGGGAAATTAATTTTAAAAAAATTCAAAGTTATTTTCTACTTTCATCACTCAACTGCAACACTTCGCGCAGGCATCGCAGATTACTCTCCTGTCAGCGAAATTCGGAAAATGGACATACAGTGAGTCACTTGGGTAGGTATTCGTACAGCTCTAAATTTCCTGTTAAAACGTATAGTCCGGTCAAATAAGACATTTCAATTTGCATTAATTCGCATAGAGCTGAAAATTTGTACATAGATACCTTGGGGACATTATTACAAATAAAATACTAAAAGTCCCCATTGATCCGACAGCTGCAAAAAAAGTTTTTCAAGGTCAAAGATCATCAAAAATGGTTTTTTAAATTTTTCCGGTAAACGGTAAGTTTTATCATAAAAATAGATTAGACAAAAGCTGTAGACCATGAAATTATCTACAAAAATTGGCTTTATACTTTTTTTTCTAACAATCACCATTCCTGAGATATTGCGATTCTAAAAGTTGAAGAAGTCGTACTTTACATAATATGCACACATTTCCGCACCATCTGTGAGGTAGTGTACTCGGCGCATTTTTTTAACGTGGTGTCCCCGGTAGGCATAGTCCACGATCTATTGTGACTTTTATTAAAAAATATTGTATTAACTGGAAAATGGTATAATAATAATGGTATATAAAATGGTAGTATACTCGACATGTGTTGACTAGCAGAAGCAGATGTTGGAGGAAGACAAGATAATTGCACTCTTTTATTGTTTCGTGTATTTTTTACAAAACTTAAATATCTACACTTGTCTAAACAATCAATTTTTTTTTGGAGCTCCATATAGAGCAAGAAGGAAACGAATCCCCGTTTGTGATGATGTCTTGTGGAGAAGAGTGGATCTTTTCAAATACTTCTGCGCAATTAATTAAATCATCTTTTTCAAATAATTTAAATACTGTTGTTTTACCCCTTCTAAAAAATGATGATGTAGTATCGCAGCCAGTTATTACATGTAAAAATAAGTTATGATTTTGACATTTTGGATAAGCAGATAAACTTTTCGATGAATATATTTCTGTTGGTTGTTGAGCTTTCCCGGGTTTCAAAAAGTAAATAATCTTATCAATTGGAGTTCATGCAGTCAGTAGTACTATACTATATATACTATATTACTATACTAGTTAGTATACTATCAAGTTCAAGTGTGGCTAGGCAATCAACTGGAGCCAGAAGACTGGCGTTGGAAATTAGTACCTAGATAATACTTTGGAGCCAATTCAAACTTTACTCCAACCTGCTCCGGAAAGACTTCTCAACACCATCTATCTTTTGCAATTGCAAAAAGGGTTGTAGTGCAAAATGTAGCTGTAAAAAAGTCGGGTTATTTTGCTCACCAGTATGTACTAATTGCCAAGGCCAGTCTTGCTCCAATGTTCAATCAACTTCAATAGATGAAGATTTTTATGATATCAATGAGGACACAACTGATGTGTCTTCTCCACATATCCAGCTAGAAGAACAAGAAGAAGAAGAAGAAAACGAAGAAGATATAACTATTGAAGTAGTATTTGAAGATTATCAGTCAGAATTACATCTTCCCGAAACCAACAGTAATTCGTGCGATTTAAATCATTTTCAATAGTACCATTTTCCAGTTCATACAATATTTTTTAATAAAAGTCACAATAGATCGTGGACTATGCCTACCGGGGACACCACGTTAAAAAAATGCGCCGAGTACACTACCTCACAGATGGTGCGGAAATGTGTGCATATTATGTAAAGTACGACTTCTTCAACTTTTAGAATCGCAATATCTCAGGAATGGTGATTGTTAGAAAAAAAAGTATAAGGTCAATTTTTGTAGATAATTTCATGGTCTACAGCTTTTGTCTAATCTATTTTTATGATAAAACTTTCCGTTTACCGGAAAAATTTAAAAAACCATTTTTGTTGACCTTTGACCTTGAATAACTTTTTTTGCAGATTTTGGATCGATGGGGACTTTTAGTATTTTATTTGTAATAATGTCCCCAAGGTATGTACAAATTTTCAGCTCTATGCGAATTAATGCAAACCCACCTCAATTTTTTTGTCTATTTTGACCGGACTAGTATCTACGTAGTTCAGTAGTCGATTGAATGTTTTCGAATGAACATTTTTGAGAAAAGCGAAAAATGGGACGTAAATCAAAAAATACATCTGTCAACATCCGCGAATTGGCAATATCGCATCATAAGGCCGGGAAATCTATACGGGAATTCGCGAATATACTTAATAAAAGTCATTCTACAATTCAGTGTATAATTAAGCGCTTTAAAACCGAAAATCGTATTGTAGACAGTCCCGCCGTAAGCGGGCGTGCAAGGTGTGCACCGCACGCGGGCGGAACGTCCAAGGGGGCTGCAAATCGAGCGACTCATCACGTAATATTCAAAGTCATTGTCATAATAAATAGCCACCCCACCTACAGCATAAGAAATGAAATAATTGATATGCTCGGCACGACCATATAAAAATATATATTGAACAAAGTCAGACAATCAAAATATTTCTCCATTATATTGGATTGCACACCAGATGTAAGTCACACAGAACAAATTACAGTTGTACTCAGGCATGTTCTTTTAAATAATGAAACCAATAACGTTGAGATATGTATGTGAAAATTTCGTTGGTTTCTGTCCGATCACCAGCTCCACAGGGGAAGGTCTATTAAATTTTGTGTTGGATTTATTTTTACAATTAAATCTCAACATTCAAAACTTACGCGTATAATACGCCACTAATATGCGTGGAAAACACAATGGACTACAAAACAAATTTTGGAAATCAATAACCGCGCATTTTACGTCCCATGCTCGGCTCATAGTCTTAATTTGGTAGTGAACGATGCAGCAAATATTACGCACGAAGCTGTGAATTTCTTTAATATAATTCAAGAAATTTACGTTTTCTTTTCATCATCTACAAAAACGTGGTCGATAATTTGCAAACATTTACCAGATTTAAAATTAAAAGCTTTAAGTGCCACGCGATGGTCTAGCAGAATCGATGCAGTTAAACCATTATGGTATCACCTCGAAAATATATTTGATGCTTTGCTGGAAATATCTGGTAATTCGTCGGAATGGGATTGTACTACATCACACAAAGCTCATTCGCTTGCTTTGAACATTCAAAATTATAAATTTATTTGCTCGGTAGTAATTTGGTTCGATATTTTAAACGAAATTAATGCTCTGAGAAAAATGATGCAGAGGCCCAATGAATGATCAAATCTGCATAAATTCATTAAATAAGTTGATTGATAAGTTCACAGAATATTACACGGCTGAACACTTTGAAATGGTGTTAGCCGAAGCTTCCAAAGTGGCTCACGAACTCAACGTAGAAACAGATTTCCCACCAATAAGTACAATTCGTCCAAGACGAAAACCAACACAAATTCAATATGAGCACAATGATGAAGTTTTAGTAGACCCCAAAATCAAATATAGAGTAGAGTTTTATTTTAGAATCCTAGATCAGACAATAACTTCTTTAAAGGATAGATTCGAGGAGTTAAAAAACATTTACGGACGATTTGGCTTTTTCAGCGTTAATTTATTTCATTACTCCAATGATGAGGTAATGAAACATTGTTAAGATTTAAATCTGAAGCTTAAAGATGATTCAAGTAGTGAATCACACATTGACGGTATTTATTTGTTTAATGAAATCATTGCATTAAAGTTGCATTTTGCAGAAAACCAGTCTAATGATCCACAAACCCTATTACAATATCTTTTTACCAATGACTTCATTTCAACATTTCCGAACACAGCAATAGCTGAACATGAAATTTTAGACAGCGTGGATACAAGAAAGTTGGTAGAAGATTTCGCAAATATAAAGGCAAGAACAGTTAAATTTTTGTAGATAAATATTTAAGTATCTATATGGTTTTACACTTCAGTAAACAAAAATCACTAAGTACCTCACCAAAATAAATGTTTTATTTTCGTTAAGATTTTTTGCTTTTTCCCGCCATAATGAAAAAAACATTAAATAGCCTTTTTTAACAAAACTCAGCATATGTAGTCGTAGGGCGGCATAATCGGTATTGCACGCGGGCGATCAAACAGCTAGCGGCGGGCCTGATTGTAGACAAGAAAAAAAAGGACCCCTATTTTTGTTGAATGAGCAGGACAGTCGTTGGCTAATTCGAAGAATTCGTGACGACCCTAAATTAAGTGCGCCTAAGTTAGCTACCGCATTTGAGGAGCATTCAGGAAAGCGGGTGTGTGCGGAGACTATACGGAGAGTACTGAGGAGAGCTGGTCAGGGGCGGATCCAGGGGGAGGGTTTAGGGGGTTCAAACTCCCCCCCCCCCCCCCCCCCGAAACTTTTGACATTGTGCATCCGACATATTCGCAATGTCCATTTATTCATTTATATGCAATTCTAAAATATAATTGAAGCTATATTCTGTTAAATATCCGCAAATATCTCGAAATTCGGTGACTCCGATTAATGATTTGTATGCAGAAATTGAAGAAATGCGTCAAAACTCGGAAGAAAAATTCCACGAAATCTTTGTCACATGCCACAGAAATGGCTGAAAGCGTCAAGGTGAAACTGGAGATCCGTAGCCATGTTGGACGGCAGCAGAACTGCGACAATTACGAAGGCGACACAGAGTCATATTTTCGTTGATCGACTTTCATCCCGTTCGTGGACCATTTCCTAAGTCAGCTGCAATCGAGATTTCTCGATCATCGTGAATTACTGTCGAATATTCAGAATATTCTGCCAACGAAGTGCACGGAACTTGATGCAGAAGGAACACGGATGACTTTGGAATCTTTTGAAAAACAATGGCCGAATGACATTGTGGGTCAATTCGCAGTTAACTTTGCGATGTGGAAGAGGTAAAAATATAACAAGAAAATTTCCAATACTTCAATGTGTTTGTCGTTAATATTGACAACTCAACTTTATACGCCTCGTTCTTTCAGACATTGTTCGAATTTGTCAAAAGAAGAACGGCTGAAAACATTCACTGATGCTCTCAACAACTGCAACAAGGAGTTTAACCCTTCAATACATCGGTATCTAAAAATAAGTGCCACGCTCCCCGTTTCGGTAGCTTTCCGCGAACGCTCTTTTTCATCTTTGCGCAGATTAAAAACGTATCTGCGAAACAAAACCGGTGAAGAGAGATTGAACGGGTTGGCGTTGTTGAACGTGCATCGAGATATGGAAGTAACATGCGTAACAAGTCATCGACATTATGTCGAAGACGCCGAGGAGAATGGATATATTGTTATAAGTCTTCACACTGTTAATGTAATCGAAAGATGACATAATATTCAGCTGAGAGATGCTAATCACTCAGCATAATAAACATACACAAAGTCGATATAATATTGTCCGTGAATATTTTGAAAACCCCCCACGAAATATTTTTCTGGATCCGCCCCTGGAGCTGGTTATAACGGACGAGTGGCCAGAAAGAAACAGTATCTATCGGAGAAGAATAGAAAGCAGCGCTTAATGTTTGCAAAAAAACACCTTACAAAGGATGCAGAGTTTTGGGACAACGTCATTTTTGTAGATGAGTCCAAATTTAATATAATTGGCTCAGATGGGCGGACGATGGTTTTGGCGAAAACCAAATGAAGAGCTTCACAAGCCAAATCTCCGTGTCACCGTAAAACATGGCGGTGGTTCCGTCTTAGTTTGGGGTTGTATGTCGGCACATGGTGTAGGAAATCTACATATTATCAATGGAATAATGGATAAGATAGTTTACCTCAACATTTTGAAAAACAATCTGAAGCAAAGTGCTGTCAAAATGAGTTTAAGTGATAGTTTTAAGTTTTACCAGGACAACGACCCTAAACATAAATCATTATACATTGTCCGAGAATGGATTCTTTACAATTGTGCAAATGTCATAGAAACTCCAGCACAATCACCCGATCTTAATCCGATCGAGAATCTTTGGCACGAGCTTGATAAACGCATTCGAAAACATACCATTAGTAATTAAGAAGCACGAATGGTCTAATATCTCAGCTGAATACACCAAAAAGTTAGTGGACTCTGTTCCTAAGAGACTTCAAAGCGTTATAAAGAACAAAGGACACCATACGAAATATTAGTTATACGTAGTACGTAGAAGATGGCGGCGCACTCGAGACCCCTATTACAAAAAAATATTGCAAGATTGGAACAAGCGTATACAATTGGATGTATCGAAATTTAGAAACGTTAAATGGAGTAAGCTCTTAGTTAGTCTGAAAAAAGCATCCACACCGTTTTGGAACGTAACAAAAATAGTAAAGAAAAAACACAAACCCCTACCGGCTATACAATTCAACAACACAAAATGCATTACGTGTAGAGAAAAAGCCAATGCAGTCAGCGAGGCTTTCTCTGCAAACAATGCTATTTCGCTCCATCTTAATGACACCGATACTACTAAAGTAGTAAAAGAATGTATTAAGAGCTATATTGATAAAAACGCAGAACCTGGCACATTCAGACACATAAAGCCTAAAGAAACAAAACTAATTATCAAACAGCTGAAAAATCTAAAAGCCCCTGGTCCAGATAAAATATGTACCTAAATGCTGTATCAAAAATTACCCGAAACCAGCTATTGCTTATCTAACTTTCATATACAACTCCAGCCTCAAACTCCATTATTTCCCAAAAGCGTGGAAAATAGCTAAGACGATTCCCATCCACAAACCTGGCAAACCAGCTGAATATACTACGGCGAGTTATCGACCGATCAGCCTACTTAACTCGTTAGGTAAAATAATGGAAAAAATTATCAAAAATAAAATGACTGACTATATGGAAGAAAATAACATCCTTCCGAATATCCAATTCGGCTTTAGAAGCGAACATTGCACTTCACATGCTGTTGCTAGGACAACCCAGGACATCAAACATAATCTAGCAGTAAAGAAATCAACGTCCCTACAGACAACACAGAGCTTCTTAATAGATAGATATTTTAAAGTATGCGTAGGATCGGATACCGCGGAAGCATGCAAACTGGTCGCAGGGGTACCCCAAGGCTCTGTCCTCGGTCCTGTTCTATACAGTATATTTACTGCTGATTTCCCTGAGCTGCATGGCTATAAAGTTTCAATGTTTGCCGACGACACAGCAATCTACACTTCCGCAGATAGTCTTGCTGAAATTATAAACACTAAACAGGCCTAAATAGCGTAGGAAATTATTTCCACAAATGGAAAATCAAAATAAACTGCGAAAAATCCCAAGCTATGTTTTTTACCAGAAAGAGGAAACCATGCTATTTACCTACAAGCAAGCTCAAACTATATGATGTGGAAATTCCATGGTCCGAAAATGTAAAATACCTAGGCATCACGCTAGATAAAACGTTGACATATAAAACTCATATCGCGCACACAATCCATAAACTAAATATGTTAACCAGAATCTTATATCCCTTCATAAATAGAAAATCAACCCTAAGCCTGGACAATAAATTCCTAATATTCAAAGCTGTTTTCCTTGCCGTGTTGATATATGGAGCGCCAGTGTGGTACGGCTGTGCAAACACACACAAAAAGAAGCTTCAGACCGCTCAGAACAAAATATTAAAGCTGATATACAATCTCCCGTGGCATTATTCAACTAGGCGATTGCATTCCATGGCAGATATCGATCTAGTTGAAAATAATTTAAAAAAATTAACTATAAGCTTTTTAAATAAATGTGAGTACGCCCGAAACCACTTGATTCGGCAGCTTTGCCTAGATTAGTCTAAAATTATATTAGGTTGTTTTTAGAATTAGTTAGTAAATAGGATTAAGTTTTTTCACGAGGTTTTTTTTTTTACAAGTTTTCCTTCACATATAATGTAATATTACAAATATAACATTATTTTTATAAATTGCTATATTTAAGTTGTATAGAATAACCTAAGAAATTCTAAACTCTTAAATTTATGATCTACTCTGTATACCGAATTAGTGTCACGATAACAATAATAATAAAAATTAGTTATACTTTTTAGTTCTCCCTACATTTTACTTCTGTACGAATATCAAAGTGACGTAAATTCATGAAGCCATTTATTCACTTTTGTAATATTATTAACATTATTAGGAAAAGAACGAATTTTTTGTTATTGTTCTACTACATACATATGTACAAAATAAAACATTTATTTACAAAAATTTTAACTTTTTTAATCCAATCTCAAAATAGCGCTATCTAAAGTTTTAATTTCCACGTGTACGAATAACCAAGTGACTCACTGTATGCAGGTATCCTTTATCATTTAAAAGAATAGGAAATATAAAAATATACCGAACAAATATTATTAAATTGACAACGCACATGTATTTCGAATTGAACTCAAGTACGAATGATTTCTAGAGTTCTCTACGACTTCACAATGTTCGACTTGAGTTGATTCATCGAATTGACATTTGTTACATTTAATTAAAATTAAGCTAAAGGGCCGGAAGTAAATTCATTAGGGAGATTTTCTCTTTTAGAAGTAATAAGGCTATGCAGTGGCGTAGCGTGGATGTCAGCCGCGCGGGGCGGAAGAAAATTTTGCCGCCCTCTTATTTAGGTATTTCAATTTAAAAAACTATAATATACAGTAATTCTAAAGAACTTTTCGGCAAGAACAGGAATCATTATTGTGTATTGTATTGAGTCGTTAAGGGCAAAAAATATAACATAGAGTTAGGCGCGTGGTGCTCGTGGGGCAGAAGGGCAAAAAGGTTTTTTCTCATTTATGTATTGTCATTAGTCCTATAAATAATTTTGTGAAAACTCTTAAATATGTCTGCCATTTCGCGAAAAAAAATTGTTTCATTATCTACATGATTTTTGCTACCGAAGTATACATGATTATATTTTTAGAATTTTATTTCGCGAAATGGCAGTTTTTTTAAAAAAACACCGTTTTTTTCGACAAAAAACTCGAACTAAATGGCTTATAGCTTGTTTTGCTGATATACAATCGCTTTAATCGTGTGTACTTCGTAGATAATTTAATAATAAAAGTCCAGTTAAAATTTGAAGTCAATCGGATGAAAACTGTTCGAGTTGAATTAAGGGGTTACATAGGTCTTGAATGAAAAAAAAAACAACGTTTTCAAAAAATTGTATTTGAAAACCCAAAATTTTTTTAATTGTGTAAATTTAAAACACATGGAAAAGTTGAGCATTTCTAGAAGTTGTAAAAAAATGTTCAGCTAAAAATATTGAAAATTGTCGATTTTCCTGTAGTTTTCCTCGTCCAGCCTTTTTTTTTTGCGGTAGGCAGGATTTCTCGAGAACGAATCGACCGATTTTGCTGAAACTTTGCACAAATAGTATTGTTTCGTGATTAACCGAAGGGATTTTCAATCGGTTGACTCGTTCTTGTTTTATACGAAAAAAATGTTTTAAAAACGATGAGAATCGGAAAAATGCTAAAAAATTTGTGACGAAAATACATTCAAACTTATTTCTAAACTTCAAATTTCAATTTTTTTCAATTCCTTCGGTCAATCACGAAACAATACTATAAAGAGAAACTGTGCAAAGTTTCAGCAAAATCTGTCGATTTGTTCTCGAGATATCTTGCCTACCGCAAAAAAGGCTGGACGAGGAAAACTGCAGGAAAATCGACAATTTTCAATATTTTTAGCTGGAAATTGTTTTTTACAACTTCTTGAGATGCTAAACTTTTCTATGTGTAAATTTAAAATAAAATAGAGTTTTGGTTTTTAAAATATAATACAATTTTTTGAAAAAGTTATTTTTTCTTTCCTTCAAGACCTATGTAACCCCTCAAGCTGGGAATAACCCCTTAATAAACTTTAGTTTGATTTTTCTCTTCCATTTGGCCGGTGACATGTATTTTTTTTGTAATTGATTTATATGATGCTAAACTATCATCTAGCGAAATTGAAGTAATTCTCCCGTTTTTTTAGTTTTCGATCCAGCCTCCTTAAAGAAACGGATTCCCCGATTTCGGCACAGTATAAGTAATGAATGCTCATTTCGATCTGCCCGAAACAAAAATATGAGATGATTCAAATATTTACAAGATATTATTATTATTTATTGTGAAATTTTGCCGCCCCCTAAAGTGCCTCCAATCGGCCTCCGTCCAAGATTAATGTTTTAAGGCCCATTCAAGACGAATTATTTTTTGCTGAGAGCAATGGCTTCTTCCTAGCCTTGCTACCTTTCAGCCCAGCCTCTACAAGTCTTCTTATTGTGATTTGAGCACTAATCGTTCTGCCTATCTGAGCAGATAGACCAGCAGCGAGCTCAGAAGACGTTTTTTTTCGATTTTGGAAGAACTCTTGAATCAAATTTCGGTCATCACGTTTCGAACTGACTTATTTTCTACCTGTTTTTTTGCCTATTACTGTGTGATCCAGTGTCCAGAAAACGTTTATTGCATTAATTACAATTTATGATTGTTGGGAACATATTGACAAACAAGATAAATCTTTCTAGGAATTATTTTATACGATACCTGCAAACAACTAGGGGCTAAGGCAGTATATGCTTTCACAATTTTGGAATGCACATCCAGAAACTATAGACAATAGTTTTTAAAAAAATTAATGCTAGGTTAAATTTATTAACGTTAAGCCTACAATAAAGCCCTTACTTACAGAAACAACAAGAAATTGGCGTACCTATTGACACTATACATATAAAAAATGTGCAGTCTACCTACACTCTGTTGCATAATGATACACACACTATAAAACTTACGAATACATATTTGGGTTTCTTGGAAATATTATTTAAAACTCTTTTAATTTACAGAATTAAAGTTCGTAAATATGCTAAACCACTAGTTTGTTTATACATAAAAGAATAACTAAAAGAAAATAGTTACACGCACTTCAAGAACTCCTTCACCTTCTTCGATATCGGTATTTCAATTATTACATTAGCAGGTACATTAGTATCCTGGTTACCCCCCATATTTATCAGTGAAACGAGAGACGCGAGCCTGCATTCAAAATCGATTACTTTTTTTTTTTTTAAATTATGCGCCCAAGCTTCCAAAATAGGTGTTTGGAGCTCCTCAATGCTGTTAAATTGCCTGTTTTCAGCGTAGATGCGTCGAACAAGGACCCTTCAGAGATTTTCAAGGGGGTTTGAGTAATGGTTTATTCGCTTTCCTTGCTAATCTTTAGAATACCTCAAGGAATACACCTAGCTTGTATAAATCAGAAGAACAATTGGAACATCGAATTTGTTACTTAAGATAAATATCGTAATTATTACAAAGAAATTCTGTACAATAAATTCTCAGCGTGCAAATTACACGGCAACATAATCACAATTGATAGCAAACACTATAAAAAAAACCGGGCAAGTGCATGCATCAACTTAGGGTTCCGTAGAATGTACTAAGTAGTAAGAGTTATTTTTGCTTTCGTCAGGATTGTAAAAATGAAAACAAGTAACCCTCAATGAAATTGAATTTTTTTATCGAAACTGTACAATTATTTATGAGTAGTTAGTTTAGTTTAGTTTGAAAGGGGGCGTTCAGGCTTGAAAAAGCCTATCGTTCACCGCGACCACTAGGATCTATTGTGAATCCCCATCAATATTTTATCCCAAATTTAGCCTCTTATAGAGGCCTAGGATTTTATTGGGAGTCGTTTTCCAAACCTGTTCAGGTGTTGGAAAGGCATCCTCTAATTGAGTTAGTCGGAGCCTTGCTAGGGCTGTACAGTGACAAAGGATGTGCACCGCTGTCTCTGGGGCTTCCGCACAGTAGCGACAGGTGTCAGAGTCAGCTTTCCTAATCTTTTTAAGGTGATACCTTAAGGAACAGTGTCCAGTGAAGAGCCCAGTAATAGTTCTGAGCTCCTGTTTGTTTAAGGGCGGGGTAACGTATTAAAAAAATTTAATTTTCAGTTTTTTTTTATTGTTTCATATGATTGTACAACATCTTAAGATTGTTGTGTCAACATTTCAAACAAATCGGAGTAAAACTAACTAAGATACAGAACTTTGAGCGTTTGTACCTCCGATACGGTTTTGTCTGCCCAGCAAACGCGTGGCGCGCGAACTTTGTGCTGACTTTGTGGTATAAACAAATTCATTTTGTTTTATTGTTTCATATGATTGTACAACATCTTAAGATTGTTGTGTCAAAATTTCAAACAAATCGGAGTAAAACTAACTAAGATACAGAACTTTGAGCGTTTGTTGCTTTCATGTATACTACTCGATTTTCAGGTATGCAAAACTTTAAAGCGATTTTCTGACGCTTGTCATTTTTAAAACCGGTGAACAGTTTAGAGCAAAATCTACTCGACCGATTGTTTTGAAATTTTGTATACAGCTTCTTTACATAAATGACCAGGTAACGCTGGGAGCTTTTTTTGTTTTTTTCATAATTATAGATTTTACAATAACAAATAGGTTCATTTTTTAGACGAAAATCGGTGTTTTCACTTCTAAGTGTCAGCAAAAATTGAAAAATCGAAAAAAAAAAATTCCCTCCCAGGAATACCTTTGGAAAGCGGTTATCTAGTGACACATTTTTTTTTTTTTAATTCAGATGATCCACTCTTCAGTAATATTGTTCACCGACAGACAACTTTTTTTCGAGGCGCCTCCGAAGAATTGCTGCCGTCGGCTTAATTATTTATATTTTGTTTTAAAATATTAAGGAAAATATTGTTCACAGGTTGTACTATAATGCTGCGATCGACTAATTAAATTTGTATTGCCTGTAACGTCTGGAAAAATTCTTGAAAAAGGGCCTTTTTCACGCCGAGTTAACGTTACCCCCCCCTTAAGTGGAGGAGTTTCTCGACCTTTTCATACGGTGCACCCATGAAGGTCTTTGATTGCCGGCATCCTGGGGTGTTATTCCAGTACCTGAGTCGGCTCCTCTTCTCCCAGCTTTCTATGGCCCACTTTAGGTGGCATTTAGACACGCCACAGAAAGGTTCTGGACCAGTGAGGGCAGATTCCGCCCCTTGTTTTGCCAAACCATCGGCTATTTCATTTCCTGTATAGCCTGCATGGCCTGGGACCCACATAAGGGTAACCCTGTTGTGGGTTGCTAAAAGCTTCAGGGATTCCAGGCATTCCCAAACCAGCTTTGAGTCTACACTCAAGGACTTGAGCGCCTTTAGTGCGGCTTGACTATCTGTTAATATAAAGATAGTAGAACCATTAATGGTTCTGTTGATGCAGGTATTGACGCATTCTAATATGGCCAATATTTCAGCTTGAAAAATGGTAGGGGTTTTACCTAGTGCCTTTGAAATGCGGCACCTTGGGCCATACACGCCAATTCCCACCCCTTTATCTGTTTTTGATCCGTCCGTATACCACACCATCGATCCCTTCGGTGGGGACGCCTCACTGGCTTGCCATTGTTGACGGGTTTCGATTACCACGCTAAATGGCCTTGTGAAGTCCAGCTTGGTTGTGGTCACGTCAGATATTTTGGTCATCTCCTCTAATCGAATTTCCTCGATTATCGCGAGATGTCCCACCAGGTCCCCTGGTTTGAAGACCATGGTTCTTTGCAGCCTAAGTGCTCCCAGGAGAGCATCCTTCTTAACCTGAAGATGTAGTGGTGTAAGATTAAGAAGGAATTGGATGGCTGCAGTTGGGCAGGTACTCATTGCGCCTGTGATTCCCAAACAGGCTAGTCTTTGCACCTTTTGTAGCTCGACTTCCGCCTTTTTTTGGTTTATTTTTGGCCACCATACAAGAGATGCATAAGTGACCATGGGTCTAATTATTGTTATGTAAAGCCAAAACACCATCTTCGGCTTCAGACCCCAAGTTTTACCCGCGAAGCTGCGATAAATGTAGAGTGAGGTGATCGCTCTTTTAGTCACATTCGACAGGTGTGGGTTCCAGGTGAGTTTAATGTCCAGGGTTACCCCTAGATACTTAACCTCACTTGAGAAACTGAGTTCCGTATCATCAAGTGTTGGAGCCGTAAGGTTTAGCTTCCTCCTCCTGGTGAACGGAACCAGAACAGTTTTGTTCGCATTGATGCTGAGACGATGTCTCAGGCACCAACCGCGAATCATGGACAGGGCTTCTTGCATTAGTGTCGAGACAGTATGGTCATACTTGCCTCTGACGGTGACAACTATGTCGTCTGCATAGCCCTGAACATTAAAGCCAGAGCGAGTGAGCTCCACTAGGAGATCGTCGACAACGATCGACCACAGTAGTGGTGACAGCACCCCTCCCTGCGGGCAGCCCATAGCGGCTATTACCGTTATCGATTTTTCCCCCAGATTCGCCGTTATCCTCCTGCTCTTGAGCATGGAATCAATCCATTTTACCGTGGCATGTTCGAAACCTCTTTCCACAGCAGCTTCTTTGATTGCCTCGAAGGAGGTATTGTCAAATGCTCCTTCTATGTCGGCAAACGCACAAAGGGCAATTTCCTTGACTTGAAAAGTTTTCTCAAGGTCCTTGACCAGTGTGTGAATGGCAGTTTCCGTAGACTTGCCAGCTTGATAAGCAAATTGCTTTGCATGGAGAGGTGATCTTTTCAGCACACCTTCATTAAGGTGTAGGTGTAAGACCCTCTCCATGGTTTTAAGCATAAATGATGTGAGACTTATGGGGCGAAAGGACTTCGCAAGCGTGCTAGGCCTCTTTCCTGCCTTGGGTATAAAAGTTACCCTTACGTCTCTCCAGTTTCTTGGAATGTATCCCAAAGAGTAACTAGCTCTAAATGTCTTGAGTATGGAGGGGAGTAGCTCATCTATGCCGTACTGAAGTAGGGCTGGGAAGATGTCGTCCCCCCCAGGAGATTTGTAAGGTTTGAAGGTGTTGATGGCCCACCTGACCTTATTGGGAGTGAAGATCCTCCCTGCAAGGCTTTTATTCCTATTCTGTGACCGGTAATCAGGTGTGTCGATCCCGGTAGGAATTTCGTTGCCTTGATTTATTATACGAGAGCCTGGAAAGTGAGTTTCCAGGAGGAGTTTAATTGTCTCCTCTCCACTCTCGGTGTAGGTTCCATCTTGTTTTTCAAGGGAGCCTATACCATTTGAGTGATCCCTAGATAAGACCTTATGGAGCCTAGTTGCTGCAGGAATCTGGTTAATTCCCTCGCAAAAGGTCCTCCAAGTCTTCCTCTTGGACTTCCTCAATTCAATGTTGTAACTTGTGAGGGCCCGCTTGTATTCAGCCCATTCACCAGAGCGTTTGGCTCTATTAAACAGCTTTCTGACTTCCGCTCTTTTCTTCTCCAGCTCCCTGTTCCACCAGGGCACAGTTCGTGTGCCCATTTTTTGTTTCACAGGGCAGCTGGTTTCGAAGGCTGTCATGATAGCTGTGTGGAGTTGCTCAGAGGCGAGGTCCAGTTCCTCTGCAGTGCTGATATGACTGCTGAGGTTGACGTCCTGTGCCTTTAGGAGTTCTCGATAGAGCTCCCAGTCAGTCATCTTTGGAACCCTGTGAGCCTCTTTTTGAGCTAGGATAGACTCAATGTCGAATCTAATATGCATGTGGCCCAGGTATTTCGTCGGAGTCCCCTGGGAAGTAGGCTGAGGCTATAACAGCCTCTACACTGCCTCCTGCAAAGGGGATCTCTACGGTCGCTGCAGCTAGGTCCCTGGTGATGAATTCTGGAAGCGGAGTGAAGTTTAAGCTAGCTTTGAGCAATAAGGCTGCTCTTGGGCTCTCGTGTAATGTATCATAAATCAACTTACACGAGTTAGTGGGCAGTCCTCGGATCCTTCCTTGGTGCACCCACGGCTCTTGAATAAGCGCCATACTAAGGTTCTCCACGATGAACCTCCTGCTAAGCACGTCAGACGCCGCTTTTGCATGATGGAGGTTCACCTGGACACATCTTAGGTTGGCGCTGGTCATATTCTAGGCCTTTTTAAGGGTGGGGCCAGTCTGCGCCCCTGCCTTGGCTTTAGGGCCAGGCCCACCTTTAGGCTTTCGCTTTCCTCTACGGAGGGTAGGAGCCCTCTTATCAGCCGCTTTGGAAGCTGCTTTAACAGGTCCCCCAATCTTGCTCGGTCCGGGCCCAAGGACCTTGGCGGACGTTGATGGTTGGGGGTCCCTTGTAGATGCAGCAGCCTGCCTCTCAGATGCCACCTTGGGTGGCCTAGTGGCCACTGGTGGTTTCTGGGGGTTGCTGCTGCTTGGGGGCTCGGTGGCAGTCTTGACACCGTCCGGCTGGGCGGGCTGACATCTGTCCTTGCCCCCCTTCAGTCTAAGCTGAACTTTGCCGAACTTGTAACTAATTACAAGTCCGGACTTCTTCAGCTGTTCGACTGATTGAAGGTCTACCGAAAGAGTCACTTCAGCAACTGACGAGGGCCTTTGCACTTTGCGTAGCACCTTCCATTCAGCCACATTCAGATCCTCATTCTGACCTTCTATCAGATCAAGGATCAGATCCACAGGGTCCTCCGAGCTTTGCGGGAAGTATCCGACCAAAATTTGAGGGCGAGGAATTTTATCTTCCTCTACAACCCTCAGATCGGCTCCTTCCCACAGCTTTAAGCGCCCAATTGCTCCCCTCAGCCACATTGCTGTAGCCTGATTGGCGCAAGTGAGAACCATCCAGCCCGGTCTACCTGCGATGCCGAGAAACTTCGGCTTTATAGAGCCCTGTTTCTCAGCAGCGATCCTCAAAATGATGGCAGTCTGAACGTTCTTTATTTGGTCCGTTGTCAGACTGTCATCCGGAAATTTGGCAGGGATGATCCCCAACCTGACGCTCTCGGTAACTTCCTTGAACGTAGGTTGAGGGCCACGCGTGGAGACATGCCTTTCGGCTTTCTCCTTCTCTGCCTTTGGTCTTTTGAGGCCGGGTTGAGCTCCACCCGGTGAAGAGTCGTCGGAACGATTCCTTTTCAGGCCTCTTTCCGCCATCCTCTCCATCGGCTTCCGAGCCAACTCCTTAGCCTCTTCCACTTTGTGGCCCTGCTGGAGGTACCACTTGTACCGCTTTTTAGCTGCCCCTGATAGTCGGGGCATGCGGACAGTGGGAACGAGAGTCGCATCAGCTGATACGGTCTCGCTCGGTTCAGGCGATCTCAGGAGCTTCTCCTCTTCCTGTGAGGATATCTCCATAGATTCGCCGGTACTTGCAGGACTAAGGTCTACTGCTTTCCCTAATGCAGGGATATTTTCCCCTTGCAAAGTTTTTGGAGCATTTTGAGGTGCGCCTCCCTCATGGTATTCAAGAACTTCAATTTTGTTCCCACGAGAAGCTAGGGAAAGGGTGGTCACCTGTAACAGAGCCCCGCATGTCACAGGAAGGCTAAATTAAAACTGAAGGTCGCCAGGTATTCAGAGTCCATCGTTCGAAGACACACTAACGCAGTGCCATTCATCCTATGGGCACGATAGGTTACACCCAGGATTGCGGGTTTTATCGAGTATGTCCCCTCTAGATCCGTGACGTTTTGTTCAGCGGTCATCTCATCCTGATGGATGAGATTTTCGCTTTAGCAGAGGTACCTCGAGCAGGATGTGATAGTGATCACTGCCACGATCATGGGACCATGAAATCAGATTCATGATGATGTCCCCTGGTGCTATTTAATGTATTCACACCTCACCTCCTATTTATGAGTAAGTTCTGCCTGGACATATGTAGTGGGCGAACGAGCGTTTTGCTACACCCTACGAAATCAAGCCAATTTGAAGTGAAAATAATGCAATGCAAGAAGATTGCTGCTAATGAAAACTGATAATTGTGGATACCTAAAAACCGTGCTAACGTACCTTGTTCAAAATACTTTTCCGTTTAAAATATTTATAGAGTACTACTACCTTCATTTTTCAAGATTTTTTTAATTAAATGGTTTGAATGCAGCTTCGAATCCGAAGTGTTTGGATCTTGAGAAGTGGGGTAGTCCATGGAATCCAGTTGCTACGAAGAATGTTAGACCCGTATGTGGCATCTGAGATTGTGAATGGGGCTTCTATATATTCGTATGCTTGCAGTATGGTAAAATATATGCCTAGTATAATAGTGAAGAATAGGTCTTGTACGGTTTGTGAATGATTGTTTTCAATTAGACTATGGTGGGTACAGGTAACAGTTACTCCAGATGCTGGTCTGATGGCTGTATTTCATAGTGGAATTTGGAAGGGGTTGAATGGGATAATTCCATGAGGAGGTCAGGTTATTTCTAGCTCAATATTTGGAGATAGACTACTATGGAAGAAGGCTCAGAAGAATGAGACAAAAAATAATACTTCAGAAATGATGAATAATACTATTCTTCATCGTAGTCCAATGGTTACGTTAAATGAATGTAATCCTTGAAAGGTGCCTTCTCGGGAGATATCTCGTCATCATTGATATATTGTTACTAGTGTGATTGTTGTTCCTATTATAAGAAGAAATGTGCTGTGTTGGTGGAATCATTCGGCTAATCCTGATACTATGGTTATTGCTGCAATAGCTCCTGTTAGGGGTCATGGGCTAAAAGGTGGTATGGGTGGTTGGCGTGTGTTGACATTAGTTTACTTCTGTCGAGTAAAGAGTGCTTAATACAGCGAATACGTATGATATAATAAAAAAAGTATATATAAAACCAAGTTTTCACTATTTTCACCAACTTTCACCAACCCGGCCCAATTTCCTATAGTTTGTCTTCTTCCTACCCCTGAGATACACTTCTGGGGGTGTCACCCCCCCACAACAAAACAGGTTTTCACCAATCATTCCCACATTTCACACTCTTCACCAACCTTTATTGCACCAACACATTCTACACTACCTCCCTTTTCCAGCGATACCCATAACATGGCACACGCATTACTAATAGTATAATTATGAATTTTTACAACAAATTTGCTCTTCTTCTTCCTGGACGCGACGGGAACGCGGTCGAACGGGATAAAAAGTCCTATAACCGTCTCCTAGTTCAAAGCTACCTCCCCACCAATTTTCAGCCAAATCGATTCAGCCGTTCTTGAGTTATAAATAGTGTAACTAACACGACTTTCTTTTATACATATATATAGATAACCGACTGCAGCACCATCTACCGGGCTGATTTGTGAATGTAAACCATCCAGGGCGCCACCCAAACGCATCCAAAAAAATTCATTCAAATCGGTCCAGCCGTTTAGGAGGAGTTCAGTGACATACACACGTACAGTAGAATTATATACATATACAGGGTGTTCAGAGGTGGGAGGGAAATAATGCAGGAGGTGAAAGGTCAGGCCGAGGCAAGCAAAAAATCGTATGGGTGGGGGGGGGGGGGGGGGGTCACCTAGCACCGTTCGGCAGTTACAGGGTGATTCGTAAATCAGGATGTTGCCTTATATGGGAACCGCTATTGTATTTTTATTTTTTTTTCTACGCATCGCAGCGACCCCAAACCGGTCTCAACAAATAACTATTCTGAAACCCTTTCCAAAAAGGTTAACACCGCCCCCCTACCCCCAACCCCTTGGCCACAATCACCTCTGGAAGTTGAAAAATTGAATTTTATTTCACGATTTTGCATCTTTCGCCCCACTTTTCTCCTAAATTCACGTTATTAACATACCTACTTTTTATTGTTTTTAAGTTTCCTATCTAATTACCTTTCAGAAAAGGTACAACATGCACAGGTAGAAAAAGGATACAAAAATCCTGAAATTAAAACATCTTCACAGGTACCTAAATACTTTATTGCCCCATAATGGAAAAAGTTGTTAAGTAAAGAATTTTAATGACAGCAAGTTCGGAAATGTTTATTTAGGAAACACAGGTAATAAAGTTTTATTATTTCAGAAAAACTGTTATAAAATACTAAATGGAATCTCGTTAAATGGCGTTATTAATTTATGATATCCAGTATTGACTTCTAAGTATCCTGACGCTCCGTGTCTAATACCTCCTATGAATTATGGTATAAAAATGGGTAGGTTTGAAAGGACACTGACCATAGTTGAAGAGGAAATTGATAAGAACGGGTGTTTAACACAAAACATTTAGACAAAATGGCAGAATTCACTGTTGAAGAGTATGCCGACATAATTTACGTGTACGGTTTAGTAGACGGAAATGATAGTGAGGCCTCACGGGAATACCAAAGGAGATTCCCGAATCGGCGTGTACCCGATAGAAGGGTATTTTCAAGGACTTTCAGGAGGTTAAAAGAAACCGGAAGTGTGACCACCCCTAGAGCAGAAGCGCGATCAGGAACTTCGGCCGATTCAGCGGAAACCGACCAACAAATTCTCAACATTGTCAAGAACAGCCCTGAAATAAGCATCAGACAGGTCGCACGACGGTTAGGATTGTCTGTAGGGAGAGTGTGGACCGTTGTGAACCGAGAGGGACTACATCCTTACCACCATACCCCGGTCCAAGCACTACATCAAGGAGATTCCGAAAGACGATTGCAGTTCTGCACTTGGCTGCTCGAGTCTGACATCGAAAACAGAAGGTTTATAGACCGAATTCTGTGGACGGATGAAACGCAATTCACCCGGGATGGCTTCACAAACTTCCAAAACCTCCATACCTGGTCAGATGTGAACCCACATAGGACAAGGTGTCGGTCCTTGCAGCAAAGATTTAGTGCCAATGTCTGGGCTGGCATCATCGGCAACCAGTTGATAGGACCCTTCATCTTGCCTCAAGTGCTGAATAGTCAGCTATATTCGGACTTTTTGGAGAATACCCTTCCGGATCTCTTAGAGGATATCCCCTTGGCCACCAGAAGCGCAATGTATTTACAGCACGACGGAGCACCTGCGCATACTGCGAACATTGTTAGGGCAAAGTTGAATGAACATTACCCAGAGCGCTGGATTGGACGAGGTGGACCGATTCTTTGGCCTGCTAGATCACCGGACCTTAATCCACTGGACTTTTTCTTATGGGGAATGATGAAAGATGATATTTACTCACAACCAATCAACACCAGAGAAGAATTAGTTACCAGGATTGGGACTGCAGCGACAAAAATACGGGAGAGACTGGCTACCATAGACCTCAAACGCGGAATCAGAAAAAGGCTACTTACATGCATCGAGACTGGCGGAGAACATTTCGAACATCTTTTGTAGCACATAAGTTTTAATTGTAATTAGTTTTTAAGTAAACAAAATTTATTTTTTAGTTAATTTAAGTATAATTTCTTAAAAATTCGAATTATCCTAATATTTTATAAAAGGATTTTTGTAAATAAATGTTTGCATCCTTTTTCTACCTGTGCATGTTGTACCTTTTTTGAAAGGTAATTAGATAGGAAACTTAAAAACAATAAAAAGTAGGTATGTTAATAACGTGAATTTAGGAGAAAAGTGGGGCGAAAGATGCAAAATCGTGAAATAAAATTCAATTTTTCAAATTCCAGAGGTGATTGTGGCCAAGGGGTTAGGGGTAGGGGGGCGGTGTTAACCTTTTTGGAAAGGGTTTCAGAATAGTGATTTGTTGAGACCGGTTTGGGGTCGCTGCGATGCGTAGAAAAAAAAATAAAAATACAATAGCGGTTCCCATATAAGGCAACATCCTGATTTACGAATCACCCTGTAACTGCCGAACGGTGCGAGGTGACCCCCCCCCACCCATACGATTTTTTGCTTGCCTCGGCCTGACCTTTCACCTCCTGCATTATTTCCCTCCCACCTCTGAACACCCTGTATATAAAGAAGATAGAAGGGCCTGTATTTCCTATTAGGGTTATATTAGCTGCTAGTCGTACAGCTAAAGTTCCAGGTCGGATTATATTACTAATTGTCTCAATACATACCATAAATGGTATTCTTGGTGCAGGTGTTCCTTGAGGTACTAGATGGGCAAATATATGTATGTTGTGAATGTTTGATTCATCCGTACACTATAAATGATAGTCATAGGGGTAAGGCTATAGTTAGGGTTATTACTATATGTCTTGTTGATGTGAACACATTAGGAAATAGTCCTATGAAGTTATTGAATATGATTATTGAGAATAGGGAGATGAATATTAATGTTCTGCCTCTTTTTCCTATAATTCCTAGAAGTCTTTTGAATTATTTTTGTAGGGTTATTATAATATTACTTCATATAATGTTATATCGAGAGGGTATTATTCAAAATGTGGGAGGTAGTATTAATAGTCCGATGAATGTTCTTGTTCAATTTAGGGATATATTGAATATTCTTGATGCTGGATCGAATACTCAGAACTTCAGTTTATGGTTTTTATATAGGATTTTGATTTTTGTGTTTTATTTAAAACTATATGGCCTTTCTTTTACATAAGGCACCATTTCGTTTTATCGCCATTTTTAGGGTTTCGTAGCTAAATGACAAAATCGAAACCCACATAGTTTCGTAATGTCCGTTTGGCCGTATATCACAGCCTTATAACTCCGCCATCTTTCCATCGATTCTGATAAAATTTTACATGCAGGTGTCTTCCTCCACTATTATTATTATATTATTTATGCATTTTATAATATAAGCATAGAGACCACGGCTAAGTGAACAGTAGGTCTCATTAATAGCTTGTAGGCGGGCTGAATGCTTCAAATAATGTCCTCAGCGGTTAATGGAATTTCATTTCGTTGTAACGCTTTCGGTTCCGCTATTAATAATTTTTTTGTATGAAAATTAATTTATGTCGTGGAAATTTTGTAACACTGTAAGGCCACTGTGACGGCCGAAAAAATGAGTGATTTTCGGGAATTTTTTAGACCGGGAAAATAAAGGAATATCAGGATCGTATTTTCTTTAATTTATTAAGTGTACATTGAACAATATTTACATAAATTTTTATTAAACAATATTAAATAGTTTTAAAGAGCCGTAGAGTCCAAAAAAAAAATTCCCCCTCCATGGTCGCATCGAGAACGGGTAATCCGAAAAAAAGTCCTTTATAATCTATAGGAATGTAGTTTTCTTTGTACGTTGCAGATTTTTTTATTTTAATTTTTCACAAACTGGCGACCAATTGAACATTTTTCCATTTTTTCGGCCTTTTTTTGTTTCAAAACAGCCTAAAAAATAGTAAAAATTAAATTTTTTTAAATCGGCTATGCTTAACCTTAGTCACTGCGAATACGAAACAAAAACAAAAAATTGAAAATCGGTTAATAATTGACCGAGTTATCGATGCGACCAGTTTGAAAAAAGTCATTTCGAGGAAAACGTGTTTAAAGTTTTTAGTCCATTTTTCTCGCTATCAAATCATGTATCTTTTAAAAATTTCATACCTACATATATTAAACTATCGAGTCCTGGACCATATGACTCTTCTTCCTCTTCATATCTCCAGGGGTCTTCTTGAAGTTCCTAATTTTTTCATTGACCTTTTCCATGCGATCCTGAGCAGCTTTTACCGGGTTAGAGTCACGGTCGGTGCAGTAGGAATAGAGTGTCTGTCCAACTTTGATGCCCAGTAAGGCCGTTACTTTTAAGGTTGCCAGTGCACCTTCATTAAATATTATTGCCGAAATAAATAATGCTATTTCAAAATAACAGAATAACTAAAACATTAAAGCTCTCGTTATTATTTTGGGTGAATCCACCAACACATCTTTCTAATAATGTAAGGTCGGAGAGGTCTTCATAAATCGGTAATAATGCTTCGGCAATATCTTCCGTGGTGGTTTATCAACAAACGAGTCCAAGCTATTAGTCGATACAGCTTTCTGGAACTTACACCAAGAATCAGCTCCTTCAGGGCAGATACAAGAAAAGAGTGGGTCTACCTGCTATCACTAAAATGGCTGTAACTCAGTCAATTTTTGAAATTTTGACCAGAAAGTTTGTACACATTTTTTCGAATATATAAACTTTAATTTAAGAGGAAAAAAACATTTTTTTTTTGACCCATTTGAAAAATAAAAAAAAATTCTAATTTTTGTTAAAGAACTTAGACAAATAAAAAAACATTCAAGGTCATATGTTGTTTTGTTTTCTTGTAAAAAAATCCCAAACTTTTGCTTTTTTTTTAATTCAGTTAGGAGAAGGTCACCTTTATAAGAAAACTTTCAACTGTCCAAAAATATGTCTGATCTAAGAGACAGATTAAAAATTTTAGAAAGATAAAGCGATAACTTAAGCCTACAGTTTTTCAGCAGAAAGTTACTTATAAGATCAGGTCCATGGAAGACACTAGCTTACTAAAGCATACTTCAACATCAAAGCAATCCAATTGAATTAAACCTATATTAACAATAGAAGATGCCCCATCGCAATAAGTTGAACCATCCGACATCACATCATTAGTATATAGAGACTCAAAAATTGTTTTAAGAGAAATTCAAGCAGGAAGTGATATTCTTTAATAAGCCATTTGAATGCAGTCAAATTTGTATCAACTTCCTTTTGCATTTTTTAAACTTATCAAGCCTTTGTTAAACCAAAGAGGGTGGGTGGCAGAAGATGGAAGAATAATCGATATATACCGTTTAATCTCATAGTGCAACAACTCAATAAATTTCGTATAAGTCAAATGCAAGGTATCAGAGCAACTTTTAAATTCAGTATTCCAAATCGATAGAATTGAAATAATTATTCAAACCAACATAATCAAAATTTCAAGTCTAGAAACCTTAGCAATATAACATAATTATCACTCATGTTAAGAAAAATTGGTCTATGATACATATCTACTTTATTTAGGGATAATAAAGCCTCTACAACATTAAAAATTAATTCAGAGCTTAAATATATTCAATCTAAGTACCTACCAAGACAATTACTTAAATCATTCACTAAATTTGTTGGAATAAGATAATCACCATCCGTGGAGGGCTCCCAGTATATATTCGGCAGGTTGAAATCACCCAAAACACAAATGTAGACAAAATTATATGGGATGTCCTATTAATACAGTGATTTACATAATTTAGAATAAATGTTTTTATTGTAATGAAAGCAATGTGACAAATACTTTGAAAACAGGTAAATTTTTATTATATTAAACGGATTCCTAATTATTTCTTGCATTGTTAAAATTATGGGACTGATTTTCTGAGTGATAAATTATAATAATATTTATTTTATTTGTTTTAAGCACGGCTAAACTGAAGGAATTTAAATTTGGTAATTATCATATGGACGAGTGAGTTTCGAGATATTTGCATTTGAAATGCAAAATGTGACACACTTATGCACTACGGCACACAGATAAATAAATTGTTTATAGGGTAAACTAAGGATAGATGCCCCACTTTTCAAATTTGTAGTATTTTACTTAAGTGGTTAAGAATTAACTGATAAATTTTATCCTGCATATAGCTTAGTCTATGACAATTGATAATAATTTATAATATTTAATAAAATCAGACATAAACTAAGCGTAAAACAAATTTCTTAAAGCACCAACCTTAAGGGTATAGATGCCTAATGCGTGGGATAGATGCCCCAATGATCAATCTAGCGGCACGGATCGATGCCCTTATTATTAAACAGCAAAATTGTGTTTTTTTACATTTTAATTTGAAATAAAGGAATTAAACTTTAAATCCAGGTCAACGTTGGGGTTAAATGCGGCAAATATGGCTATATCAAAAACCAGAAAAGCCCTCGGTGCACTTTTGTCTACTTTAAATAGAGCGAAAATTGACTCCTGGGAAACCAGAGTCAAACTATTCGACACTACTGTACTTTCAATTCTTCTATACGGAGCTCCAGTATGGGGCTTACGTTATGTGGAGGAACTGGAAGTTATCCAAACAGACTCTTTCAAGAGACTTTTATTTCTTCCGAGAAATACTCCTCATTGTATTATTAGATTAGAATGTGGCGCTACGCGTATTGCCCTGAAACTGTTATCTTTGACATGGAAATGGATTATAAGAGTGCTTGGAATGGAGGATGGCCGACTTCCAAAAATTTGCCTAACCAAGATGCAGAGCTCAAATCTCAACTTTAAATCCAAAATACAATTGGGTCGGTCAACTGAAAAATATGTTATGTAAGATTGGTTATTCTTGGATTGTAAAAGAGACAGACCCAAGGGTATGGATTTCAAATGAAACTAAAGCTTTAAATTTGTATGCTAACTATCTACGAGCTCTGGATTATGAGGAGGCAATAAATTGTAATGCCTTGCAATTGCGTTTCGACTATTTGCATACGACACCTTTTTCAAATTTTCGCTGTCCTCCTAACTTTTGTAAGCTTTTAGCACAATTGAGAATGTCTTCAAAATACATTTGTAAAATAACTTTTTCAAATCACACTTTTATAGTCAATCCTAAAGAAAAATGCACAATTTGTAATTTAAATGAAATGGAAACTCTAGAACATATCATACTGAATTGTCCTCAATACGCGCCTTTCCGAACTCACTTTGTGAAGCCTCTGTTGAGTGCTGATGAAATCGCAGATGTTGATATAAATGTAAATGTAAATAACGTATTATGTGATATTTTAAATTGTGAAACTGTAGTTAAGATGAGAAAAGTTTACTTTTATCACAGATAAGATAATTTATCTTATCTGTGCTTTTATATTGTCAATTGTATGCGCCTTAGAGCTTTTTTGCGAAACGAGTAATTATTACATGTATTTATTTTGTTTGATTGTTCTACTTTAAGAGACTCTGTATAAATATATAAGCATTTATTTGTAAAGATCACTATGTGGCATAGCAAGATTATGGGGACTTATTGTAACCCCCGATTATTTTAGCAATAAACGAACTGAACTGAACTGAATTAAACTTTAAAAAATTAAATTACAAAGTGTATGGAAATTAATGGATTAATTTCAAAAATAGCTCTTTTGACCTCGAGTCAGCTTATGCAAGTCCATGTCGAATATTCAATGCATCAATTTCATGGATGTCAACTTGCGTCAATTGACCTTTGGGTGCCTTTGCACCGTCAACTGCAGCTCCTGTTATGCAACAACACTGACTGGTTACCGAATTGCGGTTAGTCGCTGAAAAAAAATTACACACACAATTACACTTACTTGATTTTGCCTCATAACTTCAATTCGCTTGCAAGGAAAAGCTAACGTCGGATGCAAACCTACAACATATGCATTCGTAGGTAAAAGTGGTTTAATTTACAACCACTTCACCTTATTTACTAAAATTAGATTTGAATTCCTATAGGAACTAATTTTCTGTATCAGAAGTTTCTCAAATAGCAAGTTGTTGTATTTTCAAGAAGCCTAGAAAATAAGAATGCACCTACTCTTTTGCATAAAAGCAACATAAAATTCTGAAAAGAAAAAAAGGCTTAGCAAAGTAAAGAAACCTTTCAGGCGACAAATTTTGAAAAAATTTGTTTGCAAACTGGTCATAGAAATGTCAAACGTATTCTTTTTACGGTCAAAACTAACCGAAGGACTCTCTTGTACGGTTCTTTTACGATCCCGCACAAAGTTCCTTCATATTACTGTAAGGAACCTTGAATGGGTTAAAACAAAGCCCACAATGACATTTTCACTTTTCACATGTGCGGCCAGTCATACTGAACAGCAAACTTTCAAAAAGCCGTGAAATCGTGCCAAGACTGAAATTAAGCTCGTTACCAACGGAATGAACATTTACAGAGAAGAGAAGGAGACGGGCACAGGCTTCCTAAGCTCCTGCACAGGCACCGTGCACAATGATTATGCCACTGAGGGCACTTCTCGTACGACTGTGGGAGTCCACAAACAAAGCAAAACATGCCTTTCTTTGGGGCAATAAGAAAGTAAATTAGAAAGCTGCACGGAGCTGTCTTGGGCATGACTGGAATTAATATACAATCGCACCAAGACCTCCCGTTTGTCGCCCCACACCTGACCAGCAGCGAAACGTTGTACATATGTGTACCTAAATTCCAGACCACGGTGACCACTTGTGCCGTGGATGGATGGCTGCTGTGCATGATGCCTTATGCAACCTCAGGTATAACAAGTAAACATCAAGGATGCTCTAGCAAAACTGTCTTCAAGACATTTAGACACACATAGGTGCTGTCGCTGGTAAAGGATGAACACCGTGTGTCAAAGTAAAATTTGTTCGCAGTCAGTCAGTCAGGTGCAAGCTGCTCTAATTGAAGTACGCTCATAAGCCTGCCTCAGGCTAAGTGCACCACTGTAGCATTATTTTATTGCCCGCCTTCGTGCTCCCCAGCCTTACACCCATCTGTCATCAGTATGAAAAGAATTGCTTTCCGCTAATGAATCGCTGTACTGAAGCACTTTTGCCTTAGGACAGCACAATTGTCTCTAGATACTTTTGGGCTGTAAGTAGGGCAGACTTCTTGCTCAAGTTGTAAGTTGTGCCTTTGAAGTTATGGGATGATGCAAGCAATTTTACAAAGCACGAAATGAAGAAATAGTCCGAATGAGCTTCCAATTGGGCTTAATCGCAGGTACTGTCCAAAGGGTCTTCCAATAAGGACGCTCGACTTTTAAATATAAATAAAACAGTTGTGTGTGAGGTATTCACTCCCTTTTAATTTTATTTGAAAGAATATTTAAGGGCATTAAGTTTAGAATACAATGCCGCTCAAGTGTCCGCTGCAGCTTTGCTTGATGGGACGTATTCGGGAGGTACAATTTTCGATGACTTTGCTGCATAAATCTTGTTGAATTTGCTGGATGGCGTTCGTTATATTGACGTTGAGGGCATTCATCATTTGCGGTTTACTCGGATGGCCTGTGATTTAAGATAAGTCCAAAGGAGGAAATCTAAATGCGTTAAATGGCACGATCTCGGTGGCCAGTTCACGTCGCAGTCGCGAGCGATTACCATGCACCCAAATCGCGCATGCAGAATGTCCATCCACGCACAGCAGAAATGTTTTCAGCAGATGTCGGCTTACTTACCGAACCGGTTGACTCCAATTTGGCCACCAAAAGTCGAATAGTCGACTCGGCAGAACGGTTGTAGCAAGGATAAAAATCACGCAACGTGCGGAACGATTCTTGAACGGAGACCTGATTTTGATAATAAAATTTGATGATTTTCGCACGTCTTTCAACGCTATAACCTTCTATGGTTCTTCTATTTGCCACACACTACTGAACAATCCACAACAAATCTGATAGATATTGTTTTAACATCATTGCTGCTATAACCTGAAAAATTTCAAGCGTCCATAATGAAAGACAGTATTGTTTCATCTATTTAAAAATTTGCATTTCAAGTCAGAACAGTCAGAACCCACAAACTCATTTGCAATTTTACCGCAATCTAGACCAGCCACTGCATCTATGAGCTCCTGGCCAGCAGCCCTGAAGCTCGTTACGTTATCGCTATTTATTTCTAAGGGAGCTCTCTCTTTCTTACTAAGAACCTTTTTAAGGCAAAAATAGACTGCTGATAGACTGTGTGCAAGTTCTATATGGATCGCTCGAACCGTGAGGCACGTTAGCAGTACCAGTTCCCCTACCAACTCTGGTGATGCTTCATATCCACTGGAGACAGTTGCTAGATCTGGTAAGGATTCCAATTGAGTTTCGAGAACACTCCATAGTTTCCCTTGTAAGACGAATATATTTTTCCTTGAGTCCAGTTTTATTAATAAATTCGGCTAACGTGCGGACTAGCTTAGTCCACTGGAACAATCGGCTGTGGTCAATCATACTTATGTTCATCTTGACTTCCTGGGTAATGTGTACTCGGGCCTCTTCTGTGGTGCTAAAATTCAAGGGTTCGTCTATTGGCCACTGCTCTTCATATTTATAAAGAAATGTTGACCCCTTATACCATCGGCTATGTGGCTCAAATTTGTGGCTACTCTTCCATTTAGAGGCCTCATCTGCTACGTTTTCCTTACTGAAAATCCATCTACAGTTTTTTATATCAGGCCAAAAAATGTTTGTATCGCCTTTGTTCGGAGTTTATCCGTTATTGCTCGCATCTACAAACATGTGCACTTGCACCTTGGTCGCTGTGGTTCGGCAGCTTACCCATTCTTGCCAATTTTAGAAGTGATTTCTATTTATTTCGACGCCCCATTGAATCGAGGAACGCCATATTTTACGCTACAAATTTTTCGGTTCAATCACGACGGTGGCAATATGACCAAGTGGATCAAAAACACTCATCAGGGCTCTTTGTAGAACATACCTCGCTGGAAAGACCTCCCTCTTTGTAGCACATACGGAACGGAGAGAATTCCTGTCTTAATAGTAAGGGAGCCCACGATGCTAAATGGTGATTTACTCGAACGTGGTGGGACCTATTGAACTTTGAAGATTAGATGGTAGACTGAAAAAAAGGTTATATCATGTGTACCATTTCAGCATATCATACACAAAATCGGGGGTCAGGTGCGAAACAATTATTGTTTCTGCTTATCTGCCTTATGATTCAATCGGCCCACCTCCTACTTGGGAGTAATGTGCGATACGCTGGATCCAATAACTTAGGGCTGATCATCGGCTGCGACGCCAATGCGCCTATGGGGAAGCAGCAAGTGCAACTCTCGTGAGGAGAAGCTATTGGATTTTATTCTACGTACGATCTCGTGGTGAAAAACGTATGCAAAGACCCAACCTTCATCACGAGGAGGCGGAAAGAAGATATAGACTTGACACTATCCAATAGGAAAGCAGAAGGTCTGATTACCAAGTGGCTAATCTCTTTCGTACCACAGATACCTAGAGTTCCAGCTAGCTGGTGAGTCAAACTCGATACCGGCGGACCGGAATTCTAGGAATACTGACTGGGTATTTATCTCAGTAGTATAAATACAAGGAGGTACTGGGGAATAAGCTAACCCCAGCGCCTAAACTGTACTCGAGTACTAAATAGAGCATTAAAAACTCAAAAAGAAGATGACTGGCAAGCCTATCGCACTTTGCAGCAAAACTATAAGAAAGAGATTAGATCTTCTAAACTCTAAACTTATAGGAAATACTGCGAAGAGCTAGAAGGGATGAAGAAGGTATCACGACTGCATAAGAAAGTGATGTCGTAGCCAAGGTGGACTCCATTCGAAAGTCTGATGGTACACGGACTCCAAACAGGAGGTATTCAATATTTTATTTGAAACACATTTCCCCGGTAGCAGAAATAGCTATCAGCTAGCAGCCAAAGCGCATGGGGTAGACAACGTACTAGAATGTTGGATACACTCCATGCTACTACTAAGTGACTACTAATCGCGGACGGTGCGGGCGATTCCAAGGCTGAGGTAGGCAGAGGATGCCCCCAAGGAGGCGCACTTTCGCCCCTGCTCTACTGCTATCTAGTAGACTCGCTATTGGATGAGTTACAGACTCTCAACGTACACGCGCATCGTATGCCGATGACGTGTGTGCTCTAGTTTGTGGACACTCACTAAAGATAATTTGCCATAAAGCGCATAGGACTTTGGATAGTATCCAGAACTGGTGTGAGAAGCACGGGTTATCAGTGAACCCTAGTAAAACGACGCTAATATTGTTTACTAGGAAAAGAAAACTGAATAACCTTAAAATTCCATTATTAAAGGGTGTCAAAATCCAACTCTCCACTGGGGTTAAGTATCTGGAAGTAATCCTTGACCCTCAATTTGCGACCACTGGAGATCACAATCCAGAAAGAAGCAATGAAGGCAGTCTGTCGTTTGAAGAGACAAGGACTCTGGCACGACAACCACAGAAACGGCCATGGAGATCTATCACGTAGGCTCCAAAAAAACTGTGACTCGTACAGTATGTCAATGGATGATATGGATAGGGGATATCACGTTGATATCCCGAATAGAGAGGCCTGGGAAGCTCACACCATCTACTGGAGAGTTTTTCCAATCTCTTTTATACAGACGGCTCAAAAACCTTCGGTACGTGCGTTGGATGGCGTTTGAGCAACGAGATGAAATACTCATATCCTCTCAGAAACTTTGCGTCAGTTTCCAAGCGGAAATCTTCGCTATTCTGAGTACGACAAACTGGATAATTGATCAGAGATGGCATGAAATCGCACTCGAAAATTGTCTTGGAATGTAAGAAACGATTGCAGTCGGCAGCTCGCTACAATGGAGTCTCTCTTATATGGGTTCCTAGTCATCAAGGCATCGAGGGCAACGAAAAGTCTGAGAGCCTAGCAAAAGAAGGCGCAAAATGCAGCGCTTTTGGACCGGAACCACAGATTGGCGTGAAAAACCCGGAATACCCCCGTACTCGAATGGTGCCCTACGGGACCCTATTACTAAGCCTCCGCTGTCCGTCTGTCTGTCAGCGGGCTGTATCTCATGAACCGTAATAGGTAGAGAGCTGAAATTTTCACAGTGGGTGTATTTCTATTGCCGCTATTACAACAAATAACGAAAAAACCAAGATGCCGAATTTCAAAATAGCCGCCATGCTAATTAGAAAATAAAAATTTCGATTATGTTATTGCGCCTCCCTTGTGCGAGTCCGACTGGAACTTGGATGGTTTTTCATTCTTCTTTTACTCAGCAACTTTTTTTACTATAATATACATATATTCATGTGTTGTGTAATAAGGAGCATACTTTAAAAACATTTTTTTGTTTGATTTAAAAACTCTCCGTACCTTCCTCTTTCAAACGCCGCCGCCCCCTAATCTGTCAGTTAAAATAAGCCGCGCGTCTGCGGAAGCGTCTGCATTTCGTCTCCAATCTGGGCAATGTGGAAAGTTGAATAATTAACCTTTTAACTTCAAATTTGGAATGAAGCCAGCTGAACCTGAGATATGTTATGTCTTTATTCGGCAAACCACCAAAACTTGCCCTGAAAATTCTTTTTTTATTAATAGCTTTATTAACTTCAAACAAATTTTTTTCTTCCACTAACTTAAATTTTCCACCGAATATTAAAAGTTTGCCGGATTCCAACTTCCAAAAATCCTTTTTTTCTGATCCATCGTTGCTGATCATGCAGGAGTGCCCACCGGTCAATACGGTCCTTCGCAGTGTTGGCACCCTTGAAAGCTTCCAAATGAGAAAATTTATTTTATACTACTGTAATTTGTAGCAAATTACCATCTACCATTAAAGGGATATTTCAGTTTGTGTTGTTGGTGTTTTTTTTAATTACCTAAAATCATTTCTTTTTTGCGACTGTAGACCACTCTTC
The DNA here is from genome assembly GCA_947538895.1 of Neoitamus cyanurus. NCBI lineage: Eukaryota > Metazoa > Arthropoda > Insecta > Diptera > Asilidae > Neoitamus > Neoitamus cyanurus. The sequence continues at coordinate 38,334,495 of OX384542.1, forward strand.
CCTTTTAATAGATTGCTGCTATTGAAAACTGACTCATATGGATATGTATGGTATAAAATTTGTTAACATGTTTTGTCAGAATATTTTTGATTAAAAATATTCATGAAGTGCTACTGTCTTGATCTTAATTATTATTTTTTAATCATATGGTTGAAAAGTTGGGTGACACATTACGGCTTTCGGAGCTTATAATTATTTCGTCAAATATTCACCATCGGGAAAAAGTCCCTTCAGAACCTTTATTGCACTTTTAAAGATCTCTCCAACGATTCCCCATACAATTGGGGCGAAAAGAAAAAAATACATGCCTCAGTTCTACTCACATGTGTGGAAAGCTACCCCTAATTGTTTTTGGTTTTTTTTGTTATTTCATTACATAATTCATATAAGACACTTACCTTCAAAATTTCGTCAGAATCGATAGAATGGAATTATAAGCTTGTGATATAAGGACAGACGGACATTATGAAATTATAAAGATTCCGTTTTTGGCCATTTGGCTACAGACTCCTAAACAAAATAGTATAAGTTGCCTTCTGCAAATTTTACACAAACTTCAGTTCAATAAAACCTAATCTACTAAATTTAAACCCTGCGGCTCCAGGTAAACTTATCTAACCTCGACCACGGCAATATAGCCCCCCATTAAATCCAATAAAAACCAATAGGAGGTATTTTTCTGTCCTGTAAAAGAATGGCACCCCAAAACGTCCTCGTCAGTCTTCTGATTACTCAGCAGACGGAGACAAATAAAGGAAGCGTGGGCCTCGAGCAGTCCTGTATCTCCCTCCGACCGCCCGTTCACCCTGCTCTGGAAATCCTGGATCTGCTCTTCTTTATGTACGATGATGCATTGCTTTTTCTATTTATTTTCTAACTCATACCAGCGTACGGCTCCAAAGAGGGAATAGTTCGCAAATAAATCCCAAATTTTCTCCCGAAGATTCTTGTGATGGTAGCACATGTCTCATTAAGGTAGCAGTGACGCAAACTTACGTGCTTAGCAGAGCTTTCCATAAAATTCGGGCATTGTCCCGGCTATGATGTATGCGTTTATACTCGCAAAGCAAAGGGTGTGTACCAGTGCACAGAACTTGAGATAGGCCATTGAAGTCCTCCATCAGACTGCCGATATTTCGCTGTATGCATCCCCCCTCCCCCCATGGGTGGCTAGAAAGGTTATCCGGATAGGCTGTAGGTATTTGTTACCGTACGTGTAGGCACCCATATGAGGACTAACACACACATTATTAAAGATAATATAATGACAGAAAAGTCCTTCGGGTTCTCGAAGTTCGTCGGGCCGCACTAGAGTACGCTCTTCAGCGGCACCTTGTTTCGGTAAGCGTTGAGAGATGGCCGCTCAGTCGAACGGACAGACAGACGGACAAGCAAGCCGGTTCTTGAAGGACTTTTAAACTAGACGCTTTTACACACTTCCAACATTTTTCAGGGCCACCTCATCACATCAATTTATTGGATACATATGCGGGTGAACTTGGTTGTGTTCCGGGAGGCGCGTCTAAGTCTTTTTGTCGTGCCCCCAGCTCAGCCTGTATAAACCCAACAGCTGCGTCCTGGTTGGCGTTGCATTTCAATGAGGCCCACAGATGCAGCAAGGACGAGTCGTAAATGGAGAGGAATTAACCCTTTTGCGGTGGAAAGTTTTTCTTCAATTTCACTGCCAGCACGAGGATGGCTCTTAAAATAATTGAAAAAAGAACGGAAAACACGAAAAACTTGTTAAAGCGGTGGATTCATGGTCTGCTGGCATTCAGTGGGGCACTGGAATGTGCCACTATGCCGTCGCCGGCAGATATTCAGGGCAATGGTTTACACGCTGGGGAATCCCTTTTTACGCCCTTTTTCTTTAACCACTTGTACGTCCTTATAGTGTGGTACCATCATGCATCACATCATGCTATTTTGCATTCAATGCAATAAGGTTCCAGCGACGGGTATACCGGGCATACGAAAAATTTAATCCAAATGGGAGAAACGGCAACTTTCCCCAAAATAAGTTGCACGACGTGGTAGGCATCCAGACGTTTTGAATTGTATGGCTTTTGCATTCAGGGTGCTTGTGAATCTCCCGTAATTTTATCCGAAAATTTCATAATAATTAATATTGTAGAATCTGAATTAAGGTGAAGTGATAAACAGAAGATCAGTTGTACATATCCAGCGAATTACTCAAATAGTATTAACATTTATGAAGATCAGGGTTATCGATTTCCCTATCTTATATGCGTTTCGGCCCATGAATAATTAATTGTTTGTTATAAATATGTCGTGGGAAGCCAGTTTTGGGAAATTGCAAGTTTTGAGATTATATTTCCAGATTTTCAAGCCAACTCAGTCGTTGGTCAACACTGCCGAGGGACGACCGCTGCTGTTCGGTCAGTACCATAGTTTCGTTGTTATGACGATGCGTTGCGCTCGAGAGGCGCATGTTTATCTCCCGTGCAACTTTTATGCATTTCTATGTGATTTAGTTTTTGTTACTTTTTATTTATTTCTACATAAATAAAGTAAATATAAAATTAGGTTATTGTTACTAATTAGTTTTAATTGTTCCGAAATTCCCGAAGAACTGAAAAACACCCGTTCTAGACCAGTGGGTTCTATGGACCTTTGACCCTACTATCATACAAGCCGAAGCCGTCGAAGATGGTGTATATGTTGTCCTCATGCGATGAAGGCGCTGTTATAAATCCTACAACTGGTAAACCTGAGATCATTATGTTCTACAACCAGACAAAAGGCGGCGGCGACACATTTGACCAGATGTGTTCTTCGATGTCTTGTTCTAGAAAGACTAACAGATAGCCAATGACAATGTTTTATGGCATATTGAATACAGCTTTTGTCAACTCATATGTATTATAATTTAGACACACAATGTTATGTCAAAACAAGAAAAACCATTAAACCGAAGAGAATATATGAAAAAACTAAGTACTGAACTGTCTACACCGTGGATGAGATCTAGATTGGAAATCCCTACTTTATCAGGGCGTTGAGAGAAAATATTGAGAATATCCTGCCACAAACTAATCAAGACGCTTCTCGAGAAGCTGAAGAGGAACCTCCGGCTAAAGTTCGGCGTTACTGTAGCTTATGTACAACTAAAAAGAAAAGAATGTCTAAGATGACATGTACAAAATTTTAAATGACAGTGTGTGGTGAACATAAAAAAGATGTTTGCAACAATTGTCTGTAACTATAATTTTTTTCAGTATTTCTTGTAACTTGAGACTAAATATATAGTCATTCATTAGTTAGTAAGAAAGAGAAACTATAAATTTTACTTATTTAAAAAAAATTCTACTTAAATATAAGGCAGTGTCTATTCGCACCCGATTTTCCCGTGTAAATACACGGGTACAATGGCAGTGCGAAAACATTTCAGTGCGTAGATATTTTGAAAAAGGCAAATATTCACTCAGTAGTCCATGCATTTCGCGGATTTCGGTCGTACGGATAGACCCACACATGGACATAGTTGGGTGCAAATAGACACTTCCTAAATATAAATACTTCTAATTGTTGTTACTTTTTGTTAAGGGTTTAGAAAACCCTACATAATTTTCTTAATAATAAAAATAATAATATACATTTGTGTTTAATTAAATTCTTATTAATCTAAAACCTCATTGAAATTACAATAAAAAGAATAATTATTTCAGTTTGTAAATAAATAGGTTTTTAATATTGTGCGCCTCTGAGGCGCATGTTTATCTTCTCAGTACTATAAAATAAGGTTATCTTTCTAGGGTTAAGATTATTTTGAATCTAGCTTCTATCAAAATATCCAAATTACATGTGTGTGAATAATGGTCATCAAGAATTAATAGAACAGGTGAGGCTTCGGTTGGGTGGGTCTCGTCAACGAAATGTAGAACCAGTCAGTGAACAGATTTGCCTGAATACATCCTGATAGGTGGCATCTTCCTATAGAACCTGGCGCATCTCCTTTCATCAACGATTGCGTCATGTTTTTGCGTGGAAATATCAGCAGCGGTGGAATAAATATGCCACTTGCGCTCATCGCTGATACCACTGTCACCAATGATCCACGTTCAGCCGCAGTTATACTACCTACTTGTCTTTTGCCTCGCAGACCAATTACTTTAACTATTTTACTCTGTACGATAGATAGCCCGGTTTCGTCGACATTAAAAATTCTCTCTGGACGATAATTATGTTTTTGGAATTCTTCTTCAAGGATATCAAAGAATTTATCCACTACTTCTTTATTGAAACCTTGAGCCCGAGCATTGGAAGTTCCTGTTGGTGATGGAATGGAAAGTTTATCTTTGTGGCGTAATAAGAAATGATCAAGCCAAGCTCGAACGGCTATGTTATTTCTAAACGGATGTTCGATATTATTTTTCACAGCCAACTGATAGGCCATTTTACGAACATCCTGACGGGTCAAGCCATAGAATTCTACGTAAAAGATTTTTAGCAGATCTGCTAACCTGTTAATTTTAGAGATAGCAGATGTCAAAAAGAATCGTTGTTCTGGATAGCAGATTTGTGGAGAATGTTTGGGATAGCAGATCTAGCAAGCGAGAGACTTGTCAAAGATTCCTATAGTGGCGCGGATGATGCACTTCGTCAGTTTCTGGAGGAGCTACCACAGCTATGTGCGTGTAGTCGATGCACCCAATGGTGTTCTCCAACCCAAAAGTCGACAGAAACCCACTTTTTGCGACATTTACATCATTTGGGGTTTGTGGGAACATATGTATGTAACTAAATGATGTCTGTAAATGGTAGACGATAAGCTCTGCTACGTGCTTCATGCATCGGGAAATCGAAGGCTGGCTTAAATTTATAAGATTATGCCATCCAGTAGGCTTTTGATAAGAGCCGTGAGCAAAGAAACTTAAGGCAGGCCCCCATAGAAAGCGTCGCGCGTCGCTTTTCTCTTAAGTAGCTCTCTTACGACGCGCTGCCGCGCGAAATATAGAAGATTCCTCTAAAATTCTCTCTCGCGACGCGCTGCCGCGCGCTTCGGCTATGGGTTAGCTCCCATATGCATGCATGTATTCAATAGTTGTGCGGCGCCGCACAAAGCGACGCCTGATGCCGACGGACTCTATGGGTTCAGGCCTTTAAGGCCCAAACCCATAGAGTCCGTCGGCATCAGGCGTCGCTTTGTGCGGCGCCGCACAATACGAAATTCCTTAATAAAGGCCTTAGAGGGAATGCGAAAAGGGTTGCTGGCATCCCTTAATGACCGGAGGATTATTCTTGGATCTGATATCTATATATATTAAAATGAATTGCTGTGCGATACGTCTCGCTAAAACTCAAAAACGGCTTGACTGATTTCGATAATAATGTTTTTTTTTTGTTCGCTATAATTAATACAGGGGAGGTTCGGGAAACCCCAAAGGAATAGCCGGAAAATCGAAAAAATCGAAATTTCCGTTTTGTATAGGAAGCGAATTTTCCAACCTCAAGGAATCTTTATGAAAAAAGCAATTGGAGGTTTTCGGGGTTGCAGATCTCGAGCTTGCATTCAAAATTTTGGAATTCCAGATGTCGGATCCAATATGGCGACCGAAAAAGTTAAACTTCAAGGGATTTCCCTGAAAATCCGCACTAGGAAATTTTCGGGATCATTGATCTTGAATCTGCTATTCAAATTTCCAAATATGAGACCACCCCCAGCCCGCTGGGAGATATAGGAGAGGGGGTGCAATAAGGGAGTGGTGTAAAATGAAGAAAACTAAATTTAATAATACTGTTGGCATAAATATCTAAAACATGTGCAAAACGAAATAGGAAAATGCCGGGTCACTTAGGAGAGGCGGTGGTGCAGTAGGGAGGCGTTGTAAAATTAAGGAAAACAAATTTAATAGTATCCCGGGAAACGCCGGGTCCGGGCAAGCTAGTGCTAAAATAAAAGAAATTAATACAAAGAACACGTATCTTAGTATTTTATTCTCACTTTTCGGCCCTTCGTGCTCTTTGTAAAACTGTTATTACCATAAAATCAAGCCCATTATCCATTTTATATATAATATATTCGGCGACTTTGAACGAATTAAAATGATAATATAATTCCGTACCGTATTACACCTGACACAAGACAAGTAGCAATTAGCAGGTTAACAGCACCTCTGTGAGGTGCTGTTAATTTAATAGACATTTAAGGCTACAACCGTCTGTTATGCTTTTAACCAGAATACGAAAATCTGTTAATTTAGCTCTCCAAGCAAGTTAGCAGATCAGATGTAGTTAGCAGCTGTCAGTTCTGCTATGCAGAATAGTAATTTATGCTATCTGAGTAGATAGCAGGTTAGCAGCTGTTAACTTTTACCTATAAAATGGGGCCCTTACTTTCCATAACGAGAGAGAAGGCTTTCTTGAAGGTGAGATGGCAGGACTGGTCTTCTTCCTATAGTAGTATTTACAACCTCATCGGGAGGCTGGTCACTGTGCACAAACCTTTGCAGAGTAATTTTTGGGACACTATACATAAAGTTTAACCGCATTTTTCAAACCCATTTTCTTCTCTCTTACTGTAAAAGCAGCTTCAATCATATTATTCCTGGTCCGATTTTTTCTGTTCGACTTCGGCTTTGGTGGCAATTGAGGTCGAGGCATGACTGGACCCAGAAAAAAAGTGATGTTAAATGCATTGCGGGTAATTTGGAACCCGGTTCCATATTAACCTCACCTATGGGGCTCCAAATTTAAAACCTTACTATGTTAGCAAATACGTTATCAAGAAAACTGAAGCTAGTTAAAATAAACCTTAAAACTTACCTGTGACAATCTGAACTTATGCCCTATGATTTCCATGTCTTTTTGCGATTCTTTGTGCTGTTTTTTTCAGGTATGGGGCTGAAGGCGGAACACATTTAATTTCTTGCAATCCATTATTAGTAAAAAAGTGTTGTGATCTGTCTACGTTACTTCTTCACCCGAAAATATTGTTTTATTCTTATTAAAGTTCCTCAATCTTTCTTATAATATATAATATAAGTTAAGAAATTCTAGATGCCATATTGAATTCGTGATTTTGAAATTCTTTCCAACAAAATTAAAGAAATTTATATAAATACATATGTATCGTATTCGTTCGCTCTTCTAGGTCTTTCATACCATAATACATTTTAGTAAGTTTGAAGTTCATATCCTCTTAGTCGTCTTTACAATCATTTTCAACATTGCTTAAAGTGTAGGAGTATCGGTAGGTAGCCATTTTGGGCTATTGGAAATTTTGATCGCAAATTCGAAATCAGCGACCCCGAAATCCTTGTGGTGCTTAGTTAGTTTAACTTATGTCATAACATAACTAGCCGGTAGCCATTTTGGAGCCGCCATTTTGAAACTTTGCACTATATCAAAATAACAAATAGCCTATATATTAAGTTGGCCTATGAACTACTTTGTATAAAAAAAAGTCTATCGAATCCACCGTTTAGGCATGATTGAGTAACAAATAGACACACAAACACACTCCCATTTTTATATATATTATAGATTTAGCAAAGCTGAGCGGATTATGCATATTAACATACATATGTACACCGGTAACGATTAATAAAAAGAAAGAGAATCCGTGTTTCTTGTTGCTTTAAGCATTTATTTTTTATATCTGCTGGGGATCTCCGTGTCCAAGTTCATGTTCACTAGTTAAATAACTATTATAAAATATTATCATATGACACTATGATAGAAAAAACATGAAGGTAGGGGAAATCTTTAGTGAATTTTTCATTTTCGCCTATGTATTTTCAATAACGTACTTTCGAGTATAACATCCGTTAGGAAACCTTCGGCCCTGTGACTGTTGTCAGATACTGTTCAGCAGTACTACACATCAATGAAACATTTGTATCATTATTAGTTCTAAATATCCTTTACTTTAAGCACGCGGAAGGGAGGACCGCAGTCATTTACCGCTCATGATGATTTTAAGTTGAGATTAACGCACTTGAAACAGGATTACGTCCCCTGAAGTGGTTTGTCCCTTTCACTGAGGTGAGCCAGAGCCTGAGCCCTCCGACAAAATCCTGAACTGTCCTGGTTCAATGGATCACTATGAATTTGCGCTGAAAAGGATTCATCGATAAAGCGCTTCTGTATTTATAATAGCCCTCCAAGTGGATATTATCTGAAAAGTAGGAAGTGGAGAATAATTACACATGTGGTACGTTCATGCAGTTGTTCGGTGCAGGTCAAAAGATCAGGAATTGGAAGACAGTAAACAACATTTTTGAGAATATATGTAAATATATGTATATATACTACAAATGGCTATAATTATATTTTATCCGACGTACGACTATTGACATAATCAATAGTATCTATTTCCTTGATAGCCACCTAAATGATAGCCTCCTCTAGAATATTGGATATCATTCTTAAGAAATATTAAATATTAACACATGGCTGAGTTACCAGCTTCGCACGGCCACAGTGGGGCGAATGGCCTGTTTCGCTGGCCAAAAGTCGAAAATCGAAGGTTTCAATTTTCATTTTATTTCATCATAGTTTGATAGAGGGGACTTTGGTGCATATAAATCTGTAAGAGATGGGTCAATGGGTTGTATACCTAACCCTCTGCGTCATTTCAAAGTTAGCGCTCGACCACGTGCACGTGTGACGCTCAGGCAACCTTTATAATACGTAAACTTTGAACGTTAATATTTTGTTGAAAAAGTGTCCGATTTGAGTGCTTCAAAATGGATATTGATCGCGAAGGTATGTACTATAATAATATGTGATTGAATTTTCGCTACCACTTATATTTGTTTACTGCCATTATTATTAAATATTACACTGCACTTCCCATAAATGCACTTTTTTTCTTAATTCAATTGGAGCTACGATTTTTGTTACACGAGGTTACACTCTGATTCTTTCACGAAAACGTTCGAAAAAGTGCCTAGTTTTCGTATGCCAAGTAACTAGCTCCCGAATTTCCCCGAAAAAAAGTTACAGCTGTTAGAGTGACGCGCTGCATAATTTCACGCGCGCCGCAGCACAGTGCCTTTTTCGATGGACAAAAATCGAAAAATTGAGTTAGCGCTCTGAAACTCGGTATTATATGGTTTTCGTTGTCGCTGATTATGAATCTGATATCAGATTTATAAAATTCAAAATGGCGGACCGGAAGTGACGTACTGTTTTACGAAAAAATTGAGTTAGCGCTCTGAAATGCAGTTTTATATGGTTTACGGGGTCGCTGATTACGCCCCACTGTGCGGCGGCGCGTGTTTCTACTGAGTTTGACACTACAATGATCGAATTTACACATTTAATTTCTTGCAATCCAATATTTGTGTATTTTGCCCTATGTGTGTTACTTATCCACCGAAAAATATTGTTTTATTCTTATCAAATCTACTCAATCTTTCTTATTAATATTAGTTAAGAAATTCGAGATACCATATTGAAATCATAATTTCGAAATTCTAAATTTCAACAGAATATTCAATAGTAGCTATTAAAGAAATTTACATTTTTTTTCCTTACCCTTTGGGAGCATAGGGCTTCCACAAAGCCGAGGCTCTGCTTCAGTATCTTTTAAATCGTTTCTTTTTCGCCATGCCGAGTGATTAGCTCTCAGTGGCTATCCCAGCTGATGGGACTGCCATCTAATCGCTTGCCCTAACAGCGCCGCCCACAGCTTTTTACCAAGTTGGAGGTGACTTGGGTGGGAATCGAACCCACGGCCCGTGGATTGTTAGTCCAGCGCTCTACCGTCTGAGCTATCGGGTCCTAAAAGAAATGTCCATACATACATATATATTTATATATTATTTTTCACTGAAATCGAAAAGTTTCGTTCACTCTTCTAGGTATTCCATACTACATTCAGAATTTTTGATAAGCCACTTTTCTTTTTGAGAGGTGCTACAATTTTGTTAAATATTTTATTTATACAGACGGATAAGATTGATTCTTGTGTAAAATCAGATATTTATGAATAAAGTAAGTAGTTGCCTGCCTGACTTCATTGCTCTGACATACCTCAAAGATGCCGGAATCCTTAATATTATTTGCACAACATATTAAAGCACAAAGCAAGCACTCTCTTCATCTGCTACTTTCTGGGCAATTAGAAATTATTTCCAATTTTCTTTATCGGTTCGTTTATCAGATAGGGTACTGAACACTGGTAATGTCAACGCATCTTTAAATTACAGGCTGTCCGCTAAGGGATTATAAGACGTAATCTCCCATCCCTTTATATGCTGGATTGGAAGCGACTTACACTTTAGGCGAATTATTTTGGAAATCCTTGACAAAATGCTCTTTGTATCCCTGGTGCCCGCGTATTTGAAAGTGATGTAGGAGACAAATTAGGGTAGGCCTGTCGGTCTGGACAGCCGAAATCCAACAATACTACTCTGCTACTGTTTTGAGATGATACAAAAGCCAGAGATACAAATCAAAGATGCCGTTTATTACGAGTATAATGACAGAGAGAGCATAGTGGAGATTGCGACCATTCTGGGATCCAGGACAAGCGTAATTGCTGTATTCATAAGAATGCATCACTTTCACATACAGCTGAGAGAAACGGAATTGAGGGCGTATCCGAGATGTAAGCCGACAATTAACATGCTCACCCATCACCGGCTGACGACTTGACCTGATACGATTTGCATTCATATCGAATTAGATTGATTTACTCCCGGATTAAAGCGACTTGGCAAGACAGTGGGCCGATCGGGCTTATCGTGCATAAGTTAAGTTTCCAGTGTTTAATTTATGGTTGGTTCTGTCACTGCCCCTTGCCTCGTTATTGCTAGGGGTATCTTATTTTAAACTGGCAGAATCTACAACTTATATTTACAGTGGTATATATGAGACTATGGTACTATGGTACATATAAAATGCATGAAAAAACTTCACCAATTTGAGTGAAAAATAAAGCTATAATATCCTCTGCGAAATATTTTTTTTCAGGTTCATCATAGGAAACAAGCAATTTCCGTTCTGTTTCAAATTACTTTATCGGATACATGAATCTATGGCCAGATTTATCTAAGGACACTTAGGGCATGTGCTTAGGGCCCCGCGTAATAGGGATCCCCACATGTAAAGAAAACTTAGGGAATATATAAAAAATTATAAAAATTAAAGGAGTCAGACGGAAAGCAAGAAAAAAAATAAATATAAATAATTAAAAGAAATTAACTCTCTTTTCGATAATAGTAAAATCTAAAACCGACATTACGCGGACTATCAATTTTATTTTTAATGAAAATCAACTAAGGCAGTAGTTGCCGAATCAGTGGGTTTTCTGAGTTTGTACATCGTTCTAGGAAGTTCTCAGTTATAATATTTATTTTAGTATTTACCAATTCGATATCAGCTATTTCGTGTAGCCTAGAGGTGGAGAAGTGCCATGGCAAGTTAAAAATCATTTTCAGGACTTTATTTTGGGCAGTCTGTAGTTTTTTAATATGCGTTGGCGTACAGTGCGACGTAGGGAGCGCCGTAGAACATTGCGGCTTGAAAAATTATTTTGTAGACAATGAGCTTATTTTGGAGGCTTAGTGTAGACCTTCTATTTATGAAAGGATACATGGTTTTAATTAGTATACTAATTTTGTTTAGAACCGACGATATATGCTTAGCATAGTTAAGTTTTTCATCAAGAGTGATTCCAAGATATTTGACGTGGTCTTCCCATGGGATAACATCACCGTTTAGGGAAAGGTTAGAGTTTGGTAGATAAGACGGTGTCCTCCTACGAGTAAAGAGAATAGACTGTGTTTTATTTGAATTTAGTTTTATTTTCCACTTGCGGAAATAATTCGCAATGGTATTAAGTCCTTGTTGTAAGTTTGTGCACACTTGCGAAGCTTCAATGTCGGAGCTAAAAATTGCAGTGCCACCCGCGAATATGGAGGAGTAACAGTTCTGAATGTCAGGAAAATCTGCCGTATAGAGATTCTAAAGAATTGGTCCTAAAACTGATCCTTGAGGAACTCCTGCAGTAATATATTTATCCGCGGAGGAGACGGATCCGATAAAAACTTTAAAACTTCTATCACTCAGGAAGTCTTTGACTAAGGCTACAAGTGCCATGGGAAACACAAAGTGAATTAGTTTGTATACTAGTCCGTCGTGCCATACCGAGTCAAAAGCTGCTTGTACAGCCAGCAACACTAGGCCAGTGGATTTCTTCATCGTGAAGTTTTTTTTTACGTGCCTGATAATTCTTGATAGTGGGTGACACGTATTGTGCCCTGCTCTGAAGCCGAATTGCTGGTTAGGCAGTAGGTTGTTTTCATCAATGTGGTCCGTAATTTTTTGTTTGATAACTTTTTTAATATTTTAGACACGTTGCTTAAAAGGCTAATAGGACGGCAGCTTGCCGGACTATGGGGTGGTTTTCCAGGCTTTATAATCGGTATTACTTTAGTCTGTTTCCATTGTGATGGAAAGTATTGTAGTTTCAGGCATGCGTTTATCATGAAGGTCAGGTAGATAAGTCCCGCTCGAGGGAGGACTTTTAAGCATATATTGAATATGCCATCAAGTCCAGGGGATTTGTTATTCCGTTAGGATTTAATTATATTTGAGATTGCTATAGGGCGAATAAACCAAGAAGGTTCAATTTCAAGACGTGAAGTCGGAAGCTGGCCTAAAGATGATTTCACCATGTTTATCGTTGTGCTGTCGCTAAGGTGTGTGCCGATGCTGAAATTTGACGCAAATTTGTGGGACAGGAGCTCAACTTTTTCAGCTCTGGTGGTATGTATATTATTAGTTTCTTTCAGCGCTGGAATTACTTTCCGTTTTTTTAAAAGTATTTTTTCTACGTTCCATTCCTTGCAGCAGCCCACTCCATTTGAAATTTCTATGTTTAATAACTTCGCATTTAACAAGCTGGTTAAGTTTACTTAGTTCGACCTTGTAGTATGGTAATCTATAGCGTATCCAGTTTCTCCGAGCAATGTTTCTAAGTTTGATTAAATTTAATATTGTTTGCGGTAACTTTGTTTGTCCATTACAAGGGGGGAAAGTGGGGTGGAAACATGAAGAGCGTCCCAGATTGTTTTGCAAAAAGTCGTTATCATGTTATCTACTTCAGATCGGTGCCGGATAGTCGCGAGATTTAAGCTACGTAAATTGTTTAGTTTGCGTTTTAGTAGTCTTTGATAATAAAACCAATTAGTACATTTAAGATTTAATTTATCGTGTGGACGTATTATAGGAGTTTTAGATAATTCAGTAGTACTAGGTAGGTGGTCTGAGGATAGATCGTTTACTACTACTGGTTGGGAAAACAGATCCGGAGTATTTGTTAAAAGGATATTCAGAACCGAAGGGTTTTTAAAAATCAATGCAATCCTTAAAATATTTTGTTTATCGATATTATTATTTCAATAAGTTTCTATTACGTTTAGAAATCATTTTCAGACTAATCCGACGTACCCGAAAATCAACAAAACTTATAACAAATTTATGCAATTATTTGAAGACTGACCGAACTAAGTTTTTTAGTTAATTATTAGTAAGTGTATGGCCAGTCCGGAAATATACGCACCTTCATACAACGCAACTGCCACAAGAGAAATGAAGTTCACTTAACGTCACCAGTGGTGACTAACCACAAAAGTACATTTCGGAGAGCAATTTTATATCGTTAAAGTACTTTTACTGTCAAAAATGTAAAATTGCACTGCTTTAAAGTATTTTTCCTTTCCTTGTGACTGTTTCATTATTAATTTTACATAAAATTTAGGAACATGAATATATTCGGCATAGTAAATTCACTGATCTTTAGGATTTTTCAATACTGCTTAGTAAATTTACATTCAGGTAAGGAAATGGGTGGAAAAATACATTTCTCTGTGCATTTTCAGTTTTCTAGAAGTACTTCTACATTATTGGAAGCATTTTTGCTTATATTTTCTGTAAAATATCACACAGCATAGCATAAGCCAAGGCTGTACTAAATTTTTATAGTAAAAAGGAAATATTACTTTAAAATATTGATTATCACTTTACGACAATCATTTATGCAACAGAAATTTTAGAATTTTAATGTAAATTTTAAGTGATTTTCAATGCATTTTTTAGAGTGACCAAAAGTTGCAAAAGCAAGCGATTAGCTTTGAATTTTATTTTTGAAGTTCATTGAACAGATATTGAGTTTTGAATTGTGATGTACGTTAATCTTTGTATATGTTATATGTTGATTGTCAAAGTAAATATATGTTTGTGTTTATTAGAGGTAAAACAACTAAAAGGGAAAAATACCAAAGATTGGTTGAGCTTCTTAAAGCTAAGCCATATATTGCCAAGGGGTTTGCAAAATTTCGTCAAAGTAAGCACAGGGGTCTTACTCCTGAAAACGAGACGTTAAATCAAACGAGACGAAACGGTATGGATGGCCTACTCTTGAAAATGATTGTCAGACACATAGTATTGCCACACAGATTCATATATAATAACACAGCCACACAAAAAAAACTTTTCGGGCCCGGGGATCGGACTATGAGTTTCATATGTTTTCGGGGTCGCTGAAACTGAATCCGTTGTCAGTCCATGTGTTTTATATGTTTTCGGGGTTGCTGAAACCTGACGTGATGGGGTTAAATCGTCGTTCTCTTTTAATTATATGCTGCTCCATTCGTCCAGGTCAGCCTCTCGATGCCTACAAGCACTCCGTTCAAGCAATTGATGCCCTGTTTCTCTCCGACTCTGGTTTTTACCAGATCAGCGGTGTCAAAAATAAACTTGACCGTCAGTTCGATCTGACATTTTCTTCCAACCCTCTTAACTCTATTGTTACTGAAAGTAGCCACCTTTTTCCACCCTTGACCTTAATCACTCTCTTCTCTTCCTCACTTTGTTTCATGATTCTCCCAACATCCCGATTCGTTCCGAGCCTCGCTTCCACTTTAACTTTCATATAGCCGACTTTGATAAATTAAACCCCTAAATTTTCCCCATTCATGTATTAATAACTCCGTGGAATTTTTTGCGGCGTTTTATTTAACTGCATATCCCTCGGTGCCTATAAAAATTCGCTCTCATAACCACCCTGGTAAGACAAAGAGCTCCGTTCTCTTCGTAAAAAAAGAACGAAATTATGGCAGTCCTACCTCATTTCTCGATCCGAACAGGACTACTCTTGTTAACTTTCTATCCACCGAACGTTGCGTATCTCTTTATAATGAATATTTGGATTGCATGTAATTTAAACTTATTTCCGACTCTAAGCAATTCTACAATTTTATCAATATAAAAGAAAGTCCAACGGATACCCGTCGATAATAAAATTTGGCAAATGTTCTTCAGCTGATCCAACTACCATCGCCAATTTTTTCGCTGATTTTTTCAGTCAATCGTTTAGCGATCAAGTTGCAGATCCTGATCCTGATTACTTTCGCTACATGCAAAACTAATTGCAAATCTCCCTCACATCCATTGGCATTAATCCTTCTCTTGTTGCCGCCAAAATCTCCATGCTCCCGGACGACTATAATTCTGACCCCGAAGGAATCGCCGCTATTCTCTTTAAAAATATGTTCTGCCCACCTTACTCAACCTCTTTCCAACCTCTTCTCCCTTTCTCCATCTGAATGTATTTTTCCCCGTTCTTGGAGAGATTCATTCACCTTATTGTCCCTATCCGCAAAAAAGGTTGTAAAAGAGAAGTTTCTAATTACCGTCACATTGATAAACATTCCTGTATTCCGAAACTTTTCGAAATCCACTCCATGTCCTTCCACTGAAGTCCATTATTTCCCCTGCCCAAGATGGTTTCTTAAAAGATAGACCTACGACTACTAACATGACAGTCTTCGTATCACGTACACTGCAAGCTATGGAAAATGACGAGGAGAACATAGCGTGTCCTAGTTACCGAGGATGTTTCAAATGTGGACAAAGACAGCACACCTCGTTACACGAAGGCAAAAACAGCAGTCAAGACGGTACACAGGGTAAAACAACCCAACCAAATGTAGAACAGATAATAGAATGTCACTACAATAACCTGAAAACGCAATCGCTTTTAGCAACTGCAATTGTTGAAGTTAAAAGTAATAAAGAAGTTTGGGCATCTCATCGCGCTCTGATAGATTTGGGTTCCCTAAGTTCGTTCATATCAGAATCAGCATTGCAAACACTCCAAATCAAGGGAGACCCCACATATCTACAAATCTGTGGGCTAGGGTCAACAAAACTAACTACGTCCAAAAAAGAGGCCTCATTTGTATTACATTCAGAAATTACCAAATTCGAACTACCAATGAAAGCATACGTGGTAAAGAAAATTACAAATGTAACGCTGCCAACAACTATACCAACGGACAGTATAAGGCACATAAGTAACCTGCAGTTAGCAGACCCTGAATTCATGAAACCATGAGTTCTAGGTCGATGACTAACGGGAGCGGATACTACCGAACAAGCTCTTAATTTACAAAAAGAACATCTTGCAGTATTGAAGACCGGAGGTTTCAATTTGCGAAAATAAGCAGCAAACAACGATCAATTACTGAAACAAATTTATGAAAATGATCGCGAAGTTCAGCCACCTTTAAAATTCTTTGAAGACAATCAAATAAAGGCGTTGGAAATTACCTGGTTTCCAACTGCGGATTAGTAGTCTGATAACCATCAAGCGGTGCAGTCGTGCTTTCTTTAACCTCCGGCATTTTACATTTTAAACTATTTTGCCTTCGTTCTTGTGCTCTATCTTGGCACTCCTTCTCGGTTCTATCCCAATACTGTATCCTGTGTGATTCGTGTTGTAACTTTATTTCGTAACGCAAAATTGGCTCGTTGAATCTTTATTTATTTATTTCGATCAACAGGTACAATAAACCATCTGACGCAATACAAAAGAAAAAAGAACTTTAAATTTGATAATTTCAAATCAGTCAATTGCACAAAATTTACATCAAGCTAAGTCATTCAATAATAGTCGTTTTAAAGTTACTCTATCACAGTGAAAATCAAGCTGAGAGTAAAAAGCGTTATAATTCTTTGACATGACCGACAGTGGTTCAAAAGAGCCATAATTGGTTCTATGACAGCGAATATAAAGAAAACTTCGTCCTCTGGCCAATCTAAGACACGAGTTAATATTAATCATTTGGAGAAGGCTGGGAAAATCTATATCACCAGTTAAAAGATCATGCATAAAAATCACACCCGCAACCTCTCTGCGTTTGGAAAGAGAACGCATGTCCAAGAGTTTTAATCTGTCCTCGTAGGGAGGAAGAATTAAAGGATCCGACCACGGGAGAAGACGGAGGGCAAAACGGAGAAAACGTTTTTGGACAGACTCAATCCGCTGGATGTGGATATTATAAAAGGGCATCCAGACCACTGAGGCATATTCCAGAATGGGACGGACAAAAGCACAAAATAAAATTTTTAAAACAAACGGGTCCGCCAGATCTTTGGACCAACGCTTAATAAACCCGAGAGTGGAATTGGCACGATTAACCATCTGGTCAATATGAAGCGCAAAAGAGAACTTGACATCAAGAGTGACGCCAAGGTCGGTTACTCTTTCTACACGAGCCAAGGGTTTATCATAAATATTGTAAGAAAAGTCTATGAGAGAAGACTTTCGATTAAAAGAGATCTGACTACACTTGGCTACATTTAAAATCATATGGTTTCTAAAGCACCAATCAGAAAAAATAATTAGATCATCCTGAAGGTCTTGAGCATCTTGTGCAGACTTAATCGGCATGAAAATTTTCAGATCGTCGGCATACGCCAGAACGTGAGCTTTCTTAAAAAGAGGAAACAAGTCATTGACAAAAAGGTTGAAGAGCAACGGTCCAAGGTGGCTACCATGTGGGACACCAGAAAACACAATGACTGTTTCAGAAAGGGACGAAGCGAATTTAACCTTAAACGAACGATCCCGTAGATAAGATCCAAACCAATGAACAAGATTAATAGGGAAGCCAAGTCGTGACAGTTTAAAAATAAGCACTTTGTGGGAAAGTTTGTCAAATGCTTTACTAAAATCGGTATATACAGAGTCCACTTGCTTGTGCTTCTCAAGGTTATTCAGACAAAAATTAGAAAATTCGACAAGGTTCGTTATAGTCGACCTACCTTTTATAAAGCCGTGCTGCTTATCAGATAAGATCGATCTACAATAAAAAATTAAATGGTTATTCACTATGGCCTCAAAAAGTTTTGGAATTGGAGACAACTTAGCAATAGGTCTATAGTTTTCAATTAAATTCTTTTTACCCTTCTTAAAGATAGGGATCACATAAAACAATTTCCATGCACTAGGGAAAACACAGGACCGTAGAGATAAGTTAAACAAGAAAGTCAGCGGTTCAGCAAGCGACAAGCTACATTTACGAAGGACAATAACAATACCAGGTACACAGTCAGGTGAATCAGAGTAATCATCGTCAAGTTTGCATAAATATTCCAAAATGTTAGAGGTGTCCAAGCTAATATTTGGAAATTGCATGGGGAGACTCGTTAAGTAATTGAAATAATCTACATCTATATCACAGATATCATCACAGAAAATTTAGCGAAGAGATTAGAAATTGCAACGGGGTTGCTACCAGTTACATTGTCAAGAGATAAAGCCGAGGGAATCTTCCTAGTGAACTCATTACTGCTAGCTGTGTTTCGCGAATTTTTGCTGATTTAATTGCTCAGAATATCACCTGTGTCGTCACCTGCCCAGCTGTGTGATTTGCTGTTTTGGTGCTGTTCTACCTACCGCCTTCGTTGCTTCGCCTGTGTCGTCACTTTGTACTCATTACCAACGATGAAGAAATCTCACCGGCGATCTGACCGAATGCGATGGCGTTAACAGTCAATTTTTCCCTGTAGCTTGTCTAAATCGCCGCACTCGGTCACTGTCCTCTGCTGCAATTTCCACATGCAACGAGTGCTCGGATATTAAGCCGTGCCATGTAATCCGTGCGCTTGCTACTGCTTCGGACTCCATCGTCAATGAGCAGTCTCTCCTAGCTGCCAAGGTGCAGTCTTTTATCAACAACTAATCCAGCTTTCTGTCTATCTCCAAGAAGTTTTGTTCAGTTAATAACAAGCTGGACAAAATTCTTAATTCTGCCGCACCCGCGGAGTCTCAGACTGAAGCACTCCTTGCCAAGTCTCACAGCTCTCTTCGAAACTATCAACTACGACGCACACTTTGGACGAACTCTACTCAGCGTTTTCATCATTTTCATTACTCATCTTCTGACCGTCCTGCAACCGTTATGCCGGCAGTCGATGGCGTCCCTATTATCTTTCCCTGTACTACCAAAATGTCAGAGGCTTGCGTACCAAAACTTGCTCAGTTTTCCAGAACTCCCCCGTTTTTCCTTATGATGTCTTCGCTCTTACTGCAACCAACTTAATTCCCAGTGTAAACATTAATGAGGTATTACCGACTTCTGGTACCTGGTACTGGTACCGACTTCTCTGTTTTTCGTGCTCTGTCTACATTCATCCCTCCCAACCACTTGAGGCCTACAAATGTGTCACTGATGTTATTGATTCCCTCTTTAATATTCTTGAGCCTAATGATGAAGTCATCGTACTCGGTGATTTAAATCTTCCTAGCCTCATATGGGTTCGGTCTGATGATGAACTCCATTATGCCCCTTGTAAAACCCTCTCCGATAAAGAGACCTTACTCATCGACCGTCTCTCCGACTGTGGTCTCTGCCAAATTAGTGGCATAACCAACAACCTCGGTAGACAACTTCACTTGATCTTTTCGTCCGACCCCGTAAACTCGGTTGTCACTGAGAGTACCCAACTTCTTTCCACTCTCGACCAGTATCACCCTCCTCTCTTCCTAACTTTTTCTCTCAAACCCCCCCTCCTTACGAACTGAGAATCGTCGTACTACTTCAACTTCCGAATAGGCGACTTTGAGAAATTAAATTACCTGCTTGACCAATCGTCCCTCTCCTCCACAAGCGACTCTCTACCTTCTGTAGTGGATGCCCTAGACTTTTTTTATACTGAACTTTTCGCCTGCCTGACCCAACCTATTCCGTATCAACCTCGGAGAGACCATACCTCATCTCCCCCATGGTATAGTATAATAAAGAACTTCGATCCCTTCGGAACAGGCGAAACAAATTGTGGCTAGCCTATCTCTTATCTCGCTCCAATCCTGACCTCTCCAACTACCTTTCTGTGGCTTCTCTGTTCTCTGATCTTAGCGAATCCTCTTATCTTGAATATCTCGAACGCATGCAATCCGTCCTCATATCTGATCCTAAACGCTTCTACCAATTCATCAATATCAAAAGAAAATCAAGTGGCTACCCCTCAACACTTAAACTTGGTGACACCTCTTCCTCCGACCCCCGTGTAATAGCTAACCTCTTTGCTCACTACTTCAGCCAATCTTTCAGTGAGAATTCTTCCGTGATCGATGCTAGCTATTTCCATTTCATGCGCTCCTGTGCCCAGATTTCCTTTGCCTTCATCAACATCAACCCAGCAATGGTCCTGTATACCCAAACTTTTCGAACGCATTGTTTACGATTGTATACTCTTCCATTGTTAATCAATTGTTTCCCCTTCGCAACATGGTTTCCTCAAAGGTAGATCAACCACTACCAACCTAACCATCTTCGTCTGTAGAACACTATGCGCTTTGGAGAATGGTGACGAGGTCGACGTTGTTGCTACCGACTTCAGTAAAGCGTTCGATAAAATCTCACATAAACTAATTCTCTTCAAACTGTGCTCCCTTGGCTTCAATCAGCTTTTCCTTTCTTGGATTAAGTCTTATCTTGATCAACGCCAGTATACGGTCCTCTTCTGCTCTGCTTCCTCCAACTCTTTCGTGGCTAATTCGGGCGTCCCTCAGGGTAGCCACTTAGGTCCGTTGCTTTTCATTCTGGTCATTAATGATGTCGAGTATATTATTAAGTACTGTGATATTTCCATCATCGCTAATGATATGAAAATGTCCAAACTAATTTCCTCCTCCACGGACTCCCCACTGCTTCAAGACCATCTTGAAAATTTTAGTTTATGGTGCCATAAAAACTCCCTCGAACTCAATGTCTCCAAATGCCAATCCATCACCTACTCCCGCAAATGCCCTTCTTCTCTCCTTAGGGTTTACGTGTTATCTGATAAACCTATCCCGACTGTCTCCTCCCTTCGCGATCTCGGTGTCATTTGTGACAGCGAACTAAACTTTCGTGATCACATTGACAGCGTGCTTGCTAGAGCCAAGTCTGCACTCGGCTTTGTGAAGCGTTGGTCTAAAGAGTTCCGTAATCCCTACGTTGCTAAATCATTATTCGTCTCATTCGTCAGGCCTCTCCTTGAATACGCTTACCAAGTCTGGTCTCCCTCTCAATCTACCAACATCAACAGAATTGAAGCAGTCCAGCGAAGGTTCCTTCGATTTACTTTACTAGAGCTTCCCTGAAAATCGCCTGATGCTGATTGACTTGGAGGCCTTATGGAAGCGACGCGACTCTATAGATATTACCTCCATCCACCGGCTACTTTCTGGCGACATTGACTGCCCTTTACTACTTCAACGGATTTCTGTCTATACCAATCCCAGTAACTTTAGATCGGCCCCTCTTTTCCGCCCTGTTTACCACCGCACAATGGCCTTTCTGAACCCCTCACCCGTATGCTTCGGAAAGCCCACTCCCTCCCTTCCACTGACTTCCACCAGAGCAAATCTTAGGAGTATCCTGCACCGCAGGATACTTTTCCTTGGAAACAGACCCAAGTCAATTTAACAAGCCACCGATATTAAGCGAAACATACTGTCAGAGATACCTAACAATATGATCCGTTTGGGTGGATGCAACCACCGATAATTTTAGCGAAGATTCTAATGCAAAAGCTTTGGCATGAACAGCTACATGGGATGACCCTATCCCATCGGAGCTTGGTGCCGAATGGATAAAGTTTAAAGAGGAGTTAATACATCTCACCCCTATTAAGGTACCACGATGGATCCATTGGTATCATTCCATACAGTACATCCAGTTGCACGCATTCTGTGATGCGTCCACAAAGGCCAAGATGGGAATATTCAAATCAAGCTGGTAGCCGCAAAAACAAAGGTAGCCCCAATTAAACCAAGTAAAAATCGATATGGATTTACAAGATACCCACTGTTACTGCTGATGTGATTCGAAAATCGTTTTGTCTTGGCTAAAAAAACAAAAAAACAACTGGCAAACCTTCGTAGCCAATCGCGTCGGCGAAATTCAAGACAACAAGGCAATACATGTAGAGCTCACATCTGATTTGACTACTGACGCGTTCATGGCCGCCTTCAATAGGTTTATTGCCAGGAGGAGCCTACCTGCAAACATCTACTCAAATAATGGCACCACATTCGTTGGTGCAAACAAGCAAATTCAAAACACCATTCAACACTCATCTAAACACGCCGCAGGGAAATACAGTATAAGAAATATACAGTGGCATTTCAATCCACCATACGCACCACATATGGGAGGATTATGGGAAGCGGCAGTTAAGAAAATGAAATACCATCTCAAGAGAATGCTGCAGCAACATACCTTAACATATGAGGAGTTAAGTACATTACTCAGTCAAATCGAAGCATGTCTGAATTCTAGACCGCTAGGCACTATCTCTGGAGATCACACAAGCTTAGATCCGATCACTCCAGGTCATTTTCTGATAGGGGCGGTATTATTGAATTACCGGAGCCGACCAGATCTATAACAGACCCATGGAAATATATCCAACAATAATGACAAACCTTTAGGAATCGGTGGAGTAAATAATATTTAATGGAACTCCAACACCGAAACAAATGGCATACGCAAAAGGAAAACATAAAAATCGGACAAATTGTTCTCATACGAAATGACAAATTACCACCTCAAAAATGGATCCTGGGTCGAATAGTTGCAGTCCACCCTGGCAATGATGGTAAGGTCAGGGTGGTCACATTGAAGACAGCAACTGCCACAACCCAACGGTCAATTGCACATTTAATTTCTTTTATTTAACAAGAAAATATGGAGGGTACTCTAGATTTATTTGACACGATGCCCTGGGGAGAATATCCAGCTCGCAGCAGTCCTCCGGAGGTCAACATGCAGTCTCCACCCCGCACACCCCCGACAGCAGAAAGTCAGTTGCCATCCACACCGGGCAAAACAATTGACATCGATCAATCGTTGATGCCCACACCAGGGACACAACCTCAAACGGCAAAACCAAGGAGGTTGCAAATGCCGGCACCTCAGCAGCTAGAAGTGAGCTGCATCCGAAAGCCGACCTGGCCAGCAAAGTCTGCTGCGGCAAACCACGGCAGACATAGGATGCAGAAGCGCTAACAGAGCCACAGTGTGCACCGGTGACATCAGGTGCATCAGCCGCAATCACCAGTAGTCAGCTGCAACCAGGTGAAACACAGCTAAAACAGGTGTGCCCATAGAAACACAATACCACCAATTTCGGTCGCCATATTGGATCCGCTATTTTGGAAATTTTGATGACAGTTTCGAAATCAGCGACTCCGAAAGCCTCCTAGTGCGAATTTTCAAAGCAATCTCTTGAAGTTAAACTAATTGAATAATATAACTAATCGGTAGCATTCTTGGAGCCGCCATTTTGAAACCTTGCACTTGTCAAACTAACAAATAGCCTATATATTAAGTTGGACTATGTCCTAACTTGTATTAAAAAATTAAGTCCATCGAAACACCGGTTTAGGGGTGATTGAGTAACAAGCAAACACACAACAAACACACTTTCATTTTTATACATATCATAGATTTACCTCTCCCGGTCGTTTGCTTGTAAAATCAGTTGCTCAATAGTGACGATACAGACTTTTTTACAACTTGCACTTGGCTAACCTTAGTATTATTTAATCATGCATTAAAAGCTCAACGTATTGAATTATAAGGCCCCCTTACACGGTCTAAAAAATTATGCAAACTTTTCTTTGCCAAAAACTGCATGATAAGCCCTAACACTACGAAACGAATTGCACAAACTTCAGTTGCTTCTATGTGCTCGTCGCGAAAACATGTGTGAAGCTGCGTTTACCCCAACAACACTCCACAAATAAAAGGCGATGATATTATTATTGCGCCAACATTGCCATACACGAAAAAATAATTTGCGCAACGCCGCTCGCTGCACAAGTTTTCAAACGAGTTTGAATATCATCAACCAGATGGGCAACGCATTCAAACGGCACCATACACGGCAAAAGTATTGGCACAACGGCCTGCGTTGTGCAAATTGTTAGCTCGTATATTGTGTCCATTAGGTCCAGAATGAATACCTATGTACGTTGTTTACTTGTTATAATCTTGGATTTCAACTTTTTCGCATACATTCATTATTTGTATTAGTTGTCTGCGATATTATGAGGGACTGGACATTTTTAATAAATAAATATGTATAATGGTCTAATTTTTGCAGTAGTAAGTACAAAGGGTTTTTTTCCATAAATTAAAAAAAATTTATTTCAATTTTAGCAATACATTCTTCCTTATGTGAGTTGCGGTTCTCTGTATATCTGATGGAACATTTTCTTCTATTCTGATAGAACAGATTCACAATATTATATTAAATTATTGCTAGCGATTTTCAGCCTGACTAAAAATCTCATTTAAAACTCTAAGATTTACATTAGATCCAAACAGGAATACAAAAGGTTCCAAAATAATATTTGTTGTTTAATTTAATTTTCGGAAGCGCTATTTACAGAAATGTTACTAAACGTTGTCGCAATAAACCTTTGTAATAAACATATTGTTAATTTCACGCTTTCTCCTGCTTTTCGTGTCATAAAAAAATCGAATTCTTACAGTATACATACATATACAAAAAACAAGAAACGATGAAGGATCCATCCTATTTTTTTATACTATTTACACGAAGTTCTTAGAATAATATCAGTTTCTGTCTGTATAAAATGTCATTAAATATTTCCTAATTACATTTATATATACAAAAATTGTTACACGACCATAAGTGGCCTTTATTTTTATATCACGTGTGTCAAGTTTGCACCACTTAATTACTTCTAAAAAAACAAGCGACAAAGTTTTCCTAACCGAAATAAGTAGATCTATTATAATATGTATACTGTCCACTTGAAATGATTCTTCCAGAAGGTATTGAGATGGGTGTTCATAAAATCGCAAGGCAAACGAAATATTTGACTTCAATAAACAGTGCAGAGGCAGATGACAATATAAAAAAATGGATGTTATTCAGTATCATCCTTCCACTTTTCCTTCGCTTCCATTTTAGCGTCAGGTATTAGTTGGTTCTTGACACCACCGAGAACATTTGTGGTTGCTTGGGTCGCGTACACCATAGGGCTTACAACCAGAGGTGGTATTTGCCGTACAACAGCCCCAACAGCTCCAGTTACGCCCTTTTGATCCTTTTCAGCTGCAGCTGTCTCAATAAGATTACTAGCTGTTTCACTAAAGCCCTATTATAATATATGTTCAACGCCATTAATATTGTAGGCAAAAAATTAAATAAAGTGTAAGTTTACCTCTTTCACTATCTGGTAGGCTGCCACTACACCCTCACGTAAATCACGCGGACGATAGAGCCGCTTCCTTTTGCCTTTTCGAGTAAGCCGCAATCTCCGAACTGATGGACCCGGTGAAAGCATATCATATGCAGTTTCGGCAGTTATCTAAAAACAATATCGATTAGGCAAAACAAAATAAGTAAATCTTTATTTGAACACACCTGTAACAACTCAATTATTCTCGTTGTAATCTCTAAAGCGGCCAGTGTGGTTCTCGCAAGGAAACTTTGAGCGCCTAATTGTAAACCACGTACTATTCGACCATCCCTTCTATATTGTTGAATAGGTAACCAAAACAGGTCTACGAGACCTTGAACTGTTGATATAAAAAATTTAAACCAAATTAGAGTCAGTCACATTCCAAAAATCCTTGCAAACTTTACTTATTTGAATAATTGTGTTGACAGCACCGATTCCTTTTAGGATGTCTCCCAGTTGATTTTTTTTAATATCTCTCAGCCATTCGGTGAGAAGTATTTTTAGCACCTGATCAATTCCCTTTATACCGTGCTTATTAATTTTCATCAGTCGAATCTCAGAACATTGCAGTTGGCCAAGACCCATCAAAAACCCTGCGATAGCCCCATGCGTATTGTCGAGACGTGTCTTTCCTACATAGTCAATAAGAACTGAGACATCAGGTCCGAAAAATACATCTCTGTAAATAAAGTTGTAACAAATTTGTATTTTTACGAAAACAAATTATTGAAAAAGGAACTTACTTAAAGTAAACTCCGTCATTGCTGATATCGTACGGAATTCGTTCTGGCTCCTGACTGGTGCTCCTATCATCAACTTCTGATCTAGTATCGTCATCCAGTAATAAGTCTAAATTAGTCGAAACCATATTTTTCGCCTGATATTCTTGCACAGCAGGTACATCATCAACCATCATGATAGGTGGATGAGCTTTGGGAACCAAGACTTTTCTACTGTCATTATCGTCATCATCTACAGAACTTGAACTCAGCTCATTGAAAAATTTTGCAAGAAAGAGCAGACAATCTTGGTCGATGTGCAGCTTTAAGCTTTTGCTGGAGATTTTTAAGGAACATTCCTCTGCAGTTAGTCGTGGATCGGGTCGTACATGGAGAGCTTTAATAACTAATTGGGGGTGAATATTTTTATTGGATAGCTTGCTCTGTGGGTGGTATAAGAATTTGTTGATGTCTGAACACTGCAGTTTGTCGCGAATTTCCAATTCATTTATTACAATAACCTGACGAGACGACTGCATTGTAGTGCACGGGTATGTTTCATGAGAGAACCGAGCCTTTAAAAAAAACCAAATTTCAATCTAAAACCATCGAAAAGAAAACACCATACTCACTTTAGAGATCTGAATTTCTACAAGTACATCGTGATCCCTTCCTGGTCCTCCAATAGTTTTATAAGACAGCTTAGGTTTTGGTTTGGACTTAACAAACTGTACACGCTGCTGATCTTTAGAGAAGGAAACACCGTGTCTGTAGGCATCCGACATGGGTTCCTTCAATTCTTTCCTTCAGATATGTGAATATTATATTGTGATCAGATGTTTAAGAAAAAATTATAACTTACGGTTTCGTACAAGTTCTACAAGCTGCACTTGGCTTAGCATCCTCCTTAGGAAAGTCGTTTCCGCCGTACATATGCCACGTGAAAGACATTTCACAGAGAACGTAACGTTTGACAGCCATTGGGAAATTTTCAGGAGCCTTAAGTAAATCTGGTTTGCCTTCTGGTAAACTGAAGTGGTTGTCCACAATCCGCAAAGGGTCATCTGATATTTTAATGTCTTTGCCGCATTTTTTCTGCGCATAATTCAATACTTCATTTTAAATATTCAATCTGGGAATACCCACATTTTCTTACCATATATGCCCTTTCTTCTTCAGCAATCATGTGAAAATCTTCATCTAATGAAAAACTACTTCTTCTAGATAATCGCCGCTTTCTCCTAGATGTAGAAGTAGGCGTGGCCGACTTCAAATCACCTAATTCTTCCTTAACTAAAGGATGTGGATCTTGTGGATCTTCCGTTGATTCACTAAACGTTTGGTGGTAAGATTTCTTCATCACAGATGTTTCAAAATCGATTATATCACGTAAGTCGCTTTCACTATCTTGTCTTTTGCAACCAAAGTCAGATTCGGATTCAAATCTCCTACTTCCAGAGCTGGAGTTCGGTTTTGATCGAACCATTTCTGGGGATTCCGTGCTTTTGCTTCTACCCACGAACCTTACAGTTGTTACTGACGTAGTTGTACTTTCTGATGATGTTGAGTCGCTCATTTTGGTATCTTTTTGTTTAGATTGCTTTTCATCAGGGAATACGAATGATACATGAGTTCCATCGTCAAGTTTTTGGGATTCGTCTTCAGAGGAGGATTCTGTAATAAAAAATTTCTGTAATAAAATAAATTTCAGAGAACTTTTGGGAACGTTTACCTGAGGAAATCTTTAGTTGTTCCATTATTGCTTCTGTGATAAGCTGAGTCACTCGTTCCTGCTGTTCCCTTGAAATTTCTGGGACAGAAATTTTCGTTTCATTTACGGGAAGCAAATTTTCTTCTTTGTCGGGCATAGTATACTGCAACGGAAGGGTATAAAATTAACCTATTATTAAATTAAATTACTGAATTAAATATACTTACAACAGGAAAGTCGTCAGGCACAAAGTCTCTGAGGTCACCATCCTCAGCGATGTAAAGTAGCAAGTCTGAAATTGCTTTAGCAGAATCAGTGCATGTTCTCAAATGCATATCAGGGTTAGATGCTCGAAAATCGAATTTCGGGAATAAGTTGGTTGCCACTTCATTTCTCCTTAAGGAAAAATCTAACAAAGTAAAATCAATAACCGAAACCAGTTCCTCCTCTGATAAACACGTTACACAATTTGTAGGAACTTCAGTATGCTTAACGCAGTCCTATTATGAATTTGTTTTTAAAATACAAACACCATAAATAATTATGTTCTTCAGATTCTTACGTAGGGTGCAATAGCTATTGAGCCATCCTCAAAAACAAACCGCAAGGTACTTCCAGCAGCGCATGTGGTTAAATTGCTTGAGATCATAACCGACCCTAACTCTACAACCGCTCTGCACGGCAGGAATTTCGGCCTATAGTCTACGGCACAGTCCCACAAATGAAGTTGCATTTCTGTTACAATGCCATAGGGTTTATATCCCTCAATTGGATAGTCGAGAACATCGAACATGTCTACTAGTTGACTCAGCCAAGAGTATGATCCTGGCGTTGGATTATGTCTTAAAGCTGTTGTCTGAATACCGGCAGTGAGTCTAAGGCGCTGTGATGAAAAAAATTTGTTGTTTTCCTAAATCCCTTCAATAAATTTTTATACCTTAACCCTTAGATCCGGTAAACGTCTTATTTCCGTAATAAGTGTTAATTGTTCTCTTCTTTGGCTGCCTTTGAACTGTCCCAGTGTTAGGCTTTTCGGCGTTGGATATAAAGTTGAACAAAGATATTCAGGAAGAGAAGAACTAAATAGTCGTAGTTGGGGATCACTTGAAGGGCAGGGAATCAATCCTGTAATGTGATTATTATATTTGGACATATTTACACAATAAAATTAAGTTGGCAGCCATACCTGTATGAAACATTTCGGCACGGGATTCCAAGCACAGGAAGGCATGGTCATTATCTCCATTATACTTACTGACGAAAAACAGATTTAAGTCATTAACTTTAAAGACAAATTCCCCGAACTGCTCAGGTATCACTCTATTTTCATTGTTACGAAGTGGAGCAAACATTGTCAAAATACCCTCTTTAACAAACAGTTCAAAGGAACATCCGCTCAACTCTAATGGTTGAGATCGCTTGTTGCGCCTCCTTGTATATGCTGAGCGGTAATAGGACTCCATGTCACTATCGAATTCGTCATTTGACCCACTATTGTACTCTTCATCGTCTCCTTCTGTTGATGGATTGTAGCATGATTCAGTCATTCCAATGTTGCTCAAACTTGTTGGGATATTGAAGTTTGGAGCGCACGGCTCCCACATTAGTAGGTCTGAATTTATCCGATTGTAAATTATTTCGAAAAAGTATTTCGATTTAAGTTGAACAGACGCTTGAGCTAAATGGATTTTGAATTGCAATCTTGATAAGTTCATTGTCTGCGATCGGAATTTTTGTATTTCTGGTTTTTCACCTGGGAGAAGAATAGTTTCCTCTTCTGTAATTTAAACGAAAATATAGAATTTAAGGAGGATATTAAACAGATAAATTAGAGATAAAACGATTGATTTTTATTTTTTTGCTTTCGGTTCTTGTTCATTAATGGCATAAACCTTTTTTTTTTATTTAACGCATAAAGGGACTCAAAAAGAAAGAAACATGATGGAACTTGGATCTGCAAGAAAATATTGATAATTTAACAAAAATCTATAAGCTTTGAGAATCAAAGAACGAAAAAAAGGAGGTTCTCAAGTCGACGCGTAATCTTTTTTATATATGATCACGCATAACTTTTTACAGAGTAGTCCGATTTTTATAATTATTTTTAGGTATAGAGTATAGTTAATTGACTGCATGTTGAACAGGGTCATTAACTCTAACCTGGGAGAATCCTTCATACGGAGGTTCGTTATAAGGGGCACCCCGAAAGGCCGTTCTTTCACCGCTCCTATGGAACCCAGTCCTAAATTATCTTCTCAGGGATATGGACTGCTTTAGGGAGTTCACCGTCGCATATGCCGACGGACGTTATTCTAGCGGTAGCTGGCAAATATTTGGACACTATCTCCGAAGAGTTACAATAAGCACTCAAAAAAATGGTTGCCTGGTGTATCGGTTGTGGTCTGTCCGTCAATTCCAACAAAACAGAACTGATACTCTTTACCAGGAAACACAATATTCCACACTTTAACACACCGACTCTCGCCAGGGTACGCTTGAAACTTTCTGTTAAGGTAAAGTACCTTAGCATTATATTCAACAAACAGGTACTCGCGGGTTTGCCCTTGTACCTGTTGTCTCCTTAAGTATTTTTTTCTAATTGCTGCGTTTTGGTGCGGTCCCCTATTTGAAATGAATTCCACGATTTATGATTGGTTGAAATTGTAATATTTACTTACATACATTAGGTAAAGCAATCACCAGCAGCGTGTTAGTTATTTATTTTGATTTTTAAATTAGCATGCGGCTCACAGTTGCCCTTTCTTTCAGTTTTTTCTACATTCAGTTGCGAATCCCTGTTGCGGCCCAAGGCCAGAGTCCCGATAGTAGAGGGACATTATATTTGCATTTTTGGGTAGCTTTCGACCAATACCCACTTGTTTTATGTTCCTACTGTTATAATTTATCAGAAGTGGGATAACCACAATCGTGACTGGCAACATTAAATCAAGCAAATTCACTAAGCAGACTTTATTTACTCATTATTCCTAACGTAATTTTTTTTTACTTCAGAAATTATTATAGAGCAATACATCATCTCTTTCGATATATTTAAAAAAAAAATTAAGATGTAATTTGTGTAGGAACACCGGGCACGATGAAAAACACTACAAATATAAGAATTTGCCGAGTAAACTCGTAGACTTGACTAGACGTATCATCCTAACCTACACCTAATGGCAAATATTTCAAGAAAATAAAAATTAATAACAAAACAATGACAGCTGAAAAATTGAATTTAAATATTGATCGTTCAGATCGTGTTATTTCACGAGGATATGGAAATGGAGAAACTAGCAGCATTGGGTCAACTTCCTGTAAAATAAGGATTGATGAAGTCGAGACAATGATTAAAGCCATTGTGGTTGAAGATCACAATCAGAATATTACCTTTTTAGTTAGTAAATAACAGCAAATCACTTAATTTTTCAAACCAAAATAATGACTTGAAACACTTACCTCAAATTACAAAAGATGAGCAAATATCGAAAATAGAATTGAGAGCTACCTATAAAAATATTACTCCCTACAGCCACGTGACCTTCGTAAAAGTTAATAGCGACAACTACATCGGAGATGCTTCGGAGATCGGAAGAAGGGAGAGAATCCTGCATACCTCGTGTTTTATTGAATGTTAATAAAGAAAATACAACGTTTGTCCCATACTGCAATATTTCGGAAGAAGATCTCATTATAATATATCCCAATAACTAAACCGGTTGAAACTAATTATAATATCACTGACATGGATATGAAGGAATTGAGTTTTGAAAAGCTTAAGGTTGGACCGATTAGTACAGACGAGCGATAGCAGTTACTGGAAATATTTAGAGTACCGAGATTGTATCGCAGCAAATGTTGGAAAACTAGGTTGTACTAAATCAAGGCAAGGACCGAGCAAGATGCAGTTCAAGACATCATCGCTGATTTGAAATCTAGTAGCATTATAAGAATAACAACCTGTTGAAGTTCACTAAATACTGCAAGTCTGCTATAGAAACTGGAATACAAGTCGAATGCATTTTTACTGATTTTAGCAAGACATTCGATAACAAAAATCGCAACATTCTTATTTACAAGTTATCCGGTCTCGGCTTCCCCACTGTTTTTTGTTAGCTGGCTTCTTTCCTACTTAACCGATCGGACTTTCGCGAAGCCCTTTCTGACGAAATAAATAACACCTCAGGTTTTCCTCAGGATAGCGATCTAGGTCCTCCCCTCTTCATTATTTACATGAATACTGTATCCTTAATTTTGAGAGACTCCAGTATCCTTTGGTATACTGACGACGCCAAAATTTTCTGACTGCTTTTTTTATTATTAACGGGACTGTGCAATTTTGACTTAGACTGACTTAGACACTTTCTACAAATGGTGTTCTATAAACTTTTTACGGCTTAATACTAGTAAGTCCACGTTCATGTCTGTCGAAGAAGGTTTCCGGTGCATTTTCATACACCCCGTAATGGAAGCTTATTAGTTCAACTTGACAAAACCAAAAATTTGATTTTGTTTTATGTCCTTTGATGACCACATTTAACGCCACCGTTATGCAAATATTGCATTAGACTTTGTTAAAAGATGGGCAAAGGAATTTGACGACCGGCATATAACGAAACTGCTTTACCGTACTTTCGTAGATCTCATCTTAGAATTCGCCAGTTGCGTTGCAGACTTGCAGCTGTTAAGCGAAGATTTATACGTTTTGCTCTTCGTGATTTTAACTGGAACGGCCCGTACATTCTCCCGCCTTATGAAGAAAGGCTGAAACTTTTCCCTTTGGCTTCGCTCGGGGAAAGAGGCAGCATACCCAGAATTGTTTTCGCGGTTTGAGATTAATGAAGGATCAATTACCCGAATTGTTGGAATATGCAATATTTCTGTTCCGGCGCGCTCCTTGATCATTCTTCCATGTTTCCCACCATATTACTGACTAACTCCGTTAAAAAATCAGCATAGTTAGAGTTACTCTATTTGATTTGTAAATATATTGCAGTAATCATTTATTTGATGAAGCGAAATAAATATACAAACATATCCAACATTATTTAATTATTTTTACCTTAGAATAATATTTAAATATATCTATATATGTAGATCCAAATTAGGACATCTATACTTACCGGCATCGTGAGAAGTGTCACTGCTTCTGTGCACACGTTTAGAACTAAACGGAGGAGCTTCGCGATTACTTTGGAAGAATTTGGAACTCTCCCCGGATGTTTCACCACTGTCACTATCGTTTGCAGCAGATTCAAGCAGTGCCTCTAACGCTTTCGTAGGAGGAAATTCAATGGTAATCCTGATTAAAATAAAGTTATAACACGTAAGTACACAACAATTAAGAGAGCAGAGAAATCAGCACCCCTTACAATTCTGCACCTTTTAAGCAAAATATAATACTAAATAGAATACTCACTTAGGGTAATCAACGCTTTTACCTTCCTTTTCAACCAGCGTTGTCTTCAAAACATGTGTTTTTGTTGTACCATCCTGAAAAGGTATTTCCGACACATAAATTAGATTCTACGTTTCCATAATCAGTTAACATAAAATCATATTAAA
The DNA here is from genome assembly GCA_947538895.1 of Neoitamus cyanurus. Lineage (NCBI taxonomy): Eukaryota > Metazoa > Arthropoda > Insecta > Diptera > Asilidae > Neoitamus > Neoitamus cyanurus. The sequence goes on from OX384542.1 coordinate 38,368,018, forward strand.
AGCAGAACACAAAGGAAAAAACTAAAACAAATTGACCGTGAAAACAGAGCTGTTCAAGAATAAGAAAACAAAACTGTCTCAAAAACCGAAATTTTTAAAAAGCTTCTAAATTTTTGTTTGGTCTACTTCTACTGCTTCTTAAATGTATTTCTGTATACTTACACTATGATATAAGTCAATTTCATTCGCTGTAATCTCCACGTTGTTTGCCGTATGCTTAAGTCTGAATTGGAAACTTTTGAAAAGAAAGAAATCTGGCCGAACATTCTTTTTCCACCACGGAATCCTTTCAGGATCATGGATGGGTCTCGAGTCGGGAATTGGAATTCTGTGAATACAAAAAATAAATAACATATAGTAAATAAAATAAAACGTCAAGGAAGTGCACGATTACCTTAATCGAATGTCGAGGGATGGGGCATCCAAAGCAATTTCAGTTATAGGATCATTTCGCCGAATTTTCATAGGCGATACTGATTCCTGGTATGAGTTCATTTTGAAAGGTGATGTACTTAATATTGCACTGAGCCTATCGTACATCGATATATCTAGCTCTACGGTGCAAGGATGTAAATTAAAGTGAATGTTTGTTTTTGTTGAAGCATTATTTTTCCCTACTGGTGTAGAAGACTTCACGGTAAGTCTAAATTCAGGGTGACTGAGTGATCGCATACGATTCTGAAAGAAATAATATGTTCAATACAAAAAGTAATTCATTGGCGGAAAATGTAGGTATACGAATTATTTAAATGCGCATACATCTATCCCTCAGTAGATTTACGAAAAATTAACAGACCCAATTAAAAAACTTAAATTTTCTTTCAAATTTCGTAGGAAATATTTAAAAACCAAAACTTTATATTTAACTGAAAAAGTTTAAAATGAAAATGCATTCCTATAAATATTTATGACACAAAAAGCCGTATGAATTGCATTAGTTGGCTAACTAATTATGAAACAAAAGTATTGGCATAAAACAAGTCTTATATATACTTACCTCTTTTCTTTCAAATTCTATCAAAGGGGTTAGCTCATTCTGTAGGACTTCCGCTAAATTCAGGGTAGATACCATAGCAGATAACTTCAAAGTAACAGCTTCATTAGTCCTTTCCTCTTCGCCTTCGATAATGATTGGTATCAGAACCACTTCAAGGTGATTTTTTTCACAAACCATGTTCAGTTGACTGAAATCTTGCCCAAAAAACTTCTCTGATAATTCAATTAATCGTCGAACACTTTCATCACTTATCGGTTCGGCATTAGGCTGTGAATTTTCTAATAAAATATCCTGCGAAATAATTGATCTAGTGATGACATTATCAAATTAATACTAAATCTTAGCTAACCTCTTGTAACACAACAGCTCGCAGAGAGGCAATATTGACAGTAAAATATGATATTTCTCCTTGGCCAACATTGCCTTCATCTTTTCTATGAAATTTACTTTGTGAAATACTTGTACAGCTAGTAGTGATCGATGTCGTCGGGGATATAGGACGTCTTAACGACTCAGGAAGTTCAGAGTATTCAGATTGTGTATCACGTGAGTATCTCGAAAAACTCTCTTCATTAGGATCAACCCAACCACCCTCATTACCTAAATTGCCTGACATCATATTAAACTGTTTCTGAGACATCTTCTGTCGCTCTTTCATTTTTTTTCTATCTGAAACTTCAGTCTTTGTTGTAACTTTCGGCTCCTTAACATATAAATCACAGAATTGGTTCAATAAGTGGATCTGCCGAGGAGTTAAAAATACATTGAGAGCACCAAACTGTAGGTCCAGAATAATTTTCGGCCCGGTAACATCTTCTAGTTGTTTCATTTTTATTCGAATTTCTTGTTTTCCTTCAAATTTTGCTATCATTACGCTCGATGAGTAATAGATGTTAAGGACGTCATCCTCTTCGGATTCAGGTCTAATGGATTCGCTTTTGTCTAAATCTGCATGTTTTGTGCGCGCTATATCTTGTTCAGGCTCTGGTAATTGAGATATTGCACTGGTATAAATCGAACTCTCCCCTACGCCGTCTGTCGCTTTCTCCTAGTTAAATAATTTATTCGACCGTTATACATAAAGTGAGAATCATAATATTACCTTCGACGCACGAAATTCCTCCGTGTATACAGTGATTCCTCGCATTGTGATATGGCTTGTTTTGTATGTTGATATAAAGTGTTTATGTGCGGCTGTAGGATCATCGTCATCTTCATTATCATTTTCCTCTTCTGTTACTATCGAAGCACTATGCTGGTCATCATTGCTACCTTCATTTTCATATTCTACTCTGTAATTGTGTACATAGTTTAAATCCTTTCGAAGATAATTGCTACAAATGTAGGATATGTACGTACTGTTCTATTTTAATCATCACAGCTATTCCTGTTTCATTGTTCGGTGGAAGGTACTCCAGTCTTAACTCGGTGTTAATAAATTTCGTTTTTATCCTTACCATCACTGAAAGAAGATATGAGAATAATTTAGATCTGTAGAAACTGGTAGCAAATAACTTTGTTATGGGAAGTTGTTAGGCGGGTATATATGTACATATATGCAGCTTATTTTACAGCTGCAACCCAAAATTAACGATTATTTTGGCTGCAGTCGTAGCTGCTGAGACTTAATCGTACGTAACTACGTTATATAATAAAATTCTAAAATGTACATGAAGTGCATTCGCGCCAAAAGGACCCCGCACAAAATGTTAGGAAAATGCCGTGCGGACACATTTTTTAAAAACTGAGATCTTTTGATCAGCATAGTATGAAGAACATTTTCCCAAATTTACAAAAAATATGACCGAACGGCATTTTCCTAACATATTGTGCGGTGTCCTTTGTAATTACTGTTTCTCAAATGCCCGTTTACAGATGAGTTACCACTTACAACAAAATTGTTCACAAGCAACAAATTACAGAAACAGTATTATGTATTTTTAATAATATTCTAAGCCATAATTTGCGAGGAATGCTGTCCGCAACCAAAATAAATCTCGAAAATTCAATATCTTTATATCATACAAGGGTGTACCGTAAATAATGGATAATCTGGAAGCCGGTGATGGGAATTAGGAAAAGTCTAATGGTTTCCGAATTATTTAAGTTTTTCCAAAATTCCTACCTTAATTAAATTGTTTGAATACCATTTGTGCAAATGAAAATATTTTTGTTCTGTATTTTACATAATAATCCTTAACAGTTGTGCCACCCGATAATTGACACAAGCTTTCAGCAGCAATTAAAGAATATTTTGAAAACAGAATGCAAAAATATTGTCATTTGTAGAAATGGTATGCAAAAAATTTAATTAAGGTAGGAATTTTCGAAAAACAAAATAAACTCAAATACTCGAAAAACGAAACTTTTGCTAAGACTATATTGTGCTTATTTGACAACTAAAAAGCTGATATCACCGGTTTCCAGATTATACAATATTTACGGGACAGAAGTCTATTATGTCACTAAGGGTCGCATACAAAACATACGCTGACTTATGGTGGGGGCCTAAAGGTGTACAGTCGTTCAGATGATATCCGAGACGTTAGTGGCCGTAAATACGTCTGTTTTGATTTTTACTCCCACTTTATTTAACGAGTGCCAGACTTCTCTTGTTTCAAAATAATAATACACTACTTCGATCATCTCAGCCCACGAAGGCCTTTTAGACTACTTGATTGTTTGTAAGTATATTTGCGCTTTGATTCTTTTGTCTAGAATAATTCTGGCTCAGAGTTCTATTGCTACAATCTCAGCTTGAAAGATGGTGGGGGTATACGTACAACAGAAACAACTAACGATAGAACAGTATAGTTACCAATAACAATTTAAACATTTACGACATGGAAACCTTCAGAATTTTGTCACAAATATTTACAGTCACTGTATTAGAAAGCCAGTCTCAGTCACTCACGTTAGACTCCAGCTAGTGATGTAAATTATAAAAAAAAGTTAATTTAAAAAACCAAATAACCCGACTGACTGTAAAAAAATAACTAAAAAGATGTAAACAAGACACATTCATAATTAAATCTATAAATAAATCAGTACTATTAAAAGTGATCTAACTGGTCAATATTTGTAATAATCTGACAAAGTATAATTAATTGGCAGTCGGAGGCTACGCATATTTTTGTTAGTCTGTGCAGGTAGCCTCCGACTTCTAAACTCGAGTCTTATAGGAAACACTGCGAAGAGTTAGATGGGATGAAGGAGGTTTCACGACTGCATAAGATATTCCAAAGGGATATCGTAGCCAAGGTGGACTCCATTCGAAAGTCTGATGGCAGTTACACGGAGTCCAGACAGGAGGTATTCGAAATTTTATTCGAAACACATTTCCCCGGTAGCTAAAACACCCATTCAGATGTAGGCCTAGCTGTGGAACACTTGTTGAATATCACTAGGCATGACAGATACATATGTAGTAGCCAGTATGGTCACAGAGAAGAGAATAGAGTTCGCTTTATCCTCTTTTGAAAACTACAAAACTCCGGGACTTGATGGTAAATATCCTGCAATGGAAGTAGAGAGCTGGTGCAAGCCCTGAAAGAAATATTTAGGGCCTGCATAACTTGGGCATACTTGCCGACCGCCTGGCAAAAAGTTAAGAGTTGTTTTCATTCCCAAACCAGGGAAAGGTGACTACACTTTAGCCAAAAGTTTCAGACTCATCAGTCTAACCTCGTTTCTTCTGAAATGTCTGGAACGTTTAGTTGAAAAGTACATCAGGAGAGGCGTATTTAAAAGGTGTGCGCTTAGCTTACCAAAGTGGCAAATCCTGCGAATAAGCATTAAACGATTTAGTTCGCAGAATCGAAAGTGCGATGGAGCAGGGTGCTTTTGTTCTTGGCGTGTTTGTGGATATTAAGGGGGCCTTTGACAATGCTACTTTCTCTGTGTACCGCATCCAAAGCGTATGGGGTAGACAACGTTTAAGACATCACACAGTAGTCACAGAGACTACTAATCGCGGACGATGCGATTGATACCAGGACTCAGGTAGGCAGAGGCTGCCCCCAAAGAGGCGTTCTGTGACCCTTGCTTTGGTGTTTTCAAGTAGACTCGCTGTTAGATGAGTTACAGACTCTAAACGTACACGCACAAGCCTACGCTGATCACGTGTGTGTACTAGTTTGGGGGCATTCATTAAAGACAATTTGCCATAAAGCGCAAAGGACTTTAAATAGAATCCAGAACTGGTGCAAGAAGCACGGGTTATCAGTAAATCCTAGCAAAACAACGCTAATATTGTTTACTAGGAAAAGAAAACTGATTAACCTCAAACTTCCAATAATAAAGGGTGTTACAATCCAATTATCCACAGAAGTTAAGTGGGAATAATCCTAGACAGCAAGCTTACGTGGAGATCACATGTCAAACAGAAATCCGCCAGAGCAATTAATGCCTTTTTACAATGCAGGCAGGCCTGTGGGAAAACATGGGGTCTGATACCAACAGTAGTCCACCGCCGTTATTAGACCCATTATAAATTATGCGTCTGTGGTCTGGTGGATCAGAGCAGGAAAAACATCCACCTATGCTATCCTAAACAAAGTACAGAGAGAGATATGCATAGATCACTGGGGCCTTCAGCTCCACACCTGGTGCAGCTCTTAACGCAATGCTTAACTTGCGACTACTGGACATCACAATCCAGGAAGAAGCAATGAAGGCAGTTTGTCAGAGACATGGACTCTGGCACGCCAATCACAGAAACGGCCATGGTGATCTATCATGAACGCTCCAAGAAAACTGTGACTCATACAGTATGCCGATGGATGACATACCACCGATAACACTGTTCGATAGGGGATATCATGTTGAAATCCCGAATAGAGAGGACTGGGAAACTCACACCATATACTGGAGAGTTTTTCCATTGTCTTTTATTCAGACGGCTCAAAAACCTCTAACGGTACGGGCGTTGGATGGCGTTTGAGCAACGAGATGAAATACTCATATCCTCTCAGAAACTTTGCGTCAATTTTCCAAGCGGAAATCTTCGCTATTCTGAGTACGACAAACTGGATAATTGATCAGAGATGGCATGAAATCGCACTCGAAAATAGTCTTGAAATGTAAGAAACGACTGCAGTCGGTAGGTCGCTACATGCACATGCAATCTCTCATATATGGGTTCCTAATCATCAAGGCATCGAGGGTAACGAAAGCTGCGATAGCACAGCAAAAGATGGCGCGAAATGCAGCCCCTTTGGACCGGAACCAGATTGATATGAATTCTGTAATAGTAAAAAATTGGATAACTCGACAAATGGATACAATCCATGCGCAGAGATGGTCCGGGTTATAAACCTACAGACACACCAAACTCTATAGGGCGTCCCAATAAGTGCACTGAAGAAATTCTGCTTCAATTAAACAGAAAAAAATGTAGGAATTTGTAAGGCAGGGCATAATACATGTGGAAAACAACTACATACCCTGGGAATCGTCAATGACCCGACATGCGTCGTGCGGGGAGGATGAGGACTACGCAGAACACTTCCTCTGCGATTATCCCGCGTTCTCCCAAGCGCGGCGCATTGTATTCGGTGCTGACGTAATAAGGAAGAAAGACGTCTGTCCTCGACCCCTATCCGAGGTTCTTTAGTTCATCAGAACAACGAAGAAGTTCGGCTAAGGCGGGGGTAGTGTACAGTGGACGCAATGTAGTCTGAGTGCTCGGTGCCTTTCCCTCCCCCGTTTTTAACCAATTTTATTCGCAAGCTAAATAAAACCATTTAAAAACGAAACTGTTTCAATTTTTACCTGAATTCCTGCAGGGTAAAACTATTTCAGAATGCATAAAGCTGTTTTATGCCTGCAGACGGATTATATTTTTTTTGCCGCGGGAACCCAAAATATTCTCGAGATGAAATGAGGCGTTGAGAGCAAAAATGGCCCAACCAACAAAATATGGAATTTAGTTAATAGTATTAAGCTATTGCAAAAGAAAAATTTTATTGTGTAAAATAGCCCAAATCACTGTAGGCACATTTTAAAATGTCTGAAATATGCATTAGAAACTTAATTTGATATATTATGTGGGTTGGGCCATTTTTGCTTTCAACACCTCAAATATACTACTACGCATGAACGACAAAATACGCAGAAATCTCATAAAAATAGGTTAAGCCATTCTCCATGTTAGGCCGGAAAAACAGAGAAAAGGTAAACCAAATCATGCGCGACAAAATACTCTACCTTCCAGTAAAGGTCTTATTAAAATATGTAGGTTTAGGCTTTCTGTAGTTTAGCCCCGACAAACACTATTGTTTCAATTTTTTTATATTGTCATTTCTCCTTCCCTCACATTTCTCTCCCTTTTGCTATTCTACGTCATTGAATTAATTCCTCTCTTTTCCAATTACACTATTGACACCATTGACAGTCTCTCAACAGAGTTGACAAAGCAAGAGATTTGGGTGTTACACTTAATTCGCGATTTTCATTTGAGGATCACATACAGTAGATTCTGTTGTGGATAGAAGAAACGCTACTTTGGGTTTCATATAAAGATGAGCCAAGGAGTTCGATGATCCCCTTACATCTGTCGAATCCTCTACTATACATTTGTTAGATTTATCCTTGAATATGTTAGCCCGGTTTGGTCTCCCTTCTATGACCTTCACATCAATCTTCTTGAAGCCGTTTAACGGGGATTTCTTAGGTTCGCGCTCCATGGCCTTCCCTGGCAAAACTATTTCATTTTACCTCCATATTCTCATAAGCTCAAACTTATTCCCCTCCAATCGTTGGAATATCGACAGTATATCTCCGGAACTGTTTTGACTTTTGATTGCGTGCAAGGTGTTGTTAACTCCCTGAATTGCTGCTGAGGCAACATGATTTTCTTCACCTTGCTGAACAACCGGGCTAACTATGGCTTCAATATGCCACTATCTGCGATGCCGCGTTCTTCCAACTCTAATTATCCTGCTATTGATTTCCATATCACTCGCACCCAGTTGAAGGGCCGTATACTCTAGGTTTTTTTTTATCTTTTTTTAAGTATGATATAATTTTGGTTTTATTGTTTTTTTTGGTTCATTAAGAGTTTCTATTATTCTTATTTCTTTTTAGTATATTTAAAATGATCAGTATTTTGATGTGTGTAACGACTGTACCCATTACACAAGCTGTATAGAAAACCTGACGTAAATCAAAATAGTTAATCCGGTCGATTTGTAGGTGCTGATAACGAAACAAAAATATTCAAAAAATTCCGTCATACATATTTTCTGCAACAAATGACAATATTTACTGCGATTTTCCAGTTTCAACGGTTGTTCCGAATGTTGTCTTAAATTAACTCTACGTGCTAGAAAATGGAGTTTGTATCTGAAGTCAGCACTCCAAAAAACCCCTAATTCAACCGTCAAAAACCAACAGAGCTTTCGGAACTTATACAGTCAAGATATAGGAAAGATTGATTCAGAGAGTCCCGCATAATTATACTTGTCACGATCCAATTTCAAAATTCGAAACCTTCCCACGGAACACGCGTTTAAAAATGTACAGATTAACACAAATACATGAACTGACGATTTTCAATTTTATAATCGAGTGAAACCAGTTCTTCCAGTTTTATAAACGAATGCAACCTGAGCGCCCCAAGCTTAATCAAGGTAATCCGATAAAATCGGAATTTTAAGGTGGCTGCAATATTGGAAGTACTATAAAATTGAATACACTGTAATGTATTGTCATGCAGACTGAATACGTATGCAAGGTGTCGGTGTCGGAATCGATTGAGTAGAAGTTGTCGAAAAATCTATTGCAAGATTTGAAACAAACAAACATACATATGTATGTACATATATACAGAGTGAAGTTATGGTAAATAAAACCGTTTAATAATAACAAAAAGAGTTCACTTTTCATTCAAACTGGCTATTAATAGTGGTTAACTGTAAAATGTTGGTTTTTTTTTAGATAAATAAAAATCAGACTTCGTCTAAGGCAACCATGGTCAAATGGTTCTAAATGGTCCATGCTAACTTCACCTTAAAGCTTTGCACCCATCTCCCAAACACCCTGTATGTATGTACCTGCATATGTAACTATTTACTTGGATACTTACCACTTTCCACACGCTGTGCAACATATTCCATGGCTCGAATTTTTTCGTCAGGATCTTGAAACGCTGCCTCACCCGAATGTTCCAAGTATTCTTGGGCTATTTGAAGTGAATTGCTCACTGAGGAGCTTATTGATTCCATCATTGATGCATTATTTTCGGTATCCTTAATATTTGGTCGGAGCGTTGCCTTCAGATTTTCCACCTCAACCTCAATATTTGTATTGTCGTTACTTGTCAACATTTTGCTCCAAGGCGTCTTGATTTTGAAGCTCCCAATCTCGCCCTCGGTGACCTCGATTCCCCATGGTGTATTCTCATTAAGATCTCGGTTGATTGACTGAAATATTTGAAAAAAAATGGCATCGTTTAATTTAATCGGAAATCTTATGATTTTTATTGCAATATTTTTGGCGCTGCTTGCCTAAAAGCAATGCCAATAATTTTTTTTATATGTATGTACACATTATCTGACTACAAACAGCATTGCGCCATACTTATTAAAATATTCAATTCTCAATTCATGGTACAGGGGTCGCGCAAGAAATAGATTCAACGATTCGTTTATTTTCAGAAGACACGTCGTTTTCGAGTTTTTCGAATTGAAGTGATTTGGGTCTACAAAGCCATAGTCCAATTTATCATAGAAGTTTGCTTCAATTTTTGGGGTAACAGAATTCAAATCTAACAAAATTCAAGAGGACAGACCTAAAATGGCTACCGAAAAAGATAAACTCCAATATGGTGAACAAAATTTCTCCACTTTCAGCAGTATTAATGAAAATGAACATATATGTACTAGACTAATGGGATTTACATTTCAAGCTCACTAAAATTCAAGATGGCGGACCCATAATGGCTACCGAAGTTATTTAGCATTAACGGATTGCCATGAAATTCAAAGCTAGGGAGTCTTAGAGGATGCTGGCTTCGAATCTACTATCGAAATTTGTAAATGCAAATGGCGAATCAAGTGACCGAAATAATTCAACTTCAAGGAATTTGAGTAAAAAGTGTACCACCAAAATGTATACTTATGACTTCTTGGGTGAAGATTTTGAATTTTTATGGCACAAATAGCTAATTTAAAATGGATCTAAAATGACAGTCGATCTTTTTTTAATTTCAAGTTCTCCGTTTTCGTATAGATTTCCATTAAATAAAAGGAATGGTAGCTTATCACAATATCTGATTATGATATGAATGATCTAGAAAAGCGAACGAAACTTTTCGATTTCAATGATAAATAACATATGGTATACATACATATGTACAAATTTTTATAATAGCTGATATTGAATATTCTGTTGAAATTCAGAATTTCAAAATTACAAATGAGAAAGATTGAGGACATTCGATCAGAATAAAACAATATTTTCGGGTGAATATGTAACGTACACAGGTGAAAAAGATTCTGTACAAATAAACGATGGCAATAAATTAAATTTGTAAATAGGATCACTAAAGTAAGGACAAACTCGCCGTACGAAGCCGGGTAACTCAGCTAGTGATATATACATATACTTACTAAAGTAGGTAATGTAAACAAGATATTTTTAAAAAGTAAGCTTTTGACGAACCAAAGTAATGTAAAAAAAATAAATGTTACTCAAAAATGCATGTTGAAATTGTTCATTATGGCCTTATATAGGGTCTTTCAATAAGGACGCTCGACTCTTAAATGTAAATAAAACAAGTTGTGTGTGAGAAACCCACTAAATTTTTATTTGAAAGGATATTTTATGACATTAAGTATAGAATATAACGCCCGCCGCGGCTTTGCGGTGGCACGTATTCGGAAGTTGACCTAAATTTCGCAAAAAATCATCTTTAGTGACTAACAGCGAGCGCTACATATCGATGATAAGCCTAGCTTACTTACCACTGAGCTATAAGGCGCCCACAATTTTTTGTTGTGCAATTTTTAAAATATAAATCAAATTTGTTACGGCACGAAGACAGTGAGTACGTGTACACGACAGTCCCAAATCAGGACTAGAAACCGGTGGTAGGCCAACGGCTGCTCGTGTAAACGACACAAAGTGGGCTAGGAAATTTGCCCTTGTGTGCTAGCTGTGTGCGAATAAGATTTGTGTCATTTGAGGGATCGAGCACACACACACAGATATATCAGGCTTAGGCCCAATTCAATCGGGGCTAGGCCAAAGTTGGGACTTGCCCGTATACACGGCAAAGATAATCGTGTATACGTAGTCAGTGTGCTCATATGCTGGGGTGTGAATCCGTTTCATGCGCAGTGACAATTTTTAATTTTTCCCTTGGAAATGCAAGACTTTGCCTGGGTCGTGCTCGACATAATAGGAAAATGAGTCTCATAGAAATCGTGTCAGCGGTTCCCGAGATTAGTCCGAAGCAAACAGACACAATAATTTTAAAAATTTTTGTTTCGGTTTTGGTTTCTAGACATATGAGCTTTTGAGCTTATGAGCTAAGAACCTTTGTAAAAGGAAGTTTTTCACCGTTTTGCCAACAAAACTAAAAATAAAATATTCAGTCAGTCGACATTTTTTAAAAGATAAATAATACCAAAGAATATATAACATAAAGAAGTTGCACGAGCCTAATTTGCCACTCAAAAATATTTTCCGATCGATGGAAGAGAAGGAACGGTGTCAGGGCAGGGAAGTGATTCCTAGAAACCGCGGCTGTGAACACAAATGTGTACCAGCCAGCTAACGCACAGAAGTTCGGGCGCAGGTTATTCATATGGGTTCATGCGTTGGGGTGAACCACGCTTGCGTTGTCGGACGATGTGCCTTCTAGCTGAAGGCAGACCGAGTGTATGAGTAAAAAGGCGAGAACCCAAAAGAATTTCGTCTGCGCTTGTAATTCTCAACTTTCCTATTTCTTGATTGTTGTTAAGATTATATTAGGGGAAGCGAATACATTTTTATTTATTCATTCACTCTTAAGAAGATGGTAACTATCATTAATTGATTAATTAATTAATTGCATATACACACATATTTCTTGTGAATTATAATAATGTTAAATTTATAAGATCGATAAGCAATTATTTGAAACAGCAAATTGTTTTTATTTTAAATAATTAATTAATAAATATCTGTGCTTCCAAAAGGTTAATGTGACACTAACGTTAGAAGTGAAAAGGTTTTCTTATTTTAAAATAGCAGATCCGTCCGGTCCTTGCTCGTGCTTTTCCATACTTGTAAATAAAAACTTTTAATTTTCATTGGAATTCATGCGCGGTTAATTTATTGCATTTTTCCCGTAGGAACCCAAAATATTCATCAACAACAAACTACTCATGAATCCCAGAACTAAAATTCTTCAAACTTCTGAGCTCAGTTCAGAGTTCTCGTAATTTTCCCACACTTCCTAGAATTGGAACCGGCGAGCGCTCATACAGCCCTCAACGCGTGCTTGGAACACCTCATCGCAAAAGTCCATAAGAATAACATTGCGCGCCGGAATTTCTGTACGTTTGCTGCCTGGTCCCGCGTCGCATCAGAAATTTTTGGTCACACTTCCGATGTAAGAAGTGTCTGAATATGAATGGCCGCTTGTATTTATTGTACTACTACAGATATAGGGTTCGCGCGGAAGGACCCTAGAGCAAATTTTTCAGTTCAAGTTATTTGTTCCGACTGCGACTTCTTTATGTTATATATTCTTTGATAATACCCAGCAAACATTTTGTAAAAGACAAATTTATTTCGTTTCTTATTCGTTGTTTTAGTTTTAGCATACGGCAGTACTAAAATCTTTTCTCTGTTTTTGTAATCATGCCAGTTCGTTTAATGTGCGATGTCGTCGGAAAATTAATAAACACAAATTTATTATTTTATATCGTTTAATGCTGGAAAGTTTGAAGTGTTTTTATCGGGAAAATCGAGCGCTTGTTTCCATAGGGCCTTTCGGCAAGCACGTTCTCGGCGAGACAACTGAGATATTCTCAGTTGGTTCACTGAGACGCCGTGTTCTCGCACATCCTCTCACTTTCACATTGAGCAACGAAAATGAACGCAGCCTTTGAGCAACTGAGCCATCTGAGATGGATTTTCTGTGTCTCATTTGTCTCCGTTATATCCCAGTGGGAAAATCGGAAGCATCTTCTCGAGGAAGCAGTGTGGTAGTCTTCCACACTGCATCCTTTGCATGCTATGAGGAAGATTTGCGCATTGTTTTCCTTTTGTGCGTAGCGCGGCACGAAACAAAACGCTATATTTTTAGAAATGCTCGTTGAGTCATCCATATCGCATGTGATTTTCAGTTTGCGGCGATACTTTCACGTGAATGGTGTGTTGGCAGTGAGTGCAGCGTAGTGCAATATTAACAATCACCCAAATTGAGATTCAGCTCTATTTTTCTATATAAAAATTAAGGTTGAGCATTTGCTCAGTTTTTATGCATAAGAATCAATATTATCGAAACAGCTTCTCAGAAAGCAATCTGGAAGACAAGTTGCTTAAATTCCTAAACAGATTCTCCGGACGCACTAAAGGTAGTGACACAACCAACGCGTTCGTCACGGCATTGCGTGCGTTGACATCTATGACGCGACGCACGCGACGCTAGGTAAGTTACAACAGAATATTGAACGCGGCAACTGACAAGCAAGTGACACAGGCAATTTCAGTTATATTATGAATTATATAATTAAATTCCCATATAACTTCATGCATCTGTAATAAATAAACTCGCGTTTGCGCACTTCTTCTATGAGTCGCTCATAGAATTCCATTTTACCACACGAGTGATACTTAAAAGTAAGGTTAAGTTGAATGCGCCGCGTTAAAATTTAGAAATTTGCGCAAAGGATGCGACGCGTCGCATAGCGGCGCGTCGGATGCGAATTCGTTGTAACTCGAAGTACAGGACTGCCTAAGCGCTTTAAAACCTGTCAACGCACGCATCGCTCGCGACGCGTTCAAAATTTGGTTGTGTCACCAGCTTAAGGAAGAAAAGCTTTCGCCTTTGCTTCCTCCCAATGACATGCAATGGTAAAAACGAAATGGGATGGGATACGAAAAGGAAGCAATTCTAAGCTTCCAAAGAATGCTTCCGCATGGCTTACAGTATGCTTCTTTTTCCCACTGGGATGTTATGACAGCCGTTGACACTAACACAAACAACTAAAAGTAAGTTGATTGCACGTATATGGGAGAGTTTCATTAATTCTAATAATTCTAGTGAATACTTTAACGGATTTGAGCAATATCCATTTCTCACTCTGCATCAACAAATTCAGCGATGTCAAAATCAGCTGTTTAACCCAACTGAGACAATTGAGACTAGACAGTTGCTCAATATCTTGTCTCACTGAGAACGTGCTTGCCGAAAGGCCCTCATATATCCATGTCGCCAAGCTTAAGGCGATCGTGCGATTTTTCGCTGAAAATGTGATTTAACTTTTCATACATTTTAAAGTTTTAAAAACCGCTATATTAACTAAGCGGAGGGGAATTTTCTCAGTATTTTTTCCGTTACGGTCCGTTAAACTACGGTTTGAAAACCACACAAATCGAAGTGTCCCGAAAGGTCTTTGTTTCAATTTCGAGGAAACTGTGCGGGTGGAAAAGAATTTTGGGGCCGAAATATTCAATTTTTAATTTTGACAGTTTTTCGAAATTAAAACTTGAATATTTCGGAAATAATAGCCGAGCCCTAAGAAGTTCATTCAGATCGTTCCGTTTTAGGGCAAATGGAAGGTACCTGCAAAATATCTTCGAAATACGATGTGGGTAACGTATTATAAACTTGTTCCTTGTGTTTTCGGAACAAGTGTACGAAACCTGGATTTTGATATTGCACTAAATCTTTGTGGAAATCTTCCATTTATGGTCGGAACGAGTGAATTAGGAAAGTATTGTTGTCGGAAAACAATACTTTCCCAAAAATGAGCTTGTTTTAACACCAAAAATTGAAAATTCTGTAAAAGGAAAATATTCAGTCAGAAGATATTTTTTAACCCTTAACGGCCACACGGGGTAACTAGTTACCCCAGGCTTAGAAACGGTGAAATTAAAGGTCTAAAACCTTTGAAATAAATGCTGTTTTTAGAGTGCCATATATAAATTGACGTACAACAATCTTTGGAAATGTTGAAGAACACTTCAACAAACATGTAACAATCGGTGAGAAGTCTTAAAACACCCAATGTTTTCTACAAACTAGGTTCTTCAACGTAGGGTAATGAGTTACCCCATGTGGCCGCTATGTGGCCAGAATGAGGTGTGGCCGTTAAGGCTTAAAAAAGGCAAATTTTCCTTACGGATTATTTTGTGCCGATGTACGAATTATTTTAAAAATTATTTACCGTGTACATTAGCGCAAATTTCAATTGTACAGAGCAAGGACGATGCGAATAGCCACTCTGAATTATTTTATATCTCGAAAACGAGACGAGATTGATTTTTTCAATTTTTGGTTAAAAATTTCGGAACAAAGTTACTTAGCCGGTTTTTTTGGAATTGCCCTAAAACCTTATGGAAATGTTCCATTTATGGTTGGAACGAGTGAATTAGGTAAGTATAAGTTCCGGCAAACAATACTTTCCCAAAAATTAGCTTGTTTACGCTTGTTTTAACACCAAAAATTGAAAATTTTGTTAAAGGAAAATCATCTGTCAGAAGATATTTTTTAAGAAAGGTAAATTTTTATTACGAATTCTTTCGTACCGATGTTTAAAAAGTTATTTACCATGTACATGAGCACAAATTTCGATTGTAAAAAGCAAGGACGATGCAAATAGCCACTCTGAATCTCGAAAACAGACGTCAAAGTCAATTTATTTTTGCAATTTTTGGTGTTAAAACAAATTAATTTTTTGGAAAGTATTGTTTGCCATGAACAATACTTACCTAATTCACTCGCACCGACCATAAATGGAACATTTCCACAAAGATTTAGTGCAATGTTTCGTACACTTAAGCCATATTTTCGGAGTTTTTAAAGGTTTTTCTCGCATTAAGTGCTTACACCATTTAAGCTGTGAGCGACTGTATTAAAAAAAAATAGATCATTTAAAACGAAGTTTGTGTTCGATGCATGCTTTTCAATAAACGGTAAAAAACCTATTAGGTCTGGCAACCCAAAAAACCAAATGTCAGCAGAAAACAGCCCAATAACAAAACAAATAGTGGGGAAATTGTGAGCAGACAATAAAGATGTGCTAACTGCTGACTGCGCCACGGGCCTCCGTACTGTCACTTGTCCAAAACATGCACAAATTGAGTCCTTTGTTATCTCTTCAAAACGAATTTTCCCCATGCTTAGCTCTTGCTACGGCGCAACTGGAGCCCTAACCTAACATGTTTGCTGCTACCAACGGAATGCCATTGCTCCGCAGCTGCTGAACTGAAATTATTACGAGCCACCCATAACACGCTGAAGCTCACTTCCCCATACTAGAGAGGCTTGATTTGCAATGCAACGCAGTGACGTCAGATCCATGCGAGAGAACATTTTGCGTATTTAAAAATTGGTGTTCACATGCCCGACATTTGCGTGTCGCAACTGCCTGAAAGCTGGTACCACCGCTTACCTCGCATTCAAGCTCGATATTTCCCACGGTAGTGTCGCCCGTGCTGATGAGTAATTGTTCTTTCTTGATTTTGCCCCCTTTGAAGTATTTTCCAAAGTTGCGCTCGAGGAAATGCCTGATGATCGGGTTGATCCCTTTGTTCTTGAGGAACCCCCAAAGCGCCGCGATTACCATCTTTGTTCCCTCCTTCGTCAGAATCGGCTAATGCGTATGGTCTTCTAGCAGCGCCAGAGCAAACCGTAAATGCTCTAAATCGGTGAGCACAAAGAACTTTTCGCCAGTGGGACCGTCGACCAGTATCTGCTTTTCTATGAGACGAGAAAAAGAGCGCCCAGCGGTGAATCGGCACAAACCACAATACCAAAATTTCTTCGATTGCTCACACATCCATTAGCAGCTTGTTTATAACCAGAATTTCCCGTTAAAAGCGGAAAAATTGTGTAATTTTCACATTTTCCTTCCGCACGCGAAAAGCAAAAATGACACACACATTGTCTTATTTCACGTGTTCACCACATATCTGATCTCACTGCGCTTTTCTCACTCGTTCAGATGCTTGAGCACAAATGAAAAGTTATACGAAAACGGGAAAATGAGGAAACAACAAGCCAAATGCTATCTTGCTATCCCAGCCCGATCCCATTCCAAATCCCAAGAACTTAAGTAGTGGAGTGGGAGTGGAAGCAGGAGAAGGCTCAAACGTTTTTGGCTGCATAAAAATCATATGGGCAGCGACTGTGCGCTTTTGTTTTGTAGCGGAGAATAGCTTTTACAATTAATTATGCTGATTCATAAATTGCAATTTACAGAATCACGCTATGATACACTGACGTACGTAAAATGACCAATTCGTAAAATACGTAACCTTGAAGGAGCAAACTATGTATGACAAGGAGCATATGAGTAACATCACCTGATCTATAGTATAACTGGATAGCGAATGGGCTTGAAAGCCTGTGCGAACAATCGCCATTTTTTTGGTGGCAGAATTCCAGCAGGAATGACAGCCGTTTTATCAGCAGAGTTTGTTTACGATTTTTGCAGTGTAATTTTAACAACATTCTTTAATGTGATTAATATTAGCAATGGTGCATAAGTGTGTGTATTACGGTGAGAGCAGGGTTTCGAAATATCATCGCATATTCTCAGTCCCCAAAAATGGTGGGAACAGCAGATTCCTTAAGGGGAGAATACTAACTGACCGGTTCAAAAAATCTATTTTTTTTTACGGAAATGGATTTTATAACTATTCGAAAATGTGACTACGAAATTTGAGGTTGAAATTCTGCGAATTAGGTATTTTTTTAGGGGATGGAGTATCGCCGGTTCATGGTACGCTCGAATCCCAGATTTCGTTCCGCCGCGCCGCAAGGCCGATAGAATGCTATTAGTCATTTCCGAGTCATAAAAAACTTTTCGTGAATTTTATAAAGGCTTTCTTTCTCATTTCATCGATTTTTGGGTCTGTTTTTCGAAGAATGAAAAACACACATTTTTTTAAATTAAAACTTTAAACTCGTTGTCCCAAAACTCATGTTTTTAAAACGGTGTGACAAGTTGCGAAGAAACGGCTGGTCCGATTTTCATGATTTTTCGCTGGTTACAAGAGAATGCAATTCTCTTGCCCTTGACGAACGATTTTTTTGCAAAAAAAATTCGCAAAACTGAAAAAAAAATGAAAAATCGATTTTTTTTAATTATAAAGAAAAAAAATTTTTTTTGAAAAAACTGAAAACGTCAAGGGCAAGTAAATAACATTATAAACTTATTTGTAATCACTTTTTTGTTATAGAAAAATTTCCTGAGGTGTTATCTGTCACACCGCGAATTTGCAGACTATTGTGCACGCTTCTAACAACAAGCCAAATGCAGATTTTGCTATAAATTTTTTTTTGTATTTTTAGAAATACAACATACAACCTATGTACGAAATTTGATTTTTCTATAATATCATTGATTGTTTTTTCCCAATCCACGCCGAAACTCAAGTGACCATTTCCTACATCTAATTGGTATTCCTCCCTTAAGCAATTTACATGCTCCTCCAATTTTAAAACATGAGGCCTCAAAGTGGTCAGAGCACAACCTGGATGATGCCGATGAAGATTAATTTTAAATTTTGAAATCGAGTTTTTGTTTATAGGTACACTGAATTGTTCTTGTTAGTTTTTGTATTGCATTGTTAGTGTCAGCTTTATTTCTCTTATTTACTGAATTTTGTTTTTGTACTGATATAAATTTGTTATAATAAACTTGGTCAACCGGACTACTGTTTGAATTCGACACCTCCCCCTTCTATCTTTTTTTTTTATTTTGAAAATACTTCGCTTATTGTTAGGGTATGTCCGGGTACACTCGTAGTGCACCGTAAGAAACCTTGAATACGGTAGGACTTTTTACTACTTAGGAAATAGATCACTCATGCACCGAGTCTGCCACGGCCAGAAATTCTTAGCAACAAGAACACTATTTTTTGCGCAGCGTGAATGGCGCACCGTGCGGGATTATCATTCGGGTGCGGGATAAACCTATTCGCAAATCATTTTTTAAGACATGATACAACGACTACATCAATCACGCTAAATTAAATTTGATCCCGACCACATAATGGTCGAAATTAAATTTAATCCACCCTAGCCCACGGTGACAATATCACCCAAGGAAGAAAGAACCAAACTACCGATCGAAACAAATTAGTATTTACCTGCAGAATTTCCATGTTGCCTCGGTAAAGTTCATATTACTGCGCATGGTGACTCAAGGGTAAATAAACGCGACGGAATTTAATTTAACTGTTGTGCGGATTGTGCGTTTTGTTTTAATTCGATTAGGTCGTTCCGAAGTGATTCTAGTAAAGTGGAAGTGTGGGGAACTCCATCGCGAAAAGGATATTGTTATTTACACTTATAGCTGTATATTCAAAATATATTGTTTTTACTTTTTACTTCACTTAAATACTAAGAAAAAATTACGCTAATATCGACAAAGCCCACTTTTCCACTTTTGCACCCTCAATATTTGGTCCAATATCCTTTTGATTTTGCAACTGCCTGTATTCGGGAAAGCATGGATTCGTACAGCTTAGAAATGAATGACAATGGAATGGATGTCCAGACGTCCTGCACGCGTTCCCACAGGTTGTTTATTCCTACCGGTGGGTCACTGTACTCGGCCAGTTGCCTTTCCATGTAAGCCCATACGTGCTCAATGGGATTCAAGTCTGGGCTTTGAGCAGGCCACTTCCAAAGTGAAAAGGATTGGTTCTCGAGCCAATGTCGCACAATTTTGGCAGTGTGTTTGGAGTCTCTGTCTTGTTGAAAAATTACCTTTAAGGTGCGAATTTCACTCAAACGCATGGCCGAATTAAGATTTTCTTGCAAAATTTGCAAATATTGCTCCTTGCGCATGATTCCTTCGACTCTAACCAAAGGCCCAACACCCTTAGGAGATATACAACCCCAAACCATTAATGAACCACCGCCATGTTTCATTGTCGCCTTCACACTTGGCGGATTAAATTGTTCGGTTAAACGGGTCCAGTACCACGATCTCCCTTCTGATTCGTACCGGCAGAACTTTGACTCGTCGGACCAAATTACTTGAAAGTGAACTATTAGAAATAATTAATTAATAATTGTTTTTTAAGAATTTACTTGATTCCAATCCTCGAGAGTCCAGTTACTATGAGCTTCAGCAAACCTCTTACGTGTTAAAATATTTTTACGGGAGAGAGCAGGCTTCTTCTTTTTTTCCTTAGGCTCTAGGCCAATTCGTCAACGTCAAGTCCATTTACTGGCTTCATTACCTATCTGTTGAGCAGCTTGTTGAGGAGTTTTGGCTATTCCAGCTACCACACATCGAGCCATTTTCCGGGCAGTTCGATCAGAAACTTCTACGGGGCGACCATTTTTAGGTTTTGGAAATTCCTCGCTCGCACATTTTTGAATTTGTTGTACTGTAATATGGGATATTTGACCTTTCTCAGCAATATCTCTTGAAGATTTCCCTTCACTAGAAAGTTCAAAGATCTTTTCCTTAATGTGCACTGCAATTGGCTTCATGATTAGTTTTGAATGAAAACTCGTATTAAGGTGCAGATTTTCGCAATTTAATTTCACCTTCCTTAAAAGACCACTTATCTCACTCGATTGGCTTGCATACAGCTTTCTGAGATAGCGGTAAATACGAAACGACGACGTACGCCGAGTGTGGTGCAAAAGTGGGCTTTGTCGAATTAGTGTAATTTTTTCTTAGTATTTAAGTGAAGTAAAAAGTTAAAATATTTGGAATATACAGCTATAAGTGTAAATAATAATATTCTTTTCATTTCCGTCAGCCTTACCGTTTCTTGGCAATAAATATTTAAAAGCAAAAGTGGAATCATTTTTCCACTTTTGCTCTTCACTCTATGTATTAAAATTTAATATTTTTACGAATATCTTGCAATGGGTAGATTTTTTAACTTAGTTTAGAACCACGAAATGCTTGAGAATCCGTTGGATTCATCAATCAAATCCCTGCCAAACGAACATTAAAAACTTGGATCTCTTAAATCTTTATTAACAAATATTAAATAACAATCGCTACTCGCTAGATTCTGCTTCGTGGGATTTGTTCTTGGAAGGCTTGCATTCAGGGTACTTGTCAGTTAAGAAGCTCTTAAGCTCGCCATGGTTGACAAGCATATTCAGCCTCACTTTATCTTGATTTCTGATGTTCTCTTGTTGGTAGAGGTACAGTTCGTAGGACCTTTCCTTCGTATAGAAAGGCGGGTGTTTCTTCTTCTTCAGAACAATTTTATCTCCGAGGACAAATTGAGTAAAATCCATGACTTCGTTCATACCAATTTCCTCCTTTTTCCGACACATAGTTGGACTAGCTATAATTTGCGGAAGATCACCGTTTTCTTTGCGCAACTCAACGACATGAAGACCCTTCTTCTCTGCTATTTGCTTGTAGTTATTCTGTTGCAGAAGTCCAATGAAGAACGCCTTGACAATGTGCTGCAAGTTTGTCGATCCTTCTATTTTTGCGTAAAGGTCTTTAATTCCGAGCACTTTGCAGATTGTGGCAATAGCCCGGTGACAAACGAGCCCATACCCCTCAGACTTTTTAGTGACAAAAATCTTAGTTTTCCCAAACTGGCAAAAGAAATCATGGAAAACGGTGTGATTGTTGCACAGCTCAATGTACATGAGCTTTTGTCCTGCACGATTCTTCGAGTTTCTCGTCGCAGTTTTCGCTTCGGGCGCTTTAGCGACGGCGAAGCCCGCTAGTCCTTGTCCATTTCCAGTCACAGTCATAACAGAGAATCGTCGGGATCGACCCATGTTGGCTTTCATTACGAAAACTGTCTTCATCTCAAGCACCCTGGTATCGAACCCCTCGAAGGTATCTTCACCAACTGGATCTGGTGGTCCTATACTCCGTCCAGGCATTTTAGTCCCGGACCATCCTCTATCAATAGGATTAAGCCGCAACACCCTAAATGTACCCATCGAATCACGCAGTTTAATCAATTTCTTTTCCCTTTCAGGGTCTTCAGGAAGTTTTTGTTGAGACACTAGCTCACGTCCACGAATTACAGGAGCATTCAGACCGGGCCACATCATGCTAGCCTTTCCTTGGCCAATTACCTGACCTCTATTCAAATCCTTGGCTATTTTTCTGCCAACACCCTTCCCACGTCCTCGTTTTCGTCCAGCATTACTTACAGATGTGACACCCTTCCACAACTCTACGGCAGTCACTGAAATTTAGTCAAATGTTCAATAAATACGAAATAACCTATAAAATCGAACAGCATACACTTGTTGAAAAAACTGGTGCTTCTTACTGATAATAACGCTGGGAAATGGGAATCCAACAAGTTCTTCGACAACTCTGCATTTTGTATTGCAGTATTTCTTAAACTCGTGTGTATTTTAGGATGTTGAAAACATCTTATCAAGCCCTGCGAGCACCACAACAACCTGCCTGCCATTGCTTAATGACATGTGACATATGAGCTGACGTTCATTCCCTTAAAGAAAAGGTTAACAGAAAAGGTAAAACGATATGACAACGAACTAATATTTAATAAGGAATGGCACTACAAGTAGAGCTCTTTCATGAGACAGCATTTAGGACTTCAGTTCGGTACGCAAAAGATTGTAATAGAAGTGGTGTTCTTTTAATGTTCCCGATAGTGGATGGAACTTGCATAAAAGAACGACGAGGGAAATTTGTGAAGTGTGAAACCGAACCATTCTTCACCTCTTACAAATTGTCAAGTTTGAAATTTTTTTTCGTACATGAATGCCAGCCATTCCAAGTCGTTTCGATTAATCTCGAAGAGAGATACATAATCCCACCCTAGATCTTGCCACCATTTGACTGCGCTAGCAGTTTCGTTTAAATGGAAGATTGGGCTTAAGTTCACTTTCTCACTTTGTTCGAAATGCCCTAAAACCTTATGGAAATGTTCCATTTATGGTCGGAACGACTGAATAAGGTAAAAATAGTTGTCGGAAAGCAATACTTTGTTATGGTCAGTTTTGTCAGCCCATGTTGCTGACATCAATTGCCGCGGTAAAACAACCGAAGAAATTGATGTCACCAACATGGAGCTTGCATAATTAAAATTGCATCCCACCGCACCCACTGCAAAATTGCACCGGCAAAAGCACATCCCTATGCGGCATCAAATCGCCCAGCATAAAGCTCGGCAAATATAAATTCCTAATACCCGCCTTGCCCCCCCCCCCCCCCCCCCCCCCCTCACGGGAATTAGTACCTGAAAAGGGAAAACAAAGATGCAATTATTTCCAAAAAAAAAAACCAAATGTTATCTGCTAAGTGCTCATAAAGTACCAAGCAGAACATTTTGGTTACAGTAATTGCCTCGGGTGAAAATATTCTCAACCGTAGCGTTCACCTTTTGTCAGCTGCTGTACCCACAGATTAAATTTAAAATCTAACAGTACAATATGACGCGATCCCATCCACCAATCCGCCGCGTACTTCTAAAAAAAATACCGCTCATAAGTATCCACCAATCAGAAAAGGGCTTTGAACGAAAATCAAGCAAATCTGTTGGCGTCGGTTGGGACAGCGACAGCGTCGGTGGCTGCAGTGAGTTGGGATTTACATTTCACAGTGGGCGCACGCAAATTTGGAGACACGGTGGACGGGAGAAATAAGAAGTCCGTCTAAAGCGGGGCATAATAAGTTCAACGGAAATAATAAGTTTAATGTCGAAAGTAATCCAATTCCCGAGATACATTTAATTACCGCCGTGATAATTCGTGTGATCGTCGCGTTGCACCGTGGGAAGAAAGGCAAATCTTAAAAGTTGTGATTAAAGGGAAACAACGCCGAATGGCCTGATCATCTACCTAATTAAATTTATGCTCGTGGTGTAACTGAGTTAGAGGTGCCAAGGTCGAGTGTGCATAAATGACCAACACAAAGTTTAAATGAATTGTCAGGCGGGTTTTTGCCACTTCTGTGACTAGCATCTAAGACTGCGCGAAAACTGAGCCTTATCGGATAGCCAGTGTGTGCCCCAATAGAAAGTGAAGGGACGCGCTCCATTGTTAATCGTTTACGTTTATCGCCTTTAAGGGTCAAATTGTGATGTGGGACGTGTGATTATGTACTATATTACGGCATCTCGCTATTAATTGATATAAAATATCCACTGCCGTGAACAAGGTCAAAAGGTTGCTGGATGGCAATGTGTGCATTGACTTAACAAATTGGTGTAATAACCCTATAAATTGCAAAGATCAACTAAACGGAGTGAAATACTTTTTTTTGACAATTGTATTCTGGTCATCCCCCGCGAGTTCTTTTTTTCTTTTTTTACCTATCCGAACGGTTACGCATCCCCAGCGTGTGAAGCTTCTCCTTTTGTTAAAGTCATTACATAGGTGTTCCTGATTCGACTAATTACTGAACGTGCTGTTTTATTTTATAAAATGTTACATGACTCAGACGAAAAGTCATTTACTGATACGTTCATTCCGCCGTGTAGTGACAGTTGCGTTTAGCACTATTATTAAAAATAAGTTTTAATTGCCTATGGGAATTGCGCCTGAAGGAGAGATCGGACATTTTAAGTTTTCTTTTGTGACTTGTGTGCCATACCGTGTCGGATCGGTGGCCTTACAATTATACGGATTGAACTACAATTAAATAAAATAAATAGGAAGTTAGGTGGCCTTCTTAAAGAAATTAACTTAAAGACTAGATCAAACCGAACGAAAGAAGAATTGTTGGACATTTCAATGAATAAAAAAGTAAATTAATCCGAGTGGTAAAAAATTAACAGAATTAGATTAGTTAAAACAAACGAAAGAAAAATAAAAAAGGAAATATAAATAAATAGTGAAATGGAACAAATGAAACTGAAATGATAGTAAAAGTTGAAGATGTTGTAAAGAAATAAGAAAAAAAAAAATACTATCTAAAGAAACTACTAAATAAAAATAATAATAACACAAACTAAGTAAATAAACGAAATAAACCCAAAATAACATTGCTTAAGGAAAGAAAAAGAAATTTAAATAAGAAAGAGAAAAACCAAAAACCCAACAAAATAAAAAACGAAAGGGCGAACGAGACATCAAGGGGGACCCGAGGAGGAATTAAACATATGGACCTCCACCCCCCGACGAGGGAGCACCCCTACAACACCATGAGAGCGGCGCCGCCCATCACACTATCAGCAGCAGCAGTAGCAGCCCCCTTCCATACATCATAATGGCAGTCTCACTAATGTCAGGTTTTTATGCATGTTTTAATTATAAATTTTCTTTATTGTATTCATTGCCCAAAAATTTTCGAAGTGTCCATTGAACTTAAATAAGTTTTTCCTTGTTGTTTGTTTTCTTTAAAAGAAAAAGAAAGAAAAAGGGAAGAGAAAAAGTAAACTAAGACCAATAGATAAATAATATTTAATATAAAATGAACGAACGTAAACGAAAGTTAAATGTGTTTAGGTTACACGGTCAAATATGATAAGCAATCCAGTAGTTTACGAAATAGGAACTGTGCATAGGACACTTCACTCAGGCCCTATATGGAGTATCTATTATTGAATTATAATTCTAGTAAGCAAGTTTTTTTTTGCTTCCATTGGCGAAATATTCTAAACAATACAAATATCCTCTGTCATGAGGGATTTTTGGGGGAATAGAAAATGAAATACATTAAATGGGGAAATGAACGAAATTTTTATAAATACAAAAAAAAAGAAAAAGAAAAAAAATAGAATTTTTTTTTCATATAAATTTTGATGTTGCCATCGCATTGAGTAATACCGACGATTGGAAATGACTCCAGTAATAAAAGGAGTAATAAGGTTAGAAAAGTAAAAAAGAAAAAAAATATTTTTATTTTAAAGGCTGAAGTAGAAATAAATCTATTTTGAATATTGACAAAAAGGCACAGTGAAGTGTTCTTTAGTTAGGATAAGAACAACTAGCGTTTGTAATAAGAATTTATATCTACAATAAGACCAACCACACAACCAGGTTAGTAGGGATCGTATTTTTTTTTATCATTAAGATTGATATTTTTTGGCCAGCTGTATTTCTTTTTGCTTGTATAAACATTCGGTGTATTCACTAGACCTGAAGGAAAAATTAAAAGCAGAAATGAGACTGTAATTTAAATTTTTATTTGTTCCCTAACTCCCCTCTACTCTTCCAGCCTCCTCTTCTTCGGGTTTCGCGTTTATTTTAATTTAAACTAGGGACCTCCCAAAATAATTGGGCCAATGGGAGGTCATTGGGCGGTTGGGGCTAGGCCAGGGGGATCCATTCCAGCGGGATCCCCCTTTCGGAGAGTCATTCGCCGGCAGGAACAGGGGTTCCTCCTGTCAGTATCCTTTCCCCTTTTTACCAGTCGATCCTGTCTGCGCGAGTAATTCGTTGCGGGCAGCTCGTCTCTGCGGCGAAATGCGGCTTTGGCAACCCCCCCACGCTACCGCAATGCTAGCCTGCCAGCTCGCGCTGCCGCCAAACCGCAGAGCAGACATTTAGCCGGGTGTCGGAGAGCTCGCTCCCGTTTAACAACTTTCCCGAAAATTATCTTGTTTCAACACCAAAAATTGCAAAAATCAATTGACTTTGACGTCTGTTTTCGAGATATAAAATTATTCAGAGTGGCTATTCGCATCGTCCTTGCTTTGTACAATCGAAATTTGTGCGGTAAATAGCTTTTTAAACATCGGTACGAAAGAATTCCTAATAAAAATTCACTTTTCTCAAAAAATAATTTTTGACAGATGATTTACCTTTTACGAATTGTGTGGAAATTTTCAATTTTTGGTGTTAAAACAAGCGAAAACAAGCTAATTTTTGGGAAAGTATTGCTTTCCGACAACTATTTTTACCTTATTCAGTCGTTCCGACCATGAATGGAACATTTCCATAAGGTTTTAGGGCATTTCGAAAAAAGTGAGAAAGGGAACTTGTTCCGAAGATTGTTTTAGTAGCGAACAGAACCTTTGTGGATTTAGCAGTGCATTTGAGGAAATGGTTAGTAATTTTGAAAGTTCTAGTGAGTGTAGTTATCAATACAGTCCCGATAATCATCATACCAAAGAAAGTGAAACAGAAGAGGAGCAGGAGTCTACGTCCGGATACCCCGGAGAAACGGAGTTCGGAGGATCAGAGGATAATGAGCGATGTCGAAGACGACGTATTGATGATCCCTTCGACCCAGCCACGCCCGGAAGAAAAAGGAGCAGAAGCCGATCCATCGACTTCGATACCCATAGTACTAAGAGAAGAAGAGGAGGAGAAGGACGATTTGGAGCATTCTTTAATTTCGAAGATGTTGAAAAGGAAGAGACAGCAAACGCAGAATGCTCAGAAGCGGAAACATCTATCAGTGCCCGAAATATACGAGGAACACATGAAGATGGACGGAGAAAAGAAGATCACTTTGTTATCCGTGATAATTGCGTTATAGGTGGAAGGGATAATGGTACATTTCTCACAGATCATAGTGATAGCGCAGACGAAGGCTCTGAAGGACAAGCAGATGGGAGTGAAGAGACTTTTGTCCAGAATGGAACGTGGAATTACATTCGTTATAAACGAAATGAGACAGCGTACGATCGAGTTAAAGACGTCTTCCATCGAGGATTTCGTGTCGTACCTCTTAGAGCACGAATTATACACGATATTTACCAGTCGCATGGTGGAGACGCAGGAGTGCGACTGGATACTGGAAAAGTTTGCGGATCTTATTCCGGAGCCGTGTGCTTATCATCGCCCACCATCGCGACCACTACCACGTCATCCACGATTGCGCTTATTCAAACGCCAGTTGCTGCTGCAAGACCAGTACCATTATTCGAAGCGACCCCTCATTTGGAGAGAGATTCTCTCGCAGAACTATTCTCGCAGTCTATCTGCAGAAGGGAAGACGACGTATTGACTACTTGGAGCTCGCCGGGCGAATTTGGATCGCAGGTAGTAAAATTAGACGTCTACGATTACTGCAAGATCTCCAATCTCTCCAAGGACCAATGGTGGAGAGTGGCGGAATACCGGTCAACGTTCATAATTTCGTCTCCTGTAGATCCGAAGAAGGCGCTAGTGGGAAAACTGTTACGATCAGAGGCGGACGAATTGAAAACAATACCCGGAATAAAGATGGAGGAAAGGGTGACGAGATCATTGAATTTCTACAGAAACGACCGACGGCACCTGTGAGCCACATCTTCTCGACGTCCTTATGGCTAAAGTCCACGTATAAATTCTTTGATCTTAATTCGGTTTTACTAAGAAATTGCGTTAGAATTGTTAACAATTTTTACAATGAGATGACATTTGAAGAAATCAACGAGTTTTTTAAGAGTTGCGAACCGCAACATTTAGTTTTTAATGCACCTATGGGGAATGTAGATTCATATTATTACGACGTTAAGTACTCTGTTAAAATATTAAATGCATTACTTAATTTTCAATTCCCAAATTATTTTGAAAAAATTCGTTTTTTAAACGATCTTTATTCAGTTATTAATAAGAATATACCTAAGAAAAATTCAATGTTTATTTTATCACAGCCTAATGCTGGAAAAAATTATTTTTTTGATTGCTTCTTACACTTTTTCATTAATTTCGGACAAATGGGCAATTTCAATAGATATTGTAATTTTCCACTTATGGAATGTGTTGACCGCAGAATAATACTTTGGAATGAACCGTCGATGGAGCCATCGGCTTCAAAGACCCTTAAAATGATTCTGGGCGGCGATACAGTAAATGCCAAAGTAAAATACCAAAACGACGCAATCATAACTAGAACACCTGTAATATAATAATATTAAGCACTAATGATGTATTTCCTAAGGAAGAAGCTTTCAGAAGTAGAATGTTTAAGTACGAGTGGAGGCCATGTAGTGGACTAAAATAATTAAATAAAAAGCCCCATCCTTTAGCATGTTATGAACTCATGCAGATGCATGGAATATGTAAGGAATATAACATTAAATAAAGGGTTTTCAATACATTTATTGTCCTTTAATTCACAATCGTAATTCCTCAAAATCCAGGTCTTCGTTGTCTTCTTCATTATAAGCAACCTTTTTCCTTTGTCCAACGTTGCCACTTTTAGTATCAGTATTTCCAAAGAGAGTCTGTCCGTCTGTATACTTAGGTGTTTCATTGTATTGCATCAATGTTGTAAGCTCTTCCATACGGGGTGTCCATAAATTTTATAAATTTAATAGTGGGCTTCGAAATATTTTGTAAAAGGTAAATAATCAGTCTGTTGACATTTTCAATACTGCAAAAGTACTAACAATTTTATTAAATATCTCAATAAGAGGCGAGTAGGAATTTTTTAAATAATATACCCTTAATTGCCTCGAAGCCCTCTATCAAATTCAGGGGCACCCTGAACGGAATGCTCCCTTCTATGTGCTATAAACGCGTAGTGATAAACACTGTAGTAATTACAGTGTGTTTAATGAATTAGTGAGTGTTTATGTGGGCTTCGGGAAATTTTTCCCGTGAAGTGATAATATTTCAGAAGTATTAATTATTTTATGAAATATCTCGACAACGGGGCGAGTAGAATTTTTGCAATAATTTTCCGTTGATTAGGGTTAACAAAGTGCCTCGAAACTCGCTAACAAATTTAGGGGCGCCCCGAACGGAACAAGTGCCAACTTCTAACATATCGTAATCGATATGCGCGAAACTATAATTAATAGACTCTTTCATCATCCCCATTCATAAAATGGGCTGCAAGAACGACATTTCCAACTATCGTCCTATTGCCAAGCTCTCCTGTATACCCAAACTTTTCGAACGCGTTGTGTACGATTGTATACTCTTCCATTGTAAATCAATTTTTTCCCTTCCCATCATGGTTTTCTCAAAGGTAGAGCAACCACCACCAACCTAACCGACTTCGTCTCTAGAACACTATGCGCCTTGGAGAATGGTGACGAGGTTGACGTTGTTGCTACAGGCTTCAATCAACTTTTCCTTTCTTGGATTAAGTCTTATCTTGATCAGTACAAGGTCCTCTTCGTGGCTATTTCGGGTGTCCCTCAGAGTAGCCACTTCGGTCCGTTGCTTTACATTCTTGCCCTTAATGATATCGATATTATCAAGCACTCCGACATTTTCATCTACGCTGATGATATGAAAATCCCCAAACCAATTTCCTCCTCCACTGACTCCCGACTGCTTCATGACGATCTTGACAATTTTAGTTTAAGGTGCCATAAAAACTCCCTCGAACTCAATGTCTCCAAATGCCAATCCATCACCTACTCCCATCACCTATCGCCCTTCATCTCTCCTTAGGGTTTACCTGTTATCTGATGAACCTATCCCGACTGTCTCCTCCCTTCGCGATCTCGGTGTCATTTGTGACAGCGAACTAAACTTTCGTGATCACATTGCGTGGTCGCTAGAGCCAACTCTGCACTCGGCTTTCTGAAGCGTTGATCTAAGGAGTTCCGTAATCCCTACGTTGCTAAATCATTATACGTCTCGTTCGTCAGGCCTCTCCTTGAATACGCTTGCCAACTCTGGTCTTCCTCTCAATCTACCAACATCAACAGAATTGAAGCAGTCCAGCGAAAGTTTCTTCGATTTGCTTTACGAGAGATTCCCTGGTCTGATCGTCTTAATCTTCCCTCCTATGAAAATCGCCTCATGCTGATCGACTTGGAACCCTTATGGAAGCGACGTGAGTCTGCAGATATTACCTTCATCCACCAGTTACTTTCTGGCGACATTGACTGCCCTTCACTGCTACAGCGGATTTCTCTCTAAAGCAATCCCCGTAACCTTAGATCGGCCCCTCTCTTCCGCCCTGTTTACCATCGCACTAACTATGGCATTTCTGAACCCCTCACCAGCATGCTTCGGAAAGCCAACTCCTTCCTTTGATCTCCACCTGAGCAAATCTTCTCTTAGGAGTATTCTGTACCGCACCTCTTAAATTTTACACGCATGTTGCCCCTCTTTCTTGTTGTTGTTTACATTAAGTTTAATAAATATTGCGTCCCTCCTGTTATCCCTAATTCTTAGGCTTCTTCCCCTTTACTTAGTTTGTAGTTTAACTTAAGTTATCTTTTGTATATATTTGCTTGTTTGTAGCTGTATTAAGGGAATGAATAAATAAATAAAATAAATAAAATACAGTGAAATTAATATTTCGGAGTTTTAAAATAGGCACTAAAAGCTACAGTTAAATAATAATAAAGATTTCCTTTTAAGCCAAAATAAACATGAAGCACTACGTTGAAACACAATTTCGCAATTTAAACTCAAATAAATAAGTATTATATTATAGAGATAGCCGACTGTGGCATCGTCCTACGGGCTCTAATAATTTAAGAGAAAATAGACACAATATTAAATCACAAAGCATCAAATTGCTACACAACATACATATGTAGATGGGGGAGAAATTCTTAAGGGAACAGAGATATATGAAATAAGGAAGCTCAACACATAGGAGAAAACATAGTTAACGATCAGTTAGATTTCGCAAACTATAGCCCGCTATTGAACCCCAGAAATTTTTGTGAGTCAGTCGTTAACCTAATGATGCCTTAACAGGGCGAAACGCGTCGCTTATTATATAATTTTTATAAATGTAATAATATAGTGTTTTTAATCTGCATAACAAGTATAACCATGATAAAATTAAAAAAAATTAAAGTGCCGTTGACAAACTCTAAAATAAATACTACAATCTACAGTGAAATAAATATTTCGGACTTTGAGCGAAAATAAATACGAACAATTATAGTGAATTAAATATTTATGCTGAATTAAAACACTACATAAAAGCTTCAGTAACAAAAAAAACATTAAAGAAAACTTCGCAGAATAAATAAATTAAAACTTTTTTAAATCAAATAAAGTAATAATGCTAACGAACATAAAACTACACCGAAGTGAGATCATGAGGATACAACCATGTAAAGAACGGACAAATTTAAGTGTCCCCATCGCCAGGGAGCCGCTCCAGCAGCAGCCATCTGTATCTCTACAATCAAGCCGCCAGGGTCATCACGTCGTCCTGACGAGCAACACCAAGTTTTTTGTTTGATTATTTTGTGTTTTTTTTTTCGCACTAGATTTATGTTTTTCACCTATTAATTTTTTTCAGCTTAGGTTGTTAGGTTGACGTGGCAGCCCGAAGGCACACTTAGTCCTGCCATTGTGATACCACATTGGGGAAACCCCTGCGTCTAACTAGAGAACCATTTGGAGCTCTGATTGATTCGAGACCTCAGAAGTTTATTGAACCCAGGACCGACGGATCATCAAAGATTATATGTATGTATCTAATTTGTTTGTTATTTCAACATATTTTTCTTGTATCGTTTAATATAAGGGCAGATTTGGCAGATTTGTTTGTATTAAAATTGTAAAAATGAAAGGGGATGGAAATAGAGAAATCATGCGAAACATTTTATCTTTCAATCTCCTGAACGGCCTTTCGGTATTTTAACTTTCATACGGACCCCCAAAAATATTTGGCCAATCGGAAAGCTAGGGCTCAGCAGGAACAGGGGTTCCTTCTGTCACTGTCCGCTCCTTATACCCTTGTCGATCCTGACAGTGCGAGAAATTCGTTGTGCTGTAAATATTACTTTACGATTAGTTAATATTCTTTCTGAGATGATGAATAGGAATGCGCACCTCGCCTCTGATGCTCAATGCGGCATAAAGGTAACTCCCTCGCACTACTGCAATACTAGCCATCAAGCTCGCGCGGCCGCACACTTCAGTCCACTAATATGTATATACATATTATACACTTTTGGATTTGTGGTTTTTTCCCTTTCTATTTTTACAGTTTTTCGTTAATAATTCGAAAACTATTGCCTCTAGCGAAACAATTTCTATATACTGAATTAATCTACATAAAATTCTCTATAAAAAGCTCCTACACACCTTTTCGCTAGGATTTTTATTTAAAGAGGTATGGAGGGGGGAAAATGGAAACATTCCAAATAATTGGTTTTTATTGGTAAAAATTGAATAATTAGTGTTCA
The DNA here is from genome assembly GCA_947538895.1 of Neoitamus cyanurus. Taxonomy (NCBI): domain Eukaryota; kingdom Metazoa; phylum Arthropoda; class Insecta; order Diptera; family Asilidae; genus Neoitamus; species Neoitamus cyanurus. The sequence continues at coordinate 38,401,157 of OX384542.1, forward strand.
AACTCAACATCTAAATGTTCATCATCATCGATGCTAACTTCGATGGGGACTCCCCTCGGCAATCCCTGCTATGTGGCAACCGCAGCGCACCCTAGTCCCAGTCGTGCATCGGCAAAATATCATGTTCAAAACGGAGTTGGGTTCCATAGGGTGGTTCGTGGTAACTGGGTTGATGGTCCCATCTTTTCCCCTGGCCCAACCCCATTGGGTGGGTGGAAGAGGGTTGCCAAGCCGCTGTTGTACAAGGTGGGCCAAAAGAAGTCATCCGATGTTGTTTGGCTCTCATTTTTTTTCTAAATGAAAAACTTCGATTCTGTTTTTTGATTATGTTTACTTGAACCTTTAGAATTTTATTGGTCATGTCGAGAAGATGATATCGGCCAAATGGGCGCCGTCACAATTGATTGCCATACGGGCTCGTTTTATGGCATTTTTCATCACTTCCCCGAGAACTTCGGGCGACAGATTCTCGCACTAGTGTCGAATGTTGTCCTTGAGGGCTTCCAGGGTCTCGGGCTTGTTCACGTAAACACGGGACTTCAAAAAACCCCACAAAAAAAAGTCTGGAACGGTTAAATCGGGCGATCTTGCGGGCCAGTGCAAATCGCCAAAACGAGAGATGAGGCGACCCGGGAACGCCGCCTTCAGAATATCGGTTGTGGCAATCAATTGTGACGGCGCCCATTTGGCCGATATCATCTTCTCGACTTGACCAATAAAATTCTAAAGGTTCATATAACCATAATCAAGAAACAGAATCGAAGAAAAAAAATGACAGCCAAACAACATCGGATGACTTCTTTTGGCCCACCTTGTATTTGTAAGAGAGTAAACAGAATTTAAAGAAACCATTATTTAACAACTATATGTAAATTGATTCACCTGTAGATAAGCATACTCTGAGCGAGTGTTGCTTTGTAGCTCCTCTGATTGCAGGAAGAGTAGCCATATCTGATTTGGCCTTCGTTGACGCTTTCAGAAATGCTGAGTTTCGATGTTTGTTCTCATTGGCCTTTTTCCGACGTTATACAAATCACTTCCAACTTCACCCTCACAAATTAAACACTTTTCAGCCATAGTCATGGATGAAAGGGGGGGTTTTATATGATAATATGTTGCAAAACAAAGAGAAAGAGAAAATTATATTAATACCGGAGACGGACGGATGGCTTCACAAAGCTATATTTTAATCGCAAAACCTACTTTATGCGATTGTGCGTCACCCTCTTTTTGATGTAAAAGAGAGTGACACATGATCGTATAAAGCAGATTTTGCGATGTATACCTTTGTTAAAGCCGTCCGTCTGACTGCGGTATAAGTGCGCATTGTAAAATGCGCAATTCCTCATTTTGAAAAAGATTGTGATTAAGTTCGGTTGTTTGATGATTGGATGATGAATATTTTGGAACGCCTCATTTCGAATTGTTTAGGCAATATTAAAAGAAAACAACTTATTAAATTAAACTGTGTTCCATAGCGACTTCAATCCGATCCAATCTATAGCAACAAATTTAAATAGTGAATCAATACTGTTTTCAAAAAGAAAATCAAAATAAGGCGTTCAAAGTTCTATTCCATAGATGATAGGAAAAGAAGCTCATTTTGTCCTCCATTTGAACTGATATAGAAGTAGGAAGCGCAATTTTGAACTACCATAGGAGTTGGAGCTCATTCAAACCGTTCTCCGCTTCTGTCTACAGGCCCCAACAATGCACTCTCCCAGCAGGAAATTGGAGAATGCGTGAAATAGTGTATCGATGATTTCGTTCATGACTAAGGTATGTATGCCAATTTTGAGGTCCTAGTCATGCTAACAGGAAGGCTTAGGAGTTTGTTTGTTTCATGTGAGCTGAAGTTTTATTGCGGTTTTGTTTTTTCATGCTTTTCCAGAACTTTGACTTCATGGGAGCCGTATACCTGAGTGCATTTTGGGTCGTTCCATTAACACAATGAGAAGGAGTGAGTTAGAAGTGAGAAGGAGGTAATCTGTGTCCTGTGTGCCGCACAAGTAATTTTTCACTACAGGAGTATGCATTTCTTACTTGCACTTGCAGTAGCAATGAGGAGCTCAGAAATCTACCTGAGGAGCACTTTGGAGTCAAAAGAGCCGAGTTTGTCCGGCACTGCTCTAAAATTGAGTAAAAAGGTTCTTTATGACGGTTATCGGTTAAAAGAATTTTATGACGGTTTTTTACTTTGCTGGATGCAAAAGAGGGGAATTGGCAATTATTCGTTAGCTCACCGCGAAAAGATCTCATTTAGTGAAAATCTGTTGAGTGAAAATCAGGCAATCGGTGAAAATCAGTCTGAGAAAGAATTTAGTGAAATTTTGTTTTAAAAACATTATTAAAAAGTGAGTCTCAATAAGAATTTAGTGCAAGTGTAATTTTAAAACATTATTAAAAAGTGAATCCTGAAGTAAATTTTGTGTTATTGTAAGTGAGTAATACATGTTATTTTGGATTGAAAAGCGACGCGACGTGGGATCTTGAAAGTTCAGCAGAAATTTTGCATTGGATATTCGTAGTAAGTTTTGTTTTAAAAACCTTTTGCTCTAAAGTCAATAATTGTTTCGTTCAAAATACTTAAAAAATCGATGGAAAAATCCAATTGAATTATTGTAAAGTTTTTTGTGATAAAACTAAGTAAAAGCAAAAGTAACTCCAGTGAATTTGTTAACATTTTGGTAATTTTATTAAGGAATTTCAATTCAAAAGGAGCTTTATAAGTTCCTTTCGATTTCATTTCACTTGAAATGCAGAAGAATATGGGCGAATAATTGAAATTTTAAAATAAAACCGATAATATTAAAAGAAAACCAAGTGCTTACAAACAAGACGAACCGTTTATACTTTTCACATAATGTATGACAAATAACTGTGGATACTTAAAGGGTTAAAATGTAAACTTAAAAAATTATAATATTGAAAAAAGAGTGTAGTTAAAACTTGAAAAATTATTTTCCAGTAATATAACAACTAAACAATGTAAAAATAAATAAACCAGTCATAATAAACAAAGAATAAACACAATAATTAATCAATCCCGAAAAGCTATATAAATTAACCGGATCCCCTAAATTCCGGTATGATGACTAAAAGGCATTTAAAGGGGCTTATAAATGAAGGGAGGAGAGTGATTTTGGAACGTATTAACAACAAAAATAACGAAGATCTTACGAACATTGAAACTATTGAGGATGATAAAACGTTGAAATTAGTCAGGGTCGTATATATTGTTTTGAACATGACTTAGAAGGTGTTCAGAATATAGCATCGAGTAGCCAAAATGAAGAACGTCTTTCAGCTTCGGAATGTATTACTTCCGAGGGAAAAACTTTGATGGACAAATAAAAATTATGGTACAGCAAGTACAACCCATCGTGGGCAAGCTTCGATGCTTTATTGAGTATACTAAGAAGCGAAAATTTAGTTGCTCCGTCTTCTTCTAAAACAATTGTGAAACCTCAGAAGAATACCATTATCAGAAGTGTGCCTCCAGGATCGTATACGAATATAGGGATTAAAAATCAATTTGAAAAAATTAGAAATTAAATCGGAATTGAAATCCCTTAATCATGTAATTTTCGGTAAGTTCAACAAAAACTTATATACTTACCATAAAATAAAGCTATTTTTTAAATACAGAATGCTTCAACACAGACGGGTACACCAACAAGGATTACGAGGCGGATTTAAAGAAAACTTTTAAATTGCTAAATAATCTTCATTTCAAGAAAGAATTCCGGCAACGCAAGCAGATGAAGGAGACTTCAGAGAAACCTTTGGAGGAACATGGTTTTTACTTATTATTTCAATTATATTTAGTAAATTTAATAAAATTAAACTTTCAGCATAAAAATACCCATTTGTAGTGGACTGCATTTATAATTTTAGTTTATGTATATACAGGCTAATGTTGTGTTATCAAATTTATAATGTTTAAGGTTTTTTTTCCCCTCTTAGAAAAATGAACTATTTTACTTTAATTTCTACTTTTAATAAAAAATTAGCAAAAAAGGTCAATGTACCTTTATAAGCACCATTTGTGATCTAAATAAAATTAATTTAATTGAAAAATTTTTAAACTTATATGAAATCATTATGTAGATATTTTAATTTATCAATTTAGCAGCGGCTCATCTTGCATAAACTAATTTTATGCTTAGTAATATTAAAATTATCTGTGCAATGAGATATTGAAAAAATTATAAATGTTATTTGCGCTTCGTGAATATGATCCTAAAGGGGAAACACAACTGTGACGGGTAAAAGAAATACGAATTTTCGCGAACTTTGTGCACAGGTATTTAATTTAATGTTTAGGGATCGAATAGAGAAATATTTAGAGTATATATTCGACAATATGTCCACAAATTTTTATTAATAATTAATCCGAGAAATGTGCATAACTTAATAAATTGTGTATATTTATAAATAAAAATGTGTGAACATATAGTCGAATATATTCCGCTATCCTATCCTTAAACATTGAATTAGACCTGTGTAAAAAAAACTTACATTTATGTAGTAAAATAAAATATTCATTTATTGCGCTATCGTACACAAACATGACAATTTATATTACATTAAAAATTACATTTTTTACCCATCCCAAAAAGTGCACAACGCCGCTAAAGCAGTTTTCACTTCAAATTTTACAAGTATACAGACGGTCGAGCCATCAGCAGTCACCATCCGTGCATGTGCGTAGCAGGCTGTAGTACAAGGTGGGCCAAAAGAAGTCATCCGATGTTGTTTGGCTCTCATTTTTTTTCTAAATGAAAAACTTCGATTCTGTTTATTTGAACCTTTAGAATTTTATTGGTCAAGTCGAGAAGATGATATCGGCCAAATGGGCGCCGTCACAATTGATTGCCATACGGGCTCGTTTTATGGCATTTTTCATCACTTCGGCGAGAACTTCGGGCGACAGATTCTCGCACTCGTGTCGAATGTTGTCCTTGAGGGATTCCAGGGTCTCGGGCTTGTTCACGTAAACACGGGACTTCAAAAAACCCCACAAAAAAAAGTCTGGAACGGTTAAAGCCCTCAAGGACAACATTCAACACGAGTGCGAGAATCTCTTTCACTCCACGAAATCATTTATTACATTACCACCAATGATTTCAGCGATGCTGTCGTAATGCATTCAATCCACCAATTCAGAGACTTCCAAGAAAGCATCAATAAAAAAACATTGATGAATTCTTGCATTCCATAGTAATGCACACAATTCTTCCCTTACATATTACATGATTACACTTACGTACAGTAAAGTCATTAATACGAGCATAATTCATTTGAAAATAAAAACCTATTTTTAAAACTTTTCTATTTTCCCCTCCATATCTCCTTAAGTATTTATTCTAGCGAAAAACTGTATAGAGAATTATAGATGAATTTAGTATATAGAAATTGTTTCGCTACAGGCAATAGTTTCCGAGTTATTAACGAAAAACTGGAAAGAGACCTTTAGAGATCCCCGCCCCTTTAGCTCCGCACCCATTCATCAGATTGTTTGCATTTTAGTATGTTGTTAAGGACACCTTCCCCTACAACTGCGCCAAAATTGGCTTCTAGAGGAATTTCCGCTATTTTTTCTTCGTTGCCTGGACTATTAATAAGCTTTTTAGAGAGATTGGGGAGATTTGATTAGAATAATAAAAATAAATAACAATATTTTGGGGTGAGACAGATCATTAAACTTCTATACAAATATAATCGATTACAATAAAGAAAATGCATAAATACCCAGGATCAATAAAGTAGGGTCAAACTCAGTAAGTCACGCGCCGCCGCCGCGCAAAGACGGGTAACTAAACTAGTAATTGAATAAATTTAATATGTATAACAACAATATCTCTATATATCTCATCTAAAATATATTTAGTAAAAATATTATAAATCATATCTTTCATAAAATAGTGATAAAAATTAATGAACACATACGTGCATTCTCCGGCTTGTTATTATTCGCAGCCACTTACATACATGTCATACCTCTTTTTGGCTTAGTTCCCTGATGTGCATCTCTTGGCTTGAAACGAGGGAATTTTACCTGTAGATAAAATCAACCGTCTCAGTAAACGGTACCTCAGTTCAGAGCTGATCAGCACCTGGAACAGATCTCTTTGTTGTTTTCTTATTTGTTGCATGATGTCTCGGCTTTTGAAGATCAGCATATTAGTTATTATAGTTGGATCATGTCTCGTAGTAGCCAGCCAAAATAATATAGGTAAGCGAATTATTTGTACCCGCTTGAATCTATTACGTTAAAACCGGTAAGCTAAAAATTAAAAAGACACCCACTTAGCTTTTCTACCTGAGGATATATTTACAGTTTGTTGACTGAATTGGATGTTCATTGATTTTTGGGTCAGCCACGCAATAAGCATACCAAATTATTACAATCTTCTATCAATAGTCGTTAATTTCATTAACTTCTTTTTACAGGCAACATTTTAAGCGCTTTGGAGACAACTACGTCGAGAAGAGGTAGACAATTCCAAGGAGGATGCCCTCTATGTGATTCATCCGTCTTCAGCTACTGTTCGTACAAGTTGGATCACGATTCATGCTGCTGCGGTGGACAATGTAAGTGAATTTTAAATTATCAATTTAAACATTTTAATACTTTTGCTTGTTTTAATTAAGATGGTCCAGCAATTCCAGCAGGGTGCCAGTTTACGGACTGCCAGATTTTATATGCAAAATCGTGCTATGAACATAATTTGATAAGACGTTGTTGTTGTGAACAGCCTTATAAATAATTCGCATCTTCATAAATTATTTTTATTATTTATTAATCATTCAGAATAATTTAACAGTTTGCCTCTTGCTAAGAGAATTCTTAGAGTATTTCAAATTTGTTCAAAAAACGATTGTATACTAGCCAATCAGAGAAAGTGATAAGTTGTATTGAAGTTTAATAGCATTTCCTACGAAAAGAAACCGATGTCAAATATGTTGAAGATAACAAGAGAGAAAACCGTTTCAAAAAAGTAAAAATATGCAGATTTTTGTGTTTGGGTGTAGTGAAAGTATCTTACGAATAACAAATGACTTCAACAGAAGAGAAAAATGCGTAGCGTGTCAGTGACCTTTTATTAAAGAAGTTTTTACTGAACTGGTAGGCACTAATATGGAGAATTTTAGTTTTTTTTTTTTTTAAGAGTAGCGTGAAGAATGTCAATGAAGGTGCTTTTAAGCTGTTCAAAGCTTAGTGTTCAGAGACTCAAGAATCATGTTAAGATACTATATTTCTATACTATAACTACATAGATGTGTTTATTGGTCAACATTTAAGGCCCGTATAATAATAAGATACACTTTTAAGAGCTTATTTTGTATTAAAATATCTATTCAATAAAGTGTATGCAGTTCATGATTCTAAATCGAGGTATGCACTCGCAATCAAAACTCGGTGGTCTTGTTCTGAAACTCACTATGATCGCAACATCCGCTGGCATTGGTGAGTAATTTTATTTTTGATGCATCTGGTTAAGAAAACTGCAAAATCTTATACATTTTCGTACATACACAAGAACTTACCTCCTGACTCCTTTTCTTCGAAATTCTGGCCAAATGCTTCTTTAGCCAGCTCCAGACGATCCAATCTACAGAGTCTGATTTGTACGAACCCTACAAATTGGGTCGCGTGTAGGCAGGTAGGGGAGATAATTTTTCGCTCTCCTTGGCTAGGGCGGTTGGACGAGGCAACTAGTCTACCGCCCAACCGCACTCGATTGCATCTGATAAGTTGTGTCGTGTGGAGATCACACCCAATTTATTACACCAAATAAGGGGTTCTGCAGATTGAGTCGTCTGGAGCCGGATTTTCGAAGATCGACCGTACTGCCATCTGTTGGACAATTCATAATAAGGCTGCTTCCCACACTCGGGCATTCTTTTGAGAATATCGTCCTTGATATGAGTTCTCAAAAGAGTCCTTGTTCATCTTCTTCGTTGAGCACTATACTTCTTCGTTTTCTCCGTATTCTTCGTTGCTTTCGTCTTCTTCGTTAAGGAATTAAAGAAATACACTTCGTTGCCTTCTATGTTGAGGGTTATCCTCTTCTTCGTCGATGGACTTATTTCCTCGTGCAAGATACCTTCGCCTCAGTTTCAACTTCTTCTTCAAAATAGCATTTTAAGTGGAGAAATTTGGGCTTAGAGGTAATGGCTTCAGTCTTCAGGAGTTTCGTGTCTTGACAGTTCTTCATCAAGTTGTATTTGCGAGACACTCTGCGCTATAGGCCTCTTAATGTTGAGAACGCTTAATTATTTTTAAATTCAATAGTGCTCAATTTGATAATCCATCATTCGTGTTTATATACTGTTAATGAATTTTGACTAGCTAATAGCTATAACCTAGTTTCAAGTTTGTTAGATTTCTTCTTCGAACTTGTAGTATCTTTAATTTATTTTCATTTCATCTCTTCTCTCTCTTTTTTTTCGTTATTCTGCTTAATTTGCTACTTGTAATACCCCTTATTTACTTCTTCGTGTCTTTTAGTCTTCATTGCAACTTTCTTACGGATATATGCCTTCAGTGAGGGTTTGTGTGTCTTCATCACTAAGTTCGACATCTAAGAGGGTTTTGTCTTGGAAAATTATGTAGGGCTTCATGTTCTCAGTAGATTTGTTTGTAGGATCTTCGTTATCTCCAACTTTTTCGACAAAATAACATAGGTCGTATGTGAAGGCATTATCTCAGTCTCATTGCTATTGTGCCTTTCGGCAAGCACGTTTCTCAGTCAGACAACTGATATCTTAACAACCATCGTTACTGTGAACGCATTATAATTTGAAAGCTTACAAAGCTGCACAAAAAGTCAATCCGGAGGACTTTGGATATGGCTTAAAGGGTGACATTCTGCGTCGATGCCAACTTACAGATATCAGGAATTAATTATTTCGAGGTTTAGGCAATATGTATTTTTACTATCTTTCTCGGACTATAATTGTGGGTACATATTGTGAAATGAAATAATGAATTAGGAAGATTGTATAACAGTAATTTTATTCATCTACAAGTTACATAATACAAAGCTTAAGTATCCAATTCTTCGGGCTTTACGATAATTCGCATTCGATTCAAACCTCGGTAGATAATCATATCTAAGCTCTTTCCTTTTTCTGACAGGACGTCATAAATGTCCACTGAGTTTCGAACTTCCTTCCCATTTATGTGGGTCACAATATCTCCAGGATTTAGTCCTCCCCTAAAATATAAGTGCTCTAAGTTTTTAGCATAATCCGAATCACATTTAATTAAAGAAAACATTACATATTTTGAGTATTATGTAAAAAAAAGCGCTCAAATGCGTGTCGTACACACATCAACTTAGGGTTCCGTAGCATACTAAGTAGTAAGAGGTTTTTTTCGTCAGCATTATAAAAATAAAAACAATTCACCCTTATCGACATTTTTTGTCGAAACTATATGTTATAATAATTTATATAACGAGTATGGGTGGATTTAAAAACCGTCAATATTTTACGCTAAAGGGCATAGTAGCAATAAAACCATTTTAAGGAGCGCTTGATATGTATGCATGTAAATGTTATTGAAAAAGATGATTTAAGGGGGCAGATACCTTTAGAATTTTCAGAAAATCGAATTTTTGTTTTTTTACATAATTCGAATATATAATATGTTAACAATATACTGTCAAAAGGACAAATCGAAATATTGAATATTAATGGAGTTATTGGGAAAAATGTCAGAGCCCGCATACCGTCATTAACCAGGTAGTCGGAGAGCTTGGGTCGGAGCAATGCCTTTTCACAGTACGTTTGTGTATTCTTTTGTCTCATAACTTACTCTCTTACTTGGCGACGATATAAAACAACATATTCTACCAATTTACGAAGATTTGTTCAGAACATATTTACTGGAAAGATGCTTGGGTGGCCATATCCAGAATGCCAACGAAAGTTTCAATGCAAACTTTGAACGCGAATATCTCGAAACTGTGTTTTCAAAAACTGCAAGCTCTGTAACTCAAAAAGTTATTGACCGATTAGGCTGAAACATTCAGAGGTTTCTCTTTATAGTGCTATCGGAAGGATGTACCTAAAAGTTTAAAGATATCGGGATAATAAATAATTTTTCTTGGGGTCAAAACTCTTGAAAAATAGCCAAAAATCTGGACCTTTGATTAAACAGCCGATATAAATTTTAATTTTTAACTTTTTTATTATTTTATAGGTTTATCCTTCCCTTTAATATGTTAGTAATCGACAAAAAAAAACCTTTTCATTTCCGATAAATAGAAACATTTTGACAGCATCAGCAGTTTTCGATGACCCGCGGGAGACGCTTGAGGAAATATTCTGCAGAGCCGCCATTTTGTAAAAGAAAAAAAAACCTCATGTTTTTGTACACTTTACTAGTGTATTAACAATATGTCAAAAGTAATAAATGATCCAATTATTGTATCACCTTGAAAAAAATTCATTAAAATTGACTGATTTCACCCGTTCTAAAGGTCAGTCAGAACAAATTTTATGCGTTTTTGAAACCAGCGGTGAGTTATTGCAAGTGTATGCATATGTGATTTGAGACATGGATTACTGCGATCTGAAGAAAAAAAATTTAGGGCGAAAAATCACGACGACCCGGGAGTTCATAAATTTTTGGTTTTCAGCGGCAATTGAATCGCCGATATCTAGCGTTTCTTTGAGTTTTTGGAAACGAAATTTCGGCTGTGAGTTACTGCAATTGTAGTCTTTCATTTGAGACACTCATTACCTTATTGCATTTTTAGAGACGTATCCAACGATACTCCACACAATGGGGTGCATTCATTCATTCCTCAGTTCTGTATGGAACTCTACCCCTAATTTTGTTTGTCATTTCATTACATAATTAAGTGCAGGTTCACACAAGATATCTAAGACGGTATGTATACTTGAAATAAAAATGACTAGATTTTATGCCGGCTTCTCGCGGTGTAAAACAATTTACCAGTGTTAAAACGCACATTTCCTTTCGGTACACCTACTGCGCAAGGTACCCTGGGGTTTGCCAAAAGGCGGAGAAAAATATATGCATTTTAGTCAGTTCTTTATTTTTGATTTAATGCTAGGAAACCAGTATGTTTTCCATAAGTAATCAGAGCAAATGACCCAAAGCCTCATGGTGTGCACGAAACACTTGGTTTTCCATACAAGTGGGAACGTAAATAGTAGATTGTGCGTTGAGTGGGAGACGCGAGATTCCCAACGAGCATGAATTGGCGGCAATCATGCGAGTTGGTAATCTCGCGTCTCCCACGAAGCGCACATACTATTTTGTTGGAATACCGCAGGCCGAAGAGCACTTTTTGGGGCCTGGCGAAGGGACCGAAACCATCGATGCAACGATTAATGAATTAGTCAGTGTGGGAATATTATTCCTACGCCGACTTCATGATCAATCATTGAATTGATAGGCCCAAAAAGAGTGCTTTTCAGCGCGGGTATGCAATAACCATAATTTCTTTATTTTGCTTACGGTAGGCTAATCCGTTAATAAGCTCATATTGCTTATTTTCACCATTCTCTAATTCCAACCTTATTTTTGCTCTATTTTGTGCAGCCAAAGCGATATCAAAACTATCTTTTTCCGTAATCATTATATTGCTTGACCGGCTAAGACAGTCAAGGTAGGCCATTCTATTAGATTTGTAATAAAAGTTTTGTAGCTGAACCCAGGATAGCAAGCCTAGGATTTGAAAGTTTTTTTATTTAGGGTTAACGATAGAGATTGTCAGTTCAAGCCGCCATTTTGAAGCCATCATTGCGAATTCCAAAAAGATCCACTCGGCAATCGAAAGTAGAGGTTTTTAGCATTCACTTGCACCCACGGACGATTTGTTTGGGCAAATTAAATTTTGACATATTCGAGCAGATCAATCTCGACCGTCCGTAACTCAAAAAAAAAAAGAAAAGAAAAACGAATTGCGGGGTCCTTTAGGTGCCTCATATTGAGGGGTGTCCGAATCAATCCTATGTATGTTCCACGATTTCAAGTTACAGGGTCATAAAATCGAGATGCACATTTTTATTGTATTTTTATCTTTTGATCTACTCAATGCAGCGCCAAACAACTACTATCTTAATTTGCTTTCTAAACATGCCTTCAGTGTTGATCTAACTCTACCACTGCAAGTACAGTCACCTGCGAAAGTGAAAAAAGGTCTAAAATTTCCTAAATTTCACGTTTTTCCTAATATTTTTCGAAATTCATGTAATTAATGCACCTCTTTTTTATTTTTATTGAGCTACCCATCTTGTTGCCTTTTTAAAGAGGTACAACATATCTGAATTTCAATTTTTTTTTCAAATTAAACGTTTGTAACATACTAACATTAACTGTAATAAGTTTCAAATTTGAGAAAAAGCCTTTCGGGGTTGATTTTAGTTGAATTTTTTGTAAAAGCAGATATCTTTAAAATTCCGCAAAAGTTCTTCTACTTATAAATTCGTACATGCTTTCTCTACCTGGACGAGTACCTCAATGGAATGGCAATCCGATAAATAATAGTATATTACGATACAAGGGCGGTAAGTAGCCGATTGCCCATGATGGCGGTGTTAGACGCACGAGCGATACCTGGCTATAGTGTCCAGTCGGCTCTGCTGCTGGATATCGTTGGCCTGGATGGGTAGTTGTTGTTGTTATTAAGGTTGGCTGTTATTGTTGGCGTATCTCTTTTTTAGCCTTCTCCCGTAGTGTTTGTAGGACTGGTATCCCCAATTCGATGGTAGGGATGATCAGTGTCAATTCGATATTTTCTGACTTGATGTCCGCGGGGTTGATGGTGATGGTGTTTACAATTTCTTCTTTGAATTCGTAGTTCCCATGGTTATCGGTTTGTTATGCCCGTTCTCCAATGGGCATGCCAACCACAAACCATCCAACCAAAATGCTGCAGCCTTTTCCTTCTCATTATAAAATGAGTCTCCCATCTTACTCGTATTTTGGTCGACATGCTCTAACTTTTCCTTTGTGTTAGTTAAACCATTTGAGTTGCCGCATTTAATTCAGCACTTTTTAGCAGTGGTTCGGGCCCTAGATACGTATTTAGTACATGAAAATTGTCAACATTCAAGCAAAAATGAGCTTAAGCTCAAGTAAATATTGTGTAAAAGTGTGTAGAAACGAAGAAATGGAATTTATTAAGCAGCTAGTTCTGCTAAATTAGCTAATTGTTAAAAATAAATAAAATAAAACTTAGTTCGTTTCTTTGCATTTCACCGATCACAACAAACAGAGCTTTCTGACTGTTCACATCTACATTGATAGAATTATGTACGAACGCATTTTGTCAGCCAACTGGTCAGTGGTCGGTTTATGGTTGGCATGCCCATTGGAGAGCGGGCATTATTTGCGAGTGACTGCTGTCGTATTGTCCCGGGTCTTATTTATATTTGGTTATTTTGCTTCGCGCAATCAATTGGGTCATTTTTCTTGAGTCTTGTGAATTTGTTTGCAGTCAAGATGATTTTGGTTGTTATGTTGGGGTGTTGTTATTTTATTTATTTATTTCGCTAATTCAAGCTACAAAGAAAATAACAAAGTAATTGCATTCTGGGCGCAGGCCTTGATCGTAGCGTTGAAGTGATGTAGGGCATGCTCTATGTCTTCTTCAGTTTTTAGTGACATGTGGGCAGTAGTTTTGAAGAGGTTTTGAAATTCTGCCCAGTCCGTTTTCCCGTTTGTCAGTTTGTGTGGTGTTTCGGTAATTAATGGAGTACATACTTGCAAATTAGATAATGGTTGAGGCATGGTCCGATGATAGGTACATGGTTGTTGTGGCACTGAATAAATTACGATTGAGGCCTTTATAGAGTCCGAAGTCGATAAAGTCCGGTCTTTTGTGTCTGTCAATTGACCAATGCGTTGGTTGTTCGTCTGAGATGCAGTTTAGATTGTTTGTGTAAATTGATTTTACTAAATGGTTATCCCTCGGCGATGTAATTCTCGATCCTCATAGTGATGATTTTGCATTATAGTATCCTGCCGCTAGGAATTTGTTTCCTAGTTGTTTGAAGAATTTGTCAAATTGGTCTTTTTCCACACTGTATCCATACTGCTGTGATTTTAATTGGATTGTATTGCATTTCTTCGTTTGGGTGGTGTTTGATCCTATTTTTAATAAGTATTGCTGTTCCACCGCCTTGTTGTTAGGCTGGTCGTTTTTATATAGTGTCGCCGAATATTTTGATGTTATTTTTATTAGTGAGATGCGTTTCCGAAATCAGAACTATGTCAATTTGATTTAGGTTTTAAAATTTTTCAGTTCAAGTTTGTGTTTGGGTAGCCCATTTGCGCTTCAGTGTGGTATTTTAAGCTCCTTCATTTGAATGAGATTTCAGTTTGTCTGTACAGCATGGTTTGCATTTGCAGCATGGTTTGTGTTATGTGTGTGTAAATTGCGAATTAAGTATGACACTCAAATCTCTCGCTTTGTTCACTTTGGTAAGAGTGTGCAATAATAGTGTAATTAGAAAGGTGAGGATTTTCTTTACGTGAAAATGTCATAATTTAGAAATATTCAAAAGAAGATGACTTATTGTGCACCATCTCTGAAAGGTTTCCAGATCAGCATTAAGAGAAGTCATTGTCACTGAAGATCTTCGACGACTATTTTCCTATTGTAAATGTAGCGTACTTCGTAGATGGAGTGAGCTTGCTCCTTTGGCGCTTTGCAGTTCTCTGGAATTAAGTCAACTTTAAACATTAGTGATTGTTTAAATCTGTTTAGGATATTGTGTACGTATTTCACTTTCAATCCGAGGTCGTTAAACTCTTGGTTAATGTCCTCTGTTGGGACACTGTGGTCGATGCCTTTGATCACTACTCTCAGGCCATTTTAGCTTTTTATTTGCTACGTATTGTAGCTGTTTTGCGTCTAGCAAATTTACATTTTGGCAATAGTCCACCTCTCTTTGTGTTTATATTTTAGTTTCCTTTAAGAGCCCTAGCTCTTAGCGATTTTATACCTTTTACTATGTAGTTTGCTGTTTTTCTGCACACGTTCGTAAATAGATGGCGGTTTAGAAGCTGAATCTGATTCGTCATTTAGAATAGCGAATCTGTTGCTAGTTGTTGGTCTAGTGGCATTTGTGCCGCGGGAATTTGTTTTCGCCTTATCAGCTCCGTTTTCAGTATTTAGCTGTTCGCGTTTGCGTTTTCATGACACTATTTGAAAATAATGTTCAATGCTCGCTGGTGCAGCTGGAATTTTGTGTTCGTCTTTTGGACCTGTGGGGTCAGTGTTTGCTATTTTTCTTCCATTTGTTAGCGTTTTTCCTGTCTATGTCGATCGCAATCATGCGAAGACTTCTTGCCCATTTAGCACTTTTACATGCGCGCACTTAAGGTTTTCCGCAAGTTTATTGCAACTAACTAATCACTTTTTACACCTGGGCGGTAGTCAGTTTGCACTTGCACCTGCGCTGCGAAAGTAAAACACGACCACTTGCTACGGCTGCCTGATTGCAACTATAGTCTAATAAAAAAAAATTATATCTACTGATGAACAAGTGCCAATAATGACAGTAATGGTATTGATGCATTAGTGCGCGAAAATACTTCATCAATACGGTTTCATTAGTTTTTATGATTATTGTTCCTTAGGTAAAACTTTCGTTGTGTGTTTTTTACAAGGGTGAATCTACATAATCTACTACTTCTGAACAGATAATTTTTATTTGTTTTTATTCGTTTTGTCCTTTAACTACTGTTTTTCCATGAATACCTTGACATTTCGATATTAATGTGTGCAAATAAATTGAATGTATTGAGATGTTTCTATTTCTATTAACAATGTTCATATGAATTTAGAGAAGTTGTTTTGTTAAGGTAACGTACCTACCCCCCGTCAGGGCTTCGCCCTTCTCTTCGCACCACATCGGTCCCTCCAGCCCTGAACCCGGTGTTCTCTCTCTCATACGTTATTCGGCGCACTTGTGACAAACTTGTGGTACGTGCCTCGGGTAGTCGGAGGCTTAAGCCGGTCATACATACTAGAGTCCACCGGAGAAGTCTACATGTGCATGTCGACCAGTGTGTGTAGGAATAGACCTGCGCAGTTTCTTGAAACTGCACAAGTATACCTTTCCGATGGACCGTAGCGTGTATGGTCGGCTTCACATAATGTACTATAATGTGATTAAAATATGTACCGCAAGGTACTTGATCTAGGATATAATTGTGTAGCAGAAATTGAATAAAACGTGTGCAGGCTTATATCCACTATTTATTGACTGAATTCTTTTACAATAAATACACGGGTTTCAATTTTTTATTATTATTTCAGTCTTTTGCTTGTTAACATGTAATATCTTGGCTTCTGGCGGATTTTTTACTATATCTGATAAAAATTTTCCAAGCTACAAATTTCTTGATAAAATAATCCCTGACAGCAGGTTAACACTAATTACAAAATTTTTCGAATTAAATCACAATATATCAAAAATGAATCACAACTTGCAAAAGTTATACAATGAAAAAATTAAATTAAGAAAAATCAGACATGCACTATGTTCATTAAAAGTTATCAAGCAAATTAAAGAAAATATAAAACCAAAAAAAAGCTTTATCTTTACGTTAATTGTAAAACCACTGAAGACAACGATACTGCTCATCCTCGTAAGCAGGATGTCCACACCATTATTATAATAGCATATCGAACAATACCTTTAAAAACTGGAATATGGTTCGTACGCAAGAATTTTGTTTGTCACTTGAAATCACACTGTAGATACACCTTGAAAATACACTACGCGAGCGAGCGAGTGAATAAAAATCGAGGGTTTACATACCATGAAAACAGCTGATTTCTTTCCAGGTTCCACATATCAAGTGCTAACTTGCATTAAAAATGGCCTCTGGATAATCATTTTGCTGACTCGGATAGATTACGGGATGAATCCGTCACTTAGCTTAGCAATTATCCATCTAAATTCTGCTCAACATATTAAATGTAGTCAAAATAATTACTTGCGTTTAATATGGCTGCCGACAACCATATTGTGATATACATTATATTGAAATGTGATATTTCCCCCTGTGGAACCCATTTTTGCTGGCCCGCTTACACGGTGCGTCTCCTTCCCACTAATGAGGAACATACGCGAATTAAAAATATAGATTTTTTTCATTTACCAGATAAATTTATTGTTTACCTGGTAACATCGTCGCGATTTCCGGTATCAAATTCATGGATCTAACATTTCGCCCAATCAGAGCCGATAAAGTTGACCCGAGTGTAAGTGGTGAAAGTGGCCGGCGAATTTTATAATTTTATCGATTTCACAGGTAAGTAAAGTGTAACTCATGCCGGTTATGGATTAATAAAATCATGTTCTCTGTGTATTGTGCTTTGCGAAAACCCCAAGAAAAATGCATAATTACGTAACGGCGTCAATGGCGAGTATTAATGCTAATCTGCAATTAAATGTCGGCCTGCACGGCCCCAAAATACAAGGAGGTGCACACCATTCATTTAGCTTAATCGAAATCAAAAGTTAGTTATGCACCTCCTATGAAGTTCGCTAAAATCTGGTGGTCATTTACTTTGCAGGCTGTCACAACATAACTTCGCCTCTTGGAGGCTCCATGTGTTGTTTATATGTAACTTTGTATGTTTTGTGTTGTCGTTTATGGTGAAGGAAATAAAATAAGTATATATTGGAATTCACTAATCTTAATTTATATACTTTTAGTATGTTCTAGGATTGGCACCTGACGCGGACTACCGGGTGCCACAGGTAATTAATTTAATTTTGACTTTGACTATGTTTTTTTTCATTTTAGATGATCTTTAGCGAACAAAGTCCTTTTACCATTTTAATGATTTTTGATATGATTTCGTATTTATTAACTTATTGCAGACAATACTTACGATAATTATAAGAAATAATTACAACTAACCAGAACTTTCATTTCAACGCCTTAGAAACTTTATTGGGCAAACAAAATGTTAGCCACTGAATTTAGCAATTATGACAACTGAAAATATTTATACTAATTTTACTCTAAAATATGAGACACAAAAGTTTTGCGCCGGGCCTGGTTTTTTGTGTATGGACTATGGCTATTATTCTCCATTAGGACAACAGATTCGTAACCCCCACAAACGATACCGAGAGGGAAGATGTTTACACATCAATCAATTATAAATAAATTACTAACTAGAAACTAACTCCTCGCCCCCTAAAACCGTTTCATTGCAAAAAAGTAAAATGTGAGCAACAAATTTACATGATTCTAAAATAAGGAATAAACAGACTTTGTAAGACTGTACAAGCCAAAGCTTGGACAGCCTCGGAACATAACTAAAGACCTCAATGCTTCTGAGCATACTATAAG
This sequence comes from Neoitamus cyanurus, assembly GCA_947538895.1. NCBI lineage: Eukaryota > Metazoa > Arthropoda > Insecta > Diptera > Asilidae > Neoitamus > Neoitamus cyanurus. The sequence continues at coordinate 38,419,527 of OX384542.1, forward strand.
TATCTAAGCCTTTTACCATCGCTACCGTAAAAATGAGTTTAACATTATTAAGATAGTCTTTGATTTGTAGGTAAACATCTTACCTCTCAGTCTTGAAATAGCCCCGGTAGACAGAACTGTTATTTCAACTTACCGACCACGAACTCTAATCCCAGGACAGCACAGCGCCGAGGCGAACGCATGTAAAGGCACTAGGGGAGGAGAGAGATGGCTATCTCGTGAAAAGTGTGTTCTGTCTTATTTCCCGATTTTCCAAACAAATCCTTCCAGTGAGCATGCCGTATTGCGGCAGATCTGTCAAGGCCAAAAAATAATGTACATAGATACTGTTCCGGACGAAAGCTCGTGCAAACTTGCGATTACACACAAAATCTATCGCCAAACTAAAATAGGAATAGTCGTTCATTTCGGCAAGTCTGCTTTGCTATGCAAGGTACGATCTGGGCGTGAAAAGACAAATTAAGAGAACACACACAGCTGTGCTATTTTCTGCAAAACCCTGCAGATTGCAAGAAAAATTAGGACGTCATTAGCCGGCTTAAAGCTACAAGATGATCGAAAAACTTGGAACTGTGTTCCTGCATTTATGCTAAGAAATTTGTGTTAAGTGATGATATAATGAAAACATCTTAGCTTTCGGAAGGCGAGGGCTCAGTAGGAAGTTTAGAAATCAAAGATAACGGATTGCTATGAAAACGGGTCCTTTCAGGTTTCCGGGGTCGCTGATTTAGAATATACTATAGAAATGGAAAGTAAAGATGGCGGATCCAATATGGCGGCCGAAAATTCACAACTTCGAAGGATTGCTCAAAAATTCGATCCTTTTATGTTTTCCGGGTTACTGGTTTGGAATCTACTATAGGAATGTAAAGTAAAGATAGCGGATCCAATATGACGGCCAAACATTTCTAGCTTCGAAAGATTGCTCTACAATTTGGTCCTTTTTTGTTTTCGGGATCGCTGATTTCGAATCTACATACTATCCAAATGGAAATTGAAGATTGGGAAAGCAATATGGAGGGCGAAAAATTCTTATATTGAAGGATTGCTCCAAAGTTCAGTATTTTCATGTTTTCGGGCTTGCTGATTTCGACTTTACTATTGGAACAGAAATTAAAGATGGTGGATCGTATATGGCGCCTGAAAATTCCTAATTTAGTGGGTTGCTCTAAAAGCCGGCCGTTTTATGTTTTCGGAGTCGCTGATATCGAATCTTTTATTGACATGGAAACGGGAAATGCTGGATCCAATATGGCGCCTGAAAATTCCCACCTTCGAAGAATTGCTATGAAATTCGGTCCCTCTGATCACGAATATACATACTACCGAAATAGAAATTAAAGATGGCTGGTCCAATATGGCGGCCGAAAAATCCCAAATTCATAGGATTGTTATGAGCTTCGTTAATACGGCCAATAATGCCGTATATTTTGAGACTTGCAAATTAATCAAAACCTATAAAGTACTTCCCGTTGACCTAGAATCATCAAATTTGACAAAAAGCACTGAGACATGGTAAGCAGAAGTAAAGGACAAACCCCGAAAATCGTTAATTTGCAGATATTGCAGATAAATAAAAATATTTCTTTAAATTACAGTCATTTTAATTTGCGGCAAATATTCGTAACCCTTAACGCATGAGCCTGAATCACACTTTCCTGGCTTTTTTTTTATTTAATGCCAAAAATTTGGGTATTCCACCCTACTTTGAGCCGTATTGAACCCACCATCTTTAATTTCCACTTCGATAGTACATAAGTTCGAAATGAGGGACCCTGAAAACATAAAGGGAACGAATGTTAGGGTGAGCGTTCGAAGTTAGGAATTTTAGATCGCCATCTTTAATTCCCACTTCAGTAGTAGATTGGAGATCCACGACGCCGAAAACAAACAAAAAATACCTAATTGTAGAGCAATCCTTCGAAGTTATAATGTTGGATCCGCCATCTTTAATTTCTATTTTGATAGTAAAGGCTTTCACAATAGGGATGACCTGGTTTTGATAGCTCGTGGCGGCCATATTTGCGTATGGTTTTTTACAGGTCTGTGCAGTTATGTTCAGTAAGATTTGCGATTTCATCATGACACGTTTCACTTTGATCCAACGCTTGGAAATTGTCCAAAATTATTACACAAATTTGCATTCTCTTGCCGGTACTGCAACAACGCTTCGTGCAAAAAACGGTCGTCATTATGCTCCTTCTGCTCTCTGCGCTATAAGACGCATAATAACAAAGTTTGAAAGTGAATTCACGATACAATGGTTCCTGTAAGACAAATAAATGCCCGAAGTGAACAAAATATTGCCCCGTTCAAGTCAGTGTTGATGAAAACTCAAATGCGTCTGTTCCGCGCCGTTTGGGTCTGCATCCTTATTTGTAAGATGGTATTGGCACAAGAACTCAAGCCAAACCGACCATCACATTCGTCGTCAGTTCGCTGATTGGTCACTGGAAATGTTGGAAGCCGACGGTGATTTTCATCGCAAAATCATCTTCTCAGATGAGGCTCATTTCTGGCTCAATGGATTCGTCAACAAGTAAAATTGCCACTATTCGAGTGAGTCAAATCAACGAGTGGTTCATGAATCACCATTGCATCCACAAAAATTGACCGTTTGGCGTGGATTATGGTATGGCGGAATCATCGGACCTTATTTCTTTCGAAATGAGGCAGGAGATGCCGTTACCATTAATAGCAACCGCGAACGATGTTGACCGATTTTTTTTCCCGGAATTTGATGAAATTGATGCGGACGATCTTTATTTCCAACAAGACGGTGCACCGCCTCACACTTCCCGACTTAACATGGACTTATTGCGCGGTAAGTTCGGTGAGTTGTTAATTTCCAGAAATGGTACCATCGCTTGGCCGCCTAGATCGTGTGATCTAACACCTTAAAATTATTTCCTTTAGGGCCAAATTAAGTCGAAGGTTTACAGCAACCATCCTACAACACTTGAGGCATTGGAAGCCAATATTCGTCAAGCCATAGCTGAGATACTGGCTGAAATGTTGCACAGAGTCATCGAAAATTGGCGTGAGCGGATGAACGTGTGCAAGAGGAGCCGCGGTGGCCATTTGGCCGATATTATATTCAAATTATAAATAGCATAAAATCATCTTTCAAATAAAGCAATCAGAACCATTTTTGCTCGAAAATTGTGTGTTCTATTCAAATTTAAAGTTCGGACGTTCTTATTACATTTCTTTTATTATTGGATTATACTGAATTATATCAAAGCAGTGTTTGATTGGTCACAATTCCCACATGTATTTCTGAGAAATGATTGCATATCACCGTCACTTTCAATGCCGTATCAGGGCCCTTTCGAAGTTGTACGCCGTCACAAGATAACTTTCCAGCTCCCAGTAAACAACAGACTAATCAACATATGGATTGACCGTTTGAAGCAAAGTTAACTTAACATACATTTAGGACGCACAGGAACAAAACATGCTAAAATTTGTGTTTTGTATGAGAAAGAAATATACGTAAATCATTTTTATCTTTTCATATGCATCAGAAAAGTATCAGTCTACAAACATCTGTAAGATTCTGGATGAGTAAGAAAGATAAAAATTTCTGCACAAATTGAGAGACTAATTAGGATTCCCAGGGAAAATTATTCTTGTTTTAGAAACTTTTATATTATTATAGAATGATTAATGCTTTCCTACATGTATTGACAAAATTGATTAAGTAAATTTAATATATTTCTTTAAAAATTTGTTTCCTTACAGGTATGAATCAATAATGCTAAATACCATTGATATTCCGGGAAATTTAATTTCCTCTTTCGGAAATTTAAACATTTTTACCCCCGGACTCGCCGACCTACAATTTTCCAACACATTTCCAAGAAATGACTGCTAACTTATTTTCACTCGTTTTTGCTTCTTTTCTGAATGAACGTTCACATAAAACCGATGATTGATCAATCAATATGAAATTTTTAGTAAACATTAGGCAACCCTAATATCTTCAATCAAACTAAGAATAATTGCAAGCAACCACGTGCTGCTCAAATAGAATGCTTTTTACAACAACAACAATGGGAAATAAAAGCAACATCAATCTGATTGGTTGAAATTAAAAAGCGCGAAAGTGAAATGAGAATGAGAGCTCTTACTTCGCTCTCAGATCTTGTATTTCACATATTTGTAAGTGTTTCCATCGCATTCCCTCCCTTATAATTTTCCGCAGGGCATTTTTTGTTTCTTACAATCTAAAGCTTCTGAGAGAATTTGGTTTTGTTTTTTATTATATATTATCCCTTTCCTTTTCTTTCTTTAAGTGTTTAATGGAAAACAATCGAAAATCTCTTCTGCTTCCTAACTTTATATTAGATTAACTTTGGTTTGAAGCCAGCCTTTTTAGCACCGGATATGGACTTCGGAGCATCAACCAGAAAGAACAAGGAAGCTGAATCTAAGAAAACCAGAAACGACAATAAAGCAGAAATACAGTTAAGAAAACAAGAATTAGCCAACCTACCCGTGCCCGCAATTAGCAGGGGAGTACTGTAGCGGATTATCATCATTAAACTTCTGATTATTTCCATTATTACTTTTATTTAAATTTTCGAATTAAGTATTATCGTATCTATTGAAATATTTAGTATTACATTTCGTAATTTCATTCCACCATCATGTGTGTGTGTGTGTTTTATATCTAAGAAAAAAGAGAGCAAACAGTTGTTCCGGATTCGGTGTTCACATTATGGTGCGAACTCTTGAACTCTTAAAGCGAACGTTCACACAAGCCACCTTTTTGTAAAATTTCATCGATGCAAAGAGGCGGAGTTATAAGGCTGTGACATACCGGCAGACAAACTGATATGACGAAACCATAAGGGTTCCGTTTATGCCATTTGGCTACGAAACCCTAATGATCGTGCGACTACGTGACGTTATATTTAGCAAAATTGTAGGGAAACCTATAAAGGACAGCATAGTACTTACTGATGGGCTGGCGAACCTAAGATCACCTTCCAAACAAGAACGCCATGATTTACTTCGGTAGGGACTGTATCTGTGCGCTGTCTCAGTTCATGCAGAATCTCATCAGTTAGAGTTAACATAGTGATGCCGATATATCGTCGTAAAGGGAATGCCCCACGCGTTGGCGCACCCTTTTGGCGTCTTTCACGGCTGCGAGCTATGAATTGCTTTGCATAATCAATTGGAATTGCAAAACTGATTCCTGCAGTTACTTTCATACTATTTATACCGATGGCCTCCCCGTCCAAATTTACTAATGGTCCACCAGAATTGCCAAATGTAATTGCAGCATCCGTCTGAATGTAGTGCATATCACGCCCACGTAATCCTAGCTCTTGAGAAGCTCTCTGTGTGGAACTTACTACTCCTGCTGTCACGGTATTACTTAAGGCCAGGGGGCTTCCAAGAGCCACAACCCACTCTCCAGCTCTTAAATTACCTGATTCTCCTAATTTCATTACTGGAAGATTTTTGCACTGAATTCGAACAGTAGCCAAATCTGAGGTTTGATCTACGTCTTCAACAACTCCAAGAAATGTCCGGCCATCGACAAGTTTTACTTGGACAGTTGTATGCGGCTTGTTTATAACAACATGAGCATTGGTTAAGATGAGACCGTCGGATTGAATGATAAATCCTGACCCGTTGGAGGCTGTAAATGGTTGTCCGGAGAAATAGTCGAACCGCCTAGTATCCTTGATTTCAATATACACCACGGATGGTGCACATAAATCTACAACATCTGCTATGAAATTGTATTGTTTCCGCTGTCCTGACAGGTTGCTGCCACCAGTAAATGCTGAAACACTCTTTCTGGCTTCAAGAAAATCGGCAAAAAAGTAACCCAAAATTGCGCCAATGACCGCACCAGGAAGCAGAATGAAGGAAACTGGTTGAAATGCAGTTCTTTTCTTATGACTATTATCTCTGCTTCCATTTCCCGTTGAATAATTGCATAATGACGATGTATGACTGATTACTCTTAAATAGTTTTTTAATTTCACCGGCTTGTATCCGCTTCCAAACAAATTCCTCGCGAACATTTTGACACTCCAGATGTTCGTTGGTTTGACAACTCGAGTACCCAAACAGAAAACTAACAGGAAAGGGCATGGCATCACAATTGAAATCCGAGTACTACCGACCATAGAAATACAAACCATAGACAGTTCTATCATATCCGAGGTTTCTCCATTCTGTAGCATTTCTTGCCTCTAAATATGGTGAAAAAAATTTAAAAATCTATCTCGCATATTTTCCGAGATATTCAAAAAATAATAAATTTTAACGATCAATTTCATTAATGGCTGCAATGCTTTAAAACGGGTCTATTAAAATCGGAAAACCACGAATACACAGATTGCCCGCATTTTCACTTGACTAAAATCACTTCGGCAAGATTTCAATCGATTAAAGCACACAAAACGCGAAAACCACACACAAGTCCACTGAAATTAATTTATTTGACAGTTTTCAGACAGGCCTCCATAGAATGCCTGCCTTCTTCGGCTTCGCAAATTTCCTCTTGATTTATACTTAACATTTTCTTTACTGAGCGGTAAGCATCCAAGTTATACACTTTACATACATTAACCAGCTTTTTAGGCAAATTTATGCAGTCTTAAATTTGACAAGCCCGTATTCATATTGGTCGCGCAGTGCAGGCGTAACTGTGAAGATATATTCAGAGTGGACCTCTAAAACAGAATTTTCCGAAGTTCCTGCCATAATATCTATGACCCCCCTTATAACCTTTTTGGACGCTGCCATTCACTGACAAGTGAATAAATAAATACATAAATAAATTTGGTGTGTGGCTTACAAATGTTCAATAAATCAAATCCCAATGCAGCAGAGCTGATGAACACGACTATATAAGTACCAAGCGCTAGCGAACGATCGCCGAGATATACATATTTACTTGCGTGCATGGCTTATGGTTTGAGTCTCCGAGAACATGAAGCGAGTTTCGGGAAACATTTTCGTTGGAACTTGATCTTTTGCCGCATTCTTTATTAAAATACTGGCTGGTTGCCCGGCATGCTATTAAGTTTTTATTTATACAGGGTTACAGGGAAAGCCGTACTGAATGTTAAAGGACGTTATTATTCAGGTCATTTCTGATGGATTTGATTCTGTAATATGGTGTCCGAAACTTAACCGTTATGGAGATATTGAATTTAAAAGATTTTTTAAAAAATCCTTTGTTTTTTGGCTTTTTTATCGATTTTTTTTCGGATTAGAGCTCCTAGGGTCCGTTTTTTTGATGTATCTAGTTAGAGGGCATGTCAACTAATAAAAAGAATTAACAAAAACTGAACCTACTACTAACAGCTTAAAAATACTGCTCGACAACGGTTAGAATTAAAGAATTTTCACTAAGGGTTTTTAACTGTGAAGCGCTTTTTTTGAAAATTTTTTTTATTGATGCGGCTGAGGAAATGAGGCGGAACCTGCGAACTTCTGTCATGAAAAGTAATTTAAGAAAAAGAATGAGAATTTGTGTAAGACATAGCGGTGGCCATGTCGAACATGAATTATAAATATATTGCTCTGTTTTTTTTTGTTTGTTTTACGTATTTTAGCTACTTTTACCTCAAACTAAAAATGTGCCCTCTACTACCTTAGCTGTTATTTGGTCAATGTTTTGCCTATTTAATAGCAAATGTTATACGTTTTTGAATAGCTAAAGAGACGTAGAAGTTTTTAAAATTATTTGTTTTGATTTATTTTGAATATATATTGAATATTTTGTTTGAATCAAATCCATCAGAAATGACCTGAATAATAACGACCTTTATTATTCAGTTCGACTTTCCCTGTAACCCTGTATAATAGAAAAAGACACAACGCTTCCTAGGAGTATTGCATCATTCCTATTTCATCATCCTTCGTTTGCGCTTCATTGTAATGAAGCTGACAATAAAGTATCTCGGTTAAAAGCCTAAGTATTTATCATTTATCCAACAAACTCCAAAAGCCTAAAACTCATTTGAAAATGCACTGGTCATGATGTCGCAAAAAAAATTTAAATCGCTTATAGAATCTGCATTTAAAATTTTCGAATTCAAGATGGCGGATCCAATTTTTAGTACCCACATTATAAAATAATCAGTTGACTGGGCGTGGTAATTTTTGTCAGAATAAAATAACAAGCTTCAAAACTGGTTATTTCTGGCTCGATAAAATAAAAGGCCAAGCTATTTTAGTCAAGCTGTTGAGGTTCTTTCCCCTGACTCGAAATTATTTTTGGTCGGGAATAACAGGTAAAAAAAACTTTTTTCAAAAAAGTTGAAACTGGTATGGTCCCTGAAAAAAATATATTCTTGAGAATGGAGCTTTGGAATTGAAGAACGGTAAAAACCACTTACGTCATTGAAAATGCTCTACATTGGGTAGGGAACGATGCACCAGGAAGGGCGCTATTTAGGTTTGTCCGAGCATAATGATCCTTTCCTGAAAATATCGTCCACCAACCGGAAAAACTCCATCTTTTGAAGTCAGGGAAGGCGCAAGGACTGGGAGAAACCATCAGTAGGCGCGTGGTAGACAGAATCTTTTAAAGCCGGTGGCAGCGTTCGACTATATCATATGTTAAAATTTTGCAATAACAAAGTTGATTTTTTGACCCCGTTAACTTAGGGCCTCCTTTATCTCTCCGATTTGTACACGTTTTTATCTAAGCCATACAACAACAAAAGTTACAAAATCGTGGAGAGATATACAACATTAATTTAACATGAGCTTTTATTTCTGTAATATTTTTTCTTTGACTGTGATTTGTGATCAGTAAAATTATCCCGCTGTTCCATTTCTGTTGCAGTTTCCATTCGGCCGGTGGTGATAAAAAATTTTATAGTTGTCATCGTAGTTCCGTGGAAGGTCAAAACCGATGCTATCTGCTGCCAAGTATACAGCGCCATAAGCCATTGTTTTCGTTAGGGTCACCAATTTCAGTCCGAAAGGGATAGCGCGACTATTAAGTTCATCTAGGAAGCCATCTTTAAGCAAACTCCAACTTAACCAGACTGATCCGACGCATACTACATTTAGATCTCCACTGGTAACTAGCGTATCCTGCACTTGTGGTAAAAGGGCATGAATAGAATTGGCTAAAAGCCGTCCAGCTTCATTAAATAAGTAAGTACATAGTTCATCCCCTTCTTCTGCAGCTTGGGACAGTTTTTTGCATAGGCCAGCAAAGAATGACTTATCGAATTTAGCATAACAATGGTCTAGTAGGTCCACCCTCGTTTCTACTGAAAAGTATTGCTTTATTAATTCCCAAACTCGTTTAATCGGATAAGGCGACTTGTTGAAGTTGTCCATATCGTCGAAAACAATTTTAACAGCTCTATGTGAGATCCAACATGCTAAAATATTAAACATGTATTTCAGATAATGCAATTAACGGATTCTGACTTACCGCTACCCTCATCTCCTAAAAAGTGGCCCCAGCCCCCACAACCAAATGTAGATCCATCAGGATTTCGGAGCAAAGCATTTGATCCCGTACCGGATATAAGCACCAGCCCTCCAATAGGTGAAGCAGTAAAAATGCTCCCCACAGTATCACTGCAAACGACAAAATTATCAGCTACGGTTGGGTGGGACTGCCTTATATCTTTTTCTAATTCTTTATTTGTAGCTTCCTAAAAAAAACCTTCATTTATTTTGGAAAGTGAAAATGAAAAAAAATCGAAAAATACCTGTTCACATCCACTTAAACTGAGTCCTAAGCTTGTTAGACGTTGTGTAATTCCCGCTTCTTCCATAGCACGCTCTATCATATCGGATATACGTCTAGCGCATTCTGGAATTCCAACCATCCAATGATTTGTACCCAATCCTGTTGTAGATGTTACGTATTCCCCCTGTTGGTTGCATATCACGAGTTTTGAGTGTGTTGCTCCACTGAAAATAAAAAAAATATCGTTTTACAGACGATTTATTTATATAATTTAATATTCTTAAGAAGTAGGGTAACCCCTATAGTGATCACTGCGACCTGAAGGTCTGTTATAGCAAAACCCCATCAATTCAAAATACGCTCTGCTACCCCAAGAAATTACAAAATGTCTTTCTCAGATAAATATCGGGTGCCAGTCGTGCTCAACTTAACTCAGCTCAACAACTTAAGGAGGCTGGATCGAAAACTAACATCACGGGAGAATTAAATCAAATTTCGCTAGATGATAGTTTAGCAGCATATAAACCAATCACAAAAAAAATTTCAAGTCACCGACAAAATAGAAGAGAAAAATCAAAATAAAATTTATTAAAGGGTTATTACCAGCTTAATTTTTTTTCCATTTTTTTTCTATTTGCTTAAATAATGCCTAAACATACCTCGAATCAAACCAAGCTTTGTAGAAAGATGTATTTAAATGTTAAAATGTCTCTAAACCAATTTTTCCGAAGCCACTTTTTCAATTTTTTTTTGACGCGTTTTTCTCGGAACGACATTTTAAAAATCGGCCGGCAGTAGAACTCGAACAGTTTTCATCCGATTAACTTCAAACAAAACAAAAAAGAAAGAAACCAAAAGAAGAAAACCAACAAAAGAAAAAATTATTATTTAAGCAATAATTACAACTATTTTTACATTTAAAAAAAATTGAAAATTAATTAATTTTTTTCGTATTCAAATATATAGAAAAATTAGAACAATTTTGTCATAGAACGTGGTTAAATAATACATTTTTAAGATATGTATTATTTACGAACTGCATTTCCTTTCAAAATTGCGTAATTTATTTTGAATCTCCGGGTTTTATTTTAAAGCGGAGCCGGCCAAATTTCAAGTCATACAGAACAGCTACATAAACTTGTGTCATAAAGCAGACCCGGGCAAAGTTTGACTTCATGGGAGCAGTATACCTCCATAAACCTGAGTGCATTTCGGGTCATTTCGGGTCGCTCCATTAACGCAATGAGGAGTGAGTACATGTCCACCATCACCGATTCAGGACAGGAGTATGCATTTCTCGCTTGCACTTGCAGGAGGCACCAAAAAAATATTTCTCGCCACCAAAAAAATATTTCTCGCTTGCACGCGGAGCACTCGTCTATGTCCTGTGTGCCGCACAAGTAATTTTTCACGACAGGAGTATGCATTTCTCACTTGCAGTAGCAATGAGGTGGGCACCGGGAGTCAAAAGATCCTACCTGAGGAGCACTTGGGAGTCAAAAGAGCCGGGTTTGCCCAGGTCTGTCATAAGGGATCCTTTTTTCAGTATCTCTCGGGTACCGAGGGAAAAGGAAAAAAAAAGTACCCTTACATATCTTCTCATTGCGTTAATGAAGCGACCCAAAATGCACTCAGGTATACGGCTCCCATGAAGGTAAAGTTTGCCTGCTCCGAGGGAAAAGGAAAAAAAAGTACGTACCCTTACGCTTGCATACGCCACGGAGCCGAGTCTGACCGGCTCTGTTATAAAGATGCGTGTTTTATTTTCTGCAGCGTGTTTTTTTGACCGTCGAAAGCACGCAGTGGGAAATAAGCAACTTACCGCACGCAAAGGCATGCGCAGAAGTTTTTTTTCGACAATATAAAATTGAAACACAAACAGAATGAAAATATTTCATTGAACTGGTGCATCGAGAATTAAATATCTTCCATAGGATGCAAATAGATGAATTGATGAATGAAAAGGATTATTCGTCAATTTTACATGGAAAGAGAAAAATCCATTAGATTGAATATATTCCAGAAGAGGTCAAGCGGACCTTTTTATGAGCTTAAAAACTCTCACTTTTTTGATACTCTCTGAGAAACTTATACGGAAGTCTCTCTTTTGGAGATATGGTTATGCAAAAATCAGATCAAATGGAGGTGTAGTACTCCGGAATTTATATTGGGATCAATCGCGCGCTTAAAATTAAAGAAGACAGGTTACGACAACATTCCAGTATCAATCTCCTTTTTCCATTTAAAAATCGACCAATGAAGGGCAGTCTCAAACGTGTGTTTCTCTCTAAAACTAGACTGCGATTCTATCAACAATTTTATTCATTTTGCAACAGTTTAAATTTACAAAAGTAGAAATGCCCGGGCAAAGCCGGGACGGGTCTGCTAGTCATACTTATAAAATTTATTTAAAAAAAAATTAAGCTGGTAATAACCCCTTAATAAATTTTATTTTGATTTTTCTCTTCTATTTTGTCGGTGACTTGAAATTTTTTTTTGTAATTGATTTTTATGATACTAAACTATCATCTAGTGAAATTTGATTTAATTCTCCCGTGATTTTAGTTTTCGATCCAGCCTCCTTAAAGCATTGCTCCTGAGAATCGAGTTGGCCTGAACAATTTGATTTATTTTATGACGGTTTCGTCATGATGCGAAGCGCTTGCATTTGCGTTTTAATTTCACTGAGGAAGAATTGTGCGCATGATAGAGAGCTTCTTTTTGTTTTAATATTTGGCGAGTTTTACTAAAAAAATTTATATAAAGAGGAATGAGTGATGAATCAATAAAAAAGATTCTTCGTAGTTACCTATTTTTTATATTTTATTATTTATATTATATTTATTATTTATATTATAATATATTTATTATTTATATTATATTTATTATTTATATTATATTTATTATTTATATTATAATATATTTATTATTTATATTATATTTATTATTTTATATTCTATTTATTTTGAATAAGTTCTTCCATCACTGGTTATCGTGGAAGAGAAAGTCGAAGACCGTGCCTCCAATCCCGTCGAGGGTAAAAAAGAAGAAGGAAAAGAATCGATTTCTGATTGCTCGAGAAGTAGTTTAGTTATATATTATATATTATAACCATGGAAATATGAACTAAGCACGGAACGGCTGTAAGCCAGATTTAGCGTACCACATTTCCTGATGTGTTAGAATAGGCTGTGTTCGTATGGTCGCTCAGTGCAGGCGTAAATATGAAGCCATAATCAGAAGGGGGCATACAATTCAAAATTTTCTGAAGTTCCTGCCTTAATATCTATGCCCCCCTTAACATCTATTTACACGCTACCATTCACCGCTTGGCCCAGCTTGGCCTGATTCTTATTTAGCTCTCCCTCATAAATGCTGTTGCTGTTCTCCTCTAGGTAGGTCCCATTGAGTGGTCGCTCATGTACAGGGTTCATACACGATATAGCCGTTCCGTGCTTAGTTTGTATTTCTATGATTATAACTCATTCTTAGCCATTGCTTTTCCTACTGGGCACATTTCCTGTAGCATATGTGACACTCACATATGGTGCAAATATGCATGTGTACGATATCTGACAGTCCGTGATAGATGCGCGTGTGGCTATAATATGATCACACTAGCACATGCGATGTGTTTCGAATGAGCTTTGATGGCGTGGATGCGAACGAAGCCAAAACGAAATGGTTATCACGGCGCCAACTTGGCGCTTTTAAGAAAAAAAAATCAGGATAAGACGCAAATGATTTGTATACCGTGAACTGGAAGTTCTTCGTGCAAAAGATATTTCTGGAAGCTTATCATGTACGGCAATTAACTATATCGACATCTACGATGCAATTGGTAACTTTTTTCTTATTTTCCATTTTTTCTCATCTTGAACGATTTGATTGTTCATTGCAGCAATCCGCTGTCAGCGTTAGAGCGATTGTGCAGCAATTTTTATATTCATAGCAATCTTCAACATCTCAAATTCCAGTCGGCGGTCGACTCAAAAGTCAATGTGTCTTATCGTGGAAAACGTACGGTGAACGCAACGCGATGTAATTGATATTCACTTCACCTTAAACGCGAATCGTGGAAAACGTGTGAATATATCCATATACGAACAATTTCGAAAGCAGACATCTGCCAACAATAAATCAACAAGTCCATCTAAAGCGCATACTTTTGGATATATGTTATGTATTGTGTTTTATTTAAAGTAATTCTGCAAAATCATTCATCATCAAAAAAGGGACGTAAGTGACAAAAATGACTTTCGGCTTAAAGTTCATGTTCTTTATGCTACTTCTATTAGCTAGTTGAATTTTTAGCAGTGGTGTATCAGCACAGGAACATGAGCAGCCTCTACCCGCTTAACAGCAGTCGTCCCGCTGCTCGAGGTATTCGTTCATGCATTTAATTCACTTTCGCATACTTTGTCACTTACATCCCTTTGATATATGTATACCAAAGACTTCTAGAAATGGGCGAAACTAGGTAGAAAGAAGAACATTTTATTGTTGAAATTTATATAACACTAGCTTGCCCGGACCCGGCGTTTCCCGGGATACTATTAAATTTGTATTCCTTAATTTTACAACGCCTCCCCACTATACCACCGCCTCTCCTATGTGACCCAGCGTTTTCCTATTTGCGTTTTGCGTTTTGTTATTAAATTTAGTTTTCATTTAGTTTCATTTTACACCACCTCCTTATTGCACCCCCTCTCCTATATCTCCCAGCGGGGTGGGGGTGGACTCATATTTGGAAATTTGAATAGCAGATACGAAATCAGTGATCCCGAAAATTCCCTAGTGCGGGAAATCCATTGAAAGTCCTTTACGGTCGCAATATTGATCCACCATCTTGATTTCCAAAATGTTGATGGCAGATTAAAAATCAGTGACCCCAAAAAGCCAAACCAAAAAAAAAAGTTCGGATTTTCAGTGGAATCCCTTGAGTTTAACTTTTTCGGTCGCCATATTGGCTCCGACATCTTGAATTCCAAAATTTTGAATGCAAGGTCAAGATCTGCGACCCCGAAAACCTCCAATTGCCTTTTTCATAAAGATTCCTTCAAGTTGGAAAATTCGCGTGGTATTCAAAACGGAAATTTTGACTTTTTCGATTTTCCGGCTTTTCCTTTGGGGTTTCCCTCTCATTAAATTATATAGAAAATATGCGATTTTTTTACGAACATTTTGTGTTGTAATTTTTGGCCCCCTCCCCTCATTGATACGGTTCAGTTATAAGCTCTATACTCTTCTCTACTTTCTTTTTTAGAAGAATTATAGACCTTGTCTATTCAAAAACTAACGGGAACAACGAGAAATAATTTCAGCAAGTGCTAGTTGAGGTACACGTAATGGTTTCATAAAGAAGCATGAGGTGCAGCCTAAGCCTATTGAGCCTAAGCTAATTCCGAATGTTGTACAGGAATTCATATAAAATCGACACTTCAAATTAAATAAACAAGCAAAGTAATCAAATCTACCACCCATTACCACATTCAGTGTATCACAATATCATTTATATAGAGTTTCTCTGCAGGTAGTTTGATAATGATTAAAATCCCGAAGACTGGGGATGGACAATTACCAATAATAGATTAGAACCCATTTAAAATTATTTCTCACAGTCACAGGTCCCTGGTCAGTTAATAAATAATATATTTTGCAACTGCACTAAGAGCTGTAATTCGACTTACACTTGCAGAAAAATGCGCCTAGTACGCTACCCGCAAGGTGGTGTGGAAAAGAGGACTTGAAAAAAAACCTATATTGCAAACTGCACGTTTTACACAAAAAGTAATCGTTTTTAATCGGGAAAAGTGTGAGGAACACTATTGTGCAGAACTTCATAGGGTACGGTTTTTTCGAAAGAAGTTTCCTCGACAAATTTATATTTTACGAGTTATTTGAAAAAAAACTAAAATTAAGCCTCTTTAACCCCAAAAAAAGAACCCCCCGGCTCAAATTTAGGCAACTTTTCAGGATATGCTTCTGACGTCGAAATAAAGGACTCCACAAAAATCCAGCTTATTCGGACTATTTTCGTATTCAAACTGTAATTTTACTGGGCTATTCCTCACTCGATAAAATATAATTCTCGAATTGTCAAATAACAGCTGTGCGGCAACGGATAAAGGCCTAAACCTATAGAGTCCGTCGGCATCAGGCGTCGCTTCAGGCGTCGTCGCACAACTATTGAATACATGCATTCATATGGGAGCTAACCCATAGCAGGCGCCGCGGCAGCGCGTCGCGAGAGACAATTTTAGAGGAACCTGCAATAATTCGGCAAAAGCGACGCGCCGTATAAGAGCTTTGCTGAGAGAGCTCTGACAAGTTGCGATTGGCCAGTTGGGATTCGTTGAATCAGCTGTTTATTTGACAAGTAAGCTTTGAATTTGATATCTGTGAACTGTTTTGGTGATTTTGTAATTATTCGGTTTCCTGTTTCTTCGTTTGGATTTCCTGGAAGGTGCCGAGTTTTTCCCGAATTCATTAGTCTAGTTTCTTGACGAATTGCTACTAGATTTCTTGTTAATTCACCTTCGGAGCATACTGCGCCAGTTGGCGGTTGGTCTCGAATTGTCATAAACAGCTGAGCGATAGCGAAAGCGACGCCTGAAGCCGACGGATTCTATGGGTTCGGCTCTCTCTTGCCGCGCTAAAAAGGTGAAAGCTCCGCGGCAAAGCGACGCGCCGACGCGTTCTATGGGGTTAGCCCAGAGAGAAGTGGAACATATAGAGGGCCAACGCCATATAGCCACGAACGGACCTCAGGCTTCATACATTTGATTTCAAGCGGCGGTCTTTTCAAAGCTTGGCGGTCTGATGAAAGCTGCGAGAGAAAGTTCTCTATGCAACTTCAAGTTCTTTGACTTAGCTTTCAGCAGCAGGATAACATATGTATGTATGCGGATGAGGACACTCTAAAATTATTTACAATTTTTTCTGATTGCCTCGCTCTGATGCCATTTTTCAGAAGGAGATAGGCGGAGAAATATTGTCAATAATTTTACAGTGTGCTCCTATCCTATCGTGCCCTTGTAAAATGGGAGTCCGTTTGTAATAATTATGAATGAATATTTGCCGCTCCTGAGGTAAACAATGAATTTACACTAGCCACTGCATAGAGTGGCGCCAAATGAAAAAAGAGTGGTGCCGCATTAAACTATGCAATGTAAAATTGTGATTTGAGCAAGCGCAAAATGCTTAATTATAGGATATGGCAATATGAATTGTTTATTCAAATGTCTATTTGCATGAACTAATGCTGGCGATTGCGAGTTTAGCGTAGATATAAATTCCAGAAATTGAACACATACCCATGGAAATTTTAGATCCTGAAGATTTAGAAGTAGAAATTATTAACCAGCCCATTGATTTAGCTTCTAGGAGATATTTTGCAGGTTTTGTACTTTTTAAATTTTTCGGTAAAGTAAATTGCCTAAGCTGCAAAACAAAATTTTCTAAAGAATTGTATTCTTTGTTAGAACCCTCGGAAAGTTTATTAGTTTTTAAAACTTATCATAATTCTTCCAATAACCAGTTATTAGTAAATCCTTCTGATTATTTTATGAAGTTTTTTGATGTTGTTTTGGAAGTCTTTGGCAGAATATTTAAAACGACTCCACATATTAGAGAATTAAAAAAGTTTATGGTAAATCAATGTCTGAAAAAAGCAATGCCCTTATTTCCTGATATTCTAAATCCCGAATCATCCTATTACAAGCATGTTCTTGATCTCGTAGATTATACAATTTTAGTACTGATCCGAAAACATTGCTCCTGGAGAACAAAACTGGAGAATCCTTTAAAAAGATCATTTGCGGAAAAAAATAGGGTGATATCTAAAAGTAAGAAGTATAATTCTTTTGGTTAGTCTCTTAACCTATCTCTCTACCATTTTGCTCCACGTTTTGTTACGTTTTTGGTTTTTATCTATCGTTTCCTTCTATCTGTTTGCTTGTTAATATGTCTGTTGATTTACCTAGTCTACTTTCTATCATATTTGCATATTTGCTAGACTTTTGTCTGAATGTTTTGCTTTCAAGTTTTATCTGCCCGTCTCTCTATTTGATCTTTGTCGATCCATTTTTTAAAAATATTAAATATATTTTTCTGCCCACTGTTTGTTTCCACGTTGGTCTGTTCATCTGTTTTACAATTATCAGCCCGTCTTTTATGTTATTAGTCTTGTTTGCAGTTTATTAGCCTGGTCATATGTTTATATGTCGTTATGTCAATTCGTTCATCAATTTTTTTCTATATCCCTTAGTCTTTATATTATCAGCCTCTCTAGATGCTAGTCTGTTTCATTTTTTATTGTTATCAATTTTTCAATTAGTTTATCCATATTTGGCATTTGTCCATCTCTTTATCTGTGTAAAATTTTCATGCTGTCTATTAGTCTGTTGATCTTTCTGCTCTCTATTTGCTTACTTGCCTGCATGTCATTTTGCTTGATATCTTGCATGTCTATTTGGCTACATATTTTACAATTTGTATTAATTTCCAAAAGTTTTTTTATAGTTGATGAACGAGTAACTTAAATGACCGTTTTTTTTATCTATACCTCCCAGTTCGATTATTTGTTTGCTTGCCTGTTTGCCTATTTAATTGCTTATATGCTTTGAATGCTATTTGTTATGTCGGGGGACTAGGGCTACTGGCCATACCCCTAGAATTGTATTAGAATAAAATGTGTTTACATATACATATATAATTTAAAATGGGTACGGTTTACTAAGATTGCAAAGATAGTTGATAACTCAGGAATTTTTCTTGCTTTATTATTATTAAGAAGTATGACATTTTTTACCTGTCGACCACTCGACTCTTACCATTTATAGAATTTACCCAGCTACCTGACGTCGTATATGTACTTACAGCAGTTTAAATGCATTTGCCCATATCTCTGGTAGCGAACGTGTTAAAATACTTGGAAATTTGAAGAAAATTTGTACTAGAAATTCTAAAAGGTACAAAGTTTCAAGAAAAAGAGATACATTGTCTTTATTAAACATTGCACCGTGGAATACCCATTCATTTCAGTTGTTTGAAAAATATCCAAAGAAGCCAATTTAACAAAATTGTAGATATGGACAATAAATATGAAAATATTATAATATTCAAAAAAGTGTTCCTCCCCTACACCTAAAAATATTTATCCTCCATTCCGAATTTATTCAACATTTAATTCCTCGCAGTCGCAGAATTAATCGCACAAATCAATTCTCCTGAGAACAACCCCCAGTCAACACATCAGTGTGTCATTCCAAGAAGCAGCCTATTTACGTGTTGCTCGAGTTTGGCGCCGATTCAGCCGATTTGCGGCCGCTGAGCTGAGAGAGCAAGCGCTCGTGAGTATACCACGCAAAGCTCCTTGCACGTTACGTGCGTCTTACACTTTCCCCTATGCTTAGGCGAGCTCCACAAACTCTGGCACGGATTTTGTTCGAGGTTTGTACCTCTATGTGTTCCTCTGCTCTCTGGGTTAGCCCTTAACGTCTACGGATTCCATGGGGTCACCTCTCTCCGTTCGCTTACTATAAACTTGGAGCTTTAAGCTTCACGTCCACGCGTTTAGTTCGTTGATTAGACCCCTCTCCTCACTCGATGAGAATTATTAGCTTACAACCGCTCTCACCACTTCCCGTTCCCAAACTGAGTCCCACAGCATGTTGTGCACTTTGTACATATGCAAAGTACATTTACACATTGACTAATCCTCTATGAATTTGTTATGCAACTATTTACTTCCTTCTGCATAATTCATTTCATGTTTAAATGACATGTTATGTGTTTAAGTGTTTCATTGTTTCCTTTACAGTACAGTTGTACTAATAACCACACCGATAAGTTTTCGCCAAGAGACAACAGTCTGAAAATTATCACAATTTTACGAGCAAAGAGCTGCACAATATCTTGTGCAAAAAATGTAAAAATTCCTTGCAATTATTCTGAAAACATTTGACCTCAATTAATATAAACTTGAAGCTCTCGGGTTACGTGGCACCACTATCTGGATTTTTAATGTTTCCGTACTTAAGAAAAGATACTAAGTTCAATAGGCCGTTAATGTGAATATTCAAATAATCTATAAAGTGAAAAGATTATAAAACTAAACCAAATAAATAATTTCATAAATTTTGTAAGATATTTTAGTACTGAC
Organism: Neoitamus cyanurus; assembly: GCA_947538895.1. Taxonomy (NCBI): domain Eukaryota; kingdom Metazoa; phylum Arthropoda; class Insecta; order Diptera; family Asilidae; genus Neoitamus; species Neoitamus cyanurus. The sequence continues at coordinate 38,439,386 of OX384542.1, forward strand.
CTACAAATGTACATATGTATGAGTTATTAGCTGCGTTCGACTCAGCACAGCACTGCCTCAGTGAGCCAGTTCACCGTGTTCTCCATCACTAATTCGGTTGTAAGTTGAAAACTATTGTGTTTTTCAGCACAATATTTTGGGACAATAATTCTGAAACTTCAATGCATCGGTCTCTATAAAAACCTAGATCTTTTGAAAGCGAAAAACGGAAAAGCTGTAAAGTTGCCGCGTGACCCTTTTCAGGCCGTGCGTGCCCTCACTAGTTTGTCTGCAACTTCAAAAGTATTGTGTTTTTCAGTACATTATTTTGAGACAATAAGCCGAATATATATATCATAAACTACAAAATATCACTTCGTTGCATTGCAAGCTTCAGATTTGTTTTCTAAATCTATCTATATATATAAAAATGAATGTTTGTTTGTATGTCGTTTATAGAATCGTAAACTATTATGCATTTGATCATGTGATGATCTTTAGCAAAGTTGTTGTACATGAGCCCACGAAGGTTTCTGAGGTGGTACGACCAATTTTCGACAGATGGCTCCACTGTTAGGAAGAAGAAGAGGAAATTTGTTGTAATGCGTGTGCCATGTTATGGGTATCGTTGGAAAGGGGAGTTAGTGTGGAATGTGTAGGTGGAAGAAAGGTTGGTGAAAAGTGGGAATTATTGGTGAAAATGTGTTTTTGTTGTGGGTGAAGGGTGGGGGGTGACACCCCTCAGAAGTGTATCTCAGGGGTAGGAAGAAGAGGCACTATAGGAAATTGGGCCGGGTTGCTGAAAGTTGGTGGAAATAGTTAAAAATTGGTTTTTTCGGTGGGTGCCGACAAAATTGAAACGGCTGTGGAACAAAAGTGTATGCATGAATTGGAATAATTTTTTCACCAATGCATGAGCCAACGAAGGTTTCTGAGTTGGTACGACCAATTTTCGACAGATGGCTCCACTGTGAGGAAGAAGAAGAGGAAATTTGTTGTAATGCGTGTGCCATGTTATGGGTATCGTTGGAAAGGGGAGTTAGTGTGGAATGTGTAGGTGGAAGAAAGGTTGGTGAAAAGTGGGAATTATTGGTGAAAACGTGTTTTTGTTGTGGGTGAAGGGTGGGGGGTGACACCCCTCAGAAGTGTATCTCAGGAAGAAGAGGCACTATAGGAAATTGGGCCGGGTTGCTGAAAGTTGGTGGAAATAGTTAAAAATTGGTTTTTTCGGTGGGTGCCGACAAAATTGAAACGGCTGTGGAACAAAAGTGTATGCATGAATTGGAATAATTTTTTCACCAATGCATGAGCCAACGAAGGTTTCTGAGTTGGTACGACCAATTTTCGACAGATGGCTCCACTGTGAGGAAGAAGAAGAGGAAATTTGTTGCAATGCGTGTGCCATGTTATGGGTATCGTTGGAAAGGGGAGGTAGTTTAGAATGTGTTGGTGGAAAGAAAGTTGGTGAAAAGTGTGAACTGTGGGAATTATTGGTGAAAACGTGGTTTTGTTGTGGGTGAGAGGTGAGGGGTGACATACTCAGAAGTGTATCTCAGAGGTAGGAAGAAGAGGCACTATAAGAAATTGGGCCGGGTTGGTGAAAGTTCAAATTCAAATAGGTAGTAAATTTTTTTAAATTTATCACAAAAAAAGGTATGGCAAAAGTACAAAAATAACTGTTCAGAATATAAAGGAGAAATAACTACCAAGAACAATTCAGTATAACATATGTATATAAAAAAAACCTCAAAATTAAGTCCCCGTTTGTTCTGAAAATAAAAATCCTAATTAATTTTGCAATTTTAGGAATTTAAGAAACGAGTTCAGCATACTCCGGTTTTTCGGAAGGAAGTTAGGTCAGCTAGGAAACAAGTCAGCGTCTTGTTTTTGGAAAGGCTATGCATGCAGAGATTCTAATCTACAGACAAGAGTTAAAGAAACCCGAGTTCAGTATACTCTGGTTTCTACAGAAGGAAGTTATGTAGGTCAGCGTCCGAACTAGAAAGCAAGTCAGCGTCTTGTTTTTAGGAAAAACTCATGCAGGCAAAGGTAAAGCTTAAGCGTATCAGATTGCAGCAAAATCTAACTGACTCGAGCTCGCATCAGCACGGCCTTTTATAACCACGGCCTGCATTAAGTAGAAATAGTTATTTTTTCTTTCGTCAGTGTTTCGTCAATTCACCCTCATTGAACTTGAATTTTTTTTTGTCGAAACTATACAATAATTTATAAGTTAGTATTAGGCCTTGGCCATGCACTGCACATAGTGGGCGAGCAAGCTTTTTGCTACACGTTACGAAATCAAGTCCATTATAAGTCTAAATAATGCAATGTAAGTAGATTTCTGCGATGGAAAACTAATAATTGTAGATATCTAAAAAACTGGTTAACGTATTGTTACGAAATTTGCCAGCCGCTAGCTGACAAATGTCGGGGACAAAAAAGAACCGAAAAATCCAAAACGGACTCGAACTGCAGCCTCCGGCGTGTAAGTTCACGTGCTGCTCGCTGCACTACCGAAGCTTTTATGCAAGAGCTCGATAGAAAGTAGCAAAACTTGCTGCAGGGCCGTAGTTCAGAGCAAATTAAAATGAAACACACTGGCTCGTGTTACTTCATTTTTGTTGTTTCGGAAAGAAATATAAATCGGTCGGGAATCAAAATCAATTCAAACGAAACTTAGCCGTACTATCAGTGTTATCCTGCACATACTTGATACGACTGGTCCATCGCTCTCCTCTGAAGATGTAATCTCATGCCGTTTTCGGAAATGCAGGGGGGTTAGTCCAGATGTTGAAGACTGTGTTATAGCTTAGCCCACAAATACTGTGGAAGAACAAGCTTAACCGCCGGTGTCAATTTTTGGAGGTTAAGTCAAGGAAACCGGTCGCAGAATCCACCCCCACCCGCACATTAATACACAGTAAGCCTCCAAGCACCGGTAGCAATCGATCGATGGCCTTAACCATAACCAATAATAGCTATTCACAAGTTTGCGTGGCTTGTTCAAAACCCGAAGACAATATCCACAAATGCTCCGACTTTCTCTCGCTCTCCATCAAAGATCGGTTCAACAAGGTCAAGGACCACTCATTGTGCATCAATTGCTTATGGAAAGGTCACTCATTGGAACAATGCAAATCGTCACTTTGTCGAATGTGCTCCAAGCCGCACAATACTTTGCAACATCGATATAACAATTCATCCCATTCAGCTCAATATTTCTCAAATCTGACCACAACGCGCTCAGATTTCACCCTTTATGGATGAGGTTCAAACCACTAGTCAAACAGCCATCGCGTCGTTGTATACAGCTCCCAACGAACATAAACCAGCAACAGTATTATTGGCAACAGCTATAATTAAAGTTGCAGACTAGTTAGGTCAAATCGAGATTCAATAAATTCCACGAACTGTAGATCTGTGGTTAATGCCATCTATCGCAAACGTGGAACCCAATAACGAAATTAATATTAAAAATTGGAATATACCATCCACGGTGCAATTAGCTGACCCTAAGTTCAATCAACCGCAAGGAATCGACCTACTAATTGGAGCCTAAGTCTTCTTAGAAATATTCTCAAGTGGACACATTAAACTGGGATCTGACTTGCCGTTGTTGCACAGTTCTCAATTAGGTTGACACGTATCTGGTAGTTGCAAGGTGTCAGAAGACTACAAGCCCTTATGCTGTGTCAGTACTAGTCCTCTATCTCCAGCAGACCATTTCCTAAAAACTTTAATGGAACGGTTTTGGCTCATTGAAGATGCGCTAACAAACCTCCATAAATGGGACGCGAAACAGACTAGTTGTGAAGACTGCTTGTTAATTGCCGTGCGTCGAGAGCTTAAGGGGTTATACGCAGTTGCGAGGCTCAAAAAAAACGTACTTTCATGAATTTTTTATAGAAAAAGTTTTTACTTGTCAATTTCAAGTGATGGCAATTCAAATAGAGCCTACTTTTAAGAACACAATAGCGCGTCGATCATGTAAAAATATTAATGTGCACCGCTCCTGTAGATGATGTCCCGAAGGACCTCTAAAAAAAGGGGCTTGGCGGTGATCTCGATTGGAATTGAACTGGAATTGATTGAACGAAGGAATAATAAAAATTTTGATTTTTGACAAAAAATTTTCGTTTTTGACTGAAATTTTCGCTCCAAATTGTTAAAAAAAATAGTAATACTTCTTTTAAGTCTTATTCCTTCGTTCAATCTCTGAGAAATATATCTAAGAAGATTGTGTAAAAATTTGAGACCGATCGGTTGAGCCATTTCTGAGAAATCGAGATCACCGGCTTTGAAAGTACCGATTCGAGAAAAAAGCGCTCAAAAGTTTCAGAAGTAGTTTACACATAGTTAAAATTAAACATAGTGGCCTTACAAATTCAGGTATATCTCCGTAAATATTTATCGGATTGGCTTCAAATTTTCAGAGAATATACTTAAGTATATGTACATTCCGAAATTGCGATTTTGAATTCTAACTGCGTTAACCCCTTAACTACTTGGCCAATGAATATGCTGAGATATATCCCAGCTTCTCAAGCATTATAAAACAAGGTTTTGCTGTTGATTTTGACAACCCCATCTCAGGTGCTGCAACATTGGAAGAAATCACTCGCATCAAAACAAAAATCAATTTAATCCTCCAATTAACACAATTCGAATTGAAAAAATGGTATTCGCACAGCCAGCATGTTTTGAACCAAATAGCTGAAGAAGACAGAAAACTCTGACGTTATTAAAACGCTCGGATTAATGTGGGATCCCATCCTCGATCAATTTCGCTACGTAGCGCTCCTCCAACCTAAAAGTGAACCAATCACTAAACGTATCGTCCTTGCTCATCTTCCAAGCTTTTCGACCCTGCAGGATTCGTAAACCATGTAGTAGGGAAAATGTAATATATAAAATTCTCGTGTCACAGTGTTTGTAACAAAACCCGAAACGGCTTGACCAATTCTTACGAAATGTTGTGTGTATATTAAATAGGTCTGATAATAGGACGGAAACTATTTTTTATACCTCTAAGTGATAAGGGTGGTCCACACCAAAACATTTTTTTTTATTTTTTGGACAAAATTTTTTTTATGATTCGGCATTAAGAAATACATAAAACTTCTAAATTTTCACCTTTCCAGCATCAACCCCTATTTTTTAATAGCGATATTAGTACTTTAATAATTTTCGAACATCATATCAGTTACCACTCGATCAGTTATTCCCGCCAGGCGTCTATCGTTTTACTTTCTCAGTGCAACTGTCATATTTATTAGTTCTTACTAGCAACATTTTTGGGAATCATTTTCAATTAAAAGATAAATATATACGTATTTTGTAATTGTGAAAGGTAAGTAAAATAATATAAGAACAAATACATTATCAGTATACTGTTTTCTACCATTAATTACTTCAAATTGATCTATTTGTGTGTTTTGTACAGTGAAAGGGTCTTATTTTTAATTTCCACATTTCGATAGTAGGTTGAGATTAGCGACCAAGCGATTAGCAACACAAATAATGGAACAGATGTTTCAGCATATATGTTCAGAAAGTTTGCGCAACGAAAATTATCTGACTATCTTCGGTTTTTCTGGAAAACTATAAGTTATACATGCAATATCTTTAAACCGTTATACAGCTTCAGACCTTGGCGAAATGGCCCCGATATTATATTCACGGAGTGTCTTAACTCCTGCCGGTGGGAGTAGGGGTGCTTTCTGCATATAAAGTGGCCCTAGAACAATCGGCTAACGAAAGGATTTCCGTCGTAATTAATACATATACGGGGTTTTTGGCGTCGCTGATCTTAATTCCGCCATCGATAATTGCTAATTCAAGATGGCGGGATCACATATGGGGACTCAACTGGAACGGAAATGTAATTGAATATAATGGTTCTTAGGGTCTGTGGTTTTGAAATAACTGCCTTTTCGAAGCTCATATCTTTACTTACACTATAGCAAATTCTACACAAACATGTCAACAAATTTTGTCTATGTGTCGGGGCTAATCTCGAGAACGGTTGAACCGATTTCGACGAGGCCTTTACTGGAAGGGAAGGAACAGCATTTTATCGTTCATGATGCAGGCTACATTTTATCCCAAGATTGTTTTGGGTTTCCGCGGGAAAAATGAAAAACCGTCTTCGCGCATGTAATAGTTTCATTAGGTCTACAACAGTTTTAATTTACAAATATGAAAAATCCGGCAAGGAACGGGTTTGCTATTACGGAATGTTTTGCCATAAGGATGCGCAGAAGCTTTTTTTCGACAATATAAAATTGAAAAACAAACAGAATGAAATTATTTCATTGAATTGGTGCATCGAGAATTAAATAGCTTCCAAAAAATGCATATAGATGAATGAAAAGGATTATTCGTCAATTTTACATGGAAAGAGAAAATTCGATTAGATTGAGTATATTCCAGAAGAGGTCAAGCGGACCTTTTTATGAGCTTAAAAACTCTCACTTTTTTGATACTCTCTGAGAAACTTATACGGAAGTCTCTCTTTTGGAGATATGGTTATGCAAAAATCAGATCAAATGGAGGTGTAGTACTCCGGAATTTATATTGGGATCAATCGCGCGCTTAAAATTAAAGAAGACAGGTTACGACAACATTCCAGTATCAATCTCCTTTTTCCATTTAAAAATCGACCAATGAAGGGCAGTCTCATACGTGTGTGTCTCTCTAAAACTAGACTGCGCTTCTATCAACAATTTTATTCATTTTGGAACAGTTTAAATTTACAAATTTAGAAATGCCCGGAGCTGGAAGCACTGTCTCAGATCTGAATTCATCGCTTTGATGTATCTCTGCATGGAGTATCTACTATTGAGTTACACGGCTTCGGGGACGCTTCTAAGAGTTGTTAAGGCTGTTGCATTTACATCCGAGTCATAGATGTTTCGGGCAATAAATCTGTTAGACTGCTATGTGCGAAGTCGAAGGTTGTCCCAATAAGAGTATGCAGAACTATTCCCGAATTGGAACTCTGTGCATCTCACTGAAGAAGCAACCCCTCATCTATAGTCAACTGGCGCAGGAGTTGGAAGCCTCCGAACCCTTAATGGCATTTATTATGCTACAACAGGAGTTTGCACTCGAAACATCCGCTGTAAAGGCAAACCCAGATAACTGTCCTACCAGTACCAGTATCAAACAACTTAATCCTTTCCTTGACGGACTTTAAACCGTATACTGTTGCGAGTAGGAGGATGGCTGTAGAATGCAGATTTATCCTTTGAAAACATGATTACAAACATCCGTTCCTTTGACGGTGTGGACTGAAGAATTATCCGAAAATATTTAATTATTAAACGGTATAGGTTTATTACCCTTGTACGGATAAAAACAAACAAATTTTCTTTGGGATGAAAGAGCGACAAAAAATCCGAACGGATGCAAATGGCTTGTAAAATCCTCAACTTGTCCTATAAGATATTCTTGTTACACAAATCGATATTTCTGCTTTATGCCAGCTATCTGAATGATGTTAGAATTGGAACTGATATCATAAGAGTCCAGTCAAATGAAGGGCAAAAAGGGGTACCCCAACCAACTGTTTTGTACGTATCAAAAAACCCTGTACGGATATATATTATATTTAATTTATTGGAACACTTAACACTGACCTACGTATTCCAGAAACACCTTACGGATAAATAGTTTCTACTTAATTGGTTATAACATTTAGCATAACACCTATTCGGATGCATTCAACAAATCCTGGTAGAGTTTTAAATTTATGCTAATGTGTTTCACCTATCGCATAAAAAAATAGAAATTCCAAAAGGATGGACCGTAACCGACAGCGTTAAATTCACACCGAATTTTTTACCGTGTACTTCCAAAAAATCATCCCCCCATCGTGTTGCCTCTAAGGAGGTAACATACAACGTGTTCAGGAAATTAAAAAAAAAAACTGCTTGTTACAAAAAGTTCAACATAAATTAATACCAAAATGCTTTTTCTCTATTTTAAAACATATCACAGTTAATGTTAGTACGGTACGAACGTTTACTTTGAAAAAAAATTTAAAATTCCGGTTTTTTTAATATTCCGCTAACGGTTTTCTACGTATAAAATTTTGTATATCTTTCCTCTACGTAGCCGTGTTGTACCTCTTTAGAAAGGCAATAAGATGGGTAATTTCGGAGAAAATGTGGAAGAAACGTGAATTTTACCAAATTTTATAGCTTTTTGTCACTTTCGCAAGTGACTGTACCTGCAGTGGTAGAGGCAGATCAACACTTATGGCATTTATGGAAATCACGTTAAGAAAGTAATTGTTTGGCGTGAGTTTGATGTCGCTGCGTTGAGTAGATGAAAAAAATAAAAATAAAGTAAAATGTGCATCCCAAATTAATTAACCACCCTGTAACTCGAAAACGGTCGAGATTTCCCCTCATGCCATACGATTTTTTGTTTGCCTAGATGAGATCTATCACCTCTATCATTTTGTCCTACGTTAACTGAAACACCCTGTATATTGGTTTCATTAGAATCAATTCTGTAGTTCTTAAAACCTACTGCATTGAATGAATGTATTATGTGAATATATGTATATATGACTCAATTCAAACCCGTTATAAAGGTTCTAATATTGAAAAAGTTGGAGAAGGACGAATTCTTTTACGTTTAGGTATCGTCATATCAGATGTTTCATCCTTCTTTAGGCTACACAGTAGTTCTCAACTATTCAAAAATATCTCTCTTGTTTCAGTTCATACACCTGAGCAATAAAGATTGTTGAAGAAAGAAAGAGAAATTGTTCTTTAAACCGTATAACTGAGTCAATAATTAAAATGGGCGCATGTACATATGCACATATTTAGTTACGTGTTTTGTAAAGCTCTGGGAAAACAAACATACCGCACAATTGCCGTGCTGTTTTATTTTCAAACATAAATGCTGTAAGATTAGGTGTACATATTGTAGATAATTGTTAATTTGCAGATATATTTTAAGATCACAGCCACTCGCAATTTACATATTGTTTGTGTTATGAATACCTACATATTTATAGAATATTAAAATGTATGTCTCACCCTTCAATTCCTCCAAAATACTTCATTGTGATTTTGAACGTGGTTGTTTTAAGATTTTCAAGATCACTCACTAAGTGGGATATTCAGAATTCCAGCTGATCACGACACTTATCAAATGCAAATTGCTTTCATCACTTAAATACCTGAAATTATGAGAAACAGTTAAATATGGCACTTGTTACACCACGGCAAAATTAATTTCGTGCGTTATGGAACATTATGTACTACAAAAATGGTAATGTATTAGGAAACACGCTCCAACACGCTATCTTGTGAAACCGAAGAGAGCTTACGCGAAAGTTAGCAATTTGCAACTTTTGTACTGGTTCGCTAGCACAGTTCGCGATAACACAATCCCTCTGCGCGTACAGCCAAATACGGAATGAGTGGATATTTCCGCCGTATTCAGCAAGTGTAAAAAACCTGATCGGCCGCTATCAAATCAGTCTACGTGAATTTCCAGAGGAGAAGGGGAATAGACGACTTATTTTAGCATTTCATGATGGATGTTTTTTTACCATTCTACCATACGATTCGCGATAATAAAATTCAAGAGTCAATTGAACCTATTTGAACACATCTATATGCGAAAAAGAGAACAAGAAATTTTCGTGAAGTTTGCTTGGAAAGTAAACGTTTTCATTGAACTTGAATGCGGTAGCGAATCAGCTGTGAATTCTTCGCAAATGGGAGAGGTTACGAAAGAAGTTTGCCTTGCCAGGTAACAGTATCAGTTGTAAACTTAGATCACAAGCATAAGAGGTGTGTTGCCGAATTATAAAGTTATATACAGGGTGCCTGTGAATGCTCAGCAGGGCCATAATTTACGAAGCGACAAGTCTGGTCCGTAAGTAAAAAAAAAAAAAGCTCTCAGATTGACTATAGTCGCCTTCGTTTCGTTTTACGATGCGACAATAGACTAGACCAGCGACAGAGCGCAGTTGAGACAAGTGAACAACACAGCAACTCAGTCTGCTTTTGACTGTGTTTCGTATGGGCTCTACCAGTCCAGGCGGAATCTGCTTTGGGTTGGATGTTTCATATAGGACATCTAGTTGTTTTTTAAAAAGCCTCCGGAAGGGCTTATGGAATGATCATTTTGATATGCGCCAGTTCAAAAAGGTGTGGAAAAGTTGTGAAAATCAAAATGAGAAAAATACCAAAAAAAAAATGTTTTTTTAAAATTCCTTTACAAGGTAACTCGACAACTATTGATTTTACAAATGTTTCAATTGTTGCAAAATAGGAATGATTAACGAAAACAAAATTTAAAAAAAGGGTTTTTCTTGAGTTTTTCAACTATTTAAATTATACGTACGATTGAAACTGGGATACCATACAGAGTACCTCTCACTATTATGAAACAATACACTACATTTCATCCAAATCGGTTCGACAGTTTTTCGTATAATAATTTGTTAATAATGTGTTGTTGCTCATTTTTTGTTATAAGTGTTGTCACGACTGAATTAATCTTTAGTGTTTGCAGCAAAATTTGGGTTTCATAATAGTAAAAGGTACCCAGGAACCTCCATTTCAAGATCTACGTACAATTTAAGTAGTCGAAAAAATTTTAAGAACAAATCCTTTTTTTATTTTATTGTTTTCGTTAATCATTTATTTTGCAACAACAATAATGCATATTGGAGTTTCTTAGTTATCCTATCTTTTGTGAAATTTTATTATTATTTATTATTTACCTACAAAAGAAAATTAAACAAACGTTTTTTGGATTTTTTCACATTTTGATTTTTAACAACTTTTCCCCAACTTTTTAAACTGGCGCATATCGAAATTATCATTCCTGAAGCCCTTCCGGAGGCTTTCAAAAAAACAGAAGTCCTATATAAAACATCCATCGGTACATTTATTTTAATTATGAAATTTGGTTCACGCGATTTTAAAATAACTCTTCGATTAGAAGAAAATAAATCCATAGAAAATAGCACAAATTTTTACCTGTTGGGGTAAAAATATAAAACCTGTTTCGAATTTAATCGATGTACATATTTCAATTACTGAATTATGGTCGTGGCAGACGACCGGTTACTGCCATGCCGGTGTGGTTCCAGCCCCTCGACGTACCGTGGGGCAAAAGGTTCATATTCCTGGCAATGATTTTAGTATACTTTTCAACATAAACTGGAAGAATATGTTTCTATTCGCACAAAAAAAAAAATAAGTAAAGATGTCAGTAAAATAAACGAAATGACGGGTGATCTGGCCACATCGAGGAAAGTTGTTTCGAGAAAAATGCGATTGCAAGTTCAAGTACACGAAGATAGCCGTACCAGCTTCACCCATGTAAACGGCTATAACATTATATTTCCGATTTTTCACTTCAAATTTTTTTTCATATTTAAGAAAAAATTTATTTTCAGAAAACGCTATAAATGAACAAATTTTTGAAGCTAAGCTTCTAACGTTTAGTTACGATCTTGGCTGCTTTCAGTCCAAGAGCTGGATGCAAAAAAGCTGGCCTGCTGGCCGATCGAGCTGTGGGATGAAAAGTATTTTAAATGTTAGTACTCACAGGGACCGTAAGACAAATTATTGTGTGCCTGGGCAGAACTGGTGCACAAGCTTATTATGTTGATAATAGTAGGGAAATGGTTTTTCGTAAATATTTCATCTTCTAGACATGCTAGATTTAAGATTGTAAATACATTTTTTTAGCCCGCCCTGGCGAATTTTGAGCTTGCACTAGTCGCTATCCTGAGCTTGCTAAGGATTTCAAAATATCTACGTGTAATTCCTGAGTTGTACAGTAGTACCACAGACAAATAATCCAGATATCCAGCAATGTTAAAAAGTGGCTTCTTGATAATCCGCTGTTGCGGCCGGAGACTTCAGTTTAGCGGCTCGACAACGCATTAACAACAACGAAGCATAGCGGCCACCGCACAGCAAATCTCCGCAATAGAAGTCAACGCAAGTAAACAACAGTGAACAGTAGAACCAGTGGTGGATCCATGGCTTATGGAAATTCCCCCCAAATAGGACTGTTTTAATGGATATTATATAAAGAGACAAAAACACATAACGTGAAGCCATAATTTCACTAAATACATCGCGGTAATTTTCCTTAAATTCGTTAATTAATTGCCTAAATGTTTGCTGCGATAATTAATTGATTTTTTATCATGACAGATTTTGCAATTTTGAATTATGTTGAGTTCCATATTTTACTGAAATTGTTTGATTTATCTACATATACACAATTTCATAATTTCTTAAAGTAAATACGCGTGATCTCGTATTTGATCGAAAAAATTAACGGGAATATAAGCCGACATTATTGAAAATAGCAGTATGATAGAAATTTTACAATAAATAGGTACGTACAATTTACATCCAAATACAAGATTAACGTTATAGTAAAATTAGCTACCAAACTCGTCAAATTACGAAAAAAATCCGACCAAACTGAATATTTGTGGATAGCTTGGATGTCTTAGCGTATCCCGAAAAGTAATCTTAATTTGAGCCATGGGTTTTAAAGGGTTAATTCTAGTTTTTTTTGGAAATATCTCGTAAATAATAAAATTTTCGAAGAAAATAATTACAAGGAATTTTTTTTATAATAGATTTATATTTATTTATTTAGATTTATATCCCTAAAAAAAAAAATTCTAAGAAGTGTTAATAGGAAAAAACGGCTGGGGCAAACATTTCTTGCAAACAAGACCTTAAAAATAATCTTGAAATCCAGCAACAAAAAGAACTGATATGCGCGAATATTACAAGAAAATAAGATTTTCTCTAAGTGGAATGGAGAAGGAGGATGCGTTAAACGTCAACACGAGAGAGACAGCAAAAGAAACCAACGATTCTCTTCAAGCCTATCAACAACGGCATACTGATGCAGTGGCGCCTCGAACGCAGCTTATCTATTCAAGTTATCACACAAGTTATCTTTTTATTTAAAATAATAAAGACTAATCCCTGCTTTAAAATAAATTAACTATAGCCGTCCTTTGTCACGCATAAATGTAATATCGTGCCCGCTGTTCTAGTACATGTCTCTAAAATGCTTAGAGAATGCCGGCTTTCCTTAAGTTAGTAAGCTTGTGTGAGTTAGAGTAGCCCTAAACTCTAACATCTAAATCGTTAAGGAATCCCAGTGCAGATTTTTCAGTCAACTTGTTCCTTTAGCAAAAAAGGAATCGCTTGAAATGTTCTGAATAGAACCAATAACGTAAACGAGCCATGGTAACGCGGAGTATAATAATCCTATGGTTCTTGAGCCGTCCACATCTGTGGCAAACGAGAGACGAAACGTTTTGTACAGTGTAATTAGTTGCCTATTTCCCTGGGAACGGAGGAGGTAATGTCTCTATTACAATTCTTTTGATTCGATCTCTCTATTATCAGTAATGACCTGTGTAAGGCTATGACACTTCTAAATAAATTTGTATTTAACAAAATAACGCAGCTGGTAATGTATTGTAATGTTGTAAATTATGTAATCATTCATTCAGAATCAATGTGGAAGATCTTGCTGTCCCTACTGGGATAGGTTAAATTGAGACACATTAGGGAGGAAATTGCACACTGGAAGTCTGGCGCTGGAAACCGATCTTACGCTGGAAACTGATCTCTCGCTGGAAATCGATCTTACGCTTGATGTCAGCCTACCGGGGCTATTTCAAGACCGAGAGCTAAGATGTCTTTAAAGTCTTATCTAACAAACTGTTAGCTGTATTTAGCAGTTCGTTGCTCCACTCCCCAATTTCTTCAGCCCTTGAATTGGGTCTTTTAAATTCTTCAAGGAGAAGAAATTGGAAATTCCTTCATCTGTTTCTGTTGGTGCTTCATGAAAGAGACGGAGACGAAACGGACCTCACTTCTTCACATTCTGATATTATTACTTCTGGTAAAGACGGCCGATGGAGTTGAGATGCCTCCTGCATTATCTGGCGTTGTACTTGAGTTAGGTAGTGTAGGCACAATGCTTTCCTCTACGTTTAATTTATGGGATGGAGTCCCAAAAATTTGGTGTATTCTTTCATACAGGGACCATAGGGACGATGAACCTCCGATAACTCCATTTTTCGTTTTCTTCTCTAGAATTATAACAAATAAGTCTTGTTCTGCTATATGCATGCAAAAATTCTTAACTTACCGTATCTTCGCCATTCTTTAATGCAATGTAATTAACAATGGTGCATACGTGTGTGTATTGCGGTGAGCACAGGGTTTCGAAAAATCATCGAACATTTTACAATGCATACACGCAGATTTTCTGACCCCGAAAATGGATGGAACAGCAGATTCCTGAAGCCATTTACATGCTCCTCCAATTTTAAAACATGAGGCCTCAAAGTGGTCAGATAACAACCTGGATGATGCCGATGAAGAATGTAATTAAAATTACACCGCACTTGCTTCAATAATGAAAAACACCGCTATGATGAATATGATATGAATGTATTTTTGACAGTTGAAAAAAGTGAGGTGTCAGTGGGATCTTCTAGTTTAACACATGAAAATATGAACTAAGCACGGAACGGCTGTAAGCCATAGAAATACAAACTAAGCACGGAACGGCTATATCGTGTATGAACCCTGTACATGAGCGACCACCTCAATGGGACCTACCTAGAGGAGAACAGCAACAGCATTTATGAGGGAGAGCTAAATAAGAATCAGGCCAAGCTGGGCCAAGCGGTGAATGGTAGCGTGTAAATAGATGTTAAGGGGGGCATAGACATTAAGGCAGGAACTTCAGAAAATTTTGAATTGTATGCCCCCTTCTGATTATGGCTTCATATTTACGGTAATGTGGTACGCTAAATCTGGCTTACAGCCGTTCCGTGCTTAGTTCATATTTCCATGCTGTAAGCCAGATTTAGCGTACCACATTCCCTGATGTGTTAGAATTGGCTGTGTTCGTATGGTCGCTCAGTGCAGGCGTAAATATGAAGACATAATCAGAAGGGCGCTTACAATCCAAAATTTTCCGAAGTTCCTTCCATAATGTCTATGCCCCCCTTAACATCTATTTACGCGCTGCCATTAACTAATAGCTATAATTCTAATTTAGCTCTCCCTCATACACGCTGTTGCTGTACTTCTCTGCGTAGCTATCTTTAGGTGGTCGCTCATGTACAGGGTTTATGCACGATACAGCCGTTCCGTGCTTAGTTTATATTTCTATGAGCTCCACCTTGTAGCTAAATGACCAGGAGATGTTGGTATCCTTTAGTTAAGTCACGTATTAATTTAAATGCCACGCACAATTTATATTTTCCCAATGTTCTCATCAGGACTTGCCTCCTAACAATTTCCCATTCTCGCCATAAATGGAGTAGCATGTGCTGTTTATACTAGGGTTTCACGAGAATATGAGGGGCACGAATCGTAGGGAGCTGCCCAACACCCAAAAGCTCATTCCAGATTTTTGCACTGTTGTCAACAATATATTAATGCGGGCAATTAGCTGCTTTTACTCCATGTTTTTTTATTGCACGTTTGTTTACATCAAAATGACAACTCACCTGTCAGTGGAAGAGTACGGCGTGTTGTAAAACCTTTGAAGAAAGATCTAACAGGAACGGAACTTAGCAAAATAACTTGAGGCAAGTTCTAAAAAAGTGTTTGTGGAAACTCACACAGAAACAAAAGACCAGGGCAGTATTGAAAATAAAATTTTCGGTGGGGGCAGTTTGGCGCGCATTTTCAAATTTACGGTGAAACGACAACAATAATAATTAATTTGATATCATCAGAAATCATAAAGAAATGTGCCTTAATTTCAACTTTATGGGTTGTAAACTTTTATAAAAGCTTATACAGTTTTATTTACCCTATCTGTGCTATTACTATAGCTTCAATAACGCAAACACGTAAAGTGCATTTCTTAGGAATTCGCACGTCTTAGTTCGTACATAGGTAGCGCAGAAAACCTATGTAAAGGAGATGCAGAATAAGTTACAAAAGAATTGCCCGCGTCGATGAAAAAATTGGAAGAATAAAAGGTTATACATTCGTAATAATGAACCAGCGCGTAGCTACTAACCTCCCTCTTCCTTTTTCAACCGGGCTTGGGACCGGCTTCGGCGGAATTGCGGTCCAGTAGCCGATATGCTTTCTTTCTCTTAAATGCTGAAATCTGTGAGACGTATTACTTAGATGCTATTTAATTATTTAAATTCACATTCCTTTGAATAAAACTAGTTTATTCAATTTCTGCCTCAATGAAATTTTCTCCGATGACTTCTTCGCTATAAAATAATAACGCGTATGTAAATACTTTTCTATTATTAGTTTTATAAGGAGACTGTAGTGTTGTGTGGTCGTCATGTGTAAAAATTCATCTTGAAATAGGTTTTTACCAATACAGTACATCTGTACTGAAGAAGAAATTTTTTTAAACGAGTCTCCTTGCAAAATATTTCCAGAAGGCTCCAAGTAATGAGTTGCTTTTCGTAACTCTGCTTCCGCTCTTTTGCAAATCAATACTACACTTTCTGAAGGTACTTTTAAAAGTCCTCTGCTTTTATACCCTATCAAAGATTGATGCAGAAGTTCGCCCTGCAAAGCTGAAATGCATTGAGGACAATGAAGAGACTTTGTTATTTTAAAGACAACAAATCCAGCTATGTATTCAATTACATAATTTGCATAAACAGATAATTTTGCTGGATCTGTTGCATAGCTGTGCTCTT
The DNA here is from genome assembly GCA_947538895.1 of Neoitamus cyanurus. Taxonomy (NCBI): domain Eukaryota; kingdom Metazoa; phylum Arthropoda; class Insecta; order Diptera; family Asilidae; genus Neoitamus; species Neoitamus cyanurus. Next base: position 38,456,094 of record OX384542.1, read on the forward strand.
CCAAGAATTGGGAGTCTAAAATGGATGAATCATCGTCTGAAGGATCGGTCATACAAGGTCTTGCTATGCTGTTATTAATTTCCTGCAATGGGAATGAATTACTGGCGTTGAGCACCGTTATATGTTCTAAAGGAAGGCAATTTCCTATTCCACCATCTCTAAGTTGGCATCTAAATAAGAGCTTTTTATAAGTTGCCGTGAACTGTTTGACCGTTGGATTGTTATTATATCCTAAACCCATACGTATTGATCCAAAAAATAGCTCTATATGGTCCTGATTGATTTTATACATAGGTATAAAACTCAATTTATTTGTTCTCACGAATCTTTCATATAATACGTTTATATTTCGTAAACACGCTATAAGACTTAGGAATCCGACATTTCTGGAAGATTTTATTAGGTATTGTCCGGAAGGTAATCTTAGTTCTGATAAATATTTTACAGCGATTGGGCAAAATTCGGTTAAGATCGAAATATTATTTTCGCACAGGGCTCTTTTTTTAAATTCGAATTCCGAAATCTTTCGGCTGTTCAAAATATCAAAAACTTCATTGAGCATTCGAATAAAATTGGAGGTAGCTTCGCTTCCTGCAAATTCTCTTAACTTGAGAGTGTCTCTGCAAAAGTCTAAAGCGTCGCTTACTGACTTGCTCAAAGTTTGTACAGCAAGCCTGACTTTCATCTTTTGATTATGAAAGTAGATGTGTGCTTTACGTAATTTGTTTGCCAAATGGAGTCCTTCTTTTTCTTGTAGGTCAACTAATTTTATTAAATATTCCCACTTAACGGAGTTTCCCTGAATGTCAACAAATATTTTTAAATCAGCCAAAGCATTTCGAACCAGTTTAAGCATGTGGCAAGGGTCGGGATGTAGTATATATTTCTCTTCGCTATCCTTAAGCTTAAAATATCCTCTAGAGTTAATGTCTCTAACATCGCAACCTAACAGTTTCGCTGTTGTTAAATTAACTGCCGCCCCATCGAAGGTAACCCCAACCACTTCAACGCCAGTTTCTAAAAGATTTTCCAAACATAACGTCACAATATTTGTCTTTTGTTCAGCAATCAAACTTGAAATGGGAAAATATGCTAACGGAATTTTCCAAGCTCTGTTAACACAAACTGCTAAAAGCACTAAAATCTGTGTTGCTATTACACCGTTCTTTCCCTCGTCGCCTACGTCAACAAACCCATGAGCTTTTTGGCCATCCCAGTCTATATGCTGACGAATGTGGATTTCGTCGTACACAAGGTTTACAAAAATTGTTTCCCCATTTGCCTGTTCTACAGCTTTTCTAATTGCAACGAAAGATTCTTTCGTGAATCCGGGCGCACAATCAACTTTCTCATACCACTTTCTTAAGGTCCTGCTATGTGGCAAGCAATTATGGAAAGATTTTCGTACATATTCGTATGCTCTTGGTGACAAGAAATTTAAATTTAGAGCAAATGCCTGGATTTGCAAACTGTAGGACTTACTCATCTTCTTTGACCCACCTTTTAAAAGCTGCCTTTCAATAATTTGCCTATTAGGACCAGCTACCCTTTCTAATATCTCATTTTGGCTTTCACAAATTAAATTTTTTTGTTTGAGGTCCGTAAACATTTGCTTTAGACTCAAAACTTTTGTTTGCGCTCGCTTATTTTGCTGTCTCAACCTTTTCAACATTTTATTTTTCTGGAATAATTTTCCCTGCAGAACATTTATCTTTGATTTTAATTTCAAAATTGTTGAAACCTCAGACTCTTTTCCAGTATTAGTTCCCTTAAATAAACAAACAACTCTATAAGTTTTATATACATATAAAGTATTTTTAATCCCCCTGCGTCAACATTGAATTTTCTTCGTTCTACTTGGGCTGATTCATGGAATTGAAAGTAGGACAGATAATATTTGCTAAAGGTAAAGGATAAGCAAAAGCAACCACCACCACATGCCTTATTCTGATATGATATCTGCATTTGTGAACAGGAAATAATATGTATAAACTATTAACAATAGCGAACATAGAACTAAGAATAATAATAATAATTAAGAATTCAAAAATATGCATTGGTACTCACAATTGTTACTTTTGTTCCCGAAGGGCTCAATGCCGACTTACTTGCTGTATTATTAGTTTCAACTAATACCTTGCTGGGTTGCCAAGGAGACACGAAATCCACGAATTCTTGGTGAGACTTACAATTAGTAGGAGGATACTCAACTACCATTTCATCCGTTATCTAAAGTAATAGAAAAATTCAATGTATTATATAAATATTTATAATTATCTTACATTTTCTTTGAAAATTTCCGTATTTTGGTTATAGTCCATAGCAGTGCCCACCTGAAGAAATTTTGTCTGACCTTCTATTTCCGTTGGACCTGATGAAGTCTATAAAAGCACAAATTTAATGTGGTCAAACTTTCATTCCTATTGTTGGAATAATTATTTTAATTTGTTAATTACGGTTTGTAAAGGTGAATAATCTCTCTCATCAGCAACAAGCTTTAGCACTGGTACTGCTTCCTCCCTTAACATCGTTTTCTTTTCAAAATGGATAAGGTCACCTTCCAGAAAATGGTCCGAACAGACACAAGTATTTTTTGTGACTTTTAAATCCATTCGTCCAATTGCACTTAACCACAAAGTGCAATCGAACTCGTTTTTTGGGAAGCTATATCAAGTAGTAACAAATTTATGTGTAATTAACAAAATGTTATAAAATCTCTTATAAAATAAAATTTGCTGGCGCAAATATAATCTTCCTCTGCCGTAAAATTGTTCCCTTGCCACAATATTTTCTGAGTATAATTAACTACGGCACTGACCATTCCTACAAACAAACAGTATGGCAGCCAAGCAAACATAAACAAGGCATTAAATTGGGACAAAAGTCAATGTTTATGACTAAAATTACTGCGTATTTATTGTGATACTAAGAGTATAATATAGTTAGATTAAACTTACGTGTGAAATGATACTCCATATGGACGGGAACGCATCCTATTTCCGCAACTGAGCACTGAGCACTTCATCATACAATTGTTCTTGTCTTTCGCAGTTTAACAAAAAACGCTTCAACTATGTTGTCTCTATTAGTCTAACACGTCACTTTCTCACTTCACCTTTAAGCAAATAGCTTTAATTTTCTTTAAATCACAAAATTTTGCACTTGACACAATTCACTTGACAGCCAAACTGCGGAATTCTACCACATGTAAGAGACAATTTTTGCTTCATTCACATATACGACACGTACACGGTAGTTCCGTTCCTGTTAGATTCATCTTCAAAGTGTAAAACTAAGAATTTTTCTGAATGTCAGGCAGCTGCCAGCTGAATTATCTGGATGTGCTTTAGACTGAAGCTTTGGTCGAGTGAACTGAGGCCGAAACACAACCTAGCAGCAGGGAAGTAAGCTGTAGCAGCGCTGCCGTCGTAACAGAATTAAAGCAGCGAATGAGATACAGAAAAGGATAAACAGCAAATAAAAAGAAGAAAGTGAAATTGACGTTTATCAACTGGTTTGATTTTTTTGAAGAGAATGGCATTCGGCAATCAAAATACCAAGTAATTGTTCGCTCTAAATAAAACTCTTTCGACCAATTATTTATGTTGAAGAATCACACTGATAACTGATATCGGCGCCGTTTATCCGCTAGCTGCCAATGCCAAAATAATAAGCAATTCGAATTTAGCCAAAGTTTACCAGAGCATATTAGGCCATAGAAATATAAACTAAGCACGGAACGGCTGTATCGTGCATAAACCCTGTACATGAGCGACCACCTAAAGATAGCTACGCATAGGAGTACAGCAAGAGCGTGTATGAGGGAAGCTAAATAAGAATTATAGCTATTCGTGAATGGCAGCGTGTAAATAGATGTTAAGGGGACCTATATGGCTTAAATGGGGTTTTGCGGAGTCAAAAGATTTATTTTTTTTCAAGAAAAAAACCACATAAAATCTAGAAAATGAGGAAACTAGTTTATTACTGAATACTTTAGGATTGTTTATGGCCTATAAAAATCACAAAAATACCCATGGGCTCTTATGGGTTGAGCGTCTCTTGCAATAGTGGAATTTCACCTTTGCCGTAGCTTTTTTCCAGAACCCCTGATCTGAAACACATACTATAAACAAGACATTTTCTATTAGATAATACTTGACTGCATAGAATGAATTCATTAGTTTTGCTTTCCTGCAATTATTTTTGATTTTGTGTATTTTAGAGTTCAATTTTGAAATTTTTCTTTATTTACTGAATTAATAAATATTTAAAAAAACAATTATAATCTAAATATTCATATATTTTTTAATTCATTCCATGACCAGATGTATAATAAACCAGCCCACCAAATTTAAAACAATTTGAGCAAACGGTTTTTGAAATTTTCTACGGCAACGGTCAAAACACAGAATTCCGAGCAAAATCGAATTAAAGTTTGACTTTACAGAAGAAACACAAAGTTTATCAACGAAAATGCTACTTAGAAACGCACTGATTAAGGTTCGTTTACACAACAAACACAACAGAGAATTACAGGGAAAATAGCGCGGATTTAGCGCGCTAATTAGGCATCCGTTATTACAGAGTATTTGAAGTACTTGTTTTAACGACTAAAGTCTAAAAGTAAAAAAAAGGCATAACTTCGTTATTTTCTTATAGATTTGGGTTTAGTTTGCAGCGTTTTACTCGGAGATAGTTGAACAAAAAGAAAAGCCAATAAAAAAAAAATCGAATATTTAACCATATAGGTCCCTTTAAGGGGGGCATAGAAATTATGGAAGGAGCTTCGGAAAATTTTGAATTGTAAGCCCCCTTCTGATCATGTCTTTATATTTACGCCTGCACTGAGCACAGCCAATTCTAACACATCAGGGATGTGGTACGCTAAATCTGGCTTACAGCCGTTCCGTGCTTAGTTCATATTTCCATGACAAGCACGAATTATTTCAATAATTTTCCGTTGATTAGCTTCAAAATTTAGTGGTACCTCGTATTCGTCCCCGAAAAGCAGGTCTATCTATAGATAAGTAAAATGTGTAAATAGCAACGAATTGTACCAAAGCAGACAATCAGAATCGGTGAATTGACAGTAGCATGTTTATATTATGGGAAGGCGCCATCTACTTCTTAATGTAACGTGATAAATGCCGAAAGGATTGATTATTCGACAAATGCAGCCAACTTTAATGTTATAACTCGCTTCGATTATTTGCTCGTAACATCGATGTCACGATGTTTGACATCGCTCAATATCGATGTTTCGCCTCTCAACATCGATGTTTTGGAAATATCGATGAACATCGAGCATTCCTGACTGAAATATCAAATAAATGCAAATGAGCTGCCGCTGCCTCAAAAGGCTGATGTCTTTTTTCCCGGTTGACCCTAAATGAGGGTAATGTTTTTCGCGCGTATAGATACATACGTATGTGGGTATGTACATATGTCCGTTCCATTGTGACCTCCTGTAGACTAAACGGCTTGACCGATTTTGAAGAGTAAGGTGTCATTAGATTCGAATTCTTGCCCGGAATGTCATAGCTAATATGACGTCAGCACAAAACTCATATAGAGGACGTAAAACATTAAACTGCCAAAAAAAAACTAAAAAGCCTGAAACAACTTTTACGCTTAGAGTCTCAGCGCTACTAATGAACTTACAACATTATAAACTTACCTATTTGGTACTTACTTACTATCCGACTACATATTAAATAAACTAAAAAGTTAAAAATAAAAGAGTAATTAATAAAACCAAAAAACCCGACTGACTGTAAAAAGAACTGAAAAGTTACAAACAAGACACATCATAATTAAATATACCAGCACTATTAAAATTGTACTTGGATCATCATCCGAAGTAAAAAATAACCAGCAAGCGAACACAGTTTAGGTTTAACTCAAAAGACTAGAATATAAGGAGACCGAACTGCGTTCCCTACACAAAGGGAGCAATAGGACGATATATGGGCTCCGCTTCGTTGCACTGCGAGCGCACCATTGAGCTGTGCAATGCTCTACTGCCCAGGTGATGTTTGTGTGAGTGCGATAGTGTGTAGGTCGTATATTCGTATAAACATTCAGTACGCGCCAAGGCCCTTGTAAACAGACTCCCTCTAACGCAGTAGTGCATTGCGCAGGTCAATGGTGCGTTCGCAGCGCCACGAAGCGACGCCCATATTTCGTGCCACTCGATCTCCTTATAAAATAGATAAAATAGTAATCATTCTAATAAAATATATAAATCCAAATTAGCATTTAAATAGGCGTTTCTCAAAGAAATTTTGTCGCTGTTAAAATCGAGTACATTAAAGCAGTCATTATAATTCTTACCCATAATTTGTTTTAAAACTGGAAGGGTAAAGATGTGTTTACCCTCTTGTAAAACTTGGTCGGGCTTTAAAATTAATGAGGGCCAAAAGAGCAGGAGCGTCTCTATTGCCAGTAATGATTTCATGCAAAAATATAACACTATTTCAAACTTAATTTTCATCCCACCCAACCGCTTGAAGTCTATAAACTCACCATTGAGGTTGTCGACTCCATATTTAATGTTCTTGAGCCCAATGATAAGGACATTGTTGTCGGGGATTTTAACCTTCCACGCCTACAACGGATTCAATCCGAAGATCTTACCCATTTTGTCCCTCAGAATGCAACCTCTGGTAAAGAGGCACTATTCGCTGGACTCTGGCCTCTTCCAGATCAGTGGCGTAATCAACAATCTTGATAGATGAACTCGATCTCATCTTTTCAACCGATCCTGGAAGTTCGACTGTCACTAAAAGCAACCAATTTCTTTCCTCTCTTGACCAGTTCCACCCTCCTCTTTTTCTTTGAAGTCTCCCTTCCCTCTACCGTCTTAGCGCCTCAATATTGCTTCATTTTTCGTAAGGGCGACTTCATGAAACTGAATCTACTACTCAGAAATTCGTGTCTTAACTCCATATCCTTCGATCCCCAGCTCCCTGTCACCGATGCCCTTGAAGTCTTCTATACCGAACTATTTACCTTCCTAATCCAATCCGTTCCCCTTCAACCGCGGAAAAATAACTCTTCATCACCCCCTGGTATGACAAGGAACTACAATCTCTCCGTAACAAACGGAACAAATTGTGGCATGCCTATCTCTTTTCCAGATCTGATACAGATTATTCCTCTTATCTCTCAGCCTACACCCTTTTCTCTGAACGTAGTAAATCCCTTTATTATGACTACCTCCATCGGATGCAATTTGACACAATTTCTGACGCCAAATGCTTCTACAAATTTATTAACATCAAAAGAACATCCAACGGCTATCCCTCGACCCTCAGACTTGCCGATGTTTCTTCAGCTGACACCAAAATAATCGCTAATCTCTTTGCCAACTATTTTAGCCAATCTTTCAGTGAACACTCTTCTACAGTCGATTTTAACTACTTCCACTTTATGCAATCCCGACCTCAGACATCTTTGGCTTCGATCAATATCGACCCCTTGCGGGTCTCTTCTTCCATTAGCACACTTGATGTCAATTTCAGTCCCGGCCCTGACGGGATTCCAGCCATTGTACTAAAAAAATGCGCACAACATTTAACCAAACCTCTAACCATTCTTTTCCAACTGCCATCTCTCAAGGCGTTTTTCCTTCCCGGTGGGAAGATTCATTTATTATACCTATTCACAAAAAGGGCTGGAAAAGTAATGTGTCCAACTACCGTCCCATAGCGAAATTATCTTGCATACCTAAACTCTATGAAAAAATTGTTTACGACTCCATGTTCTTTCATTGCAAGTCCATTTTCCCTCCGTCCCAACATGGCTTTCTTAAAGGCAGGTCGAGTACGACTAACCTCACTGACTTCGTCTCCAGAAAATTATGTGTACTGGAAAATGGTGACGAGGTCGATGTTGTTGCCACTGATTTCAGTAAAGCCTTTGACAAAATCTCACACAAAATTATCCTTTTTAAGCTACGTTCCCTTGGTTTCCAGCCGTGTTCCCTTTCTTGGATGGAGTCCTACCTAAACCTACGTCAATACAGTGTTCTTTTTGACTCGGTGACCTCTAACCCTTTTGTAGCCCGGTCAGGGCTTCCTCAAGGCAGCCATCTGGGTCCTCTGATTTTCATTCTGTCCGTAAACGATGTTGAATGCATCATCTCGGACCTTTCAATTTACGCCGATGATATGAAAATCTCCAAACAAATTTCCTCCGCGCTAGACCGCCCCCCCCCCCCCCCCCCCCCCCCCCTCTACAAGCACACCTAGATTCTTTTTGCATTTGGTGCAGTAAAAACTTTTTGGAATTAAACGTCTCTAAATGCCAATCTATCACCTACTCCCGTAAACGCCTTCCCTCCCACCATAGAGTCTATCTTTTATCTGGTGAGCACATCCCTACTGTTGTCTCTCTTCGTGATCTCGGCGTCATTTGCGATGGCGAGCTTAACTTTCGCTCTCACATCGACAGTACATTAGCCAAACGCTGGTCCACCGAATTCAAAACTCATACGTTGTCAAATCCCTTTATGTCTCTTTTGTCCGACCCATCCTTGAATATGCCAGTCAGGTATGGTCTCCTACTCAGACAACGCACATTAATAGAATTGAATCTGTCCAGCGCAGGTTCTTTCGTTTTGCTCTACGTGATTTACCTTGGTCCGACCACCAAAACTTGCCTCCTTATGAGGATCGACTGAAATTGATCGATTTAGAACCGCTAAGTAAGCGGCGTGACTCTGCCGACATCACCTTTATTCACCAGCTCCTCACCGGTGTCATTAATTCGCCCCTCTTTGTTGCAGCTGATATCCCTCCACAGCAATCCCCGTCGCCTGAGATCAGTACCTCTCTTCCGCCCTTCCTCTCACCGCACCAATTATGGCTTTTCCAAACCGATTTCAAGGATGATCCGTAAAGCCAATTCCACACCCTCGTTCGACTTTCACCTAACTAAGTCCTCCCTTAAGAAAGTCCTCAATGGTCCCCTTTAAAGTCCCTGTTAGTTAATAAGTCCTAGCTTAGTTCTAGTCCTTAAGTTCTTATGTTTATATTTATGTATGCATGCATTTGTATGTATAGCTTGCATTAAGCTGAATTAAATAAATTTAAAATTTAAATTTAAAAGTTTTAATCTGTCGTCATAAGGGGAAGATTTAAAGGATTACTCTAATTAAGTCGCCGAGGGCAAAACACACAAGACGCTTTTGTACTGCGTCAATACGACTTATGTGCACGTCATAATTCACGGCATCCAAACTACTACTGCGTACTGTGTTATCTTCAACCCCGATATTGTTGCTATTTTAAGCAACCAGTTTGTTTTTTTAATAAGCTATTATGCTAATATTATAAAAGTAACGACGCTCACGCCGACTAACCCGAGGAGTGAGAGCCTACCGGAAGCAAGATGGCTGTCTTTTATTCTTTTTAATGCAGCTTTAATTCTGGTTCAACATGCAATAATCCCTCCCCTTTCAAATTTAAAAATCGTGAGAGCAAATTCATTCTCCTTTTACTTAGATCTAAACTTATTTGATTTGTTAATAGACTTATGCGGTTACAAACCGATCTGCCGCTGTTCTATTTCGCTGAGGATAGCTTCTATTACCTTCACCTGCTATGATAATTGAACTATCTCTAGCTTTGATTGTCGTTATTTATTTGTCATTTGATTTTGATTATTCTAATCGGTTGTTTCTTGATTTATGATGTTAATGTCTTGAGAAGGTGTGTTGATTGGTAATCCCAAAATTTGATTGTTAACGTATGCATCGATTTTGCTTCCGTTTATACTCTCTTCATTAGCTTTATAATTCAACAGTTGGTTAACGTGCCTTTTTCACAACTCCCCTTGCGACTTCACTTTATACGCTGCTGAACCGAGCTTCTTGATAACCTACCCGAGTTTCCATTTAGTTGTTTTGGATCGATATTTTCTAACCAGTATTGAATCCCGTATTCTTAATTCTTTAATTTTTTTTTGTTATTTCCTTTTTTCTTGGTTTCAACAGTTTCTTTAACATTAGGACGCAAAGAATCAAAACGTGTTCGTAATTCTCTTCGTAAAAGTCATTTTGAGGGACATTCTTCCGTCGCGGAGTGTTTTACTATTTATTTAATTATTTCATTTTCTTCTCGTTTTGTTGGTTTCTAAATTTCTGGCTGTGTCGATGGATATAGCAAACTTGTACTCGTATAATTTTGAAAGCTTTTAAAAATATTTTCCACCGGAGGATGAATACAGTGTCCATTGAATTAGGACCACTCATATTTTTCCCAATTTCTTCGAAACTTCTACCTCTATCGTCATAAACAAGTGGGTTTTGCCAAATAAAAAATTTGTACGTGGAACTGTAAGATATGGTGATGTTATATCAGGTACCCGGGAAATCCCACCCCTAGGGGTGGACCCGGAATTAAAGTTAATACAAAACCAATTTCGCAAAATGTCACGTCTTACTAATTCTTTAATTTGTTTTCAGGAAGAAAGAAAATATGATATATATCTAGCACTAGCCAGCTAAAATAGAATAATTTTGTGCTTAAGGTTTCCACAACTTCAACAGTCCATCTTCACTATATGTAGCTAGAAGATTCTGATGCGGATGGTGAGTCAGTCCAATAATATCCTTTTCGTGAACCTATCGAAAAGAATGAAAATAATTAACCCTCCCTTTTCAAATTTGAAAAACAAAATTACGTTCAAAGTTCTCTCAAGTTTTCCCGAAGACACCGAAAAACAATACACAACTTGATCCTCCCCAGCACAATAGATAAATTCACCTCTTGGAGACAAGGTGGCCGATATGAATGCACCACCTTCACGTTTACCTGACGAAAACGATCGAACAATTTGACCCTGCATGTTCATAATCACAACAGTGTTAGATCTGTTACAGACTATAAAGTGCTCCGGATTCTTTGGAAGCAAGAGAACTGTATTCACTGCTAATTCGTTGCCGAGGGGTTTAAATGTTGCCGTGCACTCCGTTGTCTTCAAAGACCAAATTTTTACAGTACCATCCGAGGAAGCGCTGTAAATTTTACTTTGCTTTAAGGCTGTCGAACATCACGCATGATATGTAACGCTTACCTTAAGACACCATGACCATCGGGCGTGAAGGTAACCTCGTTTACAAAAGAGTAATGTCCTTTAAACTCCTTTAACATTTTCCCGGACTTAAGCCCATGCAGTCGTATAGTGTGGTCAAAGGAAGCAGAGAGCACTTGACTATTGTCTCTTGAAAATTGTAAGCAAGTAATCCCTTTGATGTGTGCCTTTTCAAATCTCCTCAAGCATTGTCCAGTCATTAGCCTCCATACCTTTATTTGTCCATCCTGCGAACCTGAAGAAATCATTTCTGAATCCCTTGAAAACGCCAAAGCTAGAACTGCCTGCTCCATCATCATGAACTGATCCTGCGCCTGATACTTCAAATCTTTTCGAATTTTGCCTGTTGTAAAATTCCATACTTCGATAAAGCCATCAACACTTCCAGTGACTAAATACTGTCCATCAGGCGAGAATGCCGCACATTCGACGTGGGATTTTTGACCAAATTTAATTTGCTTTGACATCTGCGTTGGATACATTTCCTCTTCCTGATCCTTCATGGCAGCCTTTCCCCGGAACAAATCAATAGTCGTTCCAGGAGGGAGGAGTCCCTGGTGCTGCTGCCATTTCAACGCTTGACCAAGTAGAGCTAATAGACGTGAGGAGGGCACTACATGAACTTCACCGCTTAGTTCTTGACCTATTACAGCTCTACGTTTTTCCTTGTTGCTGCCTTCAGGGTAGGCTTCTCGAGGGTCGAAGTAAGCGCGCTGTAGCATGTTTTCTAAAATGTTTGATGCAAGGAAAATTGCTTCAATTTCTAACATTAGAGTTCGTACCTAAGTGAATGTATCTCTCCGGCTCCTGTTGCTTCAGCATTATCATCGGATCAGTTTGTCGCAACAAGGATCGAGCTGCACCCAACTCCCTTAATTCAATTAACTCCAGAACTATTTGCTCATATAGGTTTATTAGCTTCTTATCCGGTAACTTAAGTGATTGAATGACTTTAAGGACGGTGTCCCAGTGCCCATTGTGGATGTCCTGTACGAAGCCATCCACGCTGTCAACGGTGTTCAAAGAAACGCCGGTCTCTTCCTACAGTTATAATGAGTTTCTAATATTGATAAATTCGTATTGTGGCAATGAATACCTGTAATGTCTGCAAAGTCTTATAGAGGTTCGACTCCTTAAGGTACTGTTGAATTAACCTTATTACGCTGTAAATAATAAAATATTGTGTATTTCCGCGACTGCTTCATAATAAAGGGAGTAATTACTCTGCCGATTCGATTTCTATAGACATTTCGCGGTGTAAAAATGATCTGAAAACAATGTAAACTCCAAGCCGAATTAAGGGAAAATCAACACAACTGACAATGTTAGTGTCAAATGGTGCGCCTTACAAATGTTATTTATTTGGAATTCCGCATTTTAGTACCTGAGAAGAAAAATCTAACAGGAACGGAACATATCAAAATCACAAACGTCAACTTCTAAGGTGTATGGGCAAACTAACACCGAAATAAAAGATCATGGCAATAGTCAAGAGAAAATTTTCAATAGGGGCAGCTTGGCGCGTGATTAATTAATTGTTTAATCTAAACGTGATTGATTAATTATTTGTTTAATTTAATTTTATTATAATTTTCATATTTAAATTAATATTAGCACCCTTAGGTCGCAGATTCATAATGATAATCCAGTGCATAGCTACTAACCTCCCTCTTGCTTTTTCAACCGGACTGGGTTGGGTAGGATAATTGGATTAGTCAGCTGATTTTGGCATCGAATTTTTCTGGTGGTCGTTTCCACACGGCACGACTAGCCAAGGCACACTTTCAATGCTAAAATCACAGATAAGATATCAGATTTCTAAGCCCTTTGGAAAGCTGTAAGCCAGAATTTACTCGTAGCAGACAAATAATAGATAGATATCCAATCTCATAGCAAAATTTGTTCCTATGAAAACAAATCTGAGCGGAAAGCTCATCTAGTTCAACTTCCTTTAAGTTTGTTTGCGTGAGATAAATATTTAGAATATTTCTCAATTCAGAACACTGCCTTTTTTTCAATTTTCATATTGAGCCCGCTCACCAGCCCAATTGAGAACTTTTGCAAAAAAAAAGATTGTTCTAGGAATTATTAGCCTGATAGAATAAATACATTTCTCACGGGCCTCTTATTTTTTGGTCAAAAGGTCGGAAAGATGAAGTAGGGGCATGAAATTCGTAGAAAAAATGTTGTTTTACTAGGAATCTATAACGGCTACGGGAAAGTGTGCAAATCGGCATGGTTTAGGCCGACTCCAAACAGACGACCCAATATACTGTAAGCGAATTGCAGGGGCTAACGGACGGCTGAGACTCGAGAGAAGAGGAAGAGATATGTCGCCGCCACGCCACCGCAGAATCCATGCTGCCCGCGTGCTGAGCTACAGAGCCGGGCCTGAATGAATTTCGGGTCGCTCCATTAACGCAGACCTGGGCAAACCCGGCTCTTTTGACTCCCAAGTGCTCCTCAGGTAGGATCTTTTGACTCCCGGTGCCCACCTCATTGCTACTGCAAGTGCAAGTGAGAAATGCATACTCCTGTCGTGAAAAATTACTTGTGCGGCACACAGGACATAGACGAGTGCTCCGAGTGCAAGCGAGAAGCTCCGAGTGCAAGCGAGAAATATTTTTTTGGTGCCCCCTGCAAGTGCAAGCGAGAAATGCATACTCCTGTCCTGAATCAGTGATGGTGGACATGTACTCACTCCTCATAGCTTTAGTAGAGCGACCCGAAATGACCCGAAATGCACTCAGGTTTATTGAGGTACACTGCTCCCATGAAGTCAAACTTTGCCCGGGTCTGCATTAACGCAATGAGGAGTGCGTAGAGTACATGTCCACCATCACTGATTCAGGACAGGACTATGCATTTCTCACTTGCACTTGCAGGAGGCAATGAGGAGATAAAGAAATATTTTTCGCTTGCACTCGGAGCACTCGGGAGCCGATTTTGCCCGAAAGTGAGCTAAACGAACAATTTTCTCTCTCTCTCCCGAAATGATATGTCGAGCCATGTTAGGGATGGGTTAGTAAGATCAGGCGACATCAGGTTACCAAATTGAAAGCTCAATGGATTGAGCTTTAGGACCAGAATGGAAATCTATATGTTATTTGTCTATGGTCACCGTAGCGGGCAAAAGCTTTTGAACCTCAGGCGCAGCAGCTTCAACCAAAGCGCTTTTTTTTCTAGCTTATATGAATTTAGGGCTACGTCACAGCTGTTATGCGAAGGCTTGGCTGCGTGTGCTCTGCTGGTAATGCCTGCTCTCCAATGGGCATGCCAACGACAAACCGACCACGAACCATTCTGCTGCCTTTTCCTTCTCATTATAAAATGCGTGTCCCTTCTCGCTCGTGTTTTGGTTGACATGCTCTAACTTTTCCTTTGTGTTAGTTAAACCATTTGAGTTGCCGCATTTAATTCAGCACTTTTTAGCAGTGGTTCGGGCCCTAGATACGTATTTAGTACACGAAATTTGTCAAAGTTCAAGCAAAAGTGAGCTTAAGCTCAAGTAAATATTGTGTAAAAGTGTGTAGAAACGAAGAAATGAAATTTATTAAGCAGCTAGTTCTGCTAAATTAGCTAATTCTTAAAAATAAATAAAATAAAACTTAGTTCGTTTCTTTGCATTTCACCGATCACAACAAACAGAGCTTTCTGACGGTTCACATCTACATTGATAGAATTATGTACGAACGCATTTTGTCAGCTATTCCGCCAACTGGTCACTCGTTGGTTAATGGTAATGGCATACCCATTGGAGAGTGGGCATAAGAGTGCCATGGTTGAATTCTTAGAACACGAGAGCCGCGGTGAATGAAATGATTTGGGTAGAATATTATTCGTTTGCGATAGCCCAAATGATACTAATTGCATTCTAGGAATTCATAGACAAACAGTTTGATTTTCGCGCCGTCTTCAAATCAAGGTGAAACGATGTTATGAGAGTTATTAGAAGTTATTAGTAGCAACGCAGATTTCAGAGTTAAAATTAATGTATGCTTTTTAGGGCCGCTGATTTTTAAAAGTGTCGAATTTGTTATTATTGTTTAAGTTAATGATTTCAATTACTTGTAATATTTATTAGTTTCTTATTTTTTGAGCCCATTATTTTCTGAGAATTTCTCTGTATATCCATCGTCCACTTACAATATTTTCTTAACAAAACTAAAATAAAGAAATGGAGAGTTTTAACTCTATGATCATAACAAGGATGCGTTTTGTCAAACCAATCAGTCGAAAAGGGATGATCAATGCATGTGTCCACAATCAGTTTTCGCAAATTTCGTATATACCTACGGACGATTTTTGTATATTTTTGTAAATATTTCTACATGCTTTTTGCAAATTTCAAAAAATTTATCAGTTGATTTAGTTAACCCTCCTTCTTCCCCAATAGTTTTATATTGTTTAAGTATTATTAACATTTCACTTGTGTCATTTTTACCAGACTCCGGCTGTGTGATTTGGTTACTGCATTCTTCGCATTTCATTCCAATATTTTTCACAGTTTTTAAATAACAATATCCAGCAAAATATCGGATAGCAGCGCTGTTAATTTCGGAGTCCTCAGAAATAATTTCACTATCCATTGGATTTTCCGAAACTGAGGTTACGGGGTTAAGGCATAATCCGTTCAATGCAACACTCGACGCAGACGCAGACAGACGCGACAGTCGCAGACGCAGGCAGATGGCAAAATGGAAATTGCAAAATGGAAATGGAAATGGCAAAATGGAAATGGAAATGGAAATGGCAAAATGGAAACGGAAATGGCAAAATGGAAATGGAAATAGAAATGGAATCGGAACGAATCGGATTGAAAATAACAAGTTAAATTCATTTAAACTTTTACTTACAGAGTGCATTGGAACATAAATAATCGGAAACATTCTGTTTCGGCCTTAAAGTATGCATATGCACGAGCTCTTGAAATCAAATACTGCCACTGAATTAAACTTTTTGATGCTTCTTCAGATAAGAAGTTCCGAATAATGTTCTAGGGCTATGTTATTAAGGGGGAACGCCACTGTGACGGGTCAAAAAATTGTTAATGCTTGGTAATTTGTTTACAGCATAACTAAATATTTAAGTATTGTGTAAACGATACTTTATTAAGTATATGTATATTCAACTTATTCAATACCAGTTTTTTTTTGAAAAATGTTTAAAATGTACAAAGTTATCGGCCTCGATGGACCGGTAAAAAACAAAACTCTATTGATTGAACCATCGACATAAAAAAAATGTATTTATCAATATGAATGTAGCTATTGTGTTGCGAAGCCGTCTTTCTCACTGAGAACGTGCTTGCCGAAAGGCCCTAATATCAGAGGTGGTCATGGGTGATGGTGGTGGGGGGGTCTTTCGCTCGGCGTGCGCCTAGTTGGCTAGCACGAGCCTAGCTCGTCAGCCTGGGGCAGGGTTCTTCAACTGCCTCTCCATCACTATACATATTTTCATTGCGGATCGTATGATACAAATAAAAAACACTGAAGTACCTCTGCCAACGTTTAAGAAAAAAATAGGGGAGGAAGGAAGACAAGGGAGCACAAGGAAACAAAGTCAGTCGCGAGCCAATTCTCCTTCTTTTATTTCGAGGGGGATTCGGAAAAACCAAACGCGTACTTTTACTCAAATTACTCGTCGCACAATATCCGGAACGCCGTAACTCTCCTGCTCGCCGTATCTCCTATGTCTCACAACGTCTAGCTCCAACTCAGCTTGAGCTTCCTCAGCGCTCACCTTGTCACCTAGGTTGGGGTTCGCCCAAAATGCACCCGCTTGCAGTCAGTGGCCTGTTTAATTGTTCAACTGGTACGATGTTGTGTAAAGAGACCCAGTGCCCATACGGGCCGCTGCACAGTGGGCCAAAACGCCAAAAAGCTGGCCAAAACTCATTAATCGAAGATTTGTTTTTCAACGTTTCAACGATTCAAAACGTTGTACCCCTAGTACCCCTAGTACAAGAAACGACCATCGGTAATGGCCTGAGGGTGCAACCTGCGTCAGGAATTCATTTGTAATGTGAGTGTACAGCATGCCGCGTCAAACAGCTGTTCTGTGAATAAAGTGAGCGCGCATCGTTTGTAACAGCTACTTCACAGATTAATATTTTTCAATTCGGCAAAATGGAATATGTTCTAGCAAGTAAGTAAAATGAAGAAATTTGAGTAACATAATCATTTCTTAATATGCAGATTGACCCCGAGCCATAAAACAGTAGAGATTTTTTGTTTTTCAGTAATAAAACTTTCAAAAGCAGTAAGTTACTTCCATCGCGTTCCTCCGCGCCAAACTCATCCAGAAGTTGTTTATTGAACCCATTTTAGTAAACACACAAAAATTTAGCTGCTACTTTTTGCTACTTTGGCGTTGATCATATCGCCGTTCAAGAAGAACAATGACGTAACTGGTATTGCAATTACATTACGTGCGAATTGCGAATGTAAGAATCTTAGTGAATAAATGCACCGTAAAGTTAACGTATTTCCTTTTAAACATGAATTTCACTCAATGATAGAGTTTGATAACTTAAAAAGAATGTTTTTTATCAACCTAAACTCATTTTTTGCAATAAAAAATATAAAAAATAATAATAAAAATTGTGGATTTTTGTTTTTTTTAGAATTTCAAAATAACCATTTGGTTTGTTTCGAAAAAATGTTACCAGATTCGTAATCAGCGACCTAAAAAACCCCCATATACGAGAGATGTTATGCATAAATTTGGGACAGTCGATGGTGCCAGTTCGGACTTAATGGACGACGACAATGTCGGCGACATCACGACACGGTGCTAGGGACTGGTGGTTAATCACAAGATTACAGTTATCAACCCAAGGAAGGCCGAGCAACGCTAAGCGAAAGAACATACACTGGACAGATTCAATCCAACTAATGAGCGTGGGCTGAGGCGTGTGATGAGAAAGCAGAGTCTTTTCAGTATTAGGTTCCAATCATTTTCTGTCCATAAGGTTCAGAATTTGCTGATAGATGATGATGAAATGTTGAGGAGTTCCTCATGAAGGAATATGTTGTTGTGGTCGTTCTTAACAGGGCTCTGTCTGTTTGTGGACTCGATAAGTGACTTGAGCAGTGGCGTAGCGTGGGTGTTAGCCGCCCGGGGCGGAAGAAAATTTTGCCGCCCTCTTATTTAGGTATTTCAATTTAAACGACTATAATATACAGTAATTCTAAACAACTTTTCGGCAAGAACAGGAATCATTATTGTGTATTGTATTGAGTCGTTGAGGGCAAAAAATATAACATAGAGTTAGGCGCGTGATGCTCGTGAGGCAGAATGGCAAAAAGGTTTTTTCTCATTTATGTATTCATTAGTCCTATAAATAATTTTGTGAAAACCCTTAAAAATGTCTGCCATTTCGCGAAAAAAATTGTTTCATTATCTACATGATTTTTGCTACCGAAGTATACATGATTATATTTATAGAACTTTATTTCGCGAAATGGCAGTTGTTTGAAAAAAAACCGTTTTTTTCAATGAACAACCTCGAAAATGGCTTATAACTTGTTTTCCTGATATACAATCGCTATCGTGGGTACTTCGTAGATAATTTAATAATAAAGGTCCAGTTAAAATTTGAAGTCAATCGGATGAAAACTGTTCGAGTTGAATTAAGGGGTTACATAGGTCTTGAAGGAAAAAAAAAACAACTTTTTCAAAAAATTGTATTTTAAAGCCCAAAATTTTTTTTATTTTAATTTACACATAAAAAAGTTTAGCATTTCTAGAAGTTGTAAAAAAAATTTTCCGCAAAAAATATTGAAAATTGTCGATTTTCCTGCAGTTTTCCTTGTCCAGCCCTTTTTTTTTTTGCGGTAGGCAAGATTTCTCGAGAACGAATCGACCGATTTTGCTGAAACTTGGCACAAATAGTATTGTTTTGTGATTAACCGAAGGAATTTTCAATCGGTTGACTCGTTCTTGTTTTATACGAAAAAAATGTTTTAAAAACGATGAGAATCGGAGAAATGCTAAAAAATTTGTGACGAAAATACATTCAAACCTATTTCTAAACTTTAAATTTAATTTTTTTAAATTCCTGCGGTCAATCACGAAACAATACTATAAAGAGAAAATGTGCAAAGTTTCAGCAAAATCGGTCGATTCGTTCTCGAGAAATCTTGCCTACCGCTGGACGAGGAAAACTGCAGGAAAATCGACAATTTTCAATATTTTCAGCTGGAAATTGTTTTTACAACTTCTTGAGATGCTAAACTTTTCTATGTGTAAATTTCAAATAAAATAGAGTTTTGGTTTTTAAAATACAATTTTTTGAAAAAGTTATTTATTCTTTCCTTCAAGACCTATGTAACCCCTCAAGCTGGGAATAACCCCTTAATAAACTTTAGTTTGATTTTTCTCTTCCATTTGGCCGGTGACATGTATTTTTTTTTTGTGATTGATTTATATGATGCTAAACTATCATCTAGCGAAATTGAAGTAATTCCCCCGGTTTTTTTAGTTTTCGATCTAGCCTCCTTAAAGAAAGGAATTCCCCGATTTCGGCACAGTATAAGTAATGAATGCTCATTTCGATCGGTCCGAAACAAAAATATGAGATGGTTCAAATATTTACAATATATTATTATTATTTATTGTGAAATTTTGCCGCCCCCTAAAGTGCCGCCCGGGGCGGGCCGCCCTCCCGCCCCTACTACGCTACGCCACTGGACTTGAGTCTTAAAAAAAGTTACTAAAAGAACGACAAACATTGGAGAACTCAGCTGCAGCAGGAAGAGATGTTATTAACGGCATTTGTGATTTGTCCTCGTTCGTACGGCTTAGGTAAAATGGCGGAAATGCGGAAGGGAAGCTCCAACAGCAGACGAGACGAGTGGCCTTGATGTTCATTGAGCTAATAACAAAACGAGTTCAGTTCTTTTGAAAGCTTGCAAGTGGGCAAATGTCTGCCAAGGGTGACCCTCAGGTCTTTGAACAATTTGTTGAACTAGTCATTGAAATTAGAGAAGGGAAAAATGGGGCGAAACAGCTGGGAGCGAGTGTAAGTAAACTTATTAAGAAATTATGATGGAGCAAGAATATTTGCTACCGCACTGGGCAAGTGACTGAACTGAACTGGGCTTATGTTGTCGAGTGCCTTTTTTGCGAAATGTCCTAAAACCTTATGGAAATGTTCCATTTATGTTCGGAATGAGTGAATTAGGCAATTTTAGGTGTCGGAAAGCAATACTTTCCCAAAAATTATCTTGTTTTAACACCAAAAATTGCAAATTTCAATTGACTTTGACGTCTCGTTTTCGAGGTATGAAATTTTCAGAGTGGCTATTCGCATCGTCCTTGCTTTGTACAATCGAAATTTGTGCTCATTTACATGGTAAATAACTTTTTAAACATCTGTACGAAAGAATTCGTAATAAAAATTCACTTTTCTTAAAAAATAATTTCTGACAGATGATTTTCCTTTAACAAATGGAACGGAAATTTTCAATTTTTGGTGTTAAAACAAGCTAAAACAAGCTAATTTTTTGGACAGTATTGTTTTCCGACAACAATAGTTTCCTAATTCACTCGTTCCGACCATAAATGGAGCATTTACACAAAGTTTTAGGACAATTCCAAAAACGGCACTCGACAACTTGTTCCCTGAACTGGATCATGATGGTATTACGAGGTAAGCGATAAATTCAGCTTTCAAATTATCGATTTTTTTAATTTGCGTATATTCCCCATTAGTGGGAAAGAGACCCACCGTGCAACAGGGACAGCGATAAATGTGTGGAAAAAGATTATTCAAAATATGGCCGTAGGCAGCTATATTGAATGCAAGTAATAATTTTAACCACATTTAATATGTTGTGTGGAAATTAAATGGATAAAATAAAAATTACATTACGGATTCATTCCGCCAATTATTCGAATCAGCAAAGCGATTATCCAGGGGTCACTTTTAATGTAAATTATCATCTTATATGTGGAACCTGGAAAGCAATCAGCTGTTTTTTGTTTTTAAACACCCTTGATTTTCATTCACTCTCTTGCGCAGTGTATTTTCAAGTGTTCACGAAGTCAGTTTAAGCGACAAAATGTCTTGCGTAAGAACTAAATTCTTGATAATGAGGTATTGTTCATATATGCTAAAAACGGTGTGGATATCGTGGTGATGAGTATTGTTCCTTTGGTGATTTTATTTTTGTCAATTAACGTAGTGATAAAACATTTTTTGATTTTAATTTTTCTTTGATTTGCTTGATAATTAACTAAATAGTGCGTGCCTGAGTTTTCTCCATTTAATTTTACATTATATAACTTTTTTCCTTTGCAATTGTGATTAATTTTTTTAAATTGGGATTTAATTCGAAAAATAAGTGGTGTCCCCCATTAACCACAAACCATTATAATATAATTTGTTGAGGAGGAAGTTTAGTATAGGTGATTAATTATGTAAATAAAAACAAGTTGTATGTGAGATATTTATTCCATTTTTATTTCATTTGAACGAATATTATATGAAATTAAGTATGGAATATATCGTAGTTCAAATGTCCGCCGCGGCTTTACTTGTTGACACGTACTTTTGAAAGAAAGGAAGCTTTTGCGGAATTTGAAAGCGGGTTTCTACGTATAAATTCGTATATCCTTAAATTATTAGAACTTATTTCACTCTTGCAAGTGACTGTACCTGCAGTGGTGACGAAAGATCAAAATTGGTGGCATTTTTGGAAAGCACAATAAAATAAAAGTTGTTTGGCGTGAGTTTGATGTCGCTGCGTTGAATAGATCATAGGTTAATAATAATATAATAATGTGCATCCCAAATTTATAAATCACCCTGTAACTCGAAAACTATGCAAAATCGGAGAACATACAAGGGGATGATCCGGATACTCCTCAATATGAGGCACCCAAATTATACCTTCCGTACCGTCTTTTACCGTCACTGTTCCGGTTACCCTGTATAGTTAACACAGAAGGATACCGAAAAAAACATTTACTTGGTCCAACGAAGCCAACAGTTGGAAATCAGGCTCAATCCAACATGCAATAAAAGACATAGCTTCAACCTTATTTATTTATAGTCATAAAAAAAGCATTGATAGGAAATTAAATAGCCTTCAAAATTCAAATGACAAATCCGTAGGTATTAGTAACATCGATGGGATTAGGGCTTTAGGTTCAGTCAGATCTATTGCTTCTAAGATGTAAGAGAGGAGGCTATTCATCTTATGCTATTGCATAATAGTCGCAGTGTTAGTTTACGAAGCAGAATTATTGAGGTACCTAATTTTAACGTCAGTTCTTGTGAAGGTAATTTCGAAGGGTTGAGAGAGTTAAGAAATTCAATGGAGTGGTGACTCTTGAATATTCACCATTATTTCAAATGACTTGTTGTTCGTTCGGTGGAAATTATGTTTGCGACAGCTTTACCTGATTTGTCCACTACTTTATTTTCTGCCAGTACAATTACTCGCGCGCAAATTCAGATTTGTATTGTAGTATATTTGCCATATCTTTATAAAGTATAATACTTCAAAATCACTTCTACTTCTGTGTAGTTAGCTCACTTGCATTCAAATAACAAATTGAATAAAAACTCAACGTACTACCTTGAACGAAAATGTAATTCGGCAGGCAAAATGAATACATGCGTGCAATAAGAAAAACTAAATACCCTAAATACTCTTATGCCATTTTTCAACCCATTCAGGTTATGTAGCTTAGCCTCAACTCAACTGATTGTGGGTTGCTTTCGCAATCAACTGACGCTGAACTTGAATATTAAGACAATAGGTGGATGAACAGAATACATACTAGTTCAGAACTGAACAATCTTATTATTATTTTGTAATTCTCAATTTGTAATTATTTTCCTAATTGTAACAAGTCAGTCATTACTTCATGTCACCTACTTGAAATTGCAGAAGTCAACATAAGCAATATTTGGTCTGACCGCAATTTCACATGAAGTAATGACCAGCTCACCTAATTAATCGCAACATATCTGATTAGTCGTAAGTTCTTATTGTTATAAATACCGAACGGTTTTGTTAAATAAATTCAGTATTCAAAGAACCTTTTGAGTATTCATTTACTTTGACCATCCGAGTCAAACATTGGTCCTTCGAACCTTTTACAAGTACCGCGAGAATTCAAGCCACTTGAATTTTTCCATACAACTGCCGCCCGCGCAAAGAGCTTCCAGAATTCAAGAACCTTGGATTCTTTTAGCTACAACCACACACAACTGCCGCCCGCGCAAAGAGCTTCCAGAATTCAAGAACCTTGGATTCTTTTAGCTACAACCACGCAACTGCCGCCCGCGCAAAGAGCTTCCAGAATTCAAAAACCTTGGATTCTTTTAGCCACAACCACATACAACTGCCGCCTGCGCTAGAACTTCCAGAATTCAACAATTAAGCACTTCACCTCGAGAGCATCATCTACACTCCGTAGAGGTCACTATACCTTACTTCTGGAGACAGCAACAAAACAAACCCGGATTTTCAACCAAAACAAACCCGGACCTACGACATCAAGACTGCCAGCTTCGAGTTGATTGCATCACAGAAATCGCCGAGTCAAAATTCGCCGAGTAAGCAAGAACCTTCAGTTGCAAAATGAGCACAGAAATTTTGATTGCCAACCAAATGGAGATAGCTCAGAAACTTGAGCGCTTTTTAAGCAACTTTAAAAAAGACAGTCCGGAACGAAAAACGCCGGAATATTTAAAGAAGAAAAGTGAGGAACTTGAGCTCTTATGGGAGAATTTCAAGCTTCTTCATGACCAAATAGTGCAGCAACTCAGCAAAGATGAGAATCATGCCTATTTCAAAGAGCAAATATACATGAAAACTGAAAGGATTTACTTAAATGCTTCAGAAAAAATCATGGCCTGCTTACAAAAAACTGCAACAACTAGCTCTACAGACCACGATTTGGCAAAATTGCCTACACCCTCAGCAGAGACACCTGCGCCTCCGGCTTCCTCTCTGCGCCCAAACATTAATGTTGGCACACATCCTCAGGTCAATGCTTGGGAATCGTTTCTCCCCCTAGGCCTAGAAGCGAGCCGGTACAACAATTTACCTAAGCTACCGCCAGTGAAAATTCCGAAGTTCTCTGGTAATTATAAAGAATGGAAACCCTTCTCAGACATTTTCACTAATGTGATTCACGGCAATATATATCTGAGCAAAGTAGAGAAAATGCAATACCTTTTATACCATTTGGAAGGTGATGCCAAGAAGGTAATAAGCCATCTTCAGCTTTGTAACGAGAATTACGATACAGCCTTAACGCTGGTAAAATCACGGTACAGTAATAACAGAAAGATTATTACGACCTATATTAATACTATTCTAGACACAAAAAAGGTAGAGCATAGATGTCAGGAAGAGATTATTATGCTTTACGACACTATAAGAGAATGTATCGAAGCACTAAAGAATTTTAATTGCCAAACACAAGAGTGGGGACCGATAATTGTTTGCATCGCCATGAGGAAACTAGACGCCGAAAGCCTGCGCTACTTTGAAGAATCTCTTAATAATCCAAGGGAAATGCCGACAACTGGCGAATTGCTAAACTTTTTGGAGAAACGTTATCAAGTGCTGGATTGCATCAAAGAGTCAAACCAAAATAAGTTCAACTCCGCTTCTAAAAAAAAGGCATTCCATGCCACAATAAACCGATCCTGTGCCTTCTGCAATAAGGGGCATCCAATATACCAATGCACAGAATTCAAGAAATTAAGTGTGCATGAGCGAAGCGCATTTGTTGCCAAAAGGAATTTGTGTACTAATTGCATGGTTCATAGCAAAACTGAAAGGTGTAAGACAAACAAATCATGTTTCTATTGCAACCAGAGACACCATACGTTGCTGCACCGTAAAACAGAATCTGCCGGAACTTCATCGCCTAAAGAAAAGGCTAAAGGAGATCCACCTAAACAGACCGAATCTGACGACGCAATGGCCTTTCACAACAACACAAAAGTAGGAAGCGTCCTACTACCAACGGCGTTAATAAGAATAAAAAACACTCTTGGGCAATCAGAAAGGCTTAGAGCATTGATTGATCCAGGGTCCCAGGTATCGTTCATTACCGAGGAGGCCGTTCAGATGCTCAAATTAATAAAAGAGCGAATCAAAACAACAATCCTGGGTGTTGGGGAATCCAAAGCAGGAAAAGCTTACAGCAAAGTAAGGTTTTCAATGCAATTAAACGACAAAAGAAACTCATTCCTTTGTGTAGAAGCTCTCGTCTTGCCAAAATTAAACTCGGCGCTGCCTGATACCTCAATACCGGAAGTTAACATTAAGCAATATGGGAATATTATACTTGCAGATCCCACCTTCAATAGGCCAGGTCCTATTGACATATTGTTGGGAGCTGACGTCTACGCAAGGATAATCATGGAAGGAGTTATAGCTGATTACAACCTACCGACTGCTCAAAACACAAAACTAGGATGGATAGTTTTTGGAGACATCCCAAGAAAGGCCAGCCAGAGTCGCAATGAGGTCTCAAGTTTCCTCTCTCTTGCCGAAATTGATGAGAAGCTTGAACAATTTTGGGAACTAAACAGTGATAATCCACTAAGCCAGCTCAGTGATTCATGCAACGATCACTTTCAATCTACCCATAAGCGAGACAAGGATGGCCGGTACGTGGTCCGTCTGCCATTCAAGGATACTCCAGAGAAATTAGGTAACTCTCGAGCTAGAGCAGTAGCCAGACTAATACAAATGGAAAAAAGGCTAAGCAAATCACCTCAGGATAAGATGGAATACAACCAGTTTGTTTAATTAAAAAACAAAAAATAAAAATTAATTAAGTATATTGTTCCAGCTTATTGGACCAATTAATACCTGAAATATGGATTGGATCGCTAATTCAAAGATGCCATTCAATTTCACTGCTTTATTCGAGCAAACTCAATCCTACAAATTTACAATATAAAAGAAAAACGCTTTAGCTACAACCTTCCTAAATTTCACAATTCTACACTATTTTAATTCTTAATATTTAAATATTCATTCACAATTCTCTACTTTAAATTCTTATAGAAATAAAAACAATCAAACAATTCAAAATTTCAATATTCCAAATTTTTCACAAGTCGCGACCATTCTCCAACCCGTCACCATACAGCAAAGTAAGTATTTCAGTCAAAGACCATGTACCTTACTTTTTCGCTTTTGGTGTTTCCTTTGAGCGCGTTATTCCTATTTCTCCTATTTCCTTGTTTACCTTTACCTTTAGTTCCTTGCTTACCACAACTCCTTTTCATCCTAAGATCAAGAGTGGTTTAATGTCGCTTCTGCACGCTCTTTTATAGTAAATATTTCCAGTTTTTGGCATCTTGCCATCATCAAATTTCTTTGCGTGCATTGTGGAATTTGACTCACCACACGTCCCACAACTCAATATTTTGCATCATAAATTTTATGTCTTAAATTGATGCATATTCATGCGAACCATCGTGCAATGCAAATCTTTCAATGATATGAATCAATTCGAAATTCATTTTCTTTACTATTGCCAAAAAACCTCATATTTTAACCTTGCTCTGCGTCAAATTTGCGTATATTGGGTTTTTTTGATGCGGCAACTCTGTATTGTGGATAGTGGAAATTTCCAGCGTATATCCATCTCTTTTATACTTAATATGTGGGGTTATGTTAATTAAAATTATTAACTATAATATTTTATGATTTTATTTTAATTCCATGAAATTCCCCATATAAAATTTTCCTTAGTGAAAAGCCGCTGTAATGTGATCTATAAAGTTCGCTGAGATATGCCGATGTCAAGTTTGGCATAAGTGACAGTTGTCAGTGATATTGTTTTGAGTTCTTCGTGGGATAATTTGTTATATTAATGGTAAGTTCAAGGTTTATTTTACTTAGTAATAGTAGCTAGGAGTCAATCAATGCAAATTCAATGCATTCGGATCGTATTTGGTTGACTCCAGCTCGAATGCCAAGGTTCCCGGAACCCTCCAAAGGACCCGCTTGGCTAACTTAGGGGATTCCTGGGAGACATGATAAATACATTATTATGTTCTTATATATGTGTTTTATTCACTTTATATGTTATTTATCCATGTTTTCTTTTTCATTTCAGATTTTCATATATGTGCAAGGTATTGGTCTCCAGGACCTAATTATCAAGGTAATTCATTTCAAATTTCAGCATTATTAATTATTTCATTTTAGGGTTTGGCTGAACATTCTCCCCCCGTTGAAGCGTTCGCTTCAAGTGTCACCTTGGGAAGTCTTGCAGCTCGCTTGTGGTGATGATGGAAGTGCATCGTTCCATCTGCCCGAATCCTCAGTTTGACTTGAAACTGATCGGGGAGGTTCACTGTAAAATTCAGTTTTTTCCTTTGAATTTTCTCCAAGTTTATGCGCTGCAATACCCTTTTAGGTATATAAATATCTTCACCCTCTTGGGTTATAAAGCGTTGGATGTCATTATCCATACGCATCATGACGTCCTTAATGGTTGTCGATGGTCTCAAGCGCTCGATCTCCGATAAGGACCTGCCATTAACGTGCACCGGAAAGTTGATGCGCCTTAGTAAGTCCTTGGCATTGGGTGTCGGGTATGGTCGATGTCGATGGCCAGATGATCCTGCACCTGTTGATTGCAGTGACGACTTTGGACCAGGAAACAATCTGTCCGATTCCCGCTGCAGCATAGACAAAACGTCCTCTTCAGGCCGGATGTTGGTTTCCGCTTCATGGAAGGACCCACCAATCGGATCGAGGTCGTAGTCATCGAACAGATCTAAGATATCGTCGACTTCTTGCATCTGTAAAAATCTTGTAAGTATTTTGCATAATTTTATACATGTAACACGAGACAACACGACATGACGGCACGTCTGACTGCACATATGTATTACATGTTTGCTGTTTCCATCGCTGTTTTCTACACGCAGGTAGACTACTGCAGCATAAGCCTTAATTGAGGCGTCACTAAAACCGTGTATTTGTGCACTAATGCACTCGGTTTTCCATCTGACCCATCTAGGTATTTTAATGCATTCGACTTTCTTTAAGTCATCTTTAAATGCTTCCCATTGCTGAAGAATTTCCTTGGGTACTTGCGTGCCCCATGCAATTCCTGATATCCACAGCATTTGCATAAGTAGCTTAGCTACTATCATAATTGGTGCGACCCAACCTAAAGGGTCGTATAACGAGGCTATTGTGGACAGTATAGTGCGTTTAGTAGTCAAGTTATTTTCCCTTGGTAACGAGACCACTAGAGAAAAATAATCTTCATTTGGTGCCCATTTAATTCCAACCGTCTTAATAGTTTGATTGTCGGTTAAGTAGAAGGCATCTTTAATTTCTCTTAGTTCTTCAGGCAAATCATTTATGATTTCCATTTCATTGCTTGCCCACTTGCGTATATTAAAACCTCCTGATTTTAACATGGCTATTAAATCATTTCGTAATTTCCTTGCTTCCATTACTGAATCAGCACCAGTTAGCAGATCATCCACATAGAAATCACTGCATGCAATTTTCGCAGCGAGAGGCCAGGACATTATGGAATCTTCTGCAAGTTGTTGCAGAGTTCGTACTGCCAAGTACGGTGCCGATGTAGTACCAAACGTCACAGTTTTTAACTGATAATCTTGCACCTTGCCCGTCCTCGGATTTTTCCATAGTATTCTATGATATGTGCGATGGTCAGGATGCATAGAAATGAACCTATACATTTTCTCAATATCCGCAGTTATTGCAAACTGATGCTTTCGCCACTTCAGAAGTGTCGCGAATAACTTTGGCTGTAGTACTGGTCCAGATAAAAGCTGTTGATTTAATGATTTGCCATTACTTGTTTTTGCCGAAGCATCGAAAACGACTCTTAATTTAGTCGTTGAACTGTCTTTCAGTACAGCATGATGAGGAATATAATAATTATTTTCCTTATTGGATGGAACGTTTATTTCTTCCATATGATTTAGAGATATATACTCATCCAGGCATTTTGTGTATTCCTCCTTTAATTGAGGATCACTCTCAAATTTTCTCTGAAGTGATATGTATCGCCGTAATGCCTGTGATCTAGATTCTCCTAAATCAGGAGTATTTCCGTTTGTAAACGGAAGTTTTACTTCGTAGCTTCCATCTGGAAGACGTTTATAAGTATTTTTATATATTTCTTCGCACCTTTCATCTTCAGGTAATAATCTACCTTTAGTTGGTACTTCCTCTTGTTCCCAGAATTTTTGAAGTTGCTTGTCTAAGTCCTCATCTTGCCTTGCCACAATGGTGAATGAAGAACATTCTGAACTTGATGGTATAGTTGTATTTCCTAATATGAGCCATCCCAGTTCAGTATTAATAGCAATAGGCTCGTTCATTTTACCGCGCCTTATGCCACATTGCACAATAGTAGCATATATATCTGCTCCAAGCAACATTTGTATTGGTCCTGGTTTCCAATACATAGGGTCAGCAAGCTCTAAACCCTTTATATGGTTCCATTCTTTGTATTGAATGGTATCAAGTGGTAATAAATCTGTTATTTGCTTCAGCACCAGAACATTAGTAGTCACGATAGGTTTCTCATCTTTGTGTGAGTATAGTTTTAACGTGACCTGTTTTCTAGTGTGTGCTGTTTGGCTAGTATTTAAACCTCTGACCACTACTGATGTGTGGCATCCCTTTACCTGCAATCTATTAAATGCTTGCTCGGTAATAAAAGAGGTTTGTGATCCCGGATCTACGAGGCATCTTAAGCTTATTAAATTGCCATTACGATCGGCTACCTTAATCAATGAGGTAGATAGTAAAGCATTATGATTCCTTGTTGCTAGGAAATTGCTAGTAGGATCAGAATGTTTTGTTCCATTCTGATATTCATAAGTATCTTTTTTAGTACTTATAGCAGGGTAGGTCTGTTCTCTACTTGATGTAGGTTGACAAATATGCTCCCCTTTGGATTGTGACTCTAATTGATCATTTTTATTGTCAGATGTGAAGTTTGGATTATGTAGCAAGGTATGATGCGCTTTATTACATTTAGTACACGCATGACTACAACTCTGTGTAGTATGTTTACTTGAAAAGCATCGAAGGCATCTTCCAGATGATTTAATTATTTTTATACGCTCAGGAAATTGTTTATTTAAAAATAGTTTACATTTACCAACATAATGTTTGTCATTACAGGCTGGACATGCGGCGTTGCTCATTGCGTGGTATGCTTGAGTGGATACCTTTTTATTTATAAAATCCCTTTGGTGTGTTTTAGAATTAGTATTAGTCGTATGTGCAATTGATTCCAGAATTTTATAACGTGTTTGAATAAATTGTTTAAATTTACTCATATTTGGTATCAATTGACTATCCTTAAATTCTTCCTCCCATAGTTTGACAGTGTGAAGAGGTAACCTTTGGACTAATAAATATATCACTAACGTATCCCAAGCCGCTACATTTTCGCCTAGTAATTCCAGCTGTTGTAGACATCCTTCAGTTGTGTCTAAAAGTGTTTTCAGACCATGACTACTTTCCGTATTCATCTTCGGTTGATTTACTAACAATTTTAATTGCGTATTAATCAGTAACCTTTTGTTTTCAAACCGAGTTTTCAGTCTTTCCCATGCTGGTTTGTAGTTGGTGTCCGTAATCGGAATATTTTTTAATAAGCTTGCTGCTTCTCCTATTAGGCATTCCTTGAGATAATGCAGCTTTCGGATTGGTTGCAAATGTGTATTGTTATGGATTAATGACACGAAATAGTCATGAAAAGATCTCCAATCATTTAGATCTCCATTAAATTTAGGAAGGTTTATTTTAGGAAGAGGAGAGTCCACATTATTCGTATGTATGACCGTTGTTGCAGGCCCTGGTCCTGTAACCTCAACCTGAGTACTTGATAGTAGACTATCATTTAGTTCTCCCAAAAATTCTAAAATTTTCAAATGGACATTTGAGTATATGTCGTTAATTATATAAGGATCACTTGACGGTTTCTTTGAAGATAAAATCAGTTCTCTTATTTGAGTATCCCTCTGATCATAGTCTTCCCATTTCTTGTTCAACTCTTCTATTAATGTTTGTATCAAGCCGTTTGTGCGTTTATTCGTAGCAATTTGTTTCGCCCTGACAATGGATGATTCCAATTTCGTCGTGGCTAGTTCTTGCGAAACTATTAATTGCTCCAGTTTGGGTGGCATGTCTGCTTCCACTTCGATATTTGTAACCGTTATTGTACAGTACCGTAAATACAATGTGTGGTTCTATTTGCAGGTTTGACCCAACTCGAATTACAACAGTGATTGAACGAAGCGATCCGGTTCGAAGGACCAAAAAAATGTTTAATTAAAAAACAAAAAATAAAAATTAATTAAGTATATTGTTCCAGCTTATTGGACCAATTAATACCTGAAATATGGATTGGATCGCTAATTCAAAGATGCCATTCAATTTCACTGCTTTATTCGAGCAAACTCAATCCTACAAATTTACAATATAAAAGAAAAACGCTTTAGCTACAACCTTCCTAAATTTCACAATTCTACACTATTTTAATTCTTAATATTTAAATATTCATTCACAATTCTCTACTTTAAATTCTTATAGAAATAAAAACAATCAAACAATTCAAAATTTCAATATTCCAAATTTTTCACAAGTCGCGACCATTCTCCAACCCGTCACCATACAGCAAAGTAAGTATTTCAGTCAAAGACCATGTACCTTACTTTTTCGCTTTTGGTGTTTCCTTTGAGCGCGTTATTCCTATTTCTCCTATTTCCTTGTTTACCTTTACCTTTAGTTCCTTGCTTACCACAACTCCTTTTCATCCTAAGATCAAGAGTGGTTTAATGTCGCTTCTGCACGCTCTTTTATAGTAAATATTTCCAGTTTTTGGCATCTTGCCATCATCAAATTTCTTTGCGTGCATTGTGGAATTTGACTCACCACACGTCCCACAACTCAATATTTTGCATCATAAATTTTATGTCTTAAATTGATGCATATTCATGCGAACCATCGTGCAATGCAAATCTTTCAATGATATGAATCAATTCGAAATTCATTTTCTTTACTATTGCCAAAAAACCTCATATTTTAACCTTGCTCTGCGTCAAATTTGCGTATATTGGGTTTTTTTGATGCGGCAACTCTGTATTGTGGATAGTGGAAATTTCCAGCGTATATCCATCTCTTTTATACTTAATATGTGGGGTTATGTTAATTAAAATTATTAACTATAATATTTTATGATTTTATTTTAATTCCATGAAATTCCCCATATAAAATTTTCCTTAGTGAAAAGCCGCTGTAATGTGATCTATAAAGTTCGCTGAGATATGCCGATGTCAAGTTTGGCATAAGTGACAGTTGTCAGTGATATTGTTTTGAGTTCTTCGTGGGATAATTTGTTATATTAATGGTAAGTTCAAGGTTTATTTTACTTAGTAATAGTAGCTAGGAGTCAATCAATGCAAATTCAATGCATTCGGATCGTATTTGGTTGACTCCAGCTCGAATGCCAAGGTTCCCGGAACCCTCCAAAGGACCCGCTTGGCTAACTTAGGGGATTCCTGGGAGACATGATAAATACATTATTATGTTCTTATATATGTGTTTTATTCACTTTATATGTTATTTATCCATGTTTTCTTTTTCATTTCAGATTTTCATATATGTGCAAGGTATTGGTCTCCAGGACCTAATTATCAAGGTAATTCATTTCAAATTTCAGCATTATTAATTATTTCATTTT
The DNA here is from genome assembly GCA_947538895.1 of Neoitamus cyanurus. NCBI lineage: Eukaryota > Metazoa > Arthropoda > Insecta > Diptera > Asilidae > Neoitamus > Neoitamus cyanurus. The sequence continues at coordinate 38,488,935 of OX384542.1, forward strand.
AGGGTTTGGCTGAACACAGTTTCTGTTGGAATATCTAGCACTCGGGCACATGAGTCCAGCGAAAAAATTCTTAGGAGATCCTTCTAAGGTATACTACTTGCCCCATCATGCAGTGTTCAAAAGGGACAGTACTACCACTAAGCTACGAGTAGTTTTCGATGGATCATGCAAAACTGAATCAGGAACAAGTCTTAATGATTTGCTGCACTCCGGCCAGAAATTACAGTGCGACTTAAGCCAGATTCTATTGAGATGGCGTAAGCATCGGTACGTATTCACGGCTGACATCGAAAAAATGTTTCGGCAATTAAATATGGCAGAAGAAGACAGGAACTATCAAAGGATACTATGGAGAGAAGATCCTTCCCAGCAAATTCAGGAATACACATTGAACACGGTTACTTACGGCACAGCACCAGCCACATATCTAGCGGTAAGAGCGCTAAAACAACTTGCTATAGATGAAGGTAATCAACTCCCCATTGCGAAAGAGGTATTAACAAAAGATTTTTACGTTGATGACATGCTTTCCGGTGCTGACACCAAGGCAGAAGCTTATCAACTCCAGGATCAAATTATTCATTTGTTAAAAGCAGGAGGTTTCAACTTGCGCAAATGGACATCCAATCACCACGAATTAATAAAAAATGTACCTCAAGACTTATTAGAAAAGGGAATATTGGAAATAACTGAGGATGATTCAGTTAAAACATTGGGATTAAACTGGAATCCCAGAAGAGACGAGTTTCAATTTATGATCAATCAGAAGGAAAGCAGTTCCGAACTCACAAAACGAGCACTATTATCGACAATCGCAACAATTTTTGACCCTCTAGGATGGTTGGCCCCAGTCACTATATCTGCAAAACTGATAATGCAATCACTTTGGAAGATAGGAACAGATTGGGATGAGCTCCTACCAAGTGAGATCACAAACTCATGGAAGAAAATTGAAACAGAAATGACGGAATTGCACAAAATTAAAATTCCTCGATGGATAAGCTATCGGAAAAATCAAGAAGTTCAAATTCATGGGTTCTGTGATGCCTCTGAAAAAGCATATGCTGCAGCACTATATATAAGGACAACTGACAGCAAGAACAAGGTTTATACAACGTTATTAACTGCAAAAACCAAGGTTGCTCCTTTAAAACAAAAAACCACGCTGCCCCGCTTAGAGCTATGCGGTGCTCTTCTTTTAGCACAACTAATTAAAACTGCCAAGACTTCATTAGAGATATCCTCTCCGGAAATCTTTGCTTGGTGCGACTCTGAAATAGTCCTCGCCTGGATATCAAAAAACCCTAGCAATTGGCACACCTTCGTTGGAAATCGTGTAAGTGAGATACATGATTTAGTAGGAAGAGAGATATGGAGACATGTCAAATCCGCTGAAAATCCTGCGGATCTTGCAACCAGAGGGATAAGTCCTAGCAAACTTGTGTCAAACAATCTCTGGTGGAAGGGACCGCTTTGGCTTACCAAATCACCGGAATCCTGGCCTTTAAAAAGACTTAATTTGATAACCAACAAAGAGGAGAGAAAAACAACGACAGTTTGTGCTATAACTGTCTCCTCTCCAGAAATTTTTAAATGTTCTTCATTAACGAGACAAGTCCGAGTGATCGCCTATGCCTTACGATTCGTCAACAATGCTAGACTGAACAAGGTAAACAGAAGAACAAGCTACCTATCCACAGAGGAACTACAGAAAGGGAAAGATTCCATTATAAAATTGGTACAGCTGGAAGAATTCTCAGAAGAAATCAATGCGCTCAACAAAAATCAACAGCTGAAGAAGAATAGCAAGTTGCTCTCACTTCATCCGTTTATAGATTCAAACGGCATTTTGAGAGTTGGGGGTAGGCTGGAAAAGTCACCCTTGCCAGTAGATGCAAGGCATCAAATACTTTTACCTCCAAAACATCATGTCACGAACCTCATAATCGATTACGCTCATCGACAAACGCTACATGGTGGTACACAGCTTACACTTAATTATCTAAGACAGACGTTTTGGGTTATAGATGCCAAAAGAGTAGTGCAGGGAAGAAACCACAAATGTATTACATGCTTTCGATATCGCCAAAATCATTCTCAGCAACTCATGGGCAACTATCCAGCAGTAAGAGTTACTCCATCCCCACCATTTTCAAGTACAGGAGTAGATTATGCAGGACCCTTCTTGACAAAGGCTTCAAAGGGGAGAGGCACTAAAACACTTAAGGGATACATAGCCATATTTGTATGTATGGTCACCAAGGCAATTCATTTAGAGCTTGTCAGCGATTTAACCACGGACTCCTTCCTCGCAGCATTCAGAAGATTTGTTTCCCGTCGAGGAATCTGCAAAGCAGTTTATAGCGACAATGGGACAAACTTTGTTGGCGCCAATAACAAATTAACCAGAGATCTACAACTTGCAATCTCCAGTGCGACCAAACAAGCAGCTGAAGCACTAGCGAATGACGGTACAGAGTGGAAATTCATTCCAGCAGTTAGTCCACACTTTGGAGGACTCTGGGAAGCCGGAGTCAAATCGGTCAAGGGACACTTAAGACGAATTTTGAGCGAAACGCTGCTCACTTATGAAGAATTCAGTACCGTCTTGAGTCAAGTAGAAGCCTGCTTAAATTCAAGACCTATTGGACAACATTCTAGTGACCCAAGAGACCTAGAGCCACTTACGCCTGGACATTTCTTGATAGGCAAGCCACTAATAGCACCCCCAGTTCCAGAAATTGAAGAAAAGGGGTTACATCAAAGATGGAAGCTGGTAGCGAAGCTTCAGCAGGACATTTGGAAAAGGTGGTCATTAGAATACCTATCCCTGCTTCAACAGAGAAGTAAGTGGAAAACGGAAAGGAAGAATCCAACAATTGGAGAATTAGTCCTCATCAAAGAGGATAACATGCCACCACAGAAATGGGCCTTGGGCCGAATTACAGAACTACATCCTGGAGATGACGGATTGGTGCGTGTTGTTTCTGTACAATTTAAGAATGGAATCAAGAAACGTCCTTTAACCAAGTTATGTCAACTGCCGCTTTCAATCTACAACGAAGAAGACACTAATCCCAGCACCAAACCTGTTACAACAATGACTGCTATCACACGGAAGCGAAATTCTCGCAGAATAGTTAATACAGAGCCCGAACTTTGGTCAAAACCAGAACACTTTGACCAAATTTGCACAACAAAGAGCAATACCTTAGCTGACAATAAGAAGAGAACAGGCACGCCCACAAACGAAAAAGGTAATAAAAAACGGAAAATTGCTCCATGCACCTGGGCAACGAAATTGCTGCACACAACCATTCTAATACTGTACTGGTTGACTGTAGCGTTCGCAAAGGACTTCGAGATCGTACAACCGAAATTGGGCTTCTTCGTGGAAAATCTAGGTAATGCTCAAATAAAAAGAGGCAATCTTAGGCTGCAGGTATCTCTTCCAAAGGATGAACTGATTAACGATCAAAAAAATATTGACATTACGTGGGATCAAGTTAAAAGTATGTGCGAGAGGACAAAAGCTCTTACTTACATAACTCGCTGCCAGACATATCTTGAGCACATATCTACAAGAAGACAGGATCTTCTCAGGGTTACTGATGAGGCTCGACAAAGGTTAGAGCACAATAACAGGAACAAAAGAGGCATCCTTGGCAGACTACTCACTTCAGTGTTCGGGGTAAACGATGAAGTTTACAGTGACATCGAGTCCCTACAGCATAATCAACAAGATATACTGCACTTTACAAATCAGCAAGTACTACTCCTAAATACCAAAATAAATCAGTCAAACTTTAGAACACTGGAATATTTAAAGCAAGTTGATGCCAGGATAGATGATGCTAGCTCAACAATTAGGGAGATGTCATCATATATCACAAGGGCAGATCACAACAGGCTAAACATAGAAATTATTTCCGCCTACCTGAGCGCAGAAGACTATTATGACGAGCTAAAGGAAAAATATGAGAAATGGCTGAGAGCACTGCATAATCATGGGAGTATATTGGACTTTGTGCACATCCGGGACATAAATGCAATCATACAAAATGTTTCTCAAAAACTGGGCACAAACTTCTTAATACTTCAAGTGCCTCAAACTCGGCTAGATGTTGAGGTCGAGAACAGTACAATGAACTTGTATGGATATCTCAATATAGTGGAAAGAACAATTTATAGCTTGATTCATGTTACTCCAACGCCACATAGGATCAAAGAAGACACATATGTGGTAGCTGATATACAATATTCGACTCTTGCGATCAACTTCAACCAACAAACATACTTCAGCTTAACAGGAGAAAAACTGAGATCATGTGCAGTAGACCATCACCTTCACTTCTGCACGCCAACAATTGTATACAACATAGAGGAAAGTCCATCTTGTGTCATTGACGAGCTTTATAATCGACATCCAAAAACTATGTGTAAAATGCACCAAGTGAAGGTCATGGGCATAGTCTGGAAGGCAATGGCAATGAAAAACTCCTGGCTTTACGTCACAAACGAAACGACAGTAATCGCTGTTATGTGTAAGGGTACCAGAACAGAAGCAGTACTCAACAGCACTGGAATAATTCATCTACATGATGACTGCCATGTAAAAACGAAGGAAGTGACTCTAAAAACCAACTTTGAAGAGTCGGTGGAGGTTCTAGGAACCCATATGAAGGAAATTCCACCTGAGGCCGCTGACATTACGCCACAGAATCCTCCATCAATACTGAAATCCAAGAGTCTTCTCCAATCAACCGAGCAACTTCTAGACTACAGCTTTGAACCAGAACTGCACGGACCTAATCTAAGGAAGGCGCTAATTCTGCATTCATCAGGCGTAGGAGCAACACTCATCACCTTCCTTCTTGCTATTCTTGGATGGAAGTACCGGCAGCAGCTCAAGGGTTTGGTACTCAGGCATAAGGCAAAAAATTCTCAGCCCAAGGTCGACAACCCACAAGAATCTCCTCAAACATCAATTGGACAACATTATCATCGGGTCCTGGCCCCCAGCCCCCCCCAGCATGTTCAGAACTGAACAATCTTATTATTATTTTGTAATTCTCAATTTGTAATTATTTTCCTAATTGTAACAAGTCAGTCATTACTTCATGTCACCTACTTGAAATTGCAGAAGTCAACATAAGCAATATTTGGTCTGACCGCAATTTCACATGAAGTAATGACCAGCTCACCTAATTAATCGCAACATATCTGATTAGTCGTAAGTTCTTATTGTTATAAATACCGAACGGTTTTGTTAAATAAATTCAGTATTCAAAGAACCTTTTGAGTATTCATTTACTTTGACCATCCGAGTCAAACAATACTTAACAAAAAGGAAATATAATAATTAAAAATAGAAGCACGGCACTCTATAAGAGCTTTGCTAAAAGCGAATGATTAACACTTCACTCAGTTTGATAGTTTCCTATTAAAATGATGTATCTCTCCCTTTTTTTCATTAGTTTTCCGTGTAATCTGTGACGTCATGCGTATGAAATTGGCTTAAGGGCATGGTAGTGTAAATACGGTAAAATCCTATATAGCGTCTTTCAATGAGGACGCTCGAATTTTAAATGTAAAGAAAAAGAAAATAAGTTGTGTGTGAGATACCCACTCCATTTTTATTTTATTTGAAAGAATATTTTATGGAATTAAGGGGGCTATTCTAGGTAAAAGATTTTTAGCAGATCTGCTAACCTGCTAATTTTAGAATAGCAGATGTCAAACAGAATCGGTATTCTGGATAGCAGATTTGTGGAGAATTGTTTGGGATAGCAGATCAAGCAAGCGGAGACTTGTCAGATTCAAAAATTTTATTATTTTGTTTTTTTAAGGAATGGGGAGAAATTCGTCTAGAATCGCTAGTAGACGAAGAGCAAATCTATCTATCTAAGAGATACGTTTAGAAATACATAGAAGTGCTGCTGTTCCAGCACGCTAACGATGGCCTCTTGCTTGTAAGACATGTCCAGTGTGTTTATTTAATTCCTTCAATATAAGTTTTTCTAGAAATTAAATCCTTGCTTTATTCATGGCTTTTCATTAGGAATTGCCTTATTTGTAATCGTCAGCTTTCAGAAAAATTCATGATACAGGCAGCTCTCCATAGTCACTGCTATCTAAGGTAATAAACTCGTCTGAATCCGTACTTTTAGAAGCTGTTACAATAAAGCTCTCAAAATTCACATAAATATTTATTAGTTTCAACATTTCTCCTATAAAAAAAAAACGGATCAAATCAACAGGGTCAGGGGCTCTCTGGTGTAGAAGGTCTTCGCTAGTCTAGTTTTGAATGTAATGAACTTCCAGGCGCTACGCTTCTTATCTGACGAGCTCATGAAGCCTCAGCCGCGCAGGCAGAATAGAAAGAAAAAGAGAATTCAAAGTGACCTTCATTTTCATGACTGGCCAGGGTTTTGGCGGCAAGCTGGAATAAAAGGAAGATATAAAATTTAGCTTAATAAGATTTCCTCTCACCTATATGACCAAAGCCCTAAACGTTCATTTTTGGCAAATGCCTCGGTTCTTATAAGCGATTTTAAGTACTTCTGAAGATTGTTTTTGGGCGGATTAACCATCTTGCCGAAACCAAGGCTAATTAAAGTTTTGGATAAATCCACACACTGTCTGCAGCCAAGAGTATCCATTCGCGTCCACCTTAATAAAGGCATTCGAGGGAATGCGAAAAGGGTCGCTGGCATCCCTTAACGACCGGAGGATTATTCTTTGATCTGAAATACTAAAATAAAAGAAATTAATACAAAAAGCACGTATCTTAGTATTTTATACTCACTTTTCGGTCCTTCGTGCTCTTTCTAAAACTGTTACTAACATAAAATTAATATTGATATCCATTTCATAAAAATTCCGCGACTTCAAACGAATTTAAAATGTCAACACCACCGTACCGTATTACAGCTGACACAACACAAGTAGCATTTAGCAGGTTAACAGCACCTCTGAGAGGAGCTGTTAACTTAATAGACTTTTAAGGTTAGAACCGTCTATTATCCTTTTAACCAGAATATCAAAATCTGTTAATTTAAGTCTCCATGCAAGTTAGCAGATCAGCTGTAGTTAGCAGCTGTCAGTTCTGCTATGCAGAATAGCAATTTCTGCTATCTGAGTAGATAGCAGGTTACCAGCTGTTAACTTTTACCTAGAATAGCCCCGTAAGTAAGGAATATAACGTAGTTCAAATGTCCGCCGCGGCTTTGCTTGATGGCGCGTATTTGGAAGTGGACTCAAATTTCGCCGAAAAAATCATCTTTAGCCAACGCTACCAGCAACCTTTGCTACATCTGAACGAGTATTTTCTACAGCAGGAAATATAGTAGGCTCCAGCAGAAGTTGCTTAAATCCCGATAACGTTAATATACTTGTATTTCTTTTCCACAATAAAGATTTAGTTTTCTCTAACTAACTGTAAATTGTAAGGAATTATAAAGTCTACAATTTATTAACTTGTATTTCTTACTTCTTAATGTATCAAGGCGACCTGTCGGGCGCCGGTGTTGATAAAAAAAGGCGCCTGACAAAGCATTATAACCCGAAGTTGAAATAATATTTTTAAGTAATTGCGATTATATGCGACGCTATTCGCATGTAAACGCATTAATAGGCCACGCCTACTCTCTCATTTGCTAAAGTCTCATATCAATTTCTGTTCTGAGCGATATGATCTAGGGTTGCCAGCGCCCCCAGTCTCCTAGTTTGTGTAATTAATGATTGAATGCTAATATCTCGGAAACCGTTGCTCGTAGGTAGGTATGTCAGAAAATTGGCGATATTGCATATCATAGGGCGCCCAAGTGGGGTATGCTGTGCGAGAATTTTTGCGATTTTCTAAGAATTTTTCACCGCTTCTGTCGGTGAAGGGTCCCGCAGGGGTGGGTTAGAAGGGTTTTGGTTAAGCATTCATTTAAGGAGAAAAGAAAGAAACGTCTTATGGGAGGGTGAGGTGAGCCGACGTTACGATACTTTGGTGTGGTCATTACGGCACGCTTTGCATACTATATTGTTCGCATTGCCTCATTTGTATGCAACCTCTATCCGACGTTTGTTCACAGATCGCATCGCGGCTATCGCAAGTAATAGGCCACGCCTACTCTCTCATTTGCTAAAGTCATCGCACCGAAGATTGAGAAGCGGACCTTCTGTATAATATGAGCTAGGGTTACCATACAAACGGTGGTATCTCTGGGCTCAGGGTTATGATTATATATGATTGATTTTCTCCGGGTTTGATACCTATTGATAGCATTGATGGCAAAACAAGATTTTCAAATTAGGTTTAGGTTCATTCAGACGACGTTTGTGTTATATCGCATTTGAACCAATCACGAAGTGAGTAATCGGACATTTTATGGGTGAGTACCCGAATAAACCTGCATTCAGAGATAAGTAAAATTTGCGATTTAATTAGCCAATTAGCCAAGTTTAATGTCATAAGTCGCTTCGATTATTTGCTCGTAGCATTGAAGTCGCTCAACATTGATGTTTCCTGTCCGGCGGCTTAATTACCAATATAAATAGGATTCCTTAAATTCCTTGCACTAAGGATAATATTGAGGATTTTGTGATTCGAATTCCCTTAACCCTTTAATACAAAGAATCTCTTTGGGATATTGCAATCTCCGGAAAACGTCACCCATTTCGGCAAAGTATTGCGCAATATAGTTACCATTGCGCAATGGCGCAGAATTTAGGCAGATATAGTGCGATTTTCTAAGAATTTTTAATCGCTGCAGCAGAATTTTTGGCCGCTTCTGAGAATTTCGATGTTAGGTTCAATTGCGTACGGTCTAGCCCAGAACACTCGTGCACGCATCTCACAAATTCCGCCCCCGCAATTCGCTCCCAGCATATTGGGTCCTCTATTTGGTTGGAGTCGTCCTAAATTATCCTGATTTGCACACTTTCCCGTAGCCGTTATAGATTCCTAGTAAAACAAGATTGTCTACGAATTTCGTGCCTCCTCCTTCACCTTTCAGACCACTTAACCAAAAAGTAAGAGGTCAGTTCACGCGTGTGTCAGTGACGTCATTATTTTCATATAAAACGAAACTAATTCCGCGTATACTTGCTTTATACGTGGTCTGGTAGGGTAGGGTGAGAAGGGTTTTGGCTAAGCATACATTTAAGGAGAAAAGAAAGAAACGTCTTATGGGAGGGTGAGGTGAGCCGACGTTGCGATACTTTGGTTTGGTGTCGTCATTACGGCACGCACTCTTTGCATAATGTTCTCCATCCGGCATCGCGGCTATCGCATGTAATAGGCCACGCCTACTCTCTCATTTGCTAAAGTCATCACACCGAAGATTGAGAAGCGGATCTTCTGTATAATATGAGCTAGGGTTACCAGCGTTTGTATCAAGAACTAGCCAATTAGCCAAGTTTAATGTCATAAGTCGCTTCGATTATTTGCTCGTAGCATTGAAGTCACGATGTTTGACATCGCCATCGCTCAACATTGATGTTTCGTGTCCGGCGGCCTAATTACCAATATAAGATTGTACCATATTCCTTAAATTCCTTGCACTAAGGATAATATTGAGGATTTTGTGATTCGAATCACCTTAATCCCTTAATACAAAGAATCTCTTTGGGATATTGCAATCTCTGGAAAAAGTCACCCATTTCGGTAAGATATTGCGCATTATGTATGTTTACTCTTGCGCAATGGCACAGAATTTAGGCAGATATAGTGTGATTTTCTAAAAAATTTTAATCGCTGCAGCAGAATTTTAGGCTCCCAAAGTCAAAGATCTCGGTGTTCCTCTAGATATAAAGTGGACCAAAATATTTGCAGCGTCCGAAGCATTACAAGAACTTTCAAAATTAGTAGGAAAAATATTATAAATTCCTATAAGTAATGCCTATGCAGACAAGATTTGAGGAATGTATGAACAGATGTTCGTGATCGAATGAAAGTAGAGCTTGTTAAAGCTGAACTTGTAAGCAAACTCAATTCTGATATGAGCTGTGAAGAATTTGAAAAATTTATTCGGCAACCAGAGCAAGTTCCACTTATATAAACTGCATTATCGAATGAAATTTGGTCTCCGGGTTTGTATCAAGATCTCCGAGCTCAGCGTTATGATAGATTTTCTCCGGGTTTGATACCTATTGATGGCAAAAAGGATTTTCAAATTAGGTTTAGGTTCACACGACGTTAGTGGCATTTGTAGTAGCATTTGGACCAATCACGAAGTGAGCAGTCGGACAATTTCTGGCAACTCTCATGTAAACTCTTCTTTATAGTATTCTCTCATTCTTTTCTTCGATTGGTTAAGAATAGGAAACGTTAGTAGAATATCTCACGCGGAATCGTTTACGAACACGTTTTAACAAGACTACACTAGTATCGCCCGCGTGCAATACTGATTATGTCGCCCTACGACTACATATGCTGAGTTTTGTTTAAAAAAGGCTATTTAATGTTTTCTTCATTATGGCGGGGAAAAAAGAAAAAATCTTAACGAAAATAAAACATTTATTTTGATTAGGTACTTAGTTATTTTTGTTTACTGAAGTGTAAAACCATATACTTAAATATTTATCTACAAAAATTTAACTCTTCTTGCCTTTATATTTGCTAAATCTTCTATCAACTTTCTTGTATCCAAGCTGTCTAAAATTTCATGTTCAATTGAAACTATAGCTAAATTACTTAGTCTTTGCTGGAGCGTTGTTGGCCTTAGATAGTTTTTGATAATTTTTAATTTTGAAAAGGATCTTTCACCAGTTGCAACTGAAACCAGCAGCGCTATTGCTGTGTTCCGAAATGTTGAAATTAAGTCATTGGTAAAAAGATATTGTAATAGGGTTTGTGGATCATTAGACTGGTTTTCTGCAAAATGCAACCCTAATGCAATGATTTCATTAAACAAATCAATACCGTCAATATCTGATTCACTACTTGAATCATCTTTAAGCTTCAGATTTAAATCTTTACAATGTTTCATTAACTCATCATTGGAGTAATTAAATAAATTAACGCTAAAAAAGCCAAATAAGTCGGTAAATGTTTTCAACTCCTCGAGTCTATCCTTTAAAGAAGTTATTATCTGATCTAGGATTCTAATATAAAACTCTACTCTATATTGGATTTAGGGGTCTACTAAAACTTCATCATTGTGTTCATATTGAAATTGTGTTGGTTCTCGTCTTGGAGCTCAGAAGAACTATTAACAAAATAATTGCAATTTAATGTGCGATGGTTACTGTTTATCCACCATGCGAATGCGTACAAGTACCTACCTAACCTACCAACTGAGAAATAAGCTCAGAGGGGATTCCCCTAACTTCGCCAGTCCTGCCTTTCATAGAGTACGGCTATGGATACTTGTATCGAATTTCGGGCGCCACCAAGTGGGGGCGGGCGGTTCCACTTGCGGACAGACGACGATCGGTATTGCATCTTAGTCTTAAAGGATGCCAATAGATGGCGATGTTAACTCTAAGATTGCGCGCCGCGCCGCACAGTGGGCCAAAACACCGAAAACCTGGCCAAAATATGAAAGCATCAATCAATTATCGCAAAATATTGTGTATATGGGTTTTTTGGGTCGCTGAATACGAATCTGGTAAAATTTTTTTAGAAAAAACTAAATGGTGACCTTGTAATTAAAAAAAACAAAAATCCACAATTTTTATTAATTTTTTTTATTGCATAAAGTGAATTTAGGTTAATAAAAAAACATTGTTTTTAAGTTATCAAACTCTATCATTGATTGAAATTCATGTTTAAAATGAAATATGTTAACTTTACAGTGAATTTATTCACTAAGTTTCTTACATTCGCGCCTATATTATATGATCAATGCCAAGGTAGCAAAGAGTAGCAGCTAAATTTTTGTGTGTTTACTAAAATGGGTTCAATAAACAACTTCTGGATGAGTTTGTCGCGGAGGAACGCGAAGGAAGTAACTCACTGCTTTTGAAACGTATAATTTTTATTACTGAAAAACAAAATATCTCTATTTTATGGCTCGGGGTCAATCTGCATATTAAGAAATGACTATGTTACTCAAATTTCTTCATTTTACTTACTTGCTAGAGCACATTCCATTTTGCAGAAATGAAAAATATGAATCTGTGGAGAAGCTTTGTTACGAACAATGCGCGCTCACTTTATTAATACAACAGCTGTTTGACGCGGTGAGCTGCGCACTCACACTACAAATGAATTCCTGACGCAGGTAGCGCCCTCATGCCCTTACCGACGGTCGTTTCTTGTACTAGGGATACTACTACAAAGTTTTGAATCGTTGAAACGTTGAAAAAAAAACTTCGATTAATGAGTTTTGGCCAGCTTTTTGGCGTTTTGGCCCACTGTGCGCCGGCCGGGTTTTTTTTCCATGCGATGACATTTCTTATGTTGTAGGTGGGGTGGCTATTTATTATGGCAATGAATTTGAATATTACGTGATGAGTCGCTCGATTTGCCGCCCCCTTGGTCGTCCCGCCCGCATGCAGTACACGCCTTGCACGCCCGCATACGGCGGGCCTGGATAAGAACTGCATGCTAGCCACAGCCACAGAATTCATGAAAACATATGTGAAAAAAGCGTTACCTGTATTCTTTTGTGCGCATTTTTTAACCTCTTCAACTCATTGGGTTTGCTGTATCCTAGAATATCATAGCCCCTCTGCGCAGTTTGGAACCCTTTTTAAAAAGTTTAAAATTCATACATCGAACACTTGGAATATCCACTTCGTATCTTCGTATAAATATCCCATCACCGGTCCCACGCACTGAGCTTTCTACCTTTAGAATTCCCACTGCTAGAACTAATATCCGCCTTTAATCCTTATCCTTTAGATTACAAAACAACCACAATGAACAATTTAATTCCATCTATCTTTTGCGCAATAATAGCCTTTTTTAGTACTTATACTAAGAGTTTGGCAGATGTACTAAGAATACATAGTCTCTGGGCACGCGGGCCGTTGAATCAGCTGCATGTTGTATTTCAGAATGGGTAAATGAGTTATAGTGTAAACATCAAAATAGCACATCACAAGAAGCTTTTACATAGCATAGTCACAGTGGATCCAAACATTTAATTTATTAAAATTGGGGACAGTTTGTGAACGTTTCAAAAGTTTTAAAAATGCCATGGAATAGGTAAACAAAAAATTAATTTTTTTATTTTTAGTACATTTGAATTATATGAAACCTTGTTTTTTAAACGGTATTTTTTACAGTAATATTTTTTTTGGCAAATTACCAAAAGGACGAAAATATTTCATTAAACAAAATTTATTGATCTATTATCATAATTAGTTACTGGTACTCTGAAGCATTTTCAAAGATACAACCATTTAATAAAATCAAGTAACCATAAACGCGGTATGTCATAAAATTATTTGAGTTGGGAATTAGTCGAAATTTAGTTTGTTTGACGTCTGCATCCTCAAAATTTTCCAGGAAGGATTTTTTTTACGCCATGGAGGAGTATCACAATCCTAGGGAAGTTATTTTGAAGCATTTCGAAACTGTATTCATAGTAGCACTTGGAATGTATCTGCATCTCAATCAAATTAGCATAATTGAACTGAAGTACTCCAAACTACCTGGTCTGCAGCCGAATAACGCGTCGGCGATATTTACATTTTCGGTGCTCAGTGTTCTAGCTGTCGTGCGTCCTTACTGGCCGGCAGTCCTAAAAAAGCCACCGCGATTTTTGCGACTTCTTTTGGAGCTTGCCTTAACTCTGTACTTAACTGACCTCATTCTGAGGCAAGTCTGGGTTCCAATGCTAAGAGCTCTCACCTATCTATGTGCCTTTCTCAGTCAGTACATGGTGATTGTCAACAGGGATTTACTCTATAACAAAATCCCTGAAATTTCGTCTTGGATCCGAGACGAATTTTTTTACATGATTAGAATGACTATAGCAATAACGGCCTTTTGTTTTATGACCGAAGTTACCGGCTTTGCAGAAATATTAAAGGATTTATTAAAGAAGATAAAAGGATGCGACATTGAAGAAACTGGCGGGCGTGGCGTACGAAAAATGGAATCCCGGTCAAGACAACTAATGCGCCACCTATCGGATAACGACAACAATACAACTGCACCGCCAAAACCAAAAAAGAAAAGGAAATCCAAGAGTCTAACGAGAAGGCGTCCACAAATACAATTCGATCACGATCCGGTGGATTACTACTGCTAACGTAGTAACAATTATGCTAGTTATGATAGTGTTTTCACTAATAATAAATAAAAATATTGGGAACTTACCTTTGCTGTCATGATAATTGCCGGCTTATGGAGTATAAAATTGTTCGCTGTTATTAAACACAACTTACTTGCCATTACACTGTTTGAAATTCCTCTAGAATACCTCAAATTAGAGCAGGAGAATAAACGATCTGAATTTCTGAAATTTTAAAATTAGTTAATGCTTGAACCTAGAGCTTTGCACCTTGCAAGTATTGTGATCCCGGATTGCAGGGAATTTTACAACATAGTTTATTGACAGAAATTTTTTTATTATAGCGTAAAGCGATTATTTTATATTATTATTTATTTAAAATAAGAACTTCCAGTGGAAAGTTGTCAAACTAAAAACAATTAACAGCCTTAGTTATAAACGTTGATTAAATTTGAAGAGCTCTTAAACAATTATTTAAAACAAGTTGTTACTTATGCAAACGTGATATAGCGTTAAACATTTGTTAATCAACACCCTTAATCAGTTGTCAAGCTAAACAGGGGTCTGAGGTTGTTTATGGGGTTATACGCAGTTAGAATTAGCAAAAAATGTCGGAATGTACATATATTTATGTATATTCTGTAAAAATTTTAAGCCAATGCAATAAATATTTACGGAGATATACCTAAATTTGTAAGGCCACTATGTGTAATTTTGACTATGTGTAAACTACTTCTGAAACTTTAAACGTGTTTTTCTCAAATCGGTATTTTCAAAGTCGGTGATCTCGATTTCTCAGAAATGGCTCAACCGATCGGTCTCAAATTTTTACACAATCTTCTTAGATATATTCCTCAGGTATTGAACGAAGGAATAAGATTTAAAAGAATTATCACTATTTTTTTTTAACAATTTTGAACGAAAATTTCAGTCAAAAACGAAAAATATTTTTCAAATAGACGCCATTTTGTCAAAAATCACAATTTTTATTATTCCTTCGTTCAATACCTGCATTATTTATTGATTTTGATAATCCAACCGCCGAAATGGAGATCACCGACAAGCGACTTTTTTAAGAGGTCGTTCGGGACATCATCTACAGGACCGCTGCACATTAATATTTTTACATGATCGACGCGCTGTTGTATTCTTAAAAGTAGGCTCTCTCGCAACTGCGTATAACCCCTTAAGCGGTATTTAACGCCTAAATAAAAGTCATGTTCATTCCTTTTAGTAAAAATGTATGGAATGGTAGGGAAACTAGGGATAAATACCGTAGTGTTATTATACGCGCTTGTCTGAGATGCCTTAAAGCACCCATCCAATTTTTCTCCAAATTATTTTTGCAGACATGTGATTCGTTTTGCAGTCCAACTGATTCTTAGTGTTATTTAAAATCCTTGCGATATCGCTTTCCTCCGGATAAGCCCACAAAATAAAAGATATATTTTGCATATATGTACAAATACATAATATATTATTAGTAAAATTGTAGACCTTTCCAGTCTTACCAGCTTATATGTATAGATTCGCTTAAATATATGACAATTCACAAAAAATAGTATTTTATTGTGGTTAATTTGCAAGCTTTCTTTGAGAGAGTCTGCTACGCCTTGGCCTTCTCCTCTTCTGGGAATTTACTGGGCACGTAACGTGTTGGGTAGTTATTCATCACTGTCCCGGTCTGGATCCTTTTCTAGCCGCTTTAGGATCTGCTGCTTCTCCACTAAAGTGTCAAACTCAGTCAGTACATCGTCCTTGTCTTCCGCAGTAAGCATTTCGGTTCCAATCTCGTCAATGCCAAAGAATATCTATCAACAAAAAGGGACACTCTAAACGCCTGAAAATGCTAACTAGTATGCAATGTCTGGAAAACACATCCAGAGAAATTTCCCATTAGCTAAAACATTAACGGACGAGTACCATCCTATTCCCGTAAGCAATTAACAGAGAGAACTATAGCCGGCAAAAATTTCTTACAGCATGTAAATTGTCAGATACAAAATGCAGCGGTTTTTTACTATGGAGTTTTCAGGCGATTTCTAACTCTTGCCATCTGAGTGCTATCTCTCCTCATGATCATAAAGCATGGGAACAATGCGAATGAAGAAGGGGGGGAGGCAGGTAGCGCACACGTAGTTGATATATATGTACGTATGCGGTTGCTCTCATTTTTTCACAGTGCACTTTCAGGCGATTTCTACCGATTCTCAGCGACTGTGTGCGTCGTTAGAGAGCCAGTGTAGGATGGTGTTATTTTGTTACGAGATTTGTGTTGACTTGAAAAGTTCGGAACATTTTAAAATGCAATTACGTAAATAGCTGCTCTTTTGTTTTAAAAATGATGGGTGCAAATCATTTAAGGCGTTTGGTGTGTGGCTTTCCGAGGGACAATTATCAGGAAATGAGTTTTGAGTTTCAAATTTGATGGAGACTTTGAAGCTAGGTAGCTCTTGTGTTTGGCGGGTGTGAGGTTCATAGTATTGATGGGGGCGAAGGAGAAATGGCTGATGAAAAACTTCCGAATCCAAAGTGCATCAGCAAGTCGTGGGTATCCTTTTAGAAACAGCTGGGTGGCCATCGAACTGAGCGCCATTAGCCTTATGAAGTTTCTGCAGTCTTTGGTTCCAGTCATTTGCAGTCCATAAGATCCCAAATTTGCCGATGGATTTAAGACTTTAATAAGAGAGAGAATAACAGGCTATCGGAAATTTTCCGAGCACGTTGTTTAAATTTGCTCAGTCCGGTCCGTCCGTCTGTAAATACTTTTCTATCTCTAGATTGAAACAACTTTCTTTTTTAAATACGGGCGACTACTTATTTAATTATGAACCTATGTTTTCAAAGATTCCTATAACGTCGAGTAATTCTCTTCAAAAATCGTCGTCGGCATCGACAGAGTCTATGACCTCTTGAATGCATTGTGATGAGGTATGTAATAAATGGAAGAAAAACGTCATGCGACACTTTTAATGGAAATAGTTTTTCAACTTTTGAGGGTCAATTAATACAACATTACAAAATAAATAATCGACTTGAAAACAAATACCGGAGGGACTTGGACGAAATAATTGTACAGGGTATTGATAGTAAAAGAGCACATTGCTGCGCCTAGATATTTAAGAAAAAATTGCAGAAGAAATTGCAACATTTTTTCCCACTGAAAATCTGGTTAATGTTATTATTTTTTTGTAGATTTTCTCTAAAATTAATTATTTAGGAGTTTTATTTTGTACATATTCCAAAAAAGAGACCGGGAGGTATTTTATAAAATTTATCTGTTTTGTCCACATGTAAAAATCATTGCATATGAAAGGAATTATGCGAGTTATGAAATAGGAAATACTTTAGAAGAATTAATTCTCTTTGAAACAAATACAAGATATTAACATACCGCCGACAACTTGCAATACTACTTCTTCAGGAAAAATATTTATAAGAAAAAAGGTGATTTTTTAAGTAACTATAATACATACTTATATACACATGTAAATGAATTATGTATTTTAAGAAATTGTGATTGATAATGTAATATACTTTCTAAAATACCTACGTAATGAACAATATCTACTATTTCTTTGCTTGATTTAAAAGATCGTTTTCCTACTGAATGAAATCCCATAAGTTAAATTCGATGGTTTTGAGCTTCACCGTTATAGTGTATTAATTTGGTATCTTTGAATTGAATTAAGCCCCTCATATTACAAAAGTGTAATCTTTTCGAAAATTCGGGTAAACAAGTTAGCAAAATATCGCGGGGTGAGTTCGGAAAATTAATATTCTATTAAGAATTATTTGATTTAAATTAATGGAGTAGTCACGTTATTTAAGCATGCAAATTTCTTTGAATTTCGACCCAATTTATAAAATTTACCAACTCTATTTGGTAAAATCTACGAATTGCATTTTAATTTCTTCGATATGTTTTCGTCAAAACTATTATACAAAAAAATCTTCCTATAATTTAATGGAAATATTTTCGTACCGATTAGAATGCACTCGTATTGAACTCAATTTTTCGTTGTAGTGACTGTAGTTTTTCGTTACTGATATTAAACTTTTTTCTCAGTGTATCTATACGTCTATAGAAATAAAATACGGCTATTATATATCCACGTTTCAAATTAAACTTTTGAGGCCCGAAGATGAATCCTAATTTTTTCGATCTTTTAAAAAATTCAGTAAATGAAGGTGAATTGCCCGAAAAAATAAGAATATAAATTGATCAATCTATAAAAATTTTAAATGCGAAACCGTCTTTTTTTGGAAGTCTGCATTATATTAGCGTTGCATGCTTCCCGTTAAACGTTTTATATAGCATGGCATCGCTTTGCCTACAAGTGGATATTGTGCCCTTCGTAGATGTGCACAACGAACTGTAACAGCACCCAGCCAGAAAGTGGGGTTGGGAAGAAATTGATTAAGAACATCACCTCGAAAAGCGCACTTAAATTGTCTGGCACATTTGTAGGCACGTTTTTCTCGTACCTGCCGCTATTGGCGAGCCTAATGCGCCAATTTATGTCAGTGGCGGTGGTGGCTCCTTCTGAAACATCTTTCCGCAACTGCCTCCTTACAGTAGAATCGGATCCTTTTTCTATGGCGAAGTGTCGTGGAATCTAAATGTGGCTTTCGCGTGTATAAGCTGGTTTACACGCTGATGCAGACGAGCTGACACAAATAGTAAAACGAGAGCCTCCAAATAGACATGTTCCCGGTTTCTCGAAGAGGATTGCAATGAATTTATTTTAATTGATAAAAAGAGTTATTTTACACAACCAGTTTTCTTCACTTTGGTCTGATGTAACTGTAATAACGCGGAGGAGTGTGGTTGCCAAATATCCAAATGTTATATGTATGCCTCTAAGCATTTCGTGTTCTATGTCCTCAAAAAACTTGCAGAGGGAGTATCCAGGTAACACGTGATTTCGTTTATTTCCCGAAATATGTCCAGTATCAGTGCTTCAAAGTATAAAAATGTCTTTTTGTGCTTTAAGTGTTAAATTCCCAGAGGCCCAGTGAAATAATAATGTGTTTGCCGTGCCAAAGTGCTCCTCAAGGGACGTAATGAAGTGCTTCATGAATTTCGACTATAACTTCTCTCCAGGTGTTAAGTGATTTTTCTTTAAATACTCTTCTTCTCTGCTTGGATATAATATTTTGTAGGATTAGTGCAATTCTTTTAAGGTAAGCTATATCGACTATTGTGTGTAAATATCTACAATTATGTTTGTACCTATAGTAACCGTCACTCATGGGGCTTTAGCGGACGCGCTTTGGTAATGTTTACGATAGTGTCACCTAAGAGCTTTTTATTTTGTTATGAACCCACCGCTTTGCACCTATACACTTCTAGCAGGTGAGAGTACACGGGGGCTCGTTGAACCATGCCAAATTTCTGGATACGACCTATTTATCCACTTTGGTATCGGATTTTCATTACTAGAAGTTATTATTGTCTGCCTGCGAGAATATCTTCATATAAAACTTCTCCCTTGGAGGTACTTTTAGCATGTGACTCCTATAGAGGTATTTGTTCAGCTGGTTTTGCAGATCTACAATACTACAATAGTTTTAGTGAAGATTTGAGCTTCTTTTTTCAAAGTAAAAATTTTAAACTTGTAAATATAATGATGGTTTGTAAAACTGAATTTAGTGGAAACGCTTCCTTTTGCAAATGAAACAAGAAATAAACCTAGAATACATTAATTAAATATAATCACAGATAAGTAATATAAATGCCCAGCCACTGTGTTAAAAATACGACCCAATGCAACATTTCCGCCAGCCAAGTTTTCGGCTCTCTAACCAAGTGATGTTGCGGAACAAATGAATCTTGCAAATCCTTGCTGGAGCCTTTGCACTTGGCCACTTGGTCGAGCGTCAGACCACGAAGGCAGCGAAAAGTTTGTAGGCACCGACCTAAACGAAGGTGAGGCATGAGGGAATTTCAATCAGCACCAGACATTGTGGGGTGGGGTTCCAAGATGTTGAGAGATTCTAGGAATGAGCGCCGGTGAAAATACGAAAACTCGGAAGGAATTTTACTTGATGACGACGATGCACGGGAGGATTTTAAAAGCAATATTTAAGAATTTTGTACGCTGTGATAATTAATGGATTTATCCAGGCAGATTTTTCAATTTTGTATTTGGCTGTTCTGCTTTTCTTTTAGGTGATTCACGTACACTTATTTGAATTCATTTTCATTGAGGTACACGTACTTTAATTAATTTGGTGGGTTTAATATTTTTTTAAGCAAATACGCGTGGTTCCGCATTTAATCGAAACAAATTACTAGAATATCAGCCCACATTATTGGAAATGGGAGTATGATTGGAGAAGGTTCTTCTAAATTTTAGAGAGAGAGATTTATTTCGTTGCGGCAATCCGGCGTGAGAGAAAGAGCCGGACTCAAAATGCTTTAAGCTCTCAAGCTCGCGATGCTGCGTTTGTCGTTGTCGGATTTTATGGGGCCTGCCTTCATGTGTTCCTCTGTTCTGTGGTCGAGGGTCAGGCCACGAGAGCAGCGAAGAGTTTGTTGGCACCGACCTAAACGAAGGTGGGGCGTGAGGGAATTAAATTGTTCAACCGGCACCAACCCATGTGGGCTGGGGTTCCAAGATGCTGAGAGATTCTAGGAATGAGCGCAGGTAAACATACGAAAACTCGAAAGCAAATTCGTAGAATTTGACAACGAAAACGCACATGTTGATTTTATAAGCAATATTTAAGAATTTTGTATGCTGTGATAATTAATTGATTCATCCAGGCAGATTTTTCAATTTTGTATTTTGTTGTTCAGCAGGTGATTTGCGTACACCTATTTGAATTGAATTTCATTTAGGTACATACTTTAATGAATTTGCTGGGTTTAATATTTTTTAAAGCAAATACGCGTGGTACCGCATTTAACAGAAAAAATTACGATAATATCAGCCCACATTATTGAAAATAGCAGTATGATTGAAATTATACAATAAATATGTATATAAGATTAGGGTTATAGGCCAGTGAAATTAGTTGCAGCCAAATATAAAATTGATAAATCAGCCTGATCACAGAGTACAAAATTCTTAAATATTGCTTACCAAATCAACTCGCCGTCGCCGTCTTCAACTAAAATTCTACGAATTTTTCCCCCCCCCCCCCAGTTTTCGTATTTTTACCCGTGCTCATTCGTAGAATAGCCCTGACTATAATAGCCTTAAGACTCTCTAAGATTTGCTGTCAAATTTCCCTAAGATTGGTTAAGTTTCTGTCGAATCTTAACGAATCTTAAGCTCAACTATAATCGTCTTAATGTATTTTTGACACTTGCAAAAAGTGAGTTCTCAGTGGTATAAAACTAGTTGTGCACAATGTCCGCACATTTTAATGAAGAGCCACCAACCAATTTGTACACAGACGTCATTTTTGTCAAGTTCCTTTAAGATTTGTACGCTCCGGACCGTACCTTTAAGACTTGCCGAAAGATTTCGAAAGTTAACGAAAGATTGGATAAGACTATTATAGCTGTCAGTGTGGCACTTCATATGATCGTACAAAATCTTAAGCAGTCTTAAGATCTCGTAAGACTATTATAGCATAGACAAATAACATATAGATTTCCATTCTGGTCCTAAAGCTCAATCCATTGAGCTTTCAATTTGGTAGCCTGATGTCGCCTGATCTTACTAACACATCCCTAACATGGCTCGACATATCATTTCGGGAGAGAGAGAAAATTGTTCGTTTAGCTCACGTCCGGGCAAAATCGGATCCCGAGTGCTCCGAGTGCAAGCGAAAAATATTTCTTTATCTCCTCATTGCCTCCTGCAAGTGCAAGTGAGAAATGCATAGTCCTGTCCTGAATCAGTGATGGTGGACATGTACTCTACTCACTCCTCATTGCGTTAATGGAGCGACCCGAAATTCATTCAGGCCCGGCTCTATAGCTCAGCACGCCCACGCGGGCAGCTGGGAGCATGGATTCTGCGGTGGCGTGGCGGCGACATATCTCTTCCTCTTCTCTCGAGTCTCAGCCGTCCGTTAGCCCCTGCAATTCGTCTGTTTGGAGTTCGCCTAAACCATGCCGATTTGCACACTTTCCCGTAGCCGTTATAGATTCCTAGTAAAACAACATTTTTTCTACGAATTTCGTGCCTCCTACTTCATATTTCCGACCTTTTGACCAAAAAATAAGAGGCCCGTGAGAAACGTATTTATTCTATCAGGCTAATAATTCCTAGAACAATCTTTTTTTGCAAAAGTCTCAATTGGGCTAGTGAGCGGGCTCAATATAAAAATTGAAAAAGAGGCAATGTTCTGAATTGAGAAATATTCTAAATATTTATCTCACGCACACAAACTTAAAGGAAGTTGAACTAGATGAGCTTTCCGCTCAGATTTGTTTTCATAGGAACAAATTTTGCTATGAGATTGGATATCTATCTATTATTTGTCTATGATTATAGTCAGGTCTAATCTCTCGGTATCTAGGAACCCCAGCCCACAATGGCTAGTGTCGATTAAAACATTGAAATTCCCTCACGCCTCAACTTCATTTTGGTCGCTGCCAATAAACTCTTCGCTACTCTCGTGGCGTGACGCTCGACCAAGTGGCGAAGTGAAAAGACTCCAGGAAAGAATTGCGAAAAGTTGCATTGGGTCGGAATTTTAACACAGTGGCTGGGCATCTGTATTACTTATCTGTGCTAATACATAATACTGAGTCTACACAAGCTATAATTTTGAAAACATTAACATATCGGAAAAATTAAACTGCGTATAAAGTGTTATCTGACCGACATGAACGTCAAAAGTTGCAACTCATGGTGCTGGATGTTTTAACTTAAATTATTAGTAAAGTTTACTAATAGTTAAAAAGTTCTTAGCGGATGTTTGCTTTACAACTTTCTCTTCCACAAAAATGTTTGGTACATTTTACAATTTAGCTAGGAGTAGGTACGTACAAAAATGAATGTTCCAAAGTAATTGTTGCTCATTGTTTTGTATAATTTTAAAAACAATTTTTTTTGCTACTATTACTTTGCAGTTAGAAATATAATATTCTGCCTATTAAAAACGGGAAATTAATTGGGTAAAATTAAAAACCTTGTATCCTCTTTCTTTTTTTTTCCAAATAAGCATTTTTATTTAGGCTGACTCCACATATTTTCTTAATGATAAATAATCCATGCTAATAAATGGTGTACGAATGGATTTATATCTGGTAAATATATTATAGTACTTTCCCCCAATTAACTTACAACTTCCAACAGAATATTTGGCAAATATATTATAGAAGTCTTCC
Organism: Neoitamus cyanurus; assembly: GCA_947538895.1. Taxonomy (NCBI): domain Eukaryota; kingdom Metazoa; phylum Arthropoda; class Insecta; order Diptera; family Asilidae; genus Neoitamus; species Neoitamus cyanurus. The sequence continues at coordinate 38,512,410 of OX384542.1, forward strand.
TTAAACAATTTACCAGTTTTATAGTATTTTTGTATACCGTCCCTGATGGTTGCGATTCTCTCCTCGTTGTCGTCGTTTATAGTTTTAATCACCAATGCAACTGCTGCACAATCTGCACGTGATTCTGGTAGACACTGTCCTCCTGGTTGACAGCTGCAATTGATGATTTGCAATACGCGGGCCGGATCCATTGTTTCATCAATACTCTTTATTTCACTGAATAATTCTGGTAATTTCGAATATCGGAATATATCTGCAGCTAAGGGTGTCAACAAATTTACGGGCTTGGTAGGGTTAAGATTTGCCCTTTCAATTATACTTGCGAATGTTACCAATGCAAGAAAGCTCGCTTGTTTAAGGGTGAGTGTTAGCGTATCATTTGTACATTTCATTTCGCATTCATCTTTGCATACAACAATTAATTTTTGAGCAAATTGGAAACGCCACTCATTTTCAATATTGCCTTGCATTCTTGATTTAGGACCAATTTCGAAAATAATTTCGTAGCAAAATTCAGTGGCCAGTGGACAATTACTCATTTCGAAATCGGGGCAAAAATTCTTAAACATTATTTTCAATTTCTGCAAGTCTTCTTCATCGCTAAGTTTCCGGAAAAATCCATCAAATGAGAGTCCACTCATTTTCAACGTCACAATATCAGTCGAATCGGACATTTTTACTTCTCAGCTAATATTATATAAAATAAATAAAATAATGTGATAGTATATTTTCTGCAATATATGTACAACGAAATTTATTTTTAAATAATCAATGATTAAGGGGCATAAAAGCACAGAGCACAATAGACCTTATATGTGTAGCGCTGCTTTCGAGAGGCACCACAGAGCTTATACGACCCGCTTATGAAGCTAATGAAATTGATTTAGCTGCACTATTAATCCTCAAAGAAAGCACAAAGTTACAAAACACCCTTTACTGGGATATTTTTTTTTCGGATTCAAATTTTTTTAGCATTTTTTCTTCCATATCTCGGACTAGGACTTTTTGTAGCTTTCATTAACATTTCTTTTAAAGACTGTGCAACTTATCGATCTTAATAGAGTCCCATGTAATTAGCAGATGTAACTAGTAGAAGTCCATTTGAAGTTAACATATTTCAATTGAGTGAACGTACGATCGGCCATTTTACCTGAATACAATGAGGTTGGCATTAAAAAGTCATAACAGAAAATGAAAATGATTTTTCCATGAATATATGTATGCAGAAGCGACGTATTCGGAGTTGAAAATCTACATAGGTATTCATTACCCTTATTTTTTAATATGTCCAAATTAATGCCTGTTGCATTTACCTCTATGAAAATTGATCTTTACGAAAAAAATATAATATAATAGTTTAGAAGATTTTGATAATTCCTTGCTCCGAATCACGGCTGGAATCAATTAGTAGGTCTGTCTGTCTGGTAACTTTTGGGTAAAATTTTCTTGAGTAAAAAAATCTGATGAACAGTTTCTTATGGTAGTGGGGATATAGACCAAAGTTACCATACGACCTCAAAGAAAGAAAGAGTAAACTCTGAAAATCTTGTCGGTGTGTGAAACTTTCCATATCATATGACATATTATAGGCATGGCAAGCTGTCGGTGATTTTACCCAATTTATGGTACTGGTGTTCTGCGGCATGAGTAAAATCTGGTGAAAATGGGTAAAGAGAGAAAGTCCTCTCAGCATGTATCAAAGTACGCGACCAACATCAAGTAAGTTCAAACGTTTTCAATTGTCAATTGGCCAATTAACGTAAAAGGGTTTCTTTGAAGTGCATAGGAAAGGCCAACTAGCTAGAAGAAAGTTTTCGCTTGAATTTGGGTACGCGAACAAACCTCATGTTTACCTGTTTTCCTTTTAAGAAGACTTTAGAGTTACCAGACAGACCTAATATCTCACCAGCAAGCGAAGATTTTCAAATTGTATTGTATTGTATATGCATATGTATACGCAGAATAGTTACAGCAGCGAAAAAAATCCGAAAATGCGCTGATATGTAATAATGACGTCATCAATAAGACCTAGTTTTTAATATCAAATCATTCAAATTTCTTGGAAATACGAAATTTTAAAGTGTCTGACGTGCACATATATGCCTCCTTAATCTTTCAGTACTCTTAACCGAAAGTGATTTTCTTAAGAAAAATTTAAAATATATCTACCTGTTTTACTTTCTGTTATATAAGGGATGTGCGCTGTCCTCAATTTCGCAATCACAAGATGTTAAAATTTAACTGCTGCAGACTGCTGAAAAAACAGAAAAATGATAGTTTGTACACTTTGATATAAAACATACTTTTAATAAATGCGCCTATCTGTGCACTAGTTTAAATCAAACCTGGATTCATAATTTTTACTGCTTTTATCACGAATTAAAATTTTTATCACTATTGGGAATGATTTTCCATTTAAAAATGATGTGATCACACTTCGGTCTTCAGGACACTTCCAAACTGTTTGCCTTGCTTTGCAACTATGCTAAACCGAGCCAAAGAATATCTAATAACACTCGCGACGTTTTCCCTTATCTTTTAGTGACCTTGGGTAACCGGACCAGACGTTTTATTTTGTTGGAAATAGATAGATATAAACAAGTAATATGTAAGAGCAAGACAAAAATTAGAGGGGAAGTGGTGAGAAAATTGAAACACTTCTACAGAGTGCATTATTTTATTTTGAACAATTTCTATTTTCCAGCAAGGTACAAAACGTATTTCCTGATAATTGTCCCTTGCAAAGCCACATACCAAACGTCTTATATTATGATGTGTACCTATCATTTTTAAAACGAAAGAGTAGCTATTTACTTAATCGCATTTTAAAATGTTCCGAACTTTTCAGGTCAAGGCAAATCTCGCAACAAAATAACACCACCCTACACTGGCTATCTAGCCGCTTGAGCGCCGCACAAAGTCGCTGAGAATCGGTAGAAATCGCCTGAAAGTGCACTGTGAAAAAATGAGAGCAACCGCGTACGTATATATCAACTACGTGTGCGCTACCTGCGTTCCCCCTTCTTTATTCGAATTGCTCCTATGCTTTATGATCACGAGGAGAGTAAGTAATACAGATGATCAGACGAATAGGCAAGAAAAAGGCAAAGTTGCCGAATTGCCTCTTACATAGGCACATGTATATAGATACAATTTGGTCGAAATCCGCAGCTGAAAATGTTTAAACATTATAAATCTTAGCTGGGGCTTCCGTACTTGGCCACTTGGTCGAGGGTCAGGCCACGAGAGCAGCGAAGAGTTCTTTGACACCGACCTAAACGAAGGTGAGGCATGAGGGAATTAAATTTTTTAACCGACACCAGCCATTGTGGGGTGGGGTTCCAAGATGCTGAGAGATTCTAGGAATGAGCGCAGGTAAACATACGAAAACTCGAAAGCAAATTCGTAGAATTTGACAACGAAAACGCACATGTTGATTTTATAAGCAATATTTAAGAATTTTGTATGCTGTGATAATTAATTGATTCATCCAGGCAGATTTTTCAATTTTGTATTTTGTTGTTCAGCTTTTCTTTTAGGTGATTTGCGTACACCTATTTGAATTGAATTTCATTTAGGTACATACTTTAATGAATTTGCTGGGTTTAATATTTTTTAAAGCAAATACGCGTGGTACCGCATTTAACAGAAAAAATTACGATAATATCAGCCCACATTATTGAAAATAGCAGTATGATTGAAATTATACAATAAATATGTATATAAGATTAGGGTTATAGGCCAGTGAAATTAGTTGCAGCCAAATATAAAATTGATAAATCAGCCTGATCACAGAGTACAAAATTCTTAAATATTGCTTATCAAATCAATCTGCCCGTCGCCGTCTTCAACTAAAATTCTACGAATTTCCCCCCCCCCCCCCCCCCAGTTTTCGTATTTTTACCCGTGCTCATTCGTAGAATAGCCCTGACTATAATAGCCTTAAGACTCTCTAAGATTTGACAATTTGTACACAAACGTCACTTTTGTCAAGTTCCTTTAAGATTTGTACGCTCCGGACCGTACCTTTAAGACTTGCCGAAAGATTTCGAAAAGATTTCGCAAGTTAACGAAAGATTGGATAAGACTATTATAGCTGTCAGTGTGGCACTTCATATGATCGTACAAAATCTTAAGCAGTCTTAAGATCTCGTAAGACTATTATAGTCAGGTCTAATCTCTCGGTATCTAGGAACCCCAGCCCACAATGGCTGGTGTCGATTAAAACATTGAAATTCCCTCACGCCTCAACTTCGTTTTGGTCGGTGCCAATAAACTCTTCGCTGCTCTCGTGGCGTGACGCTCGACCAAGTGGCGAAGTGAAAAGGCTCCAGGAAAGAATTGCAGAATTCATTTGCCTCGCAACCTAACTTGGCTAGCGAAAAGTTGCATTGGGTCGGAATTTTAACACAGTGGCTGGGCATCTGTATTACTTATCTGTGCTAATACATAATACTGAGTCTACACAAGCTATAATTTTGAAAACATTAACATATCGGAAAAATTAAACTGCGTATAAAGTGTTATCTGACCGACATGAACGTCAAAAGTTGCAACTCATGGTGCTGGATGTTTTAACTTAAATTATTAGTAAAGTTCACTAATAGTTAAAAAGTTCTTAGCGGATGTTTGCTTTACAACTTTCTCTTCCACAAAAATGTTTTGTACATAATTTAGCTACGAGAAGGTACGTACAAAAATGAATGTTTCAAAGTAATTGTTGCTCATGTCAAACAATTTTTTTTGCTACTGTTACTTTGCAGTTAGAAATATAATATTCTGCCTATTAAAAACGGGAAATTAATTGGGTAAAATTAATAAACCTTGTATCCTCTTTCTTTCTTTTTCCAAATAAGCATGCCGTCAAACGCTAAACCTTGGATACCAAGTTTGATATGTAAAAGTTGTGTTGAATCTTTGCGACTGTGGGCAAATAAAATAAGACCGACTTTTAAGTACAAAGCTCCTATGATTTGGCGTGAACCATCCAACCATCATGACGACTGTTATTGCTGTGTAACGAAAATCATAGGAATAAACCATAAAAATTGCTCTAAGTGGATATATCCAAACTTAAAATCTGCCACAAGACCAGTCTTGAGTATTAGTGACACATCAACACCACAGCAGCCATGTACATCTTCGGAAAACTCAGGCCAGTGCAGCGGACAAACCAAAAACGACGACAGTGGTAGCGACAGTGATTTTGATTGCTACGGTAGTCCCCGACCACTAAATCAAGATGATCTAAATGACTTGATCAGGGACCTTGGACTGTCTAAAACGGCATCAGAAATTTTAGCTTCCCGATTGAAAGAAAGAAATTTGTTGACCAGAGAAACGAAGATATCGTACTACCGTAACAGGGAAAAGGATTTACTTCCTTTCTTTACTCAAAAAGATAATTTTGTGTTTTGTACTGATATTCCGGGCCTAATGACTGCAATGGGATTAAAAGAGTATAATCCAAATCAGTGGCGGTTGTTCATTGATTCGTCAAAACGAAGTTTGAAATGTGTACTTTTACATAATGGTAACAAACTTGGTTCCTTACCTATTGCTCATTCTACAAAGGTTAAAGCAGAATATCCTGCAATATCTTTAGTTCTCGACAAAATTAAGTACAAGGAACATAAATGGGTTGTATGTGTTGATTTGAAAATGGTAAATTTTCTCCTGGGGCAACAAAGTGGCTACACAAAATATCCCTGTTCCCTATGTTTATGGGACAGCCGAGCTAAAGCTGAGCACTGGACAAAAAGAGACTGGCCTTCTAGGGAGGCTTTGATTCCCGGTAAGCAAAATGTAATTAATGCTCCATTAGTATCCAGAGACCGAATTATATTGCCTCCTTTGCATATAAAACTGGGGTTGATAAAATAGTTCGTAAAAGCTCTTAACAAAGATGGCGAATGTTTCAAATACATTGTAAAAGTGTTTCCAAAATTGAGTAGAAAATCAAAGGTGGTATTTTCGATGGCCCACAAATCAGGAAGTTGATAGATGATAAAAATTTCATCAACCATATGACAGCTGTTGAGAAATGTGCATGGGAAGAGTTTGTTTGGGTAGTGAGGAATTTTTTGGGCAATAGGAAGTCTGACGGCTACATTCAGCACGTTGAACAGTTGCTGATACACATCCAGCGGCTTGGATGCAACATGAGTATTAAGCTTCACTACCTTCACAGCCATCTAGACTATTTTCCTGAAAATCTCGGTGACCTAACCGAGGAACAAGGAGAGCGCTTTCACCAGGATATTCGCACTATGGAGGAGAGGTATCAGGGGTACTGGAATGAACATATGATGGCTGATTATTGTTGGAGCATTCAAAATAGTACTCATAATACATCTCACTCTAGAAAATCCAAAAAAAGGAAATTTTATTCGGAATAAATATATTTAATAAATTTTTTAAACTTAAACTATGTGCATTTTCAATGAAAAACCCTGTCACTTCATAACTCCAAAACTAGAGCTGCTACATAAAAACGGCATATATTTTCGAAATCAGCATGGAAAAACTATTCAGATTCATGTAAAAAATCTCATGCAACAGACATGCTGTTGTCCAGTGTAATCCATGCCAATAAATGGTGTACAAATGGATTTATATCTGGAAAATATATTATAGTACTTTCCCCCAATTAACTTACAACTTCCAACAGAATATTTGGCAAATATATTAAAGAAGTCTTCCTTAAACAATTTACCAGTTTTATAGTATTTTTCTATACCGTCCCTGATGGTTGCGATTCTCTCCTTGTAGTCGTCGTTTATAGTTTTAATTACCAATGCAACTGCTGCACAATCTGCACGTGATTGTGGTAGACACTGCCCTCCTGGTTGACAGCTGCATAAAACGTCAGAGATGCTCAGAGGTGGAGAAAAACAGTTCGCTTACAGTGTTCAACTGGCCACGTTATCCGTGTAGTGCAGGCAGTTTTTCCTATGGTACATATTTTGAAAAACCCACCTGCTTGGTACACTAAAATTTGCGCGCGAAAACTGAATTTATTATGTTCTTGCCGAAAAGCCGATTAAAATTCAAAATTTCAATTTTAACAATGTTTTATTTCACTACTCCAATCAATTATAAAAAGTAAAGTTGAACCATCCACTTGTCCCACAGCCGAAAATAGAAGTAAGCTAACTCAAAAATCTCTATGTACGAGTGCCCAACCAAAATCCGAGAAAAGTTGCCGAATAACTTCCACGTAATACCCTTCTAGAATAGTATAAAAATAATGGGACTTTGTGAGATGGCGTTTACAATACGTACGCAATTTATTTATTTTTATTTTGCATTACTTGTTGATGCTACCGTCTTTGGGCTACTATTGTTGACAGCAAGAAATGTCAATTAAAAGTAATGGAGTGAGTCGTGATAAGCTAGTACGTAAGTAAATAATATCATAATTCAATTTTGATTAAATTTATACATAATATATTTTTATTTATTATCATATTACTGTGAAAATTTGTGTAATGTTTTCAATGTTTTCGAATTGTTTTGTTATGGGTAGGTATTGTGTAACTGTGAGACATGTGTGTTTACATGTTTGTTTACATTGTACATATTTACAATTTATTACATTTCACATTTTTCTTATTCAGCTGATCTTCTGTCATCATGGTCCCCACTTCGGACATCCTCGGCAGAGCCTCAACACCACCTACCTTGCAGATTTTTTGCATACGCTTTAAGCACCATATGTTTTGCTTATTATAAATTTTGTCACAGTGGCCGGGGGACGGGCAACGTGCCCTCTACGCTGGTGTCACCACGTTCGTCGCAGTTGAAAAAAGAGCCCAGAAAATGGTATAACAATTTTTACACTTTTTGCCCCACCTCAGGATCCCCCATGACAATTACGACAAAAGTTATAATAAACAAACTTGCCCGAAGAATCCTCTACGCTGGTATCATTATTTTTGTCATAGTTTTATAGATGCCGAGAAAATTGAAAAACAATTTTTGCACCTGTTAGGGCCCTTCCCCCTCGCCCTTGGGCCTTAAAAAATATACAATTTTCTGACACCGGGTCAGGATCAGGGAGCTCTTCTTCAAAAGGCCTTAGCGTGTGCTTAATTAATGCAAGGAGTATCCCAAATAAAATTGATGAGTTGCGTGAAATTTTTTGCGGTGCTGATAAGATGCATGCAATTATTGTCAGTGAAAATTGGCTCAAACAAAATATACCTTGTCATTTGTCGCGATTTCTGGCTCTAATATATGTATTTCGAATTAATCGTACAGGCCGACAAGGTTGGGGTGTGGCAATATATTTAAATTATACCCTAAATGGAAAACCAATATCCTCTTTAAGGAACCGAGATGTTAAATTTTTGTATGTGCAGGTCGCTGCTGATTTGGGGAAGGAGGTTGCTGGTTGCTGTCTATTCTGCAATATCTCAGAAGTTTCTCTAAATGGTCATGCTCTACCTAACCAGAATAAAGTTACAAGCCTGGGAGTCGTACTTAGAGAAACTACCGCGGATCACGATAGTACGCAATAGTTTAATTACTTTTAGCACTTTAGAGTCACAGATAACTTGCGTGAAGTGTTTTACACGTTTCTGTTAAACGGCCCTCGCGGTAAAGTCCTTATACGAACTACACAGATAGTTATCTCGCGAACAAAAAATATTTGCCGAATATTAGCTGGCGATCAAACGACCAATCCGGCCCAAGGGACCAAACTTTTTATGTTAAGAATGGGATCAAGTAATCCGCAATCAAGTGATCACTGTGGTAAAAGGGGTCAAGGTAAATATAATTGAAACGCGTGGGAGAAGTTAAAATAGCAAGTTTTATCTAGCGATCTTTGCACAGTTCACATAAAAGTGTCGAGTTTAGGAACAATTTAGAGAAGTTCAAATCAATTCACAGTTTGTTTAGTGTTCACAGTACAGGCAAATGAATAAAGGCGCTAAAGCGAGTAAGCAATGTAATGATCAGTAAAGTTACAGTGAGTTATAAAATTGAGCAAGTATACAATATTTGAATTAGTATTTAAAGAAGTTGGCTCTTAATTTAACTATTATGATGATTCGAAATTGTGGTGATCAGGTATAGCTCCGATATTTGTCTACAAAAAATGTTAATAATAAGATGGGCAATATAAAAATAAAAAAAGATATATTAATTACATGAATGTCGAGAAAATGTTCCAAATTCACGAATTTTAGGAATTTTTAGAACATTTTTCTCATTTCTGTATGTGACTGTACCTGGAGTGGTAGAGCTAGATCAACGTTGGCAGCATTTATGGAAGGACATTGAGATAGTAGTTGTTTGGCGTGAGTTTGATGTCACTGTGTTGAGGAAATTAGCAGATAAAATCAACTAACAATGTGCATACCGAATTTATGAATCACCTTGTAGCTCGAAAACGGTTGAGATTTACAACACCCTTCCTTACATTTTTTTATTTAGTTAGATGAGTTATGATATACATATGTATGTATATCATGTATGTATTTGGTGCACATTATATAAAAATATAGGTACATATAAGGGCCTACTACGATTTCCAATATTTCCGTCTTCGCTTGCGGAGATTTCAGTAGCTCCATTATTTTCTTACTGCGATTTTTAAATTATTCCGTGATTGAATCTTTCAGGCAAGTGTACAATGTGCCGTAGCCGTATGCATAAGTTATAATCAGGTATCAGGATTAGCGAATGGCTCGCAGTGATTTGAATGTAAGTCAGATGCTTTGACTTAGGTTTTTCGCAATGCTGAAAGCTTGTCTAATTAAATATTTGTTTATAGAAATGTGTGTATTTGCTTAGACGTGTACTACCGCTTTTCACCCCATAAAGGATAGAAGGGTGTATTTTTCGAATCGTGTCCATTGAGAATTTTCATATACTGGATCATTGGAGCAACATATAAAAAATGGGGGAGATTTAGCGGATACTAGATTTCCATGAGTAGTACGCGGGGTTCTATATAGTCTAAGATCCGGCTGCAAGATTACTACGTTCAACTAGTTTTTAATCAAAATCTAATTTTTACATATACTTATGAATGGGGGAATATATTTAAAATCGAAATTTCGATACAAATGAATTGCTGTGCGTTAGTCTCTCTAAAACTCAAAACCGGCTGGACCGATTTCGATATTTTGCTTTGTTTTGTTCGCTATAATACAGGGGAGGTTTGAAAAAAGAAAATTCGGGAAACCCCATAGGAAAAGCCGGAAAATCGAAAAAACCGAAATTTCTTAGTCTCGCTAAAACGCAAAAACGGTTGGACCGATTTCGATATTTTGCTTTGTTTTGTCCTAATACAGAGGAGGTTTGAAAAAAAAGAAAGGTCGGAAAATCCCAAAGGAAAAAAGCCGGAAAATCGAAAAAATCGAAATTTCGATACAAATGAATTGCTGTGCGTTAGTCTCGCTAAAACTCGAAAACGACTTACCCGATTTCGATATTTTGCTTTGTTTTGTCCTAATACAGAGGAGGTTTGAAAAAAAAGAAAGGTCGGAAAATCCCAAAGGAAAAAAGCCGGAAAATCGAAAAAAACGAAATTTCGATACAAATGAATTGCTGTGCGTTAGTCTCTCTAAAACTAAAAACCGGCTGGACCGATTTCGATATTTTGCTTTGTTTTGTTCGCTATAATACAGGGGAGGTTTGAAAAAAGAAAATTCGGGAAACCCCATAGGAAAAGCCGGAAAATCGAAAAAACCGAAATTTCTTAGTCTCGCTAAAACGCAAAAACGGTTGGACCGATTTCGATATTTTGCTTTGTTTTGTCCTAATACAGAGGAGGTTTGAAAAAAAAGAAAGGTCGGAAAATCCCAAAGGAAAAAAGCCGGAAAATCGAAAAAATCGAAATTTCGATACAAATTAAATTTAATTAAAATAATATTAAAAAATGTCATCCATTTGTTTTTTAAATAAAATATAATCCACTGTACAGCAATGTTTGTAAAGCATTTGAAAAGTTATGGGTGAAATTGCGCACTTGACCGTAACCTCTTCGCAGGTGTAAACAGGTGTTTGTTATGGTTATACGTTCATAAAGTATTTTTATGATTTATATATCAAATTAAAGCAAATTCTTTTCTGTTTATGATGGAATACGGTTGCCTATGTAAAAGTGGCCGCAAATAGGGGTTACCAGCTGTTAAAGATAGATTAGAGTGTAAGAGAACTCACAGAGCGCAATACCGCTCGTCAGACAAGGATGGCGATGGCCAGCTGTACCAAAGTCAACCTTAACAAGTCAAGGCATAATATTTAAGAAAAACAAAAAACCTAATTCTCACAGAAACTTTAAATTGTAAAAAACAAAAAATGCCCTGCGGAAAGTTATAAAGGACGGAATGCGATGAAAATACTTACAAATATGTGAAATACAAGACCTGAGAGCCATGTAAGTGCCCTCATTCTCATTTTAATTTCGCGTTTTTTAATTTCAACCAATCAGATACATATTTCCCATGTTGTTGCTGTTATTTCTCATTATTGCTGTTGTGAATACCATGCTATCTGAGCAGCACGTGGTTGCTTACAATTATTCTCAGTTTGGTTGAAGATATTAGGGTTGCCTAATGTTTACTTAAAATTTTATATTGATCATCTTAACATATGTGAGCTTTCATTGGGAAAGGAAGCAAAATGAGTGAACATAAGTTAGCAATCGTTTCTTGGAAAAATGTAGATCGGTGAGTCCGGGGGAAAAATGTTTAAATTTCTGAAATTTGTCAATACATGTACGAAAGTGTTAATCATCCTAATATAAAAGTTTCTAAAACAAGAATATTTTTCCCTGGCAATCCTAATTTGTCTCTGAATTTGTGCAGAACTTTTTGTTTTTCGTACTCATCCAAAATTTTACTGCTGTGTGTGTGGTATACTGATACTTTGCTGATGCATATGTAAAAGATAGAATGATTTACCTATGTTTCTTTCTTATATTATACAAAACACAGATTTTAGCATGTTTTGTTCATGTGCTTCCTAGCTTTATATTAGGTTAACTTGGGCTGTACGAGTTTCTAAAGCCATTGCGCATGCGTCGAAGGCTAGTGTTCTCTACCAACTCGGTTATTTATGTAAAACAAAATTATATTATGCAGGTAATGTTTGAAACAAAATTTTTTTTATTTGAGTTTTCTACAATGAGTTACAAATTAATTAAATATTCATATAGAAAATACGACACTCTTTTAGGTGAACAAATGAAAAAAACACATTGAGAAAACGATTAACTTAAGGGGTTACATACGCCCAGTAGCGCCAAAAACGCGCTAAAAGATAAACTGTTTTTAGAAGGGATAGCAATAGAAATTAATTAAAATAACTTTTACACATTGTTTATTAGTATTTAAACTGTATAAAAAAATGTATTTAATTAATTTTTTTCAAAAATTACAATATAAAAAATCACGTTTCCCGAAGCACTATGAAAAAAAAGTTGCTCCACGGTCGGCATGATAACTCATACAGTTTTTAATAATTTTTGATGTTTTTTTTTTAAATATTCGAAATTATTTTCTCTATAGTCGAGCCGGATTTTTAAAATTGGAAAAATTTGGCAATTTACGGCAGTTTAAAAAAAAGTGTGCATTTCTATTTTTTAAATTTTTAAATTTTAAATTTTTTAATCACAATATCAAAAATCAATTTATTGGATGACTATATTGTGGTGAACGAACACTAGAATTTTTTAAATCGACTTACTTAGCAATCTGTTAAAACTTACTTGGGTTCATTGAACGTGCTGCAATACAATACATATGCTAGTGTATTGGCGTATACCGTGCCAGAGAGCATAAAGACTCCGCTGTCTACCTTCAGCCGTGTATCTCGACAGCCATAAACGGTGATATATCTTTGGAAGCAGCATGCATAGGGCAACAGTGCCTACCGTAGGCAGCCAGCGCTTGACTGCAGTGAATTCTTTGCATATCAACACTGCAGGCAAACACAAGGAAGTAATCTACCCGAAGGAGTGAGCCACGGATAGAGCAAAAGCGATAATATTGCATAATTTTCACAGAATCCAGAGCTCGGACTGCACTTCAGGGGATATGACAAGCTGGAAATTCTCCGCTGGCAATTGACTATAATCTATCCAGACCAGGACAGCGGAGTGAGATACAAAGTGATCTCGAAGTAAGTGCCCTTTGCGGCCACGTCTGGTTCCCTTTGAAAAGCAGCATTCAATCTTGAATGCTCTTAAATCTCGTTAGCATGTGTTCCCTATATACCCGAACTCGGCAGCTAGACAAAAGTGTAAGACGGTCTTGAGATGGTACAGAACTTTCTTCCACGTGATTGTCAGTATGGCTTCGGATGGTTGGTGCTTTAAGGTCATGCATTTTCTTCCGAGCAATCAATTGCAGTACATGTACTAGTTCACAGTGTTCCTTTTCCCTTTGTACTAGTCTGATCTTTCTTGTATGCCAATTCTTGCTAAAGAGAAGGCCAGGGATGTCTGGGATTTGTTGTTTCTTTTGGACGGCTTTCGTAACTGTTGTTTCAGTAGATCACAAAAGATAAGAGTTGAGTTAGGGCGCGAGTTCATTTTTAATGCCTTATTTTGCACATATAGTACATATTTAACTATACATATAATATGAGAGCGTAGCAGGTATCTTATTTCTAGCAAACATAATATACATACATAAATAAAATGAATACCGATTAGAAAACCCTTTGCGGTTAAATTTGTACAGCACTGCTAATTTAAATTTCATTTACATATTAGGTCCGCAACTAAGTTCCCGCTGTTTTTCAATAGATGGCTCCAGTAGTAAGAGTTGGTCGATTATAGCATTACTAAAACGTCATGAACCAAGCTTAGACATATGGTAAGCAAGCCGCTTTGATACATTTGTGATTTTGTTTTTGGAACATATACTTTTGGTTGTGTGAAAATGTCTGATTATGTGCCAAATAATCGTCATTTGCGGGGAAGTGTTACTTTTCGTTTTTCATTCGAAGAAAACGGCGGCTCAAGCGCATCGAGAACTCCAAAAAGTTTACGGAGATGCTGCTCTAAGTGAAACAACGTGCCGTGATTGGTTCCGTCGCTTCAAAGACGGTGATTTTGATGTTGACGACCGTTCGCGTGAAGGAAGGCCGAAAATCTTCGAAAACGCTGAAAAGACGTTGAAACCGAACGAAACGATCACTGGGGAACGGTATCAAACCCAATTGATGCGATTGAGCCGAGCACTGCGCGAAAAGCGGCCACAATACGATCAGGGCACGAAAAAGTGATTTTACAGCACGACAACGATCGGCCTCACGTTGCCAAACCCGTCAAAACCTACTTAGAAACACTCAAATGGGAAGTCCTACCCCACCCGCTATATTCCCCAGATATTGCGCCGTCCGATTATCACTTATTCCGTTCGATGGCACATGCTCTGACTAATCAGGAGTTCCGTTCATATGACGACATCGTAAATTGGCTTGATTCATGGATAACCTCAAAAGACGAACACTTCTACCGTGACGGTATTCGAGCTCTGCCAGAAAGATGGGAAAAGGTTGTCGCTAGCGATGGGCAGTACTTTGAATAACTCATTTGTAACCATTTTTTCATAATAAAGTTTTATATTCATAAAAAAAAACAGCGAGAACTTAGTTGCGGATCTAATACATATATGCAAATTTCACTGAAAATGCCATTCATGGATGATCAACAAAGACCTGCTTGAAGAAGAAGTGTCACAGATTGCATCCTTTTTTGATCCGCGATATGAAGACTTGCTGGCTGAACCAGAACAGGCTAGAGCACACATCCGATCTGCAGCCAAACAACTTTTGCCTAAACTTGAAAGTGAGCGAGACGGAGATTTCAGCCAAGAGGAACAACGAAAAAGTGCACTAGAGTTTTTATTTAATATAAATGAAAGTGTATCAACAAGGGATGTGTTGTGTTGTCTCAATTTAATTCCAATTTAGCTCTTTACAAATTCCATTAACGCAAAACCCATTATCATGGTGGGAATGCCAAGAAACTGCACTTCCCAATGTTGCTTGTCTTGCAAAAAAATTCCTTAATATACCAGCAACCTCTGCTACATACATCTGAACGAGTGTTTTCTACAGCAGGAAATATAGCAAGCTCCAGCAGAAGTTGCTTAAATCTCGAAAACTTGAATACTCCCAAACTCTAATACTCGAATACTCCTGAAATGAGTTCTCAAATACTTCCTCACTCGAGTTCTCGGATCTTTTTGCTCCCAAGTACTCTAGTACTCGAGTACTCAAAACTGCTTTACTCAAACTCGGATCTTTGAACTCGAGTACACAAATACTCGAGTAATTGAGTTCAGAAGTACTAGAGTAGTAACACCCCTGATCGAAATCTGTTCACAGAATTAAACCCCGTTTAATCCTCTAAAGCAAAAAAAACCCATCACGGCTCAAATTTAAGCAAGTATTCAGGATATCACAATTAAGGTCTTCACAAAAATTCAGCTTATTCAAAATTTTTCGTGATATTGATCTTTTGTGACTAATTCTACGGGGCTAATAATACTTTAGAAAATATTAATATTTGTTACTAGAATTGTAAATTTAATCCGAAAAAGTGCAATATGAGATGAAACCTAACCATTAGCTTAATTTCTCAATATATAAAATATTTTCACAAAAAAAGTAAATAACATATTTAAATTATGGTAAATGAACTTCGTGTTGAATTCTATTTGTTTTTTTTCTACAGAAAATATGTTATATTTCATAGGTATTCAAATTAACATCCTCGAAAATAAATTCTTTTCTGTTTTTCTACATCGTCCCCCGCATAGATGTATTATAGCATAACTTAAATTGTTTTGTAAAATTCCGTCTTTTCAAAATTTCCTCTTACAAGAGATCAGTTTTTGTCCTTGTAGATAACAAATAAATTTTTTAAGTGTGCTTAAAATACTCAGATTAAGAGTCGTATTCAATTTTGGCAACTAGGATGTAAACAAACAAATTATTTGTTCAATAGACTTAGCCTTAGAGAGTTTTTGCCAAAAGAGAGAACTTTATGCTGAACTCATCGATCACGCTTTTAGTCAGTGTGGCAACACTACAGATAACTTACCTTGGGGGCTGCGACATACCCATCTAATGTTAACTATTAATAAAAAAATGTCTCACTCATTATTCTAAATGTCGTCTTTCCTACTACCGAATTTACTGAATTATGGGTTTATATATTTTTTATTATTAGATTTTTTAAAGCAAATGAGTCATTCTTCTCCTTAACTCTTTGTAAACATGAGCTACAATGCATCATATTTTTGTAAATTTTCCGGAAAAATTGTCGGCAGTTTTGATGAAAATTGACTGATTGACTCCATACTTTCGTTATCTGCCCTTTGGGAGGTTGTTGGTCTACGTCAGTAGGTCATAGACAGGGATTATTTTTTAAGTGGGACAATATTTTTAGCTTAAGCCATACTCCACTGGCTAAGATTATTGTTTGTCCTTTTTCATATTTAATCATCCGTGCAATTGTAGTTTTATCTGTAAAACTAGTAAAAAGTCTCAAATTCAATTATTGCTAAATTAATCTCAAAAAAGACGTCCTTTTATGAATTTTTTATAGAAACAGTTTTTATTTATTAATTTCAAGTGATGGTAATTCAAATAGAGCCTACTTTTAAGAATACAATAGCGCGTCGATCATGTAAAAATATTAATGTGCACCGCTCCTGTAGATGATGTCCCGAACGACCTCTAAAAAAAGGCGCTTGGCGGTGATCTCCATTTCGGCGGTTTGGTGAAATCAAAAAATATGGTGGATTCTTTTAAAGGATAGATTAATGCAGGTATTGAACGAAAGAATAATAAAAATTTTGATTTTTGACAAAATGGCGTCTACTTGAAAAAAAATTTTCGTTATTGACTGAAATTTTCGCTCCAAATTGTTAAAAAAATAATAGTAATAATTTTTTAAAATCTTATTCCTTCGTTCAATACCTGAGGAATAGATCTATGAAGATTGTGTAAAAATTTGAGACCGATCGGTTGAGCCATTTCTGAGAAATCGAGATCACCGACTTTGTAAATACCGATTTGAGAAAAACGTGTTTAAAGTTTCAGAAGCAGTTTACACACAGTAGTAAATTACACATAGTGGCCTTACAAATTCAGGTATATCTCCGTAAATATTTATCGGATTGGCTTCAAATTTTTAGGGAATATACTTAAATATATGTACATTCCGAAAATGCAAAAAATGAAATTGAAAATTCTAACTGCGTATAACCCCTTAAGCGTGATATCCTTCAGTAAGCGAAGATGGTAGAGGGTATCGCGAGACAAAGAACAACATTTACACATAAGGAGAGAACTTGCGGTGAAATGCTCAACCACAAAACTTCAGCCAGAGTTAAGTGGAGTCCTTCAGTGAGGTCTTACGCTGGAATCCTCCAGCCTCTCCACACCATATTAGCTGGAGATTGTAATTTCCAAGACCGCTGAATTTTAGGGTCACCTGACCCGTGGCTTGAACCAGTAAGTCCCAATCGTGACGCCTTCTCAATGAGGGCTAAAAAAATTCCTTAATATACCAGCAACCTCTGCTACATACATCTGAACGAGTGTTTTCTACAGCAGGAAATATAGCAAGCTCCAGCAGAAGTTGCTTAAATCTCGAAAACTTGAATACTCCCAAACTCTAATACTCGAATACTCCTGAAATGAGTACTCAAATACTTCCTCACTCGAGTTCTCGGATCTTTTTGCTCCCAAGTACTCGAGTACTCAAAACTCCTTTACTCAAACTCGGATCTTTGAACTCGAGTACACAAATACTCGAGTAATTGAGTTCAGAAGTACTCGAGTAGTAACACCCCTGATCGAAATCTGTTCACAGAATTAAACCCCGTTTAATCCCCTAAAGCAAAAAAAACCCATCACGGCTCAAATTTAAGCAAGTATTCAGGATATCACAATTAAGGTCTTCACAAAAATTCAGCTTATTCAAAATTTTTCGTGATATTGATCTTTTATGACTAATTCTACGGGGCTAATAATACTTTAGAAAATATTAATATTTGTTACTAGAATTGTAAATTTAATCCGAAAAGGTCGGCTTCCTTTTATATACTGTCTGAAAAATGGAAAAAGCTTAATTGTTTGTATGGCATAAAAAACGAATGAATTAATATCAAACTAAAAGCAGTTTATAAACTAGACAAATTGCAATATGAGATGAAACCTAACCATGAGCTTAGTTTCTCAATATATTATATAAAATATTTTTACAAAAAAAGTAAATAACATATGTATGTTAATTGTGGTAAATAAATTTCGTGTTCAATTCTATTTGTTTTTTTGTCTACAGAAAATATGTTATATTTCATAGGTATTCAAATTAACATCCTCGAAAATAAATTCTTTTCTGTTTTTCTACATCGTCCCCGCATAGATGTATTATAGCATAACTTAAATTGTTTTGTAAAATTACGTCTTTTCAAAATTTACTCTTACAAGAGATCAGTTTTTGTCCTTGTAGATAACAAATAAATTTTTTAAGTGTGCTTAAAATACTCAGATTAAGAGTCGTATTCAATTTTGGCAACTAGGATGTAAACAAACAAATTATTGGTTCAATGGACCTTGAGAGCCTTAGAGAGTTTTTGCCAAAAGAGAGAACTTTATGCTGAACTCATCGATCACGCTTTTAGTCAGTGTGGCAACACTACAGATAACTTACCTTGGGGGTCTGCGACATACCCACCTAATGTTAACTATTAATAAAAAAATTTCTCGGTCATTATTCTAAATGTCGCCTTTCCTTAACTACCGAATTTACTGAATTATGGGTTTATCTGTTTTTATTATTAGATTTTTTAAAGCAAATGAGTCATTCTTCTCCGTAACTCTTTGTAAACATGAACTACAATGCATCATATTTCTGTAAATTTTCCGTAAAAATTGTCGGCAGTTTTGATGAAAATTGACTGATTGACTCCATACTTTCGTTATCTGCCCTTTGGGAGGTTGTTGGTCTACTTCAGTAGGTCATAGACAGGGATTATTTTTTAAGTGGGACAATATTTTTAGCTTAAGCCATACTCCACTGGCTAAGATTACTGTTTGTCCTTTTTCATATTTAATCATCCATGCAATTGTAGTTTTATCTGTAAAACTAGTAAAAAGTCTCAAATTCAATTATTGCTAAATCAATCTCAAAAAAGACGTCCTTTTATGAACTTTTTATAGAAACAGTTTTTATTTATCAACTTCAAGTGATGGTAATTCAAATAGAGCCTACTTTTAAGAATACAATAGCGCGTCGATCATGTAAAAATATTAATGTGCACCGCTCCTGTAGATGATGTCCCGAACGACCTCTAAAAAAAGGCGCTTGGCGGTGATCTCCATTTCGGCGGTTTGGTGAAATCAAAAAATATGGTGGATTCTTTAAAAGGATAGATTAATGCAGGTACTGAACGAAGGAATAATAAAAATTTTGATTTTTGACAAAATGGCGTCTACTTGAAAAAAAATTTTCGTTTTTGACTGAAATTTTCGCTCCAAATTGTTAAGAAAAAATACTAATAATTTTTTAAAATCTTATTCCTTCGTTTAATAACTGAGGAATAGATCTAAGAAGATTGTGTAAAAATTTGATACCGATCGGTTGAGCCATTTCTGAGAAATCGAGATCACCGACTTTGTAAATACCGATTTGAGAAAAACGTGTTTAAAGTTTCAGAAGGAGTTTACACACCGTAGTAAATTACACATAGTGGCCTTACAATTCAAATTTTCAGGGAATATACTTAAATATATGTACATTCCGAAAATGCAAAAAATGAAATTGAAAATTCTAACTGCGTATAACCCCTTAAGCGTGATATCCTTCAGTAAGCGAAGATGGTAGAGGGTATCGCGAGACAAAGAACAACATTTACACATAAGGAGAGAACTTGTGGTGAAATGCTCAACCACAAAACTTCAGCCAGAGTTAAGTGGAGTCCTTCAGTGAGGTCTTACGCTGGAATCCTCCAGCCTCTCCACACCATATTAGCTGGAGATTGTAATTTCCAAGACCGCTGAATTTTAGGGTCACCTGACCCGTGGCTTGAACCAGTAAGTCCCAATCGTGACGCCTTCTCAATGAGGGCTAAAAAAAAAACCACAACAAGAACAGCAATATGTTCAACATCGGCAATTGCAAAAGAGCAAGCGCTAAAACATAACTAAATAAAATTGTACCTGGAGCAATTCTTTATTCGTTATTGTCTTTAATGACTTTAGATTCCATTCTGCTGAATCTAACACCGAGCATTTCCATTGACTTCACCCTAGTTGAAATGAATGACGATATGATTTTTAAAACAAACCCCCTTCAAAATAAAAAATTGGTCCTGAAGCAAGTGTGCATTGATAGTACTCATTTACAGTCTCGAGCGTTTCATCGTTACGCGCTTGCTGGTATAATCCGAGCGGAGGAGGCATTTCCCAATTTGGAGTGCTCGCAGTCCAGCCTCACATACCTTCACATTTAAATATTTCCTTTGTATCAGACGGAGCTCATTACAGAAGATGATTGAGTTCATTTTCTATATTTGATCTAAATTATAGATGATAGCATTCTACAAATCTGGTTTGTAGTTGAAGATTTGAAAATTACACAGGCAGAGTTACGTCAGTCACTCGGTGACGAGAACATGATGACGGCGAGCTATGTTTTAATGGTGTCCGGGCGGGGGATCTTGATCGGTTATTTTCCTTTATTTCCGCGGGAGAAGCAGAACAACAAAAGGAACGATTGACCGACAAAATTGGATGAACTGAAACGAGCGGATCGGATCACACGGATTGTGCCGTTGTTCGGAGCGCAATTTAATGTCATCGTTGTTCATATTTGCGTGGCAAACGATTCCCCTACGAGCTGATCATGCCCGTTGCTAGACTGCTATCGATCAATTTTCTGCATTTTTCCGCCCTAATCCTCTTCGATTCTCCATTGTGTTAGGACACTGTGGCTATTTGGAAAATAGTTGCATGCCCTCAATCATTACTTGAATTTATTTGATTATCCGCATTGTGGTTGTAGTGGGGCTTGGTGGCGAACGATTCACAAGCCCCTACGTACGTTATGATTTATTGAAGATCACTTTGATTTTCTGCTGAGAAAATTGTAATTTTAGCGTTATTCACGCTTCGAAATTGTTTGCAGATCGTTAAGAAGTCTTGAGTCTTAGCACCGTGGCGCTTTGCGAGTTCCAGGTATTTTGAAACATATTATGAATTCGCGCGGTATTTGCCCTTGTGCATCATGCAACAATTTCTATAATCTTGAGATCTCTGGAAGGATTGCGTACAAACAGTGATCCAACTGCGAAAGACTACCAACACTGTTGTCGACATCTAACCGAGCTGGCATCCTGTCATATGTAAATCAACAGAACATTTCAATCCGCTGTCGTCAGCGGCAGCAGAGAGATTCATCTCTTACTGAAATTGCACCGGCGAGATTTTGGTTTTACCTTTCTTACGAAATCCGTAAAGTACGCATTGTTGTGTTCCCATGTAGCCAAGTGCAGTTTCAGTAATAATTGCGCAATTCCCGAGATATGAAACGGCATAAGAACAGTTCTTTATGACAATTAAAAATGGAACTATAGTCGAACCGGACAGAAATAAGTAAATAACGACCTGGATGACCTTCCTTGTTGTTGTTGTCGATTAGCCATTTGCACAAGCTTTGTTTACTGCATGTTCAGTTTGGTAGGCTGGAGCCTGTACGCAACTGAACTCCGGTCCCCTATTCGGTGCGACCACAGTGGTTCTGTCAATACTATGTATTAGCAGCAGCGATGTCGGACAGTCGCGTCTTTGTCATTTCTTTAAAGTTGGGTAATCGCAATACTAAGATGTCGTCCCATACCCACTAACCATTTCTTGATGTTCAACACTTTCAAGAATGTAATTAAAGTTTCCACTTTATTTTTTATTTTATGATCTTTTATTGACTTCTTAATATCGAACCTGCTGCTCGTCTTCAGAAAGAGTTGAAAGTTAACACTAGCCACAATTATGCAGGCAATGGTCGGCTACAATGTTGCAGGCGATGGGACATTTAGATATTGATAATTTAATAAATGTACTAGCCAAGCAATAATATTGAAGCTTTACAATATGCTCACTGCTTACATGTGAACAGACCGCCTCAGATATGCACTAGATATATATATATATATGTATGTATATGAAAATTATGGACATGGTTGAGACAATAATAAATTGTCAGTCTTTCAGTACTTACGCATTTCTCTCTCCAATTTGCAAGAAAAATTTATTTCACTTTTAGATGTGCCTTATCAGTACTCAAAAAAAGTTGCAGTCTAGCGAAGGTCATGTGTTTTGCATGTTAGAGAAATGCAGCGCTCCTTATGTCTAGACTACACTTGTCCTGTAATCATGGCCACTCTTGGTTACTTTTATGACGGTTTACTTACATCACCTAATATAAGAAAAAAGAAAGTGTCAAAAAAAGTACTTTTTGGGAAAATTTCCCTGCCTCATTTCAATCCGCTAAAATCATCAGGTTGGTAATCATCATTTGTTTTTACCGTTTTATTGACTATTTGTAGGAAATTGGATTAATCACAGCGAGAGGCAAATAAAATGTGCTACTCAAGTTGAGATGTGAATGTAATATAATTTTTAAATGTTAGGATCATTCACATAAACTAAACTGGATGATAAGTTGACGTTGGGGTTACGTTCATTTTCACAATAACCTCCCTTGAATGCAAACCCATATTCTGGGTGCAATAGAAATGTTTTGGTTTCGCTTACATACAGGTTACCAGTAATCATAGATTTGGTTCCAAGATACTGAATATTGATTTCTCCAAAGGCCACTTTGGCCTTTATACAGAGAGTTTTGGAGATGAGTGCAAAGCTTTAAGACGAAGCTAGCATATACCATTTAGGACCATTTTAGGCATGGTTGTCTAAGACGAAGTCTGATTATTTTTTTTTACCTAACTTTTATGGTTTTTGAAAAAAAAAACCATAATTTTAAAGTTAATAGCTAATACTAGCCAGTTTGAATGATAAGTGAATTCTTTTTTATTTTACTTAATTAAAGAATTGTGTAAATAAATCTACCAAAACATGTTCTTAGTATCTGCGTCATCAGGCATTTGAAGTTCACGAACATTTTCAAAGATTTCAGAAAACCGTTTTATTTACGGCATTTAAAAAAAGCGGAAGGTGCTTTTTCTGTTCAAACCTTGTTGAAAACATGGTTGGTTAGGGGCCATTCATTAATTACGTAAGGGTACCGAGGGGGAGGGGGGGTTAAGAAAATCTCTACATGTCCTTATGTTGGGGGTAGGGGGGTAAAACTCATTCTTACGTAATATTTTGTAAATCGATATTTAATATTAGGAATCTAATTCCATTTTAGATTCCGAATGGTCTTCTTCATTTTATAGTGTACAATGTAATTTAAATCCTATTTGTAAAATTTTTATTGCTTATTGAAAATATTACTTATTAAAATTTTAAATGTCTTTATTTTTATCCATTTTTGATATTATAGAAAAAATCATAGTACATTTTCCCGTGTACTAATCGTATTTTAATTATTTGGAAAATCACTTTTAATTCTAATACCAAATGCTTCTCTAATAATAATATAGGTTTTATCTAAATCTTATAGCAATAGAAGAGTATAATTTGAATTATTATTTGTTAAAAAATAAAAATCTTTGATTCACGTTAAACTATAAGTTTTTGTGTAATTGATCTTTTTCTAACATTTTATTATTTAGAAGAACGATATAGAATCTTACGTAAGAAAGGGGAGGGGGAGTTCGAGAATTTTTATGTATCCTTACATAGGGGTAGGGGGGGGGTCAAAAGTCCTTACGTAATTAATGAATGGCCCCTTATTGCTCTTTCTCTTAAGGAATAATTTACGCGGATATTTCACAAATTATTGAAACTAGGACCTACGAACCAATTTAATTCCTATTTTTAGGCAGACTACTAAAACAACATTTTCGCTAAAAAAAATTACTTTTTGTATTCGAAATGATAACTGAGTTTTAAACATTTATATCTCCGAAATTCCGTGAATGAGTCACTCGATATTTTGATGATCGCGGGTATAGGATGTTGAGTACCAGGGGAAAAATAGTGGTATAGGCCTGGCCTCACGGTTTTTGAGTAAATGATTTTATGGTTGAAGACGAGGGCGTGAAAAGATGTATTTTATTTTTTTTTTAAAAGAAAAGTACTATTTCTAAAAATATAAAATTAGAAATATGTACTGCTGAGTATTTATGTGATTTTTGAAGACCTTACTTAGCTTTATAGGCGTGATATTTTAGGATTTACTAAAAATCATATTATTAGTAACTACATTTGGTTAAGATTAGCATAAAGAAATTCAGAAAGGGTCACAGAATGCAGATATGAAAAAAATTGGGAAAAAGAAACGATTTCTATCGGAAAAGAGAAAGGAAAAGAGAAGTCGCATAAATCTTGCTGAATTTACTAGATGGCGTTCGTTATGTTGACTTTGAGGACATCAATAGTTTGCAGTTTATTCGCATGGATCTGTGATTTAAGATAGCCCCAAAGGAAAAAGTTAAATCGCACGATCTCGGTCGTCAGTTCACGTCGCCCTCAAATCGACCGTACATAATGTCCATCGTGGCATGCGCTGACTGGAACGTAGCGCCGCCCTGTTGGAACCACACGTTATCGGTATCCATATCATCCATTTTGGGCCCCAAAAATTTGCTTGTCATCGATCTTTAGCGCTCGCTGTTTTTGGAGAAATTTAGTAAGCTTCCGGATACGTGCCACCAAGCAAAGCCATTTTGAACGACGTTGTATTCCATACTTAATGCCATAAAATGTTCTTTCAAATAAAATTAAAAGGGAGTGGGTATTTCACGCACAACTTTTTTTAATTACATTTAAAAGTTGAGCATCTTTATTTAGATTCTATATTTGCTCTGCGTAAATTTGACAGTATTTTTGTTTATGTACGACAATATTTAGGATTCCCTTTCAAAGCTAATTAAAAATATATCACCTGGTGTTACTTGTATGAAATGATTTTGTGCAGGATTCGCGATTATCTCAGGAACAATGTTAGATTTCTTATGACAGAAGTCGACCATTCAACTAGCTACAATTTACATGACAATCAATAATATTTTAGCGAGAATTGGAGAAATGTGACACTGATAAAATTGGCACATGTAGGCCATAGTTAGTGCGGTGTTGGTTAATATGCAGGAAGTCATGATGCCTCAAAGAGCAAGCCGGAACAGAGGTATTTAAAAGGGAAAGCAATTCAGGTGAGTTAACCTTGCAGGCAATCAAGTGTTAAAACGGTTTTGGAGTGATTCCGTCGATGTTCCAATGATTTAAATGAGATGAGTGCAAGCCTGTCAGGGTATGGAGGCAAATGAAGGCTATCCTTCCAGGGCAGTCCATAAAGGGCGAATCTTAAAAATCTGCGTTGAACCGCCTCAATCCGGTTAACATGGTTCTCATAAAAGGTGGACAGAACTGGGAACTGGGCTATCATATTCAAGAAATTGTCTACCAAATGTACAGTACATGAGTCTAGAGACATACATATGTTGTACATAGTACAACGGTATGGATGTGATGCATACACCAGAAACAGGAGTTGAGCATGACCGGAAGCACGCGACCAATTTTGAGAAACGTCTCATACCATGCTGCCTTTCGAACTACTCATTGTTTGCGTTATTTAAGTGCAATAACATGAATAAAAAAAGAGCCCAACCTTGTACGACGAGCGTGACAGCACCTAGAAAGTGTGATAAAAATTGGTCAAGAAAAATATTCATACTAGTTTGCCATTGCAGGAAAGGAAAATCCATAAAAAATAAATCCAGCGGGAAACGATGGGCAGCCGCTTTCAACTTCTATATCGTCTTCTAACGGTTACCTCAAAAATATAAAACAAATATATTTATGCCGGGGTGCCAAAACCAGGGTATATTTTGCAAGGAAAAATAGGTATAAAAAATTGTCATCATAATTAGTTTGTTCGTAGAATGTGTAAAACTTTATACGAAAACAAGAAACACTCACACCAGCACCACAATTTTTTCCAGCGTAATTTATGTTGCCAAATATCTATTTCTTCAGTGACAGTCGATTTTATGTAGAACACTCGATACGACACTAATGAAAGTGTACAATTATACAGGGTGGTCGGAGAAGTGGCTTCCAAAGGTAAAATTTAGGTGCCTTATATTGAGGGGTATCCGAATCACCCCCATGTATGTTCCGCGATTTTGTGTAGTTTGCGAGTTACAGGGTGATTCATAAATTCGGGATGCACATCATTATTTTATTTTTGTCTTTTCATCTATTCAACGCAGCGATCTATCTTAATGTGCTTTCCAAAAATGCCACCAATATTGATCTACCTCTACTAGCACTGCAGATACTCCTACTCTTTTTACACTTTATTCCATTTTACTGACAAAATAGTACTCATAAAATATTAATATGTTTACGAAATTATACAACTCTCTCACAGACGCTTCCATTGAATCCATCCACAACATACTAAGTCCATTAATTATTGAGATATTTAAATTTGTCTCTTTAATCTCGGAAAAATCCATGTCTCTTACGGGTAAAATGTTGTTTCACTACTTCGAAATGCCTTTCTGTTTCTGTCTTTCACATCTTTTTAGTTATTTTTCAACAGTATTAGTTAAATTTTTTGTTGTCATATTACAGCCCTTCATATTGCACTTTCTCATCTATATGGTCCACTGGAGTGTGGGTGGTCTCAAATTTTAAAAATTTTGATGGCACATTCGAAATCAGCGACCCCGAAAATCCCTTAGTGCAGATTTTTAGGGCAATCTCCTAAAGTTTAACTTTTTCGGTCGCCTTATTGGATCCGCCATTTTGAATTTGCAAACTTTGATGGCATATGCGAAGTCAGCGCCCTCAGAATCCTCCTAGTGCGGACCTTCAAAGAAATCCCTTGAAGTTAAACTTTTACGGTCGCCATATTGTATCCGCCATCTTGAATTTGGAAATTTTGATAGCGAATTTGAAATCAGCCACCTCCGCAACCCCCGAGTCCCATAGAGATTCTTTGAAGTTCACCGCCATATTGGATCCAACATCTTGAATTCCAAAAAAATTTTTTTTGTATAAAACCTTTTCAACATCAACCAGAGTTTCATTGCAATCGGTGAAGACAATTGAGAAATTAGCGATTTGGGACAAACGAACATCACATTTTTATTTATTATATATAGATAGATATCACTGATATTTCAACTACTCAAAGATCTGAAGTATAAATCGACTGAGTACGGCTAGCTACCTAATCTATGAACTGAAATTGTATGATCTAGCTAAGTAACGCTTGGAAAATCTGTTTATTTTGAATTATATATTGAATTAATGACATATTTCAGAAATTTAGAAACGGAAGATGTTATACATACTTTGGGCAGATTAGATAAATGTCTTAATGTCATTTGTACTAAGCGACATTACCTAAATAAATATTACAAAAGTTTTATATTTCTAAAATTGCGCTCCACATTTAATATCAAAAACCGTTAAAACACCCATTTGGCAAACTAGAATAATTGAAAGAATATTATTATGTTACTTTCAGGCGGCGAGGAAAACTTCTAGGAGGCGTCCGTAAGTAACATACGATATATGTATTTTAAATCCACCCTATTGGAGCCGATATATTCAAGGTGTACAATTAAGCCAAATATTTGAAGTCCCGTCAAATGCTTTTATCAAAATCTACAGAAATTAAATATTTCGAGTCCACCCTACTGGAGCCGTCGGTCGTCATCTTAAATTTGGAAAATTGAGTACGATAAGTTTTATGACGAACAAACTCTCTCTCTCTGATGGTTTTTGTAAGGGAACACTTTATTTATTTATTGGAAATTCATCAAAGGCTGATTACTTTACAAATAACACATATTGTTAAACCCTATAGACACAGTGACCTACTTACAAAAGAAAAATTAAGTAAAATTAAGTGACGCGGAGGTCAACCAAGTCTAGTCTTAATACATTTTTTAGACATGTCAAAGTCGAAACAAGTTAAACTAACATTAAAGCAACGGAACATCGATAGGCTCGTTGTAACCGTAATTAGTGCGGTGTTAGGGAAGGCGTAGGAAACCCTTATGTGTCAGAGAGTGAGAAGGAACCGAAATATTAAAGGAAGACAACAAGACTGAGGAATCAATGTTGCCCCGAAGGCAGTGATAGACAAAAACAGTTTTGGAGACTTCACGACGAAATTCCAAAGAATCAAGATTTGTTAGTTTGAGGCGATGTGAATAAGGAGGCAAAATAAAGGGATCACTCCACGGAAGTGCACGGAGAGCAAATCGGACAAATCGTCGCTGGACAGCTTCAATGCGATTTATATGGGTGGAGTAGAAGGGTGCCCAAATACAACTGGCATATTCCAAAATGGATCTCACAAAGGTGCAATATAGCAGCCGAGTTATATGAGTGTCATCGAACTCCTTAGACCATCTTTTGATGAAGCGCAAAGTAGCATTAGCTGTGCCTGTAATGTGGCACTAATATGATCGTCAAATGTAAAACGACGATTAAACCACACACCCAGATCCTTGGTCTAATCAAGTTGTGACAACTTATAGTTATTAATACTGTAAACGTAGTCAAAAGAGATCATATTCCTTGAAAAGGTCATAGACGTACACTTACTTACATTGAGAGGGAGACAGTTTGCAGAGCACCACTTATAGAAGGTGTCCAAGTCAGAATTTAAAAAAAAGCAGTCATTTAAGGAAGATACAACACGAAAAATCTTTGCATCGTCAGCATAACATAAAATATTGGAGTGTCTTAGGCACCCAGACAAGTCATTTAAATAAATAATGAATAAAAGTGGACCAAGATGGCTACCCTGAGGTACTCCAGATGTGTTTGCTATTTTATTAGACAAGGATCCACGGAATAATACCCTTTGAGTGCGGCCCGTGACGTAAGAACCAACTCAGTTCACAAACAATTATGGAAACCCAAGTGCAGTGAGCTTGAGGGTTAAAATGTCGTGACTAATTCGGTCAAATGCTTTGCTAAAATCTGTAAAAATACAGTCAACCCGTTTACCAGTTTCCAGGGCAGACAAACAGAAATTCGAGAATTCGAGAAGGTTAGTCGATGTCGATTTGCCTTTTCTAAAGCCGTCCTGGAAGGAGCATAAGAATGGCTTGTTAGCTTTTTTATGCAAATGGATAATAAACGAAGATTTCCATGAAACGAGGAATACGCCACAAGAGATAGATAAATTAAATAAATAACACAAAATACTAACAAGAGATGTGGAACAATTTTTAAAAAGAGAAACAGGGATCCCATCAGGACCACATGAAAAACTGTCAGACAAGCCAGCCAAGTGTCGCGTAACTGCGTTGTTGTCAATAAGTAGATCCTTCATTTCTAGCGGTCGCCGGGAAAGTCGTCAACATTAACAACAAAGGCCGTCTTAAAGAAATCGGCGAAAAGATTAGCAATTGTCAGAGGATCGCCACTCTCCGATTCCCCGAGCTTCAGTAATGATGGGTACCCGTCGGTTCCCCGCTTGGAATTCACAAATCTCCAAAACTGTCTAGGTTCAGCTAATAAGACACTTCTCATGTCGTATTCCGAATACGTATTCTTGATACCCGCGATAAACCGATCACGCAAATCAGAGTAAATCAGAAAATCCTCCCCACTCTCCGAGGCACAGAATCTTTTTCAGGCTTTAGTTTTTAGATTCTTGAGGTGTCTCAATGAGCTATTAAGCCAGGGGAGACCCGAGGAAGCATTGCTCGACCTGCACATAGGGGCGCACAGAGAAAGGCAGGCAAAAAGGTTTTTATAAAAAGCCTCGACCGCAGCATCGATTTCTCGTTCCAAAAGTACACTGCTCCAATCTAAACTACCTAGCGAACTATTCAGTCTTGAGTAATCAGTCTTCTTAAAATTCAAACAAATATTATTGAGAGCTGACGTGGAGGTCATCACGGGGTCAAAAGAGAGCGCGACATGTAGAGACGGATGGTAAAACGATTCGAGAAGCATGGGAGCCAAGCAGCGCTTCACTAGGGTGGAACCAGGATCCGAACTGAACACCAGATCTAGGAATCTTCCAGACTCGTTAGCCTGAGCTTATGCTTGCTGAAAAGAAAAACTGGTAACTTATTAAAACATGATATCCGTTGGAGCACAAATTATCCCGTGTACATGTCATACGTACACACACACATTTACACATGTATGTTAGTAAACAACGCATTAATGCGGAAGATAATAGTACATCTAATCCACAGTATCGCTATTCTGTGGCATATGCAAACTCCCTTATTTTCACTAGCCATAATAATGATTCATCAGAAAACTCATGCGTAGCTTTGCGCACTGTCAATAAAAGTGTATTGTTGGGATTCTTTTAAAAGAAATGTTTAACCAAATAGCGCGTTTTAACGCAAAATGATTATGCGATGTCATAAGCGGGAGCAAAAACGCATTGTTTGTTGTGTGGATTATTGAGTATGGTGCAGTATTTGTGTAGAAAAAGAGATGTTGAGATGAGAAATAATTCATATGATTTATTTATTTAAGAAAGAAAATGTTGGGAATTTATCATGTCCCACTATTTATTTCCCACACTATATTTTAAAATACCTAGGGACCGTTCATAAAATCCGTCACGCTAAAATTAGCTTTTTTGACACCCTCCCTCCCTGATGTCACGCTGTGTCACACTTGCTGTAACCCCATATTTCGTCACAAAAACTAAGACCCCCCTCCCCCCCCTGAACATGATAAATTTCGATTGATAGTACACAAATTTCGATACTAAAAAATATTCACTTTATTAAAAAATTCTTAAAAATTCCAATAAATTAACAATAAAATTAATAAAAAAAAAATTCAAATAAATTAACAAATATCTTTTTAACAAATAAATAATATTTCTATTTATCAGAAGTCCAAGGATTCTGTAAATGCTCCGAAATATCTATAATCGGTATTGCAGCATCTTCTTATACATCTTCAAAACTACTATCCACTTCATCGGCATCTATCCATTCTGCATTTTCCGTACCAGCGTTTTCAGCTCCTAGTATGCATAACAGCTCTCGAGCTCGCCGAGCTGCGATGCGAGTTGGTTGTATACGCCGAACTACTTCATCTATTCTTTTCCGTTTTGGATGTAAATTTTTCAAATGTTTCAGTAAGGTTGTATTAGACGTGTGATATAGGCCACATTCTTTACATGTTCTATTTGTCAATTTATCATGGACCGAAAGACAAAACCAATCGTAAGGAATTTGCTGAAAATCTGTAGCTTCAGGTTGAAGTTTCACTGCAAGGCGAGCAAATAGGTTAATAAATGTACCATCATCAGAATTCACTTGCGATACTTTTAATCCGTTTTGAGTTTGTTGTTATTTAATCGGTGGTGGCAAAATTCCGTCTGGAAGTAAACTTCTCAAACTACTTCTAGTTTGGCCACATCAGTTTTTGTTTGAGCATTTTAAAATTTGCAATAAGTATTGTGATTCACGAACATGTTACAGTACTAATCATCAATTAATATTTGTACGTTGTCACTATCATCTTCTTTTGGTGCTATATACTCTGCGTCTACATCATAACCATCGACTTTTAACGACTTCCAAACATCAGCTAAAGTTGTCCCTGCATAATCAAAATTCTTTTCTTCCAAATTTTTATCTACAGTTTTACCGTAAGAATCTAAATGCGATCCATAATGTTCATGAGGCAAAATGAGCTCATGACTTAGCGGAGCCATTCTTCTTTCCACACGATTGTAAGCACTCCTACTCGGTGTATTTCTAACAACAAATAAAGCATCCAAATTAAAATCCCGAAAATGCTGGATAGCATAAAATAATACTTTTACATAGGGAGGATTTTCGTCAGGACCTCCATCAGCAGATATAATTACTACAGGTTTTGTAGATCCAGTGTTTGTGTAGGCGAGACCTTTAAATGATTCCAGTTCAAAGATTTTTTTAAATCATTGCCATGTGTCTTAACAGTGGAACTAGAGTGTTTGCTACTTCGAATAGCTATAAACGTTGGTCCTGAATAACTTACTTTTGAAGGATTTTGAAAGCCATTCGGCTTAATAATAATACCAGCGTATACAGAGGGTATTAATTTCTCTCCAGCAGCTACTACCCCGTAATGGTCTGGAAGAGAAACTCTAACAATTGCATGTGCATTAATAATGGTGCTTGTTTTGAAGCTACTGTGAGTCCGATCGGAACTCGGGCTTTATCATCCTGAGAAAGCAAAAAATACTTCACTGGGTCCAAGAAAAGAAGCAAGACTCTCTAAATATCTAATTGAAGCTGTAGCAAACTCTGTGTCAATATGTTTTTTGTTTAAGTCATTTTGAGCACGAATTTATTTCAGTGGAACTGTAGATACGTCTCTTTCCTTCACGAGAAGATGAATTTCGTGGTAAAAGTCGTAAGTACGTAGCACTCCTACTCAGTTGGAAACCTAAAGTTTTTAATTGCTCGTGTAACTGATCTAAATTTCTACAGCTTCTTATTGTCTCAGTTCTACATCGTTCATCAGCAGAACTACCAAAGATGGCAATTGTAATGATAGTTTGCAGTATGTCTGGTTGATCCTCTTCTAAGCTCGGTCGACCTGGATTACTTCTTATTTTTAATTTTTCTGCGACATCTGGATGCTCAAGACAAATGTCTTTAAGCTTTATTTTTTTTTGTTGCATGGGATTTCGATGATCTTTGTTGAGGTAATTGTTTACGCTTAAGATATTTTTTTTCAGTTTCTATTTTTTCTCTTAATTTTCTTATTTCTTTATCAAGTCAAGATGTTGACAATCCAGAATCTCTTTGTAGAAGTTATGAATTTAAACTTGATTCCATAACTGAAATTTTTTTTTGCTTTCGTTTTGAGCGGGTGTAGCCGTTTTTGAACTGCAAAGTTGTTCTTCGCTAGGCGACATTTTTTCAATAAAAACAATTTTTTGTTTTCGAAGATCTTCCTTAACAATCCTTAACTGTATTTAGTGGCTAAAAAACAATGAAATTGATTATAAGTATATATGAAAACTGATTGTATAAATTTTTTAATTTTCTTATCTTATGATCTTAATTATCGATCCATCAAAATCATGCACACATAAAAATTGTTCAGAATAGTAATAATAATATGTATAAACAAGTACAAAAAGAACTTGACTTACCTTAAGACTTGTGAAAAACGTTAAATTTCTTGCTTTATTCTGAGTTATCTTTTGATTTAAAGATTCAATATTATTTTGAATATTTACTTCAAATTTCTTGCCATCACTTTTGTACTCTTGCTTGAGATCGTTCCAAATCTTGTTGACATATTTTTGTACGATCGTTGACTTTTTATGCGGAAAACACTTTTTATAAGTGTTGAATAATTTTTGATAAAGTTCACTTCTAATCGGTGTCATTTTTTTCTAATATATATCTCAACTATTAAATCCAGGAGTTTTAAATTTCGGTTAAATAGTGTACTTAATGGAGAGCATTAAATTGAGGAACATGTAAAAAGCGTCTGTATTAGTCCACTGCTAAATGACGAATGAAAAAAATATGAAATAATAAATACATGAGAAATATAATAGTATTTTCATTTTTTACTGAATCGAGAGAGGGTACGTGGAGACGTTACTCTCTCAAGTATTGGAAAAACAAAGAATCCGATTGTGACGGATTATAACGCTGCTATAGCTAAAGGCTGGCCTCCATAGAATCCGGCAACGGCAAACGAAGCGTCGCTTTTGCCGCAGAGCTTGAGAGTTTAAAGCATTTTGGTTCCGGCAAGAGCGACCCGAACCCAGAGAATCCGTCGACGCTCAGCTGTTTATGACAATTCGAGACCAACCGTCAACTGGCGCAGTATACTCCGCAGGTGAATTAACCAGGTAAATCTAGCACCAATTCGTCAAGCAAGCAGACTAATGAATTCGGGAAAAACTCGGCATCCTCCAAGAAATCCAAACGAAGAAACAGCAAACCGAATAATTACAAAATCACCAAAAGAATTCACAGATATCAAATTCAAACCTTTACTTGTCAAATAAACAGCTGATTCAACGAATCCCTACTGCCAGTTGTCAAAGGTCTCTCAGCAAAAGCTCTCTCACGCCGGATTGCCGCAACGAAATATAGAAGATGCCTCTAAATTTCTCTCCGGCAACGCGCTGCCGTTGCGTTGGCTATGGGTTAGCTCCCATATGAATACATGTATTCAATAGTTGTGCGGCGACGGTGAAGGCTAGCGCTCATGTTGAAAAATAAACATAATGTAAATATATCAAGTTACAATTTATTGTAATAAAAATATATACGTTGAAATATCTGTTTATTTACTAATACGAAATGAATAACTTCTATCTTGACATAAATAAAAAAAATAGTCGAGAGAAATACTCCAGTAAATTTTTTTGATGAACGGCGAACGTCACGTTACCGTAGACCCCCTGTCCCCCCTTGTCACATCTTGTCAGACTCAGCAAGACCCCCCCTCCCCTTGTGTGCGAACGTATTTTATGAACGGCTCCTATTAGTCCTATTGTATTGTTCCAGTATATGTTATAATCTGTTATCCAAAATTTGATCACTGAAAATCTCGTTTATCTAAAGTCGTATAAAGGTATCTGGGTATCTTGACGCCAACAACGCATCGTACAACATATGTATAATCTACGCCCATGCGCTTCCTGCTTTTCTGCATACATTTGTTATGGATAGATGTTGAAATCCACACAAGACTTAAGTAATTTTTCACTTCTGCAAGTATCCTCAAGTCCTCAAGGTATCTCCTATAATATCGGCGGCGACTTCCATAGAGCACAACAGAGCGGCGCTGCTAAGTTTTCACATTGCCGATATATTTGCAGTCACTCGAATGCGCAAACCTCCGCAACGAGGCGATAGGCGTGCTGCAAGTAGAAACTAAGGGGCGGTCGGCATGCGGGGGAGCTCCGAGAAGAGGACTAATGGTACGGTGGAAACTTTACTGGGCTTCAAATATCTTTAAATTTGGCTAGCTGCAGCAATGATTTGAATTGGCTGACGTCACAAAAGTCAGTGCTTGATGGTTTCTGTGGCTTGCAGATAATGTACCTCCCTCTGTGCAAATTTCCAGGTAAAACCCGTTCGATTCGAGTATTTCTTCGTCACTTACCGGAGCAACATAAACAAACTGGCCGGCTTGCGGTATGGACGGTACTCCGTAGTTGTCTGAATTGTCGATTTGTTCGTGACTTGTTTCTCGACCGTTTTTTTTTTCCGAACTTTATTTTGTTTATGTTCGCCGAGTTTTGTGATTTTGCTTTAATATTTGTGCCCTGTGATTTCGTAAACCTTCCTTACTTCGCACGATTCGTGAGAGCAACATTTTGATCTATGTGAACCCGCGCGCGCAATTCAGGAAATATGTGGTAACAGGGTGGTGCCATATTGCGTAATTTTAGTTTTGTGGACTGTCATTGGAGCAAAAATCGACGTTCCAAAATTGTGGAAGGGCGCAAGGTCATCCTTCTTGGTGGATCTTCCCCAAGGTGAATTAAAAAGATTCATCTTATAGCTCAGGCATTTTATTAACGTTAATTGCAACGTTGCTTGTGCATTTTTCCCGTTCTCGTACAGCTCGCACCAAAAAAGAGTAAAAAGTCACAAAGTACATACTCCACATCGGCCCAAGCTTCTTTCTATAGTCTTTCGTGAAGTTTTCCTCGACATTTATTTCCTTGTGTGTGTTTTATGTTTTCTGTCTATATATGGTTACATTTCGTGCTTTCATATTAGAACGTGCCTCGTGGTAAAGTGTTATCTGTGCCATTTATCAGTAGCTGAATTGGATTAAGGTAAAAACCAGCTGGGAATTGAAGCCTGCCAACACAACTACAGACACTCTCCCGGGCAGTCGCAGCCGAACCGCCGAATCGCAGTTAATGTAAGTCATTTATTGCCTCCCGCAAAGACTTTTACTTTCTATTTCAAGAAATGCTTCGCGATGTGCACCCCTTGCATATTCTCTACGGCGGCGGGGGCGAAATCGGGGAGTCCTATTTGCTCAGAATCACCCTTGATCTGCATTTCTTTTGCCAGCGACACCTGATTCACCCCTTCTAAAGCCATTCAATTGTGGACCAAATTTTGATTAGTGAATAATCACGCTGACTCGGCATAATAAATATCTAACATAGTCTTTACTTTGATCGCTTCGCCTCTGTATATAATAGCAGCATTTGCATATCAGATCTTGCCCAATTCTGGCCATAGAACGCAACAAAAAATCAATTGTGCTACTGAGGGATTACATACTTGTCCTTGAAGTGGACTTGCGATGTGATTGGGCTTATACGTAGTTCTTGGCAGCTAAACTTATTTCTGGAGAAGAGTGTGGAAACATTCAATTAACCCAACCTCAGTTTTGAGATGAGAAATAATTTATTTTGCAAGTGAATATTTGTTGACAGGAAATTAGGTAATCAATCAAGAAGGAGAACTTCTGTGGAGAAGTTATGGCAACTCATTATGGCCGCTCTATTGCTGGACTGCCTACGCTAAGCAGATTGCGGGCGGTTGGCTATGTTCTGAGTTCGCCTATTAGCTTTAATGCCTACAAAATGCCGGATGACTTGAAGCAGTGATGACCTCGGTGATGCCGAGTAATTCTTCATCTCATTTTGTACTCGTATTCTGAACAATTTTCATAGTCGACAGCGGGTTCAATAAGGTTTCATTTTATTTTCTTACAGAGTATCCGCAGATAGACACAGTGGTTAAAGAATGGATGCAATTCTGTCTGTTCGAAACCATTAAAGTTTTTAAAGCCTTCTCTAAATTCTCTAAAAGAAGTCATCCGAGTCATGTTGTTTGGCTCTCATTTTTTTTCTAAATGAAAAACTTCGATTCTGTTTTTTGATTATGTTTACTTGAACCTTTAGAAATTTATTGGTCAAGTCGAGAAGATGATATCGGCCAAATGGGCGCCGTCACAATTGATTGCCATACGGGCTCGTTTTATGACATTTTTCATCACTTCGGCGAGAACTTCGGGCGACAGATTCTCGCACTCGTGTCAAATGTTGTCCTTGAGGGCTTCCCTTCCAGGGTCTCGGGCTTGTTCACGGGACTTCAAAAAACCCCACAAAAAAAGTCTGGAACGGTTAAATCGGGCGATCTTGCGGGCCAGTGCAAATCGCCAAAACGAGAGATGAGGCACGATTATTCGAAATAGACACGATTATTCCGCATTCTTGGGGAGTGTACCGCTCCATGGCTTGTTCACTTGTATTCTACACCTGTCTAGTCCACAAATGTCAAAACAGATTTGACATTGGCGGCCATTTGAAAAAATAAGAGCATCTTCCAATAGGGTGACCTCTTTTGGCCCACCTTGTAGTTTAAGAGCTAGTCACCTCAAGCAAATTGTAATTTAAAACGGCAGAATATGAAAGGACATTTCGCGTGTTGAAAATGATAAGCAATTCTCAATCATTTATTTTTAAAACCTAATTTTGTTTTCTGTTTTCAAGGAAACAAACTTCACCAAAATTGACCATTAACGAGCACTTCAAACCCTACAGTTTAAATTTGAAACAATGTATCTAATATATAAAATTCTCGTGTCACAGTGTTTGTAACAAAACTCCTCCGAAACGGCTTGACCGATTCTTATGAAATTTTGTGTGTATATTCAGTAGGTCTGAGAATAGGACGTAAGCTATTTTTCATACCCCAAGTAAGACACCCCAAAACATTTATTTTTATTTTTTGGACAACATTTTATGTTTTAATTTTTTTATGATTCGACATTAAAAAATACATAAAACCCTAAATTTTCACCCTTCTACCACCAACCCCTATTTTTTAATAGCGATATTAGTACTTTAATAATTTTCAAACATCATATCAGTTACCACTCGATCAGTTATTCCCGCCAGGTGTCTACGGGTGTCACTTATCGTTTTACTTTCTCACTGCAACTGTCATATTTATTAGTTCTTACTGCCAAAATTTTTGGGAATCATTTTCAATTAAAAGAGAAATATATACATATTTTGTAATTGTGAAAGGTAAGTAAAATAATAAAAGAAAAATACATTATCAGTATACTGTTTTCCACCATTAAGTACTTCAATTTGATCCATTTGTGTGTTTTGTACAGTGAACAATGCCAGCAAGACGCAAAGGGTCTGATTTTTATTTTCCACATTTCGATAGTAGGGTCGAGATTAGCGACCCCGAAAACACTCTGCAACACAAATAATGGTACAGATATTTCAGCATATCTCAAATTAATCGCCAAGGAGGTAAAGAGGGTATAAATATATGTATGGGAAAATATTTTTTGACGGTACACTCATCAGGCATATGCTCAGAAAGTTTGCGTAACGAAAATTATTTGTCTATCAACGGTTTTTCTGGAAAACTATAAGTGATACATACAATATCTTTAAACCGTTATACAGCTTCAGACCTTGGCGAAATGGCCCCGATATTATATTCACGGAGTGTCTTAACACCTGCCCGTGGGAGTAGGGGGCCTTTCTGCATATTAAGTGACCCTAGAACAATCGGCTAATGAAGGGATTTCCGTCATAATGAATACATATACGGGGTTTTTGGCGTCGCTGATCTTAATTCTGCCATCGATAATTGGTAATTCAAGATGGCGGATCAAATTTGGAGACTCAACGGGAACGGAAATTCGTGTAATTGAATATAATGGTTCTTAGGGTCTGTAGTTTTGAAATAATTGCCTTTTTCGAAGCTCATATCTTTGCTTACATTATACCAAAATCTACACAAACATGTGAACAAATTTTGTCTATGTGTCGGGGCTAATCTCGAGAACGGTTGAACCGATTTCGATGAGACCTTTACAGCATTATATCGTTCATGATGCATGCTACATTTTATCCCATGATTGCTTTGGGTTCCCGCGGGAAAAATGAAAAACCGTCTTCGCGCATGTAATAGTTTCATTAGGTCAACTCTCACTTTTTTATACTTTTTGAGAAACTTATATGGAAGTCTCTCTTCTGCAGATATGGTAATGCAAAATCAGATCAAATGGAGGTGGAGTACTCCGGGATTTATATTGGGATCAATCGCGCGCTTAAAATTAAAGAAGACAGGTTACAACAACATTCCAGTATCAATCTCTTTTTTCCTTTTAAAAATCGACCAATGAAGGGCAGTCTCAAACGTGTGTCCCTCTCTTAAACTAGACTGCGCTTCTATCAACAATTTTATTCATGTTGCAACAGTTTAAATTTACAAATGTAGAAATGCCCGGGCAAAGCCGGGACGGGTCTGCTAGTAGTTTAAATAAAATAACTGTAATATTAAAAATAATATGTTAAAAACAAGTTCTTATTAACATAAATTATTTTATCAATTGCGTTTACTTGATAGAAAAGCTTGTTGCGATGTGGTATGAAAACTAAACATATACCTACATACAATCTACTAGTGTGAAAACTCAACATGCCGCATCGCAACAAGCTTTCTTATTTCGTAATCACAATAGGTACAATAATTTATTTTAACAAAATTGGCTAGTTGGCACAGCTAGTGTACCTAATATCAAAAGTTCTTAAAATTTCAAAATGTAGGTAATTGAATAGATAATATTCACATTTTTTTGTAGTACATTTGACTTAACTAAAAACTTGTTTCAAAAAATTATTTTTTATACGAAGTTATAGAATGCTACCACACCACAGCGTAAACGAATATTATACAGAAAATTCCTGCACTGCCCGCCAAAGTGATGATAGCTTCAGGGTATGAATTTCTCATATTTGGACCACTCAATTATCGATAAACATGGATCAATAGCCATTTCAATCAAATTGGGAGCCTTTATCGACGTCCCTCGTCACCCTACTTCTTCCGACGAGCTAATCTTTCTGACCGAAATTAAACGAAAACCACCTATTTGCGAGCTAATGACTTTGTTTGATGATCACTAGGTTTCAATCTCATAATTATTATTTGTAGTGAAATAGAGGTTACCTTATGAACCATCAGAAAAAAGTGTCGCCAATCCATGTTGTAGTCAGAGATGCACGTATCCCGGCAGTTTACATTGCAGTTGTGGTTTTACATCCGCTTAGCACAAATTTAAAATGTTGAAGGCTCCACATCACAGGAGGCACGGTAATAACACGCTACTTGATTTTGCGATATTTCGCAGCATCAAGGCTACACACGTCTAGAACGCGACCCGGTTTTCGCAGGCCAAGGTAAGCCAAGAGCAAAGAATATCTACCCAGCGGGAACTGGAAGCATACAAGAAGGCATGCAAGAGTAATTTTTAGAAGCTTAAAAATGCTTGCCTCCCGTATCTCTATTCATATAATTTTAACCAGGGCAAGTCATTGCGAGGAAGAAAGCTTTTTCTTTTTTCTTCCCGTGTGCTTCGTCGGAAGATTATTGGCAGATTTGTTTGTTTTCTTTTTCTATGGTTCTTTGGAAGAATATAGGAAGATAGACATGGAGGCGAAGCAGATATAGAGCTTATCTCTTTCGATCCTGGTTTCGCATGAAATATTTGTCAATTTCCTAGCTATGATTTGACCGCTATTTGTTATGTACTAACATTTATAAGGACAAGAGGGGAAATGTATCAGATCAGCATCAATTCAGTTTTATATATATATTTAAAAAAAACAGCCTTTGCTCCCTTAAAATATGTTGTAAATACCAGCAAAAAACAAACAGTCTCAACGTAAAGAACATAAACAGCTTCTTTTCCTTCAAATAATTATAAAAAAACAGCACAAAAAACGAACAGGAAAATCAATTATTTAATTACCTAAGCAATTGCCGTTGATAAACTATATTAACTAAAAACCACTTGTGAAATTCCCGTGACTTAAAAAGCAACTGCACCTAAGCGAAAATAAACTGAAATGCTTCAGCAAAAAGATAATTTCACACCGAAATGATGTCATCGCCCTTTTACGTATGAAAACATAGAAAATCTTCCTTTAATTGCCATGGACATATGTATGCTTTGAAGCATTTTCCACTTACAGAGAATGCAGAATAGCAAAAAGCTTTAACATCTTCCTGACTAATAAAGGCATTGATAGGAATCACCTCAAATTTGCTTCTTAGGAAGATTCAAAATTTTTTCCCGTTGGGATTTTCGGTAAAAATTTCTCACGTACGGCATGTATAGTATGTATCTCAAATGCAGTATTTTTTTACAATGGAGATTTAAAGGTGATTTCTAAGGAAATATATATCAGCGCACTTACTTTGGTCCACCGCGAATTTCCCAAATATTCTCGTCGACATGAGGTTTAGGCGAGCCTCAAAGGATTTTCTTTGTTCACGGCGGCGGCGGCGGCGGCGCGGAGGCAGATTGTTGTTTGTTTCACCGGTCAGCATTACCTTTTGCACGCGTGCGGTGAATTCGAAATCTGTGTATCACCTTTGGTTTTTCTCGACGCGTCTTACGCGGTTTGATTCTAGTCCTGAACTGTTTTTCTGCGATCGGCGACCGAGACGGGGCCCTTCAGGCTTTGATTAGCTGGGGCTAGACGAACGACATTATCAGAGAATAAAGACTAATTGCGGGATATTCTTTTCGTTGGACCTTGATCTTGAGCCGTATTGTTTATTAAAATATGGCTTACTCGAATTCGAAACACAATTTATGTATGGCTGTATTAGGAGATATAATTGAATGCAACTCGACTGTCACTAAAAGCAACTATCTTCACTCCTCTCTTGACCGATTCCACCCTCCACTTTTTCTTTCATCTTTCTTTGCACAATACTGTTTCAATATCTGTAAGGCCGACCCACAAATAAAACACAAATCAGCCATAATTTTTAAAATTATTATTAAATATAATGTATTAACTAATAAATAGTACAAATTATTTATTGTTAATGATATTTCAATGATTTAATAACTTTTTACAAGGTATTATTCACTGAGATTCACGGTTGACCTTGAATTACAGTGAGTATGGCTGAGCGCTGCGGCCTCTCTGCCCTCTATCTCAAAAACGGTTGGGCGTATGAAAAATTTTTTAAAACGAAATTTGTCGCAAATTTTATGGTTTACACTTTTTATAATAAATGTTAACATCATTGGAGCTATAGAAACTGAGATAATCGCGAAAAACTGATTTTTGTGACCTTTGACCTTGAATAACTTACGACGCAGACACCAGATTTTATGAAACTTTTGAGACAACTTTTAGAACACCAAAATGAAGGTGTGTACGAGTTTATAGCTTATTATCTCTCATTCCAAGGTGAAACCCCTAATATGACTGGTCTATATGCCAAATCAGCGTTGTGAAG
Organism: Neoitamus cyanurus; assembly: GCA_947538895.1. Lineage (NCBI taxonomy): Eukaryota > Metazoa > Arthropoda > Insecta > Diptera > Asilidae > Neoitamus > Neoitamus cyanurus. The sequence goes on from OX384542.1 coordinate 38,554,820, forward strand.
AACCACCTTGGTAGACAGCTCGATCTAATTTTCTCCGCTAACCCTATTGATTCTGTTGTAATTGAAATTACCTTCTTTCTACTCTTGACCTGCACCATCCTCCACTCTTTCTCACTTTTTTCCTCGAATCATCAAACAATCGTACTAATTCTGAGCCCCTTTTCCGCTACAACTATCGTAAAACATACTTTTCTAAGCTTTAGTGACTGCCAACTGCCTATAAACAACCGAATCGCTCTTTTCTACATTGAAATATTTAGTTGTGTCCCCCTCGAACCTATAAAGAACAGCTCCTCATCTCCGCCCTGGTACGATAGAGACCTCAGTGCCCTACGCAACAAAAGGAACAAATTGTGGTACACCTACTTCATTTCAAGGTCTCACTCGGACTGCTCTTCATACCATGTTAACTCTTCCCTTTTTCCGATCGTTGCGAATCGCTCTACAATGATTACCTCATTAACATGCAGATTAACATGCAGTCTAAACTAATCTCTCTTTCCCAAACAATTCTACAATTTTTATGAATATAAAAAGAAAATCAAATGGCTACCCCTCGGTCCTCAAACTCGGCGACTCGTCCTCTTCTAACCCTTCTGTCATCGCTAACCTTTTTGCAGATTTCTTCAGTCAATCCTTTAGCGACCACGACTCCGTCCCCGATCTTACTTACTTTTCCTTTATGAGAAACTGCCCACAAATCTGCCTTGTTTCCATTGTCATTGATCCGTCTCTTGTTGCCAATAAAATCAGGGCTCTCGCTGATGAATCTGATCCCGGCCCTGATTGGATTCCCGCTATTTTTTAAAGGAATGTGCTACCCATTTCATTGATCCACTAACCAATCTTTTCTTACTTTCCCTTTCCGAGGGCACATTCCCCTACTTTTGGAAAGATTCCTACATCACCCTAATCCACAAAAAAGGCTGCAAGGGTGACATATCAAACTATCGTCCAATAGCTAAACTATCTTGCATCCCTAAACTCTTCGAAAGCCTTATCTGTGATTCCATGTCCTTCCACTGTAAGTCTATTTTGTCTTCATCATGGATTCCTCAAAGGTACGTCCACAACAAGCAACTTGACAACCTTTGTGTCTCGTACCTTACAAGTAATGGAAAACGGTGTACAAGTTGATGTCGTTGTCACCGATTTTAGCAAAGCTTTCGACAAAATCTCCCACTAAACCATTGTTCTCAAATTAAATTATCTATCAGGATGTTGTGATGGAAATGATGGTTAGAGAAGTCTTCGGGTAAGTCCTGTTCTTGAAATCCGGCTTCTGAAGAACTGTTGTTCTATCTCTTGTTGGGGTGGCGGTGTGTAGTTGCGGGAAGATAATATCTCGCTGATGGTCAAGCTAGGACAAAACGATATGTTTAGATGCGTGGTGTATAGACTGTGCCCGCCTATAGTCATGGAATCCTGCTTGATCTCGCATTCTGGCCTTGCTGTGAGAATGCCTTCTCCTGCAAGTGTTTTCGAGAAGACGTTTCCTCCACAGACAATATTGAGGATGCGTTGCTTTTCCATGACGTATAACCATGCGTTTGATGAGTGAAGTTGTACCCAGACTCTCCTTGGCTTCATAGTGAGTACATTGCAGTCTGGTGAGAGTTGCTACGTATGCCTCAGTAGGTTGAGTTCAAATCGTGACTTGATGGAATTGCTGTTATACATGGGAGAATTCCTTTAACACAAACAGTGATCAGCCTCTAGCTGATCTGAGTCGTTTATTTGTCTAGTTCCATTTGGTCCAGCGGATAATAGTTGTGTCGATCCAGATTGACAATTAAGTATGGCATCTCTGGCTGAATGAAAGTAAACATGTCCTCACGTTGTATGGGCACGGGTACCAGATGGAAGAGTTGATATCTTTCGTTTTGCATCAATGGCAATCTTATTTTGAAGAACATACTTGATTCAGTTACTTTAAAGGAGACTGTCATAAAATTGTGTAAGAGTAGCTCTGTATCTATTCCACTGTCCGGTAGTGTTAGTATAGATGGAATATTTTCCTTTACAAGACGTATCTTTGTCTTTAGTTGCGATGGCGTAATGATTAGTGGGTTTATCCGCCCATGGGCCTATGGCGCCCGTTAGTACATCTATAATACTGTCTTGTGTTCTCTCAAGGTTATAGAGTACCATAGTTGTAAGTGATGTTAATGCGATAAATGACTGTTGCGTGTCTCGAATGCTTCCACCTCCTTGTATTTCCCGACCTATCTGATTGATATGATCTTGTATTATATCAAACTGGCCTTGAATGCTCTCATCTCTGTACAGCATGATGTTTCTTGTCGTTTCGATGAGAGACGTCTGGTTTTTTAACAAATTTAGTAGGTGCCTCTCGTTGGTTTTAATACCTTCAATTTTTTCATTGAATTCCTCGGCGTAATCTTCGTCTAGGATGTCAAAGAGGTAATTAGCGGCCTATCCTACCCGAAAGAGTCTACATTTCCATGCAGTAATTGTTTCCTATGACTGTATTATACTATTGCACAAGTTGTGAATTTCACTGATGCAGTCTCGAAGTCCTTTGAGCTCTTTCCAATACCCTCGAAGATCATATATAATACATATGTCAATATATTCCATTCACTGGCGACTATATTTGCTGCACCAAGGTCCTCGAAGTAGAACCCTGGATGATACGGTATGTGGTTTTGGCTGCTTCCGTTAGAACCTAACTGCCAATTGATTGTTAGCAGTAGCTTGTTAGAACCTAACTTCCAGTGTAGAGTGCTGAATTAGAACTAGCGCCGCTTGCAGACTTACAAGCGGAGGGTAAATTAAAAGTATTGGCGGGCTTAATTCCAATTGTCTTTATTCATTAGCGGTCTTACAATTTATACTAACTTAATTGACGAGGCTGAGCGTTAATAATCATAACAAAGCAGTAGCAGTGCACTTGACTGAATGACATAATATCAATAACAACAGCAGCTCGCCGCAGATGGTATTGTGACCTACTTGGCTGTTCTGCTTAATCCGTGATATTACCTATTACTTAATATTATTGCTTGATGTAGATGGTGACTTTCAGGTGCGTGTATTTCTTGTACAGCCCCTGTTCATCGAATTAGGAACACTCCTAATTTTGTTGAAATGGTTTTTTTATAGATTAAAAACGACATGAAGGAAAAATAATATTAAAATAAAAGTTCACTTTTTGCATAGTATATTTAGTGGTTAAAAAATAACGGACACAATTTGTTATAAAACATACTAATATTTTGAATAACCACCCTTCGCATCTCTAACTGCCTTAATTCTATGTGGCATGCTTTCAAAGCACCTTTCAATCATTTATTTTATATCGAGGGTATTTTCCCACACATTGTTTATATTTTCATTCAGGACTGCTATAGTAGGATTGGGGACTGAATAAACTTTATATTCAAGGAGACTCCAAACGTTCTCAATGGGATTAAGGTCAGGCGAATTGCCTGGCCATGGAAGAATAGGAATACCAGAGCTGTTCAATAAATTTCTGATTGATCGAGCAGTATTACAGGGTGCATTAAGGTGTAAGACATGTCGCAGGATCTTAAATAATTATAATGCGGTATAAAAATGTCCTGGAGCACTTCCTCGTACAAGTTCTTGTTCATAATTCCATCGACAAAAAACAGTGGTCCAGCTCCATCGGCAGAGATACAAGACCATATCATCGTGGCGCTACTGGGTATTTCACGGTTCTTGCAACGCAATCTTCATTGTAACGCTCTCCTAACCTCCTCCGGACGAATTGAGGGTTCTCCGTAACAGCTTCCAGCCTGCACTCGTCGCTAAATACTATCTGAAAGCAAAAAAATATCTGTTTTATCAAATATTTGGGTTCTTAGCGCCAAAAATATGTTAATTAATTAATAATATGATAATTACCTTCTTAAAATCTGCTACTGTATAATAACGATATGTTTTAGCCCATTGAAGCCTCGCTCGTCGCATACTCGCCGTGAGTTTTGGATTTTTTACAGGCCGTCTTAATGTTAGGTTCGCTTCGTATAATAGTCTCCTTAAGGTCATTGCTGATATTTGAATTCCTTCGCTTTGTATGACCCAGTGTAATGTGGTAAGGGACGCAAAACCATTTCCGCAGGCCTTTTGGATGACTCTACGGTCAATTCTAGGTGTCGTTTTTCTTTTTCCGCGGCAATTTTGACGTCTACTGTTGATATCCTCTGGATTTTCCTGTAGTCCTTTTGATATTCTTAGAACAATTTGAAGAGATACTTCCTCTTTTCTTGCGATTTCTCGAAAGGAAAGTTTCCTTGTCTTCAGCAAGGCAATGATAGCTGCTTTTTTCACTGCTGATGTCTTTAGCCTTTCCCGTATTTGCACTTTTGCAAGATTTCCTTGCAAAAATTACAACTTTGCAAATGACCGCAAAAGTTTGGAAAAAAACACCTCTTCCGATTCCTTTAAACTGATACACACAATCGCCTTTTAACGCACAGATAATCACTTGCCAAACACTTTAAAAAGTAATAAAATTCGTATTTTTCACTTAGTTTTTATAGTGACACAAACTTTTCGAAAACAGCCATAAAAATGGTCGGGTAGAAAAATCGTCCTTAAAAACGATTAACGGAAAATGTTGTGTACTAATTATTTTATGTTATGTTTAAAACATTAATGGGATCAAGACAAAATGACTGTCTTCGGAAAAACCCGCAATTTAAATGTGTTGCAGTTGATATTTCCAAAAAATACGAAAAACTGTTAGTGTTCCTAATTCGAAGAACAGGGGCCGTACACCTTCAAAGATAATATCCGTTAAGGATGCGAGAACCTATCGCTGGAATTTCGGGCAAGTGTGTCGCTGTCAAAAGCTACAGCTCCCAAAAATAAAAAAACTTTTAAAAAAACTATAAACTCCACTCTTTCCTTTAACCTTTAAGAAATATGAATAACTGATGAAAGCAAGACCTGCATGCATATGACAAACGTTGCAATTGAAAATAAGTACTCGAAATAGCCAATTTGTGTTACTTTATTTTATTTCAATGCAGTATGTAGCCGTAAAAGATTGTGAAATCTGTTTTTATCAAACAGCATAAACAACCCAAACGCCCTAAAAATATGAAGACCGACTTCTATTTTCTATGGTAACATCTAGCCTTAACCCTTCATAAAAGGCAAGTGCTTCTGGTTCAATTGTAGGTCATATCCTGTTGAATTTGCTAAACACGCTAAATAATCGTTAGCATACCGACGAGTACATTACCTTACCAACTTTAAAGTTAAAGAAGCGACAACGAACGGAAAGTTCCAAAAGAAAATGAAATTGTCTGGAAAGTTATTTTTATGGCACTGTAGCCACTCGCCCTGGCCTCCGAATTATCTCGAAATAAAACAGAAGGAATGTTTAAATAGGCTTTTCGTATCACACCCCGTGCCGTAGGGTGTCAGCAATATGACACAACTACTCTTCAAGTGGTCTGCCTGTTCTTCGGGCATTTGCATTCTTGTGATTCTCTTGACAAGCTCGAGTGCATTTGTTTTCTTTAATATTTTCCTGCATTCTTGCATAAAGGGCAGGTGAGTATCTTTTATTAGGTTTGCTTTATTTCAGTGCCTGCGCTAGTTACCCAATAAAAGGGTAAGATTGCGCTTTCACGGTGAGGTTTATTCTCGTCGGGAACGGGAGAACTTTGATGAGGGAAGTGAGAGACAGAGAGGTTCCATCTACTTTTCTCGTTCCCACCGAGAAAAAACCTCATCGTGAAAACGCGGTCCACGGCGCCGGCCACACTATTAAAATAGCCTTGTGTAAAATAGCCTTACGGGACTTTAAGGCTGTTTAAGATTTTGTACGATCATATGAAGCGCCACACTGACAACTATAATAGTCTTATCCAATCTTTCGTTAGCTTTCGAAATCCTTTCGAAATCTTAAAGGTACGGTCCGGAGCGTACAAATCTTAAAGGGACTTGACAAAAGTGACGTTTGTGTACAAATTGGTTGATAATTCGAGAGAAATTTAAATATGTATATTGTGAATAAAATGGAAGCATTAAGTGATTTAATTTTGTTGGTTGAATTAGTGGGAGATGTTATACATTAAGACGATTGTAGTTGAGCTTAAGATTCGTTAAGATTTGACAGAAAGTTAACAAATCTTAGGGAAATTTGACAGCATATCTTAGAGAGCCTTAAGGCTTTTATAGTCAAGGCTGATATTATTTCACACTCAGAAAAATTCTTTACATAAAACTAATGAAATTACCTCTTTGTTTTAACGAAAATGTGATTTTCATAAAAATAACGTAAATCTTCGTAAAATCAGATCAATGTCCACTGATACAAGAAATTATTTTATTAGTCGTACAAAATCCTAATTTGATGAAGCGACAACACCTCTTTTAGTTCAACGAAAAAAAATAGTTGAAATCAACGTAAGATCCGTTTTAATATAAGGAAAATATTTCGCAGGATTATCGAAACCGATTCCAATGATTTTCCCTTTATTGTGTTTTCGACTCAAATTTTCTTTAAATTTAAGATGTTTTCTGAAGTGGTAAAATTCAACGAAAATTGGTTTAGAAATCGAAGAAAATTGGATCTTGGATTTAATGAAACGAATTCAATTTATTTGTTCTAATAAGAATAATTAACGTAATCTTTCGGCACAGACAAATAATAATTGTCTGTGCTTTCGGTTATAATGGTGAGGTCAAGTGCGCACATTTAGTATATTTTTATTTACCACAATAACATAATAATGGAAGAAGTTATTCGGGAGGTCTTGCAAGACTACATTGATAATGATGAGAATAATTGTAATCAAAATACAAGCAACTGTACTGTTAATAATAACGACATTTTATTGAACGGCGGTGACATTTTAAATATTGAATGTATTGTGAACATTGAAAATATAGTAGCAGTTAAAACAGTGAATGAAAAACAGTGCATTTTCGGATGCAGAAACTTCTTGTGATGAGGTATATAATAAAAGGAAAACAAACGTCATGCGATACTTTTAATGGAAATTATAGTTATGAAATAGGAAATACTTTAGAAGAATTCTCTTTGAAACAAATACAAGATATTAACATACCGCCGACTACTTGTCATACTGCTTCTTCAGCAAAAATATTTACAAGAAACTACAATACATACATATATACACATTTAAATGTATTATATATTTTAAGAAATTGTGAGTGATAATGTAATATACTTTCTAAAATACATACGTAATGAAGAATATCTACTATTTCATTGTTTGATTTAAAAGATCCATTTCCTACTGAATGAAATCCCATAAGTTAAATTCTATGGTTTTGAGCTTCACCGTTATAGTGGATCAATTTGGAATTTGTGAATTGAATTAAGCCCCTCATATTGCGGCTCCGTACTTGAGTTTTCATTGCTTTTGAAAAAATGAGGTATTTATTTATTATTTCCCTGTTTAAGGGGGTAGTCTCATGTCCGAGCTTAAATTTTGAAGGTTTTTTAAGATTTTTTTTTGTGTGGAAAATGAAATGCAATCTTCTTGTGACAACTATATGTTATTAATAAACTATTGAACAATACAAAAACGTTTCTTTTAAATAAAAAATGAAATTTTTTAAGGTCATTTTGGTGAGGCGAAGTAGGTCTCTTCAAAAAAAAGTAGGTAGCTCGCCCCCCTGATTACTCCTTTCCCAATCATCTGAAATCAAAATTCCAAAAAGATTATTATTCAGTAGGGTTGTCATTCTGGCCCGTAGCAGATTTAAAAGATTTGAGTGAAAAATAGCAAAATGGCGGCCTTGTAAAAATTTTTTTACAAAATCGACGGTTTTTTTCGGTTTAAAATCGATATAAAACAGAAAGAAATCGATAAAAACATCTAATTCTGCTACCCGCCAGAACCATTTATGTTTATAATAATATGTGAAAATTTCAGCCCAATCGGTCCAATAGTTTTTCTTTAATCATCCGTGCCGACGAAAAAAAAGTAGTTTCGAGAAAAACGCGTTTAAAGTCTAGAGAAAAAATTTTCATATATGCAGATGCAGGGTGTGCTCTCCCCTATTTTATGTTGTAACTTTTAAATGACGTAGTGTATCGGTCTAAAATTTTTACAGTATATTCTCAACTTATTTAACTTTGAGAAAATGCAAAAAAAAAAAAAAAGATTTTTTGAAGATCGAACATGAGACTACCCCCTTAAATAACGTGACTACTGCATTAATTTAAATCAAATAATTCTTAATAAATTATTAATTTTGGGAACTTACAGCGCGATACTTTGCTAATTTGTTAACAAGTGTAATCTTTTCGAAACGTCGGGTAAACAAGTTAGCTAAATATCACGGGGCAAGTTCGGAAAATTAATATTCTATTAAGAATTATTTGATTTAAATTAATGGAGTAGTTACGTTATTTAGGCGTGTAAATTTCGTTGAATTTCGACCCAATTTGTAAAATTTACCAACTCTATTTGGTGAATTCTACGAACTGCATTTTAATATCTTCGATATGTTTTCGTCAAAACTGCAAAAAAATCTTCCTTTAATTCCATGGAAATATTTTCGTACCGATTAGAATGCACTTTGTAGACTCGTATTGAACACAATTTCTCGTTGCAGTGACTGTAGTTTTTCGTTACTGATATTAGGTAAACTTTTTTCTCGGTCGCATAAAAGATTTTGTGGTTACTAAAAGAATGACTGCTTTCACACATTTTCACTTGCACCTCTTCTCAATACCTCTAGGTTTCCAGTTCGTCTGTGTGAATAATTATCTTGGTGGGATGGATAATTTTTCATATCTCAAGATCATGAGTGGTTGGAATTTATGCCTTCAAGGGACAGACCGCACTGTTGAATTAGTGCAAGCATCTTAACGAGCCGAGGCATTGTGCGAGAACCGCAAATACAGTGGCTGATAGTCTAGATCTTCACGATCTCGCCTGATAAGCTTGGGAGGCTTGCTTGTTCCAAACACCGTGTGACGCAGCTGCGTCTAGCCGTTCCGACAGCTCCTCTTTGTAATTTATAAACGCTGCTTTTTATACATATTTTGTAGGCGAACACTTGAAACGGACAGTTTTTTTCGCAGCCATCACTTTCCGTCCCGCGGTCATTAATATAATAATAATTCATAGAAGTCACCTCTACCGCTACTTTGGACGCGCTCAGAAATTTATTCAACCTTCACGACATGATGGCCGATATGGATCTAAATTCATTTTCGTCGTCCAATTAAAAGAGGCTTAGGTAGGTGGCAGATATGTAACTCCTGAGCGATTTAGAAAAGCCATTGATCATGCATTAATGATCGAAGTAATGCTGCCGGTATTAAGATGGCAGCGACCAATTTTTAAAAGTGATTTCGGGTTAGTCTGATTTCTTTTTCTAAATTGAAAGCCGCAAAAGCATCCGAGGTTATTATATTCCACCCTCGTGGGAAATGGCCAGTAATTTTGTTAGTATGGGCAACATACGCTAAAGCAACATTGATATATGCGCAGAGGATTTATATTTCAATTAATTTAACTTCTTGGATTTCCGGGTTTTATATATGTATAAATTAAACTTCTCTACAAATATGCTTTTCGGTTCCGGGTGGTGTTCTCATTTGAAAAGTTAAAAGACGGGGGGAACAATAATGCGTTCACTTTGGTGTCCCTCCGTCTGTCACAAGTTTTCAGGGCCAAAAAAAAAAATAAGAAACTTGAAATTTGGCACCGCTAAGCCACGTTATGATTATGACCCAATACTGTGGTTTATTTATCGATAAATAATTCGTATAGTTATGGGTATTAATGGCTGATTAAAAAATTAAAAATTGAGGTTGAATACCTCATCTAGTAGGGTGTGTGATCAAAGTTACTGACCCATAGAAAAAGAACATATTTTTCTACAAATGATTTGGTTATTTTGCTTAAAGGAAGAAAAGAAAAATAAAATTATTAAGATTTCTCGTCCCACCCTACTTTTCCCAAATATTAATCGAAAATATCTGAAATAAGTTAAGCAAGCATTTCACAATTTAAGTTTTGATCAAAGCGTATTATAGGCAACTTTCTAAAGTTTAGTTTTTCGAAGAAATTGCAGGTTTTCTCTCATTCATTGCGCGAGGCCCGACTCTCATTTAATGTCTTTAACTATTTTAAGCAGTCTCCGAATGTGATACTGTCGTAGGCTTAAAAACGATCGCGCGCCAGCAAAAGTATGACCTGGGCCTGCAACTTTAACCGCGTTTCCTGAAAAATCACTCTATCCAAAATATTCCACGCGACGACAACTCAAAAAGTAACTAATCGATTTTAATGAATGAATGCTTTTACTTAATGCTATACCACCCGCTATAATCGTTATCATTTGAATCGATTCTTTTTTTCGATTGTTCACCCCTCTAAAGAAAATAAATTGGGGAAAAATCGATTTATTTTTTCAAGAAGACGTCATTGTTTTCTAATTAACATTTCTTAATTATTCCAATATTGACCATGTCTACATTCTTCCTGAGCAAAATGGTTACTCTTATTCAGACGAATACAAGAGTCACAATCACATGGATAACTGAAAAAAAACAATTAATTTAGCTGTTATCCCAATATCGGCAAATTCAGCTAACCTATATTTCAAAAGAGTTTATCATCAGGTGTAGGCTTGGCCTGGTAATAAACTACAAACAGAAGACTGGGGTTAGAAATGAGAGGATTCGGGTATAATTCCAATTTTTATGATTCAAGGTGTAGCCCCCAGTGAACGCCTTCAGATAATTCTTTGTGGATGCAAAACTGGCTGCAATAATAAGAGTGGTTGCAGGAAAACCGACTTATTTTGTACCGTAACATGCTCTACTTGTTCCGGAACTGATTGCCTTAACAGCCTAGCTAGTTTTGAAGTTGAACAAAACATCGACTAGTTGGAGTTAGTCTAAAATAGTCTTTTTCGAATTTAAAGTTTAATTTTTTATGAAAAGATTTAGCACTACTGTCTAAAGCAGTTTTATGCACATACACCGACCATATCATGTAAGTAATTTTGAATATCTTTTTTTTAATATCATATTCTTGTTCTTTGATCTCAAAAACCCCTATAGTATGAATTTAAGTAAAATTGCTTCGAAATTCAGTTAGTAATTTCACATTTGCCTAAAAATATTGTTTTTCATTGTTTAAACAATTAACAAATAATTGAGGCACGAATATAAGTCTACAACTTTTTCTGTAAGCCAGTTTTAAGCAATATCAAAAGATTTCAGGAAAATCAATGCCATCCTCCAACTTTCGGAAATAATGCTTAATTTTAAGCTCTATTAGCTGATAAGCTGATATTATAATTTCATAAATTAAGCTTGCCTATCTATCGAATCAAATACAGCGCTAAACTCAACAAACAATCAATGCTAAATTCATTAGGTTGCATAAATTGTTATTATCAATCGTCCCATAACCCTGCTTGCACGGAGAGAAAAATTTGTGACAAATTTCATTACACAGTGTAATAAAAACGTAAAACATCCTTTTGCGACTATTTTATTACAAAACCAATGGAATTCAGCGGCTTTCTTTGAAAAGTAGTAAATTTTATTACGATTTGGAAATTGCTGATTTCATTACATTGCAATGAAAAAATGCATCTTGCTATGCAATTGGACAATACTTAATTTTGGAACGAATTTCAATTGAAATTCTACAATCGCGAGCATAATTTATTACACGTTATGTGAAAATTGACCCCAACGGAGCAAATTCACTACATTCGTAGTAAATTTCACTACATTTGTAATAAATCGGAAAACAGTGTGTGTAAGCGCATTTACATCGAACGATCATTCGGTAATCGGTTGCGATATGAAGAAGTCGTATAACGTGTTTATTTTGAGTGAAAAAGTGTTCAGTATTTCTAATGGATAACGCGAATATTTTTACGCAAAGTGGTTATGATAGTGGCACTGATCCTGATGGTGATTTAGAGTTAAGTTACTATATATAACTTTACTTAAAGGTTTGAGCGACAAAAATTGGTTGAAATACAATTCACAGCCTTGGGAGGTGGTGGAAAATAAATGGAGAAATAGTTTTCCCATCCGGCGTCAGGAACTTATGGGAAACAATATAATGGAGGTGTTCATGGAGTGGCCACTTTTCACACAGTCGAATGCTTTGCGATTGGTGAGATTTTATTTTTGTGATACAAATAACTATATATATATTTGTCTTATTAGGTTGACTTGGATTTTATATCTTTATTTGGGGAAGACATTTCTTTACATTTGCGTAAAAACTGGGAAGAATTTCAAAGAAAATTTTTATCACTGTTTTCTTCGTGCAAAATTTCAAATAGGCAGGTTGCAGATCTAATAAGAGAAATAAATCAAGATACTAATGAGAAAAGTATGTTGCTATGAACATATATAAAAAAATTTAAATTAATTTGTATTATTTTACAGACGCCAAGGATCTTCTAACATTCAAATTATTACACCATAAGCTTCCACCATCACAAAAAATTAAAATAAAAACGACAAATGACGACGAACGGCTTTGGCACGTATCCATTAAAGATGCTCTTAATAGCAACATACTAGAAGTTAACACTCAAGGTGACATTTTAATTCAATATAGGAAGGTAGTCCAAATAAATAAGGAAAATAATGTACCTTTGCAACCGCTGATTGCTATTTGTGAAAAGAACTTTTATATTGTTTCTGATAGCGTAATACATAAAGCAGATAGTTTCATATCAGCGCTAGATAGCACGTTTAAATTAATGTATATTTTTAATCTTAAATACCCAAAACAAAGTGAAGAAATTTGGGAGTTTTTACAAGAATATTTTTTTTAAATAGAATCAAAAAAAATAAATTCCTCCACAATTGCATTATTAAACGAGTTAAAATACCAGAATTAAAAAGTTGCTTACGGTATAATACAATTACAAAATGTTTAATTGCTTTGCTTGTAACAGATATAAGTTACAAGGGTACTTCATATAAATGTAATTTTATTTTAGGTAAAAAAGATGAAGACGTTATATACAAGATTTTTGAAATTATTATCAACGGAAATAATATATTAATAATATCAAGAAAATTTAAAATTGAATTCGATAATCATTTAAATGTTCACATTCTTAAAGAAGATTTGAACTCTTTTAATGTGAATGAAATACAAGAGTTTGATTTCTTTCCGTGCTTGCCTCATAAATTACGAGATGGGAGAATTGCTTTTAGATTTAAAAGGATTTAGGACGTTGTATTGAAACCAATGTGTATGTTTATAAAATAAAATCCTGAAAATAATACGAAAAGAAGTTTTTTCTACTTATACCTATCTGTATATTATTTGTTTTTCAGCCTATTTAATCTTCAAAAAATACGGTAGAACCATAGCGATAAATTAAAATGATGATGATATATAATAGGGTTTCAAATTTATCGCAATGGTTCTACCGTATTGTGAATTTGTACTACATATTAGTAGTAAATTTCACCGTAAGTTTGCAGTACAAAATTGTTGATTTGTAGTAAATATTATTACAGTTGGGTTGTGATAATTACGACATTAATAATAAAGTCTATTACATTAGTAATTAAATGAAATTAGTTCGTTTCATTACACTTATGACATACTATTATTACAAATGTAATGGGCTAAAAAATAACAACATTTGTAATATAAATCATTGCGAATTTTGTAAGATTTTATTACAAATTTCTCTCCGTGTGGTATTCTGTTAATATTGACAATGTTTTTTCAAAATTCAGACGGTTCAGAAAAATTCCACAGAATTGCTTCTGGACCACATCTATAAATATTTACAATGCCTTGGTAGGTCTGTGCTAAATTGGAATCAGCTTTCTTTATGACGTTTTTATTAACGGAAGCATTTTTATAAAACTCAGCTGGCTTTCTGTCTCGTCCAGTCCAGATATCTTATTGCTCTTTGGTCTAGCGAAAATTCCCTTTAATTCCCCCAAATCAGTGCCTCTGTCCAAATCATCCACTTCAAAAAAATGATCTACGAATATTACATAGTTGCGCCGAATGCGTTGGACTGTTTAAAAACCATCGAAAATAATTACTTAGGGCGATTGTATCAAGATTAATATCAATATTAAAAGTTTGTTTACTACTGTCTTTGGAATCCTTTACTTTGGTTAGCCAGCGTCCCACTTCGTTATACACATATGTATGTACATATGTACTCTTTTTCCTTGACAATGCAAAGTATATTAAATTCCTGGTTAGCGCGAAGATATAAAGCATTTTTAAAAAACAACACTGTTTTTGGGAATATGTTTATAAGTGAATAAGCTTTATGTCTTGCCGCCAAACACGCAAACTCAAACCAGGATGTAGAAAATACGGGTTTTTCAAGGCTCTGGTAAAATAGCAGAATTAGGTTTGAAAGTTGCTTAAATCAAAGCTGCGTTATTGTCGCTGGACAAAGGTTCACATGTGAGTGACTCCAATCTTGTATTATAGACATCATTATTTCGTGATTTCCAATTTCGTTTTGGTGAAAGAATCAACTCCCTTTAATGTAGCACCAATGGGTGATTCCCGCACTAATAAACAACTTCAGGTTTATTGGAAAATATATCACTTTCGATTTTGGTGGAGGATTCCAAGTAAAAAAAAATGATACTAGGGCTAAGTCAACTGTTTACATATAAAGCACCCGCCAAAAATAATCATCTTGTAACAGCTTAAAACTTATTTTTGGTGGCAATATACTATATACCTAACCTATAAATTTCAGATTTTTACCATTTTTAGTTTAGGAATTAGCAGGCTCTGGCAAATGGACGGACGGACATTGAAATGAAACTATATGATAGGGTACCACTTCTGGTGCGGAACTGTAAAAAGTTCAAATTGAAAGTAAAAGGAAATTCAGTTCTTTTTCTCTGAAATCATCTCTTATAGTCGCTTTACTTTCAGTTCACAAAATCTTAACTACAAAATAAAAAGAAAGTCACTCTCCACAATATGTCGAGCAAATTGAACACATTGTTGATAAGTAAATTCCCAGGGGACATCCTATATAGAATATTCACCTACGATACATTGATTAGTTTGATCTTAACCACCGTTGACCCACTTAACCTGCAAATGATTTGCGATTGTTCACTATACGAGTAGATGTAATAGTTACTGAAGCGATTGACCGAAGTCCAGCGGGATTTCTTTGTAGGAGGTTTGTTTGGTCACCGGGGTTACCTTGGCAACAAAGGGACGATTTTCTCTTCAGGTAATGTACCTACCAGGGTTTTTTTTATTACAGCAGCAGACGAATGGAGCTGTATGCTAATGTTCCTTTACATTCACGTGCTGGCGAAGGAATCGGCCGTTGTAGTAACATGGGAAGCATTTCATTCATTTGCATTTATTCGTGTCGAGCTCGGTTAAGAGTCTGGGGTGTTCGGGGAAGAGAGGTGATCTACTGATTTGTTGCAATTCACATTCAGCCGTAAATTTGATTAAATATAAAGGGTTTTGCATTTTGTCCAGTACGTTTAAAATTCGCGCATCTATTTGCGACGGGTGGCATGTAGGGCTGACCTGCACTTTTGGAGTTAGAGGGTACTCGCGCCTGCCTAGGGCTACTTTTGGAATGACCTTTTTGTTTCGACAGTGAATTAGTCGTCAACTACCGTGAATATTCTAATGCCGGCTGCAGGCGTGGCAAGGGTGAATAAGCATCCCATTTGCGGAAGAAGTACTTTTTGGTGTTAGTCAACTCCTGAAAGTCGACATGTTCAAAAGTGCTTTCATTCTCTAGCCCAGGGGCAGTCGGTACTGAGCTTGGAACGAACCTGCTAGCCGAATGTTACTTGGACGGTGAACGGTGAACGCGATATTTTACATATGCTCGCGTGGAATTACGATGGTTTGATTTTAAGGAAATATTGGTTCAGGAGTGATTTGTCTGACTTAGAGTGTAAAAGTGTATTAGTGTCGTAATTTACATCAATTATCGTGCAAATGTGATGAAATTTTGTTTCATTCCTCCAATGCTGCTACCATTTGGATTAATTTCCGTGAATTCCCATGGATCACTCCATCGTTGAACCTTGGCATTTTGGACGGTAATTGTTGAATTTAGAGGCCACACGCTTTATACTGAGAATACACATGATATCATCACCATTCAGCACGTGTCCTTCAGTTGAGGACTTACATTTAACTATTAAGCACACTAATTCTTGCCATTAATTCTAGTTATATGAACTGTTAAGAAAATGTATTATTCGCTTAGGCTGAGGAGACGGGGAAACAACGTGATATTTAACCGTTAGTGTGACCTACATTGAGCTATAACATCGAGGTCAAATGAAATAAATGATTAGAATCTTAGGCATAAAATTAAAAGCCGTTGATATGAAAAAGCAGAAGGTTTCATTGGAATTCCTAATTCATTATTTGTCCTTGTTGTTCTTGTTGTATTAGTTGATATCCTTAATGATTGAGCATTATATTGGCTGAACTAAGTCTTAAGGACGTGAGTGACTACATTGGGCATTATTTTCACTTAATTATTTCGATGGCAACGAACTTATGAATAGAGAATAATTTCATATCAAACTTGTTTTTATATTACCCTTTCCCGACCCAGAAAAATACTGTATATTTTGGCTGGTGTGGTAGGTACTTTATTTCGGACATTCATTTCCTTTTCCACTAACTTTGAAAATGTGTTTCAACAGGAATTTTATTTAGTACCTACCAAACTTGTCCTCTTTTGAAAAAAATGTGCAGGTTTCAGCTAAGTTGTCAATGGCCTACCTACGTCCACTAGCTAGTTAATAACACTCGTCGACATAGGATTTTGCCCTTGAAATATATTATAATTAGGTGACATTGATGTAATTTTTTCTATAGATTACGAATCCGAAAACGAAAACGTTGCATCACGCATACATTTTGTGAAAATCCGGGTCAAATGGTGAAGAAATCTATTTTCGGGTGATTTTCGTTAATTCATAAAGAAATGTAAAGGCGTTCGAGAAATTTAAAATATATGTAGCTCAAATGAGAGGGCACACCCTATATTATGACTATAAAATATAAAAAAGCTAAAAGCTCTACACATTGTTTTAGTAGAACATGTTTTCATATACATGCGTCAAGTGAAGCGTAGGTAACTTTATATTTCCTGCGAAGAATAAGCACATGTTGATGAAAATCCAAGATTTAGAAAAATTTGTTAAAGCTCTTCAGCCTTTTTGAGCAACATTTCAAGCTTCTAGCTTCCATTTATGTGTCGACTTTGTGCAATGATTGTTTTTTTGTTTTAGGTAGGTTAGTTAAAAAAATCGATTTTTTTTTGCATTGTCTCAATCCTTATTAGGTAATTTTAAAAATCACACCCAAAAATTGTTTTCCAAAAATTCGAATTCTATCTTAGTGAAATTCGTGAAAGTGTGCGCGCGCTTCCAGCACTTTATATATGTATACGTGCTGACTCAGCGCAGGCAGCTGTTAGATCACGTGGCATCTATTGTGTATCATTTCTCTCCAAGATACCGGTTCTAAGTTTACTTCAGGTATAAGTAGCATTATAACGTATTCTCAAACGTATTTTACACGTGTCTTCAGTGCTTGTTCGTTCATTGATAGAAGTGTTGTGCATTAGCGAGTAAAAACTTTAAACACGTTTTTCTGAAACTACTTTTTTTCAAATGGCGGACAGTTAATCTCCGAAACTACTCGACCGATTTCAATGTTTTTTGTGTTATTTTGTTCGTGAGATGTTTTATAAGCCAATATACCACATTTTGCCAAGAAAAGTTGATTATAACATTTTTTATTAGCAGAGAATAGTGAAAAACAAGGGTATTTTATCAAAATTTTTTCCAAACATTTGTCTTTTTTTTTCTTTTTTTTTTGCAAATTGCGGTAGATTGTCTCGTAAGAGATTAACTGTCCGTAATAAGACAGCATTTTTTTTGAGGCCTCGACTTTGTCGTCTCCTGCATAGGTGTTAAAAAATTAAATTAAAAAAAAATCAAGTATTTTTGTATTGTATAAGTTTCAAATTAAAGTGTAAAAAAAATCATTGTAATATCTTATAGAGGGCCTGAAAAAAAAATTATTGAAAATGTTGCATTGTTCAGCCGTCCAAGGTGGTCACCTACCTTAATTATGAAAAATGGGGAAAACGTTGTTTTTAACTTTTTAATTGTAATTTTCCTGAAAATCTTAATTGATTTAGTATTGTTTCTTTCAAGGTTCATGGGAAAAATTCCATCAAAAAACATGAAAAATGTCGACCAGTTTAATCTGATGAAAACATTTTACATTCAAATAGACATATGTCTTTTAAAATAATATTTTCCAAAAAATCTTGCCTGATTAATTTTTATTTTAATCTGGTTCGTTGGCTGACTTGAAATTCATCATCATCTGCGCTGATGATCCTAAGCGGGCGCCGCCGTTAAGCCTCTATAGTCCAGTCGGGATCTGTTCTAAAAGGCTTAGGTTGACTTTCTCGAGCCGGAGCGGAAATTTTTATTGTAATATCTTCAGAAGATTGTTCGAAATGAGAATATGCACCGGTTCAAAATCCGTTGCAACACTCAGGCAAAATCTTAGAGTGAAAAATTTACGTTTTACGCTCGGTGTTTTTACCCGGCCAGAATATCTACGTTGAAAATGAAGTGAATTTGTTCACAATAAAATTTCCTATCGGGACATGTGTTTGCAATTTGAAAAAACAAGAATAAAGTTAAAACATTGCGTTTGATGCTTCTGAAAATGACAAAATTAAAGATATTAAAAAAACAAGGTAAGGCAGATCACGATATCTCTTTTCGTTTTCGCACAATAATTTTGCAATTCAGCTCGTTTCGCAAATTTTGAAAAATTTGCTGAATGTCAAATACAAAATCTTTTATGAATCGCTTTTACGTATGGAAGGCTTTCAAACCAATTTTAAAAAATTAGCTATAAAAATTGAATAGGATGGAGTGCGAAGAAAACACTTACAAATATGCAAAATGCAAGATCTCCGAGCGAAGTGAAAGCTTTTATTCTCATTTCACTTTCTCGCTTTTTGTTTTCAACCAATCAAAGTGACATTTCTAATGTTGCTCTAATTTCCCATTGTTATTGTAGAAATCTCATTAATATTTGACCTGGGCTTTGCTAAAGCTGCTGTCACAGAGTCGATGAAGGAAGGTAATGTTCCTCGCTATCCTTTAAATATTGGCAGGTATCGACTTTCCTTCTCTATCCTTTGCCTTTGGTTTCTGGACTGATTATTCTACGCCAGGAGTTGAGTTAGAGTCACTATACAGTATACACTGCTCGATCTGGTTTTCTTGCGCCATCTTAACGACGTTTCTTCTTTGGTCGAATAACCTTTCCCGATTCCGTTGTCTCTCAATCGTGATTTATTTAATGTCCCCTTAGTGTTGTTTCTGCATAAGCCACATAAATTTAACTTTGGTCTACTTCGTTTCTCACTTTATTTCAGTTATAACTTGCATTTGATCGGAGTTTTAACACAGTGGCTGGGCATCTGTATTACTTATCTATGCTAATACTTTATATAAGAAAAGAAGGCAATTTCCCTTCATGTATTCAATAGAAATCAAATATGAATGACTTGTACGACGTTCATTATGAATTTAACATTTTCAACGACAGAAAAAAATCAATGAAATTTATGTTTAAAGCAAATATAAATCATTTTGGTGCCAAATCATATGTGTTTTTATTTGAATTCAATATGAATCTATTTAATTTTTTTCTCGGTGTAACCGACGACGTGATAAACGCCACCGCACGATTCTCTCACTCTTCTGGCGTCCTTTCGACAAGCAAGGCAGACAAGCGGTCACACAGACAGCAATGTGCTTTAAGTGGCAATCAACAGGTTGAATTATAAATAATATATGGTAGTTTTTATTGTTGTGCGAGGCTTTTTTGTATTTGCCCTTATCCGCAACAGTACACTGAGAAAAATAGGAATTGGCAAATCATACAATATGTATTGTTGATATGAAATGTACGAAAATTGAACATAAAATATTCATTTGAAATATTTTGCGCTTAAATAGAACACAAAAAAATAGATTGTGTGAATCAAATTTTTGCTAGTTACGCAAAGGTGAGTTGAAAAATTTGGTTGACATCCTTCGTAATAGTTATAATATCATAGAATTTAACTTCAGTGCATAGTTTTCCTTCAAAATAATTCACACATGGAATTCACACCACTCTGATATTTTGTGTACAAATTAGGAGAATTAAGACTAGGCCTCCTCCACAACAACTCTGATGCAATTTGTGGGTTAGCAAATTCATGTTAAAAGAGATTGTGTATAGTTTTTATATACATATCTATTACATATATATAAATGAATCGCTGTGCGGTACGACTCGCTAAAACTCAAAAACGGCTTGACCGATTTCGATAATTTTGTTTTCTTTTGTTCGCTATAATACAGGGGAGGTTTAAAAAACGAAAATTCGGGAAACCCCAAAGGAAAAGGCGGAAAATCGATAAAATCTAAATTTCCGTTTTGTGTAGGAAGCGAACTTTCCAACTTCAAGGAATCTTTATGAAAAAGGCAATTGGAGGTTTTCGGGGTCGCAGATCTCGAGCTTGCATTCAAAATTTTGGAATTCAAAATGTCGGATCCAATATGGCAACCGAAAAAGTTGAACTTCAAGGGATTCCACTGAAAATCCGAACTTTTGTTTTTGGTTTGGGTTTTTGGGGTCCCTGATTTTGAATCTGTCATCCAAATTTTGGAAATCAAGGTGGAGGATCAATAGGACCGAAAAGTTAAACTTCACGGGATTTCCCTGAAAATCCGCACTAGAGAATTTTCGGGATCACTGATTTCGAATCTGCCACCCCCCAACCCGCTGGGAGATATTGGAGAGGGGGTGCAATAAGGAGGTGGTATAAAATGAAGAAAACTAAATTTAATAATACTATTGGAAAATATCTAAAACATGCGCAAACCGCAAATAGGAAAACACTAGGTCACATAGGAGAGGTGGTGGTGCAGTAGCGAGGCGTTGTACAAATAAGGAATACAAATTTAATAGTATCCCGGGAAACGCCGGGTCCGGGAAAACTAGCTTTGTATATTATATCCTACATATTTTATTTGGTCAAGAATTTTTTAATTAACAATTAAATTTTGTTGATTGAAATATTTGATGTATCCTAGTTGGGTGTATTTGAATCAAATATGATACTTTTAAACCAAATATGAATATGGTTTTACAGCTAAATCAAGCAAATATATTTTAGACTTGACAGGTTTTCTCTTTGTTTTTACATTTTACATAACCGATCTGATCGTATTTGATTCAAATACTGCAGCATTTTGCTCTAGTTGACCCGTTTATTTCTCTAAGTGTACCTACCTTGAAGTACAATAAGTTTAAATTTTTAAATACTTGTTATTATACTCCATACCTGGAGGCCTAGATTCCACACGCACACTGAGAAAAAGTTTAATATCAGTAACGAAAAAATACAATCACTGCAACGAAAAATTGTGTTCAATACGAGCCTACAAAGTGCATTCTAATCGGTACGAAAATATTTCCATTGAATTAAAGGAAGATTTTTTTGTAGTGTTGACGTAAACATATCGAAGATATTAAAATACATTTCGTAGATTTTACCAAATAGAGTTGGTAAATTTTACAAATTGGGTCGAAAGCCAACGAAATTTACATGCCTAAATAACGTAACTACTCCATTAATTTAAAGCAAATAATTCTTAATGGAATATTAAGTTTCCGAACTTACCCGGCGATATTTAAACAGGGAAATTATAAATAAATACCTGATTTTTTCAAGAGCAATGAAAACTCAGGAACGGAGCCGCAATATGAGGGGCTTAATTCAATTCAAAAATTCCAAACTGATAGTCCAGTAGACGGTGAAGCTCAGAACCGTCGAATTTAACTTATGGGATTTCATTCAGTAGGAAAAGGATCTTTTAAATCAAACAAAGAAATAGTAGATATTCCTAATTTCATTCCTTCATATATAATTCATTTACATGTGTATATATGTATGTATTATAGTTACTTAAAAAGCACTTTTTTTCTTATAAATATTTTTCCTGAAGTAGTAGTATGACAATTAGATAAGCGGTATGTTAATATTATTATATTATATATATATATATATTATATATATTATATTTGTTTCAAGGAGAATTTTTCTAAAGTATTTCCTATTTCCTAACTCGCATAATGCTGATGATTTTTACATGTTAACAAAATAGATAAATTTTTAAATCCTCTTAAAAACTGAACTTCAACCACTTTTTTTCTTCCTCAAAATTTGTGTGCAATTCTGACAAATACCAAATATATTCAATATATAATTTAAAATATATTTAACAAATATGTACCCAAATCTTAATCTGGAACGTCTGCCTCTAAAGGAATTTTCCTTTCCGCCGTACAATTTTTGTTTTTTACAGGCCCTTCTAAACGTAACTTAGTCATAACATTATGATATTTATAATATAAAATACCTCCCGCTCTCTTTTTTTGGAATATGTACAAAATAAAACTCCTAAATAATTAATTTTAGAGAAAATCTACAAACAAATGATAACATTAACCTGATTTTCAGTGGGAAAAAATGTTACAATTTCTTGTGCAATTTTTTTTAAATATCTAGGCGCAGCAATGTGCTCTTTTACTATCAATCCAAGAACCAATTTTCTTCGATTTCTAAACCAATTTTCGTTAATTTTCACCACTTCAGAAGACATCTGAAATTCAACGAAAATTTGAGTTGAAAACACTATAAAGGGAAATTCATTGGAATCGGTTTCGATAATCCTGCGAAATATTTTCGTTATATTAAAACGGATCTTACGTTGGTGCTGTTGCTTCATCAAATTAGGATTTTGTACGACTAATAAAAACATTTCTTGTATCAGTGGACATTGATCTGATTTTACGAAGATTTACATTATTTTTATGAAAATTACAGTTTCGTTAAAACAAAGAGGTCATTTCATTAGTTTTATGTAAAGTATTCTTCTGAGTGTAGTTTGGTAATTTAATTGATATTTTACATCAATGCAATTGCAAGATGTTCTTCACTGCTTTAACAAGTTTCTTGGATCATTTCACGGTATTAAACTAGATATGTTATAAAATCAAATTTGGATAACTAACCTGGAATCGTGTGTGACGAAAAACTCATCCAAAATGTTTCTTTGATTGTGTATGCCTGGTTATTGCCTTGCTGCATAAAATGGTTAAATAAGATATTCATCAGTTCGCGTAAAGTATTAATCAGAAAGGTAATATCCGAATTATTGAGAAATTGTAGAACGAGAACCTGTTAGCATCGTGCTATACTTTTACCTCGACCTGTTCTTATACTTTTCTCGTCGGTATTAGTAGTTAGTTCAAGTCAGAGGAGTGGTGGACTATCGCGAAGCAAAGTTTGGCACGAGCCGAATATTATTTTTA
Source organism: Neoitamus cyanurus (assembly GCA_947538895.1). Lineage (NCBI taxonomy): Eukaryota > Metazoa > Arthropoda > Insecta > Diptera > Asilidae > Neoitamus > Neoitamus cyanurus. Next base: position 38,578,258 of record OX384542.1, read on the forward strand.
GAGTTGCACAAACGACCATGGCAATTTATTAAACAGAAATAAAGTAGCAAAAATGAGTTGGGCAATAGTCCGTAGAGTAATCGCATTCTCATTGTTTCTATTTCGCGAATAGCACAACTGCAAATAGGCGATATTACACGCGATAGATAAGGCTGCTATTCGCCATAAATAATAAAATTCCTTTTCTATGGATTTATCTGGATAAATTGGTGTCTTTGTATGTAAACACGGCCTTTCCAGTCTGGAGGGCATGGTCAGTCTTACACTCTCCGCACTTCTGTAGATGTATAGAAGCGGGCAATGAAGTTCTCTATTTTTATTAGAGCTTAAATACTATATTGCCGTTCCCGCGGAGAGGGTGTGGTGGACAGAGTCGGCCACAGAAAAATTCGTCGGCAGCTCGATCGAAGCACTACAGAAATAATTTGTTCTTGCAGCAATATAATATAATTAATCGTGAATACATCGGCTGTAATGATTCTTCAGGCGGTCTATAGCGTTCCAGCTGCAATTTGCTAATTTTAATAATTGCAGGCATAAACTGGTGGTATTTAGAAACTGCCGCTTGGTTGAATGGTCTGCAGCAGTTCGGGGCTTTGACATGGTCTACATTGTGATTTCCAGCGGGAGGCATTTCTGTTTTAATTATTTCTTCTAATTTAACAAATCACGAAAGCTGTTAATTTCCCATAAAGATTGTTTTGACGGATAATAAGAGAAATACATCTCATACGTCGCCGACTCCGTTGCTATTTGCTGGGCTTGGCAAGAAATACATGTATGGTACTCGTATCTATATTCCATTCCATTACCATCCCAGTGAAATGGAAACTCTGACCTAGATTTGCTCCAATCTGCTATTAACTTATTTGCTTTCAAAGTAAATGTTATTGGCGTTGTGTTAAAGATTGCCTGCCGAAATGGGTAGTGCTTTTTATTTATGACCGGCCCGGAATATATTGAAGGTGCCATTCATAATCTTTTAGTAGATTTATATGTTTTAACTTAACAAACCTGTTATAGGAAAGGTTTCACTTTCTCATTCGTTGCACCTTTTGATTTAATGCATATTTAGAGGCATACGCGCTCCACTTTTGTTGTAAAGCTAAATGATGGCACTCGAAATATGTAATTTCTATTGGTATATTTTATATGCTGCTAATAAGCGACGTACAAAGACCAAAACGCCGCTTAAAAATTCGTCCACTACGGTTTTTTATTTATTTTAAAGAAGTGGACGAAAGTTGACCAGAGTGTACGATAGATTGGGTGAGAGTGGGCAAGAGTGGGCCGCATGAGATTGGGCGATAGTGTGGGTTATAGTGGACTAGAGTGACAATTTAAAATGTTAAATATGCCGTAATGATTTAGTTTGAACTATGGTGATTTGTTGCGATATGTGCTAAGATTGGAATCACTTTGGGTTAAAGAGGATCCCGCAAACGAAGTTTGGCTTTGTCCTTATTGTAGTTAAAGTAGTTAACTCACTACAATTTCTGTTTAAGCTAGAAAATCACAAAATTTGTAAAATATTTAGGAAGGTTTTCAAGATTTATTTATATTTTTACCTAATATATAATAGGACAGAATGTCATATTAGAAGTTTTGATTTGAGAATTATCTTAAGTTAGTGGGGTGAGTGATTTACTTCCTCAAAATCTACTCCAATATGTGGAAACAGCAGCAATGTATTGGTAAATATTCGGTTCGCTCCAAATTTCCATAAAATATAATTCTTTTATCCACACTGAGAGAAATAATCATTTACAAATCAAGCAATATGCATGAAATTTACGAAAATTGTACGTAAAATATTCCTTTAAAATATTTTGTTCTTAAATAGAACCAAAAATGCCTAGATTATACAGGTAACCAAATGTGAGCATGAATTTCATGGCAATCCGTTAAAGTTTAAGAACTAGGTACTAACTAGCCATCATGACTCATAATTCATTTTCATTCAAATTGCTAAAAAGTGGATTGAAATTTGGAAATGGAAAACATTTGAATCATCACTTAAAACGCCCTAGTGTTCAGTTTCATGGCAATCCCTTGAAGTTCAACTTTTTCCTCAGCGCGGATTTGCAGGAAAATCTCTTGAAATTTAACTTTTTGGGCAGATATTTTGTGCATCTTTAATTTGTGCACTGTGCTGCGTAACGTAAATATTGTGTGCATACTCTGCCCTACTCGAATAGTCAATGTGACTCAGCAGGCAGCCAAGTGACAAACGTAAAATTCCGTAGGCAGGCAAAACTGTGTGTGTGTGCGCGCGTGCGTGCGTGCGTGCGTGTGGGTGCGTGTGTGTGTGTGTGTGTGTGTGTGTAAGCGTGTGTGTGGGCGTGTGTGTGTGTGTGTGTAGCGTGTAGCATCCAATCGTGCTGGGCCGCTGGACGTCTCTGTGGAAGTTGCATTCTGGCTCCGGCCTTACTCTTAAGAATTTAGTTTTTGTCGACCGATGCCAAGATTACAGATCAAATCTTTCTTTCTATTGCGGACCTGATAATATTCTTGCCTCTTTTATTAAAGGATGTAGTATACCTCTAGTCCCTATTCTTAATTATTTGTTTAATTAATCTGTTTCTTGCGGTGTTTCTCCAAAATCCCTGAAACACCCTGTCATATCTCCGCTACATGAAAAGGTTTCCAGTTGCGATGTATCCAACTATAGGTCAACTCCCAAATTGTTTTTTGTAGCTAAAATATTTGAGTCTCTGATCTGTGATGCCCTTTGTTTTCATTGTAAAACGTTTTTACATTCATTCCAGCATAGCTTCCTTAAAGGAAAGTCTACTACCACCAACTTGTTGGAATTTTCTAACTATTGTTAAGCGAATATTGAAAAGGGAAAGCAGGTCGATTGCACTTTCACTGACTTTAGCAAAGCTTTCGACAGAATCAACCATAGAACTCTGCTGTATAGACTATCCCTTTCAGGGCTTCCTTCGCTTTTCTTTGAATGGCTTTGCTCCTACTTATCTAATCGATCTCAGCGGGTCTTATTTCGCGATGTGTTATCTAGAGAAATTTTTAACATCTCTGGCGTACCACAAGGTAGTCCTGTTCTATTAATTATTCACATCAACGATGTTTTCGTGTCGATGTCTTATTCTAAAATCTTGTGTTATACTGATAACGCCAAGATAATTCGCGTTACGTCTGACAAGCAAGACTGTGTTCTCTTAAATTCTGACCTAGGCGTTTTTCACAAATTGTGTGTTTGAAATTGCCTTCCATTAAATATTAACAAGTGCACTTACATACATGTGCTTTCCAGGTAAGAAAAGTGTAAATTTTTATAATTATAAATACTATTGTTCTTAGACAGAATTGCCAAACGAAGTATCTGGGAGTATACTTTAACAGCCACTTCTCTTTCGAAGATCATTTTGATGCCATAGGTAACAAAGCCAGCGCTACCCTCCGCTTTGTTAAACGATGATCTAAAGAATTCGATGATACTTACGTTACGGGGATTCTGTATTGCACTTTTGTGAGACCCATTCTTGAGTACGCCAGTTTGGTCTGGTGCCAGTCATAGAGGATACATATTAACCGCATCGTTCAACTAGAGATCAAGATACTTCCTACGTGCCTTACCATCGCACTAATAATGGTATCAATGAACCCTTGACGTCAATGTCACGTACTTTTAATTCAAGTCATTAAAATGTCGACTTGCATTTATCGAGAGAAGAAATAAAAATCAGCTTCGTTGCGAATAATTTTTGTCGTGTTTTTGTTTTGTAGTAATCAGTTTATTGATGAAAAAAATAAATAAATATATAAGACGTCCTATGCCCTTTGTCTATTATTCCCAAATGTCTGAGGGTCCCTGGCTGTTACTTTTCTCATATTTTTAATTCTGTGGAAGACCCCAGACTTTGGCATTCTTTAACTGTAATGAGGAATTCTAATGAATTATTTTGTAATATTAATATTTCATACGAAATTATAGTTCAATCGACTTTCCTGTCGTTTCACTGATATTTATTTATTTATCATCAACAGGTTAATTATACCATCTGATCTGAACATAAACAAACAATGATTTAAATTAATTCCTAATGATTGAGTAACGATTTTTTATTAAATCTTTGCTACAATGAAAGTCTATTGAGGAAAATCTAGTAGTGTGAATTTTGGACTTGGCCGATACCGGTTCAAAAGTGCCATAAAAAGTTCTGTGGTACATGGAGTATAGAAAGTCCTGTCCTCTAGTAGATCGGGGGCGTGAGTTAAAATGAACAAGATGTAAAAGCTTTGGAGAGTCTATAACGCCAGTAATGATATTGTGCATGAACGTAACACTTGAGATTTCTCTACGGTTGGATAGAGGCGCTAAACCTAAAAGTTTAAGTCTGTCTTTATAACGAGGAAGACTATGCGGGTCACGCCAGGGTAGGTGACGAAGACTGAACCGGAGAACACGCTTTTGGACTATACAGGGTGTTCAGAGGTGGGAGGGAAATAATGCAGGAGGTGAAAGGTCAGGCCGAGGCAAGCAAAAAATCGTATGGGTGGGGGGGGGGGGGGGGTCACCTCGCACCGTTCGGCAGTTACAGGGTGATTCGTAAATCAGGATGTTGCCTTATATGGGAACCGCTATTGTATTTTTATTTTTTTTTCTACGCATCGCAGCGACCCCAAACCGGTCTCAACAAATCACTATTCTGAAACCCTTTCCAAAAAGGTCAACACCGCCCCCCTACCCCCAACCCCTTGGCCACAATCACCTCTGGAAGTTGAAAAATTGAATTTTATTTCACGATTTTGCATCTTTCGCCCCACTTTTCTCCTAAATTCACGTTATTAACATACCTACTTTTTATTGTTTTTAAGTTTCCTATCTAATTACCTTTCAAAAAAGGTACAACATGCACAGGTAGAAAAAGGATACAAAAATCCTGAAATTAAAACATCTTCACAGGTACCTAATTACTTAATTATGTATCCTTGACCTTTTTGGAAAGGGTTTCAGAATAGTGATTTGGTGAGACCGGTTTGGGGTCGCTGCGATGCGTAGAAAAAAAATAAAAATACAATAGCGGTTCCCATATAAGGCAACATCCTGATTTACGAATCACCCTGTAACTGCCGAACGGTGCGAGGTGACCCCCCCCCACCCATACGATTTTTTGCTTGCCTCGGCCTGACCTTTCACCTCCTGCATTATTTCCCTCCCACCTCTGAACACCCTGTATACACCGAATAATGAGGAGACCTACCAACAGAAACATATTCCAAGATAGGTCGGACAATCGCACAAAAATCATGAAAATCTTTAGACCAGCGCTTAACAAAACCTAGGATGGAATTTGCAAGTTTGATTATTTTATCAACATGTCGTCCAAAATCGAATTTAGAATCAATAGTCAGTCCCAAGTCGACAACATTCTTTTGCCTAGATAAATGTGTGTCGAGGATTTTGTAGAAGTACTCCATAATAGAAGACTTCCTAGTAAATGAAATAAAGTTGAATTTACTAATATTTAGTTTCATGTGATTCTTTGAACACCACTCAGTTAAAGTGTCAAGATCACGTTGTAGGCTAAGCGCAACTTGCAGTGACTCGGTCACTCGGAAAATCTTCAAGTCATCAGCGTAAGCCAAAGCAAGCGAGTTCTCGATTAGAGGAAACACGTCGTTAAGGAAAAGAGTAAACAGCAAAGGTCCCAGGTGGCTGCCCTGTGGCACTCCCGACCGAACGAAAACAGGGTCCGAAAAGCAAAGAGAAAACTTAACTCTAAAGGAACGATTGGTAAGGCATGACTTAATCCAATGCAGAAGGTCATTGGCAAAGCCAAGTCGTCGAAGTTTAAAAATCAGCACTCTATGAGAAATCTATCTACCCACAGGCATTTTCCCTTTATCGCTTGTCGTGATATGAAATATCAAATTTGTCGTATAAACAATTGTGATTTTGCACTAATCTCTAAATAGAACAAGACAAAGTCGGTTGTCCGCTTGTGACTGTGTGTTCGCTTAGTACGGAACCCTTAAGTCTAACCTAACTTGGTCTTAACTAATTTTTTTCGTTATCGCTATTGTGAGCGTGCGACGTCGTCCTAAGCGTCAATTGCTTCTTATATATAGTATACTTCGTTTTGAGGCCTACTTACAATGTTGTCCGTTTAGTTGGACTCAAAGAATATAAAGACCTTATACATACATACATATTCCTTGTTGGGATCGTAAAATTTGCAGGTCGGTAATTTCCATTATAGGGGAATTTCACGCGTAACGGATAGCCAAAAAAATTTTAGGTCTCTGATTTTGATTTTCTTCGGATATGTTGTACCTACATATATATGACATACATACGGCCATGTGATCATATTTATATTCTACGCGTAGTTACCGGCTAGCTGAAGTGTTTTAGAGTCAAGTACTTCGGTTAAAATGGTGTGGTGTAAATATTTTGTAGTAGTTTGTATGCTCTTTCACGTGATTTACAAAATTACGAACTGATTTTAATTTTTCGGTATAAAATAAGTGAAACATAAATAAAAATGTATATATAACTAGCAGACCCGCCCAGGCTTTGCCCGGACATTTCTACATTTGTAAATTTAAACTGTTGCAAAATGAATAAAATTGTTGATAGAAGCGCAGTCTAGTTTTAGAGAGCGACACACGTTTGAGACTGCCCTTCATTGGTCCATTTTTAAATGGAAAATGGAGATTGATACTGGAATGTTGTTGTAACCTGTCTTCTATAATTTTAAGCGCGCGATTGATCCTAATATAAATCCCGGAGTACGATACCTCCATTTGATCTGATTTTTGCATTACCATATCTGCAGAAGAGAGACTTCCATATAAGTTTCTCAGAAATCAAAGTATCAAAAAAGTGAATTTTTAAGCTCATAAAAAGGTCCGTTTGATCTCTTCTAGAATATATTCAATCTAATAGAATTTTCTCTTACCATGCCAAATTGACGAATAATCCTTTTCATTCTTCAATTCATCTATTTGCATCCTTTGGAAGATATTTAAGGGGGTAGTCTCATGTCCGAGCTTAAATTTTGAAGGTTTTTTAAGATTTTTTTGTGTGTGGAAAATGAAATGCAATCTTCTTGTGATAATTATATGTTATTATTAAACTATTGAACAATACAAAAACATTTCTATTAAATAAAAAAAGAAATTTTTTAAGGTCATTTTGGTGAGGCGAAGTGGGTCTCTTCAAAAAAAAGTAGGTAGCTCGCCCCCCTGATTGCTCCTTTCCCAATCATCTGAAATCAAAATTCCAAAAAGATTATTATTGAGTAGGGTTGTCATTCTGGCCCGTAGCAGATTTAAAAGATTTGAGTGAAAAATAGCAAAATGGCGGCCTTGTAAAAAAAAATTTACAAAATCGACGGTTTTTTTCGGTTTAAAATCGATATAAAACAGAAACAAATCGATAAAAACATCTAATTCTGCTACCCGCCAGAACCATTCATGTTTATAATAACATGTGAAAATTTCAGCCTAATCGGTCCAATAGTTTTTCTTTAATCATCCGTGCCGACGAAAAAAAAGTAGTTTCGAGAAAAACGCGTTTAAAGTCTAGAGAAAAAATTTTCATATATGCAGATGCAGGGTGCGCTCTCCCCTATTATATGTTGTAACTATTAAATGACGTAGTGTATCGGTCTAAAATTTTTACAGTATATTCTCAACTTATTTAACTTTGAGAAAATGCAAAAAAAAAAAAAAAGATTTCTTGAAGATCGAACATGAGACTACCCCCTTAATTCTCGATACACCAGTTCAATGAAATATTTTCAATTTTATATTGTCGAAAAAAAGCTTCTGCGCATACATTTGGCCTCCTCTGGAATATATTCAATAGCAAACCCGTCCCTTGCCGGATTTTTCATATTTGTAAATTAAAACTGTTGTAGACCTAATGAAACTATTACATGCGCGAAGACGGTTTTGGATGTAGTCTGCATCATGAACGACAAAATGCTGTACCTTCCAGTAAAGGCCTCATCGAAATCGGTTCAATCGTTCTCGAGATTAGCTCCGACACATAGACAAAGTTTGTTGACATGTTTGTGTAGATTTTGGTAAAGGGTAAGTAAAGATATGAGCTTCGAAAAAGGAAGATATTTCAAAACCACGGACCCTAAGAACCATTATATTCAATTATACGGATTTCCGTTCCAGTTGAGTCCCCAAATTTGATCCGCCATCTTGAATTACCAAAAATCGATGGCAGAATTAAGATCAGCGACGCCAAAAACCCCGTATATGTATTACGGAAATCCTTTCATTAGGCGATTGTTCTAGGGTCACTTTATATGCAGAAAACCCCCCTACTCCCCCGGGCAGGAGTTAAGACACTCCGTGAATATAATATCGGGGCCATTTCGCCAAGGTCTGAAGCTGTATAACGGTTTAAAGATATTGCATGTATCACTTATAGTTTTCCAGAAAAACCGATGATAGACAGATAATTTTCGTTACGCAAACTCTCTGAACATATGCCTGATTCATATATTTATACCCTCTTTTACCTCCTTGGCGGTCGCTAATCTCGAACCTACTATCGAAATGTGGAAAATAAAAATCTGACCCTTTGCGTCTTGCTGGCATTGTTCACTGTACAAAAAACACAAATAGATCAAATTGAAGTACTTAGTGGTAGAAAACAGTATACTGATAATGTATTTGTTCTTTTATTATTTTACCTACCTTTCAGAATTATTATATACGTATATATTTCTCTTTTAATTGAAAATGATTCCCAAAAATTTTGCTAGTAAGAACTAATAAATTTGACAGTTGCACTGAGAAAGTAAAAAAAAAAATAAAAAAAAATGTTTCCGGGTGGACGACCCTTATCACTTAGGGATATGAAAAATAGGTTACGACCTATACTCAGACCTGCTGAATACACACACAAAATTTCATAAGAATCGCTTAAGCCGTTTCTGAGGAGTTTTGTTACAAACACTGTGACACGAGAATTTTATATATTAGAGATACATATGTTATGTATATCCGATCATTTTTCAAATTTCCAAAAAATGCTTATAAAATTGCTTATGATGTCCTTATGCATTATTGCAAATTTCATTATGGGACTAGTAATAGGTTAGATACCAGCGCTCTTAGAGTGAAGTTGCTCCGCAGGATAAGCGTGCACGGAGTACAAATAAATCTGTCGTGCTGACTGCGGAAGCGCAAAAGGTGTGGTAAGATACTTCCGCAGTCAGCATATCCGAAGAAAAAAAATCAGGAAACTAGGCTGTCCGCTTCGCGTGAAATGCCCCTATAAAAGCTTTTGTATTGTATTCATTAGACACCCTTCTTAATTCCTCTTACATCCCACTGCGTACTCGGCCTGATCGGTTACCTTCTAACATATATACATACTATCTGAGTAACTGCTATTCAGCCGCTATAACTTCGCGAGCTGATCTATCACCCCAACCACTGCCGCGCCGTCGCCGGTTTAATGGATTCTAGGCTTGGCCTCAATAATCATAAACGGCTGCGGAGCAATGGTATATAGCCGTCTGTGTCGATTGCGTTTGTTAATTTTTTATAATTTAATTTGTTTCCTAGCCTCCGTGCGCCATCGCCCGGCTGATCGCGGCAGTTTCTCTTTCATCCATGCGGATTGCGCCACATAACCGGATAAACGAGCATTGTGCACCGTGAATTTGCCTAAATTCGATGCAAATCGGAGCGATTTTGTGATCTCAGACGAGAGCCAGTTTGAGAGCAGAAGCAGCTTGCAGAGGTATCTGGATTCGGTCATAATTTTTCAATTTATCTGCGAGACGATGATGGGCTACATGTTTGGTTTTCCTAGCGCGCTTGATTCATTGAGTCGCCCTGTTGTTAGGGGTATAGTGGAGGGAACCCGCACAGTGGTTGTTGTTTGAAATGCTGTGAAATCAATTTTTTGTTGGCCATGATAACTTCAATTAAACTAGTCAGCCAACTGTCTTTTTTGTACGTTTCGTTTTCTGTTTTCCGGCTTATATTAAATATTTGGAAATTGTCGTCGGAATTTATTCACCTGAATGATATTGCTACCTGAGATTTATGTAAATTATAATATCTGGATAAACTTTTAAACTACTATATTCTACTAATCCAAAGGACGCATAAATCTTTATAAAATATTTTACAATACCTTCGAGTATTAGCTCAGACTACTGAGTTTGAGTAAACTGACTGAGGTTGAGCTCGTCACTGCATGCAAAACACTGAGAAGCTCACAGTTATTGCTAACTCTGTAAATTTAAAATCGATCCGAAAGCTGTTAGTGCAATTACTCGTCAAGTTGATAATGGATTGGTTTGACGTCTTAGTTAAGGTACATACATATGTCTGATTTTGATACCGAAAGCATTGCAGAGACATAAAAGAAGCGTGACAAATTCGCGGAATTTTTGGTAGTAGAATAAAACCAAATAAAATATTATTAGAAAAGTTATAATTACAAAAATAAAATTATAATTAAAAATCATTAAGGAGGCTATCCGGTTTTTTCGTTGAAAAAGCGTTGTTTGGGAATGTGTTGTGAATGGGTTTTAATAATTTTATTTTTATTTTATAAAGCAAGTATGTATTAAATAAAGAAAAAATATTTTTTATTTAAAAAACAAAATATGACGGCCGTCGAACCCCTTCCCTTGCAACCCTGTTGTTGCGGACTAAGTGCAAGTTTGCGGGGACACCAATGAATCCATTTTAATGATTTATTTTTAAAAGTTCATAATTGGTATCACTATTGCACACCATAGAACTCCATAAATTTTTTATGTTGAACATTCAGTCGCGAGATACGAACCTGTAATAAGTTTTACAATGTGTTCTCTTCCACCTCTCTATTAACTGCCCAACTAATACATACATACATCTGAAATGAGAAATTTTTTTGAAAGTGGCTTACTATGAATGAAAATTATTATGGTCAACTTAGAATGAGGATTTTTGAAAAGAAAATCATTTATAACTTCAACTGAAAATTGTATATCGTTCAAAAAAGAATTTGTTTGGCTATGGAAATGAACTACACGTGTGTGGGAGACGCGTAGGGGGATGGTCACTGTGACGGCCGAAAAAATGAGTGATTTTCGGGAATTTTTTTGACCGGGAAAATAAAGGAATATTAGGATCGTTTTTTGATTATTTTATAAAGTGTACATTGACCAATATTTACATAAATTTTTATTAAAAAATATTAAATAGTTGTAAAGTTATGAGCGTTACCGTAGAGTCCAAATAAAAATTCCCCCTCCATGGTCGCATCGATTATTCAAGAACGGGTTATCAGAAAAAACAAAATTAAAGTTCTTTATAATCTATATGAATTTTTTCGTTTTCGTTGTACGTAGCCGATTTTTTTTATTTTGATTTTTCACAAAATGGCGACCAATTGAAAATTTTTTCCATCATTTCGGCCTTTTTCTGTTTGTTTCAAAACAGCCTAAAAAATAGTAAAAATTAAAATTTTTAAAATCGGCTACGCTTCACCTTAGCCACTGCAAATATGAACAAAACAAAAGCAAAAAATTGAAAATCGGTTAATAATTGACCGTTTTATCGATGCGACCAGTTTGAAAAAAGTCATTTCGAGAAACACGTGTTTCAAGTTTTTGGTCCGTTTTTCTCGCTATCATTTATATAACAAGAGAACAATATATTTATATAGCAATAAAAAAAGAAATTCGAAGAAAAGAACCCCAATAGATAAGTCATCTATCGATAAATACATTTGAGCAAGGGACTTAGGGGCGTGCCATTCTCATCGGGACGTCAAGCGGAAAACAGTCGGTCTACTTCTACTACTATACTTTAATGTCTGTAACTCTGTCAATTTTAAAAATTTTGACCTGAAAATTTTTGCATGTATTTTTGAATATATAAACTTTAATTTAAGACGGAAAAAAATATTTTTTTTTGACCCATCACAGTGGCCTACCCCCTTAACCAGCAGTCGCAGAAACAAGTTTCAAAAGTTTGAGAAGTACTTACCTATAAGTAGTCGTAAACAACACAAACGCGCAGTATTTATACTTCAGAACACATTTCTTTTCAGCAACATAACGAAAAAGGCATTCAAAACAGGCACTGTAGGGGTTCCCTTATTCGTGCTCAAAAGTTCTGATATTGAGACATTACCATGGAACACAACACTCTGTCTATCTGATGCCATCAACCGATGTCTACAACATTTAAAGAAATGACGTTGGAGCTGACATGAATTTATGGAAATTAGGAAAAAAATGTGCCAGAGAAAATTAATATTTCAAAGTCGTAATGTAGGGTAAATTATGTTAATAATTACTAAGCGGTGCTCTGTGAAATTATAGACTAAACATTTTTATTCTCGACAAAAATTTTGAAGATATTGCTTCATTATCGCTCCGGGAACACCTCCTATGGAAGCTATCTTTTCATTCAGAGCATTCTAGCGCGGAGGTATCTACATATGTACAAATAATTAGTGACATAAACAATGGCAATTAAGTTCCCCGAATTGCATCTGATAAAGATATGGCTTATAGAGCAGTCCAGTTCGATAGCACACGTGAGATGCTTTGAGATGGGCACCATCGTTGTACGCGCAGGCGTCAATCACATAGGGCTTTACTGTGCCTGGTTGAATTAATTTGCCTCTAGTAATTTTACGAATTTATCGTAATGTTAATACAAGTTAGAGAATATCGGCATAAAGTTTTGAAGTAAAATGCAAAGTCGTTTTAATGTTGTGGCCGGTAAGTGTAACTCAACTCTTCGACACCCCAACGCATTCGGCAGGTACATCCTGAGCGTGGCACAGGTATACTCAATCCTTCTAGCGACAATAGGCGTTTTTGCTCGACAATAGAAGGTTTATGTGTTCATGCAGCCTATGTATTTACGTATGTTTAACCGAATGTTACGGCCCAGAACCCCACTGGATTTACCGATTTGGATGGCGTAGATATGCCCCAAGATGGTGGATTATCTCTTCCTTCACAACTTCCTCAATATTATTATCAAATGAAAGGGTTTGATGAGCAGAATACAAAAAGATATGTGATATGGCAGATCACATTTTTCTTCACAACTCCAATGACGATTGCATGCTCCCTTTTTGAACGCGCCCAAAAGATAGGAGGGGAAGTTATTAGTGAGCTATCAGTTTTGAAAGTTCGTATTTGTTGTTTAGTGATATTTCAGAGTTTTTGGGAAGTTTTTGAGAGTTTTTGCCCCTTTAAGAGTTAGTGTATAGTTTTAAATCTTTTAGTGTTGCATAATTCAGTCGCGGCACGTAAATCAAAATTTCCGGAATATTGCCATTAAAAAATTTTTAAAGTTATATATTTCGGAAAATATTGCTACACGGGAAAATTTTGCACATTTCAATAATAAAAGAATGTTTTAAAGTTTCATTGAAATTGTAAAAAGCGATCTTTATTTTTCCCATTATCTGAAACTAAGAAGTTGTAAATAAAAAACTAAACTTTAAAAATATAAAATATAGAGTTACAAATTGTATACTCGGTACTGAAAACATTCTAATGTTAATTTACTTAAATAACACAATAATTACGGAAAAATCAAGAAAATATTAATGTATATCAAATTAATGAGATCAAAAGAAACAGAAAGTGAGAAATGAAAAACAAAAAAATAAATTGTGAAATCTAAAACAAAAGCAATGAGAAAATTGATGAAAGCCGTCTCAGCGAAGCAAAGAGTCAGTACATCTCCTGAAAACGCCGCGAGAATGCGTCCTTTGAACATGACAAGGCAAAGTGTTCCAAAGTCGAATCGCCTGAACAATGTAGGATCCCTCATAAACCTTAGTAAGGAATCGTGGCACTCGCAACTTAATACCTTGCGGGGAATGCAGGGGTGCAATTAAATCCTTCAAACAAGAGGTTTGTGATGCATCGTGCAACAGTTTATGCAGAAATATTAATGTTCGTTTTTCGAGATATTTATTGATCGAGCAGCCAAGGATAGACTCCTTGAGATGTGAATGTGCTCAAATCTGCGCAGCCCAAAGACAAACCTTGTACAGTCATTGAATGCAACATTCAAGTTTCGCAAGCACACACTTGGGTCCCAATACTGCAATTCAACAAAATGCCTATATTGCGAACACTACGCTCATAAGGTATAGGAAGTACATTTCAGTAGATAGGTGGCAACATTGTTAAGTCCAAAGCAGCAGAATAGAAAGCGATGCACTGGGACTTACAAGGGTTAGGAGTGAGACTATTGGCCGAAGCCCAGTCAAGTATACGGTCCAGATCGAAATTTAATCGTGCTGCGTACTCCTCAATAAGTATGGGTGGGCAACTCAGGTAAACTTATACATTGTCGGCATACAGATTTATAGTGACCTTGTTCGTGACTCTCGAAAGGTCGTTGATGAATATTTAGAAAAGTAAAGGACCCAGAATTGAACCCTGGGGTACGCCGCTATGAAGCTGGATTAGGCTAGAATACTTCTCGCCCAGCGCAACGCTCTAAGATCGTGGGCCCAAGTAGTTGCAATTCACCCAAACAGCACTATCGGAAAAGTTGAAGCAATGGGGCGACTCCGAAAACGTTGAAGGACCCGATTTCATAACAATTCATCAAATTCAGGATTTTTCGGTTGTCATATTGGACCAGCCATCTTCAGTTTCTATTTCAATAGTATATTCCAGATCAGCGACCTCGAAAACATAGACAGACCGAATTTTATAGCCAACCTTCACAAGTGGGAATTTTCAGACGCCAACTTCAATTTCGATAGTAGATTCGAAACCAGTGACCCCGAAAACATAAAGAGACTGAATTTTGGAGTAATCCTTTGAAGATAGGAACTTTCGGCCACTATTTTGGATCCGCCATCTTTAATTTCCATTCCAATAGTAGATTCGATATCAGCGACCCCGAAAATCTGAGATGACCCGTTCTCATATCAATCAGCCATCTTTAATTTCCAAATTTCCTACTGAGCTATACCGCACGCTTTTAGCGACATCACTTGAAAATACATTATAATCTAAGTAATATAAAATGAAGTTACGACGAATGAAATTTCATATTACTTAAAAAACACTAAAATTATAAAGACCACATTAAATACAAGGACTTTCAATAAGGACACTCGACTTTTAAATGAAAATAAAACAAGTTGTTGTGAGATATCCGCTTCATTTTTATTCTATTTGAAAGAATATTTTATGGTATTAAGTCTGCAACATAACGTCGTTCAAATGTCCGCCGCGACATTGCTTGGTGCCACGTATTCAGGAGGTCCAAATTTCGATGACTTTGTCGCATAAATCTTGCTAATTTTGCTGGATGGCGTTCGTTATAGTGACTTTAAGGGTATCATTTATTTGCTGTTTATTGGTATAGACCTATAATTTAAGATATCCCCAAAGAAAGAAGCCTGATCTCGCATGATCTCGGTGGCCAGTTCACGCCTCCCTCAAATCGTTCGATCAGAATCTCTATCGTAGCATGCGCTGTGTGGCACGTAGCGCCGTCCTGTAGGAAACACATGTCGTCGGTATCAATATCATCCAGTTTAGACAACAAGAAGTTGTTTATCATCGATCTGTAGCGCTCGCCGTTTTAGCGGGATTTGGGTAAACTTTCGAATGCTTGCCACCAAGCATTGCTGCGGCGGACATTTGAACGATGGTATATTTTAAACTCATTGTCATAAAATATTCTTTAAAGTGAAATAAAAATGGAGTAGATATCTCACACACAACTTGTTTTATTTACATTTACATGTCGACCGTCGTTATTGAAAGAGCCTATACAACCAATATAAAATGGTAAACCCAATTTCTTAAACATTTGGTATCTGAACGCCGCGCCCCAAGCTTTTATTTATAGTCACACATTGGTAACTCGGGGAGACAATTTTATTATCCAATTTTAAGTTAACTAAATATATAATTGTTGTGATGTATATATTATTACTAGATAAGGGTGCGCATCTCGATCGGTACACAAATAATATTCCGGTGTGCTATGTTGAGAGTTATATTTAATATTTGTTATCTTAAATAAGTTCTTGGTGTTTTAATGGACTTAATTAATAACTAATTGTGGGTTGTGTTTTCATTTAACTCGGGAGTCTGTTGCGTCTGGCCTAGCGAATTGTGTCTGGTCTGGTAAATAATTGAACATTACTTTCTGTACCCAAAGCAAAGATTCATGCACAGCCGAGAGTGGGTTTCGATGTGCAAAGATTTAGCTTTGCATCCGGACGACGCAGAGCCGAGCATATCTATGTACATATTTAATTCATGAGCCTCCATGCTGTGCCCGCACTATGGCATGCTCGTATGGATATTCTTTTTTTATGATGTGATTGCTCATATCTCATAACTTTCTAAGGCCGCGAACTCAGTGCTTCCCGCATGTATAACAGCGGATCTGCCCAGCAAGCAGTGAGGACAATCTATGAACGCAATCTGGCCGCCGCAACACAAAAATTTATCACAATACTTGGGAAGTGGTTGGTAAGTATTTGCTGCATAGGTACATGGAGCGGAATGATTGTAATTCGCAATTCTGCGCAGAGAAGTCGTCATCGATCAGTGGCGTCATTGTTGTTTTCTTGTTTGCTCTGAAAACTTGTGTAGGCGGTTGCGAAATAATTTTTCATTTTTGAAAAATACAAGAAAAGAACAAAAATCACATGGCCGAACGTCTAGTTTAGAGTCTGGTGCACTGTTGTTCGAGGCTTGGCAGTTTTATTGTTCCTGCCATGGTCCTTTCTATTACAAACTGTGCAGCCGGCTCAAACTGTTATTGTATTTATTTGATAGAGATCCAGCTAAATAGAAACTTATTAAAAACTTCGTCCCAAGAATATCGCGTGGGACCTTATAAAAAATTATTATATTTGACATTCATTCATAGTATAGCATCACAAGTTGCTCGGAATGCTCTGATGTTTTATACTGGGGAAATTGCCAGCATTGCATTTAACCATATTTACCTGAGAACCGGTTCAACTCACCGTGACATACACAATTTACTTTAAACTAGTCTAGTTTCTCGTTTGGCACTTTGTGGCGTTTTATAAAAATCGTTGAAATCACCGTAAACTTGTCCCTTACTATTGAAAAAATTTAATCACATCTTTTATTCATAATTATCTTTTATTTTCCGCGCTTTCCTTTGTGAAAGAACATTGGAAAGGAAGTTTAATTTCAGCAATGACAAATTGTTAGTATCATATTTTTCCGCTACTAGGCGCTAACAGCAGCAAAAGGTACACAAACTCAGCTTGAACTAGTTCAATTGAGCGGATGTTTGAACTATGTTAGTGTAACAATGGCTATTTTTCATGGGCTACGTCATTCTGACGTCAGGATCTAGTTTAAGAGCTCTAGTCTGTCTAGCAATTAAAAGATATTCAGCAAAATATGGTTTTTTCGTTTGATGATATCATAAACTCGTAAAAAACCTGACAAAAATAAATCTAAAGTTATGGAATAAGAGAATCATAAAGTGAAACGTATTTATTAGACATTAGAGCATTTACGTGCTACGTCTCTATTTAGAAAATAAGAGAGCAAATATATTTCTGTCGATAAATTTATGATATTATTAATTGTTATCTTTTTTATATGTATGTCATGGGCGCAGTTTTGTTGCTAGATTTTCCATAACCAGTGTTGATATGAATCATATGAGCTCTGATTTATTGTTGAGAAAAAGAAATTAGTAGAAACTTGTTATTGTACAAGGCATGAGATGGATTCCATAGTGACTCAGAATGTGCTTCTCACTTAATTATTTAATATATGAAGACTTTTCATATACAGGCGCAAGCAGAAATGATAGCGGTAATAGATTTCACTTGCCGAATAAAAAATCGTATGGCAAGGGGGCGGGGAGATATGAACCGGGTATAAAAATATTTTTTTTTATCTTTAACTCAAGCCAAACAACTACTATCTTAGTGTGCTTTCAACAAATTGTACCAATGTCGATCTATCTCTACCACTGCAGGCACAGTTTTATTTTGCTAAAATAAAAAAATACTCTAAAAGTTCCTAAAATTCAGGTTTCTACCCCATTTTCTCCGAAATTCATGTAATAAATACACCATTTATATTTCACAACAAATTTAACAAATGAACCCCAAAATGTTTTTCTTAAATAAAAACGCATCACAGCTAATAATAGTACGTTAAAAATGTTTAATTTAATTTATTTTTCTTTTTGAATTTAAATTTGTTAACATTTCGCAAAGGGGTTTCTATGAATAAATTTGTATATCCATTCTCTGCCTGGACGTGTTGTATGTAATTCCTTAGAAGGGGAACAAGATATAATTTAATGAAAATTAAACAAAGGGGTATTAATTACATGAATTTCGGAGAAATATTGGGATAAACGTGAATGTCACGAAATTTTAGATCATTTGTTTAGTTTCGCAAATGGTTAAGGTAGATCAACATTGGTGGCATTTTTTAAAGGACATGAAGATAGTAGTTGTTTCACGCGAGTTTTATGTCGCTGCGTGAATTAGTCGTGGCATATTTAAATGCTCAATATGATGCCCAAGTTATAGAGCAGAGTATTAGAGATTGCTCTACATATCTACCATATACATATATAAACACAGGAAGGAAAGGAGTTTGGTACCGTGTTACTCTTAAATGAATTTGAATATTTTTTCACCATTCCAAACTAAAAGCAGTGCAAATGTGCACAACAACAAAAATTGTGTCGGGTAGGTAAAAATTAAAATAAAACGTGATAAGTATTCATTCCCCATACAAATAGGATTGAAGCGAAGAACAACAACCAGTCATCTTTAATGGATTGCCCTGAAAATCGGCATTTGGGGTTTTCGGCGTCGCTGATTTCGAATCTGCTATCAAGATTTTCAAATTCTAGATGGCGAATCCAACAAGATGACCGAAAAAGTTAAACTTCAAGGGATTGCCTTGTAAATTCGCACCATGGGGATTTCGCGGTCACTGATTTCGAATCTGCTATCAACCTGCTAACTAACAAAATGGTAATCTTACAGAGGAAACGAAAAACTGATTATAACTAGAAACTTAAGGCTTTAGGATAAATCTAAAATGCAGTTGGTGTATTTTTTCTTTTATTGGGTATTTCTCTGCTATTTGGAAATTCGTCCATACAAGTCTGTCCTAAGCAAATTTTATCAAATATTAAGAATGTTTGTTAAGGGGGTAGTCTCATGTTCGATCTTCAAACAATCTTTTTTTTTTTTTTGCATTTTCTCAAAGTTAAATAAGTTGAGAATATACTGTAAAAATTTTAGACCGATACACTACGTCATTTTAAAGTTACAACATATAATAGGAGAGAGCGCACCCTGCATCTGCAAATATGAAAATTTTTTCTCTAAACTTTAAACGCGTTTTTCTCGAAACTACTTTTTTTTCGTCGGCACGGATGATTAAAGAAAAACTATTGGACCGATTGGGCTGAAATTTTCACATGTTATTACAAACATGAATGGTTCTGGCGGGTAGCAGAATTAGATGTTTTTATCGATTTCTTTCTGTTTTATATCGATTTTAAACCGAAAAAAACCGTCGATTTTGTAAAATTTTTTTTACAAGGCCGCCATTTTGCTATTTTTCACTCAAATCTTTGAAATCTGCTACGGGCCAGAATGACAACCCTAGTGAATAATAATCTTTTTGGAATTTTGATTTCAGATGATTGGGAAAGGAGCAATCAGGGGGGCGAGCCACCTACTTTTTTTTGAAGAGACCTACTTCGCCTCACCAAAATGACCTTAAAAAATTTCTTTTTTTATTTAAAAGAAATGTTTTTGTATTGTTCAATAGTTTAATAATAACATATAATTATCACAAGAAGATTGCATTTCATTTTCCACACAAAAAAAAATCTTAAAAAGCCTTCAAAATTTAAGCTCGGACATGAGACTACCCCCTTAATAAACTGAAGGACAATAGTTGATTAAACATATGTATATATTAAAAAAGCCCACACATTTTCCTCTTAGTTTTCGGTTTATGGATGATTTTATAGAAAACCGTGACAGGGGACTATTGTGACCATCCAGGGGAATGTATTTCTTCACTGTGCTTAGTAGAGTAATTTTCTGAAAAGTCCATAAGTATCACAACTTTTTTATCATTAAGATTTTCTTTTAAATCTCTCAGGGCTTTGTACTGATGCAATATGTTTCTTTCGTGGTTATAATACGCATCTAATTCCTCGTGCAGTTCCTGTAATAGTTTACGCGGACGAACCGTTAGACATTTTTTTTTACATATTTTGTTATACATCGTACTTTATTCAACTTAGGATCCCTGTATTCTTGTTTTTCAGTTATCCATTTTTAAATGTTATAGGCCTTTTGTTATTAAACTCTTTATAATCGGGATTTTTATTGACACAACCCTGGCATTCCCGAGATAAACATTGTTCATCATAACGATTGCAGCAAGTGACTTCAAGCAATTTATTGTGATTACCATAGCGCAGAATGTTTTGGCCATGTAATGCAGTTAATTTGAAATCAATATTTGTATGTTTGATGCAAAGACATGTATCCCGTTCGTTTATCTTAGGAGTTACCACCCAGAAAGGACGTAGACGACAGAAACTCGAGTAACTCAATAGGCCAGAGTAATTACTGCAAAATTTCTTGTATCCTCTGGATCAGGTGTATTTTCCCTTATAAAAGTATTTGTTATATTTTTCGTGACTTTTTTCTTTGCACGATACTTTAAACAATGCTCTCTCCAAGCCTCTTTTGCAGCCTTATGCTCAAGACGACTCATATTCTGCACTAATTTTCTTGCCCCTTTTTCTTTTTTCTTTACATATTTCTGCCTTTCTTTTTCTTTAATTTCTTCTTTTTTCAGAGGGTCATTTTTGAGCCTTTGGTATCTCAGACGTTCAGCTATTCGTTTTTGTTCCAGTATTTCTTCTCTTGTTTTACTTGGATTATCTTTCGGTGGCATTTTAACATCACACCTACGAAAGAGAAGACTGTTAATGGTCATAGATGCGCAGCTCGGCATACCAGACTGTGCTATGAACAGTCCCCTGCGCTACGAACAGTCCCCTGTGCTATAAAATGACATGGTTATTTTGATTAAATTTCTGTTGTAAAATTTTAATATTGGTGAACAAAGATGCTTAAAGTATTAAGTATGCATTTGGATATTTTTTATTCAGTTATCAACGATCAAAAAATAAATATTGGTGACAACATTTGTAATTCTGGAAAAGGGACGCACAGGGAACTGTTTTTTGTGATGTTTGAGGTTCATTTATTCAAATATTAGATTATCAAATAACGAAAAAACCTGTGGCCTGCTAAGAATACCTAATACTATGTCGTTAGTGATACAAAAAAACTAGGAATATTAAGATTTATTACATGAAATTGGCTTGGGACAGCGATTTTCCACTTAGTGGAGAAACACCCGTATAGGAAAAAATGCTGCAATCTGATGGTTTTTTATATTATTGTGCGTTTTTGTAATTTAACGGATTTTTCAATAAAGTGGATTTGGCGGTTTAACTTAGCATGCGTTTATGTCAACTCACTAGCTGAATTGTGCATAGAGGTTTTTCCTACACGACTCGTCATCTCGTTCTCTTTCGAATAGTATACAAATGTCATGTGACGGTACAAATGGATTTAGCAGGTTTCACTCTAAGCCGACGATATGACGTCATTCTGGACCCAATATGGCGGATTACCTTTTTCTTCACAACCCCCTCGATATGGATATCAAATCAAAGGGTTTGATGAATAGAATAAGAGAGGTCATATGACATGGCCGAATACTACTTATTACTTATTTTGGCATGAGTTATAAAAGAATATGTACTGTATTTAACAGTGCGTGTTTTACAATATTGGAACAAGTAGCACTTCTTGCGAAAATAAAATTTGGTGACGAAACAACTACATACATATTATCCGGTGAAATATTCACATTTCCTCAGCCATCGTAGTGCATTAATCTAACGTCCTGAAAATTTTTTTTCAAAGTTGGTTGTGATTGCGAGTGTTACGTAAAGTTAGTCGCTTAAGTCTTTTGTTTCGGTTGCAACGTTACTAATCAGTCAATTAGTTGAGCGCGCTGCACCTTATTTCACATCTTTCTGAACAGAAATGTGACTTTCGATTAATCTGCAGGTAACCAGTGGCAAGCTGGACCAGTATCACCAGCAGGAGCGTAATTACGGACAATTTCCGAAATTGATTGTTCGCTCTTTCCTGAAACCAAATCAAATCGCAAAGACCTGACGACGAATTGATTTTCTTGGAAACGCAAAATATACCTTCAGCTACAGTTCCAGAAGCTGGTTGCTGGGCGGAGAAGAAGCCTCTAATTTTCGTTGCACCTCTTTATCAGCGAATTGATTTTTCGGTTATCGTACAGGGGCCATATATAGGCGGTGATAATTTGATTTGAGGTTGAGCAAGTTGTTCGTTGAGCTCCACGATTACGCAAATCTAATTAGGACGAGGTGCCAACTCAGTTTTCAGTGAGATCCGATGAGATGGTTATAAATCCTGACAAGTAGGCTGGCGGCTTGGTGGATAGCTGTCCGGGAAGAAATATGCAAGCAAAGTTGCTTGCTTATTATACTTTATCAGCAGCACGTTGGTCGGTTGGTTTAGCACTCTTATAAAGACTCTGGGATCGGAGAGTTGTAGCAATTGGTCTTCTTAACCTTCCCCTCTCGTGTCTTTTGCGCAGACTACGATTTTGTGTGCATTTGGTAAGCCGATTAGGCGGCACCAGCAGCTGCCCAAGCAAGTGACTTAATCTTAGCACTGCATTATTTTAAGGTTGTAACAAAAGTTTATCACTAGGTGACACTGGCGCTGGCGCTGGCGCAGCAAGGCACAGATAGTGCAGAAATTATGCGGAATTTCGAAAGGAAAATTAAAACCTTTACCCGGCAATTGGGCGTTGCCGCTCTGCTGCAACACTGTTAACACTTGCCTTATTTATTTGCATAAGATGCAGGGGCAATGCAATGCGTTGGTAGCTCTGAAGCACTGCACCATAATCGGGAAAGGTATAATTTTGTGACGATATTTGCAAGTACCAACGGACCTGGTGAACTAGAAAGTCAAACTAGCAGTCATCATGCCCCTGCCTAACGAAGTTCAGTGAAAGTAAGCCATACGATGTTTGCGCCAGTAGTGAACGAAATAGTTGAACCTATTGCCATTCACTTCTTCATCAAACCGCGACAGTGGGTGGAAAGAACCGTAGACAAATTTCTCGCAAAACTATAAATTTCGTCCGTTGTCAAAAGATTGAATCCACGACTTCCTACTATCCACTAGAGATCAATTAGACGCTAGAGGCTCTGGCTTTGGAACATTTCTCAGCTGTATGCGTTCGCGCATAAATGTTGCGCCCAAGGAAGAATGGGTAGCAACAACAAAACCGCTGCGAAGACAACGGGTGCCACATCGATTCGAGTCCAAAGTACCAGCCCAACTGAACAAACGGGCTTGTGATGCAACTTTATTGTCAAAGTGATCAGAACACCTCTGTTTGTTTAGCTAAAGTATTTTTTAAGGACCGACTGAGTTATGGCAACAATAAGTGTGGAGGAATGAAGAGAACTAACTTTCTTAAATTTTTTGATAGGCAATGATGTCCTGTAGGAGTGTGGCGTGCGAACGATTATTACAAGGAAGTGAGTTGAGTTAACTTCTTTAAACCTTTTGACAATTTGTTTTTGTTTTGCTATTGGAATCTGAATTCGCATGTTATGCATGGCGATAAATTCGGGGAATCGATCGATATGTTGTGGATCGCTTTTGAACTGGTAGTGGCTGTTGAGTTGCTTTCGTTCTCCTCTCCCGTATTCTCGTCTTTATTTCTTGCACCCCTTGGGAAATTTAAGTCGCTGATTGTTGCTCTCTGCTCGAGGGTACCAGCTGTGAATCCCACAACGATGAGATTATTTTGATTTCTTAGATGTCGTACGCAAAAACTAACAAGCTCACTTCCGATTTATACAGGGTGTATCATAAAACGCATGCAAAAATGAGAAATGTGATAGATGTCGCCTAAACAAACAAACAATTGTTTAGCAGGGTGGGGCATCTGAACCGTTTCCGAGTTACAGGTGATTAATACATTCGGTAGGCACATTATTATTTTATTTTTATCTTTTGATCTAATTAAGACAGCGAGATCAAGCTCATACCAAACAACTACAATCTTAATGCCCTTTCAACTAATGTTGATAGATATACCTCTACCACTGCAAGTACATGCACTTGCTAAATGTTTTACAATTCTCTAAAATGCACGTTTCTCAAACATTTTCTCCGAAATTCGTGTGACTAATATATCTCTTTATTATTTTTATTAATTTACCTCACCCTGTAACTCCCAAAGAGTTCATGAGATCTAGAGATTCATTTTGTCTCCGATAGATGAAAAATCCTGTATATCGTGTGGGCTACCATTCGAAAGGGCTTGTTTTGAAGATTCCAAACATATTTTTGTTTTAATTTTAAGCCACATAAGTTTTTGACATCTAACCACAATTTTTTTTATGTTTGTAATCCAAAAGATCTGAAATAATTCATACCAATATTTTTTTTTCCTGCGCCCAACAAAAGCCTTTTTAAGCGAAGTCAAGAGAAAATATCGTTATGTTTCGTATTTTAGTTTTTCGTAAACAAAAAAAAGGTTAATTGAAACAAACCATCGATAGGGTTTGATCCGTGACAACAAATTATCTACAGCCAAAAAAAATTCAAGCAATTCCGTCGCGGGGTTTAGACATAATTCATGTTTTTCGATTTCACAACGATTTCAAATTGTGTTAAGACGGGCTTCTGTTCAGACAATGCCCTTTACGTAGCACTAAATTTCTACTGGTTTACCGGTTTGTCAGATAGCCAAATGGGTAAGAGAGTTCGCCTCTGGTGTCAAAACTCCATCTCCTCCACCGTACAATATTGTTTTCATATACTGGGTTTTACACAACCCTTGATATGAATATCATATGAAAGGGTTTGACGTGTGGGATACGATGAGCTATGTGATGTCACTCCAAATCCCATATGGCGGCCACCCAAAAAGGCGGAACACGGTTTTCTTCTCAACCCCCTTGATATAGATAAAATTAAAGGGTTTAACGTGTGGGTGGAATGCGTCTGACATCATTCCAAATCCAATATGGTGGACGGCCGCAAGATGGCGGACGGGCCCAAGATTGCGGACTACCCATTTTCTTTATAACCGCCTTTATATGCATATGCATATGAAAGGGTTTGATGAGTATATACTCAAGTATACGACAGGCCATGTGACATTATTCCAAACTAGGGCTGAGAATTAAATTCTAATGATTTATAGTTATGTGTGCTAACCATAGGTGGCGTTATAATATATCTTCTATACAATTTGACCGATTGACTTCATGTTAACATCATAAGTTAGTAAGATCGCGAAAATGGTTTATAGTTAGGTGTGCTAACCATAGATAGGTGGAGCCAGAATCTCACTTCTATACCACTATACTACTTGACTGATTGACTTTCTATTCTTCTATTCACATCATTTGTTAGTAAGATCGCAAGAATGGTTTATAGTTAGTAAACTCTTATCGCTCGTCGGAGATGACACACACAATCCTTTATTCCTTCGTTTTACACCCTCTCCTCCTATTAACCCCCCCCCCCCCCCCCCATCCCTTTGTAGCCTAGGTTGCCTCATTCGATCAATACTTTCAAATTTATGCTTGCCCCTCGCGGTATCATTGTATACCTTTGTGGACTCCTTCCTCAGTGAACTTATTCTGGGTACGATCTAAATTTTTAAATTTCGGTAAAAGCGGGTTGTTGATAGTCTTGAAGAGAATCGTTGGTTTCTTTTGCTGTCTCTCTCATCTTGATGTGTAATGAATCCTCCCTTTCCATCCCACTTATAAGAGAAAATCTTATTTGCTTGTAATATTCGCACATATCAGCTCTTTTTGTTGCCGGATTTCAAAATTATATTTAAGGTCTCTTTTGCATGAAATGTTTGCAAGAGCTGTTTGTTCCCATCAACACTAATTCTTTTTAGTGTTACACGAAAAATAATCAGGTTCCTGAAATTGATAGCTTCCGTAGAAAAATAAATAAATCTGTTCATTTTTTACTACACCCTTTTTAATTGATAGATTATATTGACTGAATAAAATGGTTTGTAGTCTGACCGGACTTCTGTGTTTTGGGGCACGCAGAATCAAAATCTTTTGGTTACCGAGCCGAAGTATTACTCATTTAATTGTTTTATGAATCATAATGGCAAAGACGGGGAAAGAGAAATGGGTGAATGTTGAATAAAGATGTTTATGATGTGTCACGCAAAATGTACTCATTAGATTTAGACAACATTTTGCAGCCGTATTGTGTAAGACCTGTTAAGCGACATAGACTGCGTATACACGATATCCAAAGTCGCGACTTTGGCCTAGCGTAGCCCAAAGTCGCGATTATCTTTGTCGTGTAAACGGGCAAGTCCCAAATCTGGCCTAGCCCCGATTGATTTGGGCCTAGGCCTGATATATGTGTATGTGTGTGCTCGATCCCTCAAACGTCATAAATCTTACTTGCACACAGATAGCACACAAAGGCAAATATCCTAGTCCACTTTTGTGCCGTTTACACGAGCAGCCCTGATTTTGGCCTACAACCGGTTTCTAGGCCTGATTTGGGACTGTCGTGTATACGTACTCATAGGCTATGCATTATAATTGCAAAATGGAGGTGGGAGCAAATATCGAGCAGTGATGCTTATGGGCGGTCACGCAAAAATATTTATCCGATTTTTTATTATGAACTGGCCGACCGACACCCGTTGTTTTTCGGGCATCTTTCTCTATATTCTTTAAAAATAAACGACAACTCACTCAAACTCCGTTATAATATTGTATACTATTTATTAAATAGGTATTTTGAGGAAGAAATCATTAGCGTAGGTTCTTTGCTTTGAAATAAGACCAGACAGTATTCAATTCGGAAATGAAACTTGAAAAGCATTGAGAATATTGGAATTTCAGTGTTAGTTTTGGCGGCCAAACTTGTTTTCTTTTTTGTATTATATAATAATATGTATATGTAAAATAATATATATATAATAAGAATATAACTGTTATGGTAAAAGGATGCTTGAAAATTCAACTGGAATGACACAGGGTCAATATTTTGGATAACAGGCTGTTCACTGGCTGAACAAATTAAATAATAGAATGAGTAATGTAATATTATCATATGAAGTTTTTCCTTTATTCAGATATAATAAACAAATCGAGACTATTCGTGTCGTATTACAAAATATGGGAATTCCCAAAATCATTGTTTGTTTTTTAGATTTAAAAAAAAACTGCTACGGATAGAAGCTTGGAATTGTGCTCAAATGAAAGTTGAAGGAGAATAGGTTGATTTTTACCATCCTCTTCAAAAAGCTGGTAATTGGGGTATGGCACCCTAATGAATTTAAGTTTATCCATCTCCTGCAAATTTCGCATAGTCCGATTATGGGCTAATTTTTTGCAGAGGGCTTTTGGAATATAAGATTACTGAACCATCAATGGATGTTTGAGCAAAGCAAATGCCAAACTGTGTTTTTGTTATTTATTTAACATTCCTCAACATATCTTGACAGGCATTAAGACTACTCTGCGCTGTCTTTCGCTGCGTCGTTGCCATTCTGCTCTTTTTCGTCATCCTCACCACCCTCCCTATTCTTGTCACCTTGTCCCCCATCAAATTCAGAATCAGAATCTCTAAGCGCCTAAAGTGGATTGGTTTTGTCAATCGTTTTACTCCTTCTAAGGCAGGGGCGTAGCTTGCCCTAGACAACCCCTGTATTTCGAAATTTCGCAACAACTAAAGAGAAAGGTAGCCGGTGAAGTCTAACATTTTCGGTCGCCATATTAGATCCGACATCTTGAATGTGGAAATTTCGATGGCAGATTTGAAATCAGCGCCCCCAGAAAAAACCCCGCCTTTGGATTTTCAGGGCAATCCATATATGCTTAACTTTTATGGTCGCCATATTGGATCCGCCATTTTGAATTTTGATATTTTCAGTGCATATTCGAAATCAGCGATTCCGGAAATTCTTGAGCGCCCCCTCCTCGCCACTGTTTAATTCTAAACACAGCTTGTCTCTGAAGACCGGTACCTTGACGGATTGTGGTCTCCCTGCAGTGGCTGTCGATAAACATCGAATATTTTGTTTCCCAAGTGGAGGCTGATCGAACCACTATACAACAACGCGAACAACGCGTTTGACTCTTTTACGAAGGTCGTTGTCTTATCCTGGATTTCTCTCCATCTTATGGTATTGCTTACTTTCAGCTTGATACGCTGTCTGCCTTCTTTGTCCATCTTTTCCTCCTCGTCAATTTCATCGTCGTAAGTCTCTGGGTCGAAAGGTGTGGTTTCCACCAATAAGAAATTCGACAGTTTCACGAAATGGATGTCCTTCCTCAGGTCCGTGACAATTCTTCGAATTTTATGCATGCCTTCCAGATTGGTTCAGGTTCTTCTCGCTCCTCGAAGTCCTCGATTACATATTTGACAACAAAATTAAAGCCTTTTTCGATAATAACTCTAAATTTTGCAGATTTTCTTTCACTGCTCTGGATAGTTAACTGAGATAGATGCTGATATGTAGCCTAAAACTTTCCTCGAAAAAAACTTTAAATGCAGGTTAAAACTGCATTGAAATTTGTTACCGGGTTCCGAAGTTTATCGGACTTACACAAAACTGGTTACACACAGAAATCGTGTTTTATGTAATGTAGAGATATGTTATATTGAGAATTATGCCTTTGCTGAAGTTTTAACCATTTGAAACACTAGCATATGCATTAGCTTTAATAACCTTAAATGTCATATGTTACAGGTATGTTCAAAATGCTTTTTTCTTGCAGTTCAGTGTCGCTGTTGCAGGTTAACTTTGCAGACTGAGCCTTACCGTTCAATTTCTACAAAACTCAAACAGATATTACTCATACATTTGTTGATATATGCCCTCGTACGAGTACATTACTCTATTCTGATGCAAAAACCTATCAATTTTATCAGAGGAACCTCAATATATAAATGTACATTACCATTGCATGACCTTGACCGTTGAAAGCACAACCAGACTCCATTCCATTTTTTCAGAACATTCTTTCCAATGGTGCGCCAAATCCGTTCGCTTCGCTGTTAATCCATCCTATAGAACGAATCACCTATGAGAGTATCTCAATGTCGGTTGGATTTCGGCCACTTGATTGCTTTCCTCAATTCACACCCGATCGTCCGTGACATTACTCGTGATCCGTGACAATTGCTGCCCATCGAAGTAACACAATAAATTAATGGACTACATAGTACATCTAGTGAAGGTCAAAGAGCAAGTCTGGAATTTTGAGATTTTTGAGATTGCTAGATCGTAAAGGAATTTCATTCAACCATTTTATCCTACCAAATAAATCGTTGTGCAGTTCTGTGCGACTGAAATCGATTGACATATTAATATCCTACCGTCTGCTCTTATTGTGTTTTCAAAAATTGGTTTATGGTATACGGAAACAATTTAATAAAGTGTATTTACAAAAAAAACGTTTTTGACTTGCTGATTAGTTGCTAAATAGGTAGCTCTAAAAATATTTTACTTTTTTATTGAAAATACACTTTCATTTATTTCAGCTATGTATGTTTATGTATGCATGTATGTACCGAGAAAAAATGCGATAGTTTCGATCAAGTTACTGAGCCGATCTCATCAGTGCGGCCCATCTCAGTAACTCTGCCACGGACAATCGGGTGGAATAGGGACGGAGTTCTCTAGTCATTAGACTGGTTCTTTTTTTTCTCGGTTTATTTCGGTAAGCCAGCAAAATCCTGAATATACATACTATAAGTTCTCTAGTCAGGCATTGTGGTAGTCAACAAGTGCACTTCACATTGAGTAATCTTGCTTCCACCAAACGTTTAATGAACAAACAAATTTTAGAATTTTGGCTTAGCCTAAGCGGCCTTTTATCGAAGTTTAAAAAAAATGTTTTCCTTCGATATAATTCGTTCTTGGTTTTTGAACCAGTCTAATGACTAGAGAACTCCGTGCTAATTCCACATGAGTGTCTGTGGCAGATTTACTGAGTCAAGCCACTCTGATGAGATCGCCTCAGTAACTCGATCGAAAAACTTGCATTTTTTTCGGTTTACTTCGACAAGCCAGCAAAATCCTGAATAAGTTCTCTACTCTAGTCAGGCATTGTGAAAGTAAACAAGTGAAGGTACTTCACATTGAATTCATACATACATCAAAAATGCTAAGCAACACGGAGTTTTTTCGTTGCCATTTCCAGGAACAATTACCGATCATTTTCATTTTTCAACTGGACAACCCGTTTCAGGTAGATTCGCAAAAGTAGGGGGGGTTAAAAAAAAACCTCTACCGGTACGGGCGCTGGATGGTGTTTGAGCAAAGAAATCAAACACTCATATCCTCTCGGAGATTTTGCGTCAGTTTTCCAAGCGGAAATCATCGCTATTCTGAGTGCGACAAACTGGATAATTGATCAGAGATGGCGTGAAAGGAAGATCGGTGTTTGCTGCGACAGCAAAGCTGCGCTCGCAGCACTACGAAATCCAATCACCCGCTCGAAAATTGTCCTGGAATGTAAGAGACGACTGCAGTCGGTAGCTCGCTACAATGAAGTCTCTCTTATATGGGTTCCTAGTCATCAAGGCATCGAGGGTAACGAAAACTCTGATAGCCTAGCAAAGGAAGGCGCGAAAAGCAGCCCCTTTGGACCGGAACCACAGATTGGCGTGAATTCTGCAATAGTGAAAGACTGGATAACTCGACACATGGAGAAAATCCATGCGCAGAGATGGTCCATGTTACAAACCTGCAGACACACCAAACTCTTTATAGGTCGTCCCGATAAGTGCACTGCAGAAACTCTCCTGAAACTAAACAGGGGAGAATGCAGGAATCTTGTAGGGATTGTAACAGGGCATAGTACATGTGGCAAACATCTACATACCCTGGGAATCGTCAATGATCCTACATGCGCGTCGTGCGGGGAGGATGAGGACAGCGTAAAACACTTTCTCTGCGAGTGTCCCGCGTTCTCCCAAGCGCGGTGCGCTGTATTCGGCGCTGACGTATTGAGGATGGAAGAGATCTGTCCTCGACCCCTAGCCGAGGTTCTTCGGTTCATCAGAGCAACGAAGAAGTTCGGTTAGGGTGGGGGCAGAGTACAATGGACTATTTGTCTGAGTGCTCGGAGCTTCGCTCCCCCCCTTTCTTACAATTACAATTACAATTACAGGGGGGGTTATTAAGGGAAAACAAGATTTTTCCTTTTGTGATAAAATTGAAATTTCGTTTATTTGTAAAATTTCTAGGAAAGTGTACTTCTATGACAATATTCGTCCTTAGTCTAATTAGAGGTGTTGCCCCCTCCTGCGGATAAAACAGCACGACATCTTCTCGGCACTGAAAGAAATAAATTATCGAGGAAATCGTGTTGTGTGTTGCTCCAATGCCCTTGAAGCAGATCACATAGCTCGTTTCTGGACGAAACTGATGACAAACCGTTTAAAATGCTTCCCTGAAGTCTATCCGATGCATGTTCGATTGGATTTAAATCTGGAGATTGCGCAGGCCATGGTAAAACGTTGATTTCGTTTGAACTCAACCATTCTCTAACGCTCCTTTCAGTGTGCATTCTCGCATTATCTTGCATCATTTGAATCATCAGATGAATTGGGGTCCAACTTCCTGTGCAAATGGAAGAACAACATGTTCCAGTATTTCACTAAAACAGCCTGAAGCATTTAGTTTGCCTTGTGGGAAAACGAGAGACGTTCGACCGCTAATCGTTACCATACCATAACGGTGCCTCCTTGGTAGCTGGTGACTTCCTGAACAGCTCTGAGCCTTTCTGAATTTCCAGATCACCTCCAAACTCGCATACGTCTTGAATCTGGATGACATCCAAATCGAGATCCATCAATGAACAGTACATTGGACCATTGTTCTGTACCCCAATTTTGATGTTGCTCACACCACTGAACCGGCCTTGCTCGATTCCCACGTGGAAGATCTGGACATCTTAAGGCACGACGAGAGTGAAGGCCAGACCCATGTAGTCTATTCCTAATTGTTGGGCCACTAACCGTGACGTTGTATGTTGCAGAGAGGCTTACAACAGTTACAACCAAACTTCTTGCTACATCAGCTTGTATTCTACCACTTTGAAGCATTCCTACGGCTAAATACATTTCGCTAGAGGTGAGATGGCGACGCGTACAACCCGGTTCCATATCTTGCTGAACAATTCAGAACTTTAAAACTGCTGGTTACTTAATAATAGAAGTATCACTGTACACAACTTACACAGGATTGAAAGAAAAAGACACTTAACTTGCTATTTATTTAGTTAACCCCACTACTTTTGCGAATCTACTTGAAACCGTACGATGCGTATACCTTTTGTCTACCTGTAGTTGAAAAACGAAAATGATCGGTAATTGTTCCTGGAAATGGCAACGGAAAAACCCCGTGTTGCTTAGCATTTTTTGATGTGTGTAGTTTATTTCCATTTCCTTATAGTCTAAGAGGCGACCGCAAAAAGTGGAGTCCATCAAGAGGAGCGACGAAACCACCCCATACTTTTCTGTTTCCTGATGTCGTAGTAAGTTATATGCAACGTTGTTTTACTAAAAGCTGAGGAATTTAGCTTTTATTTGAGCCCAACTTCCGGCTACTAATTGAAGCGGCTTCCATTTTAAATATGAAATAAACCGTCATTTCGGGTCTGCAAATTAATGGTTGTTTTTTAATATTAAATATTACTTTGTCGCTCCTCTCGGTGGACTCCTCCGTCTGTTATAACTGCGGATGGCACGGTACACTAATTTTCCATGTATAGCTTGCACTTCACTTTAATTTTTTTTCTTAATTAACAATACAATATTATATATTATAATTTTTATTTATTTATTTATTTTAATAAATCAAAGACCTTTACATAATTAAGAAGTACAATTCTTGTGAATTTGTGCAGGTAAACAACTATAAAATATTTAATATAATATAACAATAATAGAGTATAATTAATTAACAATTCTAAATAGAGAAAATAATAATATAGTATGTGGAGACGTGTAAACTTATAGGATAAAATTAGTTTGACTTTATGTAATCTAAAAGCTTTGAGGGGAAGTTACGTTCACTGCTGCTCGTTCTGAAGCTGATTGAGAGGCTGTTCCAAAGCCTAATGGATTGTACAAAGAACTGTCCTTCTGTAGTTCGATATCGGAAGAAAGGAATACCCAGGGAAAGTGTTCGATTGAATGGATAGAAACTAAGTTAGTCATATAGATAGTTGGGTTGCTTAAATAAAAGAAGATTTCGGAGAAAAAAAATTGTCCGAAACTTGGTATGTATAAGATTCAAAGCCACACCCCAAAATAGACTTAATGTAAGCAGAAACGTCTTAAGCTGAAAGCATACCGTGCAGCAGAGTTGACAGCAACATTAAGCCTGTGTGAAGAGGCTGAGTCAGGCTTACAAAAAACGTCGCAGCCATATGTCACCAGCGACATAATGAGTGATTTAACAAGCATAATTTTGGTATTTTGAGGGGTAAAAGCAGCTGAGGCGTGCAGTAGACGAAGTGTTCCATAGACTCTACCGATGACACTATTGATATGATCGCCCTCAGCTGAGTGTGCAGGAAATAATGCCAAAGTTTCTAACAGACGTGCTATAGGGTATAACGGCATTATTTAGAAAAATGGCTGGAAGACTACACGAATCAAGCTCTGTTCTGTAAATAGAAACTGCATTAGATTTGGTAGCGTTCAGAACTAGTTGGCTCATCTGTCTGTCTGTCCATCTATCTGTGGCCCATTGGAAAATTCGTTCCAGGTGTTCATTAATACGTACTGCAGCATTTTCGATTAATCCAATTTGAGAAGATAAGTAAAGCTGGACATCATCGGCGTAAAGGTGAAAGGAACAATCACGAATTACCGATGGAAGGTCGTTAATAAAAATGCCGAATAGAAGGGGACCTAAAATAGAGCCCTGCGGCACACCGCTGGCAACTGGGAGGAAGTCTGAAGACTTGTTGCCTAAAGAGACCTTTTACTGCCGCTGACGAAGGTATGACCAAAGAAGTCTACAAGCTGGGACTGAAAGATTATACTGATAGAACACTTTATTGAGAAAAATAATGTGATTAACCTTATTGAAGGCGTTGGAGAAGTCCAGTAAAACAAGTATAGTGGCGTTATCATTGTCCATAGCATTGCGAAATTCATCCGAAATTTTAAGCAGAGCGGTGGTACAGTTATGTTTAGGGCGAAATCCTGATTGAGAAGTCGATAAGAAGTTATGGTCATTAAAAAAGCTGAACAACTGCTTGTGCAGAATTTTTTCAAACGCCTTAGAGAGAAAAGGAAGAATAGAGATGGGGCGGAAATCAGTGGGGTTAGATGACTTTTTAGGGATAGGTTTAACTTTCGTCAGTCTCCAAGATGACGGGAAATTGGATGTTAGCAATAGTTAGCCGGATATAATGACAGTTAATGTTTCATTTTTACTGCAAGACCGCCTCCAGGAACTTGCGCTGTATACGCTCCTGACTGACGACACCGTCTTAAACCCAAGGTCACGATAAGTTGCATGAAGTGTTAAGCGTGCTCTATTACTTGATATTATTCTCATATGTGTTTCACCTTTGTACACGTAACAATAAAGCAATAAACGTTTGAAATATTTTCAGAATTTCACACACAGCATGTAAAGTTTCGCACAAACACGTATTCTACGTCAATCCTTCTATATTTTCCGTCAGTCAAATACGCGATTCATAAATGCGCTGCCGTTAGTTATAGCACCCCACATTCCCGCCACGATGAGTCACAAAGTTATGTATGTACATTCATATGTATATCCCGTCAAATTGTCAGCTGAAGCCAAAGTTAAGACTTATTTGCATATTTAAGCCCCAAAGCATATCTAAAAGTATTAACCATCTCGTGCAGTACTCACCATTGCTGCGCTGCAGTCGGCAAATGTGCCTGTACAGTGGGTGCAGTCGCCATAACTCATAGGAAAGCAACACAATTGACACCGAGTAACCACAGGAGAAATCTTGCAGGCACAAAGTAGTAGTAGTTCACCGTGGTGTTAAAAGGCTAAACACGATTCGATACCCCCGGCAGGACCATGTTACCGCGGAATAATTAATGTGCTAAACAGGGCCGCGACGCGAGTCGAGACTGTATGGAATGGAGCGGCCTACCTGTTAGCACTTTTCCTAGATATCTCGCGTTGCACAAGCCAAAGTACGATTAGGATCAAATCAGGCTGCAATAACT
Source organism: Neoitamus cyanurus (assembly GCA_947538895.1). NCBI lineage: Eukaryota > Metazoa > Arthropoda > Insecta > Diptera > Asilidae > Neoitamus > Neoitamus cyanurus. The sequence continues at coordinate 38,613,641 of OX384542.1, forward strand.
TCGTGAATGACAAAAATGTGCCCCGGCAGTCCTTTATGGTTTTGAAATTTTAAAATTATTCAAAAGATCATAATATGTATGTATTTGAAAATTGCAGGCCTCAGCTGAAAGCGATTTCTATTTGGTGCGGAGGGTGGGGAACTAAAATTTAAAATCTAGTCCAGGACATCATCGTGTTTTACTTTTGGAGGTTTTCTTATTGTAATCCTTAACACTTTTTCCTTCGGAGATGCCCCCGTCAGCCTTAGGCTGCATTCATAGTGCGCGCTAGAAGCGAAGCGAAGACAAGCAAATCTAACGAGTGTGAACAAATCAAACGTATCGCTAAACTCGCTCACTCGTTAGATTCGCTTCTAGCGCGAACTATGAATGCACCGCGACGACGTCGTAAATTGTTTATTGTCCCCAGCAAGCCACGTCCGTGTCCATATGTGGGTATCTTCAGCATCCGATAATCAGATTTTGACATCTTGATCAACATAAAAGGGGCTGGGCTCATCTGAATACGCCATCCAGCCGTGTTACTGGACATTCGTAGCTTTACTCGCTCCTGCCTCTTCCTGTTATTCGGTTCTTGGATCTGGACAGCGAATAGCGGGAATTAGATCTAATAAAAATTAGTTCTACGCCAGGCTTCCATATCACAGTGTGGTAAATGCAGCAAATGCGGCGCGGCGGTAATCGAGTTTCACGTAAGTGTGTTACTTGCATACTTCGCAGTCGAAGGCGTGTAATTGCGAACTGGGCTTAAGCTGAACGTTTTATATTATGAGCCAAAATCACTGGTCGAGCAATTGAGGGCCGGTTTGAATTAAATTATGGACATAGGTGGGTTATGCAATGAGCAAACATACCTGGGGCGATGGAGACGTAACCATTCGCGCTTTGTGAGGAGGTTTTTTTCTTCTGAAACACCGCGAATCGGGGCTTCTTTTGCTGGTGGGCTTCTTATGAAATTCTCAAGGCATGAAAACCGTTTTTGCAATTGCTGTTGCGAAATCAAGTTGACAAATACATGTATACCTACATCGGTACTATCGCAGATAAGTAATGCAGATGCCGAGCCACTGTGTTAAAACCAAAGAATATCTAACAACAAGAAGGGACACTCGTTACGTTTTCCCTTATCTTTTAATGACCTTGGGTACCCTTAACCGGACCAGACGTTTCATTTTGTTGGAAATAGATAGTTATAAACAAGTAATATGTGAGAGCAAGGCAAACATTTAAGGGGAGGTGCTAAGAAAATTGAAACACTTCTACAGGTTGCATGATTTTCTTTTGAACAATTTCTATTTTCCATCAAGGTACAAAACTTATGTACCCATCATTTTTAAAACGTAAGAGCAGCTGGCTCAAAATCACTAAGGTTGCGAATTTCAAGATTGGTTTTACACCAAAAAAAATTTCAAGCTATCGTGATGACTCTTGGTTTATACTGTTGCAAAATTTGTATATTAATAAACTTTGACAGGGCAGCGCATAGAATTCAAAATTTTTTTGTAGTGAATATCTTACAGAAAACCATCCATTCGGGAACGTTTTTCTAAGTTTGATAAAATGTACAAAAACAAAACAAAGTACATAACTTAAGGATTGCTTAACAACATGGGTATATTATGTATCCATGATATATAAATAATATTGAAAACAATGAATATAAAATCTTTTACAAGCAAAATACGTCAAAAAACGAGAACGCAATAGTCATTTCGGGAACGTACCATCATGTCCGGGAACGTTCCCGAAATGACCGTTCCTGAAATGACGATTTCACATAATCGCGCGCTTTGATTATTCAGCGGCCATCTTAAATGCGATCTGAATTTGTCAATAGTAACATATTTGAGGTTACTTTGTTATTTCGGGTCGTAAAAAAGATTCACATGAATAATTAAATGTAAAAAACACGTTCCGGAAATGACGGACTATTGATGTACGCTCTACGAAAAATGAATTGAAAGGTACTTACCACGTAGATATTAATTTATTTGCCGATAAATATACTGACAGCCGGCTTTGTCATTCTTTGCTTCCTCTACTAACGTGTGACACAGAATGGCTGCGTTCACTTAAAATTATTTTTCTTCGGTTATCGATGCGTTCACTGAAATGACTTATGCGCTATCGGACAAACTATTTTTGCAGTTATTAATTAAAAAAAAAAATCTTTTAGTATCCTTTCTACAACTAGATTTCGTATAAAAAATACGGTATATTAAGTAATGACAGGAGTTAAATACCTTAACCGTCATGGAAGCTTTCGGAAATTATTGCTTTGCATAAAAAGGGCAGCAAATCCGATATTTCCAACTATAGACCTATGGCTAAATTGAGTTGTATTGCCAAGCTGTTTGAGGCTATTGTCTGTAAGGTTTTCCACTTTCAGTGTAAACCCTTTTTATTACCCTTTCAACATGGGTTTATGAAGGGAAAGTCGACTACAACGAAACTGCTTTTGATAGGATTAATCACCGTATTCTTGTTTACAAGTTGACTAGATTGGGATTCCCCGTTAGTTTTGTTGACTGGATTGCATCCTACTTGTCCGGCCGTACTCAAAGTGTTCGTTTTCGCGGTGCGTTATCGCAGTCAACTGACAACACATCTGGCGTACCACAAGGGAGTCATGTTTGACCGTTACTATTTATTATTTACATTAATGACGTATCTTTCATCCCTACCCATTCGGGAATTCTTTGCTATGCCGACGATGCGAAAATCTTTCGCATAATATCTGACGATCGTGACTGTGATGCTTTAAACTTAGACGCCTTTAATAAATGGTGTTCTATTAATTATCTTTCACTTAATGTTAGTAAGTGTACGTGCATGTCTTTTTCCCGAAAGAGGAATACGCAGCTTTTCGAGTACTCTATAAATGTACATTTTCTTTGCAGACTGACTAAGGTGAAAGACTTGGGTGTTCACTGTTCTGCTCAACTCATCGTTTTCTTTTGATGATCATATTGCATCAATTGCTACTAAAGCTAATGCAACCCTAGGTTTCGTCAAGAGATGGTCTAAAAAGTTCGATGATCCTTACATCTCTCGTCTGTTGTATTGCACTTTTGTGAGACCTATTTTGGAATATGCCAGCCCGGTCTGGTGTCCATTTTATGAGTGCCATATAAACCGTATTGAGGCCGTCCAACGTAGATTCTTACGGTTTGCTCTTCGTGGACTTCCCTGGGAGAATAGTCTTACTCTGCCTCCCTATCTTGATAGACTTAAACTTATTTCTCTTGACTCGTTGAGGAGTAGACGAAGCATCTCCTGAACTGTCTTGGCTATCAATTGTTTGCAGGGTGCTCTCAATTCTGCTGAACTGATGGCTCTTTTTAATATAACGGTGCCTTGAGAAATTGTGACTTCCTCCACCTTTCATACCATCGTACTAATTATGGTTTTAATTTGCCTGTGACCTCAATGTCGCGCTTGTTCAACTTAAATTACCCTAATATTGACTTCCACTTATCGAAAAGCCACATAAAAAGTCGGCTTCGTTAATGATTAAATTACGTAATCAGATTGTTGATGAAATTGTAAATAAATAAATTCATTTATTTAAATTCGTTAGATAATATCATTGGGGCACTTTATAAGTAGGTCTGTAAACAGTCGTAACAAATATTGAATAAAATAAAATAAATAAATACTTGACCACTCTTAATGTGGCGTTTATTTTACCTTCCAAGATGTCTTGGTGGCTTGTTTGACTTTTTATAATGATCAATATTCAAAATTGCAACAAGTGCCGGGCTAATGATACCTATATATGTTTTCGTTTCAACAAATGTCAAAACATCTATCTGTGGTGCAATGAAGAATTGTAGATCCCGGCTGCTACACCGACTGAAGACATTTGGCACTTCCCACGCAGTCGCTATGTACATTTGTCTTATATTACCGAAGATACTTTGACTAACAATGCGTCGACCTAAGACTCAAATAATGCTCAAGTGCTCGGAATGCTATTAATCTTACGGTTCGTGGAGCCTACTTTACGATTGCATGGATTTTTCAAAAAAATTAATCAACCCACGCATCAATGGTAAACACTTACTGAAATTTAAATAAGTACTGGGCATTAATAACAGTGGAAGAAGAAGGTAAAGTCAACTTACGTTTTTATGGTTCATCTCTCGATTGCGAACGGTTAGCATCTTGAACGCACCGCACCAATTTAAACGAATTCGGATAAATTTCAAGCTTTAAGCATCTGACCGACTTTCATACACGCATGCCGGAACTTGCTTTTATTTCCAAGCATCTGCCTCTTTTTGGCACCTTTGTAAAAGGAGGTGTAATAAAAATAACACAAAGAAGGAATTGTGCAATTCTAAAGGAAATTTGGCAGACGGAAATGACTACATATTGTGTGTCCATTTGGTACCTTTTTATTTTTACCACATAGTTCACTTACCGCTTAAACAGAGTATTCACGGGCAATGATTACAGAGTTTTTACGAGGAAAGATGTTACTTTAATTTATCAGTAACGGGCAAGAAGACCAACTCACAAATTCACAAAGCCATGAATCCATCATTTTCTTTTAATTACAATAGAAGAGGAAGACCACTAAAAAACAAAGAGCACGCTGTATCGTAAAGGCATTTAAAATAAATATAAAATTAAAAAAATATTGTTAATTAAAAACGGTTCGTATGGGTTTCGCCATATGTGCTGCATTGTCTCGGGTTCTTTTCTAAATTCACTTTCCACGAGAATACCAATTCGGTTTTGATATATTTATGGATTTTTTCCTATTGCGTTCTCGCCACGATTCTTCACGGCGATTTTTAAGTTTCATTGGGGAAACATGACGAATGGTCAGTCACGATTTATTAATGGACAATTATTGGATTTCTCTGCGGATTTTATCTGCCTTTTGTCGACGTCTTTTTGTGGTTGGGCAGTTTGCGTTTTAGTCTCATTCCGATCGGATTGGATTTGAATTTGTGATGCTCATGGTCGTTAAAAAAAAAAATGCTTTATTCCGCAATGATCGCTCGACTAGAAATTTATGCTTGTAGTGGTGATAGCACCACTATTGAATAATTCTGCAAGCAACTTCTTGCGAGAAAGTTTTCCAAATGCTTTTAGGGTATATCTGATTTAAAATGAAGAAATTTTTAAGCGATCACAAGAGCGAAAAAGGAAAGAGTAATTCACATTCAATTCGCCCATTTGATTGATGAAGTTTTTCGTGAAGTCGTGCATATCAATATTATTATTGTTTTTTCGTTTGTTTATCCCTCGATTTAATTTTACAGATGAAGTAAGCGTTAGATGGTTTCTTTTACGTAACTGAGTATGAAGAGGTTTCGCTTATTAAGTAACTAAATTTTCTTTGTGGTGACATGGATAGCTTAATGGTGGACGTAATTTCAGTATGACTATTAGAGTCGAATTATATTATTCATTTGTTTCATAAATGTTTGTGTATAATAGCAAACTTCAAACCCCTTTGAGAAAACATATTGTGTTTTCATGAAATAATAAATTAGTATTTATATAATATGTGGTGAAACTATGATCGCTTCTGACAATGGGTAAAATGATCCCTGAATACGTACATATTATTAAATTGGAGGAATAGAAATTACTCTTTTTTATAGATGGAGAAGTGTGGTATGCTGATCGATTTCTTGCAATCACCATTTGTTCTGAGATCCTATTATATATTTTTTTATTTCAGTTTGGGTTTATTTTATTTTTATCTTCCTAGTCCTGCAGCCAGAAATTAACTAATAAACTTTTCTAATACAACCCAACGAGTACATGCATCCACTATCAAGAATGAATTATATTGCAATAACATCAATTTATATATGTGTAGCAATTACTTACTAAGCTATAAAATAATAACCTTACCATGTCCAAATATGCATATAAAAGACGGTCATGTGTATGATTTCAAGAGTATAAGTGTTCTTATTGATCTTAACTTAACTCTTAACTATTGATAAATCAAGGCCGGTCGGGCGCCGGCCGTGTTGATAGAAACAAATTTTTTTTTCTTGCGCCCAAGCAAAGCCTGATTACGCGAAGTTGAGAGTAAAACCGTTAATTTTCGTATTTTAGGTCTCATAAACTATCAAAGACTTGTTCAAATAAATCGATAATAGGGTTCGATGCACGACAAAAAATTATCTTAGCAGCCTGATTATTCAGACACTCGCTTTTATATACCATTAAATTTTGCCGGTCCGCGCGCCGCCGGTCGGCTCGGTAGTCTAATCGGTAAGAGCATTCGACTCTGGTGGTGCGTCGCCGATTTCGCCTTTTTTCATCCCTTTTTCAGCTCTACAATCATTTACTCAAAAACGGTGAGGCCAGGCCTACACCACTATTTTTCTCCTAATACCCAACATTCTACTCCACCAACTATCAAAATCCCTATTGGCTCATTCATGGAAATTTGAAGATGTAATTTTTTGAATATCACCATTTTTCTCTTCAAAATCAATTCCCACCCAAATTCCCATCGTTCGCCGCCAACAGAGCCCAAGATGCGGTGCTTCTTCTTCTTTTCGTGCACACAAGCCAAACAGAAGCCAATTAAGGAAAACTCTCCTTCCTCTTTTCCGATAGAAATACTTTCATTTTTTCCATTTTTTTTTCATATTTGCAATCTGCAACCCTTTCCTAATCTTTCTATCTATCTAATCTACTCATTATTGTTACTAACACTATGGATTTTACTAACTCCTAAACTATCATGCCTACACACCTCACTGAGGTCTTAAAAATGTAAAAAAATTCTCAGCAGTTCACTTGTTTAATTCATTTTTTTACTAATAGTACTTTTCTAAAAAAAATCAAAACACCTCTTTTTATTACCCTTTTGCCATAAATTATTCACTTTTATCCAAATATATCCAAATGTTATTTTATTCCAACATTCTACCTCATTTCCCCCGTCTCTTATGGTAGATACCCATATCGTCTCACTTTCCATACTATTAGTACCAGAAACCACCTTTCCTCTGTCATTTATAAGGCTCTTTTATTGACTTAATATCCAACAGAGCAAATGGCACAGCTGGCAGGACGCATCGGTTAGCAGTACAGCCGGCGCAGCTGGCTTACTCTATTGGGTTCGGAAGGCGGAAGTGGGGTAATTTCTTTTACTTTTGCATTTTCGCCATCACTTTTTCCAGCTTTTTGATACATTCCTCTTTGTTGTTGTTGTTTTCCCTCTTCATTTCCATACTTTTCTCAATAAATTCAGACCATTTTTCGGATTTTTTTATCCCACCCCCTCTTGCAGAGGGTCTGGCTGGAGTCGGAGTGTACGGGCCGAGTGAAGATGTGTGCATCTCCCGCTCGCTAGGCAGTTTCGTCTCCGTTTTCCAGGCGGAAATTCTTGGTATCTTGATCTGTGCACAAGAGATTCTTACGAGGAAACTGAGAGGTAAAAACATTTTCATTTTCTCTGACAGTCAAGCTGCTCTTAAAGCACTTGACTCGTTCATAGTTTCGTCTAAGCTTCTCAGTGAGTGTCGTCACTCGCTTGATCTAATTGCGACTTCTAATCAAGTCTCAATAATCTGGGTCCCTAGACACTGTAACATAGCAGGCAATGAGACTGCGGACAGGTTGGCGAAAGAAGGGGCCTGCTCTTCCTTTATAGGACCAGAACCCTACATGGGTGTTGCACCATCTCTCATCTGTCGCTCGGTGGAGGACTGGGTCCGCTCTGAGCACAATGAGAGGTGGTCTGAAAGACTGGATTGTCGACAGTCTAAGATGTTCTTGCATCGAGTCGACCTAGGCCTCGGCAGACATCTACTCAACCCTAGTAGAAGCCAGTTGAGCCAAGCAATGGCCATTATTACTGGCCATTGCAGGCTGAACAAGCATCTTCATATAATACGAATAGCGGATTCGCCGCTTTGCGGATGCGAGTTGGAGAACGAGACTATTGCTCACCTTTTGTGTGCATGTCCGTTCTACAATAATGCCAGAACCGCCTTATTCGGGAAACCTCATGTAGATCCCAATGATCTACGTAAACTCACGCTGCCCACCATCTTGAGCTTTGTCAGAAGAACTGGTCGTCTAACGGCTCAATCTGGGCACCGAGATTAACTCAGATGTCAGTCTCTCTTCTCGAGGTTTGTACAATGGACCTTCAGTCTAAGTGCAGGGTTTATCTACCCGCCTCATGATAATCTACATCTACATCCCACCCCCTCTCCTATACACACTAGTCGGGGTCTCATTAAATCAAGAATAAATTCATACACAACCCCCCATACATAACTTTCACCTATTCTTAATACTTTTTGCTCTTTAAGCAATCAATTTTTTTTAACAATTTTCTTTCGCTGGCCGAACAACATTTTTCGACATCCCAATTTCATCACCCACACTTTCCACATTTATCAACGTTTTCATTCCAACTTTGGTACACGTATCCCACCACATGTTTGCTATTTTCAAAACAGAATTCATACCACACCCCTCACCCGTCTTTTCACTAAACAATTAATAGTGAACACCTGCCTCTGTTACACTGTATTCCATTTTACTAAAAATCTATTATTTGCTAAATATTCGTGTACTCACTCAATTACACTACTCTCTAAGGCGCTTCCAATAAGCCCACCTGCAAAACGCTGCAGTCAGTATTTACCGAGATATCTCAAAAATAATCGATTTATATCGAACTCTCAAGACGTCAGCCTATCAATCATTTTTTTTTCGTTTTCCAAAATATTTTTGCATTTATGTAATCCTCGATTTTATTCCAATCTTTTAAAGACTTTTTACATAACTGCGATCGGTAACGTTTTCTTAATTTGCTCACCCTAAACTTGTTTCATTTCAGTTACTAATAGTATGATAGGTCTCCCTTATTACTCATCCTAGCCTGGTGGTGGGGGGCATCTCAGTAGATCAAGGAAGAACCCTTTATTCTCTTTTCTCTACATTACATTCGCGAAATAATAAAATTTTTCCTCCTTTTTGCGCAAAATAACGCTTCTTCCTTGACTGGTTGGTGGGTGGTAAATTCGCCGCATGCGTGATAAAGTAATCAAATTAAATACTCGTCTTCTTCTTATCACTATTTCGGGGACTCTAATATTTTGAATTGTACTGAGCCAATCGCAACGACGCTTTTGTACGAAATTTGTTTTAATCGCAATAGGCCACGCCTTCTCTCTCATTTGTTGAAATCATCACCGCTCCTGAATCTTTTGCATAAATGCGTTGAAATATAGAGCAAAAAAAGCTAACGAATAAACGGGTCGAATTGGGAGGGTGTGTAAAATGAAGAAAAAATATTGCAAATACTGTAAAATGTAACAGCATTTGGAAAAAATGAAAATAGTTTTACCCGTGCAATAAATAGCATGGATTTTTTCGAGATTGAAGAGAATTAATTGTAATTGTTGGTGTATTGTACTCTATGCAAGCGAAAATATATGGGACAAGTTGTTTGCGTAATTTGTTACGAAAATATTAATAAATAATCATAAAGTGATATAGAAATTATATTGGGCGACACCTACCAGGCTCACATCTAACTATAAACCATTCTCGCAACCTAAGTAACACATGTTGTGAATATGAAGTCAAATGGTCATGAAGTTTGGTCAGCGCACGCCCATAAAGAACGCAAGCAGCTCCTTTTCTTCCAACTTGCTTGATATTACTAACTGAAAGCATATATTCATTAAAATAAAATATAGCCTATGTTACACAGGGGTAGTGTAGCTTTCTTAAAGTGATTTAAGATTAATTTTTAGAATCCGTTCAGTAGTTCCAGAGACTATCCTGAACAAACAAACAAATTTTACCTCTTTATAATATTAGTATAGATAATCATAAATTAACCAACAATTTTGAAAAAGAACATATTATATTTTTGCAGTAATGATTAATTAATATTGTTGACAACAATTTAATATTTTCAATATCCACATCAATTTGGTTAAAAAAAAACAATATTTGAGGTAAGGGTGATCTATATTTCTTTCTCTGATTTATTTCAATCTCATTAAAATGTGCACAATAAACATAATATTCAACTGATATTACCCCCTCCTCTCTTTCTAGGTTTTAATACACATCACTTAATAAGGAAAAAATGCCAATGAATAATTTTCGAATCTAGTTATACAAAGGAAGAGTTGATCGTACCCCGAAAGCAGATCATGCAGCAACGCGACCAGTGAATTATAATAGTAGAAGAAAGGTTTTTCGAAGCACCTCAAATCAGCAATTATTCATTAAATTGAAAGCTTCCCGTCGTTTTAATTATTTTTAAATAGTTTTCGATCGTTTTCTCCGCGCACGCGCTAATTTGTTACTTCTGTAGGATTAAACTTCATGTTTTGGATTTACTCAAATTGCATGACGTCACGCGCCATCTGTGATACACGCTACATCACTTGCCCACGAGCAAATCAACTAAATCAGGTGAGTGACTTCAGTAATTTAATTTCACCTGAATATGTTCTTTACATGGAGGAAAGGCTTAATGTGTTTTCAGCGGTATTTCAATGATTAAGATAATTGTGTGGTTTCAGTAAACCAAATACACATATTCCTGGAAGTAGGTACACATTCATTTGCCGTGGAAATGTCTACATTCCGTATGTCGTGTGATAAAAGGGCACAATCCAGGCAAACAATCAATGGTAATTTATTATTTAAGCGACAGTTAACTGTCGACCTTGAAGTCTTTATTTACGACCGTGTCCTCACAATTTTGAACTTATTGAGGTGAGGATTATTGATTGAGGGTAATTGACCTAATTACTCAGTGAATTTTCACAAAATTATTTGGACTTCAGTCAGCTTAATATTAAAATTAGTATTATTTAGTTTAATTATTTACAAACTAGCAGACTCGTCGCGGTTTTGTCCGGGATTTTACATACTTGTGAATTAAAACTGATGCAATAGATTGAGAAAAATCGGTTGTTGACAGAAACACAGTTTGGTTTTAGAGAGAGACACTCATGTGAGACTGACTTATTACATATAATAAATTTTCACTTTTTGCCTAACATCCGAAAAAGGCTTTCTACGTATAAATTTATACAGGGTAGCCGCAGCATGCCTCATATTGAGGGGTGTCCGAATAACCCGCGATCTTGCGTAGTTTTCGAGCTATGCAATTTAAATTTATTTTTTACCGGGTTTTTGAATATTTTTGATCGGACCGGCTGTAAAATGTTTTTTTTTAAATCTTTAGAAGGTTTTTTCAGGTTTTTGTCTTTGTACCTCATTCTTTATTAATTGTATTTCCACGCATAAAATAATCAACTTCGTAACATTAACGGAAGCTACAAAAGTTTTGACCTAAAATGGAGAATTTACATTCGAGCGAGTCAGACTTGAATATTCAACTAAAGAGTGTTTTTTTAAGAGGTTGCCGATTTTTTTTTTGAATAAAACACATATAAAATTATGAAATGACCAAAATTTTTTTTTTATTTGGTAGATAATTTTTTGGCATTTAACATTTAAACACAATTTCTGGCATATGGCCACCACGACTATTTTTCACAAATGTCATTCTGGAGGTCCAATTTTCGACCACTTTTTCAAGCATTTGGAGGCGTATGTCAGCAATGACACGTTGAATATTGGTTTCCAAAGCATCAATCGATTGAGGTTTATCCACATAAACCAATGACTTCACGTATCCCCACAAAAAGTAATCGAGTGGCGTCAAATCGCACGAACGCGGAGGCCAATTCACCGGACCATTTCTCGAAATAATGTTGTCGTTGAAAGTTTCTTTCAATAAGTCGATTGTTTCACGTGCTGTATGGCAAGTGGCACCATCTTGTTGAAACCACATTTCATCCATATCCATATCTTCAAGATTTGGCAACAAAAACTCATTGATCATGGTTCTGTATCGATTTCCATTCACGGTAACGCGTCGTCCTTCCTCATTTTTAAAGAAATATGGACCGATGATCCCACCAGCCCATAGACTGCACCAAACAGTACATTTATCAGGATGCATTGGTAATTCTTGAACGGCGTGTGGATTATCTTTGCTCCAAATGCGACAATTTTGCTTGTTGACGTATCCATTTAACCAAAAATGCGCCTCATCACTGAAGAGAATTTTACGGTAAAAAAATGGATCTTCGTTCAATTGATTTAACGACCAATCACTGAATTCACGGTGCAAACGATGGTCGTGTGGCTTTAATTCTTGCACCAATTGAATTTTGTATGGCACCAAACCCAAATCTTTACGTAAAATTTTCCATAAAGTCGATGGACAAAGTCCAATTTGCTGAGCACGACGACGAATCGATAAATTGTCGTTTTCTTCGACACTGGCCTCAACGACAGCAATATTTTCTTCTGTACGAACTCTTCTCATTCTTGTCGGTGGCTTGGCATCCAAAAGAGTGAATGTAGACCGAAATTTGGTAATTACGTTCTTTATGGTGGTCTCTGACGGACGATTATGTGCACCATAAAATTCACGAAGTGCTCTATAAACATTTTTAATTGAACACTGATTTTGAAAATAAATTTCCACGATTTGAAAACGTTGTTCTGGAGTTAACCTATTCATAATGATTTGCCAAACAATACTGAGTAGAAATGCCACTTTGAGCTGTCAAAACAACTGCCATAAAATAAAACGACATCTATCGGAAAACCAAACCTCCTAAAAAAACACCCTTAATTAAAAATCTAAAAAGGCAATTCCTTAGTTCCTGGTTAACTTTAAAAACTGCCCTAGACTCTAAGCTTTCATAATGATACAAAAAAAGTAGTACTTTATATGCTATTATTTGCTGAAATCAGCCTTCAAAAATACTGATGAGAAAAATTCCTAAGATAGTGATTTGATTCAAAATAAATTATTGCTTTATTTTTATTGCGTGAAAATACAATTCATAAAGAATGAGTTACAAAAAAAAACCACAAATTTAAAGAAACAAATTTTAAAGCCGATGTGGTCGAAAATTTACAAAAACCCATTAAATAAATCAAAACTCGATAATTATGCAAAATCGCGAAACATACATGGGGGTGATTCGGATACCCCTAAATATGAGGCACCTAAATTTTACCTTTGGACGTCACTTCTCCGGATACCCTGTATATCCCTTCTCTACCTTAACATGTTGTACCTTTTTGGAAAGAAAACAAGATCGGTAATTTATTAAAAATAAAAAAGAGGTGTATTAATTACATAAATTTCGGAGAATACTCGTTTGTGGGAGAAACGTGAATTCTAGGAAATTTTGAAACATACGTTTCACTTTTGCAAGTGGCTACCTGTAGTGTTACCGTTCATAAGCGGATTTTATGAAGAAAAATATAATCTGGGGACCGGGTGCCTAAAAATTATGTTTCGTCGCTATACATTGGTAGGGGTAGATCAACATTGAGGCCTTTTTAAGCTGGTGACACAACCAAATTTTGAACGCGTCGCGAGCGATGCGTGCGATGACAGGCTTTAAAGCGCTTATGCAGTCCTGTACCTCGCGTTACAACGAATTCGCATCCGACGCACAAATTTCTAAATTTTAACGCGGCGCATTCAACTTAACCTTACTTTTAAGTGTATTCGTGTGGCAAAATGGAATTCGATGAGCGATTCATAGAAGAAGTGCGCAATCGCGAGTTTATTTATAACAAACGCATGAAGTTATATAGGAATATAATAATATATATCATAATATAACTGAAATTGCCTGTGTCATTTACTTGTCAGTTGCCGCGTTCAATATTCTGTTGATGTAACTTACCTAGCGTCGTATGCGTCGCTTCATAAATGTCAACGCACGCAATGCCGCGACGCACGCGTTGGTTGTGTCACTACCTTTAGAAAGCACATTGAGGTAGTAGTTGCTTGGCGTGAGTCTGATGTCGTCGCGTTTAGTAGATCAGAAGTCAAATAGTAACGTGCATCTCGAATTTATTAATCACCCTTTAACTCCAAAACAGTTGAGATTGCGCTCCTCCCTGGCATACGATATTTTGTTTGTCTAGTTGAGATTAATCACAGTATGAAGAAATTGAGCATTATAGGGAAGTACAAGTAGCAACTCCTTTTGTTCATTGGAAAGTCCTACATAGATAGCGTCGAATTGGTAATGAATATTACACATAGAAGATAGGGAATTGAATTGTGTTTCACTTTTACCTGCTGCGGTTACAAGACATAAAGTCTTCGAATTTTTCTTCAAATTGAGCCATATGAATAGTCTAATTAGTATTGGATTCTATAAGAGAGTCTGAGCAAACCTCGACAAATATTTACTTTGCATGAAAACATGACTGCCAAAAATTATATAATAGAAAATTAAATTGTCTACAACAAAGGTTCAGATTGGTTTTATGATAAAGAAGATATTTGCAGAAAACTGCGTTTTTGTTTTATTGTTGTCATTTTCAAGATACAAAGCTCTATAATTCGTAAACTATTGATATTGTGGAATAAAAAGACGAAAACTGTAGAGAATTATATTCCAGGAGCTTCATAATAGCTGTGTTTTTTTCACATCCTGCTCTGTACCAGGATTAGCAGTAAATTTTGCAATGAATTGAATTTTTAAAACTGTCACTTTTCAGAATTTGCAAAACGGGTATGAAATTTGTCATGCTGTTTACACACCCAAACTTCAGAAATTGAGCTGAATATATTATTGGGTTAATTTTTTGATGCAAAGTTAGTGCAAGTTAATGCAATTTAATCTTCTTTTCTCCAAATTAAAATATTTTGCTTTGGGTAACTATTCACAAGTCTCAAGTCAATACAAAATTTACTACCAATCCTGAGCAGTACATGATGACTGATGATGAAAAAAAGACAGCTAATGACTAACAGACTAACAGTCTTCGAGTTACAGGGTGATTAATAAATTCGGGAAGCACATTATTATTTGAGTTTCATTTTTTGATCTACTCAACGCAGCGAACGAACAGCAAACAACTACTATCTCAATGTACTTTCTAGAACTGCCACCAACGTTGGTCTACCTCTACAACTGCAGGTTCACTAACATGCTCCAAAAATCATGTTTTCCCACATATACTCTGATATTCATGTTATTAATACACCTCTTTTTTATTTTTATTAAATTGCACATCTCGTTGCCCTTCCAAATAAAACTAATAGTTTACGAGATAATCGAGAAAAACGATGTTCGCGACTTTTGACCTTTGCGCATTTGCAACGCCGACATGATTTCGGTTAGGACGTTTGAGAGAATATTTGTACTGTCCAAATAAACAAAATCCCGAAGGAAAATTTCCACTAGGATTTTGTCCGAAACTCGACTTTATTTTGCCTATTTTGCCTGGGCTATGTTTACGAGATATTTCGGAAAAACGAAAATCTTTAAAAAAAAGTTTGACGGATTATATTAAATAACTTTAGAGGAAAAGGTTGCTAACAAAAAGATGAAAACTATTATATTATATAATATACTAGTGTACTAAAAATCATTCACCAAAATCAAACTGATGTTGTTTTTTCATTGCGCCAATAATAGGGTCTGATTTTATGCTACACACTTCCGGAAACTAGACAGACCGAATAAATTATATCAGCGATATTAGCAATCTTAAATTTCTTAAAAATTGGATATTTTTTTGTCGCTGGCAGTTACACTATGCGAAATCCCACGCAAGGTGTGTACTATTGTAAGCCAAACATGCTCAATCAGATGTTTAAAATCCTCGATCTGCGCTGCGTTTGCCCTCATTAATGTTACAAAGGACTGCGCCTAAATTGGGCGCCGCGCCGCCGCCGTAGCTGTGCTGCTAGCACTCTCCAGAAAGGTGTTTTGTTATGAAAATTTGATTTAAGCCATTCAGTCTTTCTTTTCTACTCACAGCTATCATGACAATAATTAGAATTCAAATTTTCATTGTATGTAAATAACACAGTCGGAGGCGATCCGCTGCCTCTGGAAATTATCATTTTTGCTTCATCTTTTTTTTCCGAACACTGTCGAGCTACGGAAACGTCTTAATTATAAACTTTAAAAATTTGTCAAATTTTGATGGCATGCGGTATGCGGAGGCAAACACAAAGGCAGTATTTAAATGGTCGATAGCTGTAGGCTTTGAATAAAAAATTTTGCACATGCATATGCGACGTGGGAAAATACGAGTGTCATAAATTTAATGCAATATGAAAAACATTTTCTTATATCAAAGTTTAAAACTTTACCGCCTTATCGTCAGACAACTGCCCCGAAGTACTTAATATTTATTTGACGACCGAGCCTGAGAGCAAACTGCTTCCGTGAGGTAATTTATTTAGGTCTGTTTGCATTCCTATTGCATTAATTAATTGATTTAAGAGTACAAATAGAAGCTATAGAGTCAAGTAAGCCAGCACGAAATGTGGCAACAAGTTCCTTAACGATCATAATTGTGGCAAATTTGTATTGGGTAATAAAGTGTTGATTGCGATAGAAATATGCTGTTTCTTCAGGTTAGATCAAATGTAAATTGAGCGGACCTCGTAGGAAATACGGCAAAACAACCATCAATGGAATGAGATCGATTCAAGATACTTGCAAGACTTAAATATGTAAATGGCGGATACGGTGAAATCATTTGTAAAATTTATCGAGGCATCGTTAAATCTACGTCGACGACTTCAATTTCGAGTTAATGTCCGCTAAGCTAATAGTAGAAACCATTTCCAACGAGCCCATAATTCAGCGACCGTTAAATGCTAAAGTTCAAATACCATAAAACCTAAGTGGCTAAGAAACTTAAAACACATATTCGGCCAACACCGCGGACTGTAAGTAGCACCACCACTATGTTGTTACCTCATTCATAAATCACCGCCTCTGTCCATTCTCTCCAAAATGAATTTCTGCAGAATTGAACCACGACGCCACGCTTTCCATGTCAATCGTCACATTTCGTCGCAATGTTGATAACTTTGAGTTTGTTCGCCGTAAAATTGCAAGCACTGCTAAGTCCGAAGAGAGCGTATCCACCGAGGTTATTAAGAATTGAAACCCGGGAGAGTTTCCATATTGTCATAAGAAAGGTGACCGGTCGTCTGTACATAGTTGAGCATTTCATGAAGCCGAAAGAAGCGATATGCGCGGGAACATTTTCTTGGAAACATTTTGGAGTTAATTTGTGCCTAGAATGGTGATACCACCGCGGCTACCACTGAGGTTTTAACGCATTCTTAAGATATTATCATATAATTCTCAGAACTGAACGACTTGGTATTTTGCAAAGAAAAATGAAAAATTTAATTAATTTGGCTTGACCACATCCATACATAATATTATGAGTCAATCGTCTTTTAACAAATATTTTCGTAGTGCTTTTGTACCTCAGTGCATACAGCCTCTATCATAAAATATCTAAGTACCTAATAAATGTAATTTTCTCCGAAGTACCTATATCTATAACCTGTTTAATAAATAGATGGTATTTTGTACAGTTTGAAAGATAAGGCAGAAAATGTGCGTCGGTCCATTTTCGTAAAGTCGGCTTGTCCTAAAACAAATAATACACGATTGGAAAATCTGTTTACTCCTGTTGATCTTATGAGCTGTAATTTCTAAAGGTATGTCTTCCTTAGTTTAACTGGAGCAATCAGATTCAGAGCGACACACGGTGAGACTTTTGGGACTTATTTGAATGTTGAATCGTCAATAAATGTAGTTGAAAATGGTAAATACTAACATATTGGTTTACAAGACAGCCTCCTATGCAGTGAGATAATGGAAATGATGATTTGTCTTATTGATTTATTGCTAGAAAGCGTATTAGGAAACGATTACCGAAATTAATTAGTTAAACATGAATAATAACACAGCAATCTATTAGGATTTAGGAATCGTCAGGTAACGTCACACCATAATGCTGAAAAATTCTTTTTCTTAAAAAAATAAGATTATAGCATAATTATTCAGCACTTTTGTGGATATAAGTTTTTAAGGCACATTTTAAAGACAATTAAAGGATAGCGGGATAGAAGCTAGAGGTGACTATTGACTAACCCAAAGATACATTTATTTTTGGCGCGCATACTTAGCTATATATATAATAGTAATATATTTTTACTTAATTGAAAAATAGACTTTTAAAAGTCTGTTCCGCAATATATGCTCCTCATGGTTAGGCATGAGCAATATTCTCCCTCTGCTGTGACGCCAAATGTGGTTAACAAGCAAGCACAAGTCTTTTGTCGTTTCATGTACAAACACTAATACCACAGATAAGTATTATAGATGCCCAGCCACTGTGTTAAAAAGCCAACCCAGTGCAATATTGCCACTAGCCAAGTTTACGGCTCTCTAGCCAAGTGATGTTGCGGAGGAAATGAATGTTGCAAATCTTTGCTGGAGCCTTGGACTTAGCCACTTGGTCGAGCGTCAAACCTCGAGAGCAGCGAAGAGTTTGTTCGCACCTACCTAAACGAAGGTGAGGCGTGAGGGAATTTCAATTTTTCTGTCTGCACCAGACATTGTGGGGTGGGGTTCCAAGATGTCGAGTGATCCTAGAATGAGCACGGGTGAAAATACGAAACCTCGAAGGGAAATCCAGAATTTGACGACCCGTCGTCGTCACCCCAGCCCACAATGGCTGGTGGCGATTGAAACATTAATTCCCTCACGCCGCCGTCACCTTTGTTTAGGTCGGTTCCGAAAAACTCTTCGCTGCTCTCGTGGCCTAACCCTCGACCAACTTACCAAGTAGGTACAGATGCACCAGCTAAAATTTATATTGTTTAAACATTTTCAGCTGTGGATTTTGACCAAATTATCTATGTGCATGTGTCTAACTAAGAGGCAATTCGGCAACTTGGCATTTTTCTTGCCTATTCGACTGGGCATCTGTATTACTTATCTGTGATTTAAGGTTTGCTTTACATGAGAGCACACTTTTTTTTTCATTTGTTCTTAGAAAATTTTTAATTTTTGAAGTGAAACTTCGTTAGGCATGGTAGGGCATATTGGCCTGGATCAGACGAAAATTGAAACGCTTCCTCTTCTCCGAATTCAACCGGCAGTTGAAATTAACTATCTAAGAACCTAAAAGGAACTGTAAAAAGGTGAAATTGATGAGGCAAAAACAAATATCGAATATCTTGACTTCTAACATGGATACTAATGTAAATGGTTTCCCAATAGGGATGACATGGTTTGACAAATCTATGCAGTTATGTTGTGTATGGTTTGCGATTTCATCATGACACGTTTCACTTTGATTCAACGCTTGGGAATTGTCCAAAATTATTACGCAAATTCGCATCCTCTTATCGGTACTGTAAGAGCGCTACGTGCAAAAAACGGTCTTCATAATGCTGCTTCTGAGCGCGCTTTAAGGCGCATAATAACAAAGTTTAAAAGTGAATTCACTCTTCACGATACAAAGGTGCCTGTAAGATAATGAAATGTTCGATATGAAAAACATATTGCCGCCGTTCCAGCCAGTGTTCGTGAAAACTCAAATGCGTCTGTTCCGCGCCGTTCTCAAGAGTTTGGGCTCTCCAGGATGACAACCTGGCGAATTTTTCAATTTGATTTGGGTCTGCATCCTTATAAGACGGTATTGGCACAAGAACTCAAGCCAACCGACCATCATATTCGTCGTCAGTTCGCTGATTGGTGACTGGAAATGTTGGAAGCCGACGGCGATTTTCATCGCAAAATCAGCTACTCAGATGAGGCTCATTTCTGGCTCAATGGATTAGTCAACAAGCAAAATTGCCGCTACTGGAGTGAGTTAAATCCACGAGTGGTTCATGAATCACCATTGCATCCACAAAAATTGACCGTTTGGTGTGGATTATCGTATGGTGGAATCATCGGACCTTATTTCTTTCGAAATTGAGGCAGGAGATGCCGTTACCATTAATAGCAACCGCTATAACACGATGTTGACCAATTTTTTTTCCTGAATTTGATGAAATTCATGCGACCTTTATTTCCAACAAGACGGGGCACCGCCTCACACTTCCCGACTCAACATGGACTTATTGCGCGGTAAGTTCGGTGAGTAGTTAATTTCCAGAAATGGTTCCATCGCTTGACCGCCTAGATCGTGTGATCTAAGGCCTTTGGATTATTTCCTTTGGTGCCTGGACAAAATGTCAATAATTACACAGCCACACAAAAAAAAAAAAGTGGGGATTACTTTTGATGCCATATGTCATATCCGTAGTAATTTGGCCTGATGATCACGAATCCGCGACCAGAATTGAGCCGTGACGTCCAGATTTTTTTCTAACCTCCAAAAAGTGGGCTAAAAACAGAGAAAATCGTGGAGTGAAATTCGGAAAAAATTTATTTTTAACATTTAAACCTATATTCATATGAATTGAGACCTGCTGAGCACGAATCCGTCACCAGAATTGAGCCATCACGTTCTGAGTTTTTTTAAAAATTAATAAAAAAAAATTTAAGAAAAAAATCAGAACGTGATGGCTCAATTCTGGTGACGGATTCGTGCTCAGCAGGTCTCAATTCATATGAATATAGGTTTAAATGTTAAAAATAAATTTTTTCCGAATTTTACGAGTGTATTTTCGACAATTTTCTCTGTTTTTAACCCATTTTTTGAGGTTAGAAAAAATCTGGACGTCACGGCTCAATTCTGGTCGCAGATTCGTGCTCAGCAGGCCAAAATACTACGGATATGACATATGGCATCAAAAGTAATCCCCACTTTTTTTTTTGTGTGGCTGTGTTATGAGTGGTGATTTCAATACTAACTTCAATTCAGACGAAAATTCAACTTGAAATTGAACACTGACAAAGGTCAGTCTACAACCAGATCAGGCACTTCTATCGACGCAGTATTCCCTCGTTATTTAGAAAATTTAAATAAATAAATAAATAATTTATTTCTACATATCATACTTCAGCTATCATAAACCCATTATTTCTTTCTTAGAGTATGAATTAATGGAAATTGATGAATAAAAGAAATATTTTATTTAATTAAGAGAGATATTCTTCAATATAATTCCACATAACCATTTCCTAATACTGAAATAATAATATCTTCAATAAATTGCAAAGAGTGTAATGCAGACTTATTTTTATGTTATAATTATTATTTATTTTGGGTGACCCTGAACGTGGGAACTGCGACCAGGGAGAAATTTGGGGTGGAAACCCGTCGCTACAAAAGACAACGCCAGAAGGTAATTTGCAAAAGATGATCGAACTTCAGCAGAACTCAAAAGTTCCCAACCGCAGACCCATATCCTTGACTGTGCCAAAGCAGAATAAACACACAGGATCTGCGACGTTAGTATCGACTGTATTGTCAAGTCCAAAAATGACTTGGCAACAAACGCCATCTTAAAGAATTTTTTAAAGCGGGTGTATTCTCTGTAATAATATTTTGGAGCCAACACTTATCCAAATGGGACTTCTTCTAGACATTCTTTTCAATAACTTCTAATTACAATAACACTGCGGTTTTAATTTTGGTTGGAGGATGGTACAATAGGCATATTATTCAGCGCTTTGTAACAATTGTTATGAATGATTTTTGTGATGAGCAAAGCTAGACCAATAGCAAGACCTTGATAGTCTTAATCTTGATCTTGCAGATTCGGTCTTGGTCTTATATCAATATACTTAGCATCGAAAGTCTTGGCGGTTCTTACGTCAGTTTAAGTGCGTTTTTGTGGGAGTTTTAAATTTTGTCTCTTTATATAATTTAAACCGCGCATAATAATTTTGTGTAGACATGATGGTGGGGGGGGCAAGACGCCGCAGGAATGTTCTGGATTAGCACCACTAACAGCCAAGACAATTTCTTACCTAGGATTTTAGCTTTGGAAATGTGTCTCGGGTAATCATGTCGTGTCGAAACGACTATCAGCATAAGCCTAAATATATTTGATCGGACTGTCACACTAATTGATTATATAGGCATCACTGACAAATAAACTAATGCTCATGCCAGCCAAATGGCTATGAAATAATTGGGACCATCTCATATATCTTTCTTTTCAATATAAGCAGGATGATTTTTTAACAGCCAAATTTATAGGCAAGGTTGGTTTAATGGAAATAAGCAACTAATTATGTTGTACACTTGAAACGACAAATTTTGCAGTACGAGCAGTGCAAATAAAATCCAGCCGGCTTGAGATGTCACAAAATTTTTCACATAAAACGAAAATAAAATTATCACTTGATGATGAAGTTTAATTTTTAATGTTAGCATTACATTAAACATAATTCAATAAGAAGACGGCAGAGAAAACTGGACCCATATGAAATAGCAGCAATAGTGCTAGCTATCAAAGAAACATAAAGCACCTACTTTATGTTGCTTTGGTACAACGCTATCAGATACGAGTGCATCAGCATTAATGATGTTACATTAGAGTCGTGTAGATAGATGACAAATGAAGACTTTGTGAGGAATATAATTAATAACTGACCACACACATTTCTAACAACTTTAGTCTCCTCTGGTGGTCACAATCATTTGTATTATCTCTTCCCAATAAAGTTCTTAGTTACTGCGAAACTAACGTGCAAAGTTTACGCTTTTGAACGTAATTTTTTTATTAACACCATAAAGATCAATATATTCTGCTAATTAGTACATTCGCAATTATTGTTGTTTTACATGGAAAAATGAAAACATAAAACCACATTTGCCTCAGCTCCATGAGGTCTGTAGGCGTCACTGTTTTAATGTATTTGAAGAGCATTTTATGGACGGTCAATTTTTATAGATCTTCGAAAACTTTATGCCAACAGTAAAATGTTCGGCTATAAAAACAGGAATTTTTAACCTACTGCGTTCTCATACATGTATGTGCCCACTGAAGTTGCAATGGCTCAAGCCAGCTGTATTGCATCCATACATATGTGTAAACGGAAATATGGTTTCAGTTGCTGGAAAGGTGGCAGCATGAAAAATCATTCATTTTGAATAGGAACTTGTGAACGCGCCAAAAGGAAAAAATCGGTTTTGTTCGGCTCATCGAAACCGTTTTATCTTCGGCTTCACTTTAATAAATATGAAGTTCAGCGCCGAAAGTGGTACATAGGTATAAAACGCACGTAATTTTCGTTGTTGTTGTGTTCCAAACACTAACTGCATATAATTAAGAATGACTTTTATGTAGGCAGTCATAAATTTGCAAAGTTTATTATACTTTGAAGGGTGTATTGCATGACTTTACCACCATGTCAGTGCTCTCTTCTGTTATTCCTTCTAATAAAGTCCTGAGCGCCTCTGGAGTGCATAGCGGAATAGGATGAGGATTAATTTAACAATGCCGTAAACCTCGCGATTATCATCTGCATATGAAGCTCATGTGGTTTATTTATCTTTGTTATGCATTGAGTACATTAAGTACATTACACTTCTGCCGTTATTACTCTATTTTCAGTAAGTATTAGGCGAATTTTTATTTACTAAAGATAATTATTTTTGATTTTTAATCCTTTAACGCGAGAACACCAACTCGATTGGAAAAATACTCAAAATAATTATAAAATAGTAGCTAAATAATTATCCAAGGACTTTAACTTACACAATAGCCTACAATCTACATAATCATAAAAACAAAAAAAGTATCGAAGAAAACTCGTTATTCAATATAACATCCTCGAAAATAACTATTTTTACCACAAAACGGAAGGGTCATGTGTTCATCCGCCTCTGTATGTATATATGTGTGGTTGTCCGGATGTTACAGTGTAGAGTTCCACTGGATTTACCGATTTGTATAAATGAGGGGTGTTGTTACAATCGTATCAATCCTCCTGGTCTCGAAGGCTATATGACGTTACAAAAGAGCCAAAATGGCGGCCACTATGAGTCAAATTGTTTGACAATTAAAAACAAAACTACACCAAAAATCATGAATATGGGTATCATAAAAGGGAAGGGCGAGAAAAACACAATAAACTTTGTGACGTGATCTTAATCCCAATATAGCGAATGACCACTTTCTTCACAACTTCCTCGACATGAGTTTCAAATGAAAGGGATTGATAATGGAGCTGTTGATTTTTGAAGCTTTGAAGGTTTCGAAGCTTCCCATTCGAAACCGCTTCGCAGAAATGTTCGAAGCTTCGTATATCGAAGGTTACATACCTCATAAGGCAAAAAACTCATAATCAAATCATAAATGTGTATATTAGTTAGGGCATGCATGGATAATACGGGATGTTGTCGCAAGCACTTTTCATGAGGATACGTTCACTCACGACCGGGGGAAGATACCAAGCCTTAAGCACGCCGTATGACTGTGAGTACTGTGTAAGATACTTCGGCTACACAGAAAAATAAAAACTTTTGCGGAATTTTAATATTCGCACCTCTTTTCTATGAAATTCATATCCAAATTTTAAAAAAAACAAATCCAACCGCATGGATACTCTAGTGGGTTGGGCGTTTGGGCTATAGGATAGAAAGCAATGGAACGGAGGTTCAATCCCCCCCCACCGATAATTTCCTTTTTTAGTTAGTATGCAACTCTGACGATATTGAAGGTTAAGCAGCAAAGGCCGTTGATAGCACTTGGATGGCGGACGACCCCACACCGACTTGGTTGGGTTAAGGCGTCTTGAAATAGCGAACGAAATATATTTTTAATATTCCATATTGCGTCCATTCTTTCGTTTTTCATATTTTGAATGTCTCTTATTATTTAAATGTTTGAACAAAAAACTAACTGATGGATCAGTTCGATGTGTATCCATTTGTAGCTGACAAAAGGAAAACAGCATTGATCAGAAAAAGTTACTTTTTTTCAGCCTTTTTAATTATTTGTACAGAACAGTTTTTTTAAGGATTGTTTTCATTTATAGACTCTTGACTTAGAATTACTTACTCTATTAGAGATTAGCGAGCAGGTTAAAATAATGGTACAATCGCATTTATTGTATTTTGCAAAATGTACATATTCAGTGAATTTTTCCACCTGCCGTATTTTAGAGATTTGGACTGTCTGGTCTGCACTGTCCGCAGGCAACTCTTCTTCTTCACTCACATTATTGCAAATGAGTTTATAACCCAAAGGCTCTTTTGTAGCGCTTTTACATCCTTCAGATCACGTGAAATAGATACAATAAATCTCGAAAGCTATTTGGCTGCGATTTGCTTAGCAACATACTTGGTTATGCGTCTAGTTACAAATTTGGCTGTGCTGATGATTTACTTGGCTATTGGAAATGTTGCTGCGGTGGTTTTTTTTTTAACATGGCATCCGACATCTGTATAGTTATTTATCTGTGGTATAAGTCAATGCAATGCGATGTTCTTTTCTCAAAATTAAAAAGATTAGTTATATGTAACTATTCAAATATTTCATATATTCATCCACTGCAGGATATGAAAATCATAGGAAATTTAAATGCAGGCTGGAACTAGCCGAGAGCTAATGGTTGCACTTTTCTAAGGCCTGATTTTAAACTTCCTATGATCCGAACCGATTTGAATTCCGTCGGATTCAAGAATAGGCTTAAAGATCGAATTTTGTTCAGGGTCAATAAAAGTATGCTGCACCCCACGCCTGTTTATAAAATTATTACTTTTACCTATCACTTAGTGAAATTATTTGTCAATATCGATATTATTAAAATTACTAGTTTTGGAATAGATAAAGTTAATAATTCTTCAAAAAAAAAAGAAGGAGAAGAGAATAGTAAAATAGCTTTGTCTCTTATCACTGAATCGGGAGTGGGCGAAAAGAAGAAAACAGCAAATGTTCGGAAAAAAATCGCATGTTTTCTATATAATTTATATGGAATAATCGCCATTTAAACCGCCGCAAATTGGCGCACAACTTTGTACACATTTGGTAGGGAGGGAGGGAGGGGGGAGTTCAAACATCAAAACCACTCATGTGTACGCGCCCGCCATATACGTTTAAAAGTTATTCTCTATAAATCCACAAAAAAAACTGATATCCCAAACAACGGAAAACTAAATGTTTTCTTAGAAGAAGTGCTGAT
This sequence comes from Neoitamus cyanurus, assembly GCA_947538895.1. NCBI lineage: Eukaryota > Metazoa > Arthropoda > Insecta > Diptera > Asilidae > Neoitamus > Neoitamus cyanurus. Next base: position 38,639,578 of record OX384542.1, read on the forward strand.
AGGAAAAAACGGCTCTGGCAAACATTTCTTTTACAAAAGACCTTAAATATAATCTTGAAACCCAGCAACAAAAAGAACTGATATGTGCGAATATTACAAGAGAATAAGATTTTCTCTCATAAGTGGGATGGAGGAGGAGGATGCATTACACGTCAACACGAAAGAGACAGCAAAAAAAACCAACGATTCTCTTGAAGACTTTCAACAGCCCACTCTTAGCGAAACCTAAAAATTTAGATCGAACGTAGAATAAGTTAGTGATAACGGGAGAAGCAAACATATTTTTTAAAGTATTTAAGCGGGACCATTTAACAGATAAACTGCAACAGCACTGGCAGTACTTCCAAAAAACTCTTAATTGACACAATAAAATAAAGAATTTTACTAAATTAATTCATAAAATAACAATAACAGTGAAAATAACAGAACAACATTTTATTTGCTGTAGACTTTATATTTTGACGCGATAAAATGAAAGAATGAATAATTGATAAAATAATAGCAATGAAAAAGCAAAATTAGTAAAAAAAACATGTAACTCTGCAGTTATGCCAGTACCTACCTACTGCAGGGCTTATATGATGTCAGAATTGAAGGTGTTAGTTTTAAGGGATGTGACAAAAGTAATCAAATTAAACATTTTTAATTTCAGAAGTTATTTTGCAACAATTATGTGTGTGTACGCAAAAGCGGGCTGTTGATAGTCTTGAAGAGAATCGTTGGTAATCTTTATGATTAAACAATCGATTGTTTTGCTTTGATTACAATTTATTTTATACATGGTTTAGATTTTACCGAAAATCGTACTGTTTTGCACACAACTCTGCCAAAATTTTTTTTTGAAAATCCCGCGTTCAATTACGAACTATACTCACTTACTAACAGAAACTATTTGGCCTAAACTATCGTGAGTTTCCTGACCACCGCCGCGATGATACATTTTTCTGAGGGGTCTCCGAAAATCAGTTCTCAACGGCTGAATTTTCAAAATGTTTGGTTAAAAATATTATACAATATTGTTCAAATGTTGTTGGTTAAAGATTCAATAATATATTTCTTTTGTTTTAAAAAAAATGCGAGAAATTTCCCATGTAACCCATTAAGAAGAGTGTGGATGTTTGCGTGATTGATCAGTTGATGAATTTGTATGTGATTAGACGTTAAGGTACAAACGCGACTAATCTTGTGGATCGTTAGCAGGCGAATAATTCTGATGGTCCCACACAAAAAATTGTTTTAATAATAATAAACCATTTTGTGGGCACTGATAACTGATAAATTGTCATACTCAATTCAACTGGTCATTGACGGTGGCTTTATTATATGCAGCCGAATTTTTCCAGTTGAACGATTTATAACGCTGCGCTCACTAAAAACAAAATAATTGACCTGACAGAGTGTGAAAATAATGTAAATGATAATTTTCCTTAATTAAGTTGGAATATGCCAGAGCCGTTATATCACGAAAAGCCGTTTGCTTTTCCGACACCACATCACCACCCGCTATACTGACTGGTGAAGTGAAAGTTGTAGCGGAAAACCTGTCCGGTACATTTCACATAGAACACCGTGGAGCTGTTTAATTTATCGAAAACTGCATCGTACCCTAAAGAGACCCAAATAGGTCTCCCATTGGTATATGGATAACGACGAGTGCAAGTCGTATGCATGCAACTTTGATGAAAAATGACACATGGTATAAGCCGCTTTGTTAGGGCTCTCTAATGATGGATATCATTGCAGGGCATGAGGCCATTTGATATGATGGTGACTTTCAAGATTCTTTCTCCCCACGACGCGGCGTTACGTAATGCACAGCGGATCTAGCACACTAGTGTGACAGAAAAAGAAAACAAAAGTGAAGTTTTCTTTTGTCCCTAGTATGTATATGTTCCAAAAATGTAATACCGCTAGCGGCGGGCTGCGATAGATCATCATTATTGTAGTAAATGTATTTTGACATTAATTAACAGGTATAAAAATATTTATATCATCTAAATTACGGGACTGCGTAGTAGATACGCTGCATATAAAATAAACCACCATGTCTAATGGCTTTTCCTTAGTAAATTGAAGCATTGCGGGAAAGCTAGCCTGCTGCAAAGACATGCATTTGAATTTGACTTTCTACAAATATTTTGACAAAAATTGTGAATCCAAACAGTATTTCCTCAGCTACGAGCTACAGTATTCGTTCAGTAAATGATACAGTTGACGCAAAAGAAACTCGCTCCGCGCAAGGTTATGTTTCCAAAGTAAAATAGACCTATTTCATTCATTTGTTAGTGCTCTATAGAAAAAAAACGAAATTTATTTCAAAGTCTTAAGAAAAACATGATAAATCACAATTGTAATACACTGTCTAGGTATTTTGATATTCAAAATGTATTCGCTCCTTGAAAGTAATAGTGGAAGAATAATATAAACTTACGGTTTTTAAAACTTAGTTGGTTATCCTTTGAATTTTATTACGTTTTGAAGTCTCCTCTACTAATTTTTTTGTAATTTCAGGACTAAAATTCAATTCCTCTTGTAGAACAATATTGAGCCCATATTTGTTAGAACTATTTCGAATTTTACAGCTTTGTAGTAAGGGCTGATTGACTCGGAGCATTACCTTGCGTAAAAATAAAATTTTCCTAAATTCCAATCTAAATTTGTTTGCCCTCTTATGTAAATGTTGTTTAAGTATGGTAATATATCGCACGTCTTATGGCCCATAATTACTTCAATTCTGTACAAATCCCTAACTCCATGTCATAAAAACCCACACCAAAACTAACCCAACACCGTACTTTACTGTGGAACGACGAATCCACTTTTGGAGCTCTGTAGTTCGCTTCCTCCACATTTCTCTAAAATTTCTCCAAATTTTCAATTATATCCAAAAATATTCAATTTAGGAAATATAATCAAATAAGACGGTTCCAAAAACCAGATGATTATACTATTTTGCTTCTTTTTAATTCGTTTCTTACTGAAAACTAGTCATCAGTCATTTTTGCTTTTTACAGCGGCGTTCTTGTCTAGCCGAAGCCAAAAATCCCAATAGCAGGGAAAATGAGAGACACACTATCATATTCATAGCTTCAGATATGTTCCCGGCTTAGCAGGTAGTATAAAAGATTTAAAAATGAAAATCATTAATGAAAGAAATCTTTTTATCGTATCCTAGTCGTACGTTAAACGGGCTACCGAATGCAGGCTGCTCAAGTTGCTTTTTATTATGGAAAGATGCGAATCCCCCCCCAACCCCCGTTTCATTCCTTTTTCAGTATTGTCTTGCCTTGTAGTCAAATATTTTTACGCTACCTGACGGTCGCAAAGGTAGTAACGATAAGAAATTAACGACGCCCATGTAGTGCAGAGCCGGGCACACTCGGCTCTTTTTACTCCCGAGGACTCCTCAGATAGATTTCTGGAGCTCCTCATTGCTCCTGCAAGTCCAAGCGAGAAATGCATACTTCTGTCCAATACATCAAATAATATCTGCATCCCGGTTAATGAATCAGTGATGGTGGACATGGACTCACTCCTTCTCATTGCGTTAATGGAGCGACCCAAAATGCACTCAGGTATACGGCTTTCATGAAGTCAAAGTTTGCCCGGCTCATTGCAGTGGATCACAGCGCAGTGTTTTTGGTCACACCAGGTCTGGACCGATATAACGAGAAGCGGCCGCTTTTCTTCTTCCTTGGGATCTCTTTCCCAAAATGTGTGCACAAACACAAATTTTGGCATTGTATTCCCTGGATTTTTGTGAATGTGTTGCAATCGAAAATCAGAAAAGTACTTTCCCCAGACACAAGCACACAAGAATTTTTGGAAAAAGAGCGCAAGGAAGAAGAAGAACCACCGATTCTCGTTACACCGATCCGACCGGGTATGACTAAAATCACGGCGGCCTGACCCACTACATGCGCGTCGTTCCTTTTCCTACGAGGCGAATGAAACCACTAACACTCCTACCTTAGAGATCGTCAGCTAGCGTAGAATATTTCACTGCCAGACAAGGCTATGCTGAAAAGGGAAACAATAGAAGGGTTGTGGAGCCTCGTTTAACGAATTTTAAGCTAAAGATGCAAAGGCAAGAATCCTCTAGTGCAAGTAGAATAGGATAAACAAATTTTCCTGCGTGGCAGGGTCCTTTCATTCGGGATCTTCATTCATAAATATTTCCTCCGCTACCTGATACCTACTTGGGTTTCGCTTTGGCAAGAATGCGGAAGAAGATACACTCAACTGTAAAAACAGTAAGAGAATATGAGAATCTCTCTTAAACGTACGCTGGGGGTTGTTATCCTTCACTGCAAGGCAAGAACGGCGAAGACGTATTCATCTCTAAAAAGCAGTAAAGGGATATGAAGATACGAGTCTCGTTCATGTGCATGCCGAAATTAGAACAAAATAATTCGATACTAAAAGTTGGGGAGTTATATTTAAATAAGAAAGCTATTGGATTAATTTACTTAGAAGATCAAGTAGTGAGGTCTTTTGCGTAACCCAATTTCTTACGGGTAATTCGCAACAACTACTGTACTATGAGAATGAACAACCGTTGTACATTATAAGATCACCTAAATATACAGTATTGTCATTTAATCAGTTGTTGACTTGGGTGTAACGACACGAAATAACGGCATGTATATCACTGGGTCCGCCGTGTTGATAAATTAATTTTCTGGGATCATGTACGCTCCAAACCTGTACCAGTAAGAATATTTATAAATTATGACGATCACAAGTACTCCCTTCGATTTAAATTTTCAAATTACGAGTGAATTCTAGCTGGTATAGATATAGAGACATAATTCTGATGACTTTATTCGTAATGTGTTTTCTTAATTTCCTGAACCTTTAGTGTCCGCTTTAATAAATGCAATCAAGCCGGCCTATAACTCATACGAAACATATGGAGGACAATAATGAATAGATCAGGCACTTCGGCGACTAGTTGGGCGAGATGAAAGATCGTTTAGAAGCACGCCCGGTGAGCAGAGAATTGTTAGACCTTCTAACAAATCGCATCTATTAAGCGAAATTGCGGAAAACAGTGAGCTGAAATATCACAACTGGCTCGATACATCTACAGAACATACACCTTGGCTGAGTACAAAACTCGATCAGCAAGATAAATAGCAGCGTGCAATTGCCTGACTTACGGGGCCAGTTCGACCAAATGAGGCGGTCGATGGCGTCCAGATGTTTGACTGAACCGAGGATATCTGGGAGGAACACACGTGTCCATTTCGATCCAGTAATTGGTCTATTGTAAGTAGAGTAGGCTATACGTACTATGAGATATTCAGTGTTGCAATTTTTCCCACTCATGAGCTCACCGGTGTTGCTGGCGGTCTCACTTTGAATGTGGTTGCCAGCGCGCATGTAGCCAATAACTTGCAAAATTAGTACATTGCGTGCTAGCACCACTAAACGGGACACGCTTCTCAACTTCATAGAGATCACGCAGTGACAGTAATTTTCTCTTGTGATGGATATTTGGTTGAACAGAATGGAAATTTGTAGCGAAAGAAGCCGTTTGAAGTGGCCCGACGAAATTGAGCAACAAACTCAAAAGGTAAATGTAACTAAATACAGAGAATGGGTTACTCAAGCTAATAAACGTCTGAGTTAAACGCAACTTGACAATGCCGCTAAGACCACCCCAATAAAATAACGAAAAAGGCCAGAAACACCTTGAGCAACACAATTTTTCTCATCAAAAGCGGAGCAATTTCAGACTAGCATCCCAGGCATGGCGGATGTTCGGGGAAAATCGCGGAAAGCAAGAACATCTGAAACCCATCAACCAAACATGGCAAAATATACGTGACAAGTAAGCACTGGAAACAATACAAATAACCTTACGCAATCACAGAGTGCCATCGCGAACGAAAGCGAAAGACGGCATTAATCGGCAGCCAGCGCAGATGACGCGGATGAGGCGGATTCGATGGAACAAAAAATTCTTCATACCATAAAAAGTGATTCGATCCGAACCGATATGCTGGTGCGATTGCACGAAGAAGCCTCCACAGGCATTGAAGAAAGTTCAGCCGGTTCAAGTCAATTAGCTGACAATGAGATCGCAATGAAGAGAATCTTTCTTCAGTTGCCGGCGGCGTCATAAAGTCAACTTGTTTTGTGGCAGAAGAAGCCTTTTGCGCGCCACTTGTGGCATAATGCTTATCCGTCGAGGTCGTTCGATGTGAGTTGAGAGGTAATCTTCTTCAATGGCGCGACACGAAGATGAATTTGGCTCTTGGCAATCGTTGTTCATGCACTTTTGCCATCTCAGGTATGAGAAGAATTTTAATACTACATAATTTGCATCACTGATTGTGAGTCTGAAATCAAGGTTAAGGTCATGCGCACAGTCAGTTTTTATCGAATTTACGTGATTTCAAAGGAACATTTATAAATGTGTAAATGCACTGACCAAATTGAATGTAACTGTGTACTGATTTAAGAAGCAAAATTTCCTTACCATTTAACCAAATTTGCGTGTGTGTTTAACAAACTTATCATTTTTAAGTAAAGGTTGTGGTTAGTCGACTTTGTGCATTTTAAACTCACTTGTTTTATTTTCGTGAATTCATTGACCCTTTATCTGGCGTTTAAAAAGTTTTAAGTGAATTAGTTCCAGTAGGGCTCTGCCGGTTCGGAAACACTTTTCCCATAAGAAATGTATTGGGTCCAAAGATCCTCATTTTTGCTTCAAAAGTTCTCGGTCAGGTTTAGACGAGTATTTGAAAGCTTCTTTTGGTCTTCTATTTATTTATTTATTTATCATCATCAACAGGTAGTTACACAGACCATCTGACATTTAAAACAATTATATAATAATCAAATAAAAATTTGAAGAAAAGTTTTAACAAAAATTCTACTAATTTACAAATAATCTTTTTTTCAACGCTACTCGACTACAATTGAAGTCGATTAAAAAAAGGAAGAATTATTATATAATTTCTAGACATGGTAGATACTGGTTCAAAAGAGCCATAAGAGGTCCTGTGATAATTAGAGTATAGAAAATGTTGTCCTCCAGTCAAGGGAGGACGCGAGTTTATATTAATAAGGTTCAAAAGATTAGGTGAATTTATAGCGCCAGTAACGATATCATGCATACATATAACACTTGCTACCTCTCTGCGTTTAGAGAGAGACGTTAAATCTAAGAGTTTTAATCTGTCCTTGTAAGGAGAAAGATACAGGGATCATTCCACGCTAGACCTCGCAGGGCAAAGCGTAGGAACCGCTTTTGTACTGCCTCAATGCGGTCGATGTTGACTTGATAATGAGGCATCCACACTATTGACGCGTATTCCAATATAGGACGTACGAAAGCGCAGAACAGAATCTTGAGGAGATAAGGGTCAGCATGGTCCCTAGACCAGCGCTTAATAAAACCAAGCGTTGAATTAGCCCGATTTATAATGTTATTAATATGAACTCCAAAATAAAATTTGTTTCAATAGTGACGCCAAGGTCAATAACGCGTACTTGTCGAGACAAAGGAAGATCGTCAATCTTGTACATTTTCCAATGTTCAGCTTCATATGATTTTTGGAGCACCATTCAGATAACTTAATAAGGTTCTCTTGCAGTCTGTAGGCATTTTGTAAGGATTCGATCGGACTAAAAATCTTCAGGTCATCAGCGTAAGCTAAGATATGTGCATTTTGAATTAGAGGGAGCAAAAAACAAGAGCCCAAGATGACTACCTTGTGGAACCCCAGACAACACGATAACACTGTCAGACAAGGTGGAAGAACATTTAATCTTAAAATATCGATTTGTGAGATATCTCTTAATCCATTGAACTATATCGATGGAAAAGCCAAGTCGCAGTAATTTGAAAATTAGCACTCTATTGAAGAGTTTGTCGAATGCCTTGCTAAAATCAGTGTATATGCAATCAACTTGTTGTCCCTTTTCTAAATTCGTTATACAAAAATTAGAGATACGTTACGATAGACTCAAAAAGTTTTGGCATAGGGGACAGTTTAGCAATAGGCCTGTAATTTTCAATAAAATTCTTTTTCCCTTTCTTAAAAATAGGAATAACGTAAAATAACTTCCAAATATCAGGGAAAGTACATGAACGCAACGATAAATTAAACAAAAACGTAAGGGGCTCAACAAGTGAGGCACCACATTTAGACGTGCATTTGAAAGATTCGTCTGGTCTTGGACGAACAGTTTTAAGGTGAGTGACGTCATGAAAGCCCTTGTGTGGGTGTGTGTGTCCCGGGTGTTCTGGGGCGCGATGTGTGTGTTTCTGGGCACCATCTAGTGGAGCCGAGTTTAAGATCCACTACCCCGCAGGAATCTTCACACTGCTGGGGTCATGCTGTGACCTATGCAGGTGGTTTTGTTTATGTTATGTGAAGTCTTATCAGCAGCTTACGCTGCGGCTACCGAAAAAGTTTCACTTCAATGAAAATGTCTACTGACTGCAATTTGCTTTATTTCGGAAGTCATTTTGGATTCGCCATCTTGAATTTTGGTAGATTTGAGTTCTGTTACCCCAAAGACGGATTCATTTTAAATTTCATTAAAATTTCTTAAAATTGAGTATTTGGTAATTTTTATGGAAGATTCGATATCAGCGACATTGACTTTTATAGCAATCGCTTGAAGCTTAACTTTTTCCGTAGCCATTTTGGGATAGTTCCGGATATTTTGACGTGGAGATTTTATAAGCCGCATATTTTAATACATTGTGTCCGGATATTTTGGGCCGGATATTTTGTCCGCGGATATGGAGGCGCGCAGCCAGCTAGCCATGGAGTTTTTGCGTGTAAAGTGAAATTGGAAATAGTCAGGCACACTTAATTTTTATTGTTGCCTATGGATTCAATAAATTGTACCCGGTTTGGGTATTGGTACATATTAGGGATGACATTTTTATCAAAAATTGTCGAGCAACGTTTTCCGAGATATTAGTAATAACAACAAAGTCACAAAGTGTAAAGTAGAAAATCAAAGTTCAAAGTTGAAAGTAAAAGTTAACAATTATATAATGAAATGGTGCAAGTAAGTGGTTATGTTCAAAGGGCATAAGTTAGCCCTTGAGGTACTAAAACAAATCGTCGAACAGTGAAGCAAAGCGTGAAAGTGTGTTCCAGGGGGTTCGGAGCTCTCCAACAAGATCTGGGCAGGGCGACAAAGAATGGGGTAAAAAAAAAAATCACGAGCATATTAGCTTACAGAGCTGAACTAAAAGAATTGAAAGTGAGGACCGGTGACGCACACAATTCCAACCGGTCTAATTGGACTTCAAACCGAGTGAAATTGATGGACATGAAAGCAGCCTTTAATTATTAATCGGCAAGTTGATATTTTTTTTCTTATTAGCGTTATATTTTATATAATATATCTTTATGCGTATAATATATGAATGTTTTATAAAATTTCTTATTTTGTTTGAACAGGGGTAATTATTAATCTTACCCACAAAGACCCTCTCGAATCCTTCGGAAGGAGAAGGATTGATAATAAATGCTTTGAAAATAGAAGTGCTTTTAAAAGTGAATGGCGGTTTTTGCGGCCAATTTGTAAAGGCTTCAAGTATTAAGGAAAAACGCAATCTGACTGACGAAGGTTTTGGCATCTTAACAACGAAAATGAGAAACCTGCACATATTTTTCATTTTTCTTTTTTTATCAAGCAGTTTTTTACATTTTATCTTTTTCTTACTCAAAGTTCAACTGCTAAGTTTTTGAAAGCCTCTATAAGACTAATAAGGAGTAATTCATCCACGCTTCCAAGGTTTTCTCTAGTTGACAATTCTTTTATGTCAAATTTGGCATTATGGAACATAAATGGTTGATTTCGTTCAAATATGCAAAATATCTCAGTTGCGCAATTGACTTTTGTGCAATAAAACTGACTGCAAGTTTGACGGCATGCATGCAACCATGAAGCATTATTTATGAAAACACCCATAGTTTCCGAGTTATTCAATGGCTTTGTATCGACCTGTAAACGTTGCATGAAGAATTTTGAAGTGCTCCCCAGCACTGGTGTGAATCACGCCAAAAGTGATAAATAAAATAAATGAAGCACTACAAACCGAAATATATCAAAATAATGAAATTAAATATATCTAGCAATGGTGCCTAATTAAGGGGTTATTCTAGTCTAGGAGTTCAAATTTTAGGCGTTTTTTAAAATTCGATAAAAAAAAACTAAGAATATTTTTAGTAGCTTTTTTTTTTACTGGATATTTATTAATATTTTAACAATACAAAAAAAATAAAAACATAAATTTTTGAAAATTGAAAAAATTACAAGTTGATAAAGTGGGGGGTGAAAAATAAGGGTGCGTCCTTCTTGACATGATTCCAACCCTTCTGGTGATCTTAACAAAAAAGAAAGAAAGATTCTTAATCAGTAAGAATGTCGCTATCGTCTGAACTAGGGAAATGAAAAACAAAATTTTTTCACGAAATGGCGGCTGTTTGAAAAACAATTGATTTTTCGCCCTTTTTTTCAAAGTTTTGAATTTTTTTAAAAATAGTAAAAAACAAAAATGTTACATAATTCTAGTTCCAACGATAGAGGGATATATAAAGAAGTTCCACGCCAAATTTTAAGTTAATCGGTTCATTAGAACGTGAGAAATCATGTCAGACGTGTTGGAAAAGGTGGCTTCGAGAAAAACGCTTTTAAAGATTTGAGCAAAGTTTTAGGCAGTCTGTACTTACATCACCACTCACAATTTTTTTATTTTTGAGCTGCACACATACAGAGTACGTACTCTACGGTAGCTCAGAGCAAACTGAGCTGCACTGCACACAAAAGACTTTCTGTAGGATAAGTCACCCGCAGGTAGTCAGGGAACGTCTTCCGCCTATTGTTCGATTCGCTGTGGCAGGTCCGGTTTACTCGCCGTGCCACTAAAATAGCTATAACTCTGTAAATATTTGGAATTTTAAAAATTCCTTTGGACGATATATTTTTGAAGGTCTGATCTTTAAAAATATGAAAAAAATTATTAATCGATTTTTTCAAAATTCTAGACTAGAATAACCCCTTAATGTTCCTTCCCCTCAAACTAAATTAAGCATATAACAGCTATCAGTGTGGTAATCATTTGTGCTCATATCAAACGCATCATGAAACTGCGCAAAGTAAAAGCGTGTAAAAGGCAAATCTCAGCATGTCTATCTAAAAATTGCTTGTGACACTTGATATGGGGAGGGTTTATCACATAATGCCGCGAGCCCAATTCTGCCAAGATTTTGCCTTTCGTGAAGCAAAGGAGACTTTGCATAGCAATTTTTGTGTTGTTGTGAAATGAACAATCCGTAGAAGACATTGCTAACCAAATCAACGTCAGACATTGAAGAATCACCTGGGCTGAATAAAACGATAATACGATATGCTTCACGGTCGGGACAATGTAATCTCCTAAAGGTGCACGTAACTTCACTTGAGCCGAAATTAGCGGGGACCTGCGTACGTCTGTCTTTCGAAGACAAAAACTACTTCGGCTATATCGAAATCAATGATCAGATCGGTGGCTTCGTGTAGTGGTTTGCTCCTCATTTGGCCACAGCATGCTCATTTTTATTTATGAAGCACGGCTAAGGTGTCCCCGAGAAATATTTTGCGATATTGTAATACTGCGTGGTTTTGGCGATTTTCAATCTCTCGCTTTGGAATTGTGCGTTTTTGCACGTTGAAGTATGTTACACGGATGCAGATGAATTCTTGGAAATTTATTGCTGGAAAGCAGAAACATAATATCGACTGCATCCGGAGCAGATGGGTTTAAAAGCGATGCGATGGATCGGTCCACTCTGCCCGTTCACATGATTTCGATCTTTGCTCCATGCCTGCGAAATTTGTTTTATATGCGCAATATTACAACGGTGAAAGCAACTCGACCTTTTTTGGAATTTCGTTCGCTTAGTTGAATCTTAGTATGGATGCTATGCGGAATCTGATGGCGCTCCGCAATTAGGTAGCTCTCAATTTAATTTAATTGAGCAGTCTCTGCTTTTGCTCGTCATCCACATGATTTCGCGAGAAGTATCAAATTTTATTGGATGCTCATGGCGTGGGCTCTTTGGAAGTTTCCTTGCCATTAATTAAATTCTCCAAATGTGGGCTTAGTTAAAAAAAAAAACCAAAACCTAACGGGACTATTCCTTGCTCGCAGATTTAATTCGTATGACACACTTCTTTGTACCTACAGTTGCCTCTCATAAAACAAGTCAGTCTAAAAATTGACACTAGAGTAATACGATCATACAAATAACGTAATTATAATTTGGTGCTTCGTGGCATTTACGGCTGAACGGATTCATTGTACCACAGGGCGACAAAATTAATTGTTTGGTTTCACATGGGTACTGCTCTGACAAGGTCACACACATCCGCCATCATTAATGACCAATAAAGATTTTATCTAGCTAATGGGCTCTTGCTAAATAAATGCAGCAATTTCAAAGTAATAATTCAGATACGTTCGGGGATAAGGGAGCTCAACTGCTTTTCGAAAATAGCGAAACATGCGGCGACTGGGAGCAATGATTTACACATGTTTTGAGTACAATGGACGTGACTCCACTCGCCTCAGGTTCGAACCATTCAAATAGCCATTTTATTTTCAAATAAATAAAAGTATCTTCGACGGCTTCACGAGGCAAAATAAAAACTCCCCGTCGTCGTAGAATTCTATGCGTAGGCAGCAAGGTCAGCATAGAGTGTTCATTACCCGAATGACCATACAGCCGCTCGTAAAGATAGCATCTCTATAAGGTTCTCGGACTTTTCAAGTGCCAATTGGCCAGAAAATAAATGGATTATTTCCAAGTTGTACTAGTGGCTGTGCTGGGGAGTCGTGCAGCAAGGTTGAAAGGTGTCCGCCGAGCCTCAATGAGCCACCGCAACGCACACTTGCAGCAGAGCATCTGTGGACTCCCTTTTAAAGTTTGTGATTAATTGCCTAGCATTTAAGTGCATAATGAATAAACGATTTATTTCCAATTTGCCTGCCTGTAAAATCGTACGCAGAATGCATTCGTCTTGCGTCGTCGTGGAGGTTTCTTCTTCGGGTGGCAGCCACATTTTTATTATTTTATTGCTAATGATTCCGCTGTAAGGTGAAGTTGTGGGACGTGTGCGTACTTCAGGATTTGATTGCTTTTTGATATAACGGTTAATTGTAAATTTAGAAAAATCGCTTATGTAGGGGAAGGCTAGGTAAAGTCGTAAGAAATGCCGTAAGGAAAAATTGCTGTCATCTTCTAGAACTAGTTACATACTAATTGCAATAAATTATTTGCATCAGATTAGTACTGATTGATGATAGATTGATATGTACAAAATATTAAATTTCTTATTAACGATTTAACAATAAAAATAAATAAGATGAGGGAAGCCACCGAGTTAGGTTCCTCCCATGGAGGAATAATATTTATATAATACAAGTTTGGAATAAATTGAAATTTTATTAGGGGAACCCTGCCTGTTTTGAGGATTAAAATTTTTTTTTTATAATTTTATATTAATCTACAAGCGATTCTGGATCGAAATGTGAAAGAATGTTGTTACACTGTGTACCATAAATGCCAAAATTTATTATTTGAAAATTGTATTATGAAAAGAAAAAAGAAAATCCCCCCTCCTGAAAGGTTGTGTTTTTCCATTATGCTCTACACTTTACTCCATTTTTACCAATCGGATCATAATGGAACTTTGTTATTAGGCTCAAAGAACAAACGCAGGATTTTTTTGTAAATAGTATTTGGTTCTCGAAAAAACTTAACCCAAAGTTGAAAAACGAATCATACAATTTTGTTCGAAATTTTTTAGAGCTTTCATTTTTTTATTAATATTTTTTTAAACATGCTCAAACAATTTAAGAAAGATCGGTCAAACAGATTTTGAGATGTGTGTTCCAAAAGACGCCAATATAAATACCAAATGGGCAGGGTTCCGTTAAGGGGTTATAACCAGCTTAATTTGGTTTTTTCCATTTTTTTCCATCGGCTTAAATAATGCCTAAGCTTCCCTCGAAGCAAAATATACGTTGTAGAAAGGTGTATTTAAATGTTAAAATGTCTCTTAACCACTTTTCAAATTTTTTTTTAACGCGTTTTTCTCGTAACCACGTTTTAAAAATCGGCCAGCAGTAGAACTCGAACAGTTTTCATCCGATTAACTTCAAATTTTAACTGGACCTTTATTATTAAATTATCTAACGAAGTACGTGATTGTATATCAGGAAAAAAAGTTATAAGCCACTTAGTTTGAGTTTCTTCGTCGAAAAAAACGGTTTTTTTTAAACAACTGCCATTTCGCGAAAATAAATTCTAAAGAAATTCAAGAAGTACTTAATCAAATGCAATATCTTACTTATAAAATTTATTTTATATGTATTTATGAAAAATCATTAAAAACAACCCTTATTTTTGGGCAATAAGCTGGTAAAAACCCCTTAAAACCAAAATTATTATAGTCATTGGTTACATTTAGTAACAAACATTATTAACTGTTTTCGCAAAAGTGAAACACAATATGCCTTTAATAAGTGCAAGATGCACAAGTGAAATCATCACCGTCATCATCTCATCCGGAGCATGCTTCAAGTGGCCAAGGATTACAAATATTACATTACTCGAGAAGTCGTCGTCTGTAATAAATGCATACTGCATCACTGAAGTTTTACTTTTCATCTTCCTTTACAAAGTGATGACAAATTAGGCTGCTTTACCTTACCTAAAAGTGGGTCGCTTTAATTAAACACCACGATTGCAAAATAGCTCGACAACCTTAAGGGGCCATTCATTAATTACGTAAGGACAATTTTGGTAACTTTTGACCCCCCTGCCCCCATGTAAGGATACATAAGAATTCTCGAACTCCCCCTCCCCTTTCTTACGTAAGATTCTATATCGTCCTTCTAAATAATAAAATGTTAGAAAAAGATCAATTGCACTAAAAACTAGAGTTTAACGTGAATCTAAAATTTTTATTTTGTAACAAATAATAATTCAAATTATACTCTTCTATTGTTACAAGATTTAGATTAAAACTATATAATTAGACAAGCATTTAGTATTAGAATTAAAAGTGATTTTTCAAATAGGATTTAAGGGGTCTACCCTCTTTATAAATTGATTTTTTTTTATTGCATTTTCGTAAAGTATATATGTATATACAGAAATATCATATAAAAATTTTATAAAGATCGGAGCAGTGTAACTGTATTTTTGTCTCAAAATTAGTCGAGTTTAAAATGTTGATATAACAACATCTCTGCGCGTTTGCTTATAATCAAGAAGTGCGGCGTGCGGCCGACGCAGCACTGATGCCTCCAAGAAAGCCAGAACATATCACAGGAACGCTACTTTGGACGAAAATGTGCATTTTGAGGAAGAAGAAGGCATAGTGTATGGTCCAGGCATCGCTGATTAGGCTTAGGTGAAATTTTTTACGATGCCATTAACAAAACTATAATTTTCACAAAATAACTTTTTCGACACCGCGTTGATGAAATCTCGGAAACTACCGAACCGATTCGCACCAAATTTTTACCAAACATTCTTTATGACTACAGCTAAAGCGCATCGAGGGGTTTTTTCAAAATTTTCATTTTAAAATTTTTTTTTTGGCCAAAAACCGTGAAAAAAACATGTTTTTTTCGTAGTTTTTCAAAAAATGTACGCCATTTTGTCAACTTTGCAAAAATCAAAAATCAACCCCGATGCGCTATAGCTATTAAAATATTGAACCTAAAACTCTGCTTTTTTTTTCCCCGACTATGCATCTCGGAGATTTCATCAACGCCGCACACCCCTCTCGTTTTTTGGATCATTTTTCGACCAGCAGTTCCATGCTTAAAATTTCACAAAAATGAATAAAAAAAAATTTTTTGATATAGTTCGAGAGTGTATTTATTGAGTGTAACAATTTTTTTTTCCATTTTCATAATTTAAACCTATCGAAAACTTTATTGAAATTAACCTTTCTTTTCCCTCCGAAAAGAGGGTAGACCCCTTAAATTACATTTTACACTATAAAATGAAGAAGATCATTTGGAATCCAAAATGGAATTAGATTGCTAATATTGAATATTGATTTACAAAATATTACGTAAGAATAAGTTTAACCCCCCTCCCCCAAACATAAGGACATGTAGAGATTTTCTTAACCCCCCCTCCCCCTCGGTACTCTTACGTAATTAATGAATGGCCCCTAACCTCATTTTATGGCAATTTGTACTATTACGTCCAAAAAACAATCCGATAACCTCTTCAATAAATGCCTCTAGTTAAAAAATCTTATCATACAGCGAAGAGAGATTTTAATACAGATTTTAAGCAGCTTACCTTAAGGGGTTATTACCAGCTTATTGCCAAAAAATGAGGGTTGTTCTTATTGATTTTTCATAAACACATTTAAAATAAATTTTATTAGTATGATATTACATCTGATTCAGTACTTCTTGAACTACAAAAAAAAATTGTTTCATTGAAAAATATTCCAAAATAGCGGCTATACAGTAGGTCGCATAAACTACCATTTAAAAAAGGTCCTTCCACGGCCGGCCTCGTCCAAAGTAACTTAAAAAAAAAACAAAAAATTGTTTCATTATCTACATACATGATTTTTGCTACCGAAGTACACATGATTATATTTTTAGAATTTTTATCGACGAACTAAATGGCTTATAACATTTTTACTGATATACAATCGCTATAATCGTGTGTACTTCGTTAGATAATTTAATAATAAAGGTCCAGTTAAAATTTGAAATCGGAAGAAAGCTGTTCGAGTTCTACTGCCGGCCGAATTTTAAAACATGGTTCCGAGAAAAACGCGTTTAAAAAAAATTTGAAAAAGTGGTTTCGGAAAAATTGGTTTGGAGACATTTTGACATTTTGATTTAAATACACCTTTCTACAAAGTTTGTTTTGATTCGAGGGATGTTTAGGCATTATTTAAGCCAATAGAAAACAAAATTGAAAAGAAAAAATTAAAGCTGGTAATAACCCCTTAAATCAGCACACTGAATAAAATTTCAATTTTAAAACAACTACAATTCATTTCCATTGCGATATCTCTTAAATATATAAGCTTAAAATCGAGGTTCCAAACTTTTGACACGAGGAGGGCCGTTAGCATAAGTATGTATTTAGCTTACTGTAATTGCTTTTCTTACCAATATTTACCTTTTACTAAATATCCACTGGCTGAAAATATACCTTTTACAAAGTATTAATATTAACTTCAGTCAACTCTAACGACACCCTAAGGGCACTCAAGTCATTCATAGGCACTCTAATGGCACTCATAGGCACCCTAATGACACTCCGCGTGTCAATACACAGTGTCATTCAGAAATATTTTTGAGCGATAAAATATCTAAACAAGGGATATATGCATGTATCGTTATTTCTGTTTAAAAGTGCCAATAAACTATACTACATATTTAACAAGACTTATCTTAAATGCATTTAGTATGAGGTACGACATACGTATAATATTATGTCTAAAAACAATATAAAATGAGATTGCCCTAATTTCGGTATTTATGCTATAAATTATGCGGCTTTCAGAAATATTTATGCTAGTGCACTGTTAATAAACACAATTTTGAAATAAGATCGCACAGACTCGTCATAGCTCTTCTTCCGTCCTGCACGGCCACGTGGATATATTTATGGCGTTATCCGATTTGAGCGGCAAGCGGGTGGCCACTTTATCCTCCTGGGTCACTTTATCTCGCTCTTCCCGAATTGATAACATGCTTTATGAATCAACACGTATAAAGCGTATGCATTTACATTTATGTAGGAGTGTTCTTTTAGGGCCGCCGCATGACATTCTATGCTATGGTTTCAAGGTTCCGGAGAATTCTTATAGTATCGGCGTCATGTCCATCCATCTATCGGTATGTCCATTTAGTACCCAATAGAAATGCAAAACAGCTACATTACATGAAATTCCGCATAATAAAAAGTCCCAATCGATAAGCATCAACTCATTTTTCATAAAGTCAAAGTCGCATTTATAAAAGTTCCGGGTACGCCTACGGCGGCATGAACCAGACCGTCCTGAAGTAAAATGTTGTGTGGTGTGACTTTTTTTTATTTATTTATTTATTTATTTCAGTCTACCGATTACAAATCTTACAGAATAGGGATGTACAAATATGCATATAGATGTAGTAAATGATATAAACTAATTATAATCTAGTTACTAACGCAAGCATATTGTTCTTAAATTCACTTCTCGACATGTCAAATTCAAAAAAATCGCAATGTTTATTAAATAAGTAAATAGAATGATTTATCACATTAAAGCTACTATAATTATTCTTACATAAAGGTCGATACAAATTTCTTTTACGGATATTTAAAAAGGAGACATGAATCCCTATTACACCCAGAAGCTCAGGACACTTTATGTGAGACGTTAAGATGTCTCTGATAAAAAGAACACGACTACAGATGCGCCTTTGATCTAATTTTCGTAAACCCAGCAACAAACATCTGGTATCATATGATGGAATGTCATTCAGAATCTGCAGACAAGTAAATTTACGGAACAAGAATCTCGTGAAATATCTTTGAACAGATTCAATCCTATTGATATCGACGGAGTAATATGGAGACCAAATCACTGAAGCGTATTCCAATGTATGTAGATCTAACCATAGACGTATAGAGTAATATTAACGTTGCAGGGTTGCGAAAATCCGTAGTATTTCGCTTTATAAAACCCATCAGTTTAAACGCTTTACAAACTATCGTATCAATATGCTTAGTAAATGTAAGTTTTTCGTCAATTGTAACTCCCAGATCCCTAAATTCCGTCACTCTTGATATAGAGAGATTCTGAATCTTATAGTCCCATATTATTGGCTCTTTGCAACTATAGAATATCATACCTTTGCATTTAGATATATTTAATAAAAGCCTATTTTTAAGCGGTTTTATTTAGCTTGCCCTGTTTGTTTGGGTCAAATTTAGTAGTTGAAATTTAACCCACTTCCTGTCGACATATTGATCTGAAATTTGGTTCACACTTTTTGTCTAATGACAATACAATTTAATATAAACAGAATCATTGTAAATCCAAGATGGCGGATTGCATATTTTCTCACAATCCCCTCAATATAGTTATGAAATGAAAGGGCTTTACAAGTAGAACACAGTACATCATAGAGTTGAGACAGTCTATGCTTACAATAAAATTAAAATCTATGTATCTAATCGAAACAAAAAACTTCGTCAACTTAGAATCGGGATTCAAGCATAGATCTCCCACCCAAGTCAAGATTTCATATCGTGTCGAGGACTGTGTGGCGTTAGGGTGGATAAAAAATAAGTAAAAAAAATTGTTAAGTTAAACGGTTTTATTGAAAATGAAGATAATAATGATAGATAATGTACTAAAAACTAAAAATAATTCAGTAGGTCCTAGGTACCAGTCATCACACCATTCCACTCATCAATCTAGGGCATTAATCAGATAAAAAAATAAAATCGTGGGGCGTAGCGTATTTTGAGTATACATATGTCAATAGCATTTATAATGATATGAGCGGTTGACTGTTGATATAAATTTCACGCGATCCACGATTTTAATTTCTTGTCTGATTTCTGAGTCTTGATCGGAAATTTGCTCTTAAACCTCTCCAGTTTAGGGTTACTAATCAACTTACTAATTTTATAACACTCGCTTTGGATCTACCAGATAATTGCACTGAGTCTTGATCGGCGCAATTAAGGTAATATTAACCACACTTTATTTGAGTCGTGATCGAATAAAGATTACTAATTAATAATTTGCTCCTGTTCGGAAGTGCCATTTCAGCGTTACCGATCCTGGTCCCATCAGCACAGTGGATTCAGATGAGTACCGTTTTTATTTCTTATTCTGTTTTGAGCATCAGACAAAATTTAAGAATTAATTCCTTAAATTAGGCATAGTCAGAACAAGAGCAAATTTCACTTGCGAGACCAAACGGCACCAAGACAATCCCGTTACTAGCCAAAAGTAATTATTAAGTAATACATAGAACTATTAGGTGTACAAGTTGAAACTCGCCGTTTTACAAAAGATGGCGCCACCTGAAAACGAGGGCTCAAAATAGCCGGCACAAAATTGATATGGCAGGGCCAAATATTTGTCAACAATTCCTCATCATTACATTTGCGAATTAGACACAGCGTAATATACATTAAGTAAATTAACATGACTAGTTTTGACACCAACAAACGCCATTTGCGGGAAGTGTTGCTTTTTGGTTTTCATTGCAAAAAAACTGCGGCTAAAGCGCATAAAATTGTCACCAGAGACATATGGTGACAATTCTATTAGTGAAAGAACGTGTCGGGAATGGTTTCAGAAGTTCAAATCAGGTGATTCCGCGTGGAAGACAAACAGCGTCCCGGAGCAGTAAAAAAGTTTGAAGACGCAGAATTGGAGGAGTTGTTGGACGAAGATTCTTGCCAAACTCAGCAAGAACTTGCTCACTCATTAGAGGTTACTCAACAAGCCATTTCCAATCGATTAAAATCCTTGCGTATGGTTAAAACAGAAGGACTTTGGCTACCATGTAAATTAAAGCCTAGAGACGTTGAACGGCGTCTTAACACATATCAGCAACTACTGCAACGGCAGAAAAGAAAGGGTTTTTTGCATCGCATAGTTACTGGGGATGAAAAGGTGATTCACTATGACAATCCCAAGCGGAAAAAATCGTAGGGATACCCCCACATACACGGCCAAACCAAATATTCATGGCGCGAAGGTCTTATTGTGTATATGGTGGGACCAGCTCGGCGCGGCGTGGTGTACTACGAGTTGCTAAAATCGGGCGAAACGATTACAGGAGCACGCTATCAAACTCAGCTTATGCGTTTGAGCCGTGCATTAAAAGAAAAACGGCCGCTATTTCAAGAAAGACATGACAAAGTAATCTTGCTACATGACAATGCCGCATGTGGCTCAAGAAGTTAAAAATGATCTTGAAACGCTGAAATGGGACATACTACTCCACCCGCCGTATTCTCCAGATATTGCTCCTTTGGATTACCACCTATTCCGGTCAATGGCGCACGGTCTGGCCGAGCAGCAGTTTCGTTCTTTTGAAGACATCAAAAATTGGCTCGACTCGTGGATTGCCTCCAAAGAAGAAGAATTTTATAGACGCGGAATCCGCATGTTACCCGAAAGATGGGCCAAGGTTGTGACTAGTGATGGACAGTATTTTTCCGAATAAATATGTAATAGTTTTTGTGTATTAAGGTATAAAATTTCGAAAAAACGGCGAGTTTCAACTTGTACACCTAATATTTTTAAGTTTAACGGCACCATCTTACGGTAATCAAACAATACGGTCCAGTGAACGGAAACTGTGTGAACGTAACCCGTGATAACGCCGGTTCATCTTCGGTTTTTGTTAAGTGTTCGTTCAACCACACGTGTGGTTTCGGACCGAACAGCGCCCTTTATATACTTACGTATAGTGTAGAACCAGGGACACACACATATTTTTCCAGCCGCAAACTTGTTGACTCTGTCATATGGGCCGCAACAATATTCAATTATTTTGACTTGTTTTTTTTTTTAATTTTACAAAATAGCTGCTTACGGGAGTGTAGCGAGTGGAAATTTTGTTTTGAATTTTTAGCACACAAGATCTGAAAATTTGTTTGGCTACGCGCCTGGTCACACCTTTTCGTAATGACTAGTCTCATATACACGGTTTTTCACACGACATTTAATAAATTAAATTTACCACATTTCGATTATTTCCCTCAATCATTGAATCTTATTTAACTTTTTGTCAGTTGCTGCCATCCATAATAATTTATTATATCTTTTATACAGTTATGATCACTTAAAATATTTAGCAAGTCTCTGCGCGCATAAAGCCGAGACTTAAAGTATATCACAATAAGTTGTTGCGCCTGCAAGGTCGAAAAAATTTAACCTGATCGTTCTTGAAGAGTCGAGTAATTACAGAAGTTCGTAATTTGGCAGGCCTCTGCTGGTTTTATGCGGATGGCTGTCCATTTTCAGAAATAATCAAATTCGTTACCATTGGACACTTATGGCCAAATACTTACCAAACTTCGGATATGGTCCATTATAAATACAAGAAGGCAAGGAGGGTATGGAAAAATTATGGATACCATTTAAGTTTGTGGCGCGAAATATTGTGTAAGATAAAGGTGAATTACGGCGCATACCTAGCCACATATACATACATACATGCACACTTATAACAAAATAAAAAGTTGATGGCTCGTAATCAGCCGACATTCACACATTGAGCTAGCTAGCTATTTTTTTTAATTAAGAAAGTTCCCACACATTGCCAGTGCAATTAATTAAATGTAAAAATTATGATTTATCGATCAGGTAACACGAGAAGCTGTTGAAGTTGTGTTTTTCTTCCAACTTGGGAATTCTCCTCTCCGGATAATGGGTTGCCATATGGCCGTCATAAATTGCGCGCGAAACTGCGCTGGCCGATGATAGGTATCTGAATCGATGGCACAGCCGCACAATCGCTGATCTTCGGAGGCCTGTGCACGATGATCGAACCGAATCGAGTAGGGCCGCTGAGGAGTACTTTTGCTATAAATAGGCATTTGACTGAAAACAATAATTAATCAAGAGATCGTGTCGGCTGTGTTCGGTGCCTCAGCTTTTTTGTTCAATAGAAATTCGTCTTATTGCAGCCGCGACTTCCTCAGTGTCGTTTATACATGTAACTGAGCTCGGTCTGATCCTATTCCTATTGCATTTGCAAGTTACCTCCGGGGCTGTTGATAAATGTCCGCTTCTTGGTGAATTCTCTTGGCGGCAAAGAACTGAAACGCATAGCTGAAAATTGCTGCAAACAGTCGAGTCGGGGAAATAAGAACAAAAATGGAAGCAGACTGCAATTTGAAATCAATTAGACATTGGGCATTGCTTACGGATTCTGATCTTGAGGGGCTCAGCATCGATGGTCGGTGTTCGGCTGAATGTGGGCACTGTCCCAACCTCCGAGCCGCATTGGAAATACAAAGACGGAATTTCAGCACGGATATACTGAGCTATGAGGAAGTGTCATGTTAGTTATTGAGCTAACTTTTTCACTTTATCGGCCCCACTCGATCATGGCTTCAAAGGAAAAGCCGATCCTTCAGCTTAAATCGATATAAATCGATTTTGCTCTTATTAATCAGTCGTTCTGATACAGAACACAATCATTTCCTTGCAGAGATTATTTAATTAAACCTGGGCAAGTATGAAAATTGTTGTGTGGATTTGATGATATTCTGGAGTAAATTGCTTCGTTTATTTAAATTGGTTAATACTAGTGTGTCGGATAGCTTTGACAAAATGAATGATTTGTAGCATGTTTGTCAGTGTCTGGCACTGTGTTCTATGTTATGTCACAATAAGACCGGACAAAACTAAAGAAACTACAAATAACGTAGTTCGTTATGTTTAAATATAATATGAGTTTTCACGCTTTGCAGCCGGTGTAGCGTAGCATGGAAAAGCAACAACAATTCTGAAGAAATGCAATATACAATGCCTTTGCAAATGCGCAATACCATAGACGTATTCCAAACAGGCCTTAAAAAATAGCAAGGTTGCAAAGTCATATCAGCTGTTGAGAACAGCAACAACGAATTGATTGAATTAGAATTTTTGTGGTTCGAGTAGATGGAAATTGAGAAGATAAAGGAAAACAGCGTTAACTTCCTTCCCTTCGTCTACTATATCTACTAGACGAAATTAATGAACCTCTACTAACTATCAAAACCATTGGCCACCAATGATACTGATCCTATGAATACTCAGACTTCATTAACCTAGAATTTGGCTCTTACATAATTCCAACAAATGAACTTCCTGATGAAAACTTTATTTATTTAATTTAATTATTTAAGGCAGTGTCTATTTGCACACGAATTTATATTTTATATAAAGGGAGCTGTCTAGGCGTGTATCTAATTAGCGCTAGAGGGATTTGACGCCATTCTTCTTTGAATTCTTTGTAATAGTCGATGCCACATAACGACATATATGTAGTTATCTTCACTGAGAAAATTTACAATGACAAGTTCAAATATGTTTGCAGCATTTTTAAAGAGAAAGACGTTTGACTAAATAGATTTATATTCAAATACATGAATAAGTTTGCATCAAACACGATTCTGTTTAAAGGTCTTCACAAAACTTAAAATATCATACGTCGAACTCGGCTATCTGTAGATCAATGGCTAGAGCTGTGGGCTTGTATTCCAGAGGTCCCGAGTTCGAATCTCAGATAATTCAGATTGTTTTCCTTTCTAAAGAGTCAGTTCATAAGTGAAATAGATATGAAGCGTATAATGGAATAGCGGCAGAGTGTCGCTACTAGAAGCCTAGGCGACCCAAGTTCAAATCCCTTCGAAAACTACACTAAAACTTTACATAAGAAAAGAAGTCAATTTTCGTTAGCGTATTCGATAGGAATCAAACATGAATGACTTTTAACATGTTCATTTTTGAATTTAATATTTTCAATGACAGGAAAATATCAAACAGATTTATGTTTAACACAAATTGAAACCATTTTGATGCCAAATCATATATGTTTTTATATGAATTAAAAATGTATCTATTTTATTTTTTTCTCAGTGTTGATACCAGCCACTGATCTCCGGGATAAGCGATATCACGCAGAGAATTTTGAATAAGGTGAATGTTGAGGCCAAAATCTGTGGTCCTATAATAAATACAAGCGAATCAGAACTGGTACTATTTGCTATTATACCAAATACAAGTTTGTCGAGTTTTAAAATTTTTAAATTAAATAATGCTTTATAAAAGAAAATCAAGCAGGAACATAATAAATACACAGAATGATTTCACAATAGTTTGAAACTACACGATATTTTAATCAATTGACGATGCAAAAGAATGTGGCGTGTAAGAACTCCCCGCAGTAAATCTGCGCGAGTCATCCCACCAAAATGAAAAAGAAACACAAGAATTTCTTATTTTCGAGTTTTCTTCGTTGATTTGCTCGGGAATTGGTAAACCACATTCCAGCCAATTTCAAATCCCAGCGCGCGAGGCGATCGGTTGCGGATCGAACAGTATTAACCGTCGTGTTCAACGTCTGCAAAATTCCTCTGTTCACCCCTGCCCGTATTTCAATTGCAGAAGAAGCTTTCAAGCAATTCAGGGAATCCTTCGGCACTTATTAGTCCATTGCGTACTACAGATCGGAGAAATACATAAATAACCATCAAATTAATTGATCTGCGCGATGATCAGTGCTTTTCGCTGGTGTCTATGGAGCATTTTGTTGGGGTAATCAAGCTGCCCACGCGCTCCTTCGTATCGTTATTAATTGACTTTTGCGGTGCATCGAGGGCTCCTTCTCTTCACTTCCATCGCCGCTGCCGACACTACCCCCACCTCCACTTCAGACGTTGCGCCAAATTACTTCGCCGTGATTGGTATTCGGTTAGAGAATTTTTATCAATCTAATATTCATAACTTTTACCTTAACGATTATGAGGTACATAATTCACCGAAGACTGGGAGGTCTGCGGGTATCGGTATATTGATGGGTTCACCAATTTATTGCTATAATCACGTTGCGCCTTGTTTAGTTGTTTTGCACTCATAGAAAGATTAAATAATTTCCCGTCCAGAAGTTTACATCAGTGAATGTAGACAGTATGCGGTTTTTGGGCAGCAGCGTAACTTCCATACCCGCGAATCCCACCATTGCGGGAGGGCGCAGGGAATATGACGGAATTTTAATACAATCAGTTGTGTATACAAATATAAGACCATCATGAAATTTTTGTATTCAGTTTTTCTCAACCTCATACAGAAAAAATTCTAATCTAGTTTTTAAAATTTATTTGCAACAAAAGAAATCTCTTTAGGCTCATAATATAAAACAATTAGATCAAAAACATTAATATCCCATTGCTTAAAGTAATATTGTCGGAAATGTTCGATGTGTTTTGCGTTTCAAATATTTTCAATTTTCTGGATAAAGCATTCATTATGATTAAAGTCTTAGTCAATAGTTTGAGATGGGTATAAAATTGGTTGATTTAGTGAAATTATGTCAGGTACGCCAATAAAGGTATGTTATATGAAGGTCTGTTATTTGACAACTAAAAACTTCATGAATTAGTTCTGTACCAGTTTCCAAAAGAGTCAGTCTGTGATTCATTGGGAAAGGCAACACACAACAAAAATTTTCGGGCCCGCGGACCGGACTATGTGTTTCATATGTTTTTGGGATCGCTGAAACTGAATCCGACGTCAGTTCAATTCCATCACGTCAGGTTTTTGATATAACCTCAAAAAACCTCAGCAAAAACGAGAGAAAATATAAATATTTCTCAATCTGGCGATCAGACCATGTTTTTTATATACTTTCGGGGTCGCTGAAACCTGACGTGATGGGGTTGAACTGACATCAGATTCAGTTTCAGTGACCCCAAAAACATGAAACACATAGTCCGATCCCCGGGCCCAAAATTTTTTTTTTTGTGTGGCTGTGTAATTCACTGTATCCAGTTGTGGCCCGCAGCGCTCCTGCACGTGTCGATTTTGAACTATCGTATTTTTAATTGTTTTGAGTTGACATTTAGTGCGCTCCTGCGCCATTTTTTTTTATTGTGAAGTGACTATGGATACTTTTTCCAATGAGGAATATGCGGATATCGTCTTTATGTATGGCAGAGCTGACGGCAATAGTTCTTTGGCGCGACGGATGTGTCAAGAATGCTATCAGAATCTCTTGGTTCCGAATGCCAGAGTGTTTTACAACAAATTTCCTCGGTTTTGGGATACACCGCGTAGAACCTGGTGTCAACCCAGGCAGACACGATCCTAATGTCAGGGAAGACAGTATTGGAGCATTTGAAGCGGATCCTGGTACCAGCATCAAAATAGTAACCCGAAATCTAAACATTTCACAATGGAAGGTATGGAATACAATGCACGATGCCGTCCTAGGTAGAGATGGGCCCATGCCTTGGCCCACTTGGTCATCACACTTGACCCCGATGGACTTTTTCGTGTGGGGTCGGGCCAAGGAAATAGTGCATACGAGTGTAGAAATAAAGAGAAAAGAAGAATTGATAGAGAGAATTAAGCGTTTGAAACCCTGAAGCTGCAGATGATGTTGAAAACAACAACAACAGAAGTGGGTAGACGAGCCCGTGCTTGCGTTAGCAATCACGACAACCATTTTGAATATATATTATAAATGATTTCAATTGAAATGTTGTTTTAGTTAGTCTGCCTAAATATATAAATTTTCTCCCCCAATTTGGTCTGTAGGTCCTAATTTCAATAATTTGTGAGATATCTAAGTAAATAACACCTCAAAACTAAGAATGTTTTCGAAAAGGTTTGAACAAAAAAAGCACCTACGTATTTCTTAAAATGCCGTCAAAAAACAGTTTTCTCAAATCTTTAAAAATTTTCGTGAACTTCTGTAAAAAAATGTCTGATGACACAGATGCTTGGAAGATATTTTGTTTGATTGCTTACACATTACTTTAATTAAATAAAATAACAAAAGGATTCAGTTATAATTCAAACTGGCCATTATGAGGAATTATCTGTAAAATGTTGTGGTTTTTCGTCAAAAATCATAAAAATTAGGTGAAAAAAATACTTGACTTCGCCTAATGACCTATGCTAGCTTCGCTTTAAAGCTTTGCAACCATCTCTCAGACACCCTGTATTTTATTTAGCGATTAATTGAACTAAAACGAAGTTTTGGCGAAAACCAGAAAACAAGTGCTAATTTTCGTCGGTTTTTCTAAGATGGCGGAAGGAACACAGGGATAGGGTGACGAAAACTTCACTATCCTACCAATTGATTTGATGGATTCACAAAGTAGGTAGTGTCGTTATTCAAAATGACCTCCTATATGAACTGAACATTCGGCGCCCAATGCTTGGAGGAAAGAGGCTATTCAATTTCTTATTCTACTTCTACTTTATGACCATTCATAGCTCACTATATAGAATTTATTGCCAGACTCTGTGAAACGCACGTAAAAAATATATAAATGCAGCCGCACACCTACTATACTCCAAATCTGTCAAATAATCCATCAACTACTGCACAATTTGTTTTTCTATACATGCTTTGCTCTGGCGGCTACGGAGGACCATGCTGTTCCGTAGAGGGTTTATGAAGTAGTAATCGCCAACTGCTTAGAAATGAAAAAAAGAAATATTTCAATTTTCTTGTGCGGTGCCCACGTGAATTCTTTCCATGGTGAGGTAATTGTTAGTGTGGCGCCTTCACATATCACTTCATTATCGTGGGGACTGGGGAGAGATACTTTTAATCCCAGCCATAGCCGTAGTTCGTGGCTGATGAAAAAAAATGAAGTCCTGTTTATCATGCGATGGTGCTAGATTTCTGTATTTTCGTTCGCTCATTTAATATATCCAATTGACTCGAATGTATACTGTTAAAATTAATTCATTCAATACAAAAATTTGAGAAATTACGGCAGCAGAAATTATTGTTATTTTTGTTTGATTGCCCCACTTATAGGGCATCTTGCGCATGCTGCATATATGTATGTTACATAGCACATTCAGAAATCCATCTTTCTTGTATGCCAAACAAGACTCAGCTCTGCTGATATTAACGAGACCGTCCATAAATCACAAACACTTGAGTGGAACATGAAGCCAATTCATATAAATTACGCAATGGAAGCCTCGTGACGAGGCGCTGTTGAGAAGCACACAGTCGATGAACTACATGTAACAATTTTAAAATTGTTTAATACCAAATCACACAAATCAAGTCCAGTGCGTTACTCAAACCCCTTTCGCTGTCCTAAAAGGAAATTTGAATGAATAATGGCGGCAAGCGCTTAAACCTACATCAATTGAGTATTAGGTACGAAATCAATGAATGCTAAGTAATAACAATTTTCCATATCATAACGTAAATTGTCGTTAATCATAAAACTTGTCGTTTCACATGTTCGCCAGCCATTATAATGGGGCGTTTTTGAGACGGGCGTCCACATGTGATGGCGAGCGTTCGCCTGTACTCGCGTATACCTTTCAGGTGTGCTGCTCTTGCATAAATCATTTCTCCCATGCATATCCTGAAGTATTATAAATAGCACGAAGTGTATTGTGGTAAATAATTAGCAATTTTGCGCATTTATGTAGCAAGCAACACCAGGGTATTTTGCTCAACTGGGAAATAACCAAGATAAATGCCCTTAGAAGGCAGTCTCTAGCTGAATACGTTCACTTTAAAGGGGATCGCCCCATGGGGGTCATTTCACGCTTCTCAAATCCGATCGGCCTAATATGTGGTTTGTACGCATACCAATGAGGTAAAAGGCTTTGTGCAATGCCGCAGTATACTTTCGTTGAATTAAATAGGTGCTTTCCATAGCCAAGTGATACTTTTGAGGACGTACATATTTATTCTTTTACATGCGTAAATACATTGTTCGTCGCGTTATATTTTCTAAATATTGCAAATTCCACAGTTGAAAGAAAAGACATGGATATGTTAAAACGCAATAGTTCGGCGCAGAAATCCACGAAAATGTCGACCGATCGAGTGAACATCTGATTTATAGTACCTAATTAGTAAGCACAAGGACTTCATAACATAGAATTTCTATAGCATAGCAATAGCAGTTCCGAGTGAAGTTGAGTGAAATGATCTCGACTTTCAACACTTTATTTGATGTCAACTGATAACAAAAGAATAGAATAGAATAGAAATTTCTTTATGTTCACTGATTTCTGCAAGATCACTTGGCGGAATACGTCGGCATTCATTGTGGTGTGAAAATTAGACCTAAATTCTTAAAAAGTGGACAATGCTGGACAAATGGGAATAATTATAAAATATTGGAACCATTTTGCGACATAGGGAAATTGAAGTGGAAGTGTTCTTACAACGCCACTTTAAAAAGTCGTCTAATTGTAAGTCAGTATTTAATAATTCTCAATCAGAATTGAATGAAATGATGCGTATCCCATTTTAAAAGTAGAAGTTATCAAAGTGTATACATTTTCTTCACCTTTCATATAAGTTGGCACATGAGAATTTATTTCCGTATTTCATCTTGAGCATGGTGATCAATTTTGAAACTTCATGATGGTGGATGAACATAGCAGAATTAAAATAATATATTTCTTAAGGGTTACTATCCTTCAATCTTGATGTAGTTACTTTAAGTCGCTTACTTGTCTGTCTTTTACCTAAACTTATAGTGGAAACCAAAAGCTAAAGAAAATAAAAATTACAAAAAAAATGTGACTAAATTCCGTGCGTTCACAGTGTTCAGCATCGCTGCACTAGATCGATTTACTTGTAATGCTATTACATTTTATATTTTGTGTGGGTCTTTAACGATTTTTTTTTTAATTTATACTCTTTCTTACCAAATAGCAAACTTATATAAAAATTATTCTGTTTTGCTTTTAACGGTAAGAAGTAACGATTTAAAGTTATATTCGAAACTCAAGGCTTCTGGAATGGATGGTCCCTTCTAAAATGGATAAGTTCCTATTTATGTAGACGCACGCAGTTTGTCAAGATCGGAGATACACGTTCAAAAATAATTCATGCAACACCAGGCGTTCCCCAGGGCAGTCATCTTGGGCCGCTGCTCTTCTTACTATTTATCAATGACATTGTTCCAATTTTTTCTCATGCCAAATGCCTGCTTTACGCTGGTGATCTCAAACTCTACACAAATATGCGGTCTGCGTCGTGTTGTCAACTCTTACAAATTGAATCAAGGGTGTTTATCTAATAGGCTTTTATTAAATATATCCAAATGCAAAGTTATGACATTCTATAGGTGTAAAGAGCCAATAATATGGGACTATAAGATTCAGAATCTCTCTATATCAAGAGTGACGGAATTTAGGGATCTGGGAGTTACAATTGACGAAAAACTTACTTGTACTAAGCATATTGATACGATAGTTTGTAAGGCGTTTAAACTGATGGGTTTTATAAAGCGAAATACTACGGATTTTCGCAACCCGGCAACGTTAATATTACTCTATACGTCTATAGTATTAGTGTATCATTTGACAATTTTTTCTTATGGAAGAGTAAAGTTTTAGTTGTATTTTCTCCAAGACTTTGCTGAGGCAAAACCCAAAAACAAATTGCATTTTTCACAAAAGCTTTCAAATTATGACATCTTGGTGTGATAGATTTCGTCGAGGACTGCAAAAGTCAATTGTTGAACAGAATCCGGAGGTTTCTTGTGGTTCGGAACGACTTAAGGTGGGCGCAGTGCCAGTCCTAGTGAACTTGGTGTGAATGTTCCGGCCGGAGAATTATTTATTTCATTACTGTTCACAGTTAATTATTTACTTTTGTGCGACTTTGAGTCCACTCCCGTAAAACATCGCATAAAATAAAATAGCCTTCCGTGCCAGCCTGAGATTCTGAACCGTTTTAAATCTTGTCGACAACTTCATTTAGAGGCGCTCCACTCAGCGCGATATGTGGGTGGGAAAATATAATCATCAATCGTGGCACCTCTTACAAGCTTTATTTGCGTCCGTCCAACAAGATAGACGATGCTATTACACACATGCAGGGATTTGCTTTGCATATAAATTCAAAATGGAGGCGACGATGAGCAGCTTTAGTGCTATTTTAAATTTCAAAAGAGCAGTAAATTATCCGCGACGAATGACACCGCGGTCAATAATTGATCAGTAACTGCTATGTCCGTGTAATTGCTCTTTATCGGTAAACGAGCACGACTCACTGATGCTCTGTAACTTTTTCGTTTCCAGAAAAACTGTGTTAATTGAGGTCGATAACATCTTCCTTCCGCTATTTCGTGCTATCGTGCCTCAGCAAATTTTCTTAAAACACTTAAAGTAGAAAATTTAACTCTTTGAGACGCTATGGGGCTGTAGTGCCACCAGGGCGTACATGCGGTTACCGTCGGTATTTCCGCAAATACTGTTCTTGTGTATGCTTGCATACATTAACCCCTCTTATCCCCCGAGACCCAGACCTTCCAGTATTCTAGAAGGTACTATGCATTGACAATGAGATTAAGATTTTGCAATATTGAAGTCGTCTTTTGGCCTTGCTGAGCGAGTTCAGTTCGCAGACTCACTTTTAACAAAGGCTGGTCCGACGTCTGCATGTTCATGTCTTGAGATGGATTGTGATGGATATTTGTATACCTGCTGCCTGCGGGCGCGCCGTCACGAATTATTTTACTGTTGCAAATACCTCCCAACAGAACGGCGAACATTTGCTTTTTGTATATGCAAAACTTCCTTTAAGGAGGCAATCATTTTTCTGCTCTGTGTCATTTCGACTTTCGGTGGAATTACGGCTGCAGGCAGAATAACGACTGCGGGCGGAATAATGTTCACAGGCTACTGAAGGCCTCAAACAGGCCTGATTTGAACTGCTCAAGCAAGTAAACATTGTTAATTGAAAATTATTCAATTTTGTTATGCGTAATTACTTGGCTCATTTGCATTTTGCCCACTCATTGCAACTCGGTGCTGCGATGTGTTCGGCCCTAATTCACTTTGCGGAAGGGGGGATCTTAAATTCGAAGCTCTGGGTGCTTAGGGGATTTTTCTACGGTTTTAACATTTCTTTCATTTTTCGTCCAAGAAAAAGTAGCCACCGAAGAATCTCAGAATTCTACAGCCGGGTCCATGAGATGCAACAATGGAATCACGCGCTACACCGCAGACTTGGTACAAGTAAAATTCCATTTTCGCAGTAATCTTGCACATAAAAATTCTTATAGTTGGTCGTGTTCATTCTGAGTATGGTGTGGTCGCAGCATTAAAGGAATACCACACATTGCCGGGCGGCCAATGCTAGCACAGTCGACTCGATTTTCATTGAATGATCTCGGAACTGGCCGTTAGTCGGTCTGTGTGGAAACCGCAAAAGGATATGGCAGAGGGAGCCCTGCTAATAGACATGTTTCTCAACTTCATAATCTTGGCACGAAACTAGGGAGAAGAAACTCGTATGTGCCGTCGAGCTCCAATCTAAGGAACTTGACTTATTAATGAAAACATTTGTAAGTTTAATTGTAATTGCTTGTCTCTTCGCTGATCCCCTGTACCCTAACCCTGCATGGGGGAGAGGTGGCCAAACCTATTTGCAGGGATTTTAATGAATGTGGCCTTGTTTGTTCTGCAAGCTGTACTGCTGAGTGATGCCGGTCGATAATGAACTGAAATTAATTCTGACGTGTGCAATAAAAAGCGATCCCGTGTTTAATTCCTTGTTTGCTTTTAAGAGTGATCGGTGAAAGGCAGTAAGAAGTGTGAAAGACCTAAGACGAAACTTACAGTCAGCCAGCAGACGAAACTTACAGTCAGACGCAGTTATCCTTATCATCATAAACAAGATGCATTTCATAAATATTTTGAAAATTTAGAGTTTGGAAGCTAACGTTCATTTGTGGAATTTTTTTATGTTTGATTGACAGTTATTTCCATGTTTAGCAAATGTTACATCGGTGTTGAATTGCTCCCGCGTTTATGTTTTCACATTTTACAGAAGAACAAAAGGCAATTGGACAGAGAACGCATAGCTCCTGAAAGGACTAGTGTATTGCAAACAATATATGTATGTGTATACACTATACAGGGTGTTCCAATATATATTTTAAAGCTCTTAGATATGCAATAGGAAATTAGGACACTAAATTGGTTGAGTATAAAATTGGGAAAATAATTTTCGTCTCATTTTACGAGGTATGTGGGAGCTACAAAGAGTAATAATTGTTATGCGTACTCTTTAGCCAAAGCTTTTAATGCGTCCTTTTTCTTCGTCATTTGTGTCTGCGTTCTAGCACCAAATATTTGCTGTGTCTCTCTTTTGGCGAGGTATGTGGGAGACAAACGCAGGGCATATTTGTTATGCGTGCGCTTCGCACTAAAAATGGGAGGCAGATGATTTATTCGTGTAATTAGCGGACAGAAGCAAGTGTAAAAGAAGTTTTAGCTGAACAAATTGAAAATGGAATGGTGTAATGAATTCACCCTTGAGTTTTTAGGTCTCTATGAACTTGAGCCTGTGATATGGGATCCAAAAAATCCGTTACACAAAAATATATAATAAATTCCATGGCGGATGTTTTCGTTTCGGCTTTTATTCAAAGATAGCATCCGTCATCTTCTCTTTCGTCTTTTTAGTTTTTATAATTGTAGAAACCCACATATCATAATAAGAGCAGTAGCACTAGCTATTACTTGATTTTTACTCTCCATTGTGCAATCGGGAACTGACAGCATATATGAAACTGTGCAAAGTATTCCGCGCAGAACTGCGTGTATAAGTTTGACGACTAAACGAATGGTGTGGGAACACAAATTTAACGCAGAAAACATTCGGTACATGCATTCTTCAAATAGAACGAAAGTGTGGGAGCACAAGCAAAGCGAGGGAAATATTTGACAAATTGGGAGACGCAGATATTTGTACAAATGCACGCATTGTCTGGGACCGGCTTTATGCATATATGTACATATATGCCGGCCATTTCTCCTCTCTTCCTCTTTTCCTGTAAGGCAGCCAACGCGTGAGCATCATTGTTACTTACTATATTGTTAATTAGATTATACTTATAATTATATATATTGTATCAACGAGTAAAAGCATTTACAATACAATACACTATAAATGTATGAATTAAAGTAATTACACTGTTGTTTTTGTTCCTTTTAACGAGAAGCCATAGATTATGTAACTTGTTTAAAAGCGGCTAATTAAGTGTGGGCTGTCGAAATAACCAGATAGTCAGAGTCAATAACCAAATTACTCGACTTTGGTAAATTAATTCTTCTTATTTGGTTTTTTCACAAGTTCTATTGAATTAGTTCATTAGGCCTTCGGTTTGAAACTAAGTATTTAAAATATTTGCTGTCTTCGTATAAGTTCCTCAAAATCAATAAGCCCTTTTTACTCCGTTCATGACGTCAGAAAAGCTACTTTGTCTTACCTGGTGAGGGCAATAAATGCCCGCAATAACAGCATCGGCTTACCATGTCCACGCAGCAATCCCAAATGACCACGAAGCTTCACATCTGAATGCTGCTAGTCATTTTAATTTCGTCACGTAAAAACAATCAAAGCGAAAGTCAGAATAATTAGCCTCCTCTGCAACTGCAGCAGAATTGCTGGCCAGTTCTGCTCGCTGTTCTAGCCACTCCAGTCGTTCTAAACCCAATGCCTGGCTCTCGCTGTTTGTCTCCTTTTTGCTCTTTTCTCGAGCGATAAGATTACAAAGTTCAAAGCCCGGCCCCGTTAAGTGGCCTTTTTATGTGGCCAGGCCGGCGACTACCTTTACCTTGGATTCATCCTCCTTCAAACAGCAATCAAAACGGTACAGCGAGATCGGTCTCCACGCAGAGTGTGGGTACCTAAGGCCGAGCTGAACTGTATTGTTCTGTCGCTTCTTCTTCTCCAAAAGCCGGCCTGATTGCGGAGGAGATCGATCATTTCGATTAGATTGCAATTATCGTTGCTGGAGTACTGCTCGCGATGCGATGTGCCGAGACTGCTACTTTATCCCCCTACCCCTTTGCTAGGATTTAGTTTAAACATTCTAATTGAGACGAAAATCGTTTCGAGCATGATTGGTAGCTGCGCAGCCAACCATTGTATGTGCACTATTTGCTTTTTACCAATTTTTTCGCCGATCGCATGAGAATTTGTTCGGATTCGGGTCTTAATTG
This sequence comes from Neoitamus cyanurus, assembly GCA_947538895.1. Classification (NCBI taxonomy): domain Eukaryota; kingdom Metazoa; phylum Arthropoda; class Insecta; order Diptera; family Asilidae; genus Neoitamus; species Neoitamus cyanurus. The sequence goes on from OX384542.1 coordinate 38,675,338, forward strand.
GATGCCTTTGTATACTTTATGAGGTCCCCAACGGCAGTAAATATCACTGATCCATTCTAGGCTTTCCGAAGACAAAACCGTCGAAGGTGGAAAATTACCCGTAATCACCTAAGAGTAGAAGCAGGTAAATATTTTTTTTAAATGACCAGTTTATCTTCACGCGATGTAATCAAATTTAATTGAATAATTGCCACTGATCACGTTGTCCAGTCACCCTGTCGATCGCAGTGGAGACTTAGAAAGTAGTCCTAACTCCTGACTAAATCTTCAAAGTGTGAAATTGCTGCCACCTTTTATGTATTTACCATATATGCAAACCCCTTCGCAAAACGCATGATCGAGAAGATGCCCCAATAAATTTACGATTCCGCATCGTCTCTGTGTCTTGCTTTAGTCTTTAGTGTCATATTAACGACACTTAATATTTATTGCCTTTTACCACGTAATTTATGTGTTTACTCTATGAAATTCGACGATTTTTTTGTCATTCTCTGCTGAGGCTTTGCTTTTGTTTGATTTGTTTCTGGATAAATTATTAAAGGACGTTGGCGTGATTTATGAACATTCTTTTTCGTTTCGATGGCCAGTAATAATTTCATCTTACATGAAGAATTGCGAAAGGAAATATTCATCGTTTGCCTGCAGAGTACAGAGATTAAAAGAGTTCTGTGTGAGGTATTGTAGGTAGGTACAGGGTTAAACTTCTGGGGTGAATATTTTTAATTCAATAAAACAAAAAATATTGTTGAAAATGTGTTTAAGTTATCATTTACCAATAGTTGCCGCGATTGACAGTAATGGTCTCTTCTTCATAATTTTGAAATTATTATATGAAATTTGCCTCAAATGAGGCAGTTATTCTTATTAAGGGGTTATTACCAGCTTAATTTTTTTCTCCATTTTTTTTAATTGGTTTAAGTAATGCCAAAACATCTCTAGAATCAAAATATACTTTGTAGTAAGCTGTATTTAAATGTTAAAATGTCTATAAACTAATTTTTCCGTAGCCACTTTTTCAATTTATTTTTTAACGCGTTTTTCTCGGAACCACGTTTTCAAAATCGGCCGGCAGTAGAACTCGAACAGTTTTCATCCGATTGATTTCAAATTTTAACTGGACCTTTATTATTAAATTATCTACATTATCTGAAGTACACACGATTATAGCGATTGTGTGTCAGGAAAAAAAGTTATAAGCCATTTAGTTCGAGTTTTTTCGTCGAAAAAACGTTTTTGTTCAAACAACTAAACAACAACAAAAATCTAAAAATATGATCATGTGTACTTCGGTAGCAAAAATCATGTAGATAATAAAAAACTTTTTGGTTTTTTTTAAGTTACTTTGGACGAGACTTCTATGGATGCCGTGGAAGGACCTTTTTTAAATGGTAGTTTACGCGACCTACTGTATAGCCGCCATTTTGGAATACTTTTCAATGAAACAATTTTTTTTTGTAGTTTAAGAAGTAATTAATCAAATGTAATATCATACTTATAAAATGTATTTTAAATGTATTTATGAAAAATCATTAAAAACAAATCTTATTATTGGGCAATAAGCTGGTAATAACCCCTTAACGTATTCATTTAGGTAAAATGGTTATTTATCACTGACGATGATATTCCTCGATAAATCAACATCAGTTTGCTGCTCTTACAAGAACTAATCGGCGAATCTGCTACACCTTCCATAGACCGTAGGCTGTAGGCTTTAGATCTTGGGTTCTTGCTTACCATATGGATCTTATTCACATGTTTTAGGAGTCGTGTAAAAAACCAAAGGTTCTTATACCTTTGTGGCTTGGTACTCAGGCTATGGTGAATCTGATTTTTGTTAGTATTTTTAACGTTGACAAGTTTGACTCGATAGTGTAGGTAGAGAGCAATCTATCGAATCGCCGCCGCCTGGCTGTCTGTGAGACCCCGTATTTTAGCTCCTTTCATTCCCTTGCCAATAATGATGTGGGCGCAGGCTTCTGTCGTTACCCAGTCGGAAACGGGATCATCCTAAGATTCATTCGAGACTACTCGTCAGGGAATGAAGGAAACCTCTCTTTTGCTTCTGTAATGTACTGCTCCGAGAAAATGAAACGCTTCTGTACCTCCTGTACTATATCTCCTCTTAACTTATTATAATAACAAGCAGAATGACAATTGTATTTGCAAGCCGAAATTTTTCATGGCTCTTTCGTAGCCAGCATAGCCGAATTTCGTACTTTTTACGGCTTCTATATGTATAAACAAGAAACGTTATAAGTGTTAAAAAAATTACAAAACATTTTGTGTTATGTAAGTCAGTACAAGATGAATTGAAACAAATCGGGCTTTTATTATATTGCATTATTGCTAGTGATCTACACGAGTGCTAGTTACTGACTGACTTAATGGTCGAGACAGGCCTGTCCGCTATTGTCTATGCTCATCTGCAGCTAACTCCAATTACTATGATATAGATTTAAGTGTTTGTACCTCATTAGTTTAAGTGCATATCTCTATATTACATCTCCCCCCTTTGGGGTTTAATTTGATATTCGAAATACAAAGTACATTTTACCACTACTTTGAATTTATTGCCCTGTTTTTGATTCTACACCCATTTTTATATCTATTTGCTACTACTTCTTAATGTTAGTTAAACATACAATTCATTTTTTAATATCTGTCCTAGTATTTCACTTTATAAGTTCCTTATTTACCTACCTTAAATTTATATTCAAATTCATAACATCACATAATCTTATCTTATATCTAGAATTTATTTTAGTTCACCTCTTACGGAGAAAGGTGCAGCATACAGCCAATCAGCATAGTTAAGATTTTCTAGGTGTTATTCCAATTGAGTTCCTTCGTAGAAGTGTTCTGTCTTTTTCAATCCAATATGAGCGTGGAGTGTTATGTGCTGCCTTCATTTTCCCCTTTTTCCGATATATATCATCTTTAACCCATACCTGTTGATTTTCAGTAAAGTTTAGTTCTTTTCTACAATCCCTATTATAGCAATATTCATTTTTCCTGTTATTTTTATCTATCGTTTTCTTAGCTTCTGTTCCCCTTTAGTTTCTGAAAATTTCTTGCCTTCCTGGGAGCAAGGTTCTTTGTTTTCGGCCCATAAGTATTTCAGCAGGAGACTTGTTAGTATTTTTCAGAGGTGTGTTACGGTACTCTAATAATGAGAGCCATAGTTCTTCCCCTGACTCTTTACTTTTTGTCATCAGACGTTTTGCAATTTGTACCGACTTTTCAACTAACCCATTAGCTCGAGGGTAGCGATGGCTGGACGTTACTATATTGATGTCGTAGGTCTTTCCAAAATGTCTAAACTCAAATGAACCGAAGGGGTTGTTATATGCGATTATTGTCCTTGGGATTCCGTGTACCGCGAATAATGTTTTTAAGTTAGTTATTACTAGCTTGCCCGGACCCGGCGTTTCCCGGAATACTATTAAATTTGTATTCCTTAATTTTACAACGCCTTCCTACTGCTCAACCGTCTCGCCGTAACCCAGCGGGGTGGGGGTGGTCTCATTAAATCAACCATAAATTCGAACACAATACACACCATACATCACTTTCACCTATTACTAATACTTTTTTAACTGTAAACTGTAAAGTATTATTAAATTTAGTTTTCCTCATTTTACACCACCTCCTTATTGCACCCCCTCTCCTATATCTCCCAGCGGGACGGGGGTGGTCTCATATTTGGAAATTTGAATAACAGATTCGAAATCAGTGATCCCGAACATCCCCAAGCGCAGGGAAAATCAGGGAAATCCCTTGAAGTTTAACTTTTCGGCCGCCAAGTTGATCCAGCATGTTGATTTCCAAAATGTTGATGGCAGATTCAAAATCAGTGACCCCAAAATCCCAAACCAAAAACATAATTTTCTAATTTTCCGCGCAATATACTTACTTTTTTCTTTCATAAGAACCTTCTCCTGACAATATCAAACACAAAAAAAAAGAAATAGCGAAATCGGTCCAGCCGTTCACGCGTGATGGCGTGACTAAGAGAAATAGGGATTCATTTCTATATATATAGATTACTCTGCTTCCTTAGCTATCGATTGGTGAAAAAATTATTCCAATTCATGCATACACTTTTCTTCCACATTCGTTTTAAGGGGGTAGTCTCATGTTCGATCTTCAAAAAATCTTTTTTTTTTTTTTGCATTTTCTCAAAGTTAAATAAGTTGAGAATATACTGTAAAAATTTTAGACCGATACACTACGTCATTTTAAAGTTATAACATATAATAGGGGAGAGCGCACCCTGCATCTGCATATATGAAAATTTTTTCTCTAAACTTTAAACGCGTTTTTCTCGAAACTACTTTTTTTTCGTCGGCACGGATGATTAAAGAAAAACTATTGGACCGATTGGGCTGAAATTTTCACATATTATCATAAACATGAATGGTTCTGGCGGGTAGCAGAATTAGATGTTTTTATCTATTTCTTTCTGTTTTATATCGATTTTAAACCGAATGCTATTTTGCTATTTTTCACTCAAATCTTTTAAATCTGCTACGGGCCAGAATGACAACCCTACTGAATAATAATCTTTTTGGAATTTTGATTTCAGATGATTGGGAAAGGAGCAATCAGGGGGGCGAGCTACCTACTTTTTTTTGAAGAGACCTAATTCGCCTCACCAAAATGACCTTAAAATATTTCTTTTTTTATTTAAAAGAAATGTTTTTGTATTGTTCAATAGTTTAGTAATAACATATAATTATCACAAGAAGATTGCATTTCATTTTCCACACAAAAAAAAATCTTAAAAAACCTTCAAAATTTAAGCTCGGACATGAGACTACCCCCTTAATTTTGTCGGCACCAACCGAAAAAACCAAGTTTTCACTATTTTCACCAACTTTCACCAACCCGGCCAAATTACATATAATGTCTATTCTTCCTACCCCTGAGATACACTTCTGGGGGGTGTCACATACACCCCTCCCCCATAACCAAAACACGTTTTCATCAATAATTCCCACATTTAACACTTTTCACCAACATTTATTTCACCAGCACATTCTACACTACATCCTCTTTCCAACGATAGCCATTACATGGCACACGCATTACTAATAGTATAATTATGAATTTTGACAACAAATTTCCTCTTCTTCTTCCTGGATGCGACGGGAGCGCGGTCGAACGGGATAAAAAATCCTATATCCGCCTCCTGGTTCTAAGCTCCCCACCAATTTTCAGCCAATTTGGTTCAGCCGTTCTTGAGTTATAAATAGTGTAACTAACACGACTTTCTTTTATATATGTATATAGATATATAGATGGATAGATTTCCCCAGAAGTTTTACATTTCAGTGGTATTATCTCTAAATATTTTGAAGCGTAATCAGTTACTACTAGGTAATATTTTTTTGCTAGTTCGAATATGTCCATTCCCACTTTATTGAATGGCATATCAGGTACATCATGTGCAATGTAAGGTTCTTTAATATAATTATTTCTAAATTTCTGGCACACCTCACATTTGACTATAACAGTTTCAATTTCTTGATCAATTCCCAGCCAATAACTTAACGCTCTAGCCCGGGTTTTGGTTTTTTCAATCCCTTGATGGGATGGGTGCAGACGTGCCAGTATTTCTTTTCGAAGTGATGTTGGAACTAATATCCTATAATATTATTTAGAACAATTATTCCTTGTTCTATAAATACATTTTTTTTAGCTACCAAAAGAACTTTACTTCTTCAGGAAGCTTAGTTTTTGAAGCCGGCCAACTTTCATGTAAGGTTTTCTTCAGTTGGCTTAGAACAGGGTCAGTCGCTGTTTCTTTCCTGAACCACTCTTGACGTTCGGTACTCACGTTCAAAGAATGTATTACTACATCAATGTAATCTATTTCCGGGTTGCAGCTTTCTTCATCAAAGTACCTTGATAACAGGTCTGCTATTAACATTGATTTCCCAGGTGCATGCTTTAACTTTAATTCGTATTTAAACAATCTCAACAGGTCTTTATGGTCTGTAACGACCTCGATTTCCTTTCCATAAATAAAGTAATGAAATTTCGCGCATGCAAAACCAATAGCTAATAGCTCTTTTTCGATTTGCGAATATTTACATTCAGTTTCTGAAAGACTTCTTGATACAAAAAATATAGTCCTGGTTTCTTGCATCAGACACGCCCCCAAGCCATACTTGGAAGCGTCACATTGAATTGTGATAGGTTTAGTGGAATCATCTATTTTCAGACATGTTGCATGTACTATTAGATTTTTTATTTTCTCTAAACACGTCTCATGCACACTTTCCCATTGAAAGACTACTACTTTTTCTAACAGCTCACGCAAAGGCTGTGAAATATGGGCCTTTCTTCAAACCAACAAAAATTATTTTAAAAAGAAAAAAATCCTTTATAGCAATCATACTTTTCGCCCCATTTCAATTTAATTTAACAAGACCCTCTTCTTTAATAATTTTGTGGACGATTGGGGAAATTTTCGATTAACCCACTAGTTCCATTATATAAAGTATCTATATAATATGAAAAAGATTTAAGTGCTTTAATCTGAATTACAACATAAATGAAATATATAGGTAACCACCACTTCTTCCTATGGTTTCCTTTTTACAGGGTAGTCTTTTCCTTCCAGATCTTTTATATTTTTAATCGGAAATATATTAAGATCCGTGCGAGGAGGAAACATCTTTCCAAATTTTTTTTCCAGAATGTCGCTTTGTCTGTACAAAATTTCTTTTATATGGACCTCCAAATTTTTGAGATTATTATCCACAGTTGCAATTATGTTTAAAATTTCCTTCCCATCTATTAAAGATTTCCAAAAATAAAAGTTATAATTTTGCTATATAATTATGGTGTTAAATTCGGGTTTCACCACTTCTCTCCTGTAAAGTGATTTCAACCTGTGCAACTGTAGCGTTTCACCTGTAAACTGGTGTTGGTGACGACGTGTAAGGACTTATAGCAAATACTTTGGACTGAACGTTCATTTTGCGTAAATCAAATGCGGTATAAAACCATAAAATAAGAGTCCTCGAGAGCAACTACTATGCGCGTTGTTAATCTAAATAAAACTCGAAGACGCAGTGAGAATAAAAAATTAATTAGTATTATAATATGGAGTCTATACCCAACTTATTAGAACTTATATTTTACAATAGCTGAGTTATTGTTCATTCGGCTCACAGCCTGGATGAACGTCCAAGCATGTAAAACAACAACAACACCTAAATCCACATATTTATCCGGCTTTGGATCAAAGATCCGGAAGTATAACTTTAACATATTCTAACAGAGGTCACTGCCCTCATAATATATTTATCTTTAAAAAGTTCAAATAGGCATCTGTGCTAACCTTTCAAATCCAAAATCGCTAAGCCGGTATCTGGATCGTGTTTTTGCACTTGATGCTTATCCAGCACGTGATTTGGATGAAAAAACTGCAGCTAATGATGATGGAGAATTGGAACAAATTAATCAGGATTACAAAATATTTTGCAATATATTTCATCAATTTTAAAATTTGTGTCAGTTTTGTCCATTGTTTTAGCTTTAAAAATTACCAATGCGCTTTTGGAATTCACTAGTACATCAAGATGTAAAAGATAATAATTTTAAAAAGGCCAATGTAAAACCATATTGATATTCTGCTTTTGAAACCGTCAAACTAGTCAGGTACTTAATAAAATAATTCTCAATCAAACGTCGAATATTTACCCGTTAGGGCAGTCTGCAAAAACACGTGTTTGGTCAATTGTGTCCATTAAACGAGCATGGAGTTGACAGAAATCATAAGTTCAACGCGTCATAAGATATGGTTATTAGAATTCCGTGACATTGTCGTTAAGACGGAGCCTTGCAGCAAATACCCCCGCCGATATCATCACATTGTAACAAGAGAGCACAAATTTCTCGCGTCGTGTTCCGCCTGAGTTTGTTCTGAGAAAAATCTGTTTTTATGGTGATTATCTTGAACTAATGACCGCGCTTAGAAAGCCATAACGATTTTTTTTCTTCCGAAATATTTATTTGACGTTAAAGTTCCATAAAAGTTTTTTGCCACGACTGCCCCAGAATTAATGAGACATTTAATAAAACAAAAAGGTTTATTAGCGTCGGGACCGAAGTGAGAGCTTCTGCGAGGAAGTCTAAACAAATAAATTGTTGACATTTGTCACGACCCACCATCGACTGAATATTTAGCTGAAATAACTACCAGACAAGTCACCATCTAACTGCAAGGCCATTGACGTGTAGCCCCGGGACGTCCAGCAAAGGCCGAGTTTTAGGTCAGTTTCTCAGTCAATTACCGTCGACATGAATGATTATGCCTAACCGTTGTATTTGATACCTAAAGCCATATACCGTGATATCAGAGAACGAAATAGTTCTTAAGGGAAATGGAAAAATGTCTTACGAAATATGTAACTGCTTTTGGGTTGGTAAAGACTCAGTGGTGAGCGTTGGTAGCAGCGGTGGCATAAACGTTTTTATTTAACGGCCGGGAATGAACACATAATAGGCAACATTGGGTCACCAGATTAATCTATAATTTGCCGTATAAATTACAATCAGTCAAATAACCTGCTTTTTTCACTGGCGACTCTCCGTAATGTTTCTTTTCTGCTTTAGAGATTTGCAACCTAAATAGCGTCACGTAAAGAATTCTAATTTTTAGTCTCGGTGATGTATGTAATTTTAGCGACACATACATATCAGCTGCTGATGGATGCTTATTGCTTCGTAAATTGGCTGAGCTGGCAATAAGTAAGCAGGAGTTCTTATCAGCTTTCTTCTTGATTTTGAAATTCTGATTCCATACAATACAACGAACGCAATTTTATCAATTTAGGAATTGTGGGTGAAGTGTTCGCCTCTTCAATGGCCTAACGCCAACCTGTATTATGTTTAATTGGTCGCTTAACCGCAAAACATTTAGATCTTAAGAATAGAGAATTATTCTACAAAAAGTAACGAGAATTCAATGAATTTACAATGATTACTTAGTATCTTTTTTTAAAAACTGAGCTGAGATGTAGTTACGGACTAATTAATAAATTATTATAATAATATGAAAAAATCCTGGTTTGCTCTAGTTAGGAGCATCATGACTGATGGCACTACCATCTAACGCTATTGATTTTTATGAGACATGATGATTTGTTAAAACTGTTTAAGCTGGTTAGAAACTTCATCTGAAGCGAGATTAATATTTGCTTAATCATGTAACTTATATACTTATATCTGTAATGCTTCATTTTCAATTCTTTGAAGCTTGTTATTATGGGTTTAATCACAATGAGCCTAAATGGGAGCACCATAAAGTAAAACGACTCTGGAAATAGCTTTGTATACAATTCATTATTTTCCACACTTAAGTCCGAATTGCGATTAATGATACAAAAATTGGTAATTATTCGCAGAACGATGCTCCCTCCGATTTCGATGAAATTGAAAGAGGTTATAAAGGAGATTATTCTGAAATACTTTGTTTTTGGTCATATGTTGTGGAAAGCTACGGGAAAATAGATAATATGTATGTAACCAATTTCTCAAAATATGTTTGTTAGACGCTGAAATCTACTACAAGATAACAGGTGGGGAAACAAGGAATTATTTTGTATAATCATGCCAATAGATCACATCCCAGCAGGAAATTGGAGATTGCGTGAAATAGTGTATCGATGATTTCGTGCGTGACTAAGGTATGTATGCCGATTTTGAGGTCCTAGTCATGCTAACAGGAAGGCATTGGAGTTTGTTTGTTTCAAGTGAGCTGAAGTTTTTTTGCGGTTTTGTTTTTTCATGCTTTTCAGTAATCCAAATTTTCTCATTTTATATTTTTGTGATGACAACATAAATTTTTAAGGAGAAGGTTTGTTTTATTAATGTAATTAAGCAACGCGCAGATGAAAAAACGGGTCTGGCAACTAAAACTATTGGTGGGTCATCCTCAGTAAAGCAATTACGTGTGCACTACTAAGGATTGTGCGCAGGTCATTAAATCATATGGCTTAGCTCAGGAGCGGAGGCTCCAGGATGGGGTTGTGAGTCCGCCTAACTGGCGACTGCATTGTTAAAATTGCCAAAGGTGCAAATTTCTCAACTTATATGAAATCTTTTTGTAGATATTTTAATTATCAACTTAGCAGCGGTTCATCTTGCATAAATTAATTTTGTGCTTAGTAATATTAAAATTATCTGTGCAATGAGATATTAAAAAATTATAAATGTTATTTGTGCTTCGTGAATATGATCCTAAAGGGGAAACACAAGTGTGAGGGGTAAAAGAAATACGAATTTTCGCGAACTTTTTGCACATGTATTTAATTTAATGTTTAGGGATCGAATAGAGGAATATTTAGAGTATATGTTCGACAATATGTCCACACATTTTTATTAATAAATAATAATCCGAAATAATGTACATAACTTAATAAATGTTGTATATTTATAAGTAAAAATGTGTGAACACATAGTCGAATATATTCCGCTATCCGATCCTTAAACATTAAATTAGACCTGTGTAAAACAAATTTGCCTTTGTTTTGCCCGTCACAATTGTGTTCCCCCTTCATTGCACGAAATCATGTCGTAATGCATTCAATCCACCAATTCAGAGACTTCGAAGAAAGCATCAATAAAAAAACATTGATGAACTCTTGCATTCCATAGTAATGCAAAAAAGGATTAGCATACATGACCCCTTAGATTCTGTGGTCATGTGGAAAGACATGCACGTCTTTCCAATGACATCGCCGTGAGAAATTTCATCTATGTTGGAATGGGTATACATGCCCTTTTATTCATGACTTCTTCGATGCCGTCATGAGTAAATTTCCTGCTGGGAGTAATACACTACACACACGTATATGTTACATACATACACTTCCACACACACAAACCGCACGCATTCCACAATTAAAATGCGTTCTGTGCTAATAAATAAAACTCTTTCTGTTCGGGAATGTAATACATATATGACATATTATTTAATAAAATTAATCCTGAGATCTCGAGGTGTCAGCAGAATGCATACCAGGGTGGACCCAAGCCGTAGACGACAATAATTTAATTAATATATTTAATTTATTTTATACTATAAACAATACTACATAACTACAAACCACTCAATGAATCACTCACCTAAAAATTCTTTTTAAAAAAACCAACAAATATCCACAATCAGAACTGAAGTCACTCAACCTTTCCTCTTTAAAACCAAAACTTGGAATGAATTGTGGGCCAAACCAACCAAATTGTCCCTGACATGGAGCCTGTCGCCTATGGCTCCCGCACCTAATTCTACAAATAGCACAGCCCAACCCCTGAAATGGTGAACTGTGAAAATTCCCTAAGCTACCTGTTCTCGCTTCTTGGGTATGCAAGCAAAAGGGTAAGAGCACTACATACACACAATCTTTCCCTCAAAATGCGCTGCCACCAAGGCTTGAGCTGCGTGGCTCGCTGACGAAAAAGGAGGAACGACACAAAAATGCATCCTCATAAAATCGCTGTGCCTGAGGCAATCGAAAATGAGTAGCGACCCGAAGGAAATATTGGGCTGAAAAAAGGATGATCTCATCCGAGACACACACGACGAAATTTTTATTCAGAAATAACCCAATGGGAAATCGAGGCAGCGATTCTCAATGAAGGTATTAAGAAGTATATCCTAAGATCACTTATTGAAGGTATACATTCGATGCATTCCTTATTACTCAATGCCATGCCTTTGTTTTAGCATGTTGCGACCTGCGTCCTGAAAAGGGCCCTGACGCGGAAATTCTCATTCCAGTTGTGAATGCAGTATAGTGCGAGTTTAGTTTTGAATTTTTAGTGACAACGAATTAAGTAGTGTGTTCCTGCCTGAAACAAGTAAGCTGCAGATTCAGCACTATCGGAGGATAGTAAGCCCAGAACATTATGTTGTGTTGTTAATTTTACGAATTTGTGTTTCATGTTGAATTTTGAATTTTTGTTTAATTTTTTTTCTTTTTTCTTTATATCAAATAATAACAGTAATATTACTGAGAAGATCATTTTATTTTTTATATCTTCCTATAATAAAACAGGCAATTCAGTTATAAGCTGACATGTGACGGAAACTGAAATGGCAAACAGAATCCAGGCCCTATATTCTGAATCACTGAAAAAGGATCACTGAAAAAGGAGTTCAAGGGAATCGATTCCGAAGAGCTTCCTTGCCTTGCCTCCTAAAAGAATTCTGGGTAATCCAGTGGGAAGGAATATAAAAAGCTTTTGTTCTGCTTCGTTCCGCGGACATGCCTGTATTAAAATTATATAAGAGAGGATATGGCGGGTCAGGCATTCCTGCCTTCCAGAGAAGGCTTCGGCATACATAATTGGATGCTTCCATTTCCCATTGGGAATAGCAGAAAAACAATGGTTTGACAATATTTATGGGTGATATTTCTATAAACCATTGCTGTCCTGAAATCGCTTACATTTTTTACGAATTCTCCTATAATGTTTTTACAGTATATGCATTTGCGTTTCACTACTATTTCGCGCATGTGACTTAACATACATACATTAGATAGGCTAAAAATGGAGAAAAAAATTATTTCCCTTTGTTATGTGTGCGCATCCACAATATTGTTTGTTACACTATATTATATTATATGTAGCTTAAACCGCAAAATTAGAAAGTTATACTCTATAACTCCATATCTGGAACTCTTTTGAAGAGTTATACTTTTAATAGTTACGCTTTAATACGATACATACATACATATGTGACTACAGACCCATCAGCATTTTATACTATCTCTCAAAAGTTGTTGAAAAGCTCTTTCACAATCAACATTTCGATACCTGAATCGTCATAGGTACTTAACAAAGTGGCAATCGGGCTTTCGCCGTAATCGGTGTGTGAGACCGCCCTACTGAAAGTCACCTTGGATTTAAGGTTTGCTTTGGACAATAGAGAAGTAGCTTACTTGGTTCTACTTGATTTTTCCAAAGCCTTTGACTGTATTAACCACGACACTCTACTTAAAAGGTTAATAGAAACATTTGACTTATCTTCTCCTGCTGTCAAGCTCATGCATAGCTTTCTCTCTGGCAGAACTCAACAGGTTAAAAACGACTATAAATTTTCCTCTGTTGCCAGATTACCGGGTGGTGTTCCACAGGGTTCCATCGTGGGCCCGCTTCTTTTTGGACTCTATATAAATGATTTCCAATTCCATTCCAATATTCATCTCTATGCCGACGATTGACAGTTATATATTTGTGGTCCCCGCAATCAAGTTCACTTACTCGTTGAAAAGTTGAACAAGGACTTGAGTCTAATCTCTGATTGGTCAATTAATAATGCCTTAAACCTTAATCCGTCTAAGTCCTGTCACATCATTTTTTCCCGTGCCGAGTTTGACGAGGAACCTAATTTGCCACCTGTGTTCCTTAACGACTCAGGTTTGGATCGCATGGATAAGGTTCGTAATATGGGCGTTTTTCTTAATAGGAAGATGACCTGTTGCGATCTAGTCAATGCATCCTTATCTAAAATTTATGGCACTCTGAAAAGGCTGTGGACTACGGCATCACTGCTCCCGAGGGCTACTCGTCTTGGGCTAATTAAAGCCCTAATCATTCCGTTTTTTGTGTACGGTTTTGTGGTGTTTCCAACAAAATAAATGTTGCCTTCAATGATTGTGTCCGTTTTGTGTATGGCTTGCGACGTGGTGATCATATTTCGCCGTATTTATCCTCTGTTCTTGGTTGTCCGCTTCAAACTTATTTAAATGTCAAACCATTGTGCTTTCTCCACAAACTTTTTTATTCTCTCCGAGTACTTGTCCTCTACCATTGTTTTCCTTTGCTCCTCTATGATCCTTTCGCCCAGTTTTAATACCTTGGTGGGCGAGCGTACCTTTTCTGTCCAGGTTCCATTGTGGAATTCACTTCCGCATGATACAGCGACTGCGGCGTGGAGGCGTGTATTGGAGCATTATATTCGAGCGGGTTGATTATTGTGTTATTTACGGGTGGTGCGTGTCTGCTAGAGATTATCTGTAGCTTTTGTTTTGCTTTTATTTTGTAAAGTTACTTCATTGTTTTTCTCTCACTTCATATATTTGGTTTTTTTTAAAAATTAAACTAAAAAAAAGTTACTACTTTATTTTTAATAGTTAGCTATTCTTAATTTTGTGATTCTAATTTTTCCCACAATTATTTGTTTCCACTGCTTTAGGTACAGTTAAAAAGATGTTCTTTCTTGTTGTGCCATTTTTCAATAAAAATATCAATCTATATATCATAAATAAAGAAACAAAATTAAATAAACATGATTACTAATTCACGGAAAATATATTAATACGACAAAAAACGATTCCATCGATTTGCTCATAGTGCAATTAATTAATTGGCAAAAGAAGAATTCTCATCATCTGCAAACACTCTTGAGGAAATGGGTATGCGACGAATATATACAAAATCAATTATCTAGAATCGCAGATGCCAGCGGCGCGGCGATACAGTACTTCTCCGTCATAAATCATAATTGATAACCAGCTGTAATCCGCTTTGGCGTTTATTGGGGAATGCAACTTAAGTGAAACATATAAAAAGTCCATCGTCGTTCTAACCGCAGTCGTGGTCGGAGTGCCCATAATCGCGATAAAAAAAAAAATGAAATTAATTAACACTGTGCAAAATTATGCAACATAGCAATTCACTTGGAGCCCCGGCCGACGCGGTCTAGAACCCGTAGACGGTTCTCCATATTTGTCCGCCGCGACTGCTTCGATGAGTACCGCTTTCGCGCTTTCTGTGCCACCCGGTGTAAATAAACAAAGGAAGCAACACCTGGTGGCCGACTGGACTTCTTATCGTTGTTCAACTGTCCAGCCGCTCCGCTCATTAGGGACGTTGTATGCGCCAATGTTAATGCTGCTTACATTTTTCGCCTTTTTTTAATTAAACTGCAATTATGATAATGAACTCGATTATATTGTTTGATCGGATGACTGGAGTGGAACACCGCAATGAGCGAAAGGTTGTTTGCTGTGGCTATTACTACTGCTGGAGCTTGTGGCGACGCACTGGCGCCGAGCGACGATGTCTGCGGGCACAGTTCCTCTGTGCGATTATCCATAGCCTTGTCACTATGAGTCTATGAATGGCAAAGTGACACTTTAATAGCAAACAGATTTGGGTGCTGTGCTGACATTAAGATACAACACAAACAAGCGCAATTAAGTCTAGCTACTCATATGCTTGAAATGCTCTTAAATTTTGTTTTGATTTTGTGATTTTTTTTCTATTCCTTTACACCATAGTCGGATAGGATCAGTTTAGTTTATTTTACAGCCTCTGTTGTTTATTTTTTTCCAAAAGCAAATTTAGTTCTACTTAATTATCTTATTTTAAATTTAGTTTAAACTCGAGTCTGGCTACTATTGCGGTTTGTACTGTATGCGATTTCTATGAATGTCTGCTTTATTTGATTGCCTCCCAATAACTGGGGATCATGAAAATGTTGCGTTTAGACAAATTTCTTCATTTGATTACTGTGATATTTTAATTTTTACTTCCGTGTATTTTAGTTTGAATCTGTGATATTATTACGTTTTTTTTACATTTTTTTTTACTTCTGTGATATGTGCGCACATTTTATTTTGACTATGTGATATGTTTTTGCTATTCTTTTAACTTCGGTGACTGTTATATAGTTTTCTCTTTAGTAAACATGATCCCTAACGTATTATTGAAAACACAATGCAAGCAAAATACGGGTCTTAGCTTTTGCCACATTAATGTGCGGAGTTTGCTTTCATGTTTAGAGGAATTCAAATTTACTTTTGCTGGATCAAATGTGGATGTAGTATTTTTTAGTGAGGCATGGTTGGATCGGCATATAAGCCGACGACTTGATTTGATTACCAGACTATAACCTCTTTCGAAATGACCGCTGTGGCCGTCGGGGCGGCGGTGTGGCAGTTTATACACGGACGCACCTTGACGTGCAGCGGGTAGCTCTCTCTAATGGTTGTGAATCTGAGTACATACTTTTGCAGCTGCAATGCGGTACTATAAGTTATCTGATAGGAGCTGTCTACAATCCTCCAAGAAATTCCCCGAAAGACTTTACTAATGCTCTTGCATTGATATCACACTCTTTCGACAATTGCATAATCGGAGGAGAATTCAACATAAACCTCATTAATGAAACTCATAAAGTACAAGAATTTATGCGTGATATCTGCGCTGTAGGTTTACATGTTCATAAAACATACAAACTCCCTTTTCAGTGGATCAACGGCCTCACTGCTAGATTATTTCATTGTCGACAGTCTTTGCTAAAATCACCTTTGTGAACCAAATTAGTTTTCCGTCATCGGACCATGACTCGATATTTATGAAATATGAATTACCACCATCCGACAATTCCACTACTGATCTCTTTTATCGTGATTTTAAGCATGTTAATCAAGATCTTCTCCTAACTGATTGCAACGCTCTTCACTGGGAAGATATATATTATAGTACGGACGTAAACGGTAAACTTCAAATTTTTAATGGTGATATATTATGCCTATTTGATCGACATTTATCACTCAAGAAACTTGCCAAAACCCCAAAAAGCCTGTCTGACTAAGCCAACGTATTTTGGATATGATGACAGTAAGAGATATATTACATAGGCGGTGGAAGAGGAATCGAACTAAATAAAATCGATTAAATTTTGTTCAACAGCGTAATCTCGTGAATGCAGCTGTACTCAATGCCAAAAATGAGCATTATGATTTTCTACTGAGCTCCACAAACTCGAGGCAGCTATGGATTCAATTATGTAGAAATACTTACTCGAGGTGTTTAGGCGTAATTAATGTTAATCTATTTAAAAAAGATATGAAAACTTGTTCAACACAAATCGCGCAGAGAATTTCCTATCCCTTTATGTAGCACTAAATTGCTGCCGGTGCCGACAGGAAAGAGTAAAAATGTATATAAGCTAAGAAGACTAGAATTATTAAGGACTTTGTTGCCAAGGAGAATAGAATTAAGGACAAACTGAACTGCACGGCTTTTGTATAGGGAGTCTAACATCTATACCCTTTGACCGATTGACTTCATATTCACATCATATTTTAGTTAGATTGGGAGAATGGTTTGTAGTTAGGTTCTGTTAGGTTACTGTGGCTGCCCAAGGACACAGGTAGACCATATTAGGCCTATTGTGTTACCACAGAGGGAAGATTTACTGTTAACCCAAGTTAAACCATTCAGTGTCCTTGACCAACCGTATGAGGGCATGTATGTCAGCGGAACCCAGTTTGGTCAGGACTTTAAGTGGGTAGTACCCAAGTTCCGAGCTCTGCGTACATATAGCGAGGGCCGGACAGTGACAGAGGACGTTTGGAGGAGATTCTGCAGTAATCCTGCGAAAGAACTCCGAGTCTTCTGGTATGACTATGAGGTAGTGGCCTGCGATAACAGCCACAGGCATGCTCATAGAGTCACGGCCGAGAGCCAGGAGCTTATTGGATCTGGACTGGTTGACGGTTGACCAGATTTGCCTTATTATGAGGCAAGTGCCATGCCATGTGTTATTTGCAGCTCTTAAGGCTGATTTCTAAATGACCAGCTTGCAGCTTTCCAGCGATGCGCCGCCGCCGCCCGGGCTGAACAGTAATGTCAGATTCTGGGAGAGTCCGATTCCAGACTGTATTGCTCCGCAGCGCCATTTATTGATGAACGGCAGTCTTGGACGGTTCTTAAATTAGTATATATGTTACACTGATAAGAGTTTTTATTGTTGCGTGGCTATATCGTGGTTTTTAGCCAGGTCGCGATTTTCCTCACAGCCATTACAGTTCTTTGACGGCCATTACCTCCGCTGTGTTTATAGTTAGGTGTGGGCCCGATAGGTGTTGCCGCAATCTAACTTCTATACCACTTGACTGATTGACTTCATAATCACATCATATCTTAGTCAGATTTCAAGAATGGTTTACAGTTAGGATTTAGGGTTTAAAGACATTTTTAAGAGAGTTTTTTTTCCTTTATACACGCGCCATTTAAAGATCCGCATATTGGCGCCTAACAACTTTGCAAAAATTGGAGTGGGGGGGGAGGGGGTGAAGTAAATAGTGTTTATTCAGCTACCTACCTACTTATGAAATTTTAAGAATTGCACCAATTTTTGTAGAATAAAATATTGTATCAATTGTGATTACGTGATATAAAAGCTTGTTGCGATGTAGTATATTGAGTTTTCATCCCACATTACAACAAGCTTTTATATAAAGTAATCGCAATTGGTACAAACATTTATTTCAATAAAATAGGTTGGCATACTTGTAAATTAAACCTTTTTTTTTCATCAAAAAGATGAAATCAAAACCTTCGGGTTATATAATTAAAAATATTGCTTTCTGATGCGAGTCAAATCAATTCAGGTGTCGGTCACGTCAACTAGACCATGCCAAGTTGTGGCATTAAATATCAAATAATTGCCATAAATAAAATATATGCGAGGACACAGAAAATTCATACAAAAAATGATATAGTGCTTCCTTGCTGGGTAAAAAATTTACGCCTATTCCTTTTCGCTCATTAAAATGGAAAACTTGCCGTTAACCCTCCAGCAGAGTCATGAAGCAGACTCTCCACTTCTAGAAGATTTTTATATGGAAATTTCTTGCCGCCCCTTGACACGATGGCGCTGCGCACAGTCAGCATCTTCAGCACTGTCCCCTGGTCATTAATTGTACCGCAGCACTTCTGGGCAATGAGGAGAAGGTAATCGCAGTAGCTGCACTTCTTAACACCTTGCCATCATTTATTTTCCCAGAGCTGGCTCGTGTGGGATACCTCTGGCGCGTACGAGTCCATAACTTTTGTCCTGGCACGCCTATTTCTTTCTTTACTTATCGCGCTGTACTGCACTTAGCCATCTCATGTCTCTCGGCCATGGGCGCAGTTCCGATCCTCTTCTTGCCATCGCGTCGTCGTTTTGATTAACTCGAGGCTAATCCGAAGGGGCCCTCCTACTGTTGAGCCCGGGACTAATTTAATTTGTAAACCTAAATAAATTTGTCATCTTTGGTGGTATGATGCATAAGTTGTTGAGTACTGCTTGTACGTGTGCAGTTTGAATTTGTTTTTGGTGCTAAAAATGGCATGCCAGTAAAACAACCATATTTTATAATTAATGCCAGTTTTGCTGCGCCGTCCGTGCGTAGTTTGTGGTGTCACCTCACCGAAAGGCAACGCGATTTTATTTTTAATCACTTTGCACTTAAAAGAACATGCATAAGTATGTTTGCCTCAATGATGGAAATGGTTAAATGGTTGCTTTTCTGAACTGCTAAAACCCAATTTAAGAATATCCATTACCCGGCCTTGACCAGAGTTTTCTGTCCTTGTTAATAAAAACTGTTGTACAACGAATGAATTTGTTTCATGTACGGAGACAGTTTTTTCATTTCCGGGGTAACAAAAGTTTTCTTAATTGTGCTACTCTACCTTCCAGTGAAAGTTCCGAAATCGGTTAGACCGTTCTCGAGATTAGCCCGGCCAAACATATATCAGCTTAAAAAAGGTAATTATTTCGACAGACCCTAAGAAAAGAAAAAGAAAGAAAACCCAAAAACTTCTAACATATATCTTCATCTTCAACCGAGGAGAATTTTTAATCGCCATATTGATTCCAAATATCCAAATTTTTATAGTAGATTAGCGATCAGCGCCCCCGAAAACCCACTAGTGTTGATTTTCATAGCAATTCTTCGAAGTTTAACTTTTCCGGCCATTTTGAATTGGATTCTGTAAACCGAAAGATTTCTTGATATTATATTTCATTAAAATTGCTGAAAATTGAAAATCTTCTGTCGGCGTATTGGATCCGTCATATTAAATTTGCAAATTTTGATGACAGATTCAAAATCAGCGACCTTGAAAACCTCCTAGTGCTGATTATTATAGCAATTCCTTGAAATTTAACTTTTCCGGTAGCCATCTTGGAACTGCTGTTTTATAACCTTACACTTTACTACAGAGTAGCTTATGTTTTAGTCCCGGATATGAACTACATACATTGCATCCAAATGCATGCAGTCGCTAAAACGTGATTAGTAACAAACATCCAAACTTTCTATTATATAATACTAGTAAGACTTGTGCCGAGACATTTTGCGATCCTTATCTAATAGGCGGTAGGGGAAACCGATGTAAGATGCACATATTTATTAGCCCAGGCAAAATATGTATAATAAGGTTCGATCGTCGGGCAAAATCCTGATGAAAATTTTCCTTCGTCATTTTGTTTATATGGCCAATAGAAATATTCTCTCAAAAGTCCTAAGCGAAATCGTCTCGGCGTTCACATACGCGAAGGTCAAAGTTCGCGAAGGGAGGGGCTCGTCTCATTCCTTTTCGAGTTAAAGGAATTTAAAAAATTCGGGATGCGCATTATTATTTTAGTTTTATCTTCTGATAAAATCGCTCATTGGCAGCGATCCTGATTTTTATCTTTTTACTATTGCTCAGTTTTTAGAATAAGAGCCATTAGGTGCTAACTCGAAAAAATTCGCGTGACATTAGCTTTTCTTAACATTTTTTAAATTTGTATATTTATGGTGTGCTTTATTTTTTTCGCTTTTATTTTGATTTTAATTTACTTCGATTTGGACTATTATCATTTTGATTTCTTCATTTTTGGTTCCGTGCTGACCAAATCTTTTCACCCACATGTAGTATATTTATTTTCTTCTTCTTTTGATTTTCATATTATGTTCCATTCAACCACCTTTTTCTTTGGTGTTGCATGTTGTATTTTTGCTGAGTTACACTTATTATTATGTGAATTGAATTATTTGTAAATTTTGTCTTTTTTTATTTAGTTTTGTTTGTAAATAAAATAAATTTTAATCTGGCATGTTGGATCCCTCATTTTGAATTTTTAAAATTAGATAACATATTTGAAATTAGCGGCTTTATAATACCTCCACATATCTACACAGTTTTACGAAAATCGAAATAAGTTTAGTAAACTTTGTTTGCCATAGTGGGTTCGACATCAATAAATAAATGAGAAATCCGCGGTCCTGTAAATTGATAGCCCAATTGAAATCAACGGCCTCAAAACCCTCAGATACCCACATATATAGTTTTATGGAAAGCAACGTAATTTAGCATAGGTGCGGGTACCCACATACATACCTACGCCTACGGAAAAAATAAGGAACCTCATTTTCTTGAAGTCTGTTAAAAATTAAAAATGCACACTAAAGTGTGTTTCAACCAAATGAAACTTATTAGGCCTAGTAAGGGTTTTGAAGCAAATGAATTTTCCCTTCACCTAGATTACTAGAATATTAAGATTACAGATTGTAAACAACTAAGATTCTAATCTCTGTACACATTTATGAATTCACGTTACTCATTGCATATTACTTTAATAAATTCTTCCTATTTATATGTTTATATTAGTCAAATTAACTTATTGATTAGGCTATTTGAACGGCACATTTGTTTAATGCCTTCAGTTCATCGAAAAACAATAATTTGACGAATCGGTAATTTTTAATGAAGTTGACGCTGCTCTACATATCCAATTCATTTCTAAGGACACGTAAACAATTTTAAATTTCAATCAGTTTTAGTCCAAATGACACCATTGTGCGACGGCGCTCAGGAGAAAAATGTATCTACAAATATTTTTTAAGTAGGTAACAAGGTGTAAGGTAAACTGCAAGTAAGCCATCATGAACAAAAAAAAGAAATTTTCTGCAGTCACACAGAGTGAAAGTGTCTCTGGAGTAGGTGCAGAACTTACCCGATTTCTGGACAATTTATCAAAAACCACTTCGTTGAGATATTGTACGGCGTAAGAGAAACCAACTGCTGTCCATCACCCCATAAACAATCCTGGCTTAAGATTTCCATCAGACGCTGCCGTCTTGAGACAATACCCAGACGATATTTTGTTGTTCGCTTATTTGTCAGGAATTTCGTTAATGGTAAAATTTTATTTCAGAGTTGAGCCTTAAGCAAGCAGCGTAGTCCCGTTTCTGGCGTACCTATACCTGACTTGCGGAGAAAGTTTGGTAAAACAAAGTTAAAGTGCTATTAGTAAACAAAGTTTTGCTCACATGCTATTCGCACTTACAACCACAGCATTCCAACCTCAACCTCACTGGTTGCCTTCTAGTGCTTGAGACATTTTAGACATGCAGCTGACTGTACTCGGCGTTTCTAGCGAGCCGTCTGACGGAAGGTGTCACATAAATTTATTGCGGCGGTTATAATGAAAATTTTGAATTACAAATTTTCCGCTTTCGACAAGTTATCCTCCTAAACCCGATTTGGGAAGCCATGTACTTTATGTAGCTACTCGGCTTGCAGTAGTGTAAGGTGTTTTGATTTACTCTGGTGCATAGAGCACTGTAAACACGCACTGCCTCATTTGGCAGTTTGATGAATTTAAAACTTTATAACTCATTTTTTCCGTCTACCGGAATAATTCATGTCGCGACGACTTTTCTGACGAAATTGCTTTTTGATGAAGCCGTTCTGGAATCGTGCAAATCTTGCCTTACTGCATTCAGTAAACTTCTTCAATATTTTTTTTCCTTCATTTCAAAATTCGTAGAAATCAAGTTGCAGGAATTTACGACTTAATTATCCGTCAAATTAAGGCATTTCTTGCTTCCACGAATTCCATTAATTGATTTTTGATGATAATTTAAGATTTTATCAGCAATTAGATTGCTGGGAACTTATGAACAGTTTATGTCGGCTTTATGGCTAGTAACCGGTTGCTGTTTATTTGAAATGATTAGGAACGCCTACGGCTAAAAACCACTGTAAACTTTAGTGATTTGTTGATAAATTTCTGCAGTGTTTTAGTTCTGCAATAAATTGCTTTATTGCATATAATTTGTGTAACAAGTATTTAGATTCTCTTTTGGTTAATAAGTTTGCACTCGATTTTACTTCACGTACGACTGTGAAGCGTTATTTTTATTATGTTAATATTATACGATACCGTAATTATACTTACGAACATATACAAATGGCTGCAACAACCAGAGGATATAAAGCCTTCTACAGACGCTATCATTTGTCGGGACAACCAGTCAATAAAACTGATAAATTGTAACGTCCGTAGGCTTGCCCCATTTTTTTACTGCTACCGGCCCAGCCTATAAATTGTAACGTGTGTGGAAATGTTGGGCAACCAACGTACACTGAGGAAACAATTAAAAAGATTCATTTTTAATAAAAAAAAATCATATTGATTTGACACCAAAATGAATTCAATTTGTTTTAAAAATAAATCTGTTTGATATTATCCTCTCATTGAAAATTTTAAATTCCAAAATGACCATTGATTAACAAATCATTCATATTTGATTCTTATTGCCTTCTTTTCTTATGTAAAGTATTTGTGTGGTGCCCGATGGGATACCAGCTCGGGTCGCCTGGGCTTCTAGTCAGAACGCTCTGCTGCTATTCCATTAGACGCTTCATATCTGCTTCACTTATAATTTGAGTCTTTAGAAAGGTAAACAATCTAAATCATGTGAGATTCGAACTCGGGTCCTCTGGAACATATGGCCACCGCTCTAGCCATTGATATACAGATAGCCGGGTTTGATTTCAAAGAGAGAAATTTCTCTGAGTGGACGTCTTACATTCTACTGTTTGTGAAGACCTGAAACAGAATCGTGTTTGATGCAAACTTACTTATGTTTTTGAATATAAATCTTATTAAGCAAAGGTATTTCACAGATTGCAAATATGAAACAAACAAATGTGGCAAAAGAAAGTATTTCGGAAAAGAGGAAGGAAAGTTTTCCTTATTTGGTTTCTGTTTGGCTTCTGAACAATCAGGAAGTCTGAACAATCCGGAAGTCTGAACAATTTAGACATCTTTTTAAAATCGAAAAACACGAATAACTTCTGAACCCCGCGACGTTGATTGAAATTTTTTTTGCCAAGATAATTTTTTGTCGTCAATCGAACCCTGTTATCGATAATGTTTGAACAAGTCTTTGATTATCCATGAGAACTAAAACACGAATATTAACGGTTTTTTCCCTCAACTTCACGTAATAAGTTTTTGCTAATAAATTTTTTTTTTCTTCTATCAACACGATTGATTGACAAAAAAAAGGGAATTTTCATAATAAAAGTCCCTTGAGTTTAATAATTAGAAGTAACACCTTTCTGTTTGATCAGCAGTGTGTGTATATACATAATTACATATATTTAGTCCGCCTCAAGGCACATTTGATTACTTCATAATTTTGCATGATTTCAGCACAAAAGGTGCAAATAAAAAATAAATAAATAAAAATAAAATTTCATGGAATAACACTGGCAGTAATTATACGCCTGATCTTGAACTCTTAAAAACTAATAGATCGTGTCAGCCTTTCCCATATTTTCCGTTATTGAAGGATTTTGGACTGTTTGGTGTTTGCAGATCGGCATGGGGAGTGTCATCACTCCTCTCCTCACCCTGAAAACTATGGACTCGAAACTAATATCGGTCGTTTTCGGTTAATTTTAAATGTCACTCCCATCCACCCTCGTCCTTAGTGCTGCTTTGGGTGTCTTACTACCACAGAATTTTTTTTCCTTGTAATTGCTGAATCACTTCTGGTTTGGAGAAAACATTTTTCAGCCAAATAATTCATTTCGAAGTAAAGAACAATTTTTGTGTTTTATAAGAAAAACATTTAAAAACTGGAAATGATTTGTTCAACCCCATTTATTAAGTTAAAAAGTTAAATGGAAATATCTGAAATAAATTTAGCAAGTGTATCATAATGCTAATTTTGATCACGAGTTATACAACATTGTAAATTTTAGTATTTCGAAAAAATATCAGATTAACTCTTATTAAATTTCAAATTCCAGCATATAGAAGTGTCACTAGTCATTTGCTTATTTTTGCAGTATTTTCAATATCAGATATCGAATCTACTATCGAAATAGAAACTAAAGATGCCTGATCCAATATGGCACATCGTAATTTTCAACTTCTAAGGACTTCGATGATATAAAAGGGTTTTTGTGGTCACTAATTTTAATTCGCTTTCAAAATTTCACCCTGGTAATACTTCTGCTCTCACGAGAAAAGGGAAAACTCACTCCATGCATGAATTCATATAAAAATTTAAAAAGTTTCATTCTTTTTTCAACACTCTTAATTAACAAGTATGAAATGGCCCGTATTGAAGATTTGAGATCAAGAACCCCGAATACATAGAGATACCTCTTTCACAGCAATCCTTTGGAGTTAAGAATTTTCGGTCGCCATATTGGATCCGTCATTTTTATGAATAATTGAAATATCTCGGTAATTAATGGACGTGGTTTATTGTGAATTTATGCGTTCAATGGATGCGCCTTGGAGAGTAGTATAATGAAATAAATATATGAAGATTTAATCATTAATAGTTTTGTATTAAAAAGGATAAAAAATTGGCGAATTTTGAGTAAAAAATCGTAAAAAGTAGTTTCTTTTTATTACGGGTTCGAACTCACATCTCTTCACACCAGAGTCCAGTCTCCTACCCATTCGGCTATCTATCTATTTCGGAGCCAGCAGAAATTTAACGCTACATAAACACATAAAGTCTTAACAATAAAATGGATTTTTTTTTTTAAATCGATTAACATGAACGTCTAAACACCAAGACGTAATTAATTGAATTTTTTTTTGCTGAAGATAATTTTTTCTCTGCAATCGAACTCTATCATTGATTTGTTGGAACAAGTCTTTGTTTATTTATAAGAAACTAAAATGCGTCAACATAACGGTTTTTTCTTGGTACTTTCGGTAATGACGCTTTTGCTAAGTGCATTTTATTTTAAATTAACACGGTGCTCGGGCGGGTTTGCCTTGATAAACATGCTAAAAAGTTTAAAACGATTGGCCAAACAGATTTTGAAATATGTGTTCCGAAAGACGACCACTAATTCCATATACAGTGAAGGACAAAACTGTTCACACTTATATTGAAAAGTAATATAGTATTCTGTAAGTCGTATATTTTTTGTCGGTAGGTAATGTCTCTCATTAGTAGCACAAACAGCTCGGTAGGTTATTTTCTCACATTCGCATTACATTTAAAAGGTTTTGAAGATATTTATCGAAACAGGTGCTGTGAACAGTTTTGACTCAGTATTAGAACACAGTTAATCGGTAGATAATATTAATAATTTATTAATATGCGTAATAGGTTGTAGTGTTCTTTTGTGTGCAATTAAATCACTAAAATGGTAAAGAAGCTAATGTCGTCTATTACGGCCGAAATTGCAAAAGGAATTGCAAATGGCGTGTCATACAGGACAATTGCGGCGAAATTTCGTGTTCACAGATGAAAAAAAAATTAATCGGTTGGGATCAGATGGTCGCATTTGGACTTCGGTTGCTCCAAAACTAGGGTTACAAGATCGAAATAACAATACAATAACAATTAATAGCAAACGCTGAAATTTGGTGGAGGTTCGGTCAGGATATAGGGATGTTTCTATGGAGGAAAGTTGGGAAAATGTCGAAAAATTGACAGCATAATGCGAGCCACAGATTAGATATCCATATTAGCAGATAGCCTCTTGCCAAGCATTGAACAATTCGGTTGTGAACCAACAGATTTAACATTCATGCAGGATAATGATCCGAAACATATAACCAAAATCACGCTAAAATGGCTCTCCGACAATAATATTTCTCTTCTCAAACGGTCTCCGAATTCCCGAAGACCTTAACCCCTTAGAGCACCTATGAGGTTACATAAAAAGGAAGTTAATTCTCCTTAAGCCTACTCCAGCGAATAACGAAGACCTCTGGCAAGCTGTCCAGAAAATATTGGACGAAGTGGACAAAAACTATTTACTAAAATTAGTTGAGAGTATGCCCAAACGTATAGCTGCGGTGCTAAAAGCAAAAGGAGGTCATACAAAATATTAATTAATTTAAACAAATTAATTGAAATAAATAAATGAATAAAAAATTGACTTCACTTTTAATAAATATTCACCTACGTCAAAAGTGTTCATTGAGCATTAAGCATTCTGTTTCCATTAACCTGTTTTTTTCTTTCACTGTGAAAAATGTTATATTATCCCGTAATATATTTAATATAAAACTTGCTCCTTATTTTCTTTTACGTAGCATTAGTTAGAAAATAATATTCACCGATATTAATGTAATGTGAACAGTTTTGTCCCTCACTGTAAATGCAAAACGGCCAAGATTCCCTTAAAACAAGGAAAAACACACTTATCTTCAAGTCTGCTCTGGCGTGCGCATGAAACAAGAACGGACAGATTTCATATAAAGCAATAATGATGAGCTTAAATAACTGCACAGAAAATTCATTACGGAGTTTCGTACTTGAAGTATGAACAAACAAATTTAATACAATTAATGAATATATTTCCTTCACATTAGGAAGTTTAAGTGTATAGTTGATGGTTTTTATAAAAATGAGCAGAATAATGTCGTACTAACATATTTGTAAAGCAAAGAGCCGATCTGCCAGTCATCGTGTATGCTCAACTTTGGAAGGTTTAAAAATAAAAAAAATGGTCTATGATAATAGTACATTCTTAAATCAAGATTGTCATTCTACATTTATTACACCAATTTTTCAATCAATACTCTCACCTCACCTCACCTCAAAATTATTGGTGAAAGTTTTTATTATAAGAACGTTTTAGATTAATATTGCTCTGTTTTTCTCTCAGTGCACTAATAAAATTACCCGAATTATATGTAATTACTTCTATCGTCAAAACTTGAGGATGGCGCACTACTCGGCAATAAAGACACACACCCGTGGGGTGCGCAGTATTGTATGTACATACTTACGATACCAACATACATTTTCAACAGGAAACCAGGAAGCTCGCACCCAAAATATGTATTTTAGAACTAGGTCAACATATTTTATTATCGAAATTGCACAACTTACATATTGCACCCGCGGAGGAAACTGAATGGAGTGAAGATTGCTCATACCGCCCTTCCAAGCAATTTATTTCCGAAGACCCCGAAAGGAGTGAAGTGCTGATGATTTACGGCGCCCAATAATTTCAAAATCAACTCGGGCTCTGGGCAGCGCATGTACAAGTTCGCAGTATCTCGCTGAAAGGAATGAATCAAACAGAAATTTATGGTGGCTTGGTAGAGAATAGCCGGACTAGGTTCATAAATTCTCATGAATTACACTGACAATACATTCCTTAGTGCTCCTTCGGTATATGCAAACATCTTGCGAATGTTACCAGAGGAAATTTCGCTGGTAGAAAATTTCATTGCTCTTTCCAAAAGTGCTAAATTGAACCACAAAACCATACAAATGTTGCAAAGATTTGCGACAAATGTTCAACTCTATTTATATATACATGAATTTCGGACCGGTTGTTGCCGGCTTTTTTTCTCCTTTTTGTTCTTTGTTATATATGGCTTGTCACATGTAACACATTGTCTGCCCCCATAACTATTTTTCAATGCAATTTTCAACAACCTATGGGACTTTTACTCAAGAGCTGTATGACTTTGGCGCGAAATTAATTTCAGCCGGATTGATTCACAATACAATGGGCTTAAATAATCACAATCGATTAATAGTTGGCCTATAGAAGCTTATTATTTTATTACCATGTCTAGCGGCAAATAACTCTGATTGATCAATTAACTGACGTATTTACATGAGATTTACTTTGAGCTGCGTCCTCCAAAAAACTGCTTTATGTATTATATAAATCACGAAGCCATTTGCACGTTAATTGGGCTAATTGTGCACAGCAAGCTTGCATGAGGGAAAAGGATGTTAATTTTTTTTTTTTAGTAAATTATTAACTGCAGATAATTACGTACTGTAAGATGAAGTGAACTATACAGGGTGTTTCGTATAACGCATCTGGAAATGAGACGGGTTGTAGATCTCACCTAGTCAAACAAAAATTTGTAATGAAGGGGGCGAACGGGGGCATGTCAACCGGTTTAGAGTTACTGGGTGATTAATAAATTCGAGATGCACATTTATTATTTGATTTTTATCTTTTAATCTATTTAACACAGCGACATCAAACTGTTGGGTTCCTTGTTGATTGATTTGTAAACACAGTCGATTTTATATAATATATTTCAAAACTTTATGCTTACTAAAACTAAAATCAACATTCGTTCATGTTCACAACTATGCTCTAACTAAAACTCTAACTTGCACTGCTAAGTTTATTTATACCTATCTGAACGGTAAGGGAAAGAGTCCTCAAGGTGTTGGGAAAATCCAAGTATGGGACAAGCTTATGAGGGTACTTTGGAGGGTAGGGAAACATTTCAGGAATTTGAATTTCCGACATTATATATTTTCCTAAAATGTAGCACACACATATCATCGTGAAATCTTGAGTTTAATGATTTTCGCGTTTGTGAGAAGGTGTGCAACACAACTCGCATCAAACAACTATTATCTTGATGTGCTTTCCAAAAATGCCACCAATATTGATCCACTACAAGTACAGTCACCTATAAAAATGAAAAATGCTCCGAAATTAATGTAATGAATATATCAATTTTTCCTTAAATTACTTAATTTCGCAAGTAACTGTATCTGCAGTGGTAGAGGTAGATCAACATTTTTGGCAGTTTTGGAAAGCATAAGTTGGTTATCGTGATTTGAGAACAAAAGATAAAAAAAATCAAGATATGGATACCAAAATTATGAATCACACTGTAACTCTCAAACGGTTGAGGTCTGCCACACAATTGTTTGTTTGTCAAGGTGAGAAGTGTATATAACCGCATTCAATTTTGCAGACGATTGAAGGTTTGAGGCGGTTTTTCTCGTGAAAGACTGAGAAGTACGTGCTACTATTTTGTGGTATGGACATGTTCATAGAGTAGTATTACCAAACGCAAGTTGACATCCCCAAAGCCGTGCCGTCGTCGCACAGTGGGGCAGAATCCCGATTTCGTGGCCAAAAATCCCAAATTACCTATATGGGGGTTTTCGAGGTCGCTGATGACGAATCTGAAGTCAGATTTTCAAAATTCAAAATAGCGGCTCCAATCTGGCGGCCAAAAAATTCGAATTTCTATTAATTTGACTGAACCTGGTTACTCGGGGAGTTTTTGGGATCGCTGATCACGAATCTGAGGCCAGATTTTGAAAATTCAAAATGGCGGATCCAATATGGCGGACTAAACTGTTCATACGTTGAAAATATGAAGTGAAATCTCATGTAATTTGGTTTTCGAGGTTATTGCTTACGATTCAGGAATTAAATTAGAGCAAAAACATCGTAAAAGTATTGTAAAATTGATATGATAAATTCATTAGTGTACATACATATAAATTTTCCACGAAAATTCTGCTCTTGAAACTTTAAGGGGACCTATATGGCTTAAATGGGGTTTTGCGGAGTCAAAAGATTTTTTTTTTTCAAGAAAAAAACCACATAAAATCTAGAAAATGAGGAAATTAGTTTATTACTGAATACTTTAAGATTGTTTATGGCCTATAAAAATCGCAAAAATACCCATGGGCTCTTATGGGTTGAGCGTCTCTTGCAATGGTGGAATTTCACCGTTGCCGTAGCTTTTTTCCAGAACCCCTGATCTGAAACACATAAACAAGACATTTTCTGTTAGATAATACTTGACTGCACAGAATGAATTAATTAGTTTTGCTTTCCTGCAATTAGTTTTGATTTTGTGTAGTTTAGAGTTTAATTTTTGAAATTTGTTATGACTTACTGAACTAATAAATATTTTAAAAAATAATTATAATTTAAATATTCAAATATTTTTTAATTCATTCCATGACCAGATGTATAAAAAATCAGCCCACCAAATTTCAAACAATTTGAGCTAACGGTTTTTGAAATTTTCTACGGCAACGGTCAAAACACAGAATTCCGAGCAAAATCGAATTAAAGTTTGACTTTACAGAAGAAACACAAAGTTTATCAACGAAAATGCTACCTAGAAACGCACTGATTAAGGTTCGTTTACACAACAAACACAACAGAGAATCACAGGGAACGTAGTTGCTCTGCTGTGAACCAAAAATAGCGTGGATTTAGCGCGTCGATTAGACTACCGTTATAACAGAGTATTTTAAGTACTTTTTTTTAACGACAAATCTAAAAGAAAAAAAAAACCATAACTTCGTTATTTTCTTACGGATTTGAGTTTAGTTTGCAGCGTTTTACTAGGAAATAGTTGAACAAAAATAAAAGCCAATAAAAAAAAAATCGAAAATTAAGCCATATAGGTCCCCTTAAACGCATTTTTCTCGAAACATCATTTTCTAAAACTCTCATGGGCCTAAACAAAAAACTCTTCAACCGATTGCTTTGAAATTTATATATGTTCTTCTACTCATTAATAGTTATCGTCCGTACCAAAATTGCTTATTTTCGAAAATATTTTCTTATTTTTTTAAACGATTTTTAACAAAAAAAACAAGATTTTCTTAACTTTTTTTTCTACAGTCCGCCATTTTTTTTTCTATGAAATTGATTAATTTTGGTAGGGACGATAGCGACAGACCTACTGAACAATATTCCATGAGTTTTTTTTCGATTACCTAAAAGGACGTAAAATTTATGCGTTCACATGAGAATACCCCCTTAATATCGCGCCACGCGTTTTTCCATAAAAATTAGTCTCACTACTCAAGGTGCAGTCCGCTGCAGCCAGTTTTTTAATATGTTGTATTTAACACTGTACACTATCAGTTCCTTATCGAAACAAGATCGAGACTCGCGAAGACATTTTTAAAACTCCATTAGAAAATCGATTTTATATAAATATAAAAAAAAATATACTATTATATATTCTTGTCGCGAGATTTAAATATCACAAACATAAAATGAGCAATAATTGTGCATAACCATATATTCTACAGACCTCCAGAAAATGAATCCATTTGCCGAATTCGAATTGAACTAGTTTCTCTCAGTTTCGCAGCACTTCAAACAGGTAAGAATTTTTCCACGCGTACACTTGTTTCGTGTGTACTCAACGGAGGCTGAATGTCCACTGATGTCGAGGCGACCCTAGAGCAGGTATTTACCCACCCGGTCTGGAATTATGTTCTAGGACAATCCATAAACAAGATCTGAACGTATATAGACGAATATACACAACTCAAACATTTGATTTTTGGCCAGCTTTTTGGGATTCTGCCCCACTGTGCGTCGGCTTGTAAGACCTCAAAATATTTTAAGATCAAGCGAAGCAAGCGTTTTCGGGACTAAAGTATGTGCATATATTAGGAGAATACAGATGGTCGGTTTTAAGAGAAACTGATCCAGAAAGTTACAAATAGGAAGTAAAAGAAAATTATTACGTGCCAATTTTCCAAAGAACGTTTTTTGAGCCCACCAAAAAAATTTTGAGTGCGGTATGACACTTTTAAACACCACTAGAAAGGTTGAAAATCAAGTTAAACTCCGCGAATTTTATTGTTTACGTAATATTTATTTAAATTTTTTTAAAAAACTGTTTGCAAAATTAACTTAAACATTTGTAAAAAATACGAATTGATCGCATATGACAAAATTATCAATACAATTCACAATTTTTACAAATTAAATAACCTCCTTTTATGTTGACATACTTACAATCGCCTTCTTACCAAATTCAGGACCGAAAAACTAATTTATTTATTTATTTTATACTCACTCCACTACCAATTTCTAAAGGAAAAAATTGTCACATCATAGCCGATAAAACTTTCCCACCTTGGATAAATTATACCACTTCCTTTCAACATGTTTTGGGAATTTTTTTCACAAAATTATAAGGAATAATTATAAAAATAATGCAACGCATACCCACCTATATTCACCCATGCTTATCGTTAAAAAGAGTCACTTTGAGGGCAATGGACAAAAAGCAATAATTACTTTGAGACAAAATTGTGCAAGATATTTTAGCACGTCACGCGCTTTGAGTTTTAAATGATCTTTAAAAACGGGTCACCCAAAGAGTCTTGTAATGAGTACCTTAACATTTTGGTGGCTAGTGCAAAATTGTGGAGAATATTTACTGTCCCACCGTGGCGATTCCCTATATATATAAAGGGTTTCCCAATAGGGATGCCCTGGTTTTGAAAGCTCGTGTCGGCCATATTTGTTTATGGTTTTTTAACAGGTCTATGCAGTTATGTTCAGTAAGGTTTGCGATTTCATCACGACACGTTTCACTTTGATCAAACTATTGGAAATTGTGCAAAATTATTACGCAAATTTGCATTCTCTTGTCGGTACTGCAAGAGCGCTTCGTGCAAAAAACGGTCGTCATAATGCTCCTTCTGAGCGCGCTATAAGACGCATAATAACAAAGTTTGAGAGTGAATTCATCACTCTTCACGATACAAAGGTGCCTGTAATACCAAGGAATGCCCAAAGTGAACAAACTATTGCCGCCAGTCAAGCCAGTGTTCGTGAAAACTAAAATGCGTCTGTACCGCGTCGTTCGCAAGAGTTTGGGCTCTCCAGGATGACAACCTGGCGAATTTTGCGATTGGATTTGGGTCTGGATCCTTATAAGATGGTATTATGGTATTGGCACAAGAACTCAAGCCAACCAACCATTACATTAGTCGTCAGTTCGCTGATTGGTCACTGGAAATGTTGGAAGCCGACCGCCATTTTCATCGCTAAATCATCTTCTCAGATGAGGCTCATTTCTGGCTCAATGGATTTGCCAACAAGCAAAATTGCCGCTATTGGAATGAGTTAAATCCACGAGTGGTTCATGAATCACCATTGCATCCACAAAAATTGACCGTTTGGTGTGGATTATCGTATGGCGGAATCATCGGACCTTATTTCTTTCGAAATCAGGCAGGAGATGCCGTTACCATTAATAGCAACCGCTATAACACGATGTTAACCGATTTTTTTTCTGGAATTTGATGAAATTCACGCGGACGACCTTTATTTCCAACAAGACGGTGCACCGCCTCACACTTCCCGACTTAACATGGACTTATTGCGCGGTAAGTTCCGTGAGTCGTTAATTTCCCGAAATGGTCCCATCGCTTGGCCGCCTAGTTCGTGTGATCTAACGCCTTTGGACTATTTCCTTCCTTTGGGGCCACATTAAGTCGAAGGTTTACAGCAACCACCCTACAACTCTTGCGGCATTGGATGCCAATATTCGTCAAGCCATAGCTGAGTTACCGGCCGAAATGTTGCATAGTGTCATCGAAAATTAGCGTGAGCGGATGAACGTGTGCAAGAGGAGAGCCGCGGTGGCCATTTGGCCGATATTTTGTTGAAATCATAAATCGCATAAAATTATCTTTCAAATAAAGCAATCAGAACCATTATTGCTCGAAAATTGTGTGTTTTATTCAAATTTAAAGTTCGGACGTTCTCATTGGGAAACCATATATGTACTTGTACTCTTAAAAATAACTCAAAACTTTTAACCGTGTATAAAGTAGAAATTAGTGGAACTTGTAACCAAAATGATTCGTCTAATTAACTCAGCACAATTACGTCTTTGCATGCATATATGGAATACTTTTGCGTTGCATAACGGACTTTTTTATAACAATAAATCTATGCGAAAGTCGTACCAAAAGCACCCCCACCGCAGTCTCAGTCAAATAAAAGTGAAATTCTCTCTGCAAGCATCCACACGTAACACCAAGGTGGTACGGATTCAGTAAGTAGTTGATCAACGAGTTGAATAATCTCGCATCTTCCTCCGGCAAGTGCTCAATTATGCCACAGAAGCAAAACCAACTCGTTTTCACTTGAGATGAACTACTTGCACACATCCGCACACTACATACTTACTAGAAATCTGTGGCGGAGAGAATGCGTGAAGGGGCGCGAAGGGGACAATACTGGAAGCTCATTGGATAATCCGTGATTGTGACAAAACACCTAACACTCCATAATCGACATTATGGTGATAAATTTTATTCAAATTGTGTGCAGCATCACCCGAAAAAAAGAGTTTAACAAATGATTCGTGATAAATAGATATTCTAACAGAACTGGTTTAGGAAGTTCTGGGAGGGGTGCGGTGTCCAGAGACCACTGCGGCTATTTATCAGCTAATTCTTATGTAAATCGAGCTAAGTTTGAAATATTAAACCATAAATTTTATTTGCCTACGTCCGGCAAGGCAGGTGGAGTTGCGGGAAAACATTATAGAAATTTGCATAAAAACATTTTCTCGCACTCTTCAATGGGCTTTACGGCACATAAATCATAATCACAAACGTTGCATGAGTGCTCAAAAAATTCTTTTAAACCTGTCCTGATCTATAAGATATCCTTGCTATTTGCTGTGCTTAGCCCAAATTAAATATTTTCTTATCATCCCGCACTTAGCCGTTTTGCAGCCGTTACGATTGCCCGATCTGATAGCGTTATCAGCACTCTCAAACAGGAAAATTTGATTGACTTGCTACGGTGATCTCGGTTTTGGTTTTATTTAACGAAATTGTTTCTGTTTAATTAGCGGGCACTGTATATGGTGAATGGATCGAATACGGTGATTATCTGAATTGGACTGACATCGCGCAGTCCAAACGTGGTTGCTGGTGTGTAACCTTTCTATTAGAGATTGCCAACTTTTGTGTGATGATTTTGAAATCATGGAGATTTAATGAAAAGCTATGGTCCTTTTAGTAATAATCACGCCACTCAAATGATAACGATTCTACAAACTTGTAAGTGGATCAGCACTTCTTGAGATTCAATCAATCTGTGAGAGTTCCCCGTAAAAATGTCTCTTAAGGCAATATAGTTAGCACTGCAAGTAGGTAAACATGAGCCCCCCTAGTTCGGTTTTGAGTGATTTTGTGATCTATGAAAATACAGAAGTAGAAAATTAAATACAGTTTTCCGCTGGCTGTTTGGTTTTGCAACAAATTTAGAAATACGCTCTCCGGTAAAGGTAGGTTACATGTTTAGTTAGATATTAGATCTAATTTCGCATATTGATTAATATGTTGTTTCAAATGTAATGACGTAATTTCTTTTCATCATTTTACTGCACAAAATTTGAAAAAAGTATATTTTTGCAGATTTTTAATATTGGTAAAACAGCTTTTTTCATTTTGATAGCTTTCTAGTTCAGAAGAGGGATACGAATTTAAAATCTTAACTATGTAAATAGGCAACTTTTTAAAATAATTGTCACGTCTTGATTGGCACAAAAATTTTACACCACCAACTGTTAAAATCGCAGCATAGAAATTTTGGTAGAGTCACAATTTTAGGAAAATAATATTTTTCTGCAAAAATACACCTGATGCTGAAAACTTCTATCATATACATATTTGTATATTTGATGGAGTAGTGCTCCTGAAGAATATTATGCAAAAAAACAGAACGTCAAAATATTATCATTGTTACAAATGGTATGCAAACAGGAGTCTATCAGAAACAAAAGTTGATCTTTGTCAACCTAGTACATTTTAAGAAAAATGACAAAATAATGTTTTTCTGTGCTAAGCGAATTCTAAACATAATGTTGAATTTGTTTGATTAAGCTTTGCTACTTATCTGCGGGAAAGGGAAGTTCTGTAAACCAATGAGGTGGAAAAGTACAGTGTGGCATGGGTATTATAACATAGGTAATAGGATAATGATATATTCGTAGATTTAGCGCCTTGTTTTATAAACTTTATGTGAAAACAAAACAAATATTGTATTTATAGAACTTAAGTCCTTTATAAAATTTGTCTTAGTATCTGGGGACCAAGTTACCTTTTCCGGAAGCAACTCAGGGCACTTTAAAGCCCCTGTATCTTTGTTTCGGATCAGTCAGAGTAAAAGCCTGAAATTTCTGGCACCGAGAGTACTTAACGGAACTATCGCGCTGCAACTTCGAAAGTTATTACATTCTACGATCTAAAGTAAACTTAAGTCCACATTAAGCATACTCCTATATTTATATTCACTTATTATATAGATTCCGTGCTACGGAATGGTCAAGTCACGATTTTTTTTTAAGTTATTATAATCGGTCTCTAGGAGTGAACTGTGAATTAGTGTTGGAGTTCGTAGGAGGAATAGACTTTGCTTTACAAGATATCTATCAACTTTTTTATAGTGAAAGAGTCGCGAGTGTTCGTTACATTTATTACATGAAATGTTTTTGATGGAATAAACTTAATTAGAAACGTAACATTTTTGATTCAAGAATCAACAGCAAAAAGTAACAATACAAATAAGTTAAATATATTTAAAGGAATATAATACCAAAGATTATATAAATACAAAGATGTAGCAAAGTGCGAATAATGCACGGGAGCATGTAAGCTGGGTATATTGTGGGGTGGTTCTGTTGATTCCGGGAACATTTTATAATATGAATTCTGCTGTCGATGCCGTGGCTGCTATGCGTTTCATTCTAAAAATGTCATTTCGCTGTGAGAATTAGTTGAATGCGGTTGCGATTTTTTGCTGGGTATTGAGTATTTAGTATTCTTTGTGCCTCGTAAATAATTTGAAATTGAAATTGAACCCTGAAATTATTTTTTCATTTGTTGGTTCTCTGTTGTTTATACCTAGAATACGAATATATATATATATAGTAATAAGAATATATCATAATCTTATAATATATAATTTTAAATACTTTTGGATTTGGAGTTTTGCTTTATATTTTTTGCTTTGTATTTTCCTTTTCAATGGAAGGAAATCATAATATATCTGGGCAAAAGAGCTGCATAAGTGCTTGTGGTGACTCCAGGAGAGAATTTCCGCATTCAAAATTTTTTAAGTTGCGCTTAAGTTCCCCTCTAAAATGAATTCGAGAAAAGAGTGGGCAGAAATATGTCATATCAAAGAAAACGTTGCATTCATCAATAAAAAAATACTGATATGTGAACGGCATTTTGATCCCAATGTTATTAGCCAAAAATATTTGAAAAGAGGTGCTCGTCCATCATTAAGTATATCTATTCACCGAAGAGCGTCAGATCGAGGATAATTCAGAATGTGATATTGATTTATCTGCTTTAAGATCTTCGCAAAGAAAACGGAAAAGAAGTTCCTCAAGTGAATTAGTAGCTGAAATTTGTAATTCTTCCTGAAAACACGTTAAAACAACCAATTTTTATATGAAAAAATATTCTAAAAACTGTAAAAAGTTGAACGAGTTGCAAAAGAATTATAATAAACTAAAAATACAAAAGAAAAAGCTCATAGCGATCAACCATAAACTAGTTAAGGAAAACGAGTCTTTGAAAAAAAACACCATGGAAACTATAGAGCACAAAATTGAAATGTCTCGTATAAGTGACCATGCAAAGACTTTGTGCAAAATGTTTTCTAAAAGTAACTCAGTCCAAAGATATACTGAAGATGAGAAATCAATTGCTCAAAATATTTTTTACAGATCACAGTCTATGTACCAGTTCTTTCGACTTTGTTTTAAGGTCAATTTACCGCATGTCACAACACTGTACAGATGGGCTCCTGTAAGAAATCTTCAACCCGGTCATGAGAATTCTGCAATGGACTTTATACGAGCAAAATGCAATGAGATAGATCCTTCAGCAACAGATGTTATGCTTATATTCGATGAAGTTTGTATTCGTAAAGAACTAAGATACAATACAGCCTTGGATTTAATTGATGGAGTGGAAGATCTTGGTTCCAAACGGTCAAAGAATTTTGGGAAGCAGGTTTGTGTTTTTATGATTAGGGGGCTCACAAATAATTGGAAAATTGTCCTTAATTATTTTGTTTCTGCCAATGCAATCAAAAGTTCACAACTTAAAGAAATTTTGTATAAAATTATAGACCTTGTGAAAGATTTGGGCCTAAATCTTCGAGGTATTGTATGTGATCAAGGTCCGAACAATAGGAATTGTTTATCCAAATTGAATATAGATGTTGAAAAACCATACGATTTTATAAATGGCAGCAAAATTTTGTGTTTTTATGATTTCCCTCATCTACTTAAGGGGGGACATCACAGTAAAATTTTCAATGTTTGGAAAAAAATTTTTTTCGCTTAAAAGGTGCTTTAGGGTCTTAAAAATAATATACCAAATGATGGAATACGGCAAAAGTGTCCGAGTGACCAAATTTTTCATTCTGCGGTTAGAGGTATATGAAATTTTCATATGGTTTCTCAGTACTTAAAACTTTAAACGCGTTTTTCTCGAAACCACTTTTTTTGAGCTCGCCGAAGACATAACTCGAGCAAATCTTTACCGATCGACTTGAAATGTTGACAGTAGCTTCGAAATATCTTTCTCCACGGAGCTACGTAGGATTTTTATTTTATATGGCTTAGTTTTTTTTTTATCGACGATTTTATGGCGTTTTTTTTGTTAAAAATTAAATTTTTTTTTCAAACATGCACCATTTTGTGAAAAATCAATATATCGAAAAAATCCTACGTAGCTCGCTAGCTGTTGTTATGTGGAAACCAAAAAGTTTTGGTTTTTTCTTCCAGGTCAAAAATTAAGGAGTCTACGTCTTCGGCCATCGACACGGTTTCAAAAATAGGCGCCTTGGGGCATATGCTGCGCAGCAGCCATTTTCAAATATTTTTTATTGAAAAAATTACATTTTGTACTTTTTTAGTATTGCTATAAAACCTACTTTACAGATTTTCGATTGATACTTATATTCAGCCAAAATTAATTCCCCAAAATATGCCTATTTTTTTGTGTGCTACTGTGATGTCCCCCCTTAAATCAGTTAGAAATACCTTATTGAAAGCCAATTTAAAAACGCCGGATGGAGTTGCTAAATTTGATGTAATAAAAGAGCTTTGGGAGATGCAACAAAAACAGAAAAGGAAATGTTAGATTTTTTGATTTTAGTACTCCTACGGAAACATTGCATTTGGTTGAGTAAGAAAGAACACACTAGCAAGGAATCAAAATTAAAAATTTTAACTGCTTAGTCCGATGATCTCATGCCGCCTAACGCGATTAATTGCATAGGTTGATTCGCAGCACATTTTTACGAATGGCGGTATATAGTACCACAATACATTTTCGATTATTTAAACTAATTAAGATCAGCCGAGAATGTCGCAAGGACCGATAGTATGATTTTTATATGAAACATGAAATGCAATTAATAGATTTTTATAATATTTAACCAAACATGTTTCCCAAAATTCTTTCTTAGTGGATGCCCACGTCATAAAATCTACATATGTATGTACCCCCCAACATTTGTCTCCCTAAGAAGTCAATCAGTGAAGGTATCATTTTATGCAATAAAGTAGATATAAAGACGCATTTTGTTCAAAGATAAGCCTTTAAATTGAATCAAATTATCTTATTGCACGAAAATTGTAACCTCTTTGGATTAGTTTTAATATTTATCTATTCCTGATTCGAGAAAACCCAAAGTGATAAAATGTAAAAAGGAACATATTTGGAGAAAACTCAGAAATAATAAAATTAAGGGACAATAACAACGAAATCAAGAAAACACAAAATATCTTAATTAACCAAGAAACGGAATTACAGCTCAAATTCCCGGAATTAATATATAAGAGACAAGCAACTCCACAATATACCCCGCTTACATGTTCCCGTGCATTATTCGCTTCTTCCCTTTTTTTGTTGCTCGCCAGTCTCACAAGCGCCTCGTCTTCCATTCGCGTTTCGCTCGATGCACTCGGAAAATAGAGCCAGAGAAATTAAAAATTTGAGGGAGAGTTCCCATAGGTGTGTTACCAATTCATTTATGGGGGCCAGAACTGGCCCCTGAAGCGCCAAGTGGATTTTAGCCACATTGCTACATCTTTGTATTTATATAATCTTTGATAATACTAATTTTAGACTATACCACTAAGTTTATTTCATCTTGATGTTGAATTCCACAAACAGAATCAGCCTCTACTTCTTTTGTGTATTCATTCAATTCAAACTCAAGAACATTTTTATAATGCTACTGTTGATATTCCTCGTTCCTAAGTCAGTTTTCCCCCCCTTTTAATGATTTGTGGAAAAGGTGAAATACTGCTAATTACTGCTTTTTTGTTTGGGAAAGTTAAAGTTTTGTTATACAATGGAAAAGGTACATTTTGTACAACTTATGGAAAATATTAAGCATTGCTATTAGCCCTTAACTTTGGAGTTAATTTTTGGCTGACTTAAGAATAGTTGCAAATTGCGGATATGGAAGTTTCATTTTAAATAAGATAATATGTATTTAGGCGTCAAAACCTTATTTTTTCTTGTAGAATGACGAAGATTAACTTTTGCTTCTATTGGACTCGTTGACATAAAGTAGAAATTTTGGAATAAAAATACGAACTTAAATAACTCAAAAACCGTGAGAATTTTCATAAGACTATATTGTGCACATTTGATAGTTAATAAGCGCCCTATCCAGGTTATCCAAATTCCAGAATTTTTCCACAACATTTTCAACTGGCACATATCAAAATCATCATTTTTTTATGACATTCTGGAGGCTTTACAAAAAATGTTATAGGAGAAAATCAAACACCCGACTTTTAAAATAGATCTCGCCTGGGCTATGATTTTATAAGACAGACAAACAGAGCATTTGTCAATGAAATTAACAAAGATAACAAATTATATTGTCATTAAATTTTTTGTTTTCTGGAAGATAGATAAATCACACAAAAATTACCCCCTGAGCGAAATTCTATGTAGATCCGCGCCTGGGTATAATATGGTCTAACAATAAGAAAACCTAAACACTATGTAAAATGAATATTAAGCATAGGTATAAATTAAATCATCAAGTAAAAAGGGAACTAGTGTAATTCGTTCGGTTTTGGATATTGCACTAAAACTTTGTGGAAGCATTCCTTTAATGGTCAGAACGTTTATCGCTTGTCCAACTCTTTTTTCGTTCAAACATTTTTTTTGCAATTTATGGGTGACGGTGGAAAAAATTGGCAAAAGAATTTGTTTGGGCTGCCATTTCGAAACGAAGGGTATACAATAGATGAACAATCGATCGCACACGCAAGTATTGCAAAATTCGCAAAAATAGGTGCCAACTTCACAGACCTCTTCCGAACACATAACAAAAACTAGGGAGCCTATATAAAACATCTAACATGGCCCTTTTTAAAACAGACGCCCCCGTGGACTATGCGCCCGTGGCAAATGTAAACAATCCCATTAATATAATTTTGTAAAAATATGTATGAAGTTGTTGTGAATAATTCACCACTTGAAAAAATTGCTCCAAACTACACAGCAGATCATTGTCGATCGATTAACTATTATAGTTCATTTAGTTCAATTTTTTTTCCTTGAATAATAATCACGGCAAACGCCATAAGACGTTAAGCAGATTGTGCGCAAAATGAGCTTTCTCTAGCAGAGCCTGGCCCGATTAAAGGTTAATCTTAAGTGCATTTATAAGTGTAGGCTGATAATGATATGTTTAGCATGTCGTCAGGGATCAAAGAATGCTGCCTTCTGCGCCTGGTGTCTCATCATGGCTTGGCTGCATGCTCCACTCATGGACGACGGACGGCGATTTGCCATGAAAGTTCTCTGCTTGCGCCAAGTATAAATCATTAAGATGACAGGAACTTATGATAAAAGCTTTGCAAATAGAAATTTATGAACTCAGCATTGCTCAGGTGGGATAGCCTTGGTGGGTAATAAATGCTGCAGAAACTGGTTACCCTGCGCACTCCTGTTTCCTCCGGCTAAATAAAATCTGATCGCTGATGAAGAAAATTCAGGCTTCACTGCCAAACTATGTATCTGTTAATAGATTTAGCCAGGTAGCAGCATGGCGGCATGCTTATTTATACATATGTATGTAGTTTTGTGCGACCATCGCCAATTAGCCAGAAGATGTAAAAACAAGCAAGCCCCGCCGCATACCTGCGATTAGTGCTTTATCGCCTCATGCTGTGAATTTTGACAAAATCCCCTGAAGATGAATTACTTGGAGCTCAGCTGACACTGTTCGAAGATTTGTACCTTATTATATTCATTGAGTAAGACAAACACTTTAAGTAAATATTTTCAGTCGTGACCCAATTATGCGAGGCTGTGGCAACACGGGATGTGGAGGCGTATGATTGCTGCAAATTCGTCAACATTGTTTTTTTTTCATTTTGGTCGTGGCAACCGGCAATTTGATATAGATAGACTTTTTTCATTGTAAAACATACCACGGCAAAATGGTTTTCATTTCATGGAGTAATCTGCAAGATCAGGATTATTTTGCTAGACGTCAAAAAGGTTTAATAATTCGAATAGTCATTTCACGCGAAACGGTCACCTCGAAAATATCAAATTTGTCTGTACGGGGCTATGTTGCACCTCTAAATTAAATAAATCAAATAATTTTCGGCTGCCAAGTTTGGTTGCTTATCTAATAAGGGCGGCTGAATTTGCTGGGGCAGCGAACATAGAGTATACACTTGGGAGCAAAAATATCTGTCCACCTCACATGTTCACGTTTCTGAGGTATTGCTCAGCAGAGTTTCCTAAAAAAAAGAACAATTAACTGTAATAAAAATATTAAACCCTAGCCTTATCTAAAAGGAAAAAAAAACCTTGAGGTATAAAGGACCTATTTTACAATCAGTGTTTTCCAGGAAATGTTTACCTAATTCCATAAAAAACATTAAATAAAATTTTGCGATACTATTATGAGTAAGTGCACTTTTGTCTTTACCTTTTGATAAAATATATGTTTCACTGAATTTTATTTCATAAAAATTAAACAAATCAAATCACACACAAATATTTCTTCCTCTTAAAAACAAAACAACGATATTAATAGTAGATTGTGCATTAAGTGGGAGACACGCGAGATTCCCAACGAGCATGAAGAAGAAGAAGCAATCACGCGAGTTAGGAATCTCGGGCTCTCACGAAGCTCGCATACTATTTTATTAGAATACCGCAGGCTGAAGAGCACTTTTTGGAGTCTGTCGCAAAGGGGCCGAAACCGTGCGTGGATGCAACGATTGATGACGAAGTCGGTATTGTTATTCCCACACTAGTGCGGATCACTTTCGCATGGAATTGTCGGCTTCGTGATCAATCGTGGAATTGATGGTTTCGGCCCTCTAGTGACAGGCCCCAAAAAGAGTGCTTTTCAGCGCGGGTATGCAATAAAATTATGAAATTGAATTTAGTCTTATTTGGCTTCAAAAACGTCTAAGATGATTTTTAATTAAAAGCTTTTATTTAACTTGCACTGTAACATATGTATGTATGTATGTTCGGGCAAAATCTTGCTACTCAACTTTGAAGCAGATATCTTCAACCGATTGAGCTGAAATTTTGTATACACGTTTAGTTTGGATGACAATACACGATAAGCTATGTGACATTCTAAATCCAGTATGGCGGACCATCCAAGATGGTGGACTAGTTATTTTTTATGCACTTCTACAATATGGGTATCAAATGAAAGGGCTTGTTAAGAGTAACTCGAAAAATAATGTGACGTCATTCTATATCCAATATGGCGGAACATCCAAGATGGCGGAATAATTATTTTTTATGCACTTCTACAATATGGGTATCAAATGAAAGGGCTTTCGAGAACAATTAGAAAAATATTCTGACATCACTCTTAATCCAATATGGCGGACTTTTAGAGTTTTTTATGAGTTCTTATAGTATGGGTATTAAATGAAAGGGTTCGTTGAGAATAAAAAGGCAGCTTAAATAACTAAAAAGTAAAAAATAAATTAAAAACAAAAAAACCTTTTTTAAAAAAAGCTTTTATTTAAATGCTCTAAAAAGAAGAAAATAAAATTTTCCCTTAAAATTTTAATTATCAACTTATAACCTCATTATACACAATTTATATGATCATTAAAGCTTGTCGCGCGATTTACTTGTGTAAATAAACTAGTACCTATTTAATTGAGTAACTTAATCTGCTAAGTACGCGACAAGCTTTTATGATAATAAATAACGATAATAATCG
The DNA here is from genome assembly GCA_947538895.1 of Neoitamus cyanurus. NCBI lineage: Eukaryota > Metazoa > Arthropoda > Insecta > Diptera > Asilidae > Neoitamus > Neoitamus cyanurus. The sequence continues at coordinate 38,720,245 of OX384542.1, forward strand.
TTGTTAAGAATTTTTGAACATGTTGCTCGATCGATGTTTGATTCCGATTTTCGAGCTTTATGTGCGGTTGTAAAAATTCCTGTTTATCCAACCAACAAACTGTCGGCTGATAAGCATCCTAAGCACCGGAACCACTTTTAGAAGAATGCCTTACTTTCCTTAAGGGACAACACCACTGTGACGGTTTCAAAAAATCGATTTTTTGAAAACCATCTAGAAAAATCTAAAATACATTTAAGAATAGAATGCCGTTGGTCCCAGGTCGAAAAAATAATTATTTTCGGAGATATTGAATATTTTGTGGAGCGGTGCAGCTCGGGGTCCACACATAAATTAACAAACTTCAAACTTTGAACACGTTTTTCTCAAAACCACTTCTTTGAGTGCGGCCTGCAGCATAACTCGAGCAATTTTTATCCGATCAACTTCAAATTTGGACTGCATCAATAAAACTAGATTATCTAAAGAAGTACATAGGATCTTTTCGATATCTTAATAAAAAAAAAAATTATAGCATTTTTCGACGAGAAATTGTGCTCGAAAATCGATCTTAAATTTCAAAAGCGTGCCTATTTTTTAAAAATCAATATTTTTTCAAATCCCTATGTACTTCTCTTCAAAATATCATATTATTAACGAAAAAAATCGGTATTTTTTTTCCGATCGACTTTGAAGACAGTTCTGCTGCAGGCCGCGGATCACTGCAGAGCCAACAGCACCTGACGCGGGAGCTTCCCCAGCGCTACCATGGGGCGATAAATTTTTTATTTTTATTTTTTATGTATCTTTAATAAAGAACAAACAAAATAAAAAAAAAAAATTGGAATATGTCTTTTTTTTCCCACAAAAAAAAATTCTTGAAAATCGGCAAAAAAACAGGGGGTCACAGTGGTGTTGTCCCTTAATTCATTTGCGTAATGTGTTCGCATACAATTATTTTTTTTCACCTCTTCTACTCTTGGTTTTTTTCAAATTTCGCTAAGGGTCCGTTCTATTTCATAAAATGCATTTCGCCGGGAGTGTTTGTTATAATAATATTTATCTTTTGCATTGTGGAGCTCTTCTCTGCTATCGTACAAGCTAATTAGCTGTCAAAAACGCACTGCCTGTTTGTCACTCACAGCAAAATAGAGCAAGATCTATTTCATCATCGGCCGTAATCTACCATCATCCTTTGCATATGCGATCGATTAGATTAGCATTTTAGGGTTACACACGGCACATGTGATATATATTCCAAAGTTTTACCGAACTCACTTTTGTGAATATGATAGTGTAACAAAGAACGGCCTTATGTCTCACTGCAAATAAATAAAATAAAAAATACAAAATGTGCCCAGAGAAATCCAGATTGCATCTTAAAATTAAATTTGTTTTCATCCATTTACCTACATATTCCTCCAAATGAATATGAACTGCCTCTTTTAAGATCTTTTTATAAGTGGTTGCATATTTATTTGCCTGCAATATTAACATTTCCTTGTGTTCTTGACTTTTTCATAGTTCTTGGTTTCCAAATTCAACTTAGTTAATTCAATTCAACTCTATAGCATGAGAGTCCAGTCAAATAGTCGGCAAAAACTGGTTCGGGTAGGCGACGATTTAAATATTTATTTTTGAATTTGTTGGGAGGCTTGTGATGAGTTCGAAACTAACTTTCTTGAACCGCCCCCCTCCCTAAAATTGTGTGATATTACCTAATATTTAAAATACTTCCACATTTTTTAGGTAGGTAAATTAAAAATTACCTACTTCTGTGAGGAAAAATAGTTCCCCAAAAGTTTGTAATTTCATGTTTCCTGAACTCAGGTAAGAGTAACTGTAAATTGGTGCACATACATTTCCGACCAAGTTAGTTTAAAATGTTTTGACATATATGTAAGAAGTTCGAAATATTTTCTTTACCTGCTACTTTCTCCCTCCTCTACTTCTATTCTATTTCAATTGATTCGTAGTGATTAACTTTCCGAGCTGAGTTACTTTTGCCATTCTGTTCCTCATATTAGTTTACTGTGTTTTTTCGCTTCAGACTGCTTGACTGCTTGACTGCTGAAATTTAAAAATTTGGGACCGAAGATTAGATAGATTTGTGAATGTTCAAAATTTCGTGTCAATCGATCAAGACATCTCCGAGAAGAACAAAGTGGATTTGGTGGTTGCGCAAACTTTTTTTATCCTCTCGCTTAACCTCTCACTAACACTAAAAAAACATTTCGTTCTGTAGCTTTATGCGTTCGACTTTTTACGGTCAGCACTTTCACTATAGAGTTTCTATGGAGTTTAGAGAAAACAAACAGCTTACTCGAAATCCTCCAACGAACCTATAAGAACTAAAGGACATTTGTGATTCGTTCATCGCGAAGAATTGCACAAAACTTGTTGAAACTATGTAGCGACGTATGAATACAGTCCTCATAGCAAAGGAGATACCCGGAGTAGTAGATTTTGTTTTCTCACAATCAGGGCACCATTTTCGCTGTTTTTTATGTGCCTCTTCTGACAATGAACAAATTTTGTTTTGTTTCCCTTAACTTAGCAGTAATTATCAGAACTTTCCCGAGTCTCAAGAAGAATCATTCATTTTCATAACGGGTAGGATTTTGAGCAGAAGACTGCTTTTTCGTTATAGTATTACAACATTTTGACGGCCGAACTATCGTTTGGATTGTAACATAACTATTCGCTATTTTTTTGTTCATATCCTCAATCCCTGATATTCTTTTTGATGCATCTTTGTATGTACTGTTTATGGTCCAATCAGTATTTTAATCACACCTTTCTCAAAAATTTTATTGATGATTTAAAATTTTTGTCTGAACTGAGCTGCACTTGATGATCTGTATGACAATATTGTTGGAAAGTTTTTACATATGTATTTATCGGTAGGGTGTCACTCCTTCCATTTTAAATTTTCCACTAGTACATTTGTTCCATTAATTCTTTTTTCCATCAATTCGTTTTCCAAAACTTATTGTTTGCCTTTAGAAAATGTCTAATGAAAGAAAGAATTAATGAAGTAATGGAGAAAATGACCATGAAAAACTGCTCATGGTAAGAACGTCCCATGACAAAAATGGAATAGAAAAAAAGTCGAATTGAAAAAATGTAATAGAAATTCCAGAATGAAAAAAATATAATGGAAAAAACGTCCTAAAACCGTATTTATCACATATAACACACTCATACACTCCGCGACAACTGGATAGCACACCCCTGCAAACACACGATTTCGGCGTATTATTCTACAGGAAGGTACACACATTATTGCAGTTAGAGATTCCCTCCATAGTCCAAAGACAACTCGAAAGCTTTTTCACCTCTTCCCCTCACTTAAATTCAAGAATTTTCCTCTAATATAAAATTAGAGTGCGACAAGTGAATAGCACAGGTTATAAAAAAACAAAGTTTTAAGTGATCGGACACAGTCAAAAATTACAGTTTGTATTGAAACAGTAAGTAAGGATATTAGAACACAAATTATCAAATTATCGAGCCAAAATTCCAGAAAATGGGACGCTAAAAATACTTAAATGTAACGAAGATTCAGTGCATTTGGCGAATGCGCAGTGAGGGGTGCTCCATAAACCAAATTGCCAAAAATGTAGGCCGAAGTTGTAAAGTAATTACTTAACTGATCCCGAAAACTACGACAGAAATTACATTTAATGCAGAAAATATGCCCTTTCTAAGCGGGACGAGCGGGCTTTGCTGCGTGAAACCTCAAATTCTGCTTCATCAAAAAGGGAAATTGCAGTAGCAGCTGGTATTGCAAAGTCCAAAAAAAGCTGCGGACTTGCCAGCGTCGGGTTAGCTGAAGCAGATCATCTGAAGAGGAAGAGGTTAAAGATAAAATCATGTCTTTTACAGCGTCACCGCGAAGCCTGACTGACTGGTCATCTTCACAGATAAAAAACGCTTTTGCCTTGATGGTCCCGACGGCTTTCGTCATTATTTTAATGACCTTAGGAAGGGCGAGTTATTATCCACACGAAGACAACAAGGCGGAGGTGGCGTTATGGTCTGAGCAAGAATTGGATATCGTCAACGGACGAATATTCGTTTCGTTAGCGGTCGCATGAACAGCGATGACTACCTAAAACTTGTAGATGAAGAGGTTGCCCATTCCACGAACATCAGATTCGGTGACCACTACATTTTGCAGCAAGACAACGCCGCAATCCACACTGCTCGGAAAGTTAAGCAGTGTTTCGAGCGCAACAGCGTGCAGACTCTTAACTGGCCAGCGCTTTATCCCGACCTAAATATTATTGAGAACGCCTGGGGCCATCTTTTACGGATGGTGTACCAAGGAGGTTGCCAATACACCAACGTTGAAGAGCTTAACACTGCCATAAGGACTGCGTGGAATAGGTTGCCAAAATATTATATAAAACGGTTGTTTAAGCCATTGAGGTCAAGGATGTTGGAAGTTGTTGAAAAAAGGGGTAGCCATACACATTACTAAAATAAAAAATATTATTTTAATAATAATAAATTGTTTCTTTTCAAAAATTGTTTGCCTGTGCTATCCACTTGTTGCACTCTAATTTCACTTCAGAGAAAAATTCTAGAATATAATCAGGAAAGGGGTCAAAAAGCTTGCTAATTCTCGAAAATTGTCTTGGAATAATGTATGGAATGTCTGACTACAAAAATGTGTTACCCTTTTGTAGAGAATTACCCCGAAATCGGGTTTTTGCAGTGGTGTGCTATCCAGTTGTTGCGGAGTGTACCTTATCGAATGCCGCTACTCCCAATGGATGGGTGCCTATTTACATAAATACGGTATTATTATGCCATGCGTATATGAAAATGGAGTTAAGCAGATAGACCACGGGCGGTCGGACACCCACGGACGAAAGTGGAACTGTGTTTCACTCATAAATCATACCTCTCCAAGAATATTCATTAAGTCCAATAAATACTAATTAGCGAAGGTCTGTAAGTCAGCATCAAACTGAATCGATGTCCGCATGTCATGGCCCAGCAGTGCGCCAGCTTGTGAAATGTGTAAATCACTAGCGGCAAAGACCTACATACATACAAACTGTCGACGAAAACTGAATGCGGAGCCACCTACGACCATGCCGGCTCTTACTGGCATTCCGGAAAGACAATTGTATAAATCAGGAATTAGTGCCTGGAAATTTACGACCTCTAATGCAACCACAGATTACCATAACAATCCTTGATAGCGGGAAGTGCGTTAGAAGTCAGAAGCAGCGTATAATTACATTCCATCATCTATTCAACTCCATAAGAAGACGCCTACGGCGAGAATCCTCGAAAATTACGATACGACCGCAAACATGTACCTACTGTAGTAGACGATCAAGGCACAAGCACTTCAGGTTTTTTCTATTTCATTGTTTCAATCACAGCTTAAACTGTTTCTTTTGCCCCAAACCGCAAAAGTTATACAGATTAGGCGGCGCGCAACTTTTCGATTTTGTGCTTCCCTTACAAACAGGGATGACAGGTGAGATCCGTGGTAATTTTTGGATTCATTTGAAGTAAGGTCATGGCTATATTACGCGAACCCTAAGTAGAAGATGCACTCAAAGTGCTTTTCTGTGTAGCGCGATCATGAATAGTTCCGTCGATATCGCGATGATCTTAAGCTGTCGAGTCCAAATGGTCGGGACAAGAAGGGCGTTGACTTGCAGAGATCAGTGGGCGGGTGTTGCTCTATTATTCAGCCTTTGTTTACTTCTATGTCGCTTTATGCCCTCATTTTTAGAATTTTATTGCCACTCTAAGGCCACAAAGGAGATACTATGCTCTAAGAAGAATCATTTTATGTTGTTGTTTTATAGGTGGGAGTTTTGTTGTCAATCAATTTGTCGACGAGGCATAATGGCATCGTTTACCAACTGTATATGTATGTACAAAGAATCTCACAAGTCTCGTAGCTTACCTGAAAACCCACTGGTGAGGTGTATGCATCTACTTTTCCACAGTCCAATCTTAGACAAAATTGTCAACAATCGAAAGGCGGAAGAGAGTCATTTGATTTCTGCAGCTGACATTAATTGTAAGTGGTCCTTGGGGAACAACTAAAGTAGCCCTATTGCCAGCAAACGTCCTCGCTTCCGTGACATCACTGAGCATGTGATGAAACGAGTTGCCGCACATCTACGGGGACCGTAAACCTCCCTTATTGAGATTTACACGTCAGTGAAGGAATGGCCGTGGTTCATGTTTTAGTGTGCATTTATCTCGTGTTTAGCCCAACAGATGCACCAAGAGCGACATCATTTCTGTTACAATGACAATCATGCGACAGGCAAAAAGTGCTTTTACCTTAAAGGCCAGGCATTATGTGAAAGAAGATCTTACTAAGCGACTTGAGTAGTTGCCCGCACAGCTTACCGACTTCCTCTTTAAATCGCTATCGGGCCGTCCAGTTCACCGTTCGTCTTTGATATATTAGGAAGATACGGCTCTCTACCATTCCAGCAGCTGTATATCACTCCATCCCGCGCTGGTATCCCCTACACGTCCCACAACTGGCAAAAGCTCCTTTTGGATACTATCTGTCTTAAAAAGCACTAATTCGGCGACTATTCTATTTTTACAATTATGTACTTTTCTTTAACAACTTCTGAGGAAGAAAATTGAGAATAGGATAGAATAGTGAAAGCGGGAAATGAAATCATTGACAATTGCCACTTCCTAATTCTGGCATTCCTATGAGCATGAATATGCATAATAGGTTTAAGGCGAACTCTGAGCAATATTCTACATTTGGTGTACCACATGCTTGCCATGGACTCGCCTCCGAAACAATAGGTGCAATTATTTTGCAATCGACGGACGGCGCGGCGCAGAGTGGATATAGCTGAATGCATAATGCTCGTATCATCGCCAGCTGACTAAACGACGCTTAATGTGAAAAGTATTGGTGAAAATTTATTGCCCCCTGATATGGATCTCTTATTGTTCTCCGTCAATTTGACTAGTTTTGCGCGAGTCTCGGGAGAATTAAGAAAATCGCTAACAGAGGAAACAATGCAAGAACCTCGTTAATGTAACTAGGTGCTAGCAAGCATACTCCAAAGAGTCTAAATATATTAAAACAACTACCGTATATGTTACTTTTGCGGTGAGGCTCGAACACATGTAGGAAAATCAAGACGCCCGCTCGGGTGTTGATAGAAGAAAAAATAATTGTTTTTTCTTGCGCCCAAGCAAAGGCTTATTACGCGAAGTTGAAGGAAAAAACCGTTATTATTCGTGTTTTAGTTCTCATAGATTATCAAAGACTTGTTCAAACAAATCGATTGACGACAAAAAATTATCTTAGCCCAAAAAACTTTCTCAATTACGTCGCGGGGTTCAGAAGTTTTTCGTTTTTAAAAAGATATCTAAATTGTTCAGACTTCCTGATTGTTCAGACACTCGCTAAGAGCATTCGACTCTGGTGGTGCGTCGCTGATTTCGCGGTTTTCACCCCTTTCTCAACTCTAAAATCATTTACTCAAAAACGGTGAGGCGAGACCTATACCACTATTTCTCTCCTAATACCCAACATCTTACTCCACCAGCTATCAAAATCCCTATTGGTTCATTCATAGAAATTCAGAGACATGATTTTTTGAAAATCACCTTTAATCACTCCAAAATCAATTCTCACCCAAATACATATGTTATGTTATGTATTTTCGTTCGCCGCCCACAGAGCCGAAGGTGCGGTACTTCTTCTTCTTTTCGTGCTTGTGTTTGTGTGCCCAATTAAGGAAACTTTCCTTCCTCTTTTCCGTTAGAAATACTTTCTTTTCCCCCATTTTTTTTCATATTTGCCATCTGTGACCCTTTCCCAATCTTTCTATGGTAATCTCAACTCATTATTGTTACTAATAATATGGATTTTACTAACTCCTAAACTATCATGCCTACACACATCTCTAAGGTCTTAAAAATTTACAAAAATTCTCAGCAGTTCATTTATCTAATTTTCTTTTTTTTACTAATGTACTTTTCTAAAAAAAAGAAAAATACTTTTTTTTCCACCTTTTTCCCTTAAGTTATTCACTGATGATATGGCGCTTCGGCTGAGCGGAGGTAATGTCAGGTTCGAACCCGTAGGGGTAGGAAACTTTTAATAGCGGGGTTTTTTTCATATTCTGCTCTGAATTTTAGTTATAAACAAGTGGCTGAATCACGAGAGCGTCAGGCGTATTGACAAATAGGTAGAGGAATAAAAGGAAAGAAATATACGAAAAACTTAAAAAGATAACAACGCAGCGGGGACTGAACCCTGGCACTTTTAATGAAAAGCAACTGCACTGTCCCGAGGCAGTCTTCTTCTTCTCTCACATCATTGGAAAATGGGTATATAACGCAAAGGCTCTTTCGTAGGGCTTTTATATTTTTTAATGCGTATATTTCTATTGTATTTCCTCCAGATTACGTAAAATAAGATACAATAAATCTAGCAAGCTATTTGGCTTCGATTTGCTTAGCAACATACTTGATTATGCGTCTAGCTACAAATTTGGCTGTGATGATGATTTACTCGGCTATTGGAATTGTTGCTGCGGTGGCTCCTTTTTAACATGTCATCCAACATCTGTATAGTTATTTATCTGTGCTATAAGTCAATGCAATGTGATGTTCTTTTCTCAAAATTTAAAAGTTTTGTTATATATAACTATTCAAATATTTCAATTCAATTTAAAATTTACTGTGAAATCTGATTCAGTGCAGGATATGAAAAGCAGGGGAATTTTAAAAGCAGGCTGGAACTAGCAGAGAGCTAAGTCCTGCACATTTTTAAGGTCTGATTTTTAACTTCCTCTGCTCCGAACCGATTTGATTTCCGTCGGATTCAAGAATAGGCTTGAAGATCGAATTTTGTTTAGGCTCAATAAAAGTATGCTGCACCCCACGCCTGTTTATAAAATTATTACGTGTACCTCAACCAATCACTTGATGAAATTATTTGTCAATATCGATATTATTAAAATTACTAGTTTTGGAATAGATTAAGTTTATAATTCTTCAAAAAAAAGAAGGAGAAGAGAGTGGGCCAAAAGAAGAAAACAGCAAATGTTCGGAAACAAATCGCATATTTTCTATATAATTTAAGGAGATTAAGAAAACAAAATTTTCACACTATAAAGCGGGAGATAAAAACCGCAGTGATACCGTAGTACTGCACAATTTAGCGTAGTACTCTTTGAAGCTAAATTGTGCAAATTTTCGGGTTTTTCAAAAGGCATGACCTTGGTTAAAGGCAATTTTAGGACAGTTTTAAGTTTTGTTTCTTTATATGGTATAATCGTCATTTAAACCGCCGCAAATTGGCGCACAACAACTATGTAGACATTTTGGAGGGAGAGAGGGGGAAGTTCAATCCTCAAAACTACTCCTGTGTACTCGCCGCATTATAAAAGAAAAGGGACTCTTGCTAAAAACGTCCTAAAATAATTAATTTGTTATACTCTATAAATCGACAAAAAAAAACTGATATCCAACAAAAAGAACTGATATGTGCGAATATTACAAGAAAATGGTTTAAAATTCTGTGCTGTGATTTTCTGTTAATCTCATTGCAAAATCGAGTGGGTCTAAGTGACAACAATTTTTTTTCTAGTTATTGGGTTCAATATGATTTATAAGCAAGTCCCAGTCAAAAGGCTCCATGTAAAAGCTGTGAGTTGTTAGTTCCTACAGCGCTTAGACGATGGCAGAGGGTCGAACTCCAATGGGTTACTACTCCGTTTTGAGTATCCCAGCCGATGGTGGAAATACGCTTCTGCAAGGCTCCTGGATCATGACGTTACCAAGTATTGTTCAATCATATCAACCGCACAGCGTTCAGTTCTCACTTAATTAAGTGCAAAAACAGTACAGCAAACTACACGCTTGATGGTTTTATATGAATATTTTCAATCTCCTGGGAATGAAACTTTTTGCACTTATACCCTTTTGGTTTTCAACGCTTCGATTTTCGGTAGCCATATTGGCCATCTTTAATTTCTTTCGATGTAATAGTTTCAAGATCAGAGACTCCAAAAACATAAATGGACCTATTATCATATTATCATAACAACCTTTGAAGTTGAGATTTTTCGGTCGCCATATTGGATGCGATGTTTTAAACCCCAAATATATGTATATTTTTTTACAGTGCTAAGCTCAGAACAAAGTTATCATTCAAATTTTCTAGCAGCTTTAGGCCGTTCAAATTTCAGGCTGATTGCAAGCTTTTTGTCCTCTTAAATCGTGCTCACACACGTATAATTTATAAACAAAACACATAAGTACTAGTAATAAGATTAATAATAAGCTACTCGGATTTACAAACACGAACTGTTCTTTTATAAGAGGGGGGTGGGTGCAAGGTTTCAAATTTTAGCAGTAACATCGTTGAGTATTTTCTAAAATTTTTAAGATTAAATATTCCTACAAAGTTATTGGCATTCACAGGAGTATGTTATTTTAAAGAAGAGTATTCCGAAAGTAGCAGAAGAAAAGTAACATGTTTTGTAATGGTGCGAACACATGCCGCCCAACTTACGCCAACTTTGTACGTAGGCAAATCCACCAACGTGGAATCGATAATGAGATAGTCGGTGCCGAATGTTGGCGAACCATGACTAAAGCAAGCGAGCTTGCCATCTTTAAATAAGCGTTTGTCGATATTCGAGGTCCATTGTCCAAGAGATTCGAGATTAGTAGGAATTGTTTTTTTATTATATATATGCAATAAGTATGTTTTGTATTTTATTTTATTGCAGGATATATGCTGGAAAAGGGCCAGCTGAGATAAGGAGTGAGATTCATACAGTCGCAATTCTCAGCAAAGGATACCAACTATGACATCAGGAAGTTACGAAGGGCAGCAAGGTATGTATTTTCAATCCACCTTTTTTAAAATGTGCAAATGCACCAAATGTAGAATTCCGTTCTGAATTTTACACACGATTTTCCGGTAAATAAGTAAATAACCAAACATTGTGATTCACTTATTTATTATTTATATTATTTATTACTATTTCGTGTCAGTACGGTCCGGTGCTGGTTTTGCCGTTCCTGAAGCAATTAAAACACACTGTTGAATATTTAACTCAGTAAGCTCAGTTGTACACAAGCACACAAACAATCCAGGAGAGCCCTGGTCCCCATTTAAAACAAAGGGTTTAACACACGTCTTCCTGCAGTTGGACCGCGACACACATCTGACTCAACTGGTGAGCGACACACGCCTCACACTCAATTATTCGAATTATTTTGCCAAATTTAATTCGACTTCCAACAAAACGTGTATGAAATAGATACCTGCATATTAATGGCTGAATGTGTTATCCGCGTTGCGCAAGATATATTTATGAATGAAGATCATGACCCTGTCATGAAGAAAAATATATTTATCCTCTCCTACTCGTTAACTGCAGTTACATACGAATGGAAAGATACGAATCCCCACAACCCTCATGTTGTGCCCTTTTTCAGCATTGCCTTGCCTGGTAGTCAAATGATTTTACGCTACCTGACAATCGCTACCATCGTCGGTCACTTCGACGGGTAATTTTTCTCATGCCCGGTCTGAATCGGTGTCATGAGATGCACCTCTTCTTCTTCTTCCCTGCGATCTTTCTCCCAAAATTTAGATTGGTTTGTTTGCTTTAGTACTTTTGTGATTTTCGAATGCAACACATTCACAAAAATTCAAAAAATACAATGTCACAATTTGTGCTTTAATACTACACATTGTTGTTCGAAATTTCTTTTTCCAACTAACAGCTGCAACAGCTGCTTTGTGCGAAGTTTGCGCTGGCTCCAACGACGGATACAGTAACCCCCAGCCCGTGTAGACCCGTATTATTTATTGTAACCATGTATACACATACATAATACAGGCTCCGCGCGGGCCGCCTGACAAGCGCTCGAAAATAATTAATAACTTTGGACCTAATGGAGATAACTCTGTTTTTATTTTTTTATTTTTTAAGTAAAACAATAAGTAACAAAAACACATTTTTTTAAATTAACTAAACCTGGGGAACAGCATAAAAAAACCGTTTAAACATTTAAATTGTTATAAACTATTTTAAATGTCAACAATAAATAATTTTTTTCAAAAACCATTGTAAAGCTGACGTAGAATCACGTAAAAAAAAAGTGGGTCAATCCGATCATTACAACGGGAGATAATGAATTTCGAATATGAGATGATTGGAGAAAATCTAGCAAATCATGAAAAATTCACATGTGGATATTTTCGAAACAAAATTTTTTTTGAGCAAAATCCTGGAATACGTGTCGATTGACGTGTATGTTAAGAAGCTGTAAAAAAAATTGCAGACGATTCTAAAATGTCGATATTAAAATGGTGTGCGGTTTGTAAAAGAATAACCCATATCTGAAAATATGATTTATTTGCGGTTCTCCAATCTCCACACACCCTGCAAATTACATACGTACACATTATGTATCTGTTATAAGTAATACCGTTCTGAAGTCGCAACTGAAGTCAAATCCCATCCAAAACCAGTGCACGCAGCATCAAACTTATTCAAATAAATGTTTCCGATGTTACTTCAAAAACACATATTTTCTCTATTAGACACGTAATTCACACATACATATGTTCATATCAGTGCAGCTATTACCTTCAATAATTGCAATGTGAAAAATGGGTCAATGCAGGCGCACTCCGGTTATATAATGAAAGATAGGCTTATTTTATGCTGCCTTGCACAATATTTAATAAAAAAGACGAGCAACATAGGTAAGAAAGGAATGGAAACACTGCTCAGCTTATGTGCAGTATATCGCAACGCCTACGTAATTCTAAGAAAACAAATCCCTCAGTGGCTCGAATGGAGTAATAAATCGATAGACTGCTGGAGACATCTAAGTCAAGCAACACAGAAATATTTTCAAAGCCCCGCACCATCGACATGGATGGGCGGAAAGATATGTAAACAAAATGCTAAAAACCTTTGCTTCGGTTTGATAAATAAAACATGCCCGATCCCAAGTTGGAAAGTCTTCATGTTGCGAAACGTTGTTATTAATCCCGATAAAAATCAAGGGAGCAGGATTGCACAATCGAACATAGAGCACTGATTGGACAGGGCCTTACCATACAATACGCAAGTAATCTGCAATTTCAAATCGGAAAATCATTTCAATTCCCATGTACTCGAGGTGACAACTGCAAATGCTGCGACCACGCCCTGCCTAGAGTGTTAGTGCAGTATTTCCACTCTCGTTACGAATGCAGGCCATGCAAACAAATTACATGGCAGCGAAATTATCCTTATTTCATTTGTCTGTTGTTATTATCAGCGACATGTTGGACAATAATACACGGGCAAAGCAACTGCAAGGCGTCAATTTCCGACCTCCCCCGGAGCGCTCGCTACGCACCTCGGACCGTTGGTGCCTTAACGACGCGGGCTAAAGTTCAAAACACCGGATAACAACGACTCCGCCTACAATGCAGATCGCAATTATAGCACTCAGCACCGAAGGCAATCTGAGAATGAGCACCACAACAAGCCATCGATTCAGGTGCGGATCGACGACATTTCAAAACAGAAATCTGAACGCGTCTTGTCCGGGCGCCTGGACTCTTCATCGGTGCGCACATCAGCCTGGCAGACCAGCAATTATTCCAGCGTTTAATTATAAACGTTACTACGGAATAAGTAGTATACACGACGGGAGTGCACTGGCCATAATCGACGGTATTATCACAATCTCACCTCTAAATCGAACGATTGGCGCAATGACGATGAAAAAGTGCTTTTAACGCCAATTTCAATTATTTATAAAATGCAAATGAACGCGCCGTAGAAGAATATACATTATAGTATACGTAGTGCTGGCTGTGGTGTGGATTGAGGAGTCCGGCTAGCAGCATCAGAAGAAGTAGGTACTCGAAATTGTGCAGAATACGCTGCGCCAGATCCCAGAAATTCATATGCAGAAATGTATAATAAAAGTGACCGCTCGATCGTGTAATTAAATGATTCGATGTTGGGAGCCAACTGCATTTGTATATCTTTAGGGCGAATCTACGGTAGGGGACAAAGTGAAACACAACGAGATCACCTTCTGTGCACAACGGCGGAATCGTGAATTCAGACTGATCGTGAGATGGATTATAATCGCCAAGTTTTCCCATGATTATCGTTTATAAAATTTACACAACGATGCGCGGCAGAGGGGCTCTAGCTGCGTGTTATATTCGAAGCTTATAATTGAAGTGATTTTGCAGATGCCAGAACGATCGACAACACGGCCGAACGAAAATGCTTCCAGGTAGCCGTAGCTCCGAAGGATGATCGGTTTTTAATAAATTTTCAATATGGAAATATGACCGCTCTCTACTCGGATGCAGCCGATTACGGTGGAGAGGCAGCGCAACAACAAGAGCGGGATATGGGCAAAATGTTGTAAGTAAACACGACGGGCAATCTGAGGCAGGCCGAGGTAGATCGAGGCAGCTTCCTCTAAATTTCATAAATATTCATGAGCCTCTTTAAAACTAGAGCCAATCGGCAAGATCAAAGATAGGCCAGAGGGAGATGCACGCCGACAACTTGCAGCTTTACCGGAAAATTTAATAAATTATTAAAACGTCTGGAAACAGAAAAGAATAAATTACAATAATCACTCCACATATGAATATGAAACAATACGGATCGATTGCTACTCATTCGTTGCGCTAGTCATTTGAATGCCAGGAAATCTATTCAACAGAGTTTCCTATTTTTACGATTCCATAAATGTCTCTTTAGTTGGAAAAATATTGTTAAAATATTCTTTTATTCTACGTGTCATTAAATAAATAGGTGTTCATAAGATGACAAAATAAATGAATTAACAGAATGGTCTTATATTAGGGTCAGAAAAATTCAACAAAGGTTTTATTTGGTTTTATCCTTTATTGGAGTTTCAAGTTTTCATTTTTTCTTTGTAGTTACTCTATTTAGGTAAATGTTACAGAAAACAAGAAAATTTTTTTCTGTGAGTAGTGAAGAAGTTAACATACATATTTATGGCCATATGAGCGAATATTCTGTTATGGAAACTGTTACAAATTCCGAGATAAGTACTGCAAAGTCAAACAATCGGTTAAAACAATGCAGGCCTGCCAGAACCTTAGACATAACTAAGCAATTGTGTGGCTACTTGTTAACCGTACTGCTAATGACCGGGTCAATCAGTATTTTGCGAAGAAAAAATATTTCAAAGAGATCCTAGTTATATTGTATGTTTTCAGTAGACTTATGTTTATATATTGTGTTTTTTTTAACAATAGACAGATATCTACAAACACTAATATAATAAATAATAAAGAGGTTGCCTTTGTTTTCTTGTCGGAAGTAATATCTGGGAATACTAATCCGATTAGAAAAATTCTTTCATTGGTAACTAGCCTAGGATTTTGGCTATATTTAGATTTTTTCTACGATAGTTGGGGCTAAAGTCTAATGGCTACCAAAAAAAGTTAAACTTCAAGGGATTGACTTGAAAATCAACACCAGAAAGGATTCAGGGTATGTGCTTTTGGTTCCACTGATTTTAAATTTGCTATCAAAATTTCAAACTTCAAGAAAGTGGCCAAACGTTAGCAACGTAAATAATTTTTCATTAAATTCTGTTCGTAGTTTCCGTTATTTCGAAAAGTTCTAAGCTCATATGTTCCGCAAATGATACCAAAACCCAAACAAAGAACCCCCTGAGTCATATAGGCTATGCGTTTTTAATTTGGGAAAGTGGACGGGGCGGAGTGAATTACGAGAGATGATTCGGGTGAGTCACGCAAAATGCACTTATCCGATTGGGATGACATTTTACAGGCTTATAATTTTGGTGGTTATGGCAATATGTAGATAAACGATAAACTTAGAAATGATGATGAAACTGTTTGTTGTGGCCGAGATTCGAACCCTACTGCGTAGAATCTACGGCAGGGAACCGGCTAAAATTTATATTTCATAATTTGTTTTCGAAATTTGGTGTCCCTAGCAAAGTGCCGCCGAGGTCTGGAGCCCCTTTGCAGTCCCCACCATATGCTACTGAGCGGCAACCCATACTAGTTAGGTTTTTCCGAGCATTAGGAACCTTTCATGAAAATTTCGTCGTCATACTCGATAGACTAGACTCCACTTTGTACGGTTGCCTATCCGCTACGGCTACTCGGATAGGTGTAATTTTTAGACCGAGGTAGAGATTACCCAGGTCAGGTTTCGCTATTGACCGCGTTCATCGTGTTTAAATGAATGATATCACCTTTAATTCTACAAACCTATAAAATTACTACAATAACCTATCAATTAACAATAGTCCAGTCAAAATAGATATTCAACCTAGACAAATTTCCCACATGGCTGCAAATTTGTACGGACCTTAAATACATCATTACAAATCAAATGTCAGAAGTCCCCACCGGGTCCGACTTACGCTAGAAATTTTATTCAATGTAAAAGGCCAACGACATCGATTTCTCTCATATTTCTCGTAATCGGTATCTAAGTGTTTTCGTAATAATATTTTGGAAAAAAGTTGTATATCTTTCTATTGCCTACATAAATGAATCATGTACTTTTTTTTCCCACGAATCACCATTCCTGACATATCGTGATTTCAAATATCGAAAATACTAACACTGATAGTTACGACAAAAATCATAAGCAAACTTATAGTACTCGAACCGCCCTTTACGGTGGTATCATGTCTTTCGCCGTAACTGCAAAACAGCCGAGAAAATGGAAAAACAATATTTGCACCTATTGCCCTCCCCACCAACGTGATAGTAATAGGCAAAGTAGTAGTACTCGAGCGCCCTCTACGCTGGTATCTTAACATTTGTCGTAGCTTTAATAAAAGCTGAGAAAATTGGATAACAATTTGGTAATAACCGGTATGGATAGGTGTGAAATGATGCATCCGTTTTTCTTTTTTTCTATGATCTTCTTTCTTTGCACAAACTATTTTCAATTTTCTCGACTTCTGTTAAGAGTACGACAAAAGTGATGCTATCAGCGTAGAGGGCGCTTCGAGCACTACAACTATGCTCATTACGAGTTTTGTTGTAACTGACATCGGCGCTCAGGGGGAGGGGTAACAGGCGCAAACATTGTTTTTCCATTTTATTGGTTTTTTTTGCAGCCAATTTTAATATTTTCAGTTTTGTATGGTTTATTTTTACGATAACTTTCCGTTTACGATAAATATGTGCAAAATCAATGTCGTAGACTTTTGACCTTGAATAAAATTGAATCAGTCATTTCAAAAACATCTTAAGTCACATTTTTTTTCAACATGCTTTTTTTGCTGAAAATGGTTCCTTAAAGGGAGATGCGTATTCTGGGTAAAAACCACGTAAGTCGATACATTCCTTCCTTTTCCAATAATACTACGTGAAAGACGTTCATTGCATAAACAACATTAGTCAGTGACTTAAGAGGTTTTTGCATCAACTTGCATGCATGTCATAAAAAAAATGTTCGAAAGCGTGATCCTATCTACGTCCCAGGGGAATACATTGATTTGGTTTCGAACTCCAGCTCAACATTTTCAGTCATAGAGCTAAAAACTGAAGATGTTTTGGAATTTAAGAAATGGTGGCCAAATTTGTACAAAAAAACATGTTTGTCAACTGAATCTTATGGAAAAAAGAGTCTCAAAGGACCAGAAAAAGTCATTCGCACCTTCGACATACATGAGTTTTCAGTATGATTCAGATCGAAAAGGAACTATCATAGCCGAGGAATATATTGGTGGATTGATTAAACATTCATTCTTAATAATATGAAAAATCACAACTTCTCTTTCACTACCATCAGCCAAAGCCTATGATTTAAAAGTGCCCATCAATAAAAAAAATTTAGACGGTTTAAAACAAGTTCAGGATAGCATTCTGGAAGAGCTTATGCCATTTTATAAGAACGTTTTTAGCTGGCCAACTGGAAATGTTGAAGATAATCCAGATGAGAATGATGGAGAATATGACTATGTACCTTAAAGATATTAAAACATGACAAATTAATATGTAAAATGTTAATTAGATTATTTTTAAGTGTAATTTTCAATAATTAGCAATAAAAAATATGATTACTACGATTGTTTTGGTTAAATTACACAGCCACACAAAATAAAAAAAGTGGGGATTATATTATATTATATGTCATATCCGTAGTAATTTGGCCTGCTGATCACGAATCCGCGACCAAAATTGAGGTTTGACGTCCAGATTTTTTTCTAACCTCCAAAAAGTGGGTTAAAAACAGAGAAAATCGTGGAGTAAAATTCGGAAAAAATTTATTTTTAACATTTAAACCTATATTCATATGAATTGAGACCTGCTGAGCATGAATCCGTCACCAGAATTGAGCCATCACGTTCTGATTTTTTTCTAAAAATTAATAAAGAAAAATTTAAGAAAAAAATCATGACGCGATGGCTCAATTCTGGTGACGGATTCACGCTCAGCAGGTCTCAATTCATATGAATATAGGTTTAAATGTTAAAAATAAATTTTTTCCGAACTTTACGAGTGTATTTGCCACGATTTTCTCTGTTTTTAACCCATTTTTTGAGGTTAGAAAAAAATCTGGACGTCACGGCTCAATTCTGGTCGCAGATTCGTGCTCAGCAGGCCAAAATACTACGGATATGACGTATGGCATCAAAAGTAATCCCCACTTTTTTTATTTTGTGTGGCTGTGTTATATACCACTAACCCTATTTCTCGCTAAAACAACATAAGTCAAGAACAGTTTTCAGGTTTTTTCATTATTTCTATTAATAAACTGTGAAGGTTATTCGCTATTTTGATTTTTTACTACTCAAATACTAACATAAGCATAAAAAAGTCCTTTAAAACTTATTTGTTTGTGTATGAAACAGTTTTTATTGATTCCTGAAAAATTCTAATTGAGTGACATACTCGTATGAGGCTTTTGAAATAACCGATTCAATTTATAGCGCAAGTCGGATTGGTTGGGACTTTTGAAATTTCATTTGGAATGATGTATTTAAGGTCTATAAAAATTTTCAGCTCTGTGGTAATTTTGTCTAAGTTTGGGCTTTTTGCGTCTATTTTGACTGGGCTACAACTTCTTAATCAGTTTACCGAATTTGTGAGCGCTCAATACGCTTTGTTTGTTTTTCCTAGCTAGGTATTTGATCATTTTGCATTGGGCTTTATCGACCTCATTATTCCAGTGAGTAGGTATGTATATCGACGACGCAGTGAACTTCTCATTGTCAACAAATTAGAAACACCGTGCCGCCGGCGAGATTACCCTAATTACTTGCAGAGGCCCGCTTTCTGCAAAAAGTCCACAAGAGATCGCACTAATTACATACCAACCACTGATCAGTGGGTTATTCTGTCAAAAAGTTTTTTGTAAGGCTACTTGGAGAAATCGTGTGCGTAAGCTTGTTGGGCGATAATTCCTCCTCAGTCCATCCGGGGAACTGAGTTCACAGAACAGAGATAGCCAGCAGTCATCGGGCGGCTGCTACTTAAACAACCTTGAACGGCATTGAGACTGATTTGCATTTGAGTTATGTGCACACATATACCACTTTATCACCAGCAGCGCCGGTGGCATTGGCGGAGCTGCGGAGACAAAACACGAAGGAAGCCATAACCCAACACTTGATAAGAATGTGATGTGGAGTGGAGAAGCCGTGGTCGCGGCAACTGGCAAGTAGACCACGCACGCACTGCGGTAAAAATTGACTGCAATTTGGACAATAAGACGAGTACAAGCACGCCTAAACCCAAGACGCAACTAGCAAACTCTTCGATTCGCAGCCTCGGGTGTGTGGAGAGAAAGAATTCCGCTGGCATGGTTGGAGACAAAGAGAGTATCAGGTCGCGGTATGGCCCGTCAGCGCCACCGCCACGCCAAGCAAAGGTATAGCTCAGGTACTCCGGCACAAATATCGGCAGAAGGGAAACCTGTTTGGTTACTTTGGAGCTGGGCAAATATCGTACGCGTTTGGATTGGAGCCGTGCTTTCCAGCGACCAGTTGAATGATGAAAACTCGAATCGCTCCTCAGTGTAATCCACCCGGTCACCTTCACGGGATGCTGCGCTCATCGATCGTCGTAATCGATTTATCTTCGAACGGATGTTTTGATATACAGCGAGATTTGTTTGCGTTTCATGCCGGCCTCGGCTGGGTTCACTGTGTTGTATTGTGCTATTGATGGAAAAGATCATTTTTGCGATGAGGTTGTTATAAGATACCGCGAAAGGGACTGTGTTTCACAATGTGCGGAAAAAGTGAAAAATTAGTGCTGAGTGATTCCCGATAATCCGGAAGAAGTGATCGTTCATCACAGCATCTACCCAGTGAAGTGTGAAAATGCGAATGAAGTTAATTGTTATTGAGCGACCAAGCCAACTCTGTGACGGTGTGGTATAGGACGGTCGCGAACAGTGAAGTTTTCTGGATCATTTCGTCTAGTGCGTTGGAGAAATTGGATTAAGTCGGATTGTTCCGGCAATATCGATTAGCCAGGTAGGAAAATTGAGCCGTAACTGCTCCAAAAATGCGCTAATCTCCCCTAATTAATTGAACACATTCAAATCCTCTGTGAAAGTGGATTTGTGTCAGCCTCCTTTCTTATGGCTACCGTACCGAGCATGATAGATTGCTGCTGTGCCAATGTCTGCGCAACGTGCCCGGCTGTTACGTGATCATACCGTTTTGTGAATTCCTCTGATCTTTTGTCCGTGGCTCGAGCACTTCCGCACAATTGAAATTTTGGGTCGTGAGCTAGGCAGGAAATTACTACAACAAAGTGGTGTAGAGTTGCAGTGCAGGGTTCATAACTTCAGATATGCCATTTCAAGATTTCTCTCGAATTCAGTGAAGTATGTACATGCAATGACAAGGTGCGTGAATTCATGCGCATTGTGTGCGATGCATCAGTAATGCAGCAGGTAGCAATGGCATGCATTTTCATGCGTCCGTCCTCTTATGCGTATTTTTCGTTATGAATTCGCGATCAAGGCGTTATTCGAATGAAATAATGAAAATATTTAGCGGATGACGCAACACTAAAAAAATGTGAATTCATTTTGTGAAACTTGAGGAGAAAGGTCCCGTTGCAGCAATATTTAATTTATGCGCCCCGATGGCTGCAAAACTTGTTTAAAAATGCCAAAATAATATCGGCCTTGCTGATAAATTTTGCTGCTGTGCTAATGAAATTCTACGTAAGAGTTAAGTTGTATCTTTTAGTGGTCCGTAAGGAAACCCTATTAATCTATGTCGCCTATGCGTTACAGCAAAATAACTAGTTAGAAATGTAACGTTTTAACCAATTGAAGCACGTATAATTCTAGCCATCTATTTTGAGGTCGATTATTACGAATTTCCTGATATTTTTGAAATTCAAAATGACGGATCCAATATGGCGAATAATAATTTTGAAAAAATATTTTAGGAATTCCGATTTGAAATTTTGAAATGATCTTTACCCAGGAAAGGCGGGGGCTGGTTTTTGTGGGATCTTTTTTACCCCAACAAATAATAAGATTATATAAGCCCCTAAATTTGAAGGAGGACTTCGAGAAGCACTTTGTTATCTGAATAAAAGAAAAATTACACAGCAACACCAAAAAAAAAATTATTTAGGGCCCGGGCATCGGACTATGTGTTCCATATGTTTTTGGGGTCGCTGAAACTGAATCCGATGTCAGTTAAACCCCATCACGTCAGGATTTTGACATAACCTCAAAAAACCTCAGCTAAAACGGGAGAAAAAAAATTTCAATCTGGGGATCAAACCATGTCTTTTATATGTTTTCGGGGTCGCTGAAACCTGACGTGATGGGGTTAAATCGACATCGGATTCAATTTCAGCCACCCCAAAAACATATGAAACACATAGTCCGATCCCCAGCCCCGAAATTTTTTTTTTGTGTGGCTGTGTTAGAGGCCGTTCATAAAATACAAAATACGTTCGCACATAAGGGGGGCGGTCTTGCTGAGAGTGACAAGGGGAGAAGGGAGGTCTACGGCAACGTGACGTTCGCCGTTCATCAAAAAACTTTACTAAAGTATTTCTCTCCACTATTTTTTTTTTATTTATGTCGCGATAGAAGTCATACATTTCGTATTAGTAAGTATACACTATACAGACATTTAAACGTATATAATTTTATTACAATAAAATTTTTAAAATGCTCAAACGAAAACTGCTGTGGCCAAACTAGAAGTAGTTTGAGAAGTTTACTTCCAGACGGATTTTCGCCTCCACCGATTAAATTACAACAAATTCAAAACGGATTAATTGTATCGCAAGTGAATTCTGATGATGGTACATTTATTAACATATTTGCTCGCCTTGCAGTGAAACTTCAGTCTGAAGCTACAGATTTTCAGCAAATTCCTTACGATTGGTTTTGTCCGTCGGTCCATGATAAATTGGCAAATAGAACACGTAAAGAATGTGGCCTATATCACACGTCTAATAAAACTTTACTGCAACATTTGATAAATGTACATCCGAAACAGAAAAGAATAGATGAAGTAGTTCGGCGTATACAACCAACTCGCATCGCAGCTCGGCGAGCTCGAGAGCTGTTATGCATATTAGGAGATGAAAACGCTGGTACGGAAAATGCAGAATGGATAGATGACGATGAAGTGGATAGTAGTTTTGAAGATGTAGAAGAAGATGCTTCAATACCGATTATAGATATTTCGGAGCATTTACAGAATCCTTGGACTTCTGATAAATAGAAATATTATTTATTTGTTAAAAAACATATTTGTTCATTTATTTAAATTTTTTTTTTTAATTTTATTCTTAATTTATTTGAATTTTTATGAATTTTTTAATAAAGTGAATATTTTTTAGTATCGAAATTTGTGTACTATCAATCCAAATTTATCATGTTCAGGGGGGGGGTCTTAGTTTTTGTGACGAAATAGTTATAGGGGGGTTACAGCAAGTGTGACACAGCGTGACACAGAGGGGAGGGGGTCTAAAAAAGCTAATTTTAGCGTGACGTATTTTATGAACGGCCCCTTTTTGAAAAAATTCCTACTCGTCAGGTTTTCGAGATATTTACAAAAATATTTAACACTTTTGAAGTGTTCACCATTCAGCGGAAAACTGCCCCGAAGCCCTCCCTCACTCAGGAATATCGCAAAAAAACTGTAACTTACTTATATAGTAAAATCGTATTCGATATACATGATGCTATATTTAACAATAAAAAAGAAAACCGCACCCGACATTCACAAATGTAAATAAATATGTCGGTTCTTTCAAAACATCAAGTCAGATGCAATATTCAACAATTTACAAACAGGATCGAACAATTAAGGGATCTACCTTCTTTTCGAAGGGAAAAAAGGGTTAATTCCAATAAATTTTTCGATAGGTTTAAATTATAAAAATTGGTATAAAAAGTGTACTCAATAAATAGAGTCTTGAACTACTTTAAAAAAAATTTTTTTTTTTCATTTTTGTGAATTTTTAAGAATGGAAAGTGGAGTAAAAAACGAGTGGGGTGTGCGCCGTTGATAAAAGATGCATGGTCTGAAAAAAAGCAAAGAATTTTAGGTTCAGTATATTAATAGCTATAGCGCATATAGAACGATTTTAGATTTTTGCAAAATTGACAAAATGGTGGACATTTTTTGAAAAATTCCAAAAAAGATGTTTTTTTTTCACCGTTTTTGGCAAAAAAAATTTTTAAAATCAAAATTTTGAAAAACCCTAGATATGCATTATAGCTGTAGTCATAAAGAATGTTTGGTAAAAATTTGGTCAGAATCGGTTCGATGGTTTCCGAGATTTCATCAACGCGGTGTCGAAAAACGTTATTTTGCGAAAACGCGATTATGGTTTTGTTAATGAAAAATCGTAAAAAGTTTCCCCTATGCCTAATCGGCGATACCTGGACCATACATTATGCCTTCTTCTTTCTCAAAATGCATATTTTCATCCAAAGTAGCGTTGCTGCGATATGTTCTGGCTTCCTTGGAGGCATCAGTACTGTGTCGGCCGCACGCCGCTACTTCTCGATTATAAACAAACGCGCAGAGATGTTGTTATATCAAAATTTTAAACTCGACTAATTTTTAGACAAAAATACAGTTACACTGCTCCGATCTTTATAAAATTTTAATATGATATTTCTGTATATACATATTTTACGAAAAAGCAATAAAAAAATCGATTTTTTGAAAATTATAGAGAGGGTAGATCCCGTAAGGTACGTTCACACGCCTGTTCGTTTACTTCTTTATTCAATTACTTTTTCTTTGTAATTTCTCTTCGTATTTAATTACAAATTTATTCATTGGATATTTTGTAATAGGTAATTATTCTTTCAATAGTCGACATTTTGTAAATTTATATTGTTTACACGATAAAACTTTTGTTGTTGATTCCGCTTTGATTTTCAAACTTCTCTGATGCTAGTTCTCCCAAAATATTTTATAGACTGATAAGTGCCTTGTAAAAACTATATTATTGACTGTTGTGCCTTGTACAAAATATTTTATAGATTGTACAAAATGTCTATCGAAACTCGGCTCGGTTATTTATATTATATATTATATATTTATATTTGCAGCGATTCCAGCATCATCTGTCACAATTCGAAAAATTCTAGAAACAGGAAACACAGTTTTCTGAATGAAGTCAAAGGTGCCCAAACCGCCCAGTGGGTGGGAAGTTTGGGTACAATATAAAAAACAACATACTTATTTTATTGATTTATTTAGGTATTCTTACTTTTATTTAAAAAGGGAATTAAATAATGAAAGCAAATAACGTTTTATAATACAGGGCTGTAATTCACGCTGTTTACCGATCTTTTTAAACTTAAAAGGCATTTCCTAAAAACAACAAAAATAAGATTAAAGATTTGGGAGCTTTGGGCATGCCTATTCCTCCTTTCAAAAACAGTGCCTAAAGCATCCTACCTACATTTTTCTTTATTTACGAATAAATTTTCAGTTCAAAATACTATTAACTCATGACATAACAACATAAACTGCAAACCTTTTTGTATACTTTTTTCCGAAATTAACACTTGAAATCCGGCTCAATAATTTATTCCATAGCGGCGAAGCAAGTGTCGAGCTCTGACAGCCGACAAAATTCAATTGTTTTTCCATCTATAGGTTGCCGCCAGATATGTCATTCCAAAATCCTACCACCAAATTTATTGATACCGGATGTATTTTTTGAAATATCAACAGGTGTCCTGTTATCCCCGTCCTTCTCAATGTAATTTTTTCCGTATGGTTTTACACAAGTCTTACTTACTCCATTTATGATGCAAAATTATAATTACTTTTTACAGTGTATGTTGAAGTTCCTATGCCTTTGCTACATTACAAGATCGATCACAATCACAGAAAATTTCTCAGCCTGTGAAGAAAAATCCCGTTTCAATATCGGCTTAATTTCTGCAGTTCTTAATTGTGCACGCAATTGTAATACACCATCCGCGGGGCACCGTTGCTCATCGGATCGAGCAATCACCATGACATTACCACGCAATCCCCATCCACGATCGATTCTATCTCATCTGACCTCCCTTGCGCGAGTGTCTCAATTCATCAAATCAATAGCATCGATCTACTCGCCACATATGCGTTTAATCAAAGCAATAATGGTCTCTCCTAATGGTAATGACGATAGACTGGAACTCCCTTATTACGACGTGGCAATCAGCCACGTTCAATTCAACGTTGAATATCGATGACTATCGGGCGCTCCGCAATCGCGCCCAATAACGTGAGCTAGAGGCAGAGCCTACCTGGCGAACAGATATAAATTCACGTAACCTGCACGCTTGACTGTACCGCTGCAGATGCTGGCCAATAGGTGAAATATTTGACCGCTTGCGTGACTCCCAGCCGTAATCGCTCCTCCGACTCCGGGAAGATAGGGGCCTCTTCCACGGCCAAAGATAGAGGGTCTCGTAGGCCGCTGGTACGAGTTACATGTGTCCAACGGTTCCCCACGGATCGCACGTCGCACGATGGCCCCTCGCATAGCTTTGTTGTCGAACCAGCCAGGAACTGTCTGCTGAGATACCTCGGTTTGAGCCTTTTATCTGACAGCAGGAGACACTTCTAAAGCTTAAATACTCCTGTCCCGGGGGTTGAGTACCGCGACCGGCCCAGATTTTATCCCCATTGTCACCAGAGCCCCTTCGTTTCGTATTAAATCACAGTTGTAGCGAGTGCTGGACCCCTGCATTAGAGCTAATATCTGTCAATTTTATAGTATTCAAGTGGCACTCGCAGTACGCTTGATCTCGTGAAGAAAAAACATTTTAGTCCTCTGCTGGTGCCTTGTCGTGTCCAGCTGGGAGATTTGGTACCTCTGTGAGCCGCGGTAATAAAGTGTCGGGTGAATTTCTGTAATTAGCGTAATTTATGGCCTCTTAAAAATAAGATTCCTCTGCGATCCCGCTGTCCGGCATCAGAGAAGTATTTTCTACTTGAATTCACTTATGCAAGTAATTAGGACAGGAGTGGCCCTCGCGAAGATCGCCGACTCCTGCCTGGTAAGGTGTTATTTGATATGCTCACCATAGATCTTCGTGAAGACGTTCTCGTAATACGAAAAAAGTTTAATTGATGGTTTGAGCTATTCTTTGTGAGCGTTGTTAATGCTGAGAGGCCGACACTTTCTCACTAATTTTTTCTATTTTTTTAACGGTCAAGGGGTTTCTACTTTTTCTTAGGTTAAAAACATTTCTTTTTTTTTTAACATTGAAGTATTATATTTTAAATTCTTGCTAAATTTGTATAAACCTTCGTTCACCCAACCATCTCATTATATACACTTTACATTAATATATTTCAGTGGTTTCGTCAATAAATTATATTACTAGTGTGAATAGACGCCAAAAGATACATATTTCATAAGTATATAAACATAAATAAAATTAAAAAAATTATTATTAAAAAAACAAAAAACCCCGCAATGGAAGAAACGAAAAGTATGAAATAAGAAAATATTCATCCTTTCTTTACTTAATTCAAACCGACACATACTCGTACATAGGTACGCTGATGTTCTGAGAATAGCCGTGGTCACATACCGTAATAAAAGCGTATTTATGGAACTAGGGCAAAGCGGCATGTAACCTCTGCTATACTCTGAACATCGACATACCTATGTGTCGATTTCAATAAGTAAACAAAGAATGAATATTTTCTTGTTCCATACTTTTCCCTTTCTTCCATTGTCAAGTTTTTTTTGTTTTTATATTATAATTTTTTTTTTACATCTTTTTAGTTTCAGATAATATGTAGTAAGTAAGTAATGTCATGCCATAATCAAGAAGATAGCTCATATTAGTAATTTGACATTATATCACGATAATCCACGTTCAAAAATTGTCTTTCTTGACTATTGTCTATGACAATGACGTC
The DNA here is from genome assembly GCA_947538895.1 of Neoitamus cyanurus. Lineage (NCBI taxonomy): Eukaryota > Metazoa > Arthropoda > Insecta > Diptera > Asilidae > Neoitamus > Neoitamus cyanurus. Next base: position 38,747,653 of record OX384542.1, read on the forward strand.
ATAAAGATTGTCGTATGTTGTTCATTGAATCCTTTCATTCGATATCCATGTCAAGGGGGTTGTGAACAAATTTGTATCCATCATCTTAGGGTGTACACCATATTGGGTTTAGAATGACGTTACACAGCTTGCCGTATTGCCCGTCAAAACTTTTCATTTGGTATCCATGTCAAGGGGCTGTGAAGAAAAATGTAATCCACCATCTTGGAACTTGCACCATATTTATCCTCTTGTCTTGAATACCTCGAACGCATGCAATCCGCCCTCATATCTGATCCTAAGCTACCTCTTCCTCCGAACCTCGTGTAATAGCTAATCTCTTCGCTCAGTACTTCAGCCAATCTTTCAGTGAGAACTCTTCTGTGCTCGATGCTATCTATTTCCCTTTTATGCGCTCTTCTGCCCAGACTTCCCTTACCTTCATCAACATCAACCCATCAATGGTCGCCTCCGCCATCTTCGCACTTGATGATAATTTCAGTCCAGGCCCTGACGGCATTCCCGCTATTGTCCTGAAAAAGTGCGCTCAACACTTGATCGGACCACTTTCCTCCATTTTTCAACTTTCCATCACCCAAGGAATCTTCCCTACTAGGTGGAAAGACTCACCATCCCCATTCATAAAAAGGGCTGTAAGGGCGATTTTTCCAACTACCGTCCTATTGCCAAACTCTCCTGTACACCAAAACTTTTCGAACGCATTGTTTACGATTGTATACTCTTCCATGGTAAATCAATTTTTTCCCCTTCGCAGCACGGTTTCCTCAAAGGTAGATCAACCACCACCAACCTAACCGACTTCGTCTCTAGAACACTATGCGCCTTGGAGAATGGTGACTAGGTTGACATTGTTGCAAGTTTAATAAATATTGCGCCCCTTCTGTTATCCCTAGGCTTCTTTCCCTTTATTTAGATTGTGGTTTAATTTAAGTTCTCTTTTGTATATTTTTTTTATGTTTTTTTGTTTGTTTGTAGCTTGTATTAAGCGAATGAATAAATAAATAAATTGGGTTTAGAATGACGTCACTTATCTTGTTGTATTCTGCTCATCAAACCCTTTCATTTAATACCCATATCGAAGAACCATCCACCGTATTTGATGTATTTAGAATGAAACCACATAGTGAACCGTATTGTGCTCGTCCAAGGCTTTAATTTATTACCCATATTAATAATATTTGGTGAAATTTGTTTTTTGACGTTTTGATTTATGCTGGCCGCCATTTTGCTTTTTTGTAGCGTTATTTAGCCTATGACACCCGGAGGATTATTACGATTCAATCGACCCCTAATTTATCCATATCGGTAAATCCAGTGGGGCTCTAGGCCGTAACATCCGGACAAACATTCATACATACATAGATATATACTGATAAACACATAACCTTCCCGTTGTCGGGTATAAAACCGTAATAATCTTACTGCGTAAACTTGCAAATGCACTTTCACAAGAACGCATAAATCGTAAAGGAAAAGACTGGCATATTTATTATTTATTATTGGAGGGGCCCTCAATAGCTGTTGGTAGCGGCGGTAGCGCGTCCGTTGAAGCCTATGTTTTAGTGTTTCTTTAGAGACAGTCGCGACAACTTAACCTAGGGTTATTCACCTCACAAATTTGTTCGTAAAATTTTTATGTATTATATTATACTATTTTACGAAGTTTGTTAGACCAAAAATTATCGGTAACTGACTTTCTTAAATCGCAGTTTCTTATTCGAGTGTTTTGATGTTGGCAAGCTGAATATGATTAATTTAAAAACAAAATTAATTATAAAATTACTTATGAAATAGGCTTTTATTATTTTGATATAAAAATAAGGGTAGGAATTTTTAAAGCTTTCCACTTATAATTTAAACCGGATTAATAAATAAATTATATATCTGAAATGCTGCTAAACATATAGATATTCCTGCTTCCGCCATATATGGTAAAGTAAGGATGCCCAATGACAAGTGGCGAATCTGGCTTCAACGAAGCAATGTACCAAAACATTCATATAGCGGTTCAAGTCAACTTATAGTTTATGACATTACAATGATAAGATGTTTACAAATTTAAGGAAGTGACGCCTTATTGTATTATGCCAAAGAAAGGCAAAAACAAGCATTATTTGCATCATTCCAATATTTTATTTGACAACTTCTCCCGTAAATTTCTGAAACATAAGAAATATTTTATACGTCATGTAAATTAATGCTAAATTACACAGTTTATCTAGACACACGGTAGTGTGCCAGCCAAACTCGAAAAAAATAGGGCTCACTGACTGCGTTATATTCCACGAACCATTTCGAGCTACTTCGACCACCCTATAACTCAATTACCATTAGACCTGAAGATTTTTAATTTTGGTTATAAATTAAGCCCCACCTAGTTACACAGAATCATGCAAATAGCTTAAATATTTCCCGAGATATTGACGTTCGAATATCGCTATTTTTAACACAAACTCACTCATCAAAAACCTAGACCACTTCAGGTTGACTTAGAGACTAAAAATTTGGCATGGTGTTAGGTCATTCGGTATAAACTTTGACAGGGCAGCGCACAGAATTCTATACTTCTTTTGTAATATTGCTTTTTAGTGAATAACCCATGTCCAAATGCGACCATCTGATTAATTTTTTTTGTCATCTGACCAAATAATATGTTTCCATAGCTCAACCGTACGATTTTCATGCAAGCGAGCAAATTCCAGACGCTACTTTTGGTGGCGGTCAGTCAGCAGTGGTTTTTTAGCCTTCGCTCTAGCTTTAAGGCCACATTTTCGAACAGTTCTGCAGATAGTTTTGTTGGACACGTTTGTGTTCAATGTAGATCTAATGATTTTATTAACATCCAATGCATTGTCTACTGCACCGGTAACAATCAATAGCCTAGCAACCGTTTTTGTTTCCGGCGACAGTTTCTGTGGTCGTTCCCCAACGTTCTTGTGAAGGTCAATTGCAAACTTTTTTTTAGCTTTGGCCACTACTCCAATGGAAACAAGAAATTTTTCCGCGATTGTCCTGTATGGCACGCCATTTGCAATTTCTTTTGCAAAATCGGCGCCACACAGTGGGCCAAAACGACTTGGTCGCTATCAAAAATCTGTAACTTTTGTTGTGTTAAAGATATCATAATGAAACTTAGGCTAATTAATCTTGACATTATTAACTGCCAAAAAAAATTGTATTGGCTTTCAGGGTGCCCGCAAAATATATCAAAGAAATTTAAAGTACTCCATAAATGAATTATTAATGTTATTTAAAAAGTTTTCACAACATTTTTTACTTAATCTTTAATTATTTTGTCATCTCCATGATCAATATTTAATAAAAAAAAAAGAAATTACAAATTTATGCAAAAAAAAAAATTTATATTTAGCTGGTCGGCCCCTGCCGGGTGATGTAGAAGGTTCCAATGTTGATGCAGAAGATTCCAATGTTGGTAAAGCAAATTCCGATGTTGCTGTAGAAGGTAAAGACGAAGGCGTTGCAAATGATGAAGTTGATGGTTGGGATGACACGGAAGATTTTATTTCTTTAGCGCTGATTTCCATTACCGTATTTAACCACGTCTCATTTTGTTGTTCAAACTTTCGTGCGTTTCTAGTACTAAGTTGCCACTTTTTCTTGAAAGTCCGAAAGAATCGCCGAACTGTTTCTTCGTCCAAAATTGTATCATTATATGTACGTATTTGAAAGAAGCCGCACAAACTCTTGGTATTCCATAGCATTGTTATCACGGATTAGTTTGTAAAGTTCACAATACAAAATCTGCATATTGATTTCTTCGTAGCACTTTTATACCAATAAATGTAATTAACAAGCACAAATCACACACTTAAAAGTTCTCCTGGCTCAAAATCTTCTTTTCGTAGCAGTGTTTCCTCTTTCCAATTAAGATAGAGAATGTTCAATACACCAAATATCTTCTCTTTAAGTAGCTAAGATTTCCGTTACTTTCACCTACCTGCAACTGATGTTTTTAAACACATACACAATTACAATTCTTCCTTATGTCAGGCAATTATAATAAAACAAATTAGGTGTCAGAAAAATCAGAGTCAATAATCATCGTACGTATTTACCTGGTTGTTATAAAGTACTAAGCACATACTGAATAGGGCGCATATGCAGAGTAAGTCAAAGTCAGTTAAAAATGTCATAAAACGTAATAATATAACTTCTTTAAATACAAATGATGTCGTTAATCCTAAACGTTCATTAGGAAAACTGTAATTTATTTCCCAAACAAACATTGTGCAGCCTTAAAATTAAAAGTCATAAAATGCCTGCATAAATGGGAACATTGTGTGGAAATATGCACGAGAAAGCAAGGTAGACTTTACTTCAAATGCAATTTTCTCCCAAGGTCGCAGGTGGACGCAGCCAATTTTTATTTTAAATGATAAAGGAGGGTTTATACTTTCATTGGTATTAAGGAGAGCGTGGCCATCTGTGGCCATTTTTTTAAAGTCAAAAAGAAATAAAAATTTGAACGAAAAATCGCCCTTTTCAACTAAAATGCTATTATTAAAAAAACTGTTTGACTTTTATCACAAGTTATTGGCCTAATAAGACCTACTCCTATGTAGTAAGTGATTTCATTAACAACAATTCAACCTCCCCATGCAAACATTTTCACAATATAACTTTGAAAGCTTAGAAAACTCGAACATTTTATAAGGAAAATGAGCTGTTCAGATATTTCTCTGACTTTAGCCATTCCAAACACATAGAAGGGGGGTGAATATTGAAAAAAAAATTTGGTATAAGGTGATACATTTAGTTTGCTATCGAATGGCATTAAAATTTTTAAAATCTATGATATGACGAAAATCGATTTTTGGTCACCTAAAATTCGTTTTGGCCCACTGTGCGCCATTAGCTTCTTTGCCATTTTAGTGATTTAATTGCACCCAAAAGATTTAGTGTTCTATAGATTTATTAGAATTTATTAGAAAGCAATTAAAATTACCATATTTAACTAAATCATCTTATACAAATTAATAATTAATTAATATTATCTACCGATTTACTGTGTTTTAATACTGAGTCAAAACTGTTCACAGCACCTGTTTCGCCAATTTTGTATAATAACGGTAAGAAAATCGCTTGAACACAGAAAAAAAGATTAAGTAATGTATTGAGGCAGAATGTAAATTTACAAAAAGTATTGATATCCTACCAAAAACATAAATGTGATAAAGGGTCCAAGTTCGGTACAAAGAACACATGGGTTTATTGGCTTTACCGATAAAAGAATTTAGATCCAAGTGGGTTATTTTATGTTAAAATTCCTTCGAACTCACCTTCAGAAATACATATATAACGATGTTTATATGTAGTATATTACGATACAAGAAGCGAGTGCGTTAATAGCCATCGTGGGCAATCGGCTACTTACCGCACCGTGGTTAATTCATGATTTACCGCATGGAAACCCGTGCGGTAAGGTACCACTTACCCTGCACGTGTGGTGAAAAATAGTTTAAAAAGAAAAATTATTGCTTGCTTACTACTAAATCTGGCAATTTTTATTATAATATGTAAATGATTCGTACATACATATGTAAGAACTTGCAAAGTCAAAGATTTAGTAGTAAGCGATGAATATCTTTTTTGCTTGGGTTAAACACATATAAAATAAAATTATGCAAGGAGGCGATAGTTATCGTATAGTTATATTTAAAAAAATCTAGTGCCGGGAGACGAAAAAAGACTAAATTGCTGGTAAATGAACCGCCCCTTTTATGGTAAACATAATTTTCGAAAATCAATTTATGTGAATTAATCACCAGATTTGTAGTACTTTTCTGAAAATATGTACATATGTATGTATGTAAGTGCGTAAACCTCTAAGCCTAAAAACTTGATTGCGTTAATGCTCGTGTTATTGCGATTTAATCGACTGCAAATGCTATATTTCTGTTGGTTTAACATATGCAGCGCTGCTGTGCGTCTGAATTATTTGTACCGAATTTACGAGCTCATTAAAACGATAATAACTGCCACCGTTATAAAGTTTTAGTGTTCTGTGAAAACCCGTACCTGGGACTACTGTCCCAAATACCGCAAAATGCCACCAAGGTGCACAAAGGTATGAACCATTCTCGCATTCTCGATCAATTTTACAACTGTGACAGCTCACAACTTAGATCTTGAGAAATACTCGTTTCTCATCGAACCCAGCACGCAAAGCTATGAGAACTCATGGCGTCGTGCCGTCGCTCTGGATCCATATTTCACTGCATTCATATAGTAAAACGTCCAATCAGGCGGCCCACACACCTGAAGTCGATTTTCAATTCTAGATGAACATTCTACGCAACTGCCACTGACCATCAACGAACATCATTTGTACAGTATCGGATTATTTGTGCAGCGCGAAGACGCCCGCCCGAAGATCACCAAAAGCACCGTCCGCAAGCCGGGACTCTGAGTATCTGAAACGGACCGAACCTAGAACCGGAAAATATCGGCTCTTATAAATCTCGATAACGAGACACGTCTTATTAGCTAAACACTGTGTTTCAAGGAAACGTTACTCGTCGATTCTCTGTTTCTTGCGGATGCCGAACTAATAGGATCGACCACAGAAGGTTTTTCTCATCTGCGACCTTATTGATGGTAGTATCAAGGCGAGGCTGAGTCCATTTCAGGCGAAAAAAATTTTACTATGTACTTATTATTGTGACGCATTTGTCTATTCCTGGCTGACACAATAGAACATTGAGGCGAGGTCGATTATAAAATTCCCCATAATTGGTAAAACATTTTTCATGCAATCAGGCAATTGCCGGCTAGTAATAGACGGCTGTTGTGTGTACCATCGTATCTTGGCATCTCAGCTACGACTGATCCTATAACGGCGTGCTCTTAAGACGATCTTGATATCACTAAAGTTAAGTTTTTGCAATCGATATTTTATTACAAGATAATAACATTGTCCGATCGCGACCGGTAAGTTACGATATTGCTACACCTGAAAGTCACTTTGGTGTGCAACGAGGATAGGGCGAAAGAATCCCCAGTGATTTATCACAAACTGTTTGGTGTTGATTATTTGCTTTGTACATATATACAGGGTGTTTCGCATAACGCATGGTAAAATAAGTGGGGTGATAGATCTCATCTATACAAATTTATATGGCAGGACGCACGGGGTAAGTTTCGACCGTTTTCGAGTTACAGAGTGATTAATAAATTCGGTATCCACATTATTATCTTATTTTTATCTTTTTATCTACTTAACGCAACCAATGTGTATCTAGCTCTACCACTGCAGGTACAACACATTTCGAAAGTGTACAAATGTTCTCAAATTTCCTAAAATTTACGCCTTTCCCAGATTTTCAAGTTCAAGTTCATGTACGTAGTTAATGCACTATTTTTATTGAATTGCCCACCCTTTTACCTTTCCAACTCGGTAGAGCATGTTCATGTAAAGAAAGAATATACAAATTTTACGTGAAAAAGTTTTGCGGAATATAAAAAAAAACCTGAGGAAAATTGTCTTCCTATCGGGGTGCCGCGCCGGTCTCCCACTCAAACAAAGTTGGGTGGACTACCGGTGAAAGCCGCAAAGGACACCAGCCCGGAGAGCGATCCTCCCATCCGCCCAACGACCGCAAGGGAAAAGCGCGTGCTCGGCGTCGTCGCTATCACTCCCGCAGTACAAGCACCCAGGTGTCTCGGCCTTCCTACCTTATGGAGCCCGCGCTCGCCTGATTTCCGTTTTTCTCTTGTGGAAAACAACCCTCTCCATCGCTTGGAAAACTGAGGGTCATCCCAACGATGGTCATCAGTAGCCGGTGCTTGCTTGAGTAGGGGATATGGGTATCCCATGATCCTGCTCAAGATTGCAACTGTAACTGCTGGCTTGTCAGCCGCCCGCCTCAGCTGTTCCCCGAAGGTGAGTTTCATGTCGATCATTACCCCTAGGTACTTAGCGGCAGGTTTCGTCTGCATGCGCTCCCTCCCATCCCACAACGGCAGGATGGGGTCGCTCCTCCTTTTCGTGAGGATGACTATCTCGGTCTTGGCAAAGCCCATCCACACTTTCATCAACACTACTGAGCGTCAATTGCGCCAACTTGACACTGCGGGCAGATATAAGAATCGCGACGTCGTTGTCTGCGTCTCTTCCGACATGTCCGAACGCTGGAGACTAACGTAGGTAGAGGTCTGGACCCAGGGCAATCCCTGCCGTGACAGTCTTCCTGCGCTGTCCGTCTGCGTAATTGTATTCCAACGATCGGTCACGCAATGACCCACATTAGGTATTCGGGAACCTTGAGCTGAACGCGTTCTTCGCGTCAAGGGTGACGAGGAGAACCAACCGGCGGAGCCGTCATATCTTCCTTGCTCTTGCTGATTAACACGAGGCGGGCATTTTTCCATCGTCGGCAGAAGACCGCAGCCGTAAGGCAGGTGTTTTACATCCTGAGCAAAATCTCTAAATCTCGTTGTTTACTTGTTTTTTTGTTTTGGAATAATAAACTCCTTATCCAAATGTATATAATATAATACTATATAAAATTCCAGCATAATCTTTAATGATTCTGCAAGCAGGTGGTTTTGTAACGATGAAGACAAACGAACATTCACATAATTACTGAAAATTCCGAAACGTACACCAATTGCCCTTGTACGACACGATTAAAATCAAACAATGACCATTAAGTCATTTGAATGTGGAATCGAAGTAATTCACCACTTAGTTTTTTGTTACTCTTAATGACGACCATCTCAGCTCAGATCATGTTTCAGACGACACGACAAAAAATTTTATAGCTTGTGATGACAGTGAAATTCGTAACCATTTCACAATAGGAAATAAAAACTCTATTCGCACGGTATGTGAATAAGTCCTATGAATACAGAAAATTTTGTTTGGATTGACAATTCGGGACCGGCTGTTTCCTGCACGTTTGACACAAACATAATTTTTCTTCAGTTATACGCAATCATATGAAATATTAGGGTGTTTAACTTATTGTCAGATCTAAGTGACTTGGATATTATATCAAGTAAGAGATCTATAGGCTAGATAATTTCCGTCCGACTGCATACATTTCTTTTAGATATTTCAGTAGATCACACGAACTTATCCCTTCTTATCCATCTTATTTTCCCCAGGTCTATTTTATTGTTTCATTAGCTGTGTTCTTTTGAGCACATTGTTCTAGATATCAAAAAGCTCTTTTACCCGTGTGAAATCATTTCATTCATAAATCCACTGTACCTACTATTCACCTAATTAAAAAAAAAGTTGATTTAAAAAAACAAAAAACCCGACTGACTGTAAAAAAGAACGACAAAGATGTAAACAAGACACATTCCTAATTAAATCTATAAATAAATCAGTACTATTAAAATTGATCTAACTGGTCAAAATTTGTAATAAACTGACAAAGTGTAACTAATTGGTAGTCGGAGGTTACCTACGCACACTAACAAAAATATGCGTAGTGTGTGTAGGTAGCCTCGGACTGCCAATTAGTTAGTTAGGGTTGCACTATATTACTATCAAAGTACATTCCGAGATTAGGAATAATGACAGGATGCTTTAAAACAGAATGTTGGTTCGAATATTGAAACGCAACTGTATTTTTTAACATCTTGCATTTGAAGGAGTTTAATTCAAGCCCAATGTCATGACACCAAAGCACAAATTTATCAATACCTTCCTGTAATCTATATTAGCGAAATCACGAATTCCAGCAAAAATTTTCATATTGTCAGCAAAGAGCAAACACTGGGCAAAAGAAAAACGTGAGCAGGCATCATTGACGAATATTATAAAAAGAAAAGGGCCTAAATGGCTTCCTTGCTGAACTCCTGAAAGTACATCAAACACTTTTGATTGCACTGAATCAATTATAATAGCCTGTTTACGATTAGTGAGATATGAAGCAATGAATTGAAGGAAAGATAAATGGAAGCCAAAAACTTTAAGTTTTTATTGAAGAGCGCTAGATTAACCCGATAATCTGCAGAACAAATTTATTCTGTAAATTTTTAGTTGTTCCAGAACAAGGTGCACGCAGCAATTGTTAATGACCCATGGAATGACGCACAACTCTTATACCTAGTATCGGCGTAGCCCTCGAGTGCCCCTGAAAAGCCCTCTTCCAGGCTGGATTCATCCTCCTGCAAGACAAATAAATAACTAATATTTGCTGTCATATAATGGCTGCGTTTTTATACACATAGGTATAGAAAGTAGCTAGTCTTCCTAGTGTTAAATTACTAATTTCTTTAACAAATTATTTCTTTTTCATTATGTATTTTCAATTGAATTTTCTTACGGCCAGCTTCTAGTCCAGAAGAGATTTTTCTTTGAATCTACATATATAATAATATGTTTTTAATTTTTTAGTCCGTGTAGATTGTTGAATATGCTCCCGTGACAGTTTTTTGAAATTCTGCGTGGAAAGTTGATTATATTTACCTGTAGGTTTGATTAAGCATAAATTGCAAAATATTTCATTCAACTGGTAGTAATCATAAAACAAAATTTAAACATGATTTCCTGAAAGTTACTGTTTTCAAAATGATGGACATTTTGCAGTCTTAACCGGTTATTACTAATATTATTTAACCTACCCTACACCAATTCATAATCGGACAATTTGTCGCCATGGGGTCACATCTGAAAACTGTCGCTATGATTGAGAACATCACTACACACCAAAACTATATTACTGTAGTAATGAAAAAGTATCCTATGCGGTGTCCTTTACTTCAGATTCTTAGTTATTGAACATCTCAGTTCGGGCATCATTTACATAATCTATAGCTAATATTATAAAGATGTAAAATTTGTTTGTTTGTTTGTTCGGGGTAAACTCTGGAACTACTAAACCGATTCTACAAATTCTTTCACTATTAGAAAGTAACACTATCTGAATAACAAAGGCTATATTCAAATATATATTATTTTGATAAATATATGTATGTTTTCAATTAGAAATATCAATATTTGTAAAGCAAGTCGGAAGCAAAAAGCGTCCTTTATGGGCGTGTGCTGACCAAACCATTTGACCGATTGACATATTCACATATTTTAGTTATAATGCGAAAATTGTTTATATTTAGTTAGGTGTGGTCCCGGTAGGTGGTCCCACAATAAAACTTCTATACCAATGGGCAGATTAAGCCCATACTCACACCATATATATACATATAAATTATTTTACGGGAAAGCTTTATAGGTCGGTGCTGTTGTGCTGTGCAAATTGAACCTCCAAGGGATAAGAGGGGGTTTAAATCATTGTATGGAAAAAAATATTTATTTTAACCGAAAGTGTGCATAAATACTCTACAACACAATGATTGGAACACGTATTTTAGCATTTATCAAAATTCAATCGCCAAAGGGAGAAAGGGTATATAAATATTTTTATGGGGAAATATATTTTCCTTGATCAGTTTTATTTGAAAACATGAACATTCTACTTTCTAATTCAACGCTGGGGTATGTCTTTGAATGCGACAGAATTTTGGTTGGACCAATTTACTTGAAACTTTGCATAAACTACTTTTCCTATACCATTTATGGAGCCATTGAAAGGCATCCTGCAAATCATGCGTATAGATCTGTTGCAAGAGTGTGAACGCGCTGCAATTTTTCATATTTCCAAATAAAAGTGGAGCTTGTCTTTCTTACTCATTTTGAATTTTACTGATGTGTGGTATCTATACTGATACTTTTCTACTGCACATGAAAGAGATAGATTGATTTAGCTGTTTCTTTCTCATACAAAACACAGATTTTAGCAGCTTTTTTTGCTGTGCTTCCTAACTTTGTATTAGATGAACTTTGACGGAGTTTTGAAATATAGCTGCATCCCTCTCGCACGCACGTTAACCGCTCTCAAATGTGAGTGCGTTTCACTTGCACACTGCCATTGCACCGGCCGCCGCCTACGCGCCCCGCGGAGAATAATTTAGTGCTTAAAGTACTATATGGCATATCATTGCCGACGACCTTAAAGACGATGCTGATTTTGAAAGGGAGCGCTTGGTAGTCAGAGGAAATATGTTGGGTCGTAGATTTTCCCTTTGTACTGAGCAAGTTAAGGTAACGCTTTTCAAGGCATATTGCCAGCGCTTGTACACGGGGAACCTGCAGGTGAGGTATGCCAAAAAATCGCTGGATGCGCGTCCAATATAATAATATCTTCAGGATAATGATGGGATTGCCCCGCTTCTGCAGTGCGTGGATGTTTGCGGAGTACCAGACTGATGACTTTGCAACCGTAATTCGCAAAAAAACTATATCCCAGATCCGCAGAACATGAGACAGTCCCAACAGCATCCTAAAGACTATAGCTGGTAGGTTCAGTTCGCCACTATAGAGGTGCCTTGTGCGGAGGGTGATAACGAAAACCAGCTCGTTTCCTTAATCGCCCTTGGCGGGGGAAGTGGACCTATTTGTGTCTTTTATATTTATATCTAAAGTGATTTTGTGTTTTTATTGATCCTAATCTACTAATTTTTATTTTTATTTTTATTCATTTATTATTTTACTATACTGCGCGTCTCAGTCATCGCAAAGTTGCGATAATGCTGAGTAGTGTATTCGCCCGGGTCACGGGCTTCGGCTTGCCCCCCTAGAAACGGGCCTGGAAATGGCCCAAGATCATACCTGGTCGTAGCTCTATTTCAGGAGTGATTTCAGCATTCTTAGCGTTGAGATAATCTCGAATCACGAACTTTAAGTAAGCATGGAATCGCACGATAATGAATCACGCTGATTGCGGCGTGGACAGCTCCTGAGGTCAACGCTTGAAACAAGAGACCGTTCCTCAAGTTACCCCGCCTATACCAGATGCCACGCAGCTCCAAATAAAGCAGGCAAGCAAAACAAGAATCGCTCCGCGTGCAATATTCGCTGCGGCTACTAATTCTAGGAAACAAAAGCTATCTTCGATGACTTTATATTTCTTGTGGTGCTCCCCCACTTGATTGAATTCATCGCGATCAGAAGATTTTTTAAGTTACAAAACAGCATTACCGTGGCTGAGCAAATGATCTTGCGTTTTTGCTGAAAATCTAATCTTGCGACATAATCAATTTACCACTTCGATCCCTTCTTATTACGCAACCAATTTTCGTGATGCCACACATTGATCGTCTTGGGGAGCATTCTAAAGCCTATGGGTCACGGATTTAATGACGCGACGAAAGTAATCTGATTTTAATGTGATCAGCACGAACGCTTTACCTTTGGCATGCGCTTCCCCACAAAGCCAAACACAACGAAAGCAACTGGATTCGCGTCTTTTACATTATTAGGGTTCTTCGCAGTGATTACCGTGGCATCATAAGTAGTCGATTTTTTCAACTCGATCAGAAGCCCAAGTCCACTGTCAACATTGGAAACTCTGTAATATCTCGTTACTGGATGCGCTCCCGGTTGTGTTACAATTTTTCGTACTATTCGGCAAACAATTCACGTGAGAGAAGTTCAAAAGTCTCCCACAATGTTCAGAAATTACGTCTATTGAGGATCACATAATGAAAGGTAATTACGATCATTGGATCTTTTTAGAAGATGGCAACTTGATCGTCGCTACTAAACAACACCAAGGGGAATTTGGCGTTTTTGAACCGAACGACCTTAGAAAAAACGGTCGGCCTTCATCCGGCTATTGTTGCATTGATGCCTTGACATTCTGTGAGAGAGGTTTCTTGGGTACATTCTTTAAATCGTTTATAGCTTATAGCAGTCTACGGGGTGTCGTGATTCAATGCTTAAGGCTTTGCCTCTTGCTTTGTTTACATTTCTTAGAGATAAGTGGTCAACGACTCACACGTTGCGCTCTCGTTAGGTTTTTGGTGATTTTATCCTTAAACTTGATATGATCTTAATGCGGAAGTTTGGATTTGTGCGATTTTTGGATATATTATTGCAGAAACCAACAAAACTGTGTTTATTTGTTCTGGCGGTTCTGGGTATTTCAGTTAAATTTTATTTTCATATTCAACACAACTTTTTGTCGGCAATTGTTCGGATTAACATTTTCAAGAGCAAATGACTGAACGGCAAGAAATGATATTAGACGCCTAAAATTATAATAATAAAATGTCACGGTCATCTAACATAAAATTCTGATGCAGCTTTACACAATCATTACAATGGCATCAAAATCAAATGAATAGTGAGAGTGTCAGCTATGTCATGTTACTGTAACAACGACTATATGCGGGTATGGATTTTCCTTCATAGCTTCCGAACTACTATATTGGTTTTGGAAAATTAGATGTCTTTCGATTCTTCAAAATAAGGCGAATGTCCTAGACCTAACCTATATGTTTGCTTCTAAATTCAGATGGCGGTCACAACTAGAATTTAGAAAATATTGTCATGAGAAAACATTTTTCGATTTTTTGGGCGAAGTTTTCAAGAATGTGTATGTATGTATTGTAGTTATATCCTACGATTACAAAAACATTTTTCAAAGCAACTATTGATAATAAGGATGCTCAGTTGCCAGCGCCTGATAGCTTTCGCGATGCGCGGTTAGTCTTTTGAAAATTTAAATATATCAATCATATCATTCATATCTTGTCCTATAATACATCAAATAAAACATAATGTACTAGACCAATCAACAAGCTGAAATTCTTGGTTTAACCAGAAATATATTTTTGAGTTAAGAGCGAGATTGAACATAGTGTGCTGAAGCAAGTAGTGCACTTTATAATTTTGAAATAAAAATTTAAATTAAGCCGATAGAAAGAAAAAAGTTAATTAAACTCTCTTTGTAGTGAAATTTAAGTTCTAAATCATTTTAGACTGATCTCCAAAGCTAAAGTGTCAGTAACGACTTGCATATGAAAGAGATAGACTAAAATCGTTTCCTCCGCCTGGCCTGGTCGTGTAATACAGTGCGAGTATGGAAGGGGGAGGCGGCGGGAGAGTGCGCGTGCTCACGAAAACTGTGCTAGTAGTAGTAGGGAGAGGTGGGCAGCGGGAGCGGCGGGATATTTCTCGTGTCTGTGAGGATCAGCTGTGGGCACGTACCACTAAACTGAAAAGTTGAAAATTATTGTTTTATTCGGTCGTTTGCTTCATTTACATTATTAATACTTTAAAAGCGTTTCATTGTAATCAATCATTATGTTCAATAAAAGTAACCGAAACAAAGTTAATCCACCCGAACTTTCAGTTCGATCGATTGCCCCATACAGACCCAATTTTTTAATATTAATATTATTTTATTCTATTTTTTTAAATTTCAATTTCTTACTTCTTTGATGCGATAAAATTTCCGACTGGCCTTTAAAACGCCTGCTCCAATATTTTATTATAAAAAGCCATGTCTGCTTAAATCAACTTTACAATGTTTGCCATTGATTTATGCACGCCGTCTGCTCGAGTATTGTGGCGAGTAGGCGTGCCGCATGGATTTGCATAATTAAATTTTTGAGAGATAGAGTCAGCTTTACCCTAAAAAAAGTTTCAGTCTGTCAGGAAGTTTTGTTTGAAGATTTAATTTAATTATATAATCAAAAAAAAATCAAAATAAAACCAAAATTAAATTATATTATATTATACTTTAAATAAATGAATCAAATTAAATATCAAAAACTTCACTATTAGAAGTGGAGCCAGCACCACGCTAGCCTAAGTAAAAGTAAAGTTTAAAAACTTTCTATTACAGGTACGACTGCTATCATACGATTAGGATTTTAAATTAAATGTTTTCAGTTCTTAAATTAATTATCTTCTATTATATTTAATATTCATACATATTACAATACATCATAGGAATCTCTTTAGGAACATCAGTTATTTATTATAAAACAGGCTTAATCACGGAGTCGACAATATACTCCTTGCAAATTAATATAATATTTTTTTTACATTTGAAAAAGTAAAAAAGTAGAAATGAAACTTAAAAAAACAATTAAAAAGCAAAAAATAATACAAAAAGGATTGTAAATATAATCGGCGCCAAGGGATACTCCACGGACAACGTTTCAACGGCTGAATAATTGCTTAAAATACCTTGGTACATAATTGCATAAATGAATACGCCAAACTAATAAATTTCAATTTACGATATTTCAGAGAAAAAAAAGATGTATAGAAGATATAATTCAAACTTATATAAACTAAACTAAAGAAAAGCTTATCTTGCTATATAACCTTAAAAATAACGAAAACCGCGTTTTTCGCACTTCTAGTTAGGATATCTCGAAATCCTGCCGTGATATAAAAATTCTGCGGCCGGGTTTAGACTCACCATCGAATAAAACGTTGGAAACTATTCTTCTTTCCGTTCTTTTTTTCTCTTTCTTTAGTAGGGTTTTCCATGCTGTCTGTGGATTGATAATCGGTTTCCTGGGTAAATCAGCCTTTTTTTCCTGTTTCAAGAACAGCAACTAAACCGTTTGAGCTAATGAAGCAAATGTTCAAACTACCGCTTGTAATTTATTGTATGTCTGAATTGGTGGTGTGTGCGTCCTAATTGTCCCTGTCAATGAAATAATTCATGAATTTTAATGTAAAGAGTAAAAGCCGTCAATCTGACAAATAGTTTAGTTTTAAGAGGTTATACACAGTTGCGAGGCTCAAAAAAGACGTCCTTTTATGAATTTTTTATAGAAACAGTTTTTATTTTGAAAAAAAATTTTCGTTTTTGACTGAAATTTTCGCTCCAAATTGTTAAAAAAAAATAGTGATAATTTTTTAAAATCTTATTTCTTCGTTAAATACCTGAGGAATATATCTAAGAAGAATGTGTACAAATTTGAGACCGATCGGTTGAGCCATTTCTGAGAAATCGAGAACACAGACTTTGAAAATGCCGAAAAACGAGTTTAAAGTTTCAAAAGCACTTTACATAGAGAAAAAAATGTTTTTTTCAACTTACGTTGAGTCGTTTATTCCAGGGCCATATAATACACTGTCACTTACTACTGCACTGTCACTTTACTCATCTGAATACATTAGAAGGGAAAATTTACAATAGGCAGGTGAATAAAAGGGACAGCGGTCTAGGTAAGCGCTGCCGCTCCGCCCTCCTAATTTCAAACGCTTTACAAATATGTGTTTAACTTCGAAAATAATCGCCTGATTGACTAGACATTTTCTGAGTATGTATTTAAATATACTATATGTACACTCCGCAAATGCAAAAAATAAAAATCTAACTGCGTATAACCCCTTAACAAGTCATTGTAAAATTTGATGCAATAGTGTTCATTTTACATTCATTATTACAATTTTTACAACTTGTAATAAAAAGGTCATCAACACAACAATCTTCAAATATTTACTGTAAAAATAGCCACGGCTTCTGTAGTAAAATTAACATACAATTGCACAACTGATAGTAAATAATAATGCTATTAATAGTGATGGTTTCGTAAAATTTACATACAGTGTGTTTTGAATATACTATCAACCTTTTTCTGGGTGTAACAGGTATTTGACACCTAATTAATATTAATTATAAATTTATTATATAATATACAAATTAGAACAAGATTTATTGATAGTTTAGCAAGCAAGATCATTCGAAATTATCTTCGTCCAAATCCTCAAAGAACGACAGAAAGGGGGTTACAGAAAGGTACACTTATGTTATGACGCGAGAATAACAATGTAAACAACAGTCACAGCAGACAATTGGCACATGCGCAGTGAAAAATGTTGACTTCACAAGTAAAAAGTCAACTTGGGCTTGGTACTTGAGTCGATCAGTCACTTGCGAGCTACCTTAAATAGGCGCCATTAAAATCATTCGTATTTCGCACGAAGTTTGTTGGGGTCGACGGTACATGCATACACCCACTAATTAAATCGATAGTTTTGAACGAAATGAAATTCCAAAGTCTGCACGTACCTGAATATTATCCGAACCTACATATGTTTCCCAGCATTAGTTACAATGTTCTAGAAACAGCAGCGTTTTGCGCTTAGTTAAACTTGATAAATTAGCCAGCATTGATCCACTGAAATTTGACTGCATTTTTTAAAATCATTTTGCAACAAAAAAAATTATTTTTTTTTTCATCTAATGAAATATTTTGAAAATATAACTCTTTCCCTTTAATATCACACTGACAAAACCGAAAATTTTTTTGAAATGTGCGTAGAGTGCTGGTGCAAAAAACAGTCTTCCGGATAAACAAATTGAATTTTGAAAAAACTATCCAAAGAATCGGTTTCAAATTTTTAACACTAATTTGGTGCCACAAGAGCTACCTATTTACGAGGATTTAAGTTTTCAAATATATTTTTACAATAGTTATTGTTAACTGAATATTTAGTTATTTTAATTGTAAATTAGCAATTATCAAAGCAACAAATAGACATTTTCAAAATCGATTTCGGTCAAGTTGTCGGTTTTTGCATTACCTACAAGATGATTGCAATAAATTGCTGTTAAAACTATTTATTTAAATCTAGTAAGTAAAAATGTGTTAAAATTTCCCTTTTTTCACTTTTAATTGTGTATTACTCGAAAACGTCGGCTAACCAGGAGTGGCAAAAGTATAGGTATTATTGCTATAGGTTCATTCTTCGCGAAAATCGTATTAGTTTGCTGGATGAGTCAGTGTCCCGAAAAAATGCTTATTTCCCTAGACTATTAAGGTGGCATGGCGTGGCACGCGTCGGTGCCACAAGAGGAGAAGAAATGTCTCAAGTTCTCAAATGATGAAAACATTATATCGCCGTTCCAGAAGAACAATGACGTAACTGTCAAAATGATAATTGTTCAAAAAACGCAAAAAACCGAAAGTTATATTTTAATAACTCCATAATTCAAAAGTTAATTAATCTATGGAGTTGGGACTTGGGCAAATGGTTACAATATGGTTCACAACAAAGTTCAAATATTATAATTTACGCCATACCCCCACCGTCAATGCGTCATTGTTCATTACTCTAATTTTGTAGTTACGTCATTGTTCTTCTGGAACGGAGATATGTTATTGTCACTGCAAAGGTGTGTTCCACCGCAGATAAATTGCAGGACAAAATCTATAGAAACGACAAATTTTCAAGCGTCTGCTGTACAAAGACTAACTGACACTAAACAGCCTCAACCTACCAAGCCTCTTCAAACTTTAATCACACGCATATACCAGAGATTTTCAATTTTCGTTAATAAATGAAAATATCTTATATCGGTGACATATCACAGTAGGTGAAAAATTACCAATGGGCGGGCAGTCAGCCAACGTCCACTTTCAACCGACCTTGTCGACAGCCTTGCGATTATCATCGACTGCGGGCCGGTGGCTCCAAAACCATCCAACGACGATGGCGACAGCGGTCCGCAACCACGGGAAAAATAGTATCTCGATAAGTCGGCACAGCTGCAGAAATCTTGACGTAACTGGGATATCGTGATCTTTAGTGGTCGTATCAGACGCCGTCGTCGTCGCCAGCCCCAGAAGGAGTTGCGGCAGAGTGTCGACACTTTTAATATGGGCACATACGCGCGCAATTTAGCGCAATCTTGCGTATCAGCGAGTAAAATAATTTTGGCTGGCACCAAGATTTTGTCAACGACTAGCAATATGATACTAGTGGAACAGCACGCATTAGAACAGTCTGCTGTAAATGACTACGTTGAATCTGTTTTGCCCCCCAAGGAGGCAGGCCGAGTTTGAGAAATAGCCCGAGGACGTCATGCCGCCAATGGATTTTGAATTGCAGACAATAATTACCGGTAGCTGAAATTAAATTGTTTAACGATCGTATCTAAATTAAAATGTCTGAAAACCCGTTCGGCCAAGCCGGTTCGCCTTGCACGGAAATGGATTAAGTCCTGGGCAAATTGGTTTCAGCTCTAGCTTCCATCTCGGTAAAAATGCTTACGGTCGCTGTTTTTTCGTGTTAATCTCTGAAGATGTGTAGATCCTCTTCCGGCTTCCAGATCGCAGTAAGAAGTAAGAAGCCAAAAGTAATGAGAATGTTAACTCTTTGGTAAGGTTCTTATTCTTATTATTCCTGTTCTTCGAGGAATCGAATGCTTTTATTTTTCTTATTTTTTGCTAGTGAGCAGCAAGTCGAAAATTGTCTCGTGTTTCTGCGGTCGTTACGTAAATAGTCACTGAAAGTTTTTATTGGTTTCGTTACGAACTTTTGTCCCAAACAAAAACAAATCTTAATTAATGTTGGTTACCAACTGATTGCAACCAGTGGCTTAAAAACTGGCTTTGCATTTTCCCAAACTATTAGTTTTGTGTGTATTAGTAGTGTGTTAGTGTACATACATATATTGAAAGAACCTTGGAATGTTTGTGCATTTGACTGATGTCACTATAAGGTAACACTGTAATCAGAAAATTAGTTACATATATGTACATATACCGAAAGCATTAATGCTACGTACCGTTCTATCTCGAATGACTGTCGGTTAACCCTTTGAGGCACGGAATTTTAGAAAATAAAAATACCTATGTTGCACAGAAATTTTATATCGTTCAAAATTGAACTAAATTGTGCATAGCGCACATCGTCTACGACTAGAACGTATCGGTTGTTGTTTTGAATCTTTTCTTCTAATTTCTAATGAAACCGTTGGTTTGGATTTACTTATTTCTTTGATTAAGATACGTTTTTATTTATCAATGCTTTTGCAACAAATCCTTCAGCACATTGACCTTTGAATTTTTTGTAATGTTATTTTTTTATACAATTGTTTATATAAAATATATCCATTAACAACACTCGCGTCAAGCAATTAAAACAAAATACGATGCCACCATTTTCTACTGCGACGATCAAGCCTATAACTAGACATTAATTGTTCGAAGTTATCAACGGCATTCATATTATTATTATAATCCGCAATCAATGAAGGACAAGTAATGGGTATTCTAATTCCCTGACGATTTTTTCTCTGTACTATGGAGTGTTGATTTGGACTGTGAAAATTTGAAACAAAGATAACATCTTTACTGTCCATCCATTTTGTTGCAATTATTCCCGTATCACTTATTAATGATTCATATTCTCCTCGATGTTTGATATTTTAACTAAAATTCGGCAAATTTTTCCTCGCTTATTAATTACAAGTCTTCTTCTTGTGGTTCGAGCACTAATCGTTCAGCCAATCTGATCAGATAGACCAGCAACGAGGTCAGAAGACGTTTGTTTTCGATTTTGGAAGGACTCTCGAATCAAATTTCGGTCATCACGTTTCGAACTGACTTTTTTTCTACCTGTTTTTTGTCTACAACTGTGTGAACGAGAACATTTCAAAGTTTTTGCAATTTCAACTTAAGCCTTGTTCATACAAAAACCGAATTCGCATCCGTTCTTGCTCACTAAGTTCCCTTGTTTTAGCCATTTTCACACTATTAGTAACCAACACTTTAAACTCCGTTAAAAAACCAACAATTTTTAGGCACTTGCTTGCACTACGAGCAGTAATTGCAAACTGAAATTTTTTTACAAAAAGCTCAAAATTATAGATTTTCCCAACCAGACGTTTTATGGCCGTTCTAGGAAAGCGTTCATTACATTAATTACCATTTATGATTATTGAGAACATATTGACAAACAAGATAATTCTTTCTAGGAATTATTTTGTACGATACCTGCCAAAAACTAGGGCGCTTGATACTTTTGGCCATGTATCTGAAATCGCAGAATAAGGAAAACAGTCCACTTCAAAAATCCCACCATTAAATTGTGTCTGTGAACATGATAAAAATAAATTCATAAAATTGAGAAGCAGGATTTTCTGAGAAAAAGGAAGCATTGATGTTTTCTTATTTCATAAAGTCGGACAATTTAGAAATCGAGTAGAAAGTTCAGTCTTTAGGTAACAAAACCTAAGGAATTAATTTGAAAGAAAGAAAAATGAGTTGGAAACATCCAATTTTAGTAGACCCAAAAGCATTTGCGACCACCTAACAAAGGTTCCGCAGAGCAGAAAACGATAACTCTTACTCTAGAAACAATTGCAAAGTTCCAAGCTTACACAGACTGTGAAGTACTCGTGAAAACATAACACTGATCAACATTTTTTATGTTTTTTCTTGTCCCATAAGAATTGATAGATGCTTTGCATAGTATTTTGTCTATAGATTTAAACCCAGAAAGATAAAATGTTCCATCACGTAAGATTTTCAAGAAAATTAGAGTTAAAATGGGAGAAAAAAACCATTTTCCTTATAAAATAACTTTGTGGGGGGTCTTCGTATGGCTTCTTAATAACCCTTCCTCTGCTTGCGGCTAATCTTGGTTTAGGCACACGAATATAGATGTCGTTTGCGAGAAGAAATTATATCGCACAAGAAGTCACAACAAAACCAACAATTTGAATGGTTCTATATTTTATTTATTTAAAACTCTACCGATTTCATAAATACACTCTTAAGGTTCTCACAATTATTTTCCGACTAACTTTTACAAATTCCAAAATTGAACTGACTTTTTCATTAAAAACAATCACTACTTCTCACTTCAAAACTACTTGATTTTCCGCGTACAACTCCACACCGATTTCAAGTTGCGAAAACGACAAAGTGCCTAATCTGGTTTTACCTAACGATACTGATAATTTTTTACCCTCTTCCTTCACACTCGGAATCATTAGAAGGTACAAGATAGGATGATCATCGAATTAGGAACACCCGTAATTTTGTTGAAATGTTCTTTTTATGGATTAAAAACGACATGAAGGAAAAATGATATTAAAATAAAAGTTCACTTTTTTCATAGTATATTTAGTTGTTAAAAAATAACAGACACAATTTGTTATAAAACATACTAATATTTTGTAGAACCACCTTTCGCATAACTGCCTTAATTCTATGTGGCATGCTTTCAAAGCACCTTTCAATCATTTCTTTTATATGGAGGCTATTTTCCCACACATTGTTTATATTTTCCGTCAGGACTGCTATAGTAGGATTGAGGACTGAATAAACTTTAGATTTAAGGAGGCTCCAAATGTTCTCAATGGGATTAAGGTGAGGAGAATTATCGCAGGATCTTAAATAATTATAATGCGGTATAAAAATGTCCCGGAGCACTTCCTCGTACAAGTTCTTGTTCATAATTCCACCGACATAAAACAGTGGTCCAGGTCCATCGGTAGAGATACATCGTGGCTATTGGGTGTTTCACGGTTCTTGCAACCCAACCTTCATTGTACCCCTCTTCTGGCCTCCTCCGGACGAATTGAGGGTTCTCAGTAACAGCTTCCAGCCTCCACTCGTCGCTAAAGGCTATCTGAATGTAAAAAAAGTAATTGTTTATCAGATACTTGGGTTCGTAACGCAAAATTGTTCCAAAAATATGTTGATTAATTAATAATATGATAAACACCTTCTTAAAACCTGCTACTGTATAATGACGATATGTTTTAGCCCACTGAAGTCTCGCTCTTCGCATCCACGCCGTGAGTTTTGGCTTTTTTAGAGGCCGTCTTGATGTTAGGTTTGCTTCGTATAATCGTCTCCTTAAGGTCATTGCTGATATTTGAATTCTTTGCTTTGTATGACTTGGTGTAATGTGGTAAGAGACGCCAACCCTTTCCGCAGGCCTTTTGGATGACTCTACGGTCTGTTCGAGGTGTCGTTTTTCCTTTGGCGCGGCAATTTTGACGCCTACTGTTGATATCCTCTGGATTTTCCTGTAGTCCTTTTGATATTCTCATAAGAGTTTGAGGAGATAATTTCTCTTTTCTTGCGATTTCTCGAAAGGAAAATTTCCTTGCCTTCAGCAAGGCAATGATAGCTGCTTTTTTTTCACTGCTAGTGTCTTTAGCCTTTCCCATTTTTGCACTTTTGCAAGAATTCCTTGCAAAATATACAACTTCGCAAATGTCCGCAAAAGCTTGGAAAAAAACACATCTTCCAATTCCTTTAAACTGATACATATAATCGCTTTATAACGCACAGATAATCACTTGCCAAACACTTTTTAAAAAGTGATGAAATTCGTATTTTTCACTTAGTTTTTATAGTGACACAAACTTTTCGAAAACAGCCATAAAAATGGTCAGGTAGAAAAATCGTCCTTAAAAACGATTAAGTGACAATGGTGTGTACTAATTATTTTATGTTCTGTTTAAAACATTAATGGGATCAAGACAACACGACTCTCTTCGGAAAAACCCGCAAGTTAAATGTGTTGCAGGTAGATATTTGCAAAAAATACGAAAAAGTGTTAGTGTTCCTAATTCGATGAATTGGCTGTATATGAAAACATGTTCTACTAAAGAAATATGGGAAGGTTTTAGGTTTATTATATTTTATAGTCATAATTTAGTGTTTGTCCTATTATTTGAATTTCTGGAACAACTTACAAATTTTTAATGAATTAACGAAAATCCCCCAAAGGCGGATTTTTTCGCATTTTAGCACCTATTTTCCCAAAAACCATACGTGATGCAACGTTTTAGTTTTCAGATTCGTCTGATCTACAGAAAAAAATACATCGATGTCGCCTATTTACATTTCTGGGGCACAATCCTTGGCAACCAGAGTAATTAAAATCTCAAAGGAATTATAAACATGTAAGTTACTTCCCAATTTGTGCAGTGATTGATTAATGAGACTTGAAGTGAGTCACGCAGTGGGAGTAACTATAGGCGCCGCTTTAAATACGTACTTATGCAGCAACAACTCCCACATAAACTCAATTCACAATCGTGGCCAAAGTTTCCAACGTCCAGTATTGTTTTCCAGAGCGTTGGCATTCAAATCAGTCCATCAAGTATACATGCCGCCGCAACTACACAATTGCTACAAAGCAAGAGAGTCGGACGGCATTGGGCGGCTGGGCTGTATCACTAAACGCACAGCGCGCGAAAAAGCGCGGACGGTGCCTCAAATATCAAAGCCTTTTTGGCGTCAAGTTCTGCGGGTAATTTAATTAGCCCACGATGTAATGAGTAATGAGAAGGGGATTGTGCGACAATTGTTTCCAGCTCAACAATGTCTCATCGGCCGAGGATAAATTAATCATAATAACACGTTTCGGTGTCAAGACACTAACAGGCTGTCTCCTGTAAAATAGGTGATATTACCAGTTGCCGATTCGGCTGCACTTTGCATACCGCCGCAGTTGAACTCAGCCATGAGGAGGGCGGGCCGCATTGTTATGGAAATTGATAAAATTGTATTGGAGCCCTGGGCGGCTGTGAGCAATTCCAAGTGACCTAGATATTATCGGCTGTGCTGATTGGGCTAATAAGGCATCGTTTTAGTCATCTCAGGCAGCTTAATTAGCTGAAACCCCTCGCGAGCGACTCCAGAACCTTCTCAAGAGCAGAGTACACATACTTGCGTGATTAAATCGTCCATGCCATGTTGGCTTTAATTGAAGAAGTTGTCTCGGATGCGAGTGTTCCTTCTTATCTCACAATTTTTTCCGTTGGGAATAGGAAAAAGTCCTGTAATTCAAAGAGTAACCATGAAAAATTTGTATTCTGCTAAAACATGACCCGTTCCGCCGTGAGGCTGATAGACATCTCTAGTCCAGAGGCGTACCACGGCCACGGAAAAATTGCGACCAAAGAAAAGAGCAAAAATTAAGCAGCCGCTGCCGTTGACGAAAGCTTTGTCCAACGACGACGTTTGGCCCTTAGCGGAGCCAAAGATCTGCACCCATGCAAATTTGTATTCCATCAGATCCCGTACCAAACAAGCAGCACTCATGTGACTATGCCTTCGGGCCTTCAGAACGGCAAAAAACTACCACGAAACACAGAGGCCCTGTGAATGTCGATGAGAAGAACTGAACTATCTTATTACTGTACTTCAGTGAGAATAATTGAGACACGATCTAATATGCAAGGAACGTTTAACAACGAGAAAACCTCGCCAGAGTCAGAGTTCCTTCAGTTGTTTATCCTCGTCTTCGTGAAGCTGTTTGGCGATTTGCCTGGCAACTTGATGGCGGCCTGGCTGCGAAACTATCGAGCGTTGTAAGGCAGCTTAATGGTGCTTGTTGCAATCCAAAATTGATGCCTTGATGGAAAACTGTGGTTCCTATATTATCGAAGGTTGGTAATTCTATTGTTCCTTTTAAGAAATCTGCCGCGTAATTAATATATTTATGTATATACATATATATGTATATCCGTGCCCCTGTGTGTGTTGTGTTTCCGCACTGACAGTAACCGTTAGTAAATTTCTCGTATTGCCCTTTGACGAATGCATAAAAAGTCTTAACGGCGCACAGTGGGCCAAAACGACTTGGTCGCTATCAAAAATCTGTAACTTTTGTTGTGTTAAAGATATCATAATGAAATTTAGGCTAATTAATTTTGACATTATTACCCCTTAACTGCCAACAAAAAAACTTTAATTGGTTTACAGGGTACCGCTAACTAAATCAAAGAAATTTGAAGTACTCCATAAATGAATTATTAATGTTATTTAAAAAGTTTTCACAACATTTTTAATTTATTCTTTAATTATTTTGTCATCTCCATGATCAATATTTAATGAAAAAAAAAAGAAATTACAAATTTATGCAAAACAATAAAAATTTTATATTGTTACTTTCGACGAAAATTTTTTTTTTCAATTTTCGCAAATCTTTTCCCATTTTCGTTTTCATTATTTTTAACAATATTTTTCTGTGTATTTGAAAAAAAAAAAAAATTATTTCACACCCCCTCTCCTATAAATCCCCTCCCCCATATTCCCCACCGTGGTGCGGGTAGTCTCATATAATCAGGCATCCATTTACAAAGCCAACCCCAAAATATCTTTCACCAATTCCCAACACTTTTCCCACAATAAATAAATTATTTCTTCATTTTCCGTGTCATGGAGCAATATGTCACCTTTATTCACTCTTTTCTTCGAATTTCTTTTCCCACATTCGTTTTTCTAATTTCAATGGCTTTTTGTTTATGCTATTGTATGTATCATTTTATAACCTCTCCCCACTGCACCATACATATGTACATATATCTTACAAAAATTCGAATAGTCTCACACAACTTTCTAATGCATCATACATTCATTTATTCCTAATATCCTTTTTTATAATGGCTTATAACTTTTTTTCCTGATATACAATCGTGTGTACTTCTATAGATAATTTAATAATAAAGGTCCAGTTAAAATTTGAAGTCAATCGGATGAAAACTGTTCGAGTTCTACTGCTGGCAGATTTTTAAAAGTGGTTCCGAGAAAAACGCGTTAAAAAAAAATATTGAAAGAGTAGCTTCGGACAAATTGGTTTAGAGACATTACAACATTTGAGTACAGCTTTCTACAAAGTTTCTTTTGATTCGAGGGATGTTTAGGCATTATTTAAGCCAATAGAAAAAAAAATTGAAAACACAAAATTAAGCTGGTAATAACCTCTTAAGTAGCTAAGATTTCCGTTACTTTCACCTACCTGCAACTGATGTTTTTAAACACACACACAATTACAATTCTCCTTATGTCAGGCAATTATAATAAAACAAATTAGGTGTCATAAAAATCAGAGTCAATAATCATCGTACGTATTTACCTGGTTGTTATAAAGTACTAAGCACATACTGAATAGGGCGCATATGCAGAGTAAGTCAAAGTCAGTTAAAAATGTCATAAAACGTAATAATATAACTTCTTTAAATACAAATGATATCGTTAATCCTAAACGTTCATTGGGAAAACTGTAATTTATTTCCCAAACAAACATTATGCAGCCTTAAAAGTCATAAAATGCCTGCATAAATGGGAACATTGTGTGGAAATATGCACGTGAAAGCAAGGTAGACTTTACTTCAAATGCAATTTTCTCCCAAGGCCGCAGGTGGCCGCAGCCAATTTTTGTTTTAAATGATAAAGGAGGGTTTATACTTTAATTGGTATTAAGGAGAGCGTGGCCATCTGTGGCCATTTTTTTTAAAGTCAAAAAGAAATAAAAATTTGAACGAAAAATGGCCCTTTTCAACTAAAATGCTATTATTAAAAAAACTGTTTGACTTTTATCATAAGTTATTTGCCTAATAAGACCTCCTCCTATGTAGTAAGTGATTTCATTAACAACAATTCAACCTCCCCATACAAACATTTTCACAATATAACTTTGAAATCATAGAAAACTCGAACATTTTATAAGGAAAATGAGCTGTTCAGATTTTTCTCTGACTTTAGCCATTCCAAACACATAGAGGGGGGGGGTGAATATTGAAAAAAAATTTTGCCATATGGTGATACATTTAGTTTGCTATCGAATGGCATTAAAATATTTAAAATCTATGACATGACGAAAATCGATTTTTGGTCACCTAAAATTCGTTTTGGCCCACTGTGCGGCGTTTTACGGAACTGCTGCCACTTTCATGGAAATATGCATTCCAATCTAACATCTGTGAGAACTCTTGGGCTCATGGACACTGCATGTTTGTGCGTTTGTTTGTTACTCAATCACGCCTAAACGGTTGCTTCGATAGACTTCATTCTTTGACACAAGGTCGTACATAGTCCAACTTAACATACAGGCCATTTGTTATTTTTATGAAAAGCAAGATGAGTACCGGTTTGTTTTTATTATATTTTTGGGGTCGCTGATTTCCCATCGGCCACCAAAACTTTCAAATTCAAAATGGCGGATCCAATATGGCGTCCGAAATTCCTCAATTTTAATGAAATTTAATATGTAGACATCTTTGGTGTTACAGATTTCGAATGTACCAAAATGGCTATCGAAAAAGTTTAACTGCAAGGAAATGCCCTGAAACTCCGCATTGGAGGGTTTTTGGGGTCGCTGATTTCGATCTGGCATCAAAATTTCTAAATTCAATAAAGCGGATCCAATATGACGACTGAAATTCCCAAATTTGAAGAAATTTTGATGAAATTTAATATGAAGACGTCTTTGGAGTTACAGAACTTATATATGGCAAAATTCAAGATGGACGACCCAAAATGGCCACCGAAAAAAATAAACTTAAAGGCATTGCCCTGGAAATCCGCATTAGAAGGGACTAGGGGGGTTCCAAATTCAAAATTCTAGATCTAAAATGGGTACCGAATGTCCTCCATTTTAAGCAATGTTGAGAATTAAGAATAGCGAGAATTTCAGATAGCGAACACATAATGTCTACTAAAGTTCTTAAATTTTAACGGATTGCCATAAAATTCAAAGCAAGGGGGTTTTGGTGATTCAACTTCCAAGAATTTTTGATGATCTTTAGGGCCACTGATTTTAAATCTACCAAATATTCCAAATTCAAGATGACGGACCACAGCTATTTTAAATTTCAAGAGTTCCCCTTTTCCCATCTATTATATGTAATTAAAGAGATTTCGATTATATAAAAGAAATGGGGGTTTATCACAATTTCTGAATATGGTATGAAAAACCTAGAAGAGTGAACGAAAGTTTTCGATTTCAGTGCAAAATAACATACATATATGTATGTACATATGTATGTATATACATTTCTTGATATTGAATATTCCGTTGAAAAAAATTTCAAAATTACCAATTCAACAAGGCATCTAGAATTTCTTTACGTATATTAATAATTCTCAATCCATCGAAGTGCGAATGACTAATTGTGTTTGAATTCGACTCGAGTTGGCTAAGCTAACGTAGCAGCTTGTTCTTTCGTAGGTAATCGTAAACATCGACGGGATAAAATACAATTATACTTATTTCTTGAAACTTTTTGCTACAATGAACACCGGAAAACGTCGGAATTTTCACCTTTTAATATTTAGGATGTGTTTGTAGTAGTCACTTGGGGCTACATCCAGCTGTAGCGTCGAAATGTAGTAAAAGTTCTGAGTGATTTTTCTGTACAATGAAAAGTGATAATTTGATGGTTTTTTTTTGCAATCATAAGTAGACGTAGTAAAAACTAATTTATTTACAAAATCATAAAAAAATATTCTTTACAAAATTATGTACATTGCAAAAATGAGAAGTTTTTTTTTAGCGCCTCCTGGCGTGCCCTCTGCCGTACGAACCAATGATCTAAAATCAGAAAATGATATAATATTTGATTTTAAAGGTATACGTATTCGCAATTGGTCGTCGATCTCCTTTTTTTTAAATTGAAGTCCAAATCCAAAAACAAAATGACGGTCATCAAACATTTTGAAGCACTTTTTTCCAAAAATTTGTCTGTTTAAATGCAATTTTATTGAAAAATATTGATTTTTTCGAAAATTTGCGATCAATTTTCTTGGAATTTCGTCTGTAAATTTTCACGTTATGTTCTTGACACTTGTACCTAACAGAAAATGAAAAAAAAGTCGATTTCTTGAAAGTGACAGCTGGATGTAGGCTCTTAACTAAGAGACCACTATATTGGCGTTATGTCCGTTCATCTATCTATCCGTGTGTCACAGCTTCGTTTTACGAAATGACGCATCACTATTGTTCAGAAAATATTAATGTCTTTTAAACGGTTTTATTTAGCTTGCCCAGTTTATTTGTTTGTTTGGGTCAAATTTAGTAGTTTAAATTTAACCTCCTTCTTGTCGACAGATTGATCTGACATTTGGTACACACCGATTCAGCGATTCCAGGGCCATACAGAAGTTGTTCATGGAATAATTAAGGAATAAAAGAGTTTCTGAACATTTGCTTACCCGGGTCGTCAATACAAAAGACCCCAAGGTCAGAAATTTGAAAAGCAGGTAGCGAAAGTCGAACGCTCCGGTACAGGCAATAGCGCTCGAGCGCCGAGTTGAGGCGGAGCACTTAAATGAGTTTTTAATCGATAAATAATGCGAATTTCATCTAAAAATTTACAGACATATTTTTGAGATGTTATTTTAACTATTTATGCAAAAAAAAAATCGATTTTATTTTTTTTTTTACATGTATCGCCCACTTAAGTCGCTTATTTTGTCAAGTCTGATAAGTGAGTGCCCATCTATCGTGAAATTATGAAGCAGTGGGTTCTTTTTGCTTAGGAAGGATATGCAAGTATGTTACATTTAAGAGGAAGGAGATTAATAGGACACAACTTGTGGAAAGCGTCCAAATCGTAGTTCAAAATATCACAATCTCGATCGTCAAATATTATGCGAAAAATTTTCGCATCGTCGTCCGCACTGCAAAGTATTTTCGAGTGCGTAGGGATGAAATATAAATCTATATATATATAAAAATGAATTGCTGTCCGTTAGTCTAAACTCAAAAACGGCTTGACCGATTTCGATAATTTTTTTTCGTTTTGTTCGCTATAATACAGGGGAGGTTTAAAAAAAACAAAATTCGGGAAACCACAAAGGAAAAGCCGAAAAATCGAAAAATTCTAAATTTCCGTTTTGTATAGGAAGCGAATTTTCCAACTTCAAGGAATCTTAATGAAAAAGGCAATTGGAGGTTTTCGGGGTCGCAGATCTCGAGCTTGCATTCAAAATTTTGGAATTCAAGATGTCGGATCCAATATGGCGACCGAAAAAGTTAAACTTCAAGGGATTTCACTGAAAATCCGAACTTTTGTTTTTGGTTTGGGTTTTTGGGGTCACTGATTTTGAATCTGTCATCAAAATTTTGGAAATCAAGATGGTGGATCAATATGGCGACCGAAAAGTTTAACTTCAAGGGATTTCCCTAAAGATCTGCACTAGGGAATTTTCGGGATCAACTGATTTCGAATCTGCTATTCAAATTTCCAAATATGAGACCGCCCCCACCCCGCTGGGAGATATAGGAGAGCGGGCGCAATAAGGAGGTGGTGTAAAATGAAGAAAACTAAATTTAATAATACTGTTGGAAAATATCTAAAACATGTGCAAAACGCAAATAGGAAAACGCTGGGTCACACAAGAGAGGCGGTGGTGCAGTGGAGAGGCGTTGTAAAATTAAGGAATACAAATTTAATGGTATCCCGGGAAACGCCGGGTCCGGGAAAGCTAGTCATTGATATAAATTATGAACAATAGAGGGCCGCGATGACTTCCTCCTGAATGACTTCACCAGAAGTGATATGGTTATCGATGAAAAGGACTCAGTAATTGGAAATAAAAAAATTAATTAATATCCCCGATTATGAAAATATCAAAAGACCCCGGCAATATGGATTAATATTGGAATTGGAGGAATAATCTGTTTGTAGCAATATCATGAATCGAAAAAAAATCGTGTCACACAATGCTATCTAAAGCTACTACTAAGTTTTGTTTTGTTTTTTTTTTTGTGATTTCAATACAAAACTAAGTGGAGGTTCACACAATATACCTGCATATTTATTTTTATCATTATTATTTTTATTTAATGTTCTTTTTTTGTTTATTTCAGAATGACTTCAATGCAACGAATTCTTCGGATATGCCTTCTGTTAGGCTTAGTGACAAAAATCCACAGTTTAGATCCAAAATTTGATCCTTCGACACGAATGAAGCTAGTCCTTATACCAGCTGATGCCACTGTCGGTTCTGTTGTCTATAGGCTACGAGCTACCGACGAAGAGTTCGACTATCCACTTCAATTCGAATTAGTTGGAGATGCATCTTCCTCAACAGTACAAATAGAATCCCTTCCATGTACAAAGTACAACTCAGTCTGCCAAGCAAATGTGATTTTACAAAGGCGCTTAGAACCGGGGAGGTATTACGACTTTCAGGTAAATCTATAATGTGATTTCATACAATATTTTGCGCTTTTTATTTATTAAATTATTTATTTATTCATTCGCTTACTATAAGCTACAAACAAACGAAAATATATAAAAAATAACTGTTAAAAAAATAAACTAGTAAAAGTTAAACTGCAAACTAAGTAAAGGGGAATAATCTTAAGAATTAGGGATAACAGGAGGGACGCAATATTTATTAAACTTAATGTAACCAACATCACTAAAAGAAGGGCAACATACGTGAAAAATTTAAGAGGTGCGGTGCAGGATACTCCTAAGAGAATATTTGCTCAGGTGGAAGTGAAAGGAAGGGAGGGAGTTGGCTTTCCGAAGCATACGGGTGAGGGGTTCAGAAAAACATAGTTAGTGCGGTGGTAAACTGGGCGGAAGAGAGGGGTCGATCTAAGGTTGCGGGGATTGGAGAGAGAAATCCGCTGAAGCAGTGAAGGGCAGTCAAAGTCGCCAGAAAGTAGCTGGTGGATGAAGGTAATATCTGCAGAGTCGCGTCGCTTTCATAAGGGCTCCAAGTCGATCAGCATCAGGCGATTTTCATAGGGGGAAGATTAAGACGATCAGACCAGGGAAGCTCTCGTAAAGCAAATCGAAGGAACCTTCGCTGGACTGCTTCAATTCTGTTGATGTTGGTAAATTGAGAGGGAGACCAGACTTCAGCGTATTCAAGGATAGGTCTGATGAACGAGAAGTATAATGATTTAGCAACGTAGGGATTACGGAACTCTTTAGACCAACGCGTCACAAAGCCGAGTGCTGAGTTGGCTCTGGCTACCACGCGGTCAACGTGATCACGAAAGTTTAGTTCGCTGTCACAAATGACACCGAGATTGCGAAGGGAGGAGACAGTTGGGATAGGTTCATCAGACAACAGGTAAACCCTAAGGGGAGAAGAAGGGTGTTTGCGGGAGTAGGTAATTGATTGATATTTGCTATACTTGTAAAACTACATCTTTGATACTTTCTTGGTACTAAACAACTGATCGCTCTGGATTGTTCGGGTAGATTCTAAAATGAATCAGCGTTCAGAAAAATAATTAAAAAAATCAATTAATTTTGGGGAATGTAATTATTATAATTTTTATAATTCGGAAGCTATAAAATCAGAAGGAAAATGCTCCCAAAGAAAATATTTTATGTCTCTTTAATTTAATAGGGCCCACGTTAATAATTAATGGAATGTCCTATTTTCTGTGATTGTATTGATCGTACTACCCTGCCAATTTTTTCCCCGGCTATTAGATTTTTGCCTGATGTTCTACCTGACATTAAAGGTTTTTTGTTTGTTCTAAAATCCGCAGAAGTTGTATCATGGTGCTACCATATCACAACTCTTCAACAATATAACTGTTTTTTGTAAAGTTTCGGTAAACCTTTTAATTGTAGTTTTTATATAGTAAATTAAATTACATAGTTTAGACAGTTTTCAGAAAAATTAATGTGGGTAAGTTCAAACTGGTCCGTATACGAATGTATGGATGGGCTTTTAAAGAATGTCCTTGGTAATTATATCCCAACGGATCACATAGGAATACATGCACGGCCACACGTACACGAGTACACCACAATACATATACATAGACATATACGCACACATGCAAAAGCGTTCAATTTACTTAAACCTAGACACCTAATCTTCGTCGATTCGACGAATACGCGACAGAAAATTCCTGTCTCTTACTGAGACTTACTATGAGAGTTATAAAATAAATATTATTGATAGTAAAATAGAAATTAATTGTTTTATTTTATAGAATAATATCAACATTTGGTCCACTTACAGGTGTAATAAACATAACGAAAAGTTATGTTATTAATAAAACGTAAAACACTCTAAAAAATTTTCGTCGAATCGACGAATGGTTAGGGTTTATAGGGGGCGGGCCAACATTAGGGGTCTAGGGTTAATTATTATTTTTTAATTCATTTAAGGGGACCTTGCTAAACCAGCCCGTGAATTTAATACATTTTTAGAATTTTGTTTTTAAAGTGAAATGAAGAACGATATTTAAACTTTGTAGTTATATTATGCTACTTAAAAAGCACCCAATAACATTTTTATAACCAAAAAAGTTTAGTTGGACCTGGGCGGCGGATGATATTTTGGCTCTTTTACTTATTTGAAAATAAAAAACAAGAAAATTATTAATCTGTATAAGTGTAGCTATTGCCGGAACCAGAAAAAAAATTTTTATAACAAAATACCGCGATCTTCAAATTTGAATGCCCAAAAAAGGCTATTTTTCATTAGTTTTTTTATGTAAAAAATAAGAAGTTGTTAAAGTAAAAAGTTGTTGGTGATCAGTCATAGCCGCTGGTGTACTGAATAACATATTAAAATTTGATTTGATTT
Source organism: Neoitamus cyanurus (assembly GCA_947538895.1). Lineage (NCBI taxonomy): Eukaryota > Metazoa > Arthropoda > Insecta > Diptera > Asilidae > Neoitamus > Neoitamus cyanurus. The sequence goes on from OX384542.1 coordinate 38,782,549, forward strand.
GGTTTGTTTTTTTTCCTCCCTCCATGCAGAAAAAGTAGTTTCGAGATAAATGAGATTTAAAAACAAGTGTCTTTTGACTAATTTTACTCTTTTTTTATCCAGTTTTTTAAATATATTATATGAAAAAATATACTCTAAAAAAATATATCTTTCAACTGGAAATAACTGCTCAATGTTACTTAGAAAACAAAAAGTTAAACTGATCACCCCAAGCACTTGCATTGATACGAACAATGCATCCATTTCGGTCCCTACCTTCTAAGAAGGCTGTAGAACCTAAAATACCGTCAATATCATTACAAGAATTTAACAGTATATTCTCAAAAGGCTGTACTTTCGAAATATTATGTTAATCAATTTATTAATTAATTTAAATTGATTTTTTGAAAATTCCAGACCACCGGGTCCCCTTAAGAGGTTATTTAATTATACTAACAGGATGTTTTGGTAGAATATCATTAAAACAATAATCGCTACAGTCGATGGACAGTGTAATAGTAACTCAGCATTGGAATATATAGAAGCCATATTTGGGTCAATATGAAAACTTCAAATGTGGAAAGATTATAAAATTCTGCAGTTCAATTCAACTGATTGACAACTCAATGCATCTATGGCGATTGTCTGAAAACAATGGAGAAATAACATATTGGTACCGAGCTTAGGCGCAATGGGATCGTGTGAAAGCTGAGGTTCATGGAATTAATAAGATGTCCTTATTAATCTGCCACTTAATGCGATATCCTATTGAAATTGCACTTTTTTGTATTGTTTTTACATATACAGGGTGTCCCGTAAATAATGAATAACTTGGAAACTGGTGATAGGGCAGCATATCAGCTATCAAATGAGCACAATAAAGGTATGCTTATGAAAAGTTCCACGGTTGTCGAGTTATTTGTTTTCATTTTTTTTTAGAAAATTTCTACTAGATATCAATCGTTTGCATACCATTTGTACAAATGTTAATATTTTTGCGTTCTGTATTTTTCATAATATTCTTTAGTACCTAGTTGCATCGTCAAAAATATGCTACAAATTTTCAGTACTACCAGTTGTATTTATTCAGAAAAATAATTGTTTTCCTCAAAATGTGATTCCACCAAATTTCTCTGAAGTGAATTTCACAGTCAGTGGTGTAACATTTTTGTACCTAGCAAGTCATGCCAATTAGTTTAAAACTTGTCTATTTAGTTCAGATTTTAAATTGGTATCACACTTCTCATTTCTCTCTTGAAATAAAAAGACATTGCTCTTTAAACCATAAAGAAGTAAAGAAGCTATTTTAGCGAAATTAAAAATATAACCAAAATGCCCCTTTTCTCAAATTATGGCCAGTAAAATGATGAAAATAATAAATGGGCGCCAATTTATATCAGATCTTAAAAAGAAAATTCAAAAAATGGGAAGAAATTCCAATATCTTATAAAGTTTATGAAAATATTTTCAGTAATTAATAAGAATGGAGCTCGCACAAAATATTAAAGACATTTTTTTGTTGATTACAATACGAAGGATTGCTAAGGATTCTGACTTTTAATACATAGTGCAGATTTTCTAATTTTGATAGAAATATCTTTTAAATAAGCAACATTTTTTAAAAGAGATGAACTAGGATCAAAAGATATTAGGACGATCAACGTTGCAAGTTAAATAAATTCTCAATATTTATTATTGTTCCAATTATAGGTATCTGTGAAGGACACGAAGGGTGGAATGGCAAGCCAGTTGTGTTCAATCACAGCGACAAACTTTACAACCCCACACGAGATGATATTCCCCCACAAGCCAGGGATTATAATGATACCAGAGGTAAGTTGAAATTGTTTTTATTAATTGTGAAAACACTAAAATTCTTGCATAACTATGTTAATATGGAATAGTAAACCACCGGATCATGATCGAAGTGTCTTTGTGGACGTCTTCTCGTCCGACTCTTGGCCTTCCTTCTTCTGTTATGTTCTGGTTGAGGTGTCCTGTAGTCATCGTTATCCGAAAGGCGGCGCATCAAACTTCTTGATTCCAATTCCATTATTTTCAAGCCGCGGTCGCCAGTTCGTTCAATACCATCATCTTTACACTTTTTAAATGACTCCTTGATAATTTCCCAACACCCAGTAACTTTAAACATAAAATAAAAAGCCGTTAAAGCCAAAACCATTCTAATGTCATAAAAAAATTCGTTTCGTATCCAAGCGGAAAGTGCTGGAATTTTGTTATAGAATAGATCCCTATTGACAATCATCATATACTGACTTAGAAAGACGCATACGTAGACAAAAGCTGTTAACATTGGCACCCAGACTTGTCTAAGAATGAGGTCAGTTAAATACAGAGTCAAGGCGAGTTCCAAAAGAAGTCGCAAAAACCGTGGTGGTTTTTTCAAGCCCGCCGGCCAATAAGGACGGCCTACAGCCAGAACACAGAGTATGGAAAATGTAAATATTATTGATGCATTATTCGGCTGGAGTCCAGGTAGTTTGCAGTACTTGAGCTCAATTATGCTAATTTGGTTGATGTGCAAATACATTCCGAGTCCTACTATGAACGCTGTTTCCAAATATTTCAAAAAAACTTCCCTGCGGTTGCACGACTCCTCCATAGTTGTTGAGAAAAATCGTTTCTGGAAAATTTTGACTATGCACTTTCCAAACAAACAGAATTTCAACTATATTCCAACACTAACAATATTATGACAACCCGCATCTCTGCTTACTAAGTTGCCAAAATTCAATGCCAGAGACAAGTACATCTTATGAGCTAGTTCACACTAGCAAGAGAAAATGGAGCCTCGCAATGCAACAAATGATTGCAACCATTAAGGTACTCTTCTTGCTAACCTAAAATAAAAGGAACTGCAACACTCGTGGCTTTATTTAAGACCAGCTAATGCACATTTGTGGTGCACTTTAAAAGTCAATTTTCGTTAATGAAGCATATCGAAAGAACACTATTTCCTAGAAGCTGAACAAACTAGTTATCCAGCGTGTTTCTAAAGAAAATTTATTTTGCTTGATGATCGTCCCACTTTAACGGACAGACAGAGCTAGGCCGCGGCCGAAGCAACATATTCATTACAAGCTGAAACCCAATCTCCGTCATTAAGGTCATTAGGGAGCAAATTTCCATGATAAACCAGAAAAACTTGTGCGATATTTCCGTGAGAATGGTTCTTTCGAAGCAGTGAGGCGTCAAAGTAAAAACATCCAAAATTACCCGTGAAATCACGGAATTAAATCTGTGGAAACGAATCACTGACCTTCTTTCGTGTGTAAGAACAGCCGATTCTTAAAACTCAGCGGAACCCTCCCGCATGACTTACTCGTATACGTACATAAGTCTGCCTTTCACGGCACTGGTTATGAAAAGGCTTCATCATTGCTCACAAAAAAAAAACTCTGTCAATGCGCCTGGGTGCGATGCATCAATGGATGAAATATTGGCACCCTCTATCTACATATGAGCCGTTCAGTGCACAAATTGATTAACTCCATAAAAAAAGTTTTAAAATGCGATGAAATAGTGTACATTATTTTTTTAAATCCCCTTTATAATATAAATTCAAATATATATTGCATAAACACATATATAGCTTTCATCTAACGGTATATAAAATTAATAAGAAAGAATAGTCATATGATAATCGTCAGTAATGTCACAATGTTTATGTGACTGGTGGAGATAATCGATTTGGCAACTGAAAAAAGTAATAAAGTTTAATTCAGTTTTTAAATTTTTAAGTTTTTTATTACAGAACAAGTTAGTTATTATATATTTTTATTACAGATTTTCCATAAAAATGAATGTTGACAGTTCTGTTATAATATAATATATTATATTATATTATTTGTGATTAATTCATCAGCAATATACATATATAATGTCTTCTTCATCAACTTTCGATTTGTTGTCAAGTTTTTATATAAACCATGTTTAACAGGAGGAATAAATTTCAGCAGGTCCATCATGTCTCTCCTTTTTTCCCTTGTCACAGAGATCACCCTATTGAAAGATGCTCTTATTTTTGCAAATGGCGCCAATGTCAAATCTGTTTTGACATTTGTGGACTAGACAGGTGTAGAATACAAGTGAACAAGCCATGGAGCGGTACACTCCCCAAGAATGCGGAATAATCGTGTCTATTTCGAATAATCGTGCCTCATCTCTCGTTTTGGCGATTTGCACTGGCCCGCAAGATCGCCCGATTTAACCGTTCCAGACTTTTTTTTGTGGGGTTTTTTTAAGTCCCGTGTTTACGTGAACAAGCCCGAGACCCTGGAAGCCCTCAAGGACAACATTCGATACGAGTGCGAGAATCTGTCGCCCGAAGTGATGAAAAATGCCATAAAACGAGCCCGTATGGCAATCAATTGTGACGGCGCACAGTGGGGCGAATGGCCTGTTTCACTGGCCAAAAGTCGAAAATCGAAGTTTTCTATTTTCATTTATTTCATCATAGTTTGATAGAGGGGACTAAATCTGTAAGAGATGGGTCGATGGGTTGTATACCTGACCCTCTGCGTCATTTCAAAGTTAGCCCTCGACCACGTGCAGGTGTGACGCTCAGGCAACGTTTATAATACGTAAACTTTGAACGTTAATATTTTGGTAACTAAGTGTCCGATTTGAGTGTTTGAAAATGGATATTGATCGCGAAGGTGTGTAGAATAATAATATGTGATTGAATTTTCGCTACAACTTATAGTTGTTTACTACCATTATTATTAAGTATGACACTGCACTTCCGATAAATGAACTTTTTTTCTTAATTCAATTGGAGCCAAGTTTTTTGTTTCACGATGTTGCACTCTGATTCTTTCACGAGAACGTTCGATGAAGTGTCTAGTTTTCGTATGCCAAGTAACTAGAGCCCGTTTTCCCCCGAAAAAAAGTTACAGCTGTTAGAGTGACGCGCTGCATGATTTCACACGCGCCGCAGCACAGTGGGATGAAAATCGAAAATTTGATGAATCGTTTTGAAAGTCGGTATTGTGTGGTTTTCGAGGGCGCTGATTACGAATCTGATATCGGATTTATGAAATTCAAAATGGCGGACCGGAAATGACGTAATATTTTTCGAAAAAATTGAGTTAGCGCTTTGAAACTCGGTATTATATGGTTTTCGGGGGCGCTGATTACGAATCTGATATCAGATTTATAAAATTCAAAATGGCGGACCGGAAGTGACTTAAATTTTCTGCCATTTTGAATTTCATAAATCCGATTTCAGATTCGTAATCAGCGCCTCCGAAAACCATACAATACCGAGTTTCAAAGCGCTAACTCAATTTTTTCGAAAAACATTACGTCACTTCCGGTCCGCCATTTTGAATTTCATAAATCCGATATCAGATTCGTAATCAGCGCCCCCGGAAACCATATAATGCTGAGTTTCAGAGCGCTAACTCAATTTTTTCGCAAAAATTTAAGTCACTTCCGGTCCGCCATTTTGAATTTTTATGTATCTCATATCAGATTCGTATCAGCGATCCCGCAAATCATACAATACCGAGTTTCAGAGCGCTAACTCAATTTTTTCGTAAAATCTTACGTCACTTCCGGTCCGCCATTTTGAATTTTACAAGTCCGATATCAGATTCGTAATCAGCACCCCCGGAAACTATATTATACCGAGTTTCAGAGCGCTAACTCAAGGTTTTCGAAAAACATTACGTCACTTCCGGTCCGCCATTTTGAATTTTATAAATCCGATATCAGATTCGTAATCAGCGCCCTCGAAAACCATATAATACCGAGTTTCAAAGCGCTAACTCAATTTTTCGACTTTTGGCCAGCGAAACAGGCCAGTCGCCCCACTGTGCGGCGCCCATTTGGCCGATATCATCTTCTCGACTTGACCAATAAAATTCTAAAGGTTCAAAAAACTGAATCGAAGTTTTTCATTTAGAAAAAAAATGAGAGCCTCACAACATGACTCGGATGATTTCTTTTGGCCCACCTTGTATAATAAAGGCTGATCTATATTTTTCAAACCTTGCGGTCTACCTGCTACAGATTTCCTTATATTAATGGCATTAAATTCTGAATCTTCATTGTAGTCATATTTGAATTGTATGAGATGGGGTTCGGACCTTTCTAACTTTATGCAGCGTATTTTAAACCAATTTACTGGAAACCTTGTAATGGTTACTTTTCTGTTTGTGATTGATTTTTCTAAAGGTTTTGTTGAAAAAAAATCTTGGTGGGTCATTTGGATTAGATTAAATGGCGCTTTCTTTTTACATGTTTTGATTATATTGTACCAATCAGTGTTTTAAGTGTTTTGATTTTTTTTCGCAGGTGACTCAATACTGGCAAAATCTGAGTCATTAGGCAAATAGCTGTGTCCACTAACCAAAAATTTCATTTCAATTGACTCAGCTCTTATTTCCGTACCTACTTTGAACAAGTTTCAATAAACTTAAGACAGTTTTAATATTTCTATTTTGCCCGGTACACGAATCTGAATATGTTATTATTTTTTCAAAGTTTGTAGCATAAGTGTTTATGTATAATACTTTATTAGACAAGATGAAATTTCTTGAAACCCACGAGATCCTTTAGTTTCTGGCCAAATAAAAAGCTAAAAAGCTAAAGCTTTTTCTAAGTCGAAAGAAAATACGAAAATTTTTCCTGATGTTGCCATTCGATCGGCAGCCATTTGACTGCGAACTCGTTCAGCCTCTTCTAAGTGAGTTTCCTTTTCAATGTCTGCCGTCTTAATTCCCTCACTGTCTGAAGATTGAACTTTTATTTCATAAGTTAGACACGGCCTTTGCGCTGATCAACCAAAGATGTAACTTATTCTTTAGAACAACCTTTGTATATCCGTCCGTCACTCACCTGATAAGTGTCCCTAAAATTTATCCTTATCATTCATCGTTTGCTAGTGCATTGAATTGCGTTATTGAAACGATTTATATTAGAGTATGGAGTTAATCGAAATGGCTTCTGAAATAAATTACTTATTAATCAATGGCCAAACAAAAATTTGCCGTTTAATGGTGTTAATCTTTATTATTCAGGATAGTTATTTTAAATATAAAAAGTTATGACTATACAAAGTGCTTTGACACGTAAGTTTAAGATTTTTCGAAAAGTGGAGTTAATCGATGTGTGCACTGAACGGGTCATATATGTATATGTATAATACATACATGCATACTATGTCCATTTGGTCCGACTTCGCATTTGAAATCGAGTGCATGCGAGCGACGGTCGCTTATTATTAGACTGCGGATTATATGCAATTTAATGAAATATACATACATATATACGTACAACATTTGAACGGAAATTATTTTTGAAGTCTAAGACCCATAAATGTGATTTTGGCATAATGCATTTTTCGAAATCGCGTTTTGAGGCTCTCTGCAATAGTGTAAATATATGTATGTATTAAAATATGTAATTGCATAAAATCTCCAGTCTACTTGTGATAAATTGCTCTTAAGTAGCTGAATTTTGTTTATAAACGATAATTGAAAATCTCTAACTTAGGACAATGCAGTTCTGTTTCTTCTAGTTCATGAGCAAGGGTTTTCATTAGTAGCGCTGCCGATTTATTCGTATCAGTTTCAATTAAGGGGCTACACCAGTGTAGATTCTTCAAAATTTTCAAATTTTTTTTTTTTCAATATTTCGTAAGAGTAATCGGTCAAGAATATATCCTCAAAATTTCAGACCGATATTTCAAAAAATAGTGGAGTTACAAAGAATTTTGTCGCGCATGGCATGCGCTACACATGTGACCTTCTCCTAACTGAATTAAAAAAAAGGCAAAAGTTTGGGATTTTTTTACAAGAAAACAAAACAACATATGACCTTGAATCTTTTTTTATTTGGAAGTCTTTAACAAAAACTAGAATTTTTTTTTTTATTTTTGCATTTCTCGCTCACCCGTCGCCGCCAGAGGGCGACTAATTTTTTACAAAAAGTGCTGTAAAAAAAAACTACTTGGGTTTTGTCTTATATCCTAGTTAGATTTGTGAACAATTGAATTCTGAACAAAATGAACCAAGGTTTATGGAAATCGGTGGAGCGGTTCAAGAGATATCGTGGAACTACGATTGAAAAAATGAAGGTGAGAAAAATGCGTTTAAAGAAAAAAAGAGTTTTTGAGTGGAATATTTCGCACAATAATGAGGAAATGAGCAGACTTACAGTATTAATTAATAGCACTTTAACTCGAAAACCATATTTTTTTTTTTCGTGAAATTTTAGGAAATGATTCTAGTCATATTAACGAACATTTTTCCGTAAAAAAAAATAAAAAAAAAATCGATTCTTTTTGACCCCAGTTAGGAGAAAGTCACCAAATATATATCACTATAACTCGAAAACCATATATTTTTTTTTCGTGAAATTTTGGGACATGATTCTAGACATATTAAGGTATGTTTTTCCGTAAAAAAAAAAAATCGTTTTTTTTTTGCCCCAGTTAGGAGGTCACCAAATATATAGCACTATAACTCGAAAACCATATTTTTTTTTTCCGTGAAATTTTGGGACATGATTATAGACATATTAAGGTATATTTTTCCGTGGAAAAAAAAAATCGATTTTTTTGTACCCCAGTTAGGAGAAGGTCACCTCAAACTTTGAAGCCGTTTTTCTCGAAACACAATTTTTGAAATCCGTTCCCACGATATCTCAAAAACTGATCGACAGAATTGCATGAAAGTTCACATAGTTGCTCAGGACACTTTTATCAACCGAGTGACGATCCCACTTTTTTTAAAAAAATTCGTAGTTTTCAATAAATTACCAAAAACTATCCAATTTTTAGGCAAAATTACAGTATATTCGAATAGAGCGCCACAAACTTTTTTGTAGTTACAATTTTACAAATTGGCCATCGTCACTCGGTTGTACAAACACTCTACTTTTAATAGCAATTTAATTTTTTTTTTTTAGATAAGCAGTTGAGACAGAGGGGTGGGAACCGACGGCGATGTCATGGATTCCATGCTCCATTTTGACCCTACATAGTCGACTCGGCTATCTTTATTTTGTAAAACACTAAAAGTGAATAAACAGCATAAAACAAGCACTTTCAAATAAAAAAAACAGACTTTAATTATCATGTATAGTTTCCGAGAAAACGAGTCCTAAATCTGGACACATTTTTCCGCCGTCTACACTGGTGTAGCCCCTTAAGTAGATGTAAAGTGTCAATTTTTTATGATTTTTTTACACAAATCGGATCGAATATAACGAATGGTGTCAATATGAGTTCTCAAGTTGCCTAAATTTATTGAATTTTAAGCATAAATGAAAGATTTAGCATAGTCCTAGAGAAAAATGCCAAAGGCGCTGAATCAAACGAATGAGGCGCCCAATTGATAGGTAAATTTCTTGACATCACCATTTCGCCGAAGTATTTGCTTCTGTAAATTAATTGTTGCGGTCGCTGTATGGCCTCTGGCACGATCTTGTTTGAACCACATATTTGTGAGACCCATTCCAATTAATGCACAAATTAGAGGATAACAGTCTCCATTGACCGTAAGTTGGTGTCGTTCAAAGAGAAATACTTTCTATAACGAAATCTTTGAGACCCTATAGCTTTCGTATTTTCAATTTTATAAAAGAAAATGCTTTAGAGGTTCTTTTCTGGTGCATCATCTTCCAATTAATTTTACCTGTTTATTTTTTCAATTATTATTACTATTAGGGGTTTTACAGGATCACAAACGAAGGGCAGTCATGCTTACACATGTGACAATCATGTTAGTGCCATACAAAAATGTTTTTTTAAATTGGATTTTCTTGAAACTTAACTCTACAACACAAATAATGGAGCACTTGTTTCAGCATTTCTCAAAATTTACACCATAAGGGATAAAATCGAGTATAAAAAGTTTGAGTGGGCAAACAAATTTTTTTTACGGATTTACTTGAAACGTTTCATAAATACTCTACAATACATAAAATGAAACAGGTATCGCAGTGTTTTTAAGAATTCAGTTATTCCTAGAATACTGTCATAATTGTCACATGTATAAACATGACTTACCCTTGACTGCCACTCCTATATGATAAATAAAAGTATGATAATAATGATAATTGAAAAAAAACAGGTAAATTAATTGTAAGGAGATGCTCTATGGAAATGCCCTTTAACCTTTTTTTTGTAAAATTTCAACGTTTCAAAAACTCTTTTGATCAATTATTTTGTTTAACCTTTTCCAGCTTCTAACTTGTTTATTATTAATTTTACGTAAAAACTAACTTAACAGGAATTGCAGGAATTCCCCACATAAAACCTTTTTGACGGTACGAGGAACAGTTAACAAGATATCGCTGAAAACCCGTTCGATAGTGTACCCTTATTTTCAAGGTGGTGGACAAATGATGGAAGGGGTGATTCGAATCCCAGAAATCGAAATTTACACACACCACTGATGCCCCAACAGATTCAAAAAAAACCTCTCTGTCTACCCAAATTGTTTACCAAAATCACCATTTTACTTGCCTAGGTTTCAGGTCTAAGAAGTATGTAGAGCCCATAACACCAACCTCTACCGATTTGTCCTTTGTCTTTCAGAGGATTGTGGTAATAGCACCGAAACTTGTCAAGGAAGTCTAGGTTGAACTTCCTAAAATTGGCCAGCTGTCCCGTGCGTCACCTGTAGCAGACTTACGAGAGAATCTGTTCGGCCCTAGTTGTAGGGTGTTAGCGTGAGAAAAATTTGGTGCAGCTCTTCACACGATAGAGTTGATCAAAAATGATAACAACAAAATCGATGTAGCATTAGCAGGGACTGCGGTTGTATCAGTATTATACACACATAACTTTTGCTTGAACAGTTTACGTGCGCAAGCAAACTGACGAGACATTAGTGCAGCCTCGGCTTATATTATATACACATACATGAGGGGCATTCAATGCAAAATCACCGAGTTTTTTTAATGTGTTTCAGTACGTACTAAAAGCAACTTACACACCAATTCTCAGCCTTACAAAGCTTGCAGTTGCCACCTCATCTAGAAATATTAACACCGATACAATTGTTCGAGTGGTCGTCAAAAATTTTGCCAAATATGATTATCCGGTTCTCAAAAATTGAAGAATATATTGCAATGAAGGAAAAATTGGAAGATCGTTTCAGAAACGCAAAACCGATACCAGTGACACAGAAAATCAATAAAATTACGCCTTTATTAAATTATTTTGTGGAAGTATAACCGTTTTCCCTTTCAAGCAAGTTTACACATCACAGTACAATTAAAAAATCTAAAAAGCAGTCGTTAAGGGAACAAAAATAATAATATTAAGATTACATGATATGTAAAATAATATGAATAAATAAAATAATTAAAATAAATCAATCCCTTATAATAAAATAGTTTTTCAGAATTTTAGAAAACTAAAGAATAAAAAATCGAAGGGGTCGGACTTTTTCAAAATGTCGATTTTAATATTTAAACGTTAATAATTAAGTGATAATTACTTCGAATAATTTTTTTTTATTTTTTTTCTGAAACTACATTCAAAGACGAAAATAATGTTATCATACTTTCGAAATCGAAGAGGGTCGGGTAAAAAATTCGGTGATTTGGCATGCAATGCCCCATGCACATTGTACATTTTTCCGTTTAATGCCCTTTTTTTATTTTACTTGCCACGGAAAAAGGCGCACAATTCGAAAAACGGTATATGTATTTGTTGCTCAAAGCGAAATGGTGTTTTCGTAGGTTGACTTTTATCTCAATCTTGTTCTTTGTTGTGTCACAAAAAATCGCGTTCGCGTTTGTTTCGATTAAATCAAGAAATGCACTTTCGATCACGAGATAATAAAAGACGTGTTGAATATTTTCAAGAATTCTGTTCAATTGTGCTAAAATGTAGCCGTCCCGTACTTTTTTATGGGAAATTCTGAAAAAGAAAACCTTACTTTTTATTGCATATCCGGATTGCACGAAAGCACGCAACTTTTATCTGAAATATTTTTTTCGCTTTAGCACTTACAGTACAGTTTACTTACTGTAAAACATTAGTTGTTTGCAAATGGCTTAGGCAACAAAAGCACCAGAAAGAAGGGGGGACTCACTGAAATCAAGCACCACCCACGAAACCTACTACGGCTACGCCGTTTTTCTGTTCCTGGGTAGCACTGAAAGTAGATATTTTACCGACTGCTTCTATACCTGGAGTCACAATCATTTAAACAAATTTTTAAGCGTGAAAATTATTTTGAAATTTTTTAAAAAAAAACATTTTTTTAATATAAAAACTAATTTTTATGACATTGAGAAATATTTCGGCTGAAAGTTTGAAACGTGTTTTGTTATCTCTTAATCGGAAATGTTTTTCTTGAATTAATCGAGAAAAAAATGATTTTTGGCAATTACATAGCCATCTATCAATAATTTAAAAAGCATTCCAGGTAATTTTTCGGGGAGATTCTTGTTTCCTTGGCCGCACTTCTTGGGAACGGGGTTCGAAACACTTTGCTGTGCTAATTAACGGAAAAATAATGAAAAAATTCTATCTCGACCCGTTTTCGAGATATAGGGCAAAATAGTTAATAGTTGACGAGCCACCTTAATTGGCAAAACTTTAACTTTTAGGAAAATTTTATTATATTATAATTTCCCTTTTTGCAAACTGCCGGTGGAGTTAATTTTCCTTTTACAAAGGAATGCAAAGCACAGCAAAATGTTTCGAACCCCGTTCCCAAAAAGCGGGGCCAAGGATACAAGAATCGTGCCAATTTTTCTGAATTTGAATATGCAATTATACATGGCTGTTCCCATTTCAAATTTTAAAGTTGTCCTCGCTCTATCCCCGAAGGTGAGGCGGGGTAGATTAAATTGCGCACAATTGCATAGAGTTCCGAATGATATTTGACACGTACTTTGCAATTTCTGTTTCGAATGTCTATTTATTGAAATATTCAACCACCCGCATCCATGCTATGCCATGCCATGCCAATTGAAAGCATTCGCATTAATAACATCACGTTGAGTTTCTATCGGGTTTAGTACTGCTGTAGTTCTAATTTCAAGTATAACGGTTGCAAACAAAAACTGTGCAGAAGCAACGTAATACAAATCATACATATCAAAGCAGCTTGTAAAGTAAGTTCTGTAAAGTCCCGCTGTAATAAGTAGAGAAGTGAGGAATTGTGTTGGAAAACTGAATATACATTTCGTAAATTCACTTTGTGTATATTTTCGTATAGTTTCAAACCAACGAATCTGTTCATTTCCTTGTACCCTCTCTTAAGGAATTCAATACAACCAAACTTTGCATGTAGGTACCACGTTTCCATGAAGAGATTTAAATTTTCGTTGAGTTTCATTGACCCTACACGTTTCCGCGCATCTGTTTATATTTCATAAAAATTTACTTAATTCCCTATAATATAATAATAAACTCCACCGACCGCCACAGAAATAAACAATCCAGAATCTACGCCTTTTACAAAACCCAATCAAACCCTACCACTTACGTGGAGTTAACCTAGGTTTAACGAACTTCAAATGAACTCAGTATTAACTATGCATGAAAAGACAGTAATGGACTCAAAACAACCCAACTATATAACGCTATCACGATTTATTTATTTATATACAGGATGCCAAACGAGGCACTGAATTGGACTACGTCATCGCCAAAAAAAACCCCTTATATCCAAAGCCAGTCTACCTCGAACTGTGGGTAAGTAACTCGTAACACTATTTTAGTGTAAATTATTGTCTACATTTCCGTTGTAGGGGTCTCCACTTTTTGCCATTCGCCAGAAGATTGTATCTCCCGAAACGACAGAGGGCACGGTCTTCCTCCTGGGCCCCTTGGACTTCGAGAAGCAGGCAATGTATCATTTGACTGTCCTGGCCAATGTAAGTACTTCCCGTTGTGTTCCATTTGTTTTGTGTTTTTAAGTATCCTCGATCAGTATTCTATACGTATGATGCAGTAGCCGATTTGTAATACCGGCGTATAGGATTAACCGCACATCACAGGGAATCAAAGAAAAAATTATTTGAAAATTATTCATTACGGGGCTACGACCCTGACTGGTAGTATCTTGCAAACTTTCGCTACAATTCAGACGAGAAGCTGCCAAATACATACGAGAAATGCATTTCGCGCCGGTTTTGTAGTGCAACTGCAACCGAGGAGTAAAAACAGAGCTCCGAGAGCAATCGATAAGGTGCCGCCTGGTATGTAATGCACATCGGGCTCGCGACTGCCGGAGCCCCGACCACAGCTGGCAGAGCTGAATAACCGAGCCCGAGTACGCGGGGGGAGCAAATGTAGTCGGTCCTCTATGTCTGGGGCTGCACCGAAATGCACTTACTTCACGTGCATTGCAGTCAAGTAGTCCGACTGTACTTGGCCTGTAATAAAGCGAAGCGCACTCTGGCTCGTTGCAAAACTTTGCAGCTGCGGATTTTGAGCGCCTGATAGGAATGTTCAGCGGCGTTGTAACTTGTTAACATGCTTTTGCCTGCCAAATGCAACCAGTCAACGAGGGGGTGGCGGCACTGCGGTTATTTTTCCACTGAAAAGAAAGCAATCGACTTCGGACGGTGCAGCAGGGAAGTGCGTTGTCGTATTCCGATAGCTCTGCATTTAATCTTTGTGAAGACGCTTGTCACTGCACTGGTATAATGATTTTCGAAGTAAGTGTTGATGAACAATATTTAACTCGCTACGGAAAAGATCGCAAAGTTCGACGGAAGTGGAAATTCGAGTTTACGGGTACCCTTATAGCGTTCCGGTGTGTTCGGGGTAATTGAAATTTTTCTAATGATTGTACACGATTTATTGATGATTTATAGTATGATTTTAATAATGTATGCGTTAACATTTAAGCTAAGAACGTAATTCTGTATCCAGTTTCCCGGAGTATTGCATAATTTACTTTTGTCTTTAAAATTAATAAGTTCCTCCGTAATTACTTATACTTTGTCCGTTATCTTTTTCATTTCTCCCGCGGGAAAGCAAAATATCAAGAGATAAAATTTCGATAGCACAACTTCTATAGGTATTTTCATGTTACGATAGAATACCTTTTTAAGTTTCATTTGAGGGAAAATCCGGCTGAAAATGCGTTTTGGTAGAAATAAGTTGAGTGAGCCGCATCTGTGCAATATGGGGAAGAAATCGTGTACATTGTACAAGCCAGATCTGTGCATATGCATGCTTAGAAGAAGATTCGAGCTCGCAGCAGGTAAATGTCAGGACTCGGATTGGCCCAATTAGGGAAAAGATTTATTTATTACGTCCTCTGTAAATTCCTTAAGAAAAAAAAATTAAGTAGTTGTGCATGTGTTGTTTTATTTTCCATATAGCTATTGATATTTAAATTAATTTCTATCATATGCCTTAGTAAATTCGCTATATTATTCATTTAAACGGAAATGCTTTGAAATTGAGAATTTCCGATCGCCATATGGGCTGCGTCATTTCTTTTCTTTTTTACTTCCAAATTTCGGTAGTAACATAGATACGAGATCAGTGACCCTGAAAACATAAAAGGACTAGTTTTCGTAGCAATCCTTTAAAGTTGAGAGTTTTCGGTCGCATATTGTATCAGTCATCTTTAAATTGCATTTCGATAGTTCTTTCATGCTAATATTAAAACTAAATTGGCCAATAATATAATGTATTAAAGCTGAAAATACATATGAAAATTACACACAGATTCATCAAATTTATACAGGGTATTTCGTATAACGCATGCAGATATGAGAGGGGTGATAGCTCTCACCTAGCCAAACAAAAAATTATATAGCAGGTGGGGGCATCTCAGCCCATAAATTCAGGATGCACAATATTACTCAACGCAACGACATTAAACTCATGCCAAACAACTACTACTTAACGTGCTTCCTAAAAATGCCACCAATATTGGTCTACCTCTGCCACTGCATGTACAGTCACTTGCGAAATTTAAAAAATGCTCTAAAATTTTCCACGTTTCAAGTTTCTCCCACATTTTCTTCGAAACTCATGTAATTTTTACATCTCTTTTCTTACTTGATTAAATTTCCCATCTTGTTGCCTTTCCAAGGAAGTACAACATGTCCAAGTGGAGATAGATTGTATACATTTATGCCTAGAAAACCTTTTGCGGAATATTAAAAAATCTTAATTTAAAAAAAAGACAATTTCTCAAATAAAACGTTTGTAACTACTGTAATAAATTCTTAATTTAAGAAAAAGCATTTGGGGGTTGAGTTAAACTTTTTGTAAAATGTAGATTTTTTTAAAATTCTCCAAAAGGTTTTCTACGTATAGTTTTGTATGTTCAAACAAATTTTTGTTTTCTCCTTTGTATCGATTTATGATATACTGCACTGTTGTTGTGGCTCTCTAATGAAAAGTTTTTATGGTCATGAAGTCTTTAACTCTATCCCCTTTTAACAGCTCCATGGTATATAAACCAGTTTTTAGCTATTATGTCACGTCCAGCCGACAAATTCAATAATTTGTATGGGAAGTCGCAAATATTTTGTAAGCTGAATTATAATATTTCCAAATAACCTGCATAATTTACATTGATTCTTTGTGCCCAATAATACACAAATAGCCAATAAATCACCATTTGCACAAAGAAAACCTACCTTATAATTTCATTGTCTTCATAAATGTGCAAGCTTTACAAAGTTGTTCAAATTACAAGATTTCCAGTTTTTGTGTAAATTTTGCCGAAAACATCAGTTTACAAGGTAGAGCATGGAGTATCTGGTAATTAAATTAAATTAGCCGCTATGTGATAAATTCAAAGGCAATCAATGAAAGTTCGCCAGACGTAGAAAAGGAATAATTGTGGAGCAATACAAGCAATAACAATTTAAAAGCTATAGGAAGCTGCTTCCACATGCATTAGATACCGTCAGCCATTGCAAACATAAGCAACTTAATTTACAACTGAGAAGGAGCAACAGTAATATATATTTTTACACATGTAGACCATTGAATGTCCTTTCGGATATTTTATGGCGTGATTATATTATATGGTTATTTGATATAATTAAGTTAATTCACTTTGAAATAATTGTTTAAAACTTTTATTTGAAATAAATAATTAATTCAATTTGCCCAGGACTGATATAGATAAGTGCAAGAATGTACCATAAGAGCGTGGGATCGTCTTTCAGTTCGTGACAATGTGTTGAGAGTGCTTTTCTTGCTGCTGTAAAGCAGGTAACGTTGTTACTAAGACTAACTAAGTGCGAAAATCGTCCTTGCCGGCTAACAAAGCATTCAATATTCAATGGCTGGGTTAAATGCTGCTGATGTTAAATCCATCACCAATTCCAGGTGTGTGGTTCTTGTTAGATAGCACTTGTTTTGTGGACCTTTTGCCCTCGTCCTGTAAATGGTCTGAATGGACTGAATCTACTCCGGCATTGCTAAATGGCTTTGCGGCATGATGTCTTTGCCGCGGAAGATCAGCCATAAAAGAAGTTACTGTTTTTGACTTATAACGCCAACGTGCACCACATATCTGGACAAAAAGAGATGAATAAACATATGGGCCACCTGTATGCAAAGTCGTACCTTGTTTCCTCCCCGCGGTATACATTGGGTAACACAAATTATGGCGGCATAATCGCACACACACATATTTATCCACGCATAAACGCAACCGCATGGAGCCAGATAATTAGTTATGTTAGTTCCACCGCATAACGTACGCAAATTACACACCACGGAACTGCTTCTCAGGCAATTCCAACCATTTAAATTGCGTGTAGCTCTTGAAGACTTGATTTTTGCGAGTTGTGCCCATGGATACTTTCGTTCAGGACGACGAAAGCTACAACATATCAGAATGTGAATCAGTCTTGTCGAATATTAAAATATCAGAAATTTAATTTCTTTTTCAAATTAAACGTTTGTACCGTACTACCTTTAACTGTAATAAGTTTTTAATTTAAAAATGGCATTCCGGGTTAATTTGAGTTAAATTTTTTGTGAAATGCAATTTATTTAAATTCCGCTACGTGTACAATTCTATATCTATTTTCTACCTGGACGTAGAAAGGCAACAAGATTGTTTCACATCTTAACAGAAATAAAAATGTGTTAATACGAGGGCGGTTTGATAAGTAAGTGACATTTTAAATAAAACATATTTTTCCCGGCAAAAAAGCGTTTTATTTCTCAACACAATCTCCTTTTAACTCTATACACTTCGTCCATCGTTTTTCCAATTTTTTTATTCCTTCGAAATAATAGCTTCTCTCAAGACTCTCAAAATAGGCGTTTGTTTCTGTGATGACCTCTTCATTTAACCCAAACCTCTTACCACCCAGCCATTTCTTCAGGTTTGGAAATAGGAAATAGTCACATGGGGTTAAATCTGGCGAATATGTTGGATGGGGTAGCAGTTCGTAGCCCAATTCATGGATTTTTGCCATGGGGACAACACACGTGTGCACCCGTGCATTGTCTTGATGGAACAACATAATATACACCGATGATCGTTTTGCCCTTTTCGAGGTAATCGATATTAATGAAGCCGCCGGAAATGCTTTGAAATTGAGAATTTCCGATCGCCATATGGGCTGCGTCATTTCTTTTCTTTTTTACTTCCAAATTTCGGTAGTAACATAGATACGAGATCAGTGACCCTGAAAACATAAAAGGACTAGTTTTCGTAGCAATCCTTTAAAGTTGAGAGTTTTCGGTCGCATATTGTATCAGTCATCTTTAAATTGCATTTCGATAGTTCTTTCATGCTAATATTAAAACTAAATTGGCCAATAATATAATGTATTAAAGCTGAAAATACATATGAAAATTACACACAGATTCATCAAATTTATACAGGGTATTTCGTATAACGCATGCAGATATGAGAGGGGTGATAGCTCTCACCTAGCCAAACAAAAAATTATATAGCAGGTGGGGGCATCTCAGCCCATAAATTCAGGATGCACAATATTACTCAACGCAACGACATTAAACTCATGCCAAACAACTACTACTTAACGTGCTTCCTAAAAATGCCACCAATATTGGTCTACCTCTGCCACTGCATGTACAGTCACTTGCGAAATTTAAAAAATGCTCTAAAATTTTCCACGTTTCAAGTTTCTCCCACATTTTCTTCGAAACTCATGTAATTTTTACATCTCTTTTCTTACTTGATTAAATTTCCCATCTTGTTGCCTTTCCAAGGAAGTACAACATGTCCAAGTGGAGATAGATTGTATACATTTATGCCTAGAAAACCTTTTGCGGAATATTAAAAAATCTTAATTTAAAAAAAAGACAATTTCTCAAATAAAACGTTTGTAACTACTGTAATAAATTCTTAATTTAAGAAAAAGCATTTGGGGGTTGAGTTAAACTTTTTGTAAAATGTAGATTTTTTTAAAATTCTCCAAAAGGTTTTCTACGTATAGTTTTGTATGTTCAAACAAATTTTTGTTTTCTCCTTTGTATCGATTTATGATATACTGCACTGTTGTTGTGGCTCTCTAATGAAAAGTTTTTATGGTCATGAAGTCTTTAACTCTATCCCCTTTTAACAGCTCCATGGTATATAAACCAGTTTTTAGCTATTATGTCACGTCCAGCCGACAAATTCAATAATTTGTATGGGAAGTCGCAAATATTTTGTAAGCTGAATTATAATATTTCCAAATAACCTGCATAATTTACATTGATTCTTTGTGCCCAATAATACACAAATAGCCAATAAATCACCATTTGCACAAAGAAAACAAGCTTTACAAAGTTGTTCAAATTACAAGATTTCCAGTTTTTGTGTAAATTTTGCCGAAAACATCAGTTTACAAGGTAGAGCATGGAGTATCTGGTAATTAAATTAAATTAGCCGCTATGTGATAAATTCAAAGGCAATCAATGAAAGTTCGCCAGACGTAGAAAAGGAATAATTGTGGAGCAATACAAGCAATAACAATTTAAAAGCTATAGGAAGCTGCTTCCACATGCATTAGATACCGTCAGCCATTGCAAACATAAGCAACTTAATTTACAACTGAGAAGGAGCAACAGTAATATATATTTTTACACATGTAGACCATTGAATGTCCTTTCGGATATTTTATGGCGTGATTATATTATATGGTTATTTGATATAATTAAGTTAATTCACTTTGAAATAATTGTTTAAAACTTTTATTTGAAATAAATAATTAATTCAATTTGCCCAGGACTGATATAGATAAGTGCAAGAATGTACCATAAGAGCGTGGGATCGTCTTTCAGTTCGTGACAATGTGTTGAGAGTGCTTTTCTTGCTGCTGTAAAGCAGGTAACGTTGTTACTAAGACTAACTAAGTGCGAAAATCGTCCTTGCCGGCTAACAAAGCATTCAATATTCAATGGCTGGGTTAAATGCTGCTGATGTTAAATCCATCACCAATTCCAGGTGTGTGGTTCTTGTTAGATAGCACTTGTTTTGTGGACCTTTTGCCCTCGTCCTGTAAATGGTCTGAATGGACTGAATCTACTCCGGCATTGCTAAATGGCTTTGCGGCATGATGTCTTTGCCGCGGAAGATCAGCCATAAAAGAAGTTACTGTTTTTGACTTATAACGCCAACGTGCACCACATATCTGGACAAAAAGAGATGAATAAACATATGGGCCACCTGTATGCAAAGTCGTACCTTGTTTCCTCCCCGCGGTATACATTGGGTAACACAAATTATGGCGGCATAATCGCACACACACATATTTATACACGCATAAACGCAACCGCATGGAGCCAGATAATTAGTTATGTTAGTTCCACCGCATAACGTACGCAAATTACACACCACGGAACTGCTTCTCAGGCAATTCCAACCATTTAAATTGCGTGTAGCTCTTGAAGACTTGATTTTTGCGAGTTGTGCCCATGGATACTTTCGTTCAGGACGACGAAAGCTACAACATATCAGAATGTGAATCAGTCTTGTCGAATATTAAAATATCAGAAATTTAATTTCTTTTTCAAATTAAACGTTTGTACCGTACTACCTTTAACTGTAATAAGTTTTTAATTTAAAAATGGCATTCCGGGTTAATTTGAGTTAAATTTTTTGTGAAATGCAATTTATTTAAATTCCGCTACGTGTACAATTCTATATCTATTTTCTACCTGGACGTAGAAAGGCAACAAGATTGTTTCACATCTTAACAGAAATAAAAATGTGTTAATACGAGGGCGGTTTGATAAGTAAGTGACATTTTAAATAAAACATATTTTTCCCGGCAAAAAAGCGTTTTATTTCTCAACACAATCTCCTTTTAACTCTATACACTTCGTCCATCGTTTTTCCAATTTTTTTATTCCTTCGAAATAATAGCTTCTCTCAAGACTCTCAAAATAGGCGTTTGTTTCTGTGATGACCTCTTCATTTAACCCAAACCTCTTACCACCCAGCCATTTCTTCAGGTTTGGAAATAGGAAATAGTCACATGGGGTTAAATCTGGCGAATATGTTGGATGGGGTAGCAGTTCGTAGCCCAATTCATGGATTTTTGCCATGGGGACAACACACGTGTGCACCCGTGCATTGTCTTGATGGAACAACATAATATACACCGATGATCGTTTTGCCCTTTTCGAGGTAATCGATATTAATGAAACCGCGTGCATCCCAAAAAACTGTAGTCATGGCTTACAAACACAATTTCGCCTTCTTTGGTGCACGTTCAGTTCGAGAAACCCACTGTTTTGATTGTTCCTTGAATTCTGGTGTATTGTGATGTATCCATGTTTCGTCAACGGTTATGAAACGTCGCAAAAACTCGTTCGGATAGCGGCTGAACATCGCCAAACAATCCTTTGAAGTGGTCACACGGTTGCGCTTATGGTCGAATGTGAGTAATCGCGGCATTCATCGCGTGGATAGCTTTTTCATATCCAAATATTCATGTAAAATATGATGTACCTGCTCAGTTGAGATGCCTACCGCCTCAGTCGCCACACGCACTTTCATTCTCCGGTCACCCAATATCATTCCATGGACCTTATCGACGATTTCTGGTGTGACGACCTCTCTTTTGGGCGACCTGAACGTTCGGCGTCACTTGATAAACCCAAAACGGAACTCAGTAAACCACTTCTTAACCATTAAAATTGATGGTGCAGTGTCCCCATAGTATTTATCAAGCCTTTCCTTGGTTTCGGTGATGGTTTTTTCACGCTAAAAATAATGCTTAATCAGCACACGAAAATCACTTTTTTCCATTTCTGTTAAAAGTCAAGAGGTTGTCTGCTTTCAATGGCTGTCAAGCATTAACTAAATGACTCAGCTTGCTCAAAATTTGACAGTAGTCTATTAATAGATGGCAGTTAAGGGCAGCAGTGATGAATTTAAAGTATTTTCGCGGGAAATTCAAAAAGTCACTGACTTATCAAATCGCCTTCGTAAAATGAATTTCGGAGACAGTATATAATAGAAGATACGTGAAATTAAAGAAAATGTTGAGCATTTTTCGCTTTCGCAAGTGACTGTGCCTGCAATGGTAGAGGTAGATCAACATTAGTGCCATTTTCGTAAATAACATTGGAGTAGTTAATAGTTTGGCGTATGTTTGATGTCGCCGCGTTCAAGAGTTCAAAAGATTGAAATAAAATAATAATGTGCATGCAGAATTTGTGAGTCACCCTGTAAACCCCAAATCGTTGAGCTTGGCTAGGTGAGATTTATACCCCGGTCCCCGATAGTTGAAACATCCTATACAGTTTAGAATTAATAAGTTATTATATTGAAAAGTCGTCGAATGGTTCTAATGTTGTGCACACAAGTATACGTATGGATTTGTATGCCAGCAAGTCAATGCAATGAAACTCTACCACCGCCGATGTGAGAATTTCTGTTAGCTTTTTTAGGGTGTGAACACCGAAACTGTAAAACACTCAACATCAAACTAAAGAAGCAGAAAAACTTGTTTCAGAAGTGCTTTAAACTGTTTCCGAAAGATTATGGCTCTAGTTTCACTCGAAGGGTTTACTTCTCCAAACGAGCCAGAAAAATTCCTTTTCAATATTTGTGGGCGACAAAAATACCCAAATGTGATTCAGATGTAAATTTAAAAAGTGCAAATAACCGCCTTGAGAAAATCGCAAATATTTGCATGCCAAACAATTATTGTTGAGATGTTCAACAAAAGGCGACCAGGTGCTGTTGTATGCTTTGCATGCTCTGCGGGGGCGGCCAAGCTTTTTATGGATGAAAGCGGTTTTACAAAAAAAAATACGGAAGAGGTGTGAGCCGAACAAAGGCTGCTTAAAGGTGCCTCCAACCGGCTTTTTAAATCATAAAAATTGCACGCAAGTCATCAGTGTCCATCACGTCAATTCCTTTGGAAGTTATATACCTGTCGTGGGCTTGGTGGGGCATAGCATATAACACGCAGTCCGGCCGGGTTTTGTATTACAAGAAAATTTGCAAGACGACGGAGAAATGAAATTATTCTTGCGTTAAATAATTTATCACCGAGGCGCGCTGGCGAGACTCGAGTCCATTAATATCCAGGAATCGAATATAGTATCGTGAATATTTCCATAGCCGCTAAACGAATTATCTGCAAGTTTTAATGATTTCTAGTTATCAGGGAAATGCACATACATATATTGGAATTCGTGCAGTTTTCGCGCCTTGGTTTTACTGTTTTGTTATTTAAATAATAAACCACGAATATGTAGTTTTCGGTGGATAGTTATGAAAACGAGAGATGAGAGTATTATGCTAATATACGTATAAAAATATATTAGCCTACTGACAATAAGTTTTCTGAGACATTTTGAACATTTTAAATAAAAAAATTTTCCGTTTATGCTCAAGTGACGGGCAATGTCATTTTGTGCCAACGCCCAACAAAATTAAGGTATTTATATGAAAGGGGCATCCTGACGCGAATGAGCTTGGATTAAAATGCGTCACAAGATTCAAGCGCACATCAGATTTCGTGCACAAGGATTTGTAAATAAATTCAAACTTACAACAGTAAACAAAGGAGAATAATTCCGTGAGAATGTCGTAAATATGGAAGCTAGGATAGGCAAACTAATTTCCCGTGTCCTATCCTGGCTTTTCGCAAGCTAGAGCGGTTTATGTACATGATGCCAGGAAATTTGAAGCCAGAACCATTGCAGTGACTACAGTAACAACATGTCCGTGGAGAAAAAAAAAACGCCATTCGTAAAACAACACATTTCGACTGAAACAGTCACAGCATACGTATACTAGCCGATTGGATAGTAAAATCAGTGGTGGGGGACGCTGGTAGCTTAAAAAATAGAACCCCACCTTATTAAACCATCCTAGCTTGAGAAGCTAGCTTATTATTATTATATTTCTCACTAGCTTACTAGCCAAGAAATGAAGCTAGTTCTGTAACCACGAAGCCAGAGAGCTTGAAACTCTGCTTTCGTGGTAGTTTTTCGTTGTTCTGCTTTTGCCGATGCTTTCTGCGCTCATCTCCATTCGTAACGCATTAAAATGTAAAAAATTATAATTTTATATTTATAATATATCGTCTGATATTAAAAATGTAGTACTAATAAGATTATTTGTGCACCACATAGTTATAAACGCCTGAAGGAGTATTTTCGTTCAATATACTTATGTGATCTATACGAGTAATATGAATGCATGTGCAAGCTCTTCACTTCTTAATGTTTAGTAATTAAATTCAAAAGCGTGGAGTGCTTTCTGGTAACCTATTTTTTGGAAGTTGATGTAATGATTTATTTCAACACAAAAATGTTTGTTGGAAAAATATTTCAATTTTATTAATCTCAACTCATACTTAGCTTCACGAAATAATGCTAATAACATTATTACTAAATGTTTGTAGGAGGTGCAGAGCCGTTGCCCAGGGCCTGTGTATCATTTTCTGCCCCTGCTGCAAATAGTTTCTTAAAAAATAATAGTTCAACTCAACACAGAACAAAAGTTTTATTGCATAATCATTACTTATGTTGTGTAGTAAAATTGGAATGATTTTCAATATGGGGGAGACCGGGACGTTATGCCTAGTTAGAATTTTCAAAAAATTCGATTTTTCGAATGTACATACATTTAAGTGTGTTCTCTGAAAATTTCAAGTTAATCTGGCTAATAGTTTCGGAGAAATGATCGCATTTGCATAAGGACGTCATGGGGCTCTCGAAAGTTAAGTAGACGGGGAGCACAAACCGGAGTAGCAGCTGCGCTTCTTAGCCTTTGTCTATGACTTCTATTGTGCTAGTAACCTTATAAAAAGAACATAAAAGGTTGATTTTATACCTCAGATCGAAATTCAGAAATTTTATGTACAAAAGAAGTAAATTTCGTCGGTCGCAACGCAACTGTTCTAATTTAATTTAATTTAATTTTTAACTGAGTGTAAATGTCTCTTGAAACTTTGAACGCGTTTTTCTCGAAACGGTGTTTTCAGAGTCGGTGAGGAAAGTTTCTCCGAAACAACTGGACCGATCGTCTTCAAATTTTTACACAATCTTCTTAGATACTTTCCTCAGGTAATGAAAGAAGGAATAACGTTTATGACAATAACTTTCACTTTTTCAAGTCATTTTAAAGTGTAAATTTTGTCGAAAAAAAATTTTTTTTTTTGCGAAGGCGCCATTTTGTCAAAAATCAAAACTTTGACTTTTCTTTCGTTCATTATCTGTATTCATCCATCCTGAAGATAAAAAATGTCAAAACTTGATATATAAGTTATAGTCTCTTATTAAATTAAATTGGTGTGTGTGTGACATATAAGAAGTTCTCTACTTTCTTGATTTTCTTGCTTTTCATCGACATTTTGATTAACTTAAGTGACTTAGTAGTTTTAAATCTACTTTCTTTAAACCACGCAATGGGGTGTCGGACATCCAGCCTCATACAATGACTGCTGTAAGGCTATAATTGATACTTGAGAGTTGTGACCAATAAAAAATTTTGAGTAATAGTAGATTCAAAAGAAATTTTAGTTTTAATGTAGCATCACAAGAATACTTAGAGAGCAAGGAAATTTTAATTAACTGCAATATTCGAGAAGGTAGAAATTTGATTTTTGATTCCTTAATTGGCGCTGTGGTTGAACTGACATCGGATTCCGTTTCAGCGACCCCAAAAACATATGAAACACATAGTCCGATCCCCGGGCCCGAAAATTTTTTTTTGTGTGGCTGTTTATCTATAATTGTAAAAAACATTGTTGAAATTAATAACTCGCGTATGTATATAATAAATAGCAAGAAAAATAATCCTCCACTCATTAACTCCTTTCCGTATTATAACAAAGTAAACCTTTCCGCTACAATAGTAAATAAATTTCCTAAGGGAAAGACAACCTGACAATTGGTTAAGTTTATTTAAATTGGTCTGGGGTGTCTCACACCCCGTTTAGGGTTTAAAGGTTAAAGAAATTCGCGCTAATACCTGGGCTGCTGGAAATATAAACCCATCACCGAAATTTCGATGGGACAATGGAAAGGCTTTTTTTAATTGTCACGTTTAAACTCATAACTTTGTAAATTTTTAATACTTTTCAATAAAAAATTGGTGTTGAAAATGTTGACCCTTAAACAATTACTTTTGAAAAAAATATCCAAACCTCGACAATATTTTGACCCATCACAGTGGCGTTCTCTTTCATAAGAATATTGATATTGTTTCAGAATTGTCTTTTGTGTCGTTTTGTGGTTCCGAAATTTCATTTAAAATTCACAGTGAAAAAATGCATCAAATATTTAAAATTACCCAACCCTCAAACTTATTCTTTCACGTAATACATATAACAAAGTCAACCTATGTTGCTTTAATTCCTCCAGTACAATGATATGATGAGCATATTTGTATGAATATCCTAATGAAATTTAATTTCTGAATGGAAAAAATTGCAATTATATACATATTTTGAAAATATGTAAATGCAAACTGTTGAAGAAAAATTCCAACTCAGTAATCACCTAAGTGCGGTCAATGGCGCATGCAAAACTATCCCAAAAATGGCAAAAACTTATAAATCGCCTCGTGCGTCTGCGCCGCTTCCAACATGGGAGCATTTGAAAAATGTTAATTGCTCGACCAGCTCAGCTTTAATAAGAATTAAATGAAGCAATTAATTAATTGGCGTCAGGGAGCAAAGAGACGGCCTGGTCTATCTTGGTTAATGAATAATCAATTACTGCTCGTTCGGCCTAGGTGCTCCGCAATTTTTCCGACTGCTCGCTGGCACGAGTAATCGGAATCGGAATTGATGTTGAAAATGCTCAGGCGGAAACGTCGTCACTAACTTCGGGCCGCTATCTCCATTCGAAGTGAATACGCGCATTAATAAATTAGCATGCGTGCTCTGCGCATCTCGCTTGCCATTCCTTTACCAGCCGAGCAGTGGCGGTGCATCTGCGCTGCAAAGGGCGGCTTATCGAATTCAAACCGCACTTTTAATTACTTTGCTCAGGCAAGGGTCTTTTCTTGTATTTATTCACTGGCTAAGCAAGTGATAAGCTCTTATGTCCGTCGATATCTACGGAGGCGTCGACAGGTCAGGCAGGTGAATGCATTTGATGCTTAAAGTAGTCGTGGCTGCGCAATTAAGGAATTCGGCCAGTGGGCGCGAGACTAAAATATAGCGGCTATTGCAGCACTGGGACCGTAGATTTATATGTTAATGAAATTCATAAAATTATGCAGCTATAGAAACGAGGCGAAGTGTCGCCCTTTTCGAAAACTATTTAAATCAAATGACAGAATTTATGAGATTTCTAGTCGCGCATTCCATAGATAACAGCACAATTAGGAATGCCGGTCAGATTGATCGCTAATTTTAACTTCCGTTGAAATAAGTATGAAAACGGAATGGTGACCACTGACCACTATGTGCAATAGTTATGAGGCTTTGCTCATTCAGGTAGATAATGATGCCAGTTTTTTTTAGTTTGCTAGTACCTATTTATATAAGTTTAGTTTCTGTAGTGCAACCGTGATGTTTCACTGTTTCGTGAGTGACGCAGCAAAGAATAAGCATAGGCGGTTTGCTAGATAGTACTTACGTAAATATTTGTTCATGCTTAAGAGTGATTCTGAATCGCACGGCCAGTTGTTATTAACCACAGTTGTAGTATGGACAATTAAAGCAGATTGCTTTCATTTTTGCTTCACTTTAACTTTCTTCTGAGGTATTCTAAATATTTGGAGCATAAAATACAAATTATCACATACATTTTTAAGTTTATGTATTGAATTACAATACATTTTTGAATTTATCACTGCGGTTTGAGTACCACAGCACCACCGGAAACCTTATGACTGTACTACCCAACGTAAAATAGTTTGCCCACGTTCTTTTTAATTCAAAACTATAGAAACAACGCATTTTGAAATACCTTCCGTTCTATTTTTTATTTTTAAGGAAGGTTTGTAATAAAGATTACATATTACTTTTGGATTTCTGTTTTTGCTATAATTAATATAATAATGTTGACGTTATGATAGCCTCGCTAAATTTATTTAACACTTTTCCGATTAATATTTTAGGAATAAATAGAATGTGGCGTGGGACAAACAATTTTCGCTGTTTTAAAATCTCTTCTCTTAAACAAATTTAACCAAATAATTAAAAAGAAATTTTATTTATTTATTTATTTATTTATTTATTTATTTATTTGACAAATTCATCAACAATCTGATTACTGTATAATAAGAGCTATAAGAAATTGTGCATCGAAAATAAAAACATTAACGAAGCAGACCCTTTATCTGGGCTCTCGAAAGATGAAAATCAATATTAGGGAAACGTACATTAAAGGAACGCGACATAGAAGCTATAGGCTCATTGTACCCGTAATTAGTGCGGTGATGTGTTAACTGGAAGAAGTCATGATTCCTCAAAGACCGCGCAGGGATTGAAATATTAAACAGAGCCAACAGTTCTGGAGAATTAATAGCACCGCTCAGACAATCAAAAACAAAGACAGCTCTGGAATTAATTCGTCTACTCTCCAAAGAGCCAAGCGAAATTAGCTTGAGTCTGTCAGAATAAGGAGGTAAAATAAGACTATTATCCCAAGGTAGACCACGGAGGGCAAAACGCAAAAACCTACGTTGTACAGCTTCAATTCTGTTGATGTCTTTTTCATAGAAAGGAGACCAGACAGGACTAGCGTACTCAAGTATCGGTCTCACGAATGTACAGTACAGAAGTCGTGAGATATAAGGGTCATCAAACTCCTTAGACCACCTTTTTACAAACCCCAAAGTTGCACTAGCCTTATTGATTATGGTATTTATGTGGTCGTCAAAAGAGAAACGCGAATTGAGTGTGATCCCTAAGTCACGCACTTTGTCAAGTCGGGTGAGGAGATGCCCATCAATCCTGAAATTGAAAAGCAAGGGGTTCTTTTTGCGTGAAAAGGACATACAAGTACACTTACTAATATTGAGGGGGAGAAGGTTAATAGAACACCATGTATAAAAGGCGTCAAGGTCCGAGTTTAAAGTTTCACAGTCATGGTCATTAGATATTAAGCGAAAAATTTTCGCATCGTCAGCATAGCAGAGAATTCTCGAGTGGGTTGGGATAAAGGATACATCATTAATATAAATTGTGAATAACAGTGGACCAAGATGACTACCTTGGGGTACTCCTGATGTATTCTCAATATAATCGGAAAGGATTCCACGGAAATAGACACGTTGAGCACGCTCAGACAGATACGATGAAATCCAGTCAAGAAAACAGTTCGGGAAGCCTAGTACAGACAACTTATGAATAAGAATAGTGTGGTTAATCCTGTCAAAAGCCTTGCTGAAGTCGGTGAAAATGCAATCCACCTGTTTCCCCGACTCAATAGCAGAAATACAATAATTGGAGAATTCCAAAAGGTTAGTAGTGGTTGACTTACCTTTAATGAACCCATGTTGGAAAGGCATTAGAAAAGGCTTACAGTGGAAATAGAGTGTATCACAGATCAGGGCTTCGAATAGTTTAGCTATACAGCTCAAATTAGCAACAGGACGGTAGTTTGATATATCACTCCTATTACCTTTCTTGTGCAAGGGAGTAATTAACGAAAGCTTCCAAGATGTAGGAAATACCCCCGAACGAAGAGATAAATTAAATAAATAACAGAGAATAGGGACAAAAGTAGAATCACACCTTTTTAAAACACAAGATGGGATTCCGTCAGGGCCACTCGAGAAATTGTCAGTTAATTTAGAAATATGATCATAAATAGTAATATCGTCAAGTACAAGGTCCTTAAGTTCAAGAGTTGTCGGCGGAAGCTTCGTCAGATTTGAGAAATCCTTAGGATTAATATCACAGTTGGTATCACAGAATGCAGTTTTAAAAAAATCTGCAAAAAGATTAGAAACTACTTTGGGATCGGTACTACTAGTAAAGCCATAGAAAAGAGAGGATGGATAACCGTCAGATTTACGCTTAGAGTTGACAAACCTCCAGAACTGTTTCGGGCAGTCACGAAGAGAATATATCATACTGTCAATATAAGCGCGGTAAGACTCAGTAGCAGCATTTACGAATTGATTACGCAATTCAGAATATTCAAGAAAATCATAGTCGCTCCTAGAGGAACAGAACCTCTTCCAGGCTTTAGACTTCTGATTCCTTAAATGTTTCACGAAGCTATTGAGCCAAGGCTGACAATGACTCGAACCGTTCCTCTTTCTAACTGGAATACATTGTGTAAAGCTAAGCGAGATAATATCATAAAAAGATTTAACAGCCTTATTAATGTCGCGCTCCTGTAACACGTTATCCCAGTTGCAGTTAAGTAGCCACTGATTTAATTTAAAAAAGTCTGCCTTTTTAAAGTTATAAGAATAATCAGTGAGAAGCGAACAATCAGAAAGTACAGGATCAAATGAGAAGGTCAAAATAAAAGCCGGATGATGTTTCGACTCAGGCAGTAAAGGTGCAGAGCAACGACGAACCACTGTCCCAGCAGGATCCGAGGAGAACAAAAGATCCAGGTATCGATTATTATCGTTTGTAACGTTATTACACTGCGTCAATCCAGAGGACGCAATACTGTCGAGGAATGATGACACGCAAGAATTGGCCGCCATTACGGATGGAATCAAAATGCCATCCTCAGACTCACTCCAACTAACGCAGGGCAGATTGAAGTCACCCACCAGGAGTATCTCGTCGGTTAACGAAGAATCGCTCGTGAGCTCGTCGATAAATGTTGCAAGTCGTTCAAATGAGGCAGAGGACGAATTCGGTGGGATATAAACCGTTGAAACATAAATAGATTTGTGTGGAAGGCGAAGGACAACGCATATTAATTCCAAATCCTCAAAACGTGATGTATCTATCCGCTCGCAAGGCAGATCCCGACGAACGGCGCACAAAACACCACCACCAACAGGAGCATCCGGTTCACGATGACGGTCACGTCGAAAGACAATGAAATCCGGAGTGAAGAGCTCAGCATCGTTGATCCCTCTATGAAGCCAGGTCTCGGTCAAACAGACCACGTCAAAACAGGAACCAGTCATACCAATATATAGGTGAGTCATTTTCGAGCGGAGTCCGGTCACATTAGCATAATAGAGGGACAAATCGCAGCTTAGTTTTTTGAAGCTTGTAGTGAGATAGGACGCTCCCTATGGGTAAACTCGCGTACGATGCATCCAGAAGGCCAAATATTGGACGACACGATAGAATCAAATAACTCCTCAGGTGCGAAAATTTTAAAAGACGCATTAAACGAACGGCGCCTATGAGAGTTCAGCCTTGTACAGACGAGCGAGTTGCAAGAAACACCCAGACGTGACGAAACCAACTGGACAACCTCATCCTCAGTGGTCTCCGGATGAAGGCGTGCCACGAAGATAGGTCGTGGACGTTCTGCGGGCCTCAACGTTATAAAACCCGCATTACGCGGGGCCGGCGAAGAAGCTGTGGCGTCCAACGTTGCAGGAGCTGGTCGCGAAGTCGACTGGCGATCGTTCTGCGGTTTTTTCTGCAATTTATTCTTGCGGTGACGTAGGGATGGCCGGTGGTTGTCCAAGACAGGAGGGTTGGCCCTCGTGTTAACGGAAAATTCGCTGGATGCTGCCTGAGTCGAAAAGTCCAAGACAGGAGGGTTGGCACTCCTGTTAACGGCAACCTCGCTGGATGCTGCCTGAGTGGAAAAGTCTAAGCCAGCAGACATTGAGCCCTTTGTCATGTCGGGGGCTGAAGCCATAGGAGCGCGTAGACCAACAGCATCGCGAGACAAAAGAGCTTTGACATCAGAAGCGATGGAACTAACCAACTCTGAGCCCCTCGAAGCAGAGGCATGGTAAGCCCCAATATCAGATTTTATCTGCTTAAGACCACGCCGAATGTCGTCAAGAGAGGGCATAAAAAGGCCTGAATCCATACCAGCAAGCTGATTTCCTTCCGCGGACGAAGTGCGAAGATCGTCGATAGAGGTCAAGATATCGGTAATCCTACCTGAGGTAATATGCAACTTGGAAAGCGTTTCAGAGGAGTCAGCATTTATTTGAGCCATTGCATCAAGCACCTTGTCGAGTTTATCGTGGAAGGCATTAAGGTCATCGGAGAAATGCTGAATGCATGCACAGTTAGCCGAGATGGAGTTTACCTTTGCAGCAATAATAGATTGTTCCGAGTACATCTTATCCGCAAAAGATTTCATGAAACTCAGAACATGGCAAGGTTTGATGTCAGCACATTCGTCGCAGGTAAAATAACCACTAGGATCAATCCTTACCGTACGCTTGAGGCAAGAGGCGTGGAAAATCTGGTGACACACACCGATACATTCAACCCTGCCATTGGTGACACGCTCCGAACAAATCTTGCAACATTCCATCGTAAATGTTGAGGATCACTGGAGATTTCAGAGGTAACACCCCGGTGTCAGCGATGCAACCAACCCTGCTGGGAATCGAAGAGGTTGTTGTCCTTGATGTGGAAAGGGTTGCGCCCAAACTCAAGCTGTCCGACGAGGCGGGAACGAGCTAACCTCAAAACACCGTAGCTGGCAAATAAAGCGAAAAATCTCAGGGTGGCAGTATACAAAGCCTCGGCAGAGGCATATACTAAAAAGTTTACGCTTGAGAAAAATAAGCTCCGAAAAAGCAAAATCCTGAAACCGCACAAAGATCCAGTGCACAGGAGATCCAGTCCACGGGGAGGGCAAAACAGTCGTGGCCCAAACAAGTCAGCGCCGCTCAATATCTCCACAGACAGCAAGTGATACGATGCACCAAACACAAAGATCACAGCCAAGAACAACGCCAAATAATAAATAAATAATAAAATTTAGTGTTTAGTATGGGTCCCTAGCTTTCATTAACATCTCACCTGATGGGGTTGACTTTTTTATTTTTTCATTACCTCTCTTTGACCACCGCCATTATTACTTATTATTAAAAGAATTATTATTCCATATCTAAACCCTAACATTTGGCTATAACAAGCAGTCTCTAGATTCTACCGTTTGGCTCTGGAAGCTTGTGTGAAATACACGGACAGACAGACACCGCAGTGATACCAGAGAGCAATGGAACACATAGAGGAACAAAGTACAAAGCTCCATACCAGAGTTTGTAGGGCGCGCTTGAGCATAGGGAAAATGTAAGACGCAGGGTAATATCCAAGGAAGCTGTGCGTGATATATAGGGTTTCCCAATAAGAACGTCTGAACTTTAAATTTGAATAAAATACGCAATTTTCGAGCAAAAATGGTTCTGATTGCTTTATTCGAAAGATAATTTTATGCGATTAGTGATTTGAATAAAATATCGGCCAAATGGCCACCGCTGCTCCTCTTGTACACGTTCATCCCCTCACACCAATTTTCGATGACTATGTGCAACATTTCGGCCAGTATCTCAGATATGGCTTGACAAATATTGGCTTCCAATGCCTCAAGAGTTGTAGGATGGTTGCTGTAAACCTTCGACTTAATGTGGCCACAAAGGAAATAATCCAAAGGCGGTAGGTCACACGATCTAGGCGGCCAAGCGATGGGACCATTTCTGGAAATTAACGACTCACCGAACTTGCCGCGGAATAAGTCCATGTTAAGGGGGGAATACTAATTAGATGTAGGAAATTGTCACTTGATTTTCGGTGTGGATTGGGAACAAACTATCAATGATAGAAAAATCAAATTTCGTACATAGATTGTATGTTGCATTTCTAAAAATACAAAAAAAACATGATTGCGAAATCTGCATTTGGCTTGTTGTTAGAAGCGTGCACAAAAGAGTCTGCAAATTCGCGGTGTGCACGATAACACCTCAGAAAATTTTTCTAGAACAAAAAAGTGATTACAAATAAGTTTCCTAATGTCATTTACTTGTCCTTGACGTTTTCGGTTTTTTAAAAAAAAATTTTTTTTCTTTATAATTAAAAAAAATCGATTTTTAATTTTTTTTTTCAGTTTTGCGAATTTGTTTTGCGAAAACAACACTGTTCTTGCAAAAAAATCGTTCGTCAAGGACAAAAGAATTGTATTATCTTGTAAGCAGCGAAAAATCATGAAAATCGGTCCAGCCGTTTCTTCGCAACTTGTCACACCGTTTTAAAAACATGAGATTTGGGAAAACGAGTATAAAGTTTTAGTT
Organism: Neoitamus cyanurus; assembly: GCA_947538895.1. Taxonomy (NCBI): domain Eukaryota; kingdom Metazoa; phylum Arthropoda; class Insecta; order Diptera; family Asilidae; genus Neoitamus; species Neoitamus cyanurus. The sequence continues at coordinate 38,817,087 of OX384542.1, forward strand.
CAAAAAAATGTCTGTTTTTCATTCTTCGAAAAACACACCCAAAAATCGATGAAATGAAAAAGAAAGCTTTTATAAAATTCACGAAAAGTTTTTCATGGCTCGGAAATGACTAATAGCATTCTATCGGCCTTGCGAGCGCGGTGGAACGAAATCTGGGATTCGAGCGTACCATGAACGGGCGATACTCCATCGCTTAAAAAAATACCTAATTCGCAGAATTTTGGCCCGAAATTTCGTGTTTACATTTTCGAATAGTTATAGAATCCATTTCCGTAAAAAACAAAAATTGATTTTTTGAACCGGTCAATTGGTATTCCCCCCTTGTCGGGAAGTGTGAGGCGGTGCACCGTCTTGTTGGAAATAAAGGTCGTCCGCATCAATTTCATCAAATGCCGGGAAAAAAAATCGGTCCACTTCGTATTATAGCGGTTGCTATTAATGGTAACGGCATCTCAAGTCTCATTTCGAATGAAATTAGGACCTTATTTCATTCCGCCATACCATAATCCACACGTGATTCATGAACCACTCGTGGATTTGACTCACTCCAATAGAGGTATTTTGCTTGTTGACATATCCATTGAGCCAGAAATGAGCGTCATCTGAGAAGTTGTTTTTGCGATGAAAATCGCCGTCGGCTTCCAACATTTCCAGTGACCAATCAGCGAGCTGACGACAAATGTGATGTTCGGTTGGCTTGAGTTCTTGTACCAATACCATCTTATAAGGATGCATACTCAAATCCAATCGGAAAATTCGCCAGGTTGTCATCCTGGAGAGCCCCAACTCTTGAGAACGGCGCGGAACAGACGCATTTGAGTTTTCACGAACACTGGCTTGAACGGCGGATATATTTTGTTCACTTCGGATATTTCTTTGTCTTACAGGCACCTGTGTATCGTGAAAAGTGAATTCACTTTCAAGCTTTGTTATCATGCCTGCGGATTTCTTTAAATTATAGAAGTATAACAATACTTCCCGCAAATGTCGATTATTTTGTGCAAAACTCACCATGTTCAATTGCAAAAAAACTCTGTTGTGAACACTTAATTGATCGAGATACAATGTGTTCTGACATTTGACCTGTTAAATACATTTCAAACCGGTTTCGCCATTTGTTAGAAAACGGAACTTAATTTTTCTCATACCTTTTATTATACTATTACTATTTTCCAGTGTAGTTTATTGAAACTGGGAAATAACGCTTATATTTAAAACCATTTAATCAGAAGCACAAAGGGAATAAAGTCGTTTAGGGTGAATAATTCTATGATGGAATCAATTGTGAGGTAGATTGAATGTGGGATTTAGTTCACTACTCAATTGCCTTTGCTTCGGGAATTTCAAAAAAAATGTTTTTCGCAAATTGTTTCATTAAAAATTCTTGTTAATCTAGGCAGCACATTATCATCCACTCTTAGAGTCTGTCAACATCTTTTAGACAAAACTAATATTTGAATCCGAATATCTGAATGCGAATTTAACATTTGAATAACTCAATCTTGCCATATGCTACAATTAAACATCCTTTACCCTTTCTCAAATCTGAATTTTACATTGCTTACAGTATAAATACGGTGATAAACTTAAGCTCCAAAAATTCATTCATAAATTACTACGCATTGCCTTCCATTTAATGCCCGATAGGATAGGGGTACACTGAGAAAAAAAATTTGTTGAAATGACAAAAAAAAAAACAGGTTGAATCAACAATCGTCACGATTTAAAATGCGCCAATCATAAAAATAGTTGACTCAACCACCATAGCACGTTTGTTTCAAACGCACCAAGCATCAAACATTTTTCCGTTTACTCTGACACTTATATTGTTAATCTGACAAATTAAATTGTTAACGTTGTATTTGTCAAAAGAAAATATATATAATAAAGAAATCCGAAAATTCCAGGACGCATATGCGGAACAAGGACAGGACACAAGAAATATTGCTGGCATCGAAGTTGTTGTCATTGTTCAAGATGTACAAGATGTACCACCAGTCTTCACAAACGCTCCACCAGTAACAAAACTTTTACCAGCACTGCTTCCAGGAGATAAGGTAAAGATTTGGATATTATGAGCCGTTTTAAGTCCCAGTCATACCATATTGTTCCTTCTCAATTCAGGCCACGAAAATGAAAATAAAATGAATTTCACGTTAATAGGTTCTCCAGGTTCATGCTGAAGACGGTGATAAAGGCAATCCACGGGAGATTAGATACGGACTCGTCTCGGAGGGGAATCCATTTACTTCATTCTTCGATATCAACGATACCAGTGGTGAGTTTTAATTATGCATTAACTTCAACTTTCAAGACTTTCCGCCAAGTGATGCTCGAACCCTTGAAATCAAGAACCTCCTCTTTTCCGTAGGCCTTGGTGCTTATACGTAAGGTAGAAAAGTTGACTCATCACGCAAAGTCCTTATCTAGTTAATCGTTTAGTTAATTAAGAAAATGATTCCGTACGATTAAATTTGTTCCACTCAGCAGCGGACAGGAAACTTTCAGTTCCAGGTACAGGGTGTGGTATATTCTCTGTGGATACCCAATCGCGTTCGTAGTGACAATAAATTAACCAGCGAAATCACTGATTATTCTTATCGCAGCTCGGACCACTATTCTACGCTGCGCAATCCGAAAGGAGCAATTGATGGGTTTAAAATGGCTTTAGCGAGAGAACGGTACGTGCAGGTTTTACGATTATTGAACTAATCGGGTGCTGCGGAGCCATCATTAGCCATTATGAGGTTATTTCTCCTCCACGGCAATTTCGCGGGATTAATGGCTCGAAGTTCATGTTGGATTGCTTTTATCACTTGCAGACCATTACAACTGATGGTGATGTCTGCCTTCATAGTTCTCTATTCCGTATGCCGTATGTAATTGCGCCAATAATGGCTTCAATGGACTCTCGCCAAGGCAAACAATTCATATGGTGAGACTGAGGACTGGACTAGAATTATTCAGGCAATACACGAGTGCAGGGCGTCTGCAAATGTTCCTAAGCCAAACTTCTCAATTAAAGCTGGCAAGTACAATATACGAAACTATTTCTTCACTCGGCGGGAAGGCAATATCTTGAAATACGTATAATATATTTTTTATTAAAGGAGTTTACATAGCTTTCGCGCTATGATTCCAGATTTTCCTATATATAAAGTTTTTTGAAGATGCCTTAATGGTGTTCATAATTCTTACAAGTGCCTTTAACTAATGGCTGCAGTGGGAGGTTATAACTCTCTCGTGCTTTAAACTCTGCGTATATTTCCCATTTTAATATTCAATTTCAATTCAATTTATTTCAAATTTTTCTCTTATGTATATACAATAGAAGTATAAGATTTAGTGCTAGAATTTTAAATTCATTCAACTATAAAAGCAAATTGCCTAATTAGTGGATTTTCAGACCATCAGACATCTTTCAAACAATTGATGCGTTAAGCGTTCTAACTTTTCATTTATAAGCTCTATGTTAGCTCTAACGTGATTCAGAGGTGGAGAAGTGCCAAGGTAAATTCAGAATCATTTTCAAGATTTTATTCTGCACAACTTGAATTTTCTTTATATGTGTTTTAGCACATCGATACCAAACCGGTGCTGCATAGAGCAAGAGGGCTTGAAATATGACCTTATAAATGATGATTTTATTTTCTTGGTTCAGGGTTGACCTTCGGTTTATGAAAGGGTACAAAGTTTTTATTAATATATTTGTTTTATTAATAACTAACGATATGTGTCCATTGAACGTAAGAGTTTTGTCGAAGGTGATGCCTATATACTTAATGTTGTCCGCCCATAGAATAGGCGAACCATTCAGGTTTAAATTGTTACTTGGGAGGTTACGCGGATGTCGTTTGCGTGTAAAAAACATGGATTGTGTTTTGGTAGGGTTAAGTTTTATCTTCCATTTGTGGAAATAATTATAAATATTATCTAGTCCGAGCTGTAGGTTAGTGCATATGTATGAAGCACTCTCGTGCGAACAGAAAATAGCTGTGTCGTCTGCAAAGACTGAGGAATGGCAGTTTGGAGTCTCTGGAATATCAGCTGTGTATATGTTGTACAATATTGGTCCTAATACCGAGCCTTGGGGAACTCCTGCTGTAATTTGGAGTTTATTAGAAAGGGTAGTTCCAATATACACCCTAAAGAAGCGGTCATGCAAAAAAATTTTGATTATTTTTGTAAGCGCTGGAGGAAAGCCAAATTTCATCATCTTGTGAATTAGTGCATCGTGCCAAACAGAATCAAACGCGGATTGTACATCCAGGAGCACTACACCAGTGGATTCTTCCTTATTGAGATGGGTTTTTATGTGACGGGAAATTCTAAGTAAGGGATGGTATGCATTGTGTCCCGGTCTGAATCCAAACTGGTGATTAGGAAGGATGTTATTTTCGTCTACATGGTCTATAATCTTCGTTTTGATTACTTTTTCCAAGATTTTCACCAAATTACATAATAAACTGATTGGGCGGTACGGTAGCTATCCGGCTCCTCAGGAGGTTTTCCCGGTTTAGGTATGTGAATAACTTTGGCTATCTTCCATGATGATGGAAAGTATTCTAGCTTCAAGCGCGGGTTGACAATAAAGGTAAGATAAACAAGCCCAGCCTTCGGCAGTGTTTTGAGGCATATATTTGGGATCTCGCCAAAACCTGGTGCCTTGTTGATACGACACCGCTTAATTATGTCTTTAATTTCCTTGGGCTTCACATACCATGAATGCTCTAATTGAGGATGCACTTATTCTATTTCGGAAATAGAAGCAGCAACAACTTCTTCAGTTATGCGATTACTGAGATTGGCGGATACTGTGAAGTTAGTCGCAAACTTTTGGACGAGAATCTCTGCCTTTTCACTCATGGTAATTGAACCCGAATATTGTACACTATCTTATCTATTTTTCTATATAGAATGTGGTTCCATAAGTTACTTATTGGTTCGCATACTATAATAATAGTGGGCGAAAACGACATCTGTGTATGTATATGATAAAGTTTGCTTTCTGTTACTGCAGCACAAAAATTGTGAAAAAGAGGTTAAGGAGGTGTCAGAACTAACATCTTTCAGCATAAAACAACGTTATGATTCTAATTCTTGTAGATGTGGATATATAAAGTTACAAACAAAAGTACAATTCAAGTAGCGCAAACAAATAAATTTTTTATTTTAATATTATTAACTAATTAACTCGTTGGTCATCATGTAACAATGATTGTCTTCCAGCGAAACAGAACTAATTCCGATTGGTAAACTGCGAATTAGGGGAAACTGGCCTTCAATTATACTAGGGTAATATTATACATTGGAACTAGCTCCAGTTCTAGTCCATCCATGCGAGCAGACGTGTCGATCATCACTGTTCTGAAAATTCAATGAATTCTCTTTGCTTTTATTACAGTATAGTAGCAGTTGAAAATGGGAAATTGCAGTCGGAGGCAAGTCGCAGCAAGTAATGCTTTGTGGGAGATTCTGCCATGAATATTCACCTTTTGTATGTTTTATGGCTTTAACAAAGAAGTATATCCTAATATTTATGAGTGATTTTCATATAGATTGTTGCTGTCTTGGAATCCCTTATATTTGTGACGAATCCTCCTATACTGTTTTTTTAGTGTACGTCATCTCCTGTCCATCTTTTTACTTCGTTTATTACACAGTTGGTGTTTTTGATTTTTTTAATTTATATTTTTACTAGGTTTTACCCGCGGCTTCTAGCCCAGTCACTTAAACAAAAAAAAGGTGTCAACCTCGGAATGAGAGATAATAAACCGTAAACTCGTATACACCTTCATTTTGGTGTTCTAAAAGTTGTCTCAAAAGTCTCAAATATCTCGTGTCTGCGCCGTAAGTTATTCAAGTTCAAAGGTCGCAAAAACCAGTTTTTCGTGATTATCTCGGTTTCTATCATCTCCAATGATGTTGATATTTATTATAAAAATTGTAGAGCATAAAATTTGTCCCGTTTTTGCTGAGGTTTTTTGAGGTTATGTCAAAAACCTGACGTGATGGGGTTGAACTGACATCGGATTCAGTCTCAGAGACCCTAAAAACATCCGGTCCCCGGGCCCGAAATTTTTTTTTTGTGTGGCTGTGTTATTGGACCATTAAATTCCTTGGAAACATCCAACAATGTACAATGTAGGACAAAACTCATATCCATTGGATCTGAGATCTAGCACTGAATAAATATCTAGATTAAGGTTTTGTTGTTGTATTTCCATTATAAAGAGCTGATCCAGGCCCAGGCTTCGATGACAAAAATACAGTTAATTTGTTGCAAAAATAATATTTTTTTTTTCAGAAACCATAAGTACACATTTCCAAGTGACCGTTTAATATCTGATAATAAAGTTAAAATCTCAGGTACATACAATCAGAGAACGGATCAGTCGGTAAGGTCAATAACACTTAATTCCTTTAATAGCAGCGTAAAAAATCCCGAGCATACAGCAATGAATCAATCTGCAAGCTATGAGAGCCTCCTTATAACGCAACCGCATTCGGTGGCCACAAAGCCTTGGGACCAATTCCTGGTCCCCCGACTCGGTAGCTGCATTACCTCGTACCACTTAAACGGGCATCAAACAGCAGCCATCCAAGACTATTAGCATATTCTCGTTTAGTGAGCTGCTCCTAATCTTGTGCTTACACTAATTTGCATTGTCCTCTTGGAGATGGTATGGGAATTTTCTCCAACATAAAGTGCGCATCTCGTGAACATCACGTCCATAATAATAGAAAGCAAGATCTGGCCACAATAAGTCCCTCAAATGGCGTACTGGCTGGCAAGGTAAGTGGATGATGCTATGCACATCTACACCTGTCAAAGCGCATTCTATACCTCTGCTTAAATCTAACTTGTACGGGCTACTCGCCGTGCAGTCGTCCAACGTCGCTATGTTTGCAGAAGATATGCGGAGGTACTTCTTTACGGGCGCTGATTTTATAGTCTGCGATTGCGAATCTGGGAAGGGTCAAGATCATTTCCTTGTCCTCGGTATCTTGCCCTCGTATTATGTGTGTCTTATGTCTCTTCGATTGGTTCGTATATCTCCACACGACCATGTCTCGAACCGATACCACGTGACTGGTTAGCTACTTAACCGTGACTTGCCCGATGTCGTAAATTTGAATAAAATCCTAGCTTCGCTTATGTTGGCATTTCTCATAGGCTGGCCGACACAGACGCCGAGTATGTCGCCTTCTGTCTTGACTTTGACTTCATCCGATTGTATTCGGCACTGCTGGGGGATAAGCTAAAAGGGCACCTTAAGACACAAAATCCTCAGCCGACTCCTCATGGATCTTGTGAGCACTATGGTGGAGATCCTAAAGAGGCTGCAGCCTGCAATTGAGTTGTTCTCTTTGCGCGGATACGTAATTAACTTTTGACCCCGTGGGAGAGTATTCCAGGGGATCTATTCTGTACTTCACCCCGAGAATCCGAAATTAAATGATTCTTGTTAATCGCGATGCCAGGGGCTTCAGAAATTCCTTAGTTATTAGGGATAATTTCCTAGTCAATCTTCCCGAATGCCGCAAGAACTCGAATCGTTGTTTAACAACGTTCACCGCAGTTTTCTTGTGGGAAAATAATTTATTCTCGTCAGCGTAGAATGACATGTCTGTCCAGCAACTCTTCTAAAAAAAGAATGATTCGGCTTCGAGCCTTTTTGCAATTTATTTATGGTCTTATGGCCTGAAGACTTAAGAATTTAACAAGTGGGATGAAACGACTGCCCGAACATCAATATACTCGCAGACATCTGGCTTTGAGCAAAATGCAAAGGAAGCCAACAAGAGACAATTATTCAATAGTACCTTCTAAACAGAAACCACAGCAATTTTCGAAAGCAACTTGAGCAATTATTAAGGCTTTTCCATTGATTATAACTGCTATGACTATGAGCAGTCCTTATGGCAGTCAATTTGCTAGGAAAACCGGCATAATTTTTAAGGGTTTCATAACCAAATGGCAGAAACGGAACACTTATATTTTCGTCATGTCCATCTATCTGTCCGTAGCTCACAGCCTTATAACTCCGCCATTTTTCCATCGATTCTCATGAATTTTTACATGTAGGTGTCTTTTATGAAGCTCCACTTAGTTATGAAATTATAAAAAAATAATATTAATGGGTAGCGTTACATACATAGAACTCAAGCATGTAATTTTTTTTCGCACACCCTATTGTGCTGAGTATCGTTGGACGAGCCTCTAAAAATACAATAAAAGTTCTGAAAAGACTTATTCGTTAAATGAATACTTCGCGACCTAAAGTCGTTAATAATGTGTGTCACCCTTCCTCCCTAACTTTCCAACCATGTCATTGAAAAAAATCTGAAAAAAATTTAGATAGTAGCACTTTATAAATACTTTAAACGAAAAGTATTTTGAACAAGAGACATTAACAAATCTTTTACATATCCACAATTATAAGGTTTTCAATAGCAATAATCTACTAAGTAGATATTCAACAAATTTTTTATTCATCGTAGCGTGTAGCAAAATGCTCGCTCGCCCACTATATGTAATGCATGGGACGGCCGAAAAAATGAGTGATTTTCGGGAATTTTTTTGACCGGAAAATAAAAGAATATCAGGATCGTTTTTTATTAATTTTATTAAGTGTACATTATGTACATAAATTTTTATTAAAAAATATTAAATAGTTTTAAAGTTATGAGCGTTGCCGTAGAGTCCAAACAAAATTCCCCCTCCATAGTCGCATCGATTATTCAAGAACGGGTTATCAGAAAAAAAAAAGTTTTTTATAATCTATATGAATGTAGTTTTCGTTGTACATAGCCTTTTTTTTTTATATTGATTTTTCGCAAAATGGCGACCAATTGAAAATTTCTCCATTTGTTCGACCTTTTTTTTTGTTCCAAAACAGCCCAAAAAATAGTAAAAATTAAATTTTTTTAAATCAGCTACGCTTAACCTTAGCCACTGCAAAAACGAACAAAACCAAAAATAAAAATTGAAAATCGGTTAATAATTGACCGAGTTATCGATGCAACTAGTTTGTAAAAAGTCTTTTCGAGAGAAATGTGTTTAAAGTTTTTAGTCCATTTTTCTCGCTATCATTTATATAAAATAGAACAATATATTTATATAGCAATAAAAAAAGAAATTCGAAGAAAAGAACCCCAATAAGTTGACAAAAACGTTTGAGCATTCCCATCGGGATGTCAAGCGGAAAACAGTCGGTCTACCTGCTCTCACTAAAATGGCTGTAACTCAGTCAATTTTTGAAACTTTGACCTGAAATTTTGTACACATATTTTTGAATATATAAGCTTTAATTTAAGATGGGACCCATCATAGTGGCCTTCCCCCTTAAAGAGGCACCCCTACATATGTAATCGAGGTCAAAAAATCGATTTTATTTTTACTGGCTTAACAAATTGTAACACCGTTCCCGGGTCGCCTTCGGATTAATAAAATTCCTACTATACGTACGCCGTATTGAGCTGGTGGACGATATTTTCAGGAGAGGTTCGTTATCCTCTGGCAAACTTAATTAACCACCCCCTCCTTGTTAGTGATCTCAACCGCCCACAGTGAAGTTCAGTATGAAGATGGAGGATTTTTAATGACGTAAGTGGTTTTAAAACTGTTCTCTTACTTTAAAGCCCGTTTCCCAAGAATACGATTTTTTGAAACAGTGACACTGAGAGAAAAATTTACTAAAGCGCAGTAATTATGACTAAAATATGAGTGATTTCCACGACAACAAAAGTATTGTAATAACTGCAATTTAATTTTAGCAATTTCACTTGTGATTTCAATTAACCTTTTTGTAAGTCGAACTAAATCTTGTTTAGTAATTCCAAACGTGTCGTTTAGTAATAACAAACTATTGTGATTTCAAGCGTGGTGTGAAATGATTTCAAAAAACATTTTTTTTTATTTCAAACGTGGTATCTAGTAATTTCAACTACAATGTTTTGTAATTCCAAGTATCCGAGAATTTTTTTATTGTAGTTGTATATACGTAAGAAACTCTCTGTACTTGTGCTGAGTAGCCCATCCGTAATTTAACAATAATAATAATGTGTTGCAAGAATTACAAACCTTTTTTTGTGTGTATTTTTTTTGTAATTATTATGAAGCCCCAATTTAGTCAAATGCGTACTGTGGGTATTAGAAAAAGTTTTGCAAATATTAAAAATTCATTGTAAATATTACCCACTATTTTTGTAATCGATGACAATTTCTAAAACTGATTTCTCGAAATTACTTTCTGAAATTAAACGACAGATTTATATTAATTAATAAATTGACGGTAAATAATACTACATTTCTGTTCAAATTACTTAAAAAACCAATTATAAAGTTTTGTGATTCCCACAGAAAAATTTCTTTTAGTGTATGTTGTCATTATTGTCAATTATTTACTCCACGCACACTAGAGCAAGAAGCCTCCAAAATTGGAGTTTAATACAAAAATCAAATACTATTTCAAAATTCTAGTGAATGTACAGCTCTATAATAAACCACAAACCAATGCACACAAAAAGCGTACTGAAATGATCCGCAACTTATTTTGTTCGTTACTAGGGTGCGCTCTTGCATTCGCTTCGCTTGCAAACACAAACGATGTTCAAGCGTTTTTCATCAAAATCTGGAACTCAGTGCTCATATCAGAGGTGTAGATTTAAAGTTGATAGAAAACAATTGCATATTACAATGATTTTGGTAGTCAGTGGATTTTATGTAGATTTAGAAAAGTGTCGTCCATTCGCTCATGCTACGGCCAGGTATTTTGTCTCCAAGTATCCTTTGTAGAATACATATTACTCCAACTTTACATAAGTATCTGATCCATGAACCAGAACTGATATCCTCGGCACTCTTGCCCATAAGACATTTGACCGAGGAATCGTACATATGTGGCAATGAATAAAGACAGAGAAAAAAAAAGTTGATTTAAAAACCAAAAAACCCGACTGACTGTAAAAAAGAACTAAAAAGATGTAAACAAGACACATTCATAATTAAATCTATAAATAAATCAGTACTATTAAAATTGATCTAAAGGGTCAATATTTGTAATAAACTGACAAAGTATAACTAAACGGCAGTCGGAGGTTACGCATATTTTTGTTAGTAATTTCTCATTCCAAATTACATTTAATCATATAATTTGCATATATTATTGTAAGCCATTTCAAAAACCCATTATGTTGATAACTCACTCGATAGCTTTTGAAGGAAAAAAACATTTTTGAAGACCTAATAAGGCACCAAAAATCAGCCATTAAATTTTTATAATTTTAATATATCCAGCGTCACTCTCACAGTCAAGGGGTTATTACCAGCTTATTGCCCAAAAATGAGGGTTATTTTTAATGATTTTTCATAAATACATTTAAAATAAATTTTATAAGTATGATACACCATTTGCTTAAGTACTTCTTGAACCACAAAAAAAAAATTGCTTCATTGAAAAATATTCCAAAACGACGGATATACGTAGGTCGCGTAAGCCACCATTTAAAAAAAATCCTTCCACGGCCGGCAGTAGAAGTCTCGTCCAAAGTAACTTAAAAAAAAATCTTTTCATTATCTACATGATTTTTACTGCCGAAGTACACATGATTATATTTTTAGAATTTTTTTTTCACGAAATGGCAGTTGTTTGAAAAAAACCGTTTTTTTCCACGAAAAAACTCGAACTAAATGGCTTATAACTTTTTTTCCTGATATACAATCATGTGTACTTCGGTAGATAATTTAATAATAAAGGTCCAGTTAAAATTTGAAGTCAATTGGATGAAAACTGTTCGAGTTCTACTGCCGGCCGATTTTTAAAACGTGGTTCCGAGAAAAACGCGTTAAAAAACAAAATTGAAGAAGTGGCTTCGAAAAAAATGATTTATAGACATTTTAACATTTAAATACACCTCTCTTCAAAGTATAATTTTATTCGAGGGATGTTTAGACATTATTTAAGCCAATAGAAAAAAATGGAAAAAAAAAATTAAGCTGGTAACAACCCCTAAAGACGAACCTAGCGACACCTCTCAAGTTAAAATCCATCAAGCCATTTAGGCTACAGAGATACAAAAAATAGGGACAATGACAATAATGATGACAGCTATGATGATAGTGATGATGATATTAATAAATAAAACATTAACAACTGTCGGAAGGGGCTACACACACCTTGGTGGGTTCAAAAATTGACTTTTTACCTATATTATTTTCGTATTCTACCACTGCCTACATGTAACTACATAAAATTTAATTACCCGTTTATTTTTTTTCATTAAATTAGTGTGTTTTCTACAAATTAATCATGCTTTTTGTAAAAAGAACTTTGGTTTCTCATTAATATAAGTAATAACTAAATTGAATTGACAATAAATTCTAAATCAGCAGCTCCGAACAATTCATACACCATATTGGGTCCACATTTAAATTTTTATCAATTATAGGAATGTCCTCAAAATTAATTTGATAAAAATAACGTTTTGAATTTACTTTGAAACTTTCTTGCCAGCCATTTTTGAGCGTATACTTAGCTTGTCTGTTAATTATATCTTGTAGAATTTAATAAGTGTAACTATTCCTGCTGTTGTTGTGCTAACCTTCCTATTCGATCGACAGGATATCTGCGACGTTCAGTAACGATTGTAAGTAAGGTAGGCCGGAAGAAAGGCAGTTGGGATCGCTTCTTCGTGCAGTAGGTACCCATTTTAGCTCGAAAACCTCTACTGGTACGGGCGCTGGATGGTGTTTGAGCAACGAAATCAAACACTCATATCCTCTCGGAGATTTTGCGTCGGTTTTCCAAGCGGAAATCATCGCTATTCTGAGTGCGACAAACTGGATATTTGATCAGAGATGGCGTGAAAGGAAGATTGGTATCTGCTGCGACAGCAACGCTGCGATCGCAGCACTACGAAATCCCATCACCCGTTCGAAAATTGTCCTAGAATGTAAGAAACGACTGCAGTCGGTAGCTCGCTACAATGAAGTCTCTCTTATATGGGTTCCTAGTCATCAAGGCATCGAGGGTAACGAAAACTCTGATAGCCTAGCAAAGGAAGGCGCGAAATGCAGCCCCTATGGACCGGAACCACAGATTGGCGTGAATTCTGCAATAGTGAAAGACTGGATAACTCGACACATGGAGAAAATCCATGCGCAGAGATGGTCCATGTTACAAACCTGCAGACACACCAAACACTTTATGGGTCGTCCCGATAAGTGCACTGCAGAAACTCTCCTGAAATTAAGCAGGAAAGAATGCAGGAATCTTGTAAGGATTGTAACAGGGCATAGTACATGTGGCAAACATCTACATACCCTGGGAATCGTCAGTGACCCTACACGCGCGTCGTGCGAGGAGAATGAGGACAGCATACAACACTTTCTCTGCGAGTGTCCTGCGTTCTCCCAAGCGCGGCGCCCTGTATTCGGTGCTGACGTATTGAGGATGGAAGAGATCTGTCCTCGATCCCTATCCGAGGTTCTTCATCATGGTTCATGTTCATCAGAACAACGAAAAAGTCGGGCTAGGGTGTGGGCAGAGTACAATGGACTATTCGTCTGAGTGCTCGGGGCTTCGCTCCCCCCCCTTTCGTACAAACTAACTAACTAACCCATTTTAGCCGTGGTACTTCGATGTTAAAAGAATCGAGCACTTTTAATAACAAAGTGCGACAGAAAGTGCTGGTGGCATACTCGGGTATCTCTGGTGGCTACGAAATCCTCACGAGGAATCTTTCGTATTCTGTTTAAGCAATATAACCGTCTGTAATTTAACAAAATCCCTCATCATATTCATCCGTAAATTTTTAATACAGCAAAAGGTTGGCCCTTAGTGTGACCTCCTATTGATACCTGACGGCCTGTTAGTATAGATACGGCACACGCTGCACATATGACATGCTCCATACGGCCCGTGTGTTATTGGCTTATGGCTATATAATACAGCAGACAGTGCTGACACAACAATATTAGTGTTTCTTATCCTCAATTTTGTTGTTATCACAAGTCGCAACATAACGTCGTAAAACATAATAACAGCTTCGGTTGATATAAACACGAAATACTATATTGCGAATTGAATTGTATTTTGGAAACAAGAACTTAAATTGCTCTTCGAAAAAACGAGTTAGTATTATACTTACATATCAAAATGTTCAAATCAAGTTTGAGATCTCTCCCCCCTCTCTCTCGGGCCCGGATTTTCTCTCGACCGCCTTGGGTGGGTGAAGCCTAAAGGCTGGCCCCCATAGAATCCGGCAACGGCAAACGAAGCGTCGCCTTTGCCGCAAAGCTTGAGAGCTTAAAGCATTTTGAGTCCGGCAAGAGCGACCCGAACCCATAGAATCCGTCGACGCATCCGCTCCCCCTCAGCTGTTTATGACAATTCGAGACCAACCGTCAACTAGCGCAGTATACTCCGCAGGTGAATTAACCAGGTAAATCCTGTACCAATTCATCAAGCAACTAGACTAATGAATTCGGCAAAAACTCGGCACCCTCCAGGAAATCCAAACGAAGAAACAGCAAACCGAATAATTACAAAATCACCAAAACAATTCACAGATATCAAATTCAAACCTATACTTATCAAATAAACAGCTGATTCAACGAATCCCAACTTCTCAACTGGCAGTTGTCAAAGGTCTCTCAGCAAAAGCTCTCTCGCGCCGGATTGCCGCAACGAAATATAGAAAGTTCAGGCAGGCCCCCATAGAATCCGGCAAAGACAAAGGCAGCGTCGCGAACTTGAGAGCTTAAAGCATTTTGAGTCCGAATCTCTCTCTCACGACGGATTGCCTCAAAGAAATAAATCTTTCTCTCTAAAATTTAGAGGAACCTTCTATATTTCGTTGCGCCAATCCGGCGTAAGAGAGAGACCCGGACTCAAAATGCTTTAAGCTCTCAAGCTCGCTACGCTGCGTTTGTCATTGCCGGAGTCTATGGGGGCCTGCCTTTCCTCTTAATTTCTCTCTGGCAACGCGCTGCCGTTGCGTCGGCTATGGGTCAACTCCCATATGAATGCATGAATAGTTGTGTGGCGACGTCGAACGCGATGTTTACCGTTGCCGAATTCTATGGGGGCCTGCCTTTAGCTCCCATATGAATGCATGTATTCAATAGTTGTGCAGCGACGGTGAAGGCGACGGTTGCCGTTGCCGGATTCTATGGGGGCCTGCCTTAATTCCATTCTAAACTTCCAATTATCGCTATGCAAAATGTAAAACTGTACCTATTGGTCTAGACGCGACTAGAACTGTGACTTTCAAAATAGCATGTGATTTTTTTAAGAAAGAATTTGTTTAGTGAGATGTTTATTAGCATAATACCATTAATCCAAATATAGAAATTTCACACAAGCTCTTCTCTATTGCCAATTTTCTTAAGTTGTAAAACATGTGTACCTTTACAATAAATTAGACCAGTCTATGTTCGACTGTAAACCAACGCGTACTTATTAGAATTTATTGCAACATGAAAAATGACTGCCTACAAATACATTTCCGCCCTACAGCAAGAGCAGCAGCATCGCTCGGCCTTTAACTTCATTGGAGGATGATAGCCCAAGGGGAATTTTTTAAACGACAGCGCCTCCACCTTCGTTTCATCCCGTTTCGTTTTCACTACATGGGTCCCTTATCTTTTATCACGTTTTCATTTTTATGATTATTGTATAAATTCCATCGCAGCAGCCGCACTGTGAGCCACTTCGTCCGGAGCCCGTGTCGGAAATTTACAGGTTTCCCGTCGACTGACCGGCCACTCAAGCTCGAGGCTCTTACGCATTACCACCGCCCTGCGACAAATGCCATTTCTTGTCAATCGTAAAAATCGAGTCTGCGGCATACCGAGGGTGCCCGGAGTTGGAAGGTGTCGTCTAGGTGCGAAGGAGTACTTGCATCCGATGTATTCAAATGAATTTGCGAGGTACAAGCCACAGAGGCAATTCGATCCCATGTCCACATATCTACGTTTCTGCCTACATAGCTGCGGCGGTCGAAGGTGATTGACAGAGTGTCGTGCGTTTCTTACAGCATTCCAAAACGTGAATACCAATGGCCATCGACAGCTCGGCTGACTGGCAATCAGAACCCAATCAACCCGGTGTCAAGCGATGATGAACTTGATCCACGCAAAGGCTGCTAGGGAATGGGAAACCATGTTTTACGGCAATTTTGTATGTAAATGGCCAGGGGATACAGATTCAACGCGGGCCTTGGATTGGTTTGGTTCCTCCTTTGCAAACGGGAAGACTGCTGTTCGTGACTGCTTTCAGTGAGCTGAAGCTCAAATCGAGCGTTTTCTAGACGCAGCTCCAAATGATTTTCTAGCCCGGTGAATTTCTCGAGCTCGAAGTAAATAATATTTTGTACGGCGAGAATGAATGGATTTACGTTGTTATGGCAAAAAGTTTATGTTCTTACGGAAATAACGCAAACCTGTCCATAGTTCAGGCATGGATAGACTGGATAGTTTTAATTATTGTAATTGTTATTATAATATTTGCCTGTAATCAGTGGCGTAACTACTGATGTGCTATGGGTCCACTAGAGATTGTTTTTCAAAGATTTTCCGTAATTACACTCTGAACAATTATTCTTTCAAATTTCAGCAGTACTGGATTTTTGGTTGTTTTTCTGAAACTATTTATATAATTATTTATCATAAAATTATTAGATTTTTTGGTTGGACTTTGGAAAAAGCGATTTTCATACGAAATTTCAAGAGAATTTTAGCTTTCAGTTGTTTTTGCAGTTGAATTTTTATTCAACAACTTTTGGTTTTAATTATTAGGCATTTTTCACTGAAGAATTTAATTTTTTAACAGTGTATGCATAAGTACGGTCCATATACGGCTGTATAAAATATTCCAATTGAGATATCGTTTTGTTGAATTTGTTTTTTTAAATGTTTTACTCCACGGTGGATTGATGAAAAGAATGACTTAAAACTATCAAAGATCATAAAGCTAATTATTGGTTTATATATGTTTTCTGTAAAAATTTCTGGGATAAATGTTTTACTGGTTTTTTTAATTTAAAAAACCAACTCATTATTGTATCGTAACTAGAACTATTTTTGCATCTTTGAGTACTTTGCCACAGCAAAACGCCACCTAGTTTTGGATGAAACAATTTTTTTCGTTAAGATATTGCCCTTCACTTTTTTTAAGTCATCAATGGATCAAATTTTTTTTTATTAGATAATATCGAAAATAGAGATTTATCATGTTTGTCATTTAAATTATCATTCTTTGATTTTTAACATCAATCCGACGAGAAATATTTAAAAATACTAACTTTTCGATTTTTCACTCCCAAATGCAAAAGATCATCAACATCTTAATAAATTTTATTCATAAAAATATTTCGTGAGGTTTTTCTTTAATATGTTAGTTTTTTCCTGGACACAAAAAAACATTTGGTCTCGGAGTAGTTTAGTGTAAATTTTTTTAACACATTTAATGTAAAGATAACACCGTGTCAACCGTAAATTTTTTCTGGTGTAAATGAACAAATTTACACTTATAACTATTAATTTTATTATTATTCAATTTCAACTAGTACCTTCTTTTTTTTATTTAAATCTCTGGGATCTGAACCCCTTGGTTCAGAATGGCTTCTTGCGCTGGAATACTCTGTCAGACCGTGATGCACTGTTAACGAGCTTTTGCATGGAATTCGAATTTGTTTGTGGGACTCGGGTCATCAGATATATATATATAGGTGCATTAATTTCGTATAGCCGTGTTCTGTTAATATTCCATATAGAACTTGCCACTACTCTCCTCACACAAAATTTCTCCATTGTGCCCAATTTTCTTTAGGGAGAGTTGTGGCAAGTTCTTCGTTATTCCATCCAACCCCACAATTTTGCTAGATAGAGTTGATAGAATACTTAAGTATTTTTGTTGAAAAGAGACGAACAATGTCGACGTGGAGATTGTAATTTGAAGAAATTGGAACAGTGTTACAGGGCGTACAGGAAATATAAACAACAAAATATTTAGCTCCCATTTGTCTATGTCTATACCAAGCGGTCCTTTATCCTAAAAAAACATCACTATCAGTTTCACAAAATACTTACAAAAACAATCTTACATCGGTCTCATATGCCACAAATTATCGTGAAATTTAGTAAACACACTTTATCACAACTACACAACTAATCACCCGTGAACCGATCGCTAGCACGCCACACCATACAGTCCCTTCCAGTCAAATGTTCGGAAGAAATGGAAAATCGGATCATTTGTGATAAATATACATATATGGGATTCCTGATTTCACTATCCTGGCTTGTGTAATAGCTTCGTCTGGCCGGCGAAGTATAGTATCCAATCGGCCAGTGTGCAGTGATGACGCGTTTTGTTTTTTTGACAAAACTTCTATTAATTCTTTTTTTATCGGATATTCTTGAAATTTAATTGTACAACACGTATTTCAGAATTTCTCAAACTTCAACGTCTAAGGTAGTCTAAAAAGATTGTATGGGAAAAAAATTTTTTTACGGATTTACTTGAAACTTTGTACAAATACTCTACAATAATTATAATGAAAAAGGTATTTCAGTATTTTCAAAAATGCTGCAATTCCTCAGATACGGACATGTGACTTAGTCTTCCTGCCGCTCATTTGTGATCCTGTAAAACACTTAAAAATAATGATAATTGGAAATAAAACCAAGAGAATTAATGGTAAGAAGAATGATGTAGAAAGCCCTTATGCATATAAAATGAAAAATTTATATCGTTTCAAAGATTTTTTGATCAAATATTTTCACCTTTTCCGGTTTATAACATGTTTATTATTAATTTTACGTGAAAAACTTATTTAATAAGAATTGTAAGGAAAATAATTCTAAACAAAAAATCTTTGTTGAAAATTTTCGTACGAGTAACGATTAGCAATGTATCGCTGAAAAACTGTTCGCACACTTATTTTCAAGATGGAGGAAAAATGGGTGGAATCTCGAAAACTGTATTTTATTCTCACCACTGACCCCGAACAGATTCCAAGAAAAATCGCTACCTAACCAAAATGTTTAGCAAAATTACCGTTTTACTGGACTAACCATGACAAAAAGGAAACAATCCAATCTGTGTACTCATTCAACGTCTAACTTTGAAGTCTGTAGACTTTATATGTAGTCCCGGAAATTTCGTGATGAGTGAATGAGCGAGTGGGTTTCGCGTTTATATGTATAGATTACCATTATTTTGTCAGCGGTAATTTTTAAACCTGTGGAATCTTCTAAGATATTAATTTAAATTATCCTTTGTCCTGCAAAACGGACAAATTTGATCTAAACTAAATGCTTAAGGTAACTAACATATTTAATTACATAAGGATTGATTAATACTATACCGGTTAAAACAGCTTCGCAAGTGAACCATTATTTTTGATCAAATTTCGAAAGACCAAAATGGTTAAACTATGTCATCCTTAAAATATACACATATACTATCGGGGACTACTCTCTAGACTTTTTTGAGGGTCACAATTCTGTAGTACAGTAATTTGATGTGTATTTTATGGTTTAGTCAGCTTAAGCCAGGTAAACGCCTTAAAAGTGTTTTTTTATGACTTGATTACAAAATGTCGATACTTCTCTACTAACCTTACATTAAATATTGCTACAATTTTTGCTAATTGAGCGTCTAACTAACGCTACACCAATGCTTTGGTGACATGCTCTTCAAATGGCAGAAGGCTCACTGGAGATTATGCATGGGTGAATTTTAAAAAAGAAACTGAGATTTCTTAATTTATTTCACAATTTCTTTTTAACACTCTTATTACTGGACATCAAATTACGGAATAGTTCATTTCAAAAGTCACAATTAAAAGTTCCGATCAGATAACACTATTCGACATCAAATCTCGCAGCCAAAGTCCGTATGCCAAAACTAACTACTACCTTCCACGCGCTTCGAATACACTGCGGAACACTTGATTACCCTCACTTGAAAGTTTCATGTAAGTCGTAATGCTGTGGAACTATTTCTTGGAAACAATTATCACAGCATTTATTACCTCTTGTTACATGCTACCTTATAATGGAAATAAGTAATTAAAAACAGGAGAGGTAAAAATTCCCATTTACGAATTTCGGTCCATTTGACACTTGATTACCCTCATTTGCAAAAAAATTGAATAAAACAAAGACCTGTTACTTTTTTTTAATAGTTTTATTTAATGTCAATTTATTGAAGGTCCTCCGTTTTTACGTACAACTTCAAACAATCTATTTGGTAAAGAGTTATACAAACTTTTTAGATAATCCAAAGAGATTTCTTCGAAAGTTTCATTTATGGCTGTATTGACTTTCTCTGCTTTCAAATTGCTTTCCTTCTGCATAAATTTTTCGTGAAAGCCATCCCCAAACATTCTCAATAATGTTAAGGTCGGGAGAAAGAGCTGCCCAATCCAGAACTTATACCTACACTTTGGTCTGCAAACCATTGTTTTACACTTCTTGCTGTATGGATGGGTGCGTTGTCTTGCTGAAAAATCCATCGTTGACCAATGAACATTTCATCAAAATTGATTTTTTGGATTTCTAAGAGTTCGATGTAGTCTGTTGACGTCTGTCGACCTTCTAGAATAACTAAATC
Organism: Neoitamus cyanurus; assembly: GCA_947538895.1. NCBI lineage: Eukaryota > Metazoa > Arthropoda > Insecta > Diptera > Asilidae > Neoitamus > Neoitamus cyanurus. Next base: position 38,837,714 of record OX384542.1, read on the forward strand.
TATCGCGCCATGATACGAAATTGCAGCCCATACCATAACAGACGGTATGACGACGGGACAAAAACAGCTCAGATTTCCTCAAATCATGGAAATAATGCTGAAAGCTATCAGGCCCATCCAAATTAAATTTTTTCTCATCAGAAAAAATCACTCGCTGCTATTGCTCCTTCCAACTTAAGTGAGAGCGACAAAATTCTAATCTGCCAACTTTATGCCTCTGAAGTAAATGTGGTTTCTTTTGCAGTTTTTGCCGTCGGAGATGCGGACACTGTTAAATTACTCGACGAACTGTTCGGACACTGGCTGAAGCTCCGACTTTTTCCTTTATTTTGCGTACGGTTGCTGCCGAATTTGACGCTTCGCGTAAGATGGACCTACGCTCTCGTGCTGTTGTGGCTCTTGCAGTGCGACCTTTTCGGTTTTCTCCGTAATTTTCCTCATCTTTGAGGAAGTTATTGATTGTCCAAGGATCTCGTCTAATTTTTTTCGGAATTTCTATATTTGAAAAATTTTCCTGCTTTAATGCAAGAATTTTGCCCATTTCTTCTTTTGTCAGCATTTTATAACGACCCATGTTTGCTACGATGCAATAAAAATTTAAGCAACTCAGGCAAATAAGCAGCACTAGATAAATAAAATACACTTTTACTAATTTGGAGGCACCTTCACCCTTTGAATTTCTAAAACAGATTAGCGAGGGTGATCAAGTGTCCCTTTTTAAATGGCCCGAAATTTGAAAATGGGAATTTTTACCTCCCCTGTTTTTTAATTACTTATTTCCGTCATCAGGTAGCATGTAACAAGAGGTAATAAATGCTGTGATAATTGTTTCCTAGAAATAGTTCCACACCATTAGGACTTACGTGAAGATTTCAAGTGAGGGTAATCAAGTGGCCCGCAGTGTACACTCCAGCCGACTGTGTCTACTTTCCGTTTTTTCAATCGTCATCATGATCAGAAGAACGTGGAAACTTAAACGGGCGGCGGGGAAGTACAGAAGTCATGCCAGTTGGTCAAAACCAATCAAGTGCATTTAATTGATTGCAAAATGCACTTTTTGCAAGAATATTATACAACTAAACCTTCCCCAAGAAATTCTCTAAATGATGGCGAAAACCGCATCAGAATCCGTCAAGTAGTGTAGAAGTACTAAATGAAAGCACAAACAAACGCGAATAGGCGGCTGCCTACCAAAATACCAAATTGACTATTCATACTATGAAATTTTGTCCATTTATATTTAAAATCCAGGAATTTACATAGTAAATAGCAAAATATTGCTTTATGTTCCCTTTAAAAAAAAAAGGAAATCCCAGCAGACTTGTGATGATAATTTCATATACCACCTCAGATTAAAAAGCAACCGGAAGAAAGAGAAAAATAGTTTACCAAATAATCGTCAAAATTCAAAATTATTGTGGTGATTTAATCAAATTAGCAAGCCCACAAAAAAAAAACTACCCCACAGGAATCACGAATTAAAAAAGAGCCAGATCAACAACAAGCGGGTGAATTTGCATATTCATGGAAATCCCTACGGCCGATTATTTAAGCAAAGATTCTCCTACTTGTAACCCATAATAACGAAAAGTGCTTTCACCTGGGGGTAATTATTGATTTTCCAGTTGAGAGCCTCTTACTTCCGTAGTGGCCTGTTGTGGCTTCCAAATATGCACGACGTCTTTGTGGTTTTGTTACGTAACCCAATTACCACTGTAGCAAAAACCTCGCGTACACTTAAAAGGGTAAACGACCTCGCGGCTATTTCTGCACGCTACAAACAGAAATTTGAATGGACTAAAAGTTGGGCTCGCCCCGTCTTGGCTTTTGCAAGCGGTTGGTTTGACGGCCGTAGAACTTTGCAGGGCTTTCTTCAGGTGGGTGGCTGAAAACTTAAAGAAACAAAGGACAATGACCCGACTAGTGCATGGTTAATCGTGGGACAAGGTCCTGGTGAACCGAGTCCTGGCGCATAATCACTTCTTTACCTTCGTCTAATCACAGAGTGAGTCTTGGCTCTGCGACCCAATATAATTCTTCGCCGCAATGAAAGTAAAATCGTGAAAACAGCAAAGGAAAGGAAAACCGAGCACGATATCCGATTACAACACTGTTGCTAACTGGTTTGTTGGCATTTTTGCGGTATTACGTGTACCTATTGCGTCCTAAATGTGTGGTGCGCCGGCAGCAGCCATCTAACAATAGCTGGAGCAGCTAGAGCCGCCGATGTCCAGCGCTGCAATTTACCAATAACAAGATAATCGAAGTCTGATTTAATTGCAGGTGAAATATTCCTTCTGCGACCTCTGGATGAGATAGCTGCCATCACTCATGTCGGTGATCCTGTCCTATTAACTGTAATCGCCGAGGAGGTTAAGGTTGCTCGTGATGAACCACCAGCCATGGCAACAACTGTGCAGCTTGCGTTCTTTCTACCCGAGCGAAGTAATTCACCACCATACTTCGAAAATGATCAGTAAGTTTTTTTTAGATTTTTACAAGATTTCCTCTCATCTCAGTGAATAGAGAATATGCACCAGACGTGGAAGTATGCAGTACATACATATATAGTATATATGCCCTTGGGCACACTCGTGCTACAATATCTAGCATAATTTCATTCTAGTAACGCAGAGTATCACCCGAGAAAGTTTTTTTACTATTCTGGGTCTCTTCTATATTCCGAAGGGTTTCTACAAGCGAATGGCCTGCTCCATTTCATACAATCTTAATAAACTTCTTATTATATAATTTGAGGTTCAATCGCCTGATGAACCGGCCTCTTTTAGAACGAGATCTATATGTACCTAAGTTTTGTTTTGCACTTTTATCGCAAATGTTTATTTAAAAGGTACTAGCTTGCCCGAACCAAGTGTTTCCCGGGATACTATTAAATTTGTATTCCTTAATTTTACAACGCCTCCCTACTGCACCACCGCCTCTCCTATGTGACCCAGCATTTTCCTATTTGCGTTTTGCACATGTTTTAGATATTTTCCAATAGAATTACTAAAATTAATTTTCTTCATTTTACACCACCTCCTTATTTTACCCCCTCTCCTATATCTCCCAGCGGGGTGGGGTGGTCTCATATTTGGAAATTTGAATAGCAGATTCGAAATCAGTGATCCCGAAAATTCCCTAGTGCGGATTTTCAAGGAAATCCCTTGAAGTTTAACTTTTCGGTCGCCATATTGATCCACCATCTTGATTTCCGAAATTTTGGTGGCAGATTCAAAATCAGTGACCCCAAAAACAAAAGTTCGGATTTTCAGTGAAATCCCTTGAAGTTTAACTTTTTCGGTCGCCATATTGGATCCGACATATTGAATTCCAAAATTTTGAATGCAAACTCGAGATCTGCGACCCGGAAAACCTCCAATTGCCTTTTTCATAAAGATTCCTTGAAGTTGGAAAATTCGCTTCCTACACAAAACGGAAATTTCGATTTTTTCGATTTTCCGGCTTTTCCTTTGGGGTTTCCCGAATTTTCTTTTTTTTTAAACCTCCCCTGTATTATAGCGAACAAAACAAAAACAATTATCGAAAGCCCTTTTTGAGTTTTAGCGAGACTAACGCACAGCAATTCATTTTTATATATATAGATATAGATAGACGGTTGATATGGACCTATACGTTTCATTTCTAGCTTTTCTCCCAGCAAACGCAGTTCAACTGAACTCATATTGCAAGAATAATTGTACAGGTTCAAATTGACTAATTAGGGAATCAAACATGTTGCAAATAAATAGCAGTCGAGCTTATGTACAGATACAAGGTGTTTCACAGAACGTGTACCAAAATAAATGGGTTGATACTTGATACTTGACCGGGAAATGAAGCATGTAATTCGCGATTGCATCTGCGGGTGCATCTTCTACCTAAGCCAGTCATCTAAACTCAAAGTTTTCAAAAGTTAATTTCATATACGAGCCCTGCACCATAATAATTGGTCCAGTCGATTTTAAAAGTCAGTTTTCAAAATCAGTCAGCTTCAAATTCCATAAAAAGTTGAATGAAATACCAGCCAAGTGCCTCCTCGAACCCTATTACAGCGGACACTCTTTTGAGGAAATTTTTTCACGTTTTCGCATAAATGAGGCTCAATTTATCCAATTACATTTCGGTTTAGGGAGCACTGGCATAAACTTTATCCTTAACCCAGCCCAAATGGAAAATTCTAGACGTGTTAAATCGCATGATCTAGGCGGCCAATTGAAGTCTCCGAAATGAGAAATTACACGCCTAGGGAACTTCTGCCTTTACTAATTATTCTATTGTCCACGGCTTGTGTGGAACGTACCCTTTTGCTGAAAATAAAAAGCATCCAAATCCAATATGTAAAAAATTGACCATAAACAATACAAACAAACGTATAAAAAAAATGACACCCGTCCTTTTGGGTGTCACAAGGAGGAAAAAGGATTTCGTTCATCAGGAAAGAATCATAAATTAGAGTGTCTCGCTTGATTCTCCCGGATCATTATTAACGTAATTTTGCAATATTGAGTACTGAGAAATGAAGAAAATAATAGGTCTGTACGCGTACCCAAATGCACACAAAAATTTTCGAAAGTACGCTCCAGAACGCTCTCACGAATTCACGAATTGAGAGAGAATTTTCTGACATCACATCCCCCCTCCGAAGAAGTTTTCGCAAGGTTTCACTCGACAAAATTCGCTGTGTGAAATTTGAAAATTTTGAATTTTTGAATTTACCTGATGCTATTCGCGTATTTTGAAACTTACTGAATGAAATCATAGGCAGGGTAAAATCCATTGACGCGATTCCACTGCACACTTCGATAATACGATTGTTTCACTCGTTCATAATATACAAGATACCAGCATTGAATGAAAGGTTTAGAAATATAACCTATCGTTGATTTTCAGCCAATAAATAAATTCTGTATTCTGAAACCCAAAACACGTCTTCATATTAAATTTCATTAAAGTTGCTTAAAATTGAGGACTTTCGATCACCATATTAGATTCGCCATTTTAAATTTAAAATTTTGATAGCAGATTCGAAATCAGCGATTCAGAAAACCTCCTAGCGCAGATTGAAATCTTTTAAGTTTAATTTCTCAGTAGCTATTTTGGGTCCGCCATCTTGAATTTGGGTATATTTGTATTCTGTAACCCCAAAGACATCTTCATATTATTATAGATTTCTTAAAAATTGCTTAAAATTAGCGAATTTCGGTCGGCCTGAATACCTTGAATTAACTAATTTAATAATTTAACAAGTAGCCATCTTTTAAAACTTGCACTTTATCAAAATAGCAAATAACCTGTGGTATATGTTAAGTTGGAATATGTATTACGTTGTGTGAAAAATGAAGGCTATCGAAACAACTGTTTAGGCGTAATTGAGTAACAAACAAACAAACACACTTTCATTTCATATATATCATAGATAAGCCAATCGTTTCTATGCTTCTGTTTTATTGTTCCTTTCCATTTTTTTTAATGATTAACATATATTTTAGTTACGTCTCTCGCGTAGATGAGAATGCCCCTCAAGGAACGGCTCTATCGTTCATGGATCCCTACGTAACCAGAGTGTATGACGATGACACGGGAAAAAATGGAGTGTTTTCACTAACTCTCCTCAATAATAACGGAACATTCGAGATATCTCCAAATGTCGCAGAGAGAAGTGCTTCATTTCTTATCCGAGTCCGCGACAATCAACTTCTCGACTATGAAGAGAGACAATCTGTCGAATTCCAGATTTTAGCCCAAGAACTAGGACCAGCTACAAATCTTTCGGCTACGGTGAACGTCACTGTTTACGTTAACGATGTTAATGATAATCCGCCTGTTTTCACCGAGTCAATTTATACAGTGGAATTACCTGAAAATATGACCGTTGGCACCAAAGTTACTCAGGTACGTATTCATACTTTTTTAGGATCACAATTCTACGAAAATCCAACAGGTTGAAGCTACAGACGTGGATACAGGAATGGGTGGACGCATTCGTTACACTCAAATCTTAGGCTACCTAAACACGTCTTTAAATTTGGATGCGGAGTCGGGACTCATAACCGTTTCCACAAACAACCACGGATTCAACAGGGAGGTAATGCCGGAATATCATTTATATGTCGAGGCCCGAGACAATGATGGCACTGGAAACAGAGCACAAGTCCCGCTGATCATTAAAATGATAGACGTGAACGACGAGAGCCCGGTGTTTGAGAAATCGGTGTATGAATTCATTTTGGGCTCAGACCTGAAGAGCTTCACGACGCCCGCGTTCATAAAGGCGGTGGATAACGATGCTACACCTCCAAATAACGAGGTGCGGTACGAAATTATCAACGGCAACTACGAAAATAAGTTCGAGCTTAACAAGGTGACTGGAGAGCTAACAATTCTTGAACAGATCGTGTTGCTATCAAGTCGCCGTCAGCGACGTCAAGTCACTTCAACCGATACGCACAGTGACGTCTTCGTGCTGACTGCTCGGGCCTATGATTTAGGAGTGCCCGTCAGGTTCGCAATGACAACAATTCGGATTTATCCACCCGAGAGCAGGGCAAGAAGCGTGACTTTTGTGGTGCCGGGCTACAATCCAGATCGTAAGAAGACAGAAGAGACATTGTCCACTGTGACGGGCGGACAGGTGATAATACACGATGTCCGGCCCCTGAATTCTGACGAGCCAGGAGCCAAACATTTGGGGGGAGACATCAAGGAGAGGTAAAGTGCCTTCATAAGCCCCAAAATTGTATTCTATTAAGTTTTGTTGCTATTTTAGGAGCGTGGTGACCGCTACGGTTCTATACGACGGCAACTCTGTGGTCGATATATCCCAAATTCAGCAAAGGCTGTCACAGCACAACAGCTCCTATGCAATCATGACACGAGAGGATCAAATTGATGTAAGCTCGCGACTGTAAACCGCTTAGACTTAACATAACATAACATAAGTGTCGATCTCTAGAGCTCTGATATCCTCTAAATTTATTTTTTTTGTCTTTTTGTCTTTTCCAGACGGTGTATAAAGCTGAGAACAAACTTTTATTTTGGTTACTAATCCTCTTAGCCGTGCTGATCGCAATTACAATTTTGACACTCCTCTTCTGCTGCATATGTTCGTGGTGCCCTCTCTACGGTGCGACTAGGTAAGTCTTTACATCTTCATATTTTCAACGACGCTTTCCATGTTGATTGATGTGGGATATCAGCGAGCCGCCCTATAAGAACAGAAGCTGCAAATAAACTTAATTATTAACAAGTCCTAATCGATTGCACCGCTTCATCGTGTTAGCTGTATTACATTTTTACTTAATTTACTTACTTAAAATAATTAAGTTTGTTTGCCTTCCAGCTGAATGTTGTGTCATTTTGGCTAAACAATGTAACAGAATTCCTTATTTGGATCCAAACAACGTCTAACTAATTTTCTTTTTTCATTCTAACAAATTCAGGCCTTTCTAATCTGTGCTTTCATAAATATTTTTTCGAATTAGACGAACTAGTCTTTAAGTAGTTTTTCGTATTCTAATTCGGTACACATTTCATGCCAAAATTTTTGTTGATTGTTTTAAAGATTTATATGGATTAGTACATTTAAGAGGAAAAATGGATTTCAAAAATATAATTGCTTAATAGTGCATCAGCGAACAACACATGAATTCTACTATACATAAATCCGCTACCATAACTGTTAAAGATGCTAAATTATTTTAGTACTATTAGTTTTTCATCCACATTATACACGAGGTAGATATTTTTGAATTATATTTGAATAGATAATTTTTTTTTATGAAAAACCGTATTTTTTATTAGTAACCACATTGTTTTAAAAATTAGTATCTTCGACTCTAAAAAGTTGAAAACCAACACCGTACTAAATATACACTGCGGACACTTGATTACCCTCACTTGAAATTTTCATGTAAGTCGTAGTGCTGTGGAACTACTTCTTGGAAACAATTATCACAGCATTTATTACCTCTTGTTACATGCTACCTGATGACGGAAATAAGTAATTAAAAAACAGGGGAGGTAAGAATTTTAATTTTCAAATTTCGGGACATTTAAAAAGGGACACTTGATTATCCTCGCAAAAAAATTGAATAAAACAAAGACCTGTAATATTTTTAATAGTTTTATTTAATGTCAATATTTTGTAGGTCCTCCGTTTTTACGTACAACTTCGAACAGTCTATTTGGTATAGATTTATACAAACTTTTTAGATAATCCAAAGAGATTTGTTCGAAAGCTTCATTTATGGCTGCAATAAGACTTTCTCTGCTTTCAAATTGCTTTCCTTCTGCATATATTTTTCGTGCAAGCCATCCCCAAACATTTTCAATAATGTTAAGGTTGGGAGAAAGAGCTGGCCAATCTACAACTTATACATTTTGGTCTGCAAACCATTGTTTTATACTTCTTGCTGTATGGATGGGTGCGTTGTCTTGCTGGAAAATCCATCGTTGACCATTGAACATTTCATCAAAATTGATTTTTTGGATTTCTAAGAGTTCGATGTAGTCTGTTGACGTCTGTCGACCTTCTAGAACAACTAAATCTATCGCGCCATGATACGAAATTGCAGCCCATACCATAATAGAACCAACAGCGGTATGACGACGGGACAAAAACAGCTCAGATTTCCTCAAATCATGGAAATAATGCTGAAAGCCATCAGGCCCATCCAAATTAAATTTTTTCTCATCAGAAAACATCACTCGCTGCCATTCCTCCTTCCAACTTAAGTGAGAGCGACAAAATTCTAATCTGCCAACTTTATGCCTCTCAAGTAAATGTGGTTTTTTTTGTAATTTTTGCCGTCGGAGATGCGGACACTGTTGAGTTACTCGACGAACTGTTCGGACACTGGCTGAAGCTCCGACTTTTTCCTTTATTTTGCGTACGGTTGCTGCAAAATTTGACGCTTCGCGTAAGATGGACCTACACTCTCGTGCGTTGTGGCTCTTGCAGTGCGGCCTTTTCGGTTTTTTCCTTATTTTTCGGGATCTTTGAGGAAGTTATTGATTGTCCAAGGATCTCGTCTAATTTTTTTTGCAATATCTATATTTGAAAAATTTTCCTGCTTTAATGCAAGAATTTTGCCCATTTCTTCTTTTGTCAGCGTTTTACCACGACCCATGTTTGCTACGATGCAATAAAAATTTAAGCAACTCAGACAAATAAGCAGCACTAGATAAATAAAATACACTTTTACCTACTAATTTGGAGGCACCTTCACCCTTTGAATTTGTAAAACAGATTAGTGAGGGTAATCAAGTCTCCCTTTTTAAATGGCCCGAAATTTGAAAATTAAAGTTTTACCTCCCCTGTTTTTTAATTACTTATGTTCGTCAACAGGTAGCATGTAACAAGAGGTAATAAATGCTGTGATAATTGTTTCCAAGAAATAGTTCCACAGCACTATGACTTACTTGAAAATTTCAAGTGAGGGTAATCAAGTGTCCCGCAGTGTAATTCAAATGGTTTAAATACTTTTCCAGTTATTCTAGATAAATGATTTGGGCGAACATTGAGAATTTATATGTAGTCCGTTTTTTCCCTACGAGTACAGAACACTAAAATGATGCTGCTACTTCAATTAATCCAGCAAGTTAGGTATTAAGCGTATCTAAAAAACCTTTTGATTACATAATAATGATATTATCTCGTAAAACACACAAGTGTTTCGGGAGAGTCACTAAATTAATGTGTCTGCTTAAAATCTTTTACAAAATCTGTATGTCCAATATAGTTGGCATTATTACATTCATTTTATTTTGCCCACATGCACGCATTAATAAAAAAAGATAAAAAATGCACTTCAGTCAAATTTGCATGTGTGAACTCAGTATTGCTTGGATTGGATCTTAAAATTGCTTTTGGGCAGTATTATAAAATCCGTCAAAATTCGGGCAATTACGTGTGGGTTATTTTGATAGGTATTGTTCTCTTAATCAGATTTGTCACTACCGTTCACGTACCCTGTGAAAGCTTCTAAACTTTTAGTTTTTAAAGTTAATGTTTGCATCTCTTTTATTTTTTATGTTATGGACCAAGTGATTAATGAGGGCATTATGTGTAATGACAGCTCGAATTTGGCAATGCGATAAAAACGTATTATTTATCAATCTGTCATTCAGTCCAGTCTGGTCATTATGGATATTACCTTGAGGTTGTCGACAATTTGATAATTAGAATAATTCTAGCAAGAAATGGAAAACATAAAAAGACTTACATAATACATACACATACACACACGAACACATACAAAGAAACCGCTCTCATGTGAGTAATTTTTTTGCATTATGAATATCATTCTTACGACCTGTTTCTTGGACTATTGTGTAAATATTTAATCACGTAAAAGATAAATTTGCAAAAACCAAATTTTGATTGGTTTGAGTATGGGACTATGGTGCCTCCTAAATCTTTGCGGAATTAAAAATTACACGGAAATGCTGTGTGCGCAATGAAGCCATACATCAGGCGCGGCGCGGCAGTGCGATGGACCGAAATCTAACGCCTTGCGGCAAAAACGAGCCAAGGGCTAACCCTTGGCGATTATTATAAGAGAAGCTTCATAAGCGTACTCCAAACATAATAAGTGCTAACCTAGCTATAAAATGCAATGAAGAGATATTGTTAATGTTTTCAATAGATGTATATTGAGTATTTTTCTAGAAAATTATAGTTTAGCGGCAGAAACAATCCACAGTTTTGGTATTGATATTAAATGTAAATATAAAGCAAAAACTCCGGTGAGAAAGACTTGTTTGGCCGTTGATTACACAAAATTTAACAACTGACCTTACTTAAATTTTAATACAAAAAAAACGCGGCAAGACAAAATTACAATTACTTTTCTGCACTGGAACTCACACACTGAATTAATCCTAAACAAACAAATGTTTCTCTTTTCTTGTAGCAAAAGAGTTATTAATGTCAGTAGTACTGAAGACGATGTTCATCTAGTTCATAGAGAAAAGGCAAATGGAAAAAAAGAGACAAAATCTGTTCAGGTAGATTTTGGTTATAATTTAAAATCAAGCAGATAGAATGATAGAGTGTTTTTTTATTGTCATTTGTGAAAACCCATCCGAAACTTTTTTTTGCTTTTACACAAAACTTTTTGCTTTCTTTTTATAATTTTGTTTAATAAAAAAAAATTTAAAATTCTAGAAACACGCAAGGCACTGGAACTGTCTTTTATACTTTTTTTAATTTATCACCTGCTTATAGTTTTGCATGCCGAAAAAAATTCATATGAGCTTTTTTATGCATTTTCCATTGTTTTTTCTTTGCCTTCGTTTTATTTCACCTTGGAGAGTATAATGTTATGTTTTGTTTTGTTTGACCAGGTCGCGGAATGGATGGGAAGGAGAGAAGCCTGGTCGGCGGAGAAATCGTCCGATCCAAGAACGAAACCGACACGTTGGGAATTCCGTGGACGTGGCGACTATAACGAAAACGTAGAACGAGAAATACAGGACACTGAAGATTTAGAGGATGCGAGCAGAAGAGATGTAAGGTCAGCCCACGAGCGAAGGATTAAAATTAAGTAAGGATCTTCTTTGGTAACCTAACTACTTTTTCTACTAAAAATTAATATTTTGCAGGAACAATATTAAAGATACACATACAGCCAAAGAATCTCATTTTCATAACTCTAGAACAAACCTGATCAATGATCGCGATGTTTATATGGAGGACGTGGACGAACAGAACGAGCAAATCTACAGAAGGGAATCGAAGGCAAAACTGGCAGCCGAAGATGCGCAAATTGACGACGACTCTATGCGACGGCATGAAATAGAACGAGGCAGCGACGTTGAGTATGGGGGTGGTGGAAGAGGCAGCATTAAGAGGCACTCGGAGCAAATAGGCAACAGAGAGTTGTATATCAAGGATGGCAATGCAGAAATCCTTCAACTGATGACACGAGGAAAACCGGACGAAGAAAATATTTATATGAACGTGCCAACGACGAAAGCTGCTCAAGTGCCTCAACAACCCCACTATATCATGCTGGACAACAGTGGCAAAGAGATTCTCATGAGACGATTCATTGAGGAGCAGCCAGACGGCAAGCAGATAATAAGGGAGCACTACCAAATTGTTCCAGGGGCTACTTACATCCAAACGATGCCGAACGAGATACAAACGATATCTAATATGCCCGAAATGTATGTGGCGAAATCCGGGCCCAACAGCGTAGTATATTCCCAAATGGAGCCTGAAGTGAAAGTCATCCACACACAACCCGTGCAAGGTGCTGCAGCTGAGGATGATGAGCCACAAATGCAGGCGGCTACATCGACGCAGTCAATTCACCACGAACTAGAAACCTCTCTGAAGCAACAAAACGCTCTGCTTAGGCAAATTCTTCTTGAAAAAGAAAAACTCGAGGAGCGATACAACCAAGAAGTAGCTTTAGAAACTCAAAGTCTTCCAGGCCAGTCAATGGCCATAGCGACACAAACAGATTGTGAAGCAGGCACACAGACAGAGATCCCTTCCCACCCAGGGACGGAAAAAAGGCGGGCTCGGAGTGAGAATGACGACTCCATGTCTGAGAACGAATACGAGTATGTGAGGTACAGCCCACCAAATAGCCCAGATGGTATTTTCTGGATAAAACGTAGGCGGCTCAAAAGGAAATCAAAGTCCAAAAGCATCGAGCGCCCTCGAAAGAGAGTTGTAATGGTTGAAGAGGTGAAACGAAAAATCAGAACTCCCATTAAAGAAGAAAGTGAAGATGTGCCTGAATTCAGAAAGCGATCGCCACTCAAGAGGCATGCGGAGACCAAAACCAGTATGCTGAGGCGAATGAAGAATGAAGTGGTTAAGCCGACAAAGTCAAAGCTCACAAAATCGCCCTCCCTGAGCAAGGACCTCCTTATGGAAATCTCAGATTCCTTGGATGAACAGGCAAGCCCTGAGCCAAAGGAGAAAAGAAAACATAGAATCCGTGTCAAGGAAGTTGCATACTACGAAAATTCTGATGGAGATTCAGATGAGGACGAGATAGTTATAAGGAGAAACACTTACTCAGCGGAAAGTATAGGTGGCCATTCCGATTTGGAAAACGATGGGGCACGCTTAGAAATCCGCGTTACAGATGCACGGAATAAAGTCTTCTCACGGCAAGGATCTTCTACCGAACAACGGGATGATGAGACAGAATACCAAAGAAGATATTCAACGAAGAATGTCCCTGCAACTCCAGCTATAATGCCCAGAGTGTCTAGAAAAGACAGTAGGTCAGAAAAAGAAAGCAGGGCTCACCGGCGGCAAACAGAATCAGAACCACCGATGATTAAGATAAAAGGTCCAACTCCAAAGCCGCCTCTTGATCATAGAAGGCCCAAATTCATTGAAGACCGTAACCGGGCTCAAAGTGAATCGGACCTGGTTCACAGAGGTATCGAAGATGATGATGATATGCAGGAAAGTTCAAAGAGCATACCAAAGTATATGGAGTGGTACTACGACATGAAGAAAAGCAGCGATAGTGGTGAGAAACGAGATATGAGGCACCCAAGGAGCGAAAAGACAAAATTAAGGGGTGGCACCAAAAAAATTGTTGGCGCTAGCGAGAAGCGAATCAATAAAAGCAAACTAGCGAAACAAGATGGACAAACACCCCCTGACGAAAAATACAAACCAGAACCATTACCTCGCAAATCACCTCCGAAGGGAGGCCGTCTTCTTAAGGAGGATGTGTTGCTGAACAAGAGCCTTAAGCCGAAAATAGAGACTGATTCGAATCATCCACTCCTTCAGCATTCCGAGCACAGGTTTGAACGAGAATACGATCCAGCCCCGGACATTCCTGTGCCTCCAGTGAAGCTTCCCCATTACATGTATCCTGAAACCCCGCCATATGTCGCTAATCGGGACGGTAAAAAAGGTGGAAAGGAGCTGAAGCCAAAACCGAGTCCGATCAAAGAGAATGAAGTCAAAGTGTCCAATTCGAAGACGACAGTTTACATCGAAGATCCCCAACAGCAGACAACGGGCCAAACCCAGTCTAAGCAGTTGAACGTGTCCACCTTGGAAGATGACCATGACTCAGGAATTGCCATGAGCTCCCTCCTGAATACCATGGGTAGGAGAAACCCAATCGCCGAGAAGAAGAGTGTCTTCACAATAGCCTACGATGACGTCAGCCGGGTCAAGAAGATTCAGTCGGGTAGCGATTCACCTCAGCTGTCCTAATATAATACCGCATCCGTATTTGTGCATATATCACAATCACGACACCACTGTGAATGTCTGTGCTTTCTTGTTGTGATAGCGACATGTGCTTCAGAAGCACATCAACGTGTTTTGTTTTAAGGAGAACTTTTCCCTCGTGAACTCTTGGTGCAAGCTTTCATTATTAGGGTCCTGCGGGAAATTGCGACATAAAAAGTCAAGAAATGATATATTTTGCCAGGCACTGTACATATTGTAAACTGAAGGACTTGTAAGGTAGCTAGTAAGCGTAGTCGGTAGGTGTATGTAAGTCGGGACGAATATTTATGTAGATGTAAGATGTGTAGAAGAGTGCGTGCTATACTTGTGATGAACTAGGAAGGTAGGATTTCAGTTAACACTGAGAAATATGAAATGTTTGACGACGATTTTTCCTTAAGAGTCTTCCACACGAACAGTTATTATTGACTATAACTATAGTGAAAATTGATATTAAGTTTGAATGCTTTTTAATGTTAAGTTCAAGCAAAAAGTTTACATGGATGAAATTATTTTGCCTTTTTTCAGTTATCAATATATTAATGTGTGCGGTACTTGTCGAGCAGGTAAAACGGCTTCTTCTATCTTAAAGTGTTATGATCTTTATAGAGTGTTCGGATAAAGCGAATTTGTTTCAAAATTTTTCACTCATAATAGCAACGCCTGAGAGCGATATTGTTATTAAAAATTTAAAAACAGGCCGATTAGAAAAACTCACCATTTTTAAAGTGATAATTTGTTTTAGTTTTATTCATTTCATCATTCCAGTTGGACATTACGTCGCATTCATACAATGCTTTGTGCGTTGTGTTGGAAGAAATTTTTGTCGATTTGGTCGGTGCGCCAAACGCCGATTTTCCTGGCCAAACCCCAAATTTTAGTGGATTTTCGTAGACATGTTTCTGCTTCGTCAAGCCAACTCTGATTATCCTTGTAAAGTCGCCCACGTATTCGGTGAGACCGTTGTCATTTCGCATGCAATTTTTGCTGCACAACTGCAACTTGGCCACTCAAGTCGCATACCAAAACATATTTCATAAATTCGAACAATAGTCACCGTAAATCACTGAACGTGATCTAAATCCTACACAAAACACATAACACCATAAAAACCAATTTTAAAAATATAATATGTATCAATGTCTAATCGGAATGTGAATAAAATGCGTCATTTGCAACATTTCGAATGTAAATTTTTGAACATAATATATTGGTGAACTGATAAAACTTTATTTTAAAATGGCGTCAAAATGGCGTCGCGTCGCATCGGCAAAGTGGCCACTAGGTAAAGGAAAGAATTGGACTAAGTTTTTGCGAATTTTGCTGCTGCCCTTCTGTGCATGTCCTAACCCACAAAGCTTACATGGTTAATTTATCCGCCAAAAGTACCTACTTTTTAATAAATTGTAACGTTGCTACTTTTGAAAATGTTATTCACAGGGTGTCGCTTTTTTCATATATATTCAAAGATTTTAGAAAGCAAGCAATCTATAACTTACTTTTGACGCATTTTATAGGCCCACCAACTAACTTTGAAACCAATTTTTTTAAGCTTCTTATAATTCGCTATTTCGTTCATAACGATAATGGCCGGCCTATCAGTTTTGCTATGTTGCTCCTTGAGTAAGATGGTGATCCTGGTTAAAAATTGTGTCATTTTCCGTTTGACAATCAGCTCTCTAATAGTTATATAAGAAGTGACCAATAAGTGAATGTGTCAAAATTCGCAGAGTAGATACCGATCGCCTTGCATTGGATGAAAGTTGAGAGCTACAAGTCACATATCAGAAATGCAGATGAAGAAGCTTTCTCTTTGGCAAGAGACTTATTTTATGCCCCTGTAAACGCTGAATGAGGTTAAGATAAGAAAATGTTATTTTATTTGGCAAAAATCAGACTTGAAACTTTCGGCGCCTTTTTCAATAAAATAATTTTTTTTCTATACGGTGAGGTGAGGCTTGCTCATCTCAAACCCCGTTCGAGTAAATGATTTTAAATTCCGCCTGTAGATTTCCAATAGAATTCTGCTACATCTTGTAACCGAGGATCATTTGGAATCCGAACCCAGGTTTTTTTTATGAAAGCCGTATTTTTCACCATATTGGTATTTTGATACCCAGATAATCACGTATGTTGAATAATAAACAATATCTTGTCCGACGTTATTTACGATCTTTTGAGAGTCCACTGTGAAGCCATCTTATAAATACACTCTGTTATTAACAGGAGCTCGCTTTGGAAATGTTTTTTGTTGCAAATATTGTTATAAATAAAGCTTTCAAACATATAGATATACCGCGTTTTCGTTATCTCAAAATAAGAAAAACGCAAAATACGTAATTTCGACACATCTACATTATCTTTGAGAATTATCCGAGGGGAAGTTACACAATCACTCATTAAGGAAATAATCGTCTCAAACAAAGAAACAAAAACTGTTTCATACTTGCTATTTTCTTATAAAAAAAAATCAAAATAAAAAATAGACAAATTTACAAAACTACTGTAAATATTGAAACAACTGCCATACAAAAAGAAGCACATAAGATAAAAGTGTAAATAAATAAGCAGAATAGTCTCCATAAATAAGATCTTATTTATGTTATAGACAGGATTTCTTTCCACTAGCTAATGTAGCTATAGGACTTTGAATGTTATAATATTTTAGAGAACATCACGCCCTAAATTTACTTAGGGATTTAACTTTCCTACAAACTAACAGATAGAAATGAAGTAAATGCATTTATGTAACTCAGATACAAGCTGTCCTAAGTGGCAGCAAAACTCCTTAAGCGCCGCCATCATTCTCTCTGTAAGAATAGCTCAGACCAGAAATATTGTAAATATATTTTTATAAATTTAGTTAAGTCTTTTATACATTGTACTTGTATATTTTAGACAAAGTGTACTTCAGATATACTCACGATTACAGTAACTGTCCACACGTGTCGGACGGCTTTGTACTTAAGTAAACTTCGTATGCAAGTTTATGTTGTTTCTTAGTTTTGAAATAAAGGTATTATTTTTAAACAGAAAAAGTTCTATTTCTTTTATCAATCCATCTGTGGCATCACCCTTGATCGTGAATATAATCTGCCCGCACCTTTGCCACAAAGCAAAACGGGCAGAGTAGGGTATTGCACTGATACGAAGAGACGCCTTTTTCTGCCGTTTTGACAAAACTCATTTTTGGATGAGTGGATATGTGAACAAGGAAAATTGTCGAATTTGGGGCTATTCCAATCCACACGAGATACACCAATATCCTGAGAAAGTCACTGATTGGTGCGGATTTTGGTCTGACGGAGTCATCGGCACTTCTTTCAAAACAAAATTGGCATTGCCATAACTGTCAACGGCGGCGACTGTGAAGAAAGGTACTGGAGGTTTGTTTTTCGGTTTCATCTCATCCATAACTAATTGAATTGATTTTGGCGCCAAAATATTCACCACAAGGGCTTCTAATTTTGTTCTTCCACATTGTACTTTCTTCGCTATACTGCTATCAACGAACAATTAGGCATTCAATTTGTTTCCGCAATCAACACTCAGATAACTATGATGGTGATTAATGCCATGATACACTTGCACTAATTCAACTGCTGCTACTTTTAATTCTTCGGATGTTCAGAAGTTAAGGATAAATGTAGAAAAAACAATCTCACATATAAAATGATAACTCTAGTTATAATAGGAATACCTTTAACAGGTCGCATGAAAGCTGTTTTATTGTAAAACGCAGTCTGCATTTTGTGCATTCTGCTGAGTCCTTGTCAACTTTTCATAACTTTTTCAGTTTTTGTATTCATTTTTAGCTAACCAAGGATCTTGAAAATTACAATAGTAAACTTTTTTTTATTCGCTGGTGGACTTGATCCTGACATTATGAAACACTAAATAAACACACCTTCAATTATTATTTATAGTTTTAAGAATAAAATTCTGAGTATAGAGAGTTGTAAAGAGTTGTAAAGAGTAGTAAAGTTGAATAATTAACTTACAAGAAAGTCAGCAGCCGTACTATTTCGCTCATACTAAAATTGGAACGAATATTATCTGAATTGTCTTGTCTTCTAGTCAAATAATTTCAGAAATAAAAGGTAGTTCGTAAACGATTTCGCGAGAGACAGTAACGTTTCTTATTCTTAACCAACCGAAGAAAAGAATGAGAGAAGACTATAAAGAAGAGTATACATGAGAGTTGTCAGAAATTGTCGGATTGGTCACTTCGTGATTCGTTCAAATGCGATATGACACTAACGTCGTCTGAACTTAAACCTATTGATGAAATGATGACAAAAAATCTTTTTTGTCATCAATAGGTATCTAACCCGGAGAAAATCAATCATAACCCTGAGCCCGGAGATCATAACCATGATCCCGGAAATCTTGATCAAACCCGGAGACTTCGGGCGAAACCCCGAGAGGTGGCAACCCTACTGCTATTCCACATCTCAGTAATAGTTCTAAGTGTAAGTTGGAAAACTTATCGAACTTTCTCTTATAAAATTGTGCTGTTGTTGCTTAGCACCTCCTCTTACTTCGCTATTTAATCTATTCCTCAGCTCTGATGTGTCTCTTAATGAATTAATTATATAAATATACTCGTAGATATATTTAATTTTTGGCGCTGAATCAAATGTGATAAATGAACGGTTACACTGTAAATTTGTGACTCGAGTGTTATGAGACAAGTTTCTTTCCATTTCAGTAATTCTTTGTAAGGAAACATTATACGTCAGTAAGTTTAAAAATTTAAAAATAATATATAATATATATAAATAATAATAGAAACTTCATTCCGCAAGTTTGTGCGTTCTAAACTACTAAACATAGGCAATCTAGATTGGTCTACCTCTTAGAGTACCCAAAACAAATTTGTTTACTATATTATTATAAAGTTTTAATAGTCATGGACACGCCCACATGATTTATCATTGGTTGGATGTTTTCTCTTTGGTTCCATTTTTCGGTGGGAAATTATTTTTAAAGCGGGAAATTCTTTAAAATACGAAGAAATCTCAGTGAACCAGGCACAATATATCTTGTGTATTACTACACAAATGAGCGCTCTTCTCTCTTCATAAATTTTCCTATGATTCTCCATGCGCGAACAATTATCAAAAAATGCGTTGGGGACGTTAATTTACTCATATGGCTCAGTGTAAAAGTTTAAAGTGGAAGACGACTGATACATACCAACTGCACATGGGGGAATTTATGTTAGATAGGGTAGACTTTCATGGGGAAATAGTTACATGGGAAATAATTTTACCAAATTCACTCTAGCCCCAAAAATTGCCGGGGTCCCGGTAAAGATTTTTACACATCAAAACGTAAATGCATATTCATGCCAAATTGCGTTCTGAGTGTCTATGGTTTCCAAAAGATTGGCTTTATCTAGGTAAGATTAAGTTCATTTGTTTATTTACATTACCCAAACAAACGTTCCAATTTTTTTTTAATCTTGAAGTTATCTCAGCTGGACCGAATTCTACCGGATCTTTACTGGAAGCTAGAGTATTTTATTTTATTGTTCATTCTTTAGTCTACTTTTTTATCCCGCGAATATTTTCGGTTCCTCCGGAAAAAAATAAAACCTGCTCAGCGCATGAAACAGCTTCATTCATTCTACAACGGTTCTAAATTACAAATATGAAACAACCCGGACAAAACCGGAACGAGTCTGCTAAATATATGTATGCATAGATATGTCACATATGTATTATCCCAATACCTCGTGAGGTTGCACTCTTGGTTTTACCAAAGATTTACATTTTTGCAAGAACCGCACACTCCGTTTCGTGTTTCCCGAAGTGCAGTCTTTCATTAACATCGCCACATTTGAATAATTTAAGCAGTTATTTGAAGGAAAATCATCCATGTTCATGTATTTTCTTTGTTTGTACCATCAAACCTCTACTACTTATTTGGTTAGTTTAACGTGGCCACCTGAAAATAAAAGGCACGCTTTTGCCAATATAAAACCGTATCCAAACTATGCCGATCGACAAGACCGAGTGCCAATTTCTGTCGGCATCTTCGGGTTTTTGGCATGTCCACATTGCTTAGGATGTGATGGTATCCCACAGGATTGGTCGATCACTATACATGTCCAACAAACTAATCGCATTCTGCTCAATCACTTTCATATTTGAAAAATATTAAATAAAAAATATCAAATCAAGTGCAAAGGACTCGCATAGAGACTGGAGACACCAGATGAACAATGCCGATCATGCCGCGCCGATCCGAATCCACTTGGATCGGTTGGGGTTCGGTCCGGCTTTTGGCCTTTTAGCAAGGCCGGGGGGCATGTACACAGCAAAGCGGCTTCGCGCTAAGCCTTGCCGATTGGCACAGTGTGGACGCACCTAAAGACTTTCAAATACCCAAACACTTGTGAATGAATAAAAATAATAGTCCGGTCAATCTAGACATTCAAGGTTACATAAATTCCCAACAAGCTGAAAGTTAGTAAAATTGTTCAAAACATAATTATAAATAAAATTTTAAAGTTCCCCATCATTCCCGTGTATGGAAAAAATTTTACTCAAGATCAAAGGTAAAAAAAATTGAGTTTTCGCGATGTTCAGCAAAACGGTAAGTTATATCATAAGATTAGCCCAGACAAAAATTGTAGAACATAAAATTATCTATAAAATATGTATCAATACTTTTTTTCCTAAGAGCCACCGTTTCTGAGATATAACGATTCAAAAAGTTAGAAAAAACGCGCTAAGAACACTACCTCATAGGTGGCGTGAAACGTGTGCATATTATGACTACAAATTTTACAACTTTTTGACACGTGTTTCAAAGTATTGCGTCAGCCATCACGCGACATTAACGCTAGCAGAGGGCTACATTACTTTTTAACTGTTAAATGAAAGTATTTTTATTTGATTTCTTTTAATAATTGTTGTTATATTTGTGCAGATAGAGTAAAGAGTGTTTTTCCTCTTTATAAGTTAAACATTAGTAGTTAAATAGCAGTGATTACTTTGTACGTAGATTATTTTGTATTGTCATGGCGATTGGTTTTTTGTGGAGGAGTGTGTTGGGTACGGTTGTGACATATCTTCTGGGTAGTATTGTTTTACTGATTTTGATATAACATTTATTAATATTTGTTTTTGTTTTGACACAGTTACCGTAATGTATAATTAGAAATGTTTAGTTAAATTTTTTGACTGATTTTAATATGGAGACTGTTATAATAAGTATAGATGCTACAGTGCCTTATTAGTTACAAGCTATTGAAGTGTTCCCAGAATTTAGTACTTTTGTTACGTAAATGTTTAGTTTTTCCAGAAGAATATTATTAGGTGTACAAATAAGTTTCCGCGGTTTTTTATAAAAAATTAGGAATTTATTGTGAAGGAACAGTACATTACGTTTTATTCAAAGTATTTTCCATCATTTGCCACTACTTTTCCCCATCTTTCTGGCAACATTCGGATACCCCGTCGAAAAAACTCTTCATCTTTTGACGCTATCCACAAATCTACCCAATTTTTGGTGTCTTCATATGATGTGAAGCGCTGCTCAGACAGACCATGTGCCATCGACCGGAACAGGTGATAATCGGAAGGGGCTAAGTCTGGTGAATACGGCGGGTGGGGTAAAACTTCCCAGTTGAGTGTTTCCAAGTATGTTTTTACCGGCGCCGCAACATGTGGACGAGCATTATCGTGTAAAAGAATAATTTTGTCGTGTCTGGAGTAGTAATGGGCGCGTTTTTCCTTAAGTGCCCGACTCAATCTCATCAATTGTGTTCGGTAGAGAGCTCCAGTAATGGTTTCGCTTGGTTTCAGCAATTCATAATACACGACACCAAGCTGATCCCACCAAATACACAGCATGAGTTTTTTTCCATGAATATTCGGCTTAGCTGTCGATGTTGATGGTTCGCCGGGCTTAACCCATGACTTTCTCTTCTTTGGATTATCATAGTGAATCCATTTTTCGTCACCAGTGACTATACGATGCAAAAAACTCTTTTTGTTAATCCTGGCAAGCAGCATTTCACTCATGCATAATCGGCGTTCAACGTCTCTCGGCTTTAGTTCATATGGAACCCAATTTCCTTGTTTTTGAATCATTCCTAACGATTTTAAACGATGTGAAATTGCTTGTTGAGTCACTTGTAATGTAAGTGCAAGTTCTTTTTGCGTTTGGGACGAATCTTCCTCCAATAGTACTTCTAATTCCATGTCTTCGTACACTTTCGGCCTTCCACTGCGTTCTTTGTCCTTCACGTCAAACTCACCGTTCTTAAACTTTTGAAACCATTCCTGACAACTTCTCTCACTTAAAGCAGCTTCACCATATGCTTCTAGAAGCAATCGATGCGCCTCAGCTGCAGATTTTTAATACGCTTTTATTAGCTTCACTTGTAACTATGTATGTAAGAAAATCTTGGAATCTTAATTTGACCCACTTTCCGGTCTTCGATTAGGATGAAATTTTGCACACGCTCTGAGTTCTGATGACAATACATGACTAGCTAAGAAACGTCATTACAAATCCAATATGGCGGCCTCCCCAAGATGGCGGACTGGCTGTTTGAAATCCACCTCCATGATATGGATATCAAATGAAAGGGTTTGCTGTCAGGAATACGAAAAAAATAGTCACGTGACTTAAATCCAACATGGCGGACATCCAAGATGGCGGACAGGCTATTTGAAATGCACCCCCATGATATGGGTATCAAATGAAAGGGCTTGCTGTCAGGAATACGAAAAAAATAGTCACGTGACTTAAATCCAACATGGCGGACATCAAAGATGGCGGACAGGCTATTTGAAATGCACCCCCATGATATGGGTATCAAATGAAAGGGCTTGCTGTCAGGAATACGAAAAAAATAGTCACGTGACTTAAATCCAACATGGCGGACATCCAAGATGGCGGACAGGCTATTTGAAATGCACCCCCATTATATGGGTATCAAATGAAAGGGTTTGCTGTCAGGAATACGAAAAAAATAGTCACTTGACTTAAATCCAACATGGCGGACATCCAAGATGGCGGATTGGCTATTTGAAATGCACCCCCATGATATGGGTATTAAATGAAAGGGTTTGCTGAATGGGATACGCAAAAAAATAATCACGTTACCTAAATCCAACATGGCGGCCGTTCTAAGGTGGCTGATTGGCTATTTGAAATGCAGCCCTATGATTTAGGTATTGCGTTTATGTAATCTTTACTCTTTTTGGACAAAACGCTCCACGCGTCAAGTCCTTAGATGGCCTTCAAATAGAGGAACTGGACTGTTCAAAGCTCACGGGGAAAACTCCTTGCAACATTGACGCATTGGCGGAAATGGAAAGAATGCGTGCTAACGCCGTATTAAATTTGGATGCGTAAAACTGTGAATTTTGTTAAGTTTGTTAATAATAAATATCTTTAAATACCTATTAATATTTTAAATTAGTAAGTAGTAAATTAAGTTTGAATAATAAGAAGACTAAAAAGTATAAAATAAAAATAATAGTTTAAAAAACTAAAAAACACGCTTTTAGCACGCACTAAAAATTACAAAATAATTCGGACATTTAGTTTGTAATTTTTAGTGCGTGCTAAAAGCGTGTTTTTTAGTTTTTTAAACTATTATTTTTTTCAAATTAAAAAAGTAAATCAAAAGTTCCCGCAAATGATGCTTATTCGGCACAAAACTTGACATTTTTGCACGAAAAAAATTACGTGATGCTGATACGGAATCACTAGTACTTTAAGGTTATGGTGTTGCCGGATGACGAAGCTTGGGATATTACGTTTTACATCTGACAATTTCTCCATAACCTTCTGGTGGGGCCATCTTTTGACAAACCGCGGAAACTTATTTGTACACCTAATATATTATTATGTTAGATATTACTTACAACAAAAGTGATTTTAGACCATTTTGGTGAATTTTTTAACCTTGTCACTACCGACCCCAAGAACTGTCACAACCGCCCCTAGGGTGTTGTCGGTTGTGACATTTTTTTTCTTTTTTTTAAATTTTCTCCTATGAGTTAATCCATTGTGCTTAGGGACACATTTTAGTATTTATGCGTCGACAAATGTACATATTACTATAAAAAACACCTTTCTGCCAGCTAACTGGCATACAAACAAAATTATGGGCGATCAAATGAAAATTATCACAACCGTACCCAGTCTACGCTACTCCACCCCATGGTAGTGTGAAAAAAAGCAGGTATATAATTAAAAAAAATTAGATGTTGTATTATAGATTTACCGGAAGTTTTACTCAAAAACGATTGATTCCACGGAAAAAAAATCTAAGGTCCTTTTTTGTGTAGAATTTTCTCATAATTATTTTCCTCGAAATATTTATAATTTATGTGATATTTGCAACAAACTATGAATCACCCTCTTAATCTCAAAACCCACGACCCAACTCAATTTAGGGTACTTTTTAGGATATGCTTATGATATCGAAAACAGGGCCAATACTCCCATACGAGGTGAACCTAAATTTGATAAATTTGAGAGAGGGCTTTGAAACAGTTTGTTAAAGGTAAATAATCAGTCTGAAGGCATCAATTTGTAAAAGGTAAATAATTCCAGCCAGTGGCGGATTAGCCACGTAACAAGAGTAGCAAATGCTACGGGCCCCGCGCAATTGGGGTTGGCAACATTGCAAAACTGACAGGGGAATTCCCTGATATTGTCATCGAACTAGTCGTAATAACCCGACCAATTTGACTACCACTCAATAAGAAATTGACGATATTTACGTTTGAAGATAATTGATAATAGCACTTTCGATGCGAGCCATTCTTAAGAAAAGTTATTTTGAAATTTGAGTTCGATTATATGTAGGAGTAGGATAAACATTTATTTAAAAAAAATCCTGTAACGGGAGGTAACATGAGCAGCAGATCTAGAGATACGGATCGGCACTAAGCTTCAGGAAGTGCTAAGCGTAAAGCAAAATATGAAAAGGAATAAAAGAACGAAGCTGTTCTATCACAAACACGTAAGCTGTCCGAGTTTTTTAATGTTCAAAGTGGTTCTGTTGAATCTACACAAATTGGGGCTGAAAATACAGAAGTTATACCTGTTACCGATGGAGCTACATCTATAAATGATACTGTATTTCAAGAGACAGTAATTCGTTCTAAAACCACATTGGATTCTAGCCAAACAAAACTTAAAAGCACAGCAAGTCCTCTTGATCTAAAGTCGTCATCTTCAAATCAAAAAGCAGTCGAAAGCATATTATTACATGATTCTAATGTCACTGCATTTTCAAGCCAAAACAAAACTAAAGTAAAATATACTCCAACGATATTGGTGAATAGTCGAGTAATATTGATAGAGATTATTGGATTGCAAAATCAAGCAGCAAAGTGCAACATATGAATACTGAATAGCAATTTTATTTCTTCAAAGAAAATTTACGAAAAAGAAAATAAGCCACGCTTCTGCCAAAAGTTATTTTATTCTTATAAACATAAACTGACGAATCAAACTCACGTCAGTGATTGGTTATGTTATTAGGAAAGCAAAAACGATTTTTCTGTTTTGTTTGCAAAGTTACTGATTCAGATAGTTCGTCATCACGGCTTACGAAAGACGGATTAGATGACTGGAAGAACGCGCACAATTTGTTGACAAGACATGAACAAAGCACTCAGCATAGACAAGCCATAATTTCACTGTTAAACCGAAATTAAGAGCTGCAAATACTACTCAGTATCATTAGATTCTACTTCAGGTATATCCCATGGAGATCAACTGACGCTAATAGTGCGCTATGTTCTGCAATCTGGACCAGTGGAAAGATTTTTTAAGTTCTTGGACATGAAAGGCCAAACTGCTGAACAACTCGCTCAAAGCTTATTAAATTTCTTAAGTGGGAGTGGCATTGATATCAAAGATTGTCGTGAGCAAAGCTATGATAATGGCAGCAATATGAGTGGAAAATGCAGCACATATTAAGCAAATAAATAAATATGCAGAATACATTCCTTGTCTTGCACACTCATTAAATTTGGTTGCTAAGTGCGCTGCAGACTGCTGTACAGAATCATCAATTTTCTTTGATTTCATTCAAAACTTATATGTAACATATATATACTATAAACTTTTTTCCGCTTCTATACCTATCGATGGAGTCGTCTTACGAACGCACTTAAAGAAAGTACGTCAAAAATTCCTATTTTGAAAATGTTGTCGGATACTAGGTGGTCAGCATGAGCTGATGCTACGAAGGCACTTTTATGTGGTTTTACTACTATCAAGGAAATTTTGGAAGACATTTCCCATAACGTGGATCAAAAGGCAGATTGCCGTTATCAAGATTACGGACTAGTTTCAAAGATGAGTAAGTTGGAAACGGGAATAATGACAATTACGTGGAACGGAATCCTAGAACGTTTGCAAGCGACTAATGCTTCGCTTCAGTCGGTTAATCAAGACCTTAACACTGGACACGCCCTTTATGAATCATTATATAAGTACGTTCAAACAATGCGATCTACATTTTCGAATATTTAGGCAAAAGCCAAAGATCTGACTGGCTGAGAGAAATATCAGCAACAGACTTCAAGACGAAGCAAGCGAAATACAAAATACGACCATTAGAGCGGCTCAACTGCACTCGAAGACTTTGTTGAAAATCAAACACCTGGACAACGTTATGAAACTCAGGTGTTTATTGTAATTATTGATAACGTACTGACTACTTTAGCTAAACGTATGAAAGCCTATCATAAAATTACTGGCATTTGTGGAATATTCCGACAGCTAAAATCTTCAATCACCGTCAGTGCTTACGCAGATGATTTGGAGGAAAGCCTAGGCGACGAATTAGTGCAGTTCGCTGCATTGCTAAAATCTGATGTTTCTAGTATTATTGACAGCAAGAAGCACAAGGCTCTGGAACTGCAATTTTACAAGCATTTGTCAATTAATTCTTTAGAATCTTGTTTCCCAAACGTAGAAATTGCTTTGCGCATTTATTTGTCTGACATGATCACCAACTGCAGTGGTGAACGTTCCTTCTCAACATTAAAACGTGTTAAAAATAAGTTAAGGAACACGATGAGCCAAGAACGTCTAAATCATCTCACTTTGATGAATATTGAATACGATTTTCTCAGAGAAGTCGATATGAATAGTATTATTTCTAAGTTTTCCCAAATTAAATCCAGAAAATTTTGTTTGTAACAGTTTTGTTTTAATTAATACCATGAACTTGATAACCTAAAGCAAACCAAGGGCCGGCCGCTTGATAGAATTTGCTACAGGCCCCCCCTGGCACTGATGCCAGCGACTAGGCAATTTCCAAAATGCAAATAATAATTAATCAGTCAGCAGGAATATTTAATGCTGCAAAAGCACTAATTATTTTATTAAATATCTCGAAAATGGGGTGAGTACGAATTGTTTCAATAATTTTGCGTTGATTACGATAAGAAAGTGCCTCGAAGTCCTCTTTCAAATTAAGGAGCACCCCGAATGGAAGAGTCCCCAATAAAAGGTCTCCACAAAACTCCAGCTTGGTCGGAATTTTCTGTAATCAAAGCCTAATTTCATTGGGCTATTATTATCTTCAGGCGTTCGGTTTGAAACGAGGTCTTGATTTGTTCCATTCAAAGTTGATAAAGAATGTGTTTGTTAGACGTTTCTAATTCACTGATCTCTGCAGAAAGAATGACTGTCAATAATTAAAATGTCCTATACATATTCGGTTTCCACTGGATTTAATTTACAGAAGAAAAAAACATTATTTTTATTCCAAGATGAACTCGAACGAAACAAATCACCTTTGCGCCAAATAAAAACTTATGGGAAACTCAATAATATCAACGAAGCCTACAAAGCGTTGCAATTCAAACTTCCTCAGTGTATGAAATTCAAAATTGCCTCCATTGAGCTCTGCTGGCCTGGTAAAATATTGAGTTACTGACATTGCCGGCCCTGGAAGTTTCCACTTTAGTACTTAAAGAATTTTTAAGGCTTTCCTGAAATTTGTTGGCAACTTGATTAGTTAGAGAAGTCGCCCAGTCAGCAGAGTAGAGCCCCGATCTTAGGAGTAAAACGATTTTCTTTCCCATCGCGGCGGCAATTCCATTCCCACCGTATGGGCAACTTGCACGACATACCCATGCATGCAAGCCTTGGCGATTTTGCAGAAAACTTTTCTTGTTTTAAGCAAAAAACTTGACAGTGCACGAGTTATTTTCAATCATGCCGTAATTCTAAACAGGAGCGCAGAACCAACAGCAGGCAGATAGGCGAGTAACCGCCTGATATGGCCGAGCCGAAACATGGCGGTGAGGGTTTGAAACAAGAACCGATAAAATTTAGAAGCGAACGAAGGTGAGAATAGTTGATACTAATGGAAACCCCCAGAAGGCACACCCAAATTCGGTTGCATCAAATGGAGCACCATCTTTCATCGTACTAGGGCGTCAGAAATCACAGAAGTATGAACTGTTTCTCGCATTGGGGAGCTACTTGGGGCTAAAGCGTCGTGATGTACGGCGCGAATCGCAAATTATTTCCACTTGGAAATGAACATATACGAGGAGAATGCCGGTGCCGTGTAACATTCTCTTAATCAGCTGTTATAACGGGAGCGGGGGTAAAGCACTGTTGGCTCTAGCTGGTCTAGTATGCATTTGTACTTCGCCTAGATGTACCATACATTCATATGTATGTTGGAAATATAATAAACCCGCACAGAACTATAGCTTTCGCTCTCCTCGGCGATTGCAATAGTTCTTGGTGGAATTATCTGTTTAGATTACCACGTCTGGCATTAGATCCATGCCTGTTGGGGCTCATGCTACCCTATTCTAAATTCCACATGTTCAGTTTCAGCGGCCTCATGTGTGAATGAACTTTCGAAGTGTTTGCTAGTGAAAGGCATTAAAACGGGCAGGTTTCCAAATATTGTTTATATCATCTTGCTTATGCGGTTATGCGTATGCAAGAGGCACTCTCCCGTATTAGAAAGCTTTTCGTCTTTTTACTAAATTTCTAATGCCAGTGAAATCATGTATTGCTGCATGGATGTAAATTTCTGGGTTCCTGTTACAATTGGATTAGCTACGGGTAGATGTTAAACTCACTCCTTTTTCTTTCCCTCTTTTCAGGAAAAAATGCAGTAGCGGAAAAAGATCATGGCGAACTGAAATCTACCTATATGTACAAATATCATAGCACTTATAGATAAGAAATGGATTTCGATACTTTTACAATGAACACAATTTTATCTTTAGAAAACATTAAAGAAAGATTTTTTTATAACATACTTTGCTTAGTACAATCTTATCATAAGATAATTTATTACTAATGATAATGGTGTGTACTCAATTCTCACAATTCAGTAAATCGAGTGTGGAAATCAGGAATCAATATTCTGCTCCCAAAAAGAGTATTAAACCATTTTTTAAACTAACAAAAAAAAAATTAAATTAGATCGTATTCGTATGGCTAAATCAAGTTGGTTTAATTCTTTTAAGGCGTCTTAGCTCATGGGTTATATCCAATGTATAGCCTCAATATTGGTGTGGTGAAGTAATGTTTTTCGTGATTAACAAACAGCATATTCCTAGATTACTTTGCTAATCCACTTAATATTCTGGTCATTGTGTAGAGCAGAGTTGGATTCCATTCGTCCAGATCGGTTTATTTATAGACTGGTAGATTAGGCGTTTACACAATAAAGGCTCAGCTTGAAGTAAATATCTCCCTATATTAGCCAACATATCTCTCGTTGTTTTAGTCTGATCTGCTCTGCTTTTTGCCTAGCATGTCTCCAGTTCAATTCTGAATCCAATTTTTATCCGAGATATTTTGCTGATTCAGCTTGACGAATTTGTATTCCATTGAGGAAAATATGGAGGTTTCTATCAATGTTACGCAGCGGGTATGTAATATGGATTGGTTTTAGTTCCCCCGAGTTTAATTTTCCAGTCCTTTGTCAGCTGACTAATTTTGTTAAGCGCATATTGTCAGTTTTAGATTGCTTCTGCTTGTGAAGCGCTAAATGCGATTGCTACAATAGCATCAAAAATGTTCTTATATATTATGGAAAATATATTTAAATCACACATTTTCAAACACAATAATCATCTAAATTTGAAGGTGATTATTTGATTTGATGAGTTTTTTTGCATTTTGATAAAACTTTGTGGAAACATTCCTTTAGTGTCGCAACGAATGCATATGGGTGATTTTACAAAAGTTGGGTAACTTTTAGGGATATTTTGTTTACGATACTTTTTAAATAAAATTCCTACAAATTCGGGTTTATGAGATAGCTAGTCTAATAATAATATTGCCCGTGTTCGGGCCAGTCACTTTTTCAAGTAGATTCCGAGATATTTCGATTTTTCTGAATTTCTGACTGCCAGGGGACTGACGTAGTATTGACATAAGACACAATTTCATAAGATATATGAATGAAACTTATTAAGATTTAGAAGAAATCTCTTAGAATCTAATAATGGCACATATTTTGAGTCTTAATTCACTTAAGTAACTATTAAAAAACTATTAATATGTAATACTGTGAAAAAAAACATCTCCACCTTTAAAACAGCTTTTAAGCATTTTTAATAACTTTATATTACTTAACTTACACTACTTTGAGGTAGTTTATCTTAATATTATACATTTTCTAAGTAATCAACAAACAATTCAAACAAAAATATGGGTCTTTCAGCCGACTTACACAGAGGACTGACGCCAGCGGACTGACGAAAAAGACATGCATTTGAGGTTATCATTAGAACCAACGATTGTTTTGATATTTTCGAAGATCAACAAGCTACATTTGAAATAATCAAAGCTAACTATGTATAAATTAAAATATAACACTGGTTTACAAGGAAATAATAACTCACCATAGGACTGACTTTTTGACTGGATCCGCACGTATTTACATGACAAACACAACGCTAGCACTGGCACAGTAATGGCGGACGTAAAATGGCGCGGACTACAGCTAACTTTACTACCAACGGATAAATTTAACACGGATTTGAATTTGTGTCGACAATATTTAGCGGGAAATTCAAATTCGAACAACACACAGCGGACTGACGAATAAAACTGAACACAAAGTTTCTTATTATTTTTACAACAACGGTAACAATTATATATTATAAAAGTTGTGATATACATTGTTAACTACTTCATAGATTGTAGTGAAACAGTAAGTTTGCTTGAATTAAAAGTAATATTATATTGTGACATGCCAGAGTACTGACGTTTTGAGCATAAATTGTGGAAATTCACAAACTTGTACTTAAAATGAATAGCTGAAATTGAGTGACCAAATAAAGGGCATTTAATTGCTTTAAAATAAAATTAAAAATATATACAAAATATAATAACACATCGTTCCTTTGTCTTGTGACAGCGAGTTACTCAACTTTTGTAGAATCACCCATATGTAAAAAAATTTTCACGTATACAGTACTTTTTGGAAAATTTAACTTAAAACTTTTTCAATCGCACTGCTTTCCGGCAAAAATATGTTCACATATTTACACTCGCGTTTCTACAAAGTTTTAATACACATTTTTTTATTAATTTCCGCTACACAACGTATATATAATGTCATTACCACAGGATAACTAAGAGAATTTCTGTACGTAGATATAATGCTATCATCGTGGTATTACGCAAAATTACTAATTATGTGTACAAACTACCTGTTTGAATCATGTCAGGTCATACTACATAATATGTGGAACTATAAAAGTTGGAAATAAATTTAAAAAAAAAATATTACTGACAACTTAACAAAAAACTAGATCATTTTAATAATTTAAGCAGGTAGGTATCAACCAAGAATTTTATTTAAACTTTAATATTACATATGGACGGAACCCATTCGACATTCCAGTTGAAATAGTAAACCCAATGAATCCCGCCTGCTGTAACTGTATTATTAAAGTTTAAATAAAATTCTTAGTTGCTACCTTGCTATTTAAAATATTAAAATGACCTAGCTTCTTGTAGTCGGATTTTTGTTTATTTTTAGCAATATTTTCTTTTTCATTGGTATTTTCATTTATGTCATATGCAGTATAAACCAAACGATATTCGGTTAAGAAAACTGTTCATCCACTTACAATTTTTTTAATTTGAATATAAATACTATTACTTAAAAAACTACAATATTCAATGGGTGACTTTTTCCTGAGATTGCAATATTCCAAAGAGATTGTTTATATTAAGGGGATTCAAATCACAAAAACCTCAATATTATCCTTAGCGCGAGGAATTTAAGGAAAACAATCTTATATTGGTAATTAAGCCGCCGCCGCACAGTGGGCCAAAACGAATTTTAGGTGACCAAAAATCGATTTTCGTCATGTCATAGATTTTAAAAATTTTAATGCCATTCGATAGCAAACTAAATGTATCACCTTATGGCAAAAGCTTTTTCAATATTCACCCCCCCTCTATGTGTTTGGAATGGCTAAAGTCAGAGAAAATTCTGAACAGCTCATTTTCCTTACAAAATGTTCGAGTTTTCTTTGATTTCAAAGTTATATTGTGAAAATGTTTGTATGGGGAGGTTGAATTGTTGTTAATGAAATCACTTACTACATAGGAGGAGGTATTATTAGGCCAATAACTTATGATAAAAGTCAAACAGTTTTTTTAATAATAGCATTTTATTTGAAAAGAGCGATTTTTCGTTCAAATTTTTATTTCTTTTTGACTTTAAAAAAAATAGCCACAGATGGCCACGCTCTCCGTAATACCAATGAAACTATAAACCCTCCTTTATCATTTAAAACAAAAATTGGCTGCGGCCACCTGCGGCCTTGGGAGAAAATTGCATTTGAAGTAAAGTCTACCTTGGTTTCACGTGCATATTTCCACACAATGTTCCCATTTATGCAGGCATTTTATGACTTTTAAGGCTGCATAATGTTTGTTTGGGAAATAAATTACAGTTTCCCTAATGAACGTTTAGGATTAACGACATCATTTGTATTTAAAGAAGTTATATTATTACGTTTTATGACATTTTTAACTGACTTTGACTTACTCTGCATATGCGCCCTATTCAGTATGTGCTTAGTACTTTATAACATCCAGGTAAATACGTACGATGATTATTGACTTTGATTTTTATAACACCTAATTTGTTTTATTATAATTGCCTGACATAAGGGAGAATTGTAATTGTGTGTGTGTGTTTAAAAACATCAGTTGCAGGTAGGTGAAAGTAACGGAAATCTTAGCTACTTAAGAGGTTATTACCAGCTTAATTTTGGGTTTTCAATTTTTTTTTCTATTGGCTTAAATAATGCCTAAACATCCCTCGAATCAAAAGAAACTTTGTAGAAAGGTGTATTTAAATGTTGTAATGTCTCTAAACCAATTTGTCCGAAGCTACTCTTTCAATATTTTTTTTAACGCGTTTTTCTCGGAACCACTTTTAAAAATCTGCCAGCAGTAGAACTCGAACAGTTTTCATCCGATTGACTTCAAATTTTAACTGGACCTTTATTATTAAATTATCTATAGAAGTACACACGATTGTATATCAGGAAAAAAAGTTATAAGCCATTATAAAAAAGGATATTAGGAATAAATGAAAGAATGATGCATTAGAAAGTTGTGAGACTATTCGAATTTTTGTAAGATATACATATGTATGGTGCAGTGGGGAGAGGTTATAAAATGATACGTACAATAGCATAAACAAAAAGCCATTGAAATTAGAAAAACGAATGTGGGAAAAGAAATTCTAAGAAAAGAGTGAATAAAGGTGACATGTTGCTCCATGACACGGAAAATGAAGAAATAATTTATTTATTGTGGGAAAAGTGTTAGGAATTGGTGAAAGATATTTTGGGGTTGGGTTTATAAATGGATGCCTGATTATATGAGACTACCCGCACCCCGGTGGGGAATATGGGGGAGGGGATTTATAGGAGAGGGGGTGGTAAATAATTTTTTTTTTTTTTCAAATACACAGAAAAATATTGTTAAACATAATGAAAACGAAAATGGGAAAAGATTTGCGAAAATTGAAAAAAAAAATTTTCGTCGAAAATACCAATATAAAATTTTTATTGTTTTGCATAAATTTGTAATTTCTTTTTTTATTTATTAAATATTGATCATGCAGATGACAAAATAATTAAAGAATAAATTAAAAATGTTGTGAAAACTTTTTAAATAACATTAATAATTCATATATGGAGTACTTCAAATTTCTTTGATTTAGTTAGCGGCACCCTGTGAACCAATTAAATATTTTTTGATGGCAGTTAAGGGGTAATAATGTCAAAATTAATTAGCCTAAATTTCATTATGATATCTTTAACACAACAAAAGTTACAGATTTTTGATAGCGACCAAGTCGTTTTGGCCCACTGTGCGCCGGTCCGCTGCGACACGAAACATCAATGTTGAGCGATGGCCATATCAAACATCGTGACTTCGATGCTACGAGCAAATAATCGAACCGACT
Source organism: Neoitamus cyanurus (assembly GCA_947538895.1). Classification (NCBI taxonomy): domain Eukaryota; kingdom Metazoa; phylum Arthropoda; class Insecta; order Diptera; family Asilidae; genus Neoitamus; species Neoitamus cyanurus. The sequence goes on from OX384542.1 coordinate 38,872,423, forward strand.
TATGACATTAAACTTAGCTTTGCGATTCTTTTACTTAACTATGTATGCAGGTTTATTCGGGTACTCACCTATAAGCGGTGCCCCTTAATTGGATAGCTCATCGACGGAAAATTACTGCAAAAATTCGCACTCGTCCCATTTGCGAGATATTTAATAAAGTATTTAGTACTTTTGCAGTACAGCATCAATGTTAAAAGTACGATGATAATCGGACATCGATTCTTAGCTACAGATGTTAACATTATACTCACATTTCTTAACATCGATCATTCCTAATTTCAGCGAAAATTTAAGCAATTTCATTGCGCCAAAACGGACCACAATTTCTTTATTTATTCGAGAAACTCAGACATGGACAGGCGATTCCGAAGTTTGCCGGGAAATCCGTGTACCCGTGTACCCGTGTAAGCAAAAATTTCAAACAATCCCGAAGTTTGCCGAGCAACCCGTGTACCCGTGTACTTACACGGGAAATGGTGTGCGAATAGACACTGCCTTAATATTATAGAGTAGGTATAGGAATCTTAAATTAATTCCTGAGCAAGCTTAAACAAGTCCGTCCAAGTACGAGTCCGACTCAAGCATCGAGAGTTCCGGACAACATTAAAAATTAATTTATTCATACAATATCTATCAATTAAGGAGTTAGGGTAGAGTAACAAATTAACAGATTTATTTATTTTTTCGGAAACTAAAAATTTCTGAAACTTCGTTTTATTTTTCGTGTTATATAACATATGTATGTATATCAGACCGAGCATTAGCATAAATTATTTCAGAGTTCTTATATTACAAGAATAGAGGGAGTGAATGGGGATAGTATTTCTCGCAGAATTTTGAGCATAACTCTAAAACTAATGCAGCTTAAAATTTAAAAAAATCTTTGCAATCCTTAAAGCACACAATATATGTATGTTTATAAATAATAAAAATATTTTCAAGTATTAATTTTATTCTTTTAATTTCAATCAAAATATTTCTTTCAGCGGGAATAGATGCAGACAAATGGATTTCAATTCAATTATGAATTTCAATTCAAATTTCAAAAACAAATTTCAAGTCGATGGCAATAGTAAAGTTACCAAGAAGAACGGGGTGACACAGACAGACAGACACCGAAGTCTCCTTACCATAAATTTAATTAAGAATTACCAAAAAACATCCCAATAATTTCAGGATTTTATTCTACAAAAATACTGGTGAAGTGATATTTTGTACACACCTTTAATTTAACATTACAAATAACGTACAAAAAGTCCATTTCAAAACCCAGTTCGCGTTGCGATTTATTCAAGATCAAAATTCGAAAAAAATCAGCTTTTTACGATTATCTCGCTTTCCACCGGTTGTACGCTAATTTCAGTTATTACAAAAAATGTTTATCAATAAATTCGTTTACGGACGATAAATAGTCGCGCGCGGATTGTGTGTGCTACTTTCTGCTTTTCATTAGATCGACCAACTACATACTTATATATTTATATTTCAATACATAAGCGGAGATCTCTGTATTTTTCATTCCACATCCCTTGTCTCGGAGCGGCTTCTTCAGTGAATTACCCTGCGGAATTATTGTGTTAGGCCCAGATATAGATTTGAAGTGGAAGTAGCAGCATTGTGCTTAAAGTGAAGCCTAAATTACAGTGGAACTTAAACTTACCTTAGATTAAAGAGTAGTGTAAACTTAATACAATATCTAATAACTTACCTATAATTAAAGCCCTCAAGTGATTTACTTTATAATAGCGCCTATTCTAAATTGTGAATAAATTGAACTTTTTTATCATCTAATTCGAACTCGGTGTTTGTGTTACCAAAGAAAATCTTCCTACAATTTAACCGTAATTGTGAGAGTGTCAATCGGTATATTTATTGCAACAAGTATATTACGGCGATTATAGTAGTAGAGTAGTTATAACTACTTAAGAGGTAAATGTTTTTATTATCATATAAAATCAAAATGCCAGCGAGTAGAAAATTAGCTACTACTAGTCCAAGCGGGATCTGTTTTAAAAAGGCGAAAGTATGATGTTTCATACATATATAATAGTATCTCTAATTTTTTTTGTGAAAACTCCTGAATATTATAAGGAATAATAATTGTAATATGCGCCAGTTGAAAAAGTTGTGGAAAAATCATGAAAAATCAAAATGTGGAAAAATCCAAACAACAAAATCGTTTTTTTCTCGTCAAGATAATTCAAAAACTATTGACATATGCAATTTCACAGAAGACAGGATAACTCAGAAATTCCAATATGTATTATTGTTGTTTCCAAAGAGAAATAATTAACATTTTTTCATGATTTTTCACCATTTAGACTGTGCTTACCATACTATCTGGAAATTCAGACACCTCCTTGTAGTTGTGGTTTCTAATTTTGTAACTCTTGTTTAGTCAATTGTTTTACTGCCAATATTTTTACGCACTATTGGAAATGCCACCTCTTAGTCCGCATTAAAAAAATTTAAGTTTTAACCATTTAAACAAATATTTCTTAGATTTTGTGAAAATGTTTACATAATAATAATTGGACACATACATCGTAACTGAGGCAATCTTTCATACCTACGTCGTCGCCACATTTAGATTAGCTTTGCTTTATCGATTTAAAAACAAAACATCAATTTGTCTGTTCTAGAAGCCGAGAAAGGTCAATTTAAGATTGCGCGTTCGTCTTGAGCCGGCCACGACCGAAATTGAGACGCTTCTCTATCTTCATCTATCTATTGGATTTGGAAAACCAAAACTTAAAATGAGGGCTTGATCATCCTCTATGCTCTATCTCTTTGTTAAATTTTAGTTATGCAAAAACCGAGTGATCATTTTAATTGTTTATAAGGTACTTTTTGGCGCCCATTTGGTTAAAATTCTAAATGTTGTTAAAATTGCTAAAATTTCATTTCCAAGAGTATATAAAAAGTTGGCTGGAAGCCTATTGATTAGTTTAGTCGTGAAAACACTCATAAAATTAGCAAGAGCAATTATTTACAAATTATTATACGAAAAACTATTCAACCGATTTTCATTAATTTTGCTATATTGATTTATCATAGTACATCTGTGCTACTCTCAATTTAAATGGTCGAAAAAATTCATGAAAAAACGTGCTTTTGTTATGTGAACATCTTTACTGGAGATTTTGGTGGCTAGAGTAAATTGCTATTCTGTAAAAATAATTTCCCATGAAACGCTTCCCCCATGGAGAACCTACGGAACTCAATTGATAATTTCCCTTCAAACGCAGTAGGTACTAGTCTTCTCCCATTTAAACCTTCTGCCCTGAGACATACAAGAGAATTGAACGTCACCAAGTCAGTATAATTTTTCGCTCATGGAGAATTATTAGGAAATTTATGAAGAGAGAATAAGGCTCATATTTAACCGACTACAAAAAAAATAGGAGGTTCTCAATTCTTCTGTACTTTTTTTGTGTGACGCAATGTCTTCGCCGATTGTCAACCGATTTTAGTGATTATATTTTACCGAAAAAACTATATCTCGAGGGTGGTCCCGTTAAAATTTGAAAAAAATATTCCACCGCTAAGGGCATGTTATGAGGGGTGTTATGGGGGGTGTATGTTACGCGATGTCTTCGCCCATAGTGAACCGATTGTGATTATTTTTTTTGTGTAGTGGGGCGATGCCTTCGCCAATTTTCAACCGATTTTAATGATTCTTTTTTTTGGAATAGATTATATGTCGAGGATGATCCTATTTAAATTTGAATAAAACATTCCACCTCTAAGGGTGGAAAATGAGGGGATAGAACCCCTTTCTTTAATCGATTCTTGACCTTCACGCATTTCCCGCGATTTTAATAAAAGTTTGCACATAGGTGAAGTTCCAATGAAAATAAAATATTATGGTGACCTGCACTAACAAATCAAAAAAACATATCTTTAAAAAAAAAAAATTTCGGTGAGCTCTGGAGGTAGCCTGTCTTGCTACCTTCCTGGTGGTGTGCAGCCGCGCGAGCTTGATGGCTAGCATGCGGTAGTGTGGAGGGTTACCTTAAGCCGCCTTTAGCCATCGGTCGAGATGCGCAACAACCTGAATTATCTCTCGCAAACATGAATGTAATCAGTGTACACAGGAAAAAGACAGTGCAGGAGAAACCCCTGCAACTGCCGGCAATCGACTCTCCGATTGATGGAGTCGGCGGGTCTAGATGCAAATTGACCTCCACTATGGCCTGGCCCAACCATCCAATGACCTCCCATTAGCCCACACAAAAATCATTGGGAGGTCCCAAGAAAATTTCAGATGAAAACCCGAAAGAGGAGGCTGAAAGTGTAAGAGGGGACTTAGGGAGCATTGAAAATAATATTTTTAGTAAGCCACCAAATGGAACCTGCTTCTTTCTTTATTTTCATTCCATTTTGCTTCCTCTTCCTTCTCACAACGACTGTTTGAAATTTATTTTATTCTAAATTCAATCCTTAAAGCTATCTCACAAATAACCCCCATACATATATATATGTATATTTATTATTTATAAGTCGGCAAAAAAAATATACATATATGTATGGAGCATTCCATGCCAAATCACTGAATTCTTGACACGATCCTCTTCGATTGCGCCCACTCTTTGTTATTTCATGTTTTAGCACGTATTAAAAGACATTTACACACCAATTCTCAGCCTTTTATTCCAAACCCTTATTGAGTAATCGATTTTTTAAATTTTTATCCAAAAAATTTTCAATTAATTATAGACTAGTAATAAATATCGATATTAATAAAAAGTATGATAACATTATTTTCGTCTTTGAATGTGGTTTCCGAAAAAAAATTACAGAAAATTTTTTCGAAATAATTATCACGTCGTTATTAACGTTTAAATCGAATCGACATTTTCAAAAAGTTTGACCCCTTCGATTTTTTTTTCAATTTTTTAAAATTATACTCTATATTATGCAACTTTTAAGCCGCAATTCGAGATGTGATCATAATTTTTTCTATTTTTTTTTTCGAATATTGTAAATTAAAGTTTTTTTTGTGAATGAATTATCTATAATTTCACTTTCTTGACTAAACATCGTCCAAAAAAATTCAAAATAATTTTATTATTAGGGAATAAATTATACTAATCAACTTAAAATATTTTATTTAATCATATCATTTTAGATATCATATACTCTTAATATTATTATTTTTGTTCACTGAACGATTGCTTTTTAGATTTTTACAATACATTCAAAATAATAAAAAAATGTATAATTGTATATAATATATGTATGTAGGTACATAAAATAGATAAAAAAAGAAAGCCTGGTAATATTGGTTGAATGAGCTGCTTAGTAGTGTTGTGTGCCGTGATTGTGGCAGCGACTGCTGATATAGTTGCTGTGATAGTGACACCGAGTTCTGCTATGTTCGACGCGAGGTATTACGATTACCACCTTTTTTCCAGATTATGGTCTTCTTTTTATTATTTTATTTTTTTTAATTATTAACTCGAGCTCAAGCGCTAAGCAAAACAAAGAACATTTCAGGCACGCTCGAAAACATTGAGCCAACTCAAGAGGAAATTGACGAGCTGACTAACGCTGACGAACCAGCCTTAATTACCAGGGATGCCCCTAAAATTATAACAAAGCCCAAGGAAATGAAAACGATTTTAGAGGACTATCATAGTTAACGTGTTGGCGGTCACCAGAGAGTAATTAAGACCTACAAGCGCATCAGGCGTACATTTCGTTGGAAGCAAATGTTGAGGGACATCAAAGAATTTATATAAAAAAAATCCCAGAATGCCAAAAACTGGAAGCATCAAGGCCCTACAACATGCCAATGGTAATAACAGATACCGCAGAGCGTCCGCTCGACAAGGTATATCTGGACATCGTAGGCCTCCTGGAAGAGACCCCATTGGGGAACAAATACATTTCAACCGTCCAGGATAATATATCGAAAATGGTAACATTCTGTCCGATGCCAAATGCTGAAGCAGATATAGTAGCGGATGCGTTTGTCAACCACATGATAAGCCGTTTCGGTGCGCCCAAAGCAATCGTCACCCATCAAGGGGCTAACTTCCTGAGTGACGTCTTTAAGCAAACCTGTAAACTGCTCAAAATCAAACAGTTGCAGACTACCGCATACCATCCTCAATCGAACGGGGCACTATCGCCCCCTCGTCGAATACCTAAGGACCCAAGTATTAGGTCCGCAACTAAGTTCTCGCTGTTTTTTTTTATGAATATAAAACTTTATTATGAAAAAATGGTTACAAATGAGTTATTCAAAGTACTGCCCATCGCTAGCGACAACCTTTTCCCATCTTTCTGGCAGAGCTCGAATACCGTCACGGTAGAAGTGTTCGTCTTTTGAGGTTATCCATGAATCAAGCCAATTTACGATGTCGTCATATGAACGGAACTCCTGATTAGTCAGAGCATGTGCCATCGAACGGAATAAGTGATAATCGGACGGCGCAATATCTGGGGAATATAGCGGGTGGGGTAGGACTTCCCATTTGAGTGTTTCTAAGTAGGTTTTGACGGGTTTGGCAACGTGAGGCCGATCGTTGTCGTGCTGTAAAATCACTTTTTCGTGCCCTGATCGTATTGTGGCCGCTTTTCGCGCAGTGCTCGGCTCAATCGCATCAATTGAGTTCGATACCGTTCCCCAGTGATCGTTTCGTTCGGTTTCAACGTCTTTTCAGCGTTTTCGAAGATTTTCGGCCTTCCTTCACGCGAACGGTCGTCAACATCAAAATCACCGTCTTTGAAGCGACGGAACCAATCACGGCACGTTGTTTCACTTAGAGCAGTATCTCCGTAAACTTTTTGGAGTTCTCGATGCGCTTGAGCCGCCGTTTTCTTCGAATGAAAAACGAAAAGCAACACTTCCCCGCAAATGACGATTATTTGGCACATAATCAGACATTTTCACACAACCAAAAGTATATGTTCCAAAAACAAAATCACAAATGTATCAAAGCGGCTTGCTTACCATATGCCTAAGCTTGGTTCATGACGTTTTAGTAATGCTATAATCGACCAACTCTTACTACTGGAGCCATCTATTGAAAAACAGCGGGAACTTAGTTGCGGACCTAATAAATGATAACACCAGCTCTTGGGACCAAGTAGTGCAGCTCACCGCACTCACGATCGTTGATTTTCAAACTATAGAGGTTGAATTCAACTTCAGTATAAAATATATATATTTTCATTATCTCAGGAATATAACATAGAGCCTGACGCCAGCTCTGTATGGTTTACAGATGGCTTTCTGACGGACAGCTTCACTGAGGAACTGCACAGACGTTTTTGGCATCTTAACTTGTGCCTATGAGATTCAGAAGAAAAAAATCCAGAGAAGAACATCTTTTCAGACAGCCAAGCTGCGCTCAAAGCACTTGACTCGAATGTAGTCTCTTCTCGAAAATTCTTAGCGAGCGTCGCAACTCCCTTAATCTTATTGCGACTTCTAACAATGTCTCAATTATCTGGGTCCCTGGCCACAGTCACATCGCAGGCAGAGAGATTGCTGATGAGCTGGCAAAAGAAGGGGCCAGCAGGTAGGCTCTGAGCCTTATATGGGTGCGGTGCCGTCGCTCATTACTTACGTCCTTGAAGAGTGGGCTCAAAAAGAACACAATCAATTCAATCCAAATTTATAAATTCAAACATGTCCAAACTTTCGATTCCAACAAGTTTTCGTACATTACATCTGACGTTACTTTTCGCGGCGGTTACTCGATTTTGTCTTCTTTTTTTGATTTGCTAATATTTAATATCTATTGCGGGAAATATAGGGACTCAAGCACGAGTCGTAAACGCACTTCCATTCTGTCGAATAACGTTTCCGCATCAGCATAACCTACATGAGTACATATGTACATTGTACGTACATACTTACAGCCCCTGTTCATCGAATTAGGAACACTAACACTTTTTCGTATTTTTTGGAAATATCTACTTGCAACACATTTAAATTGCGGGTTTTTCCGAGGAGAGGAAATGTTTTAAACAGAACATAAAATAATTAGTACACACCATTGTCCCTTAATCGTTTTTAAGGACGATTTTTGTACCTGACCAGTTTCATGGCTGTTTTCGAAAAGTTTGTGTCACTATAAAAAGTAAGTGAAAAATACGAATTTCATCACTTTTTGAAAAGTGTTTGGCAAGTGATTATCTGTGCGTTAAAAGGCGATTGTGCGTATCAGCTTAAAGGAATCGGAAGATGTGTTTTTCCAAACTTTTGCGGACATTTGCGAAGCTGTATATTTTGCAAGGAATTCTTGCAAAAGTGCAAAAATGGGAAAGGCTAAAGACACCAGCAGTGAAAAAAAAGCAGCTATCATTGCCTTGCTGAAGGCAAGGAAATTTTCCTTTCGAGAAATCGCAAGAAAAGAGGAATTATCTCCTCAAACTCTTATGAGAATATCAAAAGGACTACAGGAAAATCCAGAGGATATCAACAGTAGGCGTCAAAATTGCCACGGTAAAAGAAAAACGACACCTCGAACAGACCATAGAATCATCCAAAAGGCCTGCGGAAATTGTTTTGCTTCTCTTACCACATTACACCAAGTCATACAAAGCGAAGGAATTCAAATATCAGCAATGACCTTAAGGAGACGATTATATAAAGCGAACCTAACATCAAGACGGCCTGTAAAAAAGCAAAAACTCACGGCGAGGATGCGACGACTGAGGCTTCAGTGGTCTAAAACTTATAGTCATTATACAGTAGCAGGTTTTAAGAAGGTAATTATCATATTTTTGGAAAATAGTTAGCGCTAAGAACCCAAATATCTGATAAAACAATTATTTTTTTTTTACTTTCAGATAGTATTTAGCGACGAGTGCAGGCTGGAAGCTATTACGGAGAACCCTCAATTCGTCCGGAGAAGGCTAGGAGAGCGGTACAATGAAGATTGCGTTGCAAGAACCGTGAAATATCCACTAGCCACGATGATATGGACTTGTATCTCTGCCGATAGACCTGGACCACTGTTTTTTGTCGATGGAATTAAAAACGTGTACGAGGAAGTGCTCCAGGACATTTTTATACCGCATTATAATTATTTAAGATCCTGCGACATGTGTTACACCTGTCATACTTCTCGATCAATCAGAAAGTTATTGAATAGCTCTGGTATCCCTATTCTTCCTTGGCCAGGCAATTCGCCTGACCTTAATCCCATTGAGAACGTTTGGAGTCTCCTTGAATCTAAAGTTTATTCAGTTCCAATCCTACTATAGCAGTCAGTCCTGAAGGTAAATATAAACAATGTGTGGGAAAATAGCCTCGATATAAAATAAATGATTGAAAGGTGCTTTGAAAGCATGCAACATAGAATTAAGGCAGTTATAGATGCGAAGGGTGATTCTACAAAATATTAGTATGTTTTATAACAAATTGTACCCATTATTTTGTAACCACTAAATATACTATGCTAAAAGTGAACTTTTATTTGTATATTATTTTTCCTTCATGTCTTTTTTAATCTATAAAAAGAGCATTTTAACAAAATTACGAGTGTTCCTAATTCGATGAACAGGGGCTGTATATAAAATTTGATTTTGGGCAGGCTTTTTATAAACATACTGAGTTGTGAGTGCCTTACAAAAATATATATGTACATACATATAAAAAATAAACAAAATCTGAAGTTATATAACTAATTGCCTTTTCTTTCAACAGTCTTAAATGAGTTACATATTAGTTGCATCAGATTATGAAAATAACACGTGTACATTTTTCATGTTTTGTTTGCCACAAAAGAATTGATTTGGATAGAATTTTATCCATAGATTTAAACCCTAAAAGAAAACATTTTCCATCACGTAAGATTTTCAAGAAAATTAGAGTTAAAAAGTGAAAAGAAACCATTTTTCCATATTAAAAAAAAATTAATCAAGTATCGTACAAAGTCTACACATAGTTTAAATGAAAGCTTTAAGCATAAACTATTGCATACAAATGTAATATACCCTAGAGCTTGAAGAAATGTTTCTAAATCTTAAATTTTCGTCAGCATATGCTCTTCCCTTGCAGGGTTACGCTTCATTTGGCGCATATATATGAAAACATGTTCTATTACAGAAATGTGTGGAGCTTTTAGGTTTATTATATTTTATAGTCATAATTTACGGTTTGTCCTGTTATTTGAACTATACGTTAAACTTATTTTACAACTGAAAATTTTTTAATGAATTAACGAAAATCACCCAAAAGCGAATTTTTTCACATTTTGACACCGTTTTCCTCAAAAATGTTAGCTAATGAAACGTATTCGTTTTCGGATTCATAATCTACAGGAAATAATACACCGATGTCACCTATTTGTATTTCAGTGGCTAAATACTTGTCGACCAGTGTAATTGACAAAAGTTGTTCCCTTTACCTTACAGGCAATGAGACGATATCGAAGAGCTCGTCATTGGCACATGGGAATATTGATTCTGATCTATACATGTTATCAAGTATATTCGCAAAAATTAAATAAAACTACTAGGGAAAGTTCATTCGACGGTGATGCAACAGCTACCGTAACTAGCCTGAGTTTTTTATCCCCGACTTCATCTGACCTAGATGACTTTATAGCGGATACCACAGAGGTACATATATATTTTAGTTTCCGTTGTTCTTAAAATAATAATTAGTAACTTGTCACATCGTCATGAAAGGAGCCTCTCGAATCAACAACGTCCGCAGACACGAGGCATCATCCATTTTCAACTTGGAGGCCGAAAAGACAAAATTGCACGCCTCCTGCAATTGAGCAATTTCCAAGATTTTTCATGGGGCCTTATGCAAGAAAGCATGGAGGACTCATTATTCATCTCTCAGTGGCAGTTTTCACGTTCTTTGGGTTAGCAATTGTGTGCGGTGATTATTTCGTAGCAAGTGTAGTTAGAATCTGTGAAGGTGACCAAGGATTGTTTTAAAAATACAAAATTTACACGGTTTTACTGCTTTTTGAATATTCCAGAGTTAAAATTGTCGCCCGACGTAGCTGGTGCCACATTTATGGCTGCAGGCAGCTCGGCTCCGGAGTTGGCAACGGTCATCATAGGGGTGTTCTTTGTGGAGGACGACATTGGTATCAGTGGCGTTATAGGATCAGCAGTTTTCAATATATTGTTCGTAATCTCTGTTTGCGCACTCTGCTCTGGGACGGTTTGTCACCTCAACTGGTGGCCTTTAGTGCGAGACTGTTTCTTTTATTGCTTGTCGATCCTCGTGATGTTAATAATAATTTATAATGACATAATCTCATGGGTGAAGTAAGTTGTGCCCACTTAAAACATGTTGTAATATGTGGATTGATTTTAGATGGAGGCGGTGGTTTTGCTGCTCTTTTATTTTGTGTATTGTGTGACGTTGCATTTTGACACGCCTTTACAAAAATGGGCTATGTCTTTCCTTCCTACCAAGGAAGAACAATCAGCCATTGATTCTTATAACATCCTACCCGATACATTGTATGTACGAGGAGAACAAGAAGGCACAAGTTTAAGCCAAGAGTCTCAACAACAGCCAGTTCAGAGCACAATGTGGGAGAACAACTCCACAAGTGGAGCCCAACCTGCAACAGACGACTGGGGCATGAATGCACCGAACAAGGATCACGGTCAATCGATTTACGAATGCAATGCGGAGGTTTCTGATCATACTGAACAAAACACTGCCTCACCACAGCCACAAGTAGGACAGTTACCAGGACATCCAGAATACTATAAATCAAGGGAACCAAAGTCACAAGAACCACACAACCCACTTGAGAAACCAGTGGAGGGAGGAATTTTCGCAAAAATCTGTTGGGGAACAGCTTATCCCATTCACTACATGTGCTTACGAACAATGCTGGACTGCCGTACAGAAAAATATAGAAACTGGTATCCATTCAACTTCTTCGTATCAATAATTTGGATTTCGTTTTACGCATACTTTATGGTGGGTAGTTCCCCACATCTTGTGCCTAAAAGCAAACAATATAAAGCTATAAAGAACTCGCACTCGGGACAAATAACTTGAACTGAAAAATGTTTTCTAAGATTCTGACGTGCAGTAGTAGATATAGTAGAACAATGAACACAAGCAGACGTTCACATTCAGACGCTTCTTACATCGGGAGTTTGGCCAAAAATTTCTGATCCCTTCACCTTGTGATGCGCTGCCATCCAGCAAACGTACAGAAATTCCGGCGCGTGATGTAGAATGTCCGAACTTTAAATTTGAATAAAATATACAATTTTCGAGCAAAAATGGTTCTGATTGCTTTGTTTGAAAGACAATTTTATGCTATTTATGATTTGAATAAAATATCGGCCAAATGGCCACCGCGGCTCGTCTTGCACACGTTCATCCGCTCACGCCATTTTTCGATAACTCTGTGCAACATTTCGGCCGGTATTTCAGCTATGGCTTGACGAATATTGGCTTCCAATGCCTTAAGAGTTGTAGGATGGTTGCTGTAAACCTTCGACTTAATGTGGCCACAAACGAAATAATCCAAAAGGCGTTAGATCTCACGATCTAGGCGGCCAAGCGATGGGACCATTTCTGGAAATTAACGACTCACCGAACTTACCGCGCAATAAGTCCATGTTAAGTCGGGAAGTGTGAGGCGGTGCCCCGTCTTGCTGGAAATAAAGGTCGTCCGCATCAATTTCATCAGATTACGGGTAAAAAAATCGGCAACATCGTGTTATAGCGGTTGCTATTAATGGTAACGGCATCTCCTGCCACAGTACCGACAAGAGAATGCGAATTTGCATAACAATTTTGGACAATTTCCAAGCGTTGGATCAAAGTGAAACGTGTCATGATGAAATCGCAAACCTTACTAAACATAACTACACAAACCTGTCAAAAACCAGAAACAAATTTGGCCGCCACGAGCTATCAAAACCAGGTCATCCCTAATGGGAAACCCTATGTATTTTTTTCGCTGTGCGCATAAGCGTTCGCCGCGCCGATCCAATTCTAGGAAGTGCGGAAAAATTACTAGAACTCTGAATTGAACTTGAAGTCCGGAGAATGGATCCATGGATTCATTCCTGTTTTGGTGATTATGATAGAAGCGCTCATTTTGCTCTTTTACTGCTGCAAACGAATTACTTTGTGTTTGGCTTAGATGTTAAAAGGTGCACACTAAATTCTTTTGGGTTCTCGATTTTTTACTCGTTCATCATTTATAGAATTCGGTCTGCCTTCAGCTCAAAGGCGACAACGCTGGCTTGGTTCACCCCAACGCATGAACCCATATGTATGTATAACATGCGCCCGAATTTCTATGCGTTGCTGCCTGGTGCACATTTGTGTCTTAAAGAATCGCTTCACCTCCCTGACACCCATCCTTCTCTTCTAGCGATCATAAAACATTTTTGGTTGCCAAATTAGGCTCATGCAACTTCTTTATGGTTATATGTTCTTTGCTAAAAGTGAGTCTAATTACTACTCTTTTAGGTGTGGATGATTACGATCATTGGTTCGACTCTGGGTATCCCTGATTCAGTGATGGGACTTACATTTTTTTCGGCTGGAGTTTCAGTGCCAGATGCTTTAAGTTCCATAGCTGTTATCAAACAAGGATACGGTGACATGGCTATCTCCAATGCCGTTGGGTCAAACGTTTTCGATATATTAGTTTGCCTAGGTCTTCCCTGGTTTATTCAAACAGCGATAATTGCACCTGGTTCACATGTTAATGTTATTTCCAAAGGTTTATTTTCCTCTTTATGGTTATTCATTTATAATTGTAATTTTATCCGTAGGGCTTACATACTCAACTCTTTCACTCCTGTCTACTGCAGTCTTTCTTCTAGTCTCAACCCACTTGAATGGCTGGAAATTAGACAAGCGCCTCGGAATCATATTGATGATTTGGTACATTTCCTTCATTGCTCTTGCTTCCTTATACGATTTAAATATACTTGGAGAACTAAACCCACCTGAATGTCATAGTAAGTATAAAAATTTAAAATTTACTTAAGTGTAAACTCCAATCTAACTAACATTTGGTTGGAAGTTAAAATGTAAACAAGTTGATGACTAGATGAAGGAATGTTATTTATTAGTACTAGCTTTTACCCGCGAATTCGTCTCGTCCATGTAGATTTCGGATATAAACTTTGTTGGATTTTAAACGGAGAAAGTTTAATTGGTCTCTTTATCTATGACTTTTCTGATTCATTTTTAATGAACTTTTTTGTGGAAAATATATGTAGATAGGTATTTATGAAAAAATCCAACAAAGTTCATATCTGAGATCTATCTATCTGAAGTCTTGGAGAAAAGCAGTTATTTTCAAAACATTAATTCACGTTAAGAACTTTTTGTAATCATGTCGATGTTCAAAATGTCAATAGCAGATTTTAAATCAGCGTCCCTAAAAACCCCTATACATTCAATTACACGGAAATCTGTTCACGTCGAGAATTTTCGGTCGCTATATAAGATTTGCCATCATGGATTTAAAATTATCCATAGCAGATTCAAGACCAGCGACCCTGAAATCCCTATATATATACCATATATGTATTCATTAACACGGAAACCCGTTCATTACCCGCGCTTTTTGAGTCACTTCGCATGTACAAAACTCGCCCTCCCCCCCTTCGTGAGCATAATACAAGAGCTACAGAACGGTATTTTGTCTTTGAAAAGTTTCAAGTAAATCGGATCAACCCCCACCCCCGGTTCTATTTTGATAAATGCCGAAAAACGTGTTCCATTATGTATGGTCTAGGAAATCATTTTTTCCCCATATAAAGACTTATACCCCCTTAAACCCTGATGATATTTCTAACTGATACTAATTTTTTTTTTCAAAACAAAATATTGCCTCAGGAATAGTGTAGCTTTCAAACAGTGAAAGAATTGTAAGAATTGGATAAGTAGTTCCAGCCCAGTAGGACCAGCATTGATTACGGAATAGAAGTCGTAATCGCTTACTGTAGCTCCCACAGCTTCTTTTTTGCGTGAAAACACTGATTGCTTTTACACAGCATTGTCATAGGCAAGAACTGGTGCGATTGTACATTACCCGCGCATGCATTTGTGCACTTATGAATTTTACAGTGTTGGGATCGATCCCAAGCACATGCGTTCCTTCACTGATGAATGGGAATGTAAATTTATGCAGAAAAGAAGTTATAAATTACATCCGTTTCGCCGCCTGAAAATTTGAAACTGCCTTTCAGAAAGGGAACGGAGGCAGTAATAAATATAAATGAACATTAGGTTGTTAATAATTTTATAATTGTAGCAGATTTTCAGGATATAATATACATAAAAACCACAAGAACAAAACAACAAAAACAACAAACAAAAAAAGACCTCTTTTTCCTCCGTTCCTTTTTGAAAAAGCAATTTTAGTCTTTATATAGGGAATATTGGGTTCCAATAAAATACAAATTTAAATCATTATAAATATATTATACTCTTCAAAAATAAAAAAAAATTGCACATTTCATTTCAATAAAAATTAAATATGTATCCCTAAAAACACAACAATTAGTTCATTTTGAAAAAAAACACCATTATTTATTGGACTTTTCCCGTTTCAACTTTTCAATGCAGGCGGTTTTAAAGTACCTATTTTTATTCGCTTTGAAACAGTACCTTATGTCTTTTATGTAGTCCTGTTTCCTGTAGCCATCCTTCAAAAGTGCTTCTGGAAATAACTAACTATATTATTTTAACTTTAATATATTTTTGTAACCTTACTGTATAGCACATCATTCATATTTTCATAGTCTTTGTTTTTCACGCCATCATAATTAAATTCTAGAGCTATTTTATTTCCGAATACCTTATTGAAATTTTTCCTTATCCCACCAGGAAATATAAGGTGTTTGACAATATTCAAGTATTTTGCCTCACTTTCATTAATTTCGTTCTCAACTGTATCAAGCTCCTCTTTATTTTTAATTGGGAATCTTATGAAATCTTCAGACGAGACATTAAAATTATTTGTTGTTTGAAGTTGCTCTAGTTTTTTTACGACAATTTTATAATAAAAAGATGAAAAATTATATTTCCTTACCTGAAGTTTTCAATATTGCGCATTTAATTTTCACAACTTGCACTACACTTGATTGCCTGCCAACTGCTTCCGTTGCTCACGAGCGACTAACTGAACGGAAAAACGAAAACAAAAAGGAGATTCGAAAACTCAAGAAGTGCACGCAGTTAGCTAGAAGCACGTTCTGTTGGTTCTTTTATCAATTACCCTTTGCATTACCATAGAACGCATTCCCATTTCCGATGAAGACACAGTTGAAATTATTGATTCTTAATTCACTGGTTGTTAAAAGTCCTACTGGGGAGTTTACCCCCTACACACAAACAAACAAATTTGACCTCTTTATAACATTAGTGGAAGACACAGCTGTGATGTACCTACATATAACCTATTAACTTAAATCAATATGTGACGCACGAAATTAAAGCACCAACGCTAGCTCGAGACCATAAACAAAGGTCTCGTAAACAAACAACGAGCACGTTGCGGAAATGATAAACAAGTGCCACATAAATAAAGCACGCGACTCAAGGCAAGGCCTAAACCCATAGAGTCCGTCGGCATCAGGCGTCGCTTTGTGCGGCGCCGCACAACTATTGAATACATGCATGCATATGGGAGCTAACCCATAGCCGAAGCGCGCGGCAGCGCGTCGCGAGAGAGAATTTTAGAGGAATCTTCTATATTTCGCGCGGCAGCGCGTCGTAAGAGAGCTACTTAAGAGAAAAGCGACGCGAGACGGATTCTATGGGTTTAGGCCTTCAGCATTAAGGCAGGCCCCCAAAGAAAGCATCGCGCGTCGCTTCTCTCTTAAAGCTCTCTTAAGCCGTACTGCCGCTCGAAATATTGAAGATTCTTCTAAAATTCTCTCTCGCAACGCGCTGCCGCCGAGTCGGCTATGGGTTAGCTCCCATATGAATGCATGTATTCAATAGTTGTGCGGCGGTTGTGCGGCGATGCCGAAAGCGACGCCTGATGCCGACGGATTCTATGGGGGCCTGCCTTTACTGAGCGGTGCGCGCTGCGGTCATCACACCCTTGCGCTAATATCAAAACGCAACCCACTGACTCTTCAAATGTTGTGCTAAAAGGGCAACGCAGCTATTGGGTAACATCCCCATAGCTAAACAATGAGGTCATTGAGTCTTCGTGTTGTAGTTAATCGATATTAAACAATTGTAAAGTAGTTGTAAGGTAAGAATCGTTTAAGGAGACTGGATCGAAAACTAAAAAAACGGGAGAATTAATTCAAATTTCGCTAGATGATAGTTTAGCATCATATAAATCAATTACAAAGAAAAAAAATGCATGTCACCTGCCAAATAGAAGAGAAAAATCAAACTAAAGTTTATTAAGGGATTATTACCAGCTTAATTTAACTCGAACAGTTTTCATCCGATTGACTTCAAATTTTAACTGGACTTTTATTATTAAATTATCTAACGAAATACACACGATTATAGCGATTGTATATCAGGAAAAAAAGTTATAAGCCATTTAGTTCGAGTTTTTTCGTCGAAAAAAAACGGACGGTTGTTTTTTTCAAACAACTGCCATTTCGCAAAAAAAAATTGTTTCATTATCTACATGCTTTTTGCTACCGAAGTACACATGATTATATTTTTAGAATTTTTTTTCGTGAAATGGCAGTTGTTTGAAAAAAACCGTTTTTTTTTTTAAATTGAGGACGCATAGTTTCAATTTAAACATAATTTCTATTCAAAACTATGATGGCTTTCAAGGGAACTCCATTTTGAATTTAAAGATGTCAGGCTTCGTATATAATAAGTTTCTTATATGATTTTAATAGTTTTCGAAGATGTTTTGTAATTGATTTAGTCTTCTGATTTTTCTGTGGTTCCCGATGGGATGCCAAAGTGAGATTTTGTTTGTGAAATTAGCAATAGACCAATTCTTAAATATGTTTTATCAGATACATATAATCTGACCTTTTAGAAGGCAAACCAATCTCATTCTGGAATCTCTGGACCTTTTGAACAGTAGTCCACAGCTCTCACCATTAATCTACACATAGCCTCGTGGCAAAAAAATAAAAATGATCTAAAGAGAAATCCCATCAGAATCAAAAGCGTTTCAATTTGGAGCCGATAATAATAACGCAGAATGAAAAGGGTTATAAATAAAAGTGTAAACGTTTTAATTTAAGTTTGGTTCCAACGATCAAAACGATTTCTACTTCATATCAAAGCAGTTTTCAACCATCGCGCCATCTTCAAATTGAATCTTTGTTAGGTTAAATGAAAACGTTTTTCTTCATCATCGTCATCTTCAATTGAACATTGGGCGTATTAAATTTTAAAACGCAATTTTTCTCTGAGTATGTAAAGATAGTCGTTGCACGTATCACTAGGGTTTAAAGAAATGTATTGAATTTGGCCTGTTTTTCTCATACATGTTTTACTAGTCAATACCAAGGTTTTAAGCAACATACAGAAAACTACAAACTGCGAAAAATTATTTTACCTATATCATATTTTGCCTAATTAGTTTTAAGGTAGGAGTGTAGGTTTGATACTTTAATTAATATTTTCTCAAATAATATTTCTCATTTCAGGTATATATTGAATGGCCTTATTGGATCTACTACAGTCAAAGAACCACATTAGCCTTTTCCGATTAAGTTATCAAAAGCAATTTTTGTGTGAAATTATTGTTAACAAAATAGCAAGACTGAAGAAAAAGACGAAGTAACATTAAAAAACCTTTTATACATAAATTCAGTAACGAAAAATCCGTTAAACAATATCTTTTGAGTTGAGAAATGTTTCGTGACATCAAGGTAAGCTAAGGACTAAAGTATAAGAAAGATGTAATAAATAAATAAATGAATTCATTACTTTGAAGGAGTATGACCCAAAAGACATTGGCTAATTTTGTTACTTTTTTTTATTTTCTTTCTTTGTATTTTTTTTTGATGTGTAAACATCTTAGCTCTCTCTTGAAATAGCCCCGGTAGGGTCAGACTTTCCAGTATGTAATTTCATCCGTAATGTGTCTCAATTCAATCTATGTGATTAAGAGAGAGAGAGATAGAATTGGAAGTTCAGCACACCGACTACAAGGTGCGATCGTAGTACAGCACATTGATGGGCAGACGCATGCAAAGGCACTAGGAAGAGCTAAACGCCTATCTCGAAAAAAGTGTGATCTTTCTTATTTTCCCGATTTGCCAAACAAATCCTTCCAGTGAACATGTCTTATATTCCCTGAACAGCGGCTGATCTGTCTTGGCAAGTTGCGGTTGAGTGAACACGTTGCTGTTACAGAACTTCTCCGCCAGCGATAAAGACGTGTGCTTTTACTGGGATCCTGCCGTTCGGACCTGCAAATTGCCAGTAAAATTGGGCTGAAAATTCTGGAACTGTGTTCCTGCCTTTATGCTAAGAACTTTGACTAAGTGATGTCGCTAATCAGAATGATAAATATAATGATATGGAATGTTAACATCTTAGCTTTCGGTAGGGGAGGGCTCAGTAGGAAATTTGAAAATTAAAGATAGCGGTTTGCTATGAAAACGGATTCTTTCAGATTTCCGGGATTTGATTTCGAATCTATTATCCAAATGGAAATTAAGGATGGCGGATCCAATATGGCCCCTGAAATTTCCCAATTTCGAGGGATTGCTCTAAAATTCAGTCCTTACAAGTTTTCAGGGTCGTTGATCTCAAACTATTATCGAAATGGAAACTAAAGATTGCGGCTCCAATATGGTACCTGAAAATTCTTAACTTCAATGGATTGCTCTAAAGTTCAGTCATATCACATTTTTGGGGTCGCTGATTTAGAATCTGCTGTCGAAATTGAAATTAAAGATGACGGATTCAATATGGTGACCCAAAATTCCTAACTTCGAAGGATTGTTCTAAAATTCGGTCATTACATGTTTTTAGGATCACTGATCTCGAATCTACTGTCGAAATTAAAGATGGTGCCGAAAACGGGGTCGCTGATCTCGAATCTGCTCTATGAAATAGAAATTAAGGATGGCTAGTACAATGAGGGGACTGAACCATCCCAAATTTGAAGGATTATTATGAAATCAGGTACTTTCACGTTTTAGGAGTCGCTGAGCTTTTATTATTCTACCATACACTCTGGTCGGTAAGCACAACATGGGGCGACTATATCAATATCAACTTCACTTCAGATGCGGCCGCACAGCATATTTCATATACAACAAATGTAATCTACGAATGGATACAAATCAAAGCATTTCAATAATAAATTCAAAACAGCCATCGACGCCATATTCTCGCTGTATTTAGAGGCATTACAATCACAGCTGTATAAAGGGTTTCCCAATAGCGATGACCTGGTTTTGATAGTTAGTGGCGGTGTTCAGTAAGGTTTGCGATTTCATCATGACACGTTTCACTTTGATCCAAAGCTTGGAAATTGTCTAAAATTATTATGCAAATCCGCATTTTCTTGTCGGTACTGTAAGAGCGCTTCGTGCAAAAAATGGTCGTCATAATGCTCCTTCTGAGCACGCTATAAGACGCATAATAACAAAGTTTGAAAGTGAATTCACTCTTCACGATACAAAGGTGCCTGTAAGCCAAAGAAATGCCCGAAGATCAAGCGCAATTTCGACCAGAAATGATTCCGCAACCAGAAGATTGATCGCTGTCGCGAAGGGCGGAAAATGCTGCGTGGGCGAAAGTGACCGCGGAAAGAGATGAGGTAAATAATAACAGGAGCTGATTGGGTTTCAAACGATCAGACTGGCGGGGGGAACATTTGGTCCCATCCCGATTCCCAAATTCTGGCGGGCCTTAAGGGGGCCGATACATGTAAAAGCAAAAAAAATTTTTTTTTTTTTTTCGTCGGGAATATATTCTACAAGGTGTTGAGAACGTGTGGCTAAAGAGCGTTTCCCGATATCTCAATCCGGTCTCATGGAATCTCAGATAGGAGCCGGATCTCCATCTCCACAACATCACCTCAACCTCAACCCCAAACATCTACTCCAACAGCAGTTCCGAGGGACCTCAGCAACCGGACGGAAACAGCCGAATAGCGAGACAGCAACTGGGAACTCCGGGCAGGAGTATTCCCCACATTCCAGCGAAGCAGAGCAATTAGCTGCTCAAGTTTTACGCCAGAAGTGCAGCCACCGAGGGAGTGAAACTACGCAGCGGGACCATTCTAAAGTCCTACTTTTAATACACTAAACTCTAAGCTGTCAGAAAAAGAGTTAATTAAAAAAGAATCAGACAGAAGAGCCATAAATTAACAGGCCAACTTAACCTTCTCCGTTTAAAATCTAACAAAGTTTATATCAAAAATCTACGTGGACGAAGTGCCCTAGGCAAAGAATATCTATGAATACTTATTCCAGTCGGCATCTGTTCAAAAAGGGCTTAGGTTGGCTTTTTCGAGCCGGAGCGGAAATTTTTTTTTTCTATTTGGTGAAACAAATTTTCCGCGCCACAAAAGTGCTGCTCAACAGAAACCGAAGAAAACGCTTCTTGAAATGTAGTTCGAGAAATTTAAAGTTATTAGAAAAACAATGGCACAAGGCAGAACACGATATATCTACATCTTATTTGAATCGCTGATTTTTTTACGTTTATTAATTATTTTGCTTATGAACAAATTGAATATTTTCGTGAATTTATTGTTCATAGTTTCACACAGTTATGGTAAATTAACAACATTATACCCGTTGCAAATCGCCCAAAATCGTTTAAACAATTATTGTTTAAAAATTACATCCTATAGCTTTTGAATGTATTAGATTTAAAATTCGCGAAATTATTCAATTTGTTTATAATGGTGTAAAATGGTACTCGTTCGTTTCTGTTTTAGCTAATGGAAAGTTTTTTCTGCGTGTATGTTCCAGATATTGCATAGGTACTAGTTAGGGATTTGCTGGCATATAAAAGTGTCCCGTCTTGTTGGATAGACATTTTTTGACCTTGGGTGATATGTTCACTGTTGTTTCATGCTTTCAATGTATCAAACAACTACAATTTCAGAGAATTCACACACAAACTCAGTTCAGATAACTAGAATTGCAGTGATGCCAATAAATAATACAATAAAATGTAGGTCATAACTCAACAATAAAAAGCATCATCTGGTACCCTAGTACGATGGAGTACGATGGCAAAGTGTCTTATTCAGCGCAGGAAACGTGTGATCTTTTTGCTAATTTTTTTCAGTCGGTATATACGCGAGAAATGGGAGGTAATGTAAGCTTTAGTGACTAGTTTAGTGGTCTTCCCTTGGATGTTTCCCAATTGTCAATCAGCGTGGATGAAGTGTTAACTGCTATTTCACATCTCAATAATAGTTGTAAGGGTGATTCGGAAAACTTTTCGAAGTTGCTGTTGAAAAATTGCTGCAGTTCCTTAGCGACTCCTCCTTTGACTTCGCTGTTTAATCTATCCCTTAGCTCTGGTGTGTTTCTCAATAAATGGAAGGAGAGCTATAAAACTCCTATTTTTAAGGCAGGTTGTAAAAATTCCATCTCCAACTATAGAGGAATCTCGATAATGGACTCCATTCCTAAACTACTTGATTCACTAGTCATTCATCACATCTAAATTAATAAACTTAATTGTAACTGAACAGCACTGTTTTCTTCCGGGAAGATCTACGACGTCAAATTTGGCTCTATTTATTCATTTTTGTATTGATGCTTTGGAAAATGGAAATTGTATAGATGTGATATACACAGATTTTTCAAAGGCATTTGATAACATTCCTAACTTAGTATCGAAACTCAAGGCTTTTGGAATGGATGGTCCTCTTCTAAAATGGATAAGTTCCCCAGGGCAGTCATCTTAGGCCACTGCTCTTCTTACTATTTATCAATGACATTGTTCCAATTTTTTCTCATGCCAAATGTCTGTTTTACGCCGATGATCTCAAACTCTACACAAATATTCGCTCTGCGTCATGCTGTCAACTCATACAAAGCGACCTCGACAAATTGCATCAATGGTGTTTATCTAATAGGCTTTTATTAAATATATCAAAATGCAAAGTTATGACAATCTATAGGTGTAGAGAGCCAATAATATGGGACTATAAGATTCAGAATCTGTCTATATCAAGAGTGACGGAATTTAGGGATCTGGGAGTTACAATTGACGAAAAACTTATTTTTACTAAGCATATTGATACGATAGTTTGTAAGGCGTTTAAACTGATGGGTTTTATAAAGCGAAATACTACGGATTTTCGCAACCCGGCAACGTTAATATTACTCTATACGTCTATGGTTAGATCGACATTAGAATACGCCTCAGCGATTTGGTCTCAATATTACTCCGTCCATATCAATAGGATTGAATCTGTTCAAAGATATTTCACGAGAATTTTGTTCCGTAAATTTAGTTGTCTGCAGATTCTGAATGACATTCCATCATATGATACCAGATGTTTGTTGCTGGGTTTACGAAAATTAGATCAAAGGCGCATCTGTAGTCGTGTTCTTTTTATCAGAGACATCTTAACGTCTCACATAAAGTGTCCTGAGCTCCTGGGTCTAATAGGGATTCATGTCTCCTTTTTAAATATGCGTAAAAGAAATTTACTGTATCGACCTTTATGTAAAAATAATTATAGTAGCTTTAGGGCCGATTTCACCAAACTATTTCTAATCGGTCATTACCAAATCGCCTGTTAAAATTAACATAGATGTTAAAGTGTTTCATGTTCCACCATGCAAAATTAACAACTGGTTAGTAGATCAAGCGTTAAGTGAATTCCTCTCAATATTCTCAAATAATTCATTCCTCGTTCATTTCAAAAATTAAGATTAAACGTCAGTAATTTTATTCACATGCGCAATACAAGCACAGGAATGCGGCGACGTTTTAAACACAAACAGGTGTTCTGTGAATTTGTGGGTCCCTACTTCCAATCTGATACTTATTGTAAAGAACTTCCGGTTCTTTATGTTTTAGGACTTTGTAGTTCAAGTTCAAAATATCCAGGACTGATTCTTTTGATAAACGAAATCTCGTGCAAAAATCAACATCGTCGTACTCCTCGAAATAAGAACGCCGTTCTTTGAAAATTCTTTGCCTTCGTACTATTCTGTCTAAGCCATCTAAACAATCTAAATTTTCTAAAATATCATTTTCGAAAATAAATTTGTATGCAGCACCGTCCATCTTGATTTTGACCGTCTGTTAGCTGTCTAACGGACCTCTAAAGCCGTAATTAGATTTGATGCCTTGTTAAGAAAATTTAACATCCGTTAACCCGTGGTGGGACACTCGATAACTTTAACAGCTCGTTAAGTGACATAACAGTGCGTTAAATATTTAACACAGTATGGTGAAATTGGCTCTTAATGTTATAAATCATTCCATTTACTTATTTAATAAACGTTGCGATATTTTTTAATTTGACTGGTCGAGAAGTGGATTAAAGAACAATATGCTTGCGTTACTAGCTAAATTATAAATAGTTTATATCGTTTACTACATCTATATGCATATTTGTGCATCCCTAGTCTGTAAAATTGGTAATCGGTAGACTGAAATAAATAAATAAATAAATTTCTAGCGATTTCGGCTAGGTTAACAGAAATTTGGCGAACACTTTGTTTGCTCTAGATTTTAAATTAATTTTGGAGGAAGGCAGAAGTAATTTATTTCCTAGTAAAGGATCACTAGAAAAGTAGACAAACTCAACACTAGAATCTTCTAGTAAAATTTCACCAGAAGAAAGGTTTAGATTGTGCATGAAAGTAATAGTGTTTTCCTTACTCACGATGTCAGACAAAAATAGCTCATAAATATGAATTAAAGTGATAATACCGTGGGTGTTTTGTGAAACATTGTTGGAATCCAAATAAAAAGACCAGTAGCTGGGGCTTAATATACCAACAACGGCTACATCTGAACGAGTATTTTTCACAGCAGGAAATATAGTAAGCTCCAGCAGAAGTTGTTTAATTCCCGATAATGTTAATATACATACTGGAATTTCTTTTCCAAAATAGAGATTTAGTTTTCTGTAACTAACTGTAAATTATAATGAATTACAAAGTCCACTATTTATTTATTTTGTATTTCTTACTTCTTAATGTGTTAAATCTACAGGACTCAAATACTCAAATACTTGAATACTCCCAAACTCTAACACTCGAATACTTCCTCACTCGAGTTTTCGGATCTGTTTGCTCCCAAGTACTCGAGTAGGTACTCAGGCACTCAAAACTCCTTTACTCAAACTCGGTCCAAGCCACTATGATTACTTGAGTACTCCAACTTGGATTATCCGAGTCATTCTTAGAGCCCTATAGCAAAATAGCTAGAACGATGCTAAAAATAGAACAATGGCTGATATTCTAAAAAAATGAGACAAAGCTCAGCTTCAATTTTTACATAGAAAATCCGAGCTCTGTCTCAATTCAACTAAGAGAGAGAGAGAGAGAGCTTTGTATCAATTTTTTTAGGTTTCAACTTAATTAACGGTGAACAGTGGTAATTCCGAAAAATGAGTCTTAAAACACACAAAGGTACCGTTATAAAATTGAATTCCACTTTGTTGTGCTTGTTCAATTAATTTGCCAGTTTTTATTAACATAACATATTAACGAACATATTAAAGTTCGTTAAACCTAGTTTTAAAATAAAGGTTATAAATATTCTGTTTTCTCTCACACTACTGACTAATTTTTCTCAATAAATTCCGTGTAGACTCCATAGCCCAAGCGCAATTTGCAATCAGCTAAAACTGTCGTCAAGAGGCTCTCAATTGCCCGCTGATAAACAAAAATAATTCACAGTTCGAACACTATCGGAACCGAACCTGCACCTCATTCTCATGTCAGCCTGGTAAGAACCGAAGCAGTCGATGCCTCTAAAGCAATTTCCTATAAAATCGATTCTATCGCCAATCAACATCGCCTAACAGGTAGTTTCTCCGTCCTCGCGATTTTTTGCACATACAAGTACAAATGCTGGCATTTTGGCCTTGATGTAAATCATGCTTCGTCAACCTATTTGCAGAAAGTATCGACAGACAGTGTCGTTGCACCTAAGACCTAAAAGGCAGTTCAAGCGGTGGTCTCTCAGGCAGAAGTTACGCTCGGTTAAAAATGGAATTTGTTGGCCGATTTCTCGCTCATTGAGGGCGAAATGAGCCGACTATTTTGATTTCCTGTCTCCACATTATGTTGAGAGCTACTATGAGAACTGAGAGCCTGGTAACTTTGCCAGCATTGTGTTTGTTTGCTTCAGCTTGCTATAAAGATGGCTGGGCAAGTTCGCCCTGCTCTTTTTATGTTCTTTGTGTTCTGTACTGCTGCTACTCTGGTTGGTATGGCAGTAAAATTAAGGGGGACCACTAGTGTGAAATTTTGAAAAAATCAATTTTTCTTTTTTTGCATATTTCGATAGTCTATACCTTTAAAAATAACGTACTAAAATTTCAAGTGCGTATCTCAAATAATGTTTGAGTTACAGCCATTTTTAAGAGCAGCCGCTCATCGGTTCGAAAGTTGCGTTAGTTAGGGGCCGTACCTGAATTATTGTTCGGGCTCTGTCGGCTAGGAAAGTTATTATAAAGGGATTTTGGTTTCTATTGTTGACCTTGAGGTATTGAGCCCTACAGGTGTTTTTCGAAGAAGAGCAAGGTCCATTGTATGTACAGATTAGCAGTAGGTATGATATTTCTCCATTTATAAGCATGAAATCAGTAATTTAAACTATAAACGGGTTTTCTCGCAACCACATTCTTAAAATTTGCTGCAGTTATTACTCGAAGGCAAGTCATTCGATCGATTTGATTCTTGTTGCAGCTTCTTTTATATATGTTTCTTCATACCATGTTCCCGATCGAATAAAAAATGTAATTTTGGCAGGCCAAAAATCATCAAATTTTCACGCGAAATTTTAAACTATTTTTAAAAACTCCGCCATTTTGTTAAATTTCAATTTATTTGTTTGATCGAGGGTCATGGTACAGGCAATACCTTCTAGTTTAATAAACTTTTTGGTTTTTTAGATTTCACGCACTGTGAAGGTCACTATTACTGCAGCAGTTAGGGAGCCTTTTTTGGATCCTTGGGAGATTGCGGATAACTCGCAGAATTTTCAATATTTTGGTCCAAACATTTTATGATGTATTTATTATATATCAACAAATATATCCTTAAAGCATTAAAACATTCCATGCAGTAGTTTTCTTTACAAAAATTATCTTTTTTTGCAGGCGGTCACACAAGTGGTCCCCTTTAACTTGGGTTGTTGGTATGCAAAGATGTCTAAACCCACGAGCATTGTATCTGCAGAAATAAAAAAAAAACCGAAATAAGTACACGCCTTTAATAATTATTTATTTGAGCAGCGAAAGATTATTATTTTAACGCAAGGTGTTATTCGAAAAATATTGATAATTAGATCTGGTGTATCTTATTCATCATTCCATTTAATGTTGCAGTTTTGATTGGGATTATCCCACTTCTGATAAATTGTTAGATGTGAACATCCGAAACACCGTGAAATGGGAAACCCATATATTTTTTCCCTCTAGTGTTTCCACAGGGTAAAGGCGTTGGGCCGTGATAATAACCGTGAGTCGTTTGTACATTGTTTTCAACGAGATAAAAATGCAGTATACAAGAAAATTGCGTTGGTGAAACTATTTTACTTACTTTCACAACGTATTCATTCCTTTACTGTAAAACTCTCATAATGATTATAGTTTCATACCGGGATAATAAAACAGAGGGATGCCCGGAGGCGAACACATCAACACGCATCAATTGATCACCTTGGTGGGAGGGCAGACTCACAAACACCCTGAAAAACACAAGGTTACTCCACCAAGCGTCACAACTACAAACTAAGTGCACGGGCGGACTCACGAGCACTTATTACTCACAAATATTGGGAAGCTTCGCTCTTTTTGGTACAGGGGCGAACACATAAGTACCGTCACACTCATATAATCTCTAAGCGCAGGAGCGGACACACAAGCCTTAGAGAGAGCCGCACAACCTTCCCGCATTTATGGTATAATTCACATTCACATTAAAGTTACAGTAATAATAATAATAATTAAAAAGTATTAATCGCCAAAAAAGTATGTTAATTAAATAATTTGAAATTTCAAAAGATATTTATATCTTTAACACAAAATAAACATCAACCAATATCAAGCAACTCAGTCAAAATTCTTTTTTTTTTCAAAAAAACACAAAACTCTCTCAAGCGACTAACTCCTTCTTTTATACCGAAACTTGGAATGAATCGTGCGCCACCAGATAACCAAATTTTCCCTAACTGTTACCTATGGCTCCCGCTCCTATTTCTTAAAATAGCACAGACCAACCCCTGAGAGGGTGAACTGTGCAACTTCCCTAAACTACCTGTTCTTGCATCTTGGGTATGCGAGCAAAAGGGTAAGAGCACTACAACACACCAGGGCTGTTACTACTCGAGTACTCCTGAACTCAATTACTTGAGTGTTTGAGTACTCGAGTTCAAAGATCTGAGTTTGAGTAAATGAGTTTTGAGTACTCGAGTACTCTAGTACTTGGGAGCAAACAGATCCGAGAACTCGAGTGAGGAAGTATTTGAGTACTCATTGAAGGAGTATTCGAGTATTAGAGTTTGGGAGTATTCAAGTACTTGAGTATTTGAGTCCTGTAGGTTTAATACATTAAGAAGTAAGAAATACAAGTTAATAAATTGTGGACTTTGTAATTCATAATAATTTACAGTTAGTTACAGAAAACTAAATCTTTATTTTGGAAAAGAAATACAAGTAGATTAACATTATCGGAATTTAAGCAACTTCTGCTTACTATATTTCCTGCTGTAGAAAACACTCGTTCAGAGGTTGCTGGTATTTTAAGGTATTTTTTTTGCAAGACAAGCAACATTGGGAAGTGCAGTTTCTTGGCATTGGGTTTTGCGTTAATGGAATTTGTGGAAGAGCTAAATAGGAATTAAATTGAGATAACACATCCCTTGTTGATCCACTTTCATTTATATTAAATAAAAACTCTAGTGCACTTTTTCCTTGTTCCTCTTTGCTGGAATCTCCGTCTCGCTCATTTTCAAGTTTAGGCAAAAGTTGTTTGGCTGCAGATTGGATGTGTACTCTAGCCTGTTCTGGTTCAGCCATCAGGTCTTTACATCGTGGATCAAAAACGGATGCAATCTGTGACACATTTACATTGCTTTCTCCTTCAGTCCACACCATATCAAGCCTATTCTTTAAATCTTGTGCCACGGTTGACTTGAAATCTGAAACCCCGCCAAAGTAGCGTAGCTCGTCGAGTAAATATGAAGACATAATCACAGGAGGATTTCAAGGCTTTAGGCACACCGACAACATGTATCGCCGCCCATTTCTTAAGGGGGTATTGCGCTTTGAACGTCATTTTTGGAGCAAGAGTTTAAGATTTTTTTCTCAGAAACTACAAAAGATATTTTGATTTTTGTTTTTGTTATTTATTAGTACCAAAATATATATTTTTCGTTGACAATACAAAAAAAATTCCAGCTGTCAGAGCTGGTCAAATTAGAGATGTTTTTCGCGAAGGGGTTAACGGCGACCATGATTGCAGCCCTCAGAGACGTCTGAAACAAAAAATTCTAAATTGTCATTAATTTGTATCCAATTGGTTATCGCCTGAACTAGGGAAAAGTCAAAATATAGAAATTTGCAAAAGTTATGCAAATTTAAAAAAAAGTTCGATTTTTTGGGTTTTTATTCGAAGTAAATGTTGGATTAAAAAAAACCTATTTATCGCATAAACAAAATCAGGATTCCGGCGATAGCGGCTAGTATAAAGATGATTCTGTCTAAATTTGAAGAAAATCGGTCAAGTAGAACTTGAGATATCGTGGTCGCCGTTTTGAGAAATGCTGTTTCGAGAATAACGCGATTAAAGTTAGATAGATTGCAGCACTCGCATCGCATCGCTCTTGCCGCTCCAACTTTGAGGCATCATAACTACGTCAATTATATGAATTTTTGAAAAATTCGTTTTGGAATACAATGTTAAATACGTTAACAATAGAAATATTTTTAAAAAAATTTCGAATTTTTCAAAATTTCAAAGCGCAATACCCCCTTAATAGACCACGTAAAAAAACTTTTAAAAGAAAATAACAAACCAACGTTTTTTCTTTTATCTCTTGTATACAAATTTACGAAGCATATTCATCATTTCCATTTATCAAATAAAACCTGCGCCACTTCATAAATTATTTCCGCAGAAGTGACGTAACTCGAATTTTTTTCTAAGTTTTCTATTGGCTTGATAAGTTGCCGGCGACAAAAGTCTCCAGTGAGCTCCCTTCCATATAAGCTTACAGGTAGTGGAACAGTTTTGTCGCCGAGCTGTCGCCACCCTGCGGAGCTTTCATCTCCGTCTCCTTGTGTCGCAGAAGTGAGCGTGCGTCGCAGTGGAATTTACCATGGCGACAGAACGTCGGCGTACAGAAAGTCAAGAAAATTCCTTAATATACCAGCAACCAGCAACCCCTGCTACATCTGAACGAGTGTTTTCTACAGCAGGAAATATAGTAAGCAGAAGTTGCTTAAATCCCGATAATGTTAACATTCTTGTATTTCTTTTCCTAAATAAAGATTTAGTTTTAATTATTCTTTAATGTAATTAACTGTAAATTATAATGAATTATAAAGTCCACAATTTATTAACTTGTATTTCTTACTTCTTAATGTATTAAACCTACAGGACTCAAATACTCAAATACAAACTCTAATACTCAAATACTTCCTCACTCGAGTTCTCGGATCTTTTTGCTCTCAAGTACTCTAGTACTCAGGTACTCAAAACTCCTTTACTCAAACTCGGTCCAAGCCACTACGAGTACTCAAATACTCAATTATCCGAGTCATTCTTAGAGCCCTACTACACACCATCTTTCCTTAAAACGGCGCTGCCGCCATTCAGACTTTGAGCTGCGCGGCCCGCTGACAAAAAGCAAAACAAAAAGGATACAAATAAATGCACCCTCTGTCTGTGGCAATCGCAATTGAGTAGCGACTCAAAGGGAATGTTGAGCTGAAAAAAGAATGATCTCATCCAAGAAACACACTTCCATGTTTTAGAACAACAATTTTTATTCAAAAATAGTGAAAATCAAAACGATGATTTTACTCGCTACAGCCGTTCCGTGCTTAGTTTTATTTGCATTACAAATCTGAATTGCGAAAAACAAAGAAGACATACATAACAAGAAAGTTGAATGAATGTAACGACCAAAGGAGTATGTGGAGGACGATAAAGGAGCTTGTTTTAAAGAATAGGAGCAACATTATTGACCATATCACTGTCGATGGGGTAGTTGTGACAACCAAGGAGGAAATGGCGAATCAATTCAACCGGTTTTTTGCGGATAGCGTTGGGGAAATTCATAGATCCATTCCGGATGTAGAGTATCATGATGATATTAGTTATTCAGGTAACGTTTTTACCATGCAGGCAGTAGCGCTACTGGATATAAAAGAAACTTTAATGGAAATGAAGAATAAATATAGGATTATAATTTCAATAGCCCTAGCATGCTTTTAGACGCTTTCGACGTAATGGGCGAGGTGTTATTACATCTCATTAATAAGTCGCTCGACACAGGAGTTTTCCCAATGGGGTGGAGAGAATCAGTCATAACGCCGATAGCGAAAATTAAGAATCCAGAAAGGTGCGAAGACTATAGGCCAGTCAACACATTACCTACCATGGAGAAATTGCTGGAACAGATTGTATATAAGCAGTTCATTCGACATATAGAAGAAAATGACATCATTATTGCAAACCAATCGGGCTACAGGCGGCAGCACTCATGCGAAAAAGGGATAAATATGGTGTTAGCCTCTTGAAAAGAATACATATGTATGTAAGTGGCCGCGGGGAACAAAATAGCATGTGTGTTTTTAGACTTCCGAAGGGCGTTCGAGACCATCGACAGGAGGAAATTACTGAAAAAGCTAGATATTTGCAGAGTTAGGTCGAAGGGACTCTCCTGGAGAATAGAAGCCAAAGGACGAGAGTTGGTCAAGCCACGTTAGACCCTGTAGCTGTTGACTTAGGGGTGCCACAAGGATCAGTTCTCGGTGCTCTTCTTTTCGTCCTTTATATTAATGACATGGATAAAGCTATAAAACACTCCAAGCTTTGTATTGCGGGAAGGGATACAAACGAAATCAGGCTTAAACACAAGAGGATCTGGATAGCCTTAGCACCTGGCTAAAAGCGGATAAATTGAAGCTTAACACTCAAAAAACAAAATCGATGTTCGTGAACAGTGTTGAGGAATTAGAGCTGTCAGTAAACGGGGAAACGATAGAGACGTTGAAAGAGTTCGAGTATTTGGGTATTCTAATCGATAATAAGCTAACATTTAAGCCTCACGTAGATAACCTAACGACCAAAATAGCGAAGAAAGCTGACTTCTTTAGGAGGATTCATGGTGAAATATCGACAGGCATAGCGATTAAAATCTACAACACGATTGTTAAACCACATTTCGAGTACTGAAGCACAATACTGTTTATGTGTAGCCAGCAGATGATAAGGAAACTGCAGCTTCTTCAAAACAAGGCGATGAGGATTATCGTGAGATGCGACAGATATACTCCCATAAAGCATATGCTGGATTCCTTACAATGGCTTAAGCTGGTGACACAACCAAATTTTGAACGCGTCGCGAGCGGTGCGTGCGATGACAGGCTTTACAGCGCTTATGCAGTCCTGTACTTCGTGTTACAACGAATTCGCATCCGACGCGTCGCATCCTTTGCGCAAATTTCTAAATTTTAACGCGGCGCGTTCAACTTAACCTTATTTTTAATGAGCGACTCATAGAAAAAGTGCGCAAACGCAAGTTTATTTACAACAAGCGCATGAAGTTATATAGGAATATAATTGTAAGGGCCAAAGCATGGGCAGAAATAGCTGCAGCTCTAGGAGCCAAAGGTTCTTTTTAGTTTAGGTTTGCTTGTCAGTTGCCGCGTTCAATATTCTGTTGTAACTTACCTAGCGTCGTACGCGTCGCTTCATAAATGTCAGGGCGCGTTGGTTGTGTCACTACCTTTAGTGTTACTGTTAGGCAGAGGATAATGATGAACGTTTTTATGTTTATCTACAAAGTGAAGTGCAATTAAATGCCAAAGTATATAACGATATATATTAATTTGGTAAAGGACATGCAACCGTATTTTTTAAGATCAGGGGATAATTGTAGATTACCAAGTTTTAAAAATGCCACTGCACAGAACAGTTTGTTGTTTGGAGGAGTACAGAATTTTGATGAATTACCAATAGACATTAAGACAGACACTTGTTTGAGGGTATTTAAAACAAAAATTGTTCAGTGCGTGAGAGAAAATTTTGTGTGATATTTTTATATTTGTAAAATGGCTCTGAATATGCCAAAAAATTATTTTTATTATTATATTGCAGGAGCAGGATCTGAACGAAAAACTTTTAGGTAATTTCTTTATTCGTTTGTACTTTTTCAAAAATCGTATTACTGATCCATGTTTAGTTGATAAGCTTTCGATGAGTGTTTGAATCGGGGAGATTCTTGTTTCCTTGCCTCCGCTTTCTGGGAACGGGGTTTGAAACATTTTGCTGTGCTAATTAACCGAAAAAAAATGAAAAAATTCTATCTCGACCCGTTTTCGAGATATAGGGCAAAATATTTCATACTTGACGAGCCACCTTAATTGGGAAAACTTTAACTTTTAGGAAAATTCTATTATATTATTTTATTATAATTTCCCTTTTACAAACTGCCGGTGGAGTTAATTTTCCTTTTACAAAGGAATGCAAAGCACAGCAAAATGTTTCGAAACCCGTTCCAAAAAGCGGGGCCAAGAATACAAGAATCGTGCCTTTGAATCATTGAAATCTATGCAGAAATAGTCACAGGAGGAATCACAAGCGTTTTCACTAGAGTTTTGTAATAATAACAACGTTTGTAGGCAGATTCTGTAGCTACTCTCTCTTTTTTACTTTCACAATTAATCACAATTCTAATTATTTTACACCTTTCAGGAGTTTCTTAGTTTTTTCCTCCAAGGTTTATTTCAGTTTAACGCTAAATCTTCCTTTCATATCAAGTGCCACCTAGCGGAGAATAGCCCATTAATAAACATGTCAATATATAAATTCGTGGACATTTGGCAAAATTAGTTAACCGCGAAACAGTTCTTGTGTTGTGGGACTGCGACTGTTTAGTTCTCTGATAACTTATGGATATTTGCGATGACTACGAGCATCCAGATCCAAACCTAATTTACATAATAGAAAATTGTCCATACGAACCGCTAAGCGAGGAAGCACGATCTGAGGAACTCCAGTCTCTTGAAGATCTCTGCAATTCTGTTTTGGAGAATCCATGTGAATGTGTAGGCACGAGTTGTGGCTCGAAGGAAGGCTGTCATCATGGAGGGAACTATCAAGTTCTTGAAAATCAAAAAACAACAGAGTTAGTTCTTAACAAAAGCCGCAAAGGCGGGGATCTCATCTACGAATGCTTCCAGTTTTGCAGTTGCCCACTAAGTTGTCCTAATAGATTACTACAGTTTGGGCCTCGGAGAGATTTGAAGATTATATCTACTTGTAAAAAAGGAAAAGGCCTAATAACAACAAAACCCATCCCTGAAGGAGCATTCATATGCGAATATGCTGGGGAGATTCTCACGAAAAGCGAGGCCGAAAAGAGGGTGATAGTGAATTCCAGTGAAGGAAAACCGAATTATATCATGTGCCTCAACGAGTCGCCAGATTTGCTTAGGGCTGCATCAAGAGAAGGAAGCCAGCTTATTCAGACATTTATTGATCCCAGCAAA
Organism: Neoitamus cyanurus; assembly: GCA_947538895.1. Taxonomy (NCBI): domain Eukaryota; kingdom Metazoa; phylum Arthropoda; class Insecta; order Diptera; family Asilidae; genus Neoitamus; species Neoitamus cyanurus. The sequence goes on from OX384542.1 coordinate 38,907,246, forward strand.
AAAGGCAACATTGGTCGATACCTCAATCATAGCTGCAACGCCAATTGTGACATTCTCAGTGTAAGAGTGGACAGCCCAATTCCAAAAATTGGTAATTTACTTAAGTTTTTGGCTATGATGCAGTCGATACAATTTACGGAATAATGAGAAAATTCGCGTGCTCTGATACAATGCACGCGACGCGGTTATTCTTGTCAGTTGTGGGGAAAAGTTTAAAATGAATCCAAAAAAATTGGCAAAGATAATTCAAGTCAGCTGTTTGGCTTTCAAAGCGCATCAGGAGTCTAGATCAGACGTTTGAAAATAAACTTAAGATCAAACCATAATGTGCATAGCGTGCCGTACGGAAAACTTCCAAAACTGAACGAACGCATACTTATGTATATTGGACAGGCTGTCAGAGGGTGATAAATCACTGCGATTTATTTGGACCATGAAAATATGAACTAAACACTGAATGGCTGTAAGCCAGATTTAGCGTACCACATTCCCTGATGTGTTAGAACTGGATGTGTTTGTATTGGTCGCGCAGTACAGGCGTAAATATGAAGACATAATCAGAAGGGGGGCTTACATTTTAAAATTTTTCGAATTTCCTGCCAGAATGTCTATGCCCTCCTTGTAATACACGCTGCCATTTACTGACAAGCTATAATGCTTTTTTAGCTTACCTCATACACGCTATTGCTATCCTCTGCGTAGCTACCCAGCAGGAAAAGAAGCAGCCCAAGATGCAAACGGAAGCAACTCCTGGGAAGCCATGGATGCATTCCCTTCCGTTGGACACTCTTTTCTTTCTTTTTAACATTGCATGTCCGCAGGAGAAAGCAGTAAACAAGCTTTTGTACTGCTTCCACCTAGCTTCTCCGGAATGCACATGGAATCTCGTTCATACTGCTCCCAGCTTGCTTCTATGGAAGTATAATCTATAATGCATGACATGTTTTTGCATGTGGAATCTTTCACCGTATTATTTTCGTTTTAAGTCAAAGGTCAAAGTAAAGGACAGGTCAAAAGACGAACAAAAATTCAGCTGTCTTTAAATGCAAAGTAATTCATATTAACAAAATAACCAAAATCAGTTCTTCATACAAATTCATTCATTGACTAAAAAAGAGTGAAAAAAGTCAGTTCTTATAAATATGTTCAGGTTTTTAGAAATAAATTCTAATTCATTAAGAAAAAAAAATAAAATAAAAGAATGCAACTTTACTACTATTTATCATTCTATTTATTTCGAAAGTTATTTTTATAAATTCGACTTTTCCCCAATCTAACGGCATTTCCTGTTCGAATTGATGGAATCCAAAGTCGTCAGTCTTAACTGCATCTATATCGAATAGGAAACACATTTAGTTTAGCATATTTTTAAAGTATTCAAAATATTTACCATAAAGAACCGAATTGAAGGTTTTTATTGGTTTCAACGTCTCTTTTCATTTCGTTCATCCCAGATTACTTTTAATAGTAATTCAGGGGTAAGCAACAACAAAAGTTGTAACATTGAATGCTTTTTTCCAATCCAAAATGGTAGTAAATGCCTGGTAGAACAATGCGTGGCTCAACTAGACCATAATTTTTTATCTTATCTCTAGTAAAGTTTTTGTACAAAGAGGAAAATTTAAGTTAGCAGCATTGAGAATTTTAAGCAGTTCCTCACTTGCTTCTAGTCTTATTTGAAATTTCAGAATCCATTCTGCTATTTTATCAACAAGACTTTCCTTTTTTTTTTGAGGAATTTCATATCTGCTGTGGCTAGATCCTTCTCCACAAAGTTGCAGAGGAAAATAATTGACATGTCTAACGCAGAAATAAAAAAATATGCTATTCTGCATATAACTTCTAATGACCCTATCATTTCCCTTTTTATTTTCGCCGCATATTTTTTAGCTAATCTTTCGTGTTGTTTATTATTTAATAAGAATATATTTTGTTCAACTTACCATTTCTTTTATAAAAGCACAAAAACAATTTTTCACAACTGATTTTATTATTTAAAAAACGCAAGATGAGCAAGATTTCGTTTTGTTTTCTTTTATGACTTAAAAACAAAGCGAGAAGGTTCGCTCCCAGCAAGATCAATTGGATTGATGCATACCTGCTTCCCTGGAATCAACAGGGAAGCAACATATTTTTCACTCATAAAATTTTTCTGATTCCAAATCCGCTTCCCTAGGAAGGCCTGACCAAATTTCCCGCTGGGTATTTTTAAATGGTCGCTCATGTACAGAGTTTATACACGATACAGCCGTTCCGTGTTTAGTTTATATTTCTATGTGTGTAATCGCAAGTTTGCATGAGCTTCTGTACGGAACGGGTATGCACAATATGCTTGGCCTTTCAACGCAGAAGAAAAATGCCATTTACCATTTTTACGTTCCTAGAACCAAACAGAAACCGAACATGGAATTGAAATCTTGCCGCGAAGAAGTTCCAAGTTCCGACGGACTTTTCGGCGCCGCAAATTCGCTTCTCGTGCATTGTATCATAGTTCAGGGCCGACTAATTTTCGTGTTATCAAATTGATTTCGTAGCACCGAAAATTCGCGTCGCGTACATTGTATCCCAGCCTTCAAATTACTGCTTCTAATTTAAGCATATGTAACTCCAGGAATATTCGCGAAGCGCGACATAACTGCGTTTGAAGAACTCTGTTTCCACTATGGACCAAGTGATTTGCCTGGATCTGATGATAAGAAACCATGCTACTGTGGAGCTCAGAATTGTCAACAATTTTTACCTTCCATTCGTTTTTAGTTAAAGTGTACTTGTACAGGAATATTTTGTAACTGAATAAAAATTAAGCAAACCGTCAAATTCAAAACTTCAATGATTTATAATTCGTCAAGTACCAGAAAACCCAGATATGCCCAAACTAACAAATAGAGTGAAAGAACTATTAAAAATTATAGTTTCATATTAAAATAAGTTATAGTTTAAAAAAAACTGAAAACAGGCTTTTATCACGCACTAAAAATTAAAAACAAATTTGAATTAAATAAACTATTATTTGTTACGATGCATGTATGTTACCCTTGTCAATACAGGGTGTTCAGAGGTGGGAGGGAAATAATGCAGGAGGTGAAAGGTCAGGCCGAGGCAAGCAAAAAATCGTATGGGTGGGGGGGGGTCACCTCGCACCGTTCGGCAGTTACAGGGTGATTCGTAAATCAGTATGTTGCCTTATATGGGAACCGCTATTGTATTTTTATTTTTTTTTCTACGCATCGCAGCGACCCCAAACAACAAATCACTATTCTGAAACCCTTTCCAAAAAGGTCAACACCGCCTCCCTACCCCCAACCCCTTGGCCACAATCACCTCTGGAAGTTGAAAAATTGAATTTTATTTCACGATTTTGCATCTTTCGCCCCACTTTTCTCCTAAATTCACGTTATTAACATACCTACTTTTTATTGTTTTTAAGTTTCCTATCTAATTACCTTTCAAAGAAGGTACAACATGCACAGGTAGAAAAAGGATACAAAAATCCTGAAATTAAAACATCTTCACAGGTACCTAATTACTTTATTGCCCCATAATGGAAAAAGTTGTTAAGTAAAGAATTTTAATGACAGCAAGTTCGGAAATGTTTATTTAGGAAACACAGGTAATAAAGTTTTATTATTTCAGAAAAACTGTTATAAAATACTAAATGGAATCTCGTTAAATGGCGTTATTAGTTTATGATATCCAGTATTGACTTCTAAGTATCCTGACGCTCCGTGTCTAATACCTCCTATGAATTATGGTATAAAAATGGGTAGGTTTGAAAGGACACTGACCATAGTTGAAGAGGAAATTGATAAGAACGGGTGTTTAACACAAAACATTAAGACAAAATGGCAGAATTCACTGTTGAAGAGTATGCCGACATAATTTACGTGTACCGATTAGTAGACGGAAGTGATAGTGAGGCCTTACGGGAATACCAAAGGAGATTCCCGAATCGGCGTGTACCCGATAGAAGGGTATTTTCAAGGACTTTCAGGAGGTTAAAAGAAACCGGAAGTGTGACCACCCCTAGAGCTGAAGCGCGATCAGGAACTTCGGCCGATTCAGCGGAAACCGACCAACAAATTCTCAACATTGTCAGGAACAGCGCTGAAATAAGCATCAGACAGGTCGCACGACGGTTAGGATTGTCTGTAGGGAGAGTGTGGACCGTTGTGAACCGAGAGGGACTACATCCTTACCACCATACCCCGGTCCAAGCACTACATCAAGGAGATTCCGAAAGACGATTGCAGTTCTGCACTTGGCTGCTCGAGTCTGACATCGAAAACAGAAGGTTTATAGACCGAATTCTGTGGACGGATGAAACGCAATTCACCCGGGATGGTATCACAAACTTCCACAACCTCCATACCTGGTCAGATGTGAACCCACATAGGACAAGGTGTCGGTCCTTCCAGCAAAGATTTAGTGCCAATGTCTGGGCTGGCATCATCGGCAACCAGTTGATAGGACCCTGCATCTTGCCTCAAGTGCTGAATAGTCAGCTATATTCGGACTTTTTGGAGAATACCCTTCCGGATCTGTTAGAGGATATCCCCTTGGCCACCAGAAGCGCAATGTATTTACAGCACGACGGAGCACCTGCGCATACTGCGAACATTGTTAGGGCAAAGTTGAATGAACATTACCCAGAGCGCTGGATTGGACGAGGTGGACCGATTCCTTGGCCTGCTAGATCACCGGACCTTAATCCACTAGACTTTTTCTTATGGGGAATGATGAAAGATGATGTTTACTCACAACCAATCAACACCAGAGAAGAATTAGTTACCAGGATTGGGACTGCAGCGACAAAAATACGGGAGAGACTGGCTACCATAGACCTCAAACCCGGAATCAGAAAAAGGCTACTTACATGCATCGAGACTGGCGGAGAACATTTCGAACATCTTTTGTAGCACATAAGTTTTAATTGTAATTAGTTTTTAAGTAAACAAAATTTATTTTTTAGTTAATTTAAGTATAATTTCTTAAAAATTCGAATTATCCTAATATTTTATAAAAGGATTTTTGTAAATAAATGTTTGTATCCTTTTTCTACCTGTGCATGTTGTACCTTTTTTGAAAGGTAATTAGATAGGAAACTTAAAAACAATAAAAAGTAGGTATGTTAATAACGTGAATTTAGGAGAAAAGTGGGGCGAAAGATGCAAAATCGTGAAATAAAATTCAATTTTTCAACTTCCAGAGGTGATTGTGGCCAAGGGGTTGGGGGTAGGGGGGCGGTGTTGACCTTTTTGGAAAGGGTTTCAGAATAGTGATTTGTTGAGACCGGTTTGGGGTCGCTGCGATGCGTAGAAAAAAAATAAAAATACAATAGCGGTTCCCATATAAGGCAACATCCTGATTTACGAATCACCCTGTAACTGCCGAACGGTGCGAGGTGACCCCCCCCCCACCCATACGATTTTTTGCTTGCCTCGGCCTGTCCTTTCACCTCCTGCATTATTTCCCTCCCACCTCTGAACACCCTGTATGTTAACTTCATTGTAGAGTAAACGCAAACATATATTTTATATTCAATAGGTGATGATCAATATGCTAGGTAGTTATTACATAGTAAAATTATCTTTTCTTTTATATCCAATGACTAATTCAAAACGCGCGTAACGCTTTTGGTTGTGTGTACTTTTAATTAATTTGGAATTTAGGAGCGTCTTGTTTTTTTTTAAATTATACTTTTTTTAACTATAATTTGTTTTATACTTTTTTTGTTTTAATTAGGATTTTTTTGAGCTTCCGGAATAGAAGTAAATGTAAATTAAAAGTTATGCCAGAAGGGATTTTTGGTTTGAACACTCGCATGGAAGTGCATGCAAAATAACTAGTCCACCATCTTTGGGAGTCCGCCATATTGAATTTAGAGTGACGTCATTTTTTTTTCTCGTATTCTTCTCAGCAAACCCTTTTAATTGATACCCTTATCAAAGGAGTGCATAACAAGTAACGAGTCTGCCATATTGAATATAGAATGACGTTACTTAGCTAACCATGCATTGTCATCCAAACTAAACGGGCATGCAAAATTTCAGCTCAATCTGAAACCGGAAAGTGGGTCAAATTCAACTTTCAAGATTTGTTTACATAGTTACAGGTGAAGCTAATAAAAGTGCGTTACAAAAGGAAGTGAACCTTTAAACAGGATAGTATTCAGAAAAACTTGCTATATTAATGGCAAAATGGTCAGGAGGAAGGATATTACTGTCATAAATCGTGGAAAACGTGTGCGCGTTGGTAAGAAAAACAGGAAGAATTGTTTCATTATCTACATGATTTTTGCTACCGAAGTACACATGATTATATTTTTAGAATTTTTTTTCGCGAAATGGCAGTTGTTTGGAAAAAAACCGTATTTTTTCGAGGAAAAAGCTCGAACTAAATGGCTTATAACTTTTTTTCCTGATATACAATCGCTATAATCGTGCGTACTTCGTTAGATAATTTAATGATAAAGGTCCAGTTAAAATTTGAAGTTAATCGGATGAAAACTGTTCGAGTTAAATTAAGTTGGTTGTTTATATCGCGAACAATTAATTTATTGCCCGCTCCTGCGAAACAATCACAATCGTTGCAGATTTTTATGTGGGTGCTTGGACCGCACAAATGCTGATATGTGCCCAGGTACAAAAACCTGGACACGAATAAATGGTATTCCTGAAAACAACAAAAAAAAACGACAATGTCCGAAGCTCACTGCACTGAATTCGTTGATCTAGTCACTGGTGGTTCTCAGTCTTCGGCTACTGGATACTTTGTCCTGATGGCTGATCACTGATGATTCTCGGCTGCTGGTTGCTCTGGTCAAATGGCTGATCACTGATAATTCTCGGCTGCTGGTTGCTCTGGTCAAATGGCTGATCACTGATGATTCTCGGCTGCTGGTTGCTCTGGTCAAAAGACGAAATGAAACGCACGACTCCCTGATAGCAAGTGACAAACTTTATTCCACTAGAACCCTACTTAGCTTCTAACAATTGGTAACAACCTTCCATGGAAGAAAGGAAAAAAAAGTCGCATCAGCATAAAATCCCATCGCACGGTTCTCTCTTGGATAAACTTGAGAGCCGCGGATGATAACGAAAAAATCCCTGTGGCAGCAAATTTGTGAACATTGCCTGTGGCAGCGCAATGATATGCGATACGCAGTGGGCTAATGAAAAGTGCTTATGGCAGTAAAATAAACGAATTCTCGAAAGTGTTTATGCGATGGAACCTGATGCTGAGGAATGTGTACAATGGATATACAATGGGACTATTCTTATTTTAAAAAGAAAAAAACCGAACGAATATTGGTTACAATTTGGTTGCATTGACTGGAGCCGATTCTAAGATTAAACATCCTCCCCCCGTTGAGCTTGCAGCTCAACCTGTAGGTTGGGGTCCAGGGTGAAGGCTGTTGAGCGTCGTCTTGGCAATGGTACTGGCGCTCGTGGTGATCTTCTGCGATTGTCCGTGCTGACGCATCGGTATATGAGGTACGCAATGGTGACAACGATTAAAATGATACTGGTGTATCCCACGCTAAAGTTGTGGATCTCGTTCGTGGTAGTCGTCTTGGGAAGCTCTTCTGCTGCTTGAAGGCGTGACAAATTCCTCTTCAGCGATAGAACATCTGCATCGATGGTCTCACGAGGTAGTGGTAGATACATGAGATGTGATAACTCTGATGGTTGTAGAAGGTCCGTTAGATTTCGTGATGGCAAAAATGATGTTCTCATCACCGTGGTATATAACTTATGGGGCATTTCACGTGAAGCGGACAGCGAAAAAAAAGTGACGTTCTGAAATTTGTTCATATTCGGCTTAATTGTACTTCTAGTAAGTATGAATGTGGACGCACAATATTTTTTTTGTATGATGTTTATTTGTCAAGTTATTGGCTTCTAAAGAATTGTCGTTATTGAAATTCGTATTTTTTGGAAATAGTTTTTCGAATTAAAGAAATTTTTTTAAAAATATTAAATATGGCGACTTAAATAGAAAATGTACTGTTCTTTTTAAATACAAAATAAAACTGGATTTTTTATTTTTTTTTAATATACAAAACCGGAAATAAACTTTTCAAATCATAATTTTAGTAACTTCGACCAATTTGTTTTTTTATTTTTTTATTTTAAAATATAGCCTAAAGTACATTTATAATACACCAGAAGTTTCAAAATGGGATCTGCAATAGTTTAGGAGATAAATGAATTAAAGTACATACGTGTCGCACTGAGCGTCCTACTCTAGCTTCCTTAGGTCGACTGGTTTGCGCGATATCACACTAAAACGCTGCAATATTTATATTTACTATCCTATTTAAGCGTATTTAAAGCTCTAACAATGTTATGGGGTGTTTAATATTCAAATTAAAATAGTATTATACTTATTGAACAAAAATATTAGTAGGAAGCAGTAGGTAGTCTAAAACAAATTTTGTGATAAGTAATATAAAGCGACTGCTAGCGCCACCTCTTAGATACGAGAAGTATTAAAATGACAAATAGAAGCTTTATGTTAGAAAGAGATAGAAGCATGACGCTAAGCCATTTCGTATTTTCCGTTATTTCTGTAGTTGTTGTTCTAACCTCTGAGCGACTTGTGCACATTTTATGATAGTTATTGATAGTGTTTAAACTTTTCTTCAGGAACGAAGGGTTCATCTTGGGTGTTTTGCAAAGGTTCACTCGATGTTGACTGCACTGTACAAGATCTTCATTAATTAGTACTGGAGGTGTTTCATATAAGAGTCTTTTGCTACAAGAGGCACATACATAAACATCGAGTGAAAATCTCAACTTTTGAGCCAAATGTTCAGATATTTTTCTTAAATTTTTAAACTTTCGATGAAGTACCAAGCGAAATGGATTAAAACATCGATCACCGTACGGAGCCATTATAAATCAATAACTATCTTAAAATGTGCACAAGTCGCTCAGAAGTTAGAACAACAACTACAGAAATAACGGAAAATACGAAATGGCTTAGCGTCATGCTTCTATCTCTTTCTAACATAAAGCTTCTATTTGTCATTTTAATACTTCTCGTATCTAAGAGGTGGCGCTAGCAGTCGCTTTATATTACTTATCACAAAATTTGTTTTAGACTACCTACTGCTTCCTACTAATATTTTTGTTCAATAAGTATAATACTATTTTAATTTGAATATTAAACACCCCATAACATTGTTAGAGCTTTAAATACGCTTAAATAGGATAGTAAATATAAATATTGCAGCGTTTTAGTGTGATATCGCGCAAACCAGTCGACCTAAGGAAGCTAGAGTAGGACGCTCAGTGCGACACGTATGTACTTTAATTCATTTATCTCCTAAACTATTACAGATCCCATTTTGAAACTTCTGGTGTATTATAAATGTACTTTAGGCTATATTTTAAAATAAAAAAATAAAAAAACAAATTGGTCGAAGTCACTAAAATTATGATTTGAAAAGTTTATTTCCGGTTTTGTATATTAAAAAAAAATAAAAAATCCAGTTTTATTTTGTATTTAAAAAGAACAGTACATTTTCTATTTAAGTCGCCATATTTAATATTTTTAAAAAAATTTCTTTAATTCGAAAAACTATTTCCAAAAAATACGAATTTCAATAACGACAATTCTTTAGAAGCCAATAACTTGACAAATAAACATCATACAAAAAAAATATTGTGCGTCCACATTCATACCTACTAGAAGTACAATTAAGCCGAATATGAACAAATTTCAGAACGTCACTTTTTTTTCGCTGTCCGCTTCACGTGAAATGCCCCTTATGCGATGTGATGGCGGCTTGTTCTTCTTTGAGTGTACATCCATTGGTTAATTTTAACAATCCCGAACCCTTGATTGTTCGTTGAGTGACGGTGTTGTCACAGGCAATATTCACAGTGGACTCGGTTTTGGTCGTGTATATCCACTGATTTGGATTCACCAGCTGGACCCATCGTGGTACCTGGTTGACCTTGACGATCTGGCAACCGGCGGGTGAAGCGGTTTGAGTCAGGAACCCAATCTCACATGAACTAACATTCGATCCCTTTCTATACAATGGGTGATGTTGTCTACACATGTAGCTGGACTGCCCGATGAGGGTGCAGAGACTGAGTTCGTCCTCTGGAACTGGATAGTACATGTCACGATGAAGATTGATGATCAAGTATCGGGTGGATGGTTCAATGACTAGAAAAGTGTCATTCACTTGCACTGGTATAGGCACAAGCCGAAGCATTTCGAAGGACTCGTACGTAAAAAGTGGAAGTTTCATTCTAAAAATGATTTGGTGTGGCTCAATGCTACCTTCTACAGTCATCAATTGATACGCTTGTATCATATTAGTTTGGCTAGCTGGTAAACGTAACGTTGATGGTAGGTTTTCCTTGATGAGTCCTATTTGGGCCTGGAGCTGTCTTGGTGATAATAACTGGGGGTTGAGCTTCCCATGGTGAGTATCTATTATCACATCGAGCAATGTTGCTTGGATTCTTTGATACTCTGAAAATCGCTGAAGGAGATGAATACACAACGTATTGAAGATCTCACTGTAGCGCTGTTGTCGCAACTCTTGTTTTATGGCATTTATTTCCACGATGGTCTGGTTTAGGTGGGTGTGTATCAGGTTGAATTGGGAGGTTGTTGATTCCTGGGATGTCTTGAATAAATTGATGGTGGAATCTACGATGGAAGTCTGGTTTTTTAACAGGGCCAACAAATGGTGGTCGTTGCCCTCCAAGTTGTTGATTATTTGGCTCATGTGGTCTGCATATTCGGAGTCCAATACACCGAACAGTGAGCTGGCGATGTTCCCTATAATGTTAAGTGGTGCTCGCTTGTGTCTACGCCTTGGTTGGTATGAGAACAACTGATCATTTCCTTGGATTTCGGATAGAGTGGTTTTAAAGTGTGATACGATTTGCGTACATGACTGGTTGAGCTTCAAGAAAGAGCACACATGTGTTAGACTCTTCAACCCTTCATGGAGGGTATAGTATTCTTGTCTGTACGTAGTCATGTTATAGAATATAATCACGCTCCATTCATTCGAGAATAATTCCACAGGACCCATTCCCTCAAAATATAGCCCTGGTTGATCTGTAAATGGTTGAATCTCCACTGGATTTGCAAATGCTGGTAATATCAAGCAAGCGAGCAACAGCAAACTGGTTGGATTCAGACTGCGGCGTCTCTTAGAACTAGAAGATCCGGCATTGGTGTCTCGATTGTCGTCGTCGGGTCTACTTCGAGTCCTTGGTTGTCCTTGGCGACTGGTTGACGGTGTTGGTTGGTGCGAGGCTGGTCCTTCGGAAGCATCTGGTGGTTCATCTTCGACAGTCATTGATTCTTGATTATCGGAACCTGGGCCGTCAGAAGTGATTGGTAGAAGTGCCAAGTAATGTATTGTCCTGCGCAATACTCCGGAACTGGTTTGGACGTGAACTGTTCGGACAAAACCGTCTTCGCCCCGGTTGACTCGCAGAACTCTTCCCAAGGGCAATTTTAACACTGGCAAGTTTCCGTCTTTGACTAACACCATGGTGCCTGGTTCCAAATTCTTACATGGTTGTTGCCACTTGTACCGGTGTTGAAGTTCATGTAGATATTCTCTGGTCCACCGGTCCCAAAATTCCTGTTTTAATCGGAAAACTATTTGCCATCTTTGGGTTAAATTGGTCTTTCCGGCACCGGCCTGTGGATCCACTGTTGCGGTGAGTGGTTCACCAATCAAGAAATGACCTGGTGTCAATGCGGATAAGTCATTTGGATCGGATGACATTGGAGTTAATGGTCTCGAATTCAGAATTGCTTCTATTTCCACCATGATGGTTTCAAGCTCTTCATGAGTCAGAGAGGCATTGGCGACGCTGCGCTTCAACAAATGTTTTGCCGATTTAACTGCTGCCTCCCATAATCCACCAAAATGTGGTGCACGGGGTGGTATAAAGTGAAAATCAATGCCTCTCATGGTAGAGGTTTTAGTAATTTTTTCTTCTGCACTTTTCCCATAAATGGACTCTTTTAGTTCTTGTAATTGGTTCCGTGCACCGACAAAATTGGTGGCGTTGTCGCAGTAAATGTTCCGGCAATTGCCTCTTCTGCTGACAAAACGTTTGAGAGCGCCGATAAAGGCTTCGGTTGTTAGGTCGCTCACTACTTCGATATGTGTTGCCTTAGTGGCAAAACAGCAAAATATCGCGACATAGCATTTTTGTGGTCTCTTCCCTCGAAGCTTGAAATGAATCCAAAATGGGCCGCAAAAATCGACTCCTGAGTTAATGAATGGTCTTGATGGCTGAACTCTGGTTGTAGGCAAGTTTCCCATTAACTGTGTGAGTAATCTTGGTTTGGCTCTGGCGCAACGGACGCAATTTTGGACAATGGACCGCGCTGTGGTTTTTCCTTTAACGGGCCAGAATCGTTGGCGCATTATGGATAATAATGCTTGAGGTCCTGCATGCGAGTTGGTGACATGGCATTGTGTCATCAACAGCCGAGTAATGGGATGAGCATACGGTAACAGCATTGGGTGTTTGGCATCATATGACAAGGATGATGCATCCAACCTTCCACCAACTCTAATGACCTTGGAGTTATCGAGAAAAGGGGCAAGGCTGCTCAAACTGCTTCTTGGATGCACGTATTTGGATCGTTCCAATGATTTCAGATCCTCTGGAAATCCTTGTCTTTGAACTTCCTTTATGATGACTAATAATGCGTCTTCCAATTCGTTCACAGTCAATGATGAGTGTTTTCTATTGGTAGGATTCCGTTCACGAATACTGTTTATGAAGCGCAAGACGTATGCCAGCACACGCTGAAGATGCAGGAATGAATTTCGATGGTCAATTTGATTGACGGGATGACCTGGTTCTATTGTGGCTGACAAGATGGCTTTTGGTGTCTTCTTTTCAAGTTGTATATCGGACGAGATGTTCTTGGTGGGCCATTGGGTTTGAGAACCATGCAGAAATAGAGGTCCATAGAACCATTGTGTGCTTGCCTTTAGTTTCTCGGGATTCATACCTCTGGAAACTATATCGGCTGGATTATCGTTGGAAGCCACGTGCCTCCAATGGATAGCAGGGGTCAGTTCTTGAATAGAGGCCACTCTATTGGCAACGAAAGTGTGGAAGGAAGTTGATGTAGAATTCAACCAAGCCAAGACTATTTCTGAGTCTGACCACATGAAATATGGAATCTGGCTCCACTGTAACTCCTTTTTTACTCGATGCAGCAGATCGGCTGCGAGCTTGGCGGCACAAAGCTCTAATCGTGGTAAAGTTGTAGCCTTGAGTGGTGCTACCTTTGACTTGGCGCACAATAATCGCACAATCACTGGTTCATTTGGAATTACTGATCTCACATATATTGCAGCGCCATAAGCCTTTTCAGAGGCATCTGCGAATGCATGCAATTGGATCACTTGTGGTATTTTATGTGAGAAGACGTGCCTTGGGAACGTGATATGGTTCAATTCCTTGAGATTCTGTCGGAATCGTGTCCATTGGGAGTGAAATTCTAGTGGAACTGCGGCGTCCCAGTCCAATTTGAGTTCCCAGAGCCTTTGGAGGAATATCTTGGCACTGACTATCACTGGGCTCATTATTCCCAATGGGTCGAAAAGATGGGCGATGTCAGACAGCACCTTTCTCTTGGTTACTGGTTCAGTTTCCTCCGGCCAAGTGGTTCTGATGGCGAACTCATCCGAGTTTGGTAACCATGTGAGACCCAAGGTTTTGATGTGACAATCGTCATCCTTCTGGAGGTCCAGTTGTATGGCTCTATCCTCCGGCTTAAGGTGTTCCAGCAATGCTGAGTGATTGGCACACCACTTCCTAAGCTCAAAACCGGCAGGACTGAGAATTTTCGTCAATTGTTCTTGGATGGCCAAGGCTTCTTGCAAACTATCTGCCCCTGTCATAACATCATCGACATAAAAATTATGCTTGAGCGCGTGCGCTCCCAATGGGTATTGATTTGATTGCGCTGCTAGCTGGTGAAGACATCTTATGGCCAAGTAAGGTGCTGTTGTTACACCATACGTAACAGTACATAATTGGAAGTACTGTATGGGTAGATCAGGGTTGTCCCTCCAGATGATTATTTGGTATTTCTGGTCATCTTCGTGAACTAGAACCTGGCGATACATTTTCGTAATGTCTCCCGTAAAAACAAAGCGTGGCGTACGAAACCGAAGTAAAATGGAGAAAAGTTCCTCTTGGATGGATGGACCAGTAAGGAGAATATCGTTAAGCGCCAGATTGGTAGTTGTCTTGCTGGATGCATCGAAAACAACTCGGAGCTTAGTAGTGGTGCTTTCCGGCTTCACTACACAATGGTGCGGTATGAAATAGCAAGGCTGGGATACATTATTTATATCAATTTGCTTCATGTGACCCAACTCGAGGTACTCCTTCATGAATTCTTGATACTGTCGATGAAGATCTGGGTTTTTTGCGAATTTACGCTCCAATGATTTAAATCTGGTCAGAGCGACCGTCTTGGAATCTCCCAGATTACTAGGCTCGTGACCATTATCGTGTCTCCGCATGGTTTCACTGAAATGGGCTTCACATTCCAAATCTGCAGGAGTTTTGCGGGCTGCACATGGTTCCTTCTCTTCAAGCTTCCAAAATCGCTCCACACTTTCACTCAATTGGGAATCATCGTGAGTGCAAATTCCACAAACAGCGCTGTATTGCTGAGTGCAGCCCACCTTTCCGGTGACTATCCATCCAAGCAATGTGTGCTGCAAGCTGGGGAGATTATTACCAAGTCTAATCTGACCCACTAGCATTAGTTGGAAGAAGAGCTCGGCGCCAATTAGCAAATCTATTTTGCCTGGTTGGTTGAAACCTGGGTCAGCCAAGGTGATATTTTTGGGTATATTCCATGATGATGTATCGAGATGGTATGCGGGCTGATCAGCTGTAATTTGTGGGAGAACAAATGCCTCTAAATTGGTCACAAACTGGTTTATTCTGGATTTGATGGTAATGTTCATGCGCTGACATGTTCTTAATTTCCTTTTTCCGATTCCTTCCACGGACAGGGAAGTGGCCGCTGGGCGGAGACCAATCCGCCTTGCGAACTGCTCGCTGATGAAGTTTAATTGGGATCCGGAATCAAGGACTGCTCTAGCGGTGACTGTATTGCCTTTACTATTCATCACATGGACGATTACCGTACTCAGCAACACATATGTTGCCTGCTGGTCGGATTGGGCCGATAATGCGGCCGTATCTGGTTGATTACTGGAAGCAGGAACGATTTCCAAGTTTGCATTGTTTGATGGTTTTTGTTTTATTGGAGCGGTTGTATTGGCGTATGCAGGCTGAAGAAATTGACCTGCATTGGGTACCAAGTCTCCAAAGTGCACCAGTGTGTTATGTTTCTTCGAACATTTATTGCATCCTCACAATGTGCATTTCGACGATGAGTGGCCTGGTCTCATGCAATTGAGACATAAATTCTTATCCTTGAGGAATTTGAACCTTTGGGCTGGAGTTTTCGATATGAAGCCTTTACACGAGAACAATTGATGGTTTTGGTTGCATAAGATGCAAGGAGGTGCCTTTGTGGTAGATACGAATGATGCAGACTTGGTGCGATCGTTTCTGGTGCCTTCACTGGGTTTGCCCTTAATGCCGAGTGATTCAAGGGCTTGGAATCGAATCTCAATGAAGTGAAGGAAATCCTTGATCGATTGGATTTCCCTGGGTCGTGCAAGGAATTGCTCGTACAGACTGTGTGTATTTTTGTCCAATTTCTTTAACAGGATATGGACCACGAGTGGGCTCCAACTGGTGGTGGCTATGCCAAGATTCTGTAATCCCAGCAAACATTCTTGGGTGGTATCATGGAGTGCCTTCAGCCCTGCAGCACTTTCTACCACTAATTTTGGCTGGCTCAATAGTTTATTGAGAGAAGCTGTCACTAGCAATCTGGTGTTCTCGTATCGATCCACTAATGTTTTCCAGGCCATGGCGTAATTGTCATCTGTTATTGGCAAGTGGCGTATTAGCCTTTCTGCTTCGCCCGTGAGATTTGTCTTCAGGTACCACATTTTTTGCGACGCTCCCATCGATTGAGTATGGATCATCTGTGTGAATAAATCGTGGAATTGGCGCCACTGTAAATAATCTCCATCGAATTTTGGTAGCGTTACTTTTGGCAATTTCATGCTTGCCGTGGTGCTGGTTTGGGTGGCCTCCCTTGGAAAATCGTGAATTGCCTCTGATAGTTCTATGAGTGTGGCGAGCTGGAATTCCTCTAATTCATAAAACGTTTCCAATTTATACCCTTGTTGAGCTGGATCAGTGGCAAATTCCAAAATTTGTTGGTGCTGGTTCACAATTGCGTTCCACTTCTGATTAATAACTTGCCTTTGGACCTCACAAAATGGTTTGGTAAATGGTCTTGGTGCATTGGAAAAGCTGGTTAGATTTCGGTGAAGGGACTCCATTGCCCCTAATTGCCTTCGTACAATTCCGGCAGCACTGACTGACACTGGATTTTTATCATTTAATTCGGTGGGGCTGGTTTTGCCACTGGTTCCTGAGGCCTGGATTGTATCAGTCTGCGGTAGGCTGGTTAGTGTTTCTGGATCGGCTTCGGGTTCAGCGATTTTCCTTGGGTTGGTTTTTGGTATGGCTCCTGTTTTTGACTTGGTTGGGTGCTCTGGGTTGAGCTGATTCTTCCCGATGGTCTCCGCTGCTGCCTGCAGAGTGGTAATCTTTTCGCTGAATATTTCGTGGTATTTACGGTACACTTCACGAATTTGGTCATAATATTCCTTTGCGAAGTACGCATG
Organism: Neoitamus cyanurus; assembly: GCA_947538895.1. Taxonomy (NCBI): domain Eukaryota; kingdom Metazoa; phylum Arthropoda; class Insecta; order Diptera; family Asilidae; genus Neoitamus; species Neoitamus cyanurus. Next base: position 38,924,056 of record OX384542.1, read on the forward strand.
GTTGATCTCCTGGTCATGTTCAAGCCGAATTTGGTTGTCCTGTTCATCAAACTTGGTCCAATTGTCTTGCAACTTACGAAGCTTGTCTTCATAGTACCGCAAATCCTTCCTGGATGATGGATCCTTCTTATAATTGCTGATAATTCGCTAAATTTCTCCTCCGATCATCAATTGTTGTGCAGCCGCCTCGTCCATTGTTTTGAGATATGGTCTCACGTTAGTTCACCAAAAGAAAAAGGTTTCCAAAATGTCACTAAAACGAATCACGTCGGGGTCACCAAAATGTTTATATCGCGAACAATTAATTTATTGCCCGCTCCTGCGAAACAATCACAATCGTTGCAGATTTTTATGTGGGTGCTTGGACCGCACAAATGCTGATATGTGCCCAGGTACAAAAACCTGGACACGAATAAATGGTATTCCTGAAAACAACAAAAAAAAACGACAATGTCCGAAGCTCACTGCACTGAATTCGTTGATCTAGTCACTGGTGGTTCTCAGTCTTCGGCTACTGGATACTTTGTCCTGATGGCTGATCACTGATGATTCTCGGCTGCTGGTTGCTCTGGTCAAATGGCTGATCACTGATAATTCTCGGCTGCTGGTTGCTCTGGTCAAATGGCTGATCACGGATGATTCTCGGCTGCTGGTTGCTCTGGTCAAAAGACGAAATGAAACGCACGACTCCCTGATAGCAAGTGACAAACTTTATTCCACTAGAACCCTACTTAGCTTCTAACAATTGGTAACAACCTTCCATGGAAGAAAGGAAAAAAAAGTCGCATCAGCATAAAATCCCATCGCACGGTTCTCTCTTGGATAAACTTGAGAGCCGCGGATGATAACGAAAAAATCCCTGTGGCAGCAAATTTGTGAACATTGCCTGTGGCAGCGCAATGATATGCGATACGCAGTGGGCTAATGAAAAGTGCTTATGGCAGTAAAATAAACGAATTCTCGAAAGTGTTTATGCGATGGAACCTGATGCTGAGGAATGTGTACAATGGATATACAATGGGACTATTCTTATTTTAAAAAGAAAAAAACCGAACGAATATTGGTTACAATTTGGTTGCATTGACTGGAGCCGATTCTAAGATTAAACATTGGTAATAACCCCTTAATAAACTTTAGTTTGATTTTTCTCTTCCATTTGGCTGGTGACATGTATTTTTTTATTTTTGTAATTGTTTTATATGATGCTAAACTATCATCTAGCGAAATTTGAAGTAATTCTCCCGTTTTTTTAGTTTTCGATCCAGTCTCCTTAACAATGCGTAAGATAGTCCTGTATACAATCCTCGTGGACTTTTGCCACAATTATAGATATACAATCAAAAACATACACTTTGCCGGTTAAACCTATTCAAACTTCGAAGTAGCACAGATTACATTTGACTGTTCGATCAATTGTTTTATTCAGCTTCCCTCATACGTAACTATTCCCTCTGCGTAGCTATCTTTAGGAGGTCGATCATTTACAGGGTTTATACATGATACAGTCGGTCCGTACTTAGTTTATATTTCTATGGTATGGAGCGCTTTGTCTAAATTAATTAAAAGTACACATAACCAAATTAATTAACAGTACACATAACCAAAAAGCACTCCACGATTTTTGAATTAGTCATTGGACATAGAAGAAGTGATAAGTTTACTTGTAACTACCTAGCATATTGATCATCCATCACGTATTGTATAAAAAAATATATGTTTGTGTTTACTCTACAATGAAGTTAAAATATTGGCAAGGCTAACATGCATATATCGTAACAAATAAAAGTTTATTTTATACTTTTTAGTCTTAAACTATTTGTATTGTCATCGGTATTACAGATATTTGCAAAGTTTCAAATCGATACGACAGTTAGAAGTTTGTTGAATTCGACTTCTAAGATATGTTTACATAGTTAGTTAGGTAGTAACAGGTGAAGCTATTAAAATTATCATGGGAGTGCATTAAAAATAACCAGTCAACCAATTTTGGGAGGTCGTGATATTGAATTTAGAGTAACGTCATTTTATTTTTCGTATTGTTCTCAGCAAACCCTTCCACTTGATACCCATATCATCAAAAATATCCCGAAAAATGAGATAAACGAAAGTGGAAAAAATTGGAAAAAGTGAATATTTAGTAGTGAAAAGTTAAAACGTAGATTTGCGGCATGACCTGGATTTACAACACGGGCCGACATGGCTCCCCGTACTATCAAATTGTTGCATAAATTTTAACGCAAAATGTGCTCGGTCAGTGGAATTAACGCTGCAACGTTCTCGCGCTACTCAGGACGTTTTCATTTCACCTAAGGTCATCTTACACCACGTGCCGACGGAACAACCAACCTGGGAACTCCTGACGACTCTGCCCGCACCTAAGTAGCTTTAAATACATATTACCTCTTAAGTCTAATTTGATTAAGTTGGGTCTGAGCAATTAAAGTAACCAGTTGGAGACGACAACATAAATTTGTTTTTTTTTATTTCACTAAAACTAAATAAAATTTAACTTACCACTGAACCACCGATGCTGTTGAAATTCGTTCAAAGTTTGTGGATGATATATGGCACAGGAAAAGTGGTTAGATAAAAAAAATATTCTTCCCCATTCAAAAACTTATGAATCCAAAATGTTCTGCTACGTGTCAGGGACGCCTACAAGTTGGAATTATTTTCGATTTTTTTTCTGTTTATTAAAATATCCTCCAATAGAGTAAAATATTTATTGGAACTTATTTCTCAGCGGATGAAGATGAAAGGATTTCCAGTGTCAAACTGTTTATGCTGTTTTATTAACTACTATCAGAACCCAAACGTTATTTCGTCTTAGTCTACATTCGTAAATAAATAATTTAATCTTCTTATTTTTTTCACTTTCGCAAGCGACTGTGCCTGCATTTGTAGAGGCAAATGAACATTGTTGCTATTTGTGGGAATATAACTGAGATAGTATTTTTTTGGCGTGAGTTCGATGTCGAGACGAGAGTTTATGCAGTTTCAAGTAAATCAGATCAAAAGAATATTTTGTTCATACAAAGCTATACATATACCCTACTGAAGGTTGAATTTTGAGAAATGGTGAAGTACTGCATAAACGTGGCGAAATTATTAAGAAGGTGAAAGTGATGGTGCGAGTGATGTATGTGGGTATTGTGTATGAATTTATGTTTGATTTAATGAGACCACCCCCACTCCGCTGGGAAATACAGGAAGGTGGTGCAGTGGGGTGGGGTGTAAAACGGAAAAAAAGTGATGGTGTTAAAAAATAACTAAAAACATAGGGAAAACAAAATTAAAAACACAATTGGAAGAAGTGAACAAATATTCACCCGGAAAAATGAAAAGGAAGCACCTTGGAAAGTAGTGTGACAGAGTAACCCGGCCTTTACACAAGCCAGTATTACTGTCGGACAGTTCTGTCTGGAACTGTCAAAAACTGTCCAGCAAGCCGATTTGCATTCGATGAACTGTCAAGACAGTTCATTTAAAAAATGTCACACGTTGCGAGGGTTGCACTTACATCTTTAATGTGTTTAAAAGTGCTTGAGGATATTGAGAATGATGGAAAACGGAGACGCAGGAAAAGAAAATATTGGGTAAATCCGTTTCTTTCAAAGCGGGTTGATTTTGAGATTGAAGGGAATTTGTTAAACGACTTGCTTTATTCTGATAATAAAGAGCATACAAATTTCCTCAGGTTATCTTACGATAAATTTTGGTCTGAAAATAAAGTTAATTTATTTAACTGAAATCGATGGCGGAGCTCTTGCAAGGACTTACCACTTCAAAATCACTTTTCGCCATTTTGATTTCACAAGCTGTCAAATTACTGCCTAGACAGTACTGTCGAGATTGCAATCTTGTCAGTACTGTCGCGACAGTAAAAAAGACGGGATTGTAGGCATTTACACGAGACAGGGACAGCGGCAGTGACAGTAACACTGTCTAGTGTAAAGGCCGATTTAATGTACGAACATTTTATGAATAATTGTTTTTATTTAAGTAAAATGGAATAAAGTGTATAAGAGGTAGGACTTCACTGTGTAATTTTGTTGCAAAAATAGCGCTAGGGGAAAAAGATAAAATAATTTTAGAAAATAGAAAACATGTGCGTATGTAAAGTTTGGAGTGAAAATATTAATAAACTAGCTTGCCCAGACCCGGCGTTTTCCGGGATACTATTAAATTTGTGTTCCTTAATTTTACAACGCCTCCCTACTGCACCACCGCCTCTCCTATGTGACCCAGCGTTTTTCTATTTGCCTTTTGCACGTGTTTTAGATATTTTCCAACAATATTATTAAATTTAGTTTTCTTCATTTTACTCCTTATTGCACCCCTTCTCATATATCTCCCAGCGGGATGGGGGTGGTCTCATATTTGGAAATTTGAATAGCAGATTCGAAATCAGTGATCCCGAAATACCCTAGTGCGGATTTTCAGGGAAATCCCGTGATGTTTAACTTTTCGGTCACCATATTATCCACCATCTAGATTTCCAAAATTTTGATGGCAGATTCAAAATCAGTGACCCCAAAAACCCAAACCAAAAACAAAAGTTCGGATTTTCAGTGACATCCCTTGAAGTTTAACTTTTTCGGTCACCATATTGGATCCGACATCTTGAATTCCAAAATTTTGAATGCAAGCTCGAGATCTGCGACCCCGGAAACCTACAATTGCCTTTTTCAGAAAGATTCCTTGAAGTTGGAAAATTCGCTTCCTATACAAAACTGAAATTTTGAGTTTTTCGATTTTCCGGCTTTTCCTTTGGGGTTTCCCGAATTTTCTTTTTTTTTCGGTCTAGCCGTTTTTAAGTTTTAGCGAGACGTACCGCACAGCAATTCATTTTGATATACATATTATATATAGAAGTAGAAACTGTGGGTGATGAAGTGGGAACTTTTCCAGAGTGACGAAAATTAATAAAAAATTGATTTGCGTAAAGTAATAAAGTATTAGGAAAATGTGAAACTGATGCATGGGATAATTGTGCATGAAGTTTTGCTTGATTTAATGAGAACACCCTCACCGTGATGGGACATACTCGTGTAGGAGACGGGTGGAATAGGGAGGGAAAGGAAAGGGCTTATATGGCGCTATTATACACGGGAGTAGTTTGGTGTGTGTGACTGGCGTGTTAGACTGTTGATCCAAAAGTCCCAGGTTCGAATCTCACTTGGACCCGACGTGCGCTCAGATGGAAGCCCCATCAATCAGTTTAGATATTGCGGGCTAATCACCCAGCATAGCGAACTTGAGCAATTAAAGAAACAGAAACAGAGCGTCCAAGTGGAGAGGCTTTGTAGAAGACCTATGCTCCTAACTGGGCTGGAATAGGAAATAAAAATAAATAAATAAATAAACGAATGTATGTTCTAAATTCAATACGTATATGTGTAAAATAAAACACGGACTTCTTTAAAGAATTTTAGTGCTTTTTTAATAGAGAACTATAGTAACGAATTGTTTATAACAGCTTTTTAATAGTTCCAGGTAACCAGTTAATACATTAATTTACATACAAGTTTGTGTATAATCGAAAATAATTATTATAATTAAATAACCTACGCAATATACCATACACAATGGAAGTAATTTAATTTACATAATGCTTTACAACTAACAACGAATGAATGAATCTGGGACGATTCGAAATTTAGCCTCCATTTCGCTTTCTTTACACATTACGTGGCAATCGCATACAATTAAAAAAAATAAACTGAAAAACACAAAATCTCCCACTCGTTTTTGAACTACCTCTTACATGGCTAACGCAACCGTACATTGATCTACAGTAAAAGCAATAATTTTATGAAACTATTTTTATTGTCACCTATGAATTATATTTTTTTGATATATTAATTTAACTTGCTAACATTAGTTTAATAAATCATTTGAGAAGTGTTTCACGCAAAAAAAAATGCATCAATTGCTCATCAACTCTAGGGGAGATACTTTGCTTTTTCAGTTACAAGAACGATGAACAAATAAACCGTGAAGCTTCTAACAAACGTTCTCTTATTTGCGAATATATTATGATTCTTTTTTCTATATAAAATCTATCTAAGAACATTTCAAATTTTGCGCTATTTCTTATCATTTTAATTACTTTAAATATATTTTTAATATAGTGGAGCGTAGTCGTGAGCTTTTTAGTTATTTTGATTTTATTTCATTTACAATATTCATTGAATTGGTTTAACGAACACGTGCTGCAAACGACAAGATTTCGCAATGGCTGCAATTTGCATTGAGTAATTTTAATTTAATTATGTACTTCCTAATATGTAGAGTATTAACATAATTTACATAACTACAGTAAAATAACCTCTTATTACTATTTTAGTGCATTATGGCAAACATATTCGAAAGTAACAACTCTCGTTTGGAAAATAAATTATCGACTGATGTGTCCTTAATTGTGTACCTCAGTTGAAATTATTAAAATACATTTTTGTGAATATTTGTAACACCTATGTACTTTTTTCACAAACTGAATATTTTCGTAAGCGTAAGTTATACATACATATATAGCAATAACCACAAAGTGGTCCTGGAATATTTTTATCCAGTAGCTATTGGCACCAAAATTATCTATAATTGTATCCCTGTTGGGAATCTAAGGAGACAATCAATGCAGACAGTGTGCACTATATGTAAAACACAAGCTATGTCTCACTTTGCAAAATTAACGATATTTCAGAGTTATAATGATTAATAAAAAACAGGTAAAAATGAGTAATATTGAAATTGTGATCATTTTATTTGATATTATTCACAGAGTCCTCATAAATCGCTTGTCTACAGTATTGCTAATGAGATTCGTCGCCTTTGCAAGGCGCGGCTCCACGCTGTCCCGAGGGGGTTGGGGTCCACATATTTGAATTCTCTAGCACCAGCCTTTCTCAACCTCTTTTAACCACGGACCCTTAGGAGATCAACAATGGTTATTCACGGACTCTTTGGAAGAAGAGTAATAATAATTTATAATTCTTATATTAAATATATGTAGATAATATGCGAGTGCAGGTAGGGAGCGCAAAATGTTTTAGAATTTAACCAGCCTTGGATTGTGCTTGAACAAACTGAGAAATCTCTTTACAAAAATTGTGGTAATTTAAGTTTAAAAAAATAATTTATGGGCACCAGAATGAAAATTACAGAGTTTAAATTTAAGCTTATTTGCGCTGTAAACTAAAGCTTGGACCTCATTGACTTGAACAGTCGCTCGCCTGCGAGTATCGAAACTTGAAATGCAAAAGAAATGTCATTAAAAAAACTATAAATAAAGTTTTTTCGTTTTTTAACGCATATTAGATGCGCTTCGCATTTAGTTAATCGCGGTCCCTCAATTTGGTTTTTGTACCACATTTTCAGATTGCATGAGCAATATCTCAAAAGTAAGGGCAACACAAGCAAGCATGTTTTTAAGAAGGTTAAAACATTTAAGACTATTTCAGCTTGTTTTAAATACCACAAACAACAGTTCTTTAAGTTGAGAAATTCTCGAAAACTTGTGTTGTATTCCTTCTAACACAGATGTTTGAATTTATTTTCACTAGATTAAATTCGCATCAAAAAGGAAAACAAAAATTACTAGCACACCACTTTAATTTTTGGCAGTTTTGCAATTAACTGTGAGATTTTTCTCTTCAAAAGTCCATAAAACCACCACACCCTAAAACCCCAAATCCACCTTCTATACGAGCCTGTGCCTTTTCCACGTTAAGTCATTATAGAAACGCTTAATAGTATTTTGCTTATTTCCAATCTTTTATTACTGTTTTTATTTCGCCTTATCCTACACAAAAGTAATCGATACGAGTAGATATCGATACCTCTTATTCGATACCGATTAGGTTCGGATACTTTCTTTCGATACGAGTACCGAGTAAAAGTATCGATACCTATTCATCCCTACTTACACGACACCACTTTAAAAAAATATACATAGCTCGTTTGTCTTAATTGGCTTTTTTACTTTTATTTTAACACTGAGACATGTCCGCGGATCCCTAGGATATGCTAGCAGACCCCAGGTTGGGAAAGGCTGCTCTAGAATGAGCATACATATTTGAATTCTCTTTCTGAATTGTTGCTCCGATTACCGACATTGACTTTTCGATTTTACGTTTTCTTTTGAACGAAGGGTTTATTTAATAAGTTCCAAGCTTACATACGAGCCTAACCGTCACTTAACTAAGTAAAACTTCAATCGTTATAGATATTTGAAAGCGGTCCCTGACGCCTTCCTAAAGATGTTAACTGAATTTAACAGGGTAAAAAAGTAGAAATGTACAAATAAAATTGGCATTCTGATTCTGGGCATTCAATACTCTCTGCCTTCCACCCTACAAGGAACATCCTGACGTAATGTATAGGTATGCATAGAAAACTTATTTTTAGTTCTTCATTAGTTTTTTAAATTTTAAATTTAATTTTTATAATACTAAAGATGACCCATGAGATATTTTAAACTTTAAATTATAATACCTTTAATATGGTTAACGGCAGGAAAGAAGGAGGTCAAGCGAGCGGCCGAAGTTTGAGGCATTGGAGCTCAGAAACCCCGAGAATGAATGGTCCAAAAAATTACTGTGCGATGTTGAGTCTGTAGGCTGGGATACAATATAAGCGATACGATTTCTTCGCGCGATGTAACAATGAGAAAATCGCGCATCTTCATTATAACATTATAAAACGTATAAAACGGCCTCTTTCCTCACGCAGCTATCACCTTATCGTCGATATCCATCTTTAAAACATCACAAATTTAATTTACCTTTGCGTTGTCTAAAAACATGGAAATATGAACTAAGCACGGAACGGCTGTAAGCCAGATATGGCGTACCATATTCCCTGATGTGTTAGAATTGGCTGTGTTGGTATGGTCGCTCAGTGTAGGAGTAAATATGAAGACATAATCAGAAGGGGGCTTACAATTCAAAATTTTCCGAAGTTCTTTCCATAATGTCTATGCCCCCCTTAACATCTATTTACACGCTGCCATTCACTAATAGCTATAATTCTTATTTAGCTTCCCTCATACACGCTGTTGCTGTACTCCTCTGCGTAGCTATTTTTGGGTGGTCGCTCATGTACAGGGTTTATGCACGATACAGCCGTTCCGTGCTTAGCTTATATTTCTATGGCCGCTACCGGCTATTCAGATTCAGCCTCTCGATTTACGGATGAGGTGCTGCCGCTACCCGTTGTTCTGATTAGGACTTTCCTGCCGCTGGGCCCTGCATTGCGAGTAGAATAGGCTTTAAACTATAGAGAACAGGAGAGGACATGTGTAAGACAATTTGGCTAATGCAATGTTTCTGTTGCCCAAAGGAACATTTTTTGAACGTTGCCACTTCCTTTAGTTCCAGTACTCCATCTTTATCCATCTAATATGTTCTGTCCTACGTTAATAATCTACCCCTCCCAGTTATCTGAAGGGAAAATGCTTCACCTATGCATACGGAGTTTACTCGTTATGTCCGATTCTGATCTTTACAATCTAACATTTGAGTGCTAATGCCCAGAATGCAGGGCATGATGATATAAGCTCAAAATTAGATATATGTATTTACATCAAGATAAAATTTTGATAATGCTTGAGTGTAAAGCAAACTCGGGTTAATGCATATTTCGGAGTAATTAGAATAATTTGTGTTATAATGCTATTAGCATAGAAAAACTAAGCAGAAAGAAGTCTTATGCCGAACAAAAATTTTAAACGCTTTTCGATGTAAGCGATGCATCCACCAGCTATCAGAAGCAGCTATCATGAAAGTCTCACACAATCATGAATTACTCTTATTCTCATTCAAAGAGCGTATCGTTCAGGCAGGAGAAAAAGCCAACTATACTGCGCGCATACACAACCGAAAGGGAAAGAGCATTTAATTAATTATTTCCGAGAGCCGATTCACGTCACGACTGCCGGTATGCCGTCATACTGGACTGATTATGGTGCTATCTCACATGGGTCAAGTTTTCTCTGCCTTCTTCTAATTGAATTATGCTCATTGTAATGCCAACATTAAAAATTAAACTTGAAGTGATAATTTTATTTTGCATTTTATGTGAAAAATTTCTGAATTTTCAAGCCAGCTGCATTTTATTTTTCCTGCTCGTACTTTAAAATTTGTCGTTTCAAATGTACAATAAAATAGTTGCTTATTTTCATTAAGGGGTTATACGCAGTTGCGAGGCTCAAAAAAGACGTCCCTTTATGATTTTTTTATAGAAACAGCTTTTATGTATCAATTACAAGTGATGGTAATTCATCTAGAGCCTACTTTTAAGAATACCATAGCGCATCGATCATGTAAAAATATTAATGTGCACCGCTCCTGTAGATGATGTCCCGAACGACCTCTAAAAAAAGGCGCTTGGCGGTGATCTCGATTTCTCAGAAATGGCTCAACCCATCGGGCCCAAATTTTTACACAATCTTCTTAGATATATTCCTCAGGTATTGAAGGAATAATAAAAATATTGATTTTTGACAAAATGGCGTCTATTTGAAAACATTTTTTCGTTTTTTACTGAAATTTTCGCTCCAAATTGTTAAAAAAAAATAGTGATAATTTTTTAAATTTTATTCCTTCGTTCAGTCCCTGAGGAATATATGTAAGAAGATTGTGTAAAAATATAAAACCGATCGGTTGAGCCATTTTTGAGAAATAGAGATCACCGACTTTGAAAATACCGATTTGAGAAAAACGCGTTTAAAGTTTCAGAAGTAGTTTACACATAGTTAAAATTACGGCTTAAAGGTACTTAGCCGGTTTTTTTGGAATTGCCCTAAAACCTTATGGAAATGTTCCATTTATGGTCGGAACGAGTAAATTAGGTAAGCATAAGTTCCCACAAACAATACTTTCCCAAAAATTAACTTGTTTTAACACCTAAAATTGCAAAAATCAATTGACTTTGACGTCTGTTTTCGAGATATAAAATTATTCAGAGTGGCTATTCGCATCGTCCTTGCTTTGTACAATCGAAATTTGTGCTCATGTACATGGTAAATAACTTTTTATACATCAGTACGAAAGAATTCGTAATACAAATTTACCTTTCTTAAAAAATATCTTCTGACAGATGATTTTCCTTTAACAAAATTTTCAATTTTTTGTGTTAAAACAAGCTAAAACAAGCTAATTTTTGGGAAAGTATTGTTTGCGGGAACTTATACTTACCTAATTCACTCGTTCCAACGATAAATGGAACATTTCCATAAGGCTTTAGGGCAATTCCAAAAAACCGGCTCAGTAACTTTGTTCCAAAATTACATATAGTGGCCTAGCAAATTCAGGTATTTTTTGCAAATTCTAACTGCGTATAACCCCTTAAACAAAGCTCACTATAAAGTTGGCTGTTACAAAATCATCACTGAGATTTGTAAAGTTCAGTGGAAAATAATGCTTAATTAAACAGAGAAAGATACCTATAAAAGGTCGTCCCACTCTTGATATATATGTATATGTCACTGTGAATGAATGAAAATGGGAATAATATTCATGAATGTGTGAGACTTTCATGATAGAGGTTTCTGATAGCTAATGGGTGCATCGCTTATATTTAGGAAAAGGCGTTTCAAATTTTTGTTCGACATGTGCCTTCTTTATGCTTAATTTATCTATGCTGTTATATTCGAAAGTCGAATATTTTGATTAATTTAATTATTCAGAATTTTGATAATATTTACGCCAATCAGTATTGTTCTTAATATCAACCAAAATCATTGCCATTCATTAATTTTTATAAAAACCTATAACAAGTTTTAATAATGATCGAAACAAATATTCGCTTTGAAGGATATAATTCATAATATCAAATTATTCGCACGCACCTCATTAAATGGTAAGTTTTTTAATGAAGTTTGACATAAAATATTGCACATATACAATAATAATTATTTTCTCTATTTTCCTGTACACAGCTTACATATTGTTCGCAGCCAAGTATATGCTACATGGGACTTCAATGATACTTAAAAAATATCAACAATTCATTAAAATTATAATTCTTCTCATTCAGATCAAATACATTTAACCCGAAAATGGTGACGACATTTAGGCTTTGATCGTTAGTGTCTCTGGTTTCAGGCACCGAGTATTTTCGAATCGAAACAATTAGTAAAGGGTTGCTAAACATTCTAAGATTACATTACTATAGGATACTAAAATACAAGTTAGGGACCGCTACCCGAAAAACGAAGCAAAAACTGAAAGCATGATATAAGTGAGAGTTTTTTTTATAATGCCTATTTCACACATCTACATATGTATGCACGTTACTATAAGCGGCGGGGTAATTATTTTTTATCCATACAAGATTTTATTTACATTAAAGGATCATTTAGGGCATGTGTGTAATTCTAAAAAAGTCATTTTCTAAACATCACACAAAAATCAATAAATTAATATTTAAATTTCATCTGCATAACGTAATAAATATATCACAACAACAACCGGAAGTGGACTGCTTCTCAAATTGCTGCAAAAAATAAGCACTAAAGAGTTGCACCTTACAATGAAATATATCCTTATTATTAGATACATAACAAACAATATTACATAAACATCAACAGCTTCAACTTGAGTACTTGTTATTTGTTGTACTAAACTAATTTCAATTTTATCAATTGCTTTTCGTCGTTATGAATAATAATTGATACTTTTTAATTGAACGTTAGGTAGATCAGGATCGTTTCAACCCTGACGTAGTTAATTGAATTAATAATAATTACTTATCTAAGACATACGTAATAATGTTACCATTTACATTTAATTTACTTGTTCTATTATTTACCTTTAACTCTAGATCAATAGATAATTGCGAAGCATAATTGAACGAGTTACCTTGATTGAACAATAATTGCCCGAACTTATAATCGAGTGGGCTCACTTGCTTTTAACACTTTTGATGGCTTGTACGAAACGTGAGAAAACATTACTTCTTTAATTTTTGTAAAGGTTAATTTAATCAGAAACCATTTTCATATAAAACAAATAGAAGGAAAAAAATAAAAACAAAATAACAGAATTATCCATGTCTTTTGGGCCATACTCCATCAGAGTAATGAATTCTATTTATGTTACATTATGCTACACCTCTCTTATACTTTAGTCCTTAGCTTACCTTTTTGTCACGAAACATTTCTCTACTCATAAGATATTGTTAAACGTGTTTTTCGCTGTCTGAATTTATGTATAAAATTTTTCTTTAATGCTACTTCGTCTTTTTTTTTGTTTTTGCTATTTTGTAAACAATATTTCACACAAGAATTGCTTTTGATAACTTAATAGGAAAACTAATTTGGTTCTTTAACTAAAGTAGGTTCATGAGGACTACATTAATAATACTTTATATTTGTTCACAGAAATCCATTAAGGCCATTCAATATAAGCCTGAAATGAGAAATATGATTTTAGTAAATCTTAATAAAAGCTTCAAAGCCTAAACTCTTAGTTTAAAACTAATTAGCCACGCATATATTAGTATTTTAGTCGACACTGTCGACCTAAGGGCTGGAAAAATGATCGAAATTCATTAATTCTTAAAAAGAGTCGGTTTCATTCTTTCGCAAGACACATCTACATATTCATCTTTTATATTCGCGAATAACAAAGCCTGAAATAGTACATTACGTACCAAGGGCAGAAAGGAGGCTTTTACCGGACGAGAGCGGTAAAAGCCTCCTCTGCCCGAGGAACGTACCGTACTTTTTGTCACGAGTGTGCTGAGCTACATAAGTATGTACAGTTTGCGCATTTCTTTGTTTCGAGCGGGCTGTAATAGTATATTACGATACAAGGGCGGTAAGTAGCCGATTGCCCACGATGGCGGTGTTGACGCACGAGCGAAGCGAGTGCGTTAACAGCCATCATGGGCACTCGGCTACTTACCGCCCGAGTTACGTATGCTATTTTTCAGCACGAGTGCGGGGTAAGCAGTAGGTACGTTACCGCACATGTTTCCATTCGGTGACTCATAAATTAACCACGGTGCGCTAAGGAGCCGATTGCCCACGATGGCGGTGTTAGACGCACGAGCGAAGCGAGTTCGTTTATAGCCATCGTGGGCAATCGGCTCCTTAGCGCACCGTGGTTAATTGATGATTTACCGCATGGAAACCCGTGCGGTAAGGTACCACTTACCCCGCACGTGTGCTGAAAAGAACTTTACTGCCCGCTCGAGTTACTTTACAGCCCGCTCTCGCAGAGGTCAGAAAAGGGCTACTTTCGGCCCCGAAAAGAGGTACCGAAAGTGGCACTTTCGGCGCACGTGTGACAAAAAAGAACATTATTCTATCACAGATAAGTAATACAGATGCCCAGTCGAACAGGTAAGAAAAATGCGAAGTTGCCGAATTGCCTCTTTATTACTTAGGCACATGTGTATCGGTACAATTTGGTCCAAATCCGCAGCTGAAAATGTTTAAAGAATATAAATCTTAGCTGGGGCCCTGGGGCCTCTGTACTTTTGACCACTTGGTCGAGGGTCAGGCCACGAGAGCAGCGAAAAGTTTGTTGGCACCGACCTAAACGAAGGTGAGGCGTGAGGGAATTTCAATGTTTCAATCGGCACCAGCTATTGTGGAGTGGGGTTCCAAGATGTCGAGAGATTCTAGGAATGAGCGCGGCTAAAAATAAGAAAACTCGAAGGCAAATTCGTAGAATTTGACGACGAAAACGGACATGTTGATTTTGTAAGTTTGCAAAATCAACTTGTCCGTTTTCAATTCAGATTTAAGATTTAATAATTTTGTATGCTGTGATAATTAATTGATTTATCCAGGCAGATTTTTCAATTTTGTATTTGGGTACCACGCGTATTTGCTTCAAAAATGAAAGCCAAAAAATCCATTAAAGTACGTACCTCATTGAAATTCAATTCAAATAGGTGTACGCAAATCACCTAAAAGTAAAGCTGAACAGTCAAATACAAAATTGAAAAATCTGCCCGGATAAATAAATTAATTATCACAGCATACAAAATTCTTAAATATTGCTTACACAATCAACATGTCCGTTTTCGTCGTCAAATTCTACGAATTTGCCTTCGAGTTTCGAAACATTGAAATTCCCACACGTCAACTTCAATTCTTCCTAAATGAAGTTCATTTAACTTCATAAGTATCGGATGAAATTAAGATATTAATATTAAGTGTATAGTCATGCTCGGGAACACAGACAATTTCTGATTAGTTTTGCTAAATTATGATTTTTGCTGTGCTGTGTATCAATGGTATTAGACTAGATTTTTGAGTGGAATAAGTTTTAAATTTTAATACTTACTTTTACATTCAGGTGGGTTTAGTTCTCCAAATACATTTAATTCGTATAAGGAAGCAAGCGTAATGAAGCACAAGTACCAAATCATCAATATGATTCCGAGGCGCTTGTCTAATTTCCAGCCATTCAAGTGGGTTGAGACTAGAAGAAAGACTACAGTAGACAGGAGTGAAAGAGTTGAGTATGCAAGCCCTACGGATAAAATTACAATTATAAATGAATAACCATAAAAAGGAAAATAAACCTTTGGAAATAACATTAACATGTGAACCAGGTGCAATTATCGCTGTTTGAATAAACCAGGGAAGACCTAGGCAAACTAATATATCGAAAACATTCGATCCAACGGCATTGGAGACAGCCATGTCACCGTATCCCTCTTTGATAACAGCTATGGAACTTAAAGCATCTGGCACTGAAACCCCAGCCGCAACAAATGTAAGTCCCATCACTGTATCAGGGATACCCAGAGTCGAACCAATGATTGTGATCATCCACACCTAAAAGAACAGTAATTATATAAACTTTAAGGCATAAGGTGTGAGGAGCTGCCCACCATAAAGTATGAGTAAAACGAAATCCAAATCATTGATACGAAGAAGGTGAATGGATACCAGTTTCTATATTTTTCTGTACGACAGTCCGGCATTGTCAGTCGGCACATGTAGTGAATGGGGTAGACTGCGCCCCAACATATTTGTGCGAATATTCCTCCGTCCACTGGCTTCTCAAGTGGATTGTGTGGTTCTTGTGACTTTGGTTCCCTTGATTTATAGTATTCTGGATGTGCTGGTACTTGACCAACTTGTGGTTTCGCAACTGCTGCTTCTTGCTGTGGTGAGGTAGTCTTTTGTTCAGCATGATCACCAGCCCCTGCATTGTATCCATAATTCTGCTGGCCTTGCTCCTGGTTCCACGCATTCATGCCCCAGTCGTCATTTGCAGGTTGAGCTGTGCTGGTGGAGTTGTTCTCCCACATTGTGCTTTGAACAGGCTGAGAATTATCGCCCCATGCAGCATTAGGATCCCAACTAGCGTTAGGATCGATATAAGCCTGATATTCGGGCTGCTGACCCGATGTTTTTTGCTGTTGCTGCTGTTGCGGTTCTTGACTTAAACTTGTGACTGCTTGCTGCCCTCCTTGTGTATACGACGTATCAGGAAGATTCTTATAAGTTACAAGGGCTGATTGTTCTTCTTTGGTGGGGAGCTTGATTGGAAGGTTCAAAGACATAGCCCATTTTTCTAAAGGCGTGTTAAAATGTAACGTCACACAATACACAACGTAAAAGAGCAGCATAACCACCGCCTCCATCTAAAATCAATCCTCATATTACAATATGTTTTAAGTGGGCACAACTTACTTCACCCATGAGATTATGTCATTAAAAATTATTATTAACATCACGAGGATCGACAAGCAATAAAAGAAACAGTCTCGCACTAAAGGCCACCAGTTTAGTTGACAGACCGTCCCAGAGCAGAGTGCGCAAACAGAGATTACGAACATTATATTGAAAACTGCTGATCCTATAACGCCACTGATACCAATGTCGTCCTTCGCAAAGAATACGCCTATAATGACCGTTGCCAACTCCGGAGCCGAGCTGCCTGCAGCCATAAATGTGGCACCAGCTACGTCGGGCGACAATTTTAACTCTGAAATATTCAAAAAGCAGTAAAACCGTGTAAATGTTGCATTTTAAAGACAATCCTTGGTCACCTTCACAGATTCTATCTAAACTTGCTACGAAATAATCATCGCACACAATTGCTAACCCAAAGAACGTGAAAATTGCCACTGAGAGATGAATAATGAGTCCTCCATGCTTTCTTGCATAAGGCCCCATTAAAGGTTGTGGAAATTGTTCAATTGCCGGAGGCGTGCAATTTTCTCTTTTCGGCCTCCAAGTTGGAAATGGATGATGCCTCGTGTCAGTGGACGTTGTTGATTCGAGAGGCTCCTTGCTCGGCGATTTGACAAGTTTTAGTTAGTTAATATTTTAACAACAACGAAAACTAAAATATATACATACCTCTGTAGTATCCGTTGTAAAGTCATCTACATCAGATGGGCTCGGGGATAGAAAACTCGGGCTAGTTATAGTTGTTGTTGCATCAATGTCTATTGAGCTTTCCGTAATAGTTTTATTTATTTTTTGTGAATATACTTGAATACATGTATAGATCAGAATCAACATCCCCATGTACCAATAACGAGCTCTTCGAGATCGTCTCATTTCCTGTAAGGTAAAGTTTACAAATTTTTCGATAATATTCATAATCTGATGCAAATATAATGTCATTTATTTAGGATTGTTGAAAGAAATTTAGATAAATCTGATGAAGTATCAGATATTCATTGTAACCGTCCACAATAGAGCTGACGATGGGGAATTGTGGAGGGGTGGATGAACAGCTTAAGGCCAGCCGGTGGTCTAGATTTTTCAAAAAAATCTTTTTTTTTTTAATATTTCGAAAGTGTGGTCTTTCGAGAATATACTGTTAAATTTTTGTAGTGATATTATCAGTATTTTAGGTTCTACAGCATTTTTAGCAGGTAGTGAACGAACGGTTGATCCGCCTATGAATGGAAACATACTAAAAACTTTAAACTCATTTATCTCGAAACCACCCTTTTCTGAATGGGCGGGATGCAAAACAAATAAATTATTCAGCCGAATCATCCCAAATTTTAATATGTTATTCAGTACACTAGTAGCTATGACCAGGACCACTAAAAATTTTTTATTTCAACAACTTCTTATTTTTTACGTAAAAAAACTAATAAAAAATAGTCTGTTTTCGATATTCAAATTTCAAAACACGCTATGTTCGTCAAAATAATTTTTTTTCCATGTTTTGGTGGTTCCGGCGATAGATACAGTGATATAGATTAATAATTACTTTATATTTTATTTTTCAAATAAGTGACAGAGCTAAAACTTCACCCGCCGCCGCCCAGGTTCATTTTTTTGAGGGGGTCATCTTCAACGCCATTATTTAAATAATCACAATTTTTTTTTTTAATTATAAAAATATGATTGTATGCCTTTTGAGTATTATAATATACCTACAAAGTTTTAATATCGTTCTTCATTATCTTCACCTTCAAAAAAAATTGTGAAAATTCCCTTAAATTCAAGGGTGCTATGACCACCGGGTGGCCTTAAGTTTGAGTTTGTGTAGTCATAGGCCCTGAGCTTTCTTCGTAATGTTAATAATGGTAGGAAAATCGTTTCTTGTAAATATCTTATCTTCTAGACATGTTAGATCAAAAATTTAAAAACAATTTCAAATTTCAAAATTCTCTACAAATTTAGTTGTGTGAACTTTTTTCGTAAAGTTAATACTATTTAAGTTATAGCTCGAAAAAGGTTAAAAAAGTAGGGTCACAATTGATTCACATTTATCTCGCTTTAGGCAGCTCGTAATAAAAAAATATGGCCATACAAAAGTTGTATAGCACGAAATTTTCCCATTGCTGTCATAAGATTTTTCGCTGCGACAAAAGGTTAAGCCTAAAGAGAGACACAAAGTTGTGAAATCGGCGCAAAAGCTGATCATAAATGGTTCCTATTTTAGCCGATTGCAGCCCATAAAGACGGAGAAGTTACCTACTACAAAAGATGGAGTGTACCGAGTTGGTGGACAATATTTTCAGGAAAAGTTCACTATGCTCTGACAAACCTAAATAGCATGAGCTTCCTCCCCCCTTCCTGATACCTGATATTTTTTCTAAAGGTAGAGGATTTCACCTTTTCATAACTCATTTAATTTGTAGAGAAATTTAAGATCTAAAAAAATGTTTTTTTAAATTTTGATCAAATCTAGAAGACGAAATATTCACGAAAAAGGGTTTTGCTACTATAATTAACATTGCGGAGAAAGTTCAAGGTCTGTGACTACAGAAACTCAAACTTAGGTTTTTCTAACAACCTGCCTTATGCTCGAGTTTCCAGATTTACCGCAATAGAGATTACAAAGTAGCAAAAAAAAATCGAGTAAGCTCCACGTGACGTCACGTCAGCGTAATACTGCATGCTAGATCTTGTTTAGTTTTTTTGGATTTAGAAGTTTAAACCTGTTTGAATTTAAAAATGTGAATTTAATTTCATTGAAATGAAAATATATTCTTCACTGAAATGCGACAATTTGAAAACGAGATAAGAAAGGGAAAATGAATGGCACAAATTTATTGTTTGGTTTAGTCCGCACATAAATTTTAGAATATGATTTCAACAACATTTCAACTTGGAAACAAATTTACTTTTTCCAATATACAATAAACAGAATTATAATAATATTCTTTGCCGTCTCGCCGTCAAAACCCCAAATTGAGTCTAAAGGTCACTCAAGAAAAAATCATAAACTGTGTATGTTCGAGCTTGAGGACAAAAATGGAGTCGACGATTTTTATCAAAATTTGATTAAATAAATGTACAGAAAACATGAATAAGATATACATTAAACCCACTTTGAACCTCTACCTGGTACAACTATAGAGTTTTAGAGTCAGTTGAAAGAGTTGAGGAAAAGTTATGAAACATCAAAATGTCAAAAAAATCCAAAACAATATTGTTTTTTTGTACTTTACTTTTAAGGTAACTCCATAACTATTGACTTTAGAGAAAAGTTTCGCAATAAAACTTTACGAAATATTGGATAACTTAGCAACTCCAGTATGTATTGTTGTACAAGACAACCGGAATTTTGTTGTAGTTTAGTTTGCAAGAGTACTTACACAGATTTTGTCCGCTAGGGCTTTTCTTGTTCGATATTGCTCAATAGGTAACTTTTTGTTGTTTTAGGTTATAAATATGTTAAAAGTTGTACATAAAAAACAATATGAACGAAAATAGGGACAAGCTCACACAGCTCATAGCTGTAAAAAAAATACCGCCCAAATCCTCATCGTACCACTGTCTGAACCTGACAACGTCGTGAAGTAGACGCGGGTAGGAAAAGAGCGTTCCATTGAACAACTACGCCGGAGTACGCCGGCGTACTCTGCATGGCCCAATGGAACGCAGCTAACGATCCAGACCTGGTGAGACCCACTACATGCGCGTCGTTCATTTCTTATGAAGCTAACCCACTAACACTCTTACCTTAGCGGTTCTCAGGTAACGTAAAAATATTTGGCTACAAGGCAAGGCAATGGTGAAAAGGGAATCAATATGGGGGTTGGTGGGCTTCGCATCTTTCTTTAATGAAACGCAATGAGCCTGCCTTCGGTACCACGCTTAACGAATTTTAAGATAAGGATGCAAAGGCGAACACCATGAGTTCCTGAAATGTTCTTCAACTGGTTACGCATACTCTACATACCTTTTGTTAATAATACTATACTTATTCAACCTTAGGTGTGCCTTCTTCTAGGTCATTTTAGGTTTATAAGACCAAACCATTCCTAAAAACATTTGATATTAATTACTTTGCTGTTAGGTAGGGCACTTTAGGCCATCGACCGAATCTGCCCCATTGTCTGTGACTGACAGTGTCCCAACTACATTTGATTAATCGCGAAGGCTCTCGGCTAAACTTAGTGTCTCCTATAACGTGATTTCTCACAACGTGACACTTTTTTTTCCCTTCCCAGCATGGTTTCCTCAAAGCTAGATCAACCACCACCTACTGAATCGACTTCGTCTCTAGAACACTACGCGGCTTGGAGAATGGTGACGAAGTCGACGTTATTGCTACCGACTTCAGTAAGGCGTTCGTTAAAATCTCACATAAATTAATTCTCTTCAAAGTGTGCTCCCTTGGCTTCAATCAGCTTTTCCTTTCTTGGATTAAGTCTTATCTTGATCAACGCCAGTATTAGGTCCTCTTCTGCTCTGCTTCCTCCAACTCTTTCGTGGCTAATTCGGGTGTCCCTCAGGGTAGCTACTTAGGACCGTTGCTTTTCATTCTTACCATTAATGATGTCGGTCATATTATCAAGCACTCTGACATTTCCATCTACGCTGATGATATGAAAATCTCCAAACTACTTTCCTCCTCCACGGATTCCCGACTGCTTCAAGACGATCTTGACAATTTTAGTTCATGGTGCCATAAAAACTCCCTCGAACTCAATGTCTTCAAATGCCAATCCATTACCTACTCCCGCAAACGCCCTCCTTCTCCCCTTAGGGTTTACCTGTTATCTGATGAACCTATCCCGACTATCTCCTCCCTTCGTGATCTCGGTGTCATTTGTGACAGCGAAGTAAACTTTCGTGATCACATTGACAGCGTGGTTGCTAGAGCCAACTCTGCACTCGGTTTTGTGAAGCGTTGGTACAAAGAGTTCCGTAATCCCTACGTTGCTAAATCGTTATACGTCTCGTTCGTCAGTCCTCTCCTTGAATATGCCAGCCAAGTCTGGTCTCCGTCTCAATCTACTAACATCAACAGGATTGAAGCAGTCCAGCGAAGGTTCCTTCGATTTGCTTTACGAGAGCTTCCCTGGTCTGATCGTCTTATTCTTCCCCCCTATGAAAATCGCCTAATGCTGATCGACTTGGAGTCCTTATGGAAGCGACGCGACTCTGCAGATATTACCTTCATCCACCAGCTACTTTCTGGCGACTTTGACTGCCCTTCACTGCTTCAGTGGATTTCTCTCTATACCAATCCCCGCAATCTTAGATCGGCCCCTCTCTTCCGTCCTGTTTACCACCGCACTAACTATGGCCTTTCTGAACCCCTCACCCGCGCAATGGCACCGGAGTTACTTACATTCTGTTTACTGTACTGTAAACTCCTTGCCGCACCGCACACATACCACCCGCGTTCATGGAATGTTCAGTCGCAGTGTGTATGTGAAATTCGAAAGAACTCAAAGAGAGCCAAGAACTTGAATAACTGAAAAGCAAGCACACAGCTCATAACACACGACTGAAGGCAGGCCCCCATAGAATCCGGCAACGACAAACGAAAGCTGGTGACACAACCAAATTTTGAACGCGTCGCGAGCGATGCGTGCGTTGACAGGCTTTAAAGCGCTTATGCAGTGCTGTACTTCGCGTTACAACGAATTCGCATCCGACGCGCCGCTATGCGACGCAAATTTCTAAATTTTAACGCGGCGCATGCAACTTAACCTTACTTTTAAGTGTATTCGTGTGGCAAAATGGAATTCGATGAGCGATTCCTAGAAGAAGTGCGCAAACGCGAGTTTATTTATAACAAACGCATGAAGTTATATAGGAATATAATTATATATATCATAATATAACTGAAATTGTCTGTGTCACTTGCTTGTCAGTTGCCGCATTCAATATTCTGTTCTAACTTACCTAGCGTCGTGTGCGTCGCTTCATAAATGTCAACGCACGCAATGCCACGACGCACGCAATGCCACGACGCACGCAATGCCACGACGCACGCGTTGGTTGTGTCACTACCTGAAGCGTCGCGAGCTTGAGAGCTTAAAGCATTTTGAGTCCGGCTCTCTCTCTATATAGTTCGTTGCGGCAGTCCGGCTCTCTCTCTCTATAGTTCGTTGCGGCAATCCGGCGTGAGAGAGAGAACCGGATTCAAAATGCTTTAAGCTCTCAAGCTCGCGACGCTTCGTTTGTCGTTGCCGGATTCTATGGAGGCCTGCCTTGAGCGATTCTCGATGGCCTGAATGTGTAGTTCTATCTCTGGGGTTGGAATGTGGTAACCCTAGTCGAATATTTTACTTACAAAATTTCGTACAAAATTTCTCGTGTGCCGTGCAAGTGCTTTATGTTATTCTTCCTTTGATAATACCGACCGCTTAGCATTTCCACCAATATCTCTTTATATACACGTTTTTGTGACTTGAAATATAACTACATTTGTCATATGTTGCTAACCGGAAGAAGCCAATGACAAACGACGTCTAAATTATTATAAAGAGCCCCAAGTTCACATTTCGACGTAGCGTTCAGAGTTCTCTTTGTTCTTATCTTACGCTGGGTGAGACTGAGACATACTTAAGTTTCGCAGTCATGATCATTAGATATTAAGCGAAAAATTTTCGCATCGTCAGCAGAGAATTCTCGAGTAGGTTGGGATGAAGGATACATCATTGATGTATATTGTGAACAACACTGGACCAAGATGACTACCTTGGGGTACACCTGATGTATTCTCAATGTAATCCGAAAGGAATCCTCGGAAATGGACACATTGAGTACGCTCAGACAAATACGAGAAAATCCAATCAACAAAACGATTTAGGAAGCCGAGAACAGACAATTTATGAATGAGAATATTGTGATTAATCCTGTCGAAAGCCTTGCGAAGTCCGGAAAATACAATCCACTTGCTTGCCCGATTCAATGGCAGAAATGCAATAATTCGAGAACTACAAAAGTTTAGTAGGGGTTGACTTTCACTTGATGAGCCCATGTTGAAAGGGCATTAGAAAAGGCTTGCAGTGGTAGTACCACACCACCGTCTCCTATCGGCATGGCAATGCGGAGAGATGTAACAGCAGTTCCAGCCGTTCCAGGACATGTCAAAGTTCTACACGAAGACGAGCAAACCGACACAATCTTTCTAAGGAATTGCCCGCTCTTCGCGTCGAGACGCGAGCGAAGACATCTATGAAATAATAAGTATTATTTTTAGAAAACAGTCGAACCAGCACGCTAGATTGCCCACATGTAGCATCTGATATGATATCGCTAATTGCGACTCGACACTGAAGACGTAGATCCATCGTGTTTTCTGATTGAATCTATGGAAATAGAGGAGACAGTAGAAGGAAGAGGAGAAGAATTCAAAGAGGAAAGCTAACCAATTTCCCAGAATGTTATTAATTAAAAATATTGAGACTATTCTGAAAGCCATGGGTCCCACTTAATTTAGTTTAGTTTTCATAGTAATTACTTTAAATATGAATCATTATAAAATATGTATCTATATAAGAGAAAACATTTTTTATAAAAAGTCTATACAAACAATTTTTTTCAATTATTAGCGAAGTTTGCATATATGTATAGTCTGCAAAACTTACGTCTGGCTTGTAGGTCTGAAGTCCCACTTGTAAAAATGTCCAATATTTTTCCATAAAAATGACCGTTAACACTAGAACTACCACACCAGTCATTTTGACTGGTTTTGAAATTTTATTTTAAAATTCCTACTTCATGTTACATTTTTTTCTCGCAACAATGTCATGACTTTTGCAGCGATAACTCAAGAAATAGTATAATAAATATCATTTTTTCTTTTATTCAACGAATACAAAATAATTTTTTATCATGACTACTTATACCAGCACCAGTCAAAATGACTGCTACCAGTTAAAATGTAAAAACATCCTGCAATTTGCTTACCGATCACGAATTAACAAGTTTACTCGTTTTGTATAACTACAGTGTTTTTTAGAACTTTTTAGAATTTCTTAGAATTTTGTTTGCGTGTCATTCAGTATGATGGTGATAATTATCAGAAAAATCTAGGTCGATCGTAATTCTAATGCAAAACCTAATGCATTCATGCCCACATTCATTCGAAAATATATTTAGTCGAATGTGAATGAAACGTATAGTTATATAATTTATAATAAACGACATTTTTTTCAATTAGTGTAAGATTATTTATGTAATCAGTATTTCTGATTTTAGTTTTAAAAGCCCTGAAAATGGAAAAACGATTGAAAATCTCTGAAATTTTGGAAAATCTGAACGATATAGGAATGGAATGCTCTGATATTGAAGATGATGAACTCTATGACAGTGAAGGTTCATCAGAAGAAATTGAAAATGAAGTATGCGGTACCCAAGACGAAATCTTTGACAGTGAAAATATCACTATTGAGGTTTTAGACGAAGAAAATATTCAGGAGTCCTCAGAAAGTGATAGTGAATTTGAAAATATTTTGAATTCTCGTAAAAGAATATGTGCTTTCAAGTTCTGAAGATGAAAATGAAAATATACGACAAGATAATCAAAATGAAATTGCTGCAAATGGAACTTGTTGGGAAAAAATACAAGAAGGGTCTAGTCCTGGAAGATTACCACTTCATAATATCTTCAAAGACTTATCCGGTACAACAGGATATGCAAAAAAAAATTTTATGAAAGGTGAAGTAAGTAGCGCATTTTCTTTAGTATTCGCTTTGATAAAAAAAAATTAGAGAAGTTAACGTCTACAATACGATAAATTTGCTTTAGTATCAGCAGTATGGGATAGATTTATTGAAAATAGTACCTATGCATTGCTACAAACCAGGACCAAATATTACAATAGACGAACAACTCTTGTCAACAATAGCCAGATGCAGATTCACGCAATATTTGCCGAATAAGCCCGACAAATTTGGTGTAAAATTTTGGCTAGCATCTGATGTTCAAACTAAGTATATTGTGAATGGGTTTACTTATTTAGGAAAATATGAGACACGAGTAACATCACATCCTCTAAGTGAATTTTTCGTGCTAAAACTTGTCGAACCATTCACTATGAAGGGAAGAAATGTAACAACTGACAACTTTTTTACAAGTTTACCGCTGGTATCTAAATTGCTAGCCAAAAAAACCACAAGAGGGAAATGCCAAAAATTTGTAAAACAAAGAAGGATACTATTGCTCGATTTTCTTCATTACTGTATAAATCAAGTGAATGTGTTCTTACAATCTACAAAAGTAAGCCGAAGAAAAGAGTTTTTATATTGAGTTCGAAACATAAATCCGTCAGAGTTCATAAGTAACAAGCTGTTGCCTGAAACAGTTGAATTTTATAATAAAACTAAATTTGGCGTAGACAATACAGACAAAGAAATATAGCGTAAAATCAGGATCAAGAAGATAGCCACTTCAAGTATTTTTTAACATTTTAGACCTAGGTAGCATAAATGCTAGGATCTTATATAGGGAAACAACATGTGAAAAGATATCCAGAAAAGTTTTTTACTTTGTTCACGCAAATGACACCATTTGGGTACTGTACCAATTGGGTACTGTAAAAATATAATAATAAAAAAAATAAATGATAAAACGTAAGAATTTTCATTTAGGGATTATGACCCCACGTACTACACAGCATAAAATTCCTTTTGTAAGCAACCAATTTTGTAATAAATAAAAAAATTTTACTTTTACGTATTTTTTTAAAGACCAGTCATTTGGTAGAAATAGCTTCGATTTAAGTGTGGTAGTTCTAGTGCGAGGTATTCACGAAGACTTATTTTGTGTGACTCTAACTCCGCTTAAAATTTTTAGCGGTAGGTACATGGATTGATGGGAACTTTTGACATTTTGCTCACAACTACATTATCAAGGTGCATACCAAAATCCAGCGTTCCGGAATGTTGGGAATTCGTCCGAAACTTTGTCCTATTTTTCACTGGACTACATCAAATTAATAATAAACATTTAAACCACTGAATATTAAGCAAATTCGAAAACATTTGGAAAACTTCAGTCCGTAAGCACAACTATTCACTCACACTCTTGTCGACAATTCTTTAAACTAATGGCAGATGGCCGAACCAGGTGTTGCATCGGACATTTTCGTAATACCTACATGCATATGGTATATTAAGTAGATGAAAAAAACTGAAAAGACCGCCAATAATATCAAAGGTGAATAGTCTTAAGTTACCAGAATCTCATAAGATCCATTGAGCACCATATGTAGGTCAACTATTGCATTGGATGTTGCAATACCTCATGTTGCTAACCAATAACTTATTCTATGCCTTGCTGAAGCCCATGCATTACCATTTCTCTCACAAAATGTTGGAGTATACATTTTTAAATTTTTGAATGCATCACTAAAACCAAAAATGCGTAAACGTGAGTTGATTATTTAATATTTGCAAACAACTTTTAAGAACTAAACGCATACAAAACAATCCAAGCTGTGAAAATTAGTGTTATTGGTATTGAATTTTTACAATCGATCAAAATAAAAAGTTTAGTAAATTTCCTTCACTTGTAAGATAACCTTTGCGTGATCTGGTTGCAAGGAGATCAGAATGTAAGTTTGATAGTGAAACTGTTGGAGCGATTTGCTTTGACGGTAAGACATTCGGATGCAATAACGTAATAAATCGATATACAAACGAAAACCGCAAATGGGAAAGTGGAAAGCAAAGTTCACGCTTTGCGGTACTCGCAGATAGCGCGAATGCACAAAGCATGTGAAAGCACCAAATGCAGGATTATTCACATAAAAAGGCATTTGATCTGTGAGCCAATGTGAGTCATACTATAAAACTGTCTCATCTTATCGGCAAGTTATGACGTAATTTTCAAATGGTCACAGATTTGCTGAGCTTTATATATGACCAATGCCGCCTCCGAATGCCTTGCACTAACCATAAAAAATGCACACCGATTTTCTTCTGAACTGCACTACTAGGTCGTTTGAGGGTGGTGACGAGTTCAGCACATCATGATGCAGCCTTTCATCCCGACCGTTTTAAAATTCAGGGGGAATTTTTGTAGCATACCTTGCAATAACACTTTTCCATCATTCGTCCCTTTCCCATTTACGTTTAGCCGGGATGGAAATCAAGGATTACGGCAGGCCTGTGCTTTACTCTTTTCGGCCTCCACGCGCACTTACATATATGTACGATATCCATATCGATTTGCGGCTGAGACACTTTTTGATTGTGCTAAAAATAACACTAATTACTGTAAGGAAATTACTTGCCGCTGGACTGGACTTCCTTGGGTCTATTATAGATTTAGAGTTTATTTACGTTTCCCAGCATACGAGTGACTGTGGTAACATCAGAAAAGCTTGTAGCACAAAGCTGTGGCTCGAAAGCTTATGCGAAATGTTCTTCACGGGAAATTTTCACTCAGGCCTTCTGAGTGGGATGAATGAAATTTACCATTTTTCCTGTGTAACTCCTCGTAGACAGCACTTAGGCAAGAAGTAAAACTATTAACAAAATGTGCCTCAAACGAATCCTGATGCCATCTAAGATATGCTCAAGGAACTTGATAATAATCTCATTTCGGTTGGTTATCTGTGGCAATGGATATGATTCCTTCACTTTTAGCCTTTCCACGAACGTATGTATCACAATGTACGCACTCCACTGAGCAAACTTTGCCTTTGAAGGCAGAGAAAATATATGCTTAACGAATTGCAGCAGAGCAGGCGCAGCTATATCCATGGTTGTATTCTGTGGATTCCATCTGTGGAGAAACGTTCCACCTTTTCTTTAGGCGCATAAGGTTACATTCACAGCAACTGTACAAGAAAATGCTACTTCCTAGAGATGGGGATTTCTTTGAAACTAAATACCTAGATATTTGAGTAGTAGAGTTTTCAAGTTTCCAATTTCTCAGTTCACAGGACGAATTAAAAGCTTGAGGGTAAAGATGTGATGATTAACTCAACGTTTTCCATCAATATGATTTATACATTACCTAGCTGAGTTACCCGGCTTTGCACGGCGAATCAGTCCTTACTTTAATGATTATATTCACACATTTTATTTATTGCAATCAATTATTTGTACAGAAGGTTTGTCATCTTATAACATCACTTATTCATCCGAAATTATTGTCTTATCATGATCGAATCTCCTCAATCTAAGTTAGAAAATTCAAGATTCCTTATTGAATTCGTATATTCAACAGAATATTCAATATTAGTTATTATAAATTTCGTTCCTTCTTTTAGGTCTTTCATACCATATTCAGAAATTGTCCGCATTTCTTTTAATTAATGGAAATTTATGAAATTAGAAATTGTAGATGCTAAAACGGAGAACGGAGTTGGATTGCCATTTTAGATCTGCCATTTCATGTTCGCTATTTCTGTTATAAAAATTCAAATTCGAAATCAGCATCTCTAAAAACGCCCTAATGTTGATTTTCATGATAATCCCTTAAAGTGTGACTTTTTTGCAGCTATTTTGGATCCGCCATTTCGAAATTTGACAGATTTGAATTCTATAAGCAGAAAGATGTCGTCATATTAGATTTCATTATAATGAAAATTTCGATGGCATATTTGAAATCAGCGACCCCGAAAGCCTCCTAGTCAGCCAACTTGAATTTTGGTAAATGTGAATTCGGAAATTTCACTAGAATTGCTTAAAGTTGCGGAATTGCGCTCACCCTATTGAATCCGCCATTTTTAATTTGGAATAATCGATATTTGAAAATTAGTGACCCCAAAATCCACCTGGCGCTGATTTGAAGGGCAAAAAGCTTAAATATTCTACAACGTCCTGCAACTTGACTATAAGCTCTAATGATTGTTGTACAAGAAAGCTTGGGATGTGAGATAAATGTTAAAGCGCTTGCATTACTTTGTATAACACTAAGCTTGGGTTGCGAGGCAAAGCATTGGGATGCTTTGTATGGTACTGGCCAGTCTATAGGTTATTTCGTTTATGATCAAACTAACAAATAGCCTATGTACATATACTTATGTTGAGTAGGGATATACAGGGTGTATCAGTTAACGCACGCCAAAATAATAGGGCTGATAGATTTCACCTAGCCAAAAAAAATAGTGCGGCAGGAGGGGGGGAGAATCTCTCCACTGCAGGTGCAGTCACTTGCGAAAGTTGAAAAATTCTCTAAGATTTCCTAAATTTCAGGTTTTTCCTACATTTTCTTCGAAATTCACAATACCACTGTGGTAGAGCTAGATGAACAGTAGTGGTATTTTGGAAAGCACTTTAAGATAGTAGTTGTTTGGCGTGAGTTTGATGTCGCTGCGTTAATAAGATCAAAAGATAAAAAATGGTCATATGCATTCCGAATTTATGAATCACCCTGTAACTCCCCCTCCCCCCAGAATCACCAGTTTTTGTTTAGTTATGTGAGATCTCTCACCCCTATCATTTTGGCTTCCGTTAACTGATACACCCTGTATACTACCTTGTGTGAACAAATTAGGTCTATCCAAGCAACCGTTTAGGCGTGATTGAGTAACAATCAAACAAGCACGCACTTTCATTTTCATATATGGCAGTGCTTCTTTGCCACCTCCGGAAGTCCCTATACGGACTCCGTATATCCGGTAAAACGGAGCTCGGAAAATTTAGGGTCGGTCCGTATACTGCATGATCCGTATACGGAATTCGCGCTGTAAATACGGACTACGACTTTTTCCTGGAGTCTAGAATAATGGCTGAAATAGAACTTTTGAGGAGATCACAATTCGTCGTTGTTGTACATTTTCCCAGGGTCAATTCGTCTCTGCGCAATGGCATACGAATCTTGGAAAAATAATATTTATCAACAAGTAGGGACACTCTTATACGCCTGCAAATCCCTAACCAGTATGGAATGTCTGGAACATATTATACATCCAGACAATTTTCGCATTAGCTAAAAGAAAAACGAACGAGTGCCATTGTATTCCTGTAAGCAATTAAGAGCCAGAGCCATAGTGGGTAAAAAATTTTCACGTACAGCATGAACATACAGTGTGAAATACAAAAAGCAACATTTTTTTTAAACGGAGTTTTCAGGCGATTATTAACTCTCTCTACTACTATGACATCTCTCCTGGCGATGATAAAGCATAACATAGGGACAATGCGAATGAAGAAGGGGGAACGCGGTTGTTTACATTTTTTCGCTCTACATCTCGCAGGTGAGGGTTAACGATTTTTAGCGACTCTATGCGGCGTTCGCTCGGCTAGAGAGGCAGTGCAGGGTGGTGTTATTTTATTGAGAGATTTGACTTGACTTAAAACTTAAACATCATATTAGGTGTTTGGTGTCTGGCTTTGCAAGGGAAAATTATCAGGAATTAAGTGTTGAACCTCACTCAAAAATGGAAAATGTTCAAAATAAACTCATGAACCCTGTAGAAGTGTTTCAATTTTCATAGCGTGTCCCCCCAAATTTTTAACTTGCTCTCTATACTTCTATATATCTATATATATATACCTATAGATATATTTCCAACAAAATGAAATGTCTGGTACGGTTAACGGTACCAAGGTCATTGAAAGATAAGAAAAAACGTTTGTCTTGGCCTTTCAGGAGAGAACTAAAGAGATGCCGTGTTCGGAAAAAAGCGTAGCCACTTTTGTTCTTCTTTTTGGCCAGGGGCGGCCTTAAAAATTGGTGACGTCGTTTTTGTTGAGCATGTACATTCTCCCATGGTCATTACGTCTCTGCGCCAAAACCCCCAATTGCGGATCTAGGCTTACAGAAATGTGATAGCCAAGGCCCAAGAAAATACAAGAAGAAATTTTTTAGCTACGCTACGCTGTCATCGTCGCTGGGATATCGGCTCCTTTATTTTTTTTCTCTTCAAAGAACAGAAAATCAAAGTGTAACTCTGAGATTTTTTCAAACACACGACATTAAATATCGAAATTTACCCACATAGGAACTTACATCAATAATACATATGTAGAATGCGCAATTCCCTCAACTTACTGTGCTATTCCGCTATGTTACTTTTATAAATATTCTTAAACACCTTAATGTCCTTTTTATTACAAACTAGCTTGCCCGGAACCGGTGTTTCCCGGGATACTATTAAATTTGTATCCCTTAATTTTACAACGCCTCCCTACTGCACCACCTCCTCTCCTATGTGACCCAGCGTCTTCCTATTTGCGTTTTGCACATGTTTTAAATATTTTCCAACAGTATTATAAAATTTAGTTTTCTTCATTTTACACCACCTCCTTATTACATCCCCTCTCCTATATCTCCCAGCGGCCTGGGGGTGGTCTCATATTTGGTAATTTGAATAGCAGATGCGAAATCAGTGATCCCGAAAATTCCCTAGTGCGGATTTTCAGGGAAATCCCATGAAGTTTAACTTTTCGGTCGCCATATTGATCCACCATCTTGATTACCAAAATTTTGATGGCAGATTCAAAATCAGTGACCCCAAAAACCCAAACCAAAAAAAAGTTCGGATTTTCAGTAAAATCCCTTGAAGTTTAACTTATTCGGTCGCCATATTAGATCCGACATCTTGAATTCCAAAATTTTGAATGTAAACTCGAGATCTACGACCTCGAAAACTTCCAATTGCCTTTTTCATAAAGATTCCTTTAAGTTGGAAAATTCGCTTCCTATACAAAACGGAAATTTCGATTTTTTCGAACCTCGCCTGTATTATAGCGAACAAAACAAAACAAAATTATCGAAATCGGTCAAGCCGTTTTTTAGTTTTAACGAGACGTACCGCATAGCAATTAATTTTTATATGTATAGATTAATTATTTATTTGTTCCTTCGGATTTTACTGTGCGGTATATTAATCTACCGAGCGTTTTGTCTGTAGTTTTGTAGGGAAAATTTTTGTGGGACAAGTTTTAGTTGATATCTAGTTGATGTTTAGTTGAGAGGAAGAGGAGGGAAGCTTCTTCTGGCTACTACTTTCTTATTGATCGGGAATTAAAAATAATAGCTGTATAATTATTCGCCTAAAATATTTCCCTTGCACTTTTCATTATTGAACTCATGGTTCGATTACGATGTTAAACATTCCAAATATATTTATGAGTATCTTTGCGGCAAAAAAGGATATCTCAACTGTATAACACGTACACACTCGAAGATTCGCTGAAGGGTATTTTTGCAAACAATGCGACAAAACATCAAATAAGCCGACTGATGAAGAGAAGGTGCCAAGATGTCTATGAAGTGACCGCATCTGTCCAGTTATGACCTGGGAACAGTAGCACCAGAAAACTTCGAAGGTACTTTGATACAATGGACCCAAAGTCAAAGAAGGTGTTGAAAGTTTATTGCGACCTTTTTTCCTGTTTGACTTTGCGTTTTTGCCAAATCCATTCAATTAAATTTTGTAATTTATCACAGGTGTGATTTACACACACAGTGATATATTTGTTATGTGACAATGATGTTATCTGATCATTTATTTTCATGGGATCAAAGCCTTATAGCCGTCAATTCTTGACTCCTTAAAGTCACGCGTATGCGATTGATGGCTTGAAACCAGCAATAATTAAATCCACGTCTATCAAAAGCTGTTCATAAAATTCATAATTTGTTCTTTGATATAACTATTGGGAATTTAAATTTCTATACCCGTGTCAATCGGGGACGAATAATCCCATTAAAAACCCCTAAGAAAAAAAGACAATCAATCTAGATTGCCAGATGCAAGGTCATAGAAAAATAATTTTAAAATTATAGCTTGGGGACAACACCCTGTACATGTTACATTGCTTCCCTTTAAAAGTTGGTGAAACATTAAAACCATCTTCAATGGTACCTGTAACGAATGTATGCTAATGGTCAAAATTCTGCGTTTGTGCTCTATTAACGTCTGAACAAAATAGATTAAAGGCTACAGACAACCCGGATATAAATTAAATATTAAAAAAAACAACTCGGAAAATTGACTTGGTGACCAGGTCATGTGTCGGTGTATACATTCAATTTC
Organism: Neoitamus cyanurus; assembly: GCA_947538895.1. Classification (NCBI taxonomy): domain Eukaryota; kingdom Metazoa; phylum Arthropoda; class Insecta; order Diptera; family Asilidae; genus Neoitamus; species Neoitamus cyanurus. Next base: position 38,957,689 of record OX384542.1, read on the forward strand.
CAAATTGTGAAATAAAATTACGTGATCCCCAATTTAATTACAACTGCAAGATAGGAATTTTGTTTCAAACAGAACCATGATATTGATAGCAGAAAGTTTTCTGGCTTGAAGATTATGAGTTTTTCGCCGATATAGCGAAAAATTATTCGTTCATATCGGATTCGATGTTAAATCAATATTCCTATGCATTGTAGGCCTATTGGAAAAGATTTGGCCCAAATTAGGATAATTTGTTGAACAAGCTAAAAATTGTTGGAGATATTGTTTGGATAGCCTGGAACAAAATACCAAAAGTCCCAAAAATACCCCTTAGGGAACCTGCCGCCATCTATGATTTTCACTTGATATTGTTTTAAACGGGATTACTCGGTACCTATGGGTGATATACATATAAACGCGGTTTGCTTAGAAGTACTTGTATTAACGTAAGCTACAGTTTTAACAGCTTCTTATGTCTTGTTGATAACACAAAAGCCATTTTAAATTCAAATAAAAGTAATAATAGGGTAAAGTAAAATGGTAAACCAGAGTTCAATGTCGATTTTCGACCTTTTCTAGTTATCGGATTGGAAAAAGTATCTAATTAAAAGCCGTAGAACACTACGCCTAAAATTGTGGTTTGTATAAGGTGCCGAACATGTCAAAAACCTACCGCCCAACATCTTATTTGTACAACGTAGAGAGAACCTATTTTACTGATAAATAATTTAAAAATTTTATTGTACATCTAAAAAATAAAAATAGTATACTTGGCGTAGATGTTCATTTTTGTGTCTTGGTGTCTTCTTTGCTTTGCGAACGTTAAAAAAATGTAGGTTTTGCAAAAATGTAAATGGATAGTGACGAAACACACGAAGTAACAAAATGGGTACAAAAAATCCGAAAGTATTCAAATTGGCGGATCCAAAATGGCGATACATTTTCAAAGCAATCTTTTGAAGTTGAAGTTTTTCGGTCGCCATATTGGAGCCGACATATTGAAACCGAACAACTACATATTAAAATCTTACCAAAGAATCAAACCCTATTCGAATCCATTCCGTAGTTTGGGAGATATAAAGTAATAACGCCAAAAGTCTTACTCATTTATATATATAAATAGTAATACTGGTTAACAAATCATTTAAGAAATTTACAAAAGCACATATTGAGACTTTATTTCATTTCAGGATCATCAAATATCTGATTACATAGAATTATACAATTAAAGTTTGTTAAAAATAAGATAAATAGAAACCAAGCAAGTCGAAAACAAAGCTAACCAAGTTAGACTAATCTTAATTAAGCCGATCTTTTACTTAGCATCTAGAAAAATTAATATCCATCACATCACTATGTTGATTCAAAAGACGCGATATAGATGACGTGGATTCGTTAATACCGTACGATGAATTGATATCTGGAAGAAATCATGATGCCTCAAAGGAAAGGTGCTGGAACAGAGATATTAAATGTTGCTAGCAACTCTGGAGAATTAATAGTTCCCTGCAAATAGTCAAAAGCAAAAACAGTTCCGGAATTGTTACGTCTTTCCTCTAAAGTGCTAAGAGAAATTAGTCCAAGCCTGTTCCTATAAGGAGGCAGAACAAAGTGATCATTCCAATGAAGGCTCCGAAGTGCAAATCTTAGGAATATTCGAATGCGCAGAAATCAAAAATATGTAAATACATCATTGATGTAAATGATGAAAAGCAATGGAGCCAAATGGCTGCCTGATACACCTGACGCATTTTTAATGGCATCAGAAAGAGCCCGTCGGAAAAGAACCTTTTGAGCTTACTGAAATAAGTGATTGCATGATAATTATTATTTAATAATAATTGTTTAAATATGTTTTTGATCATTTTCATAAATGGCTCGAGTAAGTGAAGTATTTTTGTTCTATAAACACTTTGTTTTTTATGCTTTTGCTTTTCCCAATCAAAAGTTATAGCCATTTTTGTACGGAGCACGCCTCAATTTTGGCTCAAGCGCACGTATGTATGTACTAGGTGGCCGTAGAAGTGACGTTCAAAGGTAAAATGCAGGTGCCTCATATTGAGGGATATCCAAATCAACCCCATGTATGTTCCGCGATTTTGCGATACATAAATTCGGGATGCCCATTATTATTTTATTTTTATTTTGATATTTTTCCCGATTTTTTTCCGAAATTCATGTAATTAATGCACCTCTTTTTTTTATTGAATTTTTCCCTTTACTTTCCAAGGAGGTACGAATTTTAAAAAAATCTGCACTTCTCACATTTAAAACTTATTACAATAAATCAATGTTAGTACGTTACAAACGTTTAATTTGAAAAAAAATTTAAAATTAAAATTTTTAATATCCCGCAAACGATTTTCTACGTATAATTTCGTATATTATTAGGTGTACAAATAAGTTTCCGCGGTTTGTCAAAAGATGGCCCCACCAGAAGGTTATGGAGAAATTGTCAGATGTAAAACGTAATATCCCAAGTTTCGTCATCCGGCAACACCATAACCTTAAAGTACTAGTGATTCCGTATCAGCATCACGTAATTTTTTTCGTGCAAAAATGTCAAGTTTTGTGCCGAATAAGCATCATTTGCGGGAACTTTTGATTTACTTTTTTAATTTGAAAAAATCTGCAGCTGAGGCGCATCGATTGCTTCTAGAAGCATATGGTGAAGCTGCTTTAAGTGAGAGAAGTTGTCAGGAATGGTTTCAAAAGTTTAAGAACGGTGAGTTTGACGTGAAGGACAAAGAACGCAGTGGAAGGCCGAAAGTGTACGAAGACATGGAATTAGAAGTACTATTGGAGGAAGATTCGTCCCAAACGCAAAAAGAACTTGCACTTACATTACAAGTGACTCAACAAGCAATTTCACATCGTTTAAAATCGTTAGGAATGATTCAAAAACAAGGAAATTGGGTTCCATATGAACTAAAGCCGAGAGACGTTGAACGCCGATTATGCATGAGTGAAATGCTGCTTGCCAGGATTAAAAAAAAGAGTTTTTTGCATCGTATAGTCACTGGTGACGAAAAATGGATTCACTACGATAATCCAAAGAAGAGAAAGTCATGGGTTAAGCCCGGCGAACCATCAACATCGACAGCTAAGCCGAATATTCATGGAAAAAAACTCATGCTGTGTATTTGGTGGGATCAGCTTGGTGTCGTGTATTATGAATTGCTGAAACCAAGAGAAACCATTACTGGAGCTCTCTACCGAACACAATTGATGAGATTGAGTCGGGCACTTAAGGAAAAACGCGCCCATTACTACTCCAGACACGACAAAATTATTCTTTTACACGATAATGCTCGTCCACATGTTGCGGCGCCGGTAAAAACATACTTGGAAACACTCAACTGGGAAGTTTTACCCCACCCGCCGTATTCACCAGACTTAGCCCCTTCCGATTATCACCTGTTCCGGTCGATGGCACATGGTCTGTCTGAGCAGCGCTTCACATCATATGAAGACACCAAAAATTGGGTAGATTTGTGGATAGCGTCAAAAGATGAAGAGTTTTTTCGACGGGGTATCCGAATGTTGCCAGAAAGATGGGGAAAAGTAGTGGCAAATGATGGAAAATACTTTGAATAAAACGTAATGTACTGTTCCTTCACAATAAATTCCTAATTTTTTATAAAAAACCGCGGAAACTTATTTGTACACCTAATATATTTCTATCATAATTAGCCTTAGGAATGATAGAAAATGAAATTTATTTTTTTAATCAAATTACTATCTTAGATATTTTCCACCTCAGTATCTGTGAAGGCTGATTTCAGCGAATAATAGCCTATTAAGTACTATCTTTTTTTTATTATAAGGTATGTATTATAAAGTTCCGTTTTCTAATAGATAGATGGGTTAAATCGACATCGGATTCGGTTTCAGCGACCCCGAAAACATATAAAAGATATGGTCTGATCCCCAGATTGAAAATTTTTTTTTTCTCCCGTTTTTGCTGAGGTTTTTTGAGGTTATGTAAAAAACCTGACGTGATGGGGTTGAACTGACATCGGATTCAGTTTCAGCGACCACAAAAACATATGAAACACATAGTCTGATCCTCGGGCCCGAAAATTTTTTGTTTTTGTGTGCCTGTGTAATTAATACAGATGCCCAGTCGAATAGGCAAGAAAAATGCAAAATTTTCGAATTGCAAATTCGTAGAATTTGACGACGAAAACAGACATCTTGATTTTGTAAGCAATATCCAAGAATTTTGTATGCTTGATAATTAATTGATATATCCGGGCAGATTTTTCAATTTTGTATTTGGCTGATCAGCTTTTCTTTTAGGTGATTTGCGTACACCTATTTGAAATGAATTTCATTGAGGTACCTACTTTAATGAATTCGTTGGGTTTCATATTTTTTAAAGCAAATAGGCATGGTGCCGCGTTTAATCGAAAAAAAATTATGAGAATATTAGCCCACATTATTGAAAATAGCAGTATGATTGAAATTATATTATACAATAAATATGCATGCGAGATTAGGGTTATAGCCCATTAAAATTAGTTACCAAAAAGGTCAAAATTACGAAAATAGTTCGACCAAGCTGAATTTTTGTGGATACCTTTATTTCGATGAACTTTTAGCTATAAAAGTAAAGTACGCTTAATTTGAGCCATTGGATTTAGGGGGTGGATTCTAGTTTTTTGCAAATATCTCGTAGTAGACTGGGTACGATTGTAATGGGGTACGGTTGTAACAGCTCGAATATTTCCTAAACTATCTACAGGAGAGTGATGAGTATAAGGGGAAAGAGACGCGGCGGGCAGGTATACACACGATTACCAGTGTCATTATAATAACTTTGTTGAAATTGATTATTTTTTGTAATAAAACTCATTGAAATTACTTGTTTTTGTTTGTTCTGGGTATGTTACAACCGTTCCCCATCACTGTCAGAACCGTCCACAGCATGAGGACGATTGTAACAGTGGCACACAAACTGAATAATGCCGTGCTGACAACAAAATGCTGCATATATGATATTTATTTTAAGTGTGATGTTAACTCAAAAGAGTATTCTTCAATTTGTAATGTTGTATTTAGTTCTTAGATCTGTGATAGCAATGATATAAGCGATAAAAGCAAAATTGTTACAACCGTACCCAGTCTAACCTAAATTAAAAATAAATGCCAGGATTTCATACATGCTGACGCACTCCTTTACAACTCAATTCAGTTTTCAGAATTTCTTTTACAACATCGTCAATCAATTCCTTTGTATGTCGTCCGCTCGAAGTGCGACATGAATAATCGCAAATATTTGAATTTGCATTTGACTTTTCTGCACAATTGTATGCGTCCTTTCAAAAGATCTGTTCTGCCGACGAAATTAGAAGAGAAAAAATTGCCGTAATACCCGAAAAATCTTCAGAATGCGTTATCGGACAATTGAACCGAAAGGTGTCTTGTGATGGACGTGAGGACCTATATTAGGCCTACTATAGTACAAAGCCATAGTAAATAAACAATCAGAACACGAGGTGCTACTGAACGTATTGTCTACGTTGATATTGTAAAATTTACAGCTCTAGTAAGTAGATTATACGGATTTTGAGATTAGAAACGTGTCGGATTATTTCAAGCGAGTACGTGGCTATTGCGGTCCCTTGAACTGTGTAAGTGGTTTTCATTCATAACGTGTTCTGCTTTGGCGACATTGAAGTGGTAAAAAGTTGCATAGACATTGAGTGGACTAAAGTGAGCCGAGCATTTCTCATTCATCTTCGCAATGCCATATATTTTATAATAACTGTAGATGCATACTAGACTGATTCAAAAAAACCTTTTTTTTACTTTTTCAACGGGTCCCCGCCCAAAAAGTTATCTTGTGTCATTTTAATGCCGTATGAAAAATTTCAGCGAAAAAAATTAATATTTAGAGGTCGCTACCGTCGATTTTATGTATTTTTCCATGTAATTATCGAAATATCGATGTTACAGATATGTCCCAGTAACTCGCTTGTTTTCCAACGAAACTTCGCAAAATTTTGCACAATATAAGCTACAATATAACCAAGTCGTTTCATGTTTAAACGGGTTTTAAATATGGCTTTATTGTGGTTTTATTAATTTATTAATTAACAATTGTAAAATAGGGCACATTTCACAGGGCCACCTAAATTTTCAGATTTTTTGCTTTGATCGAGTTATTTCATGATATTTTAAGTAAGTTAGGGTGTAACAAGTATCCCGCAAATAAATTTTTCACTATTTAAAAAATTTTTTATTTTTTTCTCAAAGTAAAAAATTCATTTTTTAACTTTAATTCAATATTTATTAATTTTCTCATTTATTTTCATGAAAAATCATTATATTATAATGCTTATAGATTTATAATCAACATTTCATTATAAATATTACTTTACAGTCATATTTATGGTATGAAATCCGCGCTAGGGTGCGTCGCGACTGTGCCATCTGTGTCTAGAAACATTGGCTGAATATAGCAATCAGAATGCTTCAAAACATCCAGTTTTTACCCCATCATGTCATTGGAGGAACGAATTGTCAACATAATAAAAGAAAGTGGCTCGTTAAGGCGAAAATTTTAAATATTCAAATTTTTATATTCAAATTTTCCATAAGTGAAGGAAATGCTTTTCATCTCAAATGAAAAGAAAAGGAAAAACTAAAATGATTTAATCCGTTAATGTATTCCTGTATTCAAAGTTACTGTACTAACATTTGTTACAATTTTGAATAATTATTGCAAAATTTTAAAACATTTCAAAAGTAATGAACGTAATTGAAAACTTCATGTTTCGTGGTATTTGAAAAATATAAATTGTCAAGTTACATTGAATGAATTTATTATTAAGAATATAATTTATTTATTTGTTGTTGTATTTGGTGAATAGTTTATTGCTGTAATCAACAATTAATAAACTCACAAATAAATCAATTATAACCTTTATAAAATTGAAGTTACTCTAAATATTTAGTCCTTTCAAAATTGTAGACTTTTTGAAATCGGAAATGTTTTTTCTACTTTGAATTACACTTAACAAAAGACCTTGCTGCTGATTAACGTCAGTTGTTAATTTATATATTTATATATATAAGTTATAATTTCCAATCAAAGCAACATTTCTCTCTGCTACATCATTTATCACTTTAAATGATTCACACAAACTTTTATAATCGTTGTAGTCATTGTTTGTGGTCCAATTTTCCGCAGAAATGTTGAGAAATGAAAGATTGTTCAATTTAAAAATTTTAAAAAAGTTAATAAAGTTTTCTGTTACGAAATGTTCTAAATTGCTCTGAATATCATCGTTTTCATTAATACAAGCCTTTAAAACGGTAAAAGGTAAAAGCCAAACATGCTCAAAACATCGCCGTTAGAAGGTAGTTGAGTGCGACGGAATTTGCTTATTGTTCTCTCTACAAGCCACATTTTGTTGACAGTTCGTTATTAACAGTTAGTTAACGACACGATGGGGTAAAAACTGGATGTTTTGAAGCATTCTGATTGCTATATTCAGCCAATGTTCAGATGGCACAGTCGCGACGCACCCTTGCGCGGATTTCATATCATAAATATGACTGTAAAGTAATATTTATAATGAAATGTTGATTATAAATCTATAAGCATTATAATATAATGATTTTTCATGAAAATAAATGAGAAAATTAATAAATACTGAATTAAAGTTAAAAAATGAATTTTTTACTTTGAGAAAAAAATAAACAATTTTTTAAATAGTGAAAAATTTATTTGCGGGATACTTGTTACACCCTAACTTACTTAAAATATCATGAAATAACTCGATCAAAGCAAAAAATCTGAAAATTTAGGTGGCCCTGTGAAATGTGCCCTATTTTACAATTGTTAATTAATAAATTAATAAAACCACAATAAAGCCATATTTAAAACCCGTTTAAACATGAAACGACTTGGTTATATTGTAGCTTATATCGTGCAAAATTTTGCGAAGTTTCGTTGGAAAACAAGCGAGTTACTGGGACATATCTGTAACATCGATATTTCGGTAATTACATGGAAAAATACATAAAATCGACGGTAGGGACCTCTAAATATTAATTTTTTTCGCTGAAATTTTTCATACGTCATTAAAATGACACAAGATAACTTTTAGGGGGGGGACCCGTTGAAAAAGTGAAAGAAAGGTTTTTTTGAATCAGTCTAATGCATACTCACATTTTCAGCAATAATTTGTTGAGAATATTGCAATAGGCATAACATTTTATTCTTCTTTGGTAATAAATGTAGGTATGACTTTATTGGGTGGTTCGCACTTCGTTCGTAATATTCCAACATATTGTTTCCATGCAGAGTTAACTCAGGTTCAACTCAAGGTAGAGTCCATGGAAGCTAGAGTTGAGTTGAGATTCGTTAGCCAGCCAAACTGTACGAAAGAGGCTGTCTTTGGCTGAGTTACGTAAATGTGTGTGTCCGGTCCAGTTTTTTGGATAGAGTAAGAACTTGAGCTCTTATTACATTAAATATTCGCATATAACTCCATTTTCACTTCAAAATCTGTCAAATTAACCCAGGTACATAAAAACGCACAAGGTTATTCCCAAATCCCTTAAAATTAAACCAAATCCTGCTCATGGAAACTCAGTAATACTTACATAGGGGAAACTTGGGCTAGCTGGGATATGGGGTAAGTTGGCATTGTGCATTTTATTAATTCCGCAGATATGGGAGAACGCTGGTGAATACGTCACGTTATTATACAGTGCAGCCTCACATTCCAAAAAAGTTTCAGTGTGACGTAAGCAAATGTAAGGTGAGGTGTCAAAACCTGTTTTTCTATTATGTCGAGTAACTTTTATTAGTCTTCTAAATTTTTGTTTTTAAATATTTGTACACTAAAATATATTGGTCTTTGTATAGTGTTGAATTCTACATGTTTAAACTTTAAAAGGTAGCATTCACATTGATATTCCTTGCTTATTTGTAGTAAACTACTCACAGTAGCCAGGTTTTTCCTAAGGGGCTAGTTGGCACTCTGAAATTAGGGTATCTTGGCACATGCTTAAATTAGGTAAACATATTGTCTTGTCTTGTCCTAATAAAGAGTCTTTCAATAAGGACGCTAGACTTTTAAATTTATATAAAATAAGTTATATGTGAGATATCCACTCCTTTTTTATTTTATTTGAAAGAATATTTTATTGCATTGTATAAAATATCACATCGTTCAAATACGCGCCGCGGCTTTACTTGGTGGTACGTATTCGGGAGGTCTAATCTTCGATGATTTTGTCGCATAAATCTGGTTGAACGTGCTAGATGGCGTTCCTTATGTTGACTTTGAGGGCATCAACTGTTTGCGGTTTATTTGCATTGAAGATAGCCCCACAGCAAAAAATCTAAATGTGCTAAATCGCACGATCTCGGTGGCCAGTTCATGCCGCCCCCAAATCGCTCGTTCAGAATGTCCATGAAGGCATGTTCTGCGTGGCACGTAGCGCCGTCCTGTAGGAAATACACTTCGTCGGTAGCCATATCACCCTGATTAGGCTTATAGTTGCTGATCATCGATCTGTAGCGCTCGTCGCTGAAAATGATTTTCTATGATGAATGTTTCTTGATCGTAGCACTGATTTTGATAATAAAAGTTGATGATTTACACACGTTCTTCAACGCTATAACCTTCCATGGTGATTTTCTACACCTCTCTTCTAGAGCGTCCATATTGAAAGACCTTTTATTATCGGAGATGAATGCAAGCCACATATTATTGATAAATTAAGTTTAACACACAGTTAAAAGTGCTCAATAGATACCTTCATAAGTTCAGAATTTTTAGTGTTCTTTTAATTTTCTACAAGAAATGAAAACTCGTAAAGTTTATTTAATTAAGTTTATCACTGTTTCCATCTTTTCTATTAATTTGATTCCGAACATGTTGTGAATATGAACTACATACACAGGATGCAGTAAAATTATTTGTTGAAACGCCACGCCAAACTCTAATTACTGCTAGTGTGTGCTAGTGAGTGATTCAACAAAATATTGAAAACATCTATTTTCCCTTTTCTTTTATTTGATACATTAGCAGCTTTCCTTTATTTGGCAAATCTGTTGCTAGAAATGTGTTATATTTTGAACCACATCTTCTAACGTTTACTTTTATGCAAATATAAAAAAAAATTGTTTTAAGTACACTATATTGGAGAATCTTGATTTAAAATTGAACACTTTATCTGAAAGCAGAGACCGAAAAAATCTTCATCTGCCATTTTGCATCGAAAACTAAAAATATATTTACCGCAGTCATATCGTCTGTATGTGCCGTCATCTTGAATTAATTTTTTTTTAAATACACTCAACGTCGTTCGAGAGTTCGTATCTCAATGAAACTTAAATGAACTTTAACCCTAAGAATAGCCATAATATACCCTCTAATCTAATTAACTTACATTTGACATCATAATTTCATTTAATAATTATTTCTAAGATGCGTAGAAAATAAGCAAAACCTGAACCCTTAAAATTAAATATCTATTATGTAACAGGCGGGCTGAAAAGTTCGTAGGCTAACACATAGATGGCGCTACTAGTATCAAATCCATATGATTTCTAGTTAGCCCTAACCTTCAAAAGACGCGTGTATAAATTTGACAGCTGTTGCACTATTAGTATCTGAGTTATAGCATTTTGAGTGAAAGAACTTTTGTTACTTTGCAAAAAATGGACAAAAAAGAATTTCTTGTGTTAATAAAGCATTGCTTTTTGGCGAAAAAAAATACTGTTGACACCAAAGTTTGGCTTGATAAACATTATTCGGACTGTGCACCAGGAAAATCAACCGTAGAAAAGTGGTTTGCTAAATTTAAACGAGGCGAAATGAGCACCGAGGACGATGCACGCAGTGGACGCCCCAAAGAGGCTGTTACCGAGGAAAAAATCAAAAAAGTCCACAAAATAATTTTTGATAACAGTAAAGTGAAGTTGATTGAAATAGCTGAGACCCTAAAGATATCAAGGGAACGTGTTGGTCATGTCGTGAATGAATATTTGGATATGCGAAAGCTCTGTGCAAAGTGGGTGCCGCGCCAGCTCACAATCGACCAAAAACAACAACGGATCGATGATTCTAAGCAGTGTTTGGAGCTGTTCAGTCGTAATAAATCCGAATTTTTGCGTCGATATGTGACGATGGACGAAACTGGCTCCATCATTTCACACCAGAGTCCAATCGACAGTCAGCCGAGTGGACTGCACGTGGTGAACCGACTCCAAAGCGTGGAAAGACGCAAAAGTCGGCTGGCAAGGTTATGGCATCAATATTCTGGGATGCTCATGGTATAATATTCATTGACTATCTTAAAAAAGGGAAAACCATAAACAGCGACTATTATGTAGCGTTATTGGAGCGTTTAAAATACGAAATCGCGGAAAAACGGCCTCATTTGAAGAAAAAGAAAGTGCTGTTTCATCAAGATAATGCACCATGTCACAAGTCAATGAAATCGATGGCAAAATTCCATGAATTGGGCTTCGAATTGCTTCCGCATCCACCGTACTCTCCAGATCTGGCCCCCAGCGACTTTTTTCTGTTCTCAGACCTCAAGAGGATGCTCGCTGGACAGAAATTTTACGCCGATGAAGAGGTGATCGCCGAAACTGAAGCCTATTTTGAGGCTAAAGACAAATCGTATTATAAAAATGGTATCGAAAAATTGTATGACCGCTATAATCGTTGTATCGCCCTCGAAGGGAACTATATTGAATAATAAAATCAAATTCTATCAAAAAAATAATTTTTTCTATGCTAGCCTACGAACTTTTCAGCCCGTTGTACATGTCACAATATTAGAAATAAAACTTATACTATGATTCATGGTCGGTCAACAGCTGCTGTCGATGGTCAACATTTTTGATTTTTTTGTTTTGTTTCTGGATAATTGCTATGAGATTTGTGCCGGTCATTAATTCGGAAGCTAAAATGTGATAAAATATGTAGCTACATTAAAGTGTGACTGCACGTCGGTTAGTGGATCGATAGTATATTGAAAAATCCTTGTTGCATAAAAAGTTTTGGAAACATTTATAGGCTAATTGTGTTTTATGCCTATAGCTTTCAGTTGAACTACTAGTGATATTTCATAATATTTTTATAAGTATTGTTAAATTTTATATTATAAGTATTATCATTTGTCTCGAAATATATATTTTTATTGAGGTAATTGTCGTGACAACTGGACCGAACTGAAGCGGTTTCAGACTCATGATCCATCAAAATAATCCTATAGTAGGCGGTCACTTTTCCCCATTCTAAATTTTCCACTAGTACATTTTTTCTATCAACTATTTTTCCATTACTCAATATTTGCCTTTTACCAAATGTCTGCTGACTGAATATTTGACTTGTACGAAATATCTACAAAAAAATGAAAACTGTCTATATACCATACATATTTGATTGAAATTTGAGTGGAAAAAATGTCCCTTGGTAAAATGGAATGGAAATTTCAGAATGGAAAAAGTACAATGGAAAAAGACTTCTTGCATTCTAATCCTACTGTCAAGTAATAGTTTTTCGGCGGCACAAAAGAATGTCAATCAGAGTTATTTAAAGAGCTATAACGGTGTAATTTCTAAATCAGTGTACAAAAGTTTTATTAACCAGAATAGTACAATTATTAATAACTACAGATTTACAAATTTTCTATTTTTATCCCATTGCCATTGGTCAGTTATAGTGCTTGTATAAATTTAACGATATTTGCAGCAACTCATTGTAAAGTATTGCTACGTTTACTCTCTGAACATTACAAAGTTAAGTCATACCTGAAATTATAATTATCATTTTTTTAATATTTAATATTAATTAATATTTATAATATTTTTATGTCTATATATATAAAAATGAATTGCTGTGCGTTATTCTCGCTAAAACTCAAAAACGGCTTGACCGATTTCGATAATTTTTTCTTTGTTTTGTTCGCTATAATAGAGGGGAGGTTTACACAAGAAAATTCGGGAAATTTCCGTTTTGTATATGAAGCGAATTTTCCAACTTCAAGGAATCTTTATGAAAAAGGCAATTGGAGGTTTTCATTCCAAATTTTGGAATTCAAGATGGGATTTCATTGAAAATCCGAAATTTTGTTTTTGGTTTGGGTTTTTGGTGTCACTGATTTTGAATCTGCCATCAAAATTTTGGAAATCAAGATGGTGGATCATATGGCGACCGAAAAGTTAAACTTCAAGGGATTTCCCTGAAATTCCGCACTAGGGAATTTTTGGGATCACTGATTTCGAATCTGCTATTCAAATTTCCAAATAAGAGACCACCCCCAGCCCGCTGGGAGATATAGGAGAGGGGACGTAATAAGGAGGCGGTGTAAAATGAAGAAAACTAAATTTAATAATACTGTTGGAAAATATCTAAAACATGTGCAAAACGCAAATAGGAAAACGCTGGATCACATAGGAGAGGCGGTGGTGCAGTAGGGAGGCGTTGTAAAATTAAGGAATACAAATTTAATAGTATCCCGGGAAACGCCGGGTCCGGGCAAGCTAGTTTTAAATATTTTCCTATCGCTATTATTTTTTCATGATCTTTGTTTTCAGTAAAATCTATGTTTAGATTACATGGAGTGTTTCCGTCATAAAATGCATAAAATATCTTCGTTGTGTGAGTGAAAATCATATTATTTTATGTAAGCTTTGAGAACAGCGTATTGCTGCTATGGTAATGATAGATACTAGAAATGAATATGCGGATCCCTTTTAGGTCCCCTAACTTATACGTTATTGACCAAAAGATTTAAACCACATTTATATACATACATATATGCATGTACATATACATAGACGGGAAAAGTGTCAAAACTTTGAAAAAAGAAGCCCTTCGAAGGTCATTGTAATTGAAAATTGATAGTTCATCACGCCAAGACGTTCCTTCAGGACTAGAAAGTAAATTATGACCGCAAAAGGAGGAGTAAATGTGCAAAAAATTTATTTGAACACAAGAGGAAAACTGTCAGAGAAAGATTGATGCGCATGTGACGCATGCAAAAAGTGTGATCGTTTGAGTAATACTCATTAAGATTCAACTCGAAATTACATTTTTCTACAAAAATTGTAACAATGCTTTGTTGCGAAATGTCTGGATCTGATTGATGACGGATAATGGTTTGCATTGTCCTTTAATCTTTACAAAACTTTAAAAAATATTAACGCTATTATTTTGCTTCTATTATTTTCCGAGTAAAAAACTAATATAATATTTTCAGATTACGGCCGATATTCGTTTCGACGAAAGAAAAGGAATAAGAAGGTTTGTGAGCTGGCGGCCGCTGAAAACACTTTTGCTTTTAAAATCATAACAATCGGAATCCCCATCAATGCTCATCGTAGGCAGTTTGCTTTGAAATAGTAAAAGCGAGGAGGCATGTATATCGCATGACTTCTGCGATGTCTTTCATTGATGCGTTTGAAAGTAGGACCATAAATTATAGTATCATCCACCCTTCTGCACCTATTGTTGTCGTTCCTTTCGAATACGCATGTGTGTGTTTGCTATGCCGCAAAGAGGGTCAGAGTGCCGTTGAAGTGTTGGATTTTGTGATGCATTTGGTGAAGAACTGCGGTAAAGAATTACAGGCAGCGGTGCAACAAAGAATCATTCGTGGTTATCCCATTCTCGAGAACATGACATCAAAGCCATTTGAATTTCACAACAATGATTCACAAAAGCACAAAAAGATAGCATTTGGGATGTGGTGTGAAAATTGGGCTGACAACCGCGACAGGAAAGGTTTATTGGGCCGATTGCAAATAACTGAATCAGTAAGAAGGAATTGGCCAGAACTAATTCCATTTCTACGCTACCTTAAGATTGGTAAATTAAATAAGGTTCAGGAGGCTTTTAAGTGAATTTGATTTTTCATAGATTGATCATGAAATGAATGAAAATACTGCCATTAGTGGTTTTACTACATTAGCATAGAGAAGCTTGAAACCAATACATATATGTATGTATATAAAAGGAGTTTTCGTTGAAATCCACTATGATACCGTGATCAGTTCTTAACCGTTAAATATCTTAATAAATGATTTAGCTACACTGCTCTTATCTCCAGGCTTACCTAACAAAATTGTTTTCATCAGTAAACTACCCTCATGTGTAGAGCAGATTTAAAGAAGTGCAACAGGGGCAGACCCTCTGGAAACTCCAACTCAGAGCTGTTTCACAAATATTTATTTTATATTTGTGCAAATATTCCTTTAATAAAAATACAGCATTTTGCATAAAACAACCAAAACACCTTTTGCGCTTAATAAAGAAATTACCATTTCCTCAATAAAAAAATATGTGATAATTTTTATTTTTTTACGAAATAATTATGGGGCTGTTTACGAGCAAACAGTTGCGGCAACACATTGCATAATATCATGGCAAATTCTCTACTTACAATGATATACTCAGCTGATCCAACTTATGTACCTAGCAATCCTGCAGCAAATCCTGCCGTTTTAGATATTTTGCTACCAAACAAATCTGATCTATCAACTCAGCCAGTCACAATTAACGATTTGCGTTCTGATCATTTGCCTGTTAGCTTTAAATTATTTACTTCTCATAAAATTTACTTCTAATATAAATTTACCTCTCATAAAAACATTCCCAAAAACTACAATTTCAAAAAGGCTAATTGGTTTAAATATTGGGGCTATATAAAAAGCAACTTACGTCCATTTATGAATAAGTTGTCTTTAAATAATGTTAACTCTACAGAAAAGGTAGATCACATGATAGATATTTTAACCAACTGTTGTATCAAATGGTACCCCAAACCGGCTATTGTGTACCTAACTTATATATTAAACTCCTATCTTAAACTAAATTATTTCCCGAATAACTGGAAAATTGCCATAACCATACCAATCCACAAGCCTAACAAACCAGTTGACCCAGCCTCTAGTTATAGGCCTATTAGTTTATTAAGCTCTTTAGGTAAAATCTTGGAAAAAATCATAAAACATAGGCTTCTAGATTTTAAAGAGGAAAATATGTAGTATATTACCAGATTCACAATTTGAATTAAGAAGCGAACATTCTACTGCGCATGCTGTTACGAGAATAACACAACATATTAAAAATAAATTATCCTGTAAAGAATCGACTTCGCTTGTACTTTTAGACGTACAAGCTGCATTTGAAACTGTGTGGCACGATGGAATAATTTATAAAATGATACAATTTGAATTTTCCCGTTATATCATAGCTATGGTCAAAAATTTCCTAAAGAATAGATACAGGATAGCGCTCACACTTATAAGATAGTGGCAGGAGTTCCTCAAAGATCTGTTATTGGGCCTATACTTTATAGTATATTAACAGCTGATTTCCCTATCTTAGAAAATTGTTACGTATCTCTTTACGCAGATGACACAGCAGCAAATAGTACTGAGATAATTGATAACATGCAGAAGGGACTCGACACGATTGCCAATTATTTCCATAAGGGGAAAATAAAAGTAAATTCCGAAAAATCCCAGGCTATGTTTTTCACTAGAAGAAGGAAACCGTGTTATTTACCTGCGAGTAAACTCGGGATCAATGCACCTGAAATTGGGTGGAGTGATCAAGTAAAATAGCTGGGAATCACGTTAGACAAGAAACTAACATTTAATACTAATGTCTCAAAAACCATTGACAAAATTAATACACTAGTTAGAATCTTGTACCCCATTCATAAACAGAAATTCAGCCCTAATCCTGGATAACAAGTTGTTGATATTTAAGGTATTCTTCCAAGCTGTGCTTACATGTGGAGCACCAGTATGGAACGGTTGCGCGAGTACACACAAACAAAAATTACAAGTGGCACAAAATAAAGTGCTTAAAATGATTTTTAACCTTCCCTGGTACTACTCCACAAAAAGACTGCATCTAATGACAGATATTGAGACCATTGAAGACAGGCTAACAAGGTTTACGAAAAATTTTTATGAAAAATGTGAGCATGCTCCTAACCCTTTGATTGGGCAACTTTGCCCAGTTTAGATAAGTAATTAGTTAGATTAGATAGATAATAATAAAATAGGGTAGTTAGTCATAAAATGCGTAATGAGTTTTTTTTTATGAAATTGTTCCTCGAAATGTGATATTTATAATAATTATAACCCCTTTTTAGGCCCACATATTTTTAAGATGTAAAGAATTAGCTAAACGTTCTAAACACTTAATAAAAAATTAAGATTCACAAATTTTGGAATGTGTCAAGATAATGAAATAAATGATGATGATGATGATGATGAATTATGTCGTAGGTATAGGTTCGGTGGTATTTCAATTGCTTAGTAATTACAATTGAAAATCTATCGAACGTAAACTTAACTCAGACGAGCGATAGTGGTTTGTATATATGTACATCGAGCTTAAGTCAATGTTTAGAATGACCATATGCAAACATTTCTCGACGAACGCGACAACTAATTTATTTCGCCATCTAAGTATCATCGTAAACATTTTTGTACTCTATCAATTTATTTAAACATTGTAACTATTTCTATTTTATCTTAATTAATTAATGTAATTAATATTACAATTAACACACATCCTATTAATTGATTCCAAGAGCGGCGGTGAATCAATCTCACCTTCAGTAGCTGGAAAACAAAAACAATGTCCGATATTTTATTTACGTTAAACCAATTTTCATCACTATTTTCATAAGATAGAACCGGAACGGAAGTATCTCTTTACTTCACCCTAAATACGATCAGAGTGGTATGATGGTGACCGAACAGAACTGGGACTCAAGGATCGATCGTACGAGGATAATAAATAAAGCCTGAATTATGTAAGGATCTTCGAATTCTTTGGTCAAACACTTTCAAAATGGCAATATTGCGTTCGTTTTCTTTATTGACAATATAGTCATTATATGATCATGCGTTTAGAATCCACCCAAGTCAAGTCATACTCATTCGTTCATTTATTTGTATTTCTGATACATGTAGGATTTGAGTATTATCCCAGCAGGAAATTGGAGATTGCGTGAAATAGTGTATCGATGATTTCGTGCATGACTAAGGTGTGTATGCCAATTTTGAGGTCCTAGTCATGCTAACAGGAAGGCATAGGAGTTTGTTTGTTTCAAGTGAGCTGAAGTTTTATTGCGGTTTTGTTTTTTCATGCTTCTCAGTAATCCAAAACATCTTATTTTATATTTTTGTGATGACAAATAAATTTTTAAGGTGAAGGTTTGTTTTATTAATTTTATTAAGCAACGCACAGATGAAAAAACGGGTCTGGAAAGTAAAACTATTGGTGGGTCGTCATGAGCAAAACAATTAAGTGTGCATAACTGCTAAGGATTGTGCGCAGGGCATTAAATCATTCGTATGGTTTCGCTCAGGAGCGGAGGCTCCAGGATGGGGTTGTGAGTCCGCCTAACTGCCGACTGCATTGTTAAAATTGCCAAAAGTCCAAATTTTTAAACTTATATGAAATCATTGTGTAGATATTTTAATTATCAACTTAGCAGCGGCTCATCTTGCATAAATTAATTTTGTGCTTAGTAATATTAAAATTATCTGTTCAATGAGATTTAAAAAATTATAAATGTTATTTGCGCTTCGTGAATATGATCTTAAAGGGGGAACACAACTGTGACGGGTAAAAGAAATACGAATTTTCGCGAACTTTGTGCACAGGTATTTAATTTAATGTTTAGGGATCGAGGAATCGAGGAATATTTAGAGTATATATTCGACAATATCTCCACAAACTTTTATTAATAAATAATAATCCGAGATAATGTGCACAACTTAAAAAGTTTTGTGTATTTATAAATAACATGTGTGAACATATAGCCGAATATATTCCGCTATCCGATCGTTAAACATTAAATTAGAACTGTGTGAAAAAAATCGCCTTTGTTTTGCCCGTCACAATTGTGTCCCCCCTTCATTGCACGAAATCACTGATTACATCACCACCAATGATTTCAGCGATGCTGTCATAATGCATTCAATGCACCAATTCAGAGACTTCGAAGAAAGCATCAATAAAAGAACATTGATGAATTCTTGCATTCCATAGTAATGCAAAAAAGGATTAGAATATATGACCCCTTAGATTCCGTGGTCATGTGGAAAGACATTCACGTCTTTCCAATGACATCGCCGCGCCGTTAGAAATTTCATCTATGTTGGAATGGGTATACATGCCCTTTTATTGATGACTTTATCTATGCCGTCATGAGTAAATTTCCTACTGGGATCCTAATTACAACTATTGATACATATGTTATTTTAGTTTCTCTTGAGTTAGTTAATGATTTTACGTGAAGTAGTGTCATGTTCATTTACATTAAAGGAAAAAGTATACAAAAAAAATCGGTTATCGGTTGAGTCCTTATGGTAAAAAGTTATGGTGTTATACCGACTGGTGAGGATTAGCTACTTATTAGATTTGGTACTAGAGCACGTATAAGTGGATTTTTGGATTTACGGCAGCTTTGATTGAGTCTGATATATGCCAGATTAATTTTATCTGCGATGAAGATTGTTTGAGCGAGGTGGTGTAGCTGAATGGTTGAAAAATGCCAGGGCAGATTAGGCATCATTTTTAAGATTATATTTTGTTTTGTTTACAGTAGTTTAGTGTGATATTTGGCACAGTTACCCCAGACCGCGGAAGAGTATAACATCATCGATTGGAAAATCGTTTTGTAAATTGTTATTTTGTTGTCTATGTTTAGAATAGACTTTCTGTTTTTTAGGGGGTACAGCATTTTGGTTATCATGTCGCATTTTATTATACTGGCAACAGTGTTTTCTTTGTAAGTCAATTTGCGGCGATGGTAAGGCCAAGGTATTTTATGTTATCCTTCCATACAATTTGTTTACCAGCAAGGTATAAGTCACGAGGTGAGAGGTATTGGGCTATTCTCCTGCGTGATATAAAAACGGCTTGAGATTTTGAGATATTAATTTTCGTCTTCCATTTAAAGAAATAATTCGAGAGAGAAGTAAAAGCATTTTCTTTGGACTTGCAGATAATAGCGGTGTCATCGGCGAATAAGGCTGTTTCACAGTTTTTAAGAGAGGGAATGTCAGATATGAATAAATTGTATAAAATAGAGCTAAGCGCTGATCCTTGCGGAACACCCGCTGGAATATTTTGAGGCAGTGACTGAGAGTTGCCAATTTTAACTGAGAATGTTCTTTGATATAGGAAATTTTGAATGATTTTAGTCAGGTAAGTATGGGATTTTAAAGCGATCATTTGTGGATAAGAGCATTGTGCCAGACAGTGTCAAACGCCTTCTCGATGTCAAGGGCTAAAAATCCTGTAGAGAGTTTGTTGTCGAGATTTAATTTTATCATATGGTTAATTCGGTGTAGTTGGTGTTCAGTTGAATGTTTATGTCGAAATCCGAATTGCTCGTTAGGAAGAATTTTGTTTGATTCCACGAAGGCTTCAATTTTTCTTTTTATGCATCATCAAAAATCTTTCCTAGTGAACTTGATAGACTTATTGGGCGATAACCCTCCAGTTTTGATGGGTCTTTTTGCGGTTTAGGGATGCAACAGACTGATACTTCCTTCCACAATTTAGGGAAAATTCCAAGTTTTTGGCAAGCGTTGAAGATGTTTGTTAAGTAAACTATTGCTTTTTTCGGCAGGTGTTTCAGTGAAATATTTCTGATATCATCGGGTCCCAGGGATTTTTTATTTTTTAAATTTCGTAGGAGCAGTTTTATTACAGACAGTTTAATTGTTTCGTAGTTGTCAATGATGGTGTTTTTACCATGTGATTTAGTTGTCTGACTGCTAATAGGAAATCGGCATATGGCATTCCACTATGTGGAACGTGAAGTTACGTCCTTTTTCACGCAGATTCCACGCGGATTCCACGAATCGGTCGTCCTTCTTCTTCCTTACGCTCTTTTTCCGCAGGTAGTTTTGGGATTTTGGAATGCAACACATTCTCAAAAATTCACGTAACACAATACCAGAATTTGTGTATGTACCTACACACATTTTTGTTCGAAATTCCTTTCTTGAACAACAGGGTCTAAGAAAAGCGCCGTGTAAAAATATGATGATATTACGGTACGACAAATGTAAGTTTCTGTTCGATGAGATCGTGCCTCCTCTACTTTCGATTGCCGAGTGACGCATTTTGGAGATCGCAATGATGGCCTCAAAATGGCGGCTTAAACCGACAAGATGTCAGGAAAATTGTCGTTCAAAGTGAGTTGAAACAAATGTTTTATAGAATCAAATTTAAAATAAATCAAAATCGAAAGTACATATAGGCTTTAAGCTTTCATTTGCACCCCCGGACGCTTTGTTTGGATCAAACAAATTTCAGATTTTTCATTTTTTTCCTTGTTTTGTGCCGATGTGCGATTGTAAAATCGGACATACACGGAATCCGGGTTTGTGTTCATGCAAATTACACGGACGCGAACGATGCGAATAGTCACTGCCTAATATTTTTTTAGCAACAAAAAAGAACGTCCAGAACGTATAGTTCATGTTGGCGCGAGCAGCGAGTCTACTGTACCCATTCACATATCTTTCATTCGTACTGCACAGGTACAAGTTATGCCATTAATAACATTAACCCAACAATACGCGCGCATACGAGCAGTCAAACCAGATGCAAACCGCAAACAATAAAATTCTGTTTTGTCCTGCGGCTTCCAATGCATACCCAGTCATTCACTAAAGGCCGCCTGACTCGAAGTGGCTTGTCAATAGAATCGGCGTCGCCCTATTGTATCTCTGTATAATAAAATCCTTGATAAATCAAATTTACTTTTTACTGATGACTGCACTATAAAAATAAAAGGACAAGAGACCCTGTCTCAATTTTGCCCCGTGTCAAGAGAAGGTACCATTTGAGGGGTGACTTCTGCTGAGATACAGGGAGCCACGTTGAAAGAACAACTAAATCCAACCACTCTGCATGAGTGCAAGCAATGCTTTCTGAAATGTGTATTTCGAGGTTTTACTGGGGTTTAACCCTAAACCAGCCCGCATAACACCCCGATTGAACCCATGCATGGGGAGGATTTCCATAGGCGTTTGAGTGGATGGCACTTTTACGATGCAGAAAACCACGCCTTCTTAAGTAAATAATCAAAAAGGTTTGGAATTTAGAAAGAACTAATTGCGGCTGGGAAAAACATTGGAATGGATGCCATTTTGGAATAATTTTTGCCCCCTGAATTCCGTCCACACAAGGATAACTTATTAACGTATGAATGCTGCCTGTCCGGCTACGGAAATTCTAAAAAAAAAATTTGGATTGCAAAGGAGAGTGGGCATTTGGGCCTTGTTTTCTTCGCTGCTAGTTGCAGTTGTTTTTTTCCTTTGAAATTGCAAATTTTGCCGTACAGATTCTACATTTCTTACATAACAATACTTTGGATATTCTGTATTAAAACAACACCTACAACTCCGACATTTTATATATAAAATGCTTAAAATGCTTGGTACGTATGCCTGAAGCCACAATACGGCCAAACTACTTGATCGATTGACTTCAAATCCACAACATATTATATGTTAGTTAGGTTGCGAGAATGGTTTGTAGTTAGGTGTGATTCCGATAGGTGTCGCCACAATCTAACTTCTATCCCGATGGGCCGATGGAGCCCATATTAAAACCATATAAATACATATAAGCTATTTTGCCGGAAACCTTTATAGGTAGGTACTGTTTTGCAAATTTAAACCCAAAGGGTGTAAAAAGGAGTATAAATCCTTCTATCGAGTAAAATATTTTTTTTATCCGATAATAAAGAACACGTATTTTAGCATTTCTCAAATTTCAACCTAAGGGTATTGGCATGGGGAAGAATCCTTTTTTGAACCAATTTATTTGAAACTTTGGATAAACCACTTTTCCTATACATTCTTAATTTATACATCATTTATGAGCCACAAACTTTGAACGAATTCCAACAGCGAGGGTGGCTCAGTGGTAAGCATATGCAACAATGGGATAGTAAGGGGAGCTGTGGGTATATGGTTTAAACACTGATCATGCCGAAAAATTACATTTAACTTTTGTCACACTAAATATTTAGTTTTTCCAATTTTTGTGAACTTTCGTTTTTTTTCATCTTTCGGACTATTTTTCTACAATATTATAAATATTTTTTTCTTTATTTTACACCCTCTCCTCCACTGCACTCCCCTCCTATATGCCCCAGCGGGGTGGGGGTGGTCTCATTAAATCAACCAAAAATTCATACACAATTCCCCCATATATCACTTTCACCTATTCTTAATACAAGGATATAAATTTTATTATTCTTTCCAATCCCCGGAAGGTTTCCACTTTCATCACCCATAGTTTCTACACTTATTAATATTTTATTCAAAATTTTGCAGACGCACTGCCAAACATGTTTTCTATTTTCTAAAATTGTAAATACCTTTCTCCTCACCACTCTTTTTGCAAAAAAATACACAGTGAACTCCTTTCTCCTTTACATTTTATTCCATTTGACTTGAAAACTATTTACTTACCGAGATATTTCAATTTAGCTCCTCAATCTCAACAAAATCCATATTTGCATTCCTTCATTTTTTCGGGTTAAAATTTATTTTCACTTATTTCAAATGGTTTTTTTTACTTTCGTTTTCCCCATGTTTTTGGATATTTTGTTCACTATTATTATATTATTTTTTTTTTCTTTATTTTACATATGAAAACGAAGAAATTATCTTCTTACCACTATTTTGCTTTCGTCTTTTTCTAGTACCATGCGTTCGTAAGCATTATTTTGAAAATCCATTTTAAAATGAACACAACACTTTAAACGGGTTTTTCTTGAAATGGTATTTTTGAAAACCGTTGCTACAATATAGTTATAAAAGTATTTCAACAATTGACCTAAATATTTTTGCATTTTGTTTGTAAACCACACATCCGATGTCAGTTCAAGCCCATCACTTCAGGTTTTTGACATGACCTCAAAAAGCCTCAGCAAAAACGGGAGATATCCAGATCTGATGTTCTTATGGACTCTATAACATCTCCCTTCCTAAAAGAATTAATAACTAATACTTTAGTAAAATTTCAAAACTCACTTTCTTAAACAGTTTAGTATGAACCTGTCTAAGAACATATGCACATATATATGTATATATAATTTCATTCGACAAAATTCAAGTTTTGAATTAGTTCACTATGTACCTATCAAAATATGTTTAGCTACAATTCTTCAATAATCCATTTAAAATTATAAAATTCCTAGCTAATGTTACACCCACCTATATCTGGTTTACATTGCTTCATATTTGTCTAACTTGCCTACTGAATCTGGTTAAATTTGTTATATTGTTTGGCAAATTATTTCACAAATTATTGCTAGTTTGAGATTCATTATTTCTCAATTGTTGTGGTTCTGTATAGGTGAAACGTGATGGGATGCATTCACATTATCAGCTTCTTCGCTGGACCTAAAGATAGGCTCATGTGGCGATTTTCTAAGATGTAGTGGGTTTCTTCGTAAAAGTCTATTATTTTCAGTGCGTGTTATGTATGATCGCGGCGCGTAGCAAATATAGATCGACATTTTGAGCCCGTTGCCATACCCTACTACTTTGAACCACTATATTGTCTCCTCTCGAATATTTAGTTTCACTTTTATTACGATCATGTTTGTCATGGTAAGTATTTGTTAGCTTTTACTGAATTTCAAAATTTTTCTACGTTCCGTTCGTAAGTATAATTACGAAAATATTGCTTTTTTTGTAATCAAATAAGCATCTATTCTGTATGAAAAGCGTGGTAGGAAGCTATTGTTAAATAAATATTCATATATTTGGTCAATTATAGTCCCATCCAAGGCGCTTCTATTAAGCCCAACAACAATACACTACTTCCAGTAATTATAGGGATATTTTAATTTTTCTCCTCAATGTCATCTTAATTTTTTCGGGTAAAACATTTTTTTCACTTTTACCAAATGTTTTTTTTAATTTCGTTTTTCTCATGTTTTAGGATATTTTTCTCCACTATTATAAAACATTGTTTCCTCATTTTATACTCCCTTTCTTGTGCACCCTCCTATATGTCCCAGCGGGGTAGGGGTGGTCTCATTAAATCAAGCATAAATTCATACTCAATACTTGCATACATCACTTTCACCGATTCTTAATACTTTCCCCCCGTTTATGCAGTATTGTTTGTTTGACGAAAAATATTTTTTTGAACCGACTTGAAACTTCGCAAAAACTCTCGATATTAAACTCACACCAAACAACTACTTACTAGCTTAGTATTCTTCCCAAAAATGTCAACAATCTTCATCTACCTCCACCACTGTAGGTAATGTGAAATGATAATAAAATTTAATTATTTATTTACGAATGTAGGCTAGGGCGAAGCAACGTTTGCCGGATTCGGCTACTATGCAATAAACCATAATCTTGCAAGGCCCGTACAACCACGTCTTTGAAGATTCATCTGAAATCGATGCACCCTGAAAAGTTTAGTCTTATCCAAACCTCAGATAACGAAAACCAATTGCTGAAGAAAAAATATGAATCAGGTTAGTTTTAATAATATTTAATTTATTAGTCTCGTTTTATAAATTTGGTTTAACTTGAGTGGCTATTGGGACTCGACAGCATGCTTGCGCGGCCCCGGTACGAGGCGCTGACTGGTTCCAATAATTAGCTTTACTCCAACAAAATTACGATCCGTAATAGCACAGACTACCTAATATACAAACTTGCAGAGGGTCTGGCTGGAGTCGGAGTGTACGGGCCGAATGAAGGTGTGTGCATCTCCCGCTCGCTAGGCAGATTCGTCTCCGTTTTCCAGGCAGAAGTTCTTGGTATTTTGATCTGTGCAGAAGAGATATTGAAGAGGAGACTGTGTGGGAAAAACATCTTTATTTTCTCTGACAGTCAAGCTGCTCTTAAAGCACTTGACTCGTACACAGTCTCGTCTAAGCTTCTCAGCGAGTGTCGTCACTCACTGGACCTAATTGCGACTTCTAATCAAGTCTCAATAACCTGGGTCCCTGGCCACTGTAATATAGCAGGCAATGAGACTGCGGACAGGTTGGCGAAAGAAGGGGCCTGCTCTTCCTTTATAGGACCAGAACCCTACGTGGGTGTTGCACCATCTCTCATTAATCGCTCGGTGGAGGACTGGGTCCGCTCTGAGCACAATGAGAGGTGGTCCGATAGATTGGATTGTCGACAATCTAAGATGTTCTTGCATCGGGTCGACCTAGGCCTCGGCAAACATCTACTCAACCTAAGTAGATGCCAGTTGAGCCTTGCGATGGCCATATTCACTGGCCACTGCAGGCTGAACAAGCATATGCACACAATACGAATTGCGGATTCGCCACTTTGCGGATGCGAGTTGGGGGAAGAGACAATTGCTCACCTTTTATGTGCATGTCCTTTCTACAACAGTGCCAGAACCGCTTTATTCGGGAACCCTCATGTGGATCCTAATGATCTACATAAACTCACGCTGCCCACCATCTTGAGCTTTGTTAGAAGAACAGGTCGTCTAACGGCTCAATCTGGGCTCCGAGATTAACTCAGATGTCAGCTTCTCTTCCCGAGGTTTGTACAATGGACCATATGTCTAAGTGCAGGGTGATCTTACCCGCCTCATGATAATCTACATCTACATCTACATCTAATATACAAACAGAATAAGTCGTACATTGGGTTTTGAAGGCTAAATATAAAATAAGTAATAATCGTATATTTGATAATTCTGGCAGTTACCGAATCATTTGTAACATGGCCGAAAAAAACACTATTAATTTATTTATTTATTTATTCGTCTCGCTTAATACAAGCTACAAAAAAACATACAATAAAGAAAATAATCATTATAAAAAAAAAACTAAGACTAAAGTAAACAAGAAGGAACAACGAACGGTGACTATCGAGGCGAAAGGTAGGAAAAGATCTAACGTTGCGGGGGTTAGTGCTAAAGGAAATACTGTGAAGGATCTCGGGACAGTCAATGGAGCCAGTTAGGACTTGATGGATGAAGGTGATATCAGCGACATCGCGACGTTTGGCGAGAGGTTGGAGGTTAATCAATTTTAGGCGGTTTTCATATGGTGGAAGGTTAAAATTGTCTGCCCAAGGAAGATCGCGCAGTGCAAAACGGATGAATCTACGCTGGACTGATTCAATCCTGTTAATGAGAGTAGATTGAGAGGGGGACCAAACTTGACAGGCCCCAATACATTCCGTAATGGTTATCCAATTGTCTTCTTCGGTAAAATCCTTTTTGTCCTTTCTGCCGTCAAAGTAAAAACCGTGAATTATTTCAGCACGATTGCAGACTTGAGCAGACTTGATTTTGGTTGTCTCACGTCGAACCTTTCAGCGATCTAGTACGAAACTTTGATCGCTTGCTGAAATAACGCCAACGTCTTTTAGAACAGAATAAGCTACGGCACCGGATCTAACGGAAATTACAGTACGATCGCAGGATAAGGCTAACGACGGTAATATATTTAAACGAAATAAACTATTTTGTACCAGGATCTGGACTAAAAGATGACTTAATACTACTATCGGAGGGGCTGCTGTTTTCGTCATAGTCTAGAGTCTAGAACGAGAACAACAAGGTTTTTGGAAATCTTCTAGCTGTCGTTTGCGAGATAAGCGATTTTCTTTCTTTTCTTATTTTTTCATACTTTTTATAGAGGCAACCAAATCAACACCTCCAATAATCATTTTTCTCGTCGCTCTTTGATCAAGCAATAAATTTATTTCCTCCTTAGGTACACGACTGCTTTTTTATGATTGTTTTTATTATCCTGACGACCTTAACATGGTTTCTTTAGGCCCTTGTTTTTTATGGTAAGTCCTTATAAGCTGAAATAGCCTTTTTAAACTGACGGTTGGCAGCGATGCTTTATGCCATATTTTTAAAATTGTAGAAGCAACCCTTGCAGATATTTCTTGAGCAGTCGACGCTTTTGATGTTTTGTCTGGCTTCAGTTCATAATATTTATGATAATATTTTATAATGAATGCGTAATTGAAAAAAAGGTAATGTTTCTGACAAACCTAATACCGAATAGTTAATCATTTGTCGTGTCTTAACTTGAGACACTTTACTGTAAACAAATAATATCAATTTTAATTATATTTCCATTTTCCATATTTCTGCTTAAAATTGCAATAAAGGACAGTAATTATGGCTTACTTACATAATATATTTAGATCTCAGTCGTAAAACTCAAAGCGTCACGGATCAAGTTAAATGAAGATCTGGCACAATAATGGAGTCTGTGAGCCGAACGAATGTGACACTATTTTGCATTCGAACGAGACTACCTCTCTCTCCCGTTTTCGATGGTGCTGAGCACGGGGGGTCTCAGAATTTGGTTGGTTGCGTTAACCCCCAATAACCAAAAACCACCCCCGGGAGGGGTAAGACGCTCATAATATAGTTGCCACCGGCCCAACATGCTGAAGACAACAGTAGTAAATGGAATCCCCATGTACCCCACCAACCCCCCAAACGAACAAAAAACACCCTCGCAAGGGGTGAAATTTTTTTTTAAACATAAAGGGGAAAGTTTATGTGCCACCCGTTTGGGACAGTGCTGTGCACGGTACCAGGAAACAGATTTCTTCTCGTGCCTTACCCACTATTTTTCTGATCGTCCATCGTAATTTCCTCTTTAGCTGTAAAATGAGAAACGCAGTGTTACAGTGAAAATAGTAGACAACAAAACAAGCGACGCAATACGCAATCGAAATTGGATGTGTGACGTTAGCTAAACTATCATAATATATAATAAACTTTCTCATTGATATGCAAAAAAAATTCACACGTTCAGATGGTGTTTTACGACGGTTTGGACGGTTTGGCAAGGGATTTTTCACTCCCCCACCGTGCTCAGCACCCTCGAAAACGGGTGGTACATAAATTTTCTGCTTTATATAAAAAAAAACTTTCACCCCTTTCGGGAGTGTGCTTTGTGTGGTACATTGAATAAAACTCCTTGGTTGCCTTAACTAGGAAGAGGTATCTTTTTTTCATGACGGCTCAATTGCAACTGGCTTGTGGTAGACAACG
This sequence comes from Neoitamus cyanurus, assembly GCA_947538895.1. Taxonomy (NCBI): domain Eukaryota; kingdom Metazoa; phylum Arthropoda; class Insecta; order Diptera; family Asilidae; genus Neoitamus; species Neoitamus cyanurus. Next base: position 38,986,737 of record OX384542.1, read on the forward strand.
ATTATTGATAACTGATTTTGCCGATTATTATTATTATTATTGGTATATTACATCTCCCGTTTCACAAAAATTTACCAACTTACCAAATGGTCACAATAATGATTTCTGACCTACAAAGTCATACTATATATTTCTATGCTCCAAATATGAGTTGCTTGGTATGGATAACAAATTATAATTATAATTATGCTCTTAAACCTTCTTCAGCATAAGTATAATAATTAAAATTCCTTCATATATAACCTCTGCTTATTTTTTGTTTTGGAAAATGAGTTAACTATCTAAACTATCTATCTTCTTACATTTATATATTTAGTATTGTTTTAGAATTGACTTACAAAGTTGCAAACTTGGCCAAACTAAATTTCAAATTTTATAATAAGATGTGATTTCATTAGTTTCCTTCTATTTTTTTTTTAGTCTAGTAATACCATTTAAAATTTATATTCCTCAACATTTCGCTATTGATTGCTGTTTGTATGCTTTTTGAGATAAAAAGAATTTCGTCTTACAACGTTACCAGTTTTCATTATTTTAACCCAGTATGATCTTGGTTCTTCAATTTTCTCTAGTACTATTGCATCTATCCACAAGTTGCTGTCTCTACAAAAAAACTATTTCACCTTGCATAAATTTTATCTTTCGGTTTATTTCGTTGTTCGGTTTTCAATAATATTTCTTTATTCTATTTTTATTTACTTCAAAGTTTCTTTCGAAATCCGGGTGTGTTTGTATTATAAATGAATTAATTTTTGGTGTTATGGGAGGCGTATTTCTCCCCATCAACAGTGTATTTGGTGACAATCCAATGTCCTTTAAAGGAGTATTTGTGTATTGCAATATGTGCCTATATCGAGAAATCCTTTCCACTGTATTCTGCTTTTCTCATTAGATCTTCCGCTATTTGGTCTGCTCTTTCCGCCTATTCATTAGACGGTACATAAAGTGGACTTGAGGTTATAAATGCTATGTCATATGCCTCGCAAAAAGTTTCAAATTCAAAACTATTGGAAGGTACATTGTCTTCAATTACCTAACTGGTAACTCCATGAATTGCAATGATTTCTTTCAGCTTTGTTATAACTGCCGATGCACTTCTTTTGAGATCTTTTGTATAATACATCGATAAATTTGGAATAGTAATTTATAATTACAAAATAGCTTTTTGCTTTGTATTCAAAGCCATCTGTACCTATCTTTTTGAAAGGGTACTGTGGAATCTTGTATGAAATTAACGGCTCTCTTTGAGAGGAATTTCTAAATTTTGGACATATTTTGCAGCTAGCTACGAGATCCTCAATTTCTGAATTCATACCAGGCCAGTATACTAACTCTTTAGCTTTCAATTTGGTTTTTTCAATCCCAGAATGCGATTCATGTAGTAGTTCTAATATGTATTTTGTCATGCTATACAGAACTAATATTCTCTCATTTAGAAAAATTGCATCATCTTCAATTATTAACTCATTTGAAAATTTCTAAAAATGCTTGATATTATTTGGCAGTTTAGATTTAGAATTCGGCCAACCTGTTACAAGTATTATTTTTTAATTATTCAGAATTAGGCCATTTATTGTTTCTTTTAGGAATATAATTTGTTTTTCTCTACTAACATTATTACAATGAACTACTTCTGTTGGACCCCTTATAGTTTCGGACGTATTTTTCTCATCATAGTACCTTGAAAATGGCCCTGATAAATAAAAATGTAGCAATTGCTTGTGCTTTAAAAATTTGGGTTAAATCAATTACTAGCAAGCAATTGTCTTAAGGAAAAGCAACTGCTACTTCGTCTAATAAATAAAAATTATTGGCTTTTCCTTACAGTTATTGCTTGAAATAAGCACTTGCTTTGAATGAAAGTAATGAGGAATCTGAAATTTTTACCCCTATTTGACGGTATTTTTGTCAATGAATTCCACCGATGGTAATATTGTCGGCTAGTTTATTTGAGATCCCGCAGTCATATAAATAATTAAAATGAGTATTATTAATGGTGAGATTTCTTCTGATGAAGAGCAACAAAACCAAATGACGTTTGCTCTTTTATTAAAAGAACATAAAATTCTCTAAAACAAGTCTCAGCTACCACGCGTGAAAAAGCAAAGAGGAATTGCAATGAAAAGTTTAATTAGTGAATATGAAAAATCATTTAACAAGAAGATTACATTGAAGCAATAGCAGAAAAAAATTACTAAGTGAAAGGGAGTGTGAAAAATAAATTTGATAATAATAATATCGGAAATAAGCCCCTGAAGTATACGCCGTGAGAAAAAATTATCTTCGACCTTTTGAAAGTCACCCATAGCCCGATTTTTAATAAAATTCCAGGTAAAAGGGAAGAAATATAGAAATTTATACTGATATGTGATGATTGCCTTTAAACGAAGGTGCAATAACCAATGGTACATCGAGGGATCGAGACTGTTATGTACGTGACACATGTAATTTCGATACCCCATAAAATGGTGGCCCGGGAACCACCGCAAAAAAAAATTAAACTCAGCAAACATTCCCTGCCTGAAACAGAAGAAACTAAAAATCTTATAACGCAAGAGCTGCGGTGTTTAGTTTTACTAGAACAGTTGAAATTGTCTCGGATGCAAATTGAGGTAATTGAAAAAAAAGGAAAAATCAGCTAGCACTATTATTTCTGAAACTGAAACCGGAACACATATATTTTTTCCATTATATAAATAAAATAAAATAACGTTTATTGAATTTTTGCATTATAAACAAATTGAATTACGTCAACTTTGGTTTAGTGTTCTACATTTCGTCTCCACAATTCCTCTGTTCATAACACCCTTCTGTGCTGCCCCAGCGTTCTCATAGCGTTTTTAGATGAAGTACTTGTAACATAATTAACAGTTAATCCGATGTTTGCTGAAGATCATCATCAAATTGAAAGTCATCTTTGAAAAATTTGCCAATATTATGAAGAACTCCGCAGGAGATAATAACTGAAGGAATTTTTTGCAGATTATTTTTAACTTTATATCCTAAAATAGGAAATCTGGCTTGAAGCTCTCCAAATGCCCGTTCAATAACAACCCGTTCTTTTCTTAGAATTTTGTTGAAGTGTTTTTCTCTCTCGGTTGTAGAAAAACGGACATAAAAAGTAGTCATCGTCCGTTAGAAGTTCACAATCAATTAGGGAATTTTGGAGTCCCGGAAAAATTGAGCTATGTTTTAGTATTCTGCTGTTATGTATAGGGTTTCCCAATAAGAACGTCCGAACTTTAAATTTGAATAAAACACATAAAAAAATGGTTCTGATTGCTTTATTTGAAATAATTTTATGCGATTTATGATTTGTATAAAATATGGGCCAAATGGCCAACGCGGCTCCTCTTGCACACGTTCATCCGGTCACGCCATTTTTCGATGACTCTGTGCAACATTTCGGTCGGTATTTCAGCTATGGCTTGACGAATATTGGCTTCCAATGCCTTAAGAGTTGTAGGATGGTTGCTGTAAACCTTCGACTTAATGTGGCCCCAAAGGAAATAATCCAAAGGCGTTAGATCACAGGACCTAGACGGCCAAGCGTTTGGACCATTTCTGTAAAATAACGGCTCACCGAACTTACCGTGCAATCAGTCCATGTTAAGTCGGGAAGTGTGGGGCGGTGCACCGTCTTGTTGGAAATAAATGTACGCATGAAAATTCTGGACGGCATCTCCTGCCTCATTTCGAAAGAAATAAGGTGATTCTGCCATACCATAATCCAGGTGATTCATGAACCACTCGTGGATTTGACTCACTCCAATAGCGGCAATTTTGCTTGTTGACGAATCCATTGAGCCAGAAATGAGCCTCATCTGAGAAGATGATTTTGCGATAAAAATCGCCGTCGCTTCCAACATTTCCAGTAACCAATCAGCAAACTAACGACGAATGTGATGGTCGGTTGGCTTGAGTTCTTGTGCCAATACCATCTTATAAGGATGCAGCCCCAAATCCAATTGTAAAATTCACCAGGTTGTCATCCGGGAGAGCCCCAACTTTTGAGAACGGCGCGGAACAGACGCATTTGAGTTTCACGAACACTGGCTTGAACAGCGGCAATATTTTGTTCACTTCGGGCTTTTCTTTGTCATAGAGGCACCTTTGTATCGTGAAGAGTGAATTCACTTTTAAACTTTGTTATTATGCGTCTTATAGCGCGCTCAGAAGGAGCATTATGACGACCGTTTTTTGCACGAAGCGCTCTTACAGTACCGACAAGAGAATCCGACTTTTCTGTTTTGTTTGCAAAGTTACGAATTCAGATAGTTCGTCACCACGATTTACGAAAGACGGATTAGATGACTGGAAGAATGCGCACAATTTGTTCACAAGATGTGAAGAAAGCACTCCGCATAGACAAGCCATAATTTCGCTGTTATACCTCAAAAACAAGAATACGCGTGTTGATTCTCAACTTGTGAGCCAAATTAAGATTGAGCAAAAGTATTGGAGGGTTCTCTTAAAACGAATCATTGCAGTAATAAAGTTTTTAGCAGAACGAGGTCTTGCGTTTCGGGGTAGTAGCGAAATTGTTGGTTCACCTCACAATGGAATTATTTAGGCTTATTAGAATTAATAGCCGTTTTTTTGACGCTTTTATGGCTCAACATATTCAAGGTCATGCTAATAAAGGAAAGGGACATACGTCATATTTATCATAAACAACTTGAGAGGAATTTATTCATCTAATTGCATCAAGCATACTGGATCAAATTATTTGCGAAATCAAGAGATGCAAATACTACTCAGTTTCATTGGATTCTACGCCAGATATATCGCATGTAGACCAACCGGCTCTGATAATGCGCTATGTTCTGCCATCTGGACCAGTGGAAAGATTTGTTAAGTTCTTGGACATGGAAGGTCATACTGCTGAACAACTCACGCAAAGTTTACTAGATTTCCTAAGTGAGAGTGGCATTGATATCAAAGATTGTAGTGGGCAAAGCTACGATAATGCTAGTAACATGAGTGGGAAATACATCGGCTTACAAGCACGAATTAAGGAAATAAATAAGTACGCAGAATACATACTTTCCCTGTCTTGCACATTCATTAAATTTGGTTGCTAAGTACGCTGTAGACTGCTGTACAGAAGCATTACTTTTCTTCGCTTTCGTTGAAAACCTCTATACAATTTTTTTCCGCTTCTACCTATCGATGGGGTTGTCTTACGAACGCATTTAAAGATTCTACTTCAAAAATTCCAATTTTGAAAAGGTTATCGGACACTAGCTGGTCAGCCCGAGCTAATGCTACGAAGGCACTTTTATGTGGTTTTATCACTATTAAGCAAGTTTTGAAAGATATCTTCAATAACGGTGGATCAAAAAGGAGAGTGCCGTAATAAAACTTACGGACTAGTTTCAATGATGAATAAGTTAGAAACGGGAATAATGACAATTACGTGGAACGGAATTCTAGAACACTTACAAGCGACTAGTGCTTCGCTGCAGTCGTCTGATCAAGACCTTAATACGGGATACGCCCTTTATGAATCAATATTAAATGGCTACGTCCAAGCAATGCGATCCACATTTTCAGATATTGAGGCAAGAGCCAAAGATCTGACCAGCTATGAAGAATATCAGCAACAGACTTCAAGACGAAACAAGCGAAATACAAAGTACGACCATTTCAGCGGATCTACTACACTCGACGACTTTGTTGAAAATCAAACACTTGGACAACGTTTTGAAATTCAGGTGTTTATTGTCCTTTTCGATAACGTACTGTCTGCTTTATCTAAACATATGAAAGCATATCATAAAATTACTAGTGTTTTTGGAGTATTTCGACAGCTAAAATCTATTACAACAGAAGAGATTTTGGAAAAAACCTCAACTATGGTCAGTGATTACGCAGATGATTTGGAGAACAGCCTAGGCGACGAGTTAGTGCAGTTCGTTGAGCTACTGAAAACAGATGTGGCTACTGTTATTGACAGCAAGAAACAGGAGCCTCTGGAACTGCAATTTTATAAACTTTTATTAAATAATTCTTTAGAATCGTGTTTTCCAAACGTAGAAATTGCCTTGCGCATTTACTTGTCTCTCATGATCACTAACTCCAGTGGGGAACGTTATTTTTCAACATTAAAACGTATTAAAAATGAGTTAAGGAACACGATGGGCCAAGAACGTCTTAATCATCTCACTTTGATGAATATAGAGCATGATTTGCTTAAAGAAGTCGATATTGAAAGTGTTATCTCTAAATTTGCCCATATTAAATCCAGAAAAGTTTAGTTTTAACAGTTTTGTTTTATTTAATACCCTAAACTAGAGAACCGAAAGCAAACCAAGGGCCCCTTGACAGAATTTGCTACAGGCCCCTCGCTGGCTTAAGGGGGGCGATACCTTTAGAACGGGTGAAATCAGTCAATTTTAATGAATTTTTTTAAGGTGATACAGTAATTGGATCATTTATTACTTTTGACATATTGTTAATACATTATTAAAGTGTACAAAAACATGAGTTTTTTTTTAGAAAATAGCGGCTCTGCAGAATATTTCCTCAAGCGTCTCCCGTGAGACATCGAAAACTGCTAGCACTGTCAAAATGTTTCTATTTATCGGAAATAAAAAAGTTTTTTTTTGTCGATTACTAACATATTATAGGGAAGGATAAACCTATAAAATAATAAAAAAGTTGAAAATTAAAATTTATATCGACTGTTTAATCATTGGTCCAGATTTTTGGCTATTTTCCAAGAGTTTTGACCCCAAAAAAGTTATTTATTAACCCGATGTCTTTAAAATTTTAGGTACATCCTTCCGATAGCACTATTAAGAGAAACCTCTGAATGTTTCAGCCTAATCGGTCAATAACTTTTTGAGTTACAGAGCTAGCAGTTTTTGAAGACACAGTTTCGAGATAATCGCGTTCAAAGTTTGCATGAAACTTTCGTTGGCATTCTGGGTATGGCCACCCAAGCATCTTTCCAGTAAATATTCTCTGGACAAATCTTCGTAAATTGGTAGAATATGTTGTTTTATATCGTCGCCAAGTAAGAGAGTAAGTTATGAGACAAAAGAATACACAACCGTACTGTGAAGAGGCATTGCTCCGACCCAAGCTATCCGACTACCTGGTTAATGACGGTATGCACGCTCTGACGTTTTTCCCAATAACTCCATTAATATTCAATATTTTGATTGTCCTTTTGACAGTATATTGTTAACATATTATATATTCGAATTATGTAAAAAAAAATTCGATTTTCTGAAAATTCTAAAGGTATCACCCCCCTTAATCCGGCACAGCGTAGTAGATGCATAACAAAAGAGCATGCACGAGAATCATTTCAAATTCTCCCGAAAAATAAACATGAAATTATAAGATTTTAATTTCTGAAATCTGAATTTGTTTGCCATTTAATAAAAATATGTGCAAATGTTGCAGTTGAAGTAAAAGTTGCATTGTTGCAATAATCAAAAATAATGTTTAGAGATATTTCAATTATCAAAGAACTTGGGTAAATGCGTGGGTGCACCATAACTAAGAAAGTGAAATTATCAACTTAACTAGCACATAAAAGTGATGTTTGGCTCATATCTTCTCTGCACGCCATGCCTATCGGTAATCATGAAAACTTACTGACATTGCCCCAAGTAATAATTAATTTCATTTTCATTTCTTGCACAAATACTCAGAAAACAGTTTTATTAGAAATAATGAATAAATGAATTAAATTCAGTATTTCGGCAACCATTTTATAAAATCTGAATGTACTGAAAAGAACTGCTTCAGAAGGCGTAACATACTCCTATTGGTAATGTGCAGGGTGAGCAATGACCTGAGGGTGCCTGCGATGGGATCACCCCTATAAAAACGCACTTGAGATACAAAAGAAGAGGGTAGGCTTTGCTTTACTTTCTTCAGTTTGGGATATGCAGTTGAAAAGAGGGAGGCGATAGGCTTTGTTGCGGAAGGAAAGTCAGCCACTGAGATTTGCCCTACCAGCCTAGGGAAGGAGAGGTAGCACACCCTTAAAATGAGGGTTTAAGCAACATTCCACTTTAGTTGAGGTCAAGTACTTGAGCTGTTGATATCGGGTTCCTTACTTTTTTTTTCTTTTTTTGAATTTTACCGTGAACTGTTTTAGTTTAGTGAAATGTCCGTTATGCAAATAAATCCGCCGCAAACATATTCCCGACTATTTCGACCTTGGGATATGAAAAACTCACAAGATAAATTAAATATAAGTGCAGAATTCGTAAGGAAAACGGACTCAAACCAGTTGGATAAAAGGCAGTTTTGTGATAATGTGGCAGCACCATCAAGTGACAATGTTGACACCTATGAAGCAGTGCGCGGAGCTCAAATTCATTTGGATACTAATTATATGTACACTGCAAGCGCTGTGCCAATGCCCCTATTTGGAATGGATTCTCTAACAATTAGTCTAATGGAACAGGAATATGTACGAGTTATCGCTGAAGATGCGCAGATAAGGGCGATGAATGCCAGGAAGCAGAGGCCCAAAAAATTTAAATGCCCTCATTGTGACGTTGCCTTTTCCAATAATGGACAGCTAAAAGGGCATATTAGAATTCACACAGGTATTGTACCCTACTCACCAATTTGTTGAACCATTTGTTGCATTATTTTTGTATATATGTATTTAATGGGTTGCGGTTCAATAAGGGCTTTTAATACTTGCATGCTATAGTAGTATAATAATATGAAAACTAGTTAACTCACATTATTTACGACTAATACAAATAGCAATCGTGACTGCACAATTTTTGCATCTGAACATTTTTTTGACTATGATATCAAAAATAAGCTTTTTTTGTCCAATACGGTATTCATTAAGTAAAACATTTTTTCTTCACTTAGGAGAAAGGCCTTTTAAATGTGATGTGGAAAGCTGCGGGAAAACTTTTACGCGAAATGAAGAACTAACTAGACATAAAAGAATTCATACTGGCTTGAGACCTTTCGGATGCACAATATGTGGAAAAAAGTTTGGACGGAGAGATCATTTAAAGAAACACACAAAAACACACATACCTCAAGAGAGACCTTTTGGACCTGCTCTATTTGTGCCTATGTATCCATACCTCTACGGATATCAATAACAGCTTTTAATATTAGTTAGTCGATCCTTACAAATATTTGTTAATATGTAAATAACAGAAAATAGATAATTATATTTTTGTACTGAATTATTTTGTACCGCATTGGAACATGTTTTTTTTTGTAGATTGGATTTCGTTCTCTAGCAGGGAAAATTAGGGACAAATATAACGTAGAATTTTACTCATTACTTTCTTGTGATAAGTTTTCTTATTTATAACTCATGCCATTATAGTATCACTAAAGGGTTAGAAAGAAAGAGTAAAAAGCTTACGAACGCACTATACTATTATACTTTAGTCATTAACTTCTTTTCCCACTACATTCTAAGCACATTATAAGAAGCTTTCTAAGATTAAAACTTCTGGTTTTCAGTTATCAATTATGAACTCCTTTGAATTCAATTTTTTTTGTTTCATAATATACATATAATACGTATGTATAGTATAATATTTTAAGGGAATTGTCTAGTGCAAATCGCAACTAAAAAATTCATTTGATTATTGGTTTACTCTACGGCTATAACTTTGGGGATTTATATATGAACTAGCTTGCCCGGATCCGGCGTTTCCCGGGATACTATTAAATTTGTATTCCTTAATTTTGCAACGCCTCTCCACTGCACCACCGCCTCTCCTATGTGCCCCAGCGTTTTCCTATTTGCGTTGTGCACATGTTTTAGATATTTTCCAACAGTATGATTAAATTTAATTTTCTTCATTTTACACCAACTCCTTATTGCACCACCTCTCCTATATCTCCCAGCGGGGTGGGGGTGGTCTGATATTTGGAAATTTAAATAGCAGATTCGAAATCAGTGATCCCGAAAATTCCCTAGTGCGGATTTTCAGGGAAATCCATTGAGGTTTAACTTTTCGGTCGCCATATTGATCCACCATCTTGATATCCAAAATTTTGATGGCAGATTCAAAATCAAAAACCTAAACCAAAAACAAAGTTCGGATTTTCAGTGAAATCCCTTGAAGCTTAACTTTTTCAGTCGCCATATTGGATCCGACATCTTGAATTCCAAAATTTTGAATGCAAGCTCGAGATATGCGAGCCCGATAACCTCCAATTTTCATAAAGATTCCTTGAAGTTGGAAAATTCGTTTCCTATACAAAACGGCAAAATCGATTTTTTCGTTTTTCTGGCTTTTCCTTTGGGGTTTCCCGAATTTTCTTTTTTAAAGCCTCCCCTGTATTATAGCGAACAAAACAAATAAAAATTATCGAAATCGGTCAAGCCGTTTTTGAGTTTTAGCGCGACGTACCGCACAGCAATTCATTTTTATATATATAGATGTATGTGCAAATATATATATTTCATAAGTCTTTAAAACTCATTAAGCGATTTGAAGAAGCACATCTATTTTTCTGTTCTGAAGTAGTACACCCACTACCACGCCCACTGCGCCGCTCTAACAACAGCTAATTATATGCACCTTTTTAAACGACAGAAGACGGATTTTTTAAGTAATTTATATTTTGGCAAAATATAGGTCTTTGACTGTCGAATGCCGCTGGTCAAATTTTTTAATTGTTGTTAGCAAAGCAGCTATGATATCTTAAATAATTCAGCTCCTAATGGTTGTAGAGAATCTTTTTTTTTTAAATCTTTGTTTTGATGCTAACTTTCAATGTTTTGAAGTTAGAAATGCGTATGATGTATAGGGGGCGATCCAGCTCTAAATTTGTATAACAAAAATGTACCCACATCTTTCATTTGGCACCCCCCATCTATCATTTAGCATCTTTTTCATTAGAATACGAAAATATAAAACTTCAAGAAGAGAATCCAAGTTGTAAAAAGTCTTTGCCATTTTTTAAACAAAATCTAGAGCATAACACATTTGACGTCTTGGGATAAACAAATTAACATCTCAGCAACAAATTTACCGATCGGGTTTTACAAAATTTCAATCGATTTAGAATTGAAAGGGCCTCATCATAATGCCTTAAAACACTGGAAAAAGTCATTTTTGCAATTAACATGCAATTGCAAAAAATGGCAATTTTCAACCGATTTCCCCATTTTTGCAATAACTGTTCAACGAAATTGAATTTACCATGGCTCAAATTGAAGGTTTTTGAATTCTCTATAAAGAACTTTTTTCAATCTCATGTCATTATGTTAGGCTGTTGAACGAAAAACAGGTATTTTGCAACATTGGAACCTCCTAAAAGAATAATAACCAAAAGTTACGAGTCGATTCATATCTCCTTTCATCGCCTTTTACTACGTAGTACAGGTCCCAAAAATTCCCCGATTAAAGAGCGTTTTTACCCCACTGGACTATTGTTTTTTATACCGAAGCTGGCCGCTCTTTCACATTTATGTGTTTGGTGGGATTTTATCTAACAAGGTTTACTTCATGGCTTTTTACAACACCATCTACAACGACCGCCACGCTGTTTGTTTAGTGGATAGGACGACGGCCTTGCAAGCCAGGCTTGGCGACCAAGTGAACGTGACCGACTTTTTTCTTTCCATATGCAAGGTATGATCTTGGTTCGGGCAGAGTCACTTTTGTCCATAAACATTTAGTTCCGGGTTTTTCCAGCTAGTATTCCGAACAACCAATTTTTTGCTGTTTGCAGAGAATTTTATCATAACTGTTTAAATGTTTAATGTTTAAACTCCATGAGGTATTTTTGTTTGAGCAGTTTGCTTAGACAATCCTATATATTTGAAAAAGGTTCGTAAAAAACTAAAAACATTAAAAATATTACTCTAAGGCCTTAAACCGATACAATCGTAATTAGATTGAATTTACCCAGGAAGTGAGGATTCCCCCTGCCGTTTCAGGTGTGGATGGGTCAACCGGAGCTATATTATTTTATTGCGGGCGACTTCCACAGTGTATCAAAATCGTCTTTAGTCTGGTCAATCTAGACATTCAAAGATACATAAATTCCCAACAAGCTGAAAGTTAGTAAAATTGTTCAAAACATGATTATTAAAAAATTTTAAAATTCCCCATTATATGGAAAAAATTTTACTCAAGGTCAAAAGTAAAATAAATGAGCTTTTTCAGAAAACGGTAAGTTTCATCATAAAATTACCCCAGACAAAAATTCTAGATCATAAATACATATGTATCAATCCTTTTTTCCTAAGAGCCACCGTTTCTGAGATATAACGATTCTAAAAATTGTGAAAGGTGTAATCGTTATAATATGCACACGTTTGTTTCCACACCACCTATGAGGTAATACATTTTTTAAGTATTTTGGTTAATTAATTCAGCAAAATCGCTATTGATTGGCTCAATTCAAAATAATTTTTCTAAGTTCAAATGCAGTAATTCCTGGCTTACACATTCTTAATAAGATTTTCGAGTTTGTTATAATGCAATTGCATAACTTCTGCTTAAATGCAGAAACCCGCGTAAGAAAAAATTAAGATGTACTTTTAAACGAGTTGTGGAAAGAAGTACATCCATTTGTATAAGCATAATGTTTTTATGCCCCATTGGTATGCCTTTATCCGGGTTTTTCTGTACAAACCTTCTGGTCAACTGGTTGAAAAAATTCATGAGAAAAGAAAAAAAATTGGATAGTGAAAACGTCTCTTTGGCCAATGAAACCAAGTTGATCGTTTATAGGGACTTGTGATTCTTTTGAATAGTCGTAATCAAAGGAAGGAGTTGCTGCTATTTATTACAAAAGGACTCAAGATAATACCGCAGCCATTCTTATCATAGATAGTAGCTGACCTCATTAGCCACGACTGATACTTATAATCGGAATTTTTTTCATTATATTATAGAATGTATCGACCGGCTTCATTCTTATAGCCACGATCGTTATCTATAACTGACATTTAATTATGTTATTAACGTCGGCCCACATTCATTGACAATTGCAGCTACCTGCACCGTTCATCGAAAACTGTGCTATTGCGCCCCGTACGGAGAATAGGATAAATTTAATTTGGTTTGCTTATATTTTTCAACCTTCCTCTGCCGAACGCTGCCCTCCCCGTTGACCTATGTCCATTAATCGGTTCAAATCATAGAAATATAATCTAAACGGAACAGGTGTAAACCAGATTTATCGTACGACATTTCCTGATGGGTAAGAAGAATTGACTATGTTTGTATTCGTGGTTCAGTGCAGGCGTAAATATGAAGACATAATCAGAGCTGAACTTTTAAAACAAAATTTTCCGAAGCTCCTGCTATAATGCCTATCCCCCTTATATGTATATTCAATTTACACGCTGCCATTCACTCCACAAGCTAAACTGCTTTGGTGGGAGATTCAGTGTCTCTCTTGCACGCTGTTAACTCCTCTTCTAAGCTAATTTTGGTGGTCGGTCATGTACAGGGTTTTTACACGATACAGCCGTTCCGTACTATCTTATATTTCTATGATTCAAAATAATCACATTCGGTAAAGACGTTTTCACGTCAAAATAATGTTACATCAAGACAATGCAGTTGTTCGCAAAGGCAACTGGGAAAACTGAGGGACTTGAAATTATCAATTGTTGGAATGAACATCTACCGTATTCGTATTTAGAGGAAATATGCATTCGTTATTCATATTTCGTCAAGATACCCCAATAAAAAAAATTAAGGTTCTAGGTTGAAAATTAGTTTGACGCTTAGTAATTTACCGAAAATTCGCAGTTTCGTATATTAATGCTAACTTTGATAATTGTTTTAAACGATTTAAAAGTAATACTTCACTTCAATTCTTTTTTGATAGTGATAGTATAATATAAATCATAAACTTTAATTTGCGCAGCAGGTAGATTGCTGTAGAACCGCAAGATCGCTGAGATTAACAAATTGATTGTGCAAAAACTATTTGAACATATGGCTCCCGAATTCGCGTGCCTTTCGTATGCTACAAGAACCTGTTTTTTTCCTTTGGTACGAAGTATATGAAACATGTTTCTCTATTGTTCATTAACAATTGAAAAAACAACCATTTTAGCATATTTATTGGGAATATCTCATCAACAAATTAGCCGATTTTGATGAAAAAGGTCTCATTTTGTAGGTTTTTTAAGGCGAACAACTTTTCTGAAATGCCTTTTTTCGGAAATCACACCTTAACTGTTTAATAACAAATATGCCCACGTAAAAAAATTGCAGCCTAAGAAACCCTACATTCCTAGTCAAACCCTACATGTATAGTTTAAATAACCTCGTTTTCATGCTAATTCCATTGGACTAATATGGCAATTCAGATTAATGAAGTAAACTTAATTTATTATTTATTCTTCATAGACCTCTCCCTGTCGTTTTGACATACATATGTATGTACCTATATTTGTGCTAATATTTTTGTTAACCACGTTATAGAATGGCAAGAGAAGTTTACGATATACTGCGATGTACCTATAACTTATTAATTTAAATCAATATGTGATGCACCAACGCTAGCTTGAGAACATAAACAAAAGGTCTCGTAAACAAACAACGTTGCGGCAATGATAAACAAGTGCCACATAAATAAAGCACGCGACTCAGCGGTGCGCGCTGCGGTCATCACCCCTTGAGGATCATTTGGCCATCAAAACGCAATCCACTGACTCATTGAATGTTGTGCTAAAAGGGCAACTCAGCTATTGGGTAACATCCCCATAGCTGAACAATGAGGTCATTGAGTCTTCGTGTTGTAATTAATCGAAACAATTATAAAAGTAGTGGTCCAATTTTAAAACATGAGGCCCCAAAGTGGTCAGAGCACAACCTGTATGATGCCGATGAAGAATGTAATTAAAATTACACTGCACTTGCTTCAATAATGAAAAATACCGACTCGCAAAAAACGTAAACAAACGCTGCTGATACGACGACTATCATTCCAGCTGGGATTCTGACCTCTCAACATGGCCGACTGTGCGCACAAGCCATACTACAGTGAATAGAGCGTGATAGTGATCCAGTGATTGTATAGATCAGTGGTTCCTACACTGGGTCTGATCCGAGCCGCACCGCGCCAAACCGACCGAACCATTCAATCCAAATTGTTTTTTTCGGCCGGAATCGCTTGGGCGACCGAAAATTAAATCATTTAATAATCAATCCAGTAATTATAAGCACAGAGGGCTACAAATGATTGGGATCGAAAAGAATAATAATTTGGACTTCGTCATTATACGTTGTGAGAAGTACAATTAGAAGCCCATTAGGAGGGCTAACTGAAATCCCTCGGAATATAAATTTCTATATGGTTCTTTCCCAAACGCTCTGGGTCAGAGAATGAGTTTGATACTTTAAATTTTATAAAGAGCCAAAGTGAGGCTATTACTGAAAGGCAAGGCAGTCAACAAAGCAATTAAGGTTGCACAATAGTCCTGTTCCGGATGCCATTGTGAGTCTGCTTGGTGATTCTTCTGAGAGTGGCATAATAGGGCATTATTTCCGGATGCGCCTGCGATCCTACTGGGAGTTCTAAGTGACAACTACACTTAAACGCAAACAGATCAATTTTTAAAATCTCTCAAAAGGCTCGAATTGACAAATGTTTATTTATCAGTGGGCTCCTTTTTTCTTCAAGAACGATTCGTATACGGAAGAAGTTGTAACAATTGCACTCTTTCAACAAGAGGGAAAGGTAAAGAACATTTGTGTGCTACCATGATCACATGCTGATCATTTGTCACCCAACTCCTACATTTTTTGTAGAACTTAAATTGATTTTCTTGCATCGATTTTGTAACTCCACTTCGTAATAACTGCAAATCGGGATTGAATCAAATTAGAAAATGAATTATGTGAGCCTATGAAATAATTATTAGGTGTACAAATAAGTTTCCGCGGTTTTTTATAAAAAATTAGGAATTTATTGTGAAGGAACAGTACATTACGTTTTATTCAAAGTATTTTCCATCATTTGCCACTACTTTTCCCCATCTTTCTGGCAACATTCGGATACCCCGTCGAAAAAACTCTTCATCTTTTGACGCTATCCACAAATCTACCCAATTTTTGGTGTCTTCATATGATGTGAAGCGCTGCTCAGACAGACCATGTGCCATCGACCGGAACAGGTGATAATCGGAAGGGGCTAAGTCTGGTGAATACGGCGGGTGGGGTAAAACTTCCCAGTTGAGTGTTTCTAAGTAGGTTTTGACGGGTTTGGCAACGTGAGGCCGATCGTTGTCGTGCTGTAAAATCACTTTTTCGTGCCCTGATCGTATTGTGGCCGCTTTTCGCGCAGTGCTCGGCTCAATCGCATCAATTGAGTTCGATACCGTTCCCCAGTGATCGTTTCGTTCGGTTTCAACGTCTTTTCAGCGTTTTCGAAGATTTTCGGCCTTCCTTCACGCGAACGGTCGTCAACATCAAAATCACCGTCTTTGAAGCGACGGAACCAATCACGGCACGTTGTTTCACTTAGAGCAGCATCTCCGTAAACTTTTTGGAGTTCTCGATGCGCTTGAGCCGCCGTTTTCTTCGAATGAAAAACGAAAAGCAACACTTCCCCGCAAATGACGATTATTTGGCACATAATCAGACATTTTCACACAACCAAAAGTATATGTTCCAAAAACAAAATCACAAATGTATCAAAGCGGCTTGCTTACCATATGTCTAAGCTTGGTTCATGACGTTTTAGTAATGCTATAATCGACCAACTCTTACTACTGGAGCCATCTATTGACAAACCGCGGAAACTTATTTGTACACCTAATAAATTAAGAAAAAACAAGCAACCAGCTGTTCAGACAACTGACTGACTTCTTTCACTTGGAGAATTTTAATCGTAGAAATAAGAGGGCAAGGATGTTATTATCCAATAAAATGTTTAAGAAATACCAACGAAATCATTTGAATGCTTTAAATTATGAACACAAATATTTCACGCTTTGTGATTGTGTTTTTTCATACTTAAGGTACCGCAACTGAGTTGCCTTTACAAAATTATTTATACATAGGTACATTGTGTAGTGTAATGGAATCGTTACCTACCTAAAATTTCTTAAGTAAGCATTCTGCCTTTATGGCTTTGAGCATACAAAATCCTTGAAACCGCAGGAAATCGCATTTGTAAAGTATATAAATTTCATCAACAATTAATCGCCAAAGTATGAAAACCTCACATATCGACGTTGGATGCAACTTTTCATCAAAGAGTAATAAATTTGTACCCATTAATGGAAATGACATTTTACTGTAACAAAGCACAGCGTTTTCCAAACGTTTTCTCAATGACCGTAGAGAAAAAGTAAAGGGAATTGAGTTGTAGTTGCCAAAGAAACATTTCACATTCGTTCGTTCCGTGCGAATGTTTGAAGGCATTCAAGTTTGTACAAAAGAAAGGACACAGGGGAGATTAGGGTCAACCATATAGACCACCTGGAGTGTTTCCTCCTTATCTTTTACACTAAAGATCCGCAGAATATCAAATAAGTCAATTGCTACGGAAATGTTTTTTTATACAATATAAAATTCATTGAAAATCATAAATTTCGCAATAGGCTCACATGTATTATATATGTATATTAAACCGTCACACAGCGTCATACATGTACAGACTGAAATCTCTCGTTAGCATAATAAGTACTTCACAACAATTTTTAACTTCGATTTTATTCATATAATAACTTGGGTTGCATTCTAATAATAGAAGTTAAAATGGATGTCTGGCACTTTCTGGACAAAAACGAACCACGTAGATATTGAGACATTATAGAGACATTCTTAAAGGGCTGACATCCATACCATTTGCCAAAAATAGGATTGAGAAACTGCCGAAAGTGAAACCAATATTGCTGTTTTTCATGGAAACTATACTGAGAAAAAAACACTCGTAAAATCGATTTGAAACCGAGATTATTGCAAGCAAACACTTGGCTCGTTTTCAGCTTACGGAGTTTCTGGTCACAACAACGTAATGGCCTTGTTATTTTTCCCGTAACAAAGCACATAGTTTCTGAGACAATGTGTCGTTTTCTTTTATAGCAACCGCAGTGGCGTACCTAGGGTGGGGCAAGTAGGGCACGCGCCCTATCACCGCGCCTATCAAAGGGGGGCGCAAAATTCTTGGATCACAAACCATGGTAATTCAGTTTATTCGGTTTTTCACAGAATCCGTACATAAAAGTTTAGACGTTTGTTCGCAAGATAAAACTTTAGACATTTGAAATAAATTTGCATGACGCTCTTTGGCGTGGGGCTAACAGGGAGTACGTACGCCGCGCAGCGTAACGGGAAATAACTTGCGCATGCTTGCTAATGCTTGCTCTGGGGAAAAGACGGTGCGAGCTAGCGCCCCTACGTTGCGCATATTACGCCAGTTGAGGGCACTGCGTACAGTGATTCAGTCAGTCAGTGACAAATGGTTGTGAGTTTTTTTGGTTAACGACAGGACTTCAAATGTGAGTATTCGAATTACTTTTACTCAGGTACCTTCATATTAGTTCATAATTGTTTTGTTTTTCGTGGAGGCAATTCAACTGTCTCAATGCTATTTCCGTATTTTATACACCAAGTTGAGATGAATTAGGGCGTAGCATTCATAGAACTCATCTGATCCAAACTATAACTTATTAAAAACAAACTGATTTCTCACCACAACATAAAGATAGCATAACAGAAAACCACGAGGTTTTTGTACTATAAAAACATAAAAATCGAAAAATGTGACATGTAACATGGTTTTGAACATGTTAGATTTAATTATAAAGGTGAATTAATCACAATGAAGTTTGGTAGGGAATTTTGAAGTGGATTTCTGGGGATGAAAATAATCAAAAATATTGCATTAACATTTCAAATAAAATGGGTGCGAAAAATTTGTACATTTACTTATTCAATGTTTCTTATTAAATGTTTCTCAATATAATCATTATCATATAAATAAACCGTACCAAATTATGCTATTAATGGTTTATATATAATATATGTAGTAAAAAATCATTCATGACCCATATACGGTTTTCCAACAGCATATTGCTTACGAATAAATCTTTAAGGTAGAAAATCCCTCTTTTAAAATCTGATTTTTAAAGAATCATTTCTATGTGATCTAGGTCTTTTTCATGCAATACCTTTATCGCGTTCGACGGGCTATCTATATCTTAGACTTTATAATAAAAAAAATATGAGTGAATGATATTATAACATTTCAGAGTAATTGTAAAATTAAAAATTAAACTATTTTTTAACTCTAAATATTTATAATTGTTTATCAATTCTATTATTTATTTACTTGAATTGTCCGCACAAATATTTATGCCAGTTTCACCGTTTTAGATTTTGGAAATATTCATACGACAAAAGTTCTGTCCATTTGTTTAATTATTTTTTCGAAACATTTATGAGCAATTGCACGTAAATTTTTTCGTGATAAATATTTTTAACAAACTAAAACGGTGAAACTGTCATAAATATTTGTGCGGACAATTCAAGAATTATTGCAAGTTGTGAGCGATCTTTTAGTAAACTGAAATTGATCCTTTCATACTTGAGAGCTACCATGGGCCAAGAAAGGTTGTGTGATCTAGCGTTGTTAAGTATAGAGCGAGAAGAAATGAAGAAAACTGATTTTGAAGATATTATAAATTTATTTGCGTCGCAAAAATCGAGAAAAGTGCAATTGTGAGATTAACACTTTAGAGAACTGATTCCAGTTATAATACCAAAACTAAAACTGTTCTGTGAGAATTAAGAATTTTATTCAGCGTATTTATTATTTGTTTTAAGATTTTACGAAAGGGCGCTTTTTCTATAGGGGGCCATTTACCCTAGGTACGCCACTGTAGCAACCAAAATATTCGGTTAAATGAACCAAGGGGGATGATTAAATTTGTTTAACAGAAAAGAAATATTTTTAACCGATACTCGGTTCCTTTTACGAATTTTCAGTTGTGGAATTAACAGAGAGCATGGATAATGCAATAAACGATTAGGGGAGAATAGGGCAATGGGAGTCAGCGGGTAATGAGAGTCACCCACATATACACAAAACTGAACACTCGAACGTCGCGTAAACTATACTTCCCCGCCCCACTTTGTGCCACCAGACATTGTATTAAACGACTCGCACATATTAGCCCCCCGCGCTGCAGGGAAACAAAAGTGTTTTGTTTTTGTGATTCGTTGATCTAATTTTTCGTCGAAGTGAAATAAACGGTAAGTGTGGCTTTTCTTTACGATATATGATCAAAACTTTTACACGTATTTAGTTAGATGTTCAAAATATTGATGTACATGATGACAAGTAGGTACTTGTGTCAGTATTTTATAGGTTTTTTTATTTCAATTTTTTGTCTCATTGAATAAGGTGACTCTATACGAAAAGCTGCTAAAACAATGGATATCCCATTTTCAACTCTTCAAAAGAGGCACAAAAATCATTCTAATTTGGGGCCACGTCTAGGACGCCACACTGTTTTCAGTCCTGAAGTAGAAGCTGAACTAGCAAGTTTGGTGAAAAAAATGGCCAATGTTTTCTATGGTTGCACAGAGTGACTCTCATTGCCCCCACTCGGTGCAATGAGAGTCAAATCTGTTTTTGTTAACTGTTATAACTTTCAAAGTTAACCCTTAAAATCTTTAAAACTGGTCTTAGTTAATAGCTAAAAAGTAAACTTGATATTGAGGCCTTTGCAATAAACATTTGATTATAAATTCAGATTTTATTTCATTTCTCCGTTAAGTGACTCCAATCACCCTCTTTTACCCTAACTAAAATTTCAGTCAAATTCGCATATTGCTTTATCAAATCTTTGTTCCTTCAACCGAATCATTAGGATTGAATAGTTTAACTACATTTATTGAAAATCGAGCGATAGACACAGTTAATTTTATATCTTTGAACAATCCCAAGGTTGATTTTTTGTTGTGCTTGTTTGGATTTAAACCCGAATTCCGGGTTGTTTTAATATTCATTTCAGTTGTGTTTTCTTCACTTATCAGGCCCATGATATAGGATAGCTATAGATCATGGCAATGAACTGGGATTTAATAGATTTCTCAGTTGTACTCATGGAAACCTTCAAATCTTGAACCGATATTTTTTAGCACTCGACACTCAACTGACTCTTACCATTATATATGTTTTATTGTTATTCCAATATTTAGCTTCAAAAACCCACATCGTCGTTGTCGTTGTCGTTGTTATGTGAAAACTTCGTATGTAAAAACACAGTTTCCAAAAACGATTTAAAAAAAATAATAATAATAATGAGGCAAGCATTTGAATACATTGGACAAAAAATGGACATACGAAGTTTTCACATAAGAGCACCAATAAATTAATATTGTAGAAGGCAAAAATGATCTTATATTTTATATTTGTTCAGGAAAAAGCATTTTAAAAACGTATAGGTATAATTGAAATAATTCGTTTTATTAAAAAGTATACGTAAACTTAATTGCATCACATTTCGCGGAATATTGGAATAAATAAAAAAGGGGGGTGTCACTTTCTTAAACATTCAAAATTTCAAAAAAATAAAGGTCCCCAAAACTTTTAATTTAAATGAATTCTGAAAATACGTTGCATACATATATATCGTCCATTTTATAGAAATTAAAAAAACATTTGAGCAACTGTTTTTCGAAATACACTAGTTTATCGATTTTGTTAAGAAAACGACACCCTTCCTTTTGATTCTAGAGCTCACATATTTATTTTTATAGAATTACTTATATCACTTAATTATTATATAATTATTGCCATAACAATCGGACTGTTATCATCCCACTTAGTTTTGATATCATACAAATATCTTTGTATGAAATTTCAGATCAAAATACTTTCTTTAGGATATGATTATTGAAAAATCTGGAATATTTTGAAACATAGGTCTAGTGCACATAAGAAATTTTTAAATTTGTATTTACTCTAAATATATATACGTAAAGATAAACATAAAAAAATTATCTTTGGCTAGGACGGCAAAAATAAGGGGTTGTAATTCCATTTTGTTAACAAGACATAAATCGGTTTTTTCATCCAGTTTTGCAATGAGCTGGTTTGCTGACTCTATGATCACCATTAAGCTGTTTTGCGAGTCCTTGATGCTGTATTCAATACGAGCTTTTCCAGACGAGACTTTTTGCGACTTGAGAAGGTCATGAAGAAGTTGCACTTAATAAACAATTTTTAAATCTGTAACAAAAAGAAATAAGGAAATGTTTAGAAATGCGAATTATATATTTCTCTTATAAAATATAATAGATGTCCCATTTTTGGTCATGTTGTACATTTTTTGTATTTATTCTCTCGAAAGTTCGTCCAAACGGAACACGCTTACAATATCAGAAATGAAATATTTTCGGAAAAGGACATGCATATATGAATGTAAACGTACCGGAATTTTCTAAAGATGTTTTTTCAATGACACCAATTTTGATTACTTTCTGCATCCATTATTGAATTTTTAAAAATTGAATGAATATTTTCAATAAATACTTGCCCTTTTTTACCCGACTACGCCAGAAGGAGCGTTATGTTTTTCGAGTGTATGTAGCCTAAACGGATTGATGGATTTTAACCTGAGAGGTGTAGTGAGATTCATCTTAATTACGAGAGTTACACTGGATATATAAAAATTATAAAAATTAAAAAGGCCAATTTTTGGCGCCATATTATATGTCCTCAAAAATTTTTGTCCCTTAAAACCTATCGAGCGGAATATCAACATAACGGGTTTTTTAAATGGTTTACAAAAATATATACTAATTATATTTTTAAATGTGATTTAGAATGAGAAATGCTAAAAAGAAATTATTTAAAAATAAACAAAAAACTGCGTTAAAAATTGTAAACATAACATTTTCAAACTTACGTGATAAATGAACTGAAAAGAAAATAAAAAAGTTAATAAATAATACCCAAAAATCCGACTGACTGTAATAAAAACTAAAAAGATTTGAACAAGACACATTCAAAATTAAACCTATAAATAAATCACTACTATTAAAATTGATCTAACGTGTCAATATTTGTAATAAACAGATGCGTGCCAAAAAAAGTACGAATGTAAGCTTTTTAAGGATTCTTCAAAATCACTTCAAGCCATGAAACGCTTCAATGATATAACTGCTCCATTATATTATAATATTATGAGATACATTATCGCTGCGTTAAAGGTGGAAAAAAAAAGAAAAAAGGCCATCACAAGCGTACGCCCAAGTAAGACTACATTTTGATTTTGAATATTATATCATGCGCAATATGTACTGCTTGTATATTTTATTTACATATTCAATTCGTTAAATTTAACTATCCACAGAGGAAAAAATAATGCCCAAGAAATCAATGAGGCAAGTAAGAACAGAGAAGGACTGCAGCATTCGGAGAGTATCGAAATGGCAATGCCAATGAAGAACATAGTGAACTGGAGGAAGCTGAGGGCAAAGAATCAGAAGATGATGCAAAAATGGACCGAACAGGCGCTAAATAGAAAATCACACGCATGAGACTGTAAGACTAAATCATAAGAAAGTTAAAGCCAGAAGCAATAACCTTTTGTGACAGAATAGCCGCGCACGATGAAAGTTAATTGTTTAAAATTATATATCTTATGTATTATTCTCGTACAGCATTTTTTTAAGATACTTTCCTTTTCAGGAGCAGGAAGGTTGACTGTGATATGTAAATACAATTGAGACTGCGGGAATGCAAAGTTGATAAAACTGCAGTTTTAACTGTAGTAAACTTCGTCAATGAACTCAACAATCATGAATGGGAGCTAGTATGTGAATTATCAACTCAAACGCATCTAAAAGATACTACATAATATGGATAACCATATATGTTATAAGAAATATGTAATTGGTGCTTTTGTGTTATAGGATTTTTTCTCGGACTTTGAAGTAATCGGAGATGGTTCAATAAATGTTGAAAAATTTCACGAGTCCCTGTTATGACAGATGAATGTGCAGTTCGAAATGAAATCACGGAAATACAATACATTTTGATATTTTCGAATTATTTGATTTTTAATGTACGACTAGCTTGCCCGGACCCAGCGTTTCCCGGGATACTATTAAATTTGAATTCCTTAATTTTACAACGCCTCCCTACTGCACCACCACCTCTCCTATGTGAGCTAGCGTTTTCCTATTTGCGTTTTGCACATGTTTTAGATATTTTCCAACAGTATTATTAAATTTAGTTTTCTTCATTTTACAACACCTCCTTATTGCACCCCCTCTCCTATATCTCCCAGCGGAGTGGGGGTGGTCTCATGTTTGGAAATTTGAATAGCAGATTCGAAATCAGTGATCCCGAAAATTCCCTAGTGCGGATTTTCAGGGAAATCCCTTGAAGTTTATTTAACTTTTCGGTCGCCATATTGATTCACCATCTTGATTTCCTAATTTTTGATGGCAGATTCAAAATCAGTGACCCCAAAATCCCAAACCAAAAAAAAGTTCGGATTTTCAGTAAAATCCCTTGAAGTTTAACTTTTTCGGTCGCCATATTGGATCCGACATCTGGAATTCCAAAATTTTGAATGCACGTTCGAGATCTGCGACTCCAAAAACCTCCAAACCGGTCAAGCCGTTTTTGAGTTTTAGCGAGACGTACCGCACAGCAATTCATTTTTATATACATATGTATATAGAGATAAGAAGATAACTTAATGGGCATTTTGCGGACTCTCACAACCAATATAATGAACTGGGGAAAAGATGAGTCCATGAGAAAGAAAGCTGTATTAAAAGAACAGTACTGGACTCAAAGAAAGGAGGTTGCGTTTCTCATTAAAGATCCAAATACAACTCGGAGACATGTCTATTATATTATGGTTGCACCATATGACAATTCATCGGCATCCCCAACTGTTCAAAGCATTGACTAAGGCGAAAAAATTGGAATCGAGACTTCTTTGGATGCTGACCCTGGGTCTAAAAATATAGCGCATTCGTACAGTACACGCAGTATACATATGTAGTTCCAGTATATATACATTATTCAATTGATTACTTGAAGTGACGGTACATTTTGCATTTTCTGATCCAAGTAATTCTGTTTACCAGAGATTCCGAACATCGTTGTTCCCCTCACCACTGAAATAAAAACAAGTAGGTCGACCAAAAGGATCGAAGAAGAAAACATCCTGCGGCTTGCCAGCCAAAACACCTCTTGTACCCTTCACACAACAGAGCAAGGCAGTTCAGACTAATAAAATTTTAGTTTGTATCTTAGGTGAAAAAAAACTGAAAAAGTATTCAAAGGTGAAAAAAAATTTGTAGTAACGATTATGATAAAAACAATTTCCACGATGCATTCTGTGACGACTCGGTAAAGCTATCACTCGTTCAACATTTTTGCGATGGGGAATCTTTTAAAAGTCTCACTGATGCTAGAGACAAAAAAAAGAAGATGAAAATTTTAAATGTAGAACGTGCTGCAATTATTTAGATGGAAGTATGGTGATTTGTTGCGACGCATGTTTGGAATGGAATCATTTCGATTGTATTGGATTAAAGGGGAAGCCATATAGCGAAGTCTGGTTTTGTCCTTATTGTATTAATAATTTAAAGTGATTATTTGCCACTAGTATCAGTGCTTACATTATTTCTGCACCTAGCTACATGGCGGGTGGCAAATTGTGCCCCGGCGCCACATGAAGTGCCAGAACCATGCGCCAGCGCCAAATTGTATTTGCGACTTTACTGTGTTTCAATGCATAGTTAACTCAGGCTTAACTCGAGTCAGTGTCCATGGAAAATGGAAACTATAGTTGAGTTCAGTTCAATAAAACCCAGAGTGACTCACCTAAACTCCCCGAAAGAGGTTGAATTTGAATGAGGTACGTAAATTTGTTCGTACATTTTTTAGTTTTGTATTGAAAAAAGCGTCCGGTCGAGTTTTTTGGGCGGAGGAAGAAGTTGAGTTGTTATTAAATGGTAAAATTTTCTCGTGTGTAACTACACTTTTACTGCAAGATCTATCAAATTAATCCAGGTACATTAGCCTTAACTATAATAGCCTTACGGGACCTTGAGGCAGCTTAAGAATTTGTACGATTATATGAAGTGCCATGCTGACAACCATAATAGTCTTATCCAATCTTTCGTTAACTTTCGAAGTTGAGTTGAGCTTAAGATTCGTTACGATTTGAAACTTAACAAATCTTAGGGAAATCTGACGGAATATCTTAGGGAGCCTTAAGGCCAATATAGATGGACCTATAAAAACGCATAGAGCTAATCTCATTATCTTGAAACTCAACGAAAATTCAACCCTGTCCATGGAAACACAGTAATTGTGAAAGAGCGACTGCGAGGAAGGGTACAGCAGCTCTACCATGTGTGCTACTGTGAGGCAGGGGAAAAAGCTTTCGTGATGTCATGCGAGGCATCGTCGATTCTCGAGTCGAGGTAAAGCGCTAGCTACGTTCCATTAGCGGTAACTATAATGGCTAATTTAAGTTTTGTTAAGTTTCCTTAAGATTTGTACGGTGGAGACCGTAACCTTAAGACTTGTCGAAAGATTTTGCAAGTTAACGAAAGATGGCTTAAGATGTACTCCGGGATAGTTGTACAATGGACCGCTCTTTTTCTACCCGTATACTTCACGCACGACGTTGTCAGGCTCAGACAGTGGCACGTGGAGGATTTATTCATTTGGCAGTATTTTTAAGAGCTGTGGGCTGTGTGAGCCTGTACCTAAAAATATGAATTAAGATATTTTTAACACATATCAATCGTTCATCCCTATTTTCGTAAATCTTATAAATTCACAGCTATTTTTTATTTACATTACTTTTAACATTTATAACTCAAAACAACGAAAAGCCACCTATAGTGCCAAAAACCCTAGAGGAAAAAGTCTGCATAAGTACTCTTGCAATCTACACCTGCTTGCTATCAAGCCTAGCTGGGCGTAGTTACAAGTACTCCGGCGTACTCTGCATGGCCCAATGGAACGCAGCAGTTATCAGAATTTTTTTGAATGCACAGTCTTTGTGTGATTAGTTGTTCCATGGTGCTATCTCTGCCTGGATTCTTCAAAGAAATTTGCGTCAACGAACTCTACGATGTCAAAATCAGCTAATTAACCAAAATGAGACAACTGAGACGTTGCTCAAAAGGTTGTCTCAGTTGTCTCATTGAGATCGTACTTACCGAAAGCCTCTCATGCTAGAAATTTGGACCGTAGTCCGTTAGGCGGACGCTACATGCTCAATATTTATTGTGATCCGTATCGCGATCCAGATTTCAAGATATATAGAAATTCTGTAATCCGTTGCGCGGTCCGTCAATACACTATGGCTACACGTTCAGAAGATATCACGATACTCCACGGATCTCTATAAATATTTCGGAGTGGCCACAGGCATCGTCCTTGGTTTTGGCTTTTGAAATTTGGGTTCGTGTACATGCTAAATAATTTATAATTACATTTAATAAATTCACATATCGGCACAAAACAATTCGTAAAAGGAAAATTTGCATTTCACAAAATATCTGCTGACTGAATATGTTCCTTTTACAAAATATCGACTGACATTTTCCTGATTGTTTCGTGTATTTAGCATATATACGAACCCAGATTCCGATTGTACAAGGACCAGGACGAGACGAACAGCCACTGCCTAAATATTGAGAGTATTGCGTCCGCCTAACGCAAATGCAAACTTTTTCTTGCCTTAATAGCTCCCTGACTATTAAACCTCAGAGAAAGAAAATATAGATTCAATTTAGTTCGTTCGAACAGCGTGGTTATGAAATCACATTCGAAAAATCTTGCCCCATTTTTGCTTCGGATATTTTTTAGCTTTCATGTAGGAATACAATTTTTACTCGATCTGCTTAGCATACTTGGCTTAAGGCTATATTTAATTCTATTTGTGTGATCGCCTAATACGAGCGATTTTGTTGGCGTTGCATGATGGTCGGGGTACAACCATATCCGAGGTACAATATTTGATCGTGTAGCCCCTGGTTAGTTAAATTCCCGCAATTGTTTTTGCATATGGCCTGGAAGTGGAACGAAATATGGCTAGTGAGTAGTGGGATCGTGATGTGTTGTGACAGCGCAAGAAAGAACACGGAACTGGAACAAAGGAAGAGGAGGGAGCATCGCCAACTATAGAGTTGTTTAGCTGTAGTCATGTAGTAGTGCAGTAAAGAAAGATCTTTGCTGTGTGATAATTGGTAAACTTGCAAGGGAATTTTAAATAAGACTTGCGATTGTTTAGTGTAATTTCCAAAATGTTTTATGAGTAAATTAAATATTTTATGTGAAAGAGATTCATTACTTTATTCAGCAATTAGAAATAACCATACCGAGGCTTGGCTCCGTCGCCTCTTTGTACTACGTGACACCAAAGTACTTGTTTGGATGACCAACAACACCTTGGTTGGTCTGTCATAATTTACAAAATAATAATGTAAGGACAAGCTGCTGCTGAAAAGTGTTTGGTCTAGAATTTGAGTCAAGTTTCTCGCTTGTGTTCTTTGTTTAAGAGGCAGGGATCGTCACTAAGCCGTAATTTATCTTTTAAAGTGAACTGAATACCTTTTAATTTACAGGAAATATGAGTATAAGGACAAGAACGCTGGTTTTTGCAACATTTTTTGGCAGCTCCCTTGTCGTGGGACTGCTTCTAGCTAGCCTGACTACCGAGCATTGGATTCATGCAGATGCAAAACGCCATAATGCCACGGTAATGCACACTTTGATCATTTAATATAAAAGAAGTCAGAAAAAATTTATTATAGGAGTCCTTCGGCCGGATCAAATATGGGCTTTTCACGGGGACGAAAGAATTAAATGTCGGATATGGTATGCGATCTAATCCGGTCCAAGGTATATAAATAAAATATTTTTCGTATTTGATTTAACGACCATGATTACAGTAACCGCCTTAATGGGGGACGGAAATAATATTATGAGTTTCTGGCTCTGGTTGGGTGCTGCTTTAGGGACTGGATTTGCCCTGTTTAGCAGTGCGGTTGGAGCAATAGCTTCAGTTTTGAAGGCAGCGTCCGAATCGAAAAAGCCGTCGATTATGATCTTCTTATTTGTCGCTAATTTTTCTTCGGCAATATCCCAAATATTAGCATTCGTTTGTTGGCTGGTGCAGTTCTATATTTACCTCACTCACAATGTACTGATCGTCGAGGATCAAAAGTTGCATTGGTACAGTCGTGGTCTTGCCAGTTTAGGATATAGTTTTTACTTTGTTGTTGCATCAACAATTGTAGTTTTAATTAACATAATCATCCTAATCGTAGCCTATAAACACGAAAATTGTGAGAGGTGGCGATTGGCACCACAGAGTGATGAGAAAAATAATAGCGCCATCATGTTATATTAATTGTATACAGGCTGGAGAAGAATATTTATCTGTATCCTGAAGGTGATTTTGTTTTTCAATCAATTCAAATAATTATTTTGTCAAAAAGTTTAATTGTTCATAGGAAAAGTAGTGGCCTATTACAATCAGCTGCGGACTACAGATAAACATTCTATTTCAACCTTAAAACAAACTTACTGCCATACAAATACTGAGCTCGAACAAATTATTCTGTTCATTTTTGTTTATGCATATTTTTCAAGAGATTTATAAAAGTACATTAAAAAGCACTATTTATTTTAACAAGATTAGCACTTTTCCTCGTTCTTACATATGTAGATTTGATAATATATCGGGGTGGTCCAAACAGACAATAAAAATTCAGTAAATAATCTATCAGGATAATTCCATGTATGTTGCGCAACTTCCGATATGTGCACAATTTTCTGATATGTGATATGTGGTCATAATTTCTAGGACACACTGGGCGAATCGTCTCATTTCTTTATTATAATTGGATTGCTTAATACAAATATTTGCACGCATTCAGCTATAAGAAACAAAAGCCGATTCGTCTAGTCCTGTCCCTAACCCTTTCGGTTATTATTCTCTATTTCCACTCATTTCTTGGTATTATACACTGATAAGTGTCCTTACAAATAAAAAATAAATCCCTGAACTTAAGGGGGGACATCACAGTAAAATTTTCAATGTTTCGAAAAAATTTTTTTTCGCTTAAGAGGTGCTTTAGGGTCTTAAAAATAATATACCAAATGATGGAATACGGCAAAAGTGTTCAAGTGCCCAAATTTTTCATTCTGCAGTTAGAGGTATATGAAATTTTCATATGGTTTCTCAGTACTTAAAACTTTAAACGCGTTTTTCTCGAAACAACTTTTTTTGAGCTCGCCGAAGACAAAACTCGAGCAAATCTTTACCGATCGACTTGAAATGTTGACAGTGGCTTCGAAATATCTTTCTCCACGGAGCTACGTAGGATTTTTATTTTATATGGCTTAGTTTTTTTTTTATCGACGATTTTATGGCGTTTTTTTTGTTAAAAATCAAATTTTTTTTTCAAACATGCACCATTTTGTCAAAAATCAATATATCGAAAAAATCCTACGTAGCTCGCTAGCTGTTGTTATGTGGAAACCAAAAAGTTTTGGTTTTTTCTTCCAGGTCAAAAATTAAGGAGTCTACGTCTTCGGCCATCGACACGGTTTCAAAAATAGGCGCCTTGGGGCATATGATGCGCAGCCGCCATTTTTAAATATTTTTTATTGAAAAAATTACATTTTGTACTTTTTTAGTATTGCTATAAAACCTACTTTACAGATTTTCGATTGATACTTTTATTCAGCCAAAATTAATTCCCGAAAATATGCCTATTTTTTTGTGTGCTACTGTGATGTCCCCCCTTAAGTAATATGCACCTCAAAAAAAATTCTGTACTTGCTCGTACATTTATTTGCCATCAAAAATGGCGGAACGCATTTAAATTTAAAAATTTATATCTATGTATTTAGTTTTCCATTTTTATTATATTGGACCAACCTGTATAAAAATTAACCCCATTGATCAAAGAAATCGAATCTAGGTTTGGTTTTTTCTCCACTGAAAATCGGTCCTATCGATCTTAACGGCCATTCCACTCTAAAACCGTGTATGTGATATTCCACACTCCGATGGACACAGAGCCTATTCAAAAATTCAGTGCTGCATGCGCCATGCTACAATCAGTCTGCGTGATTATACAAATCAATCAAGTCCTGCCAAATCTTCACAGCAGCAGAGCGCAATTTTTGAACAGGCTGCGTGCGCGTCTGTTGACATTTCATATGGAGTGAAAATTTCTCAACTGGCGAACCCAAAACGAAACGTCCAAACTGAATGTATTTTCATTTTTCTGTGGTGATTCGCAAGTCCTCTTTTTTTCAAAATTCTAATTTTGGTTGTTAATTTAGATATTTAAATTTAAAGTTGTATGCCTTCAAATAGTAAATCTTGAATAGTTTCATAACTACTGAGTAAAAATTTAAAAAGAAATTCACGGAAATATCCAGGAATGAAAAAAACAGTGCTAAATTATCGCTCCCATTAGCAATTTGTTAATTATAGTATAATAAATAAATGAAAAATTATTTTTCGTATGTTTAGAAAAATTAAATATGATTAATATTCAGCATTTAGTAACGTAATCCATCTATAAAAAAAATGTTTGGTACTTCATACACAAAAACGTTTTACGCATTATAGTATCCACGCGCGAGCCCTCGAACGAACGAATTTGTGCCGAGCGTCAAGTTAGAGAGCGCACATTTCCCGAAAGAATGTGAAGGGTCTTTCAATATGAACTCTCGAAATTGTTTATGTTATAGCGGCCATATTAAAACATTTGTCAAATTTGTTGGAAATTGTTCAGTAGTGTATGGCAAATCATCATGGAAGATTATAGCGTTGAAGAACGTGTACAAATTATCAAATTTTATTACCAAAATCAATGCTTGGTTCGACAAAACGTTTCGTGCGAGAAACGACGAGCGCTACAGATCGATGATAAACAACTTCTTGTGGCCTAACCTGGATGATATGGATTCCGACGACATGTGGTTCCAATAGGAGGGCGCTACGTGCCACACAGCATGCCACGATGGACATTCTGCACAAGCGATTTGAGGGCGACGTGAACTGGCCAAAGAGATCGTGCGATTTAACGTTTGATACTTCTTCCTTTGGGGCTATCGTAAATCACAGGTTTATGGGAATAAACCGTAAGCAATTGATGTCCGCAAAGTCAACATAACGAATGCCATCCAGCAAATTCAGCCAGATTTATGCGACAAAGAAATCGAAATGCGTATCACCAAAAAAAGTCGCGACCTCCGCAATACGTACCACTAAGCAAAGCCGCGGCGGACATTTGAAAGACGTTATATTTCATCAGAATAACTTTTGGCATTATTTACTGAACTGCAATAGAATTGGCGGGTTCGTTGGATTATTTTAGCTTCGAAATATCGAGATTGCACCAACTGCTCGTGTACGATACTATTAAAATGTCTTGTGTGCCAGCTCCAATAATTTTACACTAAATATAATTGTGAATACGGTAATTGATCAATCTCGTGAAGCCTTTATAACAAGTGAAACAAAATGGCCCGAATGGATAAAAAAGCAAAATCAGAAAAGAATGAAAAAAAATTATAATGCAGGTAAACCTATAATTCCGCAGGTGCTTTCCTTGAAAATGCCTCGTTGTGGGAAATACTTAATACAAAAACGGGGATTCAGTTCTAAAAAGAGAAATGTTGCCTTTTATTGTGTAACATTTCAATCAGTTATTTTAAGTGAAGCTTTACGCATGGCAGAGCAAATTCGATTCATGCAAATGCTCCTCTCCACTGACGCGGTTAAGGATTCCATGAAATCGGGTCCCTTCATGTTTTCAAGGTCGCTGATCTCGAATCTACTATCGAAATTTGGAACTTATAGATAGCGGATCCAACATGGCGACCGAAATTTCTCAACTTCAAACAATTATTTTAAAATTAATTCTCAATTTCAAACGATCACCATACATTTTCTAGGTCGCCGATCTCGAATCTACTATAGAAATTTGAAAATTAAAAACGGCGGATCCAATATGGCGACTAAAATTGTCTCACTTTCATTTATGTTTTCGGGGTCACTGATAACCCCGACTACTACCCACCCATAATCGAGCTTTTAAACTGCCTCTATCCACTTTCTACTCGAACTGCGTATACATAGAATTAAATGCCGATTTAACCCAAGATCAATCTCGCTTGTATACATGGTAAATTATGTAATTTAATGGGAATTAAATAAACCAGTGACCATGAATTAAATGACCAGTTTTTCATTTTAGTCTCCTCTTTTAACAGCTGCGTTTTTTTTCCATCCAGCTCCTGTTCTGGATCAGTGCGCAGCGGGAAAAAAAACCATTCAGATCTATTACCGGATCAGCAATTTTAGGTTTGAGAAGTTGGGATGGATTCCTATTAATTTTAAATTTGTTTAGAAATTATATTATTAACTAACTACTGGAAAATGGATTTCAGCTGCGTTTAAGCTTATACTACAAACACTTCTCTTTAGACATGACAAGAAAACTACAAAAGTGATACCAACGTTTAAAATAAAAACGCGCCAATTTAAGCCAAAATGCAGATTCCCTGATGGGTTAGAATTGGCTTTGTGCGTATTGGTCGCTCAGTGCAGGCGTAAATATGGAGACATAATCAGAAGGGGGCTTACAGTTCAAAATTTTCCGAAGTTCCTGCCATAATGTCTATGCCCCCCTTAACATCTATTTACACGCTGCCATTCACTGGCAAGCTACGATACTTTTGATGTTTTATAAAGCTTCCCTCACTGGGAACAGTCATCGAGTGTAGTCGCACATCA
Organism: Neoitamus cyanurus; assembly: GCA_947538895.1. Lineage (NCBI taxonomy): Eukaryota > Metazoa > Arthropoda > Insecta > Diptera > Asilidae > Neoitamus > Neoitamus cyanurus. The sequence continues at coordinate 39,020,497 of OX384542.1, forward strand.
GGAAAGAGATAAGTCGTAAGAGCCAACATAAGTGAATGCATACAGTCAAATAGTGAAATGGGCGAATATGCCTGTGCAATATTTCTTCCTAAATTTACTAGTGCAGTGCTGATAAACTGAAAATCAAATAAAATAAAAATAGGAGCAATAGCAGATAGCTAAAAAGTCAAAGTGCTCATAGCCTACTGAGTAGCCATGTAGACTGTTTACCCCGCCCGGATCCACAAGATTTAGCTGCTCTCGAGCCCTCCACATATGTAATTGCTGCCGGACAGGAGTGTGGCCCCACGTCGCTTGGTCAGCCAATTAAATGCGTGTGACTTTAAGATAGAAATAATAAATGAACTTAATTCCAACGATAATAATAGCAGATCGTAAGTAATATGTTCGAAATATTAAAGAAACACGGAGCAGTATATTCCAACAATTTCGGATGATAAAGAAACAACATTTGTACATATGTCGTCCCCAATTTGTTGAACTTATTTTGGAGAATTCGTGATGCTTCCTATGTAGTTATGAAACAAAGTACTGAACTACAAAATTCCACCATTATATTATTATGGAAAATCCATTCGGAATTTTACGTTGTTTTGCACCTTCGAACGTATAAATTGTCGGTAGGTACACTAAAATATTCGTGTGGTGTCGTACGAATATTAAAAAATAAATACCCATCATACAATATGCCTTGGGCGAATTCAAAAATGCTTACAAACTTACTATACTGACTTTGGGCATCGAAGCATTTTTGAAATAACCTTAACTTTTTTTTTGAGAATTCCTTTGCTTTTTATTTATATAAAGCCAATTTGGCACGATTCTTACATATATCCTTGGCCTCAATTTTTGGGAACGGGGTTCGAAACATTTTGCTGTGCTAATTAACTCCACCGGTAGTGTGTAAAAGGAAGATTAACTCCACCGGTAGTTTGTAAAAGGGAAATTATAATAATATAATAGAATTTTCCTAAAAGTTACGAACGTTAGGTGGCTCGCGAATTGTCCTATATCGAAAACGGGTCGAGATAGAATTTTTTCATTATTTTTCAGTTAATTAGCACAGCAAAATGTTTCGAACCCCGTTCCCAAAAATTGGCGCCAAGGATATAAGAATCTCCCCGCCAATTTTTTCTGAGGCCAGTGCAATTTATATTCTTTTTTTATGAATTTAAAAAAAAAAGTATCTTAATAAAAGGCTTTGCTTATAAAATTTTGTTTTCCTTTGCTATCCGTTGATAGACTTATTTGGGCGTAGTGGCTAGGACCATTACTCCAAACTATTGAGAGACTCAAATCATAGAGTAAATATATAGATAGATTATAAAATCTTGGTCCATGCTGAAAAGGTTGCACTGACCACAGCACTAAACATCTGCAGGATCCAAATGGCAAACGGAGCCAGTTTTATTTAAATGAACTTTTGTGTTTTCGACCGCAAGGTGTTTTGACACGCTCCCTTACCAATTTTTATACACACGATTGGGTAAAAAATATGCAACATCTGATGAGTTTATTACATTTCGATAGTCTGAACTGCTACGCAGAGCTCAGTCTGTCAAAAGTTTGACGTAATATTTTTGGTTTTCTTTAAATTCTGTTAGTAAAATCAATTTACTGCCCAAAATATGTGCTAATTCGTATCACCCCATGTTCAATTGGTAGTCACAAAAAAATACAAGTCCCAGAAAGGGAAATAGCCATTGTTTATTGTTATTTGTTTCTCAGCTCGGTTTTGTGCTTGTGTCTGTGCTGTGCAGTGGTGCGCGTAGAGCCCGTGACTGCAGATCCGTCCGGGGTACTGTGTTTTGCTGTTGATTACCCAGATGGGAAAGTTATGACATTTGACGGAGATCGGAAAAAAAATTCCCTCGATTTCGCACCGAAATTAACAACAGTAAATTACGGTACATATCCTTATCCGTGGACCCTCAATTGCAAGACACTTGATCAACTGGTTCACTTGAAATGCTTGTGACCTAATTTTAACGGGAATAAATACAACAAATTCTGCTACTTTTATCGTATTATTTACTGTAGTGGCCTCAGAAAAACGCAAATATGTTACTATTGCGGCCATTCGCCGAAAAATATAGTAACGTATCCGTGTACAAAATTTTGGTGATTTGCTAAATACTCCACGGAGAAAGTTATTCAAATGCATGTACATATCTGCTACATTCGGCTAGTTGCATCAATTTGACCTGCAATTTGCCCGCGTAGAATTCATTCAGAAGTATAATTTTTGTTTCTTTCAGATACGTCTCCAGTGTGACTTGCCTCAGCGGTAATGAAATCTGCAAAACAGTAATTGCATCGCTCTCTGTGACAACATCAGCTTTCCATTGTCAGCCTTCAAAAAGGTTTTGCATGCAAAGATGTGCGACCAGTCTTCACTACAAACGCAGAAATGGGTTTGCGAATACTGCACATATGAGAATTATCCTTCCTCCCTAAAATGCACTATGTGCAAGGGATTAAAACCCCTTCTGCATGAAGATATATTTAGGTAAGTGGATTTCCACCTGTAAAAAGAATTGCATTTAGATTATAAATTTCCATAATTTTCCATCGCAATTTAGCCAGAAATAACACTCGCGTTTAAATATGGATGCTTCGAAAAATCGTTCACCATAAATTTGGGTCTATTTGATTTCTAATTAAGTTCCAAGGCTTGTATTTGTAGCACAATATACCTAAGCAGAATTCCCACTTTACAAAAGTTTGAAATTTGCTTTCTTATAATAAGGACCTATAAAGGATGAGACACGACGAAGATCACACAGTATTGGCAAAAAAAAACTAAAATTTTTCTGTCCAAAAGGATAAGATAGTGGGCATGTAAGTGTGTCCCGCATGATTGAACATTCAAATTTGCCCAATCCTACTATCAATTTTGTGTGACATATACAGGGTGTTTCATCTATGGGGGCTAAAGTGAATGGGGTGATACTACCTCAATGTGCTTTCCCAAAATGTCATCAGTGTTGATCTACCTCTACCACTGCAGGTAGTCACTTGCGAAATAGAAAAATTGCTGTAAAATTTCCTAAAGTTCAGGTTTCTCCCACAATTCAAAACTGACTCCGAAAGTCATGTAAATAATACACTTCTTGTTTATTTTTATTAAATTATCCATTTTGTTACCTTTCCATAGAGGTACAACATGTCTAGGTAGTGAAAGGATACACAAATTTATACGTGAAAAATATATTAAAAATCGGAATCGTGATTTTTTTTTCAAGCTAAACTTTTGTAACGTATTACAATTAACAGTCACAAGTTTTAATTTTTTCTACCTGGACTTGTACATAGTCGTGTTATTTTAATGTTGCATATATAACTTTCCACTACTCTCACCATACAAGAATCAAGTTCCTGCTTTTTATTGAGAACAGTGGAGAGTTCTATCGAGAACATCGGACAATTTGAGAAATCTCCGTTTTCAGAATGGTTCATACTTCACTGCAAATAGAAAACGTCACAATTTTAATGTCATTTCTCCGACAAATTAACATTTTTGACGAAGAGTCTTTGTTTATTGTCGTTGAATTGAACTAGAAAGGTTGACGGATATGAACACCGAAGCAGAGATGCACAAGTCCTACGGAGATGCTTTTCGGATAACTCTTCAGCGTAAATACGCTAGCCTGGTGGATCCATCGCAAAACTACTCAGCGACGTGCAGGACTATCTTTTATAGATCCAAGATTATGCCTCCGAATTAACAAAAGAACCGCATGTTGCTACAATGCTAGCACCTACTCGAATGTACCTACATACTTGCAGGAGAAGTGCAGAGGTGGCTATTGAGGCGGCGCTTAAGAATAACCAAAAAACAGTTATTGGCGATAGAGTTTTTGGTCTTGTAACTGATCTTGCCACCGTTATTACCCTATTTTCAGGATTGAACTTTTGTTCGTCCAAGTCCTCGATTCCGCTTTTCTCTGTCTATCCCTCTCACCTCTCTTACGATAGTTCTCGAATTCTCATACGACAAAAGTTAATCGCATTTATCGTCAGACTCCAACAACCACATTCTTAAAGTCATAGAGGGTTGTATTGAGAGCATAGGAACCGTCACGATACCATCGAAGTGGGTGGCAGCAGTTAATATCGCAAGCAATGCATTGGTTGAAGAGGGAGTCGCTTTCTGATTTTCAAATTGCATTATGGCTAGATACATTATAGCTAGATATGGTAGAGTCGAGGGGCATCTGTAGCTCAGTGCTGAAGTGAGCCAAGCTACCATCACAGAGGTCGTGGGTTCGACCTAGATCTCAGTTGGCTCGGTGAGCGATATGTGCTAGCCGGAGATCACGGGTTCAGGTAAATTGGCCACCTTGGTCTTTCGCCCACCCTCTCACACACACTTAGAATTCCTTTCCTCGGCGTTGTTGGCACAAAAATTCTTTAAGGTCGCAATTCCACCCCATAATGAAGTCGCCGCATAATTTTAGACACATTCGTAGACAAGACGATTTAGTCGAAACGGGCTAATTAACTATTGAAGAAAAAATCCAACGAAGAGTCATATATGAGACCAATATTGTTTTGCTTATTATAGCTGAATTGCATGCAAACATTCAAAAGGAAATGCAATTCAGTTATAACAACCAACAACAATTCCACCAGCCTTCCATTTTTACCACTCCGTAGTTTGTGCATCTGATACAGAAACTTCTGCAATTTTATGAGTATAGATAGAGGGAGTACACATAGATAGATGAAACACCATGATATTGATGTACATATGTGTATGAATGAGGTTTTTCTAGAAATGCAGGATTTTCGCTTGTGATTTATATTGATAAGTATATAGGATTGATACCTTTTTTTAAAGCTTGAACCTTGTTTAAGGGGGGACATCACAGTAAAATTTTCAATGTTTCGAAAAAAAATTTTTTCGCTTAAAAGGTGCTTTAGGGTCTTAACAATAATATACCAAATGATGGAATACGGCAAAAGTGTCCGAGTACCCAAATTTTTCATTCTGCGGTTAGAGGTATATGAAATTTTCATATGGTTTCTCAGTACTTAAAACTTTAAACGCGTTTTTCTCGAAACCACTTTTTTTGAGCTCGCCGAAGACATAACTCGAGCAAATCTTTACCGATCGACTTGAAATGTTGACAGTAGCTTCGAAATATCTTTCTCCACGGAGCTACGTAGGATTTTTATTTTATATGGCTTAGTTTTTTTTTTATCGACGATTTTATGGCGTTTTTTTTGTTAAAAATCAAATTTTTTTTTCAAACATGCACCATTTTGTCAAAAATCAATATATCGAAAAAATCCTACGTAGCTCGCTAGCTGTTGTTATGTGGAAACCAAAAAGTTTTGGTTTTTTCTTCCAGGTCAAAAATTAAGGAGTCTACGTCTTCGGCCATCGACACGGTTTCAAAAATAGGCGCCTTGGGGCATATGCTGCGCAGCCGCCATTTTTAAATATTTTTTATTGAAAAAATTACATTTTGTACTTTTTTAGTATTGCTATAAAACCTACTTTACAGATTTTCGATTGATACTTTTATTCAGCCAAAATTAATTCCCGAAAATATGCCTATTTTTTTGTGTGCTACTGTGATGTCCCCCCTTAAGAAACTGGCGTTCATAAAACTAAAGTATATTCAATAAATTTCCCGAAAATAGCCATGTTTTATTTTTAAACAGACTCCCCCAAAACCTATAATATTATTAGTCCGGTTGTCAAGGTTAACCTAGTTTCATCAAAATCGGAGATACTTAGTAGAAGCAACCCCCAATTTTAAGCGCTTATTATGGAAGAACTAATTAGAACAAAAAGAAATACACCTGCTTTACAAAACAAATAAAGTGTGATTTATCGCTTATTAATCTGATAACACAAACATATGAGGAATACAAAACGTGTATAATTTAATTTTTAATAAAGCATTATACAGGGCGTATTGTATAACGCCTGCAGACATGATAGGGGTGATAGATCTCACCTAGCCGAACAAAAGATCGTGTTACAGAGGGGGAAATCTCAACCGTTTTCGAGTTACAGGGTGATTAATAAATTCGAGATGCACATTATTATTTTATTTTTATCTTTTGATCTAATTAACGCAGCGACATTAAACTTACGCAAAACAACTACTATCTTAATTTTCTTTCCAAAAGTACTACCAATGTTCATCTACCCCCACGACTGTCATTTGCAAAAGTGGAAAAAATCTATAAAATTTATAAAAATGCACGTTTCTCTCAGTTTTTCTCCCAAATTCATGAAATGCACCTCGTTTTTATTTTATGTAATTGCCTACCGTGTTGCCTTTCTAAAGAGGTACAACTCGTCCAGGTAGAGAAGGGATATATAAAATTAAACGTAGAAAACCTTTAGCGAAATTGTTAAAAAATCTGTATTTTACACTAAATTTAACTTAAATGTACCCCAAAGTGATTTTGAAAGTAATGATAATGTTAAGTCCAATGTTAAATTTCGAAAAAATATTTTTCAATTAAATTTTTTTACGATTTGTCAAAAGGTTTTCTATTTATACATTTGCATATCCATTCTCTATCCTGTACCTCTTTGGAAAGGCAACAAGATGGGCAATTGAATAACAATAAAAAAGAGGTGTATTAATTACAGGAATTTCAGAAAAAATGTGGAAGAAACGAGAATTTTAGGAAATTTTACGGCGAAAGTGAACGCAAGTGACTATACCTACAGTAGATCAACATTGGTGGTATTTTTGGAAACCACATTGGGATAGTTGTTGCTGCGTTAAGTATATCAAAAGATAAAAATAAAATAGTGATATGCATCCCGAATTTATTAATCACCCTGTAACTCGAAAACGGTTGAGATTTCCTCCTCTGCCACACAATCTTTTGTTCGGCTAGGTGAAATTTATCATCCCTATCATGTCTGCATGCGTTATACGATACACCCTGAACCTGTATATGCAATTTGTTGACCTGAATACCGTTGGATAATATATCCTCCATTCTTTTTCAGGCTTAGTCCACCTCAGCCATCAAATGAATCATCTGCACTGGTAGAAGCGTCTAGTTTGAGCCTTTCACAAACAAATTTAAACGCTTGTGGACCATCAACACAAGATGCGGCCAAAGGAAAATGGTCCTGCCCAGGATGCACATATTTAAATTGGCCACGGAGTTTACGCTGCATCCAATGTTATACAAAGCGGAACGAAGACGCAACTATCACAACAGTATCAGACGTGAATAATGTTCAAGAGCAAATAAAAGCGCTAAGCATAAATGAAACTGGATGTGATCCTGAATTAGTGGCAAGTAATACCATATCAAGCAAACTAAATTTGACAAGATTGAGTCCTGTTGGTTCAGTTACAAATTTAGCTAGTTCAAGGTGTCTCTCAGGGGCAGTTGGTAGTAGGTTGAGCCCTGTTGAAACACGTAGTTATGTAAATAAGTGGGGTTGCAATGTAAAGATTCCCTATATCGCTTGGGAATACAAATTCAGTGTACTATTTTCAGACATGTACTTATGAAAATTGGCCAAAGAGTTTAAAATGCTCTATGTGTGGACAGCCCAAAGATTGTCATGCGGAAATAGATCGAAACCCATCTAACAAAATTCTGTCTGAGAAAGAACATACAGATGAAAATTGTTGTGCTGCGATGACCAACACCGTCGTGTCTAATAATAATATAAGTAACAATAAGCATCGATATCAACTAGGTAAAGGTGCTGGTAAAAGCTAAGGAAATTTTCACTAAGGAATATTCCTTGATTACAGGTTCATCAGAAACAATTAGCAACTGTGATTCTATTCAAGAAAGACAGGAAAAACGGCAAAGACAAATGAGAAGGCAAGTTGACTGGCAATGGTTAAATGCTTGTATAGGTATGACACAACGAGTATATTAATTTTCAATGTATAAAATAAGGCTGTTACTCCAGGTGTTGTTGAAAACAATTTCAGTGCCGTAGAAGCGTATCTATCATGCGGAGGAAATCCGGGAAGAGCTCTTACAAGCAGTGAAATTGCCGTTTTGAATAGAAACTCTGCTTTTGATGTAGGCCATACGCTAATACATTTGGCAATAAGGTTTCACCGTGACGAAATGTTACCTATGTTGCTTGCTCAAATATCTGGATCTGGTCCAGGTATAAAACGTGTTCCTTCGTATGTGGCACCAGATCTTGCTTCAGATATCCGACGCCACTTTGCAAATTCACTTCGAATTCGCAAAGCACCCTTCCATTGCCATTATGTTCATGAGCATGCTACGTTTGCTTTGCCTGCAGAAATTGAAGAACTCCCAATACCGATCCAAGAGCAATTGTATGACGAGCTGCTTGACCGAGATGCACAAAAACAACTAGAAAATCCACCACCAGCACTCAATTGGTCGCTGGAAATAACTGCCCGATTAGGATCCAGATTATTAGTGCTCTGGAACCGTAGTGCGGGCGATTGCTTGCTTGATTCTGCCATGCAGGCAACATGGGGTGTTTTTGATCGTGATAACATGCTAAGACGAGCTTTAGCAGATAGTTTGCATCAGTGTGGTCACATGTAAGTAAGATAATTTTTTATTATTTCATTTTTAGATATAGATTTTTATTGAATGTCACTAGCTGAATGACCCGGCTTCGAAATGGGACGCGTGACTGTACTGAGTTTAACCCTACTTTAATGATCCTATTTATGCGTTTTAGTTATTGTATTGGATTGTTTTGTGATCTGTGTACTTTATTTATTCACCCAAAAATATTGTTTTATTCTGATCAAATCTGCTCATTTTTTCATATTAATAAAAGTTAAGAAATTCTAGATGCCTTATTGAGTTGGCAACTTTGAAATTCTAAATTTCAATGGAATATTCAATATTAGCTATTATAGAAATTTATATATGTATGCGTGTTATTTTTCACTAAAATCGAAAAGTTTCGTTCGCTCTTCTAGGTCTTTCATACCATATTCCGAAATTGTGAAATTGTGAAATCTATAAAATAAGAAATATTAGATGCGAAAACGGAAAACTGTTGAAATTAAAAAAGTTTAATTGGCATTTTGGATCCGCCATTTTAAATTAGCTATTTCTGCTATAAAAATTCAAGATCTGTACCCTAAGTATTAATTTTTGTGGTGTTGCTTTGAAGTTTAAAATGTTGAGTTGTCGTTATGAATGCCGCCATGTTGAATTTTGAAATTTTGGTGGATTTGAATCAGTGGGCCACAAGCTTTCTTTGTATTCATTTTCATTCAAATTCCTTGAAGTTGAATTATTTCGGTTGCTTGATTCGCCATATTGAACTTATTAAAGAAGAATTTGAAAAATTCACCTTTGTAGGGTTTCTTAACCAAATAGCAAAAACGAAACCCTTATAATTTCTTAAATTTTTCATGCAGGTGTCTTGTGCTAACCTCCACTTAGTTATGTAATGAAATTAAAAAAAATGCGTGGCGTTCCATATATAGAACGGAGGAATGACAATTTTGTTATCGCGGACCCTATAGTGTGGGGTATTGTTCGACAGGTCGCTAAAAGCGCAATAAAGGTTCTTAAGACACTTTGGCATTAGGTGAACAGTTTGCAAAATAAAGTCGTTTTAAAGTCGTTAAAAATGTGTCCCCATCCTGTCCAACTTTCCAACCATGCGATTAAAAATTCTGAAAAAAATTGAGATAGTGGCAATTTATAAATACTTTAAACGAAAAGTATTTTGATCAAGATACGTTAACAAGTTTTCTACATATCCACAATCAGTTTTCAATAGTAGCAATCTATTGAGTAGATGTTTTACAAAGATTACACTAATTTACAAGAAAAAAGTACCTCAAGGAAAATATTTTTTTTAGACTAATTTGGGGTCGCTAAACACGAAAATGATATCCATTTATTTTTCCAAAGAAGCGTTTTTGAGATATTAGCAAAATACTGGTTTTTGGTTTTTTCTCCAAAAAACGGCCAAAAAATCCTACAACAACACACTGCTCCAACCTAAAATGTGTACTAATAGTAAGGTACTCGTTTCCCCTTCACGCCAATATCTTGGTTGTGTCCACTGGAACTGTATTTTTTGAGTTACAAGCGTTCAAATTGTAAAAAAGTGAATTTTCAAGCTTTCTTCTGTAAATTAAATTAATTTGAATGCAATGAAAAATGTTTCAACATATTTCAATGACTGCATGTGAAAGATACTTTTGTTACGGAAATACAAAATCAAACTGGGCCAAAATCAGCTGGCAATTGCAGAAGATATGTATAATACATTAAGTAAAAGTAGATTTTCAAGTGATGTGCTTTATTAATGGTGAAGGCTTTCAAATAGTCAAACTTTTGGTCGGAAATATGCACCAGGGTTACCGCGCGAACGAAAAGTTCATTGTTCTTTTTTTAATATCTTCTGCAATTGCTATCTGATTTTGGCCCAGTTTGATTTTGTATTTCCGTAACAAAAGTATCTTTCACATGCAGTCATTGAAATATGTTGAAACATTTTCATTGCATTCAAATTAATTTAATTTACAGAAGAAAGCTTGAAAATTCACTTTTTTTTACAATTTGAACGCTTGTAACTCAAAAACAAACAGTTCCAGTGGACACAACCAAGATATTGGCGTGAAGGGGAAACGAGTACCTTACTATTAGTACACATTTTAGGTTGGAGCAGTATGTTGTTGTAGGATTTTGTGGCCGTTTTTTGGAGAAAAAACCAAAAAACCAGTATTTTGCTAATATCTCAAAAACGCTTCTTTGGAAAAATAAATGGATGTCATTTTCGTGTTCAGCGACCCCAATTTAGTCTAAAAGAAATATTTTTCTTCTGGTACTCGAAATTTTCCTAAAATTTGTAAACTAGTGTTATTTACATTTCAAATTAGCTTGATTTCGTAGCGTGCACCAAAACGCACGATCAGGGCCTAATACTTATAAATTACTGGTTAGTTTAGACAAAAAACTTAAATTTCAATGAGGGCGAATTGTTTTTATTTTTACAATCCTGACGAAAGAAAAAATAAACTCTTGCTACATGCTATGGAACCCTAAGTTGATGTGTGTACGACACGCTCCTGCCTTCTTCTTCATTTGCACCACTCCCACTCACCTTTCGCAATTCCTACACTCATACATACAATCGCCATAGGAAACCAATCCTCGCCAAAACCACAACCAAAAGAGCTGAAGCATTTTCATTTGCATTGTAATTTTTCTCACTTATCTCGAAAATTTTGGGCCTAATGCAGTGAGGATCTGTCAGGTCTCATCGTATTTCGTATAAACAAACGATACGTATCACGGTCCTTGTACACAGATTCTTACTAACCCAAACATCACCTGCGCAGTAGTGTATTGCACAGGTCAATGGTGCGCTCGCAGCGCCATGAAGCGGCGAAGGCGCCCATATTTCGTCGTTCGGTCTCCTTATATTGTATTATTCTTGGCTTAAACTCGTATCAAGAAGACTATAGAACAAGAGACCGAACTTCCCGAAAATCAGTGGTGGGGGGTGGGCCGCGAGACGTCCTCACCTTCTCCCAATATGGCGGAGCGGTGTGGATGCGCGTGGTATCTGCGCATATCGTGTTCGTTTATTTGGACCAAAGTCGAGGCTTTTGCTTCCACAATTCTCAACAGATCAATATCTCCCCACATTTACCAATTTTCATAATCCCATTGAAACTGCTGGAAACGCTCGAATGACAACAAAACATCAACATAACCTCAACAGTATAACTCGAGTGCCGCCATGATGGAAAAACGAGGAGGACGCTTTCGTCCCACCCCCACCACTCGAGCTCGATATCCTGTTCTCTAGTCTCCTTGGCTAATATGTGATGTGTTGTGTGCAGACGTCATTTGTCAGCAAATTCAGCCAAATGGTTATTTTTGGTTTGGCGGTTATTTAGTTTTTTATGGAGATAAAGCATTAGTGTAGTGTAGTCAGATTTCCACACGAATGATGTATTGTAGAAATAATCAATATACACCACGCAAACAAATAAGTAGATTAGTCCCGAGTAACTTAGAATTACACTAATCTTGATTGAATTGGGCCTAGGCATAATTTTTATGAAATGTTTCCCAGATCAAATTTGTACCGTTTACACGGTTATTTCTGCCTGAACCCCGATTGTGACTGCTATATATATGTAGTCCCTAAAACACATACTAACACGCTAACATACTCTTCAACCATAATATCAATTAATATTTTAAGGGGACTTTCTGCTGGTTGGTCATTCCACCTCAAACCATTTTCAATTTGGAAGAAGTTTGGTAGATATGTTTGTTTGTTATAAGACTAAATAAAATTCCATTTAAGGATTTTGAAAAAAATATATTCTTAAAATTCATTACAAAATGAATTTTGAACGATTTTTTTGTATTTTTCAATTTTTTTTAAGCATATTGAAAACGGTTGAAGATAGAAATCTGATTCATCTTAAAGAGTTTTTAAATTTTATGGAAAAATGTTTAAAACCTGAGCACGTTTATACTTTAACCGTCCATAATTTCCATTAGGTCAATAATTATTTATTATTAAGACTCGAATTTCAGAAAAAAATTACAAAAGATGTTTATAGAGCTGAAAGTAATAGAAAATATTATTTTTTTCATACTTACGCATGTGCAGTAATAAAATGTATGTCTTGGTCGGTAGAACTGCGCTTTATTTTTTTTAAATATGTACATAATCGCGAAAATTGCGTCAGCAGGGGCTGGAAAAGTCGTATCATATGTGGAACGCTCGTAACATTCACATGTGCATGACTTGGCCAAATATTTTATTTGAAAATTTACAAAAAAAAAATGATTTGATTATGTATTACTTATAGTTATTAAAATTTAACTGAATGTCTTCAGATTTTATCCACGGTGGAAAGAATATGAAATGATACAGGCGGCTATGCTGCATTTTACTCTGGAAGAGACTCAGTGGGAAGACGATTGGAGTACATTACTTTCCCTCGCAAGCCAACCAGGAGCTTCTTTAGAACAACTACACATCTTTGCTTTATCGCATATACTCCGTAGGCCAATCGTTGTGTATGGTGTGAAGTATGTGAAAAGTTTTCGCGGAGAAGATATCGGTTACGCAAGATTTGAAGGTTAGCATTTACATAAATATATTATAGGATAAATCATAACAAATTTGTGTTTGCAGGCCTTTACTTGCCTCTATTTTGGGAACAAAGTTTTTGTATTAAATCCCCTATTGCACTCGGGTACACGAGAGGTCACTTTAGTGCACTTGTTCCTATGGAGCCTTACGCCAGAATCGAAGCCAGCCGAGATGAACCTGAAGATGTCACATTTTTGCCACTCATGGATTGTGAATCAAAACTTTTACCAATTCATTTTTTAACACAAGCTGAAGTATGACCATCCTATCTTTTATGTTTGGTAAACGCTAAAAAACATACTTCTAGATGGGCAGAGAGGAAGCTATAATGCGGCAATGGTTAGATGTATGTGTTACAGAAGGTGGATTATTAGTAGCTCAGCAAAAACTTCGCAAGCGTCCGCTTTTGGTTGCTCAAATGCTAGAAGAATGGCTTAATCATTACAGAAGAATTGCGTAAGTTCATTCTTATATTATAGATGTACATATTACCATACTTTTTCTGTGATTTCCAATAGTTTTCATCAATCTGTTTTATTCCAAATTATTTTCTTTTGAAAATATTTTATTTTAGTGATTTTTTCATAACATTACACCACAACATAATTTTAGATTACATATATGAATATACAAATATGCATTGTAATATGTTGAAAATTAATTTTTTAATTTGACCTCACAAAGTGAATGACTCAACCCGCCGTCCGTCAACGGCGTTTATTTTTGTGCCACGGTTGGTGGCATGATGTATTTATACAGGGTGTTTCACATAATGTGTGCCAAAATAAGTGGGGTGATAAAGGGTACTTCAATATGGAGGCTCGAATTTTGTTAGGTAATAGCGGCCATGTGGTTAAAGCAACATCTGTCAAATTTGTTGTAAATTGTTCAGTAGCAAATCGCCATGGAAGGTTATAGCGTTGAAGAGTGTGGAAATCAGCCGTCCTGCCGAGTCGACTATTTGGCGTTTGGTGGCCAATTTCGAGCCAACCGTTTCGGTAAATAACAAGCCAGCACCCGTACGGCAACGAAACACAAGATCTACTGAAAACTGCGGCGGAACTAGACAAGTTCCTGTATTTTTTTTTGATTTGGATAAAACTTTGTAGAAACATTCCTTTAGCGTCGAAACAAATGAAAAGGCAAGAATTTGTTCACGAAAAACAGTACGTTCCGAAAATTTAACCTTGAAATTTTTCAATGGTACCGTCTTGTTAGAAATAGAGGTCGTCCGCATGAATTTCATCAAATTCCGGGGAAAAAAATCGATCAATATCGTGTTATAGCGGTTGCTATTAATGGTAACGGCATCTCCTGCCTGATTTCGAAAGAAATAAGGTCCGATGATTCAGCCATACCATAATCCACACCAAACGGTCAATTTTTGTGGATGCAATGGCAATTCATGAACCACTCGTGGATTTGACTCACTCCAATAGCGGCAATTTTGCTTGTTTACGAATCCATTGAGCCAGAAATGAGCCCCATCTGAGAAGATGATTTTGCGATGCAAACCGCCGTCGGCTTCCAACATTTCCAGTGACCAATCAGCGAACTGACGACGAATGTGATGGTCGGTTGGCTTGAGTTCTTGTGCCAATACCTTCTTATTAGGATGTAGACCCAAATCCTATCGCAATATTCGTCAGGTTGTCATCCTGGAGAGCCCCAACTCTTGAGAACGGCGCGGAACGGACGCATTTGAGTTTTCGCGAACACTGGGTGAACGGCGACAATATTTTGTTCACTTCGGGTATTTCTTTATCTTACAGGCACCTTTGTATCGTGAAGAATGAATTCACTTTCTGACTTTGTTATTATGCGTCTTATTGCGCGCTCAGAAGGAGCATTATGACGATCGTTTTTTGGACGAAGCGCTCTTACAGTACCGACAAGAATTTGCGTAATAATTTGGACAATTTCCAAACGTTGGATCAAACTGAAACGTGTCATAATGAAATCGCAAACCTTACTGAACATAACTGCACAGACCTGTCAAAAAACCATGAACAACAACGTTTCGGCCATCACGAGCTATCAAAACCAGGTCATCCCTATTGGGAATCCAATATATTTTAAGATTTTCGTTTGTTTTTGGATTCAAAATTACATATGTTTTTATTATTTCAAGAAATTTTATTATTTTTTTATTATATTTTAAGAATATTTATTATTTTATTCTTCTTATATAATATACTTCAAATTGGCTTGATTTCGTAGCGTGTACCAAAACGCACGGTCAAAGCCTAATACTTACTTATAAATTATTGTATAGTTTTGACAAAAAAAATTAAATTTCACTGAGGGTGAATTGTTTTTATTTTTACAATCCTGACGAAGGAAAAAATAACTTTTGCTACTGAGTGCATGCTACGGAATCCTAAGTTGATGCGCGTACAACACTCACTTGCACTTGCCCTTTTAATAAAAAAGGAAAAATAATTATCTATGTCGCTAATTCCTAAATTAACTGTGTAAAACTTAAATATTGTTGCGGGACCCATTGTATTTACTATTTCAACTGGGATGTCAAATGGGTACTGTCTGCTTTACCTGTAATATTAAAGTTTAAATAAAGTTTTTAGTTGATACCTACCTATTTAAAATATTAAAATGACCTAGTTTTTTGTTTATTTTTTAATAAAATTTTTTTTATTTTGTTTACAACTTTTATAGTTCCAGATAATATGTAGTGTAGGTTAGTGATGTCCCGAAATGACAGGCAGCTCGTACGCATAGCTAGTAATTTTGCATAATACCACGATAATAGTATTATATCTACGTACAGAAATTCCCTTTGTTATCGTGTGTCAATGACCTCACATAGCTTATCGTATTCTTGTCAAACCCTTTCATTTGATTGATACCCATGTCATGAGGTATGTTAAGAAAAATGAAATCCGTCATTTTGGGGCGTCCGCCCCATTTGGATTTAGAATGACGCCACATAGATTATCGTATTTTACTCGTCAAACTCTTTCATTTGGCATCCTTGTCAAAGGAGTTATGAATAAAGGTGATTCGTAACCTTGGGGACTTCGCCATATTGAATTTACCATAGAATGACGTTATATAGTTTATCGTAGTCTATTCGTCAAACCCTTTCATTTATATATAAGAAACGGACATAAATATATACATACATAAGAAAAACAAAACCCTCATTCTGGCGCAGTCGGGTAACACC
The DNA here is from genome assembly GCA_947538895.1 of Neoitamus cyanurus. NCBI lineage: Eukaryota > Metazoa > Arthropoda > Insecta > Diptera > Asilidae > Neoitamus > Neoitamus cyanurus. The sequence continues at coordinate 39,036,777 of OX384542.1, forward strand.
AAACATTTCGCGCTAATAAGTATTACTAACTATAATTAAAAATATTGGATATAACAGAGAAAAAGAGTACAGTAGAGTTTGCAAGAAGTTTTATTATTATTTATAGAAAAATTCATTACATTTCCGCGTGCTAATACTTTTGGTGCATTTACCCCCACTCTGTATAAAGTGTTTACCTGTCAAAGTTTCAAAAAGTGTGTCAAAAGTACGCGAACAGACCTAATATCATCCGACTACATTTTTCATCAGAATGCTCGAATGACTTCTCGTCAATGTTATAAACTGGTCCCTATTTTACGGAGCGACAAGTGTGACCAGTGACCAGTAAAAGAATAATAAAGAATCAAAGCGTACTCGACTATAGTCAATCTGCGAGCATTCTTACTGGTCGGACAAGATTTGTCGCTTCGTAAAATAGGGCCCTGATCTCGAAAATGAGTTCGAAAGTGGTTTTTATCTATAGGTCGGTAGATAAAATTTGACATGATCTATTATCAATTATTATCTATGTTGGTGAATACTGGCGGCCTTTATGTAAAAAATTCTTCGAGAATGTTTGAATATAATGATTCCTTGAAGGCCATGATATATGGATTTTCAATGGAAATTCAATATATACAATTAGTTTAGTTGAAAAAGAAAACCCTGCACAGTCTCAGAAAAGAAAACCTTATCGACTTATCGCAGTGTGATTTTCAACGATATTATTTTCAATTTTTAAACTGTTCACATTATTATTAATTTTTTATTTACAATATCACCTGAACCGAACCTAACCTATATTATCTTACGTTTTACTTACTTTCTTCTGATTATTTTCAGACAAGTTATATCAGCACCATACGGTAGGAGACCACCTTTAACAGGTTACTCAAGTGACGGCGATACAGATGAAGAATAAGCGTTGAAAAACAATTCCTAGAAAATTCAAAAGGAGATTCAAAACCACAGAAAATAAAAAATAAAACATGAAAAAGTATTGTCAGTTTTTGAAAGAAAAACTTTATAAATTAATTCGAATTTTTGCTTCACGCCATGAATCGCAAATTGTTGCAAGTTTTGAGCAACGAATAATTCTTACGGTTAAGAGATAAATAGTAGGAAGGAACGAAGGAAAATAGTGGCAACAAAAAAGGAATTATTTTCAAACAGATTTGTAGCTTTCTTTATTAATTTACGTATTTTAACGACTAACAAATGTTTTTTTTTCATTTCTCTTTTCTCAGAATAAAGATAAAAAATCTATTTATATATAAATGCAAATTCAGGTTTGTGATACTCTTGTTCTTATTTGTACAAAAGAAACAAAAGATGGAATATATAAAATATATTATATATCTAGTGTTAATTTATTTACGTAGAATATCAAGCAGTTGTAAGCTGTTAAAAGATGATGGACAGAATTAATAAATCAAATTTAATGTATTTAATATTCGTACCCTTTTATAGACTGCTACATTTTTACCAGGATGAGACATGCGAAGGAGGTTGCGAGTTTCTCGCATATCTTGAATATTGTGTTATAAGAGGTGTAAATCCCTTTAAATATAAAACTCTTTCGGTTCTTTGATGGGAGTATGTACCTATATCCTATCACATGGACCGATTCAATGCGTTTAGAATGCAAAGAATATAAAGGAGACCAAACAGGACTAGCATATTCTTAGCCAGGACGAAGTAAAGAGTTAGCTTTATTAATAATGTAATTATTGTGGTCGTCAAACTTAAATTTAGAGTTAAATGTTACCCCCAGATCATTCACTGAATCAAGTCAAGATAATTCACCCTCATCTATAAGGTATCGAAATTGAATAGGATTTTTTTTTTTGCGGGAAAAAGATATACGAGCACATTTACTTACATTTAAAGGTAAATAATTTATTTTGTACTATACGAAATAGTTATTTAAGTCAGCAAATATTCGTAATATTCGTGAAGATTAGTAATACTACGAAATATTTTGGCATCGTCAGCGTAAATAAGAATTCTAGAGTGAAATAAAATGAACTCGCGTCGTTAATGAATAAAATGAAAATAAGAGGTGACTTCCCTGCGGAACACCTGAGGTATTATTGATAGGAGAGGAGAAAGTATTCCGAAAGGATATGATTTGCAACCGATTATTAAGGTAGTAAGATATCCACTTTAAGAAGATTTCTGGAAAACCTAAAACCTTCAGTTTGAAAATCAGAACTCCTAGCAAACGCTTTACTGAAATCGATGTAAATAATCCACCTTTCGACCATTATTAATACAAGAAGAGAAGGTTAGAACGTTTAACACTGTCGATCTCCCTTTCTCGTAGCCATGTGGATACTCACTAATAATGGATTTGCAGTGCAAGGAAAGAACGTCACAACCAATGGCTTCGAAAAGTTTGCCAAGCGCTTTGGTGATAGGCCTATAATGAGAAACATCGTCCTTACGACCTTTTTTATGTAATCAGGTAATATAGGAAAGTTTCCAGCTATCAGAAAAATTCCAGAAGATATTGATAATTGAAATAAATAACAAATAATATTCACTAAAGACGAGACTTTAGCACAAGAGTTGGATGTCGCCATTATAGCAAAAGGAAGCAGGGTAACAATCAGGGTTCCTTTTTGAATTTATAAAATTTCAAAAACGCTTTGGCGTATTCTTCAATAAATTCCGTGAGTTAGAAATCTCAAACGATGAATATGGAGCCTCATATTCCACAATGAATCGTGTATGTAAATCGCGGAGTAATAAATAATCCAAGTAATCCTTACTAACAGAGTTCCTTTTCTATGCTTTAGTCTTCGAATTCTTCAAATTTCTTAACTCAGCATGGAACCATGGTGGACGAGTATTAGAATTCTTATTAAAATTTAGAGGAATACATGAAACAAAACAAGCAGCATTAGTTCATAAAATTTCGAGGTAGCAGTATCAACATAATTTGCATATAACACAGGAGTCCAATCGCATTCTGTAAGAAAATTATTTACTTTAGAGAAATCGGCCTTTCGGAAGTTAAATGAAGAAAAATCAAAACCATACAATATTTGTCTGGCATTGCGAGATACAAAATTCGATTTGGAGAGCCGGATGATAAAAGGACTCCTTCACGAATGGTGTGGTTTATGTAGATGTTGCATTATAAGCAGAATTTGATGTGAACACCAGATCAAGGGTCCACGTCCACGAAGAGCCAGTCAAGAGAAGGCGACAGCTGATCGGACAAGACCTCAACAGCTCTGCTAAAGGAGTTGTAAATATCACTCGGTGAATTCGGAGCAATGTAAACATTCATGATGAAGAGCCTCTTTGTTGATAAATTCAAAACAACGCAAACGAGCTTAAAGATGCTCGAATCAGGAATCTCCACTAGAGCAGATGAGAAGCAATTACGTATTGCGCCCCAGCAGCCCACCATTAACAGGGGAGTTAAGGCAGGCGCCCATAGAATCCGGCAACGACAAACGAAGCGTCGCGAGCTTGAGAGCTTAAAGCATTTTGAGTCCGGCTCTCTCTATCACGCCGGATTGCCGCAACGAAATATAGAAGGTTCCTCTAAATTTTAGAGAGAGATGGCGATCCCGACGATACAACTGAAACTCAGATGAAAAAAGCTCAGCATCCTGGATATCAGCAGCCAATCATGTTTCAGTTAGGCATACAACATCAAAGCAAGTGCTCGCAGTAGACAGGTAAAAATTATACAGTTTAGATCGCAAACCTGTTCGTTAGTGTATATGTTCGCTACAAAAGTGCGCCGGTTGTAAACTTCATTTGTTATGCAGACGCCCGTTGGCCAAGTTCGCGAACCACTTATTTATCTTCAAACATCTTGAAACCTGACATCGCACCGCACTAGGTTTTAGAAGTTGGCTGAAAAATTTGGAACTTTGCCTTAAGTGATGCCGCTCAGAATGACATAATGATATGTAATGAGAACATCTTAGCTTTCGATAGAGGAGGGCTCAGTAGGAAATTCGAAAATTAAAGATGGCGGATTGCTATGAAAACGGGTCATTTCAGGTTTCCGGGGTCGCTGATCTCGAATCTACTATCGAAATGTAAATTAAAGATAGCGGAAACAATATGGCAGCCGAACATTCTGAATTTCGTAGAATAGCTCTAATAATCGATAGTTTTATGTTTTCGCGTCGCTGATTTCGAATCTATTAATCGAAGTGGAAATTAAAGATATCGGATCTAATATGTTGCCTGAAAATTTCTAACTTCGTGGGATTGCTATGAAATTCGGTCCTTTTATATTTTCCAGGTCACTGATGTGGAATCTACTATCGAAATAGAAATTAAAAATGGCTGGTAAAATATGGCGATCCCAAATTCCAAGGATTGTTATGAAATCTGTCCGTTCACTTTTCCGAAGTCGCTAGTCTCTTATTATTTTTGGCTTCATTATTCTGCCATAAACTCCGGTCGGAGCTTAATAGCTTGATTAAATATACGGCACAATACCTATGATACTAGGGGGCGACTATATCAATATCAACTTCGCTTCGAATGCGGCCGCACAGCGTATTACATTTATACAACAAACCCAATCTACGAATGGATGCGAATCAAAGCATTTCAACCATAATTTCAAAACTACCATCGACGCCGTTTCTCGCTGTATTTAGAGACACCACAATCACAGCTGTATATACTTAGCTTATAATCACAAGCCTATAATTTCATGTGTAAAAGAAATTTAAAAACACTAATTTTGAAATTTCAATTTCTCATACTTTTTATTGTAACATTGCAAAACAAATTTTAATTAAAACCATGCAATATATTTTTGAAACTGAATTGAAATGAACTCAGATGTTTACACATCAATTCTCGTGAGTACTGCGTCACTCACACCTTTTTTTGATTCCTCGACGTCTAGCTACGGTATTTCTGCTGCAGCACAAACTCCCTAACCACAGCATTATCTGGCCAAAAGCTACTGTTCAAGATCTCCGCGAAGTTTTGCTCTGGAACAAAAATCTTAACCGAAAAGACAAATGGAGTAAGACCAACTTGAGCTCTCGATAGGAGTTTCTTGCAAGAGATTGACTGTCTCGGGGTCGAAGAACTAGAGACAATATGCCAAAGTACGTCTTCTTCTGTAGTATCACGGTCCAATCGAGAAATAAAGAGACAGAGGAACCTTAGCGGCCCTAAGAATAGTGGACGTAGAATTTAGATCAGGATTTAGGATATAGATATATCGGGCTTTTCCTTTAATTGTGCTGTGAGACCTTGCTTCTTGCCAAATTTCATGATTCTAGATCAACGGGAAGTACCCTATATGTTTTGATTTATTTGCGAGTGTCAAGGACCGCAGACCTCAGCATTTGATATTAATTTCAACTTTAAACCTCCATGCGTTTCTGAAAAAAAGGGTCTTACAGGCAGCAAGACAGACGAAAAACGCAGTGATTCTACATATAAGGGTTCCTTTTTGCCTATTGAGGCACGGAACCCTAAAAAGGAACGTTTGTGATCGTAACCGTTTCCGTTTGAATGCAGATAAATGTTCCGTTATGTCGTTTTCAGGAAAGGTTTTGTCGATAGAGTTTGAATATGTTTGTAATGGATCTCCTTTAATATATATAGATCATATTTCGGACTTGGGGCTAGTGCTGTATGGGAAATTTGATTTTAGACGACATATTTATTTAATGTCATCAATAAAAGCAATTCTTTACTTGGATTTATACGGCGGCGTTGGTCGAAGGAAATGAAGGACCTCTATGTTCTTAAATCATTATATGTGGGACTAGTTATATCGTTTCTTGAATATACGGGTGTTGTATGGTTTCCATACAACTCAATACATAATCAAGAATTGAGTCAATTGAAAAAGGATTTCTTCGTTCTGCTTTGAGCAGTTTACTTACCGTGGAAGAGTCGATTTGAGTTGCCCTGCTGCGAGAACAGACTGATTTGCAATTTGATTTGACAAAAATCTGCATTTTACAAAAAAAATAACTTAAATGAACCGCAAAATGTTTTTCCTCTAATTTAAAACTTATTTAAGTGAATGGTAGTACAGTACAAACGTTTGATTTGAAACAATTTTTCTTTTAAATTCAGATTTTTTAATATTCCGTTAACGATTCTCTATGTATGAAATTGTATGTCCTTTCTCTACGTGGATGTGTTGTACCTCTATGGAATGGCAAAAATATGAGCAATTCAATAAAAAAGAGGTGCATTAATTACATGAATTTGTGTGAGAAACGTGAATTTTAGGAAATGTTAAGCATTTTTTTTCACTTTCGCAATTTTCTGTACCGGCAGTACTAGAGGTATATCAACATTGGTAGTATTTTTGGAAAGCACATAAAGATAGCAGTTGTTTGATGTCGCTATGTTCATTAGATCAAGAGATAAAAATAAAATAGTGCATCCTGAATTTAGGAATCACCCTGTAACTCGTAAACGGTTGGAATCCATACAATTTTTTTTCGGTTAGGTGACCCTATCATTTCTGCATGCCTTACACGATACACCCTATATTTCGCTACAGGGTTATCGATTATTAAATACGAAACGAAACCGTTTAGAATTTGTTACAAAGCGGCAGTGATTTGCCATTACGGAATATGATCGTAGGAGCTATCGATCCCGTTAATTTGGCAAATTTGTTCTTTTGTAATTGATGTTAAATTTAAAATCCTCCCACATCTATTATAAAATGTGGGAAGATGGTTAACGTTTTTCCTTGCTAAATAGCAGTTTACTGTACTTTTCCCCACACTTCAACATCGCGAATTGGAGGCCCCATGCAATTTAATTCTTCCGTCAAAACTGTACACACCTTACTACTCCTTCCGTTTTCCTTCTGCAGAATTGATAAAGCCCACAGTTCCTACTCGATCCCATAAAGGACATCATCCTTTCACATTATTATTGTTCGGCTGTGATAATCTTTCCCCCAAAATAATAAATATTAATTGTTATATGCATAACAAATATGGAGAGCAAATGTTATGATAATAATAATTAATAATAATGACTCTAAGATACATACATTATGTTTATATATTTATATTTTTCTTTTTCAATATCACTAACGTCACAATTTTTCTATTATTTAAATTGACGACTCCGTTCGTAAGAATTTTCAACGATATCGTATTGAGTATTGCGGAATCAACGATATTATAAGCATAACGATACGAAACATATAATCGAGGCCCAGATATGTCGTTAGTTTAAATTGTTTGCCGAAGTTTTCTCAAAAAATTAATATGCTGTGGTAAGAATTATCTGACATATGTTATTAAATTCTGTATTAACAATCGGCAAAATAGCTATTATAGCATGTTTCTTTACAACATCTCATAAAAAATTAGCCGATTTTGTTGACACAGGTCTCATTTTGTAGATAGGCGAAACAACTTTTGAGAAAAATTGTTTTTCTCTAAAACTCGAAAAAAAAATTATTCCAAGCAAAAATATTGAAGCCTGAAAAACCCTGCCATCATTCCAAATAACATGGATTCAGCTTATAACTAGAAACAATTATTTTTGTCAAAATGCTAATTCGACTGAAAATTTGTGAAAATTTGAAAAACATCTAAGGTAAATTTTTCAGAAAGTACTATTTTTCGTGAAAAAGTTTCCACATATTCATTCATTTCGACACTAAAGGAATGTTTATACAAAGTTTCATCAAAATCCATACCATTTTGTCAAAATTACCTCATTTTCATCGTAATTCGACCGGAGCAAAAAGGTAAATTTCAGTTCGTAGAAATTAGTAAAAGGCAGATTTTAGTCAGTAGACATTCAGAAAAAGGAAAATATTCAGTCATTTCTAAGTTAAATTTTTTGGAAAGTAGTATTCAGCAAAAAAAAATTCTGCATATACATTCATTTAGACATTAAAGTAATGCTTCTACAAGGTTTCATTAATATCCAAAAAAAAGAGGCGAACTTGACTTAAGCCCATTAAATTGTTAAGTTCTGAATCAAAAATTCTCATACATAATAATAGCAAACGTTACATCAGTTTCGCAAAAAAAAATTAGAAATTGTGAACTATAAGTTGCTTATATTTTGCGCAATACTATATTATCGATTTGTTCCAAAAGGGTGGAATACATTGTATAAAATTGTTTTCTTGGGTATGCATAGAAATCCGGCTTTATTGTCTTCGATAAGCACACAGGGTGCGGTTTTATCAGGTTACCATTTATTCATTATCTCGCATGATCTCAAATGTTGTCCCAAAAACGAGGAATAAGTTAGGAAAAGTTGTCTGCAATGTTGATTTTGGAATTGGACGTAAGACATATTAGAATACATAAAATAATTCATTATTTTAGATACTTCAGACAAGATTAACCACGCACTGATGCCGTTTAAGTGTTTTGCATACTCCGAACCATCTTTGCTGTTTCTGAATTTAAGAATTCCAAATATCTCTTAAGTTCAACAATATATTTAATAAAATTAAAACAGAAACATATTTACAGAATGAATGATATTCAGTTTACCTTACTACGGAGAATACACACTGTGAATCTTAACGTAAGAAGTCAAATATTGGCATTAGAACAGTCTCTTTAGGACGATGTAAACTACACAAGCCAAGAAGAATACAAAAGCGAAGAAGAGCAGTATCTTATCTGTACATTCGCGTCTTCCATATTTCTTTAGCAACTTGCCCGATTGTGATATAGTTCCTGCGGTATTTTGCAGTTCATCTCTGGTACCTTCCACACTTTGAGAAGAAGACGCAAGGGTTTCCAAAGTAGCTGCACTTTTCTGTGTTGTCTCTGAAAGATGCCTGGATATCGAGAGCATTTTTTCTGTGACATTATCCTGCTGCCCTACTAGGCTTGATCGATTGTGTCGACTAGATCCTCGTTGCCTTAGTTCAGCTTCTCCAGTCATTGCAAGTAATTCGTCACGATCCACCTTTTCAATTTCTAACATTGTTGCGATATTTGCCTTTCTGAAAGCTTGCAAAGTCCTAGAGAATTGTTCTCGATGTGAATCGACTTCCCTTGACAATTCTGGGCCCCCATCATCACGAGACCAATCGTCCAATTTTTCGATGCATTTTCGTAGTGCTGAAAGTTTTGCTCTTCCAGCCTCATTTAAGGTTTCCAATTGTGCCAAGGATCCACGGAATAATAGTATATCCTGACAATCGATAAATAATTAATATTGTGAGGTTACGTTCTGCAGTGTCAATGACAAATTGCATTGCAACTGTCAATTGCTGCGAAAAACTGCCTAACACAGACTTTACCTGAATAATTGCTTTAACTTGGAGATTGTTATCGGTGATATCTTGTCGTAAGGAAGGTAAGGTATACTTTCCTACGTCCATGTTGTTCTGGTTCCTGTTTTTTAAATAAACAATTAAAAAAACATCACCAACTCATCACGGAAAGCTTTGTTTTGACTCCATTATTTCATATTCTTTTCTTTTATTGACGTTTAGTGACATTCTCTTTGCTGCCCGAGGGAGGTGTTCAGAAAGAAATTCAATGGTTTCATTTGACGTATTTAATTTGCATAGCTGGATAGTGAACGCGCTCTATTCACTGTTGTACGGCTCGTGCGCATTGGAGCCATATTGTTTGGGGCACAATTCCCGATTGCCGGTAACGTAAGTGGAAAAAGTTTACAATACTGGTTTTTTTGGAATTGCCCTAAAACCTTATGGAAATGTTCCATTTATGGTCGGAACGAGTGAATTAGGAAAGTATAAGTTCCCGCAAACAATACTTTCCCAAAAATTATCTTGTTTTCGCTTGTTCTAACACCAAAAATTGAAAATTTTGTAAAAGGAAAATATTCTGTCAGAAGATATAATATTTTTTAAGAAAGGCAAATTTTTCTTACGAATTATTTTGTGCCGATGTTTTAAAAATTTTTACCATGTACATGAACGTAAATTTCGATTGTACAAAGCAAGGACGATGCGAATAGCCACTTTGAATTATTTTATATTCCGAAAACGAGACGAGATTGACTTTGATTTTTTCAATTTTTGGTGTTAAAACAAGCGAAAACAAGCTAATTTTTGGGAATGTATTGCTTGCGGGAACTTATACTTTCCTAATTCACTCGTTCCGACCATAAATGGAACATTTCCATAAGGTTTTAGGGAAATTCCAAAAAAACCGGCGTTGTACTTTTGTTCCGCGGGCTGAATTGCCGTTACAGATTTTCTCCACAGAACAATTTATTGTAATTTCAGTTCCACATAGCGCGTTTATTTATTAATTAATAAATTTATACTATTCGGGACTTTCAGGGAAGTTATATTATTAATACTAAAATGAGTTCCAGAGTTAATTTTGTTTCCTTTTAGTTTTCTGAATCGATTTTCTCTTAGATGAAGAAATGGATTTTGAATGGATACAAACATCAAGAAGACCATAGCGCTCAGTGTAATGAACGCACGCTAATTCGAGGTATTGATCCTCAGAGTTCCGAAGAACGTGCAGTTAGCAGTATTCTTTAGACTGCAGGTGAAATTCCACATATAATACGGTATGTTTGCGAAGTCAAAGAGTTCAGCTCCTATCAGAAATCAGTTTAAAGCAATTAATTTTCTAACTCAATATTTAATACATTCTATAAAAACATTAATTTGTAATCAATAAAAATAAAATCAAATTGTATTATGTAGAATCGAGGAGATGAATATGTGAATATATAAAGCAAAAGATATAATCAATTCGTTTCATTTTATTCCTGATAGTTGACGAAGTTCATTCTTTTATTCGACATGTCCTCGTGTGATGTGTGTAGTAGATAATAACGGAATAACGGCTATGGACATTTAAGATAAAAGGGAAGTATGGTGTATTATTCATCTGAAAAATAATAAGTTACTCTCTGAGTGATATTCGTTGGGATTTTTAAAATTTAGCTGCCTTATGCTAAAAAAACATATTAATGAAATACAATTTTAAGAATCCTTAAAGCATTCCAACTACGACAAGGTTTCACTCACTGAAAAGAACTGGAAAAAACAGAAATATATATATAAATAATACTAGCAGACCCGTCCCGGCTTTGCCCGGGCATTTCTACATTTGTAAATTTAAACTGTTGCAAAATGAATAAAATTGTTGATAGAAGCGCAGTCTAGTTTTAGAGAGAGACACACGTTTAAGACTGCCCTTCATTGGTCGATTTTTAAATGGAAAGAGGAGATTGATACTGGAATGTTGTTGTAACCTGGCTTCTTTAATTTTAACCGCGCGATTGATCCCAATATAAATCCCGGAGCACTCCACCTCCATTTGATCTGATTTTTGCATTACCATATCTGCAGAAGAGAGACTTCCATATAAGTTTCTCAGAGAGTATCACAAAAGTGAGAGTTTTTAAGCTCATAAAAAGGTCCGCTTGACTTCTTCTGGAATATATTCAATTTAATTTTTTTTTTGAAGTAAAACTTCTTTACGCACGCTTGATTAGGGGAGTAAGCTGGTGAATGCGTTACGAAAAGTGTGATCGGGCGAGGCAGAGCTTAACAGCTCTAAGCTTTTGGAGTGTGGCAACAGCGATAAAGAACCGCGCCCGCGTGCACGTGGACGTGGACACGTGGACTTAAAGTTTCAAGTTTTTAGCACGCGTACGGAGATAGGCGAACCCATAGAATCCGTGGGCGTTATCCGTTGCCGCACAGCTATTATTTGGTAATTCGAGAATCATATTTTATCGAGTGAGGAATAACCCAGTAAAATTAGAGTTTGAAGCCTGAACAAGCTGGATTTTTGTGGAGTTCCTTTACTTCGATGGCTTAAGCATATCCTGAAAAGTTGCCTAAATTTGAGCCAGGGGTTCTTCTTTTCTTTTGGGGTGAAAGGGGCTTAATTTTATTTTTTTTGTAAATAACTCGTAAAATATAAATTTGTCGAGGAACTAGTTATGAGAAAATTGTGGCATATGCAGTTCTGTACAAAAAAGGCCCTCACACTTTTTCATCGTTTTTGTGTAAAACGTGCAGTTTGCAACATTCTTTTGAAGTAAAACTTCTTTACGCACGCTTGACTTGGGGAGTAAGCTGGTGAATGCGTGACGAGAGCGTTACGAAAAGTGTGATCGGGAGAGGCGAACGCTTGACTTGGGGAGTAAGCTGGTGAATGCGTGACGAGAGTGTTACGAAAAGTGTGATCGGGCGAGGCGAACGGAAGTTTAGAGAAGACACAGTGCAGGTCTATTATCTGTATCACACTGTAGGAGCAAGAGAGAGATATTTGTAAAAAATTAATATAAGTATATACAATACATGTATATATTATACATATATCCATATATAAACATATGTATATACATACATATAGATGGAGCTAAAGAAGTTTTACTCCAGTCGTGTAGTCTAAAGTACACTCGTATTTTTTTTATTTATACTTGTTTATTTAGTTTATGAATTAGACCTTGGGTCTCTAGCATAAAAACAATAAATTCTTAAAAACTACTAAATTGATAGCACTTTGCCCATGAGACGGTATTATGTTTGGCTCACTGATTCACTGCTGCTTAGACTTGGCTGGAACTGATGGTGTTGATGGGGTTGTTTAGATATTTATTCTTTATGGAGCGTCGATAGTCCTTGTAGAGCTGGTACGCTAGCTTGGCTGCTACAAGGGACGTTAAGATCAGGAGCAGTTCGATGTTCCCCGGATTTACGTCTGGTTTGACGATGATCGAATTTATGACTTCCCCCGTGTTGGCCACTTGTTTCGTTTGTTTATGCCACATTATGACTGCCGGGAGGTGCAGTCGAGTGCTGTATTTGTATGAGATCGATTGGGTCGATTCGCTTGAGTCTGCTATATTTTAGCGGAATTGCAAGCGTGTTTGCTGTCCTATTTAGATGTTTGCACAGTCGTTCGCGGTAATTTTTAGCAAGCCTTGCGATTTCTCTCTCTACCGTGTTGATGTTCATGTCTTTTAGTATGTTAACATTGCGTATATTCCTTGGGCCACCTAATATCGATCTTATTATTTTGGTTTGGGCTCTTTGCACCTTGGCTATATTGGAATTTTTCGCTGTGCCCCAAAGCTGGATCCCGTACGTCCAGATGGGTTTGAGGATGGCTTTGTATACAGTTATTTTGGTGTTTAAGTTTAATTTGTATATTTTGTTGAGGAGCCAAAATAGGTTGTTGTAGGATATCTTGATCTGTTCACATTTTTTATCTATGTGTGTTTTCCAGGTTAGCCTCCTGTCTAGATGTATCCCAAGGTATCTGACCTCCTTTTTTAGTGTAACTGGTGTGTAACTTGTCGATGATGACGGGTTTGCAGGTAGATTTCTTTAAGGTGAACGTGATTTGTTCGCACTTATTTGCGTTTAAAGTAATGCCCCACTTTTGGCCCATGTTGATATTAGGTCTGCGTGTGATTGCAGTTCCCTATAGGCTGTTTGGAGGTTGGGGTGGGTAATTAATATAGCCGTATCGTCGGCGAATGTCGTAGTTTTGATGTGTTTATCTGTGGGGACGTCTGCTGTGTATAGTAACTACAATGTCGGGCCAAGTACGCTGCCTTGGGGGACACCGGCTCTGATGGGGTAAATGTTACTTAGATAATCTTTGCATTTGACCCGAAATGATCTCTGATGAAGGTAGCTAGTTAGTATGCCATGGAAATTAATAGGTAGCAGGTTTCTCAGCTTATGTAGTAGGCCTTCGTGTCAGACTTTGTCGAAGGCCTGTGCTACGTCTAGGAAGAGACCTACACAGTATTTTTTATTGTCAAATGCAGTTTGTATTTCGTTTACAATTTTATGCACTTGCTCAATGGTACTGTGCTCATTGCGGAAGCCAAATTGGTGGTCAGGGATTATGTTGGTTTTTTTTTATAGCCGCTTGAATTTTCGCAAGGAGAAGCTTTTCAAATAACTTAGACAGTATGGGCAGTAGGCTGATTGGCCTATAGGAGTCTATTTTAGTTTTGTCCTTACCGAACTTAGCATGGGCGGATCCAGGGGGGGGTTTAGGGGGTTCAAACTATCAAACTATAAAAATCTATAGGGTCTTCTCGTCTTTCAAAAAAATTTAGGCTTTTTTACCAAAAAATAAAATTTTAATATTTAATGTGAAACAGCTAGTACCTCGTCCAACCATTCATACAAGCTTTCAATTAAAAAACTAATGATTATGCTACCTTTGCACAGTTAAAATTCTGCGGCCTTTAAACAAATCAGTGGGCAGGCTACACCTAAAATAAAATCTATAGGACATGTTTTTGATAAACAGGCGGGCACAAATATTTGCCGAATTATTTACACTAACCTAATAATAAACAGTAAACAAACACAGAAACTATACTAATTATATCATTATTACTTAACATAAAAAATTAACGTAAAAATATTAATAAATAATCTAAAAAAAATAAAATAATAAACAAAAAAAAATAAACTATAACAAACTTACAATCAATTGCTAATTCTAAGCATAAAATTATTCAGTATAAAGTATATTAGGGGGTTCAAAGCCCCCCCCCCAAACTTTTGATATTGTACATCCGACATATTCGCAATGTCCATTTATATGCAATTCTAAAAATTAATTGAAGCTATTTCTGTTAAAAATCCGCTAAGAATTTAGATTTCAATCTGTTCTTGAAAATCGGTGACTCCGAATTGCTGGCGGGCGTTTCTTAGTGATCGAAGTGTCATCTGCCAGCGAGTCACGCAGTCATTCACGTGAAGAAACTGTCATTGTTGCGTGGTCACTGGACCTAAAAGAAATCACAAAGAACCAATACTCATCATTTATAAAAACAATATACTTATCTGATGCCAAAGACGATGTCCTGCTGTATAGTCTATTGCATTGTAAACCTAAATAGAAAATTATTGTATTAATCAATAACAATTGCACACGTTATGATAAACTTTCCATAAAATCCTAACGACAAATAAAACAATTTAATTAATTTGTTAAATGAATTAATACTTACCGAGACAGAAATCACTTTGCACTTATTTACACATAAATTTCACTTTCAAAACAACTCTTGAATTAAATCAAGTAGACCTAAATGTATTTTAGGAATCGTAGGAGTTTGTCTCAAATACTCACTCGCTGGTAGAACTCGAATAGACTACATAAGTTGAAATCGCTATTCGTCAATGGAAAGTTTCTTTAACGTTGAATTCTTTTTAAATCGTTTGTCAGTTTATCATAATTGAAATCAAATTGTGTCAGTTTTAATTATAAATAAACTTAAAATCTGTGGTTGAGGGACAAATTGTGTTTTCAATTGAACTCCGTAAGAATACCTTGGTGGACAGTTTGGTAGAGCGTTGGACTCTTTTTTTTGTTATTGACTGTGGAGAGTGGACAATTTACTTTAGAGCAATCTGCGTATTAAGCAGTGTTTCTTCGGCAAACAGTCATAACAAGTCGAAGACTGAGTTTATCCTTCCCTATATTAATAAAAATTAAAGCATGAATTCCAAAAAGATTTTGGATTTTTTCAAACCGACGAGGACCAATATGATCGATAGAGGGACTGTCGATTTATCTGCGGAAAGTTCACCAGAGAAAAAACTAAAACACGAAGCTTCAAAATCAGAAGCAGCTTCAATAAATCATGTAAGAACCACCTTAAAATAACCTAAAACTTAAAATCAAGTGAAGTCCCATTTTTTGAGTGTCATATTGGGATTTCGATTTTTGAAACGATGTCCAATTCCGTAGTTTTTCAAATATTATAAAAATAGTTTAAAAAAATGGTGAAAATTTTTTTCAACAAATCTATCAGAATGGAAAATTATTGAAAAATAATGAAAATCATTTTTGTAGGCACCTTATCAATGTGTTTGTCGTTAATACATATTAACAACTCAACTATATAACGAGGCGTCTTTCAGACATTGTTCGAAGATGTCGAAAGAAGAACGGCCGAAAACATTCACTGATGCTCTCAACAACTGCAACAAGGAGTTTTACCCTTCAGTAGCTACCGTTTCGGTAGCTTCTAGCGAACGCTCTTTTTCATCTTTGCGCAGATTAAAAACGTATCTGCGAAACAAAACCGGTGAAGAGAGATTGAACGGGTTGGCGTTGTTGAACGTGCATCGAGATATAGAAGTTACATGCGAAGAAGTGATCGACATTATGTCGAAGGCGCCGAGGAGAATGGATATATTGTTATAAGTCTTAACACTGTTAATTTAATCGAAATATGACATTACATTCAGCTGAGATATGCTAGTCACTCAGCATAATAAACATACACAAAGTCGATATAATATTGTCCGTGAATATTTTGAAACCCCCCCCCCCGAAATATTTTTCTGGATCCGCCCCTGGAACTTAGGGATGATCAAGGCGCCCGGTCGGGCGCCGTGTTGATAGAAAAAAAAAAAAAAAAAAAAAAATTTTTTTTCGTGCGCCCGAACAAAGACTTATTACGCGAATGTGAGAGAAAATGTCGTTATTTTCGGTGTTTTAGTTCTCATTGATGATATCCAAGACATTTTGGAAAATGTCGATAACGTATTCGACAGAAATCCAAAAGTTATCTTAGCAAAAAAAATTTCAATCAATTACGTCGCGGGGTTCAGAAGTTAATCGTGTTTCTTTAAATCAAGGCGCCCGGTCGGGCGCCGTGTTGATAGAAAAAAAAAAAAAAAAAAAAATTTTTTTTTCGTGCGCCCGAACAAAGACTTATTACGCGAATGTGAGAGAAAATGTCGTTATTTTCGGTGTTTTAGTTCTCATTGATGATATCCAAGACATTTTGGAAAATGTCGATAACGTATTCGACAGAAATCCAAAAGTTATCTTAGCAAAAAAAATTTCAATCAATTACGTCGCGGGGTTCAGAAGTTAATCGTGTTTCTTTATAAATAAAACACTTTAAATAATTATTCAGTGTGCGACGATTTTTCAGACTTCCGGTACTTCCGGTTGCGATGTCTTGCGATGTCTGCACGCATTTACTCTATCGAATTCAGTGTGCGATATATTTTTCAGCCATCCGCTGCTTCCAGTTGCGATGCTGCACGCCTTTACTCTATCGCATATAATAGGCGAAGTCATCACACCGAACTTTTGAATATTCATCATAAACAACCGTTAAAAACAAAAATGCTATTATAATTTCTCGGAAACCGTTGCTCGTAGACGATTTTTAATGAAAATTTTATCCCCCACCGGTACCATCACCCTAACCGCAGGAAGCATATAGAACCCATTGGCATTTCAAAAAATGTAATATTACTAATTTTAATTATTCAGGAACCGTTAAAAACAAAAATGCTAATATCTCGGAAACCGTTGCTCGTAGACGATTTTTAATGAAAATGTTATCCCCCTTTCGCACACCCCCTATCCGGAGAGAGCATATAGAATCCATTGGCATTTCAAAAAATGTAATATTATTAACTTTAATTATTCAGGAGCCGTTAAAAAACAAAAATGCTAATATCTCGGAAACCGTTGCTCGTAGACGATTTTTAATACGCTTTTATTAGCTTCACTTGACCCACTTCCCGGTCTTCGATTAGGATGAAATTTTGCACACGCTCTGAGTTCTGATGACAATACATGACTAGCTAAGAAACGTCATTACAAATCCAACATGGCGGACATCCAAGATGGCGGACAGGCTATTTGAAATGCATCCCCATGATATGGGTATCAAATGAAAGGGTTTGCTGTCAGGAATACGAAAAAAATAGTCACGTGACTTAAATCCAATATGGCGGACGTCCACGATGGCGGACAGGCTATTTGAAATGCATCCCCATGATATGGGTATCAAATGAAAGGGCTTGCTGTCAGGAACACGAAAAAAATAGTCACGTGACTTAAATCCAACATGGCGGACATCCAAGATGGCGGACAGGCTATTTGAAATGCACTCCCATGACATGGGAACCAAATGAAAGGGTTTGCTGTCAGGAATACGATAAAAGTAGTCACGTGACTTAAATCCAATATGGCGGACATCCAAGATGGCGGACCGGCTATTTGAAATGCATCCCCATGATATGGGTATCAAATGAAAGGGTTTGCTGTCAGGAATGCGAAAAAAATAGTCACGTGACTTAAATCCAATATGGCGGACGTCCAAGATGGCGGACAGGCTATTTGAAATGCATCCCCATGATATGGGTATCAAATGAAAGGGTTTGCTGTCAGGAATACGAAAAAAATAGTCACGTGACTTAAATCCAACATGGCGGACATCCAAGATGGCGGACAGGCTATTTGAAATGCACCCTTATGATATGGGTATCAAATGAAAGGGTTTGCTGTCAGGAATACGAAAAAATAGTCGCGTGACTCAAATCCAATATGGCGGACGTCCAAGATGGCGGACAGGCTATTTGAAATGCACCCCCATGATATGGGTATCAAATGAAAGGGTTTGCTGTCAGGAATACGAAAAAAATAGTCACGTGACTTAAATCCAACATGGCGGACATCCAAGATGGCGGACAGGCTATTTGAAATGCACCCCCATGATATGGGTATCAAATGACTTCTTGAGAGTGGGCACTATACAAGTATGCTGCGAGATAAAAATAACTGGGTCGAAATTGACGACTTACACGTTACGAGAAAATTCTGGCCTTACAAAGCTAAAGGGGTTTATATTCTGCTTCTTCAGCAACAGTGAGTCACTCAATAAAAAAATTAGTGGAAAAAAATGTTCGGGGGCGATTTACATAACAACAGACGAATATTCATATCCTTAAGCTGACCTTATCAGAGCCGGCTTGATTATAGACATTGCAGTATTATATGATATGATGCAAAGACGAGCGTAGCGAGCGCGATTTTTTTGGGTTTTTTCAAAAGACATGACCTTAATTAAAGGCAATTTTAAGACAATTTTAAGTTTTGTTTCTTTATATGTTATAGTCGCCATTTAAATCGCCGCAAATTGGCGCACAACAACTTTGCTGACATTTGGGAAGGAAGGGGGTAGGTGGAAGTTCAAACCTCAAAACCGCTCCTGTGTACGCGCCCGCCATATACGTTAATAAGAAAAAAGTGACTCCTGCTAAAAACGTCACTAATTAATTATTAATTAATTAATATACTCTATAAATCGACAACAAAAAAAACTGATATCCCACAAAAAAAAAAATTGAAATTTTTCTAAGAAGAAGTGTCGATAGGAAAAAACGGCTCTGGCAAACATTTCTTGTACGAAAGACCTTATAAATAATAAAAATCCAGCAACAAAAAGAACTGATATGTGCGAATATTACAAGAATATAAGATTTTCGCTGATAAGTGGGTTGGAGGAGGAGGATGCATTACACGTCAACACGAGAGAGGCAGCAAAAGAAACCAACGATTCTCTTCAAGACTATCAACAGCCCGCTTTTAGCGAAACCTAAAAATTTAGATCGTACGTAGAATAAGTACGCTCAGGAAGGAGCCCACAAAGGTATAAAATGATACCGAGAGAGGCAAGCATATATTTTAAAGTATTTCAAGCGTGACCATTTAACAGATAAACTGCAACAGCACTGAGAGTACTTCCAAAAAACTTTCAATTGACACAATAAAATAAAGAATTTTATTAAATTAATTGATTAAATAACAATAAAAGTTGAAAATAAGAGAACAACATTTTATTTGTCGTAGACTTTATATTTTGACGCGATAAAATGAAAGAAAGAATAATTGATAAAATAATAGCAATGAAAAAGGAAAATTAGATAAAAAAACATATAACTCCTAGGTCTGCCAGTACCTACCGCCCGCCTGTAGGTAAGTAGGCAGGGCTTATATGATGTCAGAGTTCAAAGTGTTAGTTTTAAGGGATGTCACAAAAGTAATCAAATTAAACACTTTTAATTTCAGAATTTATTTTGTAACAAGTATGTATCTGTACGCAAAAGCGGGCTGTTGATAGTCTTGAAGAGAATCGTTGGTTTCTTTTGCTGTCTCTCTCGTGTTGACGTGTAATGCATCCTCCTCCTCCAACCCACTTATCAGCGAAAATCTTATATTCTTGTAATATTCGCACATATCAGTTCTTTTTGTTGCTGGATTTTTATTATTTATAAGGTCTTTCGTACAAGAAATGTTTGCCAGAGCCGTTTTTTCCTATCGACACTTCTTCTTAGAAAAATTTCAATTTTTTTTTTTGTGGGATTATTATAGCTGAGCGTTTCCATGTCCGTGGGAAGTAGTTTAGGCGTAAAATTGCGTTGAAAATGTGGGTTATGCCCTTGACGCAGCTCATAGGAACGGCTTTGATTAGCTTTCCTGTAATTCCATCGTGTCCCGCTGACTTCTTTGGGTTTAAATTGTTGATTTGTCGATGAACTTCTTTGTAGGAGAATTTTAGCTGTTCAGGGCAGGGGGGGGGGGGGGGGGGGGGGTGCAGGGGCTGTCAAGTTTGACATTCGTGACGGTGGATGGTCTGAAAACGTTTGAGAGGTACTGTGCAAAATCTTCTGCTCTCTTGTTGGGGTTGCAGATCCAGTTGCCAGAGAGGTCTCTGATTGGCGAGTCCGGGATGAATGGTTTTTTAATACGTTTCGTGGATTAGATGGAGTAGTTGGTGTCCGGTAGATGATTCAGGTTTGATACGAAGTCCTCGATGTCTGCACCTTTGTCGGCTGCAAGTTGGTCCCTGAGGTTTTTGGTGGCTCTGTTGAAAGCCGCTTTGGCTTCCGGGGATCTAGTTTATTGCCATCTAGCTTTCGCATTTCTTTTAATTTTGAGGAGGTCTAGTATGCTTTTGTTGGAGAGATTGGGTGATCTATCCGGGTGATTATTACCTGTCGGGGAATTGCTAATTGTGCACACTCTTTGATTGTATCGTATATAAATACTCTATGGCGTTGTCGATGTCGTTTACGGTTTTTAATTTGATGTTTGGGCAGAAGGATTTTTCTAGGTGTTGGTACTTGGTCCAGTTTGTGCTATTGTTTGTTAATCCCGCAGGCTTGCTTACGATAGTGGGTGTGCTGGTGATGGTGTAGAGTAGATGGTAGGGGTGTGGTCCGACGATAAGTCGAGCACAGACTTGGCATAAATCTGGTCAGGGTTAAGATTATTGTGTATGCAGAAATCGATTAGATCTGTGATTTTTTTCTTGTCTGTTGGCCAGTAGGTTGGAGGTCTCCTGCTGAGCAGCCGAGGTTATTATTGAAAATGGATTTAACTAGCTGTTTGCCTTTAGTGGTAGTAAGACGGGAGCCCCATAGAGGGGATTTTGCGTTGTAGTCCCCGATGGCCATGAATCGTGGGCCAAGAGAGTTGAAGAATGCATCGAACTGGGGAGTAGAGATATTACCTTTGGGAGGGCAGTAGATGGCCGTTATATTGATCGCTGTATAGTGGATGTTGTTTAGTGATTGATGTGTTAGGCGATGTTGTTTAATTCTGTTTCTGATTAAGACAGCTGTGCCACCGTGCGGCTTATCCTCTGGATGATTTGTGGTATGGCAGGTGAACCCATGCACCTTGAAGTTGTTCTTGCTGGTTAGGTGTGTCTCGGAGATGAGCATGATGTCGATGTTGTAGTATTTTAGGAAGAGTTCTAGCTCGAGCAGGTGGCTTTTGATGCCGTTTGCGTTCCATTGTGCAACTTTTAGTTCGTTCATGGTTTGATCATTTTGGAGAGAAGTTCAGTTTGCTTTAGAAGCATGCTCTGCATCTTTTGCATAGTGGCAGTGAATTGTTGGATGTTGTTGGCTAGGAACATAAGGATTTGCATTGTGTTTTCTTGATATGATGGACTAGGGTTTTGGTTGGATTTTAGGACGTTTGCGTACGTGTTTGGGTTAGTTTGAGTGGTATGAACGTTATATTGGTCGGGCGGTGGGTGATATGCAAGGCGTTAAATAAGGGCTGGGGGCTGTGGGGCTTTGTTGTTGGGAGGCTGGGTTTTGTATTGATTTATGGATAGGTAGACGGGGCAGTCCCTGAAATTAGCCGTGTGCTGACCATTACAGTTGCTACATTTAATCTAATGGGATTTTCTCTTTCCATGTAAAATTGACGAATAATCCTTTTCATTCATCAATTCATCTATTTGCATCCTTTGGAAGATATTTAATTCTCGATGCACCAGTTCAATAAGATATTTTCATTCTGTTTGTTTTGCAATTTTATATTGTAGAAAAAAAGCTTCTGCGCATCCGTTTGGCCTCCTCTGGAACATAGTCAATAGCAAACCCGTCCCTTGGCGGAATTTTCATATTTGTAAATTAAAAGTGTTGTAGACCTAATGAAACTATTACATGCGCGAAGACGGTTTTTCATTTTTCCCGCGGGAACCCAAAACAATCTTTGGATAAAATGTAGCCTTCATCATGAACGATAAAATGCTGTACCTTCCAGTAAAGGCCTCATCGAAATCGGTTCAACCGTTCTCGAGATTAGCCCCGACACATAGACAAAATTTGTTGACATGTTTGTGTAGATTTTGGAATAGTGTAAGTAAAGATATGAGCTTCGAAAAAGGCAGTTATTTCAAAACCACAGACCCTAAGAACCATTATATTCAATTACACGGATTTCCGTTCCAGTTGAGTCCCCATATTTGATCCGCCATCTTGAATTACCAATTATCGATGGCAGAATTAAGATCAACGACGCCAAAACCCCGTATTTATATTCATTAAGACCCACCCACGGGCAGGAGATAATACACTCCGTGAATATAATATCGGGATCATTTCGCCAAGGTCTGAAGCTGTATAATATAATATTTAAAGATATTGCTTATAGTTTTCCAGAAAAACCGATGATAGACAGATAATTATCGTTACGCAAAATTTCTGAACATATGCCTGATGAGTGTACCGTCAAAAAATATTTTCCCATTCATATATTTATACCCTCTTTTACCTCCTTGGCGCTTGAAATTTGAGATATGCTGAAATATCTGTTCCATTATTTGTGTCGCAGAGTGTTTTCGGGGTCGCTAATCTCGAACCTACTATCGAAAAGTGGAAATTAAAAATCAGACCCTATGCGTCTTGCTGGCATGCATTGTTCACTGTACAAAACACACAAATAGATCAAATTGAAGTACTTAATGGTAGAAAACAGTGTACTGATAATGTATTTGTTCTTTTATTATTTTACCTTCCTTTCACAATTAAAAAATACGTATATATTTCTCTTTTAATTGAAAATGATTCCGAAAAATTTTGCTAGTAAGAACTAATAAATATGACAGTTGCACTAAGAAAGTAAAACGATAAGTGACACCCGTAGACACCTGGCAGGAATAACTGATCGAGTGGTAACTGATATGATGTTTGGAAATTATTAAAGTACTAATATCGCTATTAAAAAATAGGGGTTAGTGGTAGAAGGGTGAAAATTTAGGGTTTTATGTATTTTTTAATACCGAATCATAAAACAATTAAAACAAAAAATGTTGTCCTAAAAATAAAAAAAATGTTTTGGGGTGGACCACCCTTATAACTTAGGGGTATGAAATAGTTTTCGTCCTATTCTCAGACCTTTTGAATACACACACAAAATTTCATAAGAATCGGTCAAGCCGTTTCGGAGGAGTTTTGTTACAAACACTGTGACACGAGAATTTTATATATTAGATATACCGAACCCGGACGCCGGTTGTTGTGTCTGGTTCCGCTTTTTGAGCGCCTTGGTTCTCTAGTAACGTTCCTTACCTAAATCAAAGCCTTTGCAAGAATGTATTACACTGTTACAAAGAAAAATTGGTTTCTCTGATTAAAACGTGTTATATCATCATTACATCTAACGAATTCATTTTAAACGCCTGCTGAATTCATGAAATTTGCAGATTTTGGAAGTCTATAAAAAAGATATTGAACTGAGTTTTAAAAATTTATGATTTGAAGCAAAATTGTTTAGCTTAAATACACAAATATAAAATAAATAAAAATATAAATATATTAAGTTAAAGGACGCTGGTTTTGCAATTAAATGTGGGGTATTTTTTCAAGGGGAGATTTGATAGAACCTTTTTTCGATTTATCGATTCGTATCAAATTGAAGGTGAACTTAAATGGAGTTCTCCCAACTATGTTGAGAGTGCAATGTAAGTTAAACATTAAACTTGATTTCAAATTTTCCGAAAAATTATATATCCTGATTACTGGGATCGAATCAAATGGTTACTTTTATAATTCTTTTGTTTTATTATATAGGACAGTTTGATTTTTAAATAGCTGTATACTATATATTTTATGAGCTTGTAGATATGGTTGTTATCTTTTTCTAGCTCTTTAATATGTTCATTCAGTTCCATGAACAAGCTAGACATACAAACCTAATGTTTTCATAACTTTGACTGTAGTTCGTTCTATAATGTTTTTGCTATTAAGACTAAAGTTATCTGATGTGAGTAAAGTTTTAACGGCCTTTTCTGTTTGAAGGCATATGTACACTACATCGGGAGAAGCAACAAGAAGTCCGCCTTCGCTTTTATTGTTTATTAGATCATTATAAATAGATTTTCTGTCAAAGTTTTCAGCTAATAGAGCATATTTGCAGACCCCACAGCTTTTGCTTGAAATTCTGATAACCGTTGGAAAATTATTTTTATTAGGAAATCAATTTCTTCTTTCATCGGTTCAATGTCTGGATTTAAGTTATCTATGCTATCCAGGATCATATTATGGCTAAGAATAATTATAATTAAAAGAAAATAATAATAAAATTTTGCAAGTAACTTATCGTTTGTTTCTTACAGCAACAGAACTGGCTGAAATCTTCAGCAACCAAAAAATATATGCATGAAGCTCTATAGCATTACCTTCTGAGCTTTTAATTTGAGTATGATTTGGAGCTTTTTAATGCAGCAAAGAATTGTCTTGCAGTCGAGTTATTGACTGAGCGCGATTTAAAAAATTACACAGCCCCACAAAAAAAAAATTTGTTTTTGGGGTCAATGAAACTGAATCCGATGTCAGTTCAACCCCAACACGTCAGGTGATTGAAATTTGACTCATTGTCGTTATCCAATTGAGCTGAAATTTTGCATACTCTTTGTGTTGTGAAGACAATACAACGCTTTACAAGAAAAACATTGTTCTTTGAATGGTGCTTATGTATGGTTGTTTGTATGGTTCAAAGTTAGTGATTGAAATTTCAACTACATACTTCCCGTTATCTAAAAAATTCTGATTACAATGCGATAATTTATAAAAAACATCAGTATCTTTTGTTAAAAATTAGCTGTAATTAATTAGTATTTTATTAACAAAAAACTATACAATAACGAAGCGTTATCAGAGTTAGAAATAAGTTAACCAGAGCAAATGAAATAATGGCCTTTGGATAAAAAACGACGGGAGGGTGCGTGATCGACACTGTATCAATATCTTACAATGTATTAGAACAGTGCTCTCGGATAAAACTATAAAAGTTCAGGTCCAACAAAGATTTCGAAATGTATGAAATTAAAATAATTAATAGACTAAAAAGTAAAAAATAAATAAATTAAAAGAAACTTTTTAAAAACAATGGTTTTCTTTTAAAAACTAAAATGAACTAAAAAGAAGAAAATAAATTTTCACTGATAGCTGATCCAGAATAACTTTCAAACAACATCACAATACTGAGCGCCCAATAGTTTTCGTTTTACAATTTTACCCTAAAATACAATTTAAAAAGAAACAAATTTTGGCACTTCTGGTGTCAAATTTGCAAAAACGTTTGTACAATGTTCGTTCGATCCAGAATCGCTTGTATATTAATAAAAATTTATAAAAAATAAAACGATTTTTCAATCCCTAAAAACTCACGATTCCCATACAAAACTAGACTCTGACTATTAGGTATAATGTACATATGTATGTGCAAACGTAACGATTTGTTATATTTAAAGTATATGGCACATTCTTCCATTTGAGTTTTATCAGATGAATCGATTGTGTGCATTCCGAATTTAATGTTCAAGAATTATTTGGGAATGCCAAACAGATGATTACCACCCACTTTGGCAGATGAGCATTCTTCCGTATTTCTCTTCGGAAAATTTATGTGGAGTTTACGTTAATGTATTGTAATCAACTGAACAAAGTTTGCATTTACACATTATGTATGGACCCATTGAAATGTACTTGTTTGTAAATCGTTTAAGTTTCCATATACCCATTATAGGTGAGCCTTTATTACACGAAGTTAACATTGAAACATTCACAATTCACATGTCTCTTGATATGGGAGCCTTCATACCAAACAAAAATCATACAATAAAGAGAATTCCAAGCACAGAGTGGTACCGACCAAAGCCCATAAACAGACCATACGTAATACAAGCAGGGTTAGGTATTCGCGCTGTCCTTGCAATAAATTTTAAATAATTTTTTGAAAACATGTTACCCAGAAGATTCGACTGTGCAGCACCTTATATTTAATATCCGCAAATATTTACACTATTTAATTTTGAGGAATTATTATTAAAAAATTAAACACAATCGCGGGATTACACATCCCTGTTAACCCTCCTTAATGTGACTCGGGAATTTTGTTTGCCTAGCTTGTGTTGAAACATTTCAAAAGAGTGTTGGCGAAAGCACAACAAATCATATCAGGTGTAAATACTTAAATAGTATAGTATAAACATTGCCATGAGCAAGTCGGGTTCACCTCCAACAGGGTTTAGTGTAAATTCACCTGAAACCAGCGATTATCAAGTTCTAGCAGAGGAAAATGCATCAAGCACGAGGCAAGATTTAATTATTTTTCACATCCAAAATTACTCTGTACTCTGTAGTGCTAGAAAGTATGCCTAATTGTATGTGTACACGGAAAAGTGATTTGAGTTATATGCAATGTAGACACTTATGTAGTTTCCCAGTGCCACTAACCTAAAGTTGCTGTTCACCTTATTGATTTAACTGGAATTGATTTATTTGCAGAGACCTTAAGTGATAAAAAAGTGTACCCCAAAGGGGGCGAAATATTTATTTATAAATCACTTTATAATTTAATATGCTTTTGCCCTTTAGCTTGAGTGTCGTAGAGTAAACGCACTAATTTCCGGCCAAATAACACTTTTTGAAAAGTTTACTAGCTCTCATGTTAAATGCGCAATCATCGATTTGAATTATATGTTTGCTTTTAAACTCGTAATTTTTGTATTCTGTTGTTAAGTTAAGAAAGTTGACAGGAAAACCTGTCTTATTTATTTATTTTATTTATTTCACTAGGCTACAAATGTCTCCACAAATCAGCAACCTGATAAAAGTTTTAGAAATTTAAACTATTGAAACTCTATTTCTTTTCGGACAAAAATCAATACATTTTGATATTTTGTTCTCATGTTTATTTATGAAATGAAGCTATAATAATTTATTGTTTGTAATAATTTAATGGCTTGACTTAATACAACAATTTTAATTTTTTTAATTTGTTTAATTCGTTTGTAAAAGGTACTGAAGGTGTCGCGGCATAATCCACAGCGATTTCTGTTCCAGCGAAAACTCCACGCTGATGTTTTAATAGTAATTAATGAAATTATTGGAGAAAGCTTAGGCTTTCAGTATACAGTGCTTCAAAAGAGATACTTCAAAATCACATATGTACATAAGTATATTGATTACAAAATCAAAGCATAGAAAAATTAAGCTATTATAAATTGAGATAATATCTATACAGGGTGTTTTGTATAACGTGGACAAAGATGAGTGGGGTTATAGATCGCACCCGAACAAACAAAAAAGTACGATATGAGGTATGAGAGGGGGTGGGTGGGCGCAAATCTCAACCGTTTTTAAACGGTTTTATTTAGCTTGCCCTGTTTATTTGTTTGTTTGGGTCAAATTTAGTAGTTGAAATTTAACCCCCTTCCTGTCGACAGATTGATCTGAAATTTGGTACACACCTTTAGTTGTGATCACAATACAATGTAATGTAATCAGTATCATTGTAAATCCAAGATGGCCGCCTCTACAAAATGGCGGAATACATATCTTCTCACAACCCCCGCAATATAGGTATCAAATGAAAGGGCTTCACAAGTAGAATACAGTGCATGGCGGATCATAGAGTTGAGACAGTCTATACTTACATTAAAAAAAAAAGTAGGAAAAATTTTTTTAAGTTAAACGGTTTTATTGAAAATAAAGATAATAATGATGAAGATAATGTACTAAAAACTAAAAAATCATTCAGTAGGTCCTAGGTACCAGTCATCACACCACTCCCCTCAATCTAGGGCATTAATCAGACCAAAAAATAAAATCGTGGGGCGCGTCAATTTATGTATATCAACAGTCAACCGCTCATATTATTATAAATGCTATTGACATATTTACTCAAATTACGCTACGCAAATTACGGAGTGGTGTGATGACTGGTACCTAGGACCTACTGAATGATTTTTTAGTTTTTAGTACATTATCTTCATCATTATTATCTTTATTTTCAATAAAACCGTTTAACTTAAAAAAATTTGTTTACTTACTTTAAACGGTTTTATTTAGCTTTACTCCGTATATTTGTTTCTTTGTTTCAAATCTTCCAATCGATTTTGTGACAACTAGAGCTCTAAAATAGTTACATAATAAAAACCGGGCAAGTGTGTGTCGTACACGCTTCAGCTTAAGGTTCCGTAGGATTTACTAAGTAGCAAGAGTTTATTTTATCGTCAGGATTGTAAAAATAAAAACATTCACCCTCATTGAAACTGAATTTTTTTGTCGAAACTAAACATTATAATTTATAAGTAAGTAATAAGCCTTGGTACACACTACGAAATCAAGGAAATTTGAAGTCTGAATAATGTTATTTCTTAGTTGAACGTCCACTTAATAGATTGCTGCTATTGAAAACAGACGCATCTTGTTCAAAAACCTTTTCGTTTGAAGTATTTTTAAAGTGCTACTATCTTACTTTTCTAGACTTTTTAATCACATATTTGAAAAGTTAGAGGGAAAGGAAAAATTTTTAACGACTTTAGGAGCTTTTTATTCTCAAACTGTTCACCTAAAGGAAAAAGTCTTTAAAAATGATGAAGGTTCTTAAGATACTTTTGCCGTTATATAAACAGTTTGAGAAACATAAGATCCTAAAACCGTTAAAATGTGGACCCTTATAACTTTCCAACCATGCGATTAAAAAATCTGAAAAAATTGAGATAGTAGTACCTTATAAATACTTTACCTGAAAAGTATTTTCACAAGATATGTTAACAAGTGTTTTAGATATCCAAAATTATCAGTTTTCAATAACGGCAAAGGAGATTCCGAAGCCGAAATATCAGATTTTAATCAAACTTGGGAGGAATATTACTCTTGATGAGACATTCAAAAAACCGTTCAAAACACCTTAAAAGTTCAAAAATGGCTATTTTCTGATACTCGATTTTAAGAAGAAGGAGATAACCGTTATATTGAACATCAATATATTTTAGTTTTATGAACGCCAGCTTTTGAGGAAGGTTCAAGCTTTCAAATAAGCTATCAATCCTATACACCGGGCGAAATTCGATTAGTTCCTTCCATGTTTTGTGATAAATTTCTCACATTAGAATTTAGTGGTGATTATTCACATTAAATAAAAGCAATAATTCAATAGCTACGCGAAAAAAATTAAAACAAGGCGCAAAATTCGATTAGTTCCACTTTAAAATTAAAATAAAAAAGGAGCACTAAAGAAATTTTTTTTTCTTTTAATAGTTTGTGTGTCCTCCTGACATCAAAGATACGATTTTCCATGGAGTCAATTAGCTTTTGCAGGTCAATATCATCCCATGCATTTTTGATGGCAATCTTTAGGTCTGATACGCTTTTGTATTGAGTACAATTGCCATAAACTTTATTAGCCAGAATTCCCCAGAGATTCTCAAATGGATTGAGATCTGGAGACTGATAAACCAATCCTTCGATGGCCGGGAGCAGTGAATGGCCGCATTATCTTGTTGATATTTCCAATTTATGTCAGAAATTTCGTCAGCATACTAAGTAGGACGTTTTCCAACAGCTCTACGTATCTAATAGAATTCATTTTGGTGATAATCCAACATATCGGCGTCTTCCCATTATAACTAAAAGCTGCCCAAGTCATGACAGTTCCACCTCCAAAATTGCGACTCATTAAGACCTCTCGCTTTTTTTTTGCAAATCATGCCAATAGTATTTTTCTCCACCGGGGCCATCCAAATTAAATTTTTTCTCATCTGAAAAAATGATAAATTGCCACTCCTTTTTCCAATGCATATGGTTTCTTGCAAATGTTAGTCTCGCCTTCTTGTGTTGAATCGACAGTGCAGGTTTCTTCGCTATTTAAACCTTCCAGACCTGGACAAAATTTTCTGAATACGCCTTTTGGATACCGGGAGGTCATATTCTGCCTTTATTTCCCCGCTGTCTTATTACCATTTTTGGCAGCTCGTAAAATTATTGACCGTTGCTTGCGCGTCAGCTTTGTGTTTCCCTGGGTGAAACAGTTTTTCCCGTAATTATCTCCTTGAGCCATGTAATAAATAATAATATATAATAAACTAGTCCATTGTGCGGGGTATCGTTGGGCGGGTCATTAAAAATGTAATAAAGGTTCTTAAGAGACTTTGTTCCTTAGGTGAATAATTCGAGAGATATCGGCTCCTAAAGTCGTTAATAATGTACCCCCCCTCTAACTTTCAAACCATGTGATTAAAATATTAAGGAAGTAGCACTCTTTATAAATTCTTTAAACAAAAAGTTTTATGAAGAAGACACGTGAACATGTTTTTCAGATATCCACAATTTTCAGTTTTCAATAGCAGAAATCTACTTGCATTGCATCATTATTTAGACTTAAAATTGGCTTGATTTCATAGCGTGTAGCGAAACGCTCGCTCGCCCACTATGTGCAGAGTTATATATTATTATATAGTTGTGACAAAAAAAGTCCAATTTCAATGAGGGTGAATTGTTTTCATTTATAATGCTGACGAAAGAAAAAATAAATCTTGCTACTTAGTACATGCTACGAAACCCTAAGTTGATGCGTGTAGGACTCGCACTTGCCCGATTTTTTTCAAGTTTGGGAATGAATAAAATTCACACGGGGCCTTTGAGGAGAGAACTAAAGGAGACGACATTCCATAGGAATGCATATACGAACGAAAGCGTAACCAAACAATTTCTTCTTGCACTTCCAGGGGGGTTTGATTGTCACATTTCTGTAGGCAAAGATACGTACATGGGGGCCTTGGCGCAGAGACGTAGTGAGCCTGGATAAATGTACTGGCACAACAACAAAGACGTCAACAATTTTAAACGGCGGCGCCCCTGGTCAAGAAGACGCGACTAAAAATTTTCCGAATGACAAGCCTATTGCAGTACGAATAGCTTTAATTAGAAGCCCGTAGCACGTCCACCAGAGTACTTGTTGGCGAATATCAGGCCCATAGCAAAGTCTAAAAGACGCCCGTAGCAATACCGGTGTTTGACACAATTCTTATAAACAATTTAATAGTTGAATTCCTTATAACTGTTTAACTATGCCTTAAGAAAAAAACTTATGGTGACGTATTAGAACTCCTATGAAGCACTTATTTCATTAATTTTTTTTGGCGTACTTACATATATGTATATAATATACCATGAGTGCAAGTAGTGCCATGAGTGATACAAGTGTCACGGTTGTACAGCTTTTAATCTATAATATGATACATATAAAGGGTTTCCCATAAGGTTTGCGATTTCATTATGACACGTTTCACTTTGAACCAACGCTTGGAAATTGTCCAAAATTATTACGCAAATTCATATTCTCTTGTCGGTACTGTAAGAGCGCTTCGTGCCAAAAACGGTCGTCATAATGCTCCTTCTGAGCGCGCTATAAGACGCATAATAACAAAGTTTGAAAGTGAATTCACTCTTCACGATACAAAGGTACCTGTAAGACAAAGAAATGCCCGAAATGAACAAAATATTGCCGCCGTTCAAGCCAGTGTTCGCGAAAACTCAAATGCGTCTGTTCCGCGCCATTCTCAAGAGTTGGGGCTCTCCAGGCTGACAACGTGGCGAATTTTACAAATGGATTTGGGTCTGCATCCTTATAAGATGGTATTGGCACAAGAACTCAAGCCAACCGACCATCACATTCGTCCTCAGTTCGCTGATTGGTCACTGGAAATGTTGGAAGCCGACGGCGATTTTCATCGCAAAATCATCTTCTCAGATGAAGCTAATTTCTGGCTCAATGGATTCGTCAACAAGCAAAATTACCGCTATTGGAGTGAGTCAAATCCACGAGTGGTTCATGAATCACCATTGCATCCACAAAAATTGACCGTTTGGTGTGGATTAAGGTATGGCGGAATCATGGGACCTTATTTCTTTCAAAATGAGGCAGGAGATACCGTTACCATTAATAGCAACCGCTATAACACGATTTTGACAGATTTTTTTCCCGGAATTTGATGAAATTGATGCGGACGACCTTTATTTCCAACAAAACGGTGCACCGCCTCACACTTCCCGACTCATGGACTTATTGCACGGTAAGTTCGATGAGTCGTTAATTTCCAGAAATAGTCCCATCGCTTGGACTCCTAGATCGTGTGATATAATGCGTTTGGATTTCCTTTAGGGCCAAGTTAAGTCGAAGGTTTACAGTGACCATTCTACAACTCTTGAGGCATTGGAAGCCAATATTCGTCAAGCCATAGCTGAGATACCAGCCGAAATGTTTATTTATTTATTCGCTTAATACAAGCTACAGACTTACAATAAACTATAAATTAAACTAAGAACTAAAACAAATGACCAGAAATAGATGGTTATTATAGGGGTGGGTTGGGGGAGTAAAGGGAATGCCTAAGGGAGGCTTTGTCAACATGGAAGTCGAAGGCTGCTGTGTTGTTGACTTTCCGTAGCATTCTAGTGAAGGGCTCGAAGTGGCCGTAATTAGTTCGATGATTATCGAGTCGAAAGGTGGGAAAGGATCTAACGTTTCGGGGGTTAGTGTTAAGGGAGATACTGTGTTGGAAGTCGGGACAGTTAATGGAGCCGGTTAGGACTTGGTGGATAAAAATAACATCAGCGACTTCACGACGAAGGGCAAGCAGGTTAATTAGTTTTAGCCGACTTTCATACGGAGGAAGGTTGAAGGTATCAGTCCAGGGATGTAAAGTGATTTGGTGACATAAGGGTCAAAAAATTCCTTAGACCAACGTTTTACAAAGCCTAGGGTTGAGTTGGCTCTATTTACGATGTGATCAATATGGGAACAGAAGTTGAGCTCACTGTCGCAGATAACACCCAGGTCACGGAGGGAATTAGCAGATGGAATCAGTTCGCCTGAGAGAACGTAGGTTATAGGAGAGGTGGGGGCGCGTTTACGGGAGAAAGTGATCGATTGGCATTTAGATACATTGAGATCGAGGAAGTTTTTTAAGCACCAAATGGAGAAACTGTTCAAGTCGTTTTGAAGTAGGGTAGAGTCAGATGTGTTGGTGAGTTGTTTGAAGATTTTCATGTCATCAGCATAAATCAAAATTTCGGAGTGAGTGATAACCTTCTCAACATCGTTTATGGTTAGTATGAAAATTAGAGGACCCAGATGACTACCCTGCGGGACGCCGGAATGGGATATGAATGGGTTTGAAATCATGGAATCAAAAGTAACGGCGGTTACTAAGATAAGATTTAATCCACGAGATGAGGCGGGGTGGGAAGCCAAGATAATTTAATTTGAGGACAATGATTTGGTGGGAGATTTTATCGAAAGCTTTGCTAAAATCGGTGGCAACGGCATCAACTTCTACCCCGTTTTCCATTGCTTGTAACAGAGTCATCGAAAATTGGCGTGAGCAGATGAACGTGTCCAACAGGAACCGCGGTGGCCATTTGGCCAATATTTTATTCAAATCATAAATCGCATAAAATTATTTCAAATAAAGTAATCAGAACCATTTTTGCTCGAAAATTGTGTGTTTTATTCAAATTTAATGTTCGGACGTTCTTATTGGGAAACCCTATTTTTAAAAATGAAAGAGTGTTTGTTTGTCACTCAATCAAACCTAAACGGTTGCTATGATAGACTTCATTTTTTCACACAAGTTAGTACATATTCCAACTTAACATATACACTACCTGTTATTTTGCTAAATTGCATGATTTCAAAATGGCGACTCCAACATGGCATATCGGTTAGTTAAATTATTAAATTAGTTAAGCTTCAAGGGATTCCTCAATTTTAAGCAAATTTTATGAATTTGTAAAATAACTGCGTCCCTTAAATTTTCAATTATTCAGTAACCATTTTGGGTCCGCCATCTTGAAGTTTGGTGGATTTCTTTTTTCTAACTCCAAAGACGTCTTCATATTAAATTTTATTAACATTTTTACTTATGTAGCAAAACGCTTGTTCACTTCCACAATAAGTAGTGAACTTGAAAATATTTTAGCTTATGAAGGTAAGAATTAATAAAAAAAAGAGGGGAGTGTTTCGATCGAGACATACAGCCGATCTCATCAGTGCAGCTCAGGCGGAGACATCTAGCCTTTTGTTTAATATTTTTCCGTTTATTACGATAACAAAGTTCCTCGAAGCCCGCTTTCAAAATTAGGGTGCTTCTTATGAGTGAACTGCTAAAACGTTCACTATATCAACACATAAATGCTGAATAGTATACCTACCTTGCAAAATCGATGTTTAATATTAAATACTCTTCAAAATACGTAAAATAAAAATATTAGCAGTTATAATGAATTACAAAAACAATATTAACCAAGCGTTTCTAGCTCGTAATCGATGTGAATATTTTGGAGCGCATTGAATTATTCCTTTTGCTATTTTTGGAATAAATGACACGTGAAACTTTAGCTATCAATAGTCGCACACGTGGATGGCTTGCGTCATTCTAATAAAAGTAAAACACAAGCTCAACCATTGTTACTTAAGGAAAATCATTTCATGCACGAAACGTTCTTAAATACTACAGCCACACGGCTTCTAGGGTGTCATTCTTTTCTTGTGATTTGAAGAAAATATCCCTTTTGTGGCAGTTGAAATAATTTACAAGTGGTCTTAAGACTATAACGAAACAATGAGTGTTAAATTCAATTCAAAGAGAAGGTGTAGTTCTTCTCGGTGTCCGCTGGCTACTGCAGAACATCAATTACAATATTGTACATTTAGGTACCTGTAGTGATTTTTTATGAATTTTTTCATAGACATTGCTCCACAATTGTAGGAGTACATGTGTTAAAATAATCGAAATGCTAAACGGCGTCATTGCAGCAAAATACCATACAACGGAGCAAAACATTCCCCAGTTAAATATTACATAAAATAATGTAGTGAAGTTAAACCGGGTATGGGACGAATTTGTTTGCATATACATAATCTTGTAGGGCGCAGTCGATAAGAGTGCTGTGGATCTTAAAATGCAATATAACATATATACATACATAGGTGAAAATACATTATCTAGGCTCAAAGAGCTGTAAAAAGCCCAAAGCTATGCTATCATTACAATTAATGTTTCATCATAAAGCGAACGCGCCTTCAACAAAATTTACCGCAGTAAATATATATTACTGTTACTGTGAGAAATATGGTGCCATGTGATGTGTTAATTGTAAGATAAAATGTGATTGTGATTTTTATTGAGGAATAAGGGAAGCAATTGGAAGCCTTAAACACTCAGACTCCACGAGGCCATTGTACGTATCGCCACCTTAAATTGGACAATTCTTCTTCGTTAGTCTGATGAATTGCAGAATTTCGGTTAAAGGGCAAGAGCATAATATCAGTA
Organism: Neoitamus cyanurus; assembly: GCA_947538895.1. Classification (NCBI taxonomy): domain Eukaryota; kingdom Metazoa; phylum Arthropoda; class Insecta; order Diptera; family Asilidae; genus Neoitamus; species Neoitamus cyanurus. Next base: position 39,072,426 of record OX384542.1, read on the forward strand.
CCACAGGCAGGGTACCGGCAGAGGAAATGCTTTGTGGTGTCCTCCTAGTCGCTGCAAGAGCTTCATATGTTGAATCACTGAAATACTCGTATGGGCAAAGTTAATCTAAAATTTAACTTCGTTAATCGTTATTCCGTTAGTTGAAAAGTTAACTTCGTTCGAGCATATAATAAATAATATTATACAAGGTATGATAAAAAATATGAAAGGATTTTTTATGACATTAAGTATGGGATATAACGTCGCCGTTCAAATGTCCGCCGCGATTTTGCTTGGTTGCACGTATTCGGTTCGAAGGCTTTGTCGAATAAATCTGGCTGAATTTGCTGGATGGCGTTCGTTATGTTGATTTTGAGGGCATTAATTATTTGCGGTTTATTCGCATAGACCTGTGATTTAAAATAGCTCAAAAGGAAGAAGCCTAAAGGCGTTAAAATGTACGATCTCGGTGGCCAGTTCACGTCGCCCTCAAATCGCCTGTGCAGAATGTCTCTCGTGGTATGCGATGTGTGGATGTAGCGCCATCCTGGTGGAACCACATGTCATCGGTATCCATATAATCTAGTATAGACCACAAGAAGTTGATTATCATCGATCTCTAGCACTCGCCGTTGACTTCGCTAAAGATGTTTTTTTTGCCGAAATTTCGGTCAACTTCCGAATACGTGCCACTAACCAAAGTCACGGCAGAAATTCGAAAGACGATATATTCCGTACTTAATGCCATGAAAAAGTCTTTCAAATAAAATAAAAATGGAGGGGATATCTCACACACAACTTGTTTTATTTACATTTAAAAGTCGAGAGTCCTTATTGGAAGATTCTTTATAAGTCCAAATGTCACAATTGTGTTGTGTTGGTTCCTAACATATGTCAATATTGGTGGTCATACTGGATGGTTAGGCTGTTGGTGGCTGTTGAAATGGTTGACGAATGACGCGCATCGCGGTACCTAAGTAAAGGTTAATGGACTTATATTAACTTATATTAAGTTAATAGGACAGTTAATTGTTTTTGAGATTAACTTAAAAGTTATTTCCTTAAACAAAATGTTAACTTCGTTAACTAACAATGAACGGCTTATCGGTTTTCTGCCCAGCTTTGGATGTGATAATGTCTATGGTATGCATGTGGGTTACACGTGGATTATATCCTGTTTAGTCTCTACGAGAGCCCTATAGTCCTCCATACTTTCTACTCAGATTGAGAGTATAAAGCTTGCAGTATTACAGACAGTTAACAAAGGACTCGGTCCTTGGTGTGTACATTCTATTGGTAGCTAGACTGGTTCATTTCATTTCATGAATTGACTCCACGTATCGAGTTATCGTGTTCTTAACTTCTACAGGGTTAGCACCAATCATTGACTCTGGTCCCAGGTGGTAGATTATGTTCCTTCCTTCGCCAGAGCGTGTGAGACCTCATTACCCTTTATACTCTGATTACCAATGATCCACATAAGAAAGATCTGATTTTGTTTTGCTACGTAACATAGTTAAGTTAGTCTTTCCTTACATTCCAGGGCCCTGTTTTACAAAGCGACAAGTCTTGTCCGACCAGTAAAAATGCTCGTAGATTGATTATAGTTGCCATCGTTCCGTTTTACTATGAGAATGGTGACTCGACCAGCGACACAGCGCAGTTGAGACAAGTGACCAGTAACCCAGCTCTGCCGTTCGGTTTTGATCAGTGACCAGCTTCTGACTGACCTGTGATTCGTAAAACAGAAAATAATCAAATTTGTCTTGGTCGCTTTTACTCCTCTTTTATTGGTCACACTTGTCACTTACTTGAGCTCTTTAAGTGCAGTCTTGCTATCGCTGCAGAGGCTGATGCTCCATATCCATCGATATCGCCATCTCCGATCAACAATCCCACACCATCATTCCAAGAGAGTAGGAGTATTTGGTGACTTCATCCAAATACCCGCCAGTGACCATACCAATGGAGGTTTTCAAGCCGGCTATATAAAAGATATCGGTAAGACCCTACAGCAGTTCTATAGGAAATTCCCATTCTTGGGTTTCCGGGAATTTTATGCAATATCTTCTCCCGAAAGGTGTCGTATCATCCGTTGGCACATCGTACAGAACGCAATGATATAATTTTAGGTACTAAGTACATTTTTGCATTTTTGTCTTATAAAGTGCATTTTATTGGTCTTTATTAATGTTTTCAACCACCTTTTTTCGATTCCAAGGAGAAATGATTAGTAAAAACAGCAAAGGTTTGGGTTGGATTAGCACACTTGCAAAAGGCTTTGATGATTCCAATTGCCCTCAAGGGTTATCATAACGTTCCGCTCTGTCCTCCGTCCTCTGCGGCTCAATAGGACTCATCCAGGTTCTTTCCTTTGAAGCGTTCCGTCTGTCGTCCGTATCGGCGTGCCATTCGTCAGCTACCGTGGTTTCCAAGACTTCTTTATTCCCGAGGCCATTAGCATGAAAGAGCTGCTCAGTATGGATTTTTGATCACAAAATCATCTTAGTTACTCGTAGCCTGAGGTCATGTCGCCGGATTAATGATCGCGATGATGAAGTCAGCCAAGGCAACAAACCAGAAGTGTTTTTCAAACCTTTTGGATGTCATTCGAACTGATTGGAGCCGAATAGGACGCAGTTTGACGCGTTTCGGCTACACACTCCCTCATCTGCATGCTAATACATATGTCCTTTCCTTACCTCGTACTCGTTCGTGGTTAGATGTGTTCACGGCTTAAGGTAGATTGACTGCAAGGACGTTAGTGAGAATGCGGCCGGAATCTACCTATACTTGTTGAACATAATTCGATCGACTTTTATTGAGCTTCAGGCTTATACGATCAATTTTCGTTGCGCTCGTTGGCCTAATTCAGGTCAATGTTATATTTTAACCCGAACCCAAGTCGCAGGGTTCATTTTGTGAAAAAAATGTACTTATGGTTAGCAATAAAAACAATTATAAGAGCACGAAGGATTAAGGAGACTAAAGCAGATCATACAAACAGGATTTCCCGGTATATAAGTATAAGCTACTTTTGTGCTATTTTTGAACAGTCGAGACATTTTTCTTTTTACGCCAGAACAGCAACTTTAAATAGTTATTCTTGAACTATTTATATATATATATCAGATCTATGCGATAGAAGATGTGCCGAATTTATGCCAAAACAGTACCTATGTCACGCATAGTAGTTATGTTGAAGACGTAAATCGAATTATGTACCATACATGCTTGCATATATTCGTGGCAACGATAAATTGTCTAATAATAATAAAATAAATAATAACAATGACTATATATTTTATTAGTGAAGATTTCTTAGACTTAGAACATAGAATTTATTCTACATACATTTATATTTTAAAATAGAAGAAGTATGGCGACTTGGTGCATTAAAAACTGCATTATTTTCTTATATTACCGACAAGTATAAGATGGGCAATGTAATAAAAAAGGTGTATTAATTACATCAATTCCGGAGAAAATGTGGGGGAAATGAGAGTTCTAGGAAATTACAGAATTTTTTTTCATTTTCGAAAGTGACTGTACTTACCTGCAGTGGTAGAGATAGATGAACATTGGTGGCATTTCTGGAAAGCACATTAGGGCCTTTCGGCAAACACGTTCTTCGTAAGACAATTGAGACAAAATTTTGAGCAACCATCATAGTTGGGTAGGATAATTGGATTAATTAGCTAATTTTGTAATCTCATTTTTCTGGTGGTCGTTTTCACACGGCACTACTAGCCCAGGCACACTTTCAATGCCAAAATCCTGGGTTTAGAAAATTTCTTGACTAGTCGTGTCGTGTTTGCCAGAATATGACCTATGTATGATTGTACGATGAATTTAAAAGGCACTTTCGCTTGAAAAATAAAGTAAAAGGCTATGCTGAGGGCTGCTTAAGGGCTGTCACAACACACAACATACATATAACTGAAACAAATGAGACACAGAAAATCCATCCCAGATGCCTCATAGTTGCCCAAAGGTGGCGTTCATGTGAAAGTGAGACGGTGTACGAGAGCTCGCCGTCTCACTGAGCCAACTGAGAATATCTCAGTTGTCTCACTGAGAATGTGCTTGCCGAAAGGCCCTATTGAGAAAATAGTTATTTGGCGTGAGTCGCTGCGTTGAGTAGATCAAATGATGAGTCTCGTTGTAGTGGAAAGTGGAATAGTTTTGGGCATTCTCGATATAGTTTTATATTTAATATACAAGGAATAGAAAATTCCTAATTAGAATTTCACTACTTCTTCTCGCAAACTTATTACAAAAGAAATACTACCTGAAATCATTTTTTTTATTTTGTAACTTTCGTCTTTTAAAATCGGCCGCCCCAGGCAGCTGCTTATATTGCTTATATGCTAAAACCAGCACTAAGTATGACATCACATTAGGCAATTTTGTATTAGGTCAAAAATATCTTTACCTATAAAGCATAGCACTCGCGCTTCCTCGCTTCAGTAAACGTCTCACCGAGATAATTGGTCAAAAGGTCTCGACGAGAGTGTACAAGGTAGCACTTGAACTTGCTCACCTCAGTAAACATCTCGCTGAGACGAGGAGTCTCGACGAGAGTGTACTGTCGGCATAAAAAGATGCATGCGAATTTCCCACATGCGGAAGAGAAGTGCATGCATGTAGCGCATACTCACAGCGCATGCAGAAAACGCAAGTAAAAAGCGCATCGTCTGGAACTACCTTTACAGAGATCGCAGGAGAGTCAGCACACCAAAGATGAAAATGGAGCGCAGTACTGAAGCCCAACTTAGGGAAGTAGCAACGCCACTTGATGTAACGAATTACCCGGCATACACCATGCAACAGAAGGACGACGACGCGGACGCATTCACGTAAGCCCTAACGGTTGTGTCCTCAAACACAACCTACTCCGGTTCAAAGAAATCCTTAATTTTGTCATAATTATTATTATTTCGCACACAAAATTTTTTTTCGTCAGGCGATGTCAGTTGTTGCTAAGTAAAAACTATATTGGATTATTTAATTTCAGATGGCCAATTAATTAAACTATATACGGTCCTAAGCCCAATGACCACTGCAGTAGGGAAATTAGGAAAAAATGACCCTTATGACCCATATGAGATCTCCATCTTTATGGTACTGGATCAAAGCATATCAGTTTTGCGGATATTGAGAGAGTAACCAGTTCCAAATAATGAGATATGTAGGACACTTATTTTTAATTTGGTGACTTGCATGAAATACATATTTTTAATGGCTCCTGCACACTATGCCCCCGGTATGGCCACCGTCCTTACCACCGGTCTTGGCGGCTAACCCAGACTCCGTGCCGCACAAATGAGCCGTCAGTATGACCACCGGGATTGCCGGCGGTTCGCTCCTGGCATTCCACACACAAACGAGATGATGTTCCGCGGCTTTCTGCCAGTTTCTGTGGCTTGTGCGGCCTATTAATGACGGTGGCAATCCCGCTTGGCAAGAGGCCGGCGGCATAGTGTGTAGGAGCCTCAAGGGTGCAGACCGAACCATAATGTGCATAAGGCAAATAATGCAAAGCTTCCATAATATGATGAATTCTTCCTATTATACAGATGACAGCAATCATAATGTGATCCTTAATGAATTTTTTATTTTCTGTTCCATGAATGAAAACTAACGAAACATGTAATCTTTTGATATTATACTTTATTTTTTTGAGGGGGGGGATCCTTTACGGACGGAATGCCGGACACCCACCCAAAATAAGTTGGGTGGACTACCGGCTAAAACCCCTCCCTCCAGCGCCAAGGAAACCAGCCCGGAACCGTTTTCCATATTACTTCGACCTGGGCTTTTTTTGTTTAGCCCATAGGGTTCTCCACCTGAGGGGTCAGGTGCGACATCGAGGATTGCAGCGTTTATCGCGGTTCTTTGTGCGCAGCGCGTTTTCAACGATCTCTACAACCAAGCGCCACTGGTGCTCGTTCTCCAGTATGAGCCCGATCACATTTTCTGAGGACGATTGTCATGCTTTTTTCTCTGTGTGAGAATGACTGTTCTATTCTGACTGTTGCCACAAATTCAAATTCAGCGCATGTGGCTTCTGACTAACTGACATTTCACAATTACATTGCTAATAATGTGTACAGATGTGATTTGTCCGCAAATTTAGTCAAATAGCTTTTTGGTTTGGACGTGGTTTGGTTGTTAATTGGTTTTTTTATAGAGACTAGATATTACCCTACGTTTACAAGCTGGTTTATGCACATTGTATGTAGTTGGGCCTTGAAACTGTTTCATATCAAGTTTCATAATTTTGTTTTTTCTGTGCAAGTATCCAAAATTGAAGCAGGCTTTCTTTTCTTTCTCTATCATTATTAATAATAAGTCAAGCGCTTCTAAAAGAAGCGGAGAAAATGCGCTTCCAACTCATAGCTGTTGGAAGCACATTCGTACTCTCGTATGTTGTGTAGTTTGAATCGCGCAAAACGGGCTGTCTGATGACTCAGATGTGGGACACAGAGCGTTTCTTGCATTTTCTGGATAGTCTTTTGCTTGCGTTTTAAATGTGCGGTGCTTGGAGAGAAAAGTGCAGTTTGTTATATTTTATTCATCCAGGGTATTTAAGCAGGGTAATTTGGTAATTGCGTGGGATAGCAGAAGTATGAAGCGCTCATCGATGTACATATTTAAGTGGCATTAATTGCGCTTCTAAAACGGCAGAGGTGAAGTGCACCTAAAATAGCTCAGCTGAAGCGCTTCCAACATAACAGAGTTGAAGCGCTTCTTTCCAATGACATGTCTGTATAAAAAGGATAATGAATGAGGATACACATAAGAAGCGCTCTGTGCTTCCGATGATGCGCTCTAGAAGCCTATTAAAAACGCTTCCACTTCCCACTGGTTAACTCTCTCTACTACCATGACATCTCCCCTGGCGATGATCAGGCCTAGGGACACACAGTGGGGCAGAATCCCGATTTTGTGGCCAAAAATCCCAAATTACCTATATGGGGGTTTTCGAGGTCGCTGATTACGAATCTGAAGTCAGATTTTCAAAATTCAAAATGGCGGCTCCAATATGGCGGACAAAAAATTCGAATTTCTATTGTTTTGACTGAAACTGGTTATTCGGGGGTTTTTGGGATCGCTGATTACGAATCTGAAGTCAGATTTTCAAAATTCAAAATGGCGGCTCCAATATGGCGGACAAAAAATTCCAATTGCTATTAATTTGACTGAAACTGCTTACTCGGGGGGTTTTTGAGATCGTTGATTACGAATCTGAGGTCAGATTTTCAAAATTCAAAATGGCGGATCCAATATGGCGGACTGTGGTTCATACGTTGAAAATATGTAGTGAAATCTCATGTAATTTGGTTTTCGAGGTTATTGCTTACGATTCAGGAGTTAAATTAGAGCAAAACCATCGTAAAAGTATTGTAAAATTGATATGATAAATTCATTAGTGTAAATATGAACTTTCCACGAAAATTCTGCTCTTGAAACTTTAAACGCATTTTTCTCGAAACATCATTTTCTAAAACTGTCATGGGCCTAAACAAAATACTATTCAACCGATTGCTTTGAAATTTATATATGTTCTTCTACTTATTAATAGTTATCGTCCGTACCAAAATTGCTTATTTTCGATAATACTTTCTTATTTTTTTTAAACGATTTGTACCAAAAAAAACCAAGATTTTCGTAACTTTTTTTTCTACAGTCCGCCATTTTTTTGTTTTCCAATGAAATTGATTAATTCCACTAGGGACGATAGCGACAGACCTACTGAACAATATTCCATTCGATTTTTTTTTCGATTCCCTAAAATGAGGTAAAATTTATGCGTTCACATGAGAATACCCCCTTAATGTCGCGCCACGCGTTTTTCCATAAAAATTAGTCTCACTACTCAAGTATACTTACTATATATGTACTTGTCGCCAGATTTAAATATCACAAACATAAAGTGAGCAATAATTGTGGATAACCATATATTCTACATACCTCCAGAAAATGAATACATTTTGCCGAATTCGAATTAAACTAGTTTCCTCAGTTTCGCAGCACTTCAAACAGGTTAGAATTTTTCCACGCGTACACTTTTTTCGTGCGTACTCAACGGAGGCTGAATGTCGACTGCTGTCGAGGCGACCCTAGAGCAGGTATTGACCTGACCGGTCCGGAATTATGTTCTAGGACTATCCCTAAACAAGATCTGAAAGTATTATTATATTAATATAAGTATAGACGAATATACACAACTCAAAAATTTGATTTTTGGCCAGCTTTTTGGGATTCTGCCCCACTGTGGGACAGTGCGAATGAAGAAGGGGGAAACGCAGGCAGCGCGCACACAGTTGATCAGGACGTACGCCATTGTTTACATTTTTTCACTTTGCATTTCGCAGGCGATGGTCAACAAATTTTAGCGACTGTGTGCGGCGCTGGCTCGGCTAGAGAACCAGTGCAGGGCAGGGTGGTGTAATTTATTTATTATAATGATCAGGAATTAGGTTTTGTACCGTACTGAAAAATAGAAAATGTATCATAGCATCTCCCCAAAATTTTTGTCTTGCACTCACAAATTACTTCTTTATAACCATATATTTCTAACAAAATGAAACGTCTGGTCCCGTCAACGGTACCAAGGTCGTTCGTTGAAAGATAAGGAAAAACGTCACGAGTGTCCCTTTCCGTTGGATAGATATTCTGTTGAGGTAAGAACTACTTTGCTCTGCCGTGGAGCTATAGGGTGTTACACCTTATGCCCACTGAAAAATCCGCTTCTGAGGAGAGGTGTTCTGTGTTACACAGAATATTTGTGACTGCAAGGCAACGAGTGGCGAGTTAAATAAAACCAACGAGCGCTGTTGTAAATTGAACGTTTTATTAACTTAACAAGCACCTTAAATAGTCTACTAATTTACTAACACTTAAACTAGATCAAAGGCATACGGTCCCATGGGAGTGCACAGGTTCAAGCATAGTTATGCTGAGTTTGCGTCGCGAACTTACCCGTGGAGTGATCGCAGGTATGGTTCAAGGTTACAGTGACGCGCTCGCACGGAAGCGTACTGGGCATTACAGTAAACAAAAGTTTCATGTTATTCGCAAAACATTTTCACGTATGCGATAGGAAATTCTGTTTAGGGAAGCGCATTTTATGGAACTTAACATATTCTTTGTTACTTGCGTTTAAGTACAGCAACGGGTACATGATGTGCAAGGAGTGACTATGCATGAGCGTTAGGCAAAGAAGAATTTCGGACACCCATCGGCCTGCCCATGGACCGGAGTTAACAGCGGCTCATTTCATTGGCAAATGCGACTTCGTTTTGCAAGGGAACTCCAAAATTGGTCACTAGAACAATGGAAGCCTATCTCTTCAGGGACGAATGCCAAATTAATCTTCTCGGCAACGACGGCTTCGGTTGACCTTTCTTCTTCTATCGTTCACGTGAAGGCGCCCCATGTCATAAATGTTGAAACCAGTCTGTGTCCGACGTAGCACGAGTTCTTCCTGATCCCGGTCGCCTGACAAAGGCACCTGTCTCCAACAAGTATCTTTGGTAATAGCTTCTAACCGCTGATCTGCTTAAATTAAAAGACCCGCAAACGTATCAAATTCTTCGTCGACAGAATTTTTCGAACTGAATTTAACGGCATTCTATAAAGTCCTGCGGCCCACGTGAACATTCTTCCACTTCCATACTCTCATTTTTCTTCATCGTTTATCGTCGGGCAGATTTTGTTATCAGGTACTTTCAGTCTTCTAAAAGTAGTAAGGTTTTACGCTTTGCGGGCTCCATCGTTTTTTCATTACAATCGACTTTCGAAATATGTATAAAATGCTGTAAATATCTGCTTCGAAAAAATATTATTTTTATGAAATAAACATTTGAAGACTACGGCAATTGTTTCTAACTAGTAACAAATTTTAATTACAATTTAAATTATCCTTCCAGAGCTACGAAAAATTGGAAGAAAATTAAGGAAATAAGCGAAAAAGAAGACAAACGTCCACCATGGAGAATGGTCAGCATATCAACGCTACCAGAGCCCGACAAAAATGCCTTACTAAGGGCAAAACTTTTGGACGCCTCAAGGTAAATAGAAAGCAATCAAATGAGATATCTTCAAAAAGTTTTTTTTTTATAGGCGAATGCGGTTAGGAAAAATGCCAGTTGCTACGCAAACAGACAACATTCCAACAAAGTTAATGAAAGAAGTGAACATCGATATCCAAACTGATCTGATAATTACACGAGATGCTGAAATTCTGACAGATGGTTCTATTACAATGATGCAGGAAGGAGCGGGAGAATGTAAATAATCTTTTAAAGCCATATTTATATGTACAAAACATATCAATCTGAAAAGTAAGGGCCGCTATATATCGGGATTTTAAATATCCAGTTTACTCCATTGGCAACCCTAGTATTATATGAAAAAGAATTTCTTAGTGTGTGGCAATCGGGATTACGTTCTGGTAGCTATGAGGCTGTGTTCCTAAAAACTATCTAATATATAACACATATCTCGTAATACTAATTTACTAATCAGTGGCTTTCTATGTTGGTGGCTTCAAACAGTCGTTTTGGATAAAGTGCCTTCTGGCTGTGCTCAGCTGAACTGTGGTGTTCCTCCGGGTTCTGTTCTTGTTGCACTTCTTTTCAGTCTTTCTTTATAAACGATCATACGAGAGTTATGTTACGATGTTCAAGATTATCGTATTATAGTTTTCCATTCGCAACTCTCATTTTTATCGCTGGTATGTAGGCTATTGAAAACAGCCTCAGCGGAATGCAGTAAAGAAACAATGTATTTATCTCGAAGAACACCATTGACATGCAGATGCTATCTCCTGTTGGTTTCATTAGCGTTATACACCCCATGAAAAAAAGTTCACAACTTGTTGCAATTTTGAATATCAACATGAAATTCTGCGACCACATTAGCTTAGAAACCCGTAGAATCCGTCGACGCATCCGTTCCCGCTCAGCTTTTTTGACAATTCGAGAATTATATTTTATCTTGTAAAGGAATATGTATTTGAAAAAACAGCAACGGATATTGCAAACCGTTTTACACAAAAAAAGGTTTCTACGGGAAAAATTGTAAGAACCTTTTTGGTGCAGGACATAGGTACAATTTTCTCATAACTAGTTTTTTCGACAAATTAATAATTTAAAATATGTATGCGAAAAACTAGAAAAAACGAAAATCTCACGATCGAATTGGATTCCCATCGAAGTAAACATCTCTACAAAAATCCGGAGAGTACCGTCATATAAGTTGCTTGAACCGCATGTACGGAATTAACTTAAAAACTCGAGACGTGGACCAATTTGAACCCGAGGCCGTGGCGGGATTTCACTGAAATCGAATGTGAAAGGCATAACTACAGTGAAAGCACGAACGAGAGCCAGAGAAGTGATTCCTCTAGCAGTAATCGAATGTGAACATTGTTCTCCCCAGCAATTCCTTCATTTTATGCAAACGCCATCGCAAACGCAAATTGCCAACTAAGCGTACAGAAATGACCTCACGCCACCAATGCAATGACACCCCGCAACAAGTGAATTAGGAAAGTATTGTTGTCGAAAAACAATACTTTCCCAAAAATTAGCTTGTTTTAGCTTGTTTTAACACAAAAAACACCAAAAATTGAAAATTTTGTAAAAGGAAAATCATCTGTCAGAAGATATTTTTTAAGAAAAGTAAATTTTTATTACGAATTCTTTCGTACCGATGTTTAAAAAATTATTTACCATGTACATGAGCACAAATTTCGATTGTACAAAGCAAGGACGATGCGAATAGCCACTCTGAATTATTTTTATCTCGAAAACGAGACGTCAAAGTCAATTTATTTTTTCAATTTTTGGTGTTAAAAATGTTTAGGAAAGTATTGTTTTCCGACAACAATACTTTCCTAATTCACTCGTTCCGACCATAAATGGAACATTTCCATAAGGTTTTAGGGCACTTCCAAAAAAGGAGCATTGGGAACTTAAGCCCCTGTTGGCTTAGGATATCGAGTAATTCAATTCCTCAATTTGCAGAATATTGTTCTATTCCGAGAAAAATTAAAAGCAAAAAAACCTTTTTTAAAAAAAGCTTTTATTTAAATGCTCTAAAATGAAAAAAAGAAAATTTTCCTTTAAAATTTTAACTATCAACTTATAACCTCATTATACACAATTTATATGGTCATAAAAGCTTGTCGCGCGATTTACTTGTGTAAATAAACTAGTACCTCGCGACAAGCTTTTATGATCATATAAATTGTGTATAATGAGGTTATAAGTTGATAGTTAAAATTTTAAAGGAAAATTTTATTTTCTTCTTTTTAGAGCATTTAATTTTATTTAGCATTTTACTTTTTAGTTATCGCTGGCTAGGTTTCTGAGTCTGTTCATCTCATTCAACGCATCATTTTTGCAAGGTCGTTTGCCGGTTAATTTCGAACAGTCTAGCTCTTCAACAAGGAGACGTTCTAATGATTTTATCCTACTTCTTAAGGCCACGTATGCTTGACCAGCAGCAAAGAGCTTTGAGCCTAAGTAAACAACGGCGTGGTCGACAGTACTACCCTGCATTTTGTGTACTTTGCAAGCCCAGCATAATACAATTGGCAGCATTCTTCGTTCTGCGGTTCCGTGACTATATTTTGCTGGAAATCGCACAGACTTGGGCTGAATGAGGTGAACACCGTCTTTACCGAAGTCTATACGGACGGATGGTAAATCAGTGTCATACATTTGTGCTCGTCTTATGCAGGGCCATATAATTTCTGTAATATGTCCAATGGCACCATTCACCAGACCTTTGGACACATCTACCAATGCTGTTGACGCCCATCTCGCCAAATCACACAAGTCAAAGTTAATCAACCGATGTTACAGGCTCAAAAAATTCTACCTCAAGAATAATCGAGGTCTCCTACACCAAATTTCAGATGGATTAGAGCAACGGAGCTTATAATCACCATCTTTTTTTTAACCTGCCTTTTTATTCTCCGCGAACCCTTTCATTTAATACCCATACTATAAGAAAGCATAAAAAACTCTAAAAGTCCGCCATATTGGATTAAGAGTGATGTCAGAATATTTTTCTAATTATTCTCGGCAAGTCCTTTCATTTGATACCCATATTGTAGAAGTGCATAAAAAATAACTATTCCGCCTACTTGGATGTTCCGCCATATTGCATTTAGAATGACGTCACATTATTTCAAGTTACTCTGAACAAGCCCTTTCATTTGATACCCATATTGTAGAAATGCATTAAAATAACTATTCCGCCATATTGGATTTAGAATGACGTCACACAGCTCATCGTGTATTGTCATCATAAACTAAACGTTTATACAAAATTTGAGCTCAATCGGTTGAAGATATCTGCTTCAAAATTGAATAGCAAGATTCCACCCGAACACAACATACATACATTGCAAATTAAATAAAAGCTTTTAAAATAACGTTCGTTCTTCGATTGTTCTTCTTGAAACCATTCGTACATCAAGGATCTCTCAAAAAGTAACTTGGGTTGGCAAAAACTAAAAGGTTGCTCGATTGGTCGAACTTGAATGTCGAAAACTGGCTCCAAAATAGTCACTTATTTCAACAACATTTTGCATTGCTGTCGTAATGTGTCCTAATTTTTCAGATCTTTTTATCCAAATTGTGAAGTTTTCAGACAAACTAACATTTAATAAAAAATTTCAGTTTTACTGACACACTCTGTTGCTCAAATGACGGATGTTGTACTTGCTACCGAAGCTCAGACCCAAACTGTTACCCCAAGGACGACGAATAAGTTTTTCGATGATTATTTTAGCAAACGAATAAAATCAACTAAAGAGGAAGAAGAAGACCTGGAGCATGTGTTAAGTAAAAACGAGAAAAAAATGCTGCAACAAATAAAAGAAATACGAAGGATAAACGATGCGCTCAATCCGAAAGGATCAGAAGATATTAATCGGAATGAGTCAGAGCTATCTGATGATTCTCTTGTCGATGATGAAGATGAAGGTGCATCAAGAAAATCTGTGAAGAAATTCTTACGAAAGAAGTCTTATAAGAGACCAAAAAGTTTCCTCAAGCCAACTATACCCTCATGGCACTTTGATATGATTGAAGATGAGAAGCGTGATCCTCAGCTTTCAGTACTTTCGCAGAACAACTCTAGGGAAAGTAATCGTCCGTGGAGCAGTTTTGCCGATATTGACATCGACAATAAATTAGCCAATATGAAACTAGTTCCGGTACCAGTCAGGAAAACTATCGTTAAAAAGAAATCTACTACTTGGAGTGATGGCCAACACAATGCTGTTGCTGACTTGATAAACGAGGCCAATGCCCTGCTGGAAATGTTTGAAGAGATGGCTATATTACTCGGCCCAGATCTTAAATTGAATGATCTTCCAGAAAGAGACACAACAAAAATAAAATATTTGTCAGAATACTGGGAGCCAATGTTGCGGGAGTCAGCTGAAACTTTAGATCGGAAAAGAAGTGCATTAAAAAAATTGCCCATTAAAAAGTTCAAACCGATTAGCCCGGATATGTTAGAAAAAGTTCTTTAAATAGCAAGTAGTAAGATTGCAATAAAGATTAATATTGTTGGTATGTTATTGCAATGCTCTGTAAATATGATGATTCCTTCTATGTACGTACATTATATATTCTTTTTAATTTTGCAGAACATACATAAAAATGAGTAGAGCTGCTTTTATTTAGGCACGTAATAGTTTAAACCTGGAACTGTGTTGGGACTGGTGTGTAGACTTACTTGGGCTTTTTAACAAGAATTTCAAATTGTAAAAATTTGAACGAGGACGAGTATAAAGTTCTGAGATACCAAACAGACCAGAAAGATATGCAAATTGTATTATTAAATCCAACCGCCCAATATGTCACGATAATTTAAATTTGGAAATTATATCGGTATATCCTTTGCGACTGCAGGGACTACACACAATAATACGTAGAATTTAAAACCTCTTGACGACGTATAAATCTGTTAGGACGTGAAATAATATCACTCTAGCGGCTTCGATCCACGATATAAACTAGCCCATGTATAAATATATGTTCAGAATAATTTTAAATGCAGACTTGCACGGACTCTGCTGTACTTGCAATGCATGAAACTGTTTCATGTGTGGAGACGGTTTTTCATTTTTCCCGTGGGAACCCAAAATATTCCAGAGATTAAACGTCAAAAGACAAAATACTCTATCCTCCACTAAAGGTCCTATGAAAATGGGTTTAGCCTTTTTCGAGATTAGCACGGACGGATAAGAAGTAAACTAAATCCCGACAAAATACTTTACCTTCTAGTGAAAGTTCCATCGAAATGATTCCGCCGATCCAGAGATTAACCCTGATAAAAAGACGCGCAGACAATGTAATGTTTGTTTTAGTATATTGTAAATAAGCATATGAGCTTAGAAAGAAGGCAGTTAGGAAACTACAGACCCTAAGAAACTAATTCCATGAAAATAAATTCATTTACGTTGAACGTTGGTAACTTCTAGCCGTCATTTTGAAGCTCGAAGTTTTGATAGCAGCAGTGCCTGGATTAAGCCAGCGCGGGGCCTGTAGCAAATGAATGCGAACAAGAGGCCCTTGGTTTGCTTCAGGTACATATTAAAGTTTAGGATAATAAATAAAACAAAGAAACGTAAGAATTGCGAAACTGTAACACAATTTAAAAAATCGTCCACAAACAAAAAAACAGTGTTAACTCCAGATGGTTCTTTCATATGGCAGCGTCTATTTGCACTCGACTTTTCCGTGTAATCTTTTGCTTACACGGGTACACCTGTCGCTCTGCAAGCTTCGGAATTGCCTGTCCGTGTCCGTGTTCCTCGAATACATATAAAGGTGGTCAAAGTATGTATTTAACTTACTATAATTGCTTTTCTTACTGATGAGTCGAGTGAAAATGCTGAAGCGAAGCTTCTATCGTCTCGTTACATAACATAACGGTCCTGACTGCTTAGGGTGTGAAATGACAAAAACCGACACAGTGGTGTAAGCTTTACCGACAATCGTGTCGTAGTTATGACACCAAAATAACCCAATGCCGACTTTACTTCACCCCAAGCGGCCTATTTCTTTCCTTTTCTGAATGTACATATGCTTAGCTGAAACCCTTCCAAATCAAGCCCCCAGTTCACTGTGGCACATGCTACACACCGAGAATCCTTTGACGCACAAAAACATTTTCTTTTTTAAATCACTTGTTATGTGAATAGCTCGAAGACAATATTAAGGGATTCCCCTGTAAGTATCATGATGTTGTCAACTTGCATCAATATAATGTATATGGTGTGGTCAGCGCTCACATTAAGAATAATTATGTCGTACATCTTTCCATTGGACGGTGGGTTGTAAATGGTATCTCTACCATACTTATCTTACTATCTGTCAAGTAATTTTTGCACACAGACGCGAGGCACCCAAATCGCGGGGCATTTGCTACTTTTGCTACGTGGCTAACGGGCACTGGATACCAGATTTGAAATCAGCGACCCTAAAAACTGCGAAATATTCATTTACACGGATTTTCAGTCGCCATATTGGATTTGGAATTAAATTTCGAAATACTATTGAAAGTCGAGATTAGCGACGCCGAAAACATACAAGGGCTCGCTTTCATAGCAGACCTTTAAAATTAAGAAAATCGGTCGCCGTATTAGGTCCGGCATCTTTAATTTCCAACTTTTGTTTGAGATCAGCGATCCCGAAAACATAAAAAATAAGTTGAACCTTTCGGTCGCCATATTTTATCCGCCATTTTGAAACCCTTAAAATTACTGGTAGCCTATAACCTTGGCCTTCCCGAACAACCAACAGTGAAAACCAAATTCAATTCGAACCCATTTAGTGGTTTTTGAAGAGAAGAGTAACAACGTGAAAAACAATGTTCCTTTATTTGCACTTATTCAAAAGTTCCATTACTGATGTTCCATATTCAGTTGATAAGCTTCACACATTAGTGTTAGAATCATTAAAATCGGTGCAGAAATAAACTCACAGGAGCTCTCGTGTAAGCTTTTTAATTATATAGAATAGAAGATGTATTATAGATAAATTGATAAGTAGCTTCCAAATTAAGCTTCTAATGCATCAAATCTGTTCAGGTCGCCCCGCTCGGTCCCGTTTGAAATACTGATCCCAGTGCTTCCAACTCATTCCCTAATATAATCCTCCCAGGGCGTGAAAATGTTTCTCTTTTCTCTTACATCAGGTGGACTCTTCTGATCCGCTACTATCCGTTCAGTATAAATACTTCAGATATATTCATAATTAACGCACTGGTGACGCTATGAACAGTCACGCAAAAATGATTGACACTTTAAAGCGTCGTGAAAGCAATGATGTTTTTACATTGTGCTTTCACGGTCAAATTCCAACGTTGGCTGCTTGTCGGATCGCAACGGAGTGGAAACATTGGACACAGCACTAAATATCAATAGTAGCTTATAAAATTTATTTGAACCTGTTTTCAAATGTTATAGATAGACATCCAGATTTTGTTCAAGAAAAACAGCTTTAATTGGCCAATTTACTGTGCCCGTGTAAACCCCGATTAAAATTAATAACTGATCGATTTAGAAATATAGTTAGTCATTCGTCTTATAATGCAAACTATTGAAACAGGTGAGGAATGTAAGGTTGATTACCATTTAAATCGTTTGGCTACAGAAAGATATACGCATCTTCATGCTCGTTTTCATAGCCACCCAATAAGCAAGCTATTCACCAACTAAATATACATAAGACAATGAAAGCAATGATTCACTTTTCTGGCAAGATTGATTAATCTGTCGAACACTGCACTTGATGTAAAATTAATGAATAGTTTCTCTATTTTTGCTTTGGTGGCTTGTTTTAGAATCTACGTTTCTTTCTTTAGTTTGGCTTCTGTTGAGGGTCGCCAAAAATAGTTTGTATACGTCATACCTTAAGTATTTCGATAATTCAATGAGTAACTTCACTATTATTTAAACTACTTCAAAATGCCCCCATTGATTATTGAGCAGGTAAGAAGGTAATATCGTAATACACTCAGCGAAATAATTATATGTACAAACATACGTGCAAGAGTAATTTATGTATTTTTCTAAAAAATTCAATTTCAAATAAATGAAAATATCTGTTCGTTTGCTCTGAACACAACGCTACTTTAAAAGCAGCTTTTGTCGACCTTTGAAGTACGATTACATTGGGTTTCACGAATTGAATTTTGTCGAAGGAAATAATTATATGTGCACATCCGATCGCAGTGTAGTTGAATGCGTTAAATAGTGACGATCGTGAAGCTATTGCGTTTTTACTGAAACCAGAACTACTGAAGCTCGTAAGAGCTAGTTAACGGTAAAGAAATGCTTTTTTTCCTAAAATACATGGAGTATATTACATTTTTTTTGGAACGAATTGCCTCGAAGCACAAAGTTATCTAAAATTGTCCAAGCTCGTATTCTAGCCTACATCTCTCGGGTGTTGCAATTAGCGAAATTGTTGTCAAATTAAATAGGCATATGAACACCATTTAAAATTTTCTAAAATATCCTTAATTTTATGCTACAATTAAAAGGACAGGAACTAAACCAAAAGTTAACGAAAGGGATAAAATGGAGATTGCACGCTTTACTGTGACCGTTTTTCAGAGGTTTATTTAAAAGGTAAGGAATAAATGAATCGTTTTAAAATTCAATATGTTTATTCATTATATATTAAAATACAAGAAACAGATTTTTTTTTTCAAAATGGCCGCCGTAGTAACTAATCTCCTAAGACCCTCGCGGTGAAAGGCATCAATCGGCGGGATTTTTAGCTTCTGTTACAGCAATCGGAAATCAAAAATTTTTTTTGAGCGTGTTCATAAAACATGTATCTTCTAGTTGAACCAATAAAATAACAAAAAAGTCAAAACATCGTAAATTGGCACGCCTCAGAAAAAAAGTCCGATTTTTCACCCTTTTTTTCGATGGTTTTTGGGACAAAAATGGTTTTCGCATTTTTTTGTTGGGGGCTTTTGAGGTTCAACTAGAAGCTAATACTATAGAGAAGACATGTGCCAAACTTCATAAGAATCGGTTGAGAACATTTTGAGTTATCTTGCCCGCCAACTTAAAAAAAAAGTCGTTTTGAGAGAAACGCGTGTAAAGTTTTGACACACAGAGACTCTATGATTACAGCGACTTACCAACTAGTCAGCGATTCCAGGGCCATACAAAAGTCGTTCATGGAATTAAGGAATAAAAGAGTTTCTGAACATCTGCTTCCCCGGCTCGTTAATACAAAAGACCCCAAGGTCAGAAATTTGAAAAGCAGGTAGCGAGAGTCGAACGCTCCGGTACAGGCAATAGCGCTCGAGCGCCGAGTTGAGGCGGAGCACTTAAATGAATTTTTAATCGATAAATAATGCGAATTTCATTCAAAACTTTTACAGTCATATTTTTGAAATGTTATTTTAACTATTCATGCAAAAAAAAATCGATTTTATTTTGTTTACATGTATCGCCCCCCTTAAGCAGGGGGTCTCTTAATATTACGAAGAGAAGAGTGCAGAAAATTTTGAACGAAGATGGTAACGTCAAATACCAAAGTCGGTTGGCTAAACCTAAAATGTTTAGTGATTCTTTAGCGATGATAAAAAATTTAATTTGACGGCCCTGATGGTCGTTATAAGTATTGGGAGATTTAACGGAGTCACGGTAAACCGTTTTCCTCGCAATTATCAAGGAGGATAAATAATTACATGAGATGGATCCGGACATGAATTAAAGACCTTTATTTGTTTTGTTTCGCATAAAATGGATTCAAAAATGTATGCAAACTTTGTAGACAATTTCATGATGCCTATGGTAAAACCTAGACTTTTCAGCTCCATAATGTTTCTACACATACTTCAAAGTACACGAGGGATTTTTTGGATTCAAGGAAAATACCTTCCTAAACTATATTGCCGTTGGTCTATGTAGGATTCCATCCAAGAAAGAAAGCACGGCTGGATACCAAAGGAACGGAGTTTAAATGCAACAATGGAAGACTTAGTGCAGCAACAAGTCCAGATAGGAGGAGTCCTGGACAAAATAATCATATATATAAAAATGAATTGCTGTGCGGTACGTCTCGCTAAAACTCAAAAACGGCTTGACCGATTTCGATAATTTTTTTTATTTTGTTCGCTTTAATACAGGGGAGGTTCAAAAAAAAGAAAATTCGGGAAACCCCAAACGAAAAGCCGGAAAATCGAAAAAATCGAAATTTCCGTTTTGTGTAGGAAACGAATTTATAAACTTCAAGGAATCTTTATGAAAAAGGCAATTGGAGGTTTTCGGGGTCGCAGATCTCGAGCTTGCATTCAAAATTTTGGAATTCAAGATCTTGGATCCTATATGGCGACCCAAAAAGTTAAACCTCAAGGGATTTCACTGAAAATCCGAACTTTTGTTTTTGGTTTGGTTTTTGAGGTCACTGATTTTGAATCTGCCATCAAAATTTTGGAAATCAAGATGGTGGATCAATATGGCGACCGAAAACTTAAACTTCAAGGGAATTCCCTGAAAATCCGCACTAGTGAATTTTCGGGATCACTGATTTCGAATCTGCTATTCAAATTTCCAAATATGAGACCACCCCCACCCCGCTGGGAAATATAGGAGAGGGGGTGCAATAAGGAGGTGGTGTAAACGAAGAAAACTAAATTTAATAATACTGTTGGAAAATATCTAAACCATGTGCAAAACGCAAATAGGAAAACGCTGGGTCACATAGGAGAGGCGGTGGTGCAGTAGGGAGGCGTTGTAAAAAGAATTTAAATTTAATAGTATCCCGGGAAACGCTGGGTCCGGGCAAGCTAGTGATTAATATGAAAAAGGATCCGGTTGCAAGGAAAACCGGCCAATATATATATAATATATTCCACTTGACTATTCTCAAAAAAAAATATAACACAAACTACCGCGATAATGAAGAAATGTCAGCTCAACTACTCGACTTGCGTTTACATGCATCTGCATTCGACATTTCAACTCAACCCAAAGCGAAGTCGAGTCAAGTCAACCCAGTTTCAACTCAACCTGGGATAACATGCACTTGAACACTGATTCATCCAAGGTTCAACTCTGCATGTAAACGAAGTATAGTAGCTATTGACGTGAGTTTGATGTCGCTGAGTTTGTAAATCAGAAGATAAAAATTAAATAATAATGTGCATCCCGAGTTTATTAATCACCCTATAACTCCCAAACGATTGAGATTTTTGTTTGGCTAGGTGAGACCTACCACCTCACTCAAGTTTGTCCTTGGCAAAAAGATAACAACAAATTAAAAAGAGGAGCGTTAATTACATGAATTTCGGAGAAAAATTGGGAAAAACGTGAAATTTAGGAAATTTCAGAGTTTTTTTTCACTTTCGCAAGTGACTGTATATGCAGTGGTAGTAGTAGATCAACATTGGTGGCATTCTTGGAAAATACATTAAGATAGTTGTTTCGCGTGAGTTTGATATCGTTGTGTATATCAATAATCTTTCGTTGACGTCCGCCTTTCAAGTGTAAGAATGATAAATCTATTTATACTACGAGGCAAAATTGCTGACATTTTGAAATATGCGTAAATTTTCCATGGCACCATTAAAATTGCAGAGTGTGCTAATTTTTCATTTACTGTTCTAGACTGCATATTCTGGAATGGCTGGCTATTACTATGCCTTGTCCGAAAAGGAAGGAAAATTCTCAATGACTAACAACTCGAAGATCACATAGATCACGTCATAATAACCGTGGCATAGGCTTATTCGGGTCATGGTTCAAGCGAAATGAATTCTCTGGATGCTTTCTTTATTTTTAGTATCAATAACGATTTCTTTGTAAACAATGACTTTGCTGCTAAATATCATTGGGAAGGCACGTTTTGTTACACGCCTTCACCTTTCAGTACGTAAATATTCGCCTATACATATGTAGTTCCACACGAGGTAAGTTTCACGTCATTCTTCCAGTATGCGTCACGGAATGCTTTTTTGGTGAATAGAATAAACGAAAATACGACGTCACAAAATTACTTGCTTATTACCAGTGTCTAATAAAAGATTTGTTTAGTTTACCATTGGCTTGGGTCAAAACTGTGTATGTATTAAACTATGAATGGAATAAGTTTGTCGTTCGAATAAGCGAAGTTTTAGTTTTCTATTTTTTGTTATATCTATTTATAGTAATTTTGCCTTTACATACCCCTTCCCGTTACGCAAAAGCTTAATTAAAACTTATTATAAGTAAAACAGAAAGTTGTTTTAATATGACTGAAACTTATAATATTATTACCCTTTAAAGTCTTAATTTAAGGGATATCTGTTATTTTACATATATTTGATGCTACATGTCTCGATAATATGTGATGAAAGGTCGAGTCAAAATTCCAACGCCTCACGGAGAAGTTTATATATGTATGTACATATATATCCATCAAAAATGCTAAACAACCGAATTTTTCCGCCACAACTTCCAGAAACAATTACCGATCCTTTTCATTTTGAACTGCAGGTATGTGCATCATCTGTTCAATATAAAAAAACCTTAAAAGCGTTTTCTCCAAAAAAGTAATAGCCTAAGTTGTACAAATCTTTTTCCTTATATTTCTATATTTTAGTCATGAACATTCATTTAAAAGTGAAAATACAGGCTTTTGTGAAATTTCATATTTTTGGCGCATTAGGGTTTCAAGGACAAGTTTAAAATCCCCATTTGAAAAATCCGTTTCATTTCTTTTGTTACACACGCATCAGAGTGGAGTAATCACTTGAGTGAATGACTTAAAAAGATTTCTTCCCAAAATAAAATAGACTTCAATATCGGGAGTTTTTCATTTTTTCAACCCACATGTATGTATGTATGATATGTATGTGTAGATATCCCACCCAGCGGTTTTTGTTTCAACGATATCTCCTAAATGCCATTATTCTAATAAGCACGCAAAGAGTACATTTCTCATGATTGCTGAAGTGTTTCCTTCAAATATCTATAGTCTACTCGTAAATCGACTTTTATGAGACTGCAAAGAAATAATACCGCCGATTGCGTAGCATGTACAATATATGGTAATATGTATCATATTTACATAAATATTTGTATAACATTGTAAATAGGTACGTACGTATTGTTACCAAATAATGCAATTTCTTTGTTTAATATCTATAAGTAGGTTGGTTTTGTAAACTAAAAATTATGGGTATCTAAAACCCTTGCTAACATATCTTGTTCAAAATACTTTTCGTTGAAAGTATTCATAAAGTATTACTATCTTCATTTTTTTTTACATTTTTGAAGTAATACTTCTTTACGGTAGGGCAAATTCGATTCATGTAAGGGAAAGCGTTGCATCGCTCCCCTCCACTCACAAGGTTGAGGATCCCTTTATATTTTCGGGGTTGCTAATCTCCATCCAACTGAGTGACCGAAATTTCACAACTTCAAAGGATTGCTAAGAAAATGGGACCTTTTATGTTTTCGGGGTCGCTTATATCGTAGATTCGATCGAGATCGAAATTTGGAAGTTAAAGATGGCGAACTTCAAAGGATTACTGTTAAAACGGGGCCTTTTTTCGGGATTGGTGATCTTGAATCTACTATCGAAATTTGGAAATTCAAGATGGCGGATTCAATAAGACGATTGAAATTTCTGCACCTCAAAAGATTGCTATGATTTCTATACTTCTAGATTTTGTGATACGATGTGAATTTTGTGTAGAAGTTTAACTTTTCTAGTGTATAGTATAATATAATAATAAAATTTTTTTTAGGGAGTTTAGTTCTGTTCTACTCATTTCAACTTTATATCCTATACACTGAAGCTACCAGTACTTAATACACATTTTCTATCGATGGACAGACTCGTTTGGTCCAGTCAATTTAGTTTTACATGTAGAAATTTTTTATATATACGAGTCTTGACAATTTGGAATTCAATTATTCTACTTAATAGTGCAGTGTATAAACCTTTGTTTTGGAATCCTGAAGACTGGTTGAAAAGTCTCATATAATCTCGTGTCTGCGTCGCAAGATATAGACACAGAGCTACACAAACTGAAGTTACCCTAAATAATGAGTTATGTTAGACGAACTAAACACTAACGGCTCAGGATGGGCAATGAGATTAAATCTGATGGCGTTCTTTTTCCGAAGCATATACAATGGACCACATGATCTAAGTGCTTAGCACTCTTGCTCAGCTCACAAAATCTAAGTCTACATCTACAACAACGCCGTCTGTCGACATCAAGATTAATAAAATTATATTATGTAACATACATATATTATATAATTTGAAATCGTCGAGAAATTCGTCTATCTCCGTACTTCTTTGGTGGTACGACATCGGCAGGAAATCATCAGTACGTGCAACGCCTTCCCTTTATCTTTATATGATACGTATTAGTTTCAAACCAACTTTTCATTTTATTTTCTTACCTTTTAAATAGAGTATCTAAGTGGATAGGCTATAGTTTAGCTTTGAGAAGTGGTAGAAATATATATTGTAGGTTAAGTATAGTAGGAAGTTTTTTAATTTTACCTTCTTATTTCTTGTGTTTTTGAAGTTGTTCTTTCTTATAAATAATTTCACTGAATAAACAATTATCATATCTAAATATTTGACTCCTAATTGTGTAAGATCCAGTAATATTAATTCAATATAAAATTCGGTTAATTTTTGCGTGTCTTTCGATAAATAACGATAAAATAATAATATTATTAAAATATTTCCAAAAGGGTACCTACAAGTGAAGGAAACGGCTACCCAGGATTACTATATCAGCAGAATATACTCTCACTTATGAATAATACTTTTGCATAGATTATTAGAGTTAACAAGATACCCTTGCAAACAAAAACGAATAATGTCAGATCTCTAATTAATATTTCCTTTCGTTATTTTATAATAAAATTTGAAGTATAGTGTAAATATTTTATTTGTCCTTAAAGACGATTAAGCGTGTCACATTGAAAATTTTGGTATTAAATGTTATTGAAAGTGGAGTAACTCAATGACGATTCGGCAGGATATTTCTAAATTATGACATGCGACCCTTGCTTATCGTGCTACGCAACGCCTGGAAGTAAAGCTGTAAGTTCTACAAGTGCTACAAGAAATTTAGTGTAATAAGGTTTCTTTAAAGAATGGGTCCAGCAGTAACAACAGGTGTGGCCAGCAGCAGCAACAAAGCAGGTAAATTTTAGATCCTATATTAACTAGAGGTAAACCAACTACCGAAGCCTTAAAGTACAACTATGTTCATCAGATTCGATGTGCCATTCATTGCTGTTGTCCATAATTTCATGGATTATGTGAAATAGAGAAAATATTTTAAAAAGCCCGACTAAAATTAGTTTCTAACTTCTTTTATCATTCCATTCTTAATCTCATGGATGAGCACAATGGAATAGTTAAACTGGCACCAAAACAGGTTTTGAAATTTTACTCGAAATGCATACTCACCTAGTATTCAAATGGAAAGCTTTAGGTTGTGTTGGTGTTTGAAATGTCATTTGATGCTTCAGAGTTGGTTTTAAAGAAATGACAAATAACCGAATTAAGGAAATAAAGCTATTTTTCAATGATCTATGCACTTGTGCACTATGTACTGGTGTCCCGTCCATGTATCAAAGAATTTTTTTTTAACTCTATCGCGAGAGGTATCAAAATTTGCGTAATTTTACCCAGATTACGCAAAAAGTACAAAAACTAGAATAGAATTGTGTGTCGTCTTTAGGGCTCTACTGCATTTTGAAGTTTTGTAAATTTTACGTTTTTACAGACCTGCACCGTATGGCGAAAATAATACAAAAATCAAGTTTAAAAGGTATTTTATCGTTGAAATTAATAAAACAAAGCACAGGAAAACAAAATAAACAAAATTGAGCTTATAATCAATGAAAAAAACTTACAAGTTAAACGTATTTTTGTGTCCAAAATTTGGCATTTCTGCTCGAGATTGCAACTTGTTTCTAATAGCCATCTCTAGAAGTAGAATCAGTTACACTTTGTGAGGCCTCTGTTACCAGTTTAACACATCTTTCCACAGATTGTGTGTGACAAGGAAAATCAACAAGCTCTTACCTTTTGCCATGATTTGAAGGTCCTCGTTTGTTTGTTTGTTTGTTTTTATTTTGCCTTAATAAAGGCGCCACTGAGTGGACTTATTTGATCCGACGCAAGCGTCATACGACCACGATCCAGGACCTTTTCCTTTTATTGACCCTCAACGTGGATATTATGAGAGTGTGCGGGTGAGGCTCCGTAAGAAGTTCTCTCCCTTGACAGCACCGAGGCGATGACTGGTAATCTCTTCTTCGACGTGACTCCACTGCGTAGGACACCACAATTGACACTAAAAACGCTAACAAACTAGAGCAAATTACATTACAAAAGATATAAACAAGAGTGAGTGAGCCAAGTTTACAGCTAGCGGTAATGGTACTGATGTGAGGTCATAAATAAAAATAGGTCTGATAAATTCACCCCCTAGACTTAGGGGGTGTCGTCTGAACTAATAGGGAGGTGAACCCGGCGCAGCAAGCAGTCAGAACGCTAGCAAGTTTTCGGATCACTGCGCCAAGCGCGCCAGCTTCTATTTTTCAATACTATAAGTGTATTTTCGTCTCTGATATGAAACTTGCCATCTCTCTGATATTTTCCCTGTTCAAATTAGCTAGGGCGTCGGTTAAGCAAGAGAAGTCTCCAAAAACACGGTATCGCAATCGGGTCTCATCGAATTTACTGCAGCGGAAGAGAAGGTGTTCCTCATCCTCCACCTCCAGGCATATGTCACACAGGGGGCTCTCCACCACTCTCCACCTAGCTAGGTGTTTCCTAGCAAAAGAGTGGCCTGTTAGAACCCTGTTAATGGTTCTTATGCTTTTGTTGTTCAGGTCACTGGACAGAAACCACGGCCTGACCCCTACCCCCGGATGAATCCTCGCAAACTTAACGCCCTTAGAACCTGACAGTGCCTTATACTCTCTATCCCACTGCTGTAGGATTTTTCCTTTGACATTTAACAGGGCATCCTCGACGGATAGGGGTTCAAACACGAACTCCCCCTCAGTTCTCGCTTTATTTGCCACTTCATCCGCCCAGCAATTTTCCACAATATCCCTATGGGAGGGGACCCAAACGATTCTAACACTCTCAAACGCTCTTTCCGTCAGTTCGGCAATTTGCTGAACCACAGGATTGTCCGAATTATCGACATCCAGCGCCCTGCACCCGTTGAGGCTGTCAGTCAATATGATCAGTGTCCTGAAGCCTCGGTCTTCCGCCGCCGACATGGCTAGTTTAATCGCAAGAAGCTCCGCAGAGCGCGTAGACATTCGCCAGTTAACCCTGTATTTCAGTTCCTCCCCACTAGCCGGTAAGACCACTCCCAGACCAACCATGTCCTCAGTGATCGAGGCATCCGTAGCCACCACCGTACTCTCCTCCGGGAAGCTCTCCCTCTTTTTCGCCATTAGCGCTCTTACCACGTCCCTATTCATTTCAGCCTTAGAAACGTTGATCTCAAAGAAATCAGTGTCTATCTTAATTTTGATCCTGGGGAATACTCTTCTCGTGACAATCTTCGTGTTGTCCATAATTTCCCTGTACTTATTCCAGCAACGTGAAAAGGGGGAGTCAATAGAAATATCCTGTACACTTCTCAGGAAATCGGGGCAAGAGCCAGCGGCTCTGAAGATTTCTTTTGCAGTAATGAGGTCAGCCCTCAGGTGAGGCGGCATCTCGTTCGCAAGTGCATACATTGCCTGGACAGGTGTGCTTCTCGTCAGTCCCAGAGCCCTTCTCAAAAAGCCGTTGGAGAAGGTGCCCACTTTTCTTTCCAGGTTCCGTGATTCCTCCATTGACAAGGCCCTGGCATACTCGATTTTAGATCTAACTATAGCCCTAAACAATACAAGAGCATTTCTGGGGTTGATACCGAACCTCGTGCCACTCAGAATGCGAATGACTCTAGCATTGCTCTCTGTCAACCTCAGAGTTTGTTCGTAGTGAACGTGACTTTTCAGGCCAGACGAGAAGAACCAGCCCAGGAAGCGAAACGACCCGACACATGGGATTTTGTCCTCCCCAAGAAACAATTCGAGTTTTCTTCTCCTATTGAAGACCAAGCACTTTGTTTTCTCACCACTCAACACCAGGCCTCTGGCTGATGCAGCCTGCCGAAAGGTGTTAACAGCTCTTTGGAGCCTGCTGTTCAACACACTAAAAGATTCTCCCGCCGCCAAAAGCACAAAATCATCCGCGAACTGGAAGACCGTCACCTCCTGCACGTTAAGGTCATGCAGGTCTGCAGAGTAAATATTAAACAACACCGGGCTAAGTAAGCTTCCCTGTGGAAGGCCCCCCACCGAATTCAATGTCATATTCCCCAGGACAAGCTTTCTTTCCGCAAAAAACTGGGTTATCCAGTTAATGAGCTCACAAGGGATTCCCCATCTGAGTAGGCACATGTAGAGCCTCCCCAAGTCAACTGTGTCATAAGCGCTCTCAAGGTCTAAGGAGACCATCCCGACACACCCAAAATTTTTTCGAAGTTCTGCTATTTTTTGTCTAATAATACTCAGACATAGAGTCGAGGATCTGCCTCTCCGGTACGCGAAAGAGTTCATTGGAAGGGCTCGAGCTTCCTCTATTACATTTTCAATGCGGTTTTTGATAAAGAAGTTTATGATTTTCATAGACACATTGATCAGCGCGATAGGGCGATAACTAGAAATTATGTTTGGGTCTCTGCCCGCTTTTAGAATTGGCACTATTTTGATCAGTTTCCACTCCTCTGGGATCTTACCTGAATGTAGGCCCTCTTCAAGGTACAGACATACGGCTTTCTTTGCCGAAAAAGACAGATTTTTAAGCATTTCATATGAGATCCCATCCGTTCCCGGGGCCGAGGTTCCCCTTGACGCCAAGAAAGCCTCCAGGTCCGGTGTCCCTATCTCAATGTGTCGTCTCCTAGTTGAGTTAAATATACAGGGCATAAGTGTAGGGGCCCGGGCCTTATTGATCACCATCGAGAGAAAATCCTCGCATTTTTTGTCATCATCCCGTATCAGGTCGGTCACCCTTCCTCCCCTCATTCTATTGATAGTTTTCCACAATAAGCGGAGGTCCCCTCTCTTTCCCAGATCCTCTATTAAAACATCCCACTCCTGTCTCTTCCTCTCAAGTTTTTTCCTCTTGAAAATCGCATCCTCCCTATTATACTTGATTAAGAGTGATAAGTCACCCGACCTATGAAAGGCAGCCAAAGTACGGTTTTTCCTTCTGAAAAGTGCTCCGAGATCAGGGCACCACCATTTTTTTGGTGTCCACTTGTTATTATAGTCTTTTTTTATGATTATGGTGGCGCTCTGTAGCGTTCTTTTAATGTGGTCCATGACCATTTCTTCCTCTCCCCCTGGGACCTGCAATTCCCCAAGCGCGAACTTAAGCCGCTGAGAGGCAATAACTTTTCTAGATGGTACCCTGAGGGAAAAATTGAAGTCCATCAGAATTGGAAGGTGGGGGCTTCCCCCGAAAGAGACATCTAGCGCCCTCCACCGTACTGGAACGTCACTGAAATTAATGAAGGTGATGTCAAGAACACTTTTGACCATTCTCCTCGATTTTTCTATGTAGGTGAAGGAGCCCGTATTAACCGCATGAAATCCACAGTCACTCGCGATTCTATGCAACACAGAGCCCTTGGCATCAGTGGTCAAGCCTCCCCAGGCCCGATTCCTCGCATTGAAATCACCTGCTATTACTGCTCTTCCCCTTCTTGACGTGCTAATAAAGATCCTCTCTATATTTTTTGTGAACGCGCTTACACTGAGATGCGGTGGCGCATATACTGAGTTGAATGTAATCTCATGGATTTTATCGGATAAAGTCACCAAGCATGAATCGATCCCACTAGAAAGTGGTATTCTGTTTCCTCTTAGAACGGCTTTGGTAGCCACAGCTACTCCTCCATATCCGTCCGATCTGTCTTTGCGAAAGACATTGTAGCCCGGCAGCGAGACCCGTTCCGGCGAGAGGAGCCAGGTCTCAGCCGCTAATAAACACGTTATTCTGTTCTCATTCATGAATACAGACAATTCGTCTGCGATAGGTTTCACGCTCTGACAATTAAATTGTAAAATTCTCATGACGATGAGAAATAATTTGTAGTGGAGGCTCCCGCCGAAAGGCTCTCCATCTGATCGATAAGATTGGTCAACAGTCTGCAATCATCACTTACTTTCAAATCCGAGTGGACCCTCATCATTCCCAGTATTTTTCTCGCTACCTCGATTAAGTTCAATTTGCAGTTTTTGAGTTTTAGCACGTTACTATAGTCTTCCCTATCTTGATAGGTAGTCTTCGCCAAATTTAGGGTTCGAGCGGCTTCATCATCCGATTTAGCGTTGTCTCTAAAGGGGTTGTATTGACTCCTCGGTCCTGTTTTTCTAAGTGTGTTATCTCCTGCATCTACTAAGTTTGAGACATTCACACTGTCTAATCTTTCTTGAGAGAGTGGAAACTTTGAGGGGAAATTTCTTGTTAATCTCCTCGCCTCTCTTTTGGACAAATTCTGATTAGCCGCAATCCAATTGACTCTTTCCTCCTGTCGTTTAGCCGGACACTCCCTGTAGAGCGCAGGATGGTCTCCTCCGCAATTAATGCAGAGAGCCTCTCTTTCACATCTGCCTTCCCTCCTCTCATGTCTCTCCCCACAGTTAACACACGTGGACTCTCTGGCTTTACATTCCCTGGCCATATGACCATAACATTGGCACTTGAAGCACCTCACCACCTTCTGAACATACGGGAAAAGCTTAAATGATGTGAAGTCTAATAAGATGTTGTTGATGGGCTGCTTGCTGAGATAGAAGATTTTGATCCTATCCGTGAGTTCTTTTGTTTTGGATCCCTCAACCCAAACAATTCTTGATTCCCTGAAAATCTTGACCACCCTCAACCCCGGATTTTTATCTTTGATCATCTTTGATAGTTCTTCGATGGAGAGCTCCTGATCAATTCCCCTAACCAGGCCCGTCCTCGCAACCAATCCAAGGGGAATGTATACTCTAAAGGACCTGTTTAAGCTATGATTTTTCGTGAAATTGTTTGCCATGGAGGCATTCTGGAATTCAACTCTGCATTTATTGGCAGCCGTCTTTCTAATCCTTGTAATTCCCAGAACATTGCTCTCCCTCAGAATCCTGCCAAGAACCAGGGGGTTTATCTCTTTACCACCCGTCCCCTCTGCTTCGTTCAGCGCTACCATTACCACACTGGGACTCTCTCCACCTTCCTCATACAAAAAAGTCTCCGCCTCACCACGATCGACCCTCGTCGGGACTCCAATAATCTCCTCAATTCTGGCGCCAGAGTGGGCCATGTCAAGTTCCTCATCTCCCCTCCCCAAGGAGCAACCATCCTCACTGCCCACCGACCCCCCAGTTCTGTTATCATTGTCACTCAATGTTGACGACTCCGACAAAACTGACCTGGTGCGCTTAAGCACAGTGACCGCGCTCCCCCCCACACACGCCGCGTCCACCTCCATCTTCCTCTTCCCTACTACTAGATTACTCGTCATTCCTTTGTCCAAACTACCCTTCTGCGTATTTTTACCACGTTTAATAAGGTTAGAAGCTACTTTAGTCGCAGATTTTCTATTCATTTCGCCGTGGAAATGGTTCTTATATTGAACACTTGTCCTAGAAATTGAAATATACTCAGTTTGGGCAAAAGAACGGCAACTATGTTCTTGTAACTTCCCCCTTCAGAGGGATTTCCTTTTCCACAGGAATTCCGTTACAAACGCCTTAACCTAAGAAAGCCAAAAACGGGATAAAAAACAAAAAACGAAAAACTAACGGAGCAAAGCTCTTTCGTCACACAAGTTTTCACACAAAAAGAAAAACTTACTAAGATAAAAAATTTAATCACCTTACTGTGTTATCACACAACAATTTTCGCTTTACAGATAATTCACCTCACAAAATGTACTTAAGAGTTAAGGTAATGTATGAGTACAATTGTATTCTAGTCTGTTCACGCTACTGAGC
Source organism: Neoitamus cyanurus (assembly GCA_947538895.1). Lineage (NCBI taxonomy): Eukaryota > Metazoa > Arthropoda > Insecta > Diptera > Asilidae > Neoitamus > Neoitamus cyanurus. Next base: position 39,104,491 of record OX384542.1, read on the forward strand.
CAAGTTTCTAAATGCACAATTGCTTGGAAACAATTTATTATCTTAAAAGTCAGAAAGCAAAACACAAAACTTTGTTAAATTCTCAAAAAACAATGAACAATAAGCATGAGTACTCTCAATAAAAACACGAACAATTTCTGATGAAAATGGCCGCCTTCTTAAGTCTAAACCTCAAAAGCTGTAAAGGAAGATGATGCCTTCCCTCAGCGTGCCCTTTTTATAATCGAATTTTATTTAAATCCTATTGTACCATCCGCAAAAATACTGAGGCTCACTCACCTTGACGATATTAAATTCGGTGGAATATATCGTTATTTTCCCCGCAACAGACAAAAACACCATGAAAATAATCAGTAACTAAATTCACTTGACAAGAGATAAACCGTGATGCCCTACTGGAGCCTCTGCTGCTGACGATGTGTGCTGCTCGAAGGTTGGGAGAGAACTGAAGGTCCTCATTAGAAGTATATGTAAGAACTGGCGGTGTTGTAACTTGACACTCCTGCTACACAATAATTTCGGTGTGATCTCTACCAGAGAAGTTAATTTTCGGTGGTTTAAATATCCTGCGTTTAGTGCTACATTTAGCTTCTCTAGCTTTTATTATTCTTCGCAATGCCAGCTCCCGAATGTGGTCTCTATCATAAAACAACATACTGACAAGTAAGTTTTCTGGATACGCAAAAAAAGCATTTCTTTCGATAACAGAATCCATAACGGATATCAGATTTTCCGGTAAAAATCGAGAGTACATAATCAGTAGAATGATATGTTTGGCTCCGTCCTTAAAAGACGTCTTTTGCTTGATTAGGAACCAAATCGGAGCGTATACTTTAACCACGTAGTTGACAAGCAATTGCAAATTTTCTTACTAAGAGTACTTACATAAAGTCTGAGTATACGATTAGCAGAAGTAACCCATCTAGAGTGCACAATTTTTCCATGTTGATGGTATGCCAGCTCAGGAGTGCATGAACCAGTTGATACAGCTTGACATATCTCATAAAAATATTGTTGATCCGTACTTAGTTCACCGACCACATTTTTCGGCAAGTTGGACAAATTACCAGCCACTGCCCAAAAAGACACAGTGATTTTATTTTCGCAACCAGCTAATTGTTTTCCAATAGGTACGGGATATTTTCCGAAGGTCAAGAATAAATGATGAACGGGTTGGCATGAAGCATACAAACACACCATTGCAACGGTCTCTCCAAATACTCCTTTAAATATTGAATCACGCCACCCTTCGAATTTGTTAGTTGCAGTTCCGTCACATCCAACGCAAATCACGTAATCTAAATTCCAACTTTGACCCTCTAATAAAGTTGTGATCGAAGTAAGAATTCACTTTGCAGTGCCACGACTTGGCGTTATATGTCCCAAATAAATTGATCCAGGCTCTGCTAACATTGAGATGTGTTCTTCTGAAACTACTTTACGATGGTGACATTTCCCTATTTTCTCATTTATTAGAGTCTTGTCTTTTCGTCCATCAAAGTAAATGCTTTTTATTACAATACGTCCAATATCTTTTGAAGCTTCTTTCCGGGCTTTAGATACAGTTCTGTGGATCTTGTTTTTATCAATAACCAGAGTTAAATCTTCGGCCGTTGAAGTCGATGGTGTCTCTGTCGAGGACGTGTTTGTCGGGGATGGCTCTGTTATCAGACAAGTTTCTGAGAAAGATTCACGTACCGGATCTTCATCGCAATTTGCTGAGACAGAGTCGGTTTTCTTGAGTAGAACACGACTTTTTTGCTGCCCTTATTGGCTCTTCAACTTGTCTCTGCTGTCGTTTCACTAATCTAGCCGTTTCTTTCTTATTAACACCGCTTATAACCATTTTCCTGTCATTTCTTAGATCCTACAAAAAATTTCTCTCATTGATGGAAACTTTCTTAGGTTTTAAACACGAACAAGATTCAAATGAAATGCATTTACAAGCAGGAACGTCGAAAAGCTTCTCAGATGACTCCAAAAAACACTTCAGTTTGTTTTCAAAACTATCCTTTCGTTTGCTTTTGGGGTATCTTTTCAAATTGAGGAACTTTTCAAAATAGGATTTCAGCAATTGAATAACTGATTCCTTAGTTACGATTGGAATCGAAGCTTTGGTCCAAATATTGTTGATCTCTTCATAAACAATCGCATATATGTATATCTGAATTGGATGGATCCTTCCCATTATATAATACTTAATTCAATTTCAGTTCGTTCTTGACAAATAAAATAAATTTAATGATGTCCCTTATAATTGGTAGCTGCCGATCGTCAAGTTCTTTGTATGGTCCCAATATAGCACAAGTACTACTACGCCTCGAATTCATTATTTAAAAATCACAAAATCCGCTTTTAACACTGTAGCAATCGCAACTGTACTTTTATAGCATAAAAATTACTTTGGCTACGAAGAAAACACTCGCGAGTCAACTGTCAAGTCAAGTCAAGGAAATCTTCGCAACAAGTTGAAACCTGAGAGAATTTGCAGGTTGAAACTTAACAAATTCAAAGTCGCTGGTAACGTGTTGTTGCATACAAATCGAAACGTCGTGCATGTATTACACCTAAATAGAACAAAAAGTAAATAATTTTTTATATTTAGTTCAGGAGCCGAAATTAAGGATTGCGAAATATTACCATAAAAATGACAAGTTTTCAAAACTTTGAAGATCGGTAGAACCTTAAGGATATAGTTTTGTTTTATTTTTAAGATTAGTTTGGTGTATATGTATATGTACTGTATGCTTGGTGAGTATATAGAGAACTCATCTCTAACAAAAATTTGTCGGCCGTGCTTATGATCATTTTGTCTTCGATTGGGTCCCATCGCGTTCATTTCACCAGAAATGAATCCAAGAATTCATCCGACTTCAGAGCTCGGCACCGAGGTTACGCAGGGACTCGATCTGCGGCCTGGCTGCTGTTGTGACTCATCTGTATGCGTTGGAATATTTACATCTGAGCAAGCAGGTGTTTGTGCCCATTGCGCTCGTTCTTAATTGATGAATGCAATTTCGGTTGTGCGGGGCATGAAGGGCAATAGAGAACGACGACGTACTGATCGACCGATGTAATTGTTTTTAACCGACTTCCGAAATATTTTCTTCAAATTTGAATGGGACTACCTCAGGACTATACCCTTTAAAAAAAATATAGATTTTTTTAAATTGGTCCACAGTTGACGAAAATATCGATGAACATATAAAAAAAAATACACAGACGAACATAGAACCTCCTTCTTTTTTGGAAGTCGGTTAAAAACAATTTTAAATTATATGTAAGTCCACCTGATTTAAACTACGTTTCTTTTGAATTGAAATCTATGACTTTATTATTTTCAATTTTAGTAATGAAGAAGATTTACCACTTGCACAGCTTTCAATTAATCTTTCTGCTAACCATCTACTATTTTTTCTTATTAAATTTAGAAGCAAGAAGTGTAAAATGTATTTTCTATGTTCAAAGCAGGTATTGAATTCGTCAAACCAAGTTTCGAAATTCTTTTTTTTCTTAGTTTCAGAAATACATAAGTCGAACAATTTCTCTTTAATATTCTGCAAGGTACAAAATTGTTTGAAGTTTTCACTAAAAATTTTAGTGTGAAAAGAAATAACAGAAAAAAATTCATCAGTTGGTGGTGGGGTGGCAGTTACACTTCTTGCTTCTAATTTTAATAAGAAAAAATAGCAAATGGTTAGCAGAAAAATTAATTGAAAGCTGTGCAAGAGGTAAATCTTCTTCATTACGAAAATCTGCTTGCTCAGATGTAAATATTTCAACGCATACAGATGAGTCACAACAGATCCCAGGCCGCAGATCGAGTCCCAGCGTAACCTCGGTGCCGAGCTCTGAAGTCGGATGAATTCTTGGATTCATTTCTGGTGAAATGAACGCGATGGGACCCAATCGAAGACAAAATGATCATAAGCACGGCCGACAAATTTTTGTTAGAGATGAGCTCTCTATATACTGTATGCTTGGTGATAACGCATACTTTCTTCGCTTACCAACAAAAACCGGTTTTCGATGAGACAATTCACCCAATGTGTTCAGGCTCAATTGACCCATAAAACATTATATATTTTTGGACACGTCTTATCATGTGTATTTGCGATTTTTTATTAAATTTATTATATTATTCATCATTATAGGTTTATGTAGGCGGAGGGCTGATTAAGGGGGTATTCTCATGTGAACGCATAAATTTTACCTCTTTTTAGGGATTTTTAGACAATAAAATTCAATCATTTTAATTTTTTTAAATGTTTTTATTTGTATCTTAAACTGTATAAAAAAATTGTTTTTTTTCTTATTTTTATTTTTTATGTTTTTTTTTAATTAAATTAGACACAAAAAAAAAGGCAGGTCCCTGGTGGGGGTAATAGCGCCTGTTGCGAATGTTGTCTGAAATGAAAAAATCGAATGGATTATTGTTCAGTAGGTCTGTAGCTATCGTCCCTAAGAGAATTAACCAATTTCATTGAATAGAAAAAAAATGGCGGACTGTAGAAAAAAAATTGCGAAAAACTTGTTTTTTTTTGTTAAAAATCGTTTAAAAAAAAAAGAAAATATATTCGAAAATAAGCAATTATGGTACGGCCGATAACTATTAATGAGTAGAAGAACATATATAAATTTCAAAGCAATCGGTTGATTAGTTTTTTTGTTAGAACCCCCGCCGCTTTAGAAAATGATGTTTCGAGTAAAATGCGTTTAAAGTTTCAAGAGCAGAATTTTCGTGGAAAATTTATACTTACACTAATCTGCTATGCCTGGACCATACAATTTCACAATTCACGACAAAACTTTATATACACTATTCCACATATACACAGGTAGGTAATATACTAAAGTTGACCGTCAGAAACTCCGTACGCAGGTATAAAAGACCGATGAAAACAATAGATATGTAGCAGCTGCAGACCTGGCGCGGCGGCGACTATGAGTTGTAACTTATTTAATACTAGGAATTTCGGTCTGAATTTTTCACAACATATTTTCGATAGGTTTTACTATCGAAATATGAAAAAAAAAATCGATTTTTCGAAGTGGTCACATGAGAATACCCCCTTAATATATGCACCTATACAGCTGAATTTTCCACAGGACGAACGAATAGAATATTTTTTGTTGCAATTTGCGTGCAGAATCAATTCAATATCAATTAGGATTAAATTCTTACAATGTTTGCTTTATTGTTTGATATAATCGGGCTTTTTTAATCATTGTTTTATGTGTTCACAAAATAGAAACACACATTGCATCGATTTCATCAGGGGTGTCTTTCTTTTAATGGGTCTTTTACTGAAGATTATTTTTGAATCATTACATATGTATTATAAAATACAACATTTCCCTCTCCCTCCCTGTGTTGGTCACCAAATAACTTGAGAACCACTGATCCGATTTACACAATTTCTTTAAGTTTATAGATACATAGCCTTGTCGACCGAAAATTGTTAACTACAAAGGTTTTCTATGCAAACGGGTCCTTTTACGGGGTCACTGATCTCGAATATGCTATCGACATGGCAAATAAAATTAGCGGATCCAACATGGCAACTGAAAATTCTTAACTTGAACGGATTTTCGTGTAAGTGAATGTATAGGGGTTTTTGAGGTCGCTGATTTTAAATCTGGTGAACTACGAAATACCGGCCAAAATATACCAATAACTGCCTCTTTTTAAGCTCCTATACATATTTCTTTACACGATACCAAAATCCAAACAACACAAATTTCCCGTCCGTCCATTTCTCAAGACTAATTTCGAGAACGACGAAGGCAGAGTATTTTGCCCGGGCTTATCGCCGAAACGGCTAAACCTATTTTTATGGGAGCTTTACTGGAGGGTAGAGTATTTTGTCGTTTATGATGTAGGCGACTTTTTATCCCGGGAATATTTTTTTTCTAAGGAATAATTGAAAACCTTACTTCGTGCGTGATTCAGTTTCTTTCATTGTGAAACCCGGCATGAATTTAGATAAAAATTTTCATAAAAATTTCAACAAATTTCATTCATTCTACGAAATTTTAATTTGCAAGTAATGAAGCCCGGACTAGGCTGGCACGGGCTTACTAGTTTATTATATACTAGTATATTCTGACACCTGTCGCTACTGTGCGGAAGCCCCAGAGACAGCGGTGCATATCCTTTGTCACTGTACAGCCCTAGCAAAGCTCCGACTAACACAATTAGAGGATGCCTTTCCAACACCTGAACAGGTTTGGAAAACGACTCCCAATAAAATCCTAGGCCTCTATAAGTGGCTAAATTTGGGATAAAATATTGATGGGGATTCACAATAGATCCTAGCGGTCGCGGTGAACGGAAGGCTTTATAGGCCTGAACGCCCCCCTTTCAAACAAATAACAAACAATATACTAGTATGTGTCCTATACTCGCCACACAAATGAATGAAAATTTAGCTTCCACGGTTGTGTTTCCTCATACTTTTTATACATATTTTACTATTCATTTCCAGCAGAAAAAAAATTAGAAAATTTATGATATTATAATTATGTCACAACCGCTTTTGGCTTCATATTGCATAGTGGGAGTGACAATATTTATAGAAAGTTTTTATATTAACATAACCAAAACCTGGAAGTCTTGTCTTTCTTAACAGCAGTAAACCCAAAAAATGGGCCAAAGATGTCACTTCGTTGACTATGCGCATGTGTACTTGCAAATTATCAGTCGAAATATTTTGATCAGAACTTGGAACATTGTTTTTTCACCTTCACAATTCTATTTCACAAAAAGTCAACATGTCTGAATGTATGAGTGCTTAGCCAACTAGGGCAAAGTCAAGAGGAAGTGCATTGTATTGTATGCAGTCTGTACTCTACTAATTTCAATAAATAAGACACACCACAAAATGGGGAATCACCTTTTTCTTTACAAGCCCACCCACTCCCGACATGGGTATCAAATGAAAGGGTATGATGAGTAGAATAGAATAAGGTGTGTGACGCCAGTCTAAATCCAAAATGGCGGCCGACATAAAATGGCGGATTATCTTTATCTTTACATCCACTCGACAAGGGCATCAAATGAGAGGGTGTGAAATTTTCTTCTTTTTTAGCGCATTTAAAAAAAGCTCTTTTTAAGAAAAAAATTTTTTTTTTACTATTAATTTATTTTCATTCATCTCTCAAAGATTCGCACCGCACCATACCATCCTGATTTAGAACATTCGCTATATGTCGACTAACTATGTTCTACTAGTACAACTAGAGCGTTAACTTAAATAAAAAGGATGTACTGTCTGCCTGTCATTCACTCGCATGAAACAGAAAGACTTCTTTTGTTCATGCTGAAATCAAAAGTTACATCGAGCTTCCAATGCTTTTAGATAAAGTTTGAACACTTAAAATATTTTACGATAATTTCGCGGTAAACTTGTAGATGTTATCGTAGTGGTCCGTATTCTATTGAAAATAAGTACCACTTGGGGCGCATTATTTGGCACAAGTTTTTGGTAGGGGATGGGTCGTCTGTTAGTTAGTTTATCTGTGGTTATTCTTATTCAAGGCACATTGCATGTCATCATGTCAAATGTACAGCTGGAGCCCGCAAGAATAATCATCCTTGGAAGTTTTAATACCATTTATGCTGTTGGGTGAAGGCAAAATACACTCGTATACTCTTTACATTTCAGGTTTGCATTTATTTGGTATATGATCTAGACTAAAGAGCATCGACAAACAAACGATGGTAGAACGTTAAATCATAAGTTTTTGAGGCATATAAGCATCTATCTAATTGTTTTATTTTTTTGCAGACAATGGACTACTCCCACTAACTCTACTTCTGAAAACAAAAAAAAATGCGATCCTTTATCTTGCTGTTTGTGTTGTACTTGCAATAAATGCCAGTATTGTTGCATTAAGGAATTATGTAAAAAGGCAGTAAAAGAGATACAGCTGGAAGAAAAGCGTGAAAAATACGGTATTTTCGATGGCGGCCCAGGTTTCAAATATGAGAAACTCACACCGTTAGGTGCATTGCAAATGAATTGGTAGAAAAATAATTAACTATAAGGTATGTAATTTTTGCAGGAGATCGTCAAATAAGAGCGGGCCGGAAAAGTGGAACCGACCTTGATGCAACAAATTTGGGAAAAGCAAGTAAAACATGTGACAGTGCTACAAAGGATAAAGATGATGACATAAAAAAGAAGAAAAAGAAAGGAAAGGAAGACGACGAAGACGACGACGATCTCAAAGCAAAAAAGAAAAAGAAGGGAAAGAGGGATGACGATGAAGAAGACGATGCTAAAGCAAAAAAGAAAAAGAAGGGAAAGAAGGATGACGATGACGAAGACGATGCTAAAGCAAAAAAGAAGGGAAAGAAGGGAAAGAAGGATGACGATGACGAAGACGATGCTAAAGCAAAAAAGAAAGGAAAGAAGGGAAAGAAGGATGACGATGACGAAGACGATGCTAAAGCAAAAAAGAAAGGAAAAAAGGGAAAGAAGGATGATGACGAAGATGATGCTAAAGCAAAAAAGAAAAAGAAAGGAAAGAAGGATGACGATGACGAAGACGATGCTAAAGCAAAAAAGAAAGGAAAGAAGGGAAAGAAGGATGATGATGACGAAGATGATGCTAAAGCAAAAAAGAAAAAGAAAGGAAAGAAGGATGACGATGACGAAGACGATGCTAAAGCAAAAAAGAAGGGAAAGAAGGGAAAGAAGGATGACAATGAAGAAGATGATGCTAAAGCAAAAAAGAAAAAGAAAGGAAAGAAGGATGACGATGACGAAGACAATGCTAAAGAGAAACCGAAAAAAATGGGCAGAAAATCTTTAAAGGATGGAGAAAGTGCTGGCGGTGATTCTGACAAAAGGAGAAAGAATGAAATAAGAAGACCAACGCAAGAGAAAGCAATTGGTAGCCGCAAATTTATTAAGGCCAGCCGTTATGATGAAGTTAAAGCGTGCGATTTTCTCCGGATTGAGTTAGAATATCGTGATGCACAAAGAAGGCAAGTTTTATTTTATGTAAAATTGTTGGAGTTTATTCAAAATTACAAAAATTTAAATGGAGAAATTTGGAAAGACACTTCTAAAAATATTATATCAGTGAAGATATTTTTTTATCAGTCTAATCAATGATGTACATACGACTCATACATACATAAATGCGTATTTTAACTTTTCGAGTCCACGCAAAAATTTGAATGGCCTCACGGGATATTGATTGCAACCATGTTTTTCGGCATTCAAATATTATTTATTCAGAATTTTATTGTCTGAACACATGACTGTTCATTTATCTTCTGTGTCTGACCCCTGGCGTGTAAAGACCTATCATTAGCACATTTATAACTCGTTGTTGTTCAAAACTATGATATTTGCTAAATTAATGCAAGTATGGTGACAAACATCTGAGAAATAAACATAATTTGAACTCCGTCAAAGTGTCTTGAAGAAGTTGCAATATTTTTTGCATATTTCTGGTCCAAATTCTCATGGAGAGTTCACAACCGTCTACAACTTGCTAAAATTTACCACCTTCAACTTTTATTGAATAAAAGGTATACGCACTTTCTGTGGACGATTGGGCTTATTTGAATTTCCTGCGTTCATCGACGAGTAGTTTTAAATGAAAGGAAATGTAAAACCCCAAACCGTGGAGTCAAAAGGTCAGGGGTCGTTATGTTAAAAAAAAAGTGCTTTCTTTTGGTAACTGTTATAAATATTAGTAAAACTCAGTAGCACATTAACGTACAATGTGCAAGTATTACATGTCTCCTAAACCATGGAGGTTTTAAGGGTTCCGTAGCCAAATGGCAAAAACGGAACCTTTAAGGTACATTTCTACTAAATATTTTCTCGAAAGCCGTTCGCGTTCATTGCTCGTAGCAACCGTTTCCACCTTGCGTTGCACGCGTGTTTCGCACGTTGCTTGCATGCGCTACACGCGGATGTTGCATGTGAGGTATTTCCATTCCACCGAGTTTTTGCTTTCCAGCTCGTGTACAGAGATGCAAAAAAACAATGCGCACACACAAAATGTTGGTGGAAACTAATAAAAGTAGGTGACAAGCTGGCCTCTACTTGCTTTTGTACTTCTCATTAAAAATGGAAGACTACCCGCAGCGCATGAGTAAATTATGTAGTCGGATAAACGGATAGTAAAAATCAGTCTGTCCGTCTACAAGGTTCAGTTAGTTTTTAATTCTATTACTAATTTTAAGTGGGGCTTTACCAATTTTTTCACATTTCTAAAATACTGATATACAGGATGTTTCACCTAAAGGCCAAACCATAATGTGCATACCGCTCCGTACGGAAGCCCATGCATACTTGCGGTTACACACAAAACCTACCCGCAAACCACAATGCGAATAGTCGTTCGTTTCGTCAAGTTTCGGCAAGCTGTTTTGCTATGAATGGTACGATCTGGAGCGTACCTTGCATATATGCAAAATAACAACAACTGAAAATGGGGACAATGGATGAAGATATACATTTTTTCGAAAGTTTGATTAATGTTGTGCACTCTAATAATACACATCGCAGTCATTTATCACACTTTGACTGTCTGTCGAATATGCATAAAGGCCAAACCTTAATGTGCATACCATTCCGTACGGAAACCTGCCAAAACTGGACGAACGGAAGCTTATGCATATTCGACGGGATGTCAGAGTGTGATAAATCACTCTGAGTTGTGTGTTATTAGAGTGCACAAGATTCATTAAACTATTGAAAAATGTATATCCTCATCCATTGTCCCATCAAACAGACTTGCCGAAACTTGACGAAACGAACGACTATTCCCATTGTGGTTTGGAGATAGGTTTTGTGTGTAATCGCAAGTTTGCATGGGCATCCGTACGGAGCGGTGTGCACATTGTGGTTTGGCCTTAAGGTCTGCCAAAATAAATGGGGTATATATCTCACCTATACCAACGAGAAATTGTAGGGCAGGGAGGGGGCAATCTCAACCGTGACAGGGTGATTCATATATTAGGTAGGCACATTATTAATATTTTTTGTCTTTTGATGTGCTCAACGCAGCGGCATAAAACTCACGACAAACAACTACTATGTATCGTAATATCATGTCCAAAAATTACACCAACGTTCATCTACCTCTATCACTTCCGTTGCATTTCAAGGGAATGAGGGTAATGCTGTGCATTTCTATGTACCTGGGTAACCTGGGTTAATTTAGCAGTTCTTGCAGTTAAAAAGGAGTTATATACGAAAATTAAAACATTTAAGAACAGCTTAACTTCTTCCTCTGTCCAAAAATCTCAACCGGACGCATTTTCAATGCAAAACTAAACAATCTACCCATACATTTACGTAACTCAGCCAAACTCAGTCTTTTTCGTGAAGTTTAGCTAGGATTAATGGAACTCAACTCTAGTTTCCATGGACTCTACATATATAGGAGGAGAGTCCAAAAAAATTTATTATCTAGCAGACTCGTGCCGTCCCGCACTTGTTTCCATAAAGTTTACAAGATACATTAGCTACGTTCCATTGGGCTGTGTGAAGTGCTCACACGTACATACATAGTTTCCGAATGGAACGCAGTAAAGAGCAAACCATAATCTTAAAAATTGAAATTTATATTTTAGATAAAATAACTTGCTTCATAAACAAATTTATTATGCTAGTTTTTAGTGTTTAAGTCCAACAGAATCTTTTTCACATTTAATCCTTTCCGCTCCACCTGCCAGCCGGTTGGCATAACAAGTAAAGACATCAACCATATTGTAGATTTTGAATTTGTATTTTTTTTATGATACATACATTGGAAGTTATGTTTTGAGTTAATTCTCGTTAATGGAAAATTATTTTTCTAAAAACTGAGGCATTTGTTTCAAATTATTGTGGTTTACAAAATAGTTTCCCTGGAGTAGATTAGCTGCAGGCGCAGAAAAGGGGTTATAATCCAATTGCATCAAAAACCATCTAGCGAATAAATGTAGAGAAGTACTTTACACAGCTGTTGCAGAATGCATGAAACTGTATCATGCGCAGACACAGTTTTCAATTTTTCCGGCGGGAACCCAAAATATTAAGAAACGGAAGTAATGGCATTCCATTGCAGGTGAGATTTTGCGATCGCCATATTGGATCCGCCATGTCATATTCCATTTCGATAGATGTTTTACGTTGAAACAAAAACTTAATTGGTCCCAGGGTTACTGTCTATAAACTGTTAAAATCATATTAATAGCTTAGTTTTCGAGGTAAATCTGTTCATACAGACAGATCGACAAACACATTTTTACTGTGAATTCAACATAGTAATGGAATATGCTAACGAATAAATCACAGACGGACTCTTCAAATTTATATAGCTTTTGTGAAAAATTACTTTTACAATTTCGTCATGTCCATCTGTCTGTATATGTATATGTCTTATAACTCCCACATCTTCCCACCGATTCAAAAGAAATTTTACAGGCAGGTGTCTTATGTGAACCGCCATTTAATAGTGTAATGAAATCACAAATAAAATAAGGGGTGGCTTCCATACATAGAACTAAGAGATGACATTTTTAATTTTCGTGCACCTTATCGTGTCGGGTATCGGACAGGTCAACAGCTAAATATCTCGGGAATTATAAAAGCCATTAATAATGCCTCCAACACCCATTTTAGATGTTCAAGCTTTTTTTGTTATAAATGAAGCCGGCTAGCCCATTATCTAGGTTCCCTCAAGGTGACCAGGTAGGAAATCGAACCCACGACGTCTGTGATGAAAGCTTGCCTCATTTTTGCATTGAGGTGCCGGGAACTATATGATTAAAAAAAAATCTGAAAATTATCATGATAGTAGCACCAGAGATAACGTATTACGTATTACGTCTAGATGTAAAATCCCATAGAATATTTTCATCAGAGCTCTACCTCCAATTCACTTCCAATTCGTGAATATAAACCTTTCCTGTTTCTCTTCAATAAACAATACAATAAACCCCATACAAATAACCCCCAGTTTCAACTCCCTGTAAGTTAAGGCAAGTGCTGAGGGTGAAGGAATGTTCCTTCCGAAAAGTATGGCACGACCACTGACCAGTTCTAGATCGCATCCGGAGTTATTATCAGGACGATAAATGGTTGGTTCTTTGGCTTCACATCCTTTCCGACCATTCGCTGATTTTTTTTCTTAGGTGTTGCAATAAATCATTATACTTACTTCTATTATATTTTACTTGTTAGTGTGTTACTACTATAATAAAAGCGTGTTTTTTAGTATTTTTGACATGCATTGTATAAATTCTTTTGACTGAACTAGGCTACATAACGAATTTCTTTTTAAATTAATCGGTTTGATATCATAACAGGGTTCAAAAATGAGCAGGTCATTGGAATCTTTTTTATCATTTTAAACAAACGCTATCTACCACTACTACTACTACTACTACTACTACTGGACAAACATTAATTTCGTTTTGTTTCTTTCAGATTAACCGAATCCAAGGGTATATCATGTAATCCCTGTACAACAAGAGTGCCTACCATTTCCTATAATTCTTGTCCAATTCCTTGCGCTTTGGATCCTTGCTATTGCTGTCCCCCATGCTAACATGGTTTGCCTAGTATTTGGTAAGGAAATTATTTAAAAATTGTTAGAGTGTATATAGATAAACCATTTTAATATATCAATGTACATTTTAAAAAAGTCCAACAAAAATAAAATTGCTTTATATCTAACATGTGGTTTTATTGAACTCTAAACGCATGTGGCATTTGTGACTAAGAAAGAGCTTAAGTTACTATGGAACGTAGTTTCACGACCATTATCGGCCTCATCATATGTTCCGGTAAAATTTATGCAAATAAATTCAGTTGAGAATAATATTTGAAATATTTGTAGGGAAATTTGACTGTAGAGATGAATGCTCAAGTCCCGACTGTTTGAAATTAGAAATTGTTTAGCTAAAAAAGGGCAGTTAAATTAAATTTTAGCAATTTTTCGCATATGGAATTTTGGAATATGTCTATCTGTAACCTCTGCCAGAACAGCCGGAAATCAGTCCACGCTAAGCCAATATTACAATCTTGTCCTACAGCTTGCTCGTAGGAGTCATTAACGAAAAATCGCAATGTTACAACCTATTATATATAACAAAATTTTATCAAAGCATTCAAAAGCACCTTACATTTTTCCTTTGGTGGCCCAAAGATTTTCAAAATTCTACAAAATTAAATTTTTAAAATAGAATCACATTCCAATTAAAGCAAGACATTTATAATATCTTCACTGTCGCCATTCGAATATTCTTAATCGAGATTTGTTCGTTTCGAGATACGCTATAGGGCTCCTGTCTATCCCCCATACTTAAGGGTATTCTGAGAATCATAGTATTAGTAACCACAATTGGTTAAAATTGGTATCGCAAAATTGGAAAAACAATTCAAAAACAACAAAAACAAGCGCAAATACGTTAAAAAAGTTGGAAATTAAAGTAAAAGAATGAAACTGAATATTAAAAAAATTTTGAAAACAAAAACCCACGTCTCAAATTTAAGGCAGGTACTTTTCAGGATATGCTTAGGACATCTATTAAAGGTCTGCACAAATATCCAGCTTGGTCGGCCTTTTTTCGTAGGCAAAGTCTAATTTTACTGTGCTGGATTGAAAATTAAATCTAGTTTTACCATAAAATGAGTATTTACTTAGTAGTAATATATTATAATATTATTTTATATTTTATTTTATTATAGTAATAAACTGTCAGTCATAACGAAATGTATCCACTTTAGGCATGTTATTTTTTCTAATATATAGGTGCAATCCTATATAGAACACTATAGCCTATTTCAAGGGTCCTAACGTGGAAGAGGATTTTTTTTTAAATAAAGAAAGGATTAGAACAATAGATCTTATACATCGCTTCGATTTCGAAAGGCACCTGTGGTGCCTGGGCGACCCGCTTAATTATTATAATATCTATATAAATAAAAATGAAATGCTGTTCGTTGGTAAGCGCATCACTTGAACGCATACGGCTGGACCGATTTGGCTAATTTTATTTTAAAAATGCTCATAATAGTCCGAAAAAAACGGTTCTAGGGAAAGAAAAATTGGAAAATTTGAAAATTCGGGAAAAACTGAAAGTGATTTTTTCTCCGATTTATTTCGCTAGATGTGCAAACGTCGTTTGACAGCTGATTATAATAAATGTCTGTCCATTTGTTCGTCTTGCGCTCCTAAACCATTCATTCGATTGTGATGAAACTTTGATGAAATGTTGTCCGCTCGCACTCGAAGGTTTCTGATAAAAAAATATTTTCCTGGAATTCAAGATGGCGGATCCAATATGGCGGCGAATTCCAACTTCATAGATTCTTTATGAAAAAGGGGACTCGGAGGAATTAGGGGTTGGCGACTTGGAACCTGCATTCAAAATTTTGGAATTCAAGATGAAGGATCAAATACGGCGATCAAAAAAGTTGAGCCTGAATGAATTGCCCTGAAAAACCGCACTATGGGGTACTCGGGGTCGCTGATTTCGAATCCGCCATCAAAATTTCCAAAATCAACATGGCGGAAAATGAGGAAAAATAAATTTAATAATACTGCTGAAAAATATCTAAAAACACGTTAAAAATGAAAATGGAAAAACATTTGGGAAGAGTGAAATAAATACTTACCCGTGTAAATGAAGTATGGAATTTTTGGAGATTGAGGGGAAAAAGTGGGATATCTCAGTAATTAATAGACGTATTGTTTTGTGGGTGGACTCAATGGAAGCCCCTAGGAGAGTAGTATACATATCAAAATTTAAAGGTTTTTTAGTAAAATGGAATAAAGAGTAAAAGAGGTAGGAGTTTATTGTTAATTTTTTCCAAAAAGGGGTGGGCGTAAGGTTGTGGAAATAATGTTAGAAAAAAATTATTAGGAATAGGTGAAAGAGATGTATGGGGGTATTGTGTATGAATTTATACTTGATTTAATGAGACCCCCCCTGGGACGTACTGGAAGGTTGTGCAGAAGTGAAAGTGTGTAAAATTAACGAATAAAAATTTATTAGTATCCCGGGCAACGCCGGGTCGGGCAATATAGTAATATAATATAAGAGTTTAGAGAGTTAAGAAACTCAATGGGGTATGTGAATGGCTTCATCAATATTTACAATTGTACCAAATGACTTGCGACAATTATGTTTTCGACAGCCTTATTTACTTTGTCCACTTGGTCAATTGTACGCTCGCAAAGGCGATTAGATTAGTTTTCAGTAAATTCCAATATCTAGATAAAGCACTTTAAAATCACTCGAATACCAAGTTGAATAACAGCTCCACGTACTACATTTAATGAAAATCTAACTCCTTCTTAGCAGAAATGAATACTTACAATAAAACAGAAAACTATAAATATCCGTTAATAAAAAAACACCTCCATTTTGCAAAACGTGTGCAACTTATACACAAATTCACACCTGTTTAGACCTCAGAAACTACCTGACCCTAAACATGTACATGTATAGCATTGATTGTAGAATTCACACTGGCTAATAAGGGGCAAAAAATAGAGGAGGATGAATTATTATGTGACTACAGAGTCAATCCCCTTTTCCGGGTTAAATTTAAAAATGTTAAATTCTCAGCAATGCACGAAATGAAAGTTGCTATAGTGAAACATACAAGTTTATTTCAGGCAAAAAATTGTATAAAGTGTGCATAAAAATATTAGAAAATATGTTCCCATGGGATGATAAAGTACTGATCATAGTGCGGTTGATGCCTAAGTATTTATATCTCACATGAGAACAAACAATGTTTTATATTGTATCGAAGTGAATCTTGAGTTTTACTTGCGCAATGATTTATTTGGTTTAAAAACGTTATTCCTACAACTCTACCCAGGTGTGCTAATATTTGGCGGACAATAATAATGTTACCTTCAAAAAAGTCATTGACGTTATCTATTGCGATGCTATTCAGGCGAATTGCGAGTATTTTACTTTACTATAACATTTAAAAGGCAACGGACATTATTTATAGTCCAGCAATTTTAATATGTCTTAGTTATGCATATGTACTATAACAAATATCCTTTTGAAAAATATATGAATGTATGTAAAAATTTCCGTTCGTAGAACTTTAAAAATTACATCGGGTGAACAGGGCGAACAATTGCCAAAATATTAAATTTGAAAGTTTATTTATCCAAAAATAAATTACGTCCAATATTCGAAAAACGCACGAATCATGCACTTGTATATCATGTATTATCACCTCTACCAGAACTGCAAGAAAGGGACGCCCCTTCCATGCAGATAATTTTTTTTAAAACCACAATGAATTTCTGTAATATACGGTCAGTTTTAGGTTTCATCCCCCACCCAAGACTAGATTCCTGAAACCCATTCCTAGCAACAAGCCTGAACCCAACTGTCATCGTCTCCAACTGATGGATATTACATGAAGTCATTACATCTATTAGCTATGGACTTATGGCTTGAACCAATAATTTAAAGAAAAAAGTTTTCTGCATTTTCAGCTGTACAATCTAACAAAAATCAAATGTTTACATTTCTAATGAAAATGTCTTAAATTAGCATTTTCGTAATTTTCAGTATGAGTTGGTGGTAACCAACACAACGCAGCAAATAATTTAATGAATTGAACATATGTAGGTAGGTGAGGCGACGCGTTCGTATATGAAGTGTTATCGTATATATCCAAAAATAAATTGGCATCGATTCAGGATGAAAATCAGCTCGTTGCGGCTGGCAAATTTCAGAACATCTCGAACGGGCGTTAAGTGAAGACACGACATAGGACTAACTCCAAACGAATAAATATTAAAAGAAATAAAAAAAAACTAATTGACTAACTCCTGTCGTTAACCTGTGGAATTTGTAGAAGAGTTTTGAGGAGAACAACAGCAAAATGGTTTACGAAAGTGACTTTTACACACGCAGGTCCTACACTAGGCCAACCGTAACCTCTTATTCCGTATCGGTAAGATATAACTTGATTTTTAAATAAAATGTAAAAAATCTTCTGAATTGAAAAATTAATTAATTGAAAGTTCGTTAAAATCAAAAATTGTGTAGTGTGGTTTCAGTGCTTGAATTCAAAAAATATTTGCAACTGTTACGGAATTTAAAACTGTGTTAAAAAAAGGTACATAAAAAGTGAAGTGATATGAAAGAACAAATTTACGAGACGGATGCAAATATTTTTTAATTCAATTCCTACTTGTGCTTGTGTCCCACTTGCTGTATAAGTTGTAACCAACTGAACAAAATTATGTCAAGCAATACTCTGAGAAAGAATCCCAATTCAAAGCTAAAGGATTACCTGAACATTTTGTCGTTTAGAAATATTAAATTGAAACACGTTTGAAAAACAAAAATAAGTGTGCATGTCCGTTAGTTATGGAACTTCATGAAACATGAATATCGCATTTGGTTGTATTATTTTGTTTTTGTGTCACCGATTTTTGACTGTGATTTTTCTTAAAAAATGTCTTAAGTTATACTATTTTGGCTCAAAACAAAAACATGTATTTAACTTTTAAACACATCGCATACCGCATTTTAATATCAAAATTTCATTGTTAAGCGTTGGTCGTAGATATTTCAGTAGGCATGAATTATTTTTCGAGACGGGTGCCAAAGATAAACTAAATGGATCATATTACATTTCTCAATAAATGACATTCTTACTCCCACAAACTAATAAAAACATTTTGAGTGAAACACGTTAAAGATCACCTCATGTCGGACTGCCATCTTCTGGACGAGTATTTTTGTATCTAGTCTATTCCTAGAATCTTTAAACAGCTAAACACTGCCTCTCCACTATCTCTTTATATATAAAGGTTTCAGAGATGCGCAATATGCAATTATTATAATTACGTGCTAAATAAGTGGAATGCAAAAGCACAGCCACAGCAAATCTTGTTGAAACTAATTTTAGCTACAAAGCATATGTGGTTTATACTGTGGCGGGACTTTCGATCAAATTTGCCAGTGTCAAAAAATGGAAGCGATGCTATTTTATCCCTGAAGCTCTTTGTGGTGGAGAAAAGAAAAATAAACTATTTATTTCACTCTGATTTTATGACACCTCTAAAAATACACACAGAAGTTGATCTCGAAAATCCGCATTTCTTCAGCCTAAATCTTTTTTACAATGCTTCCACGCTATTTTCTTGAAATAAAAAATCAAAATATTTTCAAGGGCAGTTGAAGTGGAGAATATTATTATAACAACTCGTGTAATTTCTCAATATTAATATAAGTACAAAAATACGAGCAGTACACATATATAAAAGAATTCGACATACACATAAAAGTTTATTTAGAGCCAGACGCACTTCTTATATTACACAAAATCAGGGAAATCCAGCAGAATAAAGTGATTTTTTTAATACACACATGAAGTACAAATTTAAGTATTGAAAACATTTCTCAGTCACTGCAGATGTGAGATCATTTACTTATAAATAGAAAGGTCGTTTTTATTGTATTCGACAAAAAGTTGATATATAAATTACGATTGGAAGCTACCAACAATGTGCTCAACTTTATTTTTAAAGGAATTTCAAGTGAGAAATTACTCTCACGTGGGAAAGGCTTTATAAAGAACTTTTACAGAGAATCAATTTCTTTGCTATTGTTAATTTAAATGATTGTGTGAATTAGGTGATATTTTTTGCAATTTAAGGATGCATGATCGTGCACTTTCTTATCAGCAACTGAAAATCACTTTTTACGCGACTGCGCGACAGCAAAGATTTGTTTTTCACGCGTATCTGGGAATCTTTATACCCTCGAAGCATCCCAACGGCTGGATGGATTTTAGTTAAATAGGTGTCGATCCATTCGCCTAACCAGTGCGATGGTTATAGTGCGATTTTACAGCCATAATTTCTGTTCAATAATTATTAGTCTTTTTACCCGACTGCGCGACAGCTAATTCTTTATACCGTCGAAGTATCCCAACGGCTGGATGGATTCGATTTGTCTAAACTGGGCGATGGTTATAGGTTAAGTATTGTTTTAAATTGACCGCATGAACAAAATTCCCTTAAAGAATTAGACCGTCAGCGAAATCTGCAGAAAGCAACTTATAACAAATTACATAGCGATCTATAGGGCTCATCAAATCAGTATTTATAGACAGGAGCTAGAAATATATTGATAAAACAAAATTAAAAAGTCGTCAACAAAAAATAAATTTAAAAAAATCATAAAACCCGACTGTGTAAAAAGCGATATAAAAAGATGAAAATAAGATGACGTGGGAAAATAGTAGAATGTATAATGGAAATTGCAGTCGGAGGCATCAGATTCATGTTTTACTTGCGGCGACTCCTACTATAATACATTTATGCCACCGAAGTCGAAACGTTTTAATAGTATAGTTTCTACATTTGCTTACTTAAAGCGATCCTACATATTTGCCTACTCAATGATATTATCATATTTTAAAAAAGCGCAAACAAAAAAGCCGAGAAAATTAATTATTTCTTAAAAATTATTTATTAATTTCTCCTTAGCTCGATTGATTGCTATTAAGGCGATTTTTGAAATTTAATTCTAATTGATGAGTTTAGTCTTCATACTCGTTAAGTTCATTTGAAATAGATTGCCTTCTAGTACATTTAGGAATTCATTTTCAAAGTTCATGGTGTCGTCACTATGAGTAATTATCCAAAAATAATACCGTATATCCACTAAATTCTTTAAATTACAAAACGTCTGACCTATGGCCGTTGAATTAAAAGTCAACGCCAACTACTTGGATATGTTCCAAAAATAAAATTGATTTTATCTCAATGCTCAAAATATTGGAGTTCAGATATTTTTAAATTAATTGGTGTGTATCCCAGACAATTTAATGTATCCAAAATAAAGATACCATCCGTAAGCTTCAAATCAATAAATTCCGACAGAACTGCTCAAGGCAAGTGAACACTCCGCAGTGCCAAGTCAGAAACTAATGGGGAGAAGGCAGTATTTTAAATTTGGTGGCCAATACAATACAAATTAAAAAAAAATAGCTAAGAAAGAGTATTTGTAAATAAATCTTGATGTCATAATTCAAAGTCAATATAATCCATCCTTTTAAATGAATAATTATTACATTTGGTACGGTTCGTTTTTAACTATACATTAGTGTCACACAACAAATAAGCATGTCTGGCCTCGATGTCATATGTTATTGACTGACTGATGCAAACCTACCAAGAAATATAACAGCCACGCAAGACATTCGATAAGTGTCCAAATTTTATTTATCGATGTCACAATATTTTTCCGATCCTTTCTGTCATGTTCTCTTTAGGTCTTTACTTTCATCATGAATCAAAATTATGCCACTTGCAGAGAACGCAAAGTAATGTCTACACGTCTTGACCCAATGGGCTCTAATTGACTTAAAGGCAACAAAACTAAAAATACATGAAAATATTTTCTACATACATTAATATCGCTGACATATGTATGAACGACTGGACTTCTTCTAGTTGGATTATGCTTATTTTAATGCCAACATTAAATATTAAACTTGAAGTGATAATTTCTTTTTACGTTTTATGAGAACAATTTCTGAGATCTCAAGGCAGCTGCATTTTATTTGCGCTGCTCGTACTTCAAAATTTGTCATTTGAAATGTACAACAAAATTAGTTGTTTATTTCCATTAAACCTTACCTACAAAGTTGGCCGTCACCAAAATTGTTACTGAAATTTGTAAAGGTCAGTGGAAAATAATGTTAAATTAAAGAGAGAAAGATATACGCTGTCATGTCATGTCTAGTTCAATCCTTTTATAAGAAACGCGTTGGTGCAAATAGAAATAAATATGATGAGAGAGAGTAACATAAATATTTCGATATCGTGCCTACTGTACATAGGTTCAGTGACAATAAGGTCCCTCAATCTTAACCGAAACACCAAAACTCCATGAGTAATGGTTTTGACTTGGTGTATAGTAATTTGTTGCCCTGTAATATGTTTTATACGCCTACCCGTTCAAAATGAAGCGATTCACTCACATAAAAGTCAAGCTGGAATGAAATATCCAATTTTCTCACTCCTGTTTTACAACTGCAACCAAAATATCAAGCAGGCTTGAAAAAGCATGTATACAATTTCACTCCAAACTGAGAGCAAATTCTCTTATATTCTTTTGGTTGGCTCAACAAATTAAATTAAAAGCAATTAAAATGTTGAAAACTACTTAAAGATATTTTTGGAAAGATTTAGAATTACCAGCTGTGATTAGCAATAATACATTTGGAGTCCGTAGTGAAAATTCATTTTTATTCCAATTGGATAAAACGGATTCACTGCATTGTCAATCTAATTAGCTAATGTTCCACATTTTCTATCAATAGTCTTTGTTCTTATTTGGATCGAAAACGAAAAACACTAAACAAAAGCTTTGAAAACTTAAATTTCGGACCTGAATGAACTATTCGGGAATGGTTTTAATATATGCCAGAAACCAACAGAGTGCATTTTGAAAGAAAAATTATGTGTTATTAATTGAGATAATTTTTTCACCAAGGGGACACTTAATCTTCAACCATTTCATAAGCAGAATATCGGTTTTTTATAATGTTGAAAATCGAATCTAGAAATAATCATAGTCTCAATGTTAACAACACACAAGAAATAACACAACGTCGCCGTCGTGTTAGGTCCATAAATATGATCAGGAAATCATTTTCAATCAGTACCATTTTAAAGACATTCAATTCTTTAATTTTGTATTTGTCATATAATGTAATATTGGTGCCAATATTTGAACAGAGCAGTACAGTGGAAAATCGCCCATACACCCTTCAATTAGTTGATAAGACGTGTGTGGTGGTTGAAAAATTTAACCTACAAGTTGATAAATTCATGATCTTGCACAAACAATTGCGATTGACGTCAACTTATCTCTGCATATGTGCAGCGGTTGAACAATGCTTGATGCAATTTTCTCTAAATGATCAATTTCAACTAATTGAAGGGTGTAAAGCCTGCTTTACAAACACACTGTGTAAATAAAATCGACTTCAATATACTAAAGAATTTTTGCGCGTTAATGCAGATTAAATTCATACATACAATTATACTGTACATATTACCTAATATGATTGTTAAATGGGTGAAACCCCTATTTAAATACCACAATACTATAAATTCGGCGACAAAATGAAAACGAAATTAGTCAACCCACACGCAGCTGAAAACAAAAGCCAGTTGCTGTATAAAGTCCATACAAATTAGTAACAACAGCTTCAACATTAACCCAAATTAACAAAGTACACGTCGCAGCCTAAATAAAAAAGGAATAGACGCACTCACCACCACACTGCATTCAGGCGTAGAGTAGTTATGGAACCTAAAATATAGTCGCAAACGTAGTTGCTTAATGACATATTAACCCGATACCCAATAACCAGGCAGTTGAATAATAGTCGCTATTAGAGTTCCGCACAAGGTTAGTTGTTTACGATATGGTCAGCAACTAATATAAGGTGAAATCATTAAAAATACCAACGTTCGGTTTTGGACTTGCAGAAACGAGAAATACCTTGGGAAAAAGTTCCATTCGTACCCCGGCCTAGTTTGATCGCTGATCCAATTACAGCATTTGGAAAAAAACGTCCAAAGTGTGAAGAAAGAATGTCAATTCTTGATAAAATAAACCGAGAAACTATACAACCTAGCGCCGAAGTGTTGGCACGCCCAATCAAGCCGTACATATCAGCCAGGGAAGAAACTAGGCAGAGGGTTTTCGGCCTTGTGCGCCGAAATGCTGATTACTTGGAAGCTGGTGGAAGTTTATCGGCAAGCACCGCCAAGGACAGCATGGACTATGTATTGCCGCGGCTACATCAGACCACACACGACAAACAACCACACAGACGCGTATTCTACGTGGAGCCTTGCAAATATGACACTAAATTAACCCCGGAATACCATTACTACTATTAGCCGTGAGCAGCAATAACAGCAAATTCAAACATATAACACTTGTTTATAATATTACACGTAGCGGCCTTCAGCCTATTAATAATGTCAGTAGATACTTTGCGCTAGGCTTTTTTGTATAGTTACCGTTGTCGTCTATGTTCACTTTCATGTCCACCTATTGTTGCTTGTTAAATTTCAAACATGTTTCAATTTACGATAAAAAGTCTATTTGAGAACAGCAAGTTGGATAGCTGAATTTGTTTAAGGCGTGAATCATATGACTAAGTAGATAAATCAAAAATTCGCAGACCCCGAGATATTCCCTTGCAACGGAAAGGCCAGGACAACACCGTTCGGTCGGCAAACAGGAATACTCCTACTCGTACAACTCATCAAACCAGTCCCAACTCAAGTCGAACGATCCCTACTCCCGTCCCGAGAAGACCTCATATTCGTCAACAGTCGAAAGGACTTCTCGCTCTGGACCCTATGGTGACTACAACTACTCAACAGAAAGGACTAGTTCCACTGGCGGAGGTCCAGGCGGATACAGCTACTCATCGTCAACCTCTGGAAACCTACCTGGCGGAACAAGATACAGGCACTTTTCGTACCGTGTCTAAATTAAAAAAAAAAAACTAATTCGAAAATAAATTATCGCGACTGCACTAGCAATGCTTATCTACGAATGTACTAATGAATCTTTTGTAAGATATAAAAAATAGATTTAGCCATGCCAACATCTTGGGTTTATTTCTGTAAGCTTTGTTCGGCTTTCCTGAACTAATGCTGACTCAGACAACGAGTCCATCCGGTATTAATTTCTTTACACTGCTTAGAAACAAATTTTTGTGATACAAAATCGATTTTTTATGTAAAACTGGCTTTGTTTGAACCATTTCATAAATAAATTAATTTTTAACATTAACCACCTGTTTGACTTTTGTGAACATATCTTCTGGTGTGGTAGATTAATGGCCCTCCTTTAAACAATTAAATGCGATATTCATGAAAAAATTTGAAAAGACTGAATATATCCAATTGAAGAAGATCGTCGCTCGGTTTTTGAAAGCAACATGAAAAATTAATTTTATTTGCGTAAAACTATGTCTACGTTAAAAGTAGATAAAAAATTGATTAGATGCAATGCACAAACTGAAATTTCAGGAATACTCTTTCTACAGGTTAGTGGGATTTCTAGTGATGTAAGTACAGTGGAACTTTGATAAGTTGAACCGCAAGGGAAATAAAAAATTCATTACCCTATAGACTATAGAGGATTTCGAGTTGTATAGAAGTTAACAAGAAATTAACATTTTTCGTGTTATAGAAAATAAGAGAAGGAATAATTGGATTTGTAAAGGCTGGTAATTTAATAACAACAAGCTATGAATGTGGCTAGTCGAAAAACAAATGAATGAGAGCGGAATCCCTGAGATGTAAGAAAGGTTTCCAAAAACAAAACAGCTACATTGAATGTGTGTGATGTTAGTAAGGATTCGGATTATAGACGTACCTAAATTTGAAGAATACAAGCCGAGCATTTATTTATTTATTTATTGAATTATTTGCTGCGACAATTTACAGACGTAAGTTCATTAACAATGTGACAAGGTGACAATATATAACGATATTAAATAAATCAAAATAGAAAAGAGAATAAGCACACTTCATGGTTAATTCAAGTAAACAAAAGAAAAAAAGAAATGCATACAAAACGATAACTTCAAAAATAATAGTATAAAACAAAAAAGGTGAAAAATAGCAAAGAGGTGAAGAGAAAGGTGTTATCAAGAATCGTTAATTCGTTATAAAACCAAGTTTTCCAACTGAAAAATTCTGGCAGTACTAACAATGTCTATGTTACTAAATAGTAAATAGAAAAATCAGTATTCGATCGGTAGGAGATTTGAAAAGCAAATTTGTTCTGTACATTAAAAGTAGGGTGTAGAGTACATGATTGTTGTAGGGGTACAATTTTGGACATTATTTAAGAACTATCCACACAGCCATGTAAGATTTGAACAGAAAGCAAGGAGAGCATACCTAATCGTTCAGGGTATTCTGGTCTGCGTCCATACAATTTAAAAATATAGCATCTTAAAAATCTACTCAAGGGTAGTTCAAGTTGTTCAATGTAGGCAACATAATATGGGTCCCAAATATGGCTTGCATAATTTAGAACGCTACGAATTAAGGCATGAAACCAGGCGATATGCGGGGACATCGTATTAAAGGATTTAGTTGTTGTAAAATTGAATCCAAGTAATTTAAATGCTTTGTTTATGACATTTGAAATATGTGAAGAAAATAATAATTTTTCATCGAATGCCACTCCAAGGTCCTTGACTTCTGGAACCCTATTCACATGCTCCATAATTGAACTGAATGGTATTAATTTTCCTAGTAAAGGTGATTTGCTTACATTTAGGGCAAGAAGTTCCTGGTACACCATACAAGGTCTTCCTCAAGTTGCAAACAATCCTGAAGCTTGTCAACAACATGAAGATTTTTGCATCATCTACTTACAACAGACAATTTGATGAAAGACCCAGAGAGACTTCATTAATATATATTAGAAACGTAAAGGGGCCAAGGATAGTTCCTTGTGGCACTTCAGAGCACTGACGGAAAGGTACAGATTTAACGTCATTCACTACCACGGCTGGTGTCTACCTATTAAGTAGGAATTGAACCATTTTATAACATCATCACTGAAGCCTATGATTGCCATATTTTTAAGTATTATGTTGTGTGGGATTTTATCGAAGGCTTTAGAAAGGAAGTGTGAATAGCGTCTACGTGTTTACCACATTCAGAGTCTTTGCAAGAACATCTATAAAGAAAAGGACTAAATTTGACGTTGTTCATCACCCGCGAAAAAACCATGTTGATTTTCTGCAGGGAATTGTTTGGTTTGCGGGAAGAGCTGGTTATATAATATTTGTTCAAAGATTAGTGCCAAACTGTTTGATATAATAATAGGTCGGTAGTTCTTAATAATTTTTGGATAACCTTATTTAATTATAGGAGTTACCAGGCTTGCTATTAATACATTTGGGTATGTCGAGTTATTTAGGGGAAATTGAAGAGGTTGACTAATAGGTTTCATCAATGCAAAGCTACATTTCTTATAGAATAAATTTGGAATCCCATCTGGCCCCGGGTTTTTATTCACATCAAGTAACAAGTTGGGTAATTACTTGTACTTACAACCATATCGGGTGTTATTTGTTGAAATTTTACAGCGTGGCCATAAGCATTGTCTACAGAATGTAAGTCCGTATATAAGGGATCAGATACATCGTACACGGATTTAAAGTATTCTGACAGTATTTCACATTATTGCGACATCAAACGACATTTTTATTGAATTACCCATCTTGTTGCCAAATATATACGTAGAAACGGTTTTGCGAAATTTCATAAAAATCTGCATTTTACAAACAATTTAATTTAAATGAACTCCAAACTTTCTCGCTTATTTAACACTTATTGCAGTTAATGATAGAACGTTACAAACGTTTAATTTTAAAAAAAAATTTTGAATTCAGATTTTATAATATTTAATAATATCCGTATAGTTTTGTACATTTAGGACGTGTTGTACCCCTATGGAAAAACAATAGGATGGCTAAATCCATTAAAATGGGGTGCATTAATTGCATGAATTTCGGATAAAAATTGGGAAAAACATGACATTTAGGACATTTTGGAGAATTTTTGAATTTCGCAAGTGACTGTACCTGCAATGGAACAGGTAGATGAGCACTGTTGAGATTTTTGGAAAGGACATTAAGATAGTAGTTCTAGGCGTGAGTTTGATGTCGCTGCGTTAATTAGATCAACATATAAAAAACGTGCACAATATGCACACAATGAAAATTCTCAAAAACTCAAAAACGATTGAGATTTACCCCCCACCTGCCGTACGATATTTTGTTTGGCTAGGTGAGATTTATCACCCCTATCATCTTGGCTTGCGTTAATTGATACACCTTGTATGGGACGTTCTTTTACAAACCGAACACCTTTCTGACCGACACATTTTTGATTTTGCTGAAACTTGTCTCGTGGTTTCTAATAGAAAATTTGACGTAGAATACGATGGTAATACTAATAACTCGCTACGTGGGGGGGGCAATTGTTAAATATCAATTTAAACATTTAAATTGTTAATAACAATCTTAAATTGTCAATAATTTTTCTCAAAAGTATTTTTTTCTTAAAGCTTGTTCCTTTACCTTCAAAATGCAAAAAAAAAACAGTCTGTAGCTTAAATAGAACCGGAGTTATGAATTTTTGAAAATTCCTCTTTAAGCACAAAATCACCGAAATCGCGGAATTTCAATCCTTTTTAGCGTCCAAAATATTGTGAAAAAAAAAAATAAAAAAATACGTGTCTCTTTTTTTTCAATATGGAACCCGTAAAAAAAGGTTCAGCAAAATCAAAAATGTGTCGGTCAATTTTTATCAAAATCTATACGATTTGTAAAAGAACGTCCCATATCCATGAAAAGTCTCACGGTTTTCGAGTTATTTAAGTTTTAATTTTTTTTCCAAATTTCTTACCTTATATTAATCGTTTGCATGCCGTTAGTACAAATGATGTGACACTACCAAACTTCTATGGCGCGATTTTAACAGCTGATGGTGTAAAATTTTTGTACCAAGCAAAAACGTGCCAATTGCTTCAAGAACTTGTCTATTTAACTAAAATTTTAAATTGGTATCACTCTTCACATTTCTCCTCTGGAATAAAAAGATATTGCTATTAAAATGGCAATTAAGTTATTTTAGCACAAGTGAAAATCTGACCAACATTTTATTATGAAATTAGGAACTAAGCCTCCGCCGAAATAAGGTTTAGAGAAAAAGCGTTTTTCTTTCTAAAGATTATTCCAGTATGAATTGAATCGATATGTCGACCTGGACATGCAATTGTCCCAACATTTATTTATTTCTAATTGTTGAAAATCTTCTCTTCTTTTTCAATAAAACTTATTTTCAGCGATGATAAAAAGTTTAACCTAATGACCCACCCAGATGGAGGTGAGTTTAGTTCTCTTGGAAAGTTGGATCTCTCGTTCCTTCTACTAGAATGGCAAACGCAGGGTGTCAGGGAGTGCTCCAAAATAATTTGGTGTCATAGTTGCAAAAATTTCGGCGCCAATGTTTAATATTTCAGCATGATAACGCTTGGATTGGAAGTAAGAGTTATTTAGTAGATATGTACATACATATGTACGTTGGTGTGCTCAAAAAATTTCCATCCGATTACTTTCATATTCGATGATGTGTATTGAGCACCTCCCTGAAGGTTTACCGAGCTAAAAGCCTTATTCAAGAAGTCTGCGTACGCGGTCAGCGATTTATGAAGTTTAACGATGCAACTTACAGATTCTCAAGCAGAATAGATTTAAATATGTAGCTTAGTGGGTGATGGAGTGTTTGTGGCGCACCTAACTGGTTAGTGTTACATTTGTCGGCATGATCGGCCCAATGATAATTTATCGCGTTCCTGGACTCCGGTGGAAAAATCCCTCCCGTGAGTATGCCCTGGACCGCCAAAATATTTATTGGAACCGGAATGGATAAAATAGATTGGAAGTGAGGAGATATGCACATGTCATTGTGGTCAATTGTTCAGGTGGCAGGAGCACTAATTGTATTAATAGTTTTGCATGGTCTTCTGGGCAATAAAATAGTGGAATATAGTTTTCGCAAAATAGTTCCAGCATCCTTAAATATCATTAGAAAATTCATTTTACATCTCTCCAAAATTTACAATATAGAACGCAAAATTTCTGTATGTGTATGTTGAGACTTGATACGGTGTTCCGAATTACAGAAACTATTAAAAGGATATTAACTACAAGTATATACAAAAGAAAGGACATCATGATGACGATGCACTAGTTTTGCAGACCACATGTCTTAGTATGTTGGTGTAATTCCATTTCAGTAATGAGTGCCAGTGCCACTGATGGCGTTAATCTTAAAGCTTGTTGGGAAAATAACGATTCATTAATTCGAATAACTTACAAACACACACTCACCAGAACAAATCGCAAAATGTTTTCATGTTAGGAATGTATGGATATTGTTTGCTTATAAGGGGATAATCGTTCTACGGGTGCATCCATACATAGCTGTTATAGATTTCTAGTCAACCAACATTTTCCTGCGAATTGTTGCGTCATCAGCAAAATCTTTGTTTAACGCACACAACCAAAAGGCCAGATCACGGCTTATAAATAGGTGTCCAAATTTTTCAATGGGTTGACGCTAGTACTCTCTCTAGGATATCAGTTGAGCTGGCTTCAAAGTAGAAACGGTTAAATAGTTTGCTAAAAACTAAAACTAAAACGCCTTACAGAATTTGAAAGGGGTCGTTCCATATTAAAAAATAATAATAATTGATGATGACTTTGAGAGCACAAAAATTGTTGTCCCAAAACGATGTTGTTCAACTTTGCGTCATTTTCACGAAGAACCAACCTGACAATTATTTCTGCGCATATCTGGCTGTGACATCATTGCTTTAAGTTTCCTATTCATTAATGTTGAAATAAATTTATAATTTTCACATAATTTTATTTGTTTTCAGTATCCAATTTATCGGACCGTTCCTAGTGTCTCAAGGGTAAGTTTTCGTTTAAAGGGAATATAAAACAATAAATCCTTTCACGTTCATTCCGTTTTCGTAGCATCAAGCCATTCCGCCAAATATATATCGTCACACACATTAACTCAGCCATTTAGCATCATCTACATCGCAAATGAAATTATTCTCAAAAGTACAAAAATGCCTTTACCTACATTCTCATACAGGTATACAGATCAACCTATCCAATTTATTCGTACCACTCAATTCCCTATGTCGCCCACAAACGCCTCGTTACCGGAACTAGGATTCTTTCATCACCTGTCCGGGTAGTTACATCACCCATCCGGGTGATACGTAGTACTCGCGTTATTAGGACACCAGTGCGGGTAATAACCTCACCAACTCGCTATTATACGACGCCAGTACGTGATGTTATTTCACCGATTCGCGCAATAACACCACCACGCTACCTGCGTGAATCTTCTGTGGATTATTTGCCAAGCTTCCGAACACCCCATTCAGTGTATGCTAGGGAGCTTGACAGAATTTTGCACAAAGTCAGACCGCATGTCGGCTACCGTCCACTTGAGGACTACCTAAACTCCGAAACCTTTATTGTGAGTCACCTTAGTAAAACATATAAATTTATTGCCCCGAAATTTTGCATCCACATTTAAAATACTCTTCTTACTCCCGCAGAACTTCGATTCAGAAGCGAGAAGGATTCGCACGGACGCAAATACTTTATTGAGAGAAATTCACACTCCAGTTTTTAGACGCGCCAGGAGTACAACTCCATTCCCAGTTACAAGGTACCATTGATTATCTATTCATTAGCGATAAGAGGTTCGTATGACCTTGCCTAAATTTCAGATATTACGACCCTGTTCCTTCATATGCTCTAGACGCATATGTTTCTAGAGTAACAAACCCTCTTAGGAACATTGCGAGCGATGTCAGCTCCTTACTAAACAGCTACCAAGAACCAAGGAAGTACTCCGGTAGGTATCAAATCCTCAACGAATTAACGACTTGAAATTATTTAATTCAGTTAGTTAAATGATAATATTTCTGGCGGCCAACGACTTACTATAACATAGGTGTACTTTAAAATCGGTTTGTATTACAAGAAAATGTGTAGATCTTGTGTAGTTCGGTGAAGTCCTTAGTGTGACTTAGGCAAGGCCTTGAAAGAAATCCTCAGTTAGAATTTATGTAAAGCCGCTTTGTTAGTTTTTGTTGTACCTTTGAATTTGTGTATTTGTCTTTATCTCTCTATCTCCCCCTTATCTTTTTTTGTTATAACCTAACCCTTAAATTTATCTGAAACATACTGAAATCCTTTTGTAAAACAAAACTAAGGCAAAAGTCACCTTTCATCCGTACGGTACGTTGGAAATAAAGGGTTTAGCATAAGAAACCCTCTCTACGACCCGGACAGAATTAAAAACGATGTCGAATACCTGTCACATTACTTGAAGAATCGTAGAGCAGCCAGCGAGAAATCACCCGCACTAGTTAAACTAGCATCAGGTAAGAAATGCATTTATTACACTTAATTTTTTTCTTTCTCTTTACATACTTACATGTACAAAAAATTATACACAGAATTTATTGAATTAACTTTTTAAAATTTTTTTACATCTTTCTCTTCTTACATCTTTCAAGTATGATAGCAATCTTTTGTAAATAATATTAATTCACCTTTCAACGAAGGTAGCTGAAAAAAAATTATAGATTTTTTTTAAATTAGTAAAATCCTTATTTTTTAGAGATGATAATATCGCACCCCATCTACTGCAGTGTCACAACAGAATGTCACTTTTGAATTAATTGTGACTTTAATTGCGCAATACAAACAAGAAAATGATAAACTCATTTGATGTGCTTTACGGTGCAGTAAATTATAAGTTTAATTTTTACATAAAGTAATTTTCAGCTACCTTCAACATCAATTGGATACTCAGTTACTAATTTGTGTACAAACCATCAAATTTATCCAAATGAAAATTAAACGATAATTGCATAAAAGATTGCAAAAGTCACAGAAATCGATTTTATTTTACTTTTTGCAATGAAACGAAGTCTTCAGTACAAATTATGAATGTTTTTATTTAAAAAAAAAGAGACTGAGCAATATTTATAAAAAACAAACTTTACTTTTTCTACTGCACATTTTTGACTAACGTTTCTGTTTCGATTGATATTCTTTGCAGTTGATGCTGTTGAGGCCTAAGAAGTGCCTGCTAGTGGATGAATTTAAATAATAAAAATAGACTTTCCAAACTTTTTACTTAAAAACAAGACATAAAAAACAATATCTGTTCTTCGTCACTCTTCTCTTCTACATTTTGTTTTGAATTTTTTAAAACCTTTTGTTTGATATAATGGGCGGACAAATTAATTTTTTGTGCAAAATGAGTTGATGAAAAATTTTTCGGGACAGCAAAACAATGTTAAGAAAATAATATAAAATAATTTTAACAGAATAACACAAGTATAATAACATATGATTACATTATCATACATAATAACATTACGGGTGCTGCAAGAACACCAAACGTGACCTTAATCATTTCAACCAAATTTCACCAAAATGCATTTCACACTATCCTGCCATGTATATTTATAATTTAAAAAAGTTATCTAATACATAAATACAAAATATATTTTTCAAAAGAGGTGTTATTTTATGTAACTGCAATTTTTAAGCTTTACGACAAAAATGAAACGAGCACATTCAGATGATATTTTTGAATCAAACCGAAACGACATATTCACGCGAAGTGTTTATTTTTATATATTATCATAATATAAAAAGATAAGATTTTTTAAAACATTCCTGGTGTTTTATTTAATTTCCATTACTGTTTTACGTCATAAAACCGTCAGGTAGCACATGTACAACATTATTTTCTTTATATCAGTTGAGAAATAAATATCTAGGCAGTTAAGTGGCTATTTTCAATTTGATGAATCTACCTGATGTGTTCTTTCAAAAGCACAACAGACTAAATACACTAATACTAGCAAAAAACGACCCACTTATTTAACACAATTTAAGCAATCAAAATTGTATAATGGTTTTTTGGCATGAGTTCAAACAGTCCAATTGTTGAGTAAGACTGCATTTTGATTATTTTGTTCACTGAAATTGCGTGTTTGGATGTTTTCAGCGATTAAGAACTTTTTCTACATTCAGTCCTATAACGGTAACTGTGAATGGACATGAGGACGATATCCCAATGAACTCAATAGTGACCTGAAAAATTGCTGTCGACTATGTTTATACGATGAATGGAGATTTAAAACAAATCATATCATATGAGGTCTAATGAAACTATATTTTGAAAAAAAAATTTTTATAATAAGAAAGTGGAGTATCTCACATATAAAAAACGAGATGGAAGTTTTCTTACATTCTAATCAGTTGTTCACAGCTAAATAGTGTCATATGTACGACTACATACATATATCACGAAGCTTCGTAGTAAACAGACTTGTTGACTTCTTTTGATGTATGAATACTTTTTATAACACAAATGATCTGAGCAGCAACACCATTAATGAGAGAATAAATGCTCTCATCAATGAAAATAACTACAATAGCTACATTGGGATGTCATAGGGTAGTAACGATAATGTCTACTTTAGGCATTACATGGAAACCAGTTAATTCAATGATTACAAATATTCAGTCTTCATCAGTGAAATGAGCAGTTTTCTCATTGATCTTTGCATTTATGTCCTGTGCAGTTTTACTACAGCTGCAAATATTCGAAAAGTTGAAAAGAAGACCTCTCTGTCTCTCACCTTCCTTATCCATATTCGAACTATTCGAATATTTTCAGCTTTAGTATAAACCAAATAAAATCGGGTTAAGAAAAGTATCCATCCACTGATTAACTCTCAGCTCACCCTCAAACACAGCCGATCAAAACTCCGTTCTAACTGCAACTGCCGTTTTAGTGATTCGGGTTTCTAATTTGTCTCGCATACAAATTAGCAATATTTTAATAGATGTTTGAAACGTAAGAAGGTAATGATCGCGACGAGTTTCGCTTTTTTAGATAATCATCAGGAAGTCTATTGTAGGGTTTCAGAGTAACTCTTTCAGAGATCTGCCTCCCACTTATAGTCTAATAGGGACAGTCTTATTTTGCATTTCATTACTTGCGTCACCGCAAAATGATGATTATCCGCAGCTCGCGCGCTATTTTCACGCGCAGCTTCATTCAAAATTCCTCTCTACATTCCCGATCAACTCGTAGATCTTGGCTTGTTCCGTTGCTATTTTGGAATTCCTAAAAGGTAGGTATTCAACGTATACCTTAAAAAAGTAGAAACTTGCGATCCCTCCAACTCAATTCTTTTGACAAGATTTTCGAAAGACTTATCAATAACCATAAGTTAGCTAGAAATATAGCAAGCCGCCTTATAGCCATTATAGCTCAACGGGCGATTTACCTTCATAATTATGGTTAAAGCTTTTTCAAGCTCAACTAAATGGCCTGGATTAAGATCTTCTTAAATGGTCTAAATGTTATCTAACAATCGTTCAATCAGCATTTTTGCATGATATTACACCCACACCGCATTTACTTAACGCTGGTGCTGATGCCGCGATATTTCGTGATACACGCTTTTTTTCATTTAACATGATGTGAATTATCCAATTTCTTTATTAAAAACTCATTATCTGAATCCACATATATAGAGTTCTCGATTTCAACTTTCCTGATATTCTATGACGCATAAGTGCGAAAACGGCAGTTAACGATAGTTTCATAAATGATGCATTCGTGCGTCAGCGGCCTATAAAGTGAATATCGTAAATGCCACCGTAGTTTCTCCGATCGAACTTAACCACTCGTATTAAAAAAATCTAGAATAGATAATATTATATATGGAAAAGTTTTTAATTTTTTTCCTCGAAATAATTATGACTCATGCCAACCGTTTTCCTTTCCGATAACAAAAATTTATTTTGTGACGAACTCATGCGACTGCGCCATATATTGTGTGCATTGTGTATATTATCAAAATAAATATATATGTATACATACATATATTCTAATTGAAAGCATTTAAAATGTTGCCCTTTTTAAATTGTTTGAAATTGCTGATGGGTCTTCGTCTAGCCTATTTTTGTTAGACATAGTACCACAAGTTCGCAAATTCGTTTGTTTCAATAGTAAAATATGAAAAGTATACTATAAAAAGACAAAACAGTGACCTAATAAGCGGAATACAAATTCTAATTAGTTCCGTTTTTTCTCTTTAGTATCATTTTGTTCCATTAAGGCTTCATATCCTTGTTTGTGCACCTGATATCCCGTTTCGACAAAAACACACAAATACCTCCACAAAAATTGACGTAATTTAGCATTCGAACAAGACACGCTTGCTAAACTTATATTTTCAGCACACGTGCGGGGTAAGTGGTACCTTACCGCACGGGTTTCCATGCGGTAAGTCATCAATTAACCACGGTGCGCTAAGGAGCCGATTGCCCACGATGGCTATAAACGAACTCGCTTCGCTCGTGCGTCTAACACCGCCATCGTGGGCAATCGGCTCCTTAGCGCACCGTG
The DNA here is from genome assembly GCA_947538895.1 of Neoitamus cyanurus. Classification (NCBI taxonomy): domain Eukaryota; kingdom Metazoa; phylum Arthropoda; class Insecta; order Diptera; family Asilidae; genus Neoitamus; species Neoitamus cyanurus. The sequence continues at coordinate 39,140,611 of OX384542.1, forward strand.
GTTAATTTATGAGTCACCGAATGGAAACATGTGCGGTAACGTACCTACTGCTTACCCCGCACTCGTGCTGAAAAATAGCATACGTAACTCGGGCGGTAAGTAGCCGAGTGCCCATGATGGCTGTTAACGCACTCGCTTCGCTCGTGCGTCAACACCGCCATCGTGGGCAATCGGCTACTTACCGCCCTTGTATCGTAATATACTATTAGATATAAGCATGTAAATATTGTAAATAGTTTTAGTTTTCTATTGTATTGAACCCAGCTGAGCCATTTTTGCTTTTTGACTGCTCCAATATTTAGAGCATATAATTTTTTGTTGCCCCTCTAATAAGCCCAACTCTCTACTACTTAACAATGTGCAAAAGTATGTAAACCCTCAACGCACAGCAATATCCCCAGTCAACATGGCACACGCTTCTGGACACTGAAGGAATAAATGTAAGTAACCAAGTCAACAGAATTCATTTTCTTCAACAAATCTCATCTCAATACACAAGACTAACAAAACTTGAAAACTGGTACTCCAAAAACTACTGGAAAAGAATTACAATTGTTAAATATCAGCGACGTTTATATTATATTAGAATTCATTCAGTTGCACCAACAGAACATTATGCTTTTCTTCAATGTTAGGTCATCTTAGGAAAAACCAAGTAAATCACCTAAACATTGTTACATAAAATAAAAGCGAATTTATCCGAATTTTTAGTTGATCTCGATCCATTCAGACCAACACGAAAATTCAGTGAGCTTAAACCTCTGGAGGATCCAAAAGCAGACATGAAGGAGAAACAAGCTGCGAGAAAAGAACGAATGATGACTCTGTACGAGGAGGCCATCGATGATATTAATGTTGAGAAGAGAAGAGTTAAACGTAGTGATGACTCCGGCAAGAAGGCTGATGACAAGTATATATGACTAATAAGTGTAACTGTTTTATTTAAAATAATGCAACTTTCTACATCTAGAGCTGCAGAAGATGAAAAGAAGCGCAAAGAAGAAGCTGAGCTTAAGGCTAAAGAAGCAGAAGAGGTCAAAAAGGCGGATGAAGCAGCAAAAAAAGCTAAACAAGCAGCAAAGAAGGCTGAAGAAGCAAGAAAAGCAGAAGAAGCCAGGAAAGCAGAGGAGGCCCGCTTAGCTGAAGAAAGCAGGCTTGCTGAACAGGCTAAGCTTGCCGAAGAAGCCAGACTTGCTGAAGAAGCTAAATTAGCTGAAGAAGCCAAACTTGCTGAGGAAGCTAAAATTGCTGAAGAAGCCAGACTAGCTGAGGAAGCCAGATTAGCTGAGGAAGCTAAAAAAGCGGAAGAAGCTCGTTTAGCTGAAGAAAATCGATTAGCCGAAGAACAAAAGATACGAGAAGAAGAACTCGCTAGATTAGCTGAATTGGAGAAGATCGCTGAAGAGGAACGCGCAGCAGAATTGGCAAGGCAAGCAGCCGAATTAGCGGAAATTGCACGTCAAGAAGGTGAAATAGCTGCGCAGGAATTAGAAGCCATTCAACACTCCGATAGTTCCAAAGATTTTCTCGCACAGGGCGAAGAAACTGCTGAAATTGAGACACAACCCACCGTAGAAGAACCCACAACGCCCGTTGATGAGCCCAAGACTGAAGAAAGTGCTCCTGCATTAAATCTTACAATTGAAGATTCAAATGAGCCCGAAGGTGAAGAAGAAGAAGAAGAAGAAGAAGAGGAAGAAGAATAAGCAGTTCTTTTTGTTCATCTTTAACAGTAAGATTGTATGTTTTTATATGTTGTGTTCAATAATGTCTTCTTACATATCTTTAACACTTACTCTTAAAGAAAGACAGCACATGTTATTTAGTAGTAAAGACTTGATGACTTGTGTTATAAATAGGCACAGAGAGGCCGCTGAAGACGATGCAAAGCCCCCACTATACGTTCGTATAGAAAGACAACTTTGTTCGATCTTCTTGTAAATGTATATCGGCTCTTGCCTTTGCATTTCTATATTTTTGTCATTGTTTTATTTGATTTATTAACGTTATTTTGTCGTGCTGCCACTGTTTATGTATTGTATAAATGCGTTTTACCTTCTTATCCTTGTAATGTTTTATTAATCAGAATTACATATCGTTACAAACATAACTATGTATGTATATGAATGAAACAAACGAAAAAAAAAATTGAAAAATCAATACAAATTCTTGAAAAACGAAAGTGTGTCTCATTTTCTGCCTTATCAATATAGCTTCATAATTGCACTGCTTCAGGGAATAACACATTTATCGCGACTGTAACACTTCGTATGGCCATCTGCACCTCCATTTCTTTGACTGGACTATATTGGGACACCACGCATAAAAATGAACAGAAGTGTTACATGTTTCATGAAAAATATAAAGGTTACACCTTGTAAATTATATTATCTGACATTTCCATTCAACACTTAACTGTGGTGCAGGATCTTTCACCGTCGCGCTTGACTGCCGCTTAACTCCATATTACGAGAAATAGACCAATTGCATCTTGGTATACTATCTAATCATTATAACGTTCCAAGGGTTCTAACATACAGAACCTATTTTAAATTTTAACCCACAGTCTTAATAGAAAACAATGCACCTCTAAGGGCCAGCGAAGACGGCGCTTTTCTGCGATACCGCGCACCTCTTAGTTTGGGAAAGGAATTTCGAAGAAAAATGTGTGTACAAAGACAAATTCTGGCATTGCACTTCCTGAATTTTTGTGAATGTTTTGCATTCGAAAATCCCAAAACTACCTGCCCCAACCAAGAGCAAACAAAACAACCAAAATTTTAGGAAAAATAGCGCAAGGCAGAAGAAAATGACCGCTCCTCGTCTCACCGATCCAGACCTGGTATTATTTATTTATTGTCACAACTTCATCAAATTACTGATTACTATAACAGAGTTTCAAGTCAGTACAGCCAAATTAAATAAAAAGTTTAACGAAGACGACCTTTCAACTGGCGACGATTAATATGGAAATCTATAATATTATAGCGAGAATTGAAGGAACGTGACATTGAAGAAATAGGCTCATGTAGGCCATAGCACAGATAAATAACTATACAGATGTCGCCTCGGCATAGGAAAACGAGAACGCATTTCTGTTCCTGTCGTTATAAACAAGTTCGGGTGAAAATGTTTCAGCAATATGAATCGAAGCTGAAGCCTCTGCACTTGCCCACTTGGTCGAGCGCCAGGACACGAGAGCAGCGAGGTGTTCGTGGGCGCCGACTTGAATGAAAGTGAGGCGTGAGGGAATGCGCAAAGGGATTATTCACGGCAACGACGTAGAGAAATAGCGAAGCGAACGGGGAAAATAGTTTTCTGGTATTTCATCACGTTTCAATCCGCAGAAGTGGACTTATTCCGTTTTTGGACTGCGACTTGTGAGGATTTATTGTTGGAGCGTTTTGGGTTTGCGATATAATTGACGATTTTGGATATTTTACTTGCCTTTGGATTTTAGGATTTTGATATTTGGATTTATTGACAATTTTTTGATTACTTATGTTGACGACTTTGGCTATTTTTATTGATAAATTATCAATTTTGGCACAGATATTATTCTTATTGAGGACTTTGGCTACGTTTCAGGATTTCGATTTTGGTATTTGCTTTATATCTTTTCCTTGGTACCAATTTCTTTATAATAAAAATGGGTAAACCTTGGAATATAAAATGTTGTATAATATCTTGCTTGGCAACGGCAGATAAATACCCTGACAGGCGGTTCTTTCTGTTTCCCAAACCCGGTTCTGACAAATATAAAAAATGGATTGATATTTGCGCTGAATCTGCTTCCGAAATAGAAAAAAAGAAAAAACCATATTTGTGTCATATTCACTTCGCAGATATGTTTTTGGGGAAAAAATTTTTAAAAAAGAATGCTCTACCGACACTTTTTTTGTCATTTTTGCCACAACACAGCTCTTTTGCCGCTGATTCTGAAGCCTTGTTAGCAGAAAATAATATAACGGTTTACAAAAGACAGAGCTACAGTAATATTGATGATGACTTAAATTTTGATGAACAAAATAAAATGTCTACTTTACCAATGACTAGAAGAAATTCAAGTGCATCCCCAATTTCATGCAATGTATGCTTGAATAGTGTAAAGCAGGTAAAAGCTTTTAGAAAGAGTGTCGTAAAAGTTAAAAAACAAAATTTAAACCTAACAAGCAAAGTAAGAAAACTACAGACCATAGGGAGAAAACAACGCTGTTATATTAATAGGATTAAAAAAATGAACGCAGAAATGAAAGAATATACTAAAGATATTTCTAAAAATATAGATAGTTTATCTAATGTCAACGGAAATTCGAAAACATTTTCTAAAATGATTTGCAAAAGCCGCGGGTATATTCTGAAGAAGAAAAAAAATTGTGCCAATTTTTATTATATAGATCTCCTGCCGGATATCAATTTATGCGGAATATACTACAGTTCCATTTGCCACATGTAGCTTCTTTGCATAAATGGGCCAAACTGAAGCACCTGTCGCCAGGTATTGATTTCGAAATTTTAAACGAAGTTAAAAACCAAGTAATGAATATGCCATTGAAGGACAGGGAAGTCGTTTTATCATTTGATGAGATGTCTATTGAGGAATGCCTTATCTATGATAATTTTTCTGATGTTATTGTTGGCTATCAAGATTTTGGATCAAATGAGAGATCAACAGATTTGGCGAAAAGTGTAATGGTTTTTATGGTGAGAAGTTTATGTGGCAAATTTAAACATGTTATGCGTTATGTGGCTTGTTCCTCTTCTATGAAAAGCGAGGTGCTATATAATGAATTAATGAAATGTTTGAATGTATGTCATATGATGGATTTAAATGTAAGAGGAATAACATGCGATCAAGGTTCACTTAACCGAAAATTATATAAAAGTTTAAACGTTTCAGAAGTAAATCCAATGTTTTCCATACAAAATAGAGAAATCCATGCTATGTATGACGTGCCGCACTTATTTAAAACATTAAGAAATCGTTTGCTATATCTGTACACCTGATGGAACAATAAGCTTTGATGTTATTCGATTTCTTTATAACTATGAAAGAGATAATGTAACAAAATTATGTTAGCTTTGCAAGTTATTAGTCATAGTGTTTCTTCGGCTATTTTGAGTTTGCTCGCTTTAAATAAATTTTCTTTTGAATTAAGGGAAAAAGCCAAAGCTACCGCAACTTGTTTTCAAAACTTAAATAAACTCTTCGATATATTAAACGGCAAACCTGCTTTTACTCGGAGTTTTATTAATATCGAATTTTTACAGGAAATGGAAAAGTATGTTCTTAAAATGAAGCCTGTAAAAGGAACTTCATTTTGTTTTAATGGGTTATCTATGACAATTAAATCTATTATTACTATTACACGTTCAATTTTTTTAAAACATGATGTGTTTTATATATATGGACAAAAGTTTAATCAGGATTGCTTGGAAAATTTGTTTTCACAGATAAGAGCACGAAATGGCAACAAGAGTAATCCCAATTTATTTGAATTTAACCAGCTACTTGGCAAAGTAATAAGTTTAAAAATTTTTTATACTTCTTCATTTGCCAATTGTGAAAACGATAGTGACGAATATTTTGATTTTGATTGGTCGGCTGTGCTAAATATTCCAAGTTCTGATAAAAATATACCACCAGAAATACATGACTATGGAGAAGGTACTAGCTCTTCTCAGGAATATTTTTGATGGTGGTAACGATCATGATGAAACTATACATTTGCGAGATGAAGATGAGATTTTCAATTTTCCAGAAAATGTACAAATTGGAGCAGATGAAGCCGCATTTAAATATTTTGTGGGGTATTGCTGTTTCAAGATAATTAATATAATGAAAACACCGTGCGAAAATTGTTTGAAAGATTTAACGGAAGGAGGAAATAATGATGATATGTCAAATATTTTAATAAAAACTAAAAGCTTTTCTAGCATTAATAATGGTATTTGTAAAGTGCATATAAAAATTTTTGAAGACACTTTTAAAAATCGTCCTCACATTGCAAATATTAAGAAATTCATCATTGAAAAATGTGTAATTTCAACGGAGAATTGGTTTACATCCAACGAATGCTATCCTCATCGAATGAGTATTTTAGATTTTATGCTAAAAGCATTGTTCGTGGGCCGTCGACCAATACCGTGCTAAAAAAAAAGAAACAAAGCTTTCTAATACAAAAAATAAAAAATTCAAAAAGTATTACGTGTAATATTAATAAGTTTTGTTAATATACATATATCTGGAATACAATATACCTTTGTCATAATATTACACTCATATTGGTAAATAAATAAAACTTTGATGCAAATCAAAATATTCATTATATATTGTCACAGATAAATAGTTATTTATATGTGATAAATGTTATAAATATTTATTTATCTGTGATATTGCTTATGCGCTTATTTGTGCCAATAAATTGCTGAAAAGGTAGCTCCTCGGAGATTCAGATTGAGCCAATACTTTGTGGACAATGTAAAATAAGAATATATTCTAAAAGATTTGTAGCGCACGTTAATCGTTTTCGGAATATAAAATCTTTATTAATATTATCAAGGGGTTTCTGTATATTTCCATTTCTTTCGCTCCTTCAGGTCAAGAGACATAAGTTTCAATAATGCCCAGCAACCTACTTGGCTGCGATTTGCTGCGCAACATACTTGGTTATGAATCTAGCTACAAACTTGGCTATGAGAACGATTTACTTGGCTATTGGAAATGTTGCTACCGTGCCTCTTTTTTAACATGGCATGCGACATCTGTATAGTTATTTATCTGTGGCCATAGTTAGTGCGGTGATGATTAACATGCAGGAAGTCGTGATGCCTCAAAGAGCGAGCCGGAACAGAGACATTAAAAAGGGCAAGCAATTCGGGAGAGTTAACCGTGCCCTGCAGGCAGTCAAAAGTCAAAACGGTTTTGGAGTTGTTCCGCCGTTGCTCCAATGATTCAAGGGAAATGAGTGCAAGCCTAACAATATATGGTGGCAAATGAAGGTTGTCCTCCCAGGGCAGTCCACGAAGAGCAAACCTTAAGAATCTGCGTTGAATCGCTTCAATCCTATTAATATGGCTTTCATAAAAAGGTGACCAAACTGTGCAACCATATTCGAGAATTGGTCTAACAAATGTGCAGTACAGGAGGCGAGAAATATAAGGATCATCGAACTCCTTAGACCATCTTTTGATAAAACCCAAAGTGGCGTTAGCTCGATTCACAATGGCATCGATGTGATCCTCAAAGGAGAAACGAGAGTTGAGCACAACACCAAGATCCTTCACTTTGACAACTCGAGAGAGAGAACGTCCATTTATCGAATAGTTATAAAGCAAAGGACTCTTCCTACGCGAAAAAGTCATACAGGTGCATTTTGAAATATTCAATGGCAGGCGATTGACTAAGCACCACGACTGAAAAGCCTGTAAGTCAGAATTCAGCAGCTGACAGTCACGAGCATCAGAGACTGTACAAAATAGCTTTGCATCATCGGCATAACAGAGAATCCTCGAGTAAGTAGGAATAAGGGAGACATCGTTGATGTAGATGGTAAATAAAAGAGGACCAAGGTGGCTACCCTGCGGAACACCAGATGTGTTCATCAGTATATCAGAAAGAACGCCACGGAAGCAGACCCGTTGGGCACGCTCAAGCAGATATGACGTAGTCCAACCAACAAAGCGAGAAGGGAAACCCAAAGCAGTCAATTTATATATAAGTACCCGGTGATCAATCTTATCAAAAGCCTTACTAAAATCGGTAAAAATACAATCGACTTGATTACCAGATTCAATAGCAGAAATACAGTGACTAGAAAATTCTAACAGATTGGTAGTAGTCGATTTGCCTTTTATAAAGCCATGTTGAAATGACATCAGAAAAGGTTTGCAATGAAAATACAACACATCACAGACCAAGGCTTCAAAGAGTTTAGCAATAGAAGATAAATTGGCAATAGGTCTATAATTGGAGATGTCACTTTTGTTGCCCTTCTTGTGCAGGGGGAAAATCACAGAGATCTTCCAAGGCTTAGGAAAGACACCAGTACAAAGAGATAGATTAAATAAATAACAGAGAACAGAGGACAAAACAGAGTCACACCTACGCAAGAAACAAGCCGGAATGCCATCAGGGCCAATTGAGTAATTGTCATCTAAATTAGCAATATGTTTTAGAACAATATTGTCATTAAAAACGAGGTCGTCAGGTAGAATAAAAGTCTGCGGAAGCTTCGTCAAGTTGGTAAAATCGTTAGGATTAATATCACAGGTAGTATCACAGAAGGCAGTTTTAAAAAAATCTGCAAAAAGATTAGAAATCACTCGAGGATCACTGCTACTCAAAGGGCCATAAAAAAGTGAAGATGGGAAACCGTCAGAACCACGTTTGGCATTAACAAATCTCCAGAACCGCTTCGGATCGTCACGAAGAAAACTTTTTACATTACGAATGTAGGCAAAATAGGAGTCACTAACAGCTGCGACAAATTTATTGCGAATGTCGCAGTATGCGCGTAAATCCGGATCACTCCGAGAGGAACAGAACCAAGTATTACCAAAATCACGGCGGTGTGACCCACTACATGCGCGTCCTTCACTTCTTATCAGGCGAACCAACAAATACTCCTACCTTAGCGATCGTGGCACATTTCACTGCCAGACAAAGCTATGCTGAAAAAACAACACGAGGGTTGTGAGGCTTCACATCTTTTCTTTACCTCGTTTAACGAATTTTAAGCTAAAGATGCAAAGTCAAGAACCCTCCACGTCAAGTAGGATAGGATAAACAAATTTTCCTGCGACGCAGGATCCTTTCATTCATAATCTTCATTTATAAATATATCCTGCGCTGCCTGATACCTACTTGGGTTTCGCTTTGGCAAGAACGCGGAAGAAGATACATTCAACAATAAAAACAGTAAGGGAAATGAAGGTATCCCATATAAAGAACGTACGCTGGGGGTTGATTATCCTGCAATGCCTGCTATTGGGCTTTCACCTAGGTAAGGACGGGAAGGGAATATGAAGATATTTATCTCTTCCATGTACACGAAATTCGAACTAACAGCTGCAAGGTGTCGTGATACCTCTAGAAAAGCGCCCAGTGCCCTAGCCCTAACACACAACGTCTGTCGTTGCTCGTCAACCAAAATTCTTCTTCCAGGTTAACCATTTGTCAACGTTCACATCATGAAGAAAGTGGATCTCTTCTCCATCTGAATTATGTGGCAGTTTACTCAAAACCCTGGAACGTAAAAACATTGACATTTTGCTTAGTAGACGAAGAATCATTTTGTAATGTTTATCGAAAAATAAAAGAAATCAGTTCGATAACGAAAATCTTTTATTTAAACACTAGTTCATTCGTATGGGAAACATGCAATTTGGAAATTTTCCATTTTCTCAAAAAAACGAATTTATACAAATTTATTGGATATTCGCAAAGACTGTAATTAAATCTCTGGAATGTTGTTTGGTAGGCAATTTTAATGTTGAATGAAAGACTTTTAAATTTAAAGCATCCAAAAGGAGTGTTAAGTCCGCATATCTTTTTGAATTGGTCTTCTAACTTCATAAGCCAATAATCACCACTCATTTAAGTCACTGAAAAAATACATATTCAAGAACGTACGGGGATTTTCTGAATTATAGATTTGATGATACTTTCAAAACTTAGATAATGATATTAATAAACCACTAATATCACGTAAAATAATGGGAAAGATCAAGGAAAAACGTGTTTTCTTAACGAATCAACATTTATGTTAAGCTTAACAATTGTTATAGAAAGCATACACATATCTGAATACTTCTTTATTATATCCCTCCAAAGTCGGCCGACCTACTTTATACGCGCATTCTGAAAATAGTTGTAGTGCCGGCCTGTGGAACCAAAAATTCTTTGTACCTTCGGAGCCGTCGAGGTCCAACGAATTCAGTTGATAAACTCCAAAGTGAAAATTCCTGCCATCAGTTTGAATGCCCTGCACCACAACTGGATGAGGAAGGATTTTTGCATTTTCCTATGGATATTTTCATTAAATATCAAAATTATAAGAGGTAAATATTCTTTTCGTACCCCATAAAGCTGCTTTGCTCGCGAAGAAGCAACAGTGAATGCCTTTAATAATGTTCTCGCTTCAAATTGAGTTTGAGTCACGGGAGTTTCGTGTAAATTCCGAACGTCTAGAGGAGAATAGTGCAAGAAAATTGTGTGGGGATGGGATACTGAAGTACCGGTCGAGATAGCTGAAAAAAATAAATTTTAGTTATAATCTATTTATATTATGTTATTAAGTATTAGATGTCCGATTGTGATCTGAGTTTGGTTTGTTATATCTGAAGCTAGAAAGAGTATAATTCATCAAAGTATGCGCCTAAACTATCGATACAATTTTGACATCTTAACGGTAGCTTTTTAAGGCCACACCAGTGTGACATATGTGTCCCCATAGGGACAAATTATCACATTTTCACTATATTGGTCCCTTTTGGGTGACCATTTGGTCTAATGTCCCGCATTGTGTCCTCTTTAATTACAAAAGTCCCTTAATATCCCGTTATATATGAAGCGGATCTAAATATCATTTCATTAATTTTATTATCTAAAAACCACTCTTTAGTCTACATATATATAAACCATATCAATATTTTACTTCTGAATTGCAAGCGACTTAATAGTTTACCTTAACTTATTTTCGCCAGGCGTACCAAAGAATTATTTAAGAATCACTAAAACATGATTTTTATAAATACATCAAAACCGCGTCGATCCCCACAATTTTCTGAAGGTGAATTGTGCATCGAAGCGGTTTTGATGCATTTTTGTTTAGTTATTATATTACCATTACTCTGGTTTGTTATAAAATGAATTGTTTGTTTGTTTCTACATTTGTTATTTATGGTGAGAAATACATACATTTATTTATATTCATACAGAATAGTTAAATTTGAAAAGGCTGTTATATTTTTCCCATTAAAAAATTAGTCTCCCTCCTTTCTAATAGTATTGTCCCGCTAAAAACTAAGTGCCCTGCTATAAAATATTTGTCTCTGAAAATCGTCCCCCAAATTATTTTTCATATGTCCCACTGGACACACCCACACCGAAGAAGCTTGGCGAACGAGTGGTGATAAAATCGCGAAATCCGTTTTCGACAGCTTGTTGGGAAAGAAATATTTTCCTTGCAAAAGTAAGTTGTGTAAACGTATTCGTGCGACATGTGGTCGATCATTGGCCTTTAAGAAGATTGACCTATCTCTATTCACCAATCTCGGCTGCAGAGTCCCAAGCTCCCTCATTATTCGTCTATTTGGTTGTAGCGGACATCAGCCGTAATCGATTAACCAGATTTTATGAAGCTGTTGTGGAAAACGCCAGCGCTGGACCATTGTAATAATTTTCGGTTCCAGAGTGTGTTTTTGCACTTCATTTGTATCCAACCATGCATTGTGCCGATCGCTTGCGATTATCGAAAAGAATCAATTTTTGATCACACGTAACAATACAGTGTAGTAAAAACATTAATATAAAAAACAAAACAAAAACTGACAATGGAAGACTGTGATGTTCAATATATAATATATATATATATATATAGCCATGGTAACATGCCACAATAATAGCGTATTTATGTAAGTAGAGCACAACGGCATACTTTGAACATCACCGTACCTATGTGTCGATTTGAAGTAAATAAAGAAGGAAAGAATATCATCAATTACCTAAGGTAAGAGCAGTAGTTCGTTAGAACCTAACTGCTAGATGATTAGGGCAGTAGTTCGAGAGAACTTGGCTGCCAAAAGAAAGTAAGTTACTGAAGTCATCATCTGTTTTTATTTCTGAATCTTAGCCTATTTATACAAATTTATATTCTACTGTAAAGGTTCTGATTGGCCGATACTATCTTTTGATCACATGCATTTAACCCAATCAGAAAGTACAGTGTCAAGTGTCGCTGCTTTCCCTTAGTGCGTCACTTGGGTGTTCTTTGTTTCGTAACGCTCTTTGCTTGCGTATGGTGCCCCGCAGAGAGTTTGCGCCGGCGTCGCCTCATGTTGCAATTGTTTACATTGCGGCGCGCACATATGGTTTAGTGCTTTTCTTGGCCTTGTGGCTGATTCCAATTGCGGTACACTTGTGATGTTGCTGACCGTACTTTAGTTAGGCCCTTTAGGGCAGACCTGGGCAAACCTGGCTCTTTTGACTCCCGAGTGCTCCTCAGGTAGGATCTTTTGACTCCCGGTGCCCACCTCAATGAAATATTTTTTTGGTGCCTCCTGCAAGTGCAAGCGAGAAATGCATACTCCTGTCCTGAATCAGTGATGGTGGACATGTACTCACTCCTCATTGCGTTAATGGAGCGAGCCGAAATGACCCGAAATGCACTCAGATTTATGGAGGTGTTTATGGAGGTATACTGCTCCCATGAAGTCAAACTTTGCCCGGGTCTGCTTTAGGGCAGACCTGGGCAAACCCGGCTCTTTTGACTCCCAAGTGCTCCTCAGGTAGGATTTTTTGACTCCCGGTGCCCACCTCATTGCTACTGCAAGTGCAAGTGAGAAATGCATACTCCTGTCGTGAAAAATTACTTGTGCGGCACACAGGACATAGACGATGCTCCGAGTGCAAGCGAGAAATATTTTTTTGGTGGCGAGAAATATTTTTTTGGTGCCTCCTGCAAATGCAAGCGAGAAATGCATACTCCTGTCCTGAATCAGTAATGGTGAACATGTACTCACTCCTCATTGCGTTAATTGAGCGACCCGAAATGACCCAAAATGCGAAAGGTTTATGGAGGTGTTTATGGAGGTATACTGCTCCCATGAAGTCAAACTTTGCCCGGGTCTGCTTTAGGGCACACACGGGCAAACCCTGCTCCTGTGACTCCCGAGTGCTCCTCAGGTAGGATTTTTTGACTCCCGGTGCCCACCTCATTGCTACTGCAAGTGCAAGTGAGAAATGCATACTCCTGTCGTGAAAAATTACTTGTGCGGTACACAGGACATAGACGATGCTCCGAGTGCAAGCGAGAAATATGTTTTTGGTGGCGAGAAATATTTTTTTGGTGCCTCCTGCAAGTGCAAGCGAGAAATGCATACTCCTGTCCTGAATCAGTGATGGTGGACATGTACTCACTCCTCATGGCGTTAATGGAGCGACCCGAAATGACCCGAAATGCGAAAGGTTTATGGAGGTATACTGCTCCCTTGAAGTCAAACTCTGCCCAGCTATGCTTTAGGGTAGGTCGGGAACTCAAGTGTTTTGGATTTCACACGTGCACTCTTGTTTCTCGGTTTGGGCATTCGGGCAATATGCAATTACGTTATATCACACCGCAAACAGAATGCAAGTTAGTTAACTACACAGAAATAGAAGTTAGTTTGAATTACTTTTTACAAATATTGCAAATTTACTACAATACGACAATACGAATGAAAAACATACAACTCATTTGATACAATGGCGAATAATGATGAAGACTGGGTTATGCCTGGTTTCCGACTTGTGGCTTTGTTGTGGCCTTGTGCTAACTACATAATGTAATAAAACCAAATTATTTTATCCCGGGCAACGCCGGTTCCGCTCAAGCTAGTATTGAAAAAAAAGAGGGCGAAAGAGGCTACCTTGTCGAAAAATTTATCTAATCTGTAATCTAAACACTGCATGCAAATATAGGGTTTCCCAATAAGAACGTCCGAACTTTAAATTTGAATAAAACACACAATTTTCGAACAATTTGCGTAATAATTTTGGATAATTTCCAAGCGTTGAATCAAAGTGGAACGTGGCATGATGAAATCGCAAACCTTACTGAACATAACTGCACAAACCTGTCAAAAAACTACAAACAAATTTGGCCGCCAGGAGCTATCAAAACCAGGTCATCCCTATTGGGAAACGCTTTATAAGTGGTATTTGATCGGATGTGTAACTTAGTACTTGAGGTAATCGGACATTTCATACCGAATGACCTAATAAATAATATTCAAGACTGACTGCTTCTCCATTGTCAATTACAATTGTACCACACTCTTTTGTAGATGTTACAGTTCAACTAAAAAATGACAAACAGAAAATGCCACCACAATACGTGCTAAGTAGCAAAAACGAAGGGAAAACTGCTCCGGGTACATACAAAGTTAGCAAATGATTTCGTAACACACGTCTTGAGGTCTGTCAGAGACCATGAATTTGGTTGATAATTTTTTATAATACTATTACTAATATTTGTAAAAACAAAATATTAATTAGTTTAGTTGTGTGAAACATGTATACTTATGAAATATTGCAACTATGAAACGAATACTTACGATAGAAATTCCTTATTGTGTAGATATTTTTTTGAGGAATCGTAATTTTTTCATTGATAGGATATAATTCAGGAAGATCGCCCGAATAATTCCCTTTCACTGGTTCCAATGGCCGCTTAAATGTCATAAGCGTTTCTGCAGCCAAATCAAATTGTAATTTATCACCGTTCTTTTCGAAGGAAGCACTAAATTTAGCGTCATTCACTATCTTTCTCTGTGCGATTGTTGACCGTCCGGCTAGCTTCTCGCACTCGAAAAGGAGTTTTGATATAATAAGACGACTGTAACGGAAGCAAAGAGAAAATATTTAAAAAGAAATCCGCTAGAAATAAGAAATGAAGTTTGTGCTTTCGGAAAGCATGTTCTCAGTGCCTACGTATATGCGACAGTCACAAATCGTACCTGCAAACAGCCTTTTAGGCAGAAATTGTAGCTGCTCGTGTAAACGGCACAAAATCGATCTGGGAAATTTGCGTTCATGTGTGCTATGACACCTCTCTTACTTTGTGTTTTGCTACACAAAGAAAAACCACAGAGTTTCACTGGGCACATGTTTGTTATGATGACAGCTGCTTACTAAGCCGGTTCGTGCGAGACTGACTCGATGGGCCGATTGACCCAGACGAGAGAGCCATTCCTCACAAGAGATGCTTACTATAATAGCTATGACTTTGTCCCACGCTAGGCACACGTCATGATTTTGGTCAACGAGCAAATAATCGAAGCGACTTATGACATGAAACGTGGCTTCTTGGATTCCTTTAATTATCTCTGTATGCAGGTCTATTCGGGTACTCACCCTTAATTTGAAAGCTAATCGATTCGTGTTCATCCCATTTTCAAGATATGTATTTAATAAAGTATTTAGTACTTTTGCAGTACAACATCGATGTTAAAAGTTCAAACATAATCGGACATCGATACTTAGCTACAGATGTTAACAGCATTGCTGACATTTCGTAACATCGAGCATTCCTAATTTCAGTGGAAATTTAAGCAATTTCATTTCATTCAAACGGACTACTTTTTCTTTATTTACTCGAAAAACTCCGACATGGACAGGCGATTCCGAAGTTTGTCGAGAAAGCCGTGTACCCGTGTAAGCCAAAGTTCACGCGGAAAAATCGGATTCAAATAGACACTGCCTTCTTACAAATGGCTCTTTACTATATATAACTCGTAAAACTTACTTTCGTCTTCTATCAGTTATTCCGTATATCCTAGGAGACACGAATGCAGGCCTTTCAGGAATTTTGACAATCGCTAGTTTCTCTTGTTCCGCATCGTAGACGTGCGAGGCAAGTATCGAATTCTGAATATTCTTATCTGTCTGATTGCTAATTTTCGCTTTATTGAAACCTTCCTCTATATTCTTCGGCAACTCCTGAAGTGCTATTGTTTTCGTCAGAACTTGGGCTTGCGGAATGCCCTCAAGGAGCACATTTTCATCGCCATACACATAACACACCTCATCATGCCAGTTTGGGTGCGTGTGATCCTCCACCACTCTAGGGTTAAATGAATCTAATTCGACCCTTCAATGAATAGAATTGCTTTATTAAATGAAGTTATACAAATTAAATGAACTTACGGCTTGAACACTTGTTTTGGCGATGAAACCTGCAGGGCATCCACAATTGGCATACCCAGCTTTTCAAGGACTTGTTTTGCACCCGTTTCTTCCACTAATCGTTGTCCCTGGTGATGCCATTTCTTTTTAAACCACCATCCAAGATGTTGGGCGCATAAACGGCTTGTTAAACGCATTTTAAAAGAAAGATCAAATATCTTGGGGACTATAACCTTTACCTATAACCAAAACGTCACCGATCTGTCAACTAAAAAGTTGTATAACCTCATAATGACATTCTACAATAATGCTATGTTCTCATGGTGCGATGTTCTTTAAGTTTAAAAAGCTATATGGTCGTTTTTGAAAATCTACTATGATCCCATTTACACGATAGTCCTCGATTCTGAGATTAAGTCAAGGACGGCTGCTTTCTTTGATTTCAATGAATCTATATAGTAAAATTCCCCAAAACCACTGAAATATAAACTAAACACGGAACGGCTATTAGCCAAATTTAGCGTACCACATTTCCTGATGATTTAGAATTGTCTGTGTTCGTATTGGTCGCGTAGTGCAGGCGTAAATATGAAGCCATAATTAGAAGGGCGGCTTTCAATTCAAAATTTTCCGAAGTTCCTGCCATAATGTCTATGCCCTCCTTATAATCTACACGCTGCTATTCACTGACAAGCTACAATGATTATTTAGCTTCCCTTATACACGCTGCTGCTGTATTCCTCTGCGTAGCTATCTTTAGGTGGTTGCTCATCTACATACAGGGTTAATATACAATACGGCCGGTCCGTGCTTAGTTTATATTTCTATGATGCGAACGGTTCTAACTTCTAACGTTTGCAGTCCTATTTTAAGGCGAAAGTAGTTGAGCTTAAGATTCGTTACGATTTGACACTTAACAAATTTTAGGGAAATTTGACAGCAAATCTTAGAGAGTCTTAAGGCTATTTTAGATGAGACTAATGGCATTAAGGTTCCCTAAGATTTGTTAAGTATCAAATCGTAACGAATCTTAAGCTCAACTCGATTTCGAAAGTTAACGAAAGATGGGATAAGACTATTATGGTTGTCAGCATGGCAATATAATCGTACAATTTCTTAAGCTGCCTTAAGGTCCCGTAAGGCTATTATAGTTAAGACTATAAATTTATTGAGAACATAAGAAAGTCCATGAGAGGCCAAAATTATTATCCTAAAACTCAATGACCAGCTGTCACTTCAGTCCTCGTTTAAAGGCAAAATGAAAATCCAGGCTCGAAGTTTCAATCCCACTGGCTGACTGGGATTTACCCGGGATCTTCAATCCTCGTTTATAGCCATTTCTTAATCCGGATGGAAGCTGCGATCCGGATTGAATATCCTTTCGATAAACGCATTAATATTGTAACGATGATAATATTTTGTCAGGATTGACGCTTTTTTTGTTTCTAATTTTGAAAACTGATAAGAGAGAATATTCCCTTAATTTCATTTTGAGGAAGATTGGAAAGAATTTGTCCGGAATGTGAAAAAAATTAATACACGTATACGGAAGAATATCCGAACGGTTTTGGATGAATAAATAAGGACTTATGGAATATTCCGAATCAGTATAGAAACCCCCTACAAATGTTTATTTGAAAATTTGTGGACAATTTTATGGAAATTTAAATAACACAACAATAAAGATTACCAAAGGATTAGTTTTCTGTATGCTTTTGTTGTATTTTTCCTCATCGTAATTTAAATAATTGAGCTAACTGCGTAATATATAATATATTCACACAATTGAAAAAGTAATATAATTTTTAGCTTGCTTTAAACATTTGTAAAGGTTGAACATATAAATGTATCAGGCATTACATAATTTTTAAAATTTTTAATTTTAGGTGCTGCATTGAAAATATCCACAAAAAAATATATTAGACAGCCATGATCATGTGCCGTCTTCCTAAAACCCCGGGCATAATTATACCAGAAACATCTTTCCAAAATCATTTATAAGGTTTTATACTTATTCGGCCCAGTGTCCGTAGTTTTTGAAAATTGCACATGGTTCGCGCTGCTAAACGTCTCCTTTGTGTACAGTCGTCACTGGTCAGACAAGTGTTTGCGAGAAATTCGCCGATATTGTATCTCCGGTGTCGGCTCTATAAGAATTCGAATTTTTTGCAGTTGCGTTGAAATATAGTTTGCATTTCCGGTAGGATATCGAGTTTCGGTCGCGTCCAATTAATAATTCCAAAATTCCGGCCAGGAACCCCAGGCCGACTAAAGAAACTTGAAGCTACCGCTGGAGAACATGGTAAGTGGAGAGCGTCACAGGTGACAATTGGAAAATTTCACGGCATTACTACGAAAATTGTCCATTCGGGAGGGAATTAGTGTGAATTTTACCGCGGGCGATAAAAGCAATGTAACTAGAGTAAATTAATAACCAGCATGAGTGGTGTTTATTGCGTTGCGGCACTTTGAGGTTAGGTTTAGCAGATTAAAATCGAGGCTGTAGTTGGGCCGGCCCCGCAATCCTTGAAAGAGCACCGTAGTAAATTGTGGCAGGTGAAAAGTAAATAGCCTAAATTTTAGCATGCGATACTGCTCTTGCTAAATTAAACGTGTTCGGGTGCAAGTCCACAGCTCTAGCCAGGCGATCGGGGCTGCATTATAAGGAGTTGCAGTGCACTGTTGCTTCATTCTTTGAACACCATTGACAATTAAATCAGTTTTACTCCTAAATGTTTCCACTTTATTTCCTCAAAGATCTCAATTCTCTTTCAATGTTCCTTAATCTCAACCCCCGCGATATTTTAGCTTTGTAATAGCTAGGCATGGCTCATCAGTTGATGCAGAGATTTCGCGCCTTTTCTTTCGGGAGGAAGAGTACCTATCATTGTATTTTGCTCGCCCAAACTCGTAGAAAACTATACTCTGCTTGCTTGAAAAATTAAAGATATTGTGTGGGCATGTCTGTCGCAAAGTATTTTTTTTTAATGGAGAAAATTCAAACTAAAAGTCTCCTTTCCACACTAGAATTTTCTTGTACGAAAAGATGTCCACTCTACCCGCATCCTAAGACCGAAATTCATTACTGTATACTTTATTAAGGCGCAAGCAATTTTATTTAGTAATCGCCTAGTATGGACTTGTAGCGAGATTGTATTCAAAAAATATCGGGATGTTGCAAATTGATAATTGCTCTCAAGATCATATTTTCCACAGTAAATGAATTATATCGAAACGAGACGGCTTTTATTACATTTATACTTCAATCTTTCGCGGCTTATATCTACCTAACTAACTTACTACAGAACTATGATTAGCAAAATAAGTAATCTAGTACTGCACAATAATGAACCGGGATACTTAAGTTGTGATTCCTTAATGTGCTACACTTCTCCCTCTTTCAATTTAATTAAAATAAATCCGTTCCCTCTTTCAATTTAACTAAAATAATTATTACTCATAACTTATTCCAATTATATTGTCTTAATAAATAGCTTTAGTTCCTAGCTATGCAAATTGCATGTTCGTGTTTATGTAGTTATCAATCTTATTTAATATACTTAAAAATTTTTAATCTTTTCTTTAGCTGAATACTTTTAGAATCATTTATTAAATTTACACATTTTATTCCATTGTTACCTTATCCTTTACTATTCTTAACGAATAGTGTTACTTATTTCGTCTCGGCAGCTGTGGCTATATTGACCGTTGCAGCTGTGGCCATATTGACCATTTACATCAAGTGAACAGCAACAGATTTTGTGACAGGCAGCGTAGAACTCCGCCAGGATGTCTCCAGTAAGCAGGTGTCTTGTTCGCACCCACTCCAGGTGTCTCAAATGGCGTGCCTCGCTATGAAAGAGAAAAACTGTAAGGTGAACCCCCAAACAAACTTAGATGCTGAGATTATTCCGTTGCTTCTTTGTTTGATAGAACTGCCCTAAACACCTCATTTGTTGACAAGTTAAACCAGGATGTTTTGTTGCGCAACCACGATAAAGTTCATATTCCTCTGCTATGCTTGCCTTCGAGTTTTTCTTGCAGCATCAATTGTAAAGCCTCATACTTATCGTGACGCATAATGCCCCACATATCTCAACTTCCTCTACTAGATTACGTTCAGAATTTGCCTCTTGGTAACTTGTAAGTAGGTATTATTTGCAAAGTATATCAAACATACTAAAACTATTAAAAAGGAATTGATATCAAACTTATTTTCAACTGATTCCCAACGTGGGGTTTTCATTTGACATAGAATCGTCCAATCATAATTTGTTTGATGTTAAACAAATAATTAGATCTTAATCTATTATAATATAAAGAACATTAAGGGGAAATTACACCTATTCATATAATGAACAATTTTGTATGGCGGGTCGTGATATTAAGACCCGCTTTCTCAGCCTGTTGTACCAGCTGATGGAAAGTCTAAGTGGTCAGCGTCTACCATCCCCTCTGAGCCCAATGCTGGATCCGTCATCGCTTCCAATTTTTAGTTCCTTGTAACCATACCGTTTGACCTGTCTTAAATTCATGTTCTTGTTCTGTTCTGCGATTATAATAAGTCCTATTATGCAAACTATTTTTATCAATTTTGAAATGATCATTCCTCCTTTCGAATAGTGATTGCTTAACCATTTCTAACTAACCGACTTTCACCCATCTAATATTTCAGTCAGGGAAGTTGTAGAAATTTTAATTGAGGTACGTATTTCTATACTCGAAAAGACTAAGTCATAATTCCAGGTTAGATATGGACCGACTTTTCGACCAATCCATAGGACTGTGGGTTTCTATACGACTGGTAGTAAATATATCAATGTCGAAGTTGTTGTTCGTAAGGATCGGTTTCGGAAAAAATCAGCACAGCAAGAAAAACATGATTTTGAGAAAAACGTGTTTAAAGATAGTTTTTCTCCGAAATTAAAAATAAGAATAATGTTCAAATAACATTCAAGCAAAATGTTAGCGTTATCTGGTGTATTACTTGTTTTTATTGACCAATTTTCTTTAAGGTTGGTTGGTTTAGGTGGCGAATCTCACATTCTGGTCAGAACCCAGTAAGCGCTAGTAATGTGCCATTTTGATACCACTAAAACTATGATCCACTTTATAAGATGTCTAATGAAAGATTTACTGGACAGGGAGACTTCTTGTTAGAGCCATTCCTTGATATTGAGATAGCGAATGATATCCCATATCCGCTTTTCAGAGACCTCCCTGAGATCTTCAATGACATTTTTACCCAGCGCTCGGCGTCTAGCCCTGCTAAGTGCCAGGCATTTGCACAGAAAATGAGAAAGTATCTCCTTCTGATTTGGGTCCCCACAACTGCGGCAGTGACTGTTAAAAGGGATTCCCAGCCTAGCCGCGTGTTCAAGTGCTAATATTTCTCCACCTTTTTTGTGCTATAGACAAAAAAATAGGCTTGAATTTCCTTTTTAATTTCTCTCAGGGAAGCGTGAACTCCTGAGTTTCCTCGATTGTGACGCCCTGCTTGACCAGTCCATCAGCCAGCACGTTCCCACCTATGTTGCTATGTCTTGGAACCCAGATTAAGGTGATCACAAGCCAGCCGCTTAAGCTGGCCAAGCGCTCACGACACTGCCCCAGAGGATACGGTAGCCGAATTAAGAGCCCTGCTAGCGGCCTGGGAGTATAAGAATAGCAATACGCTTACTGCTTGTTAGGCCTTCTAGGACAAAGCACGCCTTCAGAATCGCCAGCACTTCCGCGTGGAAAATGCTAGCGTGATCGGGAATACGGAAAGATCTTTCGACATTAAGGTCGTCAGACGGCACCTACTCGCTCTTTGGTTTTGGAGCCGTCTGTGAATATCGACACGTGGGAAACCTCACCTGGAAGTTCTTTGCAGAGAGTGGTAAGGGAGCCGTTTCTTACATTCTTTGAGGTATTTCAATTGAATTTTAAGAGTAGGGTCTAACAAGTAATGTTTCTCTTTTAAATTATTTGCGTTCGGTACTGATATTCAGAGAGTGAATTAAGTCAATATCTGACATTTCAGAGACAGTGTTCTCTTTCATAATGCCTAAATAACACAAATGTACTCAAGTTTACTACCAACATATCTTCACCAGGGAGATGTTTTAAAATTATATCGTACTTACTAAACGGAGTAGCATTCTTTGACGTAGACTCCCAATTTTTTTTTTTAGATATCTTTGGTCTCTAACAGTTTCCTTGCCATAGACAAAGTTGTTGAACTTCTTGCATGAAAGAATTGCAAAAGCTTTCTCCTCGATCTGTGAATCTCAGATTGCCCCCTGCTTACCCTTCTGAAGTAAGCAGGCATCTAATTCATATTGGTTTTCATAATATTGGATAAAAGTCGGTTTATTTATCAATAATTTCTAAACTATCCGAGTTCATTTTTAACTCTTTAATTTTAAACAAACACTGCTCATGGACAGCTTCCCACCTGAACATTTTATTCTTATGCAACAGTTCCCTCCATGAATGAGAAATATGTGAAAGGTTGGGAACAAAGTCCCGAACATAATTATAAATGGGGCATTTCATTGTGACTCGTGGGACATTTGACCCCAAAATTCGTTAAACAGATTCATTCATTGTAAACAGTTTAATTTATAAGTACGGGAAACCACGGGGGTTAGGCTGAGATCTTCAGAGTGAGCAGACATACTAAGAATAGTCTCTGGGCACGCGATCTTAGTACCGACGGGTTTTACCAAAATTATAAGTTTTTTTTAAACTGGAGTTGAGACTTGAGGCTGAGTTTCAAGGCATATGTATTCTATAATTGCATAATGTAAATGTTTTATTTTCTTTGGTATCAAGGGAAGTGCTTTATAGCGTAGTAGATTCGCAGCCAATCTTGTGCTAGGGTTTTATGTAAGGATGTTACAATCTAACAAATTCTTCATGTGATAATTAAATTTAGAGTGTCACTTTCTAAATATCTCTGTTACTGCCTTCAGGTTGATTGATCAATGTTCTTATGGGTTTCCACTACGGATTGAGCTGAGCTTTGTTCGGTGTATCTGAGTTTAATCCCATAGGGAGTTGCACTTTGGCACGTATGTTTCTAAAACAAAAAGTTTCTTACAGGACTGTAATTTTGCTGCTTGTGATAGGGATTTAATTTGGTATATTACTCATGTTCAATGTGTAATGGGTAATTCCGTACAAGTTGTTGTTTCCCCTTAGTGTTATTGTAAGTTTAGGTTATGTACTTAAAAGTTCTTGAATATTTTAAAATTTCTGAGTGTTTCCTTCATTGATCGAAATGAAAAGATCAACTATATCCTACCAGCTGAGTTACCCGGCTTCCCATGGCGGCGCTTGATTGTATAGTTTGTTTGACATTACGATGATCCTAGCTACACATTTAATTTCTTGTAATACATTATGTGTACATAAGTTTTGTGACTTGCGTACGTTACTTATTCATCGGAAAATATTATTTTTATCTTTCTTATTAATATAAGATAAGAAATTTGAGATGCCTTATTGAAATCGAAAAGTTTTGTTCGCTCTTCTAGGTCTTTCATACCATATACAGAAATTGTGATAAGCCTCCATTTCTTTTATTTAATGGAAATCTATTAAATTACAAATAGCAGATGCGAAAACGGAGAACTCTCGAAATTAAAAAAGCTCGATTGCCATTTTAAATTAGTTAATTTTGCTATAAGAATTCGAGGTCTGCACCCTAAGAAGCCATAAGTATTATTTTTAGTGGTATTCCTTTCTATTTCCTATTCCTATCTATTCCCGCCATCTTGAGTTTTGAAATCGGCGACCCTAATGTTTTCTTTGTATTCATTTTCATTTAAATTCATCGAAGTTGGATTACCGGGGGTCTTGGTTTGAATTTCATGGCAATCCGTTGAAGTTCAAGAACTTTGGTAGTCATTATGGGTCCGATATATTTATTTTTAGTAAGTTTGAAATTCATATCCCCTTAGTTATTTTTATATTCATTTTCATTAACATTGCTTAATGTGTAGGAGTTTCGGTAGCCATATTGGATGTGCCATTTTGGATTTCGCAATTTTGAAGGCAGGTTTGAAACCAACAACCCCGAGAACCCCCGAATGCACATTTTCGTGAAGTTTAACTTTTTGGGGGTTCTGTAACTCTAAAGACGTCTTCATATTAAATTTCGTCGAATTTTGATGGCAAAATCAAAATAACCGACTCCAAAAACCCCTAGTGCGGATTTCGACGGCAATCCTTTGAAGTTTAATTTTTCGGTAGCCATATTGGATCCGCCATTTTGATTTTAGGAATTTTGATGGCAGATTCGAACCGAAAACCTCCTAGTGAGGATTTTCAGGGCAATCCTTGCCGACTAGTATATATTTAATTAATTATACTTCTTAAAATTACGCTAGAGATTGAAAGTTCACTTGATGAGAAGAATAAGATTGGTTCACTTCCTTACAAGATCAGATCATTATATCTGTAATTTTTTCATTTCAAAAACATGAAATAATGGTTATTTTTTCATTTGAAAGCAACAAAATAATGGTCCCTGATCAAAACTCCTGGTAAACATATGTGTTCCTCCAATTTAATACATTTATATACTTGTTTGTAGTCTGCTGGTGACGTAAATATGGAAAACCAAAACAACTCGAATGAAAACATGGCAGCTGATGAAATGACATCAAGGGACTATTACTTCGACTCTTACGCCCACTTCGGCATTCATGAGGAAATGCTTAAAGATGAAGTTAGAACGCTTACGTATCGTAACGCAATGTACCACAATAAACATTTGTTTAAAGGGAAAGTAAGAGTGACGCAAACTTTAATCTAATAAAAATCTTATTAATACTCTTTCCCGCAGATTGTATTGGATGTTGGCTGTGGCACTGGGATCCTCTCAATGTTTGCAGCAAAAGCTGGCGCCTCAAAGGTTATTGCAGTTGATTGCTCCAACATAGTGGATTATGCACGGCAGGTCATTGTTGACAACAATATGACCGAAGTTATATCAGTTGTTAAGGGGAAAGTTGAAGAAGTCGAGCTTCCAGATGGAATACAGAAAGTGGATATTATTATTTCAGAATGGATGGGGTAAGTTTTGACAATAAAATCAAAAATAATCACTCGAATCTTAATAAGTTATTTCGATTTTGAAGACCGCGTCGAACTTAAATTTTTGTAATGACCAGTGAACATTCGATATTGAGAAATAATGCACAAATTAAAAATATACAGGCCTATTCTAAGATCCCTTGTATAGTTTTGTGTTTTTATTATCAAAAGATACAAGTAAAATTCTTCTGTTCATTACTCCAAAATGTTCTATTCCATATTACCACATTTCGAAATGAACAAAAGCAGTTTCAAGAATCTTTAAAGTCAATTAAATTTTTGTGATTGACTTGAGTGAGATGACCACGGCGTCAATCTGTGTTTACATAACATTTTTCTATGTTTATGATCTAAGTAATTCGAAATTCTCTACGAATCCTGAAAAATATGCGAACGAATCGAAAATTTGTTTTTATTGTTATTTATTATTATGAATAGTTTTGTCTAGTGGGTGAGAAGATTAAGGGGGACTTCCCATGGAGCAATTTCAAAAAATCAATTTTTTTTTTTTTTTGCATTTTTGTAATCTATATATAAGTACAATTTACCCTGTGAAAGGATTTTTCGGAATTCGATCTTTAACATTGCTTGAATGACCTTTGAAGTCGACATGTAAAGCGCGAACCGGAACGAAATGCCGACATTGCAAAACTTTAAACGCGTTTTTCTCGAGAACACGTTTTACAAAATGGTGTGCAAACTTCTGACGACTGTAATTGACCGACCGACTTGAAATTTCCACAGAACGTTCGAAATACATTTTTGCAGGTACCCACGTACGGATTTTTCGAAATCTTAAAAATTCGATTTTTAATCCACGTTTTTATTCGAAAAAAATCGCGAAAAATGAATTTTTTCTAAAAATTTGGCGCCATTTTGCCAATTTTGAAGATATCGAAAAAATCGTACGTGGGTACCTAATCGAGAGGATGCTGATTGATAACATTTCGGTCATTTCTGTTTGTGATCACCCAGGGAGGCAGAAACTTGCACACCGTTTGCCTCTGCAAATTTTTAGACCACTTTTTGGACTACAGCCAAAGACGCCATTTTGAATTTTTATGTAATTCAATAATTTTCTTAAATGTATTAAATGGTCCTTTTGAACCTCCAAAAAACTGCAAGTGTTTATCTTTATTCGTTTTCCCATAAAAAAAATAAATGTAAACCCTTCAAAAATGGTGCTCTCCATGGGAAGTCCCCCTTAAGTCGATATGAGTAAAAACCCTGATATTTTGAGTATTCTTATGTAGCTTGAAAATTGATCATAATGCTTTGCTGAAAGTTTGACGAATTTTTCTTTGCAGTTATTGCCTGTTTTACGAGAGTATGTTAGACACAGTATTGTTTGCCAGAGACAAATGGTTAAAACCGGACGGTATGATGTTTCCAGACAGAGGAACGCTGTTCATAACAGCAATTGAAGATCGTCAATATAAAGATGAGAAGATCAACTGGTGGGATGATGTGTACGGCTTCGACATGAGCTGCATCCGCAAAGTTGCCATAACAGAGCCCCTAGTGGACGTGGTGGATCCAAAACAAATCGTCTCTACCTCGTACATGATCAAGGAAGTTGATCTGTACACAGTTAAGAAATCGGACTTGGAATTTTCTTCTCCCTTTCATTTGGTCGTAAAAAGGAACGACTTCGTTCAGGCCTTAGTAACGTATTTCAACATAGAATTTACCAAGTGTCACAAGCGCTTAGGATTTAGCACATCGCCGGAGGCGGCATACACACACTGGAAGCAAACTGTGTTCTATTTCGACGATTACATGACTGTGAAAAAAGGTGAGGAGATCTACGGGACTTTCAAAATGAAGCCAAACGAGAGGAATAACAGAGATTTAGATTTCTCGATCGAGGTGACATTCAAGGGCGAATTGTCACAGATGCACGAACAGAATCACTATCGGATGCGTTAGAATGCTAGTCCTGCGACAACGACTCATTTTAGACCAGTGACGTAATTTCGGTCTCTTTTTTTTATTTCTTTTGAACAGAACTGGATAATCTTCGAGCAGAAAACGTTTTGGTTTTCATTTCCAAGTGCGAGAACTTGTAATATACGATTTTTATGACTTTTGCCTAATACTGGTTATGTGCTAAGTGGTGCGCCTGATTTCATGTATTCGCGTCGATTCGGCTCTTTTGGTTTATACGAATTGACTAGTGTAGAACGTAAGGATTGTATTGTTTATATGGAGCGATGTTTGCATGACCGTTTCAGCACCTACCAGAACATGTTCCCATGAATCTACTACTAGTACGTTAGAGTAAAAAATACCCAATCCAAATGTGCAAAACTATTATATTAAATATATAATATTAATAAACGATTATCCTCTTTGTTTGACTGAAAGTGGCGTGTTTTAAATTTGTTTTCTTTTTTTAAAGGGGCAGGTGACTAAAAACTTTCCAATCCATCCTTTTAAGTGCCTTGATCAACGTTAGGTTTGGCACACCCTCCCAAATTACTTCCAACGATCATTTTTTGTTTTCAAAAGGATACACACTAAAATTGCATGGATCCAAAATCGTCCATTTTTTTAACGCAAAAAAGCATAGCAATAAAACTAAATTTGAAGAAGCATTTGATATACGTATTCCGATGCGTTTTTGTTTCGAGTTTAGTCGAAACAAATTTAATAGCTGAATTCTATGAAAAATCCTATACATGAAATTCAGCCATTTCAAGTCCTTTCGACTAATCTCGAAACGATACATAATGCCACCGCAGATCAAATTTTATGCGTTCTTTAATCCACCCTCATGTCGAAGCTATTGTCGAACAATAAGTAATGCCACGTTTGAAACTATGGTCTGTGGAGTTTCCAGTATATTGTTTACATCTGTTAAAATGTGTTGTATACCTATATGAGTTCCTGAACTTAACATTTTTCTGACCTCGAAATTGAGTTTACGGGACCGTATTTACCTACTATAGTGTCCCGTGGAACACTTATGGAATCACTTTGGTGTCCGTCCATCTGGCAGGCGATTTTATCTAAAACTACTCGACGTGAATACTTCAAATTTAGCACAGAAAGATGATTTGGACTAATTATAGAATTATAGACGTGAAGTATAAAAGTAAATTGTGAAACGGAAAACGAAATTCTCAACCGTTTGGGAGTTACAGGGTGATTCAAAAATTCGGTATGCACATTATTTATTAACTCGAAATAAATATACAGGCATTTAAACACAAATTCTAGTTAAGTCATGTAAAGAAATTGGCCCTTATTCTGGTTCTCACGTCACATGCCATGTGAGGTGAGTCTGCAGATTCGGTATTCTCGTTGTCACTTTGGGTGACTTCTTTCGGTCACCAACAATTTGATAGCGACTAAAATGGTCACTTGAATCGGCTTCAAGTGACAACGAGAATACCGTGACTCTCGATATTTTTCATTCCGAGACACTAACAAAACTTTTCAATATTATTTGGCGATTCCTTTCCTGTTCGTCTTCATCATCAGTATCGCTGAACCACAGTTCATTTGAACTCATCTTTCAGTTCAATTTTGCAAATATTAACTTGTTTTGCCTCAAACAACTAAACTTTAAATGTCAAAACAATCGATACTCGAATTGCTCTCACGGCATAAATTCTCACGTCACGCGACAATGGGAATACCACATGTGACGTGAGGTGACACGACAGTGAGGTTTGTCACGGGCGTGAGGTGAGAACCGAAATAAGGCCCATTATTTCTTCAAAATATATTGTATTGAATAGTATAGTGCTTTCAGCTTCGCAGTTTTTAGGAAATAATAAATATCTATCTAACTATTCTGTGTTTCCATACAGGGCTAACACGAGTTAGAGTCCATGGAAACTAGAGTTGAGTTGAGTTTCGTTAAACCCAGCTGAACTCCACGAAAGAGACTGGGTTACGTAAAACAGAGGAAAAAGCTAAGTGTTTATTAAATGCTTAAATTTTCATATATAGTTCCATTTTTACTACAAGATTTGTCAAATTGACCCAGGTACATAGTTACGCCCAGGGCTACTCTCATTCCCTTGAAACTTAACGAAAACTCAACCCTGTCCATGGAAACACAGTACATATATAAGTCCTATTATGGAAGTCGATATTGGTCGACAAAGACGCAATTTCAAAGTTTGAGATACCAAGGAAATTAGTGTCTGCTAGACGAGTAGACTAATTCGACTTCCGTAATGGGGCCCTATCTATCAATTAATAAAAATTTTTTTTATTAAATTTCCCATCTTATTGCCTCTTGCAAAGAAGTACAACATATCCAGGTAGAGAAAGTATGTACAAATTTTTACGTAGATGACCTTTTGCGGAATATTAAAAAATTTGAAGTTAAGAAAATTTTGATTCAAATTAAACGTTGGTAACGTACTATTAATAACTGTGATAAGTTTTTAATTGAAAAAAACCATTTTGGGGTTAATTTGATTAAAAGTTTTTGTGAAATACAGATTTTTCTTAAATTCCGCAAAAGGTTTTCTGCATATAATTGGAATTGCATATCCTTTTTCTGCAGTAAAATTTCTTATCCTTTAGGTCAAAGAATATCTAACACCAAGAAGGGACACTCGTGACGTTTTCCCTTACATTTTAGTGACCTTGGGTACCGTTAAGCGGAGCAGACGGTTCATTTTGTTAGAAATAGATAGTTATAAACATGTAATATGTAAGAGCAAGACAAATATTTGAGGGGGGTGCTAAGAAAATTGAAACACACAGGGTGCATGATTTTTTGAACAATTTCTAATTTCCAGCAAGGCACAAAACTTATTTCCTGATAATTGTCCCTTGCAAAGCCACACACCAAACGCCTTATATGATGTGTACCCATTATTGCTAAAACGAAAGAGCAGCTATTTACTTAATTGCATTTTAAAATGTTCCGAACTTTTCAAGTCAATGCAAATCTCGCAACAAAATAACACCGCCCTACACTGGCTGTCTAGCCGCGTCACAGTCGCTGAGAATCGGTAGAAATCGCCTGAAAGTGTACAGTGAAAAAATGAGAGCAACGCGTACGTATATAGCAACTACGTGTGCGCTACGTGCGTTCCCCCTTCTTCATTCGCATAGTTACTGTGCTTTATGATCACGAAGAGAGGTAGCACTCATATGGGTTGGTAATAGAGAGAATTAGAAATCGCCTGAAAACTCCATAGTAAAAAAACGCTGCATTTTGTATCTGACACTGTACATGCTGTACGTGTGAAATTTTTGCCGGCTATGGATCTCTCTCTTAATTGCTTACGGGAATAGGATGGTACTCGTTCGTTTCTGTTTTAACTAATGCGAAATTTTTCTGGATGTGTTTTCCAGACATTGCATACTAGTTAGGCATTTTCAGGCGTATTAGAGTGTCCCTTCTTGTTGATAGATATTCTTTGCTTTAGGTCCGATTAGTTTGGCAAGGTGTTGGGGTCTGACGGGATCGTTAACGTGGTGTAAGTGTACATAGCTACTTTAAACGTGTTAAATCCTGATCGCTAAGAAAATACGCCTTTTTTGGAGTATTTCTTTTGAAAAATTGGAACATTCAGAATTATTTTCGTTGAATAATTTCCTCGTGACATAACAGTGACAGCGTTTTTCTTGAAACAGTGTCTTTCGACCTGGCGTACAGTTTTTCCTTTTCCCGATTTCGTGGCCAAAAATACCAAACATTCCAAAATCGAAAGTCAGCATTTCAAATTTTTTTTCATTCGAGTGTTCTAGAGGGGGCTTTGGGATGTTAGAATCCCGAAGGACAGATTCCCAGGTTTATTACCTGAGGCAGGGAAACACTACAAAAATTAACGTTCAAACAGCTTCACTTGCTGCCTGCAATATTGTGAAGTGAATATTTTTATAAATACTGATTGTTTTTGAAAATTTCTTTTGGGCGCTGTTCTTAAAAGTATGCAGATTACTTTATAACATTTAAATGTTAACAATTGGCCTTATACATATAATCCGCAAAAATTTCTTGGCAGAGCGCAACCAAACTTTAACGGTTAACAAAAGTTTTGAATAAACGTCTATCCGAAAATTATTAGAACTGTTTTACCGGACAAGATTCGAATGCTATTGCTTACTTAAAAATAATAAATTTTTAATATTTAAGTGTTATAAAGTAATCTACATACCTTTAGGAACAACGTCCAAAAGAAATCAAGTATTTATAAAAATATTCACTTCAAAAATATCGTTCTGTCGGGAGGCCGCCAAGCGCGCTAAACGTGCAGCTGCTTGAACCTCTGCTTTTACCTGCCTGAGTAAAACGGACGCATTGGTGTAGAAGGAGAAAAGCCTGAAGTGGCAAGAGAAGGGTTCAGAGCAGGACATCGATGAACAGTTATTCGACGTGCCTACTGCTTAGCATACTGGCAAAAAAAGGGGTAGGCCAAGGCACAGAGTCCCTTAAAGAAATTTCTGGTGGAGACCTAGCCTCATGTTGCTATAAATGATATGTATAACGTTTATTACTAATTATATTTTTTATATATGCGGCAATTTTTTTTATCTTGAGGGCTCAGTCGGAGGAAAGATATTACAGGGAATTTAATATTATTAATAATCAGTTCGACTGCAAAAACAAGCACATATCTGCAAAAGTAATTTGTAGAAAACTTGTGATGGCCGTTTTAAGTTATTTCAGATAATTTCCAATTCCAATTCATTTATTACACGACTTCGTTACAATTGCCAGCTTTCTTATGGAACTATGTACACATGCAAAGTGGCGGGATATAAAACTAGCCTCGCCTAAAAAAAGTGTGTGTCTTTAGGTGACATACCCATTTCTACATACATTTGCAAATTCAATGGCTGTGTGTTCATGCAACATCGTTGTGTATATTTAGTTATGCTTGCGTGCAAAGCAGTATCTACATTGGTGTGGCTCTCAGGGCCCTACACTACTTAATTGAGTTATTTCAGATAAGCGTGTATAATAACACACAAAGGTATTCATCCTGGAGCCCTTCCATCATTTTTACTCTGTTTTAAAAGCAGCTTTTCCATTCGTTAATTCGATCGAAACACTAGTTTTTTTCTTGACTTTCTTTGGGAAACCAAAAAATTCT
Organism: Neoitamus cyanurus; assembly: GCA_947538895.1. Classification (NCBI taxonomy): domain Eukaryota; kingdom Metazoa; phylum Arthropoda; class Insecta; order Diptera; family Asilidae; genus Neoitamus; species Neoitamus cyanurus. Next base: position 39,172,654 of record OX384542.1, read on the forward strand.
CAAATACTCCCTACTCATTGTAAGAGGAATCAAGTGTTTCCCATAAGTTACAAATTACTTCCACCAAGCGTTTAAGAAAAACGAAGAACGATTAAAACTTTCCTAAATTTTGTTTAAAGAATAACAGCAATCAGAATTTTATTTCGCTCTTTCGGCGTATCGCCGGAAGGGGGATATTGTATGTTGTTCCTCAATAAGCCATTAACATTCAGGTTAAATTCATATTCCGGATATTCGAATAGGGAACTTGTTTTTTGTTTTTATTTGGACGTTTCAATCTAAAGCCTTTAATAATTTCTTGCCTATTTTCCAGTTTGGGTTGCCGGTCTATTGCAGGAATGCTATTTCAGAATTTTGTGTAAAATAATGGGCTACACCTATTCAATCATTATTTGGCTGTTCGAAAATGCGAAGCTTCTCAGAATCTTTATAAGAATTAGTTTACTTTTTAATTATTTTATTACAAAACAAACAAAAACTCGAAGTTTCACCCTAACAAAGTCTGTAAAGCATTTTTCGCTGCATACGATGTTGTAGCTCCCCTCGACGAATCATCGCGTGAACTACTTTAAGAATTGCACGCTCTGGATACTTCTGCCGCAAGAAATCCTGTAAAGTAACGATATACAATATTTAAATTATTACCAATCAATTTCCAGCGAACACCCACCTGAATTATATTTTGCTCGGATACCTGCGACCCAATTGCGAATCGCCGCTTAAGTTGTTTTTCAATGCGATTGAGCATTTCTTGATCCTCCTCAGTAGTAAAACCTTCAACTCCGGCTAAGCTGCCACTCATAGCAGCGTCTAGGGTGGAAACCTGGAATAACCTTAGCGCTTCATTGATGTGAACTTCTGTTGCGAAAGGCTGCAGTTGCATTTTGGCTAAGGACTCCGATATTCGGATAATGGCCTCCAGCTGCCTTACAGTAATTGGAATATTTAGTCGTTTATCTGCCGCTTTTTCTTGTTGATTGGCTCCATTTCGCATCAAGACGTATTGGCTCTTCAATTTTTCAGCAGCCTCAGCACTTAGTCTGGGACCGCAGTTGATTCGACAATAGTGCACGTATTTTTTGAACACGGAAAGGGGTATCTCTCCCTCTGGAGCGTCTGCCACTGTTTTATTTGCACTGAGATGGACGTTGATAATGTGCTTGGCTAATGTTATGTCTCTCGCCTCATCATGGACATCCTTCACAATGAAAATCATATCGAAACGCGACAATATTGTTGGCATAAAGTCGATGTTATCTTCTCCCTTCGTGTCATCCCAGCGCCCATAGATGGAATTTGCAGCAGCCAAGACAGAGCATCGGGAGTTGAGGGTGGTTGTAATACCTGCTTTGGCGATGGAAATTGTTTGTTGCTCCATAGCTTCGTGGATAGCCACGCGGTCATCCTCGCGCATTTTGTCGAATTCATCGATGCAAACCACTCCGCCATCTGCTAAAACCATCGCACCTCCTTCCATTACAAAATTCCGCTGAAAGTGAGCATTCATTAAACATTTTTGAATTTTAATATAATGGGTTAACATCCTATAAAACATATAGTGTGTTTCGTATAACGCATGCAGAAATGAGAGAGGTGATAGACCTCACCTAGGCAAATTTGTATGACGAGGGTGCATCTCAACTAATAATAAAATAAAAATTAAAAGGAGGTGTCTTAATTACATGGATTTCGGAGAAAAGGAGGAAGAAACGTGAATTTTAGGAAATTGGAAAGCATTTTTCACTTTCGCAAGTGACTGTACATGCACTGATAGAGGTAGATCAACGCATTGCTCGCATTTTTGGAAAGCACATTAAGATAGTAGTAGCTTGGCGTAATTTTAAGTTGCTGATTTGGGTTCATAAAAAGATAAAAATAAAAAAATAATGTGCATCCCGAGTTTATTAATTATCCTGAAAACGGGAAAGATGCCCTTCCCCCTCCCTTAAAATTGTGTCTATACCTAGGTGAAATTTATCACCCCTCTCATTTCTGCGTGCGTTATACGAAACATCCTCTATAAAGAAATTGCAGTATTGCAAAATATTTTATTTTTCTGTGTAAAAGATTTCCAATTAACGTAGTTTTTTCTTTACAGAATTTTGTGAACAGATAACACATCGAAAGAAGCTCAATATAAATTAAATTTCCTCGAAAAAATTCATATAGGTATTCCAAATTAAATTATTATAATTGCAGAAGCAAAAGCGAATGAACTCGCCTGTGAAGAATTGTATTTAAACCGGCCAGATCGGGACAGGTCCCGTGGATTCGTGTTATACACATATGGCACGACCCAGTAGGAAATGTAAGCAATACCGCGTCGAAACTTTCATCGATGATGATTGATTTCAACTCATCATGCTTACTCTCTGCATGAAAGCTTCGATGAATTTAACATTGCGATGTCCTAGGAGAGATCTTTAATGCCTACTCTCCTTCTTACCTATTCATCTGGGAATTCAGCTATGAACATGAATCGAGGAAATTATCAATGAAGAAGGCTCTTATACGGAGGTTTTTGCGTAATATTTTATATGTACAATACATGTACAGTGTACACGTTACTTGTTGGTTTGTGTTCCGCTCGAAGATTTCATTGAACGAAAACATTCTACAATTACAAGCCGTAAACTGGTCTTTTATTTATGTGCGAAAGTGGTCTGACAGATCAAAATATCAATTAATATTGCCGCTTATGGCGAAACAATGAAATTCGTAAGCAAATTTGATTTTAATCGGTATCTATAAAAGCTACGGGAGTGTTTTCAAATGATACAATTCTACAGGGTTTGGCTTCTTATAAGCAAAAAAAAAAAAGGTAATATTTTGTTTAAAGTTAGACGATTTTATTGCACAATTGATGATGTATTTAAAGCTAGAAAATAATTATGGGTCACCACTTTTATCAGATTAAAACATAATCGTGGGGCGCATTTAGTAGAATACTTTGTTTTGTTGGAGCTTGGAAATCATACTGTTATTATGTTATTATATTATGTGATTTCTACTAAATATTTCGCGCTTGCGAATGCAATCCTTTCAGCCATATGCTTTCAGTGGAGTTTTCAGTTGAGCTAGATTAAAACTCAAATTTTTTATATATTTCATTAGAAAAGGCCTTCAAATGTTAAGTGAATTGAGAAGAGAACCTCTCAGGCTAACATTCAACAAAAGATGACTTTTAGATTCTAGCTATAGTTTGGAAGGTACAGTGAATTTCTTTTGAACTTTGCTTCTTCCGCCGCCGTAAGAGCATTTATTTCACCATTTCAGACCACTTTGCGTCATATTTGTGTGCGTGCGCCGCACCACTTCACGGTTACTAATTGTGGGAGGTTTTGATTGAACAGAATACGAAACTCAGAGGAATCCTAGAAAAAGCGGACGGTTTTCATTAGCGAATAAAATTTTGACGATCAGATGCTTCATATTTCTGTCCAAATAATCACGTGATTTCCATCTATACAAGCACGGATTATTCCTATATCGGCAAGTCTTAAAGATACGGTCAGGAGCGTACAAATCTTAAGGGAATTTGACAAAAGTGATGTTTGTGTAAAAATTGGATGATATATCGAGAGAAATTCTTTACTAGCTCTATAAGCTCATGATTAAAATGTGTGGACATTGTACACAACTTCTTTTAAGATCCCACTGATACCTCACTTTTTGCAACTCTAAAAAATACATTAAGGGCAGGGTAACGTATTAAAATTTTTTTTTCTTCATTTTTTTTATTGTATCATATGATTGCACAACATCTTAAGATTGTTGTGTCAACATTTTAAACAAATCGGAGTAAAACTAACTAAGATATAGAACTTTGAGCGTTTGTTGCTTTCATGTATAATACTCGATTTTCAGGTATGCAAAACTTTAAAGCGATTTTTTGACGCTTGTCATTTTTGAAACCGGTGAACAGTTTAAATCAAAATCTACTCGACCGATTGTTTTGAAATTTTGTATACAGCTTCTTTACATAAATGACCAGGTAATGCTGGGAGCTTTTTTTGTTTTTTTCATAATTATAGATTTTACAATAACAAATATGTTCATTTTTTAGACGAAAATCGGTGTTTTCACTTCTAAGTGTCAGCAAAAATTGCAAAATCGAAAAAAAAAAAAATTTCCTCCCAGGAATACCTTTGGAAAGCGGTTATCTAATCACACAATGTTTTTTTTTTAATTCAGATGATCCATTCTTGAGTAATATTGTTCACCGACAGACAATTTTTTTTCGAGGCGCTTCCGAATATTTGCTGCCGTCGGCTTAATTATTTATATTTTGTTTTAAAAAATTAAGGAAATATTGTTCACAGTTTGTACTATAATGCCGCGATCGACTAATTAAATTTGTATTGCCTGTAGCGTCTGGAAAAATTCTTGAAAATGGGCCTTTTTTACGCCGAATTAACGTTACCCTCCCCTTAAGGCGATTGTAGTTGAGCTGAAGATTCGTTACAATTTGACAGAAACTAAACCAATCTTAGGGAACCTTAAGGCCATTATAGTTGGTCCTAATGGCGAAGCAAAGCAGTGCTAGTCGTAGTAGTAGTTTTCCCTATCCAGTCATAAGTTTTTAAGCTTGGCTTCAGCCTTTAATAATTTCGTTTATCATTGTTCTTCTCTTTGCTGATTCTTTTGCTCATGGTATCAATGATTTGCTATCTGTGGTTCCATCATCAACTGATATGCTTACCTCAACCTTGCGATCATCTAAAGAGGACTTGAAAGTTCGTCTAGGGGAGTGAGGGCAAAGATTTTTATACATCTTTAGTCAGGTGAATATCATAAAATCTCAAGGAAAGGAATGGATAGAACAGAGTTACAGTGATTATTGAACCCAATTCAAAAGTCATTAGCGCTTCCAAGTTGTTAGAAATTATATGAATTCTAGTGATATCGCATTTCCTTTCAAGAATGTCCCTTGAAGATAAATCTAAGCGTTCCAAGTTTGGTTCAAGTGCCCGAGCCTAGGAAAGTGACCGACTTGTTGGCCTACGCTGCCTTCGAATTGGGATTTTATAAGGTATGGGACTCTCGGCCCAACAAAATTTCATGTTGGGCAAACGGTTGGGTGAATCAAATTCATTTGATTCGATGTCACATATCCGTGAGACCAAAGAATTTCATTATTTAAAATTTTTAGCTGTTTTAAAGGACTTACATTCGCGTTTATGGCCACTGATTTGCCATCAAACAATGAGATTTAACTTTAACTAAATGTGCAATTTGAGACTTTAATTTGCTTACTAAGTGGAACCTGTCAAGGAATATTGGCTGCAATATTTTCATATAGTCAAATGTCCTTAATGTAATCTTACCGATGAAGGATCTCTTATTATTGAAGCTGTGAGCCCAGCTGCACTAGAGCCTTTGCCAGACGTATATACTCCAATTGGTGATACTTTCTCAACAAATTTCAACAATTGAGACTTGGCCGTGCCGGGATCACCAAGCAGAAGAATATTAATATCGCCTCTCCGAGCAAGCCCATCAGGCAGTCTCTTTCGAGCTCCGCCAAATAGGAGGCAAGTAATCGCCCTCTTGATGTCTGTTGATCCATAAATACTTGGGGCCAGACTCTTTGTCAATCTTTCGTATATATCCGGAGTACTTGCCATTCGCCTAAATTGCTCTTCCTCTTCACTGGATATATTTGTATAGCGGGAAACGGCGCCAACTCCTTCTGTATCGACAGTTATACCCACCACCCTCATATAAGGCATGCGGACTCCAACTATAGCTTTTTCACGACCATCCTGTCGGCTCGGCTTTCCAACTCTTCGAATCGAGTAGATCCCATGGATAAGGACACGATTACCTGGAGCCACACGATCACATAGCGATCTGTCGCAAAACAGTTGCATGTGTCGGGGAATTTCTCCCTGTGGCACAAAGTCGGGCAATTCTTGTAATTTTAACACTTGGAAGTCAACACATTTACACTTGTCTGGCATTATGAAGTAGGGATCCAGTGGGCAATTCGGTCGACCGGCTTGTTCTCTAAATATAAAGTGAAGAAGAAATATAGTTCAGGAAATGTATGCAAGATATTAATATTAGTACAACAAGGAGATTACTTTAGAATTATAGAAATGAATACGGTATTGTCTAAAAAGTGAATATGCTATGTCCAAAATGTCCTGAATACAGGAACGTATTGTAATACATAGAGAACATAGTTCAAATGAATGATAAAATTTGAAAAATTATTTCTTTTACTTTAAGGGACGCTATTGTGACGGGTCAACAAATGGTCAATATTTCGGGGTTTTTTTCACAGCTATAACTAAATATTTAAGGACTTCAGTATTTCAATACTAATTTTGTTGTAAAATGTACAAAATGTACAAAGATATGAGCCTCGATGTGAAAAACACCTCTCCTCTCCTTGTCTATCGATATTGTGATGAAGGGTTCTCTCAATTTTCCGTTTAGACAAAAACCTTGTGTTTAAAAAGGCTAAACTCAGTAAATTTTCGGAATTTTGCCTTTTTTTTTTTTGCATATTTATAAATGCAAAATATTTTTTAAACTGTCACGGCGTTCCGCCTTATAAATAATTTAGCTTTCAATCAAAGAATGTTAACTTTCTTTTTAAGACACAATTAACGCTATTACTGCGATTTTCAGACAAATAACGCAAGAAAATTCGCATTAATGAGAAAGAGACTATTTTTGTTGGTTCCGAATCCAAAGTCTGATTCAATAGTGATCAATTCGACAAGCACAATAAAACAAGAGTTCACCTATTACTATGCGCTCCGATGCAACATATGCCATTTTGTGACACTGTGTGGATGCCATGCCGAGCTTGCTTTACCAATAGGAACAAGCAGAAATTGAAATAGATTCCTTACACATTGAATAGGTACACAGATTGGATTTGTTTTCGATAGATGAGCTCCAGAACTGCACAGGAAACATATGCAACTGTATGGAATGCCGCGCTGCAATCGGTTAACTTCCAAAAGTACAGGATGATTTGTTGAGCTAAAGTGGTTTTAGTGAATTTCACGATAATTTGTAGCATATGGGAACAATGAGAAAATTATATTTGTGAATTTGAAATATTTTGAGAAATTGATAGTGAATTATACTTTTGGGTAAAGGACCCTTTGGTGTTTGATATTGTTAATACTTGTGGGAAAAATGAGAGGAAAACATCATGCTGTTTATATTTCTCTTGCACCCTATAACTATTTTTTTTAAATTCTAAGCTCCGTCTTGACATTGTTCGTCTCACTTCACAACAATGCTTGGATTTTATATCTAGTAAAATTGTGGGGTTGCGTGGAATAACGGTACCAAGGTCAAAAATGGAGAAGGAAATAATTTCCAGAGTGAACAGTTTTTGTACCAGAGGTTGAATAGTCTGCTTTGAATTCTGAAAATACCTAAAAAAAATGTCAACTGTAAAATTATTGGAAATACCCCCAATACTTTTTGTATTTTTATGAAATTTTTGTTTTATTGCAACCTCCGTCCGTCCGTCTGGCTTCCGAGCACGGACGCTCGGGTGACTTTGGTTTTGTGCGTGACGCTCACGTGTGTTCTTGTTCCGAATACCGACAAAAGGCAAATTTTAGTCCATGGATATTTTTCAAAAGGAAAATTTGCCATTTACAAAATATCTACTAACTGAATATTGAAATACTGGCCTTTTTGTTTTGTGTCCGTGCATACGTCCGGGACGTAATTGGACGGAGCCGCCGGGGATTTCCTAATATCCGAGGTACTTTCCTTTTACAAAATTCCTATAATACGCTATTTTAAAAATAAAGGACACAAGGTAAGCTTTTAAATTATTTATCATTACGCCTTTGTTGCATAACTACGTTTCTTGAGAACCACTTTATTAATTATTTAATTTTGCTTAATGCGTAACGGAAACGCAGTTATGCATTAAATATGTAATAATAATTAATTCAAGCTCATTTCCATGTTCTTTATTTCGAATACGACGGATTCTCAAAAAAGATAACGATGCGAGGTGGATTTCTCATTATTTTTCACGTCTTCCCTGCTACAATGCTTCAGAAACTGGTTTCAAATTCCAAAACCTTCGATATGATAGAACTGCCGAGCCGTCATCTGCACGGATGGACGGACTTTGCAAATACGCACTGCCATATTAAAAAGCTCAAATAGAACTTTGCTTGTTTCTTGAAGTAGTAGGGATACTTTACTACTTACGTTGTGCATTTCCTTGGGAGCGAGTTTCCTTCCATACCAGCTGGTATTTTGAGATTTGGTATAACGTTCGCGCACGACCGGCATTGTATGGATATTCTTGTAGCCTTGGCCTTAATTCCGGAGGCTGATACCACAATACCGGCTACTTTGATTAGTTTGGAAACGCTTTCCGATTTCAGCTGCCGAATGTTCGCTGGAATTGCTGCGGATGTGATTAGAATTTGGATGTCATGAAGATGTTCTTCCTGCTCCGGCCGAGGTGCAGTTATTTCGTCAGCAACTTCCCGTGCAGCCTCTTCAAATATACTTAAGTGCTCAGTGGGCTGTTTGCGCAGCTGATCTGTGAGAGCCTCGTCAAATCCAGCGAGATCTTCAACTTCCACCTCCAGGTAATATCTTCCATGTAAATAGTTTCGCTTCAAATTGTCTCTAGAGATCAAACCAGTTAACTACTTTAAACAATCGTTGCTAGAATAGCCTCACCTGTATTTGTAGTGAAAGTTGTCCTCATTGTATGTTCTTATAAAATCCTTATACTTATTTTTGACTGCTTGCATATTAACTTGTCCCCCATCCTGCTGGTTGTCGTTTCCGAAATTGTCGGAGAAAAAAATACCAACGTCGTCAAAGCCCTCCATTATTTAAACTTGAACGCTTCTTCGCTTCAAACACAAAAATTAATAAACACCGTATCTAAACCCCTTGTTCTTGTTGAGCACATCGAGCAAGCCCAGGCCAATGCAAGTTGACGTTCATTTTAGCGCCAAACGGAAAATCGCTTCATGTTGCAGGGTTGTGCATTCAAATAGTTTTCGTTTCACTAAACCTGACAAATGTTACAAAACGATCCATAACAAATAAATTGTAGGAAATTTTGAATTGAATTTAGCTTGAAATAATTGTATCCTACATGTAATGTTCATGAGAAATGGAATTAACACGGAAACACTGTAACATAGCAAAATTATTAATGCACAGGTAAAATTTTCATTGCATAATTTTCAGCAGAATCAAAGCAAGGGTGGTATCACGATGTAGTGCGTTTATAGCCAGGAACTTCATTCCGGATTGAAGATCCCGAAGTGAAATCCGGTTGCGTTTATAGGCACAATGAAAGCTCGGAATGGAAATCCTCGTTAAATCCGGGAATGAACTGATAGGCGTCGGATTGTGTAAGCTTACTGGATTTTTAAGCCGCAAAATGGATTTAACGCGTGACGAGGAAATTTACGAATTTCTAGAGGAAATACAAATAGTTATTAATAATTATATGGGGGCTCGATAGTTCAGACGGTAGAGCACTGGACTAACAATCCACGGGCCGTGGGTATCCCACCCAAGTCACCTCCCACTTGGTAAAAGCAGTGAGAGGCGCTGTTTCCCACAAGCGTTAGATGATAGCCATTCCGAGCTAATCACTCAGCATAGCTAAAAAAGAAGAGATTTTGAAGATACTGAAGCAGAGCCTCGGCTTTGTGGATAGCTCCCAAAGGGAGTAGTAAGGAAAACAAAAAAATTAATAATTATATTGAGAACATAACTAAGTCCCGGAGGGTTCGAAATTGTTCTTTTACTCAAACACAAGCTGTCAGTTCATTCCCCGTTTATAGGCAAAATGAAAATCCGGGACCGAAGTTTTAATCCCACTTGCCGAGTGGGATTTTGATCTTCATTGCCCGTTTATAGGCATTTCTTATTCCGGATGGATTTTTCGGTCTGGAATGAAGTTCATGCCTATAAACGCACTAATGTATGATTCACACTACAATTTCAACACAAGTGCGGACTTAGAGAAATTCTTCAATTGTACCTACAGCTGCTACAGTAAAACTCGCTTAACATATCCCCGAATATTTGCATAACCCCCATTTTCAGACATTTATATTTTCTTCGAATATTACGTGGGCTCTCGTTTAAATGCACTTCGCTTAAGTGGCTAACTCGCTTAGTTGCTCAACTTTCTTTGCATAATTGGAGCAAATTATTGTGCCTTAAATTTAATCGCCATCAACTAAAAATCAGTAGTCATAATCTTCTACTTTTCGTACAATTTTAGCTAATCAGTGGCAAAAATATCATTCAGGAATAACACTGTATGTTAGACCGACAGAAAGGCAGTACTAACAATTAACATTTAAATAGTTGTCCTGATGGGAATGCAGGTAGGAGACATGACGGTCCAGACTAAGCCTGCGGTCAAATACCTGGGGGTGAGCCTCGATTGCAGGCTCATCTTTTTGGAAGAAATAAAGAGCCGGGCGGACAAGGCAGGGTCATGGCCAATATTGGGAGACCCAGGCCCTGCAAAAGGCGCCTGTTGCTCTGCACCGCCGCGCCGAAGCCATAATGCTGTACGGAGCTGAAGTCTAGGCCGATGTGATGCAGTGGGAGAAGTACCGTTACCGCATGGCGGCGGGCGGTACAACGGCGTGCAGCTCTCCGCATCGCGAGCTCCTACCGGACGGTCTCGGAACCAGCGGTGCTAGTGGTCGCGGGGGTCATTCCTATTGATCTCCTAGCCAGGGAGCGACAGTCCGTCCACCGAGAGAAGGTGGTTCTCGGGAAGGAGTCCGCCAGGGTGGTGAGGGCCAGGACCATGGTATCCTGGCAGGCAAGATGGGATGGGGAGTCGCGGGGCCGGTGGACAGTCCGGGTTATTCCCCAACTGGACATCTGGCTAAACCGCCGGCGTGGTGAGGTAGACTACTATCTCACCCAAATGCTGACAGGGCATGGGCATTTTCGCGCCTTCCGTATAGGGAAGGCACCGAGCCCGTGCTGCGTATACTGCGACTCTCCATCGGACTCCGCCCTACACACATTTTTCGAATGCGAAAAATGGAGGGCGGAGAGAGAATAGATGGAGGATGTGGTCGGCAGCATAACCCCGGAGAACATAGTCGGGGTCATGCTGCAGACAGAGGACAATTGGCGAAGGATCACCCTTTTTTTTAAGGAGATCCTCCGCCAGAAAGAAGTTGACGCTAATAGGGCGCGGGTGAGATAGCGGCGTAGCCGTAGCAGGGAGGCCCCCGATGGGGGCAAATAAATAGGACTCCACCCTGAAGTAATGTCTTTTAAGGCGGTCCCAGGGTGGAGTTCCTGGTGGCAGGGAGCGGGGTTTTAGCCGGTAGGCCTGAACAGACGGGAGAATCCGGCACACGGGTGTCCAAAGCATTTCCCCGCTCCTTTAAAAAAAAAAAGTATGACAGAAATTGCAAAAAAAAAGTAATTTTTAATGTAAAAGAATGGAAAAATTTAGATATTTAATTTTACCCATTTGTAATACACAGTACTTACTTAAGAATTTTTAATGCAACGTTTACAGGGACATACAAAACCATAACTCAGAACCTACAAGTCCAACTACATTCCTATGCAATCTACTAACATTGTTCTGGATGTCTGTGCTGTTTCTAATTATTTTAACAAAATTGACGAAAACTATTTGGATTCTCCCGATAATGTACCTGGTGTTGTTCTCCGTAAATGTAGTGCCTCACTTGTTGAACTCACTCACTCACTTGTTGTTACTTTTTTGTTTAATTTATCGTTGCGTTCATGGATTTTCCCTGATATTTCGAAATTATTTTACGTCATTCCTATTTTCAGGAAGAAAATTAAAGGCGTATTGCTAAACTGTCTCCTATTCCGAAGTTTTTTGAGATAATCGTAACGAAGTATTTGACCTTTTATTGCTCTTTTCTTTTGTCTGAGAAGCAGCATGGCTTTGCTATGGATAAATCGACAGTTATATATTTAGTAGGATTCTCTAACTTTTGTAAATATAACGAATTTGGAAAAGCGACAACAGGCTAATTGCTTATACATATACTGATTTTAGCAAGGCATTTGACAAACTCTCCCATAGAGTGTTGATTTTTAAATAGCTGCGACTTGGCTTTTCCGCCGATATTATTCAATGGATTAAGTCATATCTCACAAATGGGTCTTTTAAATTTTTTTCTACCTTATGTGAGAGTGTCATGGTGCTGTCAAGTTTTCCACAAGGTAGTCATCTCGGACCATTGAAATTTGTAATCTTCATTAATGATTTGTTTCCTCTAATTCAAAATACACATAATGCTAATTTGTGACTTGAAGATCGAATCCTTGCAAAATGCCTATAAACTGCAAAATGATCTTATCAAATTGCTTGAATGGTGCCCAAAAAATCATATGAAATTAAATATTACCAAGTGCAGCGTGATTTCGTTTAGCAGGAAATGCTCCATTTTGAATTTTGCTTACAAAATTGATGACCATCCTTTGTCACAACAAGAAAACGTTGTAGATCTCACCGCTGAAAAATAATCTTCGATGTTTGTAACAAGAGAGTATAGCTCTTTATTAGACTGAAGTATAATTTTTTCTTATTGTTTTCTAATTTTACTCTTTCATTTTACTCTCATCACTTAATAGTCCGGTGACAAACCATAATACCATGGTGCGCCTTTGTTGATGAAATCCCTACGTCGCAGTTGTTGTTATATCAGTTTTAACTGCAGGGAGGTCCCAACAGAAGTTCTCACCAAAAAATGTGAGCAGTGCTTCGCCACAACAACAGCCAGATCAAATGAGACACCACGGCACATTACAAAAATACACAAAAAAAATTCCAACATGAAAGTGAGCCGGGCTTACAGTTATCAATCGTCGAGTCTTATTCTTATCTAAACATACTATTGGCAACTAGTAATAAAGCCATTTCATAGTAAATATGTAATATAATTACAAATCCACGACAAAAGAACTTCTAAATAGATCAAACAACCCAAGAACAGACATCCCAGGATCTGTGTTCTGTAACTTGACACAGGAGTTAAAAATCTCTTAAGGAGGTCGCCGAGACCAATGAAGGATACTCAGCTCTTATCCCCTCATATATGTATCTTACAGTGGAGAAGTAAATGTTCATCATTTTCGATTTGCAGACATAACTCACACGAATTACATATATTGTGTTCTTTTCCACCTAGCTTGGTTTTTCTACGCAAAGGTTACAATCTGATTTATCATACGAGTAATCTTATTTGAAAGGCAAGAGGAGAGAAACCAGGGTTTGGTCCCCACCCCCTGGTGGATGCTTGAAAAGAAATCACCCCTCATAGTAGCCAGCTCCCTATATTCATGCTTCCAGTATACTCCATATATTAATTTTAACGAAAGTTACTATTTTAGTTATCTCATTTTTCGTGAGAACATCTCCCTCCTGTATAGAAAAGCGAAAGGAAGGGGAGAGATCAAGTGACCAAGGGAGATACATATGTATATACACATATATCTATTACGTCATGGCATTTAGGAACATTTAAATTGGTTTCTTTTTTCACTTATCTGGGACTCCAATGAGCTTTTGCCAAATTCCAATTCTGTGAGAAATGGCGGCACGTTGAAAAAAAGTTGAATTTTTTGCCTGTTTGCTTTTCGACTTTTCAGAATCATATCTCGAAAACGGAGGTAGATATTCGAACATCCTTTTAAAGAGGAATTTTTAAGGATATGAGCCAAAAACAATAGAATACCCTCTTACATCATCATCATTCATAATGGGAAAATATGGTTTTGATATAGTATAATTGACACGATTTAATTAGCCTAATGATAACCCTGTGAAGCATGCATCTGCCCTGGTTGAAGTATGCATTTCTCCTATGTAATATTAACAAAAACTAATAAAGCTACTTCCCTTACTGACATAAACATAGTATCTGTAATAAATAAAAAAAAATGTGTAAATAAGCTCAATTTGACGATTTTATTGCTTCTCCAAAAAATCTAAGGGATATTTATTACTTATAGTAGAAACGCCCATATTTGTTTCTACATCTTCTTTAATTGGTTACGATACTCGTCATCATTTTATATGTAAGTAAATTTTTCCCCGCTATATTGATTCTTTCTTATATGCTTAGCCTATGCAACTTAAGTCGATAGACTTAACTACACTTATCACCTAAACACAATTATCACAATTTCGCCTTGCATAGTCTAGTCTAAGACACACTGCAAACCACAAAATGTCCCAGTAGCAAAACTGAAAAGAACTTCTATCAAAAGGCATGATAAACAGTTTCCTAGCATTTACCCATCTTATGCCAACAGCACTCTGCATATAGCAATGGCAGCACTGCTCCTAAAGATTGCATTGCAGGAGGTATTGAGCATGGAAATATGAACTAATCACGGAACGGCTGTAAGGGTAAGCCAGATTTAGCGTACCACATTCCTTGATGTGTTAGAATTGGCTGTGTTCGTATGGTCGCTCAGTGCAGGAGTAAATATGAAGACATAATCAGAAGGGGGCTTACAATTCAAAATTTTCCGAAGTTCCATAATAATGCCTATGCCCCCCTTAACATCTACTTGCACGCTGCCATTCATGAATAGCTATAATTCTTATTTAGCTTTCCCTCATACACGCTGCTGTACTCCTCGGAACTCGAAAACCAAGTTTTAAATGTATGGTCCGGAGCGTACAAATCTTACCTAGTGCGAAGGAAATATTGAGATGGGAATGAAATACAAAATCTATTGAATCTATTCTATTGCTCTACTGAATTTCTGTCTGTATTTCGAAGTAAGGGAGAAAGGAGTCCTTCTAGGTAAGGAAGAGAGGAAGTCCTTGCCTCCAGTCTCATTATGGGTTAAAAAAAGAAAGAAAAAGAATCGAGTTAGGAAAGGGTTCTAATGCTGAAGAAGCCATTCTATCATTGCTTCTTACTCCTACTTTTTTCTATTGGCGTGCTTGTGCAGATATTTGCACAAGTATGCAGGGACTTGCTACCCAGTAGGAGTTGTTGTCAGTGCTGCCAGAGTAAGTGGTGATTGTTAGGTACATAATTACTAAAAAAGTAAGCGCTTACAATAGTAATGCGTCGTATATTAAATCGTAATGATACCTACCATTTCATTGAAGATGCAAGCAAGTACCCTATAATGAGAGAAGTAAGCAGTTCGTTTACGCGAACATGCCCTTGGAAATGTAACCGTTCTTATATTGCGAGAAGTAAGGTAGTGACATTACCAATAGCCACTACAGCATTGATTCGGTAATCATTACATTTCCTACTGGGAAGGTCTGGTAATAAATCTTGCAAAAGTGCCTGTGTTCATATATTTAATTAGAAATTTCGATCACGGATTATATTTTGCATAAATCTATTAATTAAAGAAAGTAGCGCAGTGCGTAAATAAACCATGCGCTTCCGTACTAATTCCATTCCGTACTACAAGAAATTTATCAGGTCAGGAGACTTGCTTCGCTAGTTCAGTTGTACCAAAGACCTTTAATGTATAATACATTAAAGATCTTTGATTGTACGAATGCAAACAATCAATCAAGCGCATGATTTGCCTAAAGAAAGATTGCTTTCCTACAATCGCGTACATACATAACATATGTTACATGCATATACAAGTGCGCATGGCCATCTTGGCGGCCGCTTGCTTTCTTGCTTTAATTGAATTCGTTGATAGACGTGCATCGAATGGTTTTGATCCCGTTTATTCTATTTTGCTGCGCGCTGGCTTCCAATAATTTTGAAGAAAAACAGCCTAAACAATAACAGGAAATGAGGATGAAATGATAACATCACGATTTCAGATCGATGTGAACAGCTTTGTGGTCTCCGCTCTGGCAGAATCATGAATGAAATGAATGAGAAAGTTGTTGGTTTTCCATAGTTGCACAACGCTTCAGTCGTCTTTATTTTCAATTCCTCCAACTAAAACGTGTAATTCCAGAGAAATAAATAAAAAAAAATTAGAACGGCTTTCAAATACGTTTGTTGAACTTTTTTCGTAGAAATTAAATATTTTTTTTATATTCTGCTTAAATCGGTCTGATCTTTAATTTTTTTTTATACATATCTTGTACTTTCTAAGGGACTCTGTAATTGTCGGGTGAATTAAAAATAAAGTATATTTATGGGTGTTTCTACGATAAGAGGTTACAAGCTCAAGAAAATCGTAAAGTTTAAAGGTCGATTTTATTTTAGTATTTATTACAGTTACTACGTGTATGTGAGTAAGAAGATGAGTCACTTTATAAGTTTTTATTTTTTTTAATTTTTAAAGAGATCACATGGATGGCTTCCAGAGAAGATACATGCTTTACAGAATTATTATTAGGCTAGTATTGTTAATTATATCAAAAACAATTTTTCAACTATGATTGAAACATTTAAAAGTAAAAATTTCATTTAAATATTACAAAATAATATAATGTAATATCTCCGCCTGGTCGCTTAGTCTCCTCACTGACAATTTACGGCACAGGCAAATATGCCACAGAAGAGACGTTTTAAAAAAAAGAATAGAGATAACTTAAATATTAATTTTCGTATAGATTAAAAAATAGGGTGATCCTTATTTTTCGACTTTTGAATTATCCCCGGGGATAATAATTTGTCATTTGATTATATGCATCTAAATATGAAATAAGTTTTTTTTTTGTTAAGATTTAGAGGTCGCTACCAGCTGGCAAAGTTTTTACAAAAAGCGTTGAAGGACAGCTTAAATG
Organism: Neoitamus cyanurus; assembly: GCA_947538895.1. Lineage (NCBI taxonomy): Eukaryota > Metazoa > Arthropoda > Insecta > Diptera > Asilidae > Neoitamus > Neoitamus cyanurus. Next base: position 39,189,380 of record OX384542.1, read on the forward strand.
ATGGTTTCACTAATGTTTCATTTAAATGTTTATATCACTTTTTACGTGCAAGTGAAATTCACATAGACAATGGCTCCTTATCTCTTCCTGCCCTCGACCCCTCTTCTGTACCGACGCGTCGAGATTTAGCCGCACTTTAGTTCTATTAAGTCATTAACGAGAGCGCACGCGTTTTATTTGTAAAAGTCATAGTAACGTGCTTCAACTTGCAATAGCTACTAGAAATCAAAGTAAGCTTTGGCTTATTGGCCAATTATTATCCAAAAAAAAAAATACAGCTTTTGAGATTTTATTTAAAATTCAAACCTTGGTAGCGACCCCTAAATGTCATTTAAAAATTAAAAAAAAATATTGAAATAGTTTCTTATGGTATATAATCAAATTAGGTGGTGCCCCGCGAAATTAAAGAAAAAAAATATTTTTCTTAGGAATAGGGACCACCCTATTAAAGAAGTTAACACATGAAATATTGGCATTCACTGCATTAAATATAGAAGTGAAACACAGCGATTAGCTTACTTATCACAAATTACGACTTACGGGGAGCGACCATAGATAAACAACGTACATAGATTTCCACTCTGGCCCTAAAACTCCATTTTCAGTTTGGTTACTTAAAGTCGTCTGATCTTACTAACATAACATTTTAACGTGTCTCAACTCTATACATGTGAGTTAGTGAGGAAGCCACTTGGACGTTCAACTCAGTGAGGGTAACACATTTTGAGCCATACGTCTGTCTCCGGTATAACAAAATTTGACTATGCAAACCACATCTATGATTGATTCTATGATATAACATATCTATGTATATAACTAAAGGCAGTGCCTCTTTGCACCATACTGTGTTCATATGTGTGTCATAAATGAAGTAGATAGCAGTCCGCAGTGAAAGACAAATATTCAGGCGTTGCATTTCGCGGATTTCGGTCATACGTACACACATAAACATGGACACAGTTTGACGCAAATAAGCACTTCCGTAAATAAAAATGTAATGTTTGTTCCTAACCGTTAATCTCCGAAAGATTTTCACCGATTGCGATGAAACTTGAATGAGCTGTTGTGCGCTCGCTCGGGAAGATCATCTTAGACACAAAAATATTTTTTTGGAATTCAAGATGGCGGATCCAATATGGCGACCGAAAAGATAAACTTCAAGAGAATGCCCGGAAAATCCGCACTAAGGGCTTTTCAGGATCACTGATTTCGAATATGCCATCAATATTTCCAAATTTGAGATCACTCCCATCCCGCTGCGTCATGTAGGAGAAAAAATTGAAATAATAATGTTGAAAAATATCTAACGATATGTGAAAAACGAAAATAGAAAAACACTTCGAAATAGTGAAACAAATGTTTACTCAAAATATTTAAATATCTCGGTAACTTATGGACATAGTGTAGGTTGGGTATGCTCAATCGAAGCTCCTTGGAGAGTAGTATAATCAGGCGCGGCGGAACAGCTTCACCCCATGTGTTGAGCCGGGAAATTTTGGAAGGGGGGAGGGGGGATGGAGGGATGGATTTCTTGCATTTAAAAAAATTTTTAATTTTTCTTGGGTTCGCATTTGCGAAAACAAAGCTCTTTTAGAATTGCGAGAAAGGAATTCGTCCCTCAACAATTCAATGTTGATATTGCTAACTTCATCGTGGTATAGAGCATAGCTAGGCTGTTCAACCTTAATTGACCCATTGTCGCACGAATGTAGCTTTTCAATCATTTTAGAGTTGAAAAACTCCTTTCATTTGTGCATGACGATCCGGGAATGGTCATGAGAAGGCGAACGAATTTAACGAATTCCGGCACAATACTGATGGACCAGTCTTTTTGTCGCATGAAATCTACCACATCTTTCAGATTTTTTATTTCTGTTCCAACTTTTTTGGCTAAACATAGAAACATATCACGATCACTGACAAGACCCTCTTCTGAAAAATCATTTTTGTAAAAGTTCGCGATATGGATCGCGTTGTCTTCTTTGCCAACAGCAAAAGCCTCTAATGATTTGAAAAATACTTTTCCAAACTCAAAACGGAGATGTAGCGGAATAACTGTATTGAAGACCTGAAATAAGAACAGTGGATCCCATGTGTTGTTTTTCAACACATGAACGAGCTCATGTGTTGAATGCTCAACACACACAACAGGTCTTCCGCCGCGCCTGAGTATAATTACGTATACATATTTACATTGAATGAATAATAGTTTTTTAGTAGATTAAAATAAATTTTAAAAGAGGTGGGAGGCTACTGTTTATGTTTTCCGAGAGGAGGGAAGAGGTATGGACGTGAAAAGAATTTTGTAAAATAGACAACTTGGGATGAAAATATTAATAAATGTAGAAAAAGACAAACTGTGGCTATTGAAGGTCGAAACTTTTTGAGAGCGGTAAAATCTTTTATCCTACTGATTTTAAATAAATGAAATAATTGACTTATTCATAGTAAAAAAAAGTATCAGGAATAGGTGGAAGGGATGTAGGGGGCATTGTGTATGAATTTACACTTGATTTAATGAGACCACCCCCACCCCGCTGGAACATACTGGAGAGGGAGTAAAGAGGGCAGGGTGTGTAAAATCTATATAAATAAAAATTTAATAGTATCCCGGGCAATTTGTTTATTTGTTTGTTACTCAATCACGTCTAAACGGTTGATTCGATAAACTGCATGTTTTCGCAAAATTCCAACATAATATAAAGCTATTTGTTACTTCGATAAAGTGCAAGGTGTCAAAATGGCGGACCCAAAATCATGGCTCCCGTAAAAGTTAAACTTCAAGGGATTTTCAAAAAACCAGCACCAGCAGGGTGGTTTTCCGGGTCGCTGATTTCAAATCTGTTGTCAAAATTTCCAAATACATAATGGCAGATCCAAAATCGCGGACGAAATTCCTCAATTTGAAGGAATTTTAACGAACTTTAATATGAAGACTTCTTTGGGGTCACAGAATACAAATCTAGCAATATTCAAGATGGCGGATACAAAATGGCTACGGAATAAGTTAAACCTTAAGGGTGTGCCATGAAAAGCAACACTAGGCCGTTTTGAGACCCTCTTGTTTATTTTTATTTAATTACCCATCTTATTGCCTTTTCACACGTCCAGCAACATGTCCAGGTAGAGAAAGGATATACAAAATTATAAGTAGAAAACCATTTGCGGAAAATTAAAATATATGAATTTCCAAATTATTTTGCCAAATGACACGTTCTAATTTTAACTGTAATAAGTTTTAACTTAGGGGAAAAGCATTTTGGGGCTCATTTAAGTTGAACTTAAAGTAAAATGAAGATTTCTTTAAAATTCCGCAAAAGGGTTTCTACGTTCAATTTTGTATATCCATTCTTTACTTGCACATGTTGTATCTCTTTAGAAAGACAACAAGAGGGTTATTCAACAAAAATAAAAAAAGGTGCATTGAAACGTGAATTTTACGAAATTTTAAGGTTTTTTCAATTTCGCAAGACTGTACCTGAAGTGGTAGAGGCTGATCAACATTGGTGGCATTTATGGAAAGCACATTAAGATAGTTTGGCATGAGTTTTATGTCGCTGCGTTATGGTTGATCAAGAGATAAAGATAAAATAACAATGTGTATCCCGAATTTATGAATCGCCCAGTAACTCGAAAACGATTGTGATTGCCATACATTTTCTGTTTGCATAGGTGACATCTATCACCTTTATCATTTTGTTCCACGTTAACTGAAACACCCTATGAAATTTTACACTCGATGCAAGATTACAAGGCCTACTTGCACCAAAGCTTGAATACCTCTAATATTTCACCATTTTTAGGGTTCCCTACGGGACCCTATTAGATACTAAGCCATCGCTGTCCATCCGTATGGACTGAATAATGAAAAACCAATATGCCGAATTTCAAAATGGCCGTCAAGCAAATTAGAAAAAAAAAATGTCGATGTTGATATTGGTGTCGAGAGAGGCGCTACTCTTGTTTTTTTTACAAGAGTGCATATTTAAAATGTAGATAGTGTTATATCTTGCACGTGTGTGAGTCCGACTCGCACTTGACTGGTTTATAAATGTGACCTTTCTCTATTTGACGTTTCCAGGTCTGCTAGAAGTATCTTACCTTTTTGATGATCTGTCTGTGACGAAATAATAAAAATTTGGTGGTTGACATTTTGTGAACTATATCTAATAGTTAGAAACTTGTACTTTAAGAGTTTCGTTTAGTGCATTAAGTACTGACAGAAATTTGAGGCCGTTATTCTGATCTCTAACGTAATAAAGATCCATGGGGCTTCAAATTGCCCTGAGTTACTTCGAGAAAAGGTAGTACGGCCGTGCTTTTCGACTTGGCAGAGGCGGTGGCGTGCCCCAGATTAATCAAGCGAATTCAAGCATTGGGATGACCAAACGTTAGTCACACGATCTTGTGGATTCTTTTCTCTTAAAACCTTTAATTTATGCCTTTGTATGACCAACATTAGAATAATGGTAAATATTTAGAAGTGGGGCGCCAGCCTTAATCGGCTTTATTTTTTTTTTTGATAATCTAGGACTATCCTATAATGTAGTAATAGGTAATTTAAGGAGGGGGAAGGGTTTTTTTTTTGTTTATACAGGATCTTTCAATAAGGGCGCTCGACTTTTAAATGTAAATAAAACAAGTTGCGTGCGAGATATCCACTCCATTTTTATTTTATTTCAATGTTGCGCAATTGTCCGCCGCGGCTTTGCTTTGTCGCACGTATTCGGGAGGTCAAATTGTTAATAACTTTGTCGCATAAATCTGGCTGAATACGCTGGATGGCGTTCGTTATGATGACTTTGAGGGCATCCATTGTTTGTGGCTTATTCGCATAGACATGTGATTTAAGATAGTCCCAAAGGAAGAAGTCAAAAGGCGTTAAATCGCACGATCTCGGTGGCCAGTTCATGTCGCCTTCAAATGGTTCGTGCAGTATATCCATCGTAGCAAGCGCTGTGTGACATGTAGCGCCGTCCTGTTGGAATCACATGTAGTCGGTATCCATATCATTTAGTTCAAGCCACAAGAAGTTGCTTATCATCTGAACTGAACAATTTACAACAAATTTGACAGATTTTGCTTTAACAACATGGTTGCTATAACCAAAAAAAAAATCAAGCGTCCATATTAAAAGACCCTTTATATTTTGCAAAAGGGCAAAATTTGCCCTTCCCTCACCTTAAATTTTTGGAGCCGATTAGCGCTGGAGCCCCACTTCTAATAATTATACATACTTCAGTAGTTTGGTTACTTTAGTATGATGTGCATATACCAAATGCATTGAGGCAATACAAAAGCGTTTTGTTCGCTTCGCTCTTCGCAACTTACCCTGGAGTGGCCCTTTAAATCTGCTTCAATATGCAAATAGATTAAAACTGGGCCTTTCTAAGCGTAGAAAAGTTGCTGGTGTTTTACTCATGCGCAATATGGTGGCTGGCTGGCTGGTATTCTCCGAATCTTTTAGTTCTACTAAATATTAATTCACGCGTTCGACTGACCAGAGGATAGAGTTTTATTTATAATCTTGATAAAAAAAGCTTTAAAAAATATGTTGCTTAATTAATTAATTAATATAACGCTCTTATCTGCTTGTATGCTTGTTAGCTTTTTTTCTATATATAATATATTGCAACGTCAGATGGCGAAAGAATCCTCTTGATTTGTTGATATATATGTATATTCTTGGACAGGTAGAATTCCTTTGACCACTCCTTGGATCCACTCTTGCTTACTATCAGATCGAAACCCAATAATTGTAATTTTTATTTATTATTTCCAAAAGTTCAAAATCATCAATCTTCTGACCCCAAGAAGAAAAGCAAAACCATGCGCAATTTATTACGTTACAAATTAAGTAGGCCTATTAAACGTTGGCCTACTCACATCTCAATGTGGCGTTCGCGTTCCCGACAAAGCTTTATTGAAAACGCAACCTCCAAAGATAGAATGAAAAACAAATATGTATCTGCAGCCACCGAATTTGTTGAGAACTTGTTGGAACTTTAATTATTTAGAGAAAACCATTTTTAATTGTCGCCGCTAACGAAACAATAGAAGTTTGCAACATCCGAGTAGACTCGGACGCGTCCCTAATATTAATCTCAACAGTTCCATTCATCTAGGCAATCAATTCGGACAATAGCCGCATTGAATTCATCCAGCCATTCGTCCTTTAGTAATTTTTAATGGAGCGGTGTAATTCATCACCGCGGAGGTTTTGACTGTGGTGGCGCAATGACTTGTGCCTGTTCCCGCCAAGCACCCGTACCAGTAACTGGCCATGTATATAATTCCTCACACGTAGTTTAATCAATTTAAAAATAAATTTAGGAGAGAATGAGTTCTGTTTACAGAGCACAGAAAATCGGCCGATATATTCTGCACGACCTGCGAGCACACCACTAGAACTGTTCGAGCATTTCGCGTGGAACAACGGTCCAAATCGGTTGTATTTCTTGTGAGAAGTTTTAAGCGACGATTAACTGAAGCACTCGACATACAAGTGCCAGGGCCAGCAGGCAGTTGGTAAATTTCGGCAAAGCACAGATCGTGCCAAATTCATTGAATAAACTCGTCGAATCCAAGAATCGGAGAATTTGCCAAGTGTTTTCTGCATCGCAGACGAGGGCGCATTAAATTCGCAAAGACGGGTACTGAAATGCACATTCATCCCAGCTCACCGAATTCCTCACAATCTGAGGAAAGTGCAGCAATTAAGATACAGGCAGGATTTCGAGGATACCGTGTGAGAAAGCAGCTGAAACAGAAGCCCAGCAGAACCAGAAGCCAAATGGATACTAAGAATTCGTTGGGACCCAGGTCATCCGATCGTGACAGTAGGAGCAGTGAAGGATCTTCGTTGGAAGAAAAGTGTGCAACAAAGATCCAGGCTGGCGTCCGAGGATATTTAGTGCGGAAGAGGCAGAAGGTCGTATCCGATGCAGCCACCAAAATCCAGGCTGGCTTCCGTGGATTCAAAGTGCGCAAGGAAGTACAGAAATTAAAACAGAAATGAAGTCTTTCTCAGCGACTCAACTACCGGATCAAGTATTCTTCCACCGCTTGCATAATACTCGGACATTGTATACAGTTTTGCTGTTTAGCTAGCTAGGTATTGTGTGAAGCTATTCCTCTAGTGTTAAAGTGCATAGTTTTAAGTTGTAGGTGTATAACATTAAAAGCCTATTAAATAGAAAATTTCACTGTTTCATCTCTGATCCGGTGAAGTCTTGCCGTTGATCCTCCCAAGTTATACCTGATCACCTTCGTAGTCGAACGGGTTTTATTTCCAGATGGAAAGATAAATCATTTTGTGGCATTTTCTATGGGAAAATGCAGAGATTGACTGTTGACCATGTGCCAGTGCACATACATATCTGCTGCGTGCTTTTCTAAATAAATAATTTTCTGCGATCTCTAAAGTACACAATGGTGGTCTGCTGGGCTTATTTTCATTAAAACGGAATTAGTTCAATAAACGGAGAACTCTCAATGTAGAAGTTTACCCGTCGTACTTGAAGGTGTTAATATCATTATTTATTTGTTTATAGGCATTGCTGGTAATGCTATACATATAGTTATACAGTTACAATTTTTAAAGCACCTCGTAATAATAACTCTAATATTGGTCGTCTTCGAATCGATCTTAGTAAATGAAGCCACTACTCTTGCATATAGAGAACGGAAAAACTGTATATTTCAATCCCTATTCACATATTTAAGAATATGTTCCAAATATTTTATGAAATGCATAAATTGTAGTAGTTAGTTATTTGCAAAATTAAACACATTTTTATCGAAATTTTGATTTTTAGCTCTGTCTATAATTTTTCCCGATATCTTCTCGACTGTTCAAATAATCTTTTGAATTTTATATGTACAAACGCTTTGATTGTAAATGCTCAATAATATGATCTGTTTGAAAGATATCATCTTACTATTATAACATGATTTTGAAAAAGGTAAGTAAAAAAAAATATTCATCTCATTATGATGCCCTGTGGTTGAATGTTTTAAGCTTTGACAAAGAAATTATTTCCCAAAATTTGACAAAAAAACTTTCAAAAACCCAATTTGTGGATCAATTCGTAAAGCCAGCTCGTGAAACTGGAATTTTGGTGAATAAACTAACCCGTGTACGTACTCGTCCGGTGCGCTCAATCGAAAACATTGCTGCTAAGTGTGCGTCATCAACATCAACTCGTCATCGTTCTCAACAATTGGACATTGCACGCACTTTTTTGATGCGAATTTTGCGTAAAGACCTTGCCGTGAAGCCATATAAAGTTCAATTGGTTCTAACCGTCTATGGTTCGCAAATTGGGCGGAAGATCGTTTGGCCGAATTTGACCGAAAAATCATCTTTTCAGACGAGGCTCATATCCACCTCGGTGGTTATGTTAATAAGCAAAACTGTCGCATCTGGGGCACAGAAAACCCGCACGTCATCGTGGAAAGGCCAATGCACCCACCACGAGTGACTGTTTGATGCGGATTTTGGTCCGGCGGCATCATCGGCCCAATTTTCTTCGAAAATGAAGTCGGAGCCGCCGTAACCGTCAATGGTGAGCGCTACAGCGCAATGTTGGCCGATTGGTTTTTCGGGGAAATTGAAGCCAAAGACTTGGACAATATTTGGTTTCAACAGGACGGCGCTACGTGCCAAACAGCGAACGCCACAATCCATCTTTTGCGCCCTATCTTCGGAAATCGCATAATCAGCAAAAATGGCGATGTGATTTGGCCGGCAAGAAGCTGCGATTTGACGCCTTTGGACTATTTATCTTTGGGGAGCTGTGAAAGATAAATGTTACGCCAACAAACCAGAAACAATTCAAGACCTCAAGTACGAGATTCAAGCTACTATTGCTGACATAAGGCCCGAAACAATCGAAAATGCACTCAAAAATTGGGTGCACCGAATGGGCTACTGCCAAGTCAGCCATGATGGTTATTTGACCGAAATTGTTTTTCATAAATAAATGACATAATACAACCTTTCAAATAAATGTTCAACCATTCAAAAATATTGAGCCGTTTTTTTTTCATAACAAAAAGAAATTCCAATTTTTAAATGGGCCGCCCTTTACTAAAAGGCTGGATATTTGAACAACCGCCGTGGATGAGGGATCCACTTGGGTACAAGATAGGACACTGCATTCACTGATAATGATGGACTGGAAATATTAAATATTTAGAATTAAAACAATAAAACATAGTAGGGCCCGGTCCGGCCGAGTGTGAGCGTGACAAGTGTTGTACGGTTACATACGTCACTTTGCTTTGCCGTTCATCAGACGAAGACTGCGGTTGAATATCTTAAATATGAACTACTATATTTAAGATATTCAACCGCTTGGGCTAGGATGTACATACTCACATAATGTCCGATTCACCATCTTGAGAAGATTCATACTCATTTTGCACAGCTTGCACTACTTGCTTGCGGTCACGTAATGTTCAATGCCGGGACTTGCATCTGACTGAAGACGCGACGGGCAGCAAAGAAAAGTGCGTTACAGCTTGTCATGAATTAGGATTCGATAGGATTCACATCTGGGCTATTCGCTGACCAGTCAAGGATTTGGATATCGTTCGTTCTTAACTCTCAGGAGGCGTTCTGGGTATAGCATACCTGAAATTCATTTAAATCTGTTTGTTCCTTATAAATGGTGAAGTGGAAGAGATTAATTTTATCGCAAATATCCTTATTTTAAAACTATTTTAAAAATACATTCTTTTTCTACACCGTCTGTGGTATCGATTTAAAAAAACATTTTAAACATAAAAAACAGATTTTGAAATCGATTAATTTAACAGTGAGATATTAAGGGGGTCTACTAGTGTGACCGCCTCAAAAAAGGTGATATTTGGGAATTTTTTTAAAAGAAAACTACTGCATGGAATGTTTTAATGTTTTAAGAATAGTTTTGTGGATATATTGTAAATCCATGATAAAATTTTCGGACCAAAAAATCGAAAATTTAGCAAGTTATTTGCAATCTCCCAAGGCTCCAAAAAAAAAAGTAACAAAACGGCTGCAGTGATAGCGACCTTCACAGTGCCTGAAATCAAAAAAACAAAAAAGTTTATTAAACTTAAAGGTTTTTCCCGTACCATGACCCTCGGGCTAAAGAAAAAATTTAAATTTAACAAAATGGCGGAGTTTCTAAAAAAAATTGCAAATTTCGCGCGAAAATTTAATGATTTTTGGCCTGTCAAAATTACATTTTTGATTTGATCAAAAAACTGGAGGTTCATGGTACGTAGAAACATCTTTGAAAGAAGCTGCAATAAAAATCAAATCGATCGGATGATTTGTCTTCGAGTTATAACTGCAGCCAATTTGACAAATGTGGTTTCGAGAAAAACGCGTCTAAAGTTTAAGGGGCCTATATGGAAAATTTTCGATTTTTTTTTTATTTTGGTTTTTCTTTTTGTTCAACTATTTCCGAGTAAAACGCTGCAAACTAAACTGAAATCCGTAAGAAAATAACGAAGTTATGCGTTTTTTTAACTTTTAGATGTGTCGTTAAAAAAAGTACTTCAAGTACTCTGTAATAACGGAAGCCTAATCGACGCGCTAAATCCGCGCTATTTTTGGTTCACAGCAGAGCAACTACGTTCCCTGTGATTCTCTGTTGTGTTTGTTGTGTAAACAAACCTTAATCAGTGCGTTTCTAAGTAGCTTTTTCGTTGATAAACTTTATGTTTCTTCTGTAAAGTCAAACTTTAATTCGATTTTGCTCAGAATTCTGTTTTTTGACCGCAACTTTCGAACCGATGAACGGCTGCTCTTAATATGGCTGTAACTCAACAACTATTTGAGATATGCACTTGAAATTTTAGTATGTTATTTTTAAAGGTATAGACTATCGAAATATGCAAAAAAAGAAAAATCGATTTTTGAAAAATGTCACACTAGTAGACCCCCTTAATGTCGAGTGGGAAAACGTCCTATTCTCTCTTAATTTCTTATAGGAATACAATGGTACTCGTTCATTCCTGTTTAAGCTAATGGGAAATTTTTCTGGATGTAGTTCCAGACATTACATATATGGGCTAGGAATTTGCAGGTGTATAGAGAGTGTCCCTTTCTTGTTGTTAGGTATTCTTTGGTGCAAACAGTTGTGCCGGCCGTGCCGATATTAGATCGTTGAATTGGTATCGTGGTGTAAATTAGAGATTCATAATCGACCGTAAATTCTTAACTCGGTTTTATTTAATTGTGGCGCGGTATAATGTAAGTCTTATATGTTTCGGCGAAGAACTGTGATCTGAGGATTTCAAAACCGTAACATCATATATGTTTTTGTGTAATGTGTCCTTATTTTTCGTGACACAGCGATCTGGACTCTTAGCGAAATAATATTCGAAGGATATCCATACGAAAACTGTAGAGCACCCAATTTGCCATTGTTTTCACACATAAAATTGTTTCCTCCGACAAAAAGCTAAGCCTCTAGAGCGCCGATGGAAATAGTGGCTTCCGAAACTTCCGTTTACAGTCCATATAGGCCGACCGGCGACTACAAAAAATGGAGTGTATTAGACAATATTATCAGGAAACGTTCATTATGCTCTGACGGTCCTAAATAGCATGGGTTTTCTCCCCCTTCCTGATCCCCCTCCACCCACTCCACACGTTCGGCGTTCTGATGAGAGCAATTTGAACCCAATTTGATGCATCTTCTTGATCATTATCATTTTATGGACCCCCAATTTCGAGTAGAAGCATGGGCTCAAATGAAAGCTGAAATACCCTACTTTCAGTCTTTTACAACTCTCATCAGAACGCCGGAAGTTGTGGAACGGGGAAGGAGACGGATCAGGAAGCGGCAAGGTAACTCATGCTATTTCGGTTTCTTAGAACATAATGAACGTTTACTGAAAATATTGTCCTCCACCTCGATACACTCCCTTATAGGATCACTTCGTTATCCGTCTGTCTGTCTGTCACGATAAGATATAAAATATTGTTTGTAAATTTTTCATCTAGAATATCTTGAAGGTAGGATATTTACGAAAAACGATTTTACTACTATAATTGCCATTGCGGCGAAAGCTGAAGGTCGGTGACTAGAGAAACCCAAAATTAAGCTTTTCTAATATTCCCCGTCCACATATCCCATAGTCAGCTCTATTGTGGACGGTTGACATGAAGAAGGTATTTTTCTGACAATTTGACTGGACCTCAAGGGTCTTAAGGGGGTCTACTAGTGTGACATATTTCAAAAATCGATTTTTCTTTTTTTGCATATTTCGATAGTCTATACCTTTAAAAATAACATACTAAAATTTCAAGTGCATATCTCAAATAGTTTTTGTGTTACAGCCATATTAAGAGCAGCCGTTCATCGGTTCGAAAGTTGCGGTCAAAAAACAGAATTCTGAGCAAAATCGAATTAAAGTTTGACTTTACAGAAGAAACATAAAGTTTATCAACGAAAAAGCTACTTAGAAACGCATTGATTAAAGTTTGTTTACACAACAAACACAACAGAGAATCACAGGGAACGTAGTTGCTCTGCTGTGAACCAAAAATAGCGCGGATTTAGCGCGTCGATTAGGCTTCCGTTATTACAGAGTACTTGAAGTACTTTTTTTAACGACACATCTAAAAGTTAAAAAAACGCATAACTTCATTATTTTCTTACGGATTTGAGTTTAGTTTGCAGCGTTTTACTCGGAAATAGTTGAACAAAAAGAAAAACCAAAATAAAAAAAAAATCGAAAATTTTCCATATAGGCCCCTTAAACTTTAGACTTTAACTCGAAGACAAATCATCCGATCGAATTGATTTTTATTGCAGCTTCTTTCAAAGATGGTTTTTTGATCAAATCAAAAATGTAATTTTGACAGGCCAAAAATCATTAAATTTTCGCGCGAAATTTGCAATTTTTTTTAGAAACTCCGCCATTTTGTTAAATTTAAATTTTTTTTTTAGCCCGAGGGTCATGGTACGGGAAAAACCTTTAAGTTTAATAAACTTTTTTGTTTTTTTGATTTCAGGCACTGTGAAGGTCGCTATCACTGCAGCCGTTTTGTTACTTTTTTTTTTGGAGCCTTGGGAGATTGCAAATAACTTGCTAAATTTTCGATTTTTTGGTCCGAAAATTTTATCATGGATTTACTATATATCCACAAAACTATTCTTGAAACATTAAAACATTCCATGCAGTAGTTTTCTTTTAAAAAAATTCCCAAATATCACCTTTTTTGAGGCGGTCACACTAGTAGACCCCCTTAAGTGGAAGTGGTTTAAAAAAGTCAGGCAAGAGCGAATCAGACTCGCGTCTTAAGAGATCCGAATGTTTGCCGCAAATTAAGGGACTATATTTTAAAAAATATTTTTTCATGTGATATAACAACAAATCAACGACTTTTGGAAATTTTCCTGTACTTGTGCTGTAAGACCTTGCTTCTTGCCAAATTTCATGATTCTAGGTCAACGGGAAGTATCCTATAGGTTTTGATTTATTTGCGAGTGCCAAAATATACGGCATAAATGACCGTATTATTCGATTGCGTTGACTTAGAAGCTTGATTTTTTTACAGCTCCAAGATCGAAGTATTTGATATTTAATTTCAACTTGATACCACCACGTGTTACTGAGAGAAAGGCTGTTTGTTGACACATAGACAGACAGGTAGACAGGCGGACAACGAAGTGATCCTATAAGGGTTCCTTTTTCCTTTTAAGGTATGAATATGAATCCCTAAAAAAAGAACAAATAATAATAATAATAAAATACATATTTATTCTTTCTGTATCAGTGAATTGCACCGTCGTTATTTGTTATGAAACTAAATGGGTATTCACGCTTTGGTGCAAATAGGCTGTGAAATATTGCTTCAAGTGTAAAATTTAAAATTTTCATAGTTGTTTCTATGGCAACCGATTGTTTTATGAATGTTTGCAACGTTTGCAACCAAGCAAGACCCATTTGCCCCAAAGCATAATTGTATTTATCTTGTAAGAAAACTAAAGGAGCCAACCTTGACCTACTCCTGCAAAGTTATTTTATAGCATGAACACGTTTGACTTCAAAGGAGAATATTTCGTCAATTGCTTTGACACAGTGCCACAATCATAAAGAGAAATTACAACAATTAGCCTCGATGAATTTATAAATAGAAGATGTTTGAAAAGATGATAATTTTAGTCCGAAAGAAATTTGTCTCGGAATTTATAAATGAAGGGCCTTTGAACTTAATCGTTCGCAGCTTAGCCATTATGTAGAAATTAATTATTTTTCAACTTTTGTCATTTCATTGTTTTGAAATATTAGGTATGTGAATTTACCGCAAACTAGAACAGAGAGAAATTCTGGGAATGGAGACTCTTGTAAGAATTTCAGTGTAAATAGGTCATTTACATTTACAAATAGTTAATAAGAAGCATGCTGAATGATTCGGTCGAGTTCTATCTTTGGATAGCCTCCAGGAGATATGAGTGTGATGATTTTGTTTTGCTTGCGTGATTTGAAAATGATAAATTGAGGACATATGAATATTTTTGGTTTCCTCTGTTTTTAGGGATCTTTAATTTTTGACCGGCTACAGAAAAAAGGTTAGAAGATTCGCGGTCATGTACATTGTCAATATAAGCAATTTCTAACGTATGTAAGTACATTTCGTTTTATCCTCGCAGTAAATTGACAATACAGTAACCATTGTATCAATTGTCAATACTTTCATGAATCTTTCAGAATGTCGCTTATGAAGACTTAAGCCAGCTACTTACCAATTTTAATCGCAATCGGCATAGCAGATGGCGGGGGCCCTGCCGAAACACATGGCTGCGATCTTTCAACTTGCCTACTCATGTGCTAATCTACCAATTGATCCTGTAGATTGCCGGAAAATTGGAATATGAGTAGCCCCTTTTACGGGATCTACCCTCTTTATAATTTTCCAAAAATCGATTTTTTTTATTGCATTTTCGTAAAGTATATAGCCAGTATATAAGAAGAAGAAGGCATAATGTATGGTCCAGGCATCGCTGATTAGGCATAGGTGAGATTTTTTTACCATTTTTCATTAACAAACCTATAATAGCGTTTTTCGCATAATAACGTTTTTCGACACCGCGTTGATGAAATCTCGGAAACTACTGAACCGATTCTCACCAAATTTCTACCACACATTCTTTATGACTACAGCTATAGCGCATATAGCGGGTTTTTTCAAAATTTTGATTTAAAAATTCAATTTTTTTTTAAAACGGTGAAAAAAAACATGTTTTTTCGTAATTTTTTAAAAAATAACCGCCATTTTGTCAATTTTGCAAAAATCAAAAATCGTTCTATTTGCGCTATAGCTATTAATATACTAAACCTAAAACTCTTTGCTTTTTTTCACACCATGCATCTCGGAGATTTCAAAAACGGCGCACACCCCTCTCGTTTTTTGGATCATTATCCGACCAGCAGTTCCATTCTTAAAAATTCACAAAAATGAATAAAAAAAAATGTTATAATGTTGTTCGAGACTGTATTTATTGAGTGGAGCACTTTAGATATCAATTTTTATAATTTAAACCTATCGAAAAATGTATTGCAATTAACCCTTTTTTTCCCTCCGAAAAGAGGGTAGATCCCTGACCTGACCTTGGCTCTCACGTCCCAATTTCACTCGTATTCTGCAGAGCCGATAAGCAAGATCCCTGCAGATTGGCGCATGAGGAGATAAGTTGGGAGGACGCTACCTCCTCTTTAAGGAATCTGCCGATCCACCCTGCAGATTGCGAGTGAAAATGGGACGTGCCATGTGAGTAGCCGTATACTCTACTTACTTAATTATATAATGACAATTATAACAGTTGACTAGAAAGCTACTGCATCAGTTTTACTGATTGTTGAGGACATCAGAAGAAGTGTTTGGTAGGTTAGAATTAAAGGCGAGTACTCAGGTCCCCATTTTACCATCCATCATCGGCAGGATTGGCACATGAGTAGGTAAGTTTCAATCTTGACGAACATTTTATCAGAGTTTCTCAATATCAGTAGCTATCCTTCTGCAAGCAAACTATATTTGTTTTTAAAAGGACGGCAATTTTTAATTTTTCAAAATAATTAAATTTAAAAAAAGTAATGTTTATGTAGACAGTTAACTATTGGTGTTGACTAACTCTGATAAAATTTCCATCAATATTGAAAGCTCCGTTCATGAAAAGCAGATAATTATATTTTTGTGTGACTTTCTGAATCAGTGACTCCTTTATTTTGATCGTTAATGTAATGGATAAGTTCCGAAATAGCTGTTGAGTTTTAACTCAACTTAACTTTGGTTTTTGGGGGCGCTGATTTTAGATTCCAATTCTCCAATCCATTTTTAATACCACGCAAGTCAGGAGAAGAGTCGAAAAATCTCCAAGAACTGGAAAATCGTACGTGATGGAAATATTATTTTCGTACTTTGCACTCCACAAGACAACAAACACAGTCATTAAAACTGATGCATGTTTTTGTGACTTTGCAGGCCTGTGTCACTGTACTGATATAAATGATTGGAAAATTTATGATATATGATAAACTTATGATTTTCTTTCTATGTATGCATTTTTTTTAATATTCCTTATTCATATTTCCTAGTTCACTCTAGTTAGGGGCATAGGGCTTTCCCAAAGCTTCTCCACTTCGAAGCTCTGCTTCAGTTCCTTTAATCGTTCGTGTTTTCTATACTGGGTGATTAGCCCGCAGTAGCTATCCTGAATGATGGGACTAACATCTAAGGAAAAGCGCACCTTAATTAGGACTCCAAGGTCCCAGGGGCCCAGCTGAGCTATTAGGTCCCCTTTTTAATACTTCCTTTCTTTCTCTATTATTTTGTAAGATTAGGTGTGCATTCCCCCACACTTCGCAGAAGAAAATCTGCGCACGATTCGGGTTGGCTTTATTGTGCGTGAGTGCATCCCTAATAAACGACTAATCAACCGAACTTATAAAAAGACCGACCAAGTGCGTGTGTCGTACTTTTCGTGGAAAGTGGGGGTGACACATTATGAACGACTTTCACCTAATAAAAAAAATGTTGCTTAAGAAGATTTATTGCATTTTTAAAAACCTGTCCAACGATATCCACACAATGGAGTGCGCGAAAATAAAAATGTTCTTCCTTCAGTTCCATGTATGGGAAGATACCTCTAAATTTCTCATGCTCTTTGTTATTTATTTCATTTATATCTCTATTCTGGTATCTTCCTCACTCCTTTGAAACTCTCTATAAAAATTCCTTTGCATAAGAAGAGCAATAAATGGGACATCTCCAATTATAGACCGATCGCCAAATTATGTTGTATTGCTAAACTATTTTAGATGCAATGCCTTGTGTTGTGTTGTGTGTACACCATTTCCATTGCAAGCCTTTTTTTTATGTCCTTACAGTACGGTTATGTAAAAGGTCATAGCCCACAGTAAACTTGTTTATAAGATGTCTATTCTTGGTATTCCTCTATGTTTCGTTAACTAGTTGTCCTCTTATTTGTAAGATTATACTCAACAGCAAATGTGTAAGGGAGATTTTTCAACGGGTGAAAAATTTGCCTGGTGTCCCGCAGGGCACCAAACATAAAACGTAACCCACTAGCGGCGTCGTTCTTCTCCCGCTCCAACTAGGGAAAAGAACGCAAAATCGACTACTAACTATAATACGTAACCTTCCAACATCTCCGTTTTACTATCTGTCCGGTATCCCCGCTGCACCTTCATTTCGAGAGGAAATCCCCAAATTACAGAGAAAAGATTAAGACATCATATCTCCCATATTGGTGCTTCTCCCGACAGTGTTATCTGCAAGAAGCTGCCTTCGGCCAATGGATGCTTTAAGCACTTATTTACAGCATCCTTTAAGATTATTGTCCCTGAAAATTTGTTCTCTGGTGCCATTTCACCTGCTATTTGGCCTGCTGGATCTATTGCGCGAGAATTTAAGCCTAGGAAAAACACATCACCGCGCCCAGATCAAAAAACTCAAAGGCGACCGATATCTATCAACTACGTCATTGGGCTCCGATCCAAGACTACAAAGCTTTTTGTATCTTTGCGGAATCAGACTCTGACGTAGTATATGCCTTACCGCAACATGGCTGTGTGCTGTGTGGTACATTTTTCGACGCAGAACTCTTCAACCTGACCGAGTTCCAAGTTTTTCGTCGTGACCAGCACCTGTCTACTGTTGCTGCATCACCTTTTGGGGACAGTGTACTTTGCGCAGTGCGTTGCGGCATTGCTTGCTTATCTGTACCACCAGGTATAGAGGCGATTTGTTTGGGAATAAAATTCCAACTAAATGAGTACATTCCTCCTAACACATCACCGGACACATGCGAGACTCTAACTATCTGTCTCCTGTGGAGTACTTAATGATCGTCGGCAAAGAATATCTAGATAGATCTATGATAGATATTCTTTGTCGTCGGTGACTTCAATTCTCTCTTCTAGCTTTGGTAAATTCTTGACCTTGTCTTCTGCATCGACCCAGACCATACTATTGTAAGGAAATGCGACGTGCCTATCCTTCCTGATACATCATCCTCCTGCCCTGCATATCATATCATTTGCGACTAGTCTAATTCTTAAATAAATCAGATAGTGATAAGGCTACGAAATACTTTTACAACCGACTTTTTGACTGTTTCTCTAGCTGCGTTTAATAGTTATCTGAGGCATAGGTCCAAGGCATGGAGAAAGTTCCGTACTTCAAAAAGCGACGAGGACTATTCCCCATACATTTGTTATGTACTCGTTTCGTTCTCTTTTCATGTCAGTCAAGCTTTGAGTCCGTCTATAAAGAGTACGTAGATCACACTAAATGTTTGCTACGTATAGGGATCCTAAAGTGTTTTGGAAGTTCGTCAATTCCAAACACAACTCTGATGGTCCACCACTGTTTTTTATGAAGACACACTGAGCAACAATATCCTGACGATATCTAATTTTTTTAGCGACTTTTTTGAAACTGCATTCACTTAGCCTATCTGTGATATTAGCTTTAACAATTTATTACACTTGACTTGACTATACTTCCTCCTACCTCTCTTCAGATGAAGGACTTATTGCTAGATGAAGCATCTGTTTTTTGAAAGATAGCTTCTCTAACAGAAAGCTTTTCCAGCGGGACTGACAGTCTTCCTGCGTCTCTTGTTAAGACATTTTGTTTGGCTTTGTCGCCCGTTCTTTGTTATTTATCTATTTGCTGTGGTGTTTTTCTCTCTATGTGGAAAATTTCGCTCATTCTTCTGTTACTCAAGAAGGAACGAAAGGTCGAAATCTCTAATTATAGGCCTATTGTTAACTTATTTGAATCTCTTATTTACGACACGCTTTTTTTCAGTCTAAGCCTTTTCTAGGCTCTTTTCAACACGGTTTTCGTAAGGATAAATCCACGTCTTCTAACCTAGTGGAATTTACGAATTTTTGTACCTCTGTACTCGACCGTGGTAAGTGGACTGTATTTACACAGCCTTCAGAAAAGCTCTGGACCGCCTAAATCACCAGCTCCTTTTATGCAAGCTTAAACTTTCAGCGTTTCCTACTCTTTTCCTCTTATTTATGTAATCGCTCACAACGAGTCAGTTATAGATCTTCCCTACCCAAGGAGATCATAATAGAATCGGGGATTCCCCAGGGCAGCCACTTTGGCCCTTTATTCTTTATTATATTTATCAATGATATCAGCCTCACTGCACCTAATTCTAAAATCCTATGCTATGCTGACGATGCTAAAATATTATTTATTGCTCATTGCCTTTCGTTCAATTCCGACCAAACCCTTTTCAATAATTGGTGTCATAAAAACTACTTACCGCTAACCGCTACCTATGACCTATGTGCTCGATTATGTCCTTCACCCGTAATAAAAGTCCTTTCTCTTCCGTCTGTGAGGTAGGTGGAAATTCATTATCAAGACTTGACAAATGCGGAGATTTGGGCGTTATCTTCAATTCCCAACTCACCTTCGCAGACCATATTGATTCTATTGTCCTTAAGGCTAATGCGGCCTTGGGTCTTTTGAAAAGGTGGTCTCGTGAGTATAGTGTAGTGACCCATATATTTGCAAGCAACTCTACTGTGCACTGGTAAAATCCATCCTGGATAGGCTTGCCTAGTTTGGCCTCTGTATCATCTTTCTGATAAAAAACGTGTGGAATCTTCTCAGCGCAGATTTGTAAGGTTTGCTCTCGGTATAGCCTGCCTTGGAGTGACTCTCTTAATCTATCTCCTTACTCAGACAGACTAAAGCTGATTGGCATGCCGCCTCAAGGATTTATTGATTCCCCTGAATTACTACCCTACATCAGTATTTCAGCTCCCTCTCGTTCGCTTAGAAGTTCGGACTTTCTGCATGTTTCATATCACCGCACAAATTATACCAATATGGTTGAATATGCCAATCTCTTCTATGTCGCAACTTTTCAACTACATATTTCTATAAGTATTGTGTAGGCTTAAACGCTAGCAAAACTCAGTCGAAAAGTCTTCAAAGGCATTCTTTGTCTATGTCTATCACAACGGGCCTAGTATCGGCCTAAATATGCCCTTGGGCAGGCACGGCATCCCTGTCTATACTGTTTACTTCTTTTTGTCTGTAGTTGTCAGTTAATTTGATGAATTTGTAAATAAATAATTATGGGTTCCAGGTCACGGCAACAGTTCTGAAGATACATAGAGATTATTAACAAAGCTGATGTGTCTCTGGGTTTTGCAAAGAGGTGGTCCAAAGACCTCGATGATCCCCACATCTCTTGCCTCCAATTCTGTAAATTTGTTAGACCCATCTTGAATATTCTAGTCCTGGTTGGTCTCCTTTCTATGACATCCAGATTAAACGTATTGAAGTCGTTGTGTGTTTACCATTGGTCCTCTATAATCTTCCTTGGGACAAAACTATTACTGACTCCCATATACTGATCCGGCTACAACCAATTTCGCTCGATTCCTTGGAAAGTCGTCGGAAAAAAAAGATTTGTATGATGATCATTCAATTGTTTGTAGGGTGTTATTCACCCACAGTATGCAGAGTTCTTAATATGTATCATAATATAGAGTTTGGAGCGTGATGAGGAATATGCTTCGGAGACATTTTTAATAATATACGTAACATCAGCATAGATTACTGTGATGTGAGGTAACGTTTGTTATTTAGGGCACTGGCTAGATATCTACAACTATGCACGATAGTAGTGGAGAGAATATATCGTACGGGGAACACTGATTTTGTAGTTATCAAGGCCCAGTTTTGTGAATGATCCACTGCTCCGATTTATTGAAGAAAACAACAAGAGCAGTTTACAAAATCTGGAACCAAATCTATCTTTAACGCTTATAGGTGCCCATTTTCAAAACGTGAAAGTATAAGTTTAGACAGATTGTTGTAGTCAAATTAATTTGATGACTGATCTATATTTACCTGCAAAGTTGACTCTTCGGGTATGTTTTCAGACAAAAATAACTTTGTTTACATTTGTCACGAAGCTTGCAACATGTAGGAAATTTTTCAATTTTTCCTTAATCTGTATAGAGATCTGGATAAAAATCTAGACCAGCAGTTTGTATGAAAGAGATTTATAAACATCGTTAAAAAAACGCATCGGGAGAAATTCCATTCTTGCGTAAGGTTTTATAGGACTGAAAGGACTTTACAGTTGAGCTTTCCTTCACAGACCACTGAATTGATCGAGTGTACCAACCTCAGTTGTATTTGATTGTTCTGCTGATTTCGGATGGATACTTGAGGACTTTCTAGGATTTATTATTTCAGTACAAACTTATATACAGGTTATTCATTTTACTTGCTTGAGGCCCTTTTACAGGGTTAATTTTATATTTCCTAAACAGTTTAAAAAAAATGGCTGCATACCCAAGCCCCTTTTTGCCTTCCATTTGACTGATCTAGGGCTCTAAGAATGACTCGGATAATTGAGTATTTGAGTACTCCAAGTAGGAGTATTTAAGTTCTCGTAGTGGTTTGTACCGAGTTTGAGTAAAGGAGTTTTGAGTATTCGAGTAATCGAGTACTTGAGAGCAAAAAGATCCGAGAACTCGAGTGAGGAAGTATTTGAGTACTCATTTCAGGAGTATTCGAGTATTAGAGTTTGGGAGTATTCAAGTATTTGAGTATTTGAGTCCTGTAGGTTTAATACATTAAGAAGTAAGAAATACAAGTTAATAAATTGTAGACTTTGTAATTCATTATAATTTACAGTAAGTTACAGAAAACTAAATCTTTATTTTGGAAAAGATATACAAGAATGTTAAGATTATCGGGATTTAAACAACTTCTGCTGGAGCTTACTATATTTCCTGCTGTAGAAAATACTCGTTGAGATGTCGCAGAAGTTGCTGGTATAGGAATTTTCTTGGCTTTCTGTACGCCGACGTTCTGCCGCCTTGGCAAATTCCACTGCGACGCACGCTCACTTCTGCGACACAAGGAGACGGAGACAGAAAGTTCCGTAGGGCGGCGACAAAACTGTTCCACTACCTGTGAGCTTATATCGAAGGAGACTATTGTCGCCGGAGACTTTTGTCGCCGGCAAGTTAAATCAAGCCAATAGAAAACTTAGGAAACAATTCGAGTTATGTCACTTCTGCGGCATAATGGAAAACAATATCAACAGTGAAATGTAATTTATGAAGTGGCGCAGGTTTTATTTGATAAATGGAAATGATGAATATGCTTGGTAAATTTGTATACAAGAGATAATAGAAAAAACGTTGGTTTGTTATTTTCTTTTAAATTTTTTTTACGTGATCTATTAAGACTTGAGCGGCGATACATGTTGCCGGTGTGCGTAAAGCCTTTAAATCCCCCTATGATTATGTCTTCATATTTACTCGACGAGCTACGCTGCTTTGGCGGGGATTCAGATTACAAGTCAACCGTTGTACGAGATTTAAAGAATAGGTTTGATATGGAGTGGACTGAAGGAGTAAGCAATGTAGAAGTGTCACTGATTGCATCCTTTTTTGATCCGCGATATGAAGACTTGCTGGCTGAACCAGAACAGGCTAGAGCACACATCCGATAAGCAGCCAAACAGCTTTTGCCTAAACTTGAAAATGAGCGAGACGGAGATTCCAGCCAAGAGAAACAACGAAAAAGTGCACTAGAGTTTTTATTTAATATAAATGAAAGTGGATCAACAAGGGATGTGTTGTCTCAATTTAATTCCTATTTAGCTCTTCCACAAATTCCATTAACGCAATTATCATGGTGGGAATGCCAAGAAACTGCACTTCCCAATGTTGCTTGTCTTGCAAAAAAATACCTTAATATACCAGCAACCTCTGCTACATCTGAACGATCTCCAGCAGAAGTTGCTTAAATCCCGATAATGTTAACATCCTTGTATTTCTTTTCCAAAATAAAGATTTAGTTTTCTGTAACTAACTGTAATTTATAATGAATTACAAAGTCTACAATTTATTAACTTGTATTTCTTACTTCTTAATGTATTAAACCTACAGGACTCAAATACTCAAGTACTTGAATACTCCCAAACTCTAATACTCGAATATTCCTGAAATGAGTACTCAAATACTTCCTCACTCGAGTTCTCGGATCTTTTTGCTCTCAAGTACTCGATTACTCGAATACTCAAAACTCCTTTAATCAAACTCGGATCTTTAAACTTGAGTACTCAAATACTCAAGTAATTGAGTTCAAAAGTACTCGAGTAGTAACCGGCATGGACTGGACTCATACTGTCAATTCCAATTCCAAGTTTGAATAATACATATTAAAGAAAAGTAATGCAGAGAACTTCGCTTCAATGTAATAATTTTACCTAATTTTTGGACATTTACATAAACGCGACAATATTACCGATATTAATTGGAACTTTTTAACAAAACTCGGTATTTTTTCATGATTTTCAGCCATTTAACTGAATTTTTTACACACTTATATTTGTTCTACATATATATTTGTACCCATTTTTTGTGTGATTATTACCAAAATATGGACATTTGCATAAATTTTATGAAAATATACCTTGTTCTTGTTCAAATTTATAAGTTTTATATAAACTAAGTGTAAACAACGTCCCTAAAACGTATACAATTTTACACTTTTTTTTACCGTATAGATATGTAGTTACTTTAGTTATTAATTATTGTATAGTTTCGTCAAAACAACTGAATTTCCATGAGGTTGAACACAATTCTAACCAAAGAAAAAAAACTCTTACTACTACTAGTGCATACGCACTTATCCGGTATTTTTTATTTCCTTTGAGAAAAACTGAATAGTTCCCATTCGTATACATTCAGACAAATCATTTACTAGTCATTATCATACTTCTAATAAATATTATTAACACCTTTGGTGCAGAACATTTTACTCAATGTAATAAATTAAAAAATGTACACTATAGAATACAAAGACGAAACGAATTAAAACAGTGACCACTTAAATTTACGATGCTCCACTCTTGGCAGGAGTACGCAATAAAATTGCCATTAGAGAAAACGGATCACTTATGTTTTTTTCCTAATCCAATGGAAAATTATAACAAAATCGAGCATGAAGGTACACGCGTACGCAATCACACAAAAAAAAATATTCGTTTTAATGCTTTATGGCATTTTCGTGTGGAAAGCATTTTAAACTTCCTCAAGATAATAAAAAACTCGTATATTGTTTTTAAAACATTCTCTGAATAATCAAAAAAAACGTTTTATTATGGTGGACAGCCGCGGAGAGCACCAAATTCTCATTTGTCTAATAATAACATATTTAAAACTTCGCCCCCGTTATTGCAATGCCAAGGTGAAGATGATTATTTATGTCCTCGGAATATGTGAATTTATTTTTCCCTCTTTAGAACTTTCTGGTATATTATGTACATTCCTTTGCACATATGTTCTATATATCTTTACGTAAATTGACGGTATGTGGCGGCAAATGTTCCACCGATTACGTCTTCTTGCACCGCTGACGTCTGATTCTATGAAAATAGATCCAAAAATTTGTGTGTTACTTTGGAGTTTCAGTAGGATTCTTCAAGTAAGACTGCCAGACGAGTGCGGGTTTTTCACGTTTCCATCTCCCAAGTAGGATCGCATTAGACAGAAAGGCATTAAAGAAATCTTTATTAGTTTAAAGAAGATCTTATGGCTTTAAGCATGTGCTCCGA
Organism: Neoitamus cyanurus; assembly: GCA_947538895.1. Taxonomy (NCBI): domain Eukaryota; kingdom Metazoa; phylum Arthropoda; class Insecta; order Diptera; family Asilidae; genus Neoitamus; species Neoitamus cyanurus. Next base: position 39,214,525 of record OX384542.1, read on the forward strand.
CACGAGATTGGTTTTTGCTTCTTGACGAGTTCAATACTCTGTAGGATACATTCATGTGTGGTCTTCAGAGTAATTATGAAGCCTCTCAGCGATTCTTAGAATTTTTTTTAAATATTCATAAGCATCTATATCTCTAGGGTAAAATTGATCCTGTAATACATTGATACATATTTGGCTTTGAGAACAAACTCTATGAATGTGATAATATGCATAATGGGGTCCGCCTGCACGTGCTATAGGTGTGTCTTTAAGTAATTTAATCACAATTTGGTTATAAGTCAGAATATTAAGAAAAATTTGAATGGGACAGTACAGTAAATAATATTGGGTCGATCGGAAAACAATGGAAACACGGAAAACTGAAATTTTTTTATGTAAGCAATTTATTATATTATTTTATGGTAGGATTTTAATACCTTTTGAAAAGTAACATTCTGCTTAAATACATTTAATATGTTTTTCTGCGTTTAAAAGATACTCTCTTCTTACAGTTATCTTGCCCTATTGGCTCGTTTCCTTTATATATGTATGTACAATGAGTAATGTCCTAAATCTATGCAAATTTTCAAGTAAGTCGGCTGGAAGTGGGCTAGGTTTTTGGTAAATCAGGTAGTGTTAAAGTAGCGATGTTCGGTAGTCAAAATCTCGTGAACTATTTGCGCTTTTTTTTTGGAACTTGGGATTCTGGGCTATTGAGAGGGTCTTAATTGATAAACAAAATTACAAGTGTGCAGATTAAATAGGATTTTAGTTATAGGGATCGAAAGTAGCTCGAATTGGAAATTGGTTCATGTAATATATAATATAGTAAAATACAACTGTTATCATACAAAATTGGCTGTTTTCTGATTGTGTTCTTTATATATGCCGAACAAAACTCCATGCTAAATTTCAAGTCTCTAAGTCAACAGTGGTTTAGTTTTTTGACCAGTGAGTCAGTGAGTGAGTATTCAAAATAGTGATATTCGCACGTCATTATCTCGGGAACTATTTGAGCTAATTTTATTAAATTACGGATTTTGGGTAATTGAACTGGGCTTAACATATATTATATATAAGAAAATTTGAATATCTGCAGGTCAAATAAAATTTGAGTTATAGGGGGTCGAAAGTAGCTCGAAATGGTGCGTGTAATATAACACAAACAGTTGGCCACGTTTTTGTCGAACTTGGCTGACACGTTGCCGTGTGTCTAGATCGGAATCTGTCGAAACGCTGCCTTTGCCGTTAACAATAATTACACGTTATATGGGAGGTTTTGAATAAAGTAATATTTTGTGTCACTTTATGCCACATTGAATTATTATATTATATAATTTTATGTTCTGTCCTGCTTTTGCATATCCTGTTTCGGTATTGATAAAAATGTGTATTCTCGAAGCAACACAGGGAAATTTGAAGCCCCCCTGTATCTTTATTATGATTTATAGTAAAAGCCTAAAATTTATGTCACCGAAACTTATTTGTACGTGGTAAACTACCTATTCCTTATTACCAACTAAATAAATAATAATAAATTACCTTCTACTTAAAAATAATCAGACAGTGGAGAGAATATTTCATGATTATGTATCACTTTGAAGTTGTCTCAAAAGCTCACGTGTGCGATTGATTAGAGTAATAATGGCGTGAATGGATGAGAGGAAGTTGAAAAAATGTAACAAATAGAAATGAGATACCATCAAAACATTTCATGTGAAAATGTAGCCAAGTGTCGCGACTCTTTCATCTTAAAAAAAGTTAAGAGATCTCTTGTAGAGCCAAGTCTATTCTATGAATATTTGTAGAGTTACAAGAAACTAGAATTCACCCCTAAATCCAATGGCTCAAATTAAGCGTATTTACACGATAACTAAAAGAATATCCAAATAAAGGTATCCACAAAAATTCAGCTTGGTCGGACTTTTTCCGTAATTTTGACCTTTTTGGTAATTAATTTTACTGGGCTATAACCCTAATCTTGCATACATAATTATTGTATAATATAATTTCAATAAAACTGCTATTTCCAATAATGTTGGCTGATATTCTCGTTTTTTTTTCGATTGAAATCGGTATCAGGCGTATTTGTTGTAAAAAATATGAAACCCAACAAATTCATTAAAGTAGGTACTTCAATGAAATTCAATTCAAATAGGTGTACGCAAATCACCTAAAAGAAAATCTGAACAGCACAATACAGAATTGAAAAATCTGCCTGGATAAATCCATTACTTATCACAGCATACAAAATTTTTAAATATTACTTTCAAAATTCACCCGCCGTCGTCATCAACTAAAATTCTAAGAATTTTCCTTCAAGTTTTCGTATTTTTACCCGCGCTCATTCCTAGAATCTCTCGGCATCTTGGAACCCCACCCCACAATGGCTAGTGCCGATTGCAACATTGAAATTCCCTCACGCCTCACCTTCGTTTAGGTTAGTCCGGACAAACTCTTCGCTGCTGTCGTGGCCTGAACCTCGACTAAGTGGCCAAGTGCAGAGACCCCAGCTAGGATTTACATATATGTTATAGTTCATATAGTTTTTCAGCTGCGGATTTCGACCAAATTGTACCTACTTATGTACATGTGCCTAAGTAAGAGGCAATTCGGCACCTTGCATTTTTCTTGCCTATTCGACTGGGCATCTGTATTACTTATCTGTGTTAATATACTAATTAATAGATGTTTGTTAAATGTGGTTTAAATACAAAAAGGTGAAATGTTTAATTCCAGGATTTTTGCAAAATGTTTTAGAATTTTGCTGAATTCGTAAGTATTTTTAATTTGTTCACCCACCCACGTGCTAGCTTAATAATCTCTACATATATTAATGTGGTTAAACCTACAAACCACATAGTTTAATCAAGTATAGGGAACACGCCATAAAAAGTGCTTCAAAATATTATGTTCTAACTCTATAAATGAAAGTCTATTGAATGCAATTGTCTGAAAGAGAATGTTTCAATCTGTCTGACGTAAATATTCAAATTTAAATTAGAGACAATAGATTTTCCGTGTAGCAGCAACGTCATCAACTCAAGCAGTCAACAACAGCTAGAATTTATTTACTCTTTCGAATAACTGGTTGCCCGTGAACTGGACAAAGCCAGGAAGGGAAGTTCTTCCCAATACTCGTGACAAAATAAAAATCACTAAGCTCGCATTGAACCTGGTTCTCATTGACCCACATACGTGCAGCTTCACATGATTTAAGGCATCGAAGAGAACCGCCGCGCCGTCATTGTCCAAAACAAGGCAATTGAAACAAATTAAGCAAAACAAATCGAGAGGCACATAAGGTGCACGATCGCCAGTAAGACTCAATTCGGAGCACAGATGAGGGCAGATCGCGTAATCCAATCATAGAACGCAAAGTCAAAAGCATTAAAAAGTACTGAAAGCGTTTATGTACAATGTATGTACGTACATATGACCATTGCACCGATACTTTAGTTGGCCAGCGGCACAGCTCCATCGACTCAGTGGCATCACATCCGCTAGTGGAGGTACGTAATAAGTTCATCGTCAAATGACTCAATTCGGAAAATTTAAAAATAACGTGGCGTTCAAATGAATTCCATTCTATTTTGGATCCTTTAAATTAATAACGTATGGTGTGGAAATTTACAAGGCTGCGATTTGTTTATTGTGACTCACGATCGCCAGCACATACCAATAACCCACCCCGGTCATACGAACAATAAAATTCAATTAATCGTGCCTCACTTGGAACACATTCTTCTTTTGTGGCGGAGATGAGGTTTGCTTATTTGCGGATAAATTTGTCTCCTATGACGTCAGTCCAACGTCATTAAGGGGAGGAAGATCAATGGTCATCCATATGCACTTTATGACATTCGATTGCTTTGCTCCGGGCCAGATAAAATTAGGTGAGATTGTTTGACCTATGTTTGACTCCGATAGTTGATGCTGTTGTTGTCATTGGGAGACACGCAATTTGATTGCCTATTACAAAGTAGAACTCAAATCGAAGTTTTGATCAATTGAACTATTGCGTTTCTCTCTGTTTACAAAATAGGTACCGCGCGAAAAAGGCTTCACCGCTTTCAAACCTGTTTTAGCACGAGCATAAAAATGCTATTGGATGCCATTTGAAATTTTTTTAATTGTTTAGAGTTCTTTTAAAAAAAGAAAATAATAGTTTGACCAAAAATCGATGATTGAACTTGAATGCCGGGATTCAAAAATTGCCAACTTACAAGACCTCACCAGATGAGGGCTACAATATGTCATAAATTTGAAGTCCTTGTTTGGAGATTTCTCCAGCAACGCGAATCACTACACAACGAATACTTTTAGTTGTGAAACTCTGGTCTTCGTAACTTTTATATATTTGACTAAAAAATCATGAATCATGAAATATACGTACGAAAAATTCTTTCAATTCTTTTTGTATGTATGTATATTCCCCCAAAAACATGTGGCAGTGAAGTGAAAAATAAATTTAAAAAAAATCAAGATGGCATAGAATTCTTGTGTGATACGTAAGCTAAAATTTATTTGTCATTCAGTTAAAGAATTTTGTTAGAAACAAAAGATAAATCTGTATTATACAAAAAAATTAACTTAAATGAGCCCCGCAATGTTTTTCCTCAAATTAAAATCTTATTACAATTAATGGTAGTATGTTACAAACATTTAATTAGAATTTATTTTTTAATTCTTATTTTTTAAATCGAAAAGGTTTGCTACGTATAAATTTGTAAACCCTTTCTCTACCTGGACATATTGTTACCTCTTAGATTACAAAACGGGCAATTCAAGAAAAATAGAAAAGGGGTGTATTAATTACATGAGTTTCGGAGACAATTTGGGAGAAACGTGAAATTTAGGAAATTTAAGGTCGTTTTTTCAATTTGCAATGGACTGTACCTGCAGTCGTAGAAGTAGATCAACATTGGTGGCAATTTTGGAAAGCACATTGAGATAGCAGTTGTTTGGCGTGAGTTTGATGGCGCTGCGTTGGGTAGATCGAAAGATAAAAGTAAAATAATAATGTCCATCGCGAATTTATTAATTACCCTATAACTCCCAAACGGTTGGATTTATTCCCCTGCCAAACGATTTTTTGTTTGTCCAGATGAGATCTATCACCCCTTTAATGTTTGACCTCCATACAGTCGTTGTTACTCTTCTCATCCTAAACTACTAAAAGGATTCAAATAGGGTTTTCACTGTTGAATAGCTTGGTTCTTCGGCAAGGTTTAAGGCTATCAATAATTGTATGGTTTCGAAATTGCGGATCTAATATGATGACCGATAAAGTTCGTATTCAACGCTGATCTCGAATCTCCCATTACAATTTAGAAAATAATGATGGTGGATCCAATATGGCGACTGAAAATTCTCAACTTGAACGGGTTTTCGTAAATAAATAAATATATAGGGGCTGATTTGAAATCTGCTATCGAATTTCGAACTTCAATATAGCGCCCAAAGATACGTTGTTACATGCTACTCGAGAACATATATTTGTAGTTGACTTAGCTCTGTGAAGATTGGGGTTCAACTTTCAGCTTTGCGAATAATATATGCTGAGAAAATAAATTATACACATGTGTGTTGTATTATTTAAGCGCTACGCGGTGTTTATACGAGTCCGCGAACTTGAGATAATAAAGGTTCAAATTCCAAGCAACATTAAAATTTATTCTAATGAATCGAACAATCAAAACAAAAGGGCGGAATTCAATTTGAATCAAAAACGTGAATGTGTATGTGTATATACTGTAGTACCTACCAAAGAAAGTAATCTTGTAGCGCGAACCAATAGCAAACCGAGACCACGATGTATTTAAATATGAATGTTTCTAAGGAAAGCAAATTGGGCTGCTTTCCCAGAGCGACTCAATCCAATTGAGCTGTACCGGACATATTATTAATAATATTTTTTGTGATTATTCTATTCGATTCATTTTTCCATCGTGATTCTTGTAATTACCTCCAAAATAATTTTCGGGGTTCGAAAAGTGCCGAATTTTCCAGTGGTCAAAAGTGGCCCTTGACAGTTATAGCCACGAGGGTTCAATATTGTCCATATGAGTTCGATGGGACTTTTTTATAAATTGCCACACTCTCTGGGTTATAACCAGCCAACGATGATTTGTAACTTTTAGTTTTTTTAGTCATTTTGGTGTATGGTACACCTCTTATTTTTAGAGTAATAGTGATATATTTATGTGACATTGGTGCTTCGACGTTTTCTTTTAATACTCTACTAAAACTTGTTTAACAAGGGTAATTTAAAAATTTGTTGTTGAATCTCCAATGTTTAATATTGGTGTTGGGGCCCAAAGTTAAATATTTCCGGGTCACATGTATGAAAGTTATTATATTTTTTTGCTTGAACTTGACTTATATATATATATTTACATATACATATATACTAGCAGACCCGTCCCGTAAATTTAAACTGTTGCAAAATGAATAAAATTGTTGATAGAAGCGCAGTCTAGTTTTAGAGAGAGACACACGTTTCAGACTGCCCTTCATTGGTCGATTTTTAAATGGAAAAAGGAGATTGATACTGGAATGTTGTTGTAAGCTGTCTTCTTTAATTTTAAGCGCGCGATTGTCCCAATATAAATCCCGGAGCAATCCACCTCCATTTGATCTGAGTTTTGCATTACCATATCTGCAGAAGAGAGACTTCCTTATAAGTTTCTCAGAGAGTATAAAAAAAGTGAGAGTTTTTAAGCTTATAAAAAGGTCCGCTTGACCTCTTCTGGAATATATTCAATCTAATCGAATTTTCTCTTTCCATGTAAAATTGACGAATAATCCTTTTCATTCATCAAATCATCTATTTGCATCCTTTGGAAGATATTTAATTCTCGATGCACCAGTTCAATGAAATACTTTCATTCTGTTTGTTTTTCAATTTTATATTGTCGAAAAAATGCTTCTGCGCATCCGTTTGGCCTCCTCTGGAATATATTCAATACCAAACCCGTCCCTTGCTGGATTTTTCATATTTGTAAATTAAAAGTGTTGTAGACCTAATGAAACTACTACATGCGCGAAGACGGTTTTTCATTTTTCCCGCGGGAACCAAAAACAGTCTTGGGATAAAATGTAGCCTGCATCATGAACGATAAAATGCTGTACCTTCCAGTAAAGGCCTCATCGAAATCGGTTCAACCGTTCTCGAGTTTAGCTGTTATAGTCCCTAACGACACAATCCCCACAATTCCTATAATCCCTAAAACTACCATAAATAACACATCTCCCAATATTATTTAAAATCCTAAAAGGCAAATTCTCAAATTCATTCCATCTTTCCGCAAATTCCTAAAACATATCAAATATCCCTTCATGCCCTCGCACATTCAGCGGCTACACGTGACATCTTTCCTTCTATACCAGACAATGTCTACACGCGCGTCAGAATGTGCGTCTTCCACTGCAATTCCTAATATCCCACTCAGCGTTTTCTCACGCTGCGCGCCCGACTAAGGCAACCAGAGCAGTTGAGTTCCAGAGTTGAAAGTTGTAAGTTCTAGAAGAACAATAAGATGTGTTGTAGATTGCGAGAAGCATTTTCTAATTGATAAATTGTGTAAATTACAAAGACGAACAATGAATTTTGTTATAAGTTGCGGGAAACATAATTAGTTTTTTTTTTCTACACTCGACTTTTCGAGTTTAAAACTATTAGCCCCGACACATAGACAAAATTTGTTGACATGTTTGTGTAGATTTTGGTATAGTGTAAGTAAAGATATGAGCTTCGAAAAAGGCAGTTATTTCAAAACCACAGACCCTAAGAACCATTATATTCAATTACACGGATTTCCGTTCCAGTTGAGTCCCCGTATATGATCCGCCATCTTGAATTACCAATTATCGATGGCAGAATTAAGATCAGCGACGCCAAAAACCTCGTATATATGTATTCATTAAGACGGAAATCCTTTCATTAGCCGATTGTTCTTGGGTCACTTTATATGCAGAAAGCCCCCCTACTCCCACGGGCAGGAGTTAAGACACTCCGTGAATATAATATCGGGGCCATTTCGCCAAGGTCTGAAGCTGTATAACGGTTTAAAGATATTGCATGTATCACTTATAGTTTTCCAGAAAAACCAATGATGAGATGAGTGTTCCATCAAAAAATATTTTAAATTAAAAATCAGACCCTTTGCGTCTCTCTGGCATTGTTCACTGCACAAAACACACAAATTGATCAAATTGAAGTACTTAATGGTAGAAAACAGTAAACTGATAATGTATTTGTTCATTTATTATTTATATACCTTTCACAATTATAAAATACCTACCTATATATTTCTGTTTTAATTGAAAATGATTCCCAAAAATTTTGCAAGTAAGAACTAATAAATATGACAGTTGCACTGAGAAAGTAAAACGATAAGTGACACCCGTAGACACCTGGCGGGAATAACTGATCGAGTGGTAACTGATAGATATGATGTTTGAAAATTATTAAAGTACTAATATCAGTACAAACACTATGACACGAGAATTTTATACATTAGATGTAGATGATTTGGAAGCATTATCTCCATAGATAAGAATGCTGAAAGAAAAAATTCTCCATTACGTAAGATTTTCGAAGAAATTAATATTAAAATGTCAAAAACAACGTTATTCCATATTTGTATATGTATATGTAAATGAATCAATTACCGTACAAAGTCGAGGCACACTTTAAATGTAAGTTTGAAGTTTCAAATATTGCCTAAAAATACAAAAGACCTAAAGCTTTTTTTTCTCAAACCGATACGTAATCGTATAGAAGAGATTCTATCGGTACTACCCATTCGTATTTCAAGGATTAAACACTTAAAGTAAACTAGTGTAATTACTGTGACATAAATACAGCAAATCTTTGTTCTACTGTAAAACCGCAACCATAATAAGTAATAAATTAAGTGGTTTGGTCTATTTAACTTGGTAAGGAACATCTTTGTGTGGGTGAAGGTGCCTTCGCCTCGGTCCTCATACTAATTTTCAAAATAAGAGACTACATTTAAAGAGTGATTGACCAAACAGAATATTTATATTATATGTGTCCTCATACTGCAAGACAATCAATTGCCTGACCATAATTATGATGGCAATGGCTCAGAGTAATTTTAATAATTACTCGAAGGTATTCCTATTTTTACGTCTTGCCAGCTGAATTCAGTAATGTACTAAGGTTGACTGACTTCTTACTCTGGTTCTGTGGTAATGAACAAGTTGGTATGGCATTGGAATTTTAACTGTTATTGATTTCCCCAACCCGCCATGTATTGCTAGACAATGTTTGCCACGAAAATCCCCTGGGTTACTAAACTTCCCATGTAATACACCACCGCACGTTTCAGTATTGATCTAACTATCAACGTGAAACGAGTCCTTAGAAAAAATTCATAAAACTATTGAAAATGCCTGTGATAACGCCTAATATTCCCGAGGGACTTATAGAATTAATGAAAGTTTTCGCTAAGTGCGTCCTCAAGGAAAAACCGGACAACATCTTTGAGTTTTCAGTGGTACACTTTGAAAATCTCCTACAGGAGCGCGATGGGGATTTGAATAAGGGATATGAAAGGTTTGCAGCGAGTGAAAAATATTTGGAGGGCCGCGAAAAATGTTTGATGTCGCAAATTATACGTCGTAATAAAAAGGGGAAACCCGATCCAATTAAAATTCCACCCATCGACGGTACTGAGGTCGTTCCCATTTCGGAAACATTATCCCCACAGTCACTTCACCATAAATTTAGACCACGTAAGCTGAGCTCAAGGAAAGCATCTGAAGTTCTTTTATCCATAAAAGAGGAAGATGAAGGACATAATGCTACAGAAGAATTGGTGCTTCAACATGGGAAGCTTACTGCTGCGCGGAGGATTCAGAGGGCTTATAAGTCTTATAGGAAGAGAAAAGCAGAAAAGGAGAATGGTGCTGCTTTCGTAATACAAAGAACATTAAAAAAATTATTCGGCAAGAAATTAGAAAGTGATAAGGCACTTAAAACTGACAGGGAGAGTACTTGCAGCAACATACAAAATGATTCAGGTGTAGAAAGTGATGTTCCAAAGGATGAAGCAGAAGGAGAAGATGCAAATCAAAAGGAGTCGAACGTAGGCGCTAAAAAGTATATAGAAACTGGTTTAACAATTAATCCTATTACTACTCAACAGGTTCCTTCATTTACAGAAGTAGAGAGCCAACGGTCGACGAACTTGGAATTTGATAATGTAGAAAAACCTGCAGTCGAAAATTTAGATGATGCTGACACTGTAGTTCAAAAGGAAAAGGCAGTAGAAAATGAAAATTCAGTTCATATGGGTAGTAATATTGGAAGCTCTCCAAGCAAGCAAGTAGAGGTTGAGCAAACACATTTGAACGACCAAAGTGGGCACGTTGACGCCATAGCGGAAATAGTGCCTATAATCGATGCAAACTCTCAAAGCGATCAAAATCATATCACAGGGGAAGTAATTAATGCTGAAATTTTGAAAGATATTGGGGAAGCAGTGAAGACTGATGCGTCAGAAGCTGGTAAGTCAATCTTAGAAAGAGAGGGTAGATTTATTTTAAATGACACCAACAACATTGGGTCGGTAGTATCAGATGTTCATCATGACAAAGGTGATGATATCGAAATTGTGAATAAAACGAATGGATTTCCAGAAGCAATTCTGGAAGAAGTGGCAAGGAACGGATCCAAAAATGATATATCAAAGGAAACCATAGAACTTGTTAAAACTCCAAGAGAAACTCCAGATTTCGAAAAGAATTCAGAAGAAACCAATAACAGCGACAAAAGCGATGATAACGCAAAGATAGGCAATCAATTTAGAAATGAAGAAGAAAGTCATAATTTGGATAACAGCGGTGCAGAGCACGAAGAAAACGAAGTAAGTGCATCTTCTGTTGCAGGAAATAACGATATATCAAATGACACTGAAAAGGATCAGTCACAACTAAATTTAACCGAAAGCAGAGATGAAAATAAGAAGGGGTCGCTAGATAATAATCATGAAGGAACGGAAGTACAGTTAATTGAAAATAGTGAAGGACAAAGTGAACATGTAAACAATATGGTTAGCGATCATCACATTAATGGAACTGATAACGGCAATGAAGATAACAAGGATAACAAAAATCTTCTTTCCACGGAGGGCGCGGATCTAGCAATTCCGAAGAGTGTATGGTATGTAGGCTCAGTACCAATTATTACTACTAAATCAGCAGAGGAGATTAGTGAAACAAATAGTTTGGAACGGATCATAACTGAAAAGAGAGGATATAATGGTAACAATGGCGATCAAGAAAATCATAACATTACAATTGAAAATAATTCTGGACTCCAAGAATTTGAAAAAGAAAATGAAATATCAGAAGATATTGGGACCGAAAACAATGTTGTAGAAAAAGACGTGACTGAAACCCAAGATAAAGACAAATATCGCAATGAATATACAGAAGATGGTGAGACGCATAAGTACAGTAATATACTAGAAACAACTGAAGGAAGTATAGAAAATCCTGAAAAGAAAGGAGAAACCTTCGAAGAGGCAGATAAAATTATTAATAAAGGGACGACGATCGAAACGGAAATTGGAAAGGTTTTAGAAGAAGAATTAAATATTCCTAAGGAAGAAGAAGAAGACATGATTAATAATAATGAATATGATATTGCTGAAGAAAAATCTGAAGGTCGGAATAATATTGTAAAAACCGAAAAAACTGCTTATAGTGATGCAGACCCATCGGATATTAATGAAGAAGCAGCAAGTGTTGATGAATCAAAGAACGACAATAATTCAAATTATCATAATGCTATTAGCTACAATAATGAAGAAAACGTAAATGCAGAAGCAAATAATTCTGACGAAAAAAATAAAGATAATTCGCAGGAAGACACTTCTTCTGAAAAAGAGAGCAAACACTCTGGAGAAACTAAACCACTTTTAAGTACAAGTGACGTTATTAATGACGTAGAATTTGATGGTAAGAATGAAGCATCAAATGCTTTAAGTGATGAAAGTGGCGTAAATAATGAAGATGAAAATGGAATAAATAGAACGGAAATCATCGAGGATGATATAATAAAAGTTGTAATACCTCCACGTTATGAAAGCCCAACAAAGATTATTACAACATTTGGAGTAGAAACTAAGCCTACTGAAGATAATAATGATTCAGAGATCTCTCAAGACAAAATGATTACCAAGGAATTACTGCAGCATGCCAATGTAAAGGATACCGATGTTATTTTAAAAGATGAACAACTTAGCACAGATCAATCGGTTCAAAATGAAGAGATTGATACCTCACTTCCAAATAATAATCAGCAAATTCATATCGAAAATAAAAATTACACTGAAATTTTCGACGTCGAAAGGAAAACTGACCAAAGTTTATTGAGCATAAAAGCATCGGCATCGGAGAACAATGAGGATATGGTAAATCATGAGAATGGTACAATAACAACAAGTAAAGTTACTGAGGTGACTAACGAAGATGAAGAAAAGGCAATGGAGTTACAAAGAACAAGCAGCGTTAAAAGGGATTCCACAATAGAAATAAAAGAAGCTGGAAAAGAAGGTATTATTGAGGCTTTAGAATTAGTGAATGTGGAACCAAATGCGAATGAAAAAGAACTAAATACTAATGCATCAGTTGATAAAAACCGATCGGAACCGAGCGATGAAATTTTGGGAAACCATAGATCAAACTTTAAAGACGAAAAGCAACAAAAACAGAAAGAAGAAAGAGCATTTGAAGGCTTTATATTAGAACCAGCTTTTAAGGACAATGACGGTAGCAATACAGGTAATAACCCTGAACAAGATGCTCTCAGTGAAGGTTCAAAAGAATCGACCAAAGCAGTTATGACAAATGTTGAACAAGAAATTAACAGCACTCATGATATTGAACAAGATGTAGAAGAGGTTAAAATAAGTTTGCCGGAAGATATTAGGCAGAAAGATGAGGATAAAGCCTTTGAAGCTACTCAAAAGCAAGAAAAAGAAACAGAAGTCTGGGATGAAGGACCACACAGTAGTCTTTCCAAAGAGGATAACAAAAGTTCGAAGCAAAGTGAAGAGAGAAAGGAAAGTGATCCTTCAGCAAAGCAGCACAAAAAAGAAAACCAACATGATAAATCGAATGGGTCGGATGGCGACAACAAGTGCACTATGGAAAACGACAATACTAAAACCGAAGATGCAAAATCAAATATAGCAACAAGAGTAGATCACAATACCATACAGAAACAGGAAGAAAGCGTAGAAGAAAAACAAATTAATCTTCAAAAAGACGAAGAAACAAATCCAGAAGAAAAGAGTAAAACATTGCAAGACCTCGAAAATGAAAACAATCTTGAATCAAGGGATACGGTAGGCGGTCAAAAACCAAAAACTCCATGTTTGGGAAATGCTGGAAATAATGAAGACAAAATAAGTGGTGAAACCAATATAAATGAACAAAATAAGAAACAAGAGGACAAGGACTCCTTAAAACAAGAATTAGATGATGTTAACAGCAATAAAAAGGATAGTGAAGAAAATGGAAATGGGAAGGAAAAAAACAATCAAAATGATAATAAGAGTGATGATAATGATCAAAATATTGCGAACGTTTCAGTTGAAGAAATTAGGACAATTGAAAAAACTGTGGCAATACCATATGAAACTAACCTGAAAAGTGAGAATAATAGAGAATTAAACGAAAATAAGAATGTGCAAAACGAAGCAGGTAATGATGTGGAAGGCACTAAATTTTGCCAGGAAATTGTGGAACATACTGAAGTAATAGAAAATGCTTGTAAGTCCAATGAGAAGTATGAACAAAATGCTGATGGAAATTATGGAACTAAGGATTCAGGAAACGAAAATAAAACAACACTTGGATTAGAACAAACACCAGAAGAAACGGAGGTTGTGGAAGAACTCTTAAACACAGCTAAAACAACAACTCACTTAGAACAAACGCCAGAAGAAACTGATATTGTGCGAGAATCTTTACAAACACCCAAACTAACATCTGGGTTAGAAGAAACTAAAATTGTAGAAGAACCTTTAAAAACACCCAAAACAGCTTTTGACTTAGAACAAACGCAAGAAGAAACTAAAATTGTAGAAGAACCTTTAAAAACAACCAAAACAACATCCGACTCAGAAAAAACAGAAATTGTGGAAGAACCTTCAAAAACAACCAAAGCAACACCCAACTTGGAACAAACGGTAGAAGAAAGAGAAACTGTAGAAGAACCTCTAAAAACAACAATAGCAACACCTGACTTAGAACAAGCGATAGAAGAAACTAAAATTGTGGAAGAACCTTTAAAAACACCCAAAACAACATCTGACTCAGAAAAAACAGAAATTGTGAAAGAACCTTCAAAAACAACCAAAGCAACACTTCACTTAGGACAAACGCTAGAAGAAACTAAAACTTTGGAAGAACCTTTAAATTCAACCAAAACAACAACTGACTTAGAACAAACGACGGAAGAAACTAAAATTGTGGAAAAACCTTTAAAAACACCCAAAACAACATCTGACTCAGAAAAAACAGAAATTGTGAAAGAACCTTCAAAAACAACCAAAACAACACCTGACTTAGAAAACACGGTGGAAAAAACAGAAATTGTGGAAGAACCTTTAAAAACGACCCCAGCAACACCTGATTTAGAACAAACGACGGAAGAAACTAAAATTGTGGAAGAACCTTTAAAAACACCCAAAACAACATCCGACTCAGAAAAAACAGAAATTGTGAAAGAACCTTCAGAAACAACCAAAACAACACCTGACTTAGAAAACACGGTGGAAAATATAGAAATTGTGGAAGAACCTTTAAAAACAACCCAAGCAACACCTGATTTAGAACAAACGACGGAAGAAACTGAAATTGTGGAAGAACCTTTAAAAACACCCAAAACAACATCTGACTTAGAAAAAAGAGAAATTGTGGAAGAACCATTAAAGACAACCAAAGCAACACTTCACTTAGGACAAACGCTAGAAGAAACTAAAACTTTCGAAGAACCTTTAAATTCAACCAAAACAACAACTGACTTAGAACAAACGACGGAAGAAACTGAAAGTGTGGAAGAACCTTTAAAAACACCCAAAACAACATCTCACTCAGAAAAAACAGAAATTGTGGAAGAATCTTTAAAAACAACCAAAACAACACCTGACTTAGAAAACACGGTGGAAAAAACAGAAATTGTGGAAGAACCTGTAAAAACCATCGAAGCAACACCTGACTTAGAACAAACCACGGAAGAAACTAAAATTGTGGAAGAACCTTTAAAAACACCTAAAACAACATCTGACTTAGAAAAAACAGAAATTGTGGAAGAACCTTTAAAAACAACCAAAACAACACCTGACTTAGAAGAAACGCTAAAAGAATCTAATGTTGACGAAGAACCTTTGAAAACACAAAAAACAACATCTGACTTAGAGACAACTGAAAGTGTGAACGAACCTTTAAAAACAACTAAGAAGTCTTTACTAAAAGATATTAGAAATGCAGAAGAAGTCAAGAAAAATATTGAGGAAAAAGAGCACAACGATGAAAGTAAAAGAGTGAAGGAAAAAAACGAAAATGAAGATCAAACTAAATTTAATAAAAATACAAACTATAGTTCAGATACTTCCCAGGCACACACTAAAAATACCATGAACGAAAAAGAGGAAAATATTGAAGTCCAGAAAAATATGGGACATATCGCGGGTTTAGGTAATTCAGAGGCAGCCCAACACTTGGACAAAAAGAGTACAGAACTCAAATGTTCAAAGCCGGAGGAGCTTCCTGCTGGAGAAATTAACACGAATTTAGAAGACGTGAAAGTAAGTAGGAAAACAAGTGAATTAGTTTCTAGCAATGCAGGTAAGCATAAATCGATTACACATCTAGATAAAGATAATATGAATGCTAAAGAAATGTGCGGAAACGAGCAACTGCAAGTATTAGACGGAGAATCTAAAAACTGTAAACAAGACCAAGAAAATGATAATAAAATTCAGGAAAATCGGCAAAACGACAGCACCGTTCAACTTAATAAAACTTACACAATTTCTAATAATAAATCTAAAGATACATTGGGAGACAATGCAATGTTTAAACAAAAGACCTCTGCTGCATTAAAGGACCAATTAAACGAAACGCCTGCGGAGAATGATTTTCATTCTCAAAAGTCTACTGAAAAACTTCAAGTTAAAGAAATGGAAGGTGCAGTCCACGAGGAACCGATTATGAAACAAATTCTATCCCATACATCAGCTTCTGAAGTTCACTCAGCACATTTATCAGATGCTGAAACAACTAGAGCCGAAAGTAGGAGCACCATAAACGACGAACTTTCCGAAATTGAAAACCTTGACATTTCCACTTACGGAGAAGACTCTTTGGAGGCAATGTATTACAGTCTTCGAAAAAATGAAATTATGCTTGACCGGATGCAAAAGCGTGCCTCAGAGCGAAAGAGTGCGTCTAAAGAAAGAGAACCGCTCGAGAAGCTGGATTTGAGGCAAGTGAAATCGATGAGCGAAATGAATGGTAGTACGTCCGTAAGTTCGGACGATGATGTTATTATTAAAAGGGTGGAGAGAAACAACATCAACCAATTCATCAGTCCAATTTCAGTTTCGGCACAAAATGCAGAGAAGTTGTTGGACTCAATGCATCAGATACAACCTAGTTCGGTTAAGCCACCTTCACCCAAAGAGGAAGATCGGGTAGTAAGACCAGCATGCCGTATGTATTCCCCAAGCATTCGCATGAAGAGTCGAATCCCAACTCCAATCAAAGACTACCCGAAATCGGTAAGCTTTGAAACACCCATTGCTGTGGCTCAACGAAAATCCCAAATATTCATGCAACGATTGCACGATGACTCTAAGTCGTCAGAGACATTAGACAGCGTTTTAAACCAGAAGGAAACATCTGATACAATTCGTCAAAAAATGTTGGCTTATTCTGTTTCAGAGGCAGATTCAGACAATTGTGAAGCAACTGAGAAGATTAACGTTACACACGATGACTTCAATGTAAGCACAGCACTTGAGACCGCCTCAACCGATACCGACTCGACGATCGTTTCGGCTGCAACGAAGATACAAGCAGGGGCTAGAGGATTTTTAACCAGACGCCGACTTCGCCGAGCCAGTGAAGGAGCATTGCCTCAACAATCAGAAAGCAAGGCATCTTTTGGGAATGATGCCATTGGGGAATCACTCGAAGATCTGGTTGAGCAGAATGCAGCTAGTAAAATTCAAAAATCTTACCGAAAGTATCTGGGAAGCAAGCAGTACAAATCAGAGTCGAGTAAACTGTCGCCTGAAACCTCTTCATCATCAAAGTCAAGTGATGGCTCAAAACCTGTAGGTATCACACAGGTAAAAATAGGACAGAAGCGTGACCGTGATGATAATGACGACGGCGCGGAGAAGACTGATGACATTGATGACGGCTACCATGGGGCTTATTTCGAGGGATTAAATTTGGCAGAGAGACGTATGACGTTGCAGCGTGGTGATGCTGTACAAAAATACTCGACACCGGAAGAAGAAAATGGTTCTCTGGCAAATGGCCGCCAAAGTAGCGAGGCAGGTGATTCTAAGCCAACAACGTCACCTAAGCAAAGTAAATTCTGAGTAATTTTGCGTAAATTCATTTTTGTCAAAACTTATACATTTATATCTCTAAGTTTAGGAAAACCCGTTAACGATACGTGGAGGTATTTTGGGCTGAGACAGAGGACAATGCCGGTGCAGATTGAAACAGACATTTTGCGAGTTGTACCCAAGCATTTGCGCAAAAGGATTAAAAGCGCTGACGCACACAACAAACGACGACAAGTTATGCAGTAATTCTTGCTTTTATACACCGCTAAATGCTTTACAGCACGTTTCTGAAAATAAAAAAGAAATTGTTCTTTTGGTGCAAAATTGTTTTATTTCTATATTTAACTAGCTTGCCCGGACCCGGCGCTTCCCGGGATACTATTAAATTTGTATTCCTTAATTTTACAACGCCTCCCTACTGCACAACCGCCCCTCCTATGTGACCCAGCGGGGTGAGGGTGGTCTCAGTAAATCAACCATAAAACAATACACCCCATACATCACTTTCACCTATTCCTAATACTTTTTTAACTGTAAACTGTAAAGTATTATTAAATTTAGTTTTCCTCATTTTACACCACCTCCTTATTGCAACCCTCTCCTATATCTCCCAGCAGGGTGAGGGGTGGTCTCATATTTGGAAGTTTGAATAACAGATTCGAAATCAGTGATCCCGAAAATTCCCTAGTGCTGATTTTCATGGAAATCCCTTGAATTAGCCAAATCGGTCCTGCCGTTCACGCGTGATGGCGATATAGATTACTCTGCTTCCTTAGCTATCGCTTGGTGAAAAAATTATTCCAATTCATGCACACACTTTTCGTCCACAGCCGTTTCAATTTTGTCGGCACCCACCGAAAAAACCAAGCTTTCACTATTTTCACCAACTTTCACCAACCCGGCCCAATTTCATATAGTGCTTCTTTTTCCAACCCCTGAGATACACTTCTGGGGGGTGTCACTCCCACCCCTCCCCCACAACAAAAACACGTTTTTACCAATAATTCCCACATTTCACACTTCTCACCAACCTTTCTTTCATCAACACATTCTACACCACCTCCCCTTTCCAACGATACCCATAACATGGCACACGCATTACAACAAATTTCCTCTTCTTCTTCCTGACAGTGGAGCCATCTGTCAAAAATTGGTCGTACCAACTCAGAAACCGTGGGCTCATGCACAACAACTTTGCTAAAGATCACCACATGATCAAATGCATAGTTTACGATTCTATAAAGGACATACAAACAAACATTCATTTTTATATATATAGATTGCAATTAACCAGATCAGTGGTCCTAGCTTATCAGGCAACGGGGTGCGAGTACCACCTTGGCGCCCCAGCTGATGTGGGAGTTAGATGAGCTACTGGAGTTCGGTAGAAAAGTTTGTATTTGCATTTTGAAAATTACCGTTAAGTATAGACGGTTTTGAATTTTGAGTTTGGCAATAGTTTTTCTTTATTATAAACGGATTTGATAGTGGCTACATCTTATTTCTAATCTGGTCCCCTCAAATTCGTATACCGAATTCGAATCTCATTTTCCTCACCTGAAAGTGATTTCATGTCGCATTATTTAACAGAGAATGGTTTTAACTTTTTGTCACTAATTTCACAACGTAGAATTATTCGCGGTGATGCAGGCGCGCATTTTTTTTTTCCTTACTACTCTTCTACTCTACTAGGGCTTCCATAAAGTCCCGCCATTTCCTATCCGAGGCTATGCTTCAGTATCTCTAACCGTTTCTTTTTCGCCATGCCGAGTGATTAGCTCACAGTGGCTATCCCAGCTGATGGGGCTGCCATCTATCGATTGCTGGGAACAGCGCTTCCCACAGCTTTTTACCAAGTTGGAGGTGACTTGGATGGGAATCGAACCCACGACCCGTGGATTGTTAGTCCAGCGCTCTACCGTCTGAGCCATCGGGCTCAGACGCGCATAATGAAGTCAAATTGCACGCTTGTAGAATCTCATAATTAAATATTAGATGTAACTGTTCCTTTCACCACTGGAATGTGCCAAGATGTGTGTCAAGAAATTTCTATAATTTACTACTGAAATGAATGACTAATATAATAACATGACAGCATAAGTTTATACATAAGAAATACAGTAACGTCCTCCATAATGCAGAAAAATAGCCTATGTACGAGTAATATGATAGTTTTCCTATAATATTGAAATGCCCATCTCGACGTCTTAAAAAGGCAATTCCCGGACATTCGAATATGTTCGATTAGTTTTGATTTACGAATTTCATGATTACAATACATATAACGCAAAAATATCCGATTATTGTGGTCAAACAATCTACGCATATATGAATATCAAAATACACTTAAGAACTAAAGATATTAACATTTTTCGTATTTGTCGTTTAACTACAGAATAGGAGATATGTTTTCAGGATATACAGATTTTATTTCGTAACTAGCTTGCCCGGACCTGGCGTTTCCCGGGATACTATTAAATTTGTATTCCTTAATTTTACAACGCCTCCCTACTGCACCACCGCCACTTCTATGTGACTCAGCGTTTTCCTATTTGCGTTTTGCACATGTTTTAGATATTTTCCAACAGTATTATTAAATTTAGTTTTCTTCATTTTACACCACCTCCTTATTGCACCCCTCTCCTATATCTCCCAGCGGGGTGGAAGTGGTCTCATATTTGGAAATTTGAATAGCAGATTCGAAATCAGTGATCCCGAAAATTCCCTAGTGCGGATTTTCAGGGAAATCCTTTGAAGCTCAACATTTTTGGTCGCCATATTGGATCCGACATCTTGAATTCCAAAATTTTGAATGAAAACCTCCAATTGCCTTTTTCATAAAGATTCCTTGAAGTTGGAAAATTCACTTCCTATACAAAACGGATATTTCATTTTTTTCGATTTTCCGGCTTTTCCTTTGGGGTTCCGCGAATTTTCTTTTTTTTTAAACCTCCCCTGTATTATAGCGAACAAAACAAAACAAAATTATCGAAATCGCTCAAGCCGTTTTTGAGTTTTTGCGAGACTAACGCACAGCAATTAATTTTTTTATATATAGATACATACAATGTGTAGTCATTTGAGAAATACACCTATAATAAAATAATCATAAATTAGTCGAATTTAGCGTCTCCTCACTCAGTTATTCTTAAATTTAAAAATTTCTAAAAAACATAGGCGTTAGGTATACTCGTACATCGATTCCATTCATGATTCCCCACGCGGATAGGTGCGAAATGAATTGTTTTTTCATAAATTAATAATCACTAAATATGATATTATGTAAGTTGAAATTTGATTTTTGCTTTCGGGTTAAGAGAATATAATATGTATGATGTACATATACTGTACATATACATTGTGTGAATTTTAGTTGTATCTTTATTAATAATTTATAAACTAGAAGGCTCTCACACTTTAAAAGACTGATGGACAGCCATACCTACTCTCTTGGGTAAGGAACCCTAAAATAAAAATAAGTATTATCAATATAAAGGGTGTTTCTTGACTGACAGATGATTTGCTCAGTGGGTTTTGCAAGAAAACACTTGCAAATTGTGTAAATTCATTTCGAAAATCTTGGTTATTTTCAAAGCAAAATTCTGTTCAGCAGCGATGAAACTCTTTTTGGTTGAATGGCTGCGCCAATGAACAAAATTGCCGGATTTGGAGTGCAGAAAATGCTGACGAATTTGTTAAGATGCCGTTACTTCGACTAAAAGTTAAAGTTTATAGGCGGAATCATTGACCCATATTTCTTCAAAGATGATACGGGCCAGATCATTACAATGGAAAGCATTATAGATCCATGATTATTGATTTTTTTGTTCCTCAGTCAAATGGTGTTAAAAAAGAGCTTGAGTTTCAACGATCATGTAATATCACACCTTCGGATAACTTTCTGCATACGCCAATAAATCACAGATGTTGGACCACTTTGAATTCAACATTCGGCGTGTTATTGCCGATAAACGGCCCCAGCTGCTCGAAAAAGTGGTCAAAAATTGCACATCCTGCTCTTATTCCTGATATCATAGTCAAACGCTAATGGCTGAAATTATCTTTGCCACTACCATAATCATTATCTTGATTTTTATGTGTTTTATTTCATTTATAGGGTAGAGGTATATAACCTCTAAAAAACACCCTGTAGAATATCCGGGTAAAATGTTATGCGTGAGTATACTTAAAGAGAAAGCCATGTGTTGGATACACATATACAGTGAGCGTCAAAAGTGAGTAAACACCACAATTAGCAACACTTATTTAGGATTTATAATGCACTTATTTTGGAAAATATTTAAAAATTGCATTCTACGTTGTAATTCAGTACATTTAGATTAAAATGTGAAAAACACAAAATAAAAAACATATTCCGTTATGCAATAAATAATCTTAAATTTGAAAAAGTTGTGAATATTACGCATCAAAAGTGAATAAACACTCCATGACAGTCCATGACACATTCATTTTCTAACGGTATTCTTGCATGAGACTGGAATAAAAATTTCGGGATAGCATTAGTCTGTTGTATTCTTTGTCGCAAAAGCAGTCATTTCTAGAGTTGTAATTAAGATGAGTGTCCGAAGAACAGAAGTTGGAAATGCGAAATTTAATAGTACAGTTACATTCCGAGGGAAAATCTTTACGCGAAATAGCGAGGCTATTATATATAGAGTCATGTGGGGCAAGTGTGTGCAGCGTCTAAGTGTGCGCACTCAAATTATCTCGAAAACTATATAAAGCTAAGGAACGGCAACCACCCTCTCCAGTACCCCCCGGCAAATCACTCGAATTACAGCGGCTGCTCGCGCGTCATTTGGATCTGACAGGTAAAAAAAGATTTTTGCTAAAATATTTACGATATTTTCTCACATTTGACGCGTAATCTTTTGTAGTTATGTAAACTTTTTGAAAATATGGTATTTGCTATCGAGTGCAACATAATATCTAGTTTGTTATTTGCCAGTGTTTAAGTTGTTATGATGACGCAATAATCAACGACATTCATACGATTCTGTTTCGTTGGTTTGGGTTAAGTGTGCGCAGAAGCCTGTCGTGTAAGTGTGCGCATCAAAACTACATACTACAAAACACTACAAAATCATCTGAGACTGCCAAAAAAAAGAATGTTAAAAATAAGACTCTTAAGAAACCAAAAAATGACAAAAAAGAGTATTACTGCCCCTTATGTAGCGAAAAGTATTCTGATCCACCGACTGAAGACTGGATTGAATATAGCCTTTGTGGAGCCTGGTGGCACGAACAGTAACTAAGGATTTCTAAGTTCAAGTTGATCTCATATTTTGATTTAAGATGATTATTATGTTGATTACTTTAAGTACCTATGATGAAAATTTTAATAATTTTATAATATTGTTTATGTTCTAAAAATATATAGCTGAATATTTCTATGTTTGTTGTTGCGTACACTTACCCCTATACTGGGGCGTATGGAACGGTCTTTGTTTTTTATATAATAGTTTCTTAAAATATAAGCTACTGACAATACTGAATACAGTATGAACTGTCTTCCAATGTGCAATTATAATTTAAAAGTTATTCCACAATTTAGGGCATTTTTATTCAAGGTAAATATAAGTGCTTTGTGTGTTTACTCACTTTTGACGCTCACTGTATATTATTAATTAGCGGTTATGGGTTTCTCAAATTTGTTTCTAACAAGCGGTGAACCATGCTGAATTTATACGCAAAGAGTACAAAACAGTGTGTTTGGAATGCTAAAATGGGCGATCACACGACCATTATTTCGGCTAATTTGCCTCCCATCAGATTCTGACGACACAATCCGTATCGAGGACCATTAGTAGGTACAGTATACAGTCGAAGGTACAAAGAGCATTTTTCCTTCTCAAATAAATAAAAACAAATGCCATTCATACTAAAATAAATAAATCGCATAACTTGCTCAGTAAAACCAAAGATTGTGGAAAGCTGAAATTCCTGTTTGGCTACGTTACATTACGTATGACCAAATGTCAGAATTATTTATAAATAGAACTGGACGTAGTGCGCCAGATGGTTTCTTTTTCTTGCAATTTATAAATTATTGTTGTGTGGCTTGAACTGACAAATTGGCGTACACTATGGCATGACGGCATATTGAGTGTAATGCATTTGTTTATTTTCTTCTACTGCAAACTTGGCCTTGAATAAGCTCAAATGCATGCCGCCTGTTACAATCTTGCCCGATGTATTTTCGCGTCGCAGTTACACGCTATATATTGTGATGAGAAAAAGTTCTGTTGAACTCAAAGACTAAAATCGCTCATTCAGACCACCACCACAACGCTTCAGAAGCAGCTACAAACTTGAATTCGTGTTATGGTCGATTAATAGTGACGAATGTGAACACTACGCATCCTGGAATTGTAAAAATACTTCAATGCGTTTTTTCTGCTTTCTATTACAATCACAAGACGGGAGGGTACTGTTTTAACTATGCGAACTTTTTCGTGTGAGCAGATTACCAGGAGGGGCCATAATGACGAATGGCGATTGTTACTTAACATATAATAATTAAGGCGGTATACCATTTGATGATACCGTATAAACAATTTTGTGAAACCAATTTTCAAATTTGTTTTTATTTGTCTTTGTCATGTTTGAAGTCGAATTGACTCCGCACACATCGATGGCGTAATGAGCTGAAATACCTTGGCACCACATTCGACAAAAAGCTACTATTGGCAACACTTCAAAAAGTTACCAACTTGATTAAGTCCTTGTATCCGTTTATTAACCGGAAGTCTGACCTGAACGAGGAAAAAAAGTCATTATAAAGGGTGGTCCATCTAGTGTTTGGAATTTGATCTACCGCTAATTTAAAGTTTAGTTGATTTTATGTCATTCTCGACTTGACAGAAATTTAGTTTAAGGTTTCACATTTACGAAATGGCACGGTATTCGCTTCAAAAAGGTTGGGAAATATTAAAATCTTATTTCCAAAGTGGTGAGTCTTCTACTCAAACTGTGAGAAATTTGGAAAAAAAATTTGACGAAAAAAAAACTTCCAAAAACCCAATTTGTGAAGCGAGCTCGTGAAACTGGAATGTTGGTGGATAAACCAACCCGCGTCCGTATTCGTCCGGTGCGCTCAATCGAAAACATTGCTGCTGTTGCTTAAAGTGTGCGTGAGCAACCATCAACATCAACTCGTCATCGTTCTCAATAATTGGACATTGCACGCACTTCTTTGATGCGAATTTTGCGGAAAGACCTTGCCATGAGGCCATATAAAGTTCAATTGGTACAGCAGCTAAAGCCGGTTGACCATCCGAACCATGCAGCGAACGCCACAATCGACCTTTTGCGCCCTATCTTCGGCAATCGCATAATCAGCAAAAATGGTGATGTGACAAGAAGCTGCGATTTGACACTGTTGGACTATTGTCTTTGGGGTGCGGTGAAAGATAAAAATAACGTCAATAAACCAGAAACAATTCAAGACCTCAAGTACGAGATTCAAGCTGCTATTGATGATATAAGGTTCGAAACAATCGAAAATGTACTCAAAAATTGGGTGGACCGAATGGGCTACTGCCAAGTCAGCCGTGGTGGTCATTTGACCGAAATTGTTTTTCATAAATAAATGAGATAAGACATCCTTTCAAATAAATGTTCAACCATTGAAAAATATTGAGCCGTTTTTTTTATAACAAAAATAAATTCCAATTTTTAAATGGACCACCCTTTATTTAAAACAATTTTTAGAGCTGTTGTTTTGTACGACGCGACTGTGCAAAGACCCATATAAACAAGCTGCAAAGAATGTAAAACAAAATTCTAAAGATGATGCTTAATCTGTCGTGTTTTTTCTCAATGTGCCAGTTACACGAAAAATAAACCTTAATTTTGTTTCTGTCGAAGTTCGAAAATTACTAAACTCTTTTGTACAAAGTGCTATGACTCACAAAAATGAACTGAGCGATGAGATAACTTGCAAAAACTCCTGTCATTGCGCTCGTCATTACTCCAGGAGGAAATTAGACCGCACAAAATATTACTTTATCAGCAGCAATGTTAATTAATAAATATTCAAACGCCCGATCAACTGAGCTATGCAAAACTGATCTTGAAATAATTCGTGACATTTTCCAGCACCCTCCCACTCTATTACATCTGTCGTTGCGAAATAATTTGTAGCCAGGAATGTGAACAAGTGAGGACGGAAATTCACCCCGCAACCACGATACGCTTATCAATATTGTATGGAACTTAGCGCACCGAGATATCTCTGGAAACTCGTCAATCTTTGGCCGTATGCTTCTGGCATTGAGGTGACACACATTGAATCCCGAGGAGTGACCGAAAAATATGTTTATCAATGATCTCAATCCATCCAGTAAGAGATCAGCGCTCGTCATAATTGTACTAACCTGCAGAGGGGAGGGGCCGTACTCGGCAATAACGGCTGAAAGCATGGAAGAATATAAACTAGTTTATCCATCAACGGCTGAAACTTACAATGTTAACGACTATAAAATGAAATGGAAAAAATAATGATATATTGAATGTATGGAAAAGATATCAAAATAATAGAAAAATAAAAAAACCTACACTGTACAGAGCAAAAAGAACGAGAGATTAATTATGTACCAAAAAGGAAATAATCTACTAATTTGCGTTTTCATTCAGAGACTCCTTCTGTAGTTGCTTCAGCATCATCAAGTGAATTTATAGACTCCATCGAGTCGATTTTAAGGGCGATCTTCCGCCGATCTGCGTAAAGACTGGCCCCCATAGAATCCGGCAACGGCAAACGAACTGTCGCCTTTGCCGCAGAGCTTGAGAGCTTAAAGCGTTTTGAGGCCGGCAAGAGCGCGCCGAACCCATAGAATCCGTCAACGCATCCGCTACCGCTCAGCTGTTTTTGACAATTATATTTTATATTGGGAAGGGATATGTATTTGAAAAAAGCAACCGATATTGCAAACCGTTTTACACAAAAATGATTGATTCTATGGGAAAAGTTGTAACAACCTTTTTTTTGTAGGTCTTCATAGGTCACAATATTCTCATAACAAGTTTTCTCGACAAATTAATAATTTAAGAGATATTTGCGAAAACTAAAAAAACGAAAATCCCACGATTGAATTTGATTCCCATCGAAGTAAAGGTCTCTACAAGAAAATCCAGCCTGTTCCGACATTTTCCGTGATATCGACCTTTTTTGGATTAATTTTACTGGACAAGAAGTGAAAATATGGTAATAGTTTCCAATTATGTTACTGTTGAGCATGACGATTCGTGACGATTTTATAAAAATTCCTGTATAACAATAACATCGATTTTAGCTTAGGCTCCATCAAAGTATGCTGCACCTCATGCTTGTTTATGAAACCATTACGTGTACCTCAAATAGCACTTGCTGCAATTATTCCTCATAGTTCTCGTTAGTTTTGAAATACATAAAGTTTATAATTCGTCTAAAAAAGAAGGTGGAGAAGAGTAAATCTTTTTGTGTCTCATCACTGAACCGCATCAATGAGGGGAGTGGGCTAAAAATGAACACACCAAATGTTCGCAAAAAATCGCATATTTTCTATATATTTTAATAAGTCTTAGAATTAACCCTATAGCCCAGTCGTATTAGGGTTTCACCTCGGAATTTTGAGATAACAAGCTGTAAACTTGTACACACCTTCATTTTGGTGTTCTAAAAGTTGTCTCAAAAGTCTCATAAAATCTCGTGTCTGCGTCATGAGTTATTCAAGGTCAAAGGTCACAAAAATTAGTTTTTCGCGATTATCTCGATTTCTATAGCTCCAATGATGTTAATATTTATTATAAAAAGTGTAGAGCATAAAATTTTGGACAAATTTCGTTTTATAAAATTTTTCATACGCCCAACCGTTTTTGAGATAGAGGGCAGAGAGCCGACTCACAAATAAAACACAAATCAGCCATAACTTTTAAAATTAATATTAAATATAATGTATTAACTAATAAATAATACAAATTATTTATTTTTAATGATATTTCAATGATTTAATAACTTTATACAAGGTATTATTCACTGAGATTCACGGTTGACCTTGCATTACAGTGAGTATGGCTGAGCGGGCTCTCTGCCCTCCATCTCAAAATCGGTTGGGCGTATGAAAAATTTTATAAAATGAAATTTGTTGCAAATTTTATGCTCTACACTTTTTATAATAAATGTTAACATCATTGGAGTTATAGAAACCGAGATAATCGCGAAAAACTGATTTTTGTGACTTTTGACCTTGAATAACTCACGACGCAGACACGAGAGTTTATGAGACTTTTGAGACAACTTTTAGAACACCAAAATGAAGGTGTGTACAAATTTACAGCTTGTTATCTCAAAATTCCGAGGTTGACCCCTTTTTTTTGCTAAAATGACTGGGCTACTAGTAACAATGTTTCATTACACATCTCTACGCCTTTAAACCGGAGAGTTGGGTCATTTTGACCCAGGGCAGTTTTTAAATGCTAATATTTCTGTAAGGCATGTGACGTTACCATACTTATCAGTAGCTGGGGTTGACACTGTTAATAAAATTCCTATTGACACGTGCTGTGTGTGTACATTCTACAAATATAAAACGTTATGCTCACTTTAAAAAAACAATATTCACGGTAGAAGTAAGCACAAAATTACTGGAGAAATCACCGTGAAACTCCCAAACGGTTGAGATGCCCCCCTCCCCTATCATACGATTTTTGTTTATCAAAGTGAGATCTATTATTCCATTCATTATTGTCCCCGATAGAGGAAACACCCTGTGTACGAAAGAGAGTCAAAAATATCTACACTCTCATCATAACGAACCATTAAAAATTGTTCGAAATTTTCGTCGATTACAGCGCCATCTCTCATGAATCGAATGAAATGTTTCGGATAAATGCCATGTATTTTTAACCGTTGAACCCGAATCTGCAATAAAAACTAGGCGTTCCTAACAAACGAGTGGGGAGGGGGACTAATTTTAGCACTAATGTACTTATTTTCCCCGCGGAATGCTTTTTGATTATGAACTTTTTTCTCGTAGAATTCTTATTATTCGAGATATTTCAAAGTTTTAGATTAAAACACTCACCCGAAATTGATAGATATTAAAGGAAGCAAAACAATTTTTACAATAACATCTTCCACATTGTCCAATAAATTTAATTATTTACTTTGATATTTATTTAGCTCAAGAGATTGCTCATAAGATGTTCTTAAATTGTGCCTAAAAGTATGCTAAGTGCAGTGGGGTCTCAAAAAAATGAAGTCCAATGAGATTTACGTGGAAACTTTGAAGAAAATGAATTTTTCTATAATTCTACATCAAAAAAATAAACGGCGGTTACAAAATGGAAGACGAATTATGCCCTTTAAGATCCGATTGCAATAAAAATTAATAAATTCGGATTTTCAGTACGAATTTTTGGGCAACATTTATTAATTCATCGTGTCGGCTTCAATATAGTGCACGAAATTTGTAATTTAAGGTCCGTTTCGATTCAAAATGGATATCTGGGGTTTTATAGGGTCGTAGATTAGGAAGTTTATATTTTAGAAATCGAAAGCAGGTGGACGAATTTCAACATTTATTTTCCTATACGACTATCTGGGGTTTTCGATTTTCGACCTAAATTGATTAGATTCGTTATTTATAATTTCACCCATATTTTTATATCCAATCGACGCACATTCGTAGTTCGGTTGGTAATCTAATGTTTTTATATCTTAGATCTGATCGCGGAGTCCGATCCAAGGCGAAAAGACTAGAAAGGCAAAATAAAATATAAATAAAGAGTTTTCTAGAAATAAGTTTTTACTAAAATATACTAAATAGGAATAAAATAGCAGCTTACTGCATTGTAAAAATTGAAGTATTTCTTTTATAAATCAGTTAACGCATGCCAAAATGATAGGTGCCAAATAGTCAAATAAAAAATCGTATGGTAGGGTGAAGGAAATCTCAACCGTTTTCGAGTTACAGGGTGATTCATAAATTCGGTATGCACATTACTATTTTTTTTATCTTTTGATATAATTAAGGCAGCGATATAACGATGTATGTGTTCAATTATGTGTTGTTGTGATTGAGGCAAATGATGTTTCAGGTATTAAAGTATACGTGGCAAGCATGTTTATCACACTTGTTCAATTATCAACAAATTAAACACATTCTTCACTTCTATTAATTTGGAGATGCTGAGTCGTCACATTTAACTAGCTATCGAAGAAGAAGATTCGGACTGAAGCAATCATTTTTAATCGGTTTTTTTTAAAGCAGATTGTTAAAAAGTTGTTTGGAATATACGAGTATTCTATTCATATTTTCATATGAATTATATTAATTTTATTATTAAATATAATAAACGCTCTCTATTGAACACGCCGATTTACGGATGCTGTCGGTATTTGTTGCGGTAAAATTCGGACTGATCATGTTTTTCTGAATAATAATAATATTCCCCATTTATACTATATACCGAATTTCATATTTTAGAAACTACTTTCACGATGTATAGAATTTTTACGAGTTACACGCGCTGCTGACGCGTCCGGTTGAAAGACTTTTAGACTGACTATGGTAAAATAGTTTTTTAATTAGTATACTGCTCGCAAATCAATCTTCAGATTTTAGAAAGTGTTTGCGACTATATTTTTTACAAAGTTAAAGTCACCCCGCGCCAAACGCTAACGAAACTGGCAGACTGGCGGCTATTTCTCTACACTACAAAAGTGACATCTATATATATGTATGTATATATACAAAAATGAATTGCTGTGCGTTAATCTCGCTAAAACTCAAAAACGGCTTGACCGATTTCGATAATTTTTTTTGTTTTGTTCGCTACAATGCAGGGGAGGTTTTAAAAAAAAGAAAATTCGGGGAACCCTAAAGGAAAAACCGGAAAATCTAAAAAATCGAAATTTCCGTTTTGTATAGGAAGCGAGTTTTCCAACTTCAAGGAATCTTTATGAAAAAGGCAATTCGAGGTTGGTTGGGTTTTTGGGGTCACTGATTTTGAATCTGCCATCAAAATTTTGGAAATCAAGATGGTGGATCAATATGGCGACCGAAAAGTTAAACTTCAAGGGATTTCCCTGAAAACCCGCACTAGGGAATTTTCGGGATCACTGATTTCGAAGCTGCTATTCAAATTTCCAAATATGAGACCACCCCTACCCCGCTGGGAGATGTAGGAGAGGGGGTGCAATAAGGAGGTGGTGTTATGTTCCCATGACCTACTCCTAATCATTCTTCATATCTTCTTTCCAACCCCGTTACACGTGCCTATGCCTCACGTTGCTACCCACAATTTCATCACCTAATTTCCTAAATTTCAGCATTAAATTTTGCTTACTCCCAAATTCCGCTTAGCCAAGTTGACTTCTGCGTCCGGCTATCAACTTACGCGTGATTTCGCGATCGTTTTATGTCGCAAGACGAAAATGATGTGTCAGCTGGTTGACTTCGCTACCTGTGTAATTAGTAAAAGTAAGATTCAGTCCTGCCTGAGCTTCGAAACAAGATTGTTGTGTGTAACTTAATTAAATTGTAAAGTACGATATTGTTGTGTGTAACTTAATTAAATTGTAAAGTACGAGATTGTTGTGTGCAATTTAGTTAAATTGTAAAGTATTGAACAGTTAAAATAAAAACTACTGAAAAGCTAAAGATTTCGTTTTGGTGATAAAATAAAGAATCCTCACAATCAGCAGGATTAACTTTGTGTCCTGTAACAGGAGAATTTTGGTGTCAGAAGTGGGATCGCCAAAGTAACAAGAAATCTAGTTCCTAACAAACCGTGAAAAATAAGTTCCAGTTAAGAAGTAAATTTGTAAGGCTGAGAACGATAAATTCCGGTTGAAAGGAAATCAGTAATATCGCAATCAGACGTTTCAATAAGTTACACAACTGTAAATCAGAGGAGAAGTCTCGCAGTGCAGTGTACTCAATCCACCCATCAACTGAATATTTCATCCGTATAATCAACGAGGAATCGTCTCTTAATCAACATCAACGTCGTTCATCTCAACCCTCAACCCAAGCCAGAGCTTCCAGATTTCCACCTCAACGAGGAATCATCTCTCAACTAACATCAACGTCGTCGTCTGAACCCTCAACCCAAGCAAGAGCTTCCGGATTTCCACCTCAGCGCATCAACCCTTGATCAACATGAAATTAATCGCCATCATACTACTGCTAAAATTGTAAGTCAGTCCAAAATTAATATCATTCACTATATAATAATATAATATAATATAATAATAAGTATTATATCAAATGTTTTAGTATCTAAGACACGAGATCATCAAAATTGTGCTAGCAAAAAATTTTTGACACTACATAAATCACACCAACAAATTTTTCTTCCAATCGAGTGTAAAATTGTAGTAGAATTGTAAAATGCCACGACAAGATCTCAATCACAAACACAAGACACGACCGAAGAGAAAGAAACTCCTTTAGATCCTACCTTTATACCTCCATCCGAACCAGTCCCTAGCACGTCCCGTCGTAATGAGGAGCGCCGCCGTACGCCGTATATAATCGACATAAATACATTATTCAAATTTATTAAGCCTTTCGATGGAGATCGGGAGAAATTAATTCCTTTTCTAAATAATTGTGATTCTGCATTTAATCTTTCAAATGATGAGCAACAACCAATTTTATTAGCGTACGCAAAAGCGCAATTGACTGGAAAAGCGGAATCCGCCTGCGCTAATCATGTTTTCCGTACTTGGTCCGCACTAAAGGAGTACCTAAAAAGTATGTACTCTAACAAGAAAACCCATGGGCATTTACTGATGGAACTGCTGAGTTGTCGTCAGTTGATGAACGAAACGGTTTCGCAGTATATGTGTCGGGTCGAAACTTCCCTTAAACGAGTGCTGACCTCGATACAACAGGGAAACCACCCTACAGAGGAACTGCCAGGTCGCATAGCCTCAATGAATGACCTCGCCCTGCACACTTTCATCCTTAATACAAGGCCCGAAATTAGTCAAATGCTCCGAGCTAGGGAAATCTCCAGTCTAAACGAAGCATTCAATATTGCTATTGAAGAAGAAAAGGTGGCCCTGCTGCTTAATCAACAGAAGGCTACTAAATTTTGTAATAATTGTAAACGTTCCGGTCATACTAATTTAAACTGTTATAAAAAATCCACCTCCAATGCTACGCAAAACAAAGCTCCTTCCAAATTACTCTTAAGTTCTACTGGGGAAAAGATATGTAAATATTGCAAGGCGAAAGGTCATAACATCTTCGAGTGTGAGAAAAGGAAAAGAGTAAACGAAAGGAATGGAAATCAAGGAAAACCTACCGAAGCTAGTAGAAACCCCGGGTTAGAGGAGAAACAGGGAAACATCAGAACTCTCGAGGCACCAGCAGCAACCCCTCGAGAGCTAAATCACTTCGCTGCATTGAATCTCAATTAATATTGACAAATTCTAATACAATTCACATAAAATTCGCCTGTCCCAATTCAAATTCTCAATTTTTCAAGTTACTAGTTGATAGTGGCGCCAACGTCTCAATTATTAAGTTCAACTCCTTGAATCCTAAAACTCTATACTATGACGATGAAATCCTTACTTTAAGAGGAATCGATGAAAACAAGAATCCTATCAAAACAATTGGTTATGCCAATCTGCCCATGTCTATAAACGGCACCCAATTCGAACATAAGTTCCATATCATTGCATCTGAATCAAATATACCATACGACGGTATCCTAGGTAACGACTTTTTAGAAAAATATAAATCTACATTAGATTACGAATCGAATGTCCTAATTCTCAAAGTAAGTAATGGAGAGCACATCAAAACACCATTTTTCTTTAATGATAATGCCCCAGATGAAATAATTTTGCCAGCTCGATCAGAGTCCTTAATCGAAATAGAGGTTCTAAATCCAGAGCTCAACGAGGGCATCATCCCTGACGTAAAAATCCTTGATGGCGTCCACCTTAGTCGAGCCATCACGTCCGTGCGTCTCAATAATAAAGCATACGCTACAGTTATTAATACTCTCGAAAATAAAGTCTTACTTACTAATGCAAAGGTGAAACTTTTGCCCATTTCAAAGGAGATATATAGATTTGAAACCAACTCAGATTTCACATTCGATCGAAACACACCTCTTAAATCAATAGTCCGAATGGACCATATGAACTCTGAAGAAAGGGAACTTACAGAACGCATTTGTACAAAATTTAATAAAGTATTTTTCCTCGAAGGCGATTTTTTAACGTCTACCTCCTCTATCAAGCACTCCATCGACACAGGTAATTCGCCTCCTATAGCTAGTAAAACCTATAGATATCCCGAGTGTCACAAGGAAGAGGTCCACAAACAGATTGAGCAAATGTTGGATCAAAATATTATAAAACCCTCTGTATCGCCGTGGTCATCTCCACTTTGGGTCGTACCGAAGAAAGTCGACGCTTCAGGAAAACAGAAGTGGAGAATAGTAATTGACTATCGTAAGTTAAATAACGTCACCATTGGAGATTCCTACCCGCTCCCTAATATCAATGAGATATTAGATCAATTAGGTCATAGTACCTACTTCACAACCTTAGATCTCGCATCTGGATTCCACCAGATCGAGGTTTCCGAAGTCGACAAAAGCAAAACAGCTTTTTCTGTTCCCTCAGGACATTATGAGTTCAACCGTATGGCGTTTGGGCTGAAAAATGCTCCAGCGACATTTCAACGGTTAATGAATTCTATCTTGTCCGGGTTAACCTCGACTCACTGCTTTGTATACCTCGATGATGTCGTTGTATACTCTTCGTCTTTAAAGGACCATGAGGAAAAACTCACGAAGGTCTTCGAGCGGTTAGAAGCAAGTAACCTAAAACTCCAGCCGGATAAGTGCGAGTTCCTTCGTAAGGAAGTCGCATATCTAGGACACATAATTTCTAGCGAAGGTGTAAAACCGAACCCGGAGAAAACAAAAATAATCCAAGAATTTCCGCGTCCAACATCACCCAAGGATACCAAATCATTCCTAGGTCTCGTAGGGTATTATCGGAGATTTATTAAAGACTTCAGTAAATTATCCAAACCGTTGACTTCTCTCTTAAAGAAGGGCCAGCGATTTGAATGGACGTTTCAGCAAGAAGAAGCTTTTAATTTTCTTAGAACCAAACTTTTGCAGGACCCCATTCTCATATATCCTGATTTCACCCAAGAATTTCTCATAACAACTGACGCTTCAGGTTTCGCTATAGGTGCAATCCTATCCCAAGGTCCCATAGGTAAAGATCTTCCTATTGCCTTTGCCTCTAGAACTCTTAATAAAGCAGAATCCAACTACAGCACAACGGAGCGAGAATTATTGGCAA
Source organism: Neoitamus cyanurus (assembly GCA_947538895.1). NCBI lineage: Eukaryota > Metazoa > Arthropoda > Insecta > Diptera > Asilidae > Neoitamus > Neoitamus cyanurus. Next base: position 39,249,481 of record OX384542.1, read on the forward strand.
TAGTTTGGGCGGTAAATCACTTCCGTCCCTATGTATATGGTCGTCGTTTTAAATTAATAACCGATCATCGCCCACTAATTTGGCTTTTCAATTGTAAAGATCCCGGATCGAGATTAGTCCGTTGGAGGCTGCGTTTAGAAGAGTATGATTATGAAATCATCTATAAGCAAGGAAAAATAAATTCGAACGCCGACTGTTTGTCTAGAATATCGACTGCAAATGTAAACCTCGCTAGATCATCAAATAGAGATTCCTTCGAAGACTATACAAAATTCTTTTATAACTCTCTTACCCCAAAGGTATTCTGCTTCGAAGAAAATGAGTCCCATTTAATCAAATCGAAAGATCATATTGCCTATATTACAAGTGTTGATCTGGATGAAACCAATAAGTTTTCCCTTGAGCTCAAATCTTTATCTCAAAATAAGGAAATTCTAGAAAATTTGCCCCACGAAATTTATTCTAATTTTAAATCAATTAATGTAAAAACAGGGAAAAATATTTATCATTGCTTCATCAAACAGAATCATTGGGAAAAACCACTCTATAAAGACTTATTTTATTCTATTCAAAACTTAAAAATTAGACTAATCGAAGACAAAATCGAATCCATCTCATTACCGAATTTCGAGGATTCTATAAACCAATTTAAGTACTCTAAACTTAAGGGCATGATCCAGTACATATTCCGGGACACAAAAATCAAAATAATCATTTATTCAGGTAAAATAGTAACCCCTCTAAAGAATGACATTCCCGCGATCCTGAAAGAGAATCATGATGACCCTCTCTCTGGTCACGGTGGATTTCATAGGACATACAATAGGATCAAGTCCATGTACTATTGGCCCAAAATGAAATCAGAAATCAAAACTTATGTAAAATCTTGCGAATCTTGCCAAAGAAATAAGACAGTAAGGAAAACATTCAAAGCTCCTATGGAGATTACCTCCACAGCGAACACCCCATTCGAAAAATTATGTCTAGATGTAGTTGGACCACTTCCTATCACAGAGAAAGGTAACAGATACGTTGTCACTATGCAAGATGATCTGACTAAATATTCAGTTGCATATCCTGTCCCAAATCACGAAGCAGTTACAATTGCCGAAACGCTCCTAAACTTCGTTAGCCATTTTGGTATTCCCAGCTCTATTCTATCGGATCAAGGAGCAGACTTTATGTCAAATTTGCTAAAGGAGTTCTCGAAAGCTTTGAACATTAAACAATTACATACGACCGCGTTTCATCCCCAAAGTAACGGAGCTCTCGAAAGGTCTCATTCTACCTTAAAAGATTACTTGAAACACTACCTTAATCCTACACTAAATAACTGGGACGATTGGATACCTACCGCCATGTTTTCGTACAATTCATCGGTCCATAGCACTACCAAGTTTTCTCCCTTCGAACTATTATTTGGCAATAAACCAAAAATCCCTAGTTCCTTTAATAAAGAACCAGAATTTAAATACACTTATGATAATTACATCGACCAACTCAAAAACAGATTATACACTTCACATACAATAGCTAGAGAAAACATCCTTGAATCAAAACAAAATTCCAAAAGTAGATACGATAAAAAAATTCACAATCCTAGCTACAAAGTAGGTGACATAGTTTATTTACAGAATAATAAATCTCACAAACTTGCTCCTAACTATAAGGATCCATTTGAAATTTTGAAGGTTCATAATAATCAAAACGTCACTATTAAGATTAAGAACAAAGAAACTAGAGTCCATAAAAATCGAATTAAACCCTCTGTATAATTATTTCAGATTAAAAAAAATCACCGCGATCGATTACGAGTTGGAAAAATTAGGAAACAACAGTGGAATTTACTTCGAGAACCTGGGTAATGTTAAATTCCACTCATCCACGTGGAAAGTTGTTACTTACCTAAATATGTCTATTTATTATAGCAAGTTAGATCTAGTAAGAAGGACTTACCGTAAATCACTTGATTTGTGTAGTAATCTGAACGATACTTCGGAATCATTCTATTGTAAACAATCCCTTAGCTTAATTTCTATCCAAACCCCTTCACTTCAAACTAAGTTGGAGTCTCTTCAAAATCTAATCGGACACTCACGACAAAGACGTGGATGGTTTAACGGTATAGGATCGATGTTCAAAACAGTATTTGGCACCCTTGATTCAAACGATGCCGAATATTTCGAGAACGCGATAAATCAAGTTGCGGACAATGAACACGTGAGTCTTAACTTAATGAAAGACCAAGTGCACGTAATAAAGGGTACTATTGCCAACTTTAATGAAACTATTAGTCAATTGAAAATTCATGAAAATTACTTAAATGAAAATATTAATAAAATAAATAAGTTTAGCGAAACTATTTCAAATTCAATTAAAGCTTTACAAATACAGGAAGTTATTACGCAGCACATCGGGTTACTCACGTACCTGTCGGACGAACTAAACGAACAAATAGATAACTTGATCAACGCCGTACTCTTCGCTAAGAAAAATACCCTTCATCCAATAGTCATCACTCCTATCCAACTAGTGACCGAGTTAAATAGCAACATGCAATTCTTACCAAAGGGATTGAATTTTCCAGTTCCGTGTGACTTAGAGCATGCTCACACACTATTTAGCATCATTGACCTCCAAGTATATTTCAAAAATTCAAATTTAATTTTCATTTTAAACCTCCCATTAAGCGAAGACACTTATTTTAAATTATATAAACTTATTCCCTTACCTGTCCCGCATAAAGACAGTGACATCAGTTACGCGTACATCCAGCCAACTTCTAATTACCTTGCAATCTCCAATAACCACATGAGTTATACCATTATCCACGATATAAACGTGTGTAAACTCTTAACTAATGAACATTTCCTATGCGAAAACAATATCATTTATTCTACAAGTCAAAATACTAATTGCGAAATAAATCTTTTCATGAAATTTTCTAATAAAATCCCAAAAAATTGCAACACTAAGATGTTGTATGGAGATCTCGAAATATTACATGCCCTGAAATTCAATAACTGGATCCTAATAAGTTCTCAGAGCAAACCGTTGACAATTTTATGCGATCACATCAAGGGAATAATAGATTTGAATGTTGTCGGTACAAATATCCTAACACTCAATAATAGTTGCGAAGCGTATATGAATTCGAACCGATTAGTACCTAATTACGTCGTGACCACTGAATTCCAACCCGTCATCCCTTCCCTCAATATAATCGATGATGATTGCTGTAAACAAAGTAAACTAAATTTCTCCCATGAGTACCTCCAGTTAACTCCCTTGTCCCTAACCAATATTGACTTAGACAGTCTTAAACTTGTGTCGCACGATTTAGATAAAATCAACGAAAAGATAACAGAAGCTGAAATGCATCCAACACTTATTAGATATCCATCCATGTATTCACTACTTTTGTATGTTTTATCTTCGATAACTATCATGTTCATATTATACAAATTGTATCAATGTTTAAGATCCAAAAATAGTCCTAAGAATGAAAATTGTGTAATAAAATCAAAAAATAAACTTTTCTCCCGTACAAGTAACGTAAATCAACCAGTTACCCGGTATCCTTCGTCATCGGTAGTTTCCGACCGTGAAGAAATTGATAGTCAATCTGAAAATCGTAGACAACAACTTCGTGCATCTATCATCCATCCACATCTGGCTGAAAAGGATTTTAACGTAACAAATTGACCTTATCCCTATAACCTCAATTTTTTTTAAGGGGGGAGGTGTTATGTTCCCATGACCTACTCCTAATCATTCTTCATATCTTCTTTCCAACCCCGTTACACGTGCCTATGCCTCACGTTGCTACCCACAATTTCATCACCTAATTTCCTAAATTTCAGCATTAAATTTTGCTTACTCCCAAATTCCGCTTAGCCAAGTTGACTGCTGCGTCCGGCTATCAACTTACGCGTGATTTCGCGATCGTTTTATGTCGCAAGACGAAAATGATGTGTCAGCTGGTTGACTTCGCTACCTGTGTAATTAGTAAAAGTAAGATTCAGTCCTGCCTGAGCTTCGAAACAAGATTGTTGTGTGTAACTTAATTAAATTGTAAAGTACGATATTGTTGTGTGTAACTTAATTAAATTGTAAAGTACGAGATTGTTGTGTGCAATTTAGTTAAATTGTAAAGTATTGAACAGTTAAAATAAAAACTACTGAAAAGCTAAAGATTTCGTTTTGGTGATAAAATAAAGAATCCTCACAATCAGCAGGATTAACTTTGTGTCCTGTAACAGTGGTATAAAATGAAGAAAACTAAATTTAATAATACTGTTGGAAAATATAATAACATGTGCAAAACGCAAATAGGAAAACGCTGGGACACATAGGAGAGGTGGTGGTGCAGTAGGGAGGCGTTGTAAAATTAAGGAATACAAATTTAATAGTATCCCGGGAAACGCCGGGTTCGGGCAAGCTAGTAATATAAAAAAAATCGAAAATGGTTGCATTTTTCTGTCGCTCATCTCCCCGACTAAAAGAAGGTATGCACATAGGACCTACTAGCCCGAAGAGAGTGTGCAGTGCTTTGGTAGTTGGTCCGTCGCGCCGTTAGTAGGAGAGGGGATGATTCCCCTAATACTTAAATGAAACCTTTACTTCCTGTGCTTCATAATGTAATTTGTATTTGAGGATAATATTGCAGAATAACATACATATATATGGTACATGTATAATATTTAGATTTTCGTTAATATGCTTGTTTTATTCCTCCATTCCTTCCATAAGTCTGCATATGATGGGTATATCATCAATTTTCGTAGGATTGCTGGCCTTGTTTTTATCAACTATCGATTTAATAACTTTTTTCTTGTATTTTTCCCATTTTTGTGTTTCCAGAAAGTCTTTAAACAGTGCTTCCCTTGAAGGTATAGTTGCATTTAAATTAAACTGTAAACGCTGCCAAACATTTCCTGGATTTTGATTCTTTTCAAAAAGCCAGTATCTGGGGATCAACATACAATAAACGGTTGTCTTAGCCATAATTGCTCGGTGGTCCATATTTTCCCCAAGACCAAAAATTGCTCCAGCCGACATTGTGCCAACTTCAACAAAGTGACTTTCGATATGATAAGACTGAAAGGAGATGGTTTGGTTGAGTTATATTTGATTTCGGAAATATACTTCTTCTTCTTCTTCCTCTTTTTGAACAGCAGGTCTATCTATGCGTTTCGCAAAACGAACGCTACTCTTTAATGCCATTAGCGTATCCCGAGGTACATTTTTAGGTTCTTCACTGGGTCGCGGTGCGTCGTATTTCGTTATGATTACTTTTTGTGATACAGCACTCCTAGTAATCCCCTATTTGATATGAATGTTATGAGGAAATTAAACTCAATCTAATGATTCTACTCACAAGATTTGCACCGTTTTCCGTCACGGGTTCTGATTCTTCTAAGTATTTTGTTGTTAATTCGTTTTGAATAGTTGCTTCTTTTTCTTGGTCTGAGCTGTGACTGTTCTGTGTTGTAAACTTTATTAGAATTTTTACAAGAAAGGAGCATGCTTATGCCTACTGTTCCATGTATGGACTGTTTACTATCAGGTCTGTCAAGTGTATGAACGCTACTATTTTCTTCCTCCACTTGGGGGCCTTGCAATGTTTCCTCCTGAAAAATTACGCTTTAAAAGCTTCTAACTCATTTCCAATAATTTACTTCAACTTTGTGCAACTTATTTTCTCTGTTTACCACCTCTTCGTCCTTTTGAAACAGGACAGATTTGGATAATGAGCTATTTTCACGTTTCATTTCACTATTTGACATATCCGCTGTAACCGTCATCTCCATCATTGGAATGTCTACTCCACAATAAGGAATAGATTTCCTAACTCCCTTCGTACTCTCCTGAAATTATTATTATAATAAGTAGTATTATTATGATTATCGACGTTACCAATCACATCACAAGGTATGGTGTTATTATAGTGTTATACGAGTATATTAGTCGGCAAGGATTCATTACTGATATTGGAATAGGTGGTACTGATATGATTTGTTGTATAGATTACGAGTCAAAACGTCTCGTCACATTAATTTTTTTGAGAAAACCGTGGTAAAGTTTTTTGGGAATTTTCGAAACTTGATAATATTTTTTTGAATCGTTCGAAAAATCTAAGATACGTCTCAAATCAAAGATTAAACCCTAAAATATGGCCATAAAGTGTAAAAAATCTTAAGGGGGCTTTCTGTTTGGTGTGAGTGTTTTTATTTTATTTATTGTGGGAAACAGACACACGACTGTATTTTTGAACAATTTTTTTCAAGGGCTTTATTTATTTATTTATTTATTTATTTACAATGATATATTCGTACAGAAATAAAAAAATTCCTATTACACGTCAGCTGTCCAATTTTAAAAAGATAAGAAAACATACAAATACAAATTCAGTCATCTAATAAACAACAAATTTAACAATATATATTAAAAGTTTAAATTGATTTTCTCGAGGACAGCATGTTTGAATTTGCTAAACGTGCAGTTCAGAGGACCAATTTGAAGCCTATCATGGTTTCTTTAAAGTTTTAGGTTCGGGGAATTATAATATACTGATAGCAAGGCTCTAGGTGGTTTAAATATATCATTGTTTCTACTGCAGAATGCAGGTTCACGCACATTTAAGTAATCCGTCAACAGGAATGCAAGATTCCGTTATGAATACGATATAGAATGCATTCATCAAGGTAGAGTCTTCTGTCAACAAGCGGGGACAATTTGAGGAAGGACAGTCTGTCTGGATAAGGAAGATATGGTTTGTTGGATTTTTTAAGTAGACTGCGGGCAAATTTCCTTTGTACACCTTCAATACGACCAATTTTATTTTGGTGGTACGGTGACCAAACACGCGAACAATATACAAGGACATTTCGAGCAAGTTGTAATATGTATGTTAGTTGTAGATGTTGATAAATTACTAAAATAATTAGAAGTACGTAAAATAAACCCAGCCAGTCTATAGGATCTCCTGGACATGTCATCAATGTTAGCATCGATGCTCAATTTATTGTCAAAAATTACGCCCAGGTCTTTAAACTGGGCAACCTCCGACAAGGTCACCGAGTTAATATGATACCAGACAAATTCAGGATGTTTTTTAAAGGTCATTTTAAACCCTTTATTTACATTTATGGACAAATTGTTAACAATACACCAGTCCTCCAGAGCGATCAAATCGCTCTGAAGAATATCACAGTCTTCATTAGAATTAATCACTCGAAATATATTAAGGTCGTCAGCATATAAAAGACAATTGGAACAAATTTTAGTAGTCAAATCGTTAATAAATAACAGAAATAAGAGTGGCCCGAGAATAGACCATTGCGGAATACCGGAGATGGGGACAAATTCAACGGAAGCACAGCCAGAGAACACAACATGCATTTTACGGTGTGATAGGTAGGATGAGATCCATGTCAACAGGGTACCATGCACACCGTACCCTCTCACTTTGTCTAAGAGGATCGGATGACTGACATGATCAAATGCCTTGGAAAAATCGGTGTAAATAGTGTCCACCTGACTGTGTTGCTCAAGAGCATTAGCAACGAAATTGTGGAACTCAAGGAGATTGCTCACAGTAGACCTTCCTTTGACGAAGCCATGCTGTTCATCGGAGATTATAGGTCGAAGAACTCTTGATAGTTGGTTATGTACCAGTTTTTCTAATATTTTCCTGAAGCACTTTAATATACAAATAGGGCGGTAGGACGGTACCTCGCATTTGTCGCCCTTCTCGAATATTGGAACCACTTTATAGTACTTCCAAGCTTCAGGGAAGGTTCCTTCATTGCGTGAAGCGTTAAATATCAAAGTCAGGGGATAGTAGATGGCATGGGCTATCTCCTTAATAAAGTGATTAGGCATGTCATCGGGTCCAGCCGAGGTTCTAGAATCCAAGCCGAGTATACAGTCACGCACATCCACCATATGAAAGGACAAACAGGGTGTGTTGTGTAGGGTGTCAAATGAAAGCTGATTGAAGTATGAATTGAACAATATACATATATGATGTATTTTTTAACCATTTTATTGCTGTCCCTTACTCTTATCACCAAAAGGATCGCTTGTAAAAAGCTGGACAAAGTCATGAATATTGAGAATTATATAGGTGCAAAGAGCCAAAATTATCAGGATTGCAAATTTTGTGATAACCAATGTAAATGCTTATTTCCTTATAATTGCTGAACCATTGGTTTCAAGAAAAAATGTTTCGACAAAAAATATTTCTCACGGCGCACAGCGCACAGTGGCCGATTTCCCGAAAAAGCTGGCCAAAAGTCGAAAAATGATAGGAATTACACAAAACTTCGCAATTTTATGTTTTTGAGGTCGCTGATCACGAATATGAAATTTTCTAAGCGGTCTGAAATCGCCATTTCCTGGCCAAAACCCTAAAAATGATATAAATTACAAGTGTGGGACTTTTAACATTTAAAACGTTTTACTGAGTCCATCCTGCGTTTATTCTCGGGATTAATGGACTCCAGATAGCCTTTTATACACGTCTGGGACATTCCAAAGTTGGCTGCTGCACGAAACACGCGGTTCAATTTGCAGTGCCAAAAAATATTAGTAAATTTCAGAGACGGGTAAAATTGTTTCAAACGTTAATTGCATTAAAAATATGTGGGTCTGCATGTTGACCACGTGGCAGAAAAAATGTTTTTCGAGAAAACAGTATATTCTTCCAAGGATTTCCAAGTTATTTCGGGTCGGGATTTGTTTATTGAATGTTCAAGCACCACATAGAAAATTCTACGAGAATGCACGGTCCGAATGAGGTTATTTGGGTCCAACATTTATATTCTCCCATGTGCTTGTAACATTCATGTCACTAGCAGTACTGTATGATGTAGTAATAATGATTTTTTATTAATATGTTAATCATGTGCTTTATTTATTTATTCATATGACAACAGGTATAAACCATCAGATATTACAAATAATCAATAGTAAAATACTAAAAAATAAGTATGCATATAAATGAACAAACCAAGCACCTATCACTCCAAGGAAGGTGGAACAATGCAAGCCGTAGAAATCGCTTCTGAATGGCTTCCACACGTGAAATGTGAAGCGAATGGCGTGGTGTCCAAACAATAAATGCATAATTAAATTCGTCTTTAACACATATGGATCATGGAGTTCTTTGATCCATCGCTTAATGAATCCAAGAGAAGAGTTAGCACGGCTAATTATATTTTGCAAGCATGATCAATATTCTTAACAGTTGTCGAATTTTTTCCATATATCCTAAAACGTTAAAAAAGCATATTTTCGAACATACAAAAACTTGAAATAAATTACCATCTAATAATAGCTGTATTGTATTTTCCAACAAAACTAACTATGAATTCATAATGGACAATCTCGTAAACCACTGATTAACAAGTTTCGTAGAAATAAATTCAATTTCACATAAAATACACAAATCAAAAAATGCTAAGCAACACGGGGTTTTTCCGTTGCTATTTCCAGGGAAAATTACCGATCTTTTTCATTTTTCAACTGCAGGTAGGCAAAAGGTATACGCATCCTATGGTCAACCCGTTTCAGGTAGATTCGCAAAAGTAGTGGGGTTAATTAAATAAATAGCAAGTTAAGTGTCTTTTTCTTTCAATCCTGTATAAGTTGTGTACAGCGATACTTCTTATTGTTCAGTAACCAGCAGTTTTAAAGTTCTGAATTGTTCAGTAAGATATGGAACCGGGTTGTACGCGTCGCCATCTCACCTCCAGCGAAATGCATTTAGCGTAGGAATGCTTCAAAGTGGTAGAACGCAAGCTGATGTAGCAAAAAGTTTTAACGTCCATAGAAGTGTAATTTGCCGATTTTGGCAGCGACAATGTGCATCAGGGAGTCCATGCGAACAACATCCTCATCGTTCTAGGTCAACAACTTCGGCACAAGATCGGTACATCGTCCTTCAAGCTCGACGGGGTCCTAAATTGACGGCTCGTCAATTGGTTGCAAGCCTCTCTGCAACATACAACGTCACGGTTAGTGACCAAACAATTAGGAATAGACTACATGAGTCTGGCCTTCACTCTCGTCGTGTCTTAAGATGTCCAGCACTTCGACGTGGGAATCGATCCAGGCGGGTTCAGTGGTATGAGCAACATCAAAATTGGGGTACAGAACAATCGCCCAATGTATTGTTCACTGATGAATCTAAACTTGGATTTCACCCAGATTCAACACGTATGCAAGTTAGGAGGCGATCTGAATATTCAGAAAGGCTCAGAGCTGTTCAGGAAGTCACCAGCTACCAAGGAGGCACCGTTATGGTATGGGCCGGGATAACGATTGGCGATCGAACATCTCTCGTTTTCCCACAAGGCAATCTAAATGCTTCAGGTCATGTTAGTGAAATACTGGAACCTGTTTTTCTTCCATTTGCACAGGAAGTTGAACCCCCATTCATCTTGATGCAAGATAATGCGAGAATGCACACTGCAAGGAGCGTTAGAGAATGGTTGAGTTCAAACGAATTCAATGGTTAACCATGGCCTGCGCAATCTCCAGATTTAAATCCAATCGAACATGCATGGAACTTCAAAGAAGCATTGTTAATGATTTGTCATCAGTTTCGTCCAGAAGCGAGCTATGTGATCTGCTTCAAGAGCATTGAAGCAACATACAACACGATTTCCTCGATAATTTAATTCTTTCAATGCCGAGAAGATGTCGTGCTGTTTTATCCGAAGGAGGAGGCAACACCTCTTGTTAGACTAAAGACGAAAATTGTCATAGAAGTCCACTTTCCTAGAAATTTCACAAATAAACGAAATGTAAATTTTATTACAAAAGGAAAAATCTTGTTTTCCCTTAATAACCCCACTACTTTTCCGAATCTACCTGAAACGGGTTGACCATACGATGCATATGCCTTTTGCCTACCCAGAGTTGAAAAATGAAAATGATCGGTAATTGTTCCTGGAAATGGCAACGGAAAAACCGCGTGTTGCTTAGCATTTTTTGATGTGTGTTTTTCACTATTTTGGATCCGCCATTTTGGGTTTGACAATTCTGAGTTGAGATTCGTAATTAGCGTCCTCGAAAACCCCTATATACAGAGTTTCGGGGAAATCAAACAACGGCTTTAGGTTTTGGTCAACATATCGGGATTTCGGACCATTGTGCGACGCAAGGAACAACTTTTATCCAACTTTTTTTATGAACTTTAATTATTTATTTTTATTTAGTAAGGGTGTCCAAATAATTTGGAAACATGAGAAAGCCTGTGCCAAATTTGGGATGAAAATATTAATAAATGTAGAAAGAGAAACTGTGCGTGGTTTTTATTTATTAAATTTTAGCGGCAAGAGGTTTACCCCTGCCGATTGGAAATAAATGAAAAAATTGATTTATCTATAGTAAAAAACAGAGTTAGGAATAGATGAAAGTGATGTATGGGGGTATTGTGTATGAATTTCTGCTTGATTGATTGAGATCACCCCCACTCCGCTGGAACATAGAGGGGCGGGGATGCGGTAGGGGGGTGCTTAAAATCTGTATAAATAAAAATTTAAGTGTCTCGGGCAAGCTAGTTTTATATATTATATATATTTTAATAAGTCAAGGGTTTATTGTTCTTATTACAGTTAATTGTTTTTACAGGTAACTAGACTCTTTTCGATTTAAGTTATGCCTCGGAACTGTAAATATTTTGAAGTGGGCCGACTTTTTGCTCGGAAATGTATTTATGGTTGGTTTGGGTAGTAGGATATCTACTTACTTTTGATATTTCTGCAGTCAGCTGACTGTGAATCTGGAAAATTTTCTTGTTATCTTCCATCGCTTCTAAATTTTTCGCTTTAAAGGCTGTATCTTCTATATCTTCCATTTCTTTTTCCTTTCTTAAATCAGATAACCTCCTTTTCTGTTCTTCCTTCTTTTTCTTCACTTTTTCCTGTTGGAATAATTCCAAAAGCGTTGATGAAGCTGCAACTATGTCAGTTGATTTTTTCTTCTCTTCATACAAACTATACTTTTTGCGACCATTGACAACTCTTACCTACAATGGTATTGTTTTTAGAAATTATTTTGTACATAAATCATTTAATAATAAGAGCAGGTGTTGACATTCGAAACGGTACGTACATAATAATAATTGATGTTTTTGTAGGCACTTGGTTAAACAATTTCGGTACATATTTAATAATAAACAGTGGATAAGCTGGAAGCTGATGATAGGGCAACTTATTAGGTATCAGATGAGCACATATAGCTTTCACAAAAGCCTCACGGTTCTCAAGTCATTTATAGTATTTTGTGCAACTAGGGTGGAAACTAGCCGATTGCCCACGATGGCAGGGTTAGACGCACGAGCGAAGCGAGTGCGTCTACTGCCATCAAGGGCCATCGGCTAGTTTTCACCCGAGTTGCACACTGTATTTTTCCTCACAAGTGCGGCGGTGGTTTCGATAAGGAGGTCGGGGAAGGAGGAGTCCGTGGGAACGGAACGGGGGGTGCGGGGGGCGGAGCCCCCTGCAAATAAAGAAAACAATTTTTGCTGTAATTATCTCTCAAAAAGATATTCGAAAGGTTTTTATGATATCTAAGGTACAGATGTTCAAAGCAATATACTATTACACTCATGCCCGGCTTAAATAATTTATTTTGGTACCTGAAAAGCATTAAAAGGATGTTTAACACGTGCGAGTATATAAAAAAAATGGGATTTCTTAAAGAAATATTCTGAGTGCACGAATCTTTACCAGAGCCGGGCAAACTCGGCTCCTTTGAGTCCCGAATGCTCCTCAGGTAGATTTCTACAGCTATTGCAAGTGCAAGCGAGAATGCATACTCCTGTCCAGTGATCAGTGATGGCACATGTACGCACTCCTTCTTATTGCGTTAATCGAGCGACCCAAATGCACTCAGGTATACAACTACCATGAAGGATTTCTTGAAGAATTGAATTGAAGAAGAAAGAAAATATTCTGAGTGCATTTCCATTTCAGGTACCCCTGCGTTATTCGAAGTCTCGCTTGTGTTCTTTAAAATTACCAGTGGGTTATTCCCAACAGGTTTTACAGTGGGGAATCGGCGTGTTTCCACACGCAAACCCGTGCGGAATAGTAGTGGTTTCCGCGCACGTGTGAGGAAAAGTTTTTTTTTATTCCCACATTAATTATTGCTGGTTTCGTTGGCGTTCTGGTTTTCGCATAATATTCTTTAATACTTGTGCCATCAGATAAATGGTACACGTTTTGAAAAGCAGTTAATATTTTTCAGAAAAAAATACTAATTTTGAGCCCCAATAACTTACACAGTTGATGGCGTGCAATTTTTGTGCGAAGCAAGATGTGCCAGTTGTTTTAAAAACTTTCCTATTTTGTTAAGATTTTTTTGTAATTTCCAGTCCACAGTTTTGAAATTTGTGTTGGGACTTACATATCTTCCCTCATGTTGCAATTTTATCAATTTTGGGTATGTAATCTTCTAACCAAAGAACTATAACTCTGTGAACATGGAATATTTAATAGCAGACACTTCAAGTTTTCCAAAGACCATTTATAAATTATAGCTTTTCAATTAAAGAAAATGGATTCTTTCTGATTATTGTGTGTGACAAATGTGGTTTACCAAAAGACAAGCATTATAAATCTGTCATTCGAGTGGATACTTTAGAATCTCCAAAAGAGTATCTTTATTAGGTACCTTAACTTTTACCGTTTTTGAAACTAATTAACGAGGCTATACAAACATTTGCTGTGTCGACTCGATTCACTCCAAAGAGCAAAAAACAACAATTGTACGGTTACCTACTTTCACTAACTCATGTCCGTTTATGTCAAAAATGGTAAAATTCTATTAAGGGGTTATTACCAGCTTAAATTTTTTATCATTTTTTTCCTATTGGCTTAAATAATGCCTAAACATCCCTAAAATCAAAATATACTTTGTAGAAAGGTGTATCTAAATGTTAAAATGTCTCTAAACCAATTTTTCCAAAGCCGCTTTTTCAATTTTTTTTTAAACGCGCTTTTCTCGGAACCACGTTTTCAAAATCGGCCCGCAGTAGAACTCGTTTCATCCGATTTACTTCAAATTTTAACTGCACCTTAATTATTATTTTATCTAACGAAGTACACACAATTGTATATCGATTGTATATCAGGAAAAAAAGTTGTAAGCCATTTAGTTCCAGTTTTTTCGTCGTTTTTTTGTTTTTTTTCAAACTGCCATTTCGCGAAAAAAAATTCTAAAATATAATCATGTGTACTTCGGTAGCAAAAATCATGTAGGTATTGAAAAAATTTTTGGTTTTTTTTAAGTTACTTTGGACGAGACTTCTACCGTCGGCCGCTGAAGGACCTTTTTTAAATGGTATTATAGTTTACGCGACCTACTGTATAGCCGCCATTTTGGAAAATTATTCAATGAAACAATTTTTTTGTGTAGTTCAAGAAATACTTAATCAAATGGTATATCATACTTATAAAATTTATTTTAAATGTATTGATGAAAAATCATTAAATTATTATTTTATTATATTATTGCCCTTCTTTTTGGGCAATAAGCTGGTCATAACCCCTTAAAGTCATCTCACCAGAACACTCAAAAATGTTTGCCAAAATCATATCTTCATAATACTTCTTCTTGAAAAAAAACCCCATTTTAATATAAAAGCTCAATAAAACGGAAAGCTATAAGATAAGTTCTAACCATATTCAGAGTGTTCACGGTTTTCAAGTTATAGCGGGATCCATAAAAACATGGTCAAGATTCTTAAAGTTCCATCACTTTGGAAACTTCCCTTTCTGTCACTAATTAGTCTTGAGCTAAATCATTCCCTCCATACGTAGATATACTGTTGGTTTTAAATCATTTACTGAATCAGAAAACACTTTAATTGAAGAAAAAAACAACCGCGTGGGACTATAAAGATCAAGAAGAAGAAGGAGCTAGCGCCAATATGGCGGAAAAACTAAAAAAAATACTTCATATGACATCTATTGTCATGGCTAATATCAATTTTACTTTCTAAAAATGTTCCTAGTACCCCTAATAGACAAATTACCATTTATATTATAGTACGTAACGCATTGCAATCATATAGGGTCCAAAAGACCTCATGCCAAGTTTACGCTACTTATACCATTTCTAATAGATCTTACTTAGGCAAACAAGAAATCTTTGGCCGACGAAAGGGGGAATCTCAACCGTTTTCGAATTACAGGGTCATTCATAAGTTCGGGATGCACATTAATATTTTATTTTTATCTTTTGATCTAATTAACGCACCCATACAACTACTATCTTAATGAGCTTTCCAAAAATGCCAACAATGATAATCTACCTCTACCACTGCAGGTACAGTCACTTACAAAAATAAAAAAAACTCCCTAAAATTTCCTAAGCCCCGAGTATTTAGTTAATTAAGTCGTGGGTGGAAAAGTTTAGAGCGACAGGATGTTTACTGAATCATTCAATTGGCCCTCGAAATAGACCTGTGCGATCGATTGAAAACATCAACCGCGTCGCCGCTGCCGTCGCGGAGCATCAACGACGATCAGTTAGAAAACATGAGGGCCATATCAGTTGACGTTCTGCGGCGTGTCTCTGCAAATTCGCTAGTCCGCTTTGAAGAGTGCATTCGCCGTGATGGAAGACATCTTGACGGTGTAATATTCCGTACATAAAATCCGCACTAATAAACTATAATTTACTACTATTAAAATATCATAAGTACAATCTTTGTTTTTTTTATAAATATTCAAAGTTTAAAATCCGCGCTGAGACACCCTTTACGTTACAAACATTAAATTTGAAAGAAAAAATTTATAATTCAGGGCCCATATCGCGGAGTACGATACGATTAGATTTACGATACGATTTGCATTTACCATAAACTAATACAACATTGCCATAACAAGCGTCAAATTTTTCGTTAAGCGCTTCGTGAAATATGCGCGGTGATTCAAATTTGACATTACACAAAAAATATTTGTATTTTGGTCTAGAAATTTGGAAAACCCGATTTTTCATATGATTACAGTATAGACCTTTAAGAATATGTCTTCAAGAGGATTTGTCAAAATTTGAATTATTTTCGGAGTTACAGCGACTTTTGTGAACTTGGCAACTAAACCAGTGGGCCTGAGCGAATAGACGGTAGGCGTTGCTCGACTACCTGTGGACGAGTCTCCTCGAGAAAGTCGATAAAATAAACTATATACAAACTCCTTTATATATTTAGTAGAAGATGATGAAGATCGCACAGATTTATTAATCATATTTTTAATTTCTCTCAGAACGTATAAGAATGCTGGCTTATTTAGCCTAAAGTTCTTGATAAATCTAAAAATTGTTACAAAAAGTTAACAGATTTTGTACAAATATTTATAATCTTACTCATCATCTGCTAACTCCATAAAATTGTCTGCAGTGTTTCTTACAATTCACCGTATTATTTTGGATGAAGGGTTTACTTCCTCTTCATATAAACTTTAATAAAACGCAATGCTGTCCATCTCTTCACAATAAATATTGCGGCGTTCGCCACTTACACTGGAATTTCGAAAACAAAATCCGATACTTCATATGGCAGTTCCGCCGGCGGATTCAATAATCGCAGTGACAATTGAAAGTGAAACTGTTTCGCGGCGGGGATCGAAAATCCGTCGGATTCGGCAATAGGGGCCAATATCTATGAAGAATCCGAGTATTCTGAATATAAATATAATACAATTCTGCTTCAGTTGAAGAAACAGTGGAAGAAGAAGACAACGGTTTTAAAAAATTTCCAAAAACCATCATTCCAAAAATTAAAATAAATATATTTTTTTCAAAACCCACTATGAAACAAATGTTTATTTTAAAGCACACCCTATCTACAGCGCACAGCAATAAACTCTTCTTAAAAATATTGAAAATGGAAAAATTTATAAATTTGTCTAGAAATTCGGTTGTCCTGATATAGTTTACCATAATAAAATGCTGATTAATTGCATAAAAGTTATTGAATCATTGAGAGTAGACCTCCAAATTAATCTTCTTACAATTATTTAAAAAAAATTCCAAACACCGAAGGAATGACAGCTGTTTTACTATGTGGGGTCCCATGGACCCTAAAATATGACCTTTTCCGAATTATATAGAAGTGTGACCGCAACGGGTTAAAATTAAATCTCATTCAATAAAATATGAAACCACCCTTTTTATAGGCCCAGCTGATGATCACTCGTTGAACATCACTAGGCTGGACAGATATATAGCATCCAAGGTTGTCACGGAGGAGAGGATAGAGTTAGCTTTATCCTCCTTTGAAAATTACAAAGCTCGCGGCCTTGATGGTATATATCCTGCAATGCTAAAGGTCGGAGGTAGAGTTCTGGTGCAATCCCTGAAACAAATATTTATGCCCTGCATAACTTGGGGATACATACCGACCGCCTGGCGAAAGGTTAGAGTTCTCTTCATTCCCAAACCAGGGAAGGACGACTATACTCTAGCCAAAAGTTTCAGACCCATCAGTCTAACCTCTTTTCTTCTGAAATGTCTCAAACGCCTGGTTGAAAACTACATTAGGGGCGGGGTGTTGAGAAGATATCCGCTCAATGTTCGTCAGCACGCTTACCAGAGTGGCAAATCCTGAATATCAGCACTACACGATTTAGTTCGAAGAATCGAGGGTTCGATGGAGCAGGCTGCTTTTGCTCTGGGCGTGTTCGTCGATATTGAGGGGGCCTTTGACAATGCCACGTTCTCATCCCTGTGTACCGCAGACAAAGCGCATGGGGTGGACAACGTACTAGTACGTTGGATACAATCCATGCTGACACAGACATTACTAATCGCGGACGGTGCGGACGATACCAGGGCTGAGGTAGGCAGAGGATGCCCCCAGGGAGGCGTACTGTCGCCCCTGCTATGGTGCATTCTAGTAGACTCGCTGTTGGATGATGTTACAGACTCACAACGTACACGCGCAGGCCTATGTCGATGACGTATGTGCACTGGTTTGTGGCTACTTACTAAAGATAATTTGCCATAAAGTGCAGCGGACTTTGGATAGTATCCAGAACTGGTGCGAGAGGCACGGGTTATCAGTGAACCCTAGTAAAACGACACTTATATTGTTTACTAGGAAAAGAAAACTGAATAACCTTAAACTTCCAACATTAAAGAGTGTTACAATCCAACTCTCCACTGAGGTTAAGTATCTGGGAGAAATCCTAGACAGCAAGCTCACGTGGAGACCACATGTCGAACAAAAATCCGCCCGAGCATTAAATACCTTCTGGCAATGCAGGCGGGCCTTTGGGAAGACATGGGGTCTGAGACCAGCGGTGGTCTACTGGCTATATACCGCTGTTATTAGACCCATCATAACTTATGCGTCTGTGGTCTGGTGGATCAGAACAGGAAAAACATCTACCTATATGATCCTAAACAGAGTATAGAGGGGTGTGTGCATAGGGATCATTGTGGTCTTCAGCTCCACGCCTGGTGTAGCTCTCAACGCAATGCTGAACTTGCGACCACTTGACATCACAATCCAGGAAGAAGCAATGAAGGCAGTCTGTCGTTTAAAGAGACAAGGACTCTGGCACGACCACCACAGAAACGGCCATGGTGATCTATCACGAAGACTCCAGGAAAACTGTGACTCGTACAGTATGCCACCGGTAACACTGTTCGATAGGGGATCATATCACGTTGAATTCCCGAATAGAGAGGACTGGGAAAACCAACACCATCTACTGGAGAGTTTTTCCCATGTATTCTATACAGACGGCTCGAAAACCTCTACCGGTAAAGGCGCTGGATGTTGTTTCCCAGTGGGAAATCGAGTCAGGCATTCTCAACGAAGGCATTTAGAAATATATTTTAAAATCACTTATTGAAGGTATACATTCGATGCATTCCTTATGACTCAATAAGAAGCTAGGAGGAAGGAATACACTGGCGAACGACGTGCACTCTGCGAAGATATTACTCATGCTTTTTGCCCTAAAACCGGTTTTTCTCATCTCCTCCATTCCTATGTTTTAGCATGTTGCGACCTGCGTCCTGAAAAGCTCCCTGACGCGTAAATTATCATTCTAATTGTGAATGCTAGTGCGAGTTTAGTTTCTTCCTATTTTCTTCCATTTCGTATATGGGCCTGGATTCTGTTTTTTCTGATTCTGACAGCTTATGACTGAATAACAAATAAATTTTCATATAAGAAAATAAACAGGCAATTCAGTTATAAGCTGGCATGTGACGGAAACTGAAATGACAAATAGAATCCAGGCACTATATTCTGAATCACTGAAAAAGGATCACTCAAAAATGAGTTCGAGGTAAACGATTCCGAATAGCTTCCTTGCTATGCCTCGTAAATGAATTCTAGGTAATCTAGTGGTAAGGAATATAAAAAGCTTTTGTTCTGTGGACAATGCCTTCATTCCGCGGACATGCCTGTGTTAAAAAGATATGATAGAGGATACGGAGAGTCAGGCATTCCTGCCTTCCAGAGAAAGGCTTCGGAATGCATAATTGATGCTTCTTTTTCCCATTGGGTTGAGAAAGAAATCAAATACTCATATCCTCTCGGAAATTTTGCGTTAGTTTTCCAAGCGGAAATAATCGCTATTCTGAGTGCTACAAACTGGATAATTGATCAGAGATGGCGTGAAAGGAAGATCGGTGGTTGCTGCGACAGCAAAGCGAAAATTGTCCTGGAATATAAGAGACGACTGCAGTCACAGCGTAAAACACTTTCTCTGCGAGTGTCCCGCATTCTCCCAAGCGCGGCGCGCTGTATTCGGTTCGGCGCTGACGTATTGAGGATGGAAGAGATCTGTCCTCGACCCCTATCCGAGGTTCTTCGATTCATCAGAGCAACGAAGAAGTTCGGTTAGGGTGGGGGCAGAGTACAATGGACTACTCGTATGAGTGCTCGGGGCTTCGCTCCCCTCTTTCTTACAAATTACAATTACAAATTACCCTTTTTATAACTTACCTTTACTCTAAGACACTGTAAAATCATACACTGCCCACTAATGACGAAAAATACCGAATTGAGCAATCCCTTATCCTCTGAATATATGGTCTGCAGTGCAGCGTACTGGTTGATTGTAGATAGCTTGGAAGCGAGGAAAATCTAAAATTGGATAATCCTTAGTCGAATGACTCGTTTTAACAACAAAACGCATACGGACCTGAATATAATCCCATGATTTCGTGTACGCAATGCTGTTTATAACCATTTGCTTTTGATTTACCTCCATCGTCAGCTCTGTGCCAATGGTGGGATAGAAATCATTTCCGTACAACACCAGTAGCTCAACATGTGCTAAAAGAAATCGATTTACATATGTAAGAACGGTAAGTACAGTTAATTACATAAATGGGGAGTTTGAAGTCTATTCGAGTAATCAGATTATTATATTTTTATAACGGGTGTTAGAGGTGTTTTACGGAAAGAAAGCATTTTCAGAAATAATGTTTCAGAACAAAGTTGTAGGATGTTGAAGGACCCATATGATGACACTATTCAAATCTTTCCACACTTGAGGGTGTTTTAAAGAGGCGGTCGTAATTTTTAAATTAGAAGCGTGTCTTGTAGAACTGTTCAAATCTTTGTCAAAAACCGACCAGGTGACGGCGATGACTTTCATCAATGTTTCACAATTTTTCCTAATGAGAATAGTTATCGCAGATTCTACATTTACCCATAACATTGTTTTTGCGGACAAAAACTAGGAACATACTAGGTACTAGCACTTCTTGATTATTTCGGCACTTTGAATATCAAGAAAATATTGGCCTAATAAAAATATGGTTCAGTTTAACGTTCACTCTTTAATGCACTTTTCCAAAAGGTGTGTACTCGATTTCTATTCCTATTTAAAATGTTCGACCACATTCCTAGACCTTTTTCAATAGAGGTCGTGTATCATCTTAAAACTTTTGTTTGAAACATTTTTCCCGAAAATTTTTAGTTTCCACCATAATTTAACATTCGCGTACATTTCAAAAATTCAATAATTAAATACTCGTTTTATTCGTCAGCACTTTTTGATTCACCACAAAACGTAATGTGCTTTAAAAACTGGACAATTTTAGAATTTAAGCACTGCACTGCAGTACGCTGTGCTTTTTCGAACAAGATTTGAATGGAACTGTTCGCTTCGGCCATGAAATATTCAACCCGCTTTAAGAATTAAATTGAATACTCTGAAAATCGATGAGTTAAATTAATGGGAAAGCATTCATTCTGGGAAGCTTACTTCAGTCACGCGACCTGCATTAGATCAAATTGATTTACAATTTTCCTCATAAGTCTTCCGTAACAATTTTCGGAGATTGTTTTGCAATGAACTCCTGACTAGGAGGCATGTCGGTAGGAATTAGGGAAATGTGATTTCATCAATTAAATGGTTGTGTACATACAAATTAGAATTAAAAATAGTATGCAAATATCGAGGGCTTACAAGCGGTAGTTATTGTTACCGAACGGCCCTTCACAGTGTTTAGAAGACAAAATTCACCAAAGCTGTCCCCTGATCCAAACAATGATATCATGTTGTCCACATATTTCTTTTGAACCTGCAGCTCAAATGAGCAATAAGGACATGTCAAGAAAATTGCACAAATTGCATACATACGTAGTCCCATCTTTTCGTAGACACAGTAACTTCTCCATCTAGAATGAAGTACATGCTTACTGGTGGATCACCTTGTCTGTAAATTATTCTTTGAGGGCCAAAGTACACGTAGTTTATTACTGGCGTCAGCCGTGCTCTAGCTTTCTGTAATTAACAAGGCACTATACTTTCGTAAACTATTGTAGTATACCCAAATTGCAAACGCTTGCAGCTATTATTATTACAGGTGAAAATTTCTCGAAGCACTTAAGGTTCGCGATAATAACAGCTACTTTGGTTCGCTCCTCCTTAGTCCTTTCAGAATGTCTTTTCTTAAGCAGTACTTTATCCTTAAAAAGGGTTTATGTTTTTATGCACAAATTCCACGTGACAATATGTAAGTGTACTTACATTTAGTGTCAGAATTCCCTTTTTCCTCTTTCTCCTTGTAATTATTGCCACATTTCTTTGATAATTGAAGCCAATCGTCTCTTCCATTTCCGCGAGCCAGAATTTATTTGCCATAACAGCATGGACAATGGCTTTAAATCTCATCCTCGCTAATCGTCGACGCCTCAGTTTGGCCTCCTACAAAATAGGTTTAAGAGCAACTTTCTCTAATATTTTTAAGATTAATAAAAATTACTTGATCTTCTAACTCCATTATTTAGTTTGGAAATTACAAAGTATGTTAAATATTAAGAAAATAGTTAAATGTATGAATTTTCCAAAAATATAACAGTTCTCAGTCAGTTTAGGCAAACAAAATTTTTGATGTTTTGAATGCCAGCTTAGATCTACGGCTCATTGCGTATGAAATCACACCTATGTATATACTTACATATGTGTCATTCTTGTAAAAATCGCACAAATTTCATGGAAAATAAAAATTGGCATTTTAGAATCGTTTTCATTTAATTTTTTATAGAGTCTTAACATAAAATTAATCGACACATATTTCAGGATTTTGCTCAAAAAATTTTTTTTTCGAAAATATTCACATATTTCACACTTTTCATAATTTGCTCGATTTTCTCCAATCATCTCATATTCGAAATTCATCATCTCCCGTTGTAATGATCGGATTGATCTACTTTTTTTTATTTTACTTGTTCCTACGTCAGCTTTACAATAGTTTTTGAAAAATTATTTATTGTTGACATTTAAAAAGTTTATAACAATATAATTGTTTAAACAGTTTTTTATGCTGTTGCCCCAGGTTTAGTTAATTTAAAAAAATATGATTTTGTTCCTTATTGTTTTACTTAAAAAATAAAAAAAGAAAAACGAAGTTATCTCTATAAGGTGCAAAGTTATTAATTATTTTCGAGCGCTGGTCAGGCGGCCCGCTCGGAGCCGCCTTGCCGAGCGTAACGTGCGATTTTGTTATCGCTGATTTCTTAATATATTTGAAAGAAATAATGAAAAGGGTAGTTGCGTTTTTTTTCATCTGGATGCTTCTCTCGTTCTAATTTTTGCGTGGCTTACAGCAATTAGGAAATAACCCAGATCCGTCACTGGCTCTAAATTTAGATATTTGAATATTTCCAACAGATTGTCTATTTTAAATAGGTTCAGCACAGCCTTATTGTCATGGCTCTATAAGCCACAACCCAGCTCAAACCCATTTTTCAGCAGTTATTAATTCACATATTTTGATAAATTATTATTAGCTTATCAAATCGTGCCAGAACAAAACAAAATTCAATTTTATTTTCTGGTTGACAAATTTAGTTTGAAAAGTTCCAATAGGAGTCCATGGAATTCAAATAGGAATCCATTCAATCTTGTTTTATTGCCGCCAATAACCAGCAGCATGCTCTCTTGCTCCGTGTGGTCTTCAAACATCGGTTTAGTTGTTTAGTTCTTCACGATTCCATACAACTGTGAAGGCATCAGTGCCGTGATTTGCAAATATTAAAAAATGCCTCCAGTCTGGTTATTCAAAGACATAACGTCGGCGAACAGAAAGTGGACCGTGTGCTTAAGGCCTTAGACGTCTCTTTGATTCAATACTCCCTTTCTCCGAACAAGATCTTCATTTGTGATTGTCAACTATTTAGTCACTTGTGATGAATGCTTTTTATCCGCGGATAGTTTTGGGATTTGCAATTGTTGCTTTGTTTCTTCTGTTTCTGTGTGTTCTTTTCTGTTATCTTCTGGGTGGCTACTAGGTTTTTGAAAACGAATTTTGTAAGTTTTTAAATCTTGAGCTTATGTGATCAATTTTTTGGTTAGTATCCGATAAGATTGACATTTTTCGACTACTATGCATTTACATGTGCAAAAAAAAGAACAAGAATAGAACAAAACGAAAATTCAGGTCAATTCGATATCCGGGGGTATGATTCAAGAAAGTTTTGAAATGATTGCTGGCAAACAAATTCAAAGAGCTAACAACTGAATATTTTGCTTTCACAAAATGTCTCCTGACTGAATATTTGCAAATAAAGTGCACAGGTACATTAATTTCGCGCAATAAATCGGTCAGATAAGCCAAATGGCTGCTTTAAATACCACAAAACGTATAAACACTGAAGCACAATTTTGTTGTTGTTTTGTTTGTAATCCTTTAAGGGGATATTCTGTAGTGACTTTAAAAAAAACTTTTTTGCATACGGAAAACCCTCATGGATATGCCTGTAAAAGGATTTCGGAAAATTCGTACAATTAAGGAATTTGCAGGGCTTAGAAGATCGACGAGTGATATTTCAAAACTTCAAACCCGTTTGTCTCGAAACTACATTTTTTGAATCGGTTGACACAAGATCTCGAGTTCTACTAACCGCCGCTATAACCGGGATCACAATTACGTTGGTATGCATTTTTTGAGAAGCATTTAATGGGAAAAACGCCCGAAAATCGCAATTTTTTTGTTTGTTACTAAAAAGCTTTTGTAATTTGTGATATTTTAACCTATTTGTGGTCCCGGCTATAGTCGACGGAGTATCAATTACTAACAACTTTGAATTTTATGTGTTAGACACCCCAGATGGCGGCAATTGTGTCCACCATATGCATCTGCGCTTCGGACGCCTCAAATTCAACGCACTCTCGGGCCCACAATTTTTTTTTTCCAAGTAATTAAATGTATTTTTATATTCAAAAAACGCATAACAGCTGTGATCAAAAGTGTAAGAACGATAAGAACTTATAAAAACATGAAAATTAATTTTACTTATTACTTAAAAATGTTCCAAAAGAAAAGCCATTCAAGTTTTGTATTTTATTTAAATTAACTAAAGAGTAAAGGATCTGATGATTGCTAGATAATGCATAAAAATTAATTTTTTTTTAAAAAGGGAGACGCAATTGGCATGGACAAATGTATGTGTAGGAACAATAATATGAGTTATTTTACTTTAATATTCTATTATAATAATTTTTTTAAATTAATTTAAATGGCAAAGTTATTAATTTCATCGGAAACCACA
Source organism: Neoitamus cyanurus (assembly GCA_947538895.1). Taxonomy (NCBI): domain Eukaryota; kingdom Metazoa; phylum Arthropoda; class Insecta; order Diptera; family Asilidae; genus Neoitamus; species Neoitamus cyanurus. Next base: position 39,274,526 of record OX384542.1, read on the forward strand.
TAAGACTTTACATATGAATACAATTTAAGCAAAATTTACTGAGATTCCTTTCCCATGCAAACGGTTCCTCAAATTCAAAATAAAATAGATTTAGAAATATGACTCTTTTTACCTTTATTAAAAATTTACGTGTTTAAATATATTAACTAATTTCATGAATTTTTTTAAACATGTTCGCTTTTAAATCAACTATTTTCAAACTCAGCTAACTATTATTCCTGAAGATCTCTAACGTTTTCACTTAATTTTAACATATACTCAAATATTTTAACTCTGCACTTCGTTTAAAGAAATTCTGAATATTATTGTGATTTTAGAAATGAGCAACCTATTCAACGAGGAAGAGTCGTGTGAGGGCTGCTTGGCTAATTTGGTAAGTTTTATACAATAACCTAACCTTTCTCTCCATTTTTGGTCTTTGACTTCTTTTTCTTCTTTCTCTCTTTCCCTTTTTGTTTTGTTCTCATTGTTTTCCTTCTGCGCTATTTCCTTTTTTTTCTTTATCATTCTTCATAACCTCTTTTCTCATAATAGGACTTGGGAGCTCTGCAAGAGGCTGCTGAGGAAAGGCCTACTGAAGAAGGGCCCTCGGCTCCTCAGGGCCCAGAAGTCCATTGTTCTGCAAATTGCTGCGGTGCAAAAGTTCCATTTGGAGCAGCTTGCTGCTTTGCAGTGGAGATTTGACGAGGTGCGGCTGGAGAAGCCACATCAGCTGGAGGCACGCCAGCACGAGCCACGCAAACAGGAGCCACGCCGGCAGGAGCAACCTGGTAAGCATAGCACCGAAAATGCAAAATAATATATCTTTATTATATTTTAATCTTTTTTGCCTCTTATAAAGCTACATTTACCTTCTCTATATGCAGGTCGACGTCTGTGCGGGTTGCGGCAGCGACAAGACAATTTTTTTCATGCATTATGGCGTACTAGCCGGTTTTGGGGGAGGAGAGATCGAGGAGTTCGTGGAGGGAAATAATACTGTATTAAAATAATATATAATGTGAAATAAAAATGTAATGGGATAAATGTTTCTTTTTAATAACTGTCTTAATTTTGTTTTTGTTTCCCTTTCATTATAGTCCGGTTAATCTAGGCATTCAAAGATACACAAATTACCAACAAGCTGAAAGTTAGTAAAATTGTTCAAAACATAATTATAAATGAAATCTTAAAATTCCCCATCATTCCCGTGCATGGAAAAAATTTTACTCCAGGTCAAAGGTAAAAAAAATGAGTTTTTCACGATTTTCAGCAAAACGGAAAGATTTATCATAAAATTACCCCAGACAAAAATTGTAGATCAAAATTATCTATAAAATTTTTATCAATATATTTTTTCCTAAGAGCCACCGTTTCTGAGATATAACGATTCAAAAAGTTGTAAAAGTAATCGTCATAATATGCATGAGTATGCCATGTATTAGTCCGGTCAATTTAGACAACTCTTTGACCTTGTTAAACGGGAGCGAGCTCTCAACAGCCCGGCTAAAACTGTTGCTCCGAGGTGTGCGGCAGCGCGAGCTGGCAGGCTAGCATTGCGGTAGTGTGTGTGTGTGGGGGGGGGGGTTTGCCAATGCCGCGTTTAGCCTCGGAGGCGAGCTGCCCGCAACGAATTCTCGCGCAGACAGGACAAAAGTATAGGGTACGGAAAAGAAAACAGAGCAGGACGAACCCCTGTTCCTGCCGTGAATGACTCTCCGAAAGGGGGATCCCGATGGAATAGATCCCCCTTGCCTAGCCCCAACCGCCCATTGACCTCCCATTGGCCCAATGATTTTGGGAGGTCCCTATTTAAATTAGAAAACGCAAAGGCCCGGAAGAGAAGGCTGAAGAAGAGAGTGAGGGGACTTAGGGAACAAATAAAAATTTAAATTACAATCATGATTCTACTTTATTACAGGATTTCTATCTTCCCTTTCCTTTTCTTCATAACCAACAAGAACCTTCACAGGGGCTCCTTAGAATAATACTAAATAAAAAATAATAATCCCTACTACTCTATTTTACAAATAATATGTTATCTTAGGTTAGCTTCTTTCACCTGTCATAAAGGTTGTATAAAAAAAAAATTATGAATTACAAAGGACAAAATTATTTATCCAAGACATTGTCTTCATATCTTTTTGAGTGAATTCAAGACATATATTTTCTCTAGAGTCGTATTCGAGGAAGGAAAAAAAATCATAAGGTCTATGCCTATTATGATGCAATTCCGACTTCGATCTAAATGGAGTATTTATTTAAAATCAATTAGTAATTATGCCGCAAATTAGAACTTTCATCATCGAAATTGTTGGATCAACTTAACTGTATACGTTTGCGCAAATATTTTTTTTTTTTGTTCATTCTTTCTTTTTTTTTCTTTACAAATTATCGTATGTATATGTTTAATTTCAAATAATATATATGTATAAAAAGGGGAAATTTAATCAAAAAAAAATAGATATATATATATATATAAAAACCTGACTTAATGTATGGCTACTGTCGTGGTGAAACTGCTACTGTTGCTGAAGTGAAGATGGAGAGTTGCTCCAGCGTTGGGGGGTGGAGGTCCATTGTTTTACCCTCCTCGGGTCCCCCTTGTTGTCTCGTTCGCTTTTTTTTTTGTTTTTATTTTGTTAGGTTTTTTTGTTTTTTCTTTTTCTTATTTAAATTTCTTTTTCTTTTCTTAAGTAATGTCATTTCCTTTTCTTCTTTGAGTAGTTTGCTTTATTTTATTTTATTTACAACAGTTTTAACTTTTATTTTATGTTCTATATTTATATATTTGTTTTTTCTATTTATTTAGTCATTTAGTTAGATTTTTATTTCATTTATAATTTATTTCCTTTTTTTGGTTCACGAGGCCACCAAACTCTAATTTTTGTCTGAAGGAATCATCTTTTAGAAAGTCACCAATTATTTGTCATCAATTGTATAACGAACGGCAGAAAGGAAAAAAAAACATGTGACACAAGAGGAGGAAAAAAAAACTAATTGGGTCAGCGTCCAATACTTCGGTTCTTCCGATTCACACAAAAAAAAATTGGCTTCGGGGTTTAGCACCAGTTTCTTTATATTAACGGCAGGAAGGTTCTATCAAGCTAATTTTCAAAAACTTTTTTTTTTTCTTCAGGTTCTTCAAAAGAGATAGCACTAAACTTCTCCTGAAATTGGCATTTATCTACTGCCTAATCAAATTGTTGCAAAAACAAACAAAAAATATGGCGTGCGTTTTTCCGACGGAAATTGCGAGAAGAACTATTTTGGTTACGTGTGTCCCGTACGAGGCTTTACGCGGCTTAAGGCGTCGCTACGCGGCTTAAAGTGGCTTACCGAGGCTTTACGCTACTTACGGCGTCTTTACGCGGCTTAAGATACTTAAGAGATCGCTCTACCGACACCCGATGGCGTGGCGCCAAATCCGCACACATAGGAGCACAAAAGGGGAGCTCGGATCCTCGCCCACTGGACACTTTCGCTCTTTTTGAGTAATATCGGGAACATGTTCCAGCACAGTCTATTCACCACACTGTCTTTCAGCAAAAGTATTTTGCTTGGCGACGCCACAACCGCATTCCAAATCAACCAAAACGTATTCCTAGAAGGGATTTATGGATTTTTCCTTGGTCAAGGGATTGCTGAACCCACATCACTGGTACAATTAGCCGCCCAACACTGACTTGTAGTTCGATCAGGTCATTTTTTTTTTCTTTTGGGGAAACTCCAATTAAAATTGCCTGCACTTTAATTAGGGACTTTATTTGTTTCCCTAGTTTTCATTCCGAACTATTTGAGAGAAAAAAAACTTTCTGCGCACACAGCCTCCGGCTGTACGACTCGTCACCGTCCGTTCGTAGTGCACTCTCGATCCCCGCACGCCCGACTCGACCATGTACGATTTTGCAATTTTTGCCCGAGCGGGTTAAATTCAATTTCTTTCGGCGCTACTCTTATTAATTTTCGCTCTTAAAAAAAAATTGCACCGCTTACAACCGAATTCCCTCCTTCCGTCCCGTGCCGTCGTGTCTCCAATCCCAAAACTGAAGTTTTTTTCAGACCGCCTCGATTGCCTTCCAAATGCCAACTGCCTTGCCTGAGTTGATTACGCACTCCACCAGCCATCCAAAAGCTTTACTTTTAGGTCGGTGTGTGTACATGATCCCGCAAGAATTGTCAGGCGATCTTTTCCTTATTGGCTGTTCGCCTCAGCCCACACTCATACTATTAAATAGTTTTATTTCTAAAACCGTTGGGTAGTACAGTCGATTCAAAATAAGTTACTCATAGAACAGATTGGGGACGCTTGATTTCAGATTTTGTTACCTTATAAGGGCATTCCACAGCGAGCCATTCGTTTGGGAGTTTTGTTTGCGCATTTTGAACGCACGGCCAAGGTTACTTTGGTTGCTCGGCTTACGTGTGGACAATTTATGCAGCCGGTTAATGTTAGGCTGTTTGCTCGCTGGGGCAATTTAATGCAACATCTCAGCGTTTTCCTTTTCAGGTACAAATTCTACGGAAGCATGGCGGGTATTAGGGATTTAACATTTGCCGAGCTTTATGCTGGGCGATGTAATGCCGCATAGGGTTGTATTTTTGCCTGTACCATTTTACAGCGGGTACAGTAGAAGGAAAATTTTGATTATTTGCAAGCTCCATGTTGGTGGCATCAATTGCTCCGGTGGTATTACCGCGGCAATTGATGTCAGCAACATGAGCGGATTATGTTGGCCATAACAGGGCAGGTCCATTGGCCTCGCTTCCGTGGACAATGGGGCTGAAAAAATGGTCCTTTTGTAGGCGCCCATTGTGTGGCTCGACCCACGTCTGGACCCAACTCTAGACTGAGCTAGCCGGCCATTATCAGCACTGAACCCCCTCAAACTCTCTCTCTCTCTGCTACTTCCAGCCTGCTTTTAAATTATTGCACTATGTTGTAGAGCATGTACGAAAACCCACCCTTAAAATAATGGAAATCAAGTGTCATGACACGTTCCATAGCACGTTTCATGTCACATTTTTATTTTGCACCATGTTGTAGAGCATATTCGAAAACTTCCGTCGAAAACTGCGGCGGGGTGAACAAAGCCCCAGAAAACCTGGAAAAGGTTGAACATTCAATTTGAAAACACACGAGCGGAGCGAGCAGTTTCATACCCTGGTTTTAAGCTACATATGTAAGTACATACCTTGTTAAACGGGAGCGAGCTCTCAACAGCCCGGCTAAAACTGTTGCTCCGAGGTGTGCGGCAGCGCGAGCTGGCAGGCTAGCATGGCGGTAGTGGGGGGGTTGCCAAAGCCGCGTTTAGCCTCGGAGGCGAGCTGCCCGCAACGAATTCTCGCGCAGACAGGACAAAAGTATAGGGTACGGAAAAGAAAACAGAGCAGGAGGAACCCCTGTTCCTGCCGTGAATGACTCTCCGAAAGGGGGATCCCGATGGAATAGATCCCCCTGGCCTAGCCCCAACCGCCCAATGATTTTGGGAGGTCCCAATTTAAATTAGAAAACGCGAAGGCCCGGAAGAGAAGGCTGAAGAAGAGAGTGAGGGGACTTAGGGAACAAATAAAAATTTAAATTACAATCATGATTCTACTTTATTACAGGATTTCTATCTTCCCTTTCCTTTTTTTCATAACCAACAAGAATCTTGACAGTGGGGCTCCTTAGAATAATACTAAATAAAAAAAAATAATCCCTACTACTCTATTTTACAAATAATATGTTATCTTAGGTTAGCTTCTTTCACCTGTCATAAAGGTTGTATAAAAAAAAAATTATGAATTACAAAGGACAAAATTATTTATCCAAGACATTGTCTTCATATCTTTTTGAGTGAATTCAAGACATATATTTTCTCTAGAGTCGTATTCGAGGAAGGAAAAAAAATCATAAGGTCTATGCCTATTATGATGCAATTCCGACTTCGATCTAAATGGAGTATTTATTTAAAATCAATTAGTAATTATGCCGCAAATTAGAACTTTCATCATCGAAATTGTTGGATCAACTTAACTGTATACGTTTGCGCAAATATTTTTTTTTTTTGTTCATTCTTTCTTTTTTTTTCTTTACAAATTATCGTATGTATATGTTTAATTTCAAATAATATATATGTATAAAAAGGGGAAATTTAATCAAAAAAAAATAGATATATATATATATATATAAACCTGACTTAATGTATGGCTACTGTCGTGGTGAAACTGCTACTGTTGCTGAAGTGAAGATGGAGAGTTGCTCCAGCGTTGGGGGGTGGAGGTCCATTGTTTTACCCTCCTCGGGTCCCCCTTGTTGTCTCGTTCGCTTTTTTTTTTGTTTTTATTTTGTTAGGTTTTTTTGTTTTTTCTTTTTCTTATTTAAATTTCTTTTTCTTTTCTTAAGTAATGTCATTTCCTTTTCTTCTTTGAGTAGTTTGCTTTATTTTATTTTATTTACAACAGTTTTAACTTTTATTTTATGTTCTATATTTATATATTTGTTTTTTCTATTTATTTAGTCATTTAGTTAGATTTTTATTTCATTTATAATTTATTTCCTTTTTTTAGTTCACGAGGCCACCAAACTCTAATTTTTGTCTGAAGGAATCATCTTTTAGAAAGTCACCAATTATTTGTCATCAATTGTATAACGAACGGCAGAAAGGAAAAAAAACATGTGACACAAGAAGAGGAAAAAAAAAAACTAATTGGGTCAGCGTCCAATACTTCGGTTCTTCCGATTCACACAAAAAAAAATTGGCTTCGGGGTTTAGCACCAGTTTCTTTATATTAACGGGAGGAAGGTTCTATCAAGCTAATTTTCAAAAACTTTTTTTTTTCTAAACTAAACTTCTCCTGAAATTGGCATTTATCTACTGCCTAATCAAATTGTTGCAAAAACAAACAAAAAATATGGCGTGCGTTTTTCCGACGGAAATTGCGAGAAGAACTATTTTGGTTACGTGTGTCCCGTACGAGGCTTTACGCGGCTTAAGGCGTCGCTACGCGGCTTAAAGTGGCTTACCGAGGCTTTACGCTACTTACGGCGTCTTTACGCGGCTTAAGATACTTAAGAGATCGCTCTACCGACACCCGATGGCGTGGCGCCAAATCCGCACACATAGGAGCACAAAAGGGGAGCTCGGATCCTCGCCCACTAGACACTTTCGCTCTTTTTGAGTAATATCGGGAACATGTTCCAGCACAGTCTATTCACCACACTGTCTTTCAGCAAAAGTATTTTGCTTGGCGACGCCACAACCGCATTCCAAATCAACCAAAACGTATTCCTAGAAGGGATTTATGGATTTTTCCTTGGTCAAGGGATTGCTGAACCCACATCACTGGTACAATTAGCCGCCCAACACTGACTTGTAGTTCGATTAGGTCATTTTTTTTTTCTTTTGGGGAAACTCCAATTAAAATTGCCTGCACTTTAATTAGGGACTTTATTTGTTTCCCTAGTTTTCATTCCGAACTATTTGAGAGAAAAAAAACTTTCTGCGCACACAGCCTCCGGCTGTACGACCCGTCACCGTCCGTTCGTAGTGCACTCTCAATCCCCGCACGCCCGACTCGACCATGTACGATTTTGCAATTTTTGCCCGAGCGGGTTAAATTCAATTTCTTTCGGCGCTACTCTTATTAATTTTCGCTCTTAAAAAAAATTGCACCGCTTACAACCGACTTCCCTCCTTCCGTCCCGTGCCGTCGTGTCTTCAATCCCAAAACTGAAGTTTTTTTCCGACCGCCTCGATTGCCTTCCAAATGCCAACTGCCTTGCCTGAGTTGATTACACACTCCACCTGCCATCCAAAAGTTTTACTTTTAGGTCGGTGTGTGTACATGATCCCCAAGAATTGTCAGGCGATCTTTTCCTTATTGGCTGTTCGTCTCAGCCCACACTCATACTATTAAATAGTTTTATTTCTAAAACCGTTGGGTAGTACAGTCGATTCAAAATAAGTTACTCATAGAACAGATTGGGGACGCTTGATTTCAGATTTTGTTACCTTATAAGGGCATTCCACAGCGAGCCATTCGTTTGGGAGTTTTGTTTGCGCATTTTGAACGCACGGCCAAGGTTACTTTGGTTGCTCGGCTTACGTGTGGACAATTTATGCAGCCGGTTAATGTTAGGCTGTTTGCTTGCTGGTACATGGGCAATTTAATGCAACATCTCAGCGTTTTCCTTTTCAAGTACAAATTCTACGGGGGCATGGCGGGTATTAGGGATTTAACATTTGCCGAGCTTTATGCTGGGCGATGTAATGCCGCATAGGGTTGTATTTTTGCCTGTACCATTTTACAGCGGGTACGGTAGAAGGAAAATTTTGATTATTTGCAAGCTCCATGTTGGTGGCATCAATTGCTCCGGTGGTATTACCGCGGCAATTGATGTCAGCAACATGAGCGGATTATGTTGCCCATAACAACCTGAATCGAGAAGAAGTAGGGATGGCTGTCAGAACTACCTCCTGGGAAAGGATCGCACGTTGTAATCAGGTACTGGAGAAACTTGCTTTCGTCAGCTGACATTGAACCATATATAAGAGACGCTTCTGCAAGACAGATGCCATCTTAAGGGGGTATTCTCATGTGACCACTTCGACAAATCGTTTTTTTTTTCATATTTCGATAGTAAAACCTATCGAAAATATGCTGTGAAAAATTCAGACCGAAATTCTTATAGTATTAGTAGTATTAAATAAGTTACAACTCATAGTCGCCGCCGCGCCAGGTCTGCAGCTGCTGCATTTCTATTGTTTTCACCGGTCTTTTATTACGTACGGAGTTTCTGACGGTCAACTTTAGTATATTACCTACCTGAGTATATGTGGAATAGTGTATATAAATTTTTGTCGTGAATTGTGAAATTATATGGTCCAGGCATAGCAGATTAGTGTAAGTATAAATTTTCCACGAAAATTCTGCTCTTGAAACTTTAAACACATTTTTCTCGAAACATCATTTTCTAAAACTGTGGGAGGCCTAAAAAAAAAACTATTCAACCGATTGCTTTGAAATTTGTATATGTTCTTCTACTCATTAATAGTTATCGTCCGGACCAGAATTGCTTATTTTCGATAATATTTTCTTATTTTTTTTAAACGATTTTTAACAAAAAAAAAACAAGATTTTCGTAACTTTCTTTACTACAGTCCGCCATTTTTTTTCAATGAAATTGATTAATTCTGGTAGGGATGATAGCGACAGACCTACTGAACAATAATCCATTCGATTTTGTCATTTCCGACAACATGAATAGCCGCTATTACCCGCACCAGTGACCTAATTTTTTTTTGTGTCTAATTTAATTAAAAAAAAACAAATATAAAGAATGTCAAATAAGAAAGAAATACAATTTTTTTATACAGTTTAAGATACAAATAAAAACATATAAAAAATTAAAATGATTGAATTTTATTGTCTTATAAAAAAAAATCCCTAAAAAGAGGTAACATTTATGCGTTCACATGAGAATACCCCCTTAAGGAAATTGAAATATGAACAGAAGCTTCCAATGTTTTATAATAGTTTCCCGGACTTTATCGAAACGCTACATGATTAAATATACCCGAATCAAAATATTTACATATATTAAGGATAGGGTGGGGATCGAAATCGAAGAGTCAACATTGATGGTAATTAAACATCGGCCATTCACCATTATGAAAGCAATTAGAACTAATTATTTACAACCAACTCATTAACAATTTGGAAAAAAATATTATTGGAATCCGTGGTCTTTACTAAAGGCACACACAAAATATAACACTTTTTTTACCTGTACTACCTGAGTACCCTGTAGAAATAAAATGGGTGGGCTTTCACTATTGTCCAAACTGTTAAAGCTCCAACAGGGCGCTTTCAGTGAGCGGACTTCAAATGATTACAACTACTGTAACGGGTGGCACTGCTTCCAAAACAAAGCGCACAACTTGATGCGCCGCGAGACTTGAAAAACCTGCTCTCGAAGCCCTTTGCATTCATTTCCTTCTGCCACACTCAATTCTCAATGCCTCAACATAACAATTCTTTCTTAGGTCGAAATGCAGTCGGTTGCCGGGAGTTTGTGGCGTGACTTTCACGAACGCTGGTATAAATTGGGCTCCATTGCTTGCGCTGAGTATTCTGCTGACCAGCCAAGGTCGCCCAAATTACCTTGGGGTCAGCACTACGTAATTGTTGTGCAGCATAATACCAAAATAATAATAATAAGATAATGTACCGCACGCGCCTTACTTTCAAGATAAGAATTATTCGCTGGGAACCTTAGTCTGAAATTCATAGTGCGTCGGATAAAACATAACTCCACTGATAAGCACCTCCTCGAAAGCTTTCGCCATTTATTGTAGTTGGATGGTGTCCAAGCAATCGGAGGTGGCTCAAGCTCCCCAAGTAGTTCATTGTTCAGAAATAAGAGTGCTTGTGACTTCAGCGGCGGTATCCGCGTTTTTTACAACTGTGAGTTGCACTATTCTTCCGGCGGAAGTGCTACAAACTCTGCCTACGCGGCTAACTGGAATATGAACATCGTCAAAACGGTCATTACTCTCATTCGTTCCAAATTCGATTGGATTTGTTTAGAGTGAGTACAGTCAAATTTGTTTGTTGATCCGAAATTGTCTAATATCGTTGCAATATTAATTTTTATGGGAACCTTCGCGGAAACTACATGTGTAGTCTGGTCAAAGTCGTTCAGTTTAAGTGTGTCAATGAAAATCACATCACATGTTTTATGCAATTTCTTTTTACACATGCACGAGAGGTGTTCCACCTGATCGCGTAATTCTCTTTGTTTGTTTATTTGATTAAAAGCTAATAAGCTTCATGTTGTGTGTTGTGTCGTACGCGGACTGGTATTCAATAGATTATTAGCAAATAGCTTTAAGCTCAATAAAGGGGTTACATATGGGGAGCCGCGCGTGCATGTCTCGTGTGCAGCTATTTATTTATCCCATAAGGCCGCCTAAGCTACCAGCGGGAAAAGAAGCGCTCAAAGATGCAAACGGAAGCAACTCCTGGGAAGCTATGGATACATTCCCTTCCGTTGGACACTCCATTTCTTTTTAACATTACATGTCCGCAGGAGGAGGCAGTAATAAAGCTTTTTTTTACTGCTCTCAGCTTGCTGCTATGGAATGCACATGGAATCAGGTTGTTTACTGCTCCCAGCTTGCTGCTATGGAATGCAAGTGGAATCAGGTTCATACTGCTCCCAGCTTGCTGCTACACTCAGAAAAAAATGTACTAAAATTATGTAAAAACGTAGTCAAAATTAAAGAAGTATTTCCTTCCATACGAGCCAAAGGAACATTCCTTTCTTTTAAGTTTGCCGATGGAATATATTTATTGCTTTCCCATTTCTTACAATTAAATAATTAAATGAAATGAATGAAGTAAACTATTTATGGAATCAAGGAATTAAGGCTTTAAAGTAAAGTAAATTTTTGTTTTAGAAAAAAATTATATTATATTAAACACAATAACATGCGCTACTTAAATCAAGTAAATATTTTTTTAATTCAAGAATAACTTATCTTTACATCAATGAAGTGTTTGTTTATTAATTATGCATACCTAAACTATCAACAAGAAAGCATGCTCATCAAATCAATTAAATGATTTCTTTGATTCAGAGAAATGTATCTCAAGGTTAAAATTGTTGGTTCTTTAATTTAAGGGGTGATATCACCTTGTGTTCAATAAATTTTTCGTGATTTTCTGAGACGTACCACGAACGATAGGAAAGAGATAGAGATATGAGTTTTGTGCATATGAAAGTACTAATCTTTAACCACAAAAGTCACGTTTTATTTTCATTTTACGATACAAAATGGCGGCACAGCAGCGCACGCAAAAAATTTCAGCCGGTTGACATGGACGTACCGCTACAGGTCACAATTTTATTCCGATTGACATGAAATTTGAGTTAAAATTCAGATTAACGCCATTTTTGTTTAAATCAATTTTTCGAAAAAATCCTACGATGCTCGCTAGAAAATATTGTTTTAAAGCTGTCACTAAAATTTCATGTCATTCGGATAAAAATTGTGACCTGTAGCCGTACGCCCATATCGACCAGCCGAAATTTTTTGCGTGCGCTGCTGTGCCGCCATTTTGTAACGTAAAATTAAAATAAAACTTTACTTTTGTAGTTAAATATTAGTACTTTTCTATGCACAAAACTCATATCTCTATCTCTTTCCTATCGTTCGTGGTACGTCTCAGAAAATCACGAAAAATTTATTGAACACAAGGTGATATTACCCTTAAGTACACCAAAACTAACAACGAGGATGCATGTACATTAAATTAACTAAGGGCTTTTACATGCAGCGAAAGTATTGCATATTTGTCCAGATAATGAGGAAATATTATTTATTATTATTTATTTAAAATTATTTAATAATTATCGGAAAAAAATGCAATACTTTCCCAGCATTAAAATTTGGCTGTGAATGTATGTTATATCCAAGCAGACCACAAGGAGACCGAAATCGCTTGTCGGAAAAGGGACGTACATATATGGGCGTGCGCCAACACAACCGATCTCCTTAGAACAAATACAGTTTTATCTTGTTTCAAAGAAACAATGACTTGGCACAATTACCACTCGCATTAAATTGAGGAAGTTCATTCGTTATTTTAAGGATCATTATTTTAGTTGAAATAAATATTCTCTTACTTAATTTAAGTAAATCCTTTCCTAAAGTGTAGGAACATTAACTTAATTTCATGCTAATCCGTTTTCTTTTAAACACATTGAGCTTACTTATAATTAGAAAAATTCTATCATTCATTTAAGGATGCATTTCCAAATTGAGATTTTATAAAGGTTCAAAAATAAATAAAATCGTCTTTAATTTTAAAAAGTATTATAAAAATTAAGAAAATATTTCTTTCGAAATAAGAAATTTGAAGTTTTTCTCGGTCCCCTTTTTTAAGTATATAATTTACTTAAATACAAGATACTCATTTTTCTGAGTGATGGAATGCAAGTGGAATCAGGTTCATATTGCTCCCAGCATGCATCTCTGGAAGTATAATCTCTAATGCATGACATGTTTTTCGTTTTAAGTCAAAGATCAAAGACAGGTCAAGAGGCGAACAAAAATTCAGCTGTTTTTATATAAAATTCATATTACCAAAATAACCAAAATAAGTTCTTCTTACAAAAATGTTAAATCAACTAAATTGTAAATAAAAGGTAAATCACATTAATAAAATAACAAAAATCAGTTCATCAAACAAATTCATTCCTTGACTAAAAAAGAGTAAATGAAATAAGTACTCTTACAAATTATAAATAAATAGTTAAAGTTTTTTTAAATAAATTTTAAATAAATCATTTTACTTATTTCTATACGTATTTTTGTATATCCGACTTTTCCCTAATCTAACTGCTTTCCGCATTTCCTGCTCGAATTCTAGGAATCCAAACTCGTCGGTCTTAACTGCATCTATATCGAATAGGAAACACATTTAGTTCAGTATATTTTTAAAGTAATCAAAATATTTACCATAAAGCAGCGAATTGAAAGTTTTCATTGATTTCAATGCCTCTTTATCAATTCTTCCATCCCAGTTTACTTTATGTAATAAATCGGGGGTAAGCAACAAATCGATGCATTTGCTAACTGGCGTTTTCCCCAATATTTGCTTTAGTGCCGAAACCTAAATATAAAGCAGTAATAAATAATTATTTGTTATTTATTATACACAGGTTTTTTAACTTACTGCTTGATCAGTCGGAATTTTGGACATTTTGTTGTCCACCTCTCTCAGTTCATCCAAACTCCTTAACGGGAAAAAATCAAGCTCAGTGGTTGGCGGACATACTTTTTCTAGTATCCTTTCCAAATACATGGTATGCCTGGCTAGCTTTCTCTCCATGTGTCTGAGTTTCTCAACTATAATTTTGTTAGCTGCTTCTACATTTTTTATATTATAGTTGATAGCATTTAAAATATTGAATTGCTTTTAGTTTACCTAGTTTTGCACATCCATGACATTGTTGGATTGTGTCCGCATCAGTTCTTTCTGTAATTAGCAAAATTATTTTCGAAATTTTTAAGTTACTCACAATTATGCCAGCAAGATTGGTTATATATTTACCTTTATTTTCTTTATTTGCGGATTTTTCTTCTCTCCCCAAGGTGGAATTGCACCTAAAAACGGCCAAGGGGGGATAAGCGACGTTATTCCTATATTTTTTAGAAGTTGATGGCTCCATTTTCTGGGAGAAAGGTAGAATGGAAATGACATCATTGAGACTTTTAAGCAGTTCGTCACTTGCTTCTCGTCTTATTTCAAATTTTACAACCCATTCTGCTATTTCATCTGCAAGACTTTTCTTCTTTTCTTGGGGGATTTCGTCTCTACTCTGGCTAGGTCCTTCTCCACATTGTTGATCTCTTTCTATGGCATTTATATTTTCTGAAATACTTGCATTTACTGCGGTATTTTCACTTTCTATTCTATTCAGTTGTGAAGCCACCAAACGCCTTATATGTCTTTTGCTATAGCCTGCAACTTTTTTGCTCATCTTTAACCTGATTTATAATCTGAAAATGTTTGCTACTTTAATTCATGATTTAAGTTCTTGTAAAATTTAAACTATTGAAAACTCGAAAAAATGAAAATTTCGCAGTTGCAGATAAAAGTAATTGATTTGTCTAACGCAGATGAAGAAAGATGCTATCTGGAATATTACCTCAAATGACCCTATCATTACCCTTTTTATTTTCACTTCATATTCTTTAGGTGATATTTCGCGTTGTTTATTATTTAATAAAAATATATTTCGTTCAACTTACCTTCTCTTTTATGAAAGCACAAAACTGATTTTATTATAAAAAACACGCAAAAACGCAACAAAACCACTCAATAGAACGCAAAGAAACGCACCTTACTGCACAGAAGATAAAACAGGAATGAGCAAGATTTCGCTTTGTTCTCTTTATGAGTCATGACTTGAAAACAAAGGGAGAAGGTTCGGTCCCAGCGATCAATTCGGTTGATGCATACCTGCCTTTCCCAGAATCAACGGGGAAGCAACATATTTTTCTCTCGCAGGCAAGCTCAGTTAGGTGACGCATACCTGCATTCCGCGGAATCAACAGGGAAGCAACATATTTTTCTCTCATAAAATTTACTGATTTCAAACTCGCTTCCCTAGGAATGCCTGACCAAATTTCCCGCTGGGAAGGCTAAGCCCAGACAGAGTGCAACATTCTGTATAAAATGTTGTTGCATAACAATTGTTGAATATGTAAATAAATAAATGCCATACTCGCATAGTGAATTGCGAATGAGTTTAGTTGCCTGTACCTTCCTAGCAGAAAATAGGAGTTTTTACTCCTCCAGGATGGCTCAATATTACCATCCTTTTAACATAGGCATGTCATTGCAGAGGAGTAGGGTAAACCACGGATGGTTGAACCAAAGATTATATAAATACAAAGATGTAGCAAAGTGGCTAAAATCCACTTCGCGCTTCAGGGGCCAGTTCTGGGCCCCCATAAATGTATTGGTAACACACCTGTAGGAACTCTCTCTCAAATTTTTAATTTCTTTGGCTCTATTTTCCGAGGGCACCGAGCGAAACGCGAATCGAAGACGAGGCGAGCAACAAAAAAAAGGGAAGAAGCGAATAATGCACGGGAGCATGTAAGAGGGGTATATTGTGGGGTGGTTCTGTTGATTCCGGGAATATTTTATAATATGAATTCTGCTGTCGATGCCGTGGCTGCTATGCGTTTCATTCTAAAAATCTCATTTCGCTGTGAGAATCAGTTGAAATCGGTTGCGATTTTTGGCTGGGTATTAAGTATTTAATATTCTTTGTGCCTCGTGAATAATTTGAATTTGAAACTGAACCCTGACATTATTTTTTCGTTTGTTGGTTCTCTGTTATTTATACCTAGAATAAGAATATATATATATATATAGTAATAAGAATATATCATAATCATATAATATATAATTTGAAATACTTTTGGATTTGGAGTTTTGCTTTATATTTTTTGCTTTGTATTTTCCTTTTCAATGGAAGGAAATCATAATATATCTGGGCAAAAGTGCTGCATAAGTGCTTGTGGTAACTCCAGGAGAGAATTTTCGCATTTAAAATTTTTTAAGTTCCCCTCTAAAATGAATTCGAGAAAAGAGTGGGCAGAAATATGTAATATCAAAGAAAACGCTGCATTCATCAATAAAAAAATACTGATATGTGAACGGCATTTTGATCCCAATGTTATTGGCCAAAAATATTTGAAAAGAGATGCTCGTCCATCATTATATCTATTCACCGAAGAGCGTCAGATCGAGGATAATTCAGAATGTGATATTGATTTATCTGCTTTAAGATCTCCGCAAAGAAAACGGAAAAGAAGTTCCTCAAGTGAATCAGTAGCTGAAATTTGTAATTCTTGCTTAAAACATGTTAAAACAACCAATTTTTATATGAAAAAATATTCTAAAAACTGTAAAAAGTTGAACGAGTTGCAAAAGAATTATAATAAACTAAAAATACAAAAGAAAAAGCTCATAGCGATCAACCATAAACTAGTTAAGGAAAACGAGTCTTTGAAAAAAAACACCATGGAAACTATAGAGCAAAAAATTGAAATGTCTCCTATAAGTGATCATGCAAAGACTTTGTGCAAAATGTTTTCTAAAAGTAACTCAGTCCAAAGGTATACTGAAGATGAGAAATCTATTGCTCAAAATATTTTTTATAGATCACAGTCTATGTACCAGTTCTTTCGACTTTGTTTTAAGGTCAATTTACCGCATGTCACAACACTGTACAGATGGGCTCCTGTAAGAAATCTTCAACCCGGTCATGAGAATTCTGCAATGGACTTTATACGAGCAAAATGCAATGAGATAGATCCTTCAGCAAGAGATGTTATGCTTATATTCGATGAAGTTTGTATTCGTAAAGAACTAAGATACAATACAGCCTTGGATTTAATTGATGGAGTGGTAGATCTTGGTTCCAAACGGTCAAAGAATTTTGGGAAGCAAGTTTGTGTTTTTATGATTAGGGGGCTCACAAATAATTGGAAAATTGTCCTTAATTATTTTGTTTCTGGCAATGCAATCAAAGGTCCACAACTTAAAGAAATTTTGCATAAAAATATAGACCTTGTGCAAGATTTGGGCCTAAATCTTCGAGGTATTGTATGTGATCAAGGTCCGAACAATAGGAATTGTTTATCCAAATTGAATATAGATGTTGAAAAACCATACGATTTTATAAATGGCAGTAAAATTTTGTTTTTTTATGATTTCCCTCATCTACTTAAATCAGTTAGAAATACCTTATTGAAAGCCAATTTAAAAACGCCGGATGGAGTTGTTAAATTTGATGTAATAAAGAGCTTTGGGAGATGCAACAAAAACAGAAGACTACCAGAATTTGTACGAAATTGACTGAGGCACACATAAATCCAAATTCTTTTAATAAAATGCGTGTGAAGCTTGCCACAGAAATCTTTAGCCGATCAGTGGTTGCTGGCATTCATACAGCCTGTGAATTGCAGCAATTCAAAAGAAAATCAGTAGAGTGTGCTTTATCTACGGCAAAATTTTTACAGAAAGTTGACCGCATTTTTGATTGCATGAACAGCTCAATTTTAAACGACAAGAATGCATACAAATCTGCGCTAAAGATAGATAGCATCGTATATACCTTCATAAAAGAGTTCATACATTATTTAAAAGAGACAAGTGTAGTAAAAGATTCAAAAGTTTACTGGATAAAGGGTATGATACAATCTCTGACTGCTACAATTATGTTAGCAGATGATATCTTTGATAACAATACTAACTTTTTACTTACAAGGCGTCTAAATCAAGATCCAATTGAAAATTTGTTTTCTCAAATTCGTGCTCATGGCGGAAATAATAAAAATCCAAGCGTTTACGAATTTAATCAAGTGGTTGCAAAAATTTTGTCTATGAACCTTCACCACTTTAGTCCATCAAGTAATTGTACAGAAGACAAAGATGAATTGTTGATGGTTGAACTTAAAAACACTTCTTGCTGCAACGAACATCCCTTAACACAGAACAACATTTCATGCAGTCTACAAGACATACAAGCAGAATATTCGGATTTTTTTATTGAAGATACTTTTGAGAACATAAATTCCATCAAATTAGAGATGACTTCAATGCGGTATTTCACTGGATATGTTGGATATAAAACTTTGCTTAAATTAAATTGCTCAGATTGTGAAAGTGAGATTCGTAAAATCGATGAAGTTCTTACATCTCCTTCAGAATTGTTAATTTTTGCAAAAAATTATACAAGCCAAAGTGATTTTGGAAATTTGCATGCACCATCCGAAAAATTCTTTAATATTTGTAAAATACATATTGCGGCATTTGACAAAATCTTTAACGCAAATTTTGAAGCACATTCAATCAAGCAAACAATTATAGAGCATTGTATTGTCGTCACAAATGAGGACCCAAATTATGCTGGCTGGTTTGAAACAGAACACCCTTGTTTTGAGCATAAAAAGGAAATGTTAGATTTTTTGATTTTGGTACTCCTACGGAAACATTGCATTTGGTTGAGTAAGAAAGAACACACTAGCAAGGAATCAAAATTAAAAATTTTAACTGCTTAGTGCGATGATCTCATGCCGCCTAACGCGATTAATTGCATAGGTTGATTCGCAGCACATTTTTACGAATGGCGGTATATAGTACCACAATACATTTTCGATTATTGAAACTAATTAAGATAAGCCGAGAATCTCGCAAGGACCGATAGTATGATTTTTATATGAAACATGAAATACAATTAATAGGTTTTTCTAATATTTAACCAAACATGTTTCCCAAAATTCTTTCTTAGTGGATGCCCACGTCATAAAATCTACATACATATGTACCCCCAACAAAATCTACATACATATGTCTCCCTAAGAAGTCAATCAGTGAAGATATCATTTTATGCCATAAAGTAGATATAAAGACGCATTTTGTTCAATGATAAGCCTTTAAATTGAATCAAATTATCTTATTGCACGAAATCTGTAACCTCTTTGGATTAGTTTTAAAATTTGTCTATTCCTGCTTCAAGAAAACCCAAAGTGATAAAATGTAAAAAGGAACATATTTGGAGAAAACTCAGAAATAATAAAATTAAGGGACAATAACAACGAAATCAAGAAAACACAAAATATCTTAATTAGCCAAGAATCATCGGAATTACAGCTCAAATTCCCGGAATTGATATATGAGAGACAAGCAACCCCACAATATACCCCGCTTACATGCTCCCGTGCATTATTCGCTTCTTCCCTTTTTTTTGTTGCTCGCCTCGTCTTCGATTCGCGTTTCGCTCGGTGCCCTCGGAAAATAGAGCCAGAGAAATTAAAAATTTGAGAGAGAGTTCCTATAGGTGTGTTACCAATACATTTATGGGGGCCCAGAACTGGCCGCTGAAGCGCGAAGTGGATTTTAGCCACTTTGCTACATC
This sequence comes from Neoitamus cyanurus, assembly GCA_947538895.1. Classification (NCBI taxonomy): domain Eukaryota; kingdom Metazoa; phylum Arthropoda; class Insecta; order Diptera; family Asilidae; genus Neoitamus; species Neoitamus cyanurus. The sequence continues at coordinate 39,293,997 of OX384542.1, forward strand.
TTTGTATTTATATAATCTTTGGTTGAACCATTTTCGACAAAATGCTATCTGTGACAAGATATTTACTTCTGCGTATTTGACAGTCTACCTTAAGGGGGAAGGCCACTGTGGCGGCCGAAAAAATGAGTGATTTTCGGGAATTTTTTTGACCGGGGAAAATAAAGGAATATCGGGATAATTTTTTTATTTTATTTTATTAAGTGTACATTGAACAATATTTACATAAATTTTTATTAAAAAATATTAAATAGTTTTAAAGTTATGAGCGTTGCCGTAGGGTCCAAAAAAATATTCCCCCTCCATGGTCGCACCAATTATTCAAGAACGGGTTATCCGAAAAAAAAAAAAAGTTCTTTATAATCTATATGACTGTAGTTTTCGTTGTACGTAGCCGATTTTTTTTATTTTGATTTTTCACAAAATAGCGAGCAATTGAAAAATTTTCCATTTTTTCGACCTTTTTTTTTGTTTCAAAACAGCCTAAAATATATAATAGTAAAAATTTTTTTTTTTAAATCGGCCCCACTTAACTTAAATCGGCTACACTTAACCTTAGCCACTGTAAATACGAACAAAATAAAATCAAAAAATTAAAAATCGGTTAATAATTGACCGAGTTATCGATGCGATCAGTTTGAAAAAAGTCATTTCGAGAAAAACGTGTTTAAAGTTTTTAGTCCATTTTTCTCGCTATCAAATCATGTATCTTTTAAAATTTTCATACCTATATTAAACTATCGAGTCCTGGACCATATGACTCTTCTTCCTCTTCATCTCCAAGGGTGTTATTGACTTTCCTAATTTTTCATTGACCTTTTCCATGCGATCCTGAGCAGCTTTAACCCGCTTAGAGTCACGGTCGGTGCAGTAGGTATAGAGTGTCGGTCCAACTTTGATCCCCAGTAAGTCCATTACTTTTGGTTACCAGTGCACCTTCATTAAATATTATTGCCGAAATAAATAAAGCTATTTCAACAATAACAGAACAACTAGAATTGGGCTTCGGTGCAATTTGCCACACTGCTCTTTATTATTTTGGGTGAATCCACTATACACAATATTACGCGACGCCCCACGATTTTATTTTTTTGTCTGATGAATGCCCTAGATTGATGAGGGGAGTGGTGTGATGACTGGTACCTAGGACCTTTGAATTATTTTTTAGTTTTTAGTACATTATCTACATCATTATTACCTTTATTTTCAATAAAACCGTTTAACTTAAAAAGTTTTTTTTATTTATTTTTTTAAATGTGAGTATAGGCTGTCTCAACTCTATGATCCGCCATGCACTGTGTTCTACTTGTAAAACCCTTTCATTTCATACTCATATTGAGGAGGTGTGAGAAAATATGTAATCCGCCATTTTGTAGAGGCGGCCATCTTTGATTTACAATAATACTGATTATATCAAATTGTATTGTCATCAGAACTAAAGGTGTGTACCAAAATTCACATCGATCTGTCGACAGGAAGGGGGTTAAATTTCAACTACTAAATTTGACCCAAACAGGACAAGCTAAATAAAACCGTTTAAAAAGCAGAAATCCCTCCAAATACTGGTCGTAAAAGAATAATTGATAAAAGTATACAACTCGTAAACCCATAATATCGAATTCTCTATTTTGAAGTAACTAATTGATAATATTGTTCCAAAAAAACATATTTGAATAATTTTTACAGCTTTACGGTACATTTTATGATAATTAAAAGCTAAAAAGTGCACTAATTGATATTTATGGTGATATAAATTTGTGGAACGATGCTGACATTGTGTTATCTTTATTAAATAAAATTAGTTAGAAATCAATATTACCGATGTAATGCCAGAGTTAACAAAATTATTAGGATTAATTTTAATGATTCCTGTTACATCAGTTACCGTAGAAATGATGTTTCCGCTTTAAAAAGAATTAAAGATTATCACAGAAACATAATGGGCTATAGGGAGATAGGAAACAAAATCCGAACTAATAATAATATTTTCTTTCGCTGCCCAATAGAGTATACTTGAAGAACACCTTCTCCCACGTTTTATTCCCTATTATCTACTTTGACCTATAAAGCAATCCATATTAATTTGTCATGCAATATTATACTACTTTTGACATGAAAAAGCCTATAACAGCTATTCGTCTGCTGTTTTGGTTTTCCAATAGTACATTTACTCAGTTTTCTACGAACTTCCAGAAAGAAAATTTTTATGCATATATATGTATGTATATAGTATATAAGAAAATTGTATAGGTATACATTTTATTATCTGTTTAGTAAAACAAATTAGAGTGCAATGTACCTTTTTGTTATTATTGTATAATCTCATTAAAATAATTGTAGTTTAGTATAATTATAATAATTGTAAGTTTATAACCGCACCGTACAACGCTAACTACCCAGTGCTGTTGAAGAGATCAGTGCTGCACGATTTACACATGTGGGCAGTATGGTGTCACGCATGCGCAGTCGTCTGAGCATTTGCCGGATCTGTTCACGAGATTCGTCGCTGCGTTCACACAATCAAAACCTTCTGCAATTACAAACCGTGAACTAGCCTTTTCTTTGCGTCCATTAGTGGTCTGAAAGGTGAAATTATTAGCATTGCCGGTTACGGCGAAGTAGTAAAGTTCGCAGGTAAACTTGTTTTTATTCAGAAAATGTTACAGACACGGAAAAATGATTTTGCATTATGGAACCCAAGAGAGTTAGGCTCTTTAGAAAAACAATATCCATACATTCCTAACAAATTTGCAGAGATTTGCGATTTGTTACAGAGCCAAGCTCTTTCCCATTGAAACTGTTATCTGTGGTCTGTCTGCATGAGTGTCTCCTGTTGAGTTGGATTAAAACTCAAAAATGTCATATATGTCGGAATAAAGATGTCGGACTCCATTTTTATTAATTCCTTCAATCTTCACACAAATGAACACGCGGTGATCTCAGAGGTGACGCTCTTTTTTACTACTCCACTGTTGCCAACCTTCCAATTATTATTCACAATATTGCCACAGTAGCGCCATCTCTGATTCCACCCAGGAAACCATATTCCTGACGTTTCTTCTTAAAAATGAGTGGAAGGATTTCCCACTATATGACAATAGATGTCACTACGAGTTGCGACACGGCCATTCTGACGTGTCACTCGTCCTCAGGTGACGTATACATAAACAATAATCAGTATTTGCTGAACTCGGTCAATCCTGACCAGGTTATTATAAAACACATAGTACATTCCACATTTTATTACAAAATAAGGTAGATACAAAATCATAGATTAATTAAATTAAGTTTCCAACTTAATAAATTTTCAAATTAACTTGTCTCTATAAAAATTATCAATTGAGTTCAATGATAAAATACATCTCCAGACACCGAATTCACTCCTTAGTTAGACTCACTTTAAACATAGCTTGTTGAGATTCCTTTAACCTAAAAGTATTGACATGAGTACCCTATTACATAGTGCACATTTGGGAATCTCTACATATTCAACAACTACAAAGAATACGCCCACAATAAGATCAGAATTACAATTCAGAATAAATGCAGTTGCAACATCAATAACACTCTTTACCACTTATGCAAAGTGGTCGTAATACAACACTATAAAATATAGTCTTTACCACCTCTACCAGGAAATAGAACACAATCAGCAATTTATGCTCTTTACCACCTCTCCAGGTGATAGAATACAATCAGCAATTTATGCTCTTTACCACCTCTACTAGGTGATAGAATACAATCAGCAATTTATGCTCTTTACCACCTCTCCAGGTGATAGAATACAATCAGCAATCGAAATCCATGCTCGTGCATCCACATTTAGTTTATCTGGATTATATTCCGGTAATGTATTTATACAATATTGCCACAGTAGTGCCATCTCTGATTCCACCCAGGAAACCATATTCCTGACGTTTCTTCTTAAAAATGAGTGGAAGGATTTCCCACTATATGACAATAGATGTCACTGCGAGTTGCGACATATATTTCATTAGAAAGGATCTTAAAATGTTGAGTGATTTGGGATTTATGAATTCCAGACCGCTTTGCCAAATAGTTGCGTACGTTCAATAGCAGCAACAACGTTTCATGAAGGGTTCCAAAAAATGTTCCGATATATGGCGCGTTTTCTATAACGCATGCAGAAATGACAGGGGTGATACATCTCACCTATCCAAACTCTCAACCGTTTTCGTGTTACAGAGTGATCAAAAAATTCGGAATGCACATTATTATTTTATTTTTATCTTTTAATCTACTCAATGCAGCGACATTAAACTCAGGTCAAACAACTACTAACTATTTTAAGGGGGTCCTCTAGTTTCTCGGCTGTTTTTTTTATGGCTTTTTCAATAATTTTTTACGAGCAAACCATCGAAATGATCAATCTCATTGTTTTTGCATAATCTTTACTAACATTTAAATAAGCTATATAAATTTTTTGAAGTCAAAATATGTAATAGAATAAAAGTTATAGTGGCCGACAGGAAGTGAAAAAGATGCTTAACGGTTAGCAAGATTGCTGCTTATCGGAAATCAAAAAACCAAACGGCATTATAATCTTCATATTTAAGACTAACGATTGAACTAGAATGAATTCTAAATTACAAAAATTGACTTTTTTATACATATTTGAAAATTACATTCCATTTTTTACTCATTTTTTCTTAAGTTTTTCGCTCGTAGAAAAAAAACTATCGAAGCAATCATGGTAATCCTAGCTGACTTATAACATATTGAAGATGCTGTATAAATTTGAACAAAATCGGTGCAGTAGTTTCTGAAATATCGTGCTAACCGTTTTGAAAAATGGTGTTTCGAGAAAAACGCGTTTGAAAGTTCGCGCATGTGATTTATACTATTATTATTTACGTATACCTGCTCCGTTCCAGGGCCGTAACTTGTGAACCACTTCGAATATCGAAAAATCCTTTGGCACACATTTTCTATACATGTTGTAAATGTGATTTATGAAAAAAAATAAAAAATATATTTTTTCGATCCGAGAAACTAGAGGACCCCCTTAATGTGCTTTTCAAAAGTGCCACCAATGTTGATCTACATCTACCACTGTGAGTACAGTCACTTGCGATTTCCCAAATTTCACGTTTCTCCCACATTTTCTTCGAATTTTATGTAATTAATATACCTCTTTTAATTTCTACTGAATTTCCTATCTTATCGATCTTCTAAAAAGGTCCAGGTAGAGAAAGGATATAAAAATTTATACGTAGAAAATATTTTGCGAAATATTTAACATTCTGAATTAAAAAAAAAACAAATTCCAAATTTATTATTATTATATCCCTTCTCTCGTCCACTCTCACCATCACTCTATTTTATACTATTGCATGGTTATTCTTAACATATTCTTTCAGTCTCTTCTTGAAAAGTTGCAAGTTCTATAATATCTTTAATTTCCGCTGGTAGTGAGTTGAATGCCGGTATGGCCGTACTTTTGAATCCTTTTAATTTTCTATCCCTTCGCGCAGATAATAATCGCAGCAGCTGACATGACCTGGTATTATATGTGTGAATTGTTCTATTTTCCCTTAACTTGATGTTAAATTTCATCTAGTGGTGCTTCAGTTTATACATATATCAATTTGGCTCTTTCTACAAATATTAGTTCGCGTATATTTGTTGGGGTTAAGCGGCGTTAATGTGACCTTGTCACATTATTTTGACCAGTCTATTGTGGTTAGTTAATCAGCCCATGTAGGTAGGTGAAGTCCTTTCTATAATTCTAAATCGAATGAAAATTATAATAATGCGGAAACACTGGCGATCAGTATTATCTGATAAAGCCAATAAAATTTTTTATAGTTGAATGAATTTCAAATGCTATTGTATATAATGTACATTGTAGGGTAGACTGGGTACGGTTGTGCCAGGGTATGGTTTTGCCAGTCGTCCTATTATCGAAACTATTAGGAATATCGCGGAGGGTGCAAGGGGAGATAGGACCGGCGTGCCCGCCTGCACGTGTTTCACAATATTGCGTTAGCCATCGCGCGACATTAACGCTAGTAGAAGCCTATATTACTTTTTAACTGCTAAATGTAAATATTTTTATTTGATTTCTTTTAGTAATTGTTGTGATATTGGTACAGATAGAGTAAAGAGTGTTTTTCCTCGTTATAAGTTAAACATTAGTAGTTAAATAGCAGTGATTACTTTTTACGTAGATTATTGTGTAGTGTCATGGCGATTGGTTTTTTGTGAAGGAGTGTGTTAGGTACGGTTGTGCCATGTCTTCTGGGTAGGGTTGTTTTCCTTATTTTAATATAACATTTATTAATATTTGTTTTTGTTTACCGTAATGCATAATTAGAAATGTTTAGTTAAATGTTTTGACTGATTTTAACATGGAGACTGTTATAATAAGTAGATGCTACAGTGCCTCATTAGTTACAAGCTATTGAAGTGTTCTCAGATTTTGTTTCTTTTGTTACGTAAATGTTTAATTTTTCCAGAAGACGATTATATTACTATGTTAGATATTACTTACAAAAAAATTGTGATTTTAGACCATTTTGGTGTATTTTTGAACATTGTCACTACCGACCCCAAGCCCAGGGTGGGGTCGGTTGTACCACTTTTTCCTTCTTTGTAAATTGTCTCCTATTAGTTAATCCATTGTATTTAGGGACACATTTTAGTATTAATACAGTAGCCAAATGTACAGTTTACTATAAAAAACACCTTTATGCCAGCTAACTGGCATACTAACAAAATTATGGGCGATCAAATGAAAAGTGGCACAACCGTATGGGAAAAAATTTGAAATAAATTGAAATTGAATTGAAAAATGGAACGAAGGCTTGCCTCGCCTTGAGTAATATAACATCGAAACAATGACGTTATGAAGGCTCTTGATTCGGCCATAGTTTCATCTAGGCTGGTGGAACAACGCCGTGAGCGGCTGACCAGTTTAGAGGATCACCTGTCTATGACTTTACTCTGGCCATCAGAATCCCACACAGGGACATCGGAGAGTACGATCGGGAAGATGAACTGGCTAAGCAAGGGACCATTTCCAGTGAACGGCATCTGAAGCTGTTTGACGTTGCTCTGAGATCCTTCAAGAGGAATACTCGTATCGAAATATATTCATTTCCTTGCCATTGCTAATGACAGGTGGGCCAATCTTAGAACTTGTACTATTTCCAAATTGTCCTGGTCTTCTTATAACATCGGAAAAACACACGACCTGATAAAGCGAACCCGTGTAATCATTGCCAGAGTAGTGGCAGTACACACAGGTCATTGGTCAATAACGAAGCATGCAGCTAAGATGGGAATACCCTACAACAATCACTGCCGCAACTGCAGAGACTCCGATGAGAATGAGACTTTTTCACTTTCTCTTCCAATGTCCTGGAGCTAGGCATAGACCTCTGGGCAAATATATATATTCTTAATAACCTGACAGAGATTTCTAAAGCAAGGATTGGAGATGTTGTTCGTTTCCTGAATTACACTGGATGGCTCTAATCTTTGGGACGACCACCAATCGACAACAGAATATTTTGTGGCATCAAAACGGCGATTTATGCGCAAATTGGATTCCGGTCAGACTGCGCCGAGTCGCTACTGAAACCAAACAACTAACCAAACTAGTGTAATTAATTTAAATTACATATGCAACAAATAAAGGGCCCGCAGAAGGTCGTGCGAGTACCATTTTCTGAATGATTTCGAAAGCCATTTGTAAATCAAACTTGATGCGGTTTTCCGCTTTGTGTGTTCTCTTTTAAATCTTTCTCAATTAGTACATGACGATATAAAACTGCGTTATTATATAATTACTGTTAATTATAAATAGAATGCAAATCGCGAAATAACCATTACTGTTCCTAGTTCTAATTGCAGTACGTTATTTATTATTTATAGAGCGCTAAATAAAACATTTACTTTTAAATAATTCAATAATTACATCTTATGCATATGTATGTATATACTTACAATGTCTAGATAGTTGTCATTAATGCATATGGCCTCATTCTATTAAGGTTATAAGGCATTAGACCTGGATCTTAGACAATTTGTATGTATGTTTACAAATCTCGCAAACTCAAGGTGTTTTGAATTATTAACTAGTTAATGACTATGACATGCTTCTGTATTCCCTGCGACTCATAGCCACCATGAATTCAAAAGCTGCGCTTTCTTTTATTCAAGTATTGTGGAAGTAACTGCTTTATCTTGACACATATTTATTTTATTGTTCATTGACATATTTTTCACCTTTGCTGCCGTAAAAACTGCACAATATTAAATTGCTAGCTCTATACTACTATTACGAAAAGTTATTCACGCGACAGGGAATATTAATATATAAAAGCAAGTTTACCATTCCTTAATTTGTGAGTTATTATTCATAACGTATTTGAAATTTGTTGCGGACCTTTAACCTTTATAAAATCAATGACATATTAGTTGAAAGAACTATAAAACAAATTGTTGGTATATTTCAATCTAGGGAGTTGATGTTTTGATTCAAAAATCTAGGTTGTTTTTCCTGCCTCGAGGCGAAAGCAGTGTTCCAGAGTTCCAGAGTTCCCGGGTTCGAATCCCACTTAAATAAAAGTCCCAAGATGACTTTAATTTTCTGTTGGCTAAATAAGAGTTATTGAAAGACCTTTATTTTTAAGTCATCAAATAATAGTTAATAAAGAATACTTTATTAAAAAGTCTCCAAAATTTCTCAACTTCAAAAAATTCCATGAAAACGGATATTTTTATGTTTTCGGGGTCGCTGATCCCAGATCTATTACTGAAATGTGGGAGTTAATAAGGCCACTGTAAATTCCCAACGGTGTAGAGGTGCACTAAGAAAGAATTTTTCGAAAATCTACCTCCAAGGGTTAAAACGGGTATAAATCTGTGTATGGGGAACACAATTTTTTTGATTCGATTTATTTGAAACTTCGCACAAACACTCTCCAATATAAATAATGGAGCACATATTCCACTATTTCTAAATTCTATCCCTAAGGGGCTAAAGGGGTTATCCATTTTTGTATGGGGAAAAATAATTTTTTTCATCCGATTTACTTGAAACTTTGCAAACACTTTGGAACATAAACAATTGGGCTTTTCCTGGAAAACTATAAGTGATACATGCAATATGTGTATACTGTTAGGTAGCTTATGACCTTAGCTAAATGGCGCCAGTACTATCTTCACGGAGTGTGTTAAACGTTGCCCGCGGGAGGGGGTGAGCTTTGTGCATGCGAAATGACAAAAGAAAGCACAGTTAATGAACGGGTTTCTGTGCTAACGAATACATGTACATATCATATAGGGGTTTTTGGGGTCTCTTGTCGCTTGAATATGTCATGTATAATTGGAAATTTAAAATTGCGGATCCTATATGGAGTCTGAAAATTTTCAACTTGAACGGATTTTCGTGTAATTGAATGTATAGCGGTTTTTGGAGACGCTGATTTAAAATCTGCTATCGACATTTTGAACTTCAATATGGCCAAATACGGCCAAAAGTTCTTAACTGAAATTAATGTTTTGAAAATATTTAACTGCCTTTTTCCCGCGACTTCGTTAGCGTAGATTTCGAATATGAACTTTGTTAGATTTTACTCGCAGAAAATTGTTTGTCTGTTTATTTATATATTTTCTGATTTTGCCAAATAATATTAACGCTCTCTTTCTCTTTTTTTAATGAACTTTTTTGTTTTTATATATGTACATACTTCCGGAAAAAAAGTTCATTAAGAAAGAATCAGAAAAGTAATAGATAAACAGACCAACTTAACCTGCTTCGTTTAAAATCCAACAAAGTTTACATCCAAAATCTACGTAGACGAGTCATGGGTGAAAGCTAGTTTAAAATAAATCCTCCTCGAGACTTATTTTCGGACTTAAAAAATAAAAATCTGAGTGTAATTGTTATAAAATGATTTGTATATAAAATAAATTGGGGTTTAACTAGTGTGACATGATTATTTTAATAAAACAGTCCAATAATAAATGTCGATCTTTGACTTAAAAGGAAAAACTCTTTATCTACAAAACTGAAATATATCAGTAGGATATGCTATTATATTTATTCATATCATGCACTAGTGATAACATCTATTTTCGGTCTCTGTTTACAACGTTTTCCTTCTGAGTGTGCCCAAAATTCTAAGTCCTCGTAATATATTCGCAGCTGATTGAGTAGTCAAAACGTCATATATCTTTGTGTGCTTTTTTATTTCCATGCGGTCAGTGTTCACAATTATTCATTCACTAGGTTTCTATCACTCACTGTAAGTGAACTTCGATCCGGTGGCATTGGGTTTTTTAATGATATCGGCAACTTGAACTGGAAACGAGGTAGACAATTAAGCTTAAACCAGATGAAATATTGTCGTATCGCTTTCTTTTTAAAGAAACAATTGTTGTTGGCTAATTGCCATTATCTATTATTATGTGATAATGTATGTATGAACGCTTTGGGCAGTTGTTTCGAGTTTAGTTTATTTTTTATTTCTTTTTGGAGTGTTCGCGGCTATTTTGATAACTAAAGCCGAACTAATAGCGCTATGAAGAATGCTTATAAAATCATATATACCAAAACCAGTCAGTACCTACTCGATACTTGGTTGCACCAATATAAGAGTCTTCAAGGTTACATTAGTTGCCGCAATGCAATTTAAACTATAAAAAAAGCCACCGAGCAACTTTTTGGAATAAGAAAATCGAAATGCAAGTTCTTAATAAAAGCTGAACTTGTTTAAAATTTGTTTGCGCTTAATGACTTCCTGAATAGTTGTGGTCATATAAATTAAAGTGTTTGGCTTCAGCTAGCAACCTTGTAATAAAATATATTTCGAAGCTAATGGTTAATTGCATTGCTTCTAGAAATAATCGGCGCAATTCATATATTATATTGTTACGAAATTTGCCAGCCGAGCGGCTAGCTGACAAATCTCGGGGACAAAAAGTTCCGAAAAATTCAAAGACGGGCTCGAATCGAACCGCAGACTCAGGCGTGAAAGTCCGAGTGTTTTCCGCTGCACTACCGAAGGTTTTGTAGAAGCCCTCGATAGGAGGGAGCAAAGCTTGCTACAGGGCCGTAGTTCCGGAAACATTAAAACAAACTGGCTCGGGTAATTTCAATTTATTTCTTTTTGAACAGACAAAATAATTCGGACGGAATACTATGTAAATCGAGTCCAAAGAACTTAGCCGTACCGTCAACGTTATCGCCGGCACACACTCAGTACGACTGGTCCATCGCTCTCCTCTGAAGATCAACTCTCATGCCGTTTTCGGAAATGCAGGGGGGTTAGTTCAGATGTTGATGACTGGCTTATAGCTAAGCCCACAAATGTTTTGAACCAACAAGCGATTTTTGTGACAATATCATATACATATATTATTCCTCATGTCAACATACCTTTTTCTACACAAATACTGCACCATACTCAATAATCCGCACTCCAAACGATGCGTTTTAGCTTCCGCTTCTGAGAGCACATAATCACTTTGCGTTAAAATACCCTATTTGGATAAAAATTACGTTTAAAAGAATCCCAACAATCTACTTTTACTGACAGTGCACAAGGCTGCGCATGGGTATTCCGGTATTATAATACGACGGTTTTTTTTGCAGAGGGATGAAAAATACGAGAAACTGTGATTACCCGACTGCATCGTGCCTAGGAGGATATAACAGGGTTATTTACACTTTTTGTATATGTCTATTGCACCGTTGGTTGCATACATATATCATTTTGGCGTATTTTTTGTGTGCATTTGTATTAAAAAATGAAATACTTTTATTATTTCTGGAATTTCTATCTACAATTCATTGAAGTAGTTTATTTTAATAGGATCTTTATTAAAACTTACACAATATAAATATTATTTTGAATTATCATTAAGAAAGAGACGAAAATGTCACCTCCGTGTTGTGTGCAAAATCCATTTACGATGATTACACTAAAATAAAATAAATTTATCAACGGCGAATAAATTAATTTATATTATTTTACCATAAAACATAGAATAAACTGTCTAGATAACACCAAATATTTAAAACATCAACAGAATAATGGATTCTAAATATTTAGTTGTTTTGTGCATGGAAACATTGTCACCTCCATGGATCAACTTATTGAACGCAGCCATAATTCATTAAATCAGTAAACACAGTTTCTGAACGAATACAGACAACAAACACAACCCCATATTAAAAGTATTTGACAGTTTGTCATTCCTGGGATAATTATTTTGGGGTGAAGACCCGTACGGCAAGTTTTTTTAAGCATTAGCATGCTGTTTTGGTCACTTCCGTGGATTACGTATTACATTATCCACGGAGGTGACTTAAATGTCCATATATATATGAAAACTACAGTGAAAATAGCTAAGCACATAAGTGCTACATAATGTAAGATAAAATATCTTTCATTTGAGACTACTTTGGATCAAATACAAAAACATTTTCTTTTTTTCAAATTTTAAGTCCGTTTTTGAGAATGGCCCATATATTTTAAAAGTTGTTTATATGGCAACGATACAATAGCAAATACAACAAACCGTGAATAGTTACCCCTTAAGACTTACGAGTCTGTTTGCTATTATCAAATTAAACCAATTTGTAGTGTAAACTGTAAAAAACAACGCTTTTATAAATGTACGAATAATAATTTTTTTCTGATTATTATTTTAATTATTATTATATAGATTATTAAAACTAAAAGCGTTGAGAGCGCGAAGCGACGCTGTAGAAATTGTTCCAATAGTTCTTGAGTAATATGAACATTGTTATTATAAATATGTTACATGCTGAACGGTGATCTTGCACCGAAGACTGTTATGCTTTTGTGAAATCAGAGTTGGCGTGGCTGTCGCTCCAACCTTTCAAGATGGAACTGCACTGAACGATGCGCAGATTAAATAGCAAAGTCTACGCCGTTGCCTCGAGTCAAGAACTATCCGCTCCTAATACAGTTTAAGTTCGGCCATTGGAGGGGAGCCAATAAGACAAATAAAAGACTTCCAAAAAACGATGTATATATATATGTATTTATATATACATATGTATAATATTTATTAATAAGAATTCATTGGTAAGCTATGTAACAACAAGTAGGGGAAGTCCGGGAGACTTGCTCAGATGGGAGAGTTGAACCACCTTTTAAAACTCAACTTAAATTTCGCGGTAATGAAACGTCAAGACGGTCATTGATAGATCGCGGAAGGCCAATAACCAGCACGCCGCCTTTTCGATACAAGCCTTCTGAAACAACACGCAAAATAAAATCACAGAATTAGAAAACGCTATACGTGAGGTAAAGGAGGGTGCATCTTTAAGAAAAACATCTATTAAGTATGGAATCGATAAAAGTACACTAAGACGTTATAAGTTGAACGAACATAATATAACAAAAATCTGAAGAAAAAAACAGTCAGTATAAAGAGTCACAAATATGTACTCTTTCTGAAGAAAAACTACTGGTTGAATATTTACTATTATGCAGTAAAATGCATTACGGTCTGACTAGAAAGCAAGCATTGCAATTGGCTTTTGAATTCGCAGAGGCGAATTAAAAAAAGTATCCTGGTAGTTGGGCAACAAACAATGCTGCTGGAAAAGATTGGTTTCGTGGTTTTCTTTCCAGAAATCCAGAAAAGAATTTAAGAACACCTGAAGCCACTAGCTTGTCTTACGAGTTTTAATAAAAAAATGTTAACGACTTCTTAACAAATTTAAAGATGGTGCATGAAAAATACAATTTCGAAGCTCAAAATATATATAATTGCGACGAAACTGGATGTACGACTGTTCAAGCATGTCCAAAAGTGATAGCCAGTAAGAAGTCGAAACAAGTCGGACAAGTGACATCAGCAGATAGAGGAACCACCGTAACAATTTGTTTCGCCGTCAATGCGATAGGAAACGTGATACCTCCGTTCTTTATATTTCCAAGGGTTAGATATCAAGAACATTTTGTTTCGGAAGGACCGGAAGGATTTTCTGGAGATGCTTATCCAAGTGGTTAGATGACCACAAAAAGTTTTGTGAAATTCCTTCAACATTTTGCAAAACACTTTCATGCCTCTGAGAACAATCGCGTGCTCTTGATATTAGATAATAATGAGAGCCATGTAAGCGTTGATGCAAAGTTATTATAATTTAATTTTGTGATGTTTTGTTTAATATATCTGTGATTTAAGCTGCAAAATATTTTTATATTCCCCTTTAAAAAGCATTGTTCAACTCTCCCCAGACACCGGTTCAAGTGTCCCTAAGGGTGGGGAGAGTTGACTCACATCCCATTTTTCATTCAAATATAATATATATAACATATTTCAGTACTATAATATCGAAAAAGTAATTATGCATAAGTACACGTAAATAAATAAGCTACTGTTTATTATTAGAATTGAATGACTAAGCCTCATTTATAAGAAAATACGATACTTTAAACAAAAAGCGGTTCAACTCTCCCGGACTTCCCCTAAGTACAATTTACGTCATCTTGAGAAACATTCCTTTTTATGTCATAACCTATTTTAATACTTAGAAACAAAGTGGTACCTAACTTTTTTTGATGTTTCAAAAAGCTACAAAAGCCCATAAATTTCTAATTATAGCTCATCAAATTTATTGAGCCGTAAATGAAGAGAACTTTTTCCATAAAATCATGTGTTAATTAGTAGACAACTCTATGCTAAATACAATAGTACTCGTCTTAATTAAAATACTATTATTCCGATTCTAACAACAGTTAGATATCATCAACGATATTTTATGTAAATCTAGAAATCCCACCGTCGAGATATTAAGTATGGGCAGAAAATATGAGCGGCAATCAAAACATTGTTGTGCCCAAGCTCCAAACTCGCTTTGGCAATAATAACGTGAACAGCAATTATATAAAAAAAGTGATTTAATGATACAACTTGACGTAGATCGCAAAGCGTTTGCACCAGCACGTGATAGGTAGCCTTCGCATTGATTCAGCAGAAGGCCAATGGCTCAAGAACTCTGACTCAATAATAATTCTGCGCAAGCGTTAATGGCTTGAGAAACCTCTTTGGGTACGTATGTATAAATAGGTATTTTAATTTAGGTGTGATTACTTCATATATAAAGTTATACTAACTCAATTGTGTTGTTGGTGCTGAAGATGAATATTGGCAAGCAGAGAATTCGAATATTAGTCAATACGCGTAAACACCGATTTTGAAAATTCGTGTTCATGGTGTGTATTGCAATAGAAAGGTAAGGTTGTAAAAGAATTATACTTCTTTGTAATTTGCGCAAAAAATATCAGAAAGGGGTTTTCGGAGTTGCTAATTTTGTAAAATTTAAGATATTAAATTTTTATTAGAATTTAATAAAAGTTACATAAGGGGGTTTTTGGAGATACTAAATTCAAATATGGTGCGTCGACTGCAATAACTTATGTTCATTTTAATTGGCACAGGCCTACACAATTTGAGTCATAACTATACCTGTTTCAGTTTTTACGAAGTTTTTTGTGGTGGTGATTATGACAATTATATTATATTCAATTATGCATTTTATACCGCCATTTTCCAGTTTAGGGGTTTTTTTCTTCTCCTGGGTTAAACTTACGTGCCAGATAAAAATAGAGTTCATACTTTAAATCAGCACATCAAGAACCCCGTAAATAAGTTGCTACAACACCACAACAGGGCTTTCGGAACTTTACATGATTGGTAATGATAAAGGAATCACCGGTTTAAGTTAAAAACTATGCGTAATGTTATGAATAAGTAATTGCTTTTTCTTGAGCGTTATTATAATAGATTTTCTAACAGGACCCAGATTTCCCATTTTTAAAAACCATTTTCCGGTTTTTAATTTGGAAGAAGGGGAATGAAAAGTTTAAAAAGAGTGATGTTGACCCAAGTGGTGGGCGAGTGAACATATCTACATATGTATGTATGTTAGAAACTTTTTCTCTTGTTGGATTTGCTGAAATAAATTCTTAACTCAGCTGTGATCTTTTCGTGCTACTCTGAGCCATAGTCAATATAGACAACGAGGCCCGATAAAATCAATTTGGCCTAGTGGAGCACTTGTTGTTGTTGGTGTTGTTGTTGCTGGTGCTGTTGTTGCTGTTGGTGGGCTTAGGGATGTGGGCAGCTGGTCCTGGCGGGTGTTGGTCCTCCTTGCTGTTCCGGGGATTGCTTCCAGGATTCCTTTTATTGTTTGTTTTCAAGTTAGCTGCAGCTTCAGCATATGTGAGGCCGGGTCTGGATTTGTGGAGCTCCTCGTATTCGCGTCTGGCTTTTGGCATAGTGCATTTGCGGAACGTCTTTATTTTAACTATTTCCTTGGCCTTGAGAAATTGTGGGCAGGCAGGGTCAGTGGTCGAATGCGTGTTGTCCTTGCAGTTTATGCAGTACACTTTGCTGCATTTGATTGGTGGGTCACCGCATAATCCACAAATTGCAATGGTGGATTTGCACCATTTAATTGTGTGCCCAAGCTCCTGGCAGTTCCTACACCGCATGGGGTAGGGGTAGTACTCCCTTACCGGCAAGTTCGTCCAAGCTCCTCGAATAAAAGGCGGAATCTTATACGCATTGAAAGTGACGATGAGTAGGCCGAAAGGCTCTCTCCTCCCATCCTTGTCGACCACCTTCGTCATCTGCACCATCTCAGTCACCCCTTGGTCTTTTAGGCCCTCAAGAATTTCTTCCTGAGTCATAAATTTAGGGTCATAAGAGAATACTAGGCCTTTCACGTGATTTAGGGTTTCGTGGTACTTGATAGTAACTTTAATGCCAGCGATGGTTGTTGCTTTTATAAACAGTTCTGCAGTTCTGGCATTGTCCACCAGTAACAGGAGCGAGCCGTCTCTCTGGTAACTAGCCTGGGTGAATTTTTTCGAAATAGCATCAACACCCTTTCTAACTAGGAAATGGTTATAAAGTCGCAGTGGTTTGTCGATAGATTAGATGACAATAAATTTTGGTTGCTCGGATCCAGGGGTGATATTTTGCGCTTTTGTAGGAAGTTCCGGGAAAGATTCAAATGGGACCCATTTGGTTCCTCTCTTCGGTGCTTGGCGCGCCTTTTTCGCTGGCTGGGAATCCAGGACCGAAAAAGAGTCCAGCAGCGCGAAGTTATTGGCGTCGGCAGCGCCGGCCGCCATTGTTGTGTTTCGGCACTCGCTTATCTAAGTTGGCTGGCATCTCTGTTCAGACTGCTACTCCAAGAGAAATTGACAACCACTGGACGGGCTGTCACTGACAGCAATGACACGTGTTTACCACAGGCAAAAAATGTCTCTGTGTATTATCGCACGCACAAAATTAGATTAGCCGGGCGTCCCGGCTAAAAGCACACGCTCCCACAGGAGCAAGTCCGGGATGAAAGCTCACGTCCGACACCACTAACTAAGCTGGTCGCCAAGAATCGCTAGGATCACTACCAAGTTTCTCCGCAGATCGATCACACACGTCCGTCGCTGATCAGAGCTTGCTGGAGTTTTATTTCCTTAATTTTGTCTAATTTGACTGGACTATAAGGGCCTTCATTTTTATTATATACTAGCTTGCCCGGACCCGGCGTTTCCCGGGATACTTTTAAATTTGTATTCCTTAATTTTACAACGCCTCCCTACTGCACCACCGCCTCTCCTATGTGACCCAGCGTTTTCCTATTTTGCGTTTTGCACATGTTTTAGATATTTTCCAACAGTATTATTAAATTTAGTTTTCTTCATTTTACACCACCTCCTTATTGCACTCCCTCTCCCATATCTCCCAGCAGGGTGGGGGTGGTCTCATATTTGGAAATTTGAATAGCAGATTCGAAAGCAATGATCACGAAAATTCCCTAGTGCGGATTTTCATGGATATCCCTTGAAGTTTAACTTTCTCGGTCGCCATATTGGATCCGATAACTTCAATTCTAAAATTTTGAATACAAGCTCGAGATCTGCGACCCCGAAAACCTCCAATTGCCTTTTTCATAAAGATTCCTTGAAGTTGGAAAATTCGCTTCCTATAAAAAACGGAAATTTCGACTTTTTCGATTCGATTTTCCGGCTTTTCCTTTGGGGTTTCCCGAAACAAAAAAAATCGAAATCGGTCAAGCCGTTTTTGAGTTTTATCGAGACTAACGCACAGCAATTCATTTTTATAAATATGTATAGATTTATTTATTTATTGATTGAAAGACAGGCAGCTCTCACAACGGTTTTTTAATTGATCTAACGATATAATCACAAGACGGGACTTCTATCTAGTCCCAAAGCTGAGCATTTTAAAGTTCTGCGTGTGGTCTTTACTATTATATGGAGTAGCAATATAGTCCCTCAATAAATGAGTCATAATCATACATACTAGAGGCTTTCGAAATGTGGGTCTTCCGCAGAATAACCCGTATATCATGGACCATTTCCAGTGGGAGTGATCTTGGTTGCGGAACAAATCGCAAAATCTCTACAAATTTGTCAGGAATGTATAGATACATATACATAGATATTTCTGTTTATACGTAGTTAAACCCTCTATGTTGCATTTTGTTAAAACGCTTTTTTATATATAGCTGTCATAAATTCCGAGTTAAACCTTTCTACGGAGTTCATTATTCCGCCAATGTTATAAACAGCACACATTTGTACTTATAAAAGGCCAGCTCACGTGGCGTTTAATTATAGAAGGTTTTGACTCTAAATGTATAATAGCACACATAACACATATAACACTCCTGACGTTTCAAGGAAAATGATTACATATTAGTGTAGAGAAGATATTCAGTGATACGTAAGCCTCATTTATTTAGGCACTCGGCCTTGCTTCCATTCAAATTCCGGTATTCTGCTTTTCAAAAAACCACTTCTAACCTTTTGTCTTATATCACATTTGATATATGTAAGCCAATGACCCCCGGTTCTTTTTTATTTCGCAAGCGTGCGTATTTTTTTATTATATTCTCTCGAACGCTTGTTGAATTAGAAAGTTGCATCTACTAAATTCTTCAAACAAAAGTGCCCCAAAATATTTAACGTTTAGACTCAAATTATGTTCTTATTA
Source organism: Neoitamus cyanurus (assembly GCA_947538895.1). Classification (NCBI taxonomy): domain Eukaryota; kingdom Metazoa; phylum Arthropoda; class Insecta; order Diptera; family Asilidae; genus Neoitamus; species Neoitamus cyanurus. Next base: position 39,313,035 of record OX384542.1, read on the forward strand.
ATTTTATAATATCAATTTCATTATTACAGTATAGAGTTCTTGCAAATATAACTTCCATACGTATATAAATTAATATGCATATTTGCCACCATATATTTCCGTATCTTATAATCAGTTTTATTTCTGGTTTCACCTGTTAGAAATCAAACTGAAAACGTGATCCACGCTATTTATCATTTCAGGTCCACTTTCGAAACGTGCCGTAACAAGTTAAAGTCTGCCACAAGATCTTATGGTCAAATGACATTGTATTTGAAGTCAGGAAGTTGCCCTCTTAAATTTCATATACCTACTGTTATTTTCAATTTATTTGCATAAAGTTACATTGCAAAGGTCTTATCAACAATTCCTTCTCGTATATATGAATGATTTTGGTGTAAAGCAGCAACGCTTTATTTTTAGATTCTTACTGTAATGACACTAAAGATGTAACTAATTCTACTTCATTTTCAATCCAGTTTACTTATTTTTTTGCTATTTTTATTCAACGGTAAAAGTGGTGAAAAACACGTATATTTTCGTTGCGGTTTAAATTTTTCAAATATTTAGAAGTAAACAAGACCTACGTCAATTGGCAAGCAATTACATTTTCTTAGGCAGTATAATAACTATCCAGAATTGTTGAAGGTTTCTAATGTCCATATAAATTGCGCCATTCAGTTATCTACCCAATTTTTGTGTCTTTTTTAATAAAGATTTCGCTGCTGAATGTTTAAAATGTATACAAATATGCAATTCAACGTAGCGCGAAATCGATTCGAACTTTCGTTATTACATAAAACGAAAGTAAAACCTGTCACCTTTGTTTTGCTCATTATGTATTTAAGAAACAGCATACGAATGGAACATTTCACGTATGGAAAACGGGTATGCCAATGAGGGAAGATTAAGAATATTGGCACAGCTTTCGCAATTCATTATTGTACTAATACATGCAGACTCAGGGTATGTTTACTCGCTCGTGTACAAGAAGTGCAGGCGGCGTCAGGGCGATTTTCACTATGGTATTATGACAAACCAACCTACCTCGCTGATTTTTTGCATACGCTTTAAGCCCCCCCTTCAGTATCCCAAATGCACAATATTCTTTATTTTGTAAGGGCCGCTAGGCGTAGGAGAGAGGGGGGCCTGTATATATTGTTTTTTTTTATTTTCTTGACTCCTATTAAAGCTACGACAAAAAATATGGTACCAGATGGTCGATTGAGGGTGAAACTTTTTCGGAATAAAGTACAGGTGGCGGAGTTTTTGCGTATGGTATTATGACGGGTCCACCTACTTCATTAATTAATTTTTTACATTTATGGGGGCACAGTGAACGATGTATTTGTGTTTGTCCAAGAGCCAACTGCAAAAAGTTACAACAAAAGTCATGATAAACAAACTTGTAGTGCTCGAAGCGTCCTCTTGGCAGGTTTCACGACATTTGACGTAGCTTTAACTGAAGCCGAGAAAAATGAAAAACAATTGTTTGCACCTTTCAGGTCTCCCTCTGCTCCCGCGTTTCTTACAAAATATAGAATTTTGTGCATCGCAGAAAATCAGCGAGATAGGTAGGTTTGTCATAATAATTCACCTGCCGTCTGGACGCGATATAAACGCATGTAGTCGCTTGCGTCCAAGTGTTCGAATTGCAGACGACGAATCGCTTGGGATTCATATTCAACGTCTACCATTTTAAAATTGAAATCTGATGAACAGAAACTTTTCCGGTTGAGTGCACCCACTTTGAATTATATATTAAAAGCAATGACCCGGAAAGAAATTCAAAACACAAATTTTCAGGGAGCAATATCATCTGAAGAAAGATTAAGAAGGTGAATACCTTTATTTTACACGGTAATGTACACAATACTTATAAGTTAGGAGAAGATTGGGACCTTTCGTTCAGTTCCCACCTTTCCTTTTATTTCTTTTTACCTAGTAAATTAATGGCTCAAGAGAAATCATCTAGCAATAGCACACATCTTTGAGTTACGGGTAAAAAAAAATGTTATTTTAGAGGCTTAGTGAGCAGAAGTGGTTTTCGAAAAACATTTTGAAACTTATAAAAATCTGCGTCAGAAATGCGGCACTTTCTAACACCATAGGGTGGTTTCGTACAAGTGATTAAACAAGTTAAATAACTTTGCACAGTCTTTATATAATCATTAAGGTAAGGTCCTACTCCAGGAAAACTTTTTTTTTCGAAATTTAATTATTTCATATTTTGCATCGCTGTAGGGTATAGAATAACCTCTTAAAATTGTTTTTCGATATTCTGATTAGAAAGTTGATTACTAGCCCATTGAACGAAACGCCAAAAATTTAATCGTCGTAGAGGTCCAACTTGTAAATTTATCTTTAAACTAGTAAGTGGCTTCGAATGGGGCTTTCACTGTTGGATAACTTGGTCTTTCGCCAAGGCTTTCGGCTATAAATAGTAGTAGGGCTTCAAAATATCGGATTCAATATGACGACCGAAAAGGTTAGACTTCAGAGGATTGATTTGAAAACAGGCCCTTTAATATTTTCGCAACTTGAATGGATTTCCGTGTAATTAAATATATATAGTGGTTAGTGTCGTTGATTTTGAAATTGTTATCGAAATTGTCATTTTCAAGATGGCGGCCAAAAGTTGCCAATGTAAATAAGTTTTCATGGTTTTCATTTCTTGGGGTCAGTGTTTTCGAAATAAATGCCTTTTTTAAGCTCATTTGCTACACGAATCCAAAATCTGAACAAACATTTCGAAAATGTTTACCTCTGCCGGTGCAGCCGGTGCCGTGGCCTGGAGCCCCCAAATAATCTGTTTTGTGTAGAAAGAGTAAAAACAAATTAGTTTCAAAAAATATGTTTTTAATATCCTTTTCCATTTTAAATCACAATTTTTTTTTCTTTTGTGAATTTTAATTTTAAAATAATATTATTACAATACAGGCCCCTATTGTATAATGTTTCACAATAATTCCCATTTATAATATTAATAATAATATTGGAATTTATATGAAGAAAAATGTGCAAATTATTGCAACTGAAAAATACCTAATTTATTTTGCTTATCAAACATTTTACAGGGGGCCTCTTAACATAAACTTGGCCTTGGGTCCCTCAGTGTATATAGTTCGTCTGTTCGTCGGGGTTAATATCGGGAATGGCTAAACCGATTTCTGTGTTTCTTTCACAAAGAGTATTTTGTCAGGCATAATTTAGGCTACTTTTTATTCCGGAAAATGCTGGTTTCCCACGGAAAAAATTAAAAACCGTCACCGTGTATGAAAAGGTTTCACCCATTCTGCAACTACATATTTCACCACACATGAGTTCAGAGCAAAATTGAAATATGTAGTTTGATTCATTCTGCAAGAGTTTAAATTAAATCTATTCCTACTACCCTACTATGTTACTTATAAATGAGAACTGATTTTCTCATTGTTATTCTTCTCCTCCAAAACCACTGAATGGATTCGAATGGGATTTAGAAAGCTTGGATCTTCGGTAACGTTTTTGGCTATAAGTCAGTGACGGACGCACTGAATAGATTCGAATGGGATTTAGATAGCTTGGATCTTCGGTAACGTTTTTGGCTATAAGTCAGTGACGGACGCAGGGGGGTGGTCCAGGGGGTCCCCCCCCCCCCCCCGAAATCTCTGACTTTTTCAAAACCCCTTACAGCACACGGTCTTTCAACCGTATAAACTAAATCGTCCACATCACAAGTTGGTACATTACAAATGAAATCATGAACCGGAGCCCATAGTAAGTATTTTGAATTTTCACCCAGTACAATGTTGATTAAAATTTGCGTTTATAACTAAATTGAATGCGTTATATCATTTATAAATTATTATAAAATTTTCATGAACGTGGAAAGTACAGGAACTTTTTTCCGCTCGAAATTCACTGAACAGACTTTCGTACAATTGCATCATATTTTATTGATGTACTGTTTGACGGTTTGCAGTGAGGTTTTAAAATTATACAATTCTAATTCGTTGACGTCGTTTTGAATTTTTAATCTATATAAAGAAATGGATTTCAAATTTTACAGTGTAAGATACTTTACATGTTATCATCAAATATGTTGTGGCCGAGCGGTTAGAGCACAAGCTCCCCACTCAATCATCGCGGGTTCAAATCTCACTAGTGATGATTTTTTTTTTTTTTTTTGAAACTGACTATAAAAAATTATTTTTAAAATTACGTTTTGTTAGAGCCGAACTGTTTAATTATTCCAAATTTTTCGATCGGACCCCCCCCCCAAAATTTTTTTCTGCGTCCGTCCCTGCTATAAGTGATGCAATAAAGTCGTAAAACTTATCAGCAGCAAGATATCCTGACCCTCGATTATTGTATGAAGACTCGTGAAAAAGGCCATTGAATTCGCGTGGATTGACCCATATGCACGCGTATCGGAAATTCATTCAATCATGAGTATTATAAAGAACAAATTACAAGAAAAAAAAAGTCAGACAAGTGCGAGTCAGACTCGCGAGTTAAGCGCTTTCCGAATATTTGCCGCAAATTAAATGACTGTAATTTAAAAAAATATTTTTTCATGTGATATAACTAAAAATTAACGATTTTCGGACTTTTTCCTTTACTTTTGCTGTGATACCTTATATATTTTGAAGAAAGAGGGGAGCGAAGTGCCCCGAGCACTCAGACAAACAGTCCATTGTACTCTTCGCCCGCCGTAACCGAACTTCTGCGTTATTCTAATGAACTGAAGAACCTCGGATAGGGCCGTGAGACCTTGCTTTTTGCCAAATTTCATGATTCCAGGTCAACGGGAAGTACCTCATAGGTTTTGATTTATTTACGAGTGTCAAAATATATGGCATAATTGGCCGTTGGGACCTTGGCTGGGAGGGTGAAGTATTTTGTCGTTCATGAGCAGTAGCCCATTTCATTCCGGGAATACATTGGTATCCCGCGGGAAAAATGAAAAACCGTCATGCGGCATGAAACAGCTTTATGCATCAGTTTTACCATGCATGAAATCAGATAAAAATTGAAACAAAGCTGGGAGGGGACTGCTAATTCACTAATAACTTGAATAGTATCTTTACTTTTCATTAGAAGTGAATCGATTGTCATAATCAGTAATTAGTTTGATTTAAGCGTAGAGCCTAGAAGCCTATTAACTAATTAACAGTACACGCAAGCTAAAAATATCCCCTCATTTTCTAGCGCTTTAAGTTATCACTTTTTCCTTTCGTTTCAAGTAGTCAATGGAAGGCTGTTGATATTTGAGAGCAAGATCAAAGAAACTCATTGATCAAAATGTATGATGTGTACCTTTTTAGTAGCATTTTGAGTCTGCGAAGAAAATTGTGAACAATCGGTACAAAACAAAATAATGAATAAAAATATTTATATATATTTCGAACAAAACTCACCCCAAATTATATGGATCTACCGTGACGCGCTAGCCACCTCATTTTACGATATATGTAAGTAGATACAGATAAACATTTAGTATTGTGACAGCAATAAATCTCCACTGTATGCCTGCATTATATTCGCTCGCACATGCGGTCTGAGTCTTTCCTTTACCTTTTGTTTCTCCATTTCTTATTGTTGCGAGCATCACTGGTTTTGCTCATTGCTCGGCAGAATTGTAGGTCAACAAAATAAATTTTACGGTGCGTTCTACTTTGTGGAAAATTGAAAAGCATTATGAAATTTCGCATGCTGCCTTTTTCCACAGAGCAGCTGCCGTGTATTGGCTCAATCCGTGTTTGGCCTACGGGTAACAATTATGTATCTCGATCATATCGAGCACTTTGAGCCAGACTTGGAAGTCTTTCGACGAGTGCAATTTATAGACGCTGCTACGATGCTTGGAAATTGGCTTTGATTGCCATCAATAAGCTCAATCAAGTGAAAATATGCTGTGCAACGACCTTACAGCCGCTTGCACGCTGACGATCTCATGTTCTACGCCAAATCAGCAATCTTGCACTATTCTCGCAAATATTTGCATTTTCTACGTGAGATTGCAATGGTGGTATTTCTGCTGAGCGCAAACGTTTGATGATAGCAAAGCAAAGTTCAGACTGGCCATGTAGGCCTACTTAGCCTGAGATAGTGAAACCTCCGGCATTAGACTAAGCGAACTGCCAAAATTATTTCCTACCACCAGCACGCACCAATTGACTGGTAGACCTTCCACTTTCCAAGAGTTCATCGACTTCAACAAGGAATGGAAGTCCCCCACAATTAGTACATTGCACATACTGCGATTACCATAACCCAGTTAAAGATCTGCGGCAGTATGGCCGGTTCCTAGCTAAATGGCAAGTTAGCGAGCAAGTTGTTGACTCAATTCGTCTGGAAAGGCCGTCAGAAGCGGAGTTGTTGGAACGTGATCGCGGAAAACCTCAGTAGTATTCCGCAGGTAGTGGACAGTGGACGGTACAAACGTCGGCTCGTCAGGTCCAATGCGCGCCCGCATCCGTGCATATAACAATTCGGCCGGTCAGATAGTTAATTATCTTTTACATTAAGAACTGGTTATGGGTCTCAAAGTGGAAAAGGTGAAAAGAACGTGGAGAAAACACTGATTGCCATCTCGTTTTGTCCGAGGCAATTCCGCTAATTGCCATGGCTCAGAGATACGTCTTGGGTTCCCAGTCAAGTTCGTGACGACAATTTCGGATGCAAAAGTGGCAAAAACACATTGCGCAAATCTGAAACTGAGATTGAGACTGTACGGGGTTAATTCGCGGATTAGGTGTCAGTTGAGCCCACGGCTCCGCAAATAGAACTTTACCGTGTGGACGATTACCAAGAAAACATTCAAAATTGCGTTCCACCTTTGTTCCAGGATTATGGGGTACATCATGCGGAGGTTCCTGAGGTCGGCGATGATCGTCTTCAGCTGGTTCGTTGTACCCTACAGCCGGTTGACAAACATCAGAACCTCCCGCAAGAAGCTGCCACCAATGAAGAGTCCACTCCTGGAGATTCCAGCTGTTGATCTGGCGCATTTGATTCGCACTAAACAGGTGAGTCTGCTGTGCTTGTTATACGGCTAAAGCGATTGCAGATGGCCGCTCTGATGCCGATGGTGCTGCAGTCGCTACTGCTTCTTGTGCAATCGTTCGGTTTTCGCTCCAGTCTGATTTGACCACAACAGTGTCTCAGTGCAAAAGTGAATATGCCCACAGCTTAGAAGTGAAAGTTGAGTGGCGAATTGAATTCCAAATATGCCATTACATGCGGTATGCCGCGGTTAGGAAGTCGATTCGACAGAGGCTGTGTGCGATTGTTTCAGCCGAGTGCCAGTGATTAAAGTACAAGTCGAGTGCTCCGAACTTTTCCGAATCAATTAAGGCTCCGTGAAGTAATCAAGTAATCATACAAGACTTGCCAGTGCTGTACGCAGATATGATACGTGGATTAATATTCAGTGGGTTGTGCAGATTTGTATTACATATTTTCTTCCTGTACCATCGTACCACACGTGCTTGGATATAGCAGTAAAGTTGCTGAATTTTTATTAATTCGTAATTACTTGTACAACGCCTACTACGTGTCTACATTCTACATATGCATATCAGAAGATTACACACTTTGAAGAGGACAACATTATGTATTTTGCCGACTTATTTAAGAATTATGGTGTTTTGTTGTAATAGCCACCAAAGGCAGTGTAATATTGAAGTAAGATAAATTATAAAATGCGACTACTCAATCACACGCGGAACATCTTTAGAAAGCAGGGGAATGAAAGCATGATTTTCAAAACAGAATTATTTTATAAAATTTTAGCATGTGTATTTAAAAGTCCAAAGCCATTGGTATCATCAACATCGTCTTTGTTCAAATATTTAAATATAGGCATACCAATAGAAAATGCCGGAAAATTAAGATGTAGATACTCGTATTTACAGAATCAAAATCATGCAATTCGGGCTAGTTTTACCTCGGAAATTTAACCTAAAACGAGATATGAAAGAAATGAAGTACATACTATCTGTTTTTATCGTGCATGTTCGTCTATTATACATATATGGTTCGGTAGCGAATCATCAGTTCAGAATTGCATTTTAATTCTATTATTACTAATTATAGATTTTTACCGATTTTTTTAAGGTTTTTCAACTTTTTGTTACCAAATAGATAAGTGATATAACAATTTTTTAGCTTTTTTCTTTTTTTTAACAAGCCGTACAAAAATAGGAATTCAAGTTATAAATGGTTTCTTCCTATATTTCAAAAATGTATCATGTAGATGTAGATTATCTTGAGGCGGGTAGATAAACCCTGCACTTAGACTAAAGGTCCATTGTACAAACTTCGAGAAGAGAGACTGACAACTGATTTAATCTCGGTGCCCAGATTGAGCCGTTCGACGACCAGTTCTTCTAACAAAGCTCAAGATGGTGGGCAGCGTGAACTTATGTAGATCATTGGGATCTACATGAGGTTTCCCGAAAGAAGCGGTTCTGGCGCTGTTGTAGAACGGACATGCACACAAAAGGTGAGCGATTGTCTCGTCCTCCAACCCGCATCCGCAAAGCGGCGAATCCGCTATTCGTAATGTATGAAGATGCTTGTTCAGCCTGCAATGGCCAGTAATAATGGCCATAGCTTGGCTCAACTGGCATCTGCTAAGGTTGAGTAGATGATTGCCGAGGCCTAGATCGACCCGATGCAAGAACATCTTAGACTACTTAGACTTAGAAAAGGTATCATACTAAATTGGCCGTAATAATTTTCATAGAAAATACTAAACTATACTACCCTTGGTACTTAACGACTTTTAAAGCAAATATCTGGTGACTGTACAGTTCTAATCAAAGGCCCTAAAACATTTTTTGTTGGACTTTAGGAAACCTACCTAAAGGCACAAAATCAATGGAATAAGTGAACAAAAAAAACATTTTTGAGTACACTGTTAACTGAACTATGGGAGGGGGGACAAAAACATATTTTTCCAAAAATCTCATTATCAATCTACGTCCGTATGTTATTGTCAAAGGCCAAGGCCTAGGTGGTTGTGCTAGGTTTGACTAGCCAATCTTTAGGTTTGGCAAGACGCTGATGGATTTATGGTTAATCATAGGAGTGCCGAAATTGCAGTCAAACCGCGAACCACAAACATTTTTACTTCGGGCTTTGACTAGGCCATCCTAGATTCGATTGAAATGAGGCAGTCAAAAGGTGATTTGCGCTTAAGGGGGCGATAAATGTAGCCGCCTGAATTTTGACCGTTTTTAGAGGCTTATTTAAAAGGGAAGAAATAAATGAATCGTTTCTTAATTTAGTATGTTTATTCATTATAAAGGGTGTTTTTTTAAGAGGTTGCCGATTTTTTTTTTGAATAAAACACATATAAAATTATGAAATGACCAAAATTTTTTTTTTATTTGGTAGATAATTTTTTGGCATTTAACATTTAAACACAATTTCTGGCATATGGCCACCACGACTATTTTTCACAAATGTCATTCTGGAGGTCCAATTTTCGACCACTTTTTCAAGCATTTGGAGGCGTATGTCAGCAATGACACGTTGAATATTGGTTTCCAAAGCATCAATCGATTGAGGTTTATCCACATAAACCAATGACTTCACGTATCCCCACAAAAAGTAATCGAGTGGCGTCAAATCGCACGAACGCGGAGGCCAATTCACCGGACCATTTCTCGAAATAATGTTGTCGTTGAAAGTTTCTTTCAATAAGTCGATTGTTTCACGTGCTGTATGGCAAGTGGCACCATCTTGTTGAAACCACATTTCATCCATATCCATATCTTCAAGATTTGGCAACAAAAACTCATTGATCATGGTTCTGTATCGATTTCCATTCACGGTAACGCGTCGTCCTTCCTCATTTTTAAAGAAATATGGACCGATGATCCCACCAGCCCATAGACTGCACCAAACAGTACATTTATCAGGATGCATTGGTAATTCTTGAACAGCGTGTGGATTATCTTTGCTCCAAATGCGACAATTTTGCTTGTTGACGTATCCATTTAACCAAAAATGCGCCTCATCACTGAAGAGAATTTTACGGTAAAAAAATGGATCTTCGTTCAATTGATTTAACGACCAATCACTGAATTCACGGCGCAAACGATGGTCGTGTGGCTTTAATTCTTGCACCAATTGAATTTTGTATGGCACCAAACCCAAATCTTTACGTAAAATTTTCCATAAAGTCGATGGACAAAGTCCAATTTGCTGAGCACGACGACGAATCGATAAATTGTCGTTTTCGTCGACACTGGCCTCAACGACAGCAATATTTTCTTCTGTACGAACTCTTCTCATTCTTGTCGGTGGCTTGGCATCCAAAAGAGTGAATGTAGACCGAAATTTGGTAATTACGTTCTTTATGGTGGTCTCTGACGGACGATTATGTGCACCATAAAATTCACGAAGTGCTCTATAAACATTTTTAATTGAACACTGATTTTGAAAATAAATTTCCACGATTTGAAAACGTTGTTCTGGAGTTAACCTATTCATAATGATTTGCCAAACAATACTGAGTAGAAATGCCACTTTGAGCTGTCAAAACAACTGCCATAAAATAAAACGACATCTATCGGAAAAACAAACCTCCTAAAAAAACACCCTTTATATTAAAATACAAGAAACAGATTTTTTTATATTTTTTTTTTTCACAATGGCCACCGTAGTAACTAATTTCCTGAGACTCTCGCGGTGAAAGGCATCAATCGGCGGGATTTTTAGCTTCGGTTACAGCGATCGGAAATCAAATATTTTGGTTTGAGCGTATTCATAAAACATGTATCTTCTAGTGGAACCAATAAAAAACAAAAAAGTCAAAATAAATCGTAAATTGGCACGCCTCAGAAGAAAAAGTCCGATTTTTCACCCTTTTTTTCGATGGTTTTTGGGTCAAAAATGGTAATTTTTGAATTTTTTTTTTGGCATTTTTGAGGTTTAACTAAAAGCGAATACTATAGAGAAGACATGTGCCAAATTTCATAAGAATCGGTTGAGAACTTTGTTACTGAGTTATCTTGCCCGCCAATTTATAAACAAGTAGTTTCGAGAGAAACGCGTGTAAAGTTTTGACACACAGAGACTCTGTGATTACAGCGACTTACCAACCAGTCAGCGATTCCAGGGTCATACAGAAGTCCTACATGGGATTAAAGAATAAAAGAGTTTCTAAAAATCTGCTTACCCGGGTCGTCAATACAAAAGACCCTAAGGTCAGAAATTTGAAAAGCAGGTAACGAGAGTCGAACGCTCCGGTACAGGCAATAGCGCTCGAGCGTCGAGTTGAGGCGGAGCACTTAAATGAGTTTTAAATCGATAAAGAAAGCGAATTTCATTCTAAAAATTTGCAGGCATATTTTTGAGATGTAATGTAACTATTAATGAAAAAAAAATTCGATTTTTTATTACATATGTATATCGCCCCCCTTAAATACATATTTGGGTAATACTTCACAAATGGGGCTACTGCAGTACAGGCGGTTATTATAGTGTATTATAAAATGAAGGGGTGTAGTGAAAAAAAAAGTTGTTTGAACTTCTTTTTCTTCTTTTTGTTCCCTTTTACATAATATTTAATTGACTGAAGAGTTCACAAGGTTTACAACTCTTCAGCTATAATATATATATATTATATAAGGTGACCCATCGGGTACGCCGGGATTAATTTTAAAATGAAACACAGCAAATTATTATTAAATAGGCAGTCTTTATTATAATAAAGTAAACATGTTGATAATAATTTTATGGAATATGCTATAGCTATATATGCTATATATTTTTATTGAAATTACCAAATTCATCATCCGTACATTGTACAAATGCCGGGATGATATAAAATATTTGAAACACTTAGCGGAAGTAATATATAAATTATTTTGCGGAACACTCGATTGCACAATAACTATGGAACCTCCAGTATTTGAGGATTTTTTTAGCTTACGAAAATAAGATGTAGAGAGTGTTTCAATTGAGTTACCGAGCCGATCTCCTCAGTTCAGTTACTACTCGGCATGTATGCTACAGACACACTGTGGTCGAACTAGGAAGGAGTTTTCTAGCCAATATTTTTCACCTTCTAATTTTCCTCGAGCCTCTGTTTCCCCTTAGCCTTTTTCCCAGGGGTTAAAAAAAAATTTATATACTGTACAAAATATCTCATAGACTGAAACGCACCTTTTAGAAATATTTTATAAACTGAAATACAACAGGGGAAAAATGACCGAGGAAAATTTAATATTTTGGGGAAATTTAATAGCCGGGGGAAAAATGACCGGGGGAAAATCGCCAGGGTAAACTTGACCCCTAATAATGTATGAATTATATCGAAGGAAAATTTATCAATTTCAAACTTCGAAAAAAGCCGATCGGGCTACGAGTATGTCTATAGTAATTCATGGGCGTGGCCACGGTGGGTGCTTGCCCCCCTGATGCAGGCAAGAATAAGTGAATAAATTGTAACCTTATAATAATTATAAGAAAAATGTACATTAATATGGTCAAGGATCGTAAAACGACAAGAGTATCATTCAAATCCTACAGCACAAACTCCTGGCGAATGATGGAAACGTTCCCTGACTTAGAGCAACGATTTCCCGATAAGAACTTACCTACATTCTCGTTATATAGTCTGGACCCTTATATGGTATTATGCTGGAAATGACACATACAAGATTTTATAAAAAAAACATCAGAAACTTTTCCAATTATTATAATTTAAACGATTTTTCCAGTGATGCTGGATTATGATTTATCTTAGGGACAAGTAAAAACATTGCAAAAACAGTACTCAAAGTGATGGAAACATGTAGCAGCACTTGTGAGAGAAACTGAAACTTACCCAGCAACGAAACGAGCACTGCTAATTTCACTTGCCGAACCATTTGGGGTGTATTAAAACTGGGTGTCTTTTTTTTTTATAAAACGCATATTCCATTCAAAGTGTGAAAATGGCTTTGCTTCAACATAGAATATGGATATGGAGATTGGGTGTAGAACACAATATTCGATAAATACTAGTCTAGACTTTTTCGGCAAAATTGCACTATTTTGAAGAAAATTTCGATCACATTTTGGCACAATTGCAGCTGAATTTTCTAATAACACGTCGAATTTCCATCTTGAGCTCTGGAATGGTCTTGTGTATTATTTGCATAGGCACACTTTCCGTTTCCCCATATAAAAATCTAATTGTGTTAAATTGCACGATCTTTATGGCTAAATAACTTCTCTCTGGGACGGCCTGAGATAACTCGGCTAGGAAATTTCGTCGAACGCAGTGTGACAAGTTGCACCATCTTATTGGAAGAGCATGTCATCAGGGTCAAATTCTGGTTAAAAAAAAGTTGGTTAACATGTTACGATAGCAACCACCATTCGTTGCTGCATGAAATGTTTAATTGTTAAGAACGACGACGAATGAAGGTGAATGCACTTTGGCTCACACTTTCACTAACTGCCGCAATATTTTCAAGCAGCGTCCCGTCCGAGGACGACTACCTCTTTTAACATTCTGAATTGAGCCAGCGGCCTCAAATATGTATGTATATTAATAAAACTCACTACAGCAGCAGGCCGATATGATGCGTAATGATGAACGAATAATGTGTAGTATTTTCGTGCCGTCTCTGCAAAATTACAGCATTTCGGTAGTGAATTTTCGTAATTTCTATGGGTTGCTCGCTTGTAGAATGCTCGATGATTTTACCTCAAAGCTGGCTGATAATAATATGAAATGTCAGAACTTCATAATATTTGACACAACGATATTGATTTGACTGATCCGTCGCCCCCCTCCACCACTTCTGGCGTTCCGATGAGTGTTCTAAAAGTTAGCCTAAGTAGAAGACTTCAGCCCTATTTTACGCTTCTACTCGAAATAGTTTTTTTTTTAAATCTAAAAAATAAACCAAGAACTTGCGGGTTGGCTTGTATATAAAAAAGCCATTTTGAGGAGAAGGATAAAATAGGGCTCAAATAAAAGCTGAAGTTCTCTACTTTCAGAAAAAAAAGAGGCTAACTTTCCTTAGGAAAAGGGGAGGCAATCCGTTCTATTTAGGTTTGTCAGAGCATAGTGAATATTTCCTCAAAATATTGTCCACCCACTCGGTACACTCCATCTTTTGTAGTTACTTCTCCGTCTTTATGGGTTCCAATCGGCTGAAATCGGAAGCATTTATGACCACTCTAGAGGCTTAATCTTTTGTCGCATGGAAAAATGTTATGTATGAAATTTGTAGAGAATTTCAAAATCTAAAACAACTGTTTTTAAATTTTTTATCTAGCATATCTAGAAGATGAGATATTTATGAAAAACTTTGTTCCTACTGTAATTAGCATTGCGGCGTAAGCTCACGGTTTGTGACTACAGAAATGTGTAATCCCCCTCATCCCAAACCATCTCAGCGGTTGGAACTGGAAGAACCGTGCACATAGCTCGCTCCGTTTGTCACGCGTACTGTGAACACCCACTCGCTTAGCTTGCACTCATCGCTTGGCTTGGCTTGACTTGTCTTCATACATATATATGCACCATGAATGCAGCCTAAACGCTGCCACCAAGCGATGCGACGCGTCCTAAAGCGACCAAATTTCGAGAGAACGCTCCGGTTTGTTTTTTGGTGCTAAAATCCTCTTTTATTTGTTACTTTCAACTGAAGCTGAAAATTTGCTCCTAAATTAACATTATAAATTAGCAACAATTCGAAGTATGAACTATTAAATATTTTGAATATTGCTAGAGCTATTTTTTATTTGAGTGAGTAAAGTCAAATGAAACAATCGACAGCCACGACAAAAACTCTGATGATTCGACCACTCATCAAAGTCCGTTTTCGAAGTGTAAAATTCAAACAAATGTATAGTAACTTTTCAAGTTCAAGGAACTCCAAGCAGGATGTTTTAGCATTTTCGATTATTTTTTCGCGATCCGCGCGGGGCCCCCTTGAACCCGGGGCCCGGGGCAGATTGCCCCGGTTGCCCCCCCCCCTGGTTGCGATCCTGCGTATACCATATATACATATGTCCGTGGGCAAATAGTAAAAATGAAAAGGCAGTGTCTACTCGCACCCGATTTTCCCGTGTAAATACACGTGTACACGGATACACGGGTTGCTCGGCGCACTTCGGGATTGTTTGCAATTTGTGTGAACTTTTGCTTGCACGGGTACACGGGTACACGAGTACACGGGTTTCTCGGCAAACTTCGGAACCGCCTGTCCATGTCCGAGTTTTTTGAATAAATAAAGAAAATGTGGTCCGTTTTGGCGCATTGAAATTTCTTAAATTTTCGCTGAAATTAGGAATGATCGATGTTACGAAATGTCAGCATAAATGTTAACATCTGTCGTTAGGTATCGATGTCCGATTATTATCGTACTTTTAACATCGATGTTGTACTGCAAAAGTACTAAATACTTTATTAAATATCTCGCAAATGGGACGAGCGCGAATTTTTGCAGGAATTTTCCGTCGATGCGCTATCCAATTAAGGGGCACTCCTTATGGGTGTATAAATATAAATAAATAAACCTGCATACAGAGGTAGTTAAAAGAATCGCAAAGCCAAGTTTAATGTCATAAGCCGCTTCGATTATTTGCTCGTAGCATCGAAGTCACGATGTTTGACACCGCCATCGCTCAACATTGATGTTTCGTGTCACAACGGACCGGCGGCGGCTTAATTACCAATATAAGATTGTTTTCGTTAAAGTCCTTACGCTAAGGATGATATTGAGGTTTTTGTTATTTGAATCCCCTTAATACAAAGAATCTCTTTGGGATATTGCAATCTCTGGAAAAAGTCACCCATTCCGGTAAAGTGTTGCGCAATATGATTTGTGATTAGTGATTACCCTTGCGCAATGGCACAGAATACGGGCAGATATAGTGCGATTTTCTAAGAATTTTTGATGGATCGCAGCAGCAGAATTTTTGGCCGCTTCTGAGAATTTCCGATGTTGGGTTCAATTGCGTACGGTCTAGCCCAGAATGCGCGTGCACGCACCTCACAAATTCCGCCTCTGCAATTCGCTCACAGTATATTGAGTCGTCTGTGTGGAGTCGTCCTAAACCATCCCGATTTGCACACCTTCCCGTAGCCGTTATAGATTCCTAGTAAAGCAATATCTTTTCTACGAATTTCGTGCTTCCTTCTTCATCTTTCAGACCATTTAACCAAAAAAAAAGAGGCCCCTATGATATGAAACGTGTGTCAGTGACGTCATTATTTTCATACAAAACGAAGCTAATTCGCGTATGTACTTTCTACACACATCGACGGGCGTGGGATGAGGAGAAGGGTTTTGGCTAAGCATACATTTAAGGAGAAAAGAAAGAAACGTCTTATAGGAGGGTGAGGTGAGCCGACACGTTGCGTTACTTCGGTGTCGTAATTACGTCACGACTGTCGGTAAAAGTTACGTCACTGTGTCGGTTTTTGTCATTTGACACCTTAAGCAGCCAAGATCATGAGAAGACGATAGGAGCTTCTCTTAAAAAAACGGCTGGAACTTGCACAAAATTATAAATCATATGTAAAGAGTTCTGGGGAAAACCCAAGTACTCTTCTGTAATAAGAGCAATGAGCAATAAGAGCTGCTAATTTAAGTGCTTTTTTAAAAGTTTTAAAGTCCGGGGTGCAGCTCGACGCTGCCGTTGAAATCCCCGATTTCAGGGGCTTGCATGAATTGGATTCGAAACCACATGGGAATTATGTACTTTTTATGTGCTCTTTATGTACTGCAAAAAAAATGTTGTGCTGCGCATTTAAGTGCTTTTCGGGGTGAAGCTGTGCAAGTTCCAGCCTAATTTAGTGTACCCGTGTACCCGTGTAAGCAAAAGTTCACACATATTGCAAACAGTGTGGAAGTTTGCCGAGCAACCCGTGTACCCTTGTATTTACACGGGAAAATCGGGTGTGAATAGACACTGCCAAATACATATAAATTGATGTTGGAAACTAATTGAAAGCGTTGGAAGCCGCAAAAACTTGTGGGATATGGTGGATAAAAATTATCGTAATAGAGACATGTGCAAAAAGTTGTGGAGAAAAGTGGGAAAGGAAGTAAATGATGAGATGAGTTAATTTGATTTATTTTAGTTATTAAAGAAAGTCATGCAACTGCAGCACGATGAGTGTGAGCATTATTAGCAACATATGCAGACCTGTTAAGGCTGTTAAAGTTACCCTGTTGAACAACAGCTAAAGTTGGTTCATGTAATCCTTCTATGTCAATAACGATGTTATGAAAAGCATAAATGCATTTAACTATTAGGTATTTCCGCATTTTCAACCGACGCAACACACGATATTCTCCACGTAGCTATTAGTCCAAATGCACATTAATGGGTACTTGAATATTTATTATTACAAATAGTCCTTTCTTCATTTAGAGTCCTGCCAGAATAGGGACCCAATAAATTTGGTAGGTAAGCCTTGTTACCAAAAAAAACCAATTAACGAAAGCAAGAGCCATTCTTAAACTTTTAAATAAAATGTCAAACGCTGAATCGCATCGCAAACGATTAGTCGCTTCCAATTCGAACACTTGCTCGCACGCGACCACAGGCGTTTCGATCGCTTGTAGTCGCTCGTGACAGCGCTAAGCGTAAACACACCCTTAACCCTCATACCCATAAATACATAAATCCGTGTTTGGTCATCTATTCTTTCTTGCTTACTCAGATGTGTATTTACTAAAATATAAAAATTAATATGTACAGTACGCAAGGGGACAAACAAAGTACGCATTTCAATGACACTCTGTATATTGTGTTGGGTAAATCTTAGAGATTTTCTATTGGGTTTGTTTACTTGCTTTTACATTCTCTTCCAAACCGCATTAGCTTTATTAATGGCAAAAACAATTCCTCTTTAACCAATTCATCGCTCTGACGAACTATACATATAAGAGCTATGTAATAAGAATACTTTGCTAGTCATTCAATCACAGATCAATGCACAGGCCAGCAACACATAGAACAAGTAATAGGTAATTTCTATAGCATTTTTTGTATAGTTTACGAATCGGACAACAAAAATGTTCAGTTTTTGAGAAAAATATATTCACATTATTACAAGAATTGTAAAATAATAATTCAAATACCATAAGAACTTATAATTTGGCTCAAATATATGTCTGAACCTTAATCGCTATATATGTATTATATTATATATAAAAATGAATTGCTATGCGTTAGTCTCGCTAAAACTCAAAAACGGCTTGACCGATTTCGATAAATTTTGTTTGTTTTGTTCGCTATAATACAGGGGAGGTTTAAAAAAAAGAAGAAAATTCGGGAAACCCCAAAGCAAAAGCCGGAAAATCGAAAAAATCCAAATTTCCGTTTTGTATAGGAAGCGAATTTTCCAACTTCAAGGAATCTTTGTGAAAAAGGCAATTGGAGGTTTTCGGGGTCGCAGATCTCGAGCTTGCATTCAAAATTTTAGAATTCAAGATGTCGGATCCAATATGGCGACCGAAAAAGTTAAACTTCAAGGGATTTCGCTGAAAATCCGAACTTTTGTTTTTGGTTTGGGTTTTTGGGGTCACTGATTTTGAATCTGCCATCAAAATTTTGGAAATCAAGATGGTGGATCAATATGACGACCGAAAAGTTAAACTTCAAGGGATTTCCCTGAAAATCCGCACTAGGGAATTTTCGGGATCACTAATTTCGAATCTGCTATTCAAATTCCAAATATGAGACCACCCTCACTCCGCTGGGAGATACAGGAGAGGGGGTGCAATAAGGAGGTGGTGTAAAATGAAGAAAACTAAATTTAATAATACTGTTGGAAAATATCTAAAACATGTGCAAAACGCAAATAAGAAAAGGCTTGTCACATAGGAGAGGCGGTGGTGCAGTAGGGAGGCGTTGTAAAATTAAGGAATACAAATTTAATAGTATCCCGGGAAACACCGGGTCCGGGCAAGCTGGTATTAATATAAAATATATAAAATCAATAAAATTTGGGGAATCAACAAATCAAATTGGGAATCAAGTTTTCAAATGAAGGTGAGGGTGTTAGCTGTAACTTGTTCCATTGTAAAAAAAATCAGTTTATGAAAAAAATGCCTTTTTCTGAATATTTCGTATATTCGAATTTTTAGCTAATCACATAAAGTTCCAACATTCATTTTAGTGATATTCCAAATTTTAGCTGCACTTTGTTATTTTTTTAAAAATGGACAAAATAACGTTTCTTTTAGTGTGTGCCCCTATTTTCCTCGACAACTGTACGTGATTGAGCATTTTAGTTTTTAGATACAAGATCTACGTAAAAAGAGTTAGATATAGATATCAACAACTGAACAAGCATTGCGTAAAATATAATTATAATTTACTCGTTGCGAACAAACGAGAGCAAATTTGTGATGATGGAAATATTTTGTGATTGATTTTAAAATGAAAAATGCTTACAAAATAGCCCACATATTTTTTAAACAGACCTCAGTGGTTAGTCAATAAATTGTATTTGCTTCGCACTTTTCAGCCTTGAGACAAGTAAGCACCCTCTGATTTTAATTACAATAACTAGTAGCGTGCGTATTAGGAGAAGCTCTATTAGATATGTATAATTCGCAAACATTTTTCATAATGAATTTTTAATGCGATATAATACCTTCATAAAAAGATGCGTTTACTGTTTCCATATTTATTTTAAAAAATTCTCCAGGTTCAAATGTTAATGGCACTGCTCGAAAGCTATTAAGGCAAAACTTGCAAATGCTCCACATCAGGATGCGAACGTAATGTAAACAGACTTAACATTAGCTAAGCAAGTTTTTTTGCAATGTCTTCACATTTGTAATGAAAAAAGCTAATTTACGTCATTGCAGTCTTCTAAGGTCAGCGTTCATTCCATTTGTGGTAGTGCGAAACTTAATGTATTATATAATAGTATTGTGGGTTTCAAAAGTTATCGCGAATTTTTGGTACGTGACTTGCAGTTAAGGTTAAACTTGCTTATTCCTCTGGCGGCTTTTCTTGGAAGACTTACTAAAAAACTGGCATATGACTAAAATAGCTCTGAAGTAAGCGGAGGTTTGCCCAGTCTACCTTGCGGGGACAACTAACCGCAAGTTAGCAATGAATTATACTTTTGTAAGATATTAATCTTAAAAAATAACAATTGAGAAGTTTCAGCTAAAATAGCTAATAAAGTAGCAAATGGTGTCTGCTTGTTTTTATATAACAAAAATTTCAAATTTTGAACTTGCCATAAATCTAAAAAAATTTAGGTACACACAGAAAAGTGCTCGTTAATCTTCGAGGCATAAATAAATAACTTTTGACTTCCTAGCTTATTTTATCACACATAGTTAGGTAAATTAAAAAAACAAATATACGTATTTATATACAACAGTTCCAGCTCCAGTGCAAATATTCCCTCTTTTTTCTGTCGATTCTTTAATATCTCTACAATTTTAGGTATACAGACATTTCCTATTCGAGTATCTAATTTGTAGGCATTTAAGCATGGTTCAATGCATGAACAAATAAGCGAATTGCAACATTATTTTAGCTTTTACAATATAACTAACATACAAAGTATAGCATCGAGAAGTTTTTTTGGTCTGGCTCTGCATGTCTACGTCAGTTTTCATAGCTAAAACAGCATATACCTCAGTCACAAACTATTCCTGAAATAAAAGGTCTCGTTGAAAATATCAGTATACCGAAATTCATTAAATTTAAGAAATACAAGGTTTCAAATCCATTATGACTGGCTGACTAAAAGTACTAAATTGCATTAGATTTAAATTAGAACTAATATCAGCAGACGGAAAAAAAGTATCTTACTATTAAATACAGGGTGGCCGGAGAACTGACGTCCAAAGGTAAAATTTAGGTTCCTCATATTGAGGGTATCCGAATAACCCTCATGTTTGTTCCGCGATTTTGCGTAGTTTTCGAGTTACAGGGTGATTCATAAATTCGGGATACGCATTATTATTATATTTTTATCTTTTGATCTACTCAACACAGCGACATCAAAATCACGCCAAACAACTACTATTTTAATGTGGTTTATGAGGCATGACTCAAACAGAAAAGTTTCTAGTTAAAAACAATTAACTGTAATAAGAATATTAAGCCCTTGACTTATTAAAAAATGAGTTAACTCTTCAAATATAAAGACCCTAATTAGTGTGTTCCAGCAAATATAATTCCATAAAAAATCATTAAATAAAATGTTGCAATATTACAACTCGATGGACTATATAGGCTTGTTCACCTACTTACTTACTTAGTACGTCATCATTTGCAGCTTTTGACCTGTTAATATATATTACATAGCTTCCTAGTTAGCACGCAAGAAAAAATACCGGAAATGTATAGCAGGATGTTGTGGCAGAACGCTTTAATTTGAGCGGTTAGCCGTTATTACCTGCCTTTGTCAGATGATCGGCATCAGAAAGAACTCGAGCTACCTCGTGCAGAGACGATCGTTTTTTGGTGTCAATATTCTTGCGATACCGGCACCTCACTGTCCTTCAAGTGCAACAGCGGCCACATGATGTGCGAGGAGTGACCATATAAGTGACGAATGTAAAATTATTCTTCACGGCAACGCACAGTGCAGTGGGCTGAATCGTCAAAAAGTTGGTCATTAATTCAGTTTTGATGATAATGTACTGAATATATGTTTTTTAGGGTTTTTAAGGTCGCTGATAAAGAATTTGAAACTCAAAGTGGAAAAAAAACATTGCTGACCAAAAATGATGGCTCCTATAAAAAAAATATGAAATTTTTTTTCTTCGTTTTTTTTTTTGGTTTTACTTGAAATTACTTTTTGTGAATCTGTAAACAGCATTTTGAAAAATAAAAAAAAGACACCACCACGCGTGGGTGGTTGCCTGAGAAGGTTAAGGTGACAAACAAAACAAAGCAGAATTGCAGATATTCGCAGCTAAAGTTAATTGAATGTTATTCGAGATAGTATTACCTATCAAATAAAAGTCATTTCAAGATGCGATCTGATATGATAAAAAATATAGGCCTATTATATTTCAAACCAATCTATTTTAATGATCGCTTGAAGAGCCTTAGTTTAATAAAAATAACATGAGGTAAAATGTCTAGACGAATGTAAAATTTATACTTCAAAAAGTCTACATACCTACAGGATCACTATCCATCGTAGGAATTTGGAAACCAACACTCACGACAAAAGTAATCCACTCCTTTCTCTAATATGATAATAGACCGCGCCAGGTATATTGTGCTCACGGCTCGTGCGATCATGTACTGGATGCTACAGCACACACATGCGAACGCTCTAGCACCTATCCCCTTACAATTCCGCCCCACGTATACTTTATCTACGTATATAACGGGTGTCGACCAAAAACGATAAAAGTTTCTTTTCATTTACTGGCCACCTTTTTGACGATTCAGCCCACTGTGCAACGGTGGAAGAAAAAAGCTCTACGTAAGAGATGGAGCATGTTATGCTCAAGCCTATATAGAAGAGAAGGCTGAATTTGGCGGGGCGGCTCGTGGACTTATACCTCATATACCTGTTTTATCCTGCATGACACTGAAATATGGCAATCTTTTATGTAATACTTTTTATGGACTTATGTAGGTAAGCTTTTCCTGGGAAACACTAAGTAGGATCCTTATACCCGAAGATTTATCTCTTTATTCAACTCAAGGATTTATTCTTCTTATTACAGTTTTTAACTAAGAACTTTTCTGTTTGACTTATAGCTCAGAAATGTGAACTTTGTGAGGTGGGCCGATTTTTTTGCTCACAAGTGTATTTTATCGTTTTTCATGATGGTCGAAAACAAATTTACGAGTGACTATTTATGGCTCACAATCAGTGATCAATGTTAGTGATCCTCAAGAAAACTATAATCTTTTTACTGATAACTTTAAGATTCCATTCACTGATAATAGACATATGTATGTGATATAAAGCCTGATGAATTTGTTCACTTTGAGATGCTAACGCTGTTTTCGATCGAAGATCTTAATTTTTATGACAAAAGGTTCTCAAACAAAATGTTTTTTTAATTGGCAATTTTAGTCATGACAATCTATCTACTTTATAAAAAAGATGTAACTCCACTTTTATTTCAGTTTTTATTTATTTAGTGAACTAGCTGAGGATCTGAGATCCATTAATTTATACGATCAATTCGACCCTGACGGGATTCCAGCCATTGTACTAAAAAAATGCGCACAACACTTAACTAAACCTCTAACTATTCTTTTCCAACTGTCAATCTCTCAAGGAGTTTTTCCCTCCCGGTGGAAAGATTCATTTATTATATAATACCTATTCACAAAAAGGGCTGCAAAAGTGATGTGTCCAACTACCATCCCATAGCGAAATTATCTTGCATACCTAAACTCTTTGAAAAAATTGTTTACGACTCCATGTTCTTTCATTGCAAGTCCATTTTCTCCTCGTCCCAACATGGCTTTTTTAAAGGCAGGTCGACTACGACTAACCTCACTGACTTCGTCTCCAGAACATTATGTGTACTGGAAAATGGTGACGAGGTCGATGTTGTTGCCACTGATTTCAGTAAAGCCTTTGACAAAATTTCACACCTAATTATCCTTTTTAAGTTACGTTTCCCTGGTTTCCAGCCGTGTTTCCTTTCTTGGATTGAATCCTACCTAAACCTTCGTCAATACAGTGTTCTTTTTGACTCGGTGACCTCTAACCCTTTTATAGCCCGGTCAGGGGTCCCTCAAGGTAGCCATCTAGGTCCTCTGATTTTCATTCTGTCCGTAAACGATGTTGAATGCATCATCAAACACTCAGACCTTTCAATTTACGCCGACGATATGAAAATCTCCAAACAAATTTCCTCCGCGCTAGACCCCCCCTTCTACAAGCAGACCTAGATTCTTTTTGCATTTGATGCAGTAAAAACTTTTTGGAATTAAACGTCTCTAAATGCCAATCTATCACATACTCCCGTAAACGCCTCCCCTCCCACCCTAGAGTATATATTTTATCTGGTGAGCACATCCCTACAGTTGTCTCTCTTCGTGATCTCGGCGTCATTTGTGATGGCGAGCTTAACTTTCGCTCTCACATCGACAGTACATTAGCCAAAGCTAACTCCGCCATCGGTCCACTGAATTCAAAAACCCATACATTGCCAAATCCCTTTATGTCTCTTTTGTCCGACCCATCCTTGAATATGTCAGTTAGGTATGGTCTCCTACTCAGTCAACGTACATTAATAGAATCGAATCTGTGATTTACATTGGTCCGACCACCAACACTTGCCTCCTTATGAGGATCTACTAAAATTGAATCTGCTAAGTTTAATTTTTTTTAAATTTCAGTTTAATTAAATACTTATATGGTAGGTACTTACGCAAACCTCGCGACAAGCTTTTATGATCATATAAATTGTGTATAATGAGGTTATAAGTTGATAGTTAAAATTTTAAAGGAAAATTTTATTTTCTTCTTATTAGAGCATTTAAATAAAAGCTTTTTTTAAAAAATGTTTTTTTGCTTTTAATTTATTTTTTCTTTTTAGTTATCGCTGGCTAGGTTTCTGAGTCTGTTCATCACATTCAACGCATAATTTTTGCAAGGTCGTTTGCCGGTTAATTTCGAACAGTCTAGCTCTTCAATAAGGAGACCTTCTAATGATTTTACCCTACTGAAGGCCACGTATGCTTGACCAGCAACAAAGAGCTTTGAGCCTAAGTAAACAACGGCATGGTCGACAGTACTACCCTGCATTTTGTGTACTGTGCAAGCCCAGCATAATACAATTGGCAGCATTCTTCGTTCTGCGGTTCCGTGACTATATTTTGCTGGAAATTGCAAAGACTTGGGCTGAATGAGGTGAACACCGTCTTTACCGAAGTCTATACGGACGGATGGTATATCAGTGTCATACATTTGTGCTCTTCGGAAGCTGGGCCATATAATTTCTGTAACATGTCCAATGGCACCATTCACCAGACCTTTGGACACATCTACATTGTAACGCAACATCACCTTGGCCCCAACAAATATTTCTAGCTCCTTAGGTAGCCCTCCGGTCTTGTTTATATCTGATGGTATAATATTATTTAGATCTAAGTTGTCAGTTTTTAGAGTACAATCTACTAGGCTATCCTGTGCCATGATTTTGTTAATAGTTATACCACGAGCTCGGAAATGTTCGAGAACAGTTTTGTTGTGATTGTATACTTGTTGGTTAGTGGGATAAATTCGCAGGGCTTTTTCAATCGCAAATTCGCCGTAGAATGACGTCACATTATTTTTCGAGTTACTCTCAACAAGCCCTTTCATTTGATACCCATATTGTAGAAGTGCATAAAAATTAACTATTCCGCCATCTTGAATGTTCCGCCATATTGGATTTAGAATGACGTCACATTATTTTTCGAGTTACTCTCAACAAGCCCTTTCATTTGATACCCATATTGTAGAAGTGCATAAAAATTACCTATTCCGCCATCTTGGATGGTCCGCCATATTGGGTTTAGAATGACGTCACATAGCTTATCGTGTATTGCCATCCAAACCAAACGTGTGTACAAAATTTCAGCTCAATCGGTTGAAGATATCTGCTTCAAAATTGAGTAGCAAGATTCCACCCGAACAAACATACATACATACATTGCATGTTAAATAAAAGCTTTTAAATACAGTGATTCTGCAAGAACAGTCATTATTACTGTGTATTGTACAGGTTACAAATAAAAAAGTCATATTTATATGTGTTACAATCATTTATCACAAAAATTCTTACACGTATGCTACTTACATTGATATAACAGGTGTAAAACACTTATGATTATACCTTGACGATCGACAAGATTAAGATATTAGCGAATTGAATATAAAACGCAAATCAACTTCCAATTAGAACTAGAACGATACTGCTAATATTTATATTTTTGTTGAAAAATAATATACTTGTTAGAATTGAAAAAAAAAATATAACTTACTGTACTGAAATTTACTTGTTCTGATTTATTTATTTTAATAAATTAAAGCTTGAATAACATAGCAGATAGTCAAACACACAATTACATATGGTAAATAAAAAACGTAAATAAAATAACACAGCCACACAAAAAAAAAAAAAGTGGGGATTACTTTTGATGCCATACGTCATATCCGTAGTATTTTGGCCTGCTGAGCATGAATCTGCGACCAGAATTGAGCCGTGACGTCCAGATTTTTTTCTAACCTCAAAAAATGGGTTAAAAACAGAAAATCGTGGAAAATACACTCGTAAAATTCGGAAAAAATTTATTTTTAACATTTAAACCTATATTCATATGAATTGAGTCC
Organism: Neoitamus cyanurus; assembly: GCA_947538895.1. NCBI lineage: Eukaryota > Metazoa > Arthropoda > Insecta > Diptera > Asilidae > Neoitamus > Neoitamus cyanurus. The sequence continues at coordinate 39,339,304 of OX384542.1, forward strand.
TGCTGAGCACGAATCCGTCACCAGAATTGAGCCCTCACGTTCTGATTTTTTTCTTAAATTTTTTTTTATTAATTTTTAGAAAAAAATCAGAACGTGATGGCTCAATTCTGGTGACGGATTCGTGCTCAGCAGGTCTCAATTCATATGAATATAGGTTTAAATGTTAAAAATAAATTTTTTCCGAATTTTACTCCACGATTTTCTCTGTTTTTAACCCACTTTTTGGAGGTTAGAAAAAAATCTGGACGTCACGGCTCAATTATGGTCGCGGATTCGTGATCAGCAGGCCAAATTACTACGGATATGACGTATGGCATCAAAAGTAATCCCCACTTTTTTTTTTTTGTGTGGCTGTGTAATTAATACTAACATGGTTAAATGTATACGCACACGAACAATACAATTTTTCACGAAGTTCAATAATTTAACAATCACAACACGTACTTATGAGCACTAAAATCACAGTTTGGAAAGCGTGTACATACATATATATACGATACGATTAAGTTCATGTGAATTGGACAACTAACGATCCATCAATCAAAGTTTCTTTGAATTATCAAAGCATCACTCACGGACTTCCCTGAAGGGGCTTAATCGTACTGTAACCTGATTTGCAGGTGTTATTATATAATGTTGAACACTATTCTTTATATGATAGAAGTCATTCTCGTTGAATATTAGTCATAAACAATCCAAGCACAAAATAAAATTCGGGGAATCCCTGCCAGTCAGTACAGATGGTGTTGCCAGTCGCTACAATGCGCAAGATGTCATTGTCATACATTCATTTAAAGAAAGGGGATTCCCCGATTTCGTCACAGTATAAGTAGGTAATGAAAAATTCCGTGCTCATTTGAATCGGTCCGAATCGTAGGTGCGACAAAAATATGAAATTGTTCAAATATCTATAAGATATTATTATTATTTATTGTGAAATTGTGCCGCCCGGGCCCCCAGAGATGCCGCTCGGGGCGGGCCGCTTATCGGCTTCCTTCATTTTTTCAGGGTAACATTTTTTTCACTTTTTTCAAATGTTTTTTTAATTTCATCGCAATAGAGTCAGAGTTAGCTCGCTCATTAGATTAATAAAATTAATAAATGATTGCGCATCTACAAAAGCTAGAAAGAAATCCCCTCCACCCCAAATAAGGCCGTTTAAGTGGCGATTATATAAATAGACAAGAAGACCATAAAATTAGGTCATACACAAAATATCCAAAAAATTTCGAACTCGCTACGCTTGCGCCAATATTCCATACTACCTAAATTGCAGTTAGCATATTTTATAAGCAGATATTCGGTAAAATTAACAAAAATAGTCAAAATAATTATCTGTCTCGCTAATTCGTTCATAAATAGATTTACGCCTATATAATTGCCTAAAACTTGAATATTGCTGTGGCCCGCATGATACAGCCAACAAATTTATGCGGCCCGAGAAAAAAGCAAACCCCTTCCCTGCTCGGAGCCATATTTCTCATCATAAATTCATTTTTCATTGTGATCTCAGTGAGCCTTTTTTCAGCAACAGACACTTGGTTTTAGACAGGTTTGTAGGTTATGCGAGACCAAAAAAATCCGAAAATCGATTCCCCACTCCAAACAAAAATTTTGATTTAGATCCGCCACTGCTTACCCATATATTTGACTACTCTGTTCAAATCTACAAGCATTAAAAAATTTTCGCAACAAAAAGGCGTTATTTGATTTTTTGCATTAAAATTTTCTGACTATTTCCCAAAAAGTCAAATTTTGGAGTATATACTCGTACATATATTGTATTAGCTTGATTATTATTTTACCTATCTTGTAAAGTGTTTATTTTCTTAATTACATAATGTTAACTTTTTGTCTCTTTCTTATTATTGTAATGTCAGATGGTGCAATGTACTTTTTGATAATGAAATAAATAAATTAAAACAAATATTATACGTTTTTCCTTGAAATGATTTTATGCATTATATTAACTTCCCCAAAGCAATTGTGATATTTAAGATGAAAAGCTTAACTTGAACGCTTGAGACTTAGCTGTATATATTGTTATATAAATCCAGGAAACAGTTAAAACATAACTGAATTGAATTAATTAAAAAAAAAACCAATCATAAGAAAACGTTTAAAAAGTCATCGCTTTAAAAAAAATGTACGACTAAACACTTAATCAAGAACCGGTATATGGCATGAGTAAGTTACCTACCTTCGAGGTGTTCTTGATATAATTAGCATTCGACCTTATGGTCATATCGACTATTTTCGCGTTCGAATTTTAGATTCGTTTATTAATAAATGTCATCTTTTTAATTTCAGGTTACCAGCGAATCGGTAGTGTCTGCTTACATAGAAAGATGCAAACAGGTCAATCCGCTGATAAACGCGATTGTGCAAGATCGCTTTATTATTGCACTGCGAGAGGCCAGAGAGGTGGATCAGTTAGTTGCCAGAGGACTAAAGTCAGTGGAAGATATGCTAAAAGAAACCCCATTGCTTGGAGTGCCAGTGACTGTCAAAGAAAGTATTGCAGTTCAGGGCTTGACCAATCAGGCTGGACGAGTTTTTAAAACTCCACAAATAGCAGAACATGATGCTCCTGTGGTTGCCCAAATAAAAAAGTTTGGCGGAATCATTTTATTGGTGAGCAACACACCAGAGCTATGCCTTTTGTGGGAGACCTACAATAAAGTCTCCGGTCAAACAAGAAATCCCTACGATCTTAAAAGAACTCCAGGAGGATCATCAGGTGGAGAGGCTGCCTTACTCGCAAGCGGTGCTTCTATATTAGGACTTACGTCAGACATAGGGGGCTCATCAAGATTGCCAGCAATGTTTAGCGGCATTTGGGGTCATAAACCTACACCATATGCTGTGTCCTTCAAAGGACATCATCCTACCAGTGATTTTCACAAATGGGGAGATTTTTTCACCATTGCTCCTATGACCCGGTACGCAAAGGATTTGCCACTTCTTCTTAAGTGCATGTGTGATCCACAGGGACCAAAACTTTCTTTGGATCACGAAGTTGACGTCAGAAAAATTCGTTTCTTCTTCATGGACAATGACGGACCGTCGGGCATGATGCGGCCACTAAGTAAGGATCTTCATCGTGCAATAAACAGAGTGGCTTACGACTTCAATGCTACAAAAGTTAACATAAGAAAAATGAAATGGTCCTTAGACATCTCACTGTCCGCTATGCTAACAATGGAAAATATCGAGACAATCTATCACAAGACAGAAGAGGGTGAGCGGCCAAAAACAATCACAACTGAAACAGTCAAGTACTTATTTGGTTGCTCCGACAGTATTTTCCCTTCCGTTATATTCGGTCATCTACAGAAGTTTATGAAAATCATTCCCGATTCGCGGCACAAGCACCTCGCGACAATCATTGAAGCTTTAAAGACTGAATTCAAAGAGCTATTAAGGAACGATGGCGTCTTTTTGTATCCAACCTTTCCAAATACTGCACATCACCACTACCAAATTTATCACAAATTGCTAGAGCCAATGTATATGGCTGTGTTCAACACATTAGGTCTTCCAGTGACGAACTGTATGATTGGACTTGATCGGCGAAATCTACCGATGGGCCTGCAGGTTGTCGCCAATCCCGGGCAAGACCATTTATGCTTAGCTGTAGCTAAAGAAATTGAGAGGCGATACGGTGGTTGGGTGAGGCCACCGTCAGAAGGAGTAGCTTAATTTTATACGCATGTACTTTAGGTAGATATTTTATTTAATAAACAACCCTTAATAAGTTATTTACTCGCTTGTTTCATTTATCAGACAATGTAACTGCCACAAACATACTTATGTACCTTTCTCTCTCTAATAAATAAAAAATATATATGTGTACTATATACATATAAGATTAATTCATGTCATTCCAAAAATTATTATATTACGTATTTTTCGAACACAGAACCCTAAAATAAAAAGTATTATAACAACCAAGGACACAGATAGGAAATATACAGATAAATATTGGCTTCAAAACAGTTGAATCAAGATGCTCGCATAAAGAGGCCTTACTTCTGAATACGAATTCGTGCACGATTGAAGGAAATTCGACGTTTTCCTATTTCTGAATCCAAATACGAATACGTTTTCATACTATTCTGCAATAGGAATTCGAGCAATTTTCGAATGCTCGTATTCGTATTCTTATTCGCTCAAAACGCTTTGAAGGATTTCTGGCAAAGAATTTGTATGGCGTTTTCAAATGTAAGAAAAATAATATTATTATCCTTTATTTGTCTCATCTAAGTTATACATTGTATTTTAAACTTTATAGACATTTTGAAAGGCAAAAACAACAACAAGGAAGCAATGTGAAAATCTCGTGGAAAATCACCCGGATTTAGCGAAAGGCTATAAGTTATCAGTCCAAGCAAAAACATCCATCAAAAAACTTTTGGTTGGTGGTCAGCTCAATGCTAATTTAATATAAAAAAATTACAGGTTGATCAGAAGAACATCGGTGGTAATGCAGGGAGGACAAATAGAATAGACTTTTTTTAATTATTTACTTTTTTATTTATCTATTCTTCAATAAATTTAACACATTGGCTCATATGCATGAAACAGAACAAAAGCTCACAGTAAGCATTATTCAAAAGGTCTTTGATTTGATATTGCAGATGAGCGGGATCTGGATTGCAGGTCCGGTTCCAATTCCTGTATAAGTTATTTTTCTGCGTCTGTAGAAAGACGAAAAAGGCATATAAATCTGAAAAATACTTGTGTAAATTGAAATAGCTTCGAATAATAGCTTCAAAAATCTTTAATGGTTCTACGGCGCTAAAATTCATGGAAGTTGTGTTCTTTGTGGTGTGTAAGTGTAGGGCAAATAACTCATAATCAAATTATACTCGTATATTAGTCAGAGCATGCAGGGATAATACAGAATGTTTTCGCAAGCACTTTTCATGAGGATACGTTCACTCACGACCGTGGGAAGACACCAAGCCTTACATATAATATTTCGAGCACAGGACGAGATTTTGCCTCATATTGCTATACTAGTTCCGCCCCACATATTTTCAGCTCGTGCTTACTTGGATTTGTGTTTACGTTTACTCCCTCATCTTAACTTATGTTTATTGTATCTCATATTGTTCGCGGTGCACCAATTCTAAAATACAAGAGTGCGCTTCTTTGTGTATGAGACGCCGTATGACTGTGAGTACTACTGTGTAAGTTACTTCGGCTATACAGAAAAATAAAAACCTTTGGGCCTTTTTAATATTCGCTAATTTTAAGGCTTCATATTAGTTGAAGTTTCAAAGTTCTAAATTCGAGGCTTCGAATAATTTGAATTTTTTGGCTGCTGCGAAGTATAATATATATTGGTATTCGAATGCGCTGCTTCGAATTTTTTCAACAGCCCTAGTACCTACTACTAATACGAATTCACTCTCGTATCGAAATGTAGTTTCAGATCGGATTCATGTTCGAAACGTATTCAGAAATTAGGCTCCAGGGTTTTAGTTTTCCAAACTTCTTCCTAGTTATATACATACTTAGAATTTCTGTTTTACGTTCATCTTATTCCGGTTAAAATTAATCCTTTTCATAACCAATTTCATCCGTTTCCCGATCTAATCTAATCAATTTTCACACACTTTTCGCAGTAAATCAGGCTGTATTTCGGCAATAACGCGTCGAATGTTGGTTTCCAAGTGCTTAATTGTTTCCGGTTTATCAGGGTAGACATGCGGCTTTACATATCCCCAGGGAAAATAATGTAAATCGCAAAAACGAGGTGGCCAGTTAACTGGTTTATTTCGTGAAATTAATTGTTCGTCATATGTTTCTTTCCGTAAGTTAATTGTATCGCGCGCTGTGTGGCATGTGGCGCCGTCCTGCTGAAACCACATGTCTGCAACATTAATGCCTTCCAATTAACACACGAAAATATTTGTAATCTGTCTCTGTACCGCTCGCCGTTGACTGTAACGTTCTGACCATCATCATTTTTAAAGACATATTAACCAATGATTCCGCTAGCCCATGAAGTGCATCAAACTGTGACCTTTACTGGATGTGATGGTGTTGGAACAATGGCTTGTGGATTATCATCGCTTTAAATGCGGCAATTTTGTTTATTCACATAGCCATTTAATCAAAAGTGTGCTTCTTCACTGAAAAAAATTTTCAAATGAAATTGTGGATCAATAGCAATGTTTCCTTCAAGGAACGATGATTGTGTAGCTTCAATTCCTGTACAAGTTGAATCTAAAGCACGTAAACCAAGATCTTTACGCAACATTTTCCATAAAGTGGATGGACACAAGTTTAATTGTTGAGCACGATGACGATTTGACACATTTGGATCATCTTCAACACTACACTGCACACCATCAATTGCTTGATGTCGACGTCTTGCGGAATGTGTATTATCGTTTAGGGTAAATATATTGCGAAAACGAACTTTTAGGTTTGGTTATTTAATTTATAAGGATACTTAGGTACTAGATCCGCTGAGCGCCTAAAGGTCGCCTAAAGTCAGACAGGCCAGGAAGGTATAATAATCCACCATTTTGCTAATGTCACTGTAATTCTACTGCGTACAAGCATCTACAACTTTGTGGTGTACCACCAACTTATGTTAAGGGGGTATTGTGCAGTGCCAGTTGTGTTTTGACTCCAACTTCATGATGTTAAAATATCAAAACTGACAAAATTATTTTATTTGAAAAAAGAAATGCGATTTTCGGTTTTTTTTCCATTTATATGCTTCTAGAAAAAAGATAAAATACATATCAACATAATTGTGCTCCCGGCTATGCCGGAAATTGTACTAGAGGTGATGTAATAGTTTCAACTGAATCGGATCAGTAGAACTCGAGATATCGTGGTCACCGATTAGAAAAACGTGGTTTCGAGAAAAACGGGTTTGAAGATTTCAAATATGATTACAAACAAACAAATCTACATGCTTGTCGAAATTCAAAGCACTGTAATTTCTTTAATTGTACGAATTTACCGAAACCCTTGTACAGGCAAATTTGTGAGGGTTTTTGGAATGCAAGAAAGCAAAAAATATCGGTTTTTTGAATCACTCAGAACACCCCCTTAATGTTCTCAAGGAAAACGCAGTCAATTAAAAACATTTTTTTCCCGGTCAACAATTTTTCAACTTTCACATCATTAAGATAGCGGTTTTTGTCTACTTTTTGCGTGTCTCGTCATCCTACTAACCACAGCTAATAGTTGTTACATATATGTGGTATAATGTGGTCATCTACTTAATGCATACTACTTAAGACGCTTGCTGAACTTCCATAAAAAGCCAAAAGTGCAGTGTGTAAAGTTAGTTAGTTAGTTTGCAAATACCGATCAGGTTAAGTCAAAGAGATCAGCTATTAAAAACGTAAGTAAGTTATGTTGTCTCTTACAGTCAATTAAGGAAGACATTAATTCATTAAGAGCATCCTGTCCACAGAGTGCACAAACTATCTATACATATACATAAAACTGTTCCGTTTTATATGTATAGATAGCCTAAACCACTGCAGATGAAACATGAATAAAATAATGTAAAAAAACATAAAACCGACTCCAAAAGATCCCAAGCCCTAAAAGTTTTAAATAATTTCACCTAAAAATCCTCTGCTTCTAGCTTCAATAATGAATCCTAAGATTTTACTAGTTTTTTTAAGTCGGTGAGAAAACCTGACTATTATCAATCCAATAATTAGTGAAACATTCAGTTTGTCTGAATTATTTAGTGTACATATATATTGTTGGATATAGAAAGTTAGATCTTCAATGAATTTTGCACAAGTGATAAGAGACAACTTGTGATGCCCTTTAAAGTCTTGAAGAATAGTAACTTTGGATATACCTACATACATACAGCGAAGTCGAGCATTCCTAATTAAAGAAAAATTATTGAAAAAATTACTACTCGCCCCGTTTTCGAGATATTTAATAAAATAGTTAGTACTTTTGGAGTATTAAAAATGTCAACAGACTGATTATTTATCTTTTCCATTTACAAATTATATACTCGCAGAAATTATTTACCTTTTACAAACTGTTTCGAAGCTCGCTCTCAAATTTACCAAGTTTAGGGGCACCTCGTATGGATGTGTTGCAGTGCTTTATGCAATCCTCGCAGGCTTTTACCGCAATTATAGTTATACACTCAAAAACTTGCACTTTTTCGGTTCAATCTATTCAAACTTCGCCTAGCACAGAATTCACCCAGTGGGAAATCGAGTCAGGCATTCTCAACGAAGGCATTTAGAAATATATTTTAAAATCACTTATTGGAAGGTATATATTCGATGCATTCCTTATTACTCAATAAGAAGCTAGGAGGAAGGAATACACTGGCGAACGACGTGCACTATGCGAAGATATTACTCATGCTTTTTACCCTAAAACCGGTTTTTCTCATCTCCCCCATTCCTATATTTTAGCATGTTGCGACCTGCGTCCTGAAAAGCTCCCTGACGCGGAAATTCTCATTCTAATTGTGAATGCAGTATAGTGCGAGTTTAGTTTTGAATTTTTAGAGACAATTAGTGCGAGTTTTGTTTTGAATTTTTTGTGACAATTAGTGCGAGTTTAGTTTCTTCCTATTTTATTCCATTTCGTATACATATTATGGACCTGGATTCTGTTTGTCATCTCAGTTTCCGTCATTCCGTGACAGCTTATGACTGAATAACAAATAAATTTTCATATAAGAAAATAAACAGGCAATTCAAGTATAAGCTGACATGTGATGGAAACTGAAATGACAAACAGAATCCAGGCACTATATTCTGAATCACTGAAAAAGATTCACTCAAAAATTAGTTCGAGGTAAACGATTCCGAATAGCTTCCTTGCTATGCCTCCGAAATTAATTCTGGGTAATCTAGTGGTAAGGAATATAAAAAGCTTTTGTACCGTGGACAATGCCTTCGTTCCGCGGACATGCCTCTGTTAAAAAGATATGATAGAGAATACGGAGAGTCAGGCATTCCTGCCTTCCAGAGAAAGGCTTCGGAATGCATAATTGATGCTTCTTTTTCCCATTGGGCAATTAACAGTTCGGTCAGATGTGTGGGTGTTGTGTGCGGATATCACGTTTGCCAGACTTTAATCCAATCAAAGTGAGCAGTTACGTGTATTTTCCGTTAAAATTTGAAAATTTGACGTAATAAACCTCCTATACTTGCCAAGCGACATCTACATTCCTTCCTGGTTCTTTCTAATTATGTTCCTTTACGGTGGAACATAGGAATGAACTGTATATGAAACTAATAACTACATTTGACAGTTGTAAAAGACACGAGTGCTGGGGTTGTTTAATGTTTACTTGTTCTTGTGCTTAAAAAGAGGGGGCAAATACAAATGAAATGTCCGCTCAATACGCCAAATTGTGCTCAGCTCTAATCAAACAATATTTTGGGGACACTTCGCAGTCGGTCGTAGATGCTCTATTTGTTTCCGTGTCCAGAACACTGCCAGCCTTGGTAAAGTCAACGAAACTATCAAGATCAGAGGTAAACAAAATTGAAATATTTAGTTATTGATGTTCAGCTCATGGTCATATGGTGTCCGCACGGACCAGATACGGCACATCTGTGACACCTTGAGTTAAGGCAAACCTAAACACAACAACAACAAGTTATTGATGATAAAATAATACTTTAGGTTACGCTAGCATTAGCAGTTCTCATTAAGTTTCGGTTGGTCAGTTTCACACAAACACCAGCGAGTGAAGTACTAGCTGAATACTTTCTGAATTTCAACAATATCTTGAACATTTTACGGTATCCACGGTAGGTTACTAAAGAGATATTTCGGAGTTTTAGTATAACTTTGCAGTTACATTTTCAGATATGTGCACCTAATCCAAACAAAATTTGGGAGTGCTGGCTCCTCAATAGTAGAAGAGTTCCTCCGTTCAGGCACGCAAACGGCATCAACTGTCATTCTAAAATGCTTTTCAAGTTCAGAAAACAAGGATAAACTGGCGACGTATCGCGATGTGTTCGGTAGCATAGTCAACGCACACTATCTAGTAAGAACGCCTGTGCCAAAGCAGAACAGTGGGTCAGATGCTGAAGCAATTCCAAAGTTAGAAATTGAGAGTTTCGCCCTGTTCACCCCTCCTAATATTGATCTTAGTCAACTATCGCAGTTCCAATCTGGAAAAGTGAAGGAGCTACCGGATTCAGGTAAGTTATATCCTTTAGTTTCGTTTTTGTACCTACATTTGAATGGCAGGTACCTACTGGACAATTAACTATGATAGATTTCACCAGGACTTTCGTGATAATGTAATGACAAACTCTGTTGAAAGGAAACTAGGCGCCAGTGCATCGGAGTGCTTTAAATTTATTTTACAGCAAATGTACGAAAGGACGGATCCTTGGCAACAGGTTAACGATTTTTTTAATTACGTCTGGATCTTTTGATTGAGGTTAAAAAAATTTTTTAGAATTATTCCAACCCTTTCACGTTCGTAGAAGTGAAGCAGGTAGTTGAGAAGAAGTCGAACAACTTAGAACTAATCAAATATATAGACCAGTATGTTTCCCTAATTGGTAAATATCACCTGTCTTCTACGTCGCAATATATATTATGCTTTTATTTTGCTACAGCTGACGACAGTCTAGGGTTTATCCGAAAAGTGGGTGATATGGGAGGCGGGCAGTATGTGGTAGACATGAAGAAGGCCTTTGAAGAATTATCTTACTGCTGTGCTGAGCATGTGATTACAGAAAAATTTGGATCAAAGGCATCGAGGATATTTCGTGTCATTAAGATGAGGAAGTTCATCGAGCAGGAAGATATTCAAAAAGAAGCGATGGTTCCAGCAAAGGAGGCAAAATTGTTGACATATAAACTATTTGAGGAGCAATTTATTCAAATCAAAACAATTAGAAAAGCTGGTGGCGGCGGATCAGGTCCAGCGAAATCATTTTATTTATTTCATGTAAATATTGCTCAGGTGAGTGATATTTAATTTTGGACTAGTAATCAATAATTCATATTCTTCCTTTTATTAAGGTTGCGAAAATGTTGCTCGAAATTTGCTATAAGGCTTTTTATAATACAATTGCTCGTGCTGCCCACGAAAAGAGTGAAAACAAACGTCTTATTGACAAATCACAAAAGCTCGAAAGCATCGTCGAAACAATGAAGGAACGTGGCGAATCTGAGGAGTACATAGCAGATGTAATTTCAATCCCCTTGTATTGTATCAACTCAATGAAAGTCCTTTTTAAACATTTTAGATATTGGAAACGCTTACACCACCAGAAAGGGAAGTACTCAAAAAGGTAAAAGCCCGCATTAAAACTCTTTCCAGCGCGGAGTTAGCTTTGGACGACACGATCTTCTTGTTGCAAATGTTTTTGTACCACAATGCCATAATTAAAAAAACATGAGACTTCTACTTATAAGAGTTTCACTGTAAAATTTATTAACAAGCTTACAAAAGTAAAAACACCTATTGCTAATATCAATGCGGGTACTGAACTACTTTTAGGCCTGATATTAAAAAAAAATATCAGGGCTTAAAGTAAAATGTGTGGTTATATACATATAAGGCGTTCATAAAAGAGAACCCGATAGTCAACATATTTTCAGTTTTTGGTTACTACGCTAGGGGGATGAATTTTGTGGAGATGATTGTGATGTTGTGTGTTGTAACTGCTTAATGTTTATCACGATGGCTATTACATTTCATCGCCATTATGCTCTTTGTACATAGCATCCCAAAATTGTAGCCTCTGAGATTCCGGATTTATCCTTGAGTCCAGACTTGTGGTGATGTCCATGTAATTAATAGCTCTTGTGACATTCTGGCCATCAATGGGGTCCCATTTAACAGCCAGTATAGTATCATTTTTCCCAAAAGGTGTTGGATCGCTGAAAATACACAGAAGGTTATTACGTTTTTAGCTAAAAAAAATAATAATAAGGGTGGAGGGGTACCTTTTTGGAAAGGCAACAAGATTAAAAATTTAATAAAAATATAAAAAGGTATATGCATTACATGAAATTCGGAGAAATGTGAATTTTAGGGGATTTTTAATTTTTGACAGTGATTTTATGTCGCTGCGTTAGGCAGATCAAAAAGTAAAAATAGAATACTAATGTGCACCCCATATTTACTAGTCACCCTGTAACTCCCCGCTCCCTTCGGCTTTACGATCAGCGCATAAAAGGCAATGAGACCTCAGACACTCTAGCGAGGGACCAGAGTCTACGATTGGTGCTAACTCTGCAGAAGCTAAGAAGAGCTGGAGACACTCGAAGTGCTTTAATAATCGTCTAGATAAGAATTCTGCAAGACATCCTTCCTATATTATTTTGTTAAGGGTCGAGATCGGTGTGGTACAAAACATAAGGACACATTACACAGAAACGCCATGTATAGCATAGTTTTGGAATCCTCATATCACCGTTCTTTACCGACACATATAAAACTCACATTATATCGCTCAACAATTAATTATACAAAACCGAGTTAAAAGTTTATGTTCGAGCGCGTAAGGCCTATGCCTGTAAAATTGAGTCGACGAAATTATGAATCTTCGAATGAACGAATTCGCGTGAACGAATTAATATTGGCACGGCCGGCACAACTGTTTGCACCAAAGGACCAAAGAATATCTAACAACAAGAAGGGACATTCTATACGCCTGCAAATATCAAACCCATATGCAATGTCTAGAAGAACATCCAGAAAAATTTCCCATTAGCTAAAACAGAAACGAACGAGTACCATTCTATTCCTGTAATAAATTAAGAGAGAGAGAGCCATAGTCGGCAGATATTTTTCACGTATAGCATGTACCTACAGTGTGAGATATAAAACCAGCATTGTTTCACTCTGCATTTCGCAGGTGATAATTAAAGAATGTGTGGCGCTTGCGCGGCGTACAGGTGGTTCTGTTTTATTGGGTTATTGAATATTAACTTGAAAAGTTCTTGAATATTTTAAAATTTCTTAATTGTTCCTTTCATTGCGATCAACTATATACTATTCGCCCACAACTGGCTACCGCACCTCCGACCTCTTTAGTTGCTACGAAATTTGTGTGTGGCACTTCAGTGGGAGAGGTCCTCAGTCGGGGGAGCAGAGAACTATTGCTGGAACCCCTCAAGCTCAATCACTCTCTACACTAAGAGCATTAGCTGGAAAGCCTCTTTCCTCATCATCGAGGCTCGTGGTCATATCGTTGTTGTGTTGTAAGGCAAAGTAAACCTACATCAACAACAAAAATAAAATTATCTTTAAAAGTTTACCCTGTTATTATTATTCAATAAGGTGTGCTTATCGGTGGGCACTGCGACCAGAGAAGGTCTTTTGTGCCAACCCTGTTTTTTTTTTTTTGATTGATTGTTTTTTTTTTAAACTCGTTGGTGTGTTCTTAATTATTCTTATACGAAATTTAGTGTTAGTTTTCGTTTATCAGTATCAACATTAAAAGGATGTTTAATACTTTTATATATATATATACAGCATGTCGCATATGCGCGATATTATACCAACAATTATCTTTTAAAAATTACGCATATAAGCGACATAGCAGTGAACAAGTTAAACAGCAATAAAAGGTTCGTAAACGGCCGATTTTCTCCGACTTCATTTTTATCGGCACCTTTTTATAATGGGTGATAATGATAATACATAGTATCTATATGCCCATAAGCATATAAGGTACAAGCTTTCCAAAGGTAATACAATTTTCCAACTCGTTTAGCACACACCGAGATTAGCTCTTGCAAGCAAACAAAGTAATCTTACCCATATTTAGCAAAATTCGTCCACATTTTTACCATTCGCCTTTTTACCAAAATCTCTGGCGCCATCGAATCCAAGCTAAGGTTGAAGAAGCCAAAATGGAAAAGGTAACCAAGTTCATCGCCGTGACAAACCCCCGGTCTAGATATCCCTAACATGCGCTTGTACAAGCCTAATGATCCATCGAAACCAAATCGGTACATGTACACAGGGACCTTGCTGTAAGCTGCATGCATCCTCACTGTTCGAGTTATTCCTCGCAAAAACATAAGGTCCGTGAAAAGCTAAAGGACAAGAGCTCTTTAGGTAAGTCCTTTTTGCAATTTCGTTCTTACATATATCATCTCTTCTATTGTATCTCTGTCAACGGATCGCGCTCCCAAATAGAAATCCTTCATCCTTCTAGACACATCTTCGGCCTCTTTGGAATAAGCGCCACCATTAAATTGCAGATCCGAAGGTACTAAACGTACGAAGTCCCGGTTTATTATTTCTAGCAGTAGTGGATGCTTCCGCAGTCCTATCGGTGCAAAAAAAGGTTATTACGTATGCAGTGGTAAGTATTACATGAAAAACTACTTCTTATGAAAAGCATTGCTTCGTGGGTGTTGTACCCAGCAATATAAGGCACTTGCTGAAACCTCCCTTCCTTGTACAGGATTATTGGATCCTCTATAATGAATGGCTCTTCTAAGAATAGCTGGGACCCATTTATATTGTTATTCTCGTCCCATTTCCCTTCTATAGTTGGGACAAAAGGTAATCCAATATTTCTGCGCAGATCTTCAGCAGTTATAGTTTGTGGGGCATGCTCGATCAGTTTCCTGGCTGGGACTTGTCGAAGTTTATCAAGCAATTCTTCTGTGCTATTTGTGTAAACGCCAAGCAATCTTCCTAAATGAAATGCTCGTTCACGCGGCTTCTCAGATTGCGCCCAAGGGTTAAGAGCTGACCCACTTTCTGAAATACCGTGATGGAATAATCCTTTGCTCATAGGTGAAAGCATATGGAATTGCACCGATGAACCGCCCGCTGATTCGCCAAAAATTGTTACTTTGTTAGGATCACCTCCAAAAGAAGCGATGTTGTCTTTAATCCATTTTAGAGCAAGAGTCTGGTCCTAAAAAGGAATACTTTAAATTGATTAATTCCCACTAATGTGAATGCATAATGTATACAACAGACCTTAAGTCCCGAATTACCAGGAGCATCAGGGCTAACACTAAGAAATCCTAAGGGACCCAATCGGTAGTTCAAGGTTACTAGAACCACATTTTCTGCTACAAGAAAATCTGGACCATAAAGAAATGTATTTCCAGATCCAAAGGAATATCCGCCGCCATGGAACCAAACCATTACTGGCAGTAGTGGATTACTGAAAAATATGAAGCATTCAGTGAAAAGAGTAGACCTACTATCTACTTACCTATTAGCCTTGGGAAGTTTATTGGTGAATACGTTAAGATACAGGCAATCTTCACTGCCTTTGAAAGTATCGAGAATCATGTTTTTATGCGGGCAGTTGTTGCCTTCCTTTAGAGCGTCCCTTACTCCTGTCCATGGTGGTTCTGGTAGTGCTGCACGAAATCTGGAATAAATTATAATCGATGCTAGGAAATTGTTAGGACCAATGTGGAGAATTTCATGTTACCTTCTTAGGCCTATTGGAGGAAGGCCGTACCTAATTCCTCGAAAACTATAGTAGGCTCCGATGACGCCGGATTTATATGATTGTATTCTTCCTCGAACTCGCCCGAGAGGAGTATCGATTATTACGCGGCCTTCGTGCTGGAAATATAACAATGACATTTTACTATAATAACAAGTTAGCTATAGATGAGAACAGTTAAAGCAGACGGGACTCATTCTATTTACTATTTCAACTGAGATGCCGAATGCGTCCGTCTGCTTTACCTGTAAAATCATCATGGAAGGTTATAGCGTTGAAGAACATGTGAAAATTTTATTATAAAATATTATAAATCAGTGCTCCGAGAAACGCTCATAATCGAAAATCATCTTTAGCGATGAGCGCTGCAATTCGAAGATAAGTAAATTCTTGTGGCCTAAAATGGATGATATGGATACCGACGACATGTGGTTCCAACAGGACGGGGCTACGTGCCACACAGCGCATACCACGATGGACATTATGTACGAGATATCTTAGGGCGGCGTGAACTGGCCACCAAGATCGTGCGATTTAACGCTTTTAGACTTCTTTCTTTGGCGCTATCCTAATTCACAGGTCTATGCGAATAAGACGCAAACAATTGATCGCCTCAAAGTCAACACAACAAGCACCATCCAGCAAATTCAACCAGATGTATGTGACAAAGTCATCGAAAATTAGACCTCCCGAATATGTGCCACGAAGCAAAGCCGCGACAGACATTTAAACGATCATGCCATAAATAAAATAAAAATGGAGTGGGTATCTAAAACACAACTTGTTTTATTTACATTTAAAAGTCGAGCGTCGTAAGTTTTGTACATTTTATTACAAATTAATGTAAGCAGAGGAAATATACAAAAAATTATGAACTAAATTTTTGTGGTGTTACGGGCCATGTGTAGGTATAACTTGGGCATTTTGTAAAATGAACGGGCAATATATAGAATGGAAAAGGAAAATTTTCACTCAATAAACATTTTGTAAAATAAAAATACTCAGTCAGTAAGATGTACGATTTGTGTATCTGATTTCCTTTTACAAAATTTGAGCGAAGATTTTCCTTTTTTATTGATACTAGCTGACCCATGCGAATATTTTGCACAGTATCGGTCAGATAATATGTTTAATTGTAAAACATTTAAAAAGTAGATATGTATTGAAAAAAATTATAGATTGGCTTTGTCAGATGTGATAGATGTGATCTTTTTTCAAGTCATATTTCGAAGTCTGTTAATATAAGTTGAAAGAAGAATAACACGAATTCTCCCGAATTATTGATAATAATTTGTTATTTTAAAAACTTTTTATAAAAACCGTATTTGCATGGAAAATATAGAAGGCGCCATCTGTGGAGAATGTGTATGATCAATACACCTTGACTAATAAGTTTCCCAATGCCTTTCAAGTGAGGATTTGCCTTACAAACTTGAGAGAAGACATTTACTTGATGTTTGAATATATTGTAATTAATATTGATTAAAACAGAATTTATTTATTTTCAAAACGCAATCATACTTACAATTAGTAAGCCAATAAAATTATCTAAACTACCACCTACATTTACTGCATCACAGCAGTACCTATTTAAGTCTATCTCCTGGTCCAAAAGTAGCTTGATAATGATTTGAATCCCGAAGACTGGGCAATCATATTCAAATACCGAGAGTAAAGATATATATAAAGTAATGCAGGTATCGATGAAGAAATAGGTTCAAGAAATTATAGAACCAACAGATGAAGATGATGAGACTGAATACTTTAAATTGATTTTTGTTAATGTATTTCAAAAGGATTAGGCGTATTACGGATAACACATAAAAAAAACGCGCCCAATACTCTACCTCTGCGGTGGTGTGGAAAGGAGTTTGCAGTGATTCGACGGAAAAAATAAATGGAACTGTTTGTGCAGAATTTTATATAGTACAATTTTTCTTATCACTATTATCTTCGAATATTTTATAATTTACGACATACTTGCAAAAAACTAGAATTCACCCCCTAAATCCAATGGCTCAAATTAAGCACATCCAAATAAAGGTATCCACAGAAATTCAGCTTGGTCGGACTTTTTTCGTAATTTTGACCATTTTGGTAACTAACCCTAATCTTGCATACATAATTATTGTATAATATAATTTCAATCATACTGCTATTTCCAATAATGTTGGCTGATATTCTCGTAATATTTTTCTATTGAATGTGATACCACCCATATTTGCTTTAAAAAATATGAAACCCAACAAATTCATTACAGTACGTACCTCAATGAAATTAAATTCAAATAGGTGTATGCAAATTACCTAAAAGAAAAGCTGAACAATAAAGTACAAAATTGAGAATTCAACTAATTATCACAGCACACAAAATTTTGAAATATTACTTTCAAAATCCAACCGCCGTCGTCATCAACTAAAATTCTAAGAATTTCCCTTCGAGTTTTCTTATTGTTACTCGCACTCATTCTTAGAATCTCTCGACATCTTGGAACCCGAGCCACAATGGCTGGTGCCGATTGAAACATTGAAATTCCCTCACGCCTCCTCATCTTCGTTTAGGTCGGTGCCAACAAACTCTTCGCTGGTCTCGTGGCCTGACCCTCGACCAGAGAGCAGAGGAACACATAGAGGTACAAACCTCGAACAAAATCCGTGCCAGAGTTTGTTGAGCTCGCTTAAGCATAGGGGAAAGTGTAAGACGCAAGTAAGGTGCAAGGAAGCTTTGCGTGGTATACTCACGAGCGCTAGCTCTCTCAGCTCAGCGGCCGTAAATCGGAGCCAAACTCGAGCACACATAAGCAGCCTGCTTCTTGGAATTACACACTGATGTGATGACTGGGGGTTGTTCTCTGGTGATTTGATTTGTGCGATTAATTCTGCGACTGCGAGGAATTAAATGTTCAATAAATGCGGGATGGCGGATAAATATTTTTAGGTGTAGGGGAGGAACACTTTTTAGTATATTATAATATTTTCATATTTATTGTACATATCTACAATTTTGTTAAATTGACTTCTTTGAATATTTTTTAAACAATTCAAATGAATGGGTATTCCAAGGTGCAATTTTTAATAAAGACAATGTATCTCTTTTTCTTGAAAGTTTGTACCTTTAAGAATTTTCAGTAAAAATTTTCTTCAAATTTCCAAGTATTTTAACACGTTCACTACCAGAGATATGGGGAAATGCATATATAAACTGCTGTAAGTACATATGCGACGTCGTCGTCGGGTAGCTGGGTGAATTCTATAAATGGTAAGAGTCGAGTGGTCGACAGGTAAAAAATGTCATACTCCTTAATAATTATAAAGCAAGAAAAATTCTTGATTATTCAACTATCTTTGCAATCCTAGTAAACCGTACCCATTTTAAATTATATGTATGTATATATAAACACATTTTATTTTAATACAATTTATTTATGCAGGGTGTATCGTATAGCGCATGCAAAAATGATAAATACTAATAAATTTACTTTCTCGATTTCTAAATACTGTGTTGGTATGTAAATGTCATTAAATTTTAGCATCAAGCAAAATGGATAACTTTACGCTAAATTAACAACAATACGTTTTGATATTTCCCAGTGACCATAAACTGGTTATTGGACGAATTATGATAATTTTAAAAACTAATAAACTTTCCGAGGGCTCTAACAAAGAATACAATTCTTTAGAAAATTTTGTTTTGCAGCTTAAACAATTTACTTTACCGAAAAATTTAAAAAGTACAAAACCTGCAAAATATCTCCTAGAAGCTAAATCAATGGGCTGGTTAATAATTTCTACTTCTAAATCTTCGGGATCTAAAATTTCTATGGGTATGTATTCAATTTCTGGAATAGTATGATCGCCAGCATTAGTTCATGCAAATAGACATTTGAATAAACAATACATATTGCCATATCCTATAATTATGCATTTTGCGCTTGCTCAAATCATAATTTTACATTGCATAGTTTAATGCGGCACCACTCTTTTCTCATTTGGCGCCACTCTATGCAGTGCTAGTGTAAATTCATTGTTAACCCTAGGAGCGGCAAATATTCATTCATAATTATTACAAACGGACTCCCATTTTACAAGGGCACGATAGGATAGCAGCACACTGTAAAATTATTGACAATATTTCTCCACCTATCTCCTTCTGAAAAATGACATCAGAGCGAGACAGTCAGAAAAAATTGTAAATAATTTTACCGTGTCCGCATCCGCATACATACATATGTTATCCTGCTGCTGTAAGCTAAGTTAAAGAACTTGAAGCTGCATACAGAACTTTCTCTCGCAGCTTTCATCAGACCGCCGAGCTTTGAAAAGACCGCCGCTTGAAATCAAATGTATGAAGCCTGAGGTCCGTTCGTGGCTATATGGCGTTGGCCCTCTATATGTTCCACTTCTCTCTGCCTATATACATACATACATGTGCCTACGTAAGTAAGCGGCAATTCGGCAACTTTGAATTTTTCTTGCCTATTCGACTGGGCATCTGTATTACTTATCTGTGGTAAAACCTAATAATTTGTTCAGCTTAATTTTTGAAATTTGGATGAGTAAATTTGGATATTTGATACCCTTTTTGCAAATTTTAAAATGTTATTTAAAAAAATTAAAAACAGTTTCAAAAATTCAATTCAATGCAAAATTTAATGCTAATCCTGAACTAGAACAAGAGGTGAAAAAACACAGCTAATGTCATTAATAAATAATATGAATAGGATCGGTTCCAAGTGACTGCCTTGTGGAACTTCTGGTTTAACAGTTTTCTCTTGTTTGGAAATTTTTTTTTTAAACATATTGCACGCGACAGTGGGTACTAAACCATGTAAGGATTGTAGTAAATACTGTAATTTCAGAATGAAAAGCAAGTTATTATAATTTATGAATTAAACATGATGTATTATCCCTATCGAACGCTTTAGCAAAGTCGATAACAAAGGTAAGTTAGGTAAACAAGAACATCCAGGAGTGAAACCCTGTTATTGTATCATACTGTAGACAAATTCTGAACTGAACGGTTTTGGTACGGAACGATTGGGACGCATACACAGACAGTGTTTTCTTGAATGATTTTTTTGTGCATTTCAGAACCACGCTTTAAAGTTCAGTTGCACCTTGCCTGAAACTCTACGGTAAATCATTAAAAGAAATAATGCCACAACCGCAGAATGCGCGTGTTAATGTTGTTGAAAATAACAAAAACATGAACCAAAAAATGTGGCGTCTAATACGCTAAATTACAGAAACCGCAGAAGAATCGTATCACATTGCTAAACAACCTTTTCTACCACATAGGGTTAAATGGGCTGTGACAAAGAAGTATGCCAACAGTTAGTTAAATTGTCCTAGATTTCGTGACCGGCCAAACTTATGTATCGTCTTTATGCAACTGATTTCTTTATGTTTTCGGGGTACGTGATCTAATTCGAATTATTGGAGCGAAAACGAGAATCACTTTGCCAACAAGTATCATGTCTGAATGATCACCTCTTTTCGGTAAGCCAAGAAAATTACGAAGAGGGAAGAGGTAAAGTAACAACATTGCAACACATCCCAATTCCCGCATAATGAGCGCATACTAAACGTGCACAACTCCATGTAATTTTAATTCCACTTGTGTTATCTACTTATCAATTGTAACGGATAATAATACCAAGGTCTTCACTTTTTCTAGAAAATCGAATGGGGAATGGGCTATGCCCGCTGTGGTATGCGTTATGCGGCAGCACCGGTGGTCGCCATCACTATCTAAATTTGATGAGTTAACAAATGATGTGAGTAGTGTGCATTAACATAAATACGTACCTCAAAAGGTGAGAATGCATTTTACTTTCATCTAATTAGCAGTATTATGCTTGAAATGACTTGATGGAGAAACGCTTCATCGCATCCAAGAAGTGTGCAAATAATGCTTGAGTTTAAGTAACCGAAAAAGAAAACTGAAATGCAAACTTACCTTGAAAGTAGGTGTGGTGTAAGAAAAGTAACAAAGAGCTCGTAATATACTTATGTGTTTTGACCGTAAAATGAAATTACTGCAAATTTGTAACACTGAAGAAGGTGAGAGGATTGCATCGTTTAAAAAAATATTGTAAGAGGGCGACGAGTGTCATTAAAATTATCTCTGAATTTTTGGTTTGACGACTTATTCCAACTTAAGGGGTTAGGTCACTTTAGAGGCCGAAAAAAGAGGCTTTTTCAGGATATTGTTTTCCGAAGTACTACAAAATAAATCGAGATTCCAATAAAGAGTATTTAGTATACATATCAGTGACTGTATACAATAATTGTTTGAAGCGATTAATTTCAAAATGGCGGCTGTGCAGCGTGTATCTCAAAACTACGTTTTTTAAGTAGGCCGAAAACATGGCTCAGACAATTTTCAACCGATTCACTTGAAAGTTTCAATATATCTTGAGAAATACATTGTCTATGGAAGTACGTTGGATTTTATTTTATACATTGCATAGTTCATTTGTTATTAACAATTATCTGATGATTTTTTAGGCCAATTTTTCACTTTCCACTTTGGAAGTGCGCCATTTGGCCAAAAATTAATATATCGAAAAAAAAATTATATAGAATAAAAAAATTGGCTTCTTATAATTCAAAAACTATAGGAATAGTTTGTCCGGCCGTGGACCCTGAAAAAAACGGAGACGCCATCGCAAAAATGCTGCACAGCCGCCATTTTGAGATTAATCGCTTCAAAAAAATTATTGTATACAGTGACTGATATGTATGTATAATAAATACTCTTTATTGGAATCTCGATTTATTTCGTAGTACTTCGGAAAAAAAATTCCTAAAAAAACTATTTTATCAGCCTCTAGAGTGGCCTAACCCCTTAAAAAAATGTGTAAGTGTCGGGACTTACGGCTAGGATGGTTTAAATAACCTGCACGCGCTGTTCTGGCTAGTGAGTCAGTGTACTTATAACTTATGACGTTCATCAATGTTCACGGATTGCGAAAAGTGAAAAAGTTGGAAAGCCTATTGTGTCTACTTTCCTTCAATATCGTAAATATTATCTAGAAATTTTCCTAACAGGATTTTAAACGGTTTTAGTGACTGCTCGTTTACCTTGGAAGAAAATCTTATATTAATAAAGGGACCGAGGTTCCTAGTGGAGGACCACCCACTCCACGCAAGACGTGGACAAAGCGGTAGAAGCCCTTACAATGGCGTGCAACAAGGCAACACAGATCTCATGTCCCACCAGGAAGCCCAAAGGTAAAACGATGCCTCCATGGTGGTCCACTGAGATTATCTCCGTAAGGAAAGAGTGCCGGAAACAGTTCAATTTGGCCAAAAGGACCAATGTATGGGCTGATTATAAGGACAACCTTACGAAGATCAAAAAACTTGGATGGAATACCTGCGGAGCTTCAAAGGGCTCAGACCGGATTATTCCGTGGCTGATGGCCATCTTTGAGGCTTGCATTCGATGGATCTATATCCCCGGGGCCTGGAACAAGATGAAGATGGTATCCATCCCCAAAGAAGGAAAGACCTCACATAGCAAGCCTGAGGATTTCAGACGAATTAGTCTATCTATCTTCTCAAGACTCTCGAAAGACTAATTGACGCCTGTATTAGGGAGACTGTGAACCAGTCGAAACTATCGCCCTCTCAACATGCTTATACCAAGGGCAAGTCTATTGACACAGCTCTTCATGCCCTGGTAGATCAGAAAGAGAGAGCTTTGCTGTACAAAGAGTCCACATTAGCAGCCTTCCTTGCCATCGAAGGCGCCTTTAAAATGTCAAACGATGGAGGTGATCACGGCAGCGATAGAAGGCCTGGATGCGAACGGGTCGCTCAGTGGATTGGTGGATCTCATGCTTAAGGGCAGAGTTATCAGCGCAATTCTGGGAGAGGTTTCCATCAGAAGATACGTGAACAGGGGCACCCCTCAAGGTGGAGTCTTGTCGCCGCTTCTATGGAACCTCACCCTAAACGACCTGCTACTTGACTACTCCTTCAAGACTCCACTCCTCAAAGGATTTAGGTATCGTTATAGATAGGAAACTAGACTGGAGGGCCATCATTAAGGAAAGTGTGCAGAAGGCCACCACAGCCCTCTACATCTGCAGAAATGCAATTGGCAGACTATGGGATGTATGGTGTATTGTATTAGTATGGTGGCTTGCCATCAGCGCGCTTTGGAGAAGATTCAAAGAACGGTCTCCTTGTTAATTACGGCTGCTCTTAGGACTACTCCGTCTAAAGCCCTGAATAGCATCCTCCACTTTCTTCCAGTGGAATTATTTGGCAAGCAAACAGCTGCTTACACAGCCCTGGACACGTACGGATTATAAGCACTCCAAAACACTCCGCTCACGTGCTCCTAGCATGGATTACGCCATACCCAGACCCAATTTTGACAACAGATTCAGACCTGGGTTCAATGAACATCAGAGCTCTTCAACGGTTCGTGAGAGCTTCAAAATGGTTCTCTGGTTAGTCGAAGGGCCCCCCACCCCACCAAATTCGATACCACTATGGGCCTTTTCCTTGGCCTAAGTGTGACTTCGGGTAGCCACGTCAACCTAACCTAACCTGAAGGAACAGAGGAATCAGAACCTCAATCAAACCGGGCAAGGAATCAATTAGCATATACTTCATCCTACTGATTTCCCGAACGCGCTATATATTTATGTGCGTATGTATGATATGCTCGTATGAAAAAGACCGGATACGCTACATACAGATTTATTAAATATCCGACCCAGGATAACAACAAAATTAAATGATATTTTAGTTTAAATCTAGAGCAAAGCTGCCCAACTATTACCTACCTACCATAATGATTAATACCCAATAACATTAGCATTAGGCTAGCTAGGTGTGTAAATAAATTACATTAAACACATTACGCTGTTAGGTACATAGTTTACGAGGGTAGGCAGAAAATAATCGGCGTAGGCAAAATGTGGCGCCACCATTATCGAATCAATGCTTTTCTTCGTGAATTCTACCTGCCAAATTTTCAGCCAGGTCCGTCATCCCATTATTTACACAAATGAATAAAATCGAATATCGTGCAGTAAATTGATACTTCTTTTTGAATAAGAAACAAACGATGAATTGAATGAACACCGAATTGAATAATGTTTTTGGGAATTCAACACCTTTGAGGTCAACAACAAAATATTGGAAACCGGTATTTAAACGCAGTCGTATACGAGCATTTTTGATGATGAGCGCCTAGGGCGTCCGAAATAGGTCACCACACAAAAAATGGTCGATAAAATCTATGATATGGTAATTGGTGATCGACAAGTGAGTGAAGATGCGCGAGATAGCTGATGCAAGTACTTGAGAATGAGGAGCTCAGTGCCAAATGGGTCTCGGATTTGTTCTCAGTTGACAAGAAACGGGGACGTGTGACCATTTCGAAGGGGTGCTTGGCGAAGGCATTTTTGCGCCGTTTTGTAACGAAACATGGACACATCACGAGAAATCAGAGACCAATGAACATTCGAAGCAGTGGACTTCTCTTGCAGGCCGAAGAAGGCCAAAGTGGGTTTTTCGGCCATCAAGGTGATGGCATCTGTTTTTTTTTTGGGATGGGTAAGAAATCATTCACATTGATTACCTCGAAAAAGAACGATCACCGGCAAATATTATACATAGCTGTTGGACCGATTCGACGCTAATTTCGCAATGGCAATATTGTATGAATTGTGTTACAAATTTGTTTCTCGTCCATCATATTCTCCTTATTTGGATCCAAGGGACTATTATCTGTTTCTATCTTGAAGAATAGATGTGTTTTCTCGGCTAGGCCGATTACTTTTTAGCCCACTCTCATAATTGTAATCAAAAATATCAAAAACTTCAATGGTCTCTGGAAGAGGTATAACAATTTACCAATATTTGATTTCAAATCCTCGACAATAAAATCTGAGTACATATACATATGTAATACATATGTATCATCAAATTTGATGTTACTGCATTCAATTGCACAAGTATAGTCATACTTTTCCAGACTGGAATTTGACGTGGGATCGAAGCATTTCAGTGATATCCCAGCAGCTCATAAGAATTGGTGTAATGTATGTAATTTGCAATACTCACGCGCAACGAACGAAATACGTCTTGAACCACTTCCATAGCCCGTGCTGGTATAATCCTTACCAGCGAATTCGGATGTGCGGTTAATGTCTTCCATGCTGTTGAATCCTGTAAAAATAATCATAAATTAGGGAATGTGCTTTTTATGGTTACATTTTAATTGGCGGATATTATGCATTCGGCAAAAATAATTCAAAAGCTTTTACATATGCAGTTATTTTCCATATCAACAAATTGCTTTATAATACAGGTAGCTTTGTGCTGCATATAAAAAAAAAATAAAAAACATTTTTAAGTTATATTTAACTATAACATATTATGTTACGGTTTTATTGAAAATAATGATAATAATGATATAGATAATGCACTAAAAACTAAAAAATAATTCAGTAGGTCCTAGGTACCAGTCATCACACCCACGATTTTATTTTTTTGTCTGATTAATGCCCTAGATTGATAGTGGTGTGATGACTAGTACCTAGGACCTATTGAATTATTTTTAGTTTTTAGTACATTATCTACATCATTATTATCTTTATTTTCAGTAAAACCGTTTAACTTAAAAATTGTTTTTTCCTTTTTTTTTTTAATGTAAGTATAGACTGTCTCAACTTTATGATCCGTCATGCACTGTGTTCTACTTGTAAAGCCCTTTCATTTCATACCCATGTTGAGGAGGTGTGAGAAAATATGTGATCCGCCATTTTGTAGAGGCGGCCATCTTGGAGTTATAATGTTACTGATTATATTAAATTGTATTGTCATCAGAACTAAACTACTAAATTTGACCCAAACAAACAAATAAACGGGACAAGCTAAGTAAAACCGTTTAAAAAACTAAGGCAAGTGGCACGATTGTGCTGCAGCCGAAGACAGAACTACTACTATATTTATAGATAAACTGTTATGCCTTGCTTCGTATGATTTAAAACAATTCAGCAGAACGGATTTTCCATCCATCGCCTAGAGCCCTTGAATTATAATTTTCGCAGTACATTGAAGGTATACTGTAGCTGCATTTATATCAGTCCAACGCGTTTACTTGAACGGGACCTGATCATATTAATTATTCCTTTAGCCTACCATCGATGGGTTATTTTAAATTTCCAAAGAATGCCACAAAGTTTCGACTGTTGACAATTTGAGAAACTTCAACTTTATTTAGGTCTTAGCTTGTTAAGTTAACATCTTAATTTTAATAGCAGATTCGAAATCGGAGTCTCTGAAAACCGCCATATATTAGTTTACATAAGGTTTTCTTTAGGTTGAAATTTACTCGTCGCCATCATAAATTTCCAAATTTCAATAACATATTCAAATTGAGCTACCCTAAGAACCCATGAAAATTCACTCACGTTGAAAATTTTCGGCCGACATCTTGAATATCGAAATTTCAATAGCAAATTTCAAATTAGCGACCCCGAAAACCTCTGAATACTTTATTCGCCATCTGTAATTTAAAAAAATCGATTCAAAATCACCAGAAACTCCTATGCATACTCCATACTCGGAAATCCGATGAAGTTGAAGAGTTTTATTCGCCATAATCGAGTCGCCATTTTGAATTTCAAAATTTCGATAACAGATTCAAAACAAATTCGATAATATAAAAATACCCGTTTTTCTCGGAATACTTTAAAATAGAATCTTTTTAGTCGCCATATTGGATCAGCTACATTGTAACCCTAGACCACTGACATATAAACTTGTTTTGCTATCTCATTTCGAGGTCACTTTTTTTGTGCCTTGTTCTTATTGGATAATGCTTAATATACAATGCCATTATTTAACTAGAAGTGATAATTTTATTTTACGTTTTATGTGAACAATTTATGAAATTCAAAGTCAGCTGCATTTATTTGGACTGCTTATACTTCAAAACTTGTTGTTACAAATGCACGTCAAAATTAGTTGCTTATCTCATTGCTCATGGAAAATATTGCTTAAGGAGGATTTCTAATGTGTAGGCTTTAAAAACTCGATTTTTGCTTGCATTTTTCGATATCCTAAAGCCTCTAGAATAATCCTATGTGATCCTTTCATATCTGCCCTAGAAAATTATTTGTACCACACTCAATTTCATGAAGGCAGGTCGGTCGCTCCGCTTGCAATTCCCCGAGTCTTTTAACCCTTTACGGTCGTATTAAATTAGGGCATGGGTCGTACCGTATTGGTCGGAATTAATTTCCGTTGAAAGAGCAATGATGCATAACATGCAATTATTATTATGAAGGATAAAGAAGTGTAAACTGATATATGGATGAATACAGTATAGAATTAGTATCGTTCCTTGCTGTGGTGGCTGAGAGCAGACATACGACTGGAACGGTAAAAAAGTACGTGTGGCTGAGAGTACGACCGCAAAGGGTTAACTTAAAACGCGTTTTTCTCGAAACTATGTTTTTTGGGTTGGCATGGAGTACCTCGATATACCTCGAAGGGATGATACACTGCGCGCCTTTAAGCTGCTTCTGTTTTTTTAGTGGGGGCAGATTCAGCGCCCTAAAGAGCGCTCATATTTGGTTTTTTTTTAAAGAAAATGTTTCTTGTTCCACTCATCTTAAATAAAAACGACGCATAAAATCTCTTAATTGTGTTTATCTTACTTGTCCCAGAAAAAAATTTGCGAAATTAGATATTAAAAAAAATAGGTTTTCACACTAGAAATCTCCCTTATAGCCCAGTCATATTAGGGTTTCACCTATAATCGAGTTAATATAATGTAATAACTAATAAATAATATAAATTATTTATTGTTAATGATATTTCAATGATTTAATAACTTTATACAAGGTATTATTCAATGAGATTCACGGTTGACCTTACATTACAGTGAGTATGGCTGAGCGCTGCGTGCTCTCTGCCCTCTATCTCAAAACCGGTTGGGAGTATGAATAATTTTATTAAACGAAATTTGTTGCAAATTTTATGTTCTATACTTTTGATAATAAATGTTAGCATCATTGGAGCTATAGAAATCGAGATAATCACGAAAAACTGATTTTTGTGACCTTTGACCTTGAAAGACTTTTGAGACAACTTTTAGAACACCAAAATGAAGGTGTGTACGAGTTTACAGCTTATTATCTCTCATTCCGAGGTTGACCCCTTATTTTTGCTTAAATGACTGGGCTATTAATTGAAAAGAGAAAGATATAACAAGTTAGTCCCACTTTTTTTCCCCGTAACTTGACTGTAGGAGCAGCCCATATTATTTATGAATATGTCAATGCCCTAGAATAGATGAATGGTGGCCTATGATATATTAAGTAAGCACAAAATCAAAAGAATCGCAGTAAGAGTTTAGGCGTGATTGGACGATATAGATCATATGAAAATTTGCCTGTTTTGGTTTTCATACTACTACCGAATTTAAGGGTTGAAACTGGTTTTATAACAAATGGTACTACACATGAGTTTTCTATCGACGCCATGTTTACCGCCCGGGAAGGACGAGGTGTTGATTATTATATTTAGATGTTAATGCATTTTCATGTTTTTTTGACGTTCAATTAGCTTTCTGACCTTTAGGAGTGATTTTCGGATCGACGACAATATATTTAGTAGATGAAGCGTTTAGAGAAGTCCGACCGGATAAGTAAGGAAAACTGGGGCTAACAATAAGTGAACATTTAGATTAAAACGAAGAGCCCTTTGCTTATGTGTGCTCCTGTGCCCTCACGCGGCCAGCGGAATTTCGTTGAATTTGATGTCACGATTCCGGTTTCATTACGCTTAAGTGTTTGAGCAATTTGAAAGTGATAAGTACTTTGCGTCGCGCCGCGCCGTGGACATTTTGTACTACATATCAACAACTATTTGAAGTAAATTGATCAGAAAAAAAGTAAAATATATTAGCTTTACTGTTTTTGTTATATTTACGATAAAATTGCATTTTCTTATGATTAATCATGAATTGTGCATGCGAATTTAATATGACCGGAGCAAACGCGGGAGACTTGCTCGAGCGTGCTATCAGAAGATATTGACTTTAGAAAATCTGCCTGTTTACAGGTTAAAAACTTAATTAAACTCGAAAGCGTATGAGCGTTGTGCTACATTATTGGTTATGGCTTTAAAACAGCTTTAATAAAAACCTTCATTTTTTTTAAAATGGAAGTCCAACCTTGGGAAAAGCAAGTAACATTGCTTCGGAAGAAGTGAAAGGCAAACTAATTTGCGCAAGAAATTGTGTGTCAGTTTTTTTAGGTTTAAATAATTAAAGTATTGTTAAGTATATGATCCGACACTGTTTTTAGATAAGGAAAGTAAACAAATATTTGATTTCGAATCATTTTTCCTTTCACATGGACGAATGCAAATTCGAGTTACTTTGCGCAAGAGATTGAGGAAAAATGGGTTAGGTACTCAATGGTCAATTAACTGAGCAAATTCATTTCGGATGCAAATATTTTGGCAATAAAAGTTATTTAAAAATGTAAAAATGTAGATATGCACGTAATTCGAACTCGGAATTTGCAGTGAAGAACATATTTACATTGATAACACTGATCAAAAGGATTTTTTTTTCTAACATACATATAACAGATTTTTTCCATACATTACTCCGGTTTAGCTCCGGTTTTCAGGAAAGTAAGAAGACCCGTATTTTGGCGTATTTAGTAAAATACATTGAAGTGTTTATGAAAGTTGGTAAGTGGATTATATAACAATGTGTACTTAAGCTCTTAAGTTCGCACTTTACGTTAAAAGAGAAGCCAAATTTCATGCTTCTACTCAAAGTGGTTTGTTTTGATATATAATAAACAAGTCATGATTTTGGGGACTCATAAGTTTTTGGTTTGGTTTTTAGATATTAGAAAAATATTTCGGATAGGAGCATGAAATAGGGCTCAAATGAAAACTAAGATCCTCTACTTTTAGAAAGAAATAGGTACACTTTTCCACTTTTCCAATCCTTATTACAACAGTGGTAATCGGGGGGAGGTGCAATCGGAAGCATTAATGACCACTTTTGGCGCCGATTTTGCAAGTTTGCGCCTTTCCACAGGCTTAACCTTTTGTCGCTACGAAAAATGTTGTGTATGATAGCAATGGCAAATTTTGTGGTCTACAACTTTTAAATGGAAATATTTTTTATTACGAATTACTTAAAAGGAGATAAGTGCGAAAAAACAATTGTGGTCTTAAAAAAACGCTATAACTCTAAAAGTATAAACTTAACGAACAAAATTCATATAAATAGATTTGTAGAGAATTTCGAGTTCTAACAAAATGTGTTTCAATTTTTCATCCAGCATGACTAGAAGATAGATATTTAACAATAACGAATTCCCTTTAAACCAAAGATGGCTGAAAACCTGCAAGGGGTTGATAGTCGAAAACTCGGATTTAAGCTGTCTATATGATACCCTAACCATGTCAAAAAAAAGTTCTCTTACCCAATGAATTGCAATAATAAAACCTAAATATAGTGGCCTATAGGCCCTACGATAAACTACCCGGGACAGAAAATCATATCTGATCATATAAGATCGTATATTATCATGTATTAACATAACATATATGATCACTTCTGAATAAATATGGCCATAATAAGTGCACACTATTGTTTAATTAAATAAATGTAGCAATAACAGTCGAAAATTCACTAAACACAATATTTGCAAATATGTAAGAGAATGCACACTATCAATTGACTCACTAATAGGTACGCCTCATATGAGCATATATTTTCATATTCATATTTATTTTATTCAATGCGAACGTTTTTGTTTCTTTTGGGAAAAATCTTTACCCTCCATTTGGGCTTCGTCGCGGTCAGGTAGAGGCCCCCCGGCAAATTTTGATACAGGGCACGTCTATGGCAAGCTACGCCACTGCTGGAACCTACACAAAAATTTATCCTAATACTCAAATGAAAATTTTAGACCTTCAACGTATGTCGCATCGTATCTAAAAGTCGTTCACCTCGTACAGCGAGGGATTTTCTCATTAATTATTTTGTGTACCTACTTACAATGCTGGCGGTGACTTTAAACTATGCTTTTGACTGCAACATTTACTACGATCCAAAATAAAAGAACAAAACAAGTGTCTAAGCTGATGAGGCCGTGGGATCCGAGAGTCATATATCGTATGCAAAATTTTTCAATGCATCTATTCAGTTAATTTCAGTGGGCGAAATATTGCGAAGTTGTAATGGCGGTAACTTTGAAACGCGGAGTATCTAAACATTCATATTTCCTTTACACTGAAGACGGCATTTTTTTATCAAACAATCCCAACAGCATTTGCCTCAGTTTCAACATCATTAACACCTAAAATACATGTTTAGAGGTCAAATTGTTGTCCCTCAAATAAATGCAGTGTAGAACCATACATAAAATTAAATGCTGTCAGTGTGCAATAACCCCATAAAGTCAAAGGTTACGTCAATACTGCGTGATGTGATTCAAGGGCACTGAATAAATAAAATTTTTTATTAGCTATTTACGAAAATTACATAATCTAAAATCGCCAAAACACATATTGAGTCCGTTGACCCAGCAATAGACACATTTAAATTCGATCACTCTCTTGGGCTACGTCATGGCATCATGAGACTTGCATCAGGTGGAATAATTAATGAATATGAGAGGAAAATATCTAAAGGTGTGGCCTTGAAACAATATTTCGCAACTAAACCTATTTTGAGCTCCAAACAAATTATCGTTTCATCTTTGTGCCACTTTCAAAAGAAAGAGTTTGATATGTCATGTTGCAATTTATGCAAAGAGAGGTTTGAATTTCGCCCTTGATCATGGAACAAGGTCACAATTTAATAATACCAGATAACTTTTGAGCGAATTTCAAACAATATGCAATCTTGTTCACTTAACGCAATTTGCTTACGCACCATTAAATTCAGTACGGTATGCAGTGTGAATTGCTGCGTAATGTTTCCTTTCTAATCTTTTCTCAGAAAATCGTCGACGCTTTATTCAACAAAGTGATTGCGAATACGGTGATAATAACATAAAACGTAAAAATTGTTGCTCTTTGCAGTGAACTAAAACGGAAATTCATTTGATAACTATTAACAATTTTTCATATATCTCGGAAGTGAAGTGAAGTATGGTAAATTGCAAAAGGAGACAGGCCCAGAAACGAACAGAAATGAATTAATGATTTATAAATAGTGTTATAACATATATAGCAAACTTAAGACAATAACTAAAATTTTTGTCAACCTCCGGCAAAAAGTGCAGCAATTCGATAGTTGGGCAACGATATTTCCAGGAAAGGTTCCTTAAGCTCGGACGAACCTAACTGCCGTGGGTCGTGTGCGTCTCCCTTGTTCAGTCCCTACCCTCCCGAATTTCCGGTGCTCTGGTGAGGATGGTGAAAGCCAACTTATTTTTTCCTTTAAGTAGTGAAATTCAGCTTTCATTTGAGCCTGGAACTGGGTTGTTGATCTCCAACTGCTTAACCATATATTTGAATATTGTGTTGAAATCTGCGAGCATTAAAAAATGTTCCCAACAATAAAGGCGTTGTTTGATTTTTTGCATTAAAATTGTCTGACTATTTCCCAAAAACCTAATTTTGGAGTAAATAATTGTAAAAGGGAGCAGCGGGGGTCTGAAAACTCTTACCCAGGGCCCGAAAATTTTAGCGCCGGCCCTGGTCGTGTGGTGGATTTTGTTATGCGTGGACTTTTGTGTTTTCACGCATTTGCACCCGACTGCGCCAGAAGGAGGGTTATGTTTTTCGAGAGTATGTATGTATGTATGTATATTTCTTTGGCAAGCTCTGTAGCCTAAATGGCTTGATGGATTTTAGCATGAGAGGTGTCGTTAGATTCGTCGTAATTGTGAGAGTGGCACTGGATATATAAAGATTATGAAAATTACAATGGCCGATTTTTGGCGCCATATTATATGTCGTCAAACATTTTTTACCTCAAAACCCATTGAGTGGGTTACCAACAAAGCGGGTTTATTAAAATTTTAAAAATATGTAGAAATTATATGTTTATATGTAATTTGGAATGAGAAATGCTAAAAAAAAAAATTATTGAAAAAAAAATAACCCTACTGCGTGAAAAATTGAGAACGTGAAATGTTCAAACTTACTTAATAATGAACTGAAAAGATAGAAATAAAAAGTTAATTTAAAGAACCAAAAAACCCGACTGCCTGTAAAAAAGAACTAAAAAGATGTGAACAAGACACATTCATAATTAAATCTATAAATAAATCAGTCCTATTAAAATTTATCTAACTGGTCAATATTTGTAATAAACTGACAAAGTATAACTCATTGATAGTCGGAGGCTACCTATACAGACTAGCGAAAATATGCGTAGCCTCCGACTGTCAATGAGTTAAACTTTGTCAGTTTGTTACAAATATTGACCAGTTAGATCAACTTTAATATTACTGATTTATTTATAGATTTAATTATGAATGTGTCTTTTTCACATCTTTTTAGTTATTTTTTCCAGGCAGTCGAGTTTTTTTTAAATAACTTCTTTTCTATATCTTTTATGCTCGATTAGATTGGCAGGGTGTTGGGAGCTGGTAGGGGTGGGTGGTGCGTTGTAGGTGTACATACTTTGAATTGAGTATGTAACTTGGGTACTTTACTTCTTCGACACAACTTTGTAAACCCAAAAATGATAAATTTTTGGATTATTCTTTGAAATTCGTTTTAAAAAGCTTTAAAATAATTAATAATTTCGCGAAATTAGACTGGCCAACAAAGTTGCGGGCATAGCTAATCTTTATATATATAATTCTACTGTACGTGTGTTGTCACTGAACTCCTCCTAAACGGCTGGACCGATTTGAATGAATTTTTTTGTATGCGTTTGTGTGGCGCCCCGGATGGTTCAGATTCACAAATCAGCCCGGCAGATGTCGTTGCAGTCGGTATGAATGTAATGAATTTCATATATTGTCGTGGCGTGTGCCATGTTATGGGTATCGTTGGAAAGGGGAGGTGGTGTAGAATGTGTTAGTGAAATAAAGGTTGGTGAAAAGTGTTAAATGTGGAAATTATCGGTGAATACGTGTTTTTGTTGTGGGAGAGGGGTGGGGGTGACACCTCCCAGAAGTGTATCTCAGGGGTAGGAAGAAGAAGCACTATAGGAAATTGGGCCGGGTTGGTGAAAGTTGGTGAAAATAGTGAAAACTTGGTTTTTTCGGTGGGTGCCGACAAAATTGAAACGGCTGTGGAAGAAAAGTGTATGCATGAATTGGAATAATTTTTTCACCAATTGATAGCTAAGGAAGCAGAGTAATTTACTAATTGTCTTTTTGTTGTGTTTGTTATTGTCAGGAGAAGGTTCTTATGAAAGAAAAAATTAAGAATATTGCGCGGAAAATCACAAAATTATATTTTTAGTTTGGGTTTTTGGGAGATATAGTAGTGGGGGTGCAATAAGGAGGTGTAGGTAGGGGCAGGTGTCGGGCAGGGCAACGACTGTCGGGTCCGCTAGTATTATACTAAAATACATAGATAGAACAACCGTATAATTTTCGTGTGGCGAGAAAAAAGTAGATAATAATAATTTTATGTCTGAAAGTAATATTTCGACTACGGTGTTAGTTTTGGCTGCCAGAATCCTTTCGCTTAATTTTTTCTTAATTCGCTTTGCTGTCCCAAGAACCAATGTAATTTAATTTCAAAATTAAAATACTTTACATGTAGTTGGATCAATAATATAAGTTGTGTCACATCATAAGTTGTAATTGTCGAAGATTTATTGATAGTTCGTTTAAAGCTAACTGCAACAAAAATTAAAGTAATCGATCAAAAGGTAATCAAACTAATTTAGTATTAATGCAATTTTTTGAAGAACAGTCATTTAGACAACGGGACATTGCATTTAACGTAGCGCTTGAGGATATGTCTCATTATACTCCACAGCTAAAAAGATACCGATAGATAGATATAATAGATAGATTCGTCGCTTCTCGCACATTGCCTCAAAATTCATGCGAATTTAGTTCGTGCGAATTCCAGTGGAAATGCCGAAACCATCCCATTCTTTAAATTCAAATTAGCGCTTCGCACATTGCCTTTGCTAGCTTTGTAGCTAATTTTGTTCGGCAGAAGTGGTGAGAAAAATCGCAAAATGCGAACAATTTAATAATATCAGTCTCAAGTTTTCGTAGTGGTGAGATTGAGCAAAGTTCACGTAATAATAAAGTTCGGAAACAACCCGGAAAATTGCTACACATAAGAGTAAAGAGTATCGTCGTATCATGCTTCTATTCGAATATAATTTACCCTTTTCATTAATTAGTGCCTTAATTGACCTTATAAAAAACATTCATATTTTCGGAAAACAATATATTTTTATAGCGATTAATCACACTCTGATGAGTATCTTGGAGAAATGCGTTGATTAAATGACCCGAAAGTGTTCCAATCTGAAGTTTGACGCGTAGTGAGGGAAAGATTTTAGGGTATTCAGTTGAATGTTTGTTTATTATATTTACCCGAAAGTGTCAATTGTCACTAGTAGCCATAGAAGTTTACTTTTCAACGAAATGTTGGTAATGGAAGGACAGGAATTTCGAAATTTTTCACGAACTATAGGTTCTCAGTAGAAGAAATTAAAAAAAAATATGATTTCGTCGATTACAGCGACATCTATAATAAATCGAAAAAAATATTCATACAAATCCCATGTTTTTAAGCCGTAGAACCTGTATCTGGAATAGAATATAGGTGTTTTTATTTAAAATTTCAAAGTTACGCACCGCCCCACCTACAGAGAGCGGGGAGGGGGAATAATTTTAGCACTAATGTATTTCCCCCCCGGAATGATTAACTCTGAATTCTGGACATTTTTTCGTAAAAAAAACACTCGTATTATACAGGGTTACAGGTTACAGGAGATATTGAATTTTCAAGATTTTTAAAAATTCCTTTATTTTTTGGCTTTTTCTTCGATTTCTTTCGGATTAGAGCTCCTAGGGTCCGTTTTTTTTATGTATCTAGTTAGAGTGCATGTCAATTAATAAAAATGATTAACAAAAACTGAAGCTACTACTAACGAACAGCTTAAGAAGACAGCTCGACAAACGGTTAGAATTAAAGAATTTTCACCAAGTGTTTTTAACTTTGAAGCGCTTTTTTGAAGGCGGCCATGTCAAACATGAATTATAAAAATATTGCTCTGTTTTTTGTGTGTTATACCTTTTTGAATAGCTAAAGAGACGTAGAAGTTTTTAAAATTATTTGCAGAATAAGTTCTATAAATTTTTGTTCACAAAAAGCGCTTCAACATTAAAAACACTTAGTGAAAATTCTTTAATTCTAACCGTTGTCGAGCAGTCTTTTTAAGCTGTTCGTTAGTAGTAGGTTCAGTTTTTGTTAATCATTTTTATTAATTGACATGTTCTCTAACTAGATACATAAAAAAACGGATCTAGGAGCTCTAATCCGAAAGAAATCGAAGAAAAAGCCAAAAAATAAAGGAATTATTAAAAAATCTTGAAAATTCAATATCTTCGTAACGGTTAAGTTTCGGACACCATCACAGACACAGACACAGAATCAAATCCATCAGAAATGACCTGAATAATAACGTGCTTTAATATTCAGTACGACTTTCCCTGTAACCCTGTATATTATAATAATATACATATTTTTCCTTTATTAAATATTTTATTTAAAATTGACGAAATGCCGGCAAATAAAAGTTTATATATTATATTTGATACGGTTTAGATCTTTCAATTGTTCGCCATTTGGTCGATTGTTTGCAAATAAACAACTACTAATTTTCTTTATTTTTCAATTTCATACGTGTTTACGCTCATTTATCACTCAGACCGAACAGACGAGAGTCTTAAACTTCATCGACCAAATATGTGGTGAAAAAAATTAAATTTTTAACAATGTTTTTATATTGTTTAGAATAATGTAATAAAGAATAAAAATTGTTCGAAATGAATTTGTATTTGTTTAAATAAAAAAAAAACGAAATATTGCCTATTTCTTCGCCCGATAACTCAGAATGACGCTTTGGCTTAACATATACAGGAAGTGAAAAAACAATCAAAAAAACCGTATAAAAGAGTAAACTCCACCCGAAAGTTATGCAAATATCATACCCCCAAAGATAAAAATAGCCGGACCTGAAAATTATTATAGCTCACGATATGCACAATTATTTGCTCAGAAAAAACATTTCAAAGTGAAATCGTGTCGTTCATTACGTAAGAATTTTCACGGAAGTGCAAGAAAGATTGCGGTTCCATCTTCCGCAAACCGTAAATAGTTGCACCGCAAATGCCCACTAGTTTCAGGGTAATGATCCGAAAATCACTGCAATGTAATAAAAGCTCATCAGCATACTCTGATTCCCGTTCAAATCACTAGCAGCATTAAAAGTAGACTTGTATATAGTTTTTCTATGATACGAGTATAAACCAGTTTATTTTAATGGGGATTAGCTTCTGTTGACTGCTGCATGTTAATTTTGTTTATTGATGAGATATGGAGCATGACAGTGATAGTGTTTACTCTCGGCAGAAAGAAGTACAATTCTACTTCCTTCCTTTTGTATGTAGATGTTAGCCCATTATTTAATGCATAATGAATTTTAGAACAAGAAAAAAGTGAGATTTGTTCTGGTCTAGTTAATATGGATTTGTAGCCCCAGAGTTGGTTATAATAGCAAACATCAACAAAGATTTGGTCAAATGATTATTAAATGCAATTGTTTCTATCATATTTTTCCCACCATTTACGAATATAAAAATGGAAATGTTCAATTCGCTACAATTTCCAATTAAAATAGAATAAGCTGTAAGAAATAGGCACGTATTTTGGCTATATTTAATATATGTGAACCAAATTTCCTAACGTCATAGCAACTTAATGCAACTTAAGTAAAACTTTTAATGCAAAAAAGTAAAGATCAACAAAAGACTAACAAAAATGAAATAAATTAATGGAAGTAATAAATTGTCAGTCTGTTAACGTTTAACTGGTCAAATTGTCATTATTTTTTTCCTTTTAATGTTTTGCCAATGGGCAACCCACTCTCCTCAATTCTCGCAGATAAAGTCCTAGAAAACCTTTCTTAACAAGTATTAGCAAATTATACATCGAAGGACGTGACAAAATATGTAGATGACCTTTTTTTAATTTTATCTATTGACGAGATTGAAAAATAACATAACTTTAACAAATACCATTATAAAACGGTAAAGTGGGAGACGGGCGTCGCGCAATGATTGTCCCGCACCAATGCACTTTGGTACTGAAAACACTGAAACTAGATAGAAATTTAAAAAAATAAGTAAGTGCCTATTGATACTTCCATTTGTTGGAATTTGCGTGCGCTGTTTAGCAATAGTTAATCTTCAATTCCTTTGAAAAACAAAACTTTTGAATGATCAACAAGTATAGGAATTATTGTTGATCAATTCTAAAGTTGTACTTACTAAATTTATAGAGCTTTCCAAAAATGCCACCAATCTTGATCTACCTCTACCACTGTAGGTACAGTATCTAGCGGTAGTGAAGACATGCTCTCAAATTTCCTAAATTTCATATTTTTCCCATTTTTTCTCCGAAATTCATGTAATTAATGCACCACTTCTTTACTTTTATTCAATTGCCCATCATGTTGCCTTTCCTTAGAAGTTCAACACGTCCAGGTAAAGAAAAGATATACAAATTTATATGTAGAAAAAGCTTCTGCGGAATTTTAAAAAAATCTGCATTTCACAAAAATTTAACTTATGAACTCCAAAATGCTTTTGGATATTTTAAGATTCCGCAAACGGTTTTCTACATATAATTTTGTATATCCTTTCTCTACCTAGACGTGTTTTACCTCTTTGGAATGGGAATAAGATGGGTAGTTTAATAAAAATACAAAAATAGGTGATTGTATGAATTTTGGAGAAAAATTGGGAAAAACGTTAAATGTAGGAAAGTTTAGAGCATTTTTTTCACTTGCACAAGTGGCTGTACCTCCAGTGGTATAGGTAGATCAACATTGGTGGCATTTTAAGGAACATTAAGATAGTAGTTGTTTGCCGTGAGTTTGATGCCGCTGCGTTAGATCAAAAGATAAAAATAAAATAATAATGTGCCCCCCGAATTTATGAATCACCCTGTAATTCGAAAAAGGTTGGAATTCCCCCGCCCCCGCACTCCCTGCCATGCGATTTTTCGTTCTGCTAGGTAAGATCTATCACCCCTATCATTTTGGCATGCGATATACGATACACTCTGTAGATATATGTACATACATGTATGTATGTTATTTTTCATTGAAATCGAAAAGTTTCGTTCGCTCAACATTCATTCATTCATACCATGTACAATTGTGATAAACCCCCGAATTAAAAAAGTTCGATAACCATTCTGGATCCGCTATATTGTTGTATGTTGTTTTTGTTTCTGCTATTAAAGTTCAAGATCTTAGAACCCAATCAATATTAATTTTCGTGCTATTTCTTTGGAGTTTAAAATTTTGGGTTGTCATAATTTGGTCCGCCATCTTGAATAATGAAATTTCGGTAGATTTGAAACTAGTCGCCCTTAAGGTTTCTTTGAATTCATTTTCATTTAAATTTCTTCAAGATCAATTATTTCGGCCGCTTCTTCCGTCATTTTAAATTTCCAATTTCGATAGCAGATTCGAAGCCAGGTACCTCCAATACCCCTGCCTTTGAATTTCATAGCAATGCTTTATGAACTTTAGTAGCCATTATGTATCCGCCATCTTCAATTTTCGTAAGTTTGAAATCCATATCCCCTTACTCTTTTTTATATCCATTTTCATTAAAACTGCTAAAAAGTGGAGGAATTTCGGTCCCCATATTGGATTCGGATCGGACTCAAATTTGGAAATTTATAATAGATTCGGAATTGACATCCCTAAAAACGCTCTAGTGGTGCGTTTCATTACAATCCCTTAAAGTTTAAATGTTTTGGCAGCCATTTAGAGTCCGCCATCATGAATTTTGGTCGATTTGAATTCTGTAACTTCAAACACGTCTTCATATTTAATATCATTCAAATTGCATAAAATTGAGGCATTTCGGTGCCATATTGTTTTGAATTTAGAAATTTTGATGGCGGGTTCGAATTCTGCGGCTCCGAAAACCACCTACTGCGGATTTTCAGGCCAATCCCTTGAAGTTACCATATTGAATCCGTCATTTTAAATTTGAAAATTTTGATGGCTATTCGAAATTAATGAGCTCGAAAACCTCCTAGTGCGAACGTTTAGGGCAATTGAAGTTCAACTTTTTCGACAGCCATATTGGATTCATCATTTTGAATTTAGAAATTTTTAAATCAGATTTGAAATCAGTGACCCCGAAAACCTCCTAGTTTGAATTTTTAGGGTGATCCCTTGCAGATTATAATTCTCATTAGCCATATTTGATCCGCCATTTTGAATTTGGATATTTTATTGGCAGATTCGAAATCAACAACCCCGAAAACCTCTTAATGCGGATTTTCAGGACTATCACTTGAAGTTTAACTAATTTAATAACATAACTAACCCGTAGCCAACTTGAAGCCTCCATTTTGAAACCTTGCACTTTGTCAAAATAAAAAAATGCCCAATGTGTTAAGTTGGACTATGTACTACATTGTGTCAAAATATGAAGTCTATCAAAGAAACCGTGTAGGCGTGATTGAGTAACAATCAAGCATACTTTCATTTTTATATACATATATAATAGATAAATATATACGACAGAACTTTTCCTTCAACCTAATATGCATATATATACCCGTAGTCATATCATCATCATCACATGCAAATCAGTGCAACGCTTACAGCTCAACACAAACCACTAATTAATAGGATGATCAAAAAGAGGCCCAGGACAGATATTTGAGGAACACCAGCAAATAAAAGCTAACACCAAAAAAGGTTATCAGCTTCCTTCCCGCACTGATAAATTCAAATAGAGCTATAGTCCCAAATACATCATTGTCCATTATTCCATTTGACGATTCAATCGCAGATTTTTGGGAATTGGTATAGGTAATTCTAGCTTATCTCCAAATGCCCGGAATAACAGATGTAGTTAAGCAGATATTAATTAACATATATACAGAATGTAGTTACAAAGATACGGTCGCAAGATCTTCATAAAACGTGGGTACAAGAAGTCGGGCCCCACACCTTTAGACTTTACTGAAGTGATTGCCGAAAACAATTTAATGTCAATATGTCGAAGCGCTAGCAAGTAGCTTCACCTTTGTTTGATGTTTGCGGATACAGCTTTAGTTTCGTTTAGTTTAAAGAGTTAAATTGTAAAAGCCAATCGGCATGCTTGGGTGGGGTCGACACGGAGCAGAATAAAAAGGGTGTTGTAGGAGGTCGGGACGACGTGAGCGGGCATTGGCAATTTGGAATTTGGATGAAAAAGACGGGGGAAGGAAGATTGAATTGAAAGAACGGACCGTTCAAATCACCGCGTTACAAGATTTGGATGATTATTGACGAATTAGGAATATTTTGTGCCTTAAGAATAGTAAGTTTTATTTGCGTTTCAGGCATGATTGAAGCTAGTGGAGAAGAACTTCCAAACAGCTCTTCCACAAATACATAAATGCATTGAAAA
This sequence comes from Neoitamus cyanurus, assembly GCA_947538895.1. Taxonomy (NCBI): domain Eukaryota; kingdom Metazoa; phylum Arthropoda; class Insecta; order Diptera; family Asilidae; genus Neoitamus; species Neoitamus cyanurus. The sequence continues at coordinate 39,381,388 of OX384542.1, forward strand.
TCAAAATATAAAAAGCCTTCACGAGTTATTGAAGAGTAGAAAAATGTTTAGAGACATTAGGCTGGCTAATGCATGAAATGTTGCAAGATAGAAAGTGGCAGAGCTGTGTGCTTGAATTTTATCGGAACATAATATAGATACTCCGGCCACTACAATTTTTTCGAATTCTTCCCGAAATTCAAAGCTATATAGCTTCACAAAATATAATTTAAATAATAGAATTCTTTCTTGCTTATAGCGTTAAATCAAATGTTGCCATATTGAAATAAACTACTCGATGCGTTATATTGATATTTGTCATGGTTACCATCAGTACTATTTTTATTTTGATAAACTGGATATGGATAGGAAATTAATAAATGAAAAACATCAGTTCTGACACCATTCAAAAGTAGCTGCGTTCTATTGGACATGCAAAGTACTACCGAGTGCTACTCAAGCTCTTGCTGGCGAGTAGAAGTCCGGAGTAGTTTCAGCACATTTTTCCAAAATAGCTTTTTCATTTGCATTACAATTTTTTCAACCTATCTAGTATCTTGCACATTTTGGTCATTAGGTATGCACTACCTTTTTCCTCTGTGTAAGAATGAGCATTTTGTGTTGCCACATGCAATTCAGCGCATTTGGAACAGCTTTCTGAAGTGTAGATACAGACGTGATTTGTCAGAAAATTCATCCAAATGGTTATTTTGGTTTGGTTTTAATTTGGTATGTTATGGAGATTGGGCATAAATGTAAAAGAATTTTCAACAATGAGAGTAGGTCAAGGGTTCCTTACCTCGAGCGGTTGCTTATTTACCAGCGGCGTTCTCCGGCTAGAGGTGAAGTGTCTCACGCTCACAACCTATAACTTCGGAACGGATACGAATTTCGGTTTAAAACTTTGCCACCGTATTCTAGAGATTTTTATCTAATATTTTTAATATTTAACGTAAATAAAAAATTCAATTTTGTGATTCCACTACTACTTGGACTGCCCCCCTTAAGGCACAGACAAATAACTTACTTCTCTTGCCAGCTCCACAATTAAACAACTCTGCAATGTCTCCTATTTGACTGGATAACAATGAGAATTGGTATTAGCAGTAAGTAAAAATTAAGCATTAAGTCCTATACTTTTATTATGTGATATAGATGTTGAGGTACCATTATGGGCACAACTAAAAGCATGTCTGCAAACTTAAAAATGAGCTAATTTGTGAAGCATAATGGTAATAATATTAAAGAAAATATTATTTGTTGAAGTAGAACTAGTCTGTGCTTAAGGTAGATTGCAAACTTGCCAATATTTTGGGACAGCATATTTAGGATCATAAAAATAAACAAAACAAAAGAGTAAAACTTTCTACGATAAACTTTATCGTCCTCAGAATGTAATACTGCTTGCTGGGAATTGTTCTATACACTTTTCTTGTTTTCAAGTCATAAAAGAAAACAAAACGAAATCTTGCTCTTTCCTGTTTGATCTTTTTGTGCAGTAAGGTGCGTTTTTGGTTTTGTGTTGTATTGAGTGTTTTTTTGCGTTTTTTAGTAAGGAATTAATTGTTATGAATTACTTTTTATTTAAAAACAGCTGAACTTTTGTTCGACTTTTGACCTGTCCTTTAACTTGATCTTTATTATATATATATATTTCCCGCTGGAAACTTATCTACATTTTTCGTTTAGTTTTATCATTTTCGCGCACAAATTAAATCTTAATCCGCTTTTAGATATCAACTAAAAAAAACAAGAGACAAGTTGATTATGTATGCTCCGATAACCCACGAACTTTTTTTGATCTGATTGCCTCCTACTGGTTTTACTCATTTTTAGTGCACAATTCTTTTGACTGTAGATTTCAAAATTGGGGCCCGCTAACCGGAATAATTAAGTGCAACAAAGTTAGATTGACGGTTATTCGAAAGGCAGCTCTATTCAGTTTTAGACCGTTGCTCTTAATGTGGCTCAAGGTACCAATTACATACATACATATGTAAGTATCATTTCATGCACAGTCCTGCATTTGCCTACGAGAAACGTGCTGTGATCTAATTTGAATATTCATGCATGCAAGCTGCGGACTATCATAGAGACTCCATAATATTAATAACCTAAACATTTCTTATCAGCTTTTAAAATCCAATTCAAACTCACCTTGATTGTGTTTGATAACTTTCCAGCGCTTGCTACCACACCTCCAACTGTCGAAGGCGCCAATGCCAAAACTCTCGCCAGACCGAGTAAAGCTACCACGACCCATAAGGTGATGATGCACGCTTTCATTTCCCTTGTTGCTATTTTTTCGCACAGTCTAGGAAGTTCAGTAGCTTACAAGACCTTAAGTTGCGTCACACCGCACTCGAGCACTTTCTCACAGAACTTAAATGACCATTAACCAAGCGTTTCGCAATTTAAAACATCCGCGGCAAGTAAATCGTTTTGCAAGTGCCCACTGGATTCACTCTTGACATTGCTTTCACATAGATACCACTATCGTGGTATCACTTCAACTTTTAAAATGCACTGCTGCAGAAATTCAAAAATTAATTCGCGTTTCAATCGCTGCTGGTATGTGAATCGCGAGATCTGTTAAGTGCTGCCTGGTTGCAGCCAATAGGCCTGCTGTGCTCGATTCGGCTGTGCCGTAAGATCTAGCACGTTGGTGGAATTAGCACCGCTCTGCAGAACATTCACATTTTCGACTGGACTTCGGCTGCAGTTACTCTTGACACAAATGCTGAAATACAAAATTCTGTTAAAATGGTTGGTGGTATTTCTGCAATCGAGCAGTTGGCAGCTCACCCATAAAGAGTGCCCCTAAATTTGATAAATTTGAGAGCGGACTTCGAATCAGTTTGTAAAGGGTAAATAATCAGTCAAACAGTCAGTTGATATTTTTGATACTGCAAAAGTACTAACTGTTTTATTGATACCTCGAAAACGGGACGACCTTTCCGTTCATTAGGAAAACGAATATCTGATATTATTCCGTCTTACAGCAAAAATATATCAAACTTCTAAAAGACAGAAGTGCAACTATGACCCATTTAGTATCCAGATTGTAAAGGCGTGAGCACATAAAAATGTGTTCTTTAATCTGACAAGATAACAATATTTCGAGAACCTTAGTTCTAAAATTCTCACTTTACGTACACTGACCTTGCTTTGGAACTGGTATGACTTATTTATTATTATTATATATTATATTATTATTATTAATTAATTACATGAATTTCGGAGATAATGTGGAATAAAAGTAAATTTTGGGAAATTATAGATCATTTTTTTAAATTTTACTATTGACTGTACCTGCTGTAGATCAGCATTGATGCCAGTTTTGTAAGCACATTAAGATTGACTACGTATTCACGATATCCAAAGTCGCGACTTCCCAGCGGGAAATTTGGTCAGGCATTCCTAGGGAAGCGGTTTTGGAATCAGTAAATTTTATGAGAGAAAAATATGTTGCTTCCCTGTTGATTCCGGGGAATGCAGGTATGCATCACCTAACTGAGCTTGCCTGCGAGCGAAAAATATGTTGCTTCCCTGTTGATTCCGGGAATGGCAGGTATGCATCAACCGAATTGATCGCTGGGACCGAACCTTCTCCCTTTTTTCAAGTCATGACTCATAACGAAAACAAAGCGAAATCTTGCTCATTCCTGTTTTATCTTCTGTGCAGTAAGGTGCGTTTCTTTGCGTTCTATTGAGTGGTTTTGTTGCGTTTTTGCGTGTTTTTTATAATAAAATCAGTTTTGTGCTTTCATAAAAGAGAAGGTAAGTTGAACGAAATATATTTTTATTAAATAATAAACAACGCGAAATATCACCTAAAGAATATGAAGCGAAAATAAAAAGGGTAATGATAAGGTCATTTGAGGTAATATTCCAGATAGCATCTTTTTTCATCTGCGTTACACAAAACAAGTACTTTTATCTGCAACTGCGAAATTTTCATTTTTTCGAGTTTTCAATAGTTTAAATTTTACAAGAACTTAAATCATGAATTAAAGTAGCAAACATTTTCAGATTATAAATCAGGTTAAAGATGAGCAAAAAAGTTGCAGGCTATAGCAAAAGACATATAAGGCGTTTGGTGGCTTCACAACTGAATAGAATAGAAAGTGAAAATACCGCAGTAAATGCAAGTATTTCAGAAAATATAAATGCCATAGAAAGAGATCAACAATGTGGAGAAGGACCTAGCCAGAGTAGAGACGAAATCCCCCAAGAAAAGAAGAAAAGTCTTGCAGATGAAATAGCAGAATGGGTTGTAAAATTTGAAATAAGACGAGAAGCAAGTGACGAACTGCTTAAAAGTCTCAATGATGTCATTCCCATTCTACCTTTCTCCCAGAAAATAGAGCCATCAACTTCTAAAAAATATAGGAGTAACGTCGCTTATCCCCCCTTGGCCAAAAAATCCGCAAATAAAGAAAATAAAGGTAAATATATAATCAATCTTGGTGGCATAATTGTGAGTAACTTAAAAATTTCGAAAATAATTTTGCTAATTACAGAAATAACTGATGCGGACACAATCCAACAATGTCATGGATGTGCAAAACTAGGTAAACTAAAAGCAATTCAATATTTTAAATGCTATCAACTATAATATAAAAAATGTAGAAGCAGCTAACAAAATTATAGTTGAGAAACTCAGACACATGGAGAGAAAGCTAGCCAGGCATACCATGTATTTGGAAAGGATACTAGAAAAAGTATGTCCGCCAACCACTGAGCTTAATTTTTTCCCGTTAAGGAGTTTGGATGAACTGAGAGAGGTGGACAACAAAATGTCCAAAATTCCGACTGATCAAGCAGTAAGTTAAAAAACCTGTGTATAATAAATAACAAATAATAATTTATTATTGCTTTATATTTATTAAGGTTTCAGCACTAAAGCAAATATTAGGGAAAACGCCAGTTAGCAAATGCATCGATTTGTTGCTTACCCCCGATTTATTACATAAAGTAAACTGGGATGGAAGAATTGATAAAGAGGCATTGAAATCAATGAAAACTTTCAATTCGCTGCTTTATGGTAAATATTTTGATTACTTTAAAAATATACTGAACTAAATGTGTTTCCTATTCGATATAGATGCAGTTAAGACCGACGAGTTTGGATTCCTAGAATTCGAGCAGGAAATGCGGAAAGCAGTTAGATTAGGGAAAAATCGGATATACAAAAATACGTATAGAAATAAGTAAAATGATTTATTTAAAATTTATTTGAAAAATCTTTAACTATTTATTTATAATTTGTAAGAGTACTTATTTCATGTACTCTTTTTTAGTCAAGGAATGAATTTGTTTGATGAACTGATTTTTGTTATTTTATTAATGTGATTTACCTTTTATTTACAATTTAGTTGATTTAACATTTTTGTAAGAAGAACTTATTTTGGTTATTTTGGTAATATGAATTACTTTTTATATAAAAACAGCTGAATTTTTGTTCGCCTTTTGACCTGTCCTTGATCTTTGACTTAAAACGAAAAACATGTCATGCATTAGAGATTATACTTCCAGAGATGCAAGCTGGGAGCAATATGAACCTGATTCCACTTGCATTCCATAGCAGCAAGCTGGGAGCAGTATGAACCTGATTCCATTTGCATTCCATAGCAGCAAACTGGGAGCAGTAAAAAAAAGCTTTTTTACTGCTTCCTTCTGCGGACACGTAACGTTAAAAAGACATGGAGTGTCCAACGGAAGGGAATGCATCCATAGCTTCCCAGGAGTTGCTTCCGTTTGCATCTTTGAGCGCTTCTTTTCCCGCTGGGTTTGGTCTAACGTAGCCCAAAGTCAAGACTATCTTTGCCGTGTATACGGGCAAGTCCCAAATCTGGCCCCGATTGATTTGGGCCTAGGCCTGATATATCTGTATGTGTGTGCTCGATCCCTCAAACGTCACAAATCTTACTCGCACACAGATAGCACACAAGGGCAAGTTTCCTAGTCCACTTTTTGTCGTTTACACGAGCAGCTGCGATTTTGGCCTACAACCGGTTTCTAGGTCTGATTTGGGACTGTCGTGTATACGTACTCATAGTAGTTACTTGGCGTGGATTTGATTTCGTTGCGTTGAGTAGATCAAAAGATAAAAATAAAGTCATGATGTGCATCCCGAATTTATTTTTATCAGACTATTACTCGAAAACAATTGCAATGCCTCCCTCATCTACCTTAGAATTTTTTGTTTGCTTAGGTGAGATCTATCGCCTCTCTTATTTCTATATGTGTTATACGAAACACCCTGTGCATAAATCTTCTTCTTGATTTTTCATTGGGGGGTTTGATTGTCACATTTCTGTAGGCAAAGATACGTACATGGCGGCTTTGGCGCATAGACGTAGTGACCCTGGGTAATTGTACTTGCTCAACAACATTAAGGTCAACAATTTTTAACGCAGCCCCTGACGAAGAAGTAGAACGAAAGCAAAGAATATCTAACAACAAGAAGGGACACACGTGAGGTTTTCCCTTATCTTTTAGTGACCTTGGGTACCGTTAACCGGACCAGACGTTTCATTTTGTTGCAAATAGATAGTTATAAACAAGTAATATGTTGAAGGGAGGTGCTAAGAAAATTGAACCACTTCTACAGGGTGCATGATTTTATTTTGAACAATTTCGAATTTTCTGCAAGGCACAAAACTTATTTCCTGATAATTGTCCCTTGCAAAGCCACACACCAAACGCCTTATATTATGTGTACCCATCATTTTTAAAACGAATGAACAGCTATTTACTTAAATGCATTTTAAAATGTTCCGAACTTTTCAAGTCAAGGCAAATCTCGCAACTAAATAACACCACCCTACACTGGCTCTCTAGCTGTGTGACCGCCGCACACAGTCGCTCAGAATCGGTAGAAATCGCCTGAAAGTGCACAGTGAAAAAATGAGAGCAACCGCGTCCGTATATATCAACTACGTGTGCGTTACCTGTGTTCCCCCTCCTTTATTCGCATTGTTCCTATGGTTTATAATCACGAGGAGAGGAAGCACTCAGATGGCATGGTAATAGAGAAAATTAGAAATCGCCTGAAAACTCCATAGTAAAAAATCGCTGCATTTTGTATCTGACACTATACATGCTGTACGTGAGAAATTTTTGCCGGCTATAGTTCTCTCTCTTAAAGTCGAATAGTCTTCGATTTAAGGTGTTGGATAGCCTATTTATTTGTTTATCGGGGCTAATATCGGAAGCGGCTGAACCGATTTACTTTTACTGGAAGATAGAGTGTTTTGTTTTCATGATTTCACAGTTTAACTTTATATCGGAAATATTTTCGCTTCCCGCGGGAAAAATGATAAACCGCCTCGGCACATGAAATGGTTTCATTCATTTTGCAACAGTTTTAATTTGCAAGTATGGAAAAACTGGGACAAACCCGAAACGGGTTTGCTAGTATATATGTATACATGTAAATATGAATATGACTCATACTATCCCTATCACTCGTGGGGTATGCACTTTTGGCACACGATTTTACTTTGCTGTTCTTTCACCGATCAGGATTTAAGTAATTAGCATATTTAAAATCAAAATCCGTTGTGTCTCTAAATTCCTAAATCGTGAAATGGATTAATTTAGAATAGGTAAGGCTCAGTGGCGGATTTACCAGGAAGCAAAGGAAGCAATTGCTTGGGGCCCCGCTTGGACAGGGGCCCAAAAATTGAAAAATTTTGAAAACACATTCTTTGACAACCAACTTGCGACAACGTGCTACGGCATACACTGATATCGCGGCTAAACTCTCTTTCTTGTCAATTTAAATGCGTCGAAGGAGGAAATCACAGAAAGTTTAGAAAGACTGATAAAAGACTATCCAAATGATGTTAACATGAACATTGTGACTGAAATTCAAAATTTCCACATCTACATACATAACATATGTGAAACAGGTATACGGAAACGAGCCTCGTAAAACATTCGTTGAATTGTACCAAATCATTTTCAAGGATCAATTGTTGTCAGCGTTCCCAAATGTTGAATGCCACATCAGGCTATTCCTTACTCTACTGATAACTAATAGTGCAGGGAAGAGATCGTTCAGCGCATTGAAACGTGTCAAAAATTATTTACGCTCATCAATGTGCCAAGAAAAAGTAAGTGATTTAGGCTTACTGTTTATCGAAAAGGACAAGCTTCAAAAACTTGACTTTGATGATATTTTATATATATTCATCAATTTGCGACTGAGAAAAGTAGGAAAAAGTTGTAATTTAGTTAGTAAATTATAAGTAAACTGAATAATATATTGATTTTGCAAAATGAACTGGTTATTTATTATTTTAAAATATTGGGGGGAGGGTTTAATTTAAGAATGAGGGCCCCAAAAACCTGAGGTTGTTTGGGGCCCCGTCATAGGTAAATCCCGCACTGGTAAGGCTTTCACGGTTGCATTGCATAAAAATACCAACAATTCAAAAACATTCAACTTAATTGATAGGTCTCTCTTTCAACTATTAATTTAAAAGAAGTGTACAAGCTTTTCTAATGCAACTTTCTCAAATGTTGAAAATGCACAACAGGAATTCATAGTCATTAGTCATTGCTGCCTGATATAACCCCAGATATAATTGAACTTTACATATAATCAACATGTAACCAAACGGACAAATGGTTCGTACCTATATTTCAAAACTAATCACGTAGTGTTTGCATAACGATCTCTTTTAGATTGCCTAATGGATTCTTTGCTCTCCGGAAGATCAATCACAGAAAAGTGATCTAACCATACCTTTTTTTGATCCAGAAATGAACTCTCAAGAAAATACAAAACGGAATTCTTGTTGAAGGCGTAAGTCTGGTGAAAAATTGTCTAAATCACTTTCACAGTATCCTTTACGGCTCCTTAAGTCTGCGATTCAAATTATCGTCAATTGGTGTAATATCTTTCTGTTCACACCTTTTTCCGTGACGATGACAAATTATTGCTGAATACCGGAATTTCTTCTTCCAGGCCACAAACAAGCACAGAGACACAACACTTGCAAACAATTTCTCACGCCCTTTTTTGGTGGTTCAGCGGTCATATATTGCAATTGCCACAAACTCCAAGTCAATAAAAAAATTACTCGACCGTTACGTAATAGTAAAAGTGAAATTATTGTGTTCAATTTGCAGTGAAATGACCAACAACGCCCGCAGCGCATCTGCAGAGAGAGTCTTTCACCGAGTCACAGAGTTGTACACCAAGTTCCACGCAATCTCAAATCGGATCGTTTAAGTCTTTTGCTTCACGTGCGTCTAGCAAGACTGATGCCAACCCATGTGAGTATCAGCATAGACACTGTGCAGTGTGCAATATCATTCCCTCTACTGTCCTCAGTCAGGTACAATGTGGCTGGCTTGGTGCTAATAGATTTTGTTCATTGCACACCTTCCGGACAACACAAGCACCGAACCAGGCAGCCGAGACGCCGATGCCGCCGCACTGTGCCACCGGTTTAGCGTTTGCTTTCTTCAGCGGTCAATGAAAGCATACAATAAGTGCGAGTTGAAGAGTCGGCTTGCTGAAAACCACGAACTCGACTCTATTTTACACAGCACAACACGGAAGAATGCAAAGTCATTACCGACTGATTACAATTACCTACCTGAAAACGATGTCTGCTTGTGACCTTTCTTGAAAAGCATTTCTCAACACATTGCTGCTCACCGCTGAGTCAAATGTGTACGATGCGCAGTGTGTACTACTTTAATCGTGTTAAAGTAAAAGTAATTCACGTAACTCAATGCTAACGGGTAAGTACTGCTTCTAATTAAACACAAATAATTAAGCGGTGTTGTTATCAGAACTTGAGTCTAATAATTTAATAAAAGGTTTTTTTTATAACAGTTTATACACCCATAAAACGTTATAGGGTACCAGGGTTTTGAATGGTTGGGTTATGAAACTACATATTATATGTTAGTTAAAAGTTTACGTAATGGGGCTATAAAGGGTTTAACAGTTTAGTTTATTTTGCTATCAGCTTTTAAAAGCTTTCGTTATGGGGTTTGGGAGTTCAAAAGTTTATGTTAAGGGGTGTGGGATACAATGTGAATTGAAACCACAATTTGCAGTAAATGAATGTCTGCTTCCTTCTGTCTTTAGTTTTTATTCAATTTTCTCTCTTCTGTTCGTTTTCATTTTACTCACCTGTTGCTACTTATTATTTTATCTTGATTAAATTGAAAAAATGGATTTTTATTTTTATTTCGTTTATTTGAGATGCTTTCCTTGTGAAAATATAATGCGAACTGATTTTAATTTCTCACAAAATTGTTTCAATTCTTACTTACCCGTTCAAAAACACAATTTCCTTACCTATTAGTTTATTCTGTAAATTTTATTGTACACTAGCTTGCCCGGACCCGGCGTTTCCCGGGATACTATTAAATTTGATTCCTTAATTTTACAACGCCTCCCTACTGCACTACCGCCTCTCCTATGTGACCCAGCGTTTTCCTATTTGCGTTTTGCACATGTTTTAGATATTTTCCAACAGTATTATTAAATTTAGTTTTCTTCATTTTACACCACCTCCTTATTGCACCCCGTCTCCTATATCTCCCAGCGGGGTGGGGGTGGTCTCATATTTTGAAATTTGAATAGCAGATTCGAAATCAGTGATCCCGAAAATTCCCTAGTGCGGGTTTTCAGGACTTTGAAGTTTAACTTTTTCGGTCGCCATATTGGATCCGACATCTTGAATTCCAAAATTTTGAATGCAAGCTCGAGATTTGCGACCCCGAAAACCTCCAATTGCCTTTTTCATAAAGATTCCTTGATGTTGGAAAATTCGCTTCCTATACAAAGCGGAAATTTCGATTTTTTCGATTTTCCGGCTTTTCCTTTGGGGTTTCCCGAATTATATTTTTTTTAAACCTCCCCTATATTATAGCGAACAAAACAATATTATCGAAATCGGTCTAGCCGTTTTTGAGTTTTTGCGAGACTAGCGCACAGCAATTCATTTTTATATATATAGATAGTGACCAAAACGACAGTATTTTAAAAAAATGTAAAGGTTGCCCTTACAACGAGATTATGCGCAATGGGACGCTACTTCCACAGATGTTACCGGAAATTAATATTCACAACAAGAATTCAAATTAGTTGTATTAACTCAATTTCTTCGTAATGCCGCGAATAAAAGTTTTTTGAGATTTTTGGTCGCGGAGAATTGTAATAATTTTTACTTCTCTGTTAATGTACCGAGCCGCCACAACACATCCCTTCCAGCGATACAGCGGAATCGTGAAATGAACATCTGATTCCATTTAATATTGAGAAATTCTAAGAAAAGGATCGAATGGGGTTACTGATAAATTTATATTTTGAGTTCTTATTGGCGCTGGCCAAAACTGAACGATTGGGGGTCAAGTTTACCCTGGCGATTTTCCTGCGGTCATTTTTCCCCTGGCTATTAAATTTTCCTCAGTCATTTTTCTCCTGTTGTATTTCAGTCTATAAAATATTTCGTGAAACACTACAGTATATAAAATGAGTATAAAATAATTTGTGAAAATCACATTTCAGTCTATCAGTCTGGAACTTATAAAGAGAATTATTACCAGAGGAAAATCACAGGAGCAAGTTTAACTTCTGGGAAAAGGACGAAGGGGAAACAGAGGCCCGGGGAAAATTAGAAGGCACAAAATGACCGAGCGTAAATCGCCATGGTAAATACCACCATACTGAACATATATTATACATATATTTTGTAAGATATTCTCTAACTGCTCTTCTATGTGCGATTGCCAAATCAATTTATTTATTCAAATCATAAAAGATTTTTAATATTGATATGGTCACTATAAGATGTTGTTAGGTTAGCCAATTACGTAATAACTTAAGACAGAAGCACCCTTAAGTAAGGGACTGAATACCTACTCGTAAATTGGCCGACTTAGTATTACATATTACATGGATCTCACAACATTTTGATTTTACGATAGAAAAACTGAGTTGCGACACTTGGTTTTTTTTACAGGTTATGCTTTTTATGGCATCTCATTTCTTTTTGTAGGTAGTCTTCCTTTTGCCATTTTATTTATACGTATCCAGGGACACTAATTCATTCACTGCAAATGTATTAATTAATCTCGGGTCTTATATTTATATGGGATTACCAAAGTTATTTATGCAGTTGGTGTATCTAAAAAACTGGACCGAAATTGCAAAATTTTTTAGTTTTTCCTTGATTTATATACTAAACACTAATTGTATTCTAAATTTGAAGCTTCTATGTCTGCTAGAAGTGCCTTAGAGTTTTGATGATCGGTGAGTGAGTGACAAAATTAAGAAACTTCAATTAATTATAATTCGTAAGCTACTGGTTCAAATTGAATAAAATTTGAAATATACCGTGTTTGTACAATGCCTGCTTGGTTACTGAAAATTCAGGCTTCTAGTTTTATCCACAACGAAGGTATAGGGGGGTCGAAAATGGTCTGAACTGCTTTGAGAAAAGGATGGTACGGCGGTGCTCGGCTTGAGAGGTTGACAAGAATTGTTTACTTTTTGATATAATGCTGCGCCAATTGCTGTGTCAGACACATCAATGAACAAAGCCATGTGGGCGTTGTTATTGGGGAAAGCTAGCAGTGTGCTTTGTGTTGACTGGAATTTTATATTTTCGAAAACATTGATTGCTTCTGACTAAAATTTTAGATGGTCTCAACTTTTTCAGGTGTGGGCTTAATGCCTTCGGAATTTATATAGTGACCAAGACAAGACATTTTTCTGTATTTATTAATAATCCATTGTCCTGAAATCGCTGGAAACGTTCTTTAAATTGTCTAAATGTTCACTTTGGAACTAAAACGTTATCCAAGTCTGGCAGTACCGAGTGTATAAATCTTTGGAAAGTTTGTGCCGCATTGCAAAGGCCATAAGTCAACCTTGTTAATTCGAATAGTCCGAAAGGTGTACAAATTCCGGTTTTTGGGATATCAATTTAAAGCAATTAATTTTCTACCTCAAAATTTAACACATTCTATAAAAACATTAATTTCTAATGTTATTTGGATATTTCTGTAAATTGCCAATTGTATTATGTAGAATCGAGGGGATGAATATGTGAATATATAAAATAAAAGATTTAATCACTTCGTTTCATTTTATTCCTGATAGTTGACCAAGTCCATTCTTTTATTCCGCATGCCCTTGTGTGATGTGTATAGTAGTTAATAGGCTTTGAACATTTAAAAGGAAAAGGGAAGTATGTTGTATATATATTCATCTGAAAAATAATAAGTTATTATCTGAATGACATACGTTGGGATTCTTAAAATTTAGCTGCCTTATGCTAAAAACACATATTAATGAAATACAATTTTAAGAATCCCTTAAGGGCAGGTTAACGTATTAAAATTTTTTTTTTCTTCATTTTTTTTTATTGTTTCATATGATTGCACAACATCTTAAGATTGTTGTGTCACAATTTCAAACAAATCGGAGTAAACCTAACTAAGATATAGAACTTTGAGCGTTTGTTGCTTTCATGAATAATACTCGATTTTCAGGTATACAAAACAAGCAATTTTCTGACACTTGTCATTTTTGAATCCGGTGAACAGTTTAAATCAAAATCTACTTGACCGATTGTTTTGAAATTTTGTATACAGCTTCTTTACATAAATGACCAGGTAACGCTGGGAGCTTTTTTTTTTTTAATAATTATAGATTTTACAATAACAAATAGGTTCATTTTTTAGACGAAAATCGGTGTTTTCATTTCTAAGTGTCAGCAAAAATTGAAAAATCGAAAAAAAAAATTGCTCCCAGGAATACCTTTGGAAAGCGGTTATCTAATGACACAATTTTTTTTTTTAATTCAGATGATCCACTCTTGAGTAATATTGTTCACCGACAAACAACTTTTTTCGAGGCGCCTCCGAATATTTGCTGCCGTCGGCTTAATTATTTATATTTGGTTTTAAAAAATTAAGGAAATATTACTCACAGTTTGTACTATAATGCTGCGATCGACTAATTAAATTTATATTGCCTGTAGCGTCTGGAAAAATTCTTGAAAATGGGCCTTTTTTACGCCGAATTAACGTTACCATCCCCTTAAGGGGACCCGGTGGTCTGGAATTTTCAAAATATTGATTTTCGTTTTTTTAATATTTCGAAAGTGTGGTCTTCCGGGAATATACTATTAATTTTTGTAATGATATTGACGGTATTTTAGGTTCTACAGCCTTTTTAGCAGGTAGCGCACGGTTGATCCGCCTATGAATGGAAACATACTGAAAACTTTAAACACATTTATCTCGAAACCACCTTTTTCTGCACGGCGGGATGCAGTACAAAAAACCTGTTCATCCGAATCATCTCCAATTTTAATATGTTATTCAGTACACTAGTAGCTATGGCCGGGACTGCCAAATTTTTTTTTATTCCAATAGCTATTTATTTTTTACGTGGAAAACCTAATGAAAATAGTCAGTATTCGGTATTAAAATTTCAAGAACGCGCTATTTTGTAAATAAAATTTTGTTTTCTTTTTTTCTAGTTCCAACGATAGCTACATTTATATGGATTGATAATTGTTTTACTTTTTATTTTTCCGATAAGTAAAAGAGCCAAAACCTCACCCGCCGCCTATGTCCTTTTTTTCGAGGGGGTCATCTTCAGCGCCATTTTTTCAAATAACTAAATTTTTTTTGGTTATTTTAAAAATGTTTTTGTTATTACTTAAATATCATAATATACCTACAAAGTTTGAATATTGTTGTTCATTACGTTCACCTCCAAAAAAATCCTGAAAATGCCTAAAATTCACGGGTGCCAGACCACCGGGTCCCCTTAAGCCATCCAACCACGACAAGGTTTCATAGACTGGAAGGGACTGGAGAAAGCAAAAAATATCAATATATAAATAAAAATAAAAAAATTACCGAATCCGAATGCTGGTTCTTGTATCTGGTTCCATTATTTTTGTTTTTTGAGCACCTTTGTTCCATAGTAAAATTCTTTAAATCAAACTTTCCAAACACAACAATTTGGCGCTATGAAACTAGGAGACTTAAAAGTTTGCTTTAAACAGGTATTAATTAAAAAACACAACACTTGTTCAATCGATCACATGTATTAACAATATGAATATATTACAACGTTTATATGGCTTCAAATATTTTGCCAGCATTCAGGAACTCCGCATTCAAAAAATATGCAGAATCGGCCCATCTTTACAATGCGATAAAAATAGACAGCGCTATATAAACTGAACAGCTTCTCTCGTCCCTCTCAAGCATATGGTTTTCAAATTGGCAGACGCTTGAGATTGAGCGGTCCATCGTATGTATGGCTGTGGTTCCGTACCACTCTTGCTTTTACTTGGAATTAGATGAGGTAGTTAGTTAGTTGTAGTCACTCGAAAAAAATTATAGTGACCCTAGGAAAATTTAATTGCTCAACAACAACGAACTAAAGGTAGTGACACAACCAACGCGTTCGTCGCGGCATTGCGTGCGTTGACATCTATGACGCGACGCACGCGACGCTAGGTAAAGCTGCTGACACAACCAAATTTTGAACGCGTCGCGAGCGATGCGTGCGTTGACAGGTTTTAAAGCGCTTAGGCAGTCCTGTACTTCGAGTTACAACGAATTCGCATCCGACGCGCCGCTATGCGACGCGTCGCATCCTTTGCGCAAATTTCTAAATTTTAACGCGGCGCATTCAACTTAACCTTACTTTTAAGTGTTGTTCGTGTGGCAAAATGGAATTCGATGAACGACTCATAGAAGAAGTGCGCAAATGCGAGTTTATTTATTACAAATGCATGAAGTTATATGGGAATTTAATTATATAATTCATAATATAACTGAAATTGCCTGTGTCACTAGCTTGTCAGTTGCCGCGTTCAATATTCTGTTGTAACTTACCTAGCGTCGCGTGCGTCGCGTCATAGATGTCAACGCACGCAATGCTGCGACGAACGCGTTGGTTGTGTCACTACCTTAAGTCACAACAGAATATTGAACGCGGCAACTGACAAGCAAGTGACACAGGCAATTTCAGTTATATTATGATATATCTATATAATTAAATTCCCATATAACTTCATGCATTTGTAATAAATAAACTCGCGTTTGCGCACTTCTTCTATGAGTCGCTCATCGAATTCCATTTTGCCACACGAGTGATACTTAAAAGTAAGGTTAAGTTGAATGCGCCGCGTTAAAATTTAGAAATTTGCGCAAAGGATGCGACGCGTCGGATGCGAATTTGTTGTAACTCGAAGTACAGGACTGCCTAAGCGCTTTAAAACCTGTCAACGCACGCATCGCTCGCGACGCGTTCAAAATTTGGTTGTGTCACCAGCTTAAGAACATATATGTAGGTTTCAAGTTCGATGCTTAACAACAAGACGTCAACAATTTTTATCGCCGCACTTAGCCAAGAAGAAAACCGAAAGTGGGCACGATCTTTTCCGAACGTATCATGTCCTTTAGTTCTCTCCTCGAAGGCTGAATTACAGCTTTAAGCATGGAAATATAAACTAAGCACGGAACGGCTGCAATATTTAGCGTAGCACATCTCCTGATGATTTAGAATTGATTGTGTTCGTATGGTCGCTCAGTGCAGGCGTAAATATGAAGACATAATCAGAAGGGGGCTTATAATTCAAAATTTTCCGAAGTTCCTTCCATAATGTCTATGCCCACCTTAACATCTATTTACACGCTACCATTCACTAATAGCTATAATTCTTATTGAGTTTCCTTCATACACGCTGTTGCTGTACTCCTCTGCGTAGCTCTCTTTAGGTGGTCGCTCATATACAGGGTTCATACACGATACAGCCGTTCCGTGCTTAGTTTATATTTCTATGTTCAAATGTCACAAATCCTACTCGTGCACAGAAAAGAAAGCACACAAAGGAAAATTTACTAGTCCGCTTTGTGTCGTTTACACGAGCAGCCGTGATTTTGGCCTACAACCGGTTTCTAGTCCTGATTTGGGACTGTTGTGTTTACGTAGTCAATGAGTTCTTCAGTGAATTTTATATCGGGTTCCGTTGACCATCTGCGCTAGGCTTTAACTAATTTGTCTTTCATGTAAGGAATTGTTGATAGGACTGTACTGGGTTTTTACTCCCACATGTTGGCAACGAAGAGAACGTCGACGTCGATCCGCCATTTTGTCTTGAGAGAGTTCTTCTCGTTGGTTATGTGCGCGTAGTGTGGTTTTGCTAATTTTGTGAGATTTGTTGGTAAGGAAATATTTAAAACAGAAACGATGATACCGGTAAGTGCTTGCGAGGAGTTAATGTTTAGTATGTTGTAATTTTTGTAATGAATCAATTAGCACACAAAAGTTTTCGTTGGAAGTCTGCCACCGGGATCCAAACCAGAGGAATTGCGGCGGTTGTTTGAGAACTATGGCGTCGTCACAGAATGTGACATTATGAATCGGTGCGGTTTTGTTCACATGGAAACTCAAGAAATGGCAGAGAACGCTATTAGAGCGCTGCACAACACCAATTTTAAGGGGTCAACCATATCAGTCGAACCAGGCAGAATGAAAGATCGCGGCGGCCCTAGGCAGAATATCGGCGGTGGAATTGGCGATGGCGTGCGTGGTGTTGGGAGGCCGCGAATGGTCCGTGGAGGTATGGGTCATGGGTAGTAGTGGGAGTGGACAGGGTTAACACCAAGTTGTACACCGCAAGATTTATATAACACTTTTTCTCGTCTGGCATAGGTGGTGGAGCAGGAGGTCCAGGTGGTGGCTTCGGTGGACCTCGCGGCGATGGTGGGAATTCTAGAGGAGGATTTGGTGGTCAAAGTACTCCTGGTGGCGGGGGAATGAGAGGTGGCCGCGGTGGACAAATGGGTGCTGGGCCTATGCGAAGAGATCGCGGAGGCTTCCAAAGAAGTGGTCCTTATAACAGAAATGCTGGTGGTGTTGCAGGTGGTATGGGAGGAGGAAATAACTTTGAGAAATGGCAAGGCGGTGGAGGTCCAAAGGGAGGCAACAGAAGCTTCGATGACAGCAGTCCTAGCTATAACAACGGACCTCAAGGAGGCATGGGCGGCGGAGCAACTATGGGAAATAATGATCGGTTTAACAGCGGTGGATACGGCATG
Organism: Neoitamus cyanurus; assembly: GCA_947538895.1. Taxonomy (NCBI): domain Eukaryota; kingdom Metazoa; phylum Arthropoda; class Insecta; order Diptera; family Asilidae; genus Neoitamus; species Neoitamus cyanurus. Next base: position 39,399,478 of record OX384542.1, read on the forward strand.
GGCAACCAGGACAGAAGGGGATTTGCCTTGCCTGAAAACCGACAGATGTACGGAAACGATATTGGAGGACAAAACAGAGCTCCTATGATGGGTGGTAATACAGCAGGAGCAAGCACGGGTGGTTTCCGCGGTGGAAATTCCGGATTTGAGCGACGGCAGGGAGGTTTCAATAATGGAGACAGTTTCACAAGAAGGACAGGGCCCGCCGGTGGCGGCAATATGTAAGCCTATTGACTTGAGATTGTTTTATCTACTGCATTCTTAATTGTTGCAGGATGTCAGATGGAATGGGTGGTGGTGGCGGTGGACGTGGTGGCTTTAGCAGGGGTGGAGGGAATATGGGAGGTGGCGCTGGTGGTGGCAATAACTACAACCAATCATTCCCACCCTTAGGCGGTGGCGGAGGAAATCGGTAAGTGTCACTAAGTAGAATTTCAGCGCGACGTTTTCGTTTCAATCCCCTTTTAAAATAAAAGGAACTTGAATTGAACAGTCTTCTGGAAGCCATTACCGATAGTATATTTATGGTATGGACTGAAATTTTTTTTTTCTCAAATATAATTTACATTCGTTCGAGTCGTGTTATAATTATAAAAGGGGTAATCTTACAGAAACTGAAACCTAAAGAACTACGCGATACTTCCTGCACAACTTACTTCTGTTCTACAGCAGGATCAATATTGATATAGCATTTTCTTACGTCCTTTTTTAACTCTTGTCGATTAAATGCATTTTTTTAGCTATCCAAAATAGTCACATGGAATCGCATAAGGTGATAGGTGTTGCACAGAAATATAATGAGTTGTCATGCGTAATTTCTAGAGTGCAGTAAAAGAGGTATAAATTAGAAGCTCTGCTGCCTAACGCGCACTAGGGATCTTAAACACCCTAAAATGGTTTCTTGCACTCTAGAGAGACGCTATGCCATTGTTCCTCTCCGAAAAGTTCTCAGTACCATCTGTCTTTGTAATTTATAATTTAGTGGCAATCCCACACTTTTTATATGACTAAAAACAAAATTGGTTTGAAGTCTGAATTGTCATTTATGGTTATGGCACTTAAGGTGTTCTTATTTCAGTAAAATGCCACCGCTATTTAGCATATTTTATCACATCGTTCACTACACTATAAAATCATCTGGACCAAGTGCTCACGACGTGTTGTACTATGTACATTGCGGGGCATATTAAGAAAGTGCTTTTATTTTGAAAGAAAGCCTATTTCACCTCTCAATATAGAAGAAATTTATAAACACTTTTACGATAATATAACGCCGCAGAAGCTCAATATAGTACATAGTTATTAGTGAAACTATTCGCATTTTTCCATCATGAAGCCTGATTCTATCAGCACAGCTGGTCTGAGTAGGAAGTAGATATGTTGGGCGGTAAAGAAATATTTGTATCACGGAGGCGAATCCGCCGCAATTAATGCAATTTTTGCTGCTGTCATTTTACCAAAGGAAAACTCATGGCCAAAGACAGTATAACAACAATAATTTTTTACGAAATTGAAATGACTGAAATTTCATGTAGAAATACTATGAAAGTAGTGAACGCTTGGCATATAATAGAAGAGTGTGTTGCGCTTCGCTGCACGTCTGATTAAACCATACTGCGAGTGATCAGTGTTATAATAAACCTCCAATTCCAAATTACTAATATCCATATGCAATTGATATAGCGATGTTCGAATGAATATATGTCCATGTCGCCTTTAGTTATACTCTGGCAGGATCCAATTTTGATTGGTATAGACTGAATTTACTTTTAGACAGACTGAGCGGGCGTTATATTAGCAAGTACCAAGAGCAATGCCGAACGTGTTTGTGAAAAAATTGGCATACAAATTGAAGAACAACTAAATACTTCGGTTCGACTAGCTAAAACATTCTGACATGCTATACAAATTAGTCGAGGTGGAAATAAAACGACACTCACAATAATAAATAATATTATTGTATGCTTTTGCAAATCAAATACTTCCGCGACCTGTTAAGTTAAACGGGAGTAACGGGAAATTTGTGTACAAAGATATCACTTTAAAGCTGTTCATACGTTTATCATTTAGTTTGGCCTGCTGCATTGTTCAGTCTTGTAATCTTTGCTCACACATTCGTTACCAAACAAACATCGCTGTGGGTATGAACTTCTGAGAGATTATTAGCAGGGCAACTACCTTATGCGATTGAACTAAGTAGGCTATTAAGGGTACACTGTATGATACAAGATAAGCGGATAAATTTAACTGTTGTTGACGTCGACAAAATATCAGCATTACAACCGGTCTCGCCATGGACTGCAACGAAAGTAAATAAAATATTCGATATATACACTAGATGTGTTTTTTTTTTAATATCCGGGAGGTTACTTCGGCTTATTGAGAAGGCAAATGTAACGTTGTCGTTAATATTAAGATTTTCGAAGTTCATTGGGATGAATACGGTTGCGAATATTTGTTTAACTCTTTAATAAAAAAAATGGGAATTACACCTTTTCTGTCCTATGTCGTTTGGGTAAGTGCAGAAAAATTATCAGCGAAATCACGTAAATTAAAAGGTTATAGTGTGAATATCGATACGAACCGTCTTATGAAACGAAAACGAGCAAAGCGTGAATAATACTAAATTCAAATACTAGCTTTAGAGAAATATGACTTAATAACGAAGGACTCGCATTAACATTAAAACATTTTAACAATTTTCTTATAGCAATGGTCCCCGCCGAGATATGCCCAATCGTCGCTATTAAATTTTATCATTAATTGGAAGATATTAGGAACAATTTTATATATATGCATACATAAAAAAGTCGTTTTCCGACTACATTATTGGACTCTAGTATAAGAAGTTTTACCTCCAAAATATCAGTATAACTACTTTAAGGATCGTATAACACGTTTTATTTGGACCTTCAATAAATGCCGAGAAATAATATCAAAATAATACTACAAATGGCATCCGTAACTTTTCGAAGGGAAACGTATATTCACCTCATCGAGAAAAATTAGAAAATACCTGAGAAAAATATTGCGGTGTAAAATGGAAACGTTTTTATAACAACGATAGCGCGAATAATTGAAAAATGAAATTAGTGAACGATATGCGCAAGAAATTCTTTGTGTTGTTTTTATAAAATATTGACGAAAACGTCTGACCGTACAACTCAGTGGCGCCACAAAGCGTTCTCATTTAGCAAACATTTTTGATTTTCCTCGGATATGCAATAAGTACCTTAATCATTGTAAATGGTTTTGTTTCATCATTAGATCTTTGTAAATTCTTATTTATTTTTAAATAAAGGCGATTTCCATAACGATAAACTCTTATCATTGCCCGTTTATTCTTCGGTTCCAAAGAGATTACCCAGTGGTGGGGGTGCTACGAGTCTGGTGAATTTGAATTTTAGAAGAGTAAGACGTGCTTGCGCGCACATGAGCGAAAATAGTGCCTGAAACGACAGATCGAAATGTGTATACTGAGTGCGATTTGAAACTATCTTTATTTATTAGCATTATATTTTTTCTTAATTTACATATATTAATAATTTATGCGATAGTTTTTATAAAAAAAAAATATGTTTACATCTGTATTAAAGACATATCCCGTCATTTTCGTAGTATTTTTTTACATCGTTAAAATTCAACAGTTAAAATTGCTGTTCCGAAATTCATTTTTTTTTATAATGCAAACATTGAAAGTGACAAATTGGTGCTTGTATTTTCTGATTGCAATATATTGTTAAATTTCCTTGCAATTGAAGTGAAAAACTACACATGAACACAGGAACATTATTTTCAATATGCATAAAATCGGAGTGTAATTTTCGTTGAGTTTTGTACGGTTCTTGATATTTTTCATTATTGTCATTTCTATTCAAAATCGATGTAAATATTTCCGTGATTATAATAAAATTTGTGCAGATTTCTGTAAATTTAAATACATTAAATATCCTTTTAAAAGAATATTTTAAACACAATTCTGCAGCGAAGGTGCGTAAAATATGGTTATAAATTATATTCTTTTAGTCATTACATCCGCAGTGGGGAATCCGCAAGAACAAACATTTTATTGAATTGATTGAACATTTTTTTAAAATCATTTATAATACTACATTATTTGAAATCAGAAATATTCCAACGATCGGATACTTTTAGGATCCAAATTCTGAAAATTTTTATGTTTATTTAAATTTTGCTGAACTTTTAGAGATTTCATATATAGTTTCGACTTTCATAATAGACTTTCGGCGTTAAAACAGAACCAAGGAGGTTTTTGGGGTCGCTGATTACGAATTCGTTGCCAAAACAAAGAATCTCTAGGAATTTTCCGAAAAAACCTACGTTTTTTTTTTTAATTAAGGGTATATGGGTGAATATTTGAAAATGGGGCCAGACCGGTCTTCGCATCTATACGTACATTAATAGGACATATGAATAATTATGAAATGACTCTTGATTACCAGCAATTCGTTATAGTAATAGATCAATAAATTTTGTTTATATAAATATTATTATAGCTTCGGTAATTTGCCACTAAAAAGTGTAAAATTATAATCCGTCTGCTATGTCTTTCTAGCGACATCATCCGCCAATATTAACGGTCTACTAAAAATTGTACTTTATTTTAAGGGGCAAGGGACTTGCGAAGTGAGACATGGCATTTTTGATGAAAAAACTCAGGGTGATTGCGTTAATACAACCCTTAATTTAATAACAACCCTGAAATATTTCGTCCGGATGGCTATAATTCGAGAACAAATTATTGAAATTAAAACTACAAACCTATTACATCTATTGCATTTATAAAACCTAATTAAAAAATGAAAAGAAATGAATAATATAATAAGTTCGTAATATTAAAGAAAATGCGTAAAAAATTTCGGAATTTTAATATTATTTTCACGAAAATGTATGAGCATTCGGGGAAAATATTTGTTGGGTTGTGTTATTGACTATTAGGGCCAGGGTGGTTCATGAAGAATTCTGCGTGCCACGATTCCCCTTGTTAGTGCATAATTTATTATTGTAAAATAAATTTCTAAATGTTAGGTATCGTTGTGGAATGAAAAATACCTAATTTATAAATTAAATATTTGCTACTGCTACATTTTTATGTAACTTCCCTGTGAACATTTTGACTTCACGAAATGGAACGTAAAATAGTCATTATTGTGCGGATGGTATCGTGTGAATGTATCAATGTGAAGTTATTCTTTAGTGATGCGTTTCGCGGATTGTTTTTTAAGATTACTTGTTAAGTGGTCGGCGAACGTAAAGGATATGATTGTTATTGCGATTATTTTGTGTAAAAGATGAGTATTCACTTTTTTCTTACAATATTATTTTATTGTGATGGGGAAATGTGACAAATGTTTGTTCTTTAAATAAAAATATGTGATTCTCCTGGTGTATTTCCGCTATGAAAATAGGCATAGGGGAATGACTGCTTTTCCAGGGGAATTTGCTCATAATAAACTGATATTTTAATTTGGGAATTATGGAATCTAACCCACTTACGATTTTAATGTTTTAAACTTTTTTAACCGAAAAAATGAAAGAGTTATTATAATAAAAAAACGTTGACTGACGTGTTATCATTGCTCTATATGTAGGCCTATATGTGACCCTATTTTCAAATATTCACCCATATTAAAATTTTTGGTGGAAATGTTTCTTGTATTAAATTAACCCAAAAACAGTTGAACGTTTTTATCGCCTTCCAGAACACGGGATTTGGAGAAACAGTTATCGGAAAACTTGAAAGTGTGTCCATCGTTTTATAGAGTTTGGTAGTTTGATAGTTTACCGGATTTGTTGAAAACTGCAGGTTGTGACGGTATGATGCCAATATTGCCTGCAATCTTTCCAAAATTCTAGGAAAAATGCTCTATAATCTATGTATATATGTAATTAAAACGCTAAGACGAGAGTTTGTGATGCCTCTTGTTTGATTATTTACAACACTGATCGAAAGCTTATCAACTAAATATGGAAAATCACTAATAAAAGTTTTGAAAAAACAAAATGGCGGAACCAATACGTCGACCGAATATGTTCAACTACAAAGGATTGCTATAAAAACGGGTCCGTTTTAGGTGTCGCTGATCTGGAATCTTCTGCCGAAATTTAGAAATTAAAGATGGCGGATCCAATATGGCGACCGGAAATTTTCCTGAACCTATTTCAATGGGGTGGAGGATCCGCACTGTGTGAAGCCGGGTATAAAAACTAGTTAAAAATATTTATTTGAATGTACACTGGCATATTGCAATCATAACAAACTGCGCACCTAAGCGTACCTGAAATTCCCTCAGCCCAGACTGCGTACAATCTTCATTTGCTTCGCGCAGTTTTATCGGCTGCGATGTCTTAACACATAAATACAGGATTGCACTGACAGCAAAAATACTTTAGTTTGGTTAAAATTTTGACTGCGATTGCGTCTGTAGTTTTTCTCGTGTTGATGATTTCATGCAGTAAGTATTTAATTTTAATTAAAAAACTTTTTTGAGTTTCAATAGTTTTTTATGATTTTAAGAAATGGTTAAAATAAATTGATGTAAAGTTCAAGTATTGTGAATTGCACAAGCTTATGAATGTGCAGGGTGTTCTATTCCATGATCAACATAAAACAAAAACATCTTTAAAAAATACTACAGGCATAGACGAACTTAACCTACGAGATGTCCAGTCGCTGTAATTTTCGTGCCAAAGAAGCCTAAATCACGGTACTTAAGTAAAGCTCTACGCGATTGCTTAATTTTAGCTCTGGAATTTTAAAGAGAAAATGCGCTCGTTTCTCTTTGTTTCCTACAAACCCGTCGAATCTTGCGTGCAGCTAGTGATCATTGAATATAGTATCTCTTCTGCTTCAAAATACGAAATGAAATCAAAGACAATAAAGCACATTTTCGCTTCGCTTATGAAAAGAATTTTATTTAGAATCCATAGAGCTTTCTTTTAAACGCGTTTTGCGATTTGAAAATTCCGTATGAAGAGGATAAGAGGAAACCACATTCAAATATCAATGCTATATACGTTTTGTGATAGATATAGCTTTTTTTTTTTACAATCATTTTTAGGTTCTGTATGTCAAAGAGGTGACAATGGAACCTATTGACCTCGGATAGTATCTGTCACATACCTCTAACTTCTAAACGGTTAGTCGTATCAAGTAGAAATGACGCACAATGTTAAAGAGTTATGACGCGCACATCATTTAAAAATTAATATATTTCATTCATATTCAGAATCAGCGCAATGGCGTCTATAAGACAACACATCTCCTATGCACATCATTTTTTTTATAAATTCATTTGTCGATTCTTTAGTATAAGAATGCCGCACAAGCGGTAGTTTGTGTAGTATTATTAAAATAATAAGTTCAAATCGGAAAATTTAATGAAAATCTGCTGTGATTGGATGTGAACTATAGAAAATGCATTTTATGTAATATAAGAGATGACCTATAGAAATTACATTTTATGTAATGTAAAAGATCCGCACACTGAGTATTCAAATGCGGTATGCATCAGGTTGGTCGATGAATATCACCACTTCGAAGATAAAATTGGACAGGCTAAGATTATTCAGGAGATTATCTATATTAGTGTATACGACCCTAAGTGTTCTAAATGGAAAAGAATAATATAATATATAATAACGATAATAATAATAAAAAACGTAGATACGCGGTTCACGCAGAAATTTTTTCTCATTTGAAATATACAGTACAGCAAATACTTTAAATATAAAAATTAAGGGAAAAAAATTACGAAATTTATGGAGGCATAGTGTTAAGATAGCAACGTCACCTCTTGATAAGAAATAAATTGTATTATATATATCAAATATATATCAAAAATGATACCACGTTTTAACAATAACGTCCGATATACCATCGAAAAAAAGTTGCTTGGTGATGCTCTAATGATGATGTTTTCCAGAAGGTAGTTTGGAATTGACAATAGGAGGGTGCAGAGTTTCATTATAATAATAATAATAATAATTATATGTGAAAACTGTCAAAAAGTTGTCCACTTCACTCTTAAGTTTTGGACAAACATGACAATAAATCCTACGATAATTGTTTGAAAAGTTTGGTAAAGATGATCACTTTTATATGTATCAATAGAGGTGTTTTCTGTAGGGAGAATCTCAAAATATATAAAAGTTGGAAGCTGTAGTGGAATCGACACATATACAATATTGTGCGAATTAATGTGAACACGGAACAAAAATCTGTTTTTTGGATTGTGACATTACTCTTATTTGAATTCCAACAGTTGTTTTAATGTAATTCGTATAACATCAAATTTTTTAGTCCATTATCGTTAAAACACGTGCCCTGTGGTATATCTGTCGCCATTTTTGGGAGTTAATGTTATATGAAAAAGAAATATCGATAATGTATCAGTTGATTTTAGTTGCCTGACATTATATCTCGCCGAGGAAAAGGGAAAAGATCATCACGCTTAGTGAGCACACATCAAAGTCAATCACAGAGGTACATTGCAAAGGCAATGGGTGATGTAAACAAAATAATAAAACAAAAAAAGGAAACAGGCTCAGTTGAAGTGCAGCGAAAAGAAAAATGTGGAAGAAAAGGGAAGACCACTCCCTGAGATGAAGCTTTTCTTTTACGAAACAGCAAACTGCATCCCAAAAAACCAATTATAACCTTCAAGCAAGATTTAGAAAAGGCTGGGGGACAATTCACGACTCTACGGTACGCAGAAAGCTGTTAGAAGGTGGAAGATAGGCCATAAGGCCGCAGAAAAAACAACTCCTGACTGTCTGTATGGTGACCCAGAGGCTGAATTGGGCCAAAAAATACAATAAGTGGACCGTGTAGAGGACTGGCGGAAGGTGTAGTTCTAAGATGAGACACACTTTTTAGGGCAGGGACAGCGATCCAAATTCGTTCGGAAGAGTGCGGATGAAACACTCACCGCAGCCCACATTGTACAATCAGAGAAACATTCTTGTCAAGAAGATGTTCTGGGACTGTTTCTCATACTTGGAATCTGAAATTCTTGGTCCAGTTGAAGGAATGATGAACAGCGTGAAATATAAAGCAATGTTTGAAAAATACGTGGCCCGAGAACTGAAGTAAATTCAGCCCAATGGTGAGGTGGTTTTTTAACAAGACAGCTCCGTGCCATGTCTCTACGACTATGGTGAAAAACGGGAAATTCACCAGATCTCCATTCTATTGAGAATTTGTGGGCTAAATTACAAAAAATGGATTGCACGACAAAAACAAAAATGGAGGAAGCGCATTAATTCATGTGTGGTTTCGAGACGAGGCCATCAAGAATGATTGCAAAAAAATAATAGACTTTATGCCGAATAGAGTCCAGGCAGTAATTAAAACGAAGAGGGGCATCTCATATTAAATTAATTTAAAAAAAACTTTGTTTTACAGTCGGAAACTAATTTAATAACTATACTATAATAAATGATATTTACGAAAAATTTCTGTGTTCACATTAATTCGTACAATACTGTAGATTAATCTGAAACCAAGTACTTTTCCTAAGATACAATGGTCCACAGTAAGTGAATAAATAAATACGGTTTCTTATTTTAAGATAAGGTCGCAACTTCTATATGATTTTGTGAAGAATGCACATAAACAATCATCAAACGAACAGTATATGGAGGGAACAATTATCAGATTATCTGCTGGAACCAATTTGAAGAAATTACATTGACCTCTATTAACACCAGATTATTAAATTAAGAAAGAAGACTAATATCTTACGGAAGTAATTTCTTGTAGTTATGACACATTTCTGACCACACGTCATATCGTTTAGACTTGCAGTACATATAACACAAATTTGAACATTTTAACACACCCCCAACATCATTCCTAAAAATCTATCATGTAAAAGTTCATCAGATTTTCACATTATTTATTGATACGCAGATCCTTGAAGATCTACCAACAAACCGAGATGAAATCATGCTAAATAAACTTCGACACAATACTCTTTCAAATAAAGAAAATAGTATTAAAATCGGATCATCCGTTGGAGATATATGAAGACAAAGGCAGACATCCGCACATACAAACAACCTCGGTTATGTCGTGCATTACACATTTACGAGGAGTTTTGAATGGTGATTCCAAAGTGCTTGTAAATTTTAGGATTACAAATATGAAATCTTTAGATGTTGTTTTCTTTTAATGCAAAGCTCTACGCAGGAGTACGATACGGTTTAACAAAGATTTTATAATGATCTTATTGGTATCTCTGAGAACGATTGTTCGTTCAATATCGTAATTAACATAGTAAATTCTTACAATTACACTTAACCCCTTTTTGAGCATATGTATAAGTTTTGTGTAATTATTCACATCCTCATATGAAGTTACTACGGTTAACATTCGATCATACGAAATTGGCATATGATCCTAATGGAAGATCGTATCTTAAATTGAGTCGCATCATACTCCACGATACATCTCCTGAAATCGCAAAATTTAAAATTAGTATGATATTGAGAATACATACAACTTCAATTACTTTAACATTGACTTCCTTTTCAATGAAATAATTTCGTACGAAAGTTGAACAAATGATCTAATGAGAATAAAAATAATTTAGCGCACGTACCTTCTAAATGTCACTATTCAATTTGTGAATTTTTCTTCAGAAAAAAAAACATTCTAACAGCATGATGCAACTTTGCAGCATTTTGTTTGATATAAGCGTTAAGTATATTAGTATAAGACCTAGTATTTAATGAAAAATCATAGAATAAAAGTTCCTTTTCATTCATTGAAATTTTAGTTCAGGAAATTAAAACAAACAAAAGAATTAGTCGACTTGACTGAAAGAAATATTCATTTCGATATTTAATTTCAATTCGATCGAATTATTCAGAATACATGAAATACATACATTTTATACCTATACTATAGTTGTTCCGACAAAGAGCAGCACAATCACGGTCTCTAGTAGAAAAGTCTAATAAAATAAATATCTCATGATAACATGGAATCCTTCTTCAAAAGTTATCCAAATGAAAGGAATTTTGTTGTTAGAAGTGCTGATTTAGGGAATCTAAGAGAATTGTGCGGTACAAGAAATACAACGAAGCGATTTAAAAAAAGAATTGTAAGTATAAAATGCAATGATAGAAGGGCGGTACCCATCACGGCCATGAATGAATTTGGATCCGAATTGCACTTCCTTAGAAAGCTTTGAATTGTACAGTTTTTTGACACTTTTTCAGGTGGAGTAAAAAACGTCAGTCTGTCGAAAAATGCGGATGCCTCAAAATATTATGTATAAAAAACGGCGATACATAAAACTCAAATTTCAAAATAAAATGTGCGTACGTATTTAAACTGAATGAAATGACTTCGTGGCAAACGCGCCCACCTTTAATATGTTTACAAAAAGAAGAGATTTTTATGATGGAGCGTTCGTTGATAAGAGAGCAGATATTTTCGAAATATGCGGCTTTAATTGAATGAAAAAGAATATGAGAACATTGTTTACGGTAAGCATATAAACATTTAGTACGTAATGTTAAATTTGATGTTGCAAGCAAGAGGGGGACGAATCAACACGTATTGGTGTTTCTACTTTCTACATGCTTCCTCAAACGACTCTCTTTCTGATAAACAGGATGGGATTTTGTCGTTGGATAAATCTTAGAATTTCGCTTTCTCTATTTTCTTTTTACAATAAGAACAGTCTAGACTAGTTAAATAAAATATTCTCTTTGATTTTCTAGATGCCTGCGGGGAATCATTTAATAATCCCGAGGACTTAAGCGCTTCCATTGGTAAGTTCTGCTTACTGTTATTATATTTTTAATTACAGGATTAAGAAGGAGACATGATCAGCTCCAATCTCAAAATGAACAGTTTTAGGGGACAAGTGCTGAGTGATTTTTTATCAAATCAAGTTCGTGCGTATTGCTACTCAGGTTAATTTTGCTAAGAGGCCAAGATCATTTGTATTATGTAAGCGAATACAAGAATTTTACAAACAGATATATTGATTTCTTTTATTTAATACCTTTATCACCATAATTAATCCACAGAGAATTATCTCCTTGTAATTGCAGGAATTCAAAAATTGTTTAGACAGATTATAAATTAAAACACTAAAAACCATGTCATTTTTATAAACCAATAAAAAAAGATAAACTTTATATAACATTGAAGTCCATTCCTAACACCTTTACTGCTGGGGAACTTTATTGATCATGCTGCGACACCTAACGACGTGGTAAGTAATCACTCATAAAACTGAGAATATGTCCTATGTGAAATAGAAAAACATTTAGTCCAGTGGTTATGTCTGTGATACAAAGACATTTTGTCAGCCGAGTGGTCAGTGGTTGGTTAAGGGGTCAAAAACACCTTAGTGCGTAAAAACATGTATAACAAAGTATAATTTGCTTAAGTATGTACAAATATTGTAGTAATTAACCAAAATATACGTTAGTCCTTAAAGTAGAAGAAAAATATTATGTATAATTTTTTTTTACAATAAATTACACCCTGCGACAAAGGAAAACCACATAAAAATTTGTCTACATAACCGGTCATTTTTGCCCTACATTCTAAATAAATTACCGTAATTCTAAAATACATATGTATGAACTTTTATTTGGAGATAATCGTCTTACTAATAAAGTAAACTCATTTGCTTTAGTCATAAGGTGGATACACACTGGGCAAACGCGAACACATGTGCTCATCATCGTTTGATTAAGCATTTGTGTTCACTTGTTTCCTAACACAAAAATATAATGTATGGCACATTATTTGACAGGCATTCTCTAGTAGAGGTGTACAAAGAAAAAATTAAGTCGATTTTGTTACTAATAGTAAATAGAACACCACTTTTCGTATGCCATCTATGAGCCACTAACTTAAAGCAATTCCTAAGAGACGCTTTTGCTCAGGGCCAAGTATAGGTAGTATGGGGAGCCGCGGAATCGAGGTTCAAAACCGTTCACCACTATATTCACTTTTTTTCCATTTTCGTTTTTCTAATTTCTGGTGCTACTGGTGATACTATTATAAATAAGGTTTTGTCATTCATTTTACACCCTCTCTCCTATATGTCCCACAGTGGGGTGGAGGTGGTCTCATTAAATCAAGTGTACATTCATACGCAATACCCCCACTACTTTCACCGACTCTTCATATTTTTTTCACTTTAAACAAATCAGTTCTCACGATACCGAGACTAAGTTTTAAATTCTCGGCTGGGCAGTTGGAGATCGAGATGGAGCGACGACAATTTCAAGGGAAATTAGCTGACGCTTTAACCATAAAGATCAGCCAGACTTTAGATCGTGTAGGTTTAGATTTGAAAAACAAATGTTTTTGCTCATGGCAAAATTTATATTGTATTTAGAAGGGTTAGATAAGCAGAAAATTTAAGGGTTTTTGTTTCAGACAATAATATTATTTCATGTGTGGCCCATAATAAAAATATAGTTTATATGTTTTATTATAGCTATAGTAGGTAAATTATGCTATGGGGATATATTTATGTTGTGTTCATATTTAGAGAACTACATTATCAATAGAATGCTCCGATGGTCTATTAAGGAAAATATTATATTTTATTTTATTTGAAGGAATATTTTATGGCATTAAGTACGAAATATAACGTCATCCAAATGTCCGCCGCACAAATCTGGGTGACGTTCGTTATGTTGACTTTGAGGGCATCCATTTAAAATATCCCCAAAGGAAGAAGCCTAAAGGCGTTAAATCGTACGATTCCGTTGGCCAGTCTCAAATCGATCGTGTAGAATGTCCATCGTGCATGTGCTGTGTGGCACGTATCGGCGTCCTGTTTGGAATCACATATCGGTATCCATCTCATCCAGCTTAGCCCACAAGAAGTTGCTTATCATCGATAAGCACTATCAATATTAATCACTGCAAATATATTAAACTATAAAATACCATTTAGATAAACTATAACTCACACAGAATTTACATATAAAATATATTAACAACAAATCAATATCCAAAATAAACCTTTATAAAACACTGTGTATACACCACCAATTTAAAACCTTGTCGAAACATTACTAAACAATGTAAAATAAAACAAAGTGGACATAATAGACAAAGAATAATCACAATTATAACAGCGCTTGCCGCTGACATCGCTAAAGATTATGTGGGCTTCCTGGCCACTTACGCACACAAATAAAAGGCCAGTTCACGCACATGAAAATGTGAAACGTGTTTCAGTTATGTCATTAATTTGATATACGAAGCCAAATCCTCGTATTCGTGGGTAACGTGCGCCGCAGTTGTTTGGCGGGCTAATTGTAGAAGGTTTTGTCAAGCACATACTCAGAAGGGTATAGAGAGATAGCAAGCGGCCGGTGGAGAGTGGGGTAATCCGGCGTTAAAGCAGGTCCCCATAGAATACGGCAACGGCGAACGAAACGTCGCATTTGCCAAGGAGCTTGAGAGCTTAAAACATTTTGAGTCTGGCTCTCTCTCACGCCGGATTGCCACAACGAAATATAGGTTTCTAGAAAATTTATAAGCAATCCCAGCGTGAGAGAGAGCCGGACTCAAAATGCTTTAAGCTCTCAAGCTCTGGCAAAGGCGACGCCGTTGCCGGATTCTATGGGGGCCTGCCTTTAGGTTAGTTTCGTGGCTTGACGGAACCGTCACGAGTGTCGATAAAAGTTGCGTCACTGTGTTGTTGTCGGTGTCCATTTGCTACTCCTTGAATATTTTTGGCAGTAGTCATTGCTTACTTCATTAAAGCTCCGCCCGTACAGTAAGACATATCCTTTTATTTTAATACTATTGATTTGCGCAATACTAATATCCAAACCAAAAAAAGTCATAATTTTATTACTACAATTATCACTATAACTTTATCATTATTAACTATGTCGTATTTCGACCACTGGTCGATACTACTAGGTATAAATATGTGAAAAAATATGTAATCGCATAAAATCCCCAATCTACTAATTAAATGTAATCGACTATTGAGTTATTAATATAATTCTATTAGTACAATCAATCTGTCGAAAAAAACATGATTCTTTTCAAAAATCAACCCTGTAAATGAAACTTGGTGAGTCGTTAGAGAATGATGAAAGAAAGCTTCCCTAGCAATGGCCACGTGATACCTCTGTGCGTTTTTGAAAAAACTCAAAAATATTTTGAAAAGACTCAAAAATATTTTGAAATGCATTTTTCTCGAAAACTATGCATTTTACAGAAAAATTTATTGAACAAAAAATGTAGAGGGCATCGCTATCTACAATTAATGCCATTGGTGCTATGTTGTACAACAAAAAATGTTCGTAGTAGGTGGCGCTAAAGTGCCAAAAAAAGTGTTTTTCCACTCTTTTGTCCGGAAAGTTTCATTTTTCAGCTACGATCCACATGGAAAAATTGTTCCTTTTAATTTTATAAACAACTTTTATTTTAACAGTTTTTTAATACACCTTACCGTTTCAAAGTTGTGGTGTAATGTAGTTGGCATAGTTTTAACAAAAGCGGTTCAGTCAGCTTCCCTATTCTTCTAGAAACGCACATTTTTCAGTTGCTATATGAGTTTCGGAGAGTAGAGACAGCAAAACTTTGCTATTTGAAAATGAGTGAGAATGTTCCTGTTTGTTTTATTTGTGACAAGTTTGTCGTGGATGATGTGCGTCACGTGGGTGACCGAGGTCGGCAGTCGTTAATAAAAGCAGCAATAATTAGAGGCGATTCTAAAATTCGAGAATTACTGGAAGGCGAGAGCATCCCAGTCCCAGACGTTCACAGCAAATGCTATCGTCCGTACACCCAACACGAACGCGTTGCAAAAAGGATCGAGAAAAACACGGACGATGACCAACCAGATTCATCATCTAACCAGGAAGAAGCCACACCAGAGTTCGATTGGAAACGTTGCTGTCTTTATTGTGGTAATGAAAACAAATCACTGAAGATTACTAGGATTGCTGGATCTTCATGTAAAAATCGAGTATTGGAAATGTTGCAATATCGAACAGAACCTGAATGTTTGGAAATTAAATCTCGAGTCATAAATGTGGATTTAGTTAAGAAGGGAGCTTGTTACCACCAGAAATGTCACGACAAATACAAAAGAAAAAGTTTCTAGAAGAATAGGGAAGCTGACTGAACCGCTTTTGTTAAAACTATGCCAACTACATTACACCACAACTTTGAAACGGTAAGGTGTATTAAAAAACTGTTGAAATAAAAGTTGTTTATAAAATTAAAAGGAACAATTTTTCCATTTGGATCGTAGCTGAAAAATGAAAATTTCCGGACAAAAGAGTGGAAAAACACTTTTTTTGGCACTTTAGCGCCACCTACTACGCACATTTTTTGTTCTACAACATAGCACCAATGGCATTAATTGTAGATAGCGATGCCCTCTACATTTTTTGTTCAATAAATTTTTCTGTAAAATGCATAGTTTTCGAGAAAAATGCATTTCAAAATATTTTTGAGTTTTTTCAAAATATTTTTGAGTTTTTTCAAAAACGCACAGAGGTATCATGTGGCCATTGCTAGGGAAGCTTTCTTTCATCATTCTCTAACGACTCACCAAGTTTCATTTACAGGGTTGATTTTTGAAAAGAATTCGACAGATTGACTGTACTATATGGTAAAGTATAGTATTACTGTTTCCGAGAGCAGGGTTCGAGTTTTTAACCCTGTGCACCTGGGTTAATTTCATAGATCTTGCAGTAAAAATGGATTTATATAAGGAACTATAAATATTTAATATTAGGTATGAGAAAAAGTATGTATGTATTTTACAGGTTTAATGTCAGTGTCGGAATCCATTGTATCTCGAATCAGTTAAAGTGTTTACAACATTTTTTTTTTGCCGAAAGACAAGAAAACCAAAAAACCATTTGTGAATTACTGCTCCAAGGGCAATCAAGAAAGAGTTTTTTTACACATGATTGTTTTTGGGGATGAAGAGAAAAGCTGAACTGTGAAGTGTTATACCACCCGCCGTACTCATCGGACATTGTACCGTCTTATTACTATTTGTTCCGGTCGATGCAGTCAGCCTTAGTGGAGAACGGCTTCATTTTTTTAAAGTATCTAAATTTGGCTCAATAATTGGATCGCCTCGAAGGACGAGCAATTCTTTAGGGATGGAATCCGCAAGTTTCCGGAAAGATGGAAGAATTTGTTTTTACAAAAAGAACGGAACTTACTTTTTCTCCCCCATAATAATATAACTCAACTTCTTCCTCTGTTCAAAAAAAACAGTCGGGCGGATGCTCTTTTATTTATTTATTTACTTAAATTGCTTCTTCAAACGATTACTACAAAATGTAAATATGTACATATAGCAAATCATAAGCAAAGATTCTAGCTAAGCTGACTCTTTAATTGGTGCTTCGAGTACGTACTTAAAGTCAATATTAGTGTAGTAGCAACATTTATGAAGCCGGCTCGTGCATACCATAATTATGTTATGGTGGAAGACATTGGAAAAATCATAGCTCCTCAAGGTGCGTGCCGGAACGGAAATGCTGAACATTTCCAACAATTCGGGGGTTTATTGAATACAATTAAACGCAAAAATAATTCTGTATAAGTTACGTCTTTCCCCCAATGAAACCAAAAGAAAAAGTTTAAGCCTGAAATACAAACTAAACATGGACCGACTGTAAGCCAAATTTAACCTACCACATGCCCCGATGTGTTAGAATTGGCTGTGCTCGTTTTGGTCACGCAGTGCAGGCGTAGATATGAAGACATGATCAGAAGGGGGGCTTACTATTCAAAATTTTCCTAAGTTCTTGCCATAATGTCTATGCCCTCCTTATAATCTATTTACATGCTGCCATTCACTGACAAGTTATAATGCTTATTTAGCTTCCCTCATACACGCTGTTGCTGTACTCCTCTGCGTAGCTATCTTTAGGCGGTCGCTCATGTACAGCCGTTCCGTGCTTAGTTTATATTTCTATGATACCGTGCATCCAGCTAGGGAAATGGGGTTTTGAAAAAAAAAATCGATTTCGCACTAATTGATTATTCACGACGACGACAATTAATTAATCGATACGATAGTGGCTCTTACAAATGGTTACCCGATTTTTAATCGATTATCATCGAATTTTATAAAAATGTTTAAAAACACTTTAAAAGCATAGTTTTGCAATTTTTATGATTTAATTGATCTAATGTGAATATAAAATCGTCTTTTTAACATAGAGCGGCATGAAATCAATAAAAAAAGCCAATTCGATTGTTTCATTTGTTTAATTTGTTTTATTTTATATGTTTGTGAGGATATTTCACTAATTATCTGTAAATATCTGCACTTCTCTTGGCAAGAAAATTACATGGTAATTCGCTGGCGAAATTTTCTGTTGCAACAGCAATGTTGACATTTGACACTTTGACAGTTGAAGTTGGTGCACAGTTGTCGGCCGGGATAATTTACGCGGCAAATGAACTTGCCTCTCTGGTCTCGTGATAGCTCAATGTTTGAGGCTTTGGCTTAAGTTCTCGACCGGCGTTGGTTTTAGGTACCCTAAAACCTTATGGAAATGTTCCGTTTATGGTCGTCGGAACTAGTGTATTCGGTAAGTATTGTTTATGGCAAGCAATAATTTTCCCAAAATTAGCTTGTTTTAACACAAAAAATTGCAAAAATAAATTGACTTTGACGTTTGGTTTCGAGACATAAAATTATTCAGAGTGGCTATTTGCATCGCCCTTGCTTTGTACAATCGAAATTTGTGCGGTAAATAACTTTTTAAACATCGGTACGAAAGAATTTGTAATAAAAATTCACTTTTCTTAAAAAATAATTTTTGACAGATGATTTACCTTTTACAAATGGTATGGAAAATTTCAATTTTTGGTGTAAAAACAAGCTAAAACAAGCTAATTTTGGGGAAATTATTGCTTGCCATGAACAATACTTACCTAATACACTAGTTCCGACCATAAACGGAACATTTCCATAAGGTTTTAGGGTACCTAAAAACAGCGCCGGTCGAGAACTTGTTCCGAGGCTTTTTTTCATGGAATTGGTGTAAGCAAGATTCATGACCGAAAGGATAATTATTTTATTTTAGAAAATCGAAAATCCATTAATCGCGTATTTCAATAATCGGAAAAATAATCGACAGATTTATCGATTAAAAATCGAGCATAATCACCTATCACGACTTCCAGCTGACAGAAGGCAATTGGTTTGGAATCGGAGGCTCGGAGTGCTGACTGCTGTGCTGTTGATTTCGGTGCGAGCGCCGAGTCGGTTACCCTTTCCTTCGTCGCGTTGACCTTGTTCACAGCAAGCGGTGAAAGGCTTTTATTAGACGAACAATTCAATACTAAAAACGCGATGAATCTACGCTAGTCTCTTTATTATAACTAGCTGTCCTAGTTTTGCTCCCATCCTCGCTTTAGTAAGATGCTTCTTGTGATTCTACTCTTTTCGGCATTTTCCTGTGAATTGGTCAAGTCTCACTTATCGGATGTAAAAGGAGATCTTGTATTTTCCCAAATTGTGAGTTTTATGTGAAACTTTACATTTGCTAATTTCTTACGGCTGTTGCATTCAGCTCTACCGCCATGGGGACAGGACTCCGGTTGAACCCTATCCAACAGATCCTTGGAGAGATCTCAAGTATTGGCCAACTGGTTGGGGGCAGCTCACAAATGTAAGTTAAAAATAAACACATTTTTTTTGCGAAGATTTGAGAATAAATAAACTTGTTTTTCGTTCTTATCGGTTGACTGCTATCACTTCTGCTATATGAAGGAACGTGAATTGTCACGTGAACAGTTTAAGTGTCTCATGTCATGAAACCTTAAAATACTAATTTTAGATTAAGATTTTAAGATTTTTATTGTTTTCTAAAGTTTGTTGACTCTGATTCGGTCAATTGATTTGCGATAGCGTAATTTGCACGCATGTTGTACGATTCTTATCAGTGTAGGAAATAGATATCGAGCACAGTCTGATTGACATAGTGGCAAGACTTCCTTTCCGGGTGCTCCTAAATTTGAGAGCGGACTTTGAAACACTGTAAAAGGTAATCAGTCCGTAGGCATCAATTTGTAAAAAGTAAATAATTTCAGCGAGTAAACAATTTGTAAAAGGCAAATAATCAGTCTAAGAATTTTTCATACTGCAAAGGTATGAACTATTTTATTAAATAATTGTCACTATTTAGGAAGCGTGGAAGGGGAACTAAATAGCAGGCCTAACAAGTTAGTTGAATTTTGGTATACCTATAAATTCTTCAAATTTTCAGAGAGCCGTGTCAGGCAGGTTGGCAAACTGGTTTTATTATTTTTGGTAGACCTCGGATTCTGTAACTAACAGTGACTAAGCCAGCGCGAATTAGTTGAAAAACTCTCGGAAGGTAATCCTCTTATTCCAGGAGGTAGCGTTGCAAATAACAAAATAATTTCATTCCGGCTGATTATATTTTATCAATGATTGGTAACTTGTAAGGAATCCGAACGTCAGCTGTTCCGGTCAGCTACGCGTATAAACTTGTACAAAAATGTGAAAAATAAAGTCTTTATCCCGGCTGAAATTTCTATACGTGACTTTGAATATATTTAGAAGTCAGCTGAGCTTTTAGCCGGGGTTAAGACCGTCAGCGGAGGTCATAAGTATATCGTATCCTCGCATCGCGGTGCAATAATTTTTATGGGTCGACTAACGACCTTTACCCCTGTAAACATTCAGATGACTTAAATTTCTATTACCTACTATTAACGGTAAACTACCATATATTCAAATATCAACCGGTATTGTATCAACTTGATACTAGTTTCATAACTTAACATGCTCGTTATACTAGCTACAGTCCATCAAATTGAATTTTTTGCCTGCAAACTGTCCATAATAGATTTGGCGATGGGTTTGAATTTTAGTAGTCACAGACCTTGAACTTTGACCGCCATTTTAATTATAGAAGGAAGATAGTTTTTCGTATCTTGTTTGCGAGAGAATACCCCACACCTTCCTCGGTGAAGCTCAAATCATAACTTAGATGCAAAGTGATCTCCATAAATGGAATCCTTGCGTGCAAAGGAGACAAGCCATATTGGTAGTTTTATTCAATGTCACTTTCTTTTTAGTTTTTCTAAATTCCTTAGGATTTATTTTACAGATGATGATTTAGTGTCCGTTAAATATTGAGTAACTTTACCATCTAATAATGTTAAATGCAGTTTATGATTTATTGTTAGCTCTTCACCCTGGACTAAACATTTTGTCCTCACTAATGAACTAATTTCGTTTCTTACAAATTCCACTTCATTTTTAACAAGTTCCTTTGTCTCTTTTAAATACTCAAACTTAATATGCCCCCTGTAGGCTCCCTCGCTATCGCCCCCTCCTCATCGCCTCGTGGGCAATAGAAAATATAGAATTTCGTGCATTTTTGACACTGCGAGGGGGCTTAAAGCCAATGCAAAAAATCACCGAGGTAATTGGGCTTGTCATACTACCATAGGGCATATCTCCGCCACCTGTACTTTGCAAGTTAGGCCCCATTCACCCCCGAGGGCTTTAAAAAATACAAAATTTATGCCATTCTTGACGAAAAGAAAATATTAAGTCAGTAGACATTTTGTAAAAGGCGTCAGGTTCAGTCAGTAGATATTTTGAAAAATGTAATTTATACAGTTGTTAGCTCTTTGAATCTTTGACATGCAATCATTTCCAACTTGATGTCTTATTTTTTTCTCTAATCATTATAGCCTTTTAGGTATTTCGGTTCAAAAAATTGTGCGTCAAATTGTCGAAAACTCATAACTTTTTAAGGCGACCTTCGATTTAAATTTAGCCTTCTCGGGGGCACAAAGGGATCCGCCCTCTGATGTCATTCACTCCGGTACTCGTGGGCTAAAAACACTAGTTTACACAAGGCGAGTACTACCTCTGAAATACCGGAACATGTGGCAAATGTGCCCCACGAGGAAACCACAAGTTCCTAATCAAATCAGTCAGGGCCACAACCAATGTGTCCAGGTTGGCCCTGATGAAATGGAGGTTGATGTCCCAAATGTCATCCTCATTCCCGAAGAGCTGGCTGACCTCTCCGAAAGAGAAGCGCTCGACGCACAGTACAGACCAATTAAGGGCTATGCAAGAGGCAATGCCCCAGCCTTAGTTCGCCAAAGGTTGGTACACTTTGGAGCTCCCATCGTGGCGCCGATGGGTGTGTCAAAACCAGAACATCTTCAAGGGTCTTAATGGTTTGTTATTTTATAAAAAAAGAAGGAATTAGCAGAATAGATCTTATAGGTCGCCTTGCTTTAGAAAGGTACCAGGGGTTCCTCAACGATCCGCTTAACTATTAAATAAAAAATTATTTTTCAGTCAGATTTCAAGTCTAAATACGCTTGAAAATTATCTTAACACAAATACTTCAACATATGTTAAAATTAAGAAAATCGGTGAAGTGTGTACTTTTATGGAATGAACGATATGAAGGTTCAAAAACATGCCGAATTGTTTCAAGAAAAGCAAGATGGCAGTAGGGTTGCTTTTTGGCCCGACTTACTATCCTATTATTTATGTCCAAATCAGCGCATACTATAGGCAAGACTGGCTTTAGACAGGTTTGTCTTCATCTTAAATATGTCATAATAATTATTTTCATAGTCCGAACTGACGTGATAGTTAGACTAAGGACATGCTTAACTATAGTGTCTGCTAGATCTATGTCTGTAGCATTAGGCCCTAGATGTAACGCAATTTAAGAAGAATAAGCTATACTGTCGTAATCGAAGATTTGGTTTCCTGTGTTATTTGAAAATGAAATGTTTAAAATGTGTGCTTCTTAAAATCATGCCCTAGCAGGTAGGTGATCTTAAGTGTTTTGGGCTCTGTAAACTGTAACTGTAAACCCATTCAATATTCTACCCGTTATTATCAGTACCTAAATTAAATATACCCGAATATTGGTAGCCTTTCTTGGTAACACACGAATTTAATTGTTCTACGGCTTGTAGCAATTGGATAAACATAAAATAACTTCTTTGAGGGTCCTATCTACGGTCTTAGTTGCGTGAAATATAAACTCATATTATATGTAGTTTGTATATCAGAAACTACCAATTAAATTGTTTAAAGTAAATCTTAATGTTACACAAAATATGTTAACTTCCTAATTAGCGACAAATACTACCATATGATATAAGCAAAGAACCCGGAAATTGCAATGTAAGCAAATACCCGGCAAGAGCACCTTAATCTCCTCAAATATTTGCTAAGCGCCATGTAGTCATAAAATATAATCATTTTCTGCATATTGTTTGACCGCGTTTGAGGCAAAGTAACAAAGGTGTGCATTGCACAAATCTTTCACATTCGACACCATTGTCAGTCACCTTTAATCAGTTTAGCGGTTCAAGTTCGTGTCGAATTCCATTTATGTTCTGAATCACACTTCTGAAAGTGTAAAGCTTTAAGTGAACACCAGCTGCGTTGCAATTTGCGATAAGAACTTAATCACGCTTGATTTGGTCTTATTTTCCAGGGCAGTAGGCAAATGGTTTTTTGCCAATTTTTTAAATTGCTTTTCCTTCTTGCCGGATTTAGGTAATTTTTCTACCAAAAGCGGTACTGCAGAGAAATAATTTTTCAAGGGCGCTTAATTTTCAATTTTCTATACAACCGACTAAAACTAATTTGTGATTAATGGGAGCTGCAAAATATATCTCATGCTAATACACATGCAAGTGTAGGGCATTCTGTCCACCTCTCGAAATCAGCATCTGTACATCAATGTTCATGAATAGTGCTTGTGTTCTTCGCATTTTTATTTTGCTCATAAATACTCGAACATTATTCCATCTCCGATCAAGTTGATTTTTTTCAAGACCTTCATACTAACTACGAAATACTGCCAATACTTAGATGTGTCTGGGGTGCGAAGGAATGCCAAATAGACAATTTAACAATAATGATAGCTGAAAACATCATGCAATATTGCTCTGTTCGAAATGTTGTAAAAGGTAATATCCAAGGTTATATTTATAAATTAGCTATTTCACAGGGTTCGGTATATATAGTACCTAGGTATATATATATATCATATAGGGTGCACAAAGTTAACAACTAAATGAAATAAAAATGGCATGCCATTTATTGACCATTGATGTTTGAAATACAATCAGCATGATAACTCGAAAAGTTTTCAATATTTTTCAATAATATTTTTTTACAAACTTCAGAATACTATATCACGTGTTTTTTATTTTTGAAAAATTTATATGAAAAATTATTAAAGACATAAAACCACGAAAAACAGTAACTAGAAATCAAATTGTCATAAAAATTAAAATAAATATGACTCCATACGAGATAAAGAATTTTATTCTGAAGCTTTAAAAAAAATTTATCAATCACGTCGCGTCCGAATTCTAAGAAATGCAACTCTGAGATCTGCACATGCAACTGTTTTCCAAGACATTTTCCCGAAGCACTACATATTTTAATTTTCTAAGTTCAAAAATTTTGTAAAGTCAGTCTTGTGAAACGACTAAACGAATAAAGATCTTTTCAAAGCGTTCTCGTTCGTTTTACTTAACTGAAGGGGTAAAGCTGGCATAATTGGGGAAAAAAAATTTGATCCTCCGATTTACTTGAAACTGCACAAACACTGTACAATATAATTAATGGAACACGATTTCATCATTTCTCAAAATTCAATCTCCGTGGGAGTAAAGGGGTTATCAATTTTTGAATGAGATAATAGTATTTTGTGCAACTAGTAATTATCTCTCAAAAAGATATACGAAAGGTTTTTATGATATCTAAGGTACAGATGTTAAAAGCAATATACTATTACACTCATGCCCGGCTTAAATAATTTATTTAGGTACCTGAAAAGCATTAAAATGATGTTTAACACGTGCGAGTACATATATAAAAAAAAGGGATTTTTTTAAGAAATATTCTGAGTGCGCGAGTCTTAACCGTCGAGTCGAGTGCTCCTCAGGTAGATTTCTAGAGCTCCTCATTGCTATTGCAAGTGCAAGCGAGAAATGCATACTCCTGTCCAGTGATCAGTGATGGCACATGTACGCACTCCTTCTCATTGCGTTGATCGAGCGACCCAAATGCACTCAGGTATACGGCTCCCATGAAGGATTTCTTGAAGAATTGAATTGAAGAAGAAAGAAAATATTCTGAGTGCATTTCCATTTCAGGTACCCATGTGTTATTCGAAGAAAAATATTTTTTTGATCCGATTTATTTGAAACTTTGCAAACATATTCTACAACATAAATAGCAGACCACATATTTCGCATTTTCCCGAATTCAACCTCCAAGGGGGTAAAGGGTGTATAAATCTTTGTATGGGAAAAATATTTGTTTGGTTCGATTTACTTGAAAGTTTGCACAAACACTCTGTAACATAAACAATTGGGCTGTTTCTGGCAAACTATAAGTGATACATGCAATATCTTTATACCGTTATGAAGCTTGGGACGTTATAACTAAATGGCCCCAGTACTATTTTCACGGATTGTCTTAACCGCTGCCAGCGGGAGGGGACAAGCTTAGTACATACAAAATGACAAAAGAAAACACTGGTAATGAGCGGGTTTCCATGTTAATTAATACATATACATGTGGGAGTTATAGCCGGCAAAGCAGCTAACGGTCTTCCGGATCTATCGGTAATACGTCGGCCCTGAGTAGTAGCAGACTTCGATAAGCCGTGATTATACCTTGAACTAGTGAATTATTTATAATACAATTTTGAATTAAATTTTAATTGTGATTTTGTTTTGTTGACCCGATCCCACAAACATATAGGTATTTTGGTGCCGCTGGTCTTGAATCTGTCATGGATAATTGGAAGATATATACCAACGAAACCAACTTGACAATCTAACAAAGTTTATATCCAAAATCTACGTGGACGAAGTCGCGGGTAAAAGCTAGTTAATTATAAAATGAAATATAAAATTACATCGTGAAAAGACTACATATTTTATATATTACATTAAATTATTGTAATTTTAAAGTGAAACAATAAAACAAACATTTTATTTATTAGATAAAAGAAATGTTCGATTTATAAACATGATTCTGTATCATAACTATTTCACTACTCTCTTCTCCATATCACATTTGGTCACACATGTTTGACCCCTCCCTCATTATCATTAAAAAATTGGCCGATTTTTATGAAACAGGTCTCATTTTGTAGGTGTTTTTTTTAACGCGATCAAGTTTTTAAAAAACATTTTTTCTTTCTAAAATCCATAGTGATTTCTAAAACTCCAAAAAGATCATTTTTCACAACTCCCTTAATTGTTTAATAAAAAATTTCCCACTCAAAATAATTGAAACCTAAGAAACCCTACATACATTCCTGTCATCATTCCGAACGACCTGGATTCGGCTTATATGTACCTAGAAACATTTTTTTTTATAAAAATGCTAATTGGGCTGGACTATAACTAACTTAAGGATACTAAACTTAAGGACACCAAACTGACACAATGATCAGGAACTATATAATAAATATAATAATAAAATTGCATTCATTTTCCCACCCACGAGGGTATCACGATCCTACATGTATATATTTTTTTCAAACATGAAAAGAAAACAAAGAACAATTTTACCCTTTAATTATATTAGATTATAATATTTTATGCACTACACTATCTGACTTGCATTGCACAATCTCTTACAATCTGACTCACTGGAAAATTTATTGCCGTCATGACGTTATTTTGACGTCAGATAGATAACTTAGTTTTCTGTGTGACCGTGACTAGCTTAACACTCGGTAATAAAGTTTCTTATTAACAAGACATTGCTTTGTGACACAAATCTCATATTTCTATCGCCGAGAAGATATATTTGTATCACCAAGAGGATACACGAGTACATAACATATGTACATATGCATGCATATCTGACAATGTCATCACAATTTTACGTATATTGTACAAAATGGATTCGCTTCCAAAATTATCAAAAATACGAGATTAACGATTAACTCATTCAGTGCCCAATTGCCATGAAAAGCTTTCTTGAGAGAACTACATGTAAAAATATGTTTGACGAGAGAGAGCTTTTAATTTTCTACGAGATATTTCGTAGTTTACTGCTTGGCTATGTTGCAAGTTAATCTGTAATATTTTAAACGAGGATGTACTTAAGTTATAGTACACTAATATCTGTATCGTTAGGGGTTCCGGATTCCGCTGTAGAATTAGAGGTGTACTCATTTTCTAGTCGTGAGGTGCTTACTAGGAAAGTCTATAATGTTCTCTTTAAAAAAAAATATACAAAAACGAGCGTTTACTTCACCTTTCTCTCTTCATTTTGACCAGGAGGTTATTTTTGTTCTACCATATAATATTTAATTTCTTAAATAGAGTTTCTAAATTGCAGCAGTCCCATTAAAATTGCTTGAGTCGTTTCTTCACCAATTCATTTTGAAAAATTCCGTCGTCTACCACTTACTATACATACAGATTACATTTTTGAACTTCGCAGACAGGAAAGATGCAGCATTACAGACTGGGAAAGTGGCTAAGAGATCGTTATCGTATTCTATTGAACGATATATATTCTTCGGACAACTTATACGTCCAATCCACCGATGTGGACAGGACTCTGATGAGTGCTTTATCTAACCTTGCTGGTCTATATCCTCCAGTTGGGAGAGAGGTGTGGGACACAGATATTGCGTGGCAGCCGATTCCTGTCCACACGATTCCAGAGAAGCAGGATTTGGTAAGATTTGGCGATTAAATAACAATAAAGCTTATCGGGATTCAAATTTAGGTTCTAGCAGCTAAAAAACCATGTCCCGCGTATGATCATGCCATATCAGAACTGCTGCAATCTGAACCATTCCAGAAAATGGATAGGCAATTTAATTGGTTATACAGATACCTGACAAAGAATACTGGGCAAAAAGTAAATACTCTAGAGGCTGTGGAACGCATTTACAACACATTGTATATTGAAGAGTTGTATGATAAAAGGTAGTCAAGAGTGACCGTTTCGAGCTATCGTATACTGATTCCAACATTATTTTTAGGTTACCTGATTGGACTAGGAAAGTTTATCCTGGTGGTGATATGGAGTGGATCTCAACATTTTGTTTTGCTATAAGCACCTATACTAGGGAGCTAGCTCGTCTTAAGACAGGCCCTTTACTTAAAGAGATATTTCAGCGTTTTCAAGAAAAAGCCTCGTCGAAACTTAAGCCAAATCGATCTCTGTGGGTGTATAGTGCGCATGATACGACTGTGGCGAGTTTGTTAAATACTCTGAAGTTATTTGAGGTAAGCAATCTTTTATATAAAACTAAATAAAAAGTCTTCCAGATATTGAATTTTTATTAGCCTCATAGCCCTCCTTACACTGCTTGTATACTTATGGAAATGAGGACTTTCAACGGCACTGCCTACGTTTCAATATTTTACAAAAACACTACTGAGGTTCCAGCGCCACTTTTTATTCCAAAGTGCGGAATTGCATGCCCACTTGCCAAGATGGTTGAGCTGTATAGCGATGTTTTACCCGATAACTGGGAAACTGAGTGCGAAATGTCCCTCCTTTCTATGACTTACGAAGAAGCCGATGTAGGCTCTGCAATGGGTGAGATAGTCAGAATTTCATTTGGTACAATTAATTAGCAAATTGAAATTAATTTATAGGAATACTTTTCATTATTGCTTTAGTATTTCTGTTGGCCATTAGTGTTTACACCTGCTTCGTATACTACAGACGGAAGAGTTACTCCTATTTTGACTATCACACATACAGGCAGATTAATAGCTAAAAACATCTTGATGCGTGCGAAATTATTGTGATCGCACTTTTTGACGAATTTTTAAGCATAGAGTCTATCTATCAGATCCGTATTGAACTGTTAAATATTTTTACAGTTGTAAATGTTTTAAATGTGACAAGAAGACTGTTTTATAAAACATACCTAAAAATATACGTTTTATCGAGAGTCCAACTAATGTTGTTTCTGAAATCCCCTATTAAAATGAAGAGAGTGGCTTAATCCTTAATTATCGTGTTACAGTTTCAGACTTATCATGTTTGCAAGGCAAAGCTTTATATGTAGCTTCAAGTGCCTAACAGCTGCGTGGTTCTCTCTAGCTTTCAGGTAAGTTGTCACTTAGCTAGTAAGAGATTAGCGATATGCGAGATATTTGGTTTCGAGATATCATCTGAAGAAGATAATTCTTATGATATCTGTCGATTCTGCCTCGAAAGGAAGGAATAAGCTAAACATATGCTCTACCGTTGTGTAGCCCGAAAACCCCTTAGTGCGAATTTTCATGGCAATCCCTTGAAGTTTAACTTTTTCGGTCGTCATATTGGATCCGCTATCTGGCATTTGGAAATTTCGATGACAGGTTTGAAATCAACGACCCCGAAAACACCAGAGTGCCCTTTTTCATAAAGGTTGCTTGAAGTCGGAAAATTTGACGCCATTATGGACCCGCCATCTTGAAGTCCACAAAAATATTTTTGTTTCTTAAATCGTCCTGGGCGAGCGCACAATAGCTCACCAAAGTTTCATCGCAATCGATGAAGAGCTTTCGGAGATTAACGATTAGGAACAAACGAACATTACATTTTTATTTATATAGAGAGATTTTATTTCTGAATCACATTATTTATTTCATTTGTTTACCATTTGGAACGCGAAAAAATGGTGCACCAGAAAAACATTATCCAAAATCTTATAAATAATGGGTTCAAGGATGTTCAATCAATCAATTCAATCAATAAGGATGTTCAAGATAGCGTGGGATGCTCTTACAAAAATGATCTCCAATGCACTTAAACACACGGAGAAAAGGGAAACTCGTGGACGAAAGCCAATATTATGTCAATTTCTTGTAAAACGTGTGATAAGGTACTATAAAAGCAATTCGTCAACGCCAGCTACACCAATCAAGGATGAATTTAATTTATCAGCGAGCATTAGTCCAATTTGAGGGTCTTCCTCGTAAATCACTTTCAACACTTTTGTAAATAAATGTATTCGTGATAGTCTCATGAATGTGTAGTTCCAATTTTAGAACGATGGCTATGATAGAACTCGATATAGAGCATTTTGTTTTGCTCACCTGTGCGGCGCGGTGATGCGCGCTGTACTACATATAAATATATTATTGGGGCGAAGTGTTCATCTGTATTTTTTTTTTGCTATACATTCATAGACTCTTCTGAAATAACCCAAGAGAAAAATTGAAAGTGCTTTCTAAAGGAGCAGATACGCCGCAGCGCACACAATTGATCCTCTTAACGCGTTTTTTTTTCAAAACTGCATTTTCAAAATTTGCTGCCACCTCTAACAAAACTCTATACCGTAACTTCGGGTTACTTTGACCAAAAATATGAACAGTTTTCATAAATCACTCTGTGGTTTCTTTTATGATTGGCCTATTAATGTTACATTGACTTTAATATCAACTCTGAAGTATATTAAACAAATAACAATGCGCAAGTTAAAACTAAATTATGTTTAAGTGCATTATATTTTGGTCCCAATTTTGGGTCAAAGTTGTCCTTACGGGAGGCTAACTTTGGCTTACGGTTTTTGCTTTCTGAAAAAACCTGTACTTTTAACTATCTTATACGAAAGAAACCCTATCACAGGTTGGGAAGTAAATGTAAGAAGGCTGTTGGCAAAGTAGAATCTAATTTTGTTGCAGTTATAATACAAAATAACTAAATAACAAAAATGAGAGCTTCCCAACAAAGTTTGCAAGCGTGAATACGCGTGATTTCTCTGCTTATTCTTCTAGTACACTACAATACGCAACGCGAACAAAAAAGCGGTGAGCCACGCGCCTATATTCCGAATTACTATTTTTGGTAGTAATCACAAACCTCGCTTAAGCAGTTACGATGTGACGGGAAATTTAAACTTTGTTACAATTTGGATTAAAGTTACCCCCCAGGGCTAAAGAAGCGTGTTTACGGGTACGATCGGTCTAAATTTGTCGGCATTTTGCTCTTTACTAAATTCACCATGGACTGAACCACAATTCATTTTTCAAGGTCATTTTGCTTTTAAAATTGGTTGCCCAATAAGATATTGATTCGAAACATACCAGTAGAAGAGCAAAGCAATGGTTTTAGGACAATAATGGTGAGATCATGGAGTTGCCTCCGCAATCTCCTGACCACAAACAATGTGATGGAAAATCGTTGGTCAGACCTCAAAACAGCTGCTTCAGATGCAAAGCAGAAAACTAATAATGAGCTTTGGACGGTGGTGGAGCGATTCTGGGAAGTTATACCTCTTGAAAGGTGTCAGAGTCTTGTTGATTTCATGAACCGTCGTTGCACAATAGTTATAAAAAAACGGATACGCCACTAAGTACTATACTCTTCCTCACCTATTGGTGAACAAATTATGCCGTTTTGAAGAAAGTGAACTGCTATTATTTTGACTTCTTTTCTGTACTTCTTATTGAATGTTTATTATTATGTAGTATGGATATGCAATTTGTTAATAACGACAAATTTTTCAAGACATTTTGTTTATCTACATATATATGTATATAAAAATGAATTGCTGTGCGGTACGTCTCGCTAAATCTCAAAACGGCTTGACCGATTGAGATATAGCGATATGAGACCACCCCCACCCCGCTGGGAGATATAGGAGAGAATTTAATAATACTGTTGGAAAATGTCTAAAACATGTGCAAAACGCAAATAGGAAAACGCTGGTTCGCATAGGAGAGGCGGTGGTGCATTAGGGAGGCGTTGTAAAATTAAGGAATACAAATTTCATATTATCCCGGGAAACGCCGGGTCCGGGCAAGCTAGTTATAGTAATAAATTCTTCTAAAAATAATCGTTGAAAAATTTTTTATTTCTATTGGAAAAACTAGCTTTTACCCGCGACCTCGTCCACGTATGTAGTTTTCGGACAGATAAGGTTAAGTTGGTCTATAGCTGTTCCGAATCTGTTTTAAAGAACTTTTTTCCGGAAAATATTATAGTATATACCTATGTAAAAAAATTCATTAAAAAAGAGGGAGAGAGCATTAATATTATGTGGAGAAATCAGAAAAGTCATAAATAAACAGACCAACTTATCCTTCTCCCTTTAAAATCTAACAAAGTTTATATCCGAAATCTATGCTAACGGCAGTTAAATATTTTCAAAACATTCATTTTCGTTAAAAACTTTTGGACGCCATATTGAAGTTCAAAATATCGATAGGACATTTTAAATCACCGTCCCCAAAAACCCCTATACATTCAATTACAAGGAAATCCTCTCAAGTTGAGAATTTCCAGTCGCCATAAAGGATCCGCCATCTTGAATTTCCAATTATTCTTGACAGATTCAAGATCAGCGACACCGAAAACGCCTATATGTATATGAATTCATTAACACGGAAACCCGTTCATTACCCGTGCTTCTTTGTGTAACTTCGCATGTATAAAGATCGTCCCCTCCAGCGGGCAGGGATTAAGATACTCCGTGAAAGTAATACTGGGCCCATTTGGCTAAGGTCAGAAGCTACATAACGATATAAACATATTGCAAGTATCACTTATAGTTCTTCATGTTATATGTATGTGTAGTTGAATGTTTATCCAAAGTTTAAACATTAGTTTTCCCCATTCAAAGAATTATACCCCTTTAACCCCCCTGCCACTTGAGGGATGAGTGTTGAAAAATACTGAAATACGCGTTCCATTATTTATGTTCCAGAATATTCGTACACAGTTTCAAGTAAAACGGATTATTCGGATATTTTTCCCCATACGAAGGTTTAAAACCCCTTTACCCACTTGAAGGTTGAATTTTAAGAAATGCAGAAATGGGTTTTCTATTATTTATGTTTTAAGGTATTTCTGGAAAGTTTCAAGTAAATCGGATCAAACAAATATTTTACCCCATACAAAGATTTATACTTCTTTACCCACTTGGGGGTTGAATTTTGAGAAATGCTGAAATTCTTGTTTCATTATTTGTGTTGTAGAATGCTTATGCAAAATTTCAAGTAAGTTGGATGTCCATACAAATAGTTATACCTCTTTTCAAAAAATTCTTTCTTACATCACAACTCAATTTTCATAAATTTGTTGACTTTCCGTCCTCTGATTGAAACACCACTAAAAATACAAAAATAAATTTATTAAGTTAAATTTAAGTCTCGTAATACCGAACGGCTTTGATTTTTTTTACAATAATAACGTTACGACTTACACCTACAGTCCCAGAAGCTGCTCGGGGTGGTCTTATTGGCTAGGTTTTAGTATATTTACAAGTTTCTTACCGACTATGGGTATCGCGTAAATGTTACGCGACTGACTTTAAGCGTTGCTTTGTGTAAATTTGAATCTATTTTTGTTATCTATAAGCCTTCTCATCTGGATATATAACATAGGGCTGTCCATTGGAAGCCTGCTGTTGTTGCTGAGGGAAGTAGGATAATCTGCCCATGGTCGAGTAGGCTGGTCGGGGCTGTGCCAAATTCTGCTGGGATAGGTGTAAATTTTTGTGCGGCAGAGTAGCATAATTCTGGGCATAAGGTGGTAGTGCATATAGTGCCGGGGATGGTCCTCCTTTGTAACTGACTTGCACACTACCAGGACCCATGGGCAACGGCGGTACTCCAACCATTGGACCATTTTGGTAGTGGGAGCTGCTCATTTTTAGACGAACGATGCAAATTATTATTATAAGAATTGCAATGAAAGCCACCACCCCGCCAACGATCCCTATGATAAGTGTATCATCGTTGTTCATTGTGGTCTGTTTTACTTGGGGCATTTTTGTCTTGATTTTGGCTGGTGGCTGTGTAGGCTCCATGCTCCAAATAATAAGTGGCTCCTGTGTGGTGGACCTTGTCACAATCCTTGAAGATTTATGGGTTGGAGGTGTTGTTCGCGTTGCGTTAGCGGTTGTAATTCTGCGATTATCGCATGTCAGTTCATCGTCTCCAACTTCGATTAAGAGATTTCCCTCGAGATATTTTGGTGAGTGGCATTTGATTTCAGTCATATGTGAGTTTGGTAGCCAGCGACGCAATGCTCGTGCATTACAATCGCAGTGGATTGGATTCGTGTTAAGTCCTTTCAATTGCAGGCTACTCCTCCGGTCTTCTAATGCAGTCAGAAATTGTGGTGAAAGCACTGTTACCATTGAACCAGTTATGTCGAGAGTTAGATGTGATGAGCGCGGCACAGGGAATAGCAGGGCTGGTGGTAGAGTGGTTAAGGACGTGTTTTTTAATTTAACTACGAGATGATTGCTTTTAAGGCCAGCCAGAGTTCCTGACGAGATGGTTTTTAGTCTCATTCCCCTTAAACCGATTTCATTCAGGCGCGGATGTTTAGACGGTTGAATTTGATCTGAACCAATGGCAGCGTCCTTAACCTCGATGTCGATACTTTCAATTCCTAACAGTTCTTCTAGTATGCCCTGTATGTCCAAATATCCAAGCAGAGGGAGATTGTGCGCACGCAGTTTAACTAGATTTGGCAGTTGCCTGAAAGCGTTTTTCTCAATTTTGGTGCATTTTAATAAGTTCGAAATGAAGAGGTATTTTAGCGCATCCAAGTGTTTAAAGTCATCCTGTGCGATCATATCGAATGAGTTGTTGGATAAGTCTAAGTACTGAAGCATACCCAATTTAGGCCAGGACTTGGAAACATTCTCTAGGTCTGAGAGCAAATTATTAGATAAGTCGAGTGTCTCGAGCAACGTAGTTCGTTGGAATACGTTCTCGCCAATTTCTTCTAAGTTGTTGAAGGACAAATTAAGACTTTGCAAAAACGGGGTTTCCAGCGATGTTATTTGTTTTATACCTGTTCCAGCTAAGTTTAGTTCCTTCACAATTTTTGGCTCATTTAATATGTTTTCAACTGCTTCATTGCTGAGAGGGTTAAAGGATAAGTCGAGCTTCTTTATATTTACCATCATGCTATCATCAGCTGGAATGGATCTTATCTTATTTCCGCTTAGGATAACAGAAGACACGAAGAAATATTGTCGCTGTAGTGCTTTTAGTGGAGCATATTCAAATTTGTTCTTTGCAAGATTTATGTTCTCTAGCATTTGCAGTTTGCTGCGTTCGAAAAGCGTGTCAGGGAGCTCTGAGAGATTGTTTCCTTCGAAATTTAAAAGTTCCAGCCGTACAAGTCCTTCAAACGTTCGCTCTCCAACCCTGTCTAGCTTGTTGTAGCTCAAATCGATCACTTGTAGTTGAGTTGAATTGTGAAATGCCATTTCGCTCACAGACTCTAACTGATTATGTGCAATCATCAGCTTTCTTAACCTCGGTAGTCGGGCGAAATCAAGCTCTTCGATGTTCTTCAGTTGGTTTCTTGATAGGTCTATGTATTCTAAGTACTGCAATGATTCGATCAATTCGGACGGGAAGAAACTGAACTTATTATTCGCTGCAACAAGAATTCGTAATCTTGGATGGATGCGGAATGATGAAGGAAATAGGTAGCTCAGGTGGTTGTCGGATATATCAAGTTCCTCTAGTCCTGTGCCAGTGTTAAAAAATTCACCTTTAAATGCGCTGAGTTGGTTCCCCTTGAGAGAAAGTCGCTTTATACTCATAACGTTCGAAAATGAGGATGGTCGAATCGAGGTTATTTGATTATAGGAAAGATCTATCCAGGAAATATTCCCAAGATCAGAGAATGTGCCATCATTTATCTCTTGAATGAAATTGTGACTGAGCACAATCATTTGGAGGTGTTGTGAATTGGAAAATAGTTCGCCGGGTATTTGTTTGAGACCACAACGGCTTAAATCAATTGTTTTCAGTTTCGTGAGAGATTTAATTAATGTTGGCGGTACTGGTCCCAGGTGAAAGTTTCCACTTAAATTCAAATAAACCAAGTTCTCCACACCAGAAAAGGTGTTCCGAGGTATGTCGACAATACTATTATCGCTTAAGTCGTAGTATTTGAGCTCTGATAATGCCAGTGGGACATTACCTACTCCACTGATTTTGTTCTGTGACAGTTTCAATTCCTTCAAAGAGGTTTCTAAGCCCATAAATATATCAGCACTTATCACAGCGAGAGAATTTCCCGATAAGTCCAACGTTTCTAAATTTTTGAACATCTGAAAACTTCCAGCTGGTAGTTCTCGAATAACATTGCGGGATAGTGACATCACTTTAATATCGTCCGGCTGTATAGAGCCTAATATGTCGGAGGAAAGAGCAGCCACTCTGTTGAAATCGAGATGCAAGTTAGATAGTTTTGGTAGTCTACCCAAAGCACTTCCAGGTACAAGAAGTATGTTGTTGTCGCGGATTATAAGAGTTTGCAGACTGTCCAAACCCTCAAGAGCGTCATCCTCAATCTGTGAAATTCGAATTATATTTCTTTTGAAAGTTAAGGTGTTATGAAGTAGTTACCGTTCTTAGTGAATTTAAACTGAGGTCCAGGTGCTTTAAGAGCTTTAATTCTCGAAATGTTCCTGGTGGCACTGTGGTTATTCCATTGCGACTTAGATCGAGGACTTCTAGTTTTTTCGTTGCTTGGAAATTCGAGAAATCTATTTTCTGCAACAAATTATAAACAAATCTGTTAAAACTATAGTAAGCAAAAAAAGGAGATAGCATTCATAAGTG
This sequence comes from Neoitamus cyanurus, assembly GCA_947538895.1. Classification (NCBI taxonomy): domain Eukaryota; kingdom Metazoa; phylum Arthropoda; class Insecta; order Diptera; family Asilidae; genus Neoitamus; species Neoitamus cyanurus. Next base: position 39,436,103 of record OX384542.1, read on the forward strand.
CTTTATCTATTTTATAAATCGTTGTTGAGCTTGTCGAGTTTATTGTTCGAATCGATTTTCCATCATTAACGTTTTGTTATAAAAAGTGTTGAATTTTTGTGTTATGAAACCATTTGTATTGTATAGAATTTATATGTTGTAGATTTTTTTTAAGGGGAATTTAAGCTTTGAACTAATTCGAAATTGCATCTTCTTTATATTTGTTGTGAAAAAGTAAAAGAGGGAAGTAAATCAAAATTCACGGTGTTTAGGTAGTATTTAATCAGCCTCCTACAATCTTCGATCAAATTATGGCCATCGGTGAAACACAAAGTTTAAAAATGTTTAATTGCTGTTTTTTCAGGGCTACCTTTTTACCTTAAGTATTTCACGAAATCACAGATTAATGACATAACATATGTATTCTATGGGAGAATATTTTATGAAAATTACAAGTACCTACATACAGGGTGATTTGTTTTGTGGTGTCTGAATTTTTTTTTGAATAACTTTAACAGAAATTTATTTGTTTTTAATTTGCTCTTTATTGACATTTAATTTGGGGTTGCCCCATTTTTCTGTCACTTCTGGAAAACGATATCTTGTAATTGACCACCATTTGCAACCACGCTGAAATCAGTCCTTTTTTCGGCATTTTTCATCACTGTTTGAAGTGTTTCATGTGAATTTTCAGCGATTTCGTTGCGAATGTTGGCCTTAAGTTGTTCAAGATACTTTGGTCGATTAGCATAAACCTTGCTTTTTAAATATCCCCACAAGAAAAAGTGAGGAGCGATCATATGAGTTGAACGTGGTGGCCAGTCGTAAAAGCCATTTTTTGAGAACATCGCCTTCAATAAACCGATTGTTTCGCATGCAGAATGGCACTCAATAATGCTCCATTCCATTTTCGCCCAACTCAGAAGCCAAAATATCGCGTATCATGGATCTGGATCGCACTCCATTGACCGTAGTCGTAGCACCATTATCATCTTCGAAAAAAATACGGACTCATGACTTTATTAGAGCAAACACCGCACCAAACCGTCACTTTTGGTAAAGGCACTTCATGGATTAATTTTGAATTTTGAGTGCCCCAATAGCGAACATTTTGTCTATTGTGCTTTCGGTGTTGGCTCTTTTTTCGAACGATATTTTGCTCTGTACGCTCGTTGCGCTAACGTAACAGACGACTGATCTTAAAAATAAAATTGAACAATTTCGGTTGTTTTTTGGCGCGTAATACTCCATGGTTAAAATTGTGCTAGACGGAAGTTTATGACAGGAGCTTTCAGATGGCGATTTGACAGATGCTGTCTTAGTTATTCAAAAATAAATTTCAGGTACCAAAAAAAAAAGCTTGTACTTAAAAAAGAAGAAAAACTTAAAATATACAAATGGCTTAAACTAACTAAAGTATTTTTAGGGCTTTGTGCATCAAACGACAAAAATCCTAACCCTCATAGGATCTTTTGTTTGACCGTCTGTATGACAGTACAAATACTCTGGAGCAGAAATTGCTACCAATTTGAAATTTAACAGGGTTTTTAAAGGTTGCTAACTCGGACATATTTACAGGTATATAAGCCTCAATCCGCTGTTTTTTAGTCGGAGTAACATATGTTTTTTTCATAGAAACCAAAAACAAATTTATTCAAAGTACTGGCCCTCGCTAGCTACACATTTTTCCCATCTCTCGGACAATTTGTGGACACCACGTCAAAAAATTCCTTCTCTTTCGAGGTAAACTACTCATCAAGCCATTTTCGGACGTTCGCGTAAAAATCGAAGTGCTGTCCAGCAAGCGCGTGGCCTATCGACGAAAACACTTGGTAGTTGTTCCATCTGCCTATCATTCAATTCATGCAGCACCCATTTATCGATACTTTGAATCTTTCCCATGCCATCAGTTACGCCTTATCGAGAAAGTGGTCGTAAAAACCAGATGTAAATGGAACAAAAAAAACCCGGCCTCGGATAAAACCGTGACCACAAAAACCCCGACCACCCGTATGGAGCCAGCTGGGAAGCTGTCAGAAAAAATTAGGTTCTCTCTTCAATGGGCCAAGTAGCTCCCGAATCAGGTGAGGACGGCGAAGCAATCCTCATGGAAAAAGTTCTGCGGCAGTGTCGAAAGCAAAGCAGTAAAAGGTAACTCCTTTGCAAAATCCTATCAACCAAGCATGCCCACTCTCATTATAAAACAGGATGGGAATTGGACCACTCCAAACGCGGAAGCGCTGGAGCTGTTGGTTGAAACACACTTCCCGGGTGTGTGGTGACTAGAGGAAGTGAACAAGTCACAACCACGCATCCTCACGATGTCGCCCAAAAAGTGCTTAACAAAGACAAGCTACAGTGGGCCATCAGAAGCTTTAAGCCGTTAAAATCACCAGGTCCGGACAGCATCATTCCAGCAGAACTTCAAAAAGCCTCCGACATAATAATACCATGTTTGTTGAGAATCTTTGAGGTCTGCCTAAACCTCATCTACATACCGAAATTGTGGATGGAGGTCAAAGTGATCTACATTCCCAAGGGTGGTAAGGCATCACATATCAAACCCAAGGACTTCAGACCTATCAGTCTATCCTCTTTTCTTCTGAAAACCCTGGAACGGTCCATCGATCTCCATATTAGGGAGAACATTGAACCGATGAGACTCTCCTCTGCACAACACGCTCACAGCAAAGGAAAGTGAGTAGATACGGCCCTGCAAACGCTGGTTAATTGGAAAGAAAGATCCATAGCCTGCAACGAATACACCCTGTCCGCTTTTCTGGACATAGAGGGTGCGTTCAACAACGTCAACCCGGAGGCTATTGTGTTGGCACTGAGAAATCTGGGGGTAGATGACTTGTTGACTTCATCGGCAACATTCTGGGCAATAGGATTATAAACTAGAGCTTAGACACATCCTCCATCCGTAGATACGCCGTTAGGGGCAGCCCGCAAGGAGGTTTTCACTCGCCACTTCTGTGGAACTTGGTCCTGAATGGTCTACTTATAGATCTGTACGTATCTAGGTAATTCGCCATCGCCTATGCCGACTATGTGGTTGTTGCGATATCAGAAAAATATCCAGACACTATCCGAGGGGCTGCAAAATGCCCTCTCCAAACTAGCATCATGGAGTATCAGATGCGGACTGTCAGTCAACTCTGACAAGACCAAACTGATACTATTCACCAGGAAATATAAACGTCCATCATTGAACACCCTATCTGTCATTGGGGTGCGTCTAAAACTTTCTGTCCATTTCTGGCATTATCATCAACAGGAAACTTGTCGGGAGGCCCAACCTGATCGAACGATCCTAAATGACCATTACGGCCCTTTGCTCTTGTAAAAAAGCCATCGGCAAGAAATAGTAAATGGAACCGAGGGTAGTCCTCGGGATCTATGCCGCGGTTGTAAGACCCATTCTTGTTGACGGAGCACTTGTCTGGTGGCCGGCTGTGCATAAGGTCACTCACTTAAAAATACTAGAGAAGGTCCAAAGGACAACAGGACTGCTGATAACGGATGCTTTGATGGCAATCTGCATTATCTAGTGTAATAAGACAATTGTCACTCAAGAACACTGGGTACGCCAACGCAAATTGATTACACCATCCCCAAACACCATTTTGACATCAAATTCACATTCTCCATCCCATCTAAACAGGAATGGAAGAAGGGCTCCATCCAACGGATAGGAACGATGTTTATATACACCGACGGCTCCAGGGTGGAGTGGGACGGTCTAATCAAACCTGAGCCTATCCTTCACCCTACCGGGCCACTGTTCGTTTTTTCAGGCGGAGGTAGCGGAAGTGAGGGAAGTCTCAATGTGGCTACGGTATAATATCGTCCCCTTTAGGGACGTTTGAATTTGCACCGACAGCCAAGCCGCAATAAAATCAGTAATAGGTACCTAGTATAGCACTTCGAAAGTAGTCCAGGATTGCTGCACGTCCTAAATGACGTGGCATGACGCTTCAACCTAGTACTCATATGGGTTCCGGAACACACTGATATTCTGGGTAAGAGTATTTTAAGGGCTGATGAGCTAGTTCGTCTCGACACTACCTTGACAAAATCAGATATATGTATGTATCCATTCTGGCATGTCATTAGAGGCGTGCAAGATGGACATTAGACTAGCGGCCATTAAGGCAGCAAATAACAGATGGCAACCCGAGGACACAACCCGGCAGATATGACCAAGTCTTTCTTGACTTAGCTAAATCTAAGAAGCTATTGTCTCTCAACCGAAGTGTAATTGGCACGGCTGTGGCCATCATGTCTCATTGGCAAACATGCTAATATTCTCGAACCACCGTCGCGGGACTTCTGCAGAGTTGCCAAGACGAAAAAGAGGAGGAATCCATCAGGCTCTTTCTCTGTCACATCCCACTTCAGAGCCCTAACCGAACTGGAATCCATGGACTTAAGGGACTTGGTTTCGGTTTACCAGGGGCACAAAATGGTTCTACTTGGGCTCCTAGGAGTCATTCCTATGTGGTATCACAATGCCTAAATCTGCCCTTTGTGTAAAGGCAGCCACGTGAATATATATACATATACATATATAGTACATATATGTATGCATCACTTTTAACCGTTTGTGGTGAAGGGGTACGCCTCCTTAAAAATTTCCAATGGTTCCTTATTAAAATTAGATTTATTAATATGATAAAATTTATTGAGGGGGTCAGAAGCAAAGGGATGTAACATAAGTGACAATAAGACTTTCAAGAAAAGAAGGTTTCAAGTTGATGTGTTTTATGCCGATTCTATTGGGTAGGTACGAGTAGTTGAATTTTTAACCGTGACATATCAGTACGGACGCATCAACAGGCTCTGTCCGTTTTTAGCTTCTAACAGCAGTCACCCCGCTCCTGCGGTATTTAACTCCCTTTGGCCCACTTTGTCACTTACGTCCTTTGCTTCTGACCACCTCAATTCCGATTTGGTTTCCTTAATGTTTTTTTATTTATAACTTTAATTACCTGTAGCATGTTTGACGATAAATTTAAGACTTTCAAATCTTCAACACTTTCTAGGGCAACTGCAGGGAACTGTGAAATAAAATTTACAGACAAGTCCAGTTTCTCAAGGGAAGGTATTCCTTCAAACACATCGCTATTCATCTTGGACAGCCTATTGCCTCCAAGGTAAATTTCTTTAATTTGCTTCAATCCGGTAAAAGCGGAACCATCAATAGATTTAATCCTATTGTTCTGCAAGTCGATTATTTCTAAATTCGGTTGAGTGTTGAATGCTTCGTGTCGTAGATGTGCTGAAATTTACTTAACATAAATTATCAACGTAATGTTTATTTGCTTCAGGATTCTCACCAATCCGATTGTTTCTCAGAGAAAGTACACGTAATTCACTAGGTCCGTTAATAGAATTTGATGGAACTGCTGAAAGATTATTTCTGTCCAAATAGAATTCCTAAAATAAAAAGAAAATAGTAGTTATTGCAAGCTCATTTTATAACATGCGAATGTACACATTCTCAATTCATACACATTAACATATTTGCAAAAATCATTTTCATTACAGGCTTTTATTTAACTTGCTTTGTTAGTGTGTTTGGGTGAAATCTTGCAATCAAAATTTAGACTAGTTCTAATTAATTTAGAGCTCTGAAATTTTGCACATGTGTGTAAGTCCGGTGAAAATGCAATATGGCGGCTTACCATTTTCATAACTCTCTTGACGTGGGTATCAAATGAAAGACTTTGACGATGAAAACATAATAAGCAATGTGACGTTACTCTACACCCAATATGGTGGACGCCCTAAAATACCTTTTTGTTCACATCACCTTAATATGGGTACCAAATGAAAGGTTTCGACAAGTAGAATGCGATTAGCTATGTGAGGTTATGCTAAACCCTAATTGTATATATAGCGGGCACTCCAAGGTGGCGGATATTTGAGTTTATTATAAATACATTCGCGTCATTCAGCCTAAATCTGTAGAGTTTCAAGCTAAATACAGCCATGACATGGTCGAACGAAGAATGTTGCCCATGGTATTGTACTGGGCTTCCACTGTGCACAAGATGCAGCAGGACTTTCGAACATGCAGGGCTTTATTTAGGCTCTAAACTTTTTGTTGTTGAGCAAGTGTACATTGCCATAAACTGGGTCAAATTTTTAGATAGCCTCCGTGTTGATAGCTCAAAGCTAACAGGAAAAAAATCTTGAAATAAGGATACATTATCAGAAACGCATTGGTTAACACGTATGTAAATAAAAATAAATGAAAATAAAATTATATGTTAAAAACATTTTAAAAATAAACTGTTATTATTTAGGTATACTAAAACTAAAAAATAAAGACTAAGAGGTAAATAATAATATGCCCGTAAAAACACCTTTTAAAAAGCAAGCTTGTATTTAATTGAAATTTACTAGAAATAAAACACATTCCATTACCTACATACTTGGGTATTTCATATCAAATTCCGAAATTTAAGTCCCGAGCTATTAGTGCTGAGTCACGTGCATCAATTATCAATGTAATATTTCTATTTTAATGCAAGTTAACTATGCCACTATTTTTATTTCAAAAAAACCAGATGTGATTCAATAAAAAAAATATATTCAATTTAATGTCATAAAAATCATTCTCTCACGTTGTCCCCCAGTCCGAGTTAATTGATAGAAAAGCAGCTTTTCTAAAAATATATTATGTTCTTATCAATTAAATATTATTATATTCGAAAGATAGTGTATATATTGTATGTATACTTTTTTTACGATACGGCAAATTCACAAATCATAAAAGAATTTTAAGTAGTCGTCCCTTAAAATAAAATCATTACCTCACCGTGTTACGAATATTCGATTTATAATCGTACCGAACGACATCTGTGAACGCAACCTTAAGTTTTTAAAACCTGGCAACACTGTTATTATGTCAATGTGGCGATTTTTTTTCAACTCCACCGCTGGTTTGTGCAAGAATGCATTATTTAAAATATAAAAAAAATTATTTAAAAATTACATTTCTATGTATCATTACCTCACTGAACGTGTATTAAAAATAAAGTTAGTATAAATGAATTTTTAAATGTTTTTCAATATGTTTTGGGGAGTAAAATGAATAGTTCAAAATTTTAAATTGATCAATATGTCTGTGTTTTCTTAGCTTTTGCTTGAATTCGTCATTCCCTCACTGTCATACAGTATCATAATAACTATCTATATAGAAAATGAACAAAAATATGGAAGACCATTACTCTCAAATAGACCTCACATAGTCAAACTTTGGATTTCTACTGTTAAAAATGATTTTCTTAACACACAAAAATTTAGATGTAATATAAACTGAAATTTGTGATTTAATGTGAAATACCCACTTATGGCATTTTAAAAACTCTTGAAATGATCACAAACTGTAACCAATTTTACTAAATTAAATTATTGGATCCACTGCGACCATGTAATGTAAAAGCTTGTTGTGATGTGGTCTGTTGAATTTTTACATTCGTATGCTGATTTTTCATTTAGAGTTACAAGAAGGAGCTTGGTGTGTTTGTGTAATTTTCACAATTTTAATGCATTGATAAAGCATATTTGTAGATATTCATTAACCGTACAGTTACTTGTCAAGGTTTGAATGTTCTAAACGAACGCCATTTTTTAGTTATTGTATTTTATTTTTCTCCTTTCAAAGGACTCCCCCTTTTTCGAGCATATTGATTTTGAATAAAATAATATCATAAACCATTCCAAAATGATAACTATGTTAAGGGGGTTGTAAAGAATAAGGTAATTCACTATCTTGGGACGTCCGCCATATTAGATTTATATTGACGTCACAAAGTTGATCGTTTTGACTAATCGAACACTTTAATCTGACACCCATGTCAAGGGGGTTGCAATGAAAAAGGTAAATCGCCATCTTGGGGCATCCGCCATATTAAATTTGAGACAATATTACATATGCTATATTGCATTGTCTCCAGACCTAAACTCGCGTGTGATATGTCAAAGCTCTAGCTTAATTAGAACTCGCCTACACGTGGAAATAAATAAAGGGATGGTTTCTGGACATTGTAGGGGGGACCGCAGGGTAAAAACATTTTTCACTAGCATATTCGGATTCAGCACCCTCGAAAATGGGGGAAGAAGGTGGTTTTATGACATTGGCAATTAGTCGGTACTTCTTCTGACTCCTGACCTCCACAAATGTCCCAAATATCGATTTTGAGTGCTTTAAATGACAAAATCCGTTCGCTATTTTGAATTTCTATTAAAAATTCGTAATCCGTGACTCCAATTGGAAACCTTTCCCCCGATTTTTATCAATTGCAAAGATATTTAATAATAAAGCATACAATTTAAATATCACTGTCACTAGACACTATACAACATAAGCATTCTGTGCTCTTGTAAATGATAAATTAATAAAAACATTCAGTAATTAGATGTTTTCTGTTGTGGTAAAAAACTCTTTGCTGTCTTATAGTTATGTTAACAATGTATGCATGTGCTGATTTTAAATTAATTCCCAAGCGATAAGCCGATAAAAAGAAGATATAAATTAACGCATAACTGATTACGATGTGGACGGAATACTAAAGAAAGGCTAATCATCGTCTGCAATTTAAAGAAGAAAACAAGGTATGCATTGTCTTATTGACACGTTCAGAATTTTTGAGTTATTCGTGCAATAAAAATATATGCACATTTATCTAGGTGCACAGTAGGGTCGACGTATCCGAGGATACCCGCACCTGAGGCGCATACTTGCGTTCAGTTCACGGATTGTGGGGAACCACGTATATTATTAGGAGACTTAAGTTGTGGAGTAGTAGTAAATTTATAGATGTCGGGAAAATAAAAGGCATATGTTTCGTTATAAATTATATAAATTAAAATTTCCCGTAAGGGTAGTTCAACCTATATAATAATACAATATTTACGTAGTATGTGTGGAAGCAGAAAATGCGTGGCTTATCATGAAAAAAATTGTTAATAAATCAGATTAATTATCGCAATCGGAATTTATCCTATTCTACAAACATTACTCGCAAACGTGGGTGTATTTCTTTTTACCTATATTCTCCCGTTGTATTGATGGCTTGTCATGTTTGCAATAGTGTCGGCATTGATTCCATGGGGAAGGTACAAAGTTTTATAAAAGGAAGTGTCTATTTACACTCCGTGTCGGTTTAATCTCCGTTTATACTGAAGTACACGGAAGTACACGGAATTTATTCACGGTACAACAGGAAAATTTTAGTCCATAGATATTTTGTAAATGGAAAATATTCAGTCAGTAGACATTATGTAAAAGGAAAATTTTCCTTCCACGAATTGTTTTGTGCCGATGTGCGATGTGCGTTTACTTCCGTGTAAGTCTGTTTACTACTGTTTATTTCCGTGTATACGGAGAGTGTAAATAGACACTTCCTTAATAAAATTTAGCTTGTGGAAAAAAAATCCGTTTCGTGATCGTTAGGAGGCTGAAAACGTAACGACTGACAAATGAAACCAAATAGCTAAACCAAATATTATCGGATTCCTTACAATTTCAAGATGACGACAGTGCTTCCCTATCAACCAATACAGCCGACATTAACGTTACAAAGAATTGTAAGCATCCACAAACTTACCAAAATTTCGTCGTTTTCAGAGATGCCACCAAGGTGGCTGCTTTTTTATTGTGTAATTTTGTCTTCAAGATTAGGACCCCAAAATTTCTGGAATGTCTTACTACTTCTTCTCCAAGTATAAACAAACTGGTAATTTCTCGAAGATACATATCGTCTGCTTGAACCCATATCTTTTAGCCGTTGCTTAGTGAAAGCCCTTTTACCCAATGAATTCAAGGTCAAGCCTCGACCAAGTGTTTCCAACCAGGATGAACGAACCAATCATAAATATAAGACTTCGTCAAGTCTACATATAAGGGCTGTCTGGTGGCTAGTCACCTTTCCTACTCTTCTCCTTACTGCTATATCCTGCCTTGTTACTTGAGAAACACTTCCTTGAAAGTTACCAGACGAATCTACAAAGACCTATTGGCTATTGGCAAGTCTCTGAAAAATTCCTTGATTGGTCCGAAAAGGAACGTAAGCTGCGCTGCCTGCATGGGTCTTTTGAGGTTTAAATTGATAAAGAGATTCCTGAGGAAATATGTGACTTTCGCTGGTATGTCATAAACGTAAATACGCTGTGGTGATTTTGATTCACCACGTGACCATGAACCTTCCCCATTTTCGACTTAAATCGCTTTCTCCAGCATTTTATGTCACTAGTATGAAACTTTTGGTTTTTGACTCTGTAAACTGTTCCTTTCAAAGGAGTTTTTTTTCCTTACTACTCCCTTTGGGAGCATAGGCTCCCACAAAGTCTCACCCTGTCCGAGGCTCTGCTTCAGTACCTCTAATCGTTTCTTTTTCGCCATGCCGAGTGATTAGCTCGCAGTGGCTATCCCAGCTGATGGGGCTGCCATCTATCGCTTGCCGGGAACATTGCCTCCCACAGCTTTTTACCAAGTTGGAGGTGACTTGGGTGGGAATCGAACCCACGACCCGTGGATTGTTAGTCCAGCGCTCTACCGTCTGAGCTATCGGGCCCCTATTTTTTTGAAAGGAGTTAAAGTATGTAAATTCTGCATGGGATTCTGATAGACAACTGTTTCTTTCAATCAAATTTCAGCATAGCGGAACGCAAGTAAAAAAAGAAAAGTATTTGCATTCTCTTTGTCACTGTCACTTCGAAGAGAGCAATCTAGTTATTATGAGCAACGATTTAAATAGATTGAAAACTATAAAACTGCCAACTGATATATCAAACGAAACCAAAAACGCAAATATGTATAATATGTATAAATAAAATTTAGAAAAAATCTTTTAGTAGGGACTCAACTAATTATGCATCTTAATTGTATTGCTACCAAGCGCACAGCAAAATGGTACAATAACTTCATCTTCCCGCAATAATGGAAAAAATAACGTAAACAAATCCAAACATTCTTCTATAATGGACTAGATGGAATGGAGATGATTTTCGAATTTTTCACGATTGCTGAGCTAATTACTGTGTTGGTTGAATGGTAACAGCATCGGGTAAATTAAGGAAATTGTAAGGTAAATTTTTCTTGCATATCTTACATTTTCGTAACTTGTATTATTTCTAGATGTGAAACGTGTGAAGAGTACACGCGATCGCATATGCCAAAGACTTGTACATACTTTCTACATAATTAGTGCTGCTAAAAAGCGTCAGGAACTTCTGTGGAAAAGTGGATGAAAAGCAAAATGAAAAAAAATCTATCCAGTAATGAGTGGTGGAAGCAGAGCTCATTTTCACTATTATTTCGTGGGAAGGAGAAAAGATATTTTGCATGTTGGTAATTGCTTCCGTCCATCAGAAAGATTTCTCGCACAGGGTAAAAGCACCTTCTACATGTGAATCAAATTAAAGAAATTATACCTTTTCAGGGTAGCGATAAAATACGTTAAAATAGCTTTGATGGAAATATAAAAAAAAAACTCTAATGTTTCATTATAATACATTTTTAACACTTCAAGGACAAATCTCTCTTGCAGACCAATTACTTTGTTTGTCAAAGTCCAACTGAATCAGTTGTTTGAGGAACCCTATAAGTCCGAAAATTGTTACAATAAGATTTATCTGAAAATTCGCGTTGGTAACATAGGTGATACTTAGGTTTGAATCCCTGAATATAATTTTATATTCTACAAGAACGCTTGGTGGACTATAGTAGGCATACTTATTAAAGGCAAACGCTTGTAAATAACAAACAAACACCATAAGTAGAAATGAATATTTCCGAGGATAGCACTTGCTTCAAAAGTAAGTAAGCTTCAAAAATATCGAGGTTGTTTCGATCGAGACAGCTTTAGTGAAATAAATTCCACCAAAAATATAAATGTGAAAAATGGGACAAGTGGATTTAACGGCTTCGCCGATAGCTTCGCGATAACTTTATATTAGGTTAACTTTGGTACAGCTGACAATCGCCATCCTCGTCTGACGAGCGATGTTGCGCGCGAGCTCTCTTTCACTCTAATCTATCTTTAACAGCTGGTAGCCCCTATTTGCGGCCACTTTCACATAGGCAGACGTATTCCATCATAAACAGAAAAAATTAGCTTTAATTTGATTTATAAATTATAAACATACGTTGTGAACGTATAACCATAACAAAATAACACGTTTTTACACCTAACGAAATAAAACTCTCAATGATCTACCCTTCAAATAAGATTAGGTGCAAAACCTAAAGCCTAAGAGAATAAGAGAATTCTATGTGAAAATTTGTCGAAGGGACTTGATCGTTTTTAAAATCAGCGACCCTAAAAATTCCCCTATGAAAAAAAATTAGTATTTAGATCTGCCATAATGAAACCGCCATCCTCAATTCAAAGTTTTCATGTACATAATAATTTCCGCCTGGTCTCAGTGAGTACATGTAAGAAATTTGGCTCGAATTGGACTAATAGTTTGAGTTTGTATGCAACAAATATAAATCGCGCTTTATAGATGTGCGTAGAGACACCATTTAGCTCTGAAATTAATTTGAAATCTTCGAGACAACGTTGCACGAACTAATTTGTAATTAGGCTTTGCGAATGCAATACTACTATTCATACTTCAGTCTATTGTCTACCATGTTTAATTGCTTAAACACATACCAATAATTTCTCTGGCGGTATTCCCGTTAAGAAATTGTGTTAAGAAATTGTTATTGCTCGGAATTATATACGAGTACAAGCCGTCTGTTATTACCTACTGCGGGCATCAAATCAATCTGCAAGAAATCAATAAAACACGTAAAGGTAAAGCCGCGATTTACATAAAGCTTAAATAGCACGCGAATTCGAAATTGAGTGCGGTGAGCCATACTATGCAGTTAGCACGCTCACTTGCAGTCGATCTAGCTGAAGTAAATCAATCCGGCAATTACTCGATTGACGTTGAATTATGCAAACGACGTACAAGTATTCATTCCTCTCACTACTGAAACTCAAGATCTGGCTTAGGTTCGGACTCAGACATCCTCTTGCCGTCATTTAGAAGGTCTTGAGAGAGAAGTCTCACTGCCATCGTCATTCATGGACAGAAAAGTAGTCAGTAAACAAATGGCCAGTCTATGTCAGATCGCTCGCATTCTTAGAAGACCTCAGAGGATATGGTGGCGTTACGACGGTAATTAGGGCAATGCGCACATTGAGTGATGTCTGGGCTCTGACTTCAATTTATACTGCTCAGCAAGGAATCAATTTTTCGTGGTCCAACTCTGGAGGGTTCTTCATAGAACTTAACTGTTTCTTATTATTGACTAATTGCATTTTCTACGGCCCTTGAATTTTAACATTTCGCAAAAAAATCGTCGACGTAATGTTCAGAAGGTTTCAATATGATCATAAAATGTTTGCAAAATTTAAACAAAATAATGCGAAAGCCGCACTATTGTTGCTCAACAATCAGATCCTTTGGCTCACTATGTGTAACTGGCAACAATTTACCATCCTCCTATGATATAATCCTGTTCCCTATAGTGAGTTGGTAGACTTCCACGTTAACACTTGCACTGTTTGGGTTGCACCACCCAAATTTAAACCAGTAGCGCCTGGAACAACCGTGTACATCAGGTGTCCCGCAAAGTAATCCTTGAGGTTTGATTCTTCTTCTTTTTACCTGACTGACCCAGAAGGAATGTATGTCCGTTCCATTGTGACCTCCTATAGCCTAAACGGCTTGTGCGATTTTGAAGAGTGAGGTGTCATTAGATGCGTATTCTTCCCCGGAGTGTCATAGCTAATATGGTGTCAGCACAAAACCCATATAGTGGACGTAAACTATCAAACTAAATAACTGGGGATCCGTTCTTCCCTCCGAAATTTACATATCTTTATTATTATAATACTAATAATCATTATTTAGAACTTAACGAGCAGGCTAAACGGCTTGACCAATTAAAAACTTAATTTTAAAAATAAAAAATAAGGTAATTAAAAAAAAATAACAAGCCTAAAAAAAACTACCTACCTACGAAGACTAACAAAAATATGCGTAGCCTCCGACTGCCATTTACTGCCATATACTTTGTCAGTTTATTACAAATATAGACCAGTAGGATCAATTTTCATAGGACTTATTAATTTATAGATTTAATTATGAATGTGTCTTGTTTACATCTTTTTAGTTCATTTTTACAGCCAGTCGGGTTTTTTGGTTTTTTAAATTAACTTATTTTTTATATTAGTCATTGACAAGAGGTGTGTGATCTCTTTAAGTTCGCTAGTGGCACTGACCCTCGGACTGGGGTGGGGTAGAATGGGGTATCTCCGTTTTTTTTTTAAACATTAATTTTTTATAGTAATTGTTAATTTAGATAAGCTTAGCCTTAGTTTCTTTGCAGAGAAATAAATAATAAATAAATTACGTCTACATAACACAAAATAAGGAAAACAAAGAGATTATTAGAAGTTCAACTTGCGGAATATAATAACAAGTACATATGTATATATATTACAAGATATACGAAGCAAACTTACCTCTAATTTGCTGCATCCTTTGAGAACTCCTTCTTCTATTGATTTTATCCGATTGCCTGAGAAGTCAAGTATTTTCAGATTGCCAAGTGCGTGTAGTTCTGAACTCGAAAATATGGGATTTAAACTATCACCTAGAAGATTGTCGCTCAACAGCAGCTCGGTGAGAGTTTCCTAAATGAATAATTTTATTAGACATATACTATGTAAATAACGATATATAAACTAAATAAATTTTAGAGGTAGCCACTTTTTTTTCGATCGGTCGATGGCTTCATATAAAAACCAAAATAAATAAATGTATAATATGTTAAAGAATTCAGTAGAAAATCACTTCGTTCATTATTCCATTGCCAAATACCGTTCAATTTGATTCATACATCAACTATTTATTATTTGAAAAAACATAAATAAATATCTTGAATTAGTGTTAAAAACCATCCACTTGCTAGATTTCACTTTCCAAAAAAAGATTCAAAAGTCTTGGTATTCGCAAAAGTGGATACCTCCCAAAGTTTTACAGCAGAAGGTGTATATACAATATACATATCTAAGGAGAAATTTATTAGATTAGAAGAAACTTACCTTAAGCCCAAAGAAAGCTTTTTCCGACAACCTTCTAATTGAATTGTGGGAAAAATCTAATTTTTCAATAGGAAGCTTTAAAGTCCCAAATGCCTGTAATCAAAAAATAAAGTATCATTATTTTCAAATGTGCAATTGGAAAGCAAAAAAAAGAGTTCAAAGAAGAATCCAAACTTAAACAAACTGTGGACAAAAACAATAATCATAACAATAAGTTTTATGGGTATATGTACATTTCTCATATCATAAATATGTAAGTATTATTTATTTTTTAAATGTGAACACACTGGATATTCTTTGATGTGGGTCTCGAGATAGAGCCTCCCAAACTATTTCGGAATCCCAGAAGAATTCACTGGGAGATTTTCGGTCGCATGTTCCGGAAGAAAGTTTCCTTTTACCACTGCGCGAAGTATTGGTAAGGCCAAAATGTAAATAATTATTTATTCAGCTATATTATTTGTAAGAGTAAATATAACAGGTACATCAATTAGTTTCATTAAAGGTATTCCTTGACATTAAATCATTTTTCTATTTAGGTACACACTTAAAATAAAATAAAAACTCTTAATTGAGAACGAACTAAAGATAATACCAATTTCACTATTAATAAGAAAACAAAAAATGAGGGCATTATTTTAAATTCTTTATAAAAATTAATAAGTTGTATGAGATCCTCGATTTATTACAACTTGTGTAACTCGCCGAATTACATTTACAATAATATGTTGTTGCAATTTTTCCCATTCATAATTAATCGCATTTTTGAAGCACTCGATGTTCTCAAACAGTCTCCCATTTTAAAAAACCTGCTTCGGCAGTATTCCCCATATATTCTCGGTGGGGTTTAAATCGGGACTACAGGCGGGCCAATCCAAAAGAGGCACATTACGGCTCTTCAAGAACGCTTTTGCAGCATTTGAGGTATGGGCGGCAGCGTTTTCATGCTGAAAAATCCAACTATTTCTACTATATCATCAACAACATTTAAAAAGACTTCATCCAGCAGATCTATGTACATGTTGCTGTTCATTTAGGTCCATAGCAGCCCAAATCATAAGGGAACTATCTCCAAAATTTCGTCCCATTCTTTCTTCAATTTTTTTTCGCGTATTGTCCCATTACATCTATGACCCGTCAGGGCCATCCAAATTAAATTTTTCTCGTCCGAAAAAATAACTGATGACCACTCTTCATCCCAAAACTGATGCTTTTCAGCAAACGCTGATCTAGCCTGCTTGTGCTTTTCCGTTATTCTAAATTAGGGATGTGTTTCACGTATTTTATGTTACTATCGTGTTTAAAAATGCATTGAGCCCATCGTGCAGTAACATTTAGATTAAGATCGCGTACTATATCCCTTGAACTCAATGATTTATTGCAGGCTAATCGTTTAATTTCCCTTTTGTCTCTTGGACTAGGGACTTTGCATACACAGGCGGTTGCCGCATAAATGGTGCCGTATGAAAAGTAGTGGTGTATGAGCTGATAAGTGCGCTTTCTCATAGCACGGCGACGGCACCGCTACCGTACAACAGCTGTGCACATCCTCTGAACGCACGGCTTTTACACGGCGACGGCGAACACAGGGGTGCATTGCTTAGCATCTGCATGTTCGCACGACCAAGCCGTAAACATGACATGGTCGAATTATCGAATTATTCTCAGAGCAGTCAGAGTCCAGTTAAATTATATTTTCTGCCTCTGAACCGTCCATAATAGAGTTAGTGATTAATTTTGAGTTTTTAAAGTCACATGCCTTGAGCTGTTACCGCCATGCTAATTATATTAGAAAAATCGTTTTTCGTAAATATCTCACCATCAGGCCATGCTAGATAAACAATTTAGAAATAATAATTTATATCAACAAATTCTCTACAAATTTGGTCACAGCGAGAAAAACGTTAAAAAACTGGGACAAAATTGGTTTTTCGTATTTATTTCATTTAAAATATATATATATATATGAAATAATTTTATCCGATTTATTTTGATCACACTACTCTTGTTAATATTCTCCGTAATACTGTCCGTGTCCGGCAAGCCGTACTCAAAACGTGCGCATGTGAAAGCATGCTTCCCGTCGAAACGGCGGCTGTTTTTGCAGCAACCGTCGGTGTGTGAAAAGGGCCTAAGCTTTGGTTTTCTGTCGGTGACTTTTTTTGTTCCGTACTTTTCTCTCAAATTAAGAAAATGGATAAACACAGTTTTGCTCCTATTTAAACGAGCAGTAATTACTCTAGTAATTAATCCATTTTCTCGGTATGCTGCTATTTGCTTTTTCTGCTCTTCCGTTAATTTCTTACCATGTCCCATATTTTTAGTAATCCTGTATGAATTTGCTAAATTGAGTGTATAATGATTTCAATAAAGTAATTTTGTATTTTACCCTTTTTAATTGTGAAACAAAACAACTAAGTGCAACTAAGCAAATCTCGTTGGAAAAGCCAACAAGAACCTCGGAACGTGCCTACAATATCGTCATAAGTGCAGTTAGGTTTATTAGTTGGCATATTTGTGTATAACAACACTGTTGGAAAACTGTCGACGTTTTATTTTTGGGCTTATCATTACTTCGTGGAGTGTATAGCAAAAAAACCCTACCCCCGTGGTGGAATGAAGACTTATCTACCCTAAGGAAAATGACTAGAAAAGTTTCCAATTTATAAAATAAAATCTTCAATAAATATTAATTCCTTGTTAGTAAGATTTTTTCAAAAGAACATGATATACCTTGATGGCATTAACAGCATCTCCAAAAAAAACCACCTGGTCTGGATGGTATCATGTTGCAGAAAATGCAAAGAATTGTAGTACCCTGGCTTGTTCTGTTTTTCAGAACCTGCATTGAATTGCACTTAATCATATTCCGGATTTATGGAAAAGCGTACGGGTCGGGTAGTCTCGAAGGACACCCACCCGCATTATTTAAATAGCTCTCAATGAGGTAGTGAAGTGACACTACTGAACATTCATTTAAACACAAGCAGTATACGCCTGCAGCCTTTCTAAATATAAGGGTAGTCTTCAACCACTTTCGCACTGAAGCGATTTAGGAAGCCGTCCTTATTTTTTTAGGTAGGGGAAGGACTTAGCCATTGGCTAATTATAATGCGAATATTAAGGATTACTCAGTCGGACCTGGAAAGTAGCCATCTAACCAGATTCGTGGGTAGGTGGTGGTGGGAGGTGTAATATCTCCTCTACTCTGGCTCGTGGTTGATTGGTTGGTTTAGGTGGCGATTCACACATCCTGGTCACAATCCAATTAGCGCTAGTAAAATTCCATTTTTATACCACTAAAACTATGATCCGCTTTATTAGTCCAGGGAAATAAGATTTTTGTCGGGACCGTGAATAATCCAGGTGTGTGACAAGTTTTTCAGGTAATATAGACCTATAGGAACAACCTATGCTTTTTGTCCAGAGTTAAAAGTTGGTTTATCGGCATAGACTAGCGTTTTCATATATCCGCACGGAAAATAATTCATAGGTGTGATATTACAAGATGGTGGAGGCCAATTCACATTTCGAATCCGCGAAATTATGCGAATGCTCCTCGCAATAAATTGATTGTGTTGCGCGCTGTGTAGAATATTGCTTTGTCTTGTTGAGACGTAAAGGTCTTCAACATTAGCGCCATTCAACTGGGGAACAAAAAAGTCAGTAATCATTGATCTATAGCGCTCGCCGCTCTCCATTGATTTTAACGTTATGACTGGCATTATCTTTGAAGAAATATGAGCAAATGATGCTACTAGCCCATAAAGCACACCAAACAGTGACTTTTAGTGGATGTGACGGCGTCTCCAAATCCGATAATTTTGATTATTGGCATAGCCATTGAATCAAAAATGAGCCCAATCGCTGAACAAAATTTTTTGTTGAAAATAAGCATTAAGCGCAATATTTTTTTCGGCCCATTCATAGAACATGTGCTAAACAGTATAGGAGGATTCGTCACAAAGCGATTCCGGGACCATCACCCATAAATATTAGGATATGCTTCTCTGTTAAAGCCGCTTATAACATATTTGTGTTACCAAAGGTGAATATTCATTGCAGAGCCTCCCACAAACCATTAGGCATAGATATTCGAGCGGATCTGCTGGGAACACTGTAAAAGCTGACGCTAGCGCGTTTGGGATTGTAGGGCTCAGTGGTCGTGAGCAAGTTCACGTTTGTATGCGTGGAAATCTAGTGGCCACAGTATACTGTAGCCGCTGGGCGCAGTAGCCACAGCAGAGCTTACATGTTTAAACAGTTTTCATTTTAGTGACTATTTTTGTTATGGATCAACAAATACATAGCTGCTGCTGCAGCATGTACAAATTGTTCATTTTTGGTGTTAAAACAAGCTAAAGCAAACTAATTTTTGGGAAAGTATTGTTTTCCGACAACAATACTTTCCTAATTCACTCGTTGCGACCATAAATGGAACATTTCCATAAAGTTTTAGGGCAATTCCAAAAGCAGCCGTCGGTCACTTATGCCAACTATTTTGTCCTATATCTCGAAAACGGGTCGAGATAGAATTTTTTGAAACAGTTCTACAGGGTGCATGATTTTATTTAGAACAATTTCTATTTTCCAGCAAGGATAATTGTCCCTTGCAAAGCCACACACCAAACGCCTTATATGATGTTTACCCATCATTTTTAAAACGAAAGAGAAGCTATTTACTTAATTGCATTTTAAAATATTCCGAACTTTTCAAGTCAAGGCAAATCTCGCAACAAAATAACACCACCCTACACTGGCTCTCTAGCCGCGTGAACGCCGCCGCACACAGTCGCTGAGAATCGGTAGAAATCGCCTGAAAGTGCACAGTGAAAAAATGAGAGCAACCGCGTACGTACATATCAACTACGTCTGCGCTACCTACGTTCCTCCCTTCTTCATTCGCATTGCTCCTATGCTTTATGTTCACGAGGAGAGGTAACACTCAGATGGTATGGTAATAGAGAGAATTAGAAATCGCCTGAAAACTGCATAGTAAAAAAACGCTGCATTTTGTATCTGACACTGTACATGCTGTACGTGAGAAATGTTTGCCTTAACAGACAAGGAATAGTCTTGTTGGATAGATATTCTTCGACTAGGTAACACACTCAGGGAATCGCAAAGATGTTTGTGTATGTCCCTCGGTCCGTCAATAAAAGCATACTTTCACATGTTTTTAGGACTTGTAGAATTTCGAAATTGACTTGGCCTTCTAATAAGCTTGGAAGAACTGCTTAGGCAGACCCTGTAGACATTGTCACGCGGTGTAAACATGCCAGCAGGCAGGCTACATAGGAATATCTTTAAATGACCAGTGACGCAGCTGCAAAGATCTGAATGATAAAGAGACTCTTTTTAGTTTTCTGTGCAAATTCCCGACACTAGCTGCTGGCCACTGGGTACACATTTTATAAACAACCTCAAAGGAAGTGTCTAAAGCAAGAATGCCGGAATTATGTAATTCTCTTTCTGAACTCCACTGGATCACTCTGATCTCTTGAGTAACAGATAACCCACCAACAACCAGGTCATACCATGTGGCCATTCAAACTAACCGGCCAAATACAAACACACACCTCGATTACTACGTTGCATTAGTGGCCCATAACAATTCTTAATTTATTTGACAATATTATGTAATAGTGAAAAATCATAGACATTCTAATGCACAATACCTGAGCTGGTAAAACTTGTAATCCACTGAACTTCTGAGAGTATGATATAATGGGGGCTGCATACGGAAGCTGCGGTGCTTCGCCTTGGAATACAACCTCATCACAGTCCATCGCTACAGCACCGAGTTGATCGTCCGGTCCAAATGGTTCCACATTACATCTAATTTTTTGACAATTGTAATATTAAAAAAAATCCTTTTAGTTGAACGAATATGGGTTAATATTGTAAGAGAAGATGCTAACCGACAAGGCAGTCTTAAAGAAGGACTTAATTCTGCACAAGGTCTCCAAGGGCTGACATTTGTGATGTACATCAGCAATATTATAAGTAAATACAATCGTATTCGAGCCATCATGCAGGTATTCTGAAAGAAAGAAAACATTGATGTGAAAAACAAAGTTTTGTGATTACTCTAAATTAAGCAATGTTTCTGTTCTACTATGAGCTTGACCTTCAATAACAGTGGCTGTCTGTGACTTCAAAATAATTGCATTTTTCTAAATTCATGTGTATATATTTACATGGTGCCAAAACCCAAACAGACGCTTTTAAAATTGTTATCTGTCGTGTCTGTTTGTCCGGTCTAATTACGAGAACGACTGGACCGATTTTAATGGGACTTTCACTGGAAAGTTGAGTCTTTTGTCGGGCATGATTTAGGCAACTTTCGACCTCGGAAATATTTTGGGTTCCCGCGGAAAAAGTGATAACTATCTTTGCGCATGAAATAGTTTCATTCATACTACAATAGTTTTACCGCGCAACAAGTTGCGCGCGACCGCTAAATAATATATAATATATAAACAACATTTCAAAGGAAAATGTGATGAAAGTAGGTACGCACCTTGTCGAAATTAATTTGGTCGCCCTTGTCCTTTAAGATGAAATTTTATAGCTTTTGCTTCCACAAAAGAATGCCTATTTAAGGGAACCACCTCGAGGTTTTGACAATATACTGTTTATAGCTACATAAGTCTCGTTTTGGTGCAGATAACAAAATGTTAATTTATTGAGTTAGCGTGCAGTACCTACTCCTTCAATGAAAACTTGTTTTAAACTTTCGCTTGAGCATCAAAGCAATAAAAGTTTCCTAAATTAAAACCTTGGTAGGTAACAGTTGTCACTGTTTTGCTAAAACGAATAAGTTTTCAAGCGTTCTTGCGTAAAATGACGATCTGCCATTTAGTTTTCTGCATCCTACAAAGAAGAAAATAGAACATGTCCAAAAAAATCGCGTGACCGGTCTGTCCGTGCGAAGAATATTACAAGAATAGAACATGAGATTAGTTCTGTTCAACCAACAGAACACGAGCAGAACAGCGAAATGTTTGTTTGTTCCAGAACAAGGGACACAAAAGTACGCGACTATTGTGGCGAGGTATATGATGTAATGGTATGAGGGTAAACCAAAGCCCCATAGCATCCGGCAACGTCAAACAATGCGTCGCTAGCTTGAGAGCTTAAAGCTTTTTGAGTCCGGCTCTCCCTCTCACGCCGGATTGCCGCAGCGAAATATAGAAGGTTCCTCTAAATTTTAGAAAGAGAGATTTATTTTGTTGCGGCAATCCGGCGTGTGAGAGAGAGCCGGACTCAAAATGATTTAAGCTCTCAAGCTCGCGACACTTCGTTTGTCGATGCCGGATTCTATGGGGGCCTGCCTTTATTCGCCAGATCATTGCGTGAGTGCCGTGTGGTACACGGACGTAGGTGCTCGGCACAAAAAGGCAAATTCAAGTTCGTGGATATTTTGTAAAATGTAAATATTCAGTCATTAGACATTTTATAACCGGAAAATTTTCCTTTTACGAGTTGTTTTGTGCCAATGAGAGATACATTTCGCGGAGTTCGACACACACGTACGGACGTGGCACGGGCGCTCACGAATTGGACCGAACACACGAATCTGTCGAATAAGCACTTTCCCACAAAGACAATCCCTTTCTGCCCTCCTCCTTTAGTTCAATACACCAACTGCCAAAATATTCAGAAACTTATCTGACAACTATCAGCTAATTTTTACCAACATGGGGGACAGAAATCCTCTCAAAGATTAACACCTACCGTCCCTATCTTACAGTAGAATAAGTACATTGTCCAGGACTTAGATTATAGAGAGAGAGTATGGGACATTAAGCGTGAAAGCCATGTACATAACATTAGAAACTAGGAGGAGGATATTACGTCTAGTTTAAAGTGGGGGAATAGATACCGCATTACAGGTTGACGCACATAGGTATAGTCAATACGCAAAATTTCACTGGTTCAGTTGGATCTGTGCGTAATGCACATAGGGACAATGGATTGCGAGGTGGTGTGAAAAAAACAATCAGCGCTCAGTGCACTCCATCGGAAAATCGCCTTCTCTTCATTCAAATGCATAAGAATTGGAGTCTTGAGGATTGGAAAAACGTTGCTTTTAGTGATGAGTCTAAGATGAAAAGAATTGGCTCAGATGGTCCACAACGGGTTTGGAGAGAACCAACCGATTCGTTAAAAGGTCGGTGCATTCAAACAAACGTAAAGTTTGGGAGCGGAAATACATATTATGATCTCGGCATGCAAGATGTCCACCAAGTTGGGAAAACTTCATCGAATCTTCAGTCGAATGAAGGTAGATGATTACATAAACATCCTTGAAAGTAGGTTTATGTATTCTGAAAAAAATTGAAATAGTAGCACTTCAAAATACTTTAATCGAAAAGTATTTTGAACAAGATATGTTACGTTAACTAGTTTTTTAGATATCCACAATTGTCAATTTTCTATAGCAGCAATCTATTAAGTAGATGTTCAACAAAAAAATTGAATTATTCACACTTCAAATTGGCTTGATATTGTATGCGTGTACCAAAACGCATGGTCAAGGCCTAATACTAACTTATAAATTATTGTTTAGTTTCGATAAAAAGGTTCAATTTCAATGAGGGTGAATCGTTGTTACAATCCTGAAGAAAGAAAAAATAAACTCTTGCTACATGCTATGGAACCCTAAGTTGATGCGTGCACTCAGAAAAATACTTTACATAAAACTAATGAAATCACCTTTTTGCTTCAACGAAACTGTAATTTTCATGAAAATAACGTAAATCTTCGTGAAATCAGATCAATGTCTATTGATACAAGAAATGTTTTTATTAATCGTACAAAATCCTAATTGGATGAAGCAACAACGCCTCTTTTAGTTCAACGAAAAAAAAAATAGTTGAAATCAACGTAAGATCCGTTTTAATATAAGGAAAATATTTCGCAGGATTATCGACACCGAATGAATTTCCCTATATTGTGTTTTCAACTCAAATTTGCGTTGAATTTAAGATGTTTTCTGAAGTGGTAAAAATCAACGAAAATTGGTTTAGAAATCGAAGAAAATTGGTTCTTGGATTTGCTGAAACGAATTCAATTTATTTGTTCCTCCATTTTAAATATTGAACGTATGTATTGTGAACAGTGAAAATATAGTAGCAGTTAAAACAGTGAATTGTCTGCAGGAATCTGTTGAGTTAGTAAATATTTTGAATGCGCTCCAAGGATCAGCATTCTTACAAGAATTTCTTGGTAAAAATCAAATCATAAAGTAGATTTTTTTATTTGTACTTTCTTGCAGAGCACGGAATAACTGTTTAAAGTTTAAAACTTGTTAAGCCAGCTGACCTGGAAAAGCTTTGTCCAGCAACAAAATACGGTGCAAGACTTATTTTCCAGCATCATCCAGAAAAAAGGTGTTTTTTTAAGTAACTGTAATACATACATATATCCACATGTAAATGAATTATATATTTTAAGAAATTGTGAGTGATAATGTAATATACTTTCTAAAATACACACGTAATGAAGAATATCTACTATTTCTTTGTTTGGTTTAAAAGATCCTTTTCCTACTGAATGAAATCCCATAAATTAAATTCGATGGTTTTGAGCTCCACCGTTATAGTGGATCAATTTGACATTTTTGAATTGAATTAAGGGCACCCGGTGGTCTAGCAGCCTTGAATTTAAGGGATTTTTAAAATTTTTTTTTAAGGTGAAATGAACAACGATATTTAAACTTTGTAAGTATATTATAATACTCAACAGGCATAAAAACTATTTTAATAATTAAAAAAAAATTGTAATTATTTAAATAATGGCGCTGAAGATGACCCCCTCAAAAAAATGAACCTGGGCGGCGGCGGGTGAAGTTTTAGCTCTGCCACTTATTTGAAAAATAAAATATAAGGAAATTTTTATTCTATATGACTGTAGTAGCTATCGCCGGAACCAACAAAAAATTCAAAAAGAACTATTTTGACAAAAATAGCGCGTTTTGAAATTTGAATATCGGAAACAGACTATTTCTCATTAGGTTTTTTACGTAAAAAATAAGAAGTTATTGAAATAAAATTTGTTTGGTGGTCCCGGCCATAGCTACTAGTGTACTGAATAACATATTAAAATTTTGGGATGATTCGGATGAATAGTTTTTTTTGTCAGATTTTGTGGCCAAAAATGCAAAAATCGAAGGTTGTCATATTGAATTTTTTTTTTTGGGTTTTATAGCGGAAGGTTCGATACGTTAAAATCCCGAATATTAGGACCCCAAACCGATTCCCTGAGGCACAGGGGCACTGTGAAGTTTACGTTAAAGCAGCTGCACGTTTCGAGCACTTGCCGCTCTGCTGACAATACGATCTTTGACTTAGTATATTTCCAAACTCAGTGACTCTATTTCAACAATTCCTTTTGGATTTTGTTTATTGGTGTAAGTATATTAAATAATGACGGTTGAATCATGGAAATATGTGATTTTTCACTATTATATGTGTATTAGTACATAGTCTTGTAAAATCGGTGTTTTTTTCCGATAACTGATTTTCAAGCAGAGCTATCTTACAAAGACCACCCAAAACCACGATGAAACCATATAGAAAGTTTAAAGGGAAGTCTAAACTTGCGATTTGTGCGAATTTCAGCTGCTACTAGGTGCTACTTTCGTTGTAGGGCGCCATTACAGTTAGCTCGCGCATTTAGCGGAATTTAGCGCTCGAGGCCGTTGACAATTTATTTATCCGATTTATGAGTTTTTGGTCTCATTTGAAAGGTGGTGGGGAGGACTATCAAAAATGTCACACCATTTCGCTCTTCTTCTTATTTTTTTTTTTATCGATTTTTCAAAATTTTCAACAACTTCAAATTTTCTCATCTTTTTCGAGCTAACAATCACTTTGCGACTATTTTTCTTAGATGCACACTTATGTTCTTTAAATATTTCGACTTTACATTTTTTTTACTTTTCCATACAAATGAATTTTTTTTTTCACATTTTGTCGGAGCAGTTTTCTCAATCTACAACCTTAGTTGTGGCAATATGGCAACACAACTTTTATTCATATCTCAAATAATAGCTATTCACTCCCCCTATTACAGAACACTATAGAGACTTTCACATTTCTTTTACTTTCCCCCCAAAAAATCGACCAATTTTCACACTAAATTGCCCCATCTCCCCATTTTCATATTATATACTTCTTATGTACATAGTTTTTGAAATGTTTTTTCTACCGTTAACTACTCTGCTTCCGTAGCTATCGATTGGTGAAAAAATCATTCCAATTCATGCACACACTTTTCTTCCACAGCCGTTTTAATTTTGTCGGTGCCGACTGAAAAAACTACGTTTTGACGATATTCAATGATTTTCACCAACTTTCACCAACAAGGACCATTTTGCCCTAGTGATTCTTCTTCCTACTCCTGAGATACACCTCTGAGGGTTATTAGTCCCCTCCCTTCCCCTACAACAAAAACACGTTTTTACCAATAATTCCCACATTTCGCACTTTTCACCAACGCATTCTACACTCCCTCCCCTTTCCAACGATACCTATAACATGGTACTTGCTAGCTAAATAACCATAAAAAGTATTTTTGGCAACAAAATCGGGAAAAGGAAACACTGTGCGCCGCGCCCCGTGCAGAAAAGGGTGGTTTCGAGATAAATGAGTTTAAAGTTTTTAGTGTGTTTCCATTCATAGGCGGATCAACCGTTCGCTACATAAAAAAGGCTACAAAAAGGCTGTACAACCGAAAATACTGTCAATATCATTACAAAAATTTAACAATATTAAAAAAAAAACAAAAAATCGATTTTTTGAAAATTCTAGACCACCGGGTGCTCTTAAGCCCCAAATACTGCGCTCCGTACCTGAGTTTTCATTGCTTTTGAAAAAATCAGGTGTTTATTTATTATTTCCCTGTTTAAATAACGTGAGTACTGCATTAATTTAAAGCTAATAATTCTTAACAGAATATTAATTTTCGGAACTTACAGCGCAATATTTTTCTAATTTGTTTAGACATGACCACAAAAATGTAATCTTTTCGAAACGTCGGGTAAACAAGTTAGCAAAATATCGCGGGGTAAGTTCCGAAAATTAATATTGTATTAAGAATTATTTGCATTAAATTAATGCAGTAGTCACGTTATTTAGGCATGTAAATTTCGTTGAATTTCGACCCAATTTGTAAAATTTACCAACTCTATTTGGTAAAATCTACAAAATGCATTTTACTATCTTCGATATGTTTTCGTCAAAACTGCCAAAAAATCTTCCTTTATTTTAATGGAAATATTTTCGTACCGACTAGAATGCAATTTGTAGGCTTGTATTGAACACAATTTTTCGTTGCAGAGTCTGTAGTTTTTCGTTACTGATATTAAACTCTTTTCTCAGTGTGTACGACACGGTTTTTTAAGTCGGTTTAAAAAAACTGAACTATAGAAACGAAATCTAAAATTATGTTTATTAATCAGATGCTTACTTACTGACATCAATTACTTCCTTTCACCATCAAACGACAATAAAATTTGCAAGGTCATTAGAATAAATTCACTGCACCGACAGTTAATACTCCATATAAATGCGAAATAAAAGCACTTCTTGTGCATGTTGCGCCAATTAAACTATCAGCGCATCTCTTGGACTCGTAATGTGTGATAGCTTTATGCTGCCATCTGAGCATTGCCGGCACGGCCGGCGCGGCGGCGCGGCGCACCAACAATATTTTTATGCGTGGCAGTAAACTTATGTAATTTTCTCTAGTTTGCGCAGAACAATTTTTTTTTATGAAAGGCACCACGTACACACTTTTCAAATATTTCACTTTCTGCTAAAGTGGACAGGGCGACGGGAGCGGGCGCGTCATAAGCTCACTGCATGAGTGATATTTTCAGTTCCGCGCTTTGGTCACAAATTTAACTTCTTGACTATAATAGAGTAACATTAATTGACGTTGTGAATCGGCGGAAAGTCGTAACGACGATGAGCGTTAAGGTGAGGCGGTTTATTTAACTCTTAGCTATAATGCGAGATATAAAGGCAACCATGTGAAAAAAAATACACAAATTTTCATTATTTGCTGTGCCCTATTTAATTTTTCCGAAGCGAGAAGGAATTTTCACTTGCCTTTTTGCTTGGTTTGCCTTTCAGCACTTTGAATTCTCCCCTAGCCACTTGTTTTCTGCGTGTTTCACGCCAAATAAAGAATTTTTACTTTCATTATACTCATCCGGTGGTCACTTGAATGAATGTGATTTCTCTGGCGATTAGGAATTTTCTTTGCATTTTCATAAAAAGCAGATGCTCTCGTTTAGGTATTCCACTCTGCTTGAAAAGGGGGCTTCACATTCCGATGGGATGAATAATAGCAAATAACGAAATGGGCGAAATTAAGTTTAGAAAATAATACGTTTATATTTGCTTTAAAATAACCGAGTATAAATTTAGTTTTTTTCAAATTCATAAACGAGTGCGTGTTTTGAAATCAAGAAAAAAAAATCTTCATGAAAAACCAGTAAATAAATAGGTAGCATTTTTGATGGTCGTAAGCGACTAGCACAAAAATTGTATTATTGTACTTAACATTGAGTAAGCTATTAGTACAAACTACTTAACATACAGAGGAAACAAGTCCCACATTGGGTTGTGAAGCCAAAAATAGGTTACAAGTTACAAGTCGTACCCATCCGAGCTTTTTCTTTTTCCTCAGAGCGAAAATTCATCTCGCATTTTGATAAATTAATTTAGAATTATTCATTTAAAATTTTGCATTTATTTTTATAAAAAATTGCACGCCACTGCTTTCTGCTAGCTTGTAAATATACACCGCTTTGCCTTATATATCATTACTGCCTCGTTTATTTCACGCATATATCATATCTCAATAGTATTGTATTAGTATATGTCATCAGTTGTTACGGCCTTTGCCTGTTGGATTAATAGCAATAACTTGTACTTCACTTGGACCGTATCAGCAATCAAATAAAGTCACTTCGCATCATAACCACTGCATTTATTCTTTTCGTAAATTTCGCTCTATTTCGCAACAATAAGTCTCAAAAAGCAGTTGAGATTTCAACACATTTTATTCAATGCATTCAAGACAGAATAATCATGCTTGCGAGTTGTACAGAAAAACAGGCAGCCGTATATCTAAGTTAAGTCCCTTCAGGTTAAACCATAATGTGCATACCGTTCCGCACGGAAGCCCATGCAAACTTGGGATTACACGCAAAACTTTTCCCCGAACCATTATAATAATATATTTATTATATATTTAATATTGTATACACAAGATAAAAATCTTTTTAACATACGTGTACTGATGACACATGGAAATTAAGGAAAAAAGAAAAAAAATAGAAAGAAAAGAAAACAATATATAGGAAATTAAACTTTAGCAAAAAGAGTACAATAAAGAATTCTTAAATTAAAAATAATAATAATGGAAACTATTTTGGAAATACCAAAATTACGCTACTTAAGCTAGGTTAGGTTAGCTTGTGGTTGTGATACTACATTGGGCAAACAAACGTGAGTTACAATGCTGAACTAAGGTCCTCAGCATGTATGATGCCTTCAAAAAAGTTGGAATTTAAGTAGATGTTTATACGTGAAATGCCAAGAAAAGTACCCAGGGAATAAATTTTTTTTTCAGTTATATTTAAACATTGGGGCCCGATAGCTCAGACGGTAGACTAACAATCCACGCCCCGTGGGTTCGATTCCCACCCAAGTCACCTCCAACTTGGTAAAAAGCTGTGGGAGGCGCTGTTCCCAGCAAGCGATAGATGGCAGTCCCATCAGCTTGGGATAGCCACTGCGAGCTTATCACCCGGCATGGCATGGCGAAAAAGAAACGATTTAGAGTTACTGAAGCAGAGCCTCATCTTTGTGGAAGCCCTATGCTCCCAAAGGGAGTAGTAAGGAAAAAAAAAATATTTAAAAAGTAAAAGTTGAATTAATGCAGAGAAGGAATGTGTTCTCGTATATGTGTGAATGTTAGGTAGGTGATAGGTTAAGTCTACATAACTGGTCCAAGATACTATAAAAAGTTGTAAAGGCTCTTGAAAATCCTATAAATCAAAAAAGGTTTAAAATAGGTATACAATCTTTTCTTTGTTTTGGCCTCCCGCTAGGTACAATAGCGGATGCAATATGGCGACGAAGGAATTTTGAATTTCAAGGGACTCTCATGGAAATACCCAGGATATTTCCGGGTCGCAAATTTCGAGTTTGCTAATTAAATTTCCCAATTCAATAATATGGTAAATAGCGATCGAAAATTTTAAATGTAAACGTATTGCTAATTGCCTCTACACAAAGAGAAATGCCTCCTTCAGGAGAAGAATCATTCGACTTGTGCGTTTCAAGTTTCATTATATTTGGTCGAATTGGCTTCACTTCGGTTGAATGATATTTTTGATTCAAGTTGCAAAAGTTTGTTGCCAGGACAAATTTGATCGGTAGTTAAAAATATAAGTTTATTTGAAGAGTTAGGAAATAATGTTTATCATTTGCTGGGAACACTGTAAAAGCTGACGCTAGCTTGAGCAGGTTCACGTTTGTTTGCGTGAAAATCCAGTGGCCACAGTATATTGTAGCCGCTGGACGGTTTTCGGTGCAACAGCAACAGGGGAGTTTACGTGTTTAAACACCTTTTGGTTTTGTGACTATTTTTGTTATTGATCGACAAATACATAGCTGCTGCTGCAGCATGCGCAAATTGTTCTCGCTTGTTCGTACATACATATGGATGTATTTGGAAACAACCCAGCGGGAAATTTAGTCAGGCATTCCTAGGGAAGCAGGTTTGGAATCAGCAAATTTATGAGAGAAAAATATGTGTTGCTTCCCTGTTGATTCCGGGGAATGCAGGCAGGCATCACCTAACTGAGCTTTTTGCGAGCGAAAAATATGTTGCTTCCCTGTTGATTCCGGGGAATGCAGGTAGGCATCAACCCAATTGATCGCTGGGACCGAACCTTCTCCCTTTGTTTTCAAGTCATGACTCATAAGCAAAACAAAGCGAAATCTTGCTCATTCCTGTTTTATCTTTTGTGCAGTAAGGTGCGTTTCTTTGTGTTCTATTGTGTTTTTGTGGCGTTTTTGCGTGTTTTTTATAATAAAATCAGTTTTGTGTTCATCAAAGAGAAGGTAACTTGAACAAAATGTTCAGTAAGTTGAACAAGCTGGGAGCAGGTATGAACCTGATTCCACTTGCATTCCAAAGCAGCAAGCTGGGAGCAGGTATGAACCTGATTCCACTTGCATTCCAAAGCAGCAAGCTGGGAGCAGGTATGAACCTGATTCCACTTGCATTCCAAAGCAGCAAGCTGGGAGCAGTAAAAAAAGCTTTTTACTGCTTCCTCCTGCGGACATGCAATGTTAAAAAGACATGGAGTGTCCAACGGAAAGGGAATCACTACATGCTTCCCAGGAGTTGCTTCAGTTTGCATCTTTGAGCGCTTCTTTTCCCGCTGGGAAGCAAGCCTACTATCCGAAAAAATCCAAATTCTACACCACCGAGCAAAACAGACCGGGTAATACTCGGAACGTTTTTTTTCTCAGTATGTATTCAAATAAATTCCGTGAGAAACGGTCAAATATAAATTCAAATGTAATCTGTGTTTATTCGGAGCATTTCTAGGAACGCAAATACTAGACCCGAAAACTACCAGTCGGTGGGAAGTTCCGGCAAATAATATCTAACAACACTCGTGACGTTTGCCCTTATCTTTTAGTGACAAATACTCGACCCGGAAATTACCAGCTGGTAGGAAGTTCCCGCAAGTCAACTGCACCCATGCCAGCCAATCACAAACGCACTAGCGACAGCGTTCACAGTGCTCCCAGCAGATCCGTTCGAATACGCCTAATGTCCTCTCAACATTTTGGACATTACGCCTTGCGACATCCTAATTAAATAACTATTACCCGTGCAGCGTTGGTTGCTGCCACTAGTCAGTAGATGCAAAAAAAATAATTTTTTTTCAATTACTCCTACTGAGAACCTATTATTCTGCAATTCATATGTAACTGGTCTGCTTGATCACCACATTTTACTTCGCCAGATTTCGAATTTCGCCATCTACATACATAACATATGTATGTTATCATGAATTGAAAAAAATGTTTCAGACAAATCCTATGTATTTTTAGCCGTGGAATCCGAATCTGCAATAAAAAATAGGGGTTTATATTTATAATCACAAAGTTACCCCTGTCGACTTACAAGGAGGGGGAGGAGGACTTATTTTATCATTAATGTATGTAATTCCCCCCGCGGAATGATTAACTTTAGATTATGGACCGTAAAGTGCTTATTTTTCGAGATTTCAGTTTCAGGATAAAAAAACTCACCCTATATTACATATGTACATACACCCTGTATTACATAAATATTTGGAAAACTTTTTTTTAATAGGAACGTACGTATTATTAACAATGCAATTTATTTGTTGAAAGTTGTGGAAATCTCGGTTAACATACCTTGTTCAAAATACTTTTTGTTGAAAATATTTATAAAGGGTTTTCAGTGTTCACAGCGATTTTTTACCGCCACAGGCATATATAACACAAGGTTTAATGGAGTTTATAAAGCTGACCAAAGTATAGTTTGTATGAATTATGTTATTTTCGCTATGATCGTGATATAATAAAAAAAACTGAACGTTTTTAATTGATTCCTTAATCAACTTTCTTCCTGTCTTCATTGAAAAGTTATAACAATAACATTTTTTTACTTCAATGAGCAATTGTTTATAATTTCAGCCTCATTACAAATTTGAAAAAAAAGACAAACTAACTATCGGATATATTTGAGCGAATGTATGTATACGTTATCCATGCGGTATGCCCCCGTTCTTGAAGGTATCAGCATTTAATTTTCGTTCAGCTAATTCGATAAGTAAACATAACAGTAAACATTGATTGCTTAGAAGTTAGGCATCTGTGCTTTTACACTTTTCCTACCTGTAGGCTGTGACGAGCGGATAAGATGAACAAAGGAATTTCGCACAGAAGTGCGAGTTTACTCACGAATGAAATCGATTTTGTGATAGGAAGAATAACTGAGGAAAATGTTTACTCTTCATGTGCCAGAGGTTGATACGTTTGCTCAGACGGTGGTTTGAGCGCGTTGTCAACATAAACCAGTTACTGCACGCTTTACTGAAATATACAAAATTGCCAGGTGTACCTACTGCATGCGCGCGGAGCCTTGCTGCATAACACAACATGCCTCCAACTCAGTAATCATTTCAAAATACCCGTCGAATAGTCACATGTGATACATAACATTATAAAATCATTATAAATTGGCGGTGTGTGACCTATTACCTCACCGGCTCAATGATTCATCTTCTTTGAATTTTTCAGGGGTTACCTCACCATGGAGATTATTGTTTAGCGGTAGCTTTAGCCCTTTGAATATTTAAAAACCATAAATCCAATTAACAGACCCCAGTTGCCCAAAAACTGGAAATTTTTCACGCTTTTGACCAGTTCGGTAATTTCCCTGCAATTTCTATCGACAAATGGAGCACTTATTCGCCCCTGAAATATTTCAAGTGTCTAAATGTCTACATGCGGATTTAATCGCACGGAAAATCATTGCTACACTTTTTGTTTGCTTGCTGGCCGTGAGACTTTTCAGACATTTTTATTTTGGCCACATTCAAATGAACTTACCTTCGTCCGTCTTGCGCTGCTGCAAAAACCAAGCCAATTTTGTTCAGTGAGAAGTTTCCCAACTCAAGGCCTTGAACTTGAATAGTTTTCCTGTATATTTACTAAGTTTATGGATACCGGACTGTTGCTCTTTATTGCGATATTTTTTTAAGTTTCTGCCTAACTTTTTTTTATCTCAAAAATTTTACTCGCTGGTATGTTGTTTTAAGCGAATTATTTCAGCTTTTAAGCAGAGTGTATCGCATAAGGCATAGCAAAATCCCAGCAGGAAATTGGAGATTGCGTGAAATAGTGTATCGATGATTTCGTGCGTGACTAAGGTATGTATGCTAATTTTGAGGTCCTAGTCATGCTAACAGGAATGCATAAGAGTTTGTTTGTTTCAAGTGAGCTGAAGTTTTATTGCGGTTTTGTTTTTTGATGCTTTTCAGTAACCCAAATCTTCTCATTTTATATTTTTGTGATGACAACATAAATTTTTAAGGAGACGGTTTGTCTTATTAATGTAATTAAGCAACGCGCAGATGAAAAAACGGGTCTGGCAAGTAAAACTATTGGTGGGTCGTCTTGGGCAAAACAATTAAGCGTGCATAACTGCTAAGGCTTGAGCGCAGGCCATTAAACAATATGGCTTAGCTCAGGAGTGGAGGCTCCAGGATGAGGTGGTGAGTCCGCCTAACTGGCGACTGCATTGTTAAAATTGCCAAAGGTCCAAATTTTTAAACTTGTATGAAATCATTGTGTAGATATTTTAATTATCAACTTAGCAGCGGCTATCTTGCATAAATTAATTTTGTGCTTAGTAATATTAAAATTATCTGTGAAATGAGATATTTAAAAAATTATAAATGTTATTTGCGCTTCGTGAATATGATCCTAAAGGGGGAACGCAACTGTGACGGGTAAAAGAAACACGAATTTCCACGAACTTTTTCCACAGGTAGGTATTTTATTTAATGTTTAGGGATCGAATAGAGGAATATTTAGAGTATATATTCGACAACATGTGTCATGTTAATAAAAAGTAGACCTGTGTAAAAAAAATTCGCCTTTGTTTTGCCCGTCACAATTGTGTTCCCCCTTCATTGCACGAAATCATTGATTACATCACCACCAATGACTTCAGCGATGCTGTCGTAATGCATTCAATCAACCAATTCAGAGACCCCTTAGATTCCGTGGTCATGTGGAGAGACATGCACGTCTTTCCAATGACATCGCCGCACAGTGGTCCCAAACGTCTAAAACCTGGCCAAAATTCCAAAATTGAATATGTTTTCTTGGGACTTTTAACAGACAAAATTGTAGTAGTGGTACCTCTAACATTGGGAACGACGACGGTTAAAAAGAGTACGAGATTTTTTCCTGGGCTAGGAACCCGTTGCTTTTGAGAATGTGTCTTGCGTCAGCTGTTCACAGAAACACACTTATACAAATATGGTATTTTTGTTTACGCTCAGAAATTCAATGAACAAAGTTATTCCAATTCTGCAAAATGAAATCATCTCAAGACAGTAAGTATAACATATGAATGTAACTTGAATTTGATTAGGAAAAAATCGATTTATTTGTTGACAATTACTTCTATTATTTATTGTGAATGCATTTTTTTCAAATCCCCTTATAATTTTCGCTTCTTCTGACCTCTTCGCCCCTTCCAACTTCCTTCTCAAGGTAAAAAAAGTGGACAAATATCCACACATGGACATTCAATATAATGTTTCAGATAATCTTAATATCCAGCAATAAGGACAAATGTAACAAATGAACATTCAACCTAATTTTTCGAAGCAAGTTTAACAAAACTTGAGACAAATATCCAAATATCACAAAATTATAAAAAATATCCAAAAATAGACAAAAAATTCAATTTTTCAGATTTGGCCATTTTGGATCCGCCATTTTCTTTTTTTGAAATTATAATTCCATATTCGTAATCAGCGACCTCACAAACCCCTGTAAACTGAGTTTGGAAAAAAAACAATTAAGTTTTTGGAAAAAATTCGGCCATTTTGGATCCGTTAATTTTTTTTTGCAATTTTAACTTCAGATGCGTGATAAGCGACCTCAAAAACCCTTGTACACAATGTTTCGTAGAAATCTAATAATGTTATCATATTTGGGCCACAAAATCGACATTTGAGACCACTGTGCGCCGCGCCGCCGTGAGAAATTTCATTTATACATATGTTGGAATGGGTATACAATATACATGCTCTTTTTATTAATGACTTCTGCGATGCCGTCATGAGTAAATTTCTTGCTGGGTTAGTTCATCCGCAGCTGCCGCATAAATATATAGCATAACAATTAATACCATCATAAAGTTAGAACTTTCTGGAACTTTGTGGATATAGGATTTTCCACCTTGGCCCTTGGAGATTTTTCATCAGTGATATCAGTAGGTACTACAGATTTGCAAGTTTCAGCAAATTTAATCGAGGGCAGGAAGACAATTTTTCGAATTGATTTTTATATGTACATAAGTATATTTTAGTTTACACTTTTTTTGAATTAGCAAGTGTAGAGCAAAGTAGTACTCAAGCGGTGGATATTTGGAACATTTTGATCATTGCGTTTTATAATCTCTCAGGGGGAGTACAATTTTTTTCACAAACTCAAGTTAGTTATAGTCAGTTTTAGGTACCAATATCAATTTTGAAGTAATAATTAAATGCAATAAACTTGTACAAATTTACTAATCTAAACAATTACAGAAAATAAACTATATGTACAACCTAATGAGAATACACGCATTATTTAACCGGAAAACTAGTTTTCGTTTTTCATACTAGTTCGTCGACCGGAACTTCAGTGTCACTCTGAGGCGCTTCTGGTTGCCTAAGGAAATTAAGCGAAGCGTAAAAATTTTTAGTGGCAAAATGGTTACATGTTCGCAGGCCATAATTGTTGGTTATCTTTGTTAATTGTTGCCTAAATTTGTGTACACCTCTGAGCATTTTCGGTTCAATGATTTATGATGATTTTTTTGAGTGACATACCGGTTTATTCTGTAAATTGTGTAAAAATTGCAGATATAACGTTGTTTGTGCGCTAATTTGGATTCTTTCCTGTTGTATTGCATATTGCGCTTAATGCTGACGAACTATTTGGCACTTGATGTACTGGAACAATTTATATCTTGGGAAACACCACAACTGGAATTGATATTATTGACATGGTCTATCGGACAAAGTATTAAGATTGTACCGTGTGAATCAATCAAATTACGCTAATTAGTTTTTATAGCTCCAATTTCTAAATGTCGGTTATGTTGACTTTATTTACTAATTAAAGCAGTTTCCTCGTACAAGCAAAAACACGAAATGTTAATGTAAGCATAAGCATTTTAAAATTTTTTTTTCCCGCTGCTTATATGAAAAAAAAATCATTTAGTACTTCTCATAAAAAATTTAATTTGCATTTTGTCATTTAGCTTAATTTCAGTCAAAAAAATTGTGCTGAACGTTTTCTGGCGCAGTTTAATTAAAGCGATGCAGGAGTATGAACTGCCCCAGATGGCCTATCTGCATTGGGTGACTCACGAGTTTTGGGCAGCCAGGCTCAGTTCGGTTTCACTCACAAACTTGGGCATACCTGCCAATCTTATTTATATGAGCGTCGTAAGGTCGAAACCGGTACAACGAAATACAGGCATAAATTTATCGGCGCATAGCGGAATGTAAATTAACCAGAGCGGATGATTGCAGTCTGCGTGGAACAGGTAAGGTATCGAAGCAAGACATCAATTGGCAATAACAATTCAATATTGCGCTCAACACAAGTGCCCCCTGAGCTTTTGTGTCTGTGAGCTTTGAGGTCGTCTTCTCCTCTAGTTTTTATGTTTGCGTTTTTACTCTGCCAGAGTGCTACCACGGAGTAAATCAGTACGAGTTGACCTGGTCACCTTTGAGATGCAGATCACCTTGATAGTGAGTTTCCGGCCAATGGTTTTTCAACCGAAATTTATATTTTATGGTGCCAAAAATGCCTGGGAAATTTTCCACGGAACACATTGTCTATGGCAACTAATATCCAGGAAATGATCTGCTCTAAGATAAAAAATAATATACAAAACGGGCACATTCTGCGTGAGAATTTTACAATTTGTAATTTACCTGATTTTCCCATTTCGGCAAATTTTCTTTTCTTTTATTATTGTAACTGTTTTTACCCACGCGTACAGAGGAAACTCAGTCGATCTGGGACTTTATCACGTCAGGGCGTGAGTAAACAGCTAAGCATCTCACTGAACCGGTTTCTTCTCAACGGTGACAGAATAGACTTAGATTTCTTAAAATCTTTCTTATTCTGATGAAAAATAGCGAGAATGTGTGGTTGGACATTTCCATAAAAGAATTATGTGTCCACTTTTTGTATTCGACGATACCATAAGAGAAGTTAGTTTTTTAAAATCTTTGTTTCGTCTATATGAGTTACGCAATTCGAGTCTTTTTATAATAATTTTTGTAACGCTAAGAAAGTGAAGATCATTTTTTGCCCACGAAATTTACATGTTTGGGAACAACAGAAGGTCACCTGGCCCCTCCCACGCTTGAGTGCATTTTGTAGATTTATTGTTAAGCCTCGTGCACGTGCAACTGTTATTGTTTTTGGACAATGCTCTGGCAACTTGTAATTGCATGTGCTTGTTCTCCGTAGTACAGTGGAAGGTACATCACAAAAATGTCTTTCCAAATTAGAATTAAGACCAACATTTCAACAAACAACAAAACGGACAATTCTAGTAATTACTGCTAAAAATTAAACTTTTGTATTATTTATTTTTTCATAATAATTATAATTCAGCTCGATACGATTTTTGTAGTCTGTATGCACCTTCCGAAGTGTTTTTCAACATATGTAAAACGACATACTCGACGATACTTAAAATATTACATTACGTCATGTTGATATTATTAAGAAAAAATTGTAAATGCAGCGTACAAAAAAAGAGACAAAATCGAATCAATAAAACTTAACAATTTTACTGCCTAATAGTACAGACCTCTCTCCCTCATATACAAATTATGTTCTTTACAGGTGGAGTTCCCAATAAAAAAAGTAAACAATTTGTTCGCTTTGTGTCTACATAAAGAATTACAGTAATATTTTTTTCAAGGTCATCATGTAATCAATTGAAAGCTTATTAAAACGAGTTAAAATATATACATATGTATATAGTATAGGTAAAATGTTTTTTCATTGCCATTCATTATTCAAAACATCTTTTAAATGTTTGTTTTTGTTGTCATTGTTGTCCTGAAAAATAATGCTCACAAACTTCCTTAAGAACTGAATAATAATGGTGGTTAGGTAATATTGACAACGTAACAAAGATCAAAAATTATTTTAAATATTTCCTGCTTCTTATTTTATTTTATTTCCTTTTTATTTTGTAGTAATTTATGTATATCTGCGAAATATCGCACAATTTGGAATTTTGTTTTAATTCGAAAAGTCCAAAAGAGAATTCATTGACTTCTCAAGATATTACCTATTAAAGGTTTTTACATATTTTCATATTTAAATAAGTAAATATATAAATATGTACTAAAAAGATGTGTTGTGATATAAACATTGGTAAGATACCAGATCTAAAAATTTCGTCATTAGGTACCCATTCCATACATTCAAAATTAAAATTTGTGCGTAACAAGCTGGTCAGCGACAAAATATTGTGCAAACTGCATGTTCTAGGAATTCTCCGAGTATTTACAAGAATGGTCGGAGTACGGTGTGTAGCTCATCTCATGTGAAGAAAAGGCTCCGCTTTTGGCCTGTGTGAAATCCGCCTCACTCATGTGCCAATTAGGCACTAGCCGACACGCGACGTATCTCAGCAATCGCACTGTCGCAGAGGATTCCCAGGTTGGACTACACAACTTAGAAATTCGCTATTGATATTTACGTAAATTTTGTCTGAAATTGGATCACTTTACATTTTATTAAAAGTATTTGTAGAGTGCTGCAATATTTTAATGAAACAAAATTTAACTGTGTATTTGAAGATCTGCTGTTAGAGCTCGATCGTGAAAAAAAATACGAACTATCGGATGAATGGGAAAATTTCAATTGATTAACTGGAAACAATTTTTGCTGAAGACCGATGATACTACGCAATATTGGCCGTTTGTAAGGAAGTTTATAAATTCATAAAATGAAAATATATTTGAGAATTTGGTTAATTTTATTTTTCTTTAAAATATTTAATTTTACCATTGTAATGCAACAGTGGAAAGGGTATTTTCGGAAATGAATTTAGTTGGAATAAAAATACGAAACAAGTTAAATGTACAAACATTAGAGGCTGTACTCAGAATTTGCGCAAGTAAAACAGAAGAATCTTGCAGGAAAAATTTTTCTCTACTGAAAAAATGCTAGAACTCTTTAATCATAACATTTATTCTGCAGTTAATAATGTATTCGAAGAAGAAGACAATATTGTTGATTTAGTTACTGGAGAATCAAGAATGTAATTGAAATTGAAGAGCAATTTATATCAAAATTTTAGTTTGACGGAATATTCACCTGTAATGCAAATATCATACGATAATTTTAAAAAAAATACCTATTTAACGTGTATAAGCTATAGCGTTATAAAAACCAATGTGCACTGAATTCAAATGTGAGTGTTACTTTCGCTATGTTTTTATGGTTTGTTTTCTTTTTCAAATAAGAAAATATAACGTTTTTAAAATGTGACGATTTTTGGGCAATTGCCTTTTATAAGTGGGCGATTAGGGCTATTTTTCATCACCACATCAGCTACTATGCTCTCTAAAATACTGGTAAACCTACGCAGACCGTAGAATCGCAGTTTTCAGGGTGAAAGTTCTTTATGTTTATATTTTCTTTTGTGCGACTTAACGTTCCGTTAAAAACCGACTCCATATCCGGATAGCGATTTACTTGAAGAGGTGCATAGACATTCTAGAACACATATAATGGAACACCTATTTTAGCATTTCTCCAAATTCTACCCGGTGGTATAGGTCTTTGAATAGGGTAGAATATTTTTTTGAACCAATTTACTTGAAATGCCATCTAAGAGCCACAAACGAATTCCAGCAGAACCGGTGGCTGATTGGAAAGCATATGTAACAATGGGATAGTAAGGGGAGCCATGGGCCGGTGGTTCAAAACCAGGTAAGGCCGAAAATTCACTTTTTAACTTTTGTTTTTTTTTACACTAAATTTTCACTTTTTTCCAATTTTTTCCACTTTCGGCTTTTTTCATTTTTCTACATCATTATCAATTTGTTTTCTTCATTTTACACCCCCCTGTATATGTCGTCACTATCATTCCAAATTTTGCACACGCACTCCTAAACATGTTTTCTATTTTCTAAAATTATTTTCACAACTTTCTCCCCACTTCTCCGTTCACTTCTGCCAATCGGTACCTTGTTATTCGAGTGATGAAGATTGTGAAGAGGCGAAGTGAAATTTGGTTATTATAGGAAAGGAAGGGTGACTAAGGGGGCAAAGAAAATTTTCACGTTTATAATTACAAATTATCTACCGAAACACTGGCAGGCGGACGAAGTCATAAATATTATTTTACCACCTTAGAGCTCATCAATTGCCATGAGCTTCATAGAGCTACTAATAAACATAATATGAGTTTCTTACTCCTAGTGATGTAATTTAGTCCAAATATGTGCAATTACGGAATGCAAAAGCAGTTTATGAAATTATCACGTCAGTTGTGCGATTTAAGAGTAGATATATATCACAGACTGAATGGCATAACTTGTTTCAATGTGTAAATGTTTCACGTTTTTCAACAGCTTGCCGCTTGTGCTTGGTAGCACTTTGAAAAATTACAAAGCTAATTATCATTTAATCGTTTCCATGCTAAGTACACATTTTTAGTAATATAAGCAGCAGTGAATGTGTTTCATCCATATGTCAACTGAACTTCTTAGTCAATCATTGGTTTGGCAATAATCACTTTTAGTACATCATATAGAGAACGTTTTCGCGTTTGTTTTTACCCAGATTTTAATCTTTTGACCCGATTTGTTGGTATTTAACGCGATTTGCTTTCAATATATCACGCCTTCTAGCGCTACCATAGCGTAATGCATGATCGAAACAGGCAAACGTACTTAAAAACTGTCAATCAGAACGTATGCAGAGTTTAGGGTTAAGGACTTCAAGTGGGTAAAGAAAACCTGAAAGACGATGGTCATGCCAGGGCATTGAAATCGATTCGAACGAATTCGTTAAATGGTGACAATGTGACGACGAGAATGTTAGCAGAAGTGGTAAACATTGGAAAAGATGGAATATTTCAAGAAACGACATGTGCGGCAGAACATTTGTCCGGCATTCGCTTATTTGCGACAAGAAATTTGCCCGCGAGGAACATTCGAAAGAAGTCTTTTACTCGCAAAAACTGTTCCAAATTTCTGAAATCGATTCATACTAGTGACAAGTGAATACAACGTGTTATCAAACCTCCAATAGTCCAAAATGCTGTATGGGTATCGAAAGATGAACCCAATCCGAAAAAACACTGCAGTTTCATTCTGGTTCCAGAGAGTGAGTTTTAATCTCACGACCAACCCAAACCTCAAATCAAATATTACACAGCGATCACAACCAGTGGTTACGTACGAGGAAAAGCAGGTAACCCTTGATTCCGCGTAACCCTTGATTCCGCGTACCTAGTTTTTGAACGAGTTTCAATACACAACACACTAGCAGACGCACTAACTAACTATTCTGTCAAAGAAAAAAGAAGCCTTTTCTTAATAGTAATTTTGATCGTACGAGTAATGCATAATGCATAGTTCATGTTCGCACCATCAATTTATCACTCATTGATATTGAAATGTTTCGCACTACCACTAAACGATTAGTGGCAATGAAATTAACTTAACTAATTGCTTAGTGACAGTGAAAAAAATGTCCATCTAATCGTTTAGTGATAGTGCAAGCAACATTTTAACTAACACTGAGCCCCGTAGTGCTAATGAAACAATTAATGCACTACGCCCAACTCTGCTTTGAGGGCATCAATTGTTTGTGGTTTATTCGCATAGACCTACGATTTAAGATAACTCCAAAGGAAGAGATCTAAAGGCGTTAAATCTCACGATCTCGGTGGCCAGTTCACGCCACTGCCGCGCGATATTATCATGCCCTCAAATCCTTCATGCAGAATGTCCATCGTGGAGCGCTGTGTGGCACGTAGCGTCGTTCTGTTGGAACCACATGGCGTCGGTATCCATATCATTCAGTCCAGGCTACAAAAAGTTGCTTATCATCGATCTGTACCGGTCGCCATTGACAGGTATGGCAATGCCACTTTCGTTTCGAAGGAAGTACGGACCGATGATTCCGCCAGATCACAATCCACACCAAACAGTGGCTTTCGCAGGATGTATTTGGTGCTGGTGTATCTCGTGTGGATTGACATCGCCCCAAAACTGACAATTTTGCTTGTTCACATATCCATTCATCCCAAAATGGGCTTCGTCGCTAAAGACCATGAAATGCGCGTGACGTTTTTCGAACAGAGCACTAAATTTGATAATAAATTTTGATGATTTTCACACATTCTTCAACGCTGTAATGGTGATTTGCCACATGCTACTGAACAATTCACAACAATTTTGCCAGCTTTTGCTTTAACAACATGACCGCTGTAACAACAAATTTCGAGCTTCCATATTGAAAGACCCTTAGCACCTGTTCTGTTAATTGGGGGTCAATGCCAATTTTCTCCCGGTCATTTTTCCCCTGTTTTACTTCAGTCTATAAAATATTTTGCAAAAGGCACATTCCAGTCTATACGATATTTTGTACAATATATCAAATAGTGTATAAAATAATTTGTGAAAATAAATTACTATCCAAATGGTAATTAAAGATGGCAGATCCACTATGGCGACTAATAAACTTAACCTCCTGAACAGATTTCCATGGAATAGAGGATGTCCACTGGTAAATTATTTTACACCGTGCGAAACCAATCATAAAAACTTGTAATAATAACTATGTAATAATGGGATCCCA
This sequence comes from Neoitamus cyanurus, assembly GCA_947538895.1. Lineage (NCBI taxonomy): Eukaryota > Metazoa > Arthropoda > Insecta > Diptera > Asilidae > Neoitamus > Neoitamus cyanurus. The sequence continues at coordinate 39,479,919 of OX384542.1, forward strand.
TAGTATCTGATTTTTGAAAGAGAATTGGGATCTGTACGTACTTTATCGAATACCTAGGCAAAACCCGTGAAAATACATCGACTTGCTCTCTTTTTCCCTAAAAACGGAGTAATTTATAAACAATCATAAAATGGAAGTAAATAGAACTATCTGATGAGAAGCCGTGATGTTCCGGAATAATGAAATTTATAATACCATATGGTATTTGTGTCTATCTTGCATATGGTACAAGTGAGTCTAAGGCTTTGATATCTTTTTCATAATAGAAACTGCCTCTCAATTAGGTTCTTGTATACGAATTTATATATCGGTTCGGCAAAGACCACATTTTTGAAGAAATATTTTATCTTGGTGTGGTTTGTAGTTTGTACCCAAATTATTGCTTCTTCAGTGAACTCAGAACTGTGTAACAAATAAATCTAGCAGTTTATAAATTACTAATAGATGCAATTTCTTTTCTTCTTCTAAAAACGTCCTCTAGAGTAATTTCATTACAAGCGGTGTTACACTGTAGTAACAATAAGGCTGTGATACACGGACAGTTGGACATGATGACATAAGGATTTATAGTAACTATGACTCCTTGAAAAGGATATCGTGCATTTTCTATTTATTATAAAACCCCCATTTCCATTTTGTAAGTTTGGAAGGTTTCATTGCGCTGTGCGCACACCTTGACTTTCGACTTCAGCAGCTTCTTTGAAGGGAACTACTGATCTACACTTTCTAACAGCAGCTATAAATCATATGTGGGAAGAGTATAGTACTTCGTATCAAAGAAGAAATGCAATGGCTGGTATCGAGCTCACGGCCGCAAACATTTTCGGAAATGTGTTCAAGCGCGATAGTGTTAAGATCACAGTCACCCAAAACAGATTTGCACCATATAGATACGAGTATCACGCTTTCATCCCAATTTACCCAATTTGAGGGTCTTCCTAACTAATCGATTTCTCTTGGAAGCGGCCGCGTATTGTTCCACTATTTATTTGTGAATTGCGAAAATTCTACACAGCTCAGAGGTAACCAGAGGTCACAGAGGGTTGTGCAAACATGTCCTGCAACTGAGCGTTAGTAATAAAGTGCTCTGACGCAGTCAAACAGCAGTGCCCCTATTTAATGGTTCAGTAATTGCCCATCATTCACAAGTTCGTACAAAAACTGGACACTTCAACTGGCGGAGGCATGGTGTGCCAGCAACAATCGGACGCGCTTTTTCATGCGGTTTCTTTCGTGTTTCATTTAAATCGTCATTGAGAAATCTATTCGCTAAGATGAGTTCCACGAGAGGAGCAACCAGCAATATTGGGTCGCAGTGCAGCACAACAAAACAGGCGGATGAAACATGCCCTTGAAAACAGCTTCGGCCAGAGGACATGAATGTAATTCCATAAATTAGCGGTTATTGATTGCGTTCTATAATGCAAACCGGTTCCAGCTTACCTTAGTCTGATAAATTCCTTTTTGCCGTGTGAGTGTTGGTAGCGTTCGGCGCGCAGCAAGACGGATGCAGCCTCTGACCTTTTCCTAATAGCACTGAAAACCACTTTGACTGGAGATTTTTCTCGTAAGCACTAATGGAACTCTCTACCCGCCGCGGTGTAGGAGCTGGGCAATGGATTTACTGAATATTTTCCGTTTTCTATAAATATTTGTCAAATTAACGGTTCACTTTCGTGCATGTTCGCGAAAAAAGACCTGAAGGCACACAAATTCGCACTCTCCGACTCACCAAAAGAAACAGTGGAACTTCAATTTCGCGGTAGCGAGTTGGATTGGCTACTCGACGATCTCTTGAAAACTGACAAGAAACCGTTCGACGAGTTGTAACTGGCCGCAAGTTTTGGTACTCGGCTGGAACTGCTAGACTTCACCGCGGAAAGAAGGGGAAACATGGCTTACTTCTTTCAAGAAATCGCGTCTTCTTGCCTCTTTCTAATTCTCGCTTAAACTTAGCCAACAACTCCAAGTCTTGGTGCACCGATGCTGAGCATGAATGGCTTCCACCGTAAAGCGAAGCAGACACGAGAGCAAGTTTGGGCCAGGTTCGTCGCCTAAGTCTTTCGTTTTCAAGTGTAGGGTGTGGAGGAGAAAACCACTTTTCAGCGCGGTGTTTTTCTACCGTTCATGCTCAGACACGTACAGCTGTAGGTCAAGAAGCCCGCGGCATGTATGCACATAAAGATATTGCCTCTATCCTGATGACGAACTTCTTCATTTCGATTTTATCACTTTGTTAAACCTCGGAGTGGTGCAGCGCTGCAGGAAAACGCATACACTACTGACTGTTGGTATAGTTATTAAAAGATGGCACCTCCGACATTATTCGCGATTTTGCTCATCGGGCGATGAGAAACGAGAACTTCAGCCATAAGACAATACTCTTATGAATATGCGATGCAAATGGGAGCACAGACACCAGTCTTCAACGAACGAAAGAAAGTAACAATGGACATCCGGCGCTAATGAAGGCGTAAATAATTTCTTCTTAATTAATGCCTTTGAGAAGCATGCGGTTTTGAAATGCCTTGATTTGTTCCGAATTTGCATTTCCCTAGCGAATTTTGTTCAAACTCGCTGGTCTTTTTTTGTGACGGTTGCAAAAGTGACTCAGGTAGCCCGGCAGAGCGGGCCGTAAATAACAAACTTATGCCAGTGTCCTTTTCCAATTTCGATTTCGTTTCGCGCATACATTAGAGAGGTTACCGCATATACGCTTGATAACGATCTGTTTATGTGATATAATTCACTGCAAATTGAAATCGATTATGCACCGTGACACTTTGGAGGCTCGCTTAGCATTGGAATGTGTGTCTACAGGCAAATTGAAAAAGCCTGATTCAGGCCAGATTATCTACTGCGTCATTGGAATTTGTGTGTATGTACTGGGAAATGGTTACGAGTTCTCATTTTATTTGAAAATGTGGTCCAAAGGGAAGTTGTTATGGAAAACAAAGGAGAAGCAAAAAAAAAACTAAGTAGTTGCAATTGTGAAACTATTTAGTATGGTACAATCACCAGATATCGTCCTTTTTTTATTTTTAAATTGGAAAGTTAATCTTTATTATAATTCACTAATGAAATCAACTTGACATGCCATCCTGTTATTGAAGTCGAGTTTGGTTGGCTCGACTAGTGAAGACACTAATTTTCTTAGTAGCTTAGCTTCGAAAATGTGTCTATGTTAGGTCGACCAAACTCGGCGTCCATATTAGGGCGGTATGGAAGAGCAATTCCCCGCCATACTTAAAGTATTTATAGCTTTGAGATATACACTGCGAGACATTTGATTACCCTCACTTGAAATATTCACGTAAGTTCTAGTGGTGGGCAACTATTTCTTGGAAACAAATATCACAGCATTTATTACCTCTTGTTACATGCTACCTGATGACGAACATAAGTAATTAAAAAACAGGGGAGGTAAAAATTCCCATTTTCAAATTTCGGGCCATTTAAAAAGGGACACTTGATTACCCTCACTAATCTGTTTTAGAAATTCAAAGGGTGAAGGTGCCTCCAAAAAAGTGTAATTTATTTATCTAGTGCTGCTTATTTGCCTGAGTTGCTTAAATTTTTATTGCATCGTAGCAAACATGGGTCGTGGTAAAACGCTGACATAAGAAGAAATGGGCAAAATTCTTGCATTAAAGCAGGAAAATTTTTCTAATACTTAGAGAAATTGCGAAAAAAAATTAGACGAGATACTTGTACAACCAACAACTTCCTCAAAGATCCCGAAAATTACGGGAAAACCCGAAAAGGGCGCACTGCAAGAGCCACAACAGCACGAGAGCGTAGGTCCATCTTACGCAAAGCCACAAATTCTGCAGCAACCGTACGCAAAATAAAGGAAAAAGTCGGAGCTTCAGCCAGTGTCCGAACAGTTTGTCGAGTAACTCAACAGTGTCTGCATCTCCGACGGCAAAAACTTCAAAAAAACCACATTTACTTCAGAGGCATAAAGTTGGCAGATTAGAATTTTGTCGCTCTCACTTAAGTTGGAAGGAGGAATGGCAGCGAGTGATTTTTTCTGATGAGAAAAAATTTAATTTGGATGGGCCTGATGGCTTTCAGCATTATTTCCATGATTTGAGGAAATCTGAGCTGGTTTTGTCTCGTCGCACAGTGGGGCAGAATCCCGATTTTGTGGCCAAAAATCGCAAATTACCTATATGGGGGTTTTCGAGGTCGCTGATTACGAATCTGAAGTCAGATTTTCAAAATTCAAAATGGCGGCTCCAATATGGCGGACAAAAAATTCGAATTTCTATTAATTTGACTGAAACTGGTTACTCGGGGGTTTTTGGGATCGCTGATTACGAATCTGAGGTCAGATTTTCAAAATTCAAAATGGCGGATCCAATATGGCGGACTATGGTACATACGTTGAAAACATGAAGTGAAATCTCATGTAATTTGGTTTTCGAGGTTATTGCTTACGATTCAGGAGTTAAATTAGAGCAAAAACATCGTAAAAGTATTGTAAAATTGATATGATAAATTCATTAGTGTAAATATAAACTTTCCACGAAAATTCTGCTCTTGAAACTTTAAACGCATTTTTCTCGAAACATCATTTTCTAAAACTGTCATGGGCCTAAACAAAAAACTATTCAACCGATTGCTTTGAAATTTATATATAATATGTTATGTTCTTCTACTTATTAATAGTTATCGTCCGTACCAAAATTGCTTATTTTCGAAAATATTTTCTTATTTTTTTTAAACGATTTGTACCAAAAAAACCAAGATTTTCGTAACTTTTTTTTCTACAGTCCGCCATTTTTTTGTTTTCCAATGAAATTGATTAATTATAATTAAATTAAAATAGGGAAAATATCATTATATTTTTTACTAGAGGGTCCGTATTACATATATAATATATGTAAAGAAAATGCAGTTCTTTATTTGAATGACTGCGCAGCACTAACAGAATGCAGCGCGCTCCTGAGCGTCAGAAAATATCATAACTACCATACACGATAAGAACTGAGTATCTCGGACGTGGCTCAACAAGAGAGGCGTGTCATGACGTAGTCAGAAGTAAGACGTGTTCTGTTTTCATAAATTCTAAAAGTTGTTAAAGAGAATTGACAGCTAAAGAATAAACTTTAAATGTCGTTTCTTTAATTTCAGGTGAGAACCACAATTGTAAAATAATATTATATTACTTATGTAAGTGGTGAATAAATCTCTAATTTCAGAGCATCACAATATTGTTTTATTTAAAAGCTGTCTAAAATAATAAACAGACTTATATATATAATGGTTGAATACTAGATATATTATCTCTTCGTAGGCTAAGTTACCAGAGGTGACGCTATAAGGTAGGTCAGGGCACGTTATTTAACAATGAAATGAAAAAAAATAACATGAGAAACAATCAGAAACAAAAATGAATTCGAGTAACCTTTCATTTAATTTTCCTATCTGAAAAAATCGTGTATGTATTTTCTTAAGTTGATTACGTCTATTATTAGATTAGATTAAAACTAAAGCTTGGAAGAGGTTCTGCTCCTCTAGGAGTGATTCTGATTTTCTCGCTTATTCTATAATGCGAAATCAGTTCGTAAATGCTAGCAACGAGTCTTACTGCGCTTATATTGAGAATTTAAAAGTTCTGGTTCTGGAAGTTCGTCAACTCTAAGCGTAAATCTGACGGTTATCCATCTTCTCTCTTCTATGGATCTACTAGTAGTAATGACCCTATAGTAGTTTCTAATCTTTTTGCAGACTTCTTTAAGACTGCATTCTGTGATACCAACTGTGATATTAATTCTAAGGATTTCTCCCATCGGACGAAGCTTCCGCCGACAACTCTCGTGCTTAAGGATCACCAGATACATTCATATCTCTAGAATAATTGACAATTTCTCGAGTGGTCCTGATAGAATTCAATCTTGTGTTTTGAAAAGATGTGATTCTACTATTGTTCCCATTCTTTGTTATTTATTTCATTTAACTCTTCGTACTGGTGTCTTTCCTATGTCTTGGAATCGTTTGATGATCACTCCCACTTGCACAAGAAAGGTAATAAGAGCGACATCTCAAATTATCGTCCTGCTGTCAATTTGAGTTGTATAGCTAAACTCTTCGAAGCCTTCGTCTGTGATGCACTTTATTTCCACTGTAAGCCTTTTCTAATGCCCTTTCAACATGGGCTCATCAAGGTAAAGTCAACCACTACTAACCTTTTGGAGTTCTCGAATTATTGCATTTCTGCCATTGAATCGGGCAAGCAAGTGGATTGTATTTTCACCGACTTCAGCAAGGCTTTCGCGAGGATTAATCACAATATTCTTATTCATAAATTGCCCGTTCTCGGCTTCCCAAATCGTTTTGTTGATTGGATGCGATTGTCTGAGCATACTCAATGTGTCCATTTCCGTGGATTCCTTTCGGATAATATTGAGAATACATCAGGTGTACCCCAAGGTAGCCATCTTGGCCCACTGTTGGTCACAATATACATCAATGATGTATCCTTCATCCCAACCCACTCGAGAATTCTCTGCTATGCTGACGACGCGAAAATTTTTCGCTTAATATCTAATGATCATGACTGCGAAACTTTGAACTCGGATCTTGATGGCTTTCATAAATGGTGTTCTATTAACCTTCTTCTTCTTAACATCAATAAGTGTACTTGTATGTCCTTTTCACGCAAAAAAACCCTCTGCTTTTTAATTTCAAGATCGATGGGCATCCCCCAGACGACTTGATAAAGTGCGTGACTTAGGGATTACACTACTATATTTCTCTTTCGTGAGACCTTCATATACTTACTTGAATATGCTAGTCCTGTTTGGTCTCCTTTCTACGAAAATGACATTAATAGAATTAAGGCTGTCCAACGTAGATTTTTGCGTTTCGCCCTATGTGGTCTGCCTTGGGAAAATAGTCTCATATTACCTCCTTATTCTGACAGACTCAAGCTAATCTCGCTGAGCACTTTGGAGAATGACGACATAATTCCAGAACTGTCTTGGTGTTCGACTGTCTGAACGGTGTTATTAATTCGGCCGAACTTTTGGTTCTACTTAATGTTTCTATACCCGCGCGGTCTTTGAGGAATCACGACTTCTTCCAGTTAACACATCACCGCACCAATTGTGGCTACAATGAGCCTATAGCTTCGATGTCACGTTCCTTTAATTTACGTTTCCCTAATATTGATTTTCATCTTTCGAGAGGCCAGATAAAAAATCTGCTTTGTTAAAGTTTATATTTTTCGATACAAATTTCCATTGATGGCTTTATTGTATAGTAATCAGATTGTTGATGAGTTTGTCATAAATAAATAAATAAATAAATAAATAAAGTCCAGAGGTCGTAGCCAGGTATACGTTCGTACGTAAAGTGTTCCGATATTTCAAGTATTATACGAGCGCGTGAGCAACTTCGTAAAGATATATTATAATTATGAGGCATTTGAACATCCGCTCTTTGTTGCCATACTCAAGCAAAATATTATAATATATTTCTTATTGCCAAGACATTGATACTGACTTTTTAACTTTTTACTCCAGGTCTGTCTTGTCTGACAAACAACATGGCTTTGTAAAGCGGAGATCGACTGTAACGAATCTTGATGAATTTTCAAGCTACTATGTCACGAATGTAGAGATGCGTAAATAGGTCAATTATGTTTACATTGATTTTAGTAAGTCATTAGATAAGCTTTCACATGATATATTAATTTTCAAATTATCACGTCTTGGCTTTTCCGCAGATATCGTTCAGTGGATTAAGTCATATATTTCTAATCGTTCTTTCAAAGTAAAAGTTTCTTCCGCACTTTGTTTGTTTGTTCCGTCGTGTTGTCTGGTGTTCCTCAAGGAAGTCACCATGGACATTTGCTTTTCACACTTTTTGTTGTAAGAAAGGGTTTATTTTGCATGCGTAGAAATTAGAGTTCGTTTCTGCCTGCGGAGATTGCGTAGGTTAGCGAAACGCATTTAAGTTTCGGGGCAACTGAGTAAACAACTCAGGGTTGTTTTGCTCGTTGTATACCCTCGACTCTTTGTTTCAAAGCCTGAGAACTGAGATTCGGCGCCTCGCTTGGCGACGTGCGCAGCCCTTTTTGAGAGTTCGGGTTGGGGCTTTATGAGGGTGCCATAAAATGGCATGCGAAGCATCAAGCGTGTTTATGCATGAAAATTTCTTAGGTAGTTGTCTGGATATTTTCCAAGGGCAGCTCATTTTACGTTGAGCTGGCCGAAAAGAGTTATCGTTTGAATGAAAAATAAAAGTGTCGCAATTTAATAAGTTTTATAAAGAGTTGTGTTAAAATCTGATTAACTTAATCACCTTGAAAAAAAAGAGTATAGTGCTGAGAAAACTTGAGTGAGTTATTTGGACGAATATCTGTTGAAAACTGAGTGATTGGCGTGGCGTATTGTTTTGGAACTAGAGTGAGTAATCACTGAGTGTTCTTCTTGGAGTAGTTTTGTGGGGCATGATTAGGTTAAAATGCCTAGAAAAATGCAGTTATTAAATCTGCGCAGTGGTAGCGGCGAGATCGTTGGTGTTTAAATTTAAATTGTTTAATTTCTGCGATTAAAATCGTGAGGCCCCATACGACATTTGAAAGGCTGGTTTAAGCCGGGCCGGACCGAGGATCCTGCGGGTGGTGTAACCCAAAATGGTTCTTCATTTTCCGGGAGATGTTGGGGAGGGTGAGAGTCCCATTATGACATTTGAAAGGCTGGTTTAAGCCAGGTCGGATCGAGGAACAAGCGGGTGGTGTAACCCAGATTGTTCCTCATTTTCCGGGAGATGTCAGGGAGTCCCAATATGGCATTCGAAAGGTTGGTGTAAACCTAGTCAGATCGAAGAACTTGCGCGTGGTGTAACCCAAAAGGGTTCTTCATTTTCTGGGGGATGCCGGGATGAAATGAGGTGGGTGCGTCCCCTCAGTTTTCTCATCACACTGGATACCTCGTATTCATTTAATTTCTTTCAAAAATTATCTGTATCATCTTACAACGATCTCGACGCTAAATGTTGTGTTTTTTTATTTTACTTTCAGACCGATTGATTGTGTGGTTGTGACAGCCCGTGAGTCAAGATACGCCAAACGGAAGAGGCCAATGATTTTAATGACTGTTTATAACAATTATGTACTCAGAAAAATAGATACATAGGCCTGAAATGCTTTTTCATTATTTTAATTCTTTTTTTTTTTTGTTACTTTTATATTGCCAATAACCTTTTTCCTCTAATTAATTAAGCGCTCATCTTGGCTTACGCAGATAACATGAAAATTTTTAGGACCACCAATTATTTAAATGACGCTCTCCGTTTGCGGGATGAACAAAACACGTCCGCGTTATGGTGCTCGATGAATCATACATATGTTTCTTAATTTTATTTCGTTCAGTAAGTGTTCTATTATTTTATTGAGCACCCTTAAAAATTCCATGATAACCTCTCTAACCAATGACCTCGGCGTGATTATTGATTATAAATTTAATTTCTAGAAACATATTGACAGAATTATTAGTTGTCCCAACTCTACCCTGAGCTTCATAAAACGCTTGTCTAAGGATCTTTCTGATCTTTATATACTTAAAATTTTGTTCTGCGCATTTGTTCGTCCTATACTAGAGTACGCAGTGGTACTTTGGATGCCGCTTCATGACGTACACGTAAGACGTATTGAGGCAGTCCAAAAGCGTTTTATGCGTTTTGCTCTCCGTGATTTGCCGTGGAGTGATCCTTTAAAACTGCGCGCTTATGAAGACATATTAAAACTTTTAAGCCTGACGTCGCTATCCAAGCGTAGAGAAGAGACTAGTATTATAGTTTTGCATGAAATCATTACTGGCAATACAAACACTTTCACTCTTTTGGCCCTCATTATTTTTAATTCCCGACCTCGTGTGACAAGAGAGCAAACATGCTTTTATCCTTCCAGTCATAAACCAAAATTATGGTTCTTTCGAACCAGTGTCAGCCATGAGTACGATTTATAATGAATGCTTTAATGTACTCTATTTTGATTCCGACAGAATTTCTTTGAAAAAACTTCTACTTGGAAGCTAATTTAGATTTGTATATTGTATTATTGATTTATTGATTATTATATTACCTATTTTCTGAAGTATTTATTTTTCTTATTTACATATGTTAACTTTATCGCTGTTTCTTATTAGTGTAATGTCAGATGGAACAATGTACTTGTTGATAATAAAATAAATAGGATATTTCCATAAAAGGTGGTACACAGGAGTGTTTGGGCCGTTGCGCTGATTACAAAAACGGTGCAATACGAGTTCAAGAGGGTGGATCTAATTTAGCGTACTCAAAATACTAAAGCTCTTTAGATTTTCAGTTAGTTTTAAATGTAGTGCCTGACTTTAAGAATCCAGCTTAGCAGATTCGATACAGATAAAAAAAAGCTTATTAAGACAAAAATGATAAAATAACAAAAATATAGCTGTTTCTAATGTGGCCATATAAGTCAGCAGTCTCGCTGAACTAACTAACGACCATCTAATTCGAACACAACTGATAGCAAAGTACAATAAGAGTTAGTGCACACTAATCCACAGATCACTCCAAGTCTCTACATGTAAGTTTAAAAAATTTTTTGACCCCTGGCGTAAGTGTATGAAAGAGATAGTCAATTCCCTTATGTTACATCAGCTTGTATTCTACCACTTTAAAGCATCCCTACGGCTAAATGCTTTTTGCTAGAGGTGAGATGGCGACGCGTTCCATATCTTACTGAACAATGCAGAACTTTAAAACTGCTGGTTACTGAATAGAAAAAGACACTTAACTTGCTATTTATTTAATTAACCCGACTACTTTTGCGAATCTACCTGAAACGGGTTGATGCGTATACTTTTGCATTTATATTTCGGGTCGAATCCGAATCTACGTCTGACCTGTTGGTGTTTTAAATATTTTTAAGACATTTTTAAGGGTTTTCACAAAATGTTTTATTGGACTAATGAGCAGCTACAGAATTTGGCGGATAAGTTTGCTTATCTAACGCCGGCTATATTACTAAATTCGGACGACACAAATTGTAATCTAGACTACGCATCTGCCGAAATTGACGAGCAGGACTTCAAGCTGCAACGACTTCGACTGCGAACTTTCATTGCTGCCACAGGAAACGAACATAAATTAATTAACGCGGACTCACTTGAATTATTAAAATTCATTGTGAAATCCAAGCTTGAAGATACTCTTCCCAATATTATAATAATGCTCCGAATATTCTTCACAACTGCCATAAGCAATGCCAGCTGTGAGAGAAGTTTTTCAAAATTGAAACTGATCAAAAATTATTTAAGATTAACAATAAGTACGTTAAGGTTAACCAATCTGGCTATCTTGTCTATTGAGCAAGAGGTGTGTGATGCTATAGACATTGAAAGTGCAATAAAAGACTTTGCTCTTAAAAAAAGTACATGAATAAAGTTTTAGCTTAAGACAGAAGTTTTGTTTTTAATTCTAACAAGTATATTAATTTTCAGTAAAAATATAAATATTAACAGTAGCGTCGTAGTTCTAGTTGGAAGTCGATTTGCGTTTTATATCTAATTCTCTAATAACTTAATCTTGATGATCGTCAAGGTATAATCATAAGTGTTCTATAATATATAGTATATATATATATATATATATATATATATGTATATATGACTTTTTTATTTGTAACCTGTACAATACACAATAATAATGACTGTTCGTGCTGAAAAGTTCTTTAGAATTACTGTATATTACAGTTTTTTAAATTGAAATACCTAAATAAGAGGGCGGCAAAATTTTTTTCCGCCCCGGCGGCTGACACCCACGCTACGCCACTGATATGCCATAAAAAACATAACCTGTAAAAAAAACCAAGTCTCCCAACTCAGTTCTCCTATCGTAAAAAGTTGTGAGATCCATGTAATACCAAGTCGGCCAATATATTCAGTCCCTACCAAGTCAATCTATTTATTTAATTCATAAAAGAAATTTAATATTGATATGGTCACTATAAGATGTTGTTAGGTTAGCCAATTACGTAATAACTTAAGTCAGAAGGACCCTTAAGTAGGGACTGAATAAATTGGCCGACTTGGCATTACATGGGTCTCACAACTTTTTACGATAGAAAAACTGAGTTGCGGGACTTGGTTTTTTTTACAGGTTATGTTTTTTATGGCATATAATCTTTCGAATAGAACCAAATTTACATTCACTTGCTCAATTTTTATGAGTTTTATTTAATTTCCGATGACCTGAGGACTGTTCTTTCTAATAGAGTTTTATTTAAATTCAAATCATTCCAAATGTGAGCTATCTGTGTCAAACGGTTTAAAAGTTACGAGGTTATATCAAGCAGTCAGAGACCGTGAAGTTCACATATGGGTTTTCCCATTTTTAGTAGGGAAGCCTAAACATTAATCCAAATACTTATTTCCCTTGGTTTTCTGCCCTAATTTGCTGTACTAAATGACAAGGTAAAAAATTTATGTACATATGTACGAGTATAAGGGCACGCCACCTCCAATGTGGTCGGCGTTATGAATTCTAAAATAAATATATTCACAGATTTCCCAGACAATTACTTCCAACTTCGAGTAATCAGTTTCCAATTTTTGCGCAAACTGACTTCAGCAATGTGCAATCCGCAGCTTTTCTAAAACAGTGCGGCTTTCCTTGAAATCTCTCTTTGGATGTGATAAGAATCTTATTAAACTCTAGTAAGGGGGGGGGGGGGGGGGGGGGGGGGGGGGGGGGGGGGGGGGGTTGTTTTTAAAGTTTTCATTTTTTGCATACGTATATGCACAAAAAGCATCTTCGCGTCAGGGCCGCCTCATGATCACATAAAATATTTATTTTGAGTGCTGAAGTCTTCCACGTCCATTTACACTTTAAGGTCTTTTTGTTCTGAAGGCCCCAGCTTAAAGCTTCGTTTGGTAAAATCGCAAACTATCAAATCGCGTTCAGCGAAAATAGGTGAATTATTATACAAATTAAGTCACCAAGTTTGGCAGCGAAGATTTATGGGCCTGCGGTGTGGTGGCATTAGCGCGTCAAGTCCAACAGGCGAAACTTGTTAAAAGTCTCAAATTAACGGACTGCTTTTTACACGGTCGCCCGATCGAATTTGATCACCTGTAAGTAGGTCTTACTCAAGAACGGAAATAGTGAAAGCAAATTTGGGTATGTTTGAGCATCGTCTCGTCCTCCACAGCCATGTCATCGTCGACATGCGGTGGTTTTCATTTCACCCGTCCAGCGAAAAAAAATGGCGAGGAAAAGTATGTTTGTAGCCAGCCAGCCGTGGCGGTCATAATAGTGTAAAACCCAAACCTAATTAGGCTATAGCCGCGTTCGCAAGTTCACGGAGTGCTCTGAGGTGCTTGAGACGGGAAGGGTCTCCGCGCATTCCAGCTGAATCATTTCTATTGAGATCAGACCTGATTACTGAAATGGTAATGGGTTACTCTTACCCGCGCACGCACCGGCGGCGCACGTACGTTGATTTTGCGCTATTGATTTTTGAGGTACCCTAGTAAGCGTAACCAGAGATTGACATTGCTCTTTTGTGCTCCGCATCTCTAGACGCCAAGACTTAATTATTCCTCGCGGGGACTTGCGAGCCCGTGATTTAACCCAATGCAAATCTAACAACGATGTCAAACGTAGTCATTGCTGGGAGCAAGATATAACAGTAAATTCGCTTAACGCCGACCAGAACCTGTACTCAACCTGACTGTGGCTTCTTTGAGGTTGAGTGGCCCCACAGAGGTAAACCTTGCGCTTGGAGCGTTGGAGCACAGCCAAGAGGTGCTGCTCACGTGAGACTGGAGGTGCGAACTTGGCTCCAGTTTTGTCAACAGTGTAACTGGATATCTCTGAATAATTAATAGTGGGTAAGTGAACAACGGATGAAGGTCCGCGGCTGTTATAAAACACGATTGATTATATAATTAGAAAAAAATCGGTCGCGCTCTGAGAATTTGAAGAATTTCCCCGCCGGGTATATTCTGATTCGCGTATTAAGGTTAATCTGCGAGAGGTGGAGCCGCTCCGGCTTCCACTATTGCTTTGGCAAAGCCCGTAGTTCGTTAGGAAACATTTCGCGTGCTCAAGTAGGGGACCGGCGGCCCAGATTCACTGCACTCATAATGCAAATCACACGAGCCATGTAATGTGTTTATGTTTTTGAAACACGCGAATTGTTAAAAATATCTCTCCTTCCCCACAGCGGTAATAAAACAAATCGAGAAGCTTCGCAACAGGTGGTCAGACCTGTTGGGCTGTTTTCAGTGAATCACATTTGTTCCTTTCGATTCGGTCTCGCACTATTGTTCGCCTTTATTTCTCGTAATAACGATGCTGTAATAAAGTACAATCGTAGAAGCTATTCTTCCGGTTCACAATCGCATAGCACCTATATTATTTTTGTGATAAAGCTTGAAACAAATAATAGTTGCGAACGATAATATAGCTTTCATACACTGAATCAATATGTTGTTGCCACTTAGCGAAACAATAATATGTATTATTGCTTGAGACAGTTGATTGAAATCGTTATCGTTTTTTTAATGATAGAATTTATTTCTGTTATTTAACAGACAAATTGAATACACACATCTGAATTGCGGAAGATAACAAACGAAAACTATTTTGCAGACGTCCTTGGACTCTGATCTCCACAAAAAAAAATTCTTTTAAAAATACAACAGTTACCGTAAACCGGGGCTACTTTGCCAGAATTTGCTTTATAGGTCACGCATTTTTTTTTCTTTTCTTTTCACTTTGATTAAAGAGTAGCTGCAGAAAATGGTGCGAAAGTATAAAAGAAGTGTAGGGTCAAGACATTCTGCAAACTTCTTCCAGGAAAAATTGGCAAAAACACCTACTGGCATTAGGAAGGGCGTAAGTCACGCAGAAGCTAGTAGACGGTACAACATTTCACGTAGTACGCTTCGCAATAAGCTATTTGGCAAGCATCAGGGAGATCCAGGACATCCCACCACCTTAAGTCCTGAAGATGAGCAGGCACGCACTCACTCAAGTTGCAAATTGTGGATTTCCACTAACTTCACATGATGTTGTTCACTTAGTGGCCAAATATGTCCAAAAACAAGGCAGAACAATTAAATCATCCTGGGCCCGACTTTGTAGCAAATTTTGTTACCAGAAATAATTTAAGCAGCAGGCTAGCTACAAACATAAAGAAGTCGAAACCCAGTGTCGGTCACGAAGACATTTCAGAATTTTTTAAAGACTACTAAGCCCCATTTCCTGGGGATACTTTGTCAGGGCGTCTTTTAAAAATATATATATATGTTGCAGCCACTATATATTTTATTTTATTATACATACGTATTGACAAGACCTATATTGTCTTAACTATAGACAATCGTTGTTGATATCATATTCCTCTAAAGAATTTTATCATAAAACGTTCTAAAACCTGTACAAAGTAGCCCCGGTTTACGGTACTCAATCTCTCTCGCCAGTCGCAGTCGCCATAATAAGTCTCGGATTTGGGCTCCTATAGTGTTATTTCAAGTCAACATCATCAATGATTTATGATTCTCTATTGTTCCTTATGAAGGATAATAAAAAATACATTACACTGATAGTTAAAATAATACTTTATCGGGGAGTAGGGAGGTTATAGGCGAAAACATTTACTTTATAATAAAGTTGTTTTTCGCCTATAAACTCCCTACAATTTAATACATTGGTACTTTGTCAACTTACCACTTATGTGACACTGCTATCGATCAATTGTATACGTATGCACATAGTTCTGGGTAGAGGCAAAGTTCGACAACCAAAGAGAATGCTCTCTGATAAGTTTATCCGTTCCGTCACACAGTGGTCCCAAATGGCGATTTTGTGGCCAAAATATGAAAACATTATTAGATTTCTACGAAACATTGTATATAAGGGTTTTTGAGGTCGCTGATCACGAATCTGAAGTTAAATTTGCAAAAAAAAAAATTAACGGATCCAAAATAGCCGAATTATTTAAAAAAATTTCAAATATTTTTTTCGAAACTCAGTTTACAGTGGTTTTTGAAGTCGCTGATTACAAATATGAAATACAAATTTCAAAAAACCAATATGCCGGATCCAAAATGGCCAAATTTGAAAAATTGAATTTTTTTGTCTATTTTTGGATATTTTTTATAATTTTGTGGTTATTCGACGTTATTTTTGGATATTTGTCTCAAGTTTTGTTAAATTTGCTTCGCAAAATTAGGTTAAATGTTCATTTGTTACATTTGTCCTTATTGCTGGATATTAAGATTGTCTGAAACATTATGTTGAATGTCCATGTGTGGATATTTGTCCACATTTTTTACCTTGAGAAAGAAGTTGGAAGAGGCGAGGAGGTCAGAAGAAGCGAAAATTATAAGGGGATTTGAAAAAAATGCATTCACAATAAATAATAGAAGTCATTGTCAAGAAATAAATCCATTTTTTCCTAATTTAGTACACAAAATAATACCTAGAAGCGTAACCTGCAAGAACCTGCAGTCAATTTTCATATAAGTTGTTAAAAAGCATTAAAAAAACAAGAAAAAAAATATAGCAGAACAGCACTCTGTAGCACTTTTCTCTTCTCGCATTTGTTATTTTATTATTTATAACCTCAGTTCTCAAAATTACTACTTTTTCAACTTTGTTAAACAATTTTATTTATTATTTATATCAAATTCAAGTTACATTCATATGTTATACTTACTGTCTTGAGATGATTCCATTTTGCAGAATTGGAATAACTTTGTTCATTGAATTTCTGAGCTTGAATAAAAACGCTTGTATAAGCGTGTTTCTGTGAACAGCTGACGCAAGACACGTTCTCAAAAGCAACGGGTTCCTACGCAGGAAAAAATATCGTACTCTTTCTAACCGTGGCGTCGTTCCCAATGCTAGAGATACCACTACAACTATTTTATCTGTTAAAAGTCCCCAGATACCATATTCAATTTTGGAATTTTGACCAGGTTTTAGACGTTCGGGACCACTGTGCGTCACGAAAAACTTCCAAAGTTCAACTTATCTGGCATTTATGTAATTGCTTTGAATGCACGGAACGGATCGGATCGAAAATAACAACTTAAAGTTAGTTTAACTTTTACGAAGGGCATTGGAACGATATGGATCGGAAGCATTCTGTTTCAGCCTTTAGAGTTTAGATACCTCGGCTGTGTTGCAAAACTCACTACTTGAACTGACATATGTAGTTTTTGTTAATATATTTTTAATTCGTTCATGAATGATTTATTATTTTCTTCCAATATTACTTTAGTTTTGTTAGAAAATTCATCCAGCAGCTCCTTTTCTTCTTTAAAATATAAATTAACTCATAATCTATGAGCTCCTTTTGTTTTGTGAAAAATTCATCTTGCATTTGTTTAACTTCTTCTGCTCAATCAACTTAGTTATTTCTGCTTCTTCTTTTCCCCTCAACCTTTTTTCCCAGGGGTTAAATTTACCCCGGTCATTTTCCCTTTCTTTCTGTTTCTGACTAATACACTCAAATGTGTCTTTTACAAATTATTTTATAAACTATTTTATATACTCTACAAAATATCTCATAGACTGCAATGTGCCTTTTACAAAATATTTTATAGACTAAAATACAACAGAGGAATAATGACCGGTGCAAATTTAATAGCCGGGGGAACATCGCCAGGGCAAACTTGACCCCCAATCGACTGCCGCAAAACTTGGTCCTGTGTTCGGTCCCACGAGATGCTGGCAGCCATGGCTGGCTCAAAAATACATACATATACGGACAGAACCAAAGCGGACAGAAGAGTGGCGGCCGGACCCATCAACGCACCCCAGCCACCAATCCTTCTAACTAGCCAACCTAAGCTCCAGTTTTGAAGCGGAGATCGTCGCGATTTTCCAAGATGTTGGGTGGTAAAATGCCATTTTTTCTGACTGTCTGCCTTGCTATCCAGGCAATGGAAAACTCCACACCAATCGAGCCTATCTTACTACATATAAAAGCAGCAATCATCGCTGCTAAAGGAAGCTCTAGCTTCCTCATTGGAATTGCATCAATGCAATGATCACAAACCTTCGTCGACTCGGATTTTGAAAATCTATCCATATATATAAAAATGAATTGCTGTGCGTTTGTCTCGCTAAAACTCAAAAACGGCTTGACCGATTTCGATAATTTTAGTTTTGTTTTGTTCTCTATAATACACGGGAGGTTTATAGAAAAAGAAAATTCGGGAAACCCCAAAGGAAAAGCCGGAAAATCGAAAAAATCGAAATTTCCGTTTTGCATCAGAAGCGAATTTTCCAACTTCAAGGAATCTTTATGAAAAAGGCAATTGGAGGTTTTCGGGGTCGCAGATCTCGAGCTTGCATTCAAAATTTTGGAATTCAAGATGTCGGATCCAATATGGCGACCGAAAAGTTACACTTCAAGGGATTTCTCTGAAAATCCGCATAGGGAATGAAGAAAACTAAATTTAATAATTTTGTTGGAAAATATCTAAAACATGTGCAAAACGCAAATAGGAAAACGCTGGGTCACATAGGAGAGGCGGTGGTGCAGTAGGGAGGCGTTGTAAAATTAAGGAATACAAATTTAATAGTATCCCAGGAAACGCCGGGTCCTGGCAAGCTAGTATACTATAAAATGTGTACACGTAAACATACTTTCGTGAATGCTCACCTAATTTCAATTGATTCCCTAACGCCGTGGAAAGGGGTTGTGTTTTTTGCACCTGACTTGGGATTTCAGAAATTATTCAGAGATAAAACGTAAAATAAAATTACTTTTTCAAGAATATTTTCTTAATGGTGTTTCATCCATCAGCATGTTCCAATAAGAACAAGGCATAAAAAACGTATCCCACATGACATAGCGAGATAAGCAATCCTATGGTTTATATGTAGCACAGAAAATTGATCTTCCTAGTATATTCAGTCAATTCTAATTTGACAAAATAGTCGACGCAACTACTGTGCTCTTACTTTTTGGTACTTACTGTTTATCGTGTTTATCGAGCATCTAGAAGGCAACTTTGCGGTTAACACTAGAGAAAAGCATTTACTCGTACGAAAGGGTTAAGTCGCTGAAGCTCAGAAAATCATAAGTACTACGATAAATGGGGAATCACTATTCATGTGTAATTGTATTGTAATAATTCATAAATCCAGTGTTAACGACTGGTAAAAGGCCTTGTCGTATGTTGTATAGATGGAAACCAATCAAGTGTGAACAACAACAAATTTTCATTGGTAAGCTATCTGGTTATATGTGAGAACAGTAGAGAAAAAGGTGTAAACGTTGGTAGGCACATGATGCACATTGCACACGCATTCCATATTTATTTACAGACCTCTTGTCGCTTTTATTGCTCATGAATTTTTGCATAAAAATGTGCACCAGAAGAGGGAGCTGCTGAGCTACTAAAACCAGTTGGACGGCAGCAGTCGCATCAGCTATCACTATAGCTAGTTATAGAAGTCAAAGGAGCACCTGAAGTGTGTTCGTTCACGTGTTATCTGACCAATACAAAGTGGCTATGCTTGGCTAATAGCTGT
Organism: Neoitamus cyanurus; assembly: GCA_947538895.1. Lineage (NCBI taxonomy): Eukaryota > Metazoa > Arthropoda > Insecta > Diptera > Asilidae > Neoitamus > Neoitamus cyanurus. Next base: position 39,499,470 of record OX384542.1, read on the forward strand.
ATGCAGCCCACGTACTTGAAACAGAATCCAGCAATCAACCGGCGGATTACATTCTTTTCCTTTTCTCGCGTAATCTTACGAGGTGTTGCGGTAAATTTCTACGGATTGTCAGTTTTCTGTCCTCAAGATCTAAGATTGCAATGCAAGATGTATTTATACGCGAAAAGAGAAAAATATCGAGGAAACGGCATCGATTACGTTGCTACCAGTCATTACTCAATCGTCATTATCGGAAATTCTAAGTTCAACCGTTAATTACTAGAATTGGCCCCGCTGCTTTTTATGCGCTCAAGTAGGCACTGCAATAATACAATCGAACTGAGTATTGAATATCCTCTGAAAAGAAGAAACTCCTCTGCAGGGAAGCCAACAGTTTGAAAAATCCTAATTTAGGTTTTCCCTTAACTTTTTCGTTTTATTTCGAAGTAACCGCGGAACACATTAGTTACGTTCCATTCGATTTTTAGCTAAACCTCGAAACAACACAGGAAATAATCGGTTAGTCCAAGGTCGAGAAATAAAAGGCTAAGAAATTAAAACAACTTTATGGTAATTTATTTTCGGCAATAATATGTTCAATAGGTTTCCCTGAGGTGGAAGAAAACAAAGACGATTCCTTCATTTATACACTTACTTTACTTCTTACTGTTGCTTTGTTAATCATTTTTTATAGAGTTATTTATAATTATTTCGAAACACTAATCTCAAAAAGAAGTCTAACGTAAGTATGCTTGGGCAAATTCTTATTTACAGGCAAAGTGAAACAAAATCGTCGAAGAAGATTACGAAATTTTCAAAGAAAACATTTTCTAAATTCATTACAAGGAACTATACAGTTTTGTTTATAATTTGAAAAATAGCAGCATTTTCTGTAAATTGTTTTTAATTGGAATGAATGAAATTTTTAAGTTACTTAAGATACTTAACAGCTAAGGGATGTACAACTAAATATTTAAACAGTTAGAGACTAGTTTAACACATGACTTTGAATGCAGCAATTTCACGGAATATATCGTCTCACATATTTAACATATAACGTTTGCTGATTTTAGCGATTACGTCAATATTTACAAGCGGATAGGAATGCTAATTAGAATTTAGAGCTGAATTAGAGATTTCTCACAATTCAAAAGCTTATTTTATTATAAATCAAATCCTCTTAAAAGGACATCCATAGCGCATTTATAAAAAAAACCGTGCAAAATAGTTTACAATTCTTTTAGAATTGTTTATTAATTTAATAATTACTTCACATCTGAAAATTACAATTTATAACGCTATTCCTTATTTGGACTTGGGCCCCGCGCAGAGCGTAGCGGCGTGTAAACCACGGTTTTTTTTTCCAAATGCATTATTATTTCGAAAGTGCCCACATTGGAAACGTAGCGTGGCGTAGCGCACCGTAAAGTATCTGAGGCTAAATAGACCTATTTGCTGAAAGGTGAACATGGACTGTGAAATTTTAATAAGCGTGCCTTCGACCAGTGCTATGGAATGTATATATAATATTATATTATATTAATATTATATACGAGCCCAAGGCACCCTATGGTTCTGCTGTGTCAAAATTATTGATAGCTATAAAATGCAAAAATGCCGAATTGATGTGTGTTTATTAAGCATCACTTAGTATTTTACGAAACTAAAGGAAAAAATTCCCGAAAGACGTTTTACTAAAAATTTCGCATCAAGCGCATCGCCACCTACTTCGGAACTAGAAAATCAAATTTTGCAATCTAATAAAAATGTCTAATGTTCACAATACAAAATTATCATTTAAAGAGTAGGTATGCTGACACATAAGTCGCTATACGCTTTTATTCTGCAATATATAACCTCCGCTATGCTCAAGCATTCACCGGATACTACAATTCAAGCTACGCTACAGTCCACTCTGATACGATTGTTGTCTGCGCGACTGGGTAAATAACTGCATAGAAGAATATTTTTATTATTATTGTATAATGCATCTGTTTGGGTAGTCAAGCAACACTATATTTTATAAATGCAAAAATATAATGGCAAAACATTCAAGAAAAACATCAAAGAAAATTGATAGAATTATATAGAATCTCGCTTCTTTTTTTTTGATTTTATGCTATCGGGATCTATTCTGAGTTCCGATTTACGTGAAAAATACTTCCACGGAACTCTCACACTAAACGATGTTGATAGACGAGAATCGGATATTTGCAATGTTAATGTAGAATGCCTCGAGCAATTTACTTTAGCAAGCTTGATGCACAAATGTACTACTTACAATCTAGAAAAAATACTGTTAACTGTGGTGTGGGCGTAAGACATCCCTACCACCACGAATAGTGGGGGTTGGAAGGGAGTGACAGTGATATGCAAAAATAATCGAAAACGACCGATATTAGTCTTCAATCCATAGGTCAAATTTTGAAAATGAAAGATGACGGATGAAATATGTAGACCGAAAATTCTGAACTTGAAAGGATTTCCTTCTAAATAAATAAAGAGGTTTTTGGGACTGCTGATTTTAAATCTGCTATCGAAATTTCAAACCAACATAAATAAATGTTCGTGAAAGTGGGTTCTCAAGGTCTGTGTTTTCGAAATAACTGCCTTTTTCTAAGCTCATATGTTTATTTACACGGTCTTGGAGAGGGAGGGCAGAGTGAACTACAACTGACGTTTCGGGTAAGTGATGCTAAAAGCACTTATCCGATTAGGATGAGCTTTTACAGGCATTTTTCGACCTGGGTGAAATAGACAATATTAAATCCATTTTATAAAATCATTCTATTATTTTAAATAACATTTGTTATATGTGACCAGGAACATTAAAAGTTAGGTAGGGAAATTGGATTTAAATCTTTGCATTGATTTGAAGAATTAAGGATAAGACCTTCCTTTTATTTGAGTTTTTTGCACTCTTTTACCCTAACGGTATGTTATATTCTTATTGCAAATTTTATACTTTTCAGTTAGATCATATTTTGATTGAGGTTTTGCTGTATTTAAAGGAATGATTCCACCCGAGCAACGCCGGACATGGATCACTTAGTAATCGTATAAAAGATGTTACATCATATGGAGATTTCGGTCAAAACCAGTTTAGATTTCAGCAAAGAAGACGCAGTGAAGCGACAGCAGGAGATATGCTTAAGAATGTCAACAAGGTTCTGTATGAATCAGACACTGTAGATCATCTTAGATTACTGGAATTTCTGGAATAACTGGGTATAGGTATAGACGAATATGCAACAAACAATTTAAAGATTGCCTACCATGACGTACAACAAAAACTAGAGTTGATCAGTATCACAGCGATGAAAAAACACAAAAGTGTGGTGTTCCACTAGGATGAAATTCGGTACTTTTACTGTATCTGATGTATATTAATAATATTCAAAACGTATACATTTACATATGCAGACGACACTGCATTATTATATATAGCAAGAACCGAAGCGGATCTAAAAGAGACCGTAAATAAAGATTTAGTAGAAGGGAAATAAACTCACACTAAACATTGAAAAATAAACCAAATACATCATATTTAAAATAAGAAATAAGAGATATAAAAATCCATCGATTGAGACAGGACGAATAAAAAAAATCACACTAATATAATGGGAGCAATAGGTAAGCAAAATAAATTGCTTTTCCTACCAGGCTAGTATATAGTGTGTTTCATTTCTAGGGGATCAAAATAAAAGAGGTGAAACATGTCACCTAGGAATCTCAATCGTTTGGGAGTTACAGGGTAATTAATAAATTCGGGATGCACATTATAATTTTAATGTTTTGATCTAATTACCGCAGTGACATTAAACTCAGGCCAAGCAACTGCTTTGTAATGCGCTTTCCACCAATGTTGATCTACCTCTACAACTGCAGGCAGGTACAGTAACTTGCGAAAGGGAAACATGCTCTAAGACTTCCAAAAATTCACGTGTCTCCCAATTTTTCTCCGAAATTAATGTGATTGATGCACCTATTTTTTTTTTTTTATTGAATTGCCCATCTTGTTGCCTTTCTAAGGAGGTACAACACGTCCAGGTAGAGAGAGAATACACAAATTTGCACGAAATATGAAAAAAAGAATTTGGCGAAATTTGAAAAATAAATTCATTTCACACCAAATTTAAATTAAATGAATCCCAAAATGCTTTTGCTTAAATTCACATCTTATTACAGTTAATGATGGTACGTTACAAACGTTCAATTTAAATTTTTTGGCATTTGAAAGAGGTGTTTTACGCATAAATTTGTATACTCCTGTACTTGGAAATATTGTACCTTTTTCCAAAGGCAATTCAAAGAAAAATAATTAAAAAAAAGATGTATTGAGTAGGTGCATTAATTTCGGAGAAAAATTAGGAGAAACGTGAAGTTTTTCACTTTCGAAAGTGACTGTACCTGCAATGGTAGAGGTAGATCAGCATTGGTGGTATTTTTGAAAAGCACTTTAAGATGATACTTGTAAGGCGTGAGTTTTACGTCACTGTGTTGGGTAGATCGAAAGATAAAAACAAAAGCATGATGTGCATATCCCCGAATCACTCTGTAACTCCCAAACGGTTATTGTGCCGCGGAATTCCCCCCTAAGTGTGGCACAAAATCTATTATTATTACCATTAAGGCTGAACAAATTTGTTTGATTTTAATCCCATACGTACTTTATAAATGCTTCTCCGAAATGCGCTATTAAACTGAGCAAATGCTTCCAGAAAAGTACGGAGGTAATGACACTTTGCACTTAATAATGGATATCGTCAAATATATGTTAGATGTGTCAACCGCTAAAGCAGCGGTTATTTGAGAACTTGAAAAGTACATTTCGCAAACGCCTAAATTATTTTGTTTAAATGAATTTTGACTCTTTTGCTAGTGTTGGAAAATAAGGATAATCTCTAAAACAACTGAAGTACATTTCATAAAATGCGTTGCTCCTAAAAGGTATTAGAAATACCTGCGAACCATTTGGGCCTTTGGGTCCTTCAAAGACTGTACTGCCAATGATGATGATTATGATGATTTCCACATAAGAAAAGTGCAAAATTTATAATTAATCAAATAAATAATTGCACGTCTTCAATGTACGCCACAAAAATTAATTATTAAATTTGCGGCCTGTTATATTTAATCAGTCGTATTAAATCGGTAAATTCGGTTTAAAAATTCGGTAAAAAAATGATACTTTAAGTTTTATCTCTGGGATACTTAAATTTCGAAGGATTGCATTGTAATTACTACGAAAGACTAAAAAATTCGAAGCCAGATCGACTTTTATCATAACACCTAATAACACGTTAGGATGAATCAGAACGTTCAAAAAGTCCGCTCAATACTATTTCGTCATTTAACATGCAGATGGCACTATATTTAAAGCTCAAACGGCTTTTGAAAGCTCCGCAATTGTTTAAAAGCACTCCTATCCGCTGGGTTGAAATCTGTCGTAATCAATTATCACTTTCCCAAAGAGAGGGAAAAACATGGAGGAAAAGCAAAATGTTCGAGATCAAATTGTGTCCTAGAGGGCAACAGAGACCGCGAGGTGTAGCTGCATTCCAACGACTTCAGAAAACCGAAAATCCGTGACACAAACATGAAGCTAGTTTGACTCCCTGCTGTTTTCGCTACTGCCTGGTAGGTTGTTCTCGCTGCTGGTGCTTTGGCCAGTGGAGGATGATGGTACAGTCGAACTCACAGGGGCGCTCGTAAGCAAATTGGTTGATTGATTGAGCGATTCGGCTGGTATAAGGCCCTCTTTAACGCGCTTTTTCTGCTTCATTCGTCGGTTTTGGAACCATATTTTCACCTGCATGATATTGAGGAAACATTTAAATTGCGCTCGAAATTTTTTATTGATATAATTTGTTACCTGTGTTTCGTTTAACTGTAATGTGTTCGCGATTTCTATTCTGCGCGCTCGTGTCAGATATCGATTGAAATGAAACTCCTTTTCGAGTTCCGTTAACTGTTTGTTGGTGAAATTTGTACGGCCAGAATTATTGTTGTTGTTATTGTTTGTGATTAGTAGAGAATTGGGTGATTGACCTGGTAAGCCCCTGCAGACGTCTAACTGTTGGCTCGTCATTTGGTACTCGTGCAATGTGGCAGGTAGTTTCGGTACTGAAAGAAAGCACAGATGTTAGAAATATGTCATCAATTTGTCCTTTAGTTTTATTAAATAATCTACATATGTATATCTACAATCCTTCCTACTAATGTACAATTATGTATAACGAGAGAAGGTATGTGACTTTGCTTATTTTCTTGAAAGAAGAAATCTCTAAATCTACTAAAGCGATTTTCAAAATTTTTTCCCATTGGTGATTGTACAATACCTTGCTTACGAGTATGAGTATAGGTTATGTGGCATCACTCATCATCAAAAGGGGGTTGATTGAGTATTGACCATGGAAATATGAACTAAGCACGGAACGGCTGTAAGCCAGATTTAGCGTACCACATTCCCTGATGTGTTAGAATTGGCTGTGTTCGTATGGTCGCTCAGTGCAGGCGTAAATATGTAGACATAATCAGAAGGGGGCTTACAATTCAAAATTTTCTGAAGTTCTTTCCATAATGTCTATGCCCCCTTTAACATTTATTTACACGCTGCCATTCACCGCTTGCGCCCCGCTTGTGAGGATTCTTATTTAGCTCTCCCTCATAAACGCTTCATAAACGCTGTTGCTGTTCTCCTCTAGGAAGCACCCCTTAGGTGGTCGCTCACGTATAGGGTTCATACACGATACAGCCGTTCCGTGCTTAGTTAGTATTTCTATGGTATTGACGATGAAAGTGATATAAGTAGGACAAAAGCCACTCGGTAACCTTTTATAGCATCGGCTCTTTAAACCATAAAATTATATATGGTTTGGTTATAAAAAAATACAAACTTTCCTTATATTTTCGTAAAGTTGAAATATGTATTTATGTAGATTCTTGGGTATCTTGGATTGTCTGATTTCAAATATGGTATCTAATTTTAAATACACAAAGTCCCAGACCAAAATGGCGGATTTAAAACACTGAATTCGTTTAGATTTTCACCAAATTCGGCACATGGGGTTTTAGACTTTTTGATTGTAAACATTGTGCCCAATTTTAAAAAACCGGGATGGGATATTCAAGACAATACATTTCTTAAGAGTAGTATGAATCTCGATTTAACGCTTGGCAAGCAATAAGAGCCCTCCCCTGAAACGGTTTTGAGAATGTTTCCACTGTTCGTAAAATTTATGGATTGATTTTGATACCATTAATTAAAATTTTGCATGGAGTAATTCTTAGCTACGGAAAAAAAATACTTCAGTTTTATCCGACATTATGTTTTCGGGTCGTGACAGGCACTTGTCACTAATCGAAAAAAATTTAAAATAAAATTAACGAATTGTTTCCTGTAGAATTCGAATCTATGATATACATAAAAATGAAAGTGTGTTTCTTTGTTTGTGTGTTTCTTTCTTTGTGCGTTTAAGCGTTTGTTTATTTGTTTGTTTCTTTGTCATCACGCTTAAAAGGTTGCTTTGATAGACTTCCTTTTTTCACACAAGGTAATACATAATTCAACTTACCATATGGAATATTTGTTCTTTTGATAAAGTGCAAGGTTTCAAAATGGCGCCTCAAAGATAGCTACCGGTTAGTTAAGTTATTAAATTAGTTAAACTTCAAGCAATTGCATGAAAATCCGCACTAGAAGGCTATCAAATCTGCCATAAAAAAAACGTCTTTTGAGGATAAAGAATTAAGATCTACCAACGTTCAAAATGGCAGACCCGAAATGGCTGCCCAAAAAGTTAAACTTTAAGGATTACCATGAAACTCAACACTAGGTCGTTTTTAGGGATGCTGATTTCGAATCTGTTATGAAAGTCCAAATTCAAATCGAATCCGAAGCCAATATAGCGACGGAAATTCCTCCAATTTTTGGCAGTATTAATGAAAATGAATAATAAAAGGACTAGGGGTATGGATTTGAAACTCACCAAAATTGAAGAAAGTTCTTAAACTTGAATATATGAAATTCTTAAGGTCACTGATTCCAAATCTATCAAAATTTCATAATTCAAGATGGCGGACCACATAATGACAACCAAAAATTGTCAAAAGAATATCACGAAAATTAACACTAAGATGTTCTCGGATCTTGAATTTGTATAGCAGAAATAGGTAATTTAAAATGGCATATCGAAAATGGCAATCGCACATTTTGAATTTGAGGAGTTTTCTCTTTATCACAATTTCCGAATAAGGTATGAAAGACCTAGAAGAATTGAAATTTTGAATTTCAAAATTAAAAAATCATTAAGAATCTATTGTAGAATTGCTCAACTTAGATTAATAAGAAAGACTGAGGAGATTCAATCAGATTAAATATTTACAGGTGATTAAGTAACGTACATAGCTTCTGTACAAATAATCGATTGAAATATATTAGATGTGTAAATAGGATCATTAAATTAAGGACACACCTGCCGTGCGAAGCCGGGTAACTCAGCTAGTCTGTAATAAAATATAGGGGTTCTCATTTGAAATGTGAAAGTAACCTCCATCCACATCCCCAAAGTAGGGCGAGAGGATTAAAATTAGCGGAATCAATCTTCGCTCTGGAAAATAATAAGATTTTATTTGTACAATTTTTTCGTACGACCCGTATCTTTGGGTTACATAGGTCTTGAAGGAAAGAAAAAACAACTTTTTCAAAAAATTGTATTTTAAAAACTAAAACTCTGTTTTATTTGAAATTTACACATAGACAAGTTTAGCATTTCAAGAAGTTGTAAAATTTATTTAATCTTTATATATATAATTCTACTGTACGTGTGTTGTCACTGAACTCCTCCTAAACGGCTGGACTGATTTGAATGAGTTTTTTTGTATGCGTTTGGGTGGCTCCCCGGATGGTTTAGATTCACAAATCAGCCCGGCAGATGGCGCTGCAGTCGGTATGAATGTAATGAATTTCATATATTGCCGTGGCGTGTGCCATGTTATGGGTATCGTTGGAAAGGGGAGGTAGTGTAGAATGTGTTGGTGAAAAAAAGGTTGGTGAAAAGTGTGGAATGTGGGAATTATTGATGAAAACGTGTGTTTGTTGTGGGGTGGGGGGTGACACCTCCCAGAAGTGTATCTCAAGGGTAGGAAGAAGAGGCACTAACGGAAATTGGGCCGGGTTGGTGAAAGTTGGTGAAAATAGTGAAAACTTGGTTTTTTTGGTGGGTGCCGACAAAATTGAAACGGCTGTGGAAGAAAAGTGTATGCATAAATTGGAATAATTTTTTCACGAATCGATAGCTAAGGAAGCATAGTAATCTTCTATATATATAAGGATGAATCCCTATTTCCCTTCGTCACGCCATCACCCGTGAACGGCTGGACCGATTTCGCTAATTCTTTTTTTGTTGTGTTTGTTATTGTCAGGAGAAGGTTCTTATGAAAGAATAAGTGTTTATGAAAAAATAAGAAAATTGCGCGGATAATTACAAAATTGTGTTTTTGGTTTGGGTTTTTGGGAGATATAGGAGAGGGGGTGCAATAAGGAGTTGGTGTAGGTAGGGGCAGGTGTCGGGCAGGGCAACGGCTGTCGGGTCCGCTAGTTTATTATAATTTTCAGCTAAATATATTGAAAATTGTCGATTTTCCAGCAGTTCACGAAACAATGCTATAAAGAGAAACTGTGCAAAGTTTCAGCAAAATCGGTCAATTCGTTCTCGAGGAATCTTGCCTACCGCAAAAAAAGGCTGGACGAGGAAAACTGCTGGAAAATCGAAAATTTTCCATATTTTTAGCTGAAAATTATTTTGCAACTTCTTGAAATACTAAACTTTTCTTTGTGTAAATTTCAAATAAAACAGAGTTTTGGTTTTTAAAATACGATTTTTTGAAAAAGTTGTTTTTTCTTTCCTTATACACCTATGTAACCCCTTAATTAAGGGGGTAGTCTCATGTTCGATCTTCAAAAAATTTTTTTTTTGCATTTTCTCAAAGATAAAGAAGTTGAGAATATACTGTAAAAATTTTAGACCGATACACAACGTAATTTTAAAGTTACAACATATAATAGGGGAGAGCGCACCCTGCATCTGCATATCCTTAAACTTTAAACGCGTTTTTCTCGAAACTACTTTTTTTTCGTCGGCACGGATGATTAAAGAAAAACTATTGGACTGATTGGGCTGAAGTTTTCACATATTATTATAAATATGAATGGTTCTGGCGGGTAGCAGATCTAGATGTTTTGATCGATTTCTTTCTGCTTTATATCGATTTTAAACCGAAAAAAAACCGTCGATTTTGTAAAATTTTTTTTACAAGGCCGCCATTTTGCTATTTTTCACTCAAATCTTTTAATTCTGCTACGGGCCAGAATGACAACCCTACTGAATAATAATCTTTTTGGAATTTTGATTTCAGATGATTGGAAAAGGAGCAATCAGGGGGGCGAGCTACCTACTTATTTTTGAAGAGACCTACTTCGCCTCACCAAAATGACCTTAAAAAATTTCTTTTTTTATTTAAAAGAAATATTTTTGTATTGTTCAATAGTTTAATAATAACATATAATTAGCACAAGAAGATTGCATTTCATTTTCCACACAAAAAAAAATCTTAAAAAACCTTCAAAATTTAAGCTCGGACATGAGACTACCCCCTTAAGATAAAACGTGTAACCATATCCCCATATATCACTTTCACCTATTCTTCATACGGTTTTACTAAAAATAAATCAATTATTTCCAATCGCCAAAAGGCAAAGAACTTCCCCGCTCTGAAAAATGTCTAATTTTCAACACCTACAATTTATACATTTATTAATATTTCCATCCTAAATTTCACACCTTGCTCCAATTGTTGTCTGAAATTATTTTCACACCTCTCAAATTTGGAAATTTTGATGGCATATTCGAAATCAGCGATCCCGAAAACACTTTAGTGCGGATTTTCAGGGCAATCCCTTGAAGTTTAACTTTTTCGGTCGCCATATTGGATTCGCCATTTTGACACCCCGAAAACACCCTAGTGCAGACCTTCAGGGAAATCCCTTGAAGTTTAGCTTTTTGGGTAGGCATCTTGAATTGTGAAATTTTGATGGCAGATTCGAAATCAGCGACTCCAAAAATTCCCGAGTGCCCTTTTTCATAAAGATTCCTTGAAGTTGGAAAATTCGCCGGCATATTAGATTCGCCATTTTGAATTCCAGAAAAATGGGATAAAAAACACTCTTATATAAAAATGTTATGTAAAAATTTCAAGTCAATCGACTACTTTTTGAGTTTTGTGTACACAAAACAATTTTTTCATGCCTCCATCCCATTAATCAGAGAAAATCTTTTTTTTTGTAATATTTGTAGGTACATGTCAGTTCTTTTTGTTGCTGGATTTCAAAATTATATTTAGGGTCTCTTTTACACGAAATGTCTGGCAGAGTAGCTCTTTTCATATCAACACTTATTCTTGGAATTTTAATTTTTTTTTGGATTAGGATTACCCGACCTTTTGCAGTCTAAAACTATAATACCTTACTACTCGATTAATATATAAGTAAGTTAAAGGCTGAGCACGGTATATGGGGTGCTTACTCCTAGGCTTGTATAATATGATATGGGCTACCAAATGTAACATCCTAAGGTATGGTTGTACAAAGACTTTCGAAAATTAATAAATTCTGAGAAAATAACAGGTGCCTTTTTTTTCTTGCATAGAGTGTAAAATAGTTAGCGAAGGTAGGAGATGAAATGGAAATCGATAGACGGTTTCGTGCTTTAAAAACCCACGTACCACCACATTCGCATCGGTAAACAGCACGACAAAATATTTTTTTTTACGTTTTCTTTTTTTGTTTTGAACAGGCGTCAGTCAAAATTCAGAGATAAAAATCTCCAGGTCGCATTTCTGTGGGCAAAGCATAACATTTTCGAGGAAACCCCTGGAGGGAGGACGAAAAAGACATGGAAAATATGAAAAACAAACCCTCGAAGCATGCCAATCCATTTGCCACCTGAACGCGATACTTTCGGGCAGCAAGAAGCGTGCTGGCTATGATCACATCAGTGTGTACATACTTTATATTACCACTAGTCTGCGAGGGTGGTTTCCTTTACGGATATGTAAATATGCTTACTTTCGGTAAGGTAAGTAGATTTCCAATTGAGGTGGCCTTATCGCCGGGTCACGAATTTCCCACAATGTCAACGTGTCGATGAAGCCAGTCAAAATCTGAATGAATTTTTATTGACACAGGCGCAACACATTTAATCGGGAGCTGATAGGATTGTCACTGTTTATCTTTTGCTGGTTCATGCTGTAGTATTTTAGGATAAGGTGTCATCCTAAATTCCGGTAGCACGAGTAATCCTTATCGAGATAGGCGCATGTTGCTTGCTCTTTTGGTAAGATTAAATTTTCCTTCTGAGCTTTTATTATTATTATCACGTCAGTTAGAAGGTAGTCAGATTTTTTTGATATCCTTGTAAGCAAGCATCGCAGTCTGAAAATGCTCCGGTTGAAATCTTGCGTATTTTTTGTGGTTACAAGTATTAACTCTCAATACAACATCACACATCATTTTATTTACACACACACATTTTATTTACCTTTGCAATTATGGTTTACAAATTGAGGAGTTACAGAGGGGTAAAAAATAACTTGTTTTTTTTTAAAACTATGAACGACGGGCGGGAACTTCGTTTTATTTTTCCTATAATGTATTATATATTAGACGTACCATTAGTACGAATTACTTAAGCTGTTTTAGCTTGAAAACGTGGAGGACTGTTCTTTTTCGTAAATGTTTGGGCATTTAAGGTAAAAACTAAAGCAGCTTAATATTGTATGTTATTTCATATTTCACTCCATTTAGGAGCATAGGGTTTCCACAAAGCCCCTCCACGAGACTCCCTCGAGACTCTGCTTCAGTTTCTTTAATCGTTTATGTTCGCAATGCTGGGTGATTAGCCCGAAGTAACTATCCTAATTGATGGGGTTTCCATCTGTCGCTTCTTAGGAAAAGCGTACTCTGGGAGTGGAAGCGTGGGGTCCGAGTTGGATTCGAACCTGGGGCTTCTGCATCGGCAGTTTAATACGGTTACCACTAGAATACATGGTACATATAAAAAAATAAATTTTTTTTTCGAGTTCTCAATTTTTTTAAATTTAATACACATTTTTTTGAAATTTTTTCAACGGGAATAAATGCATGTAAGTGACTTCCACAACTGCGCCAAATTTTAAGTCCATAGCAATAGCAGTTACTGAGAATAACGAAGGAGGAGACATGTGTATAAACGCACAGAGACCGAAGTAGTGGGGGATCCAGAGGAAAGTCTTGTGGTTGGGGCACGCACTTAGTTTTCGGAATTTTGTCTTGTCAAGAATAGCTGCTTACGAATTATGTAAAGTTAAAGTTAGTATGGAATTTTATGAGAAAATATGACTTCAATTTATGTGTTTCTGGCCTCTTTAAATAATCGCCATTGTACATTGTTGTTGTTGTGCTTAGTAAAATTTGTCACAGATAACACCCCAAGTATTTACCACAACAGAAAACATGCAGTTTTTCTGCAAAAATAGTGAGAGTATAAAAAAGTAAAATATTTAAAATGTTAGTCCTCTTTCTTTCAGCAGGAAGTTTTAATAAATGTATCCTAACTTAGGAGGAACGCCCCCCCTGGATCCGCCCTGCACCGAAGTCTCATCAGACGGGTCCTTTCTACCTTTCAGATCCGGAACCCTGTGACATATAAAGGACGCATGCCCATCAAGGATTAGCTTTCTACCTCATGAACGCTAGGGAATGGACGCAAGAGGCATGAACATAATTGTTGCGTTTTGGTCACCAAGTGCTTTCCTCTAATGAGAATCAAATGCACGAACACGAAATATGTAGAGCCTGAAATTTCCTGCAGCTTCAAGCTGAGCAGCAAGCCGTGCTCGAAGACGAATATTTGCGCTACCTCGTGTCATTTTGCCTTCTACGTGATATTCATATATTTGTTTATATTCAAACTTTTTTGAAAAAAAGAAATTTTACATAATTCTATTATAGTTCCAACGATAGAGAGATACATATTGTATATAAAGAAGTTCCACGCCAAATTTCAAGTTAATCGGTTCATTAGAACTTGAAAGCATGTCAACCGTGTTGGAAAAAGAAATTTCGAGAAAAACGCGATTAAAGATTTGAGCAAAGTTGTAGGCAGTCTGTACTTACATTTCATTAATCGGTGATTCCTGCTCCATACATTGGACCTACACGTACTCTACGATAGCTCAGAGCAAACTGAGCTGCACTGCACACGTGTGTATAAAAGACTTTCTGTAGGATGATTCATCCTCAGGTAGTCAGGGAACGTCTACCGATTCACTGTGGCAGGTCGCGTTTACGCGCTGTGTCACTAAAATAGCTATAACTCCGTAAATAATATTTGGAATTTTAAAAATTCCTTTGGAGGATATATTTTTGAAGGTCTGATCTTTAAAAATATGCAAAAAAAAAAAATTCAAAATTCTAGACTAGAATACCCCTTAAGTGGCGTAAAATAAATACGGCTATCTCTGAAACGTTTATATCATCAGATATGCTACTTGCATCAAAACTAAGCGGTAAAGTACTTGGCACATTTGTATTGAGTACTTATGCATCACATAGGATTAAACTAAAATTTGTACGCTATAATATCAAATAATAACAAAGCCACTGCGGTACCTTATTGTACTATGGCTGGAGTTGTGAATGCGCCAAGTCTGTAAAGCTGTTTGGTTGTCAATAGCGGTACTCCATATTTCAACTTGCTCCATAGTTTAATTTTAATTTAATTTATTTATCTCGCTTAATACAAGCTACAAAAGAAATAACAAAGTAATTAGTTTAAAATATAAACAAAATCAACATAGACCCCATTTACAAGTACGCACTCAAGCCGGCGGACATTTGAGATCTTTTAAATGGTTGCTATTAAATTTACGGTATAACAAAGTTTAACGTATGTATAATTTAGCACCGAAGGGGTTAAGGAGATTTCAGTTTCTTTTGAAATATCGGATAATCTCTTATTTCTTTGTAGTTTACTTAGCGGGTGTCTCATTTTGTTTTGTTAATTTTTGAATTAATCTCCATATAATAACCTGTGTGGTTTCAGATAATAATAAGTGAATAAAACACACACCACTTCCGTTGGATTTTAAAACGCAAAAGCCTCTAATCTTCCTCTAAAGTTCTTCACAAGTTTTATTATATATTTAAAAAAAATTAAGTTCGAAGATGAAGTTATGAAAAATAAGTTTCTGCAATGAAACGTATAGATTCCAATTTAAAAAAAAAGTTAAAGTCCTTTCAAGGTCATTCTAACGTCAACCAAATATTACCATTAAATATATTTTTTGAACTTTGCCATTGTTGCCTAAAACGTGTCGATTAAAATGAAATTTTTGATCTGTTTTGTTGTTGATGTGCATTCGGTAACATCCAGTTATAGGCTTATTCAATTATCAATGTATATATAGGCTCCAATAATGTTATGATCAAAGCACTACCTACTGATAACCAGGCCTTTGAAGACAAAAAAAATCGACTCTGTTTTGGCGAATGTGTGCGGTATGGCCGGAATTTACCGCTCTAAGTATGTGGCATACCCCAGCGCTGAATACTTTAAACAAGGCGGTGGAGTACTTCGTTATACTTCTGGAAGATTGGAGGTGCTATATCGTGCAGCGGCGGGCGCGACGGGGGGTACGAACGTGGTGATATGACTAACCTGTTGTGACGCGTTAGAATAGACATAGTTGAGAGTCATATCTCCACTACTGCGCGGACGGATCGTACGGCTCGACATCAACCCCAAAAAAAGTTTTTCTTCACCTTTTTAGTGGTTTAGCTTATATTTTAAAAGTCGGCTTTTTGAAGTGAAAACTTCTTTAGGCGCGCTTAACAGTTTTTGTGGGCACTGAATTAAACTGAGCCGTCACGCTCGGCTGATTAACGCTCATTCGGGTGAAGTCGGCTCGAGTCGACTAAAGGTAGAACCCCAATGTACGCTTTCGGCGCTTTGAAAGCGCCAGCCGCTTTGTCGGCTTTTGTCGCTTTATGTCATATTGAACGCTTTATCTGCGGCAAGACCCAGTGTAAGCTTTGCTTGCTTTACCCAATGTACGCTTTCGGCGCTTTGAAAGCGCCAGCCGCTTTGTCGGCCATAAACCTATAGTTTCACTTTTAGAGTATGATGATGCAGATGAAGGCCACACAGGACAAAAATCACTAGAGTAATTTATACACAATTATAATTTAGGACATTATAAATGTTATTACTTTGTCAATATACAACGCAAAAAAAATTGTATTTGGTATTATTAATTTCACCTTTTGAAGTTTTCACTTCTGTCGTGTGGTCTTAAGCACACACAATTTTGTATTACTAAAAGGATTAAAGAGAACCATACTTCTATTTTAAAAGATTTTCTTTTTAACTTTCTAGTGCTTCATAGGTACATGTAAATTGAAACCAAATTCTTTTAAATTCCCAAACTAACTAAGATTCTTCCTCCTAATACAAGCTTTCAAAAAATGACCGTGTATTCTATTATTATATTATATTACACACTAGAGAAGTGAAACTTCTACGCAAAATTTACATTTTATGACAACATGCACAAGTACAGATAAAAAAGTATCACAGTAATCATTTAAAGTTCAGAATTTTTGGTTGCCATGTTGGTTTCGTCATCATTAATTTCCATTTCGAGATCCATGAACCCGTCGGTCATGCATATCGGCAACATGAAAACATGAAAGCACCAGTTTTCAAAGTACTCTTTTGAAGTTGACAATTTTCGGTTGCCATGTTGGATCTTTAGTCTCCATTTTAGCAGATATGTAGACAGCAGATCAGATATCAGCAATCACGAAAATATAAAGTGCCCAGTTTTCATAGCAATCCTTTCAAGTTGAGAATTTTCGGCCGGCATGCTGGATTCGCCATCTTGTATTTCCAAATTTCCGATAGTAGCTTCGAGATAAGCAACTCATAGTCAACATAGTCAAGTTAAACTGTCGTACAGTGCAGTCGTGTTTTCTAAAACCTCCCGCTTTCTTTTTCTTTCTTCGTTGCCCTCGCTACTGGCTCTACCCGAGCCGTTACCACCCCTTACCGTTTCAACCCCTATCTTGGTGCCCGTCATTTTACGTGCTGGTATCATTGCGCAACTCGGTTTGTTTACCATCTATTACCTGTTGTGCTTATAACTGCCGGCTGTGCTCGCGATATTTGTGCTGATTTGGCTTCACCTACTTAGCCCAGCTGTGTTCGAAGTTCGCTGTTCAAGTGCCGCTCAACCTGCCGTCTTCTGTGCTTCACCTTGTTTCACGTCATCTGCTGTCGACTGCCAACTACTGTCCGGTTCCAACGATGAGCGCCTGCAAGGTATGCAACGGTGCTCTCTCTGGCGATCTTACAATGTGCGACGGAGTCTGCGGTCAGGCGTTCCACAGTGTTTGCCTAAAGCGTGGCGCCCGGTCGCTCTCCTCTGCAGCCCTTTCCACGTGCAATGAATGCTCCGACGTCAAGCCGTGTCATGTACTTCGTGCCCTCGCTACCGCTTCCGACACCATCGTCAGCGAGCAGTCTCTCCTGGCTGCCAAAGTGCAATCTTTCATGAGCAAATGCTCCTGCTTCCTATCCGTCTCCGAGGAACTCTCCGCATTAAACAACAAGCTCGACAAAATTCTCAACACTGCAGCTACCGCGGAGTCTAAGACCGAAGCTCTCCTTGCTAAATCTCATCTACTACATTCAACGGTGTCAACTGCGGCACACACCCTGGACGATTTGTATTCAACGTTTTCCGTTCCGTTCCGATCTTCCCGTAATGCCGGTAGTTGATGATGTGCGTCAATGCCTGAAACAGATTAAAAGCGACCTCAGCTGCTGCTCGGCGACTGTGACTGCAAATGCAGCACTTCTGGGCTCTATCTCGACTGAGTTACGTTCACCAGCCTGCTCACCATCTCCGCTGGCTCCCGTTGCCGCGCCGCCGACACTTCCTAAGGCTGCTGCTGCCCCAGTCACTCGCCCAACTATCATCGACCTCACCCAACCAGTGCCACCAGCACCTCCTCTGGCTGCTGCTGCCCCAGTCATCTGCGCTCCCTTCATTGATGTTTTTCCACCAGTGCTGCGCCCTCGACCTCCTACCTCATCCGTCTCCGTCCAGACCACTGACCCGGATCTTGCCCAGCCCGTCCGGAAATTCGGAACTCTTTGGACCGAAAACGAATGGAATTCTCGACTGGAGAAATTGCACCGAGTCAACGCAGATGTCACCGCAATACCTTCAGAGCTCCTCGTTGTGGGCGGTCCTCGTGACGCTGGTGTTCTCTGGATTCGAGACTTTTTCTCTGAGCGTTTCTCCATCACACCCCTCGACTGTGTGAAGCTTCAATCCCCCAGACCAGTCAGCCCGCCCAATTTCAAAGTGTCGATTGACTTTAAATATTCATGGCTGTTCCATCATCCCATCAGCTGCTCATCTCCCCACGGAAACATCAGGATATCGAAGTGGGTCCCCAAATCAGTAAGGTCTTCTAATTCTAATCCAATGCCTAATCTTAGTACTAAGAACGCTTCTACTTCTAAGTCTAACTTTAGGTCTAAGAATTCACAAATAAAGAATGCACAAAAACCTCCTAGCACCTCCCGCCTTTCATCACGCCCGTCCAAATCTGTCTCGCAAAGTTCTAATCCTACCAAACCTAAATCAAGACTTCCATCCGTAACTCCTCATCACACAAAATCCCAACCCAGTGTTACTCACCGCACTCCGTCCAACTGTCCTCCATCAAACCCTCAAGTGAGTTCTAATTGGCAGCTAAAAGCTAGTCTTTTCCCCAATTTTAATTTCAGTACCGCGATTAAATATCCTAACTTCGTTAAATCGCACACCCTCTATCCTCCTAATATTTCTCGCTCTACCCCATCCTCTTCTGTTCCACCCGCCGTGGCCACCAGCCCCCCTCAACCATGTTCCGAAATACCAGCAATCACCAAAAGCCCAGACCTACCTGTTTCCACCGTCCCCGATCCTACTCTCTCTCCATCCGTTTCACCTGCTAACGACACCTCTTTTCAATCATTCACCAATTTCTCTACACTAGCTCACAGTGCTCCCCCTTCAACATCTGTCAACCCTCCCAAAACTACACCCCCTTCTACCGCACAAGTACCTAAGCCATCATTTATTGACCCCCTTCTTCCCCCTATAGTGAAACTTACAATGCGATCTGCCGACTCCAGCGATGGACGTTATCTTTTATCGCGCCTACGTGACCACAGAATTTATGACAATGTACGTTTACTCTTAGCTTACCTCCACGATAAATCAGACTCAATCTGCATTGACGGTAAGACTAAAACTAATGTTCTAGTCTCAATTCATCAAGAAGGTCTTCCCACCGACCTCTCTACCCTACGGCAGCTTTTCTTCAAGTTCCATGAAGCATTCAACATCTCACCTAGTAAAGTATCTGACGATCTTAAAGCTTTTGCCTCCTATGTCAGTTCCCGACGAATCTCTTACCTTCAAAAAAGCCGCAATGACTCCCGCAACTATTATCGTCCCTAACCAACCAAATCCCCCGCTATCCCCCGCCCCATCAGCCTCTCACGGTATTGCCCTTCCCCCTCATTGCCCGAACCATACCCGTAATTGTCTTTCACTCTACTACCAAAACGTGAGAGGCCTTCGCACAAAAACCAGTGAAGTTTATCAGAACTCCCACACCTTCCCCTACGACATTTTTGCCCTTACCGAAACCAACCTAACCCCTGGCATAAGCAATAATGAACTCTTTCCCCCCTACTTCGTTACCTTCCGGACTGACGGCTGCGCGGACGATTCACTACCCTCCGGTCGTGGTGTCCTTATAGCTTTGCATAACCGTTTCAGTGCTACGCTTTTCAAAACCTCCAACTCCTCAGTCTGTGAATATGTTTGCATCAAAACAACTATAAGCCGGCGCTCCTTGTACATCATCTGCTTCTATATTCATCCCTCCCAACCGCTTGAAGTCTACAAACTTGCCATTGACGTTGTCGACTCCATATTTAATGTTCTTGAGCCCAATGATGAGGTCATTGTTCTCGGGGATTTTAACCTTCCTCGCCTACAATGGACCCAATCCGAAGATCTTACCCATTTTGTCCCTCAGAATGCAACATCTGGTAAAGAGGCACTATTCGCTGACCGGCTCTCGGACTCCGGCCTATTCCAGATCAGTGGCGTAACCAACAATCTTGATAGACAACTCGATCTCATCTTTTCAACCAATCCTGGAAATTCGACTGTCACTAAAAGCAACCACCTTCTCTCCTCTCTCGACCAGTTCCACCCTCCTCTTTTTCTTTCATTTTTCTTTGAAGTCTCCTTTCCCTCTACCGTCTTAGCGCCTCAATATTGCTTCAATTTTCGTAAGGGCGACTTCGTGAAACTGAATCAACTACTCAGAAATTCGTGCCTTAACTCCATCTCCTTCGATCCCCAGCTCCCTGTCACCGATGCCCTTGAAGTCTTCTATACCGAACTATTTACTTGCCTTATCCAATCCATTCCCTTTCAATCGCGGAAAAATAACTCTTCATCCCCCCCCTGGTATGACAAGGAACTACGATCTCTCCGAAACAAACGTAACAAATTGTGGCATGCCTACCTCTCTTCCAGATCTGATACAGATTATTCCTCTTATCTCTCAGCCTACACCCTTTTCTCTGAACGTAGTAAATCCCTTTACCGTGACTACCTCAATCGGATGCAATTTGACCTAATTTCTGACGCCAAATGCTTTTATAAATTTATTAACATAAAAAGAAAATCCAGCGGTTATCCCTCGACCCTCAGACTTGCCGATGTTTCTTCAGCCGACCCCAAAATAATCGCTAATCTCTTTGCCAACTTTTTTAGCCAATCTTTCAGCGAACACTCTTCTACAGTCGATTTTAACTACTTCCACTTTATGCAATCCCGACCCCAGACATCTTTGGCTTCGATCAATATCGACCCCTTGCAGGTCTCTTCTTCCATAAGCACACTTGATGATAATTTCAGCCCCGGCCCTGACGGGATTCCAGCCATTGTACTAAAAAAATGCGCACAATACTTAACCAAACCTCTAACCATTCTCTTCCAACTATCAATCTCTCAAGGAGTTTTTCCTTCCCGGTGGAAAGATTCATTTATTATACCTATTCACAAGAAAGGCTGCAAAAGTGATGTGTCCAACTACCGTCCCATAGCGAAATTATCTTGCATACCCAAACTCTTTGAAAAAATTGTTTACGACTCCATGTTCTTTCATTGCAAGTCCATTTTCTCCCCGTCCCAACATGGCTTTCTCAAAGGTAGGTCGACTACAACTAACCTCACTGACTTCGTCTCCAGAACATTATGTGTACTGGAAAATGGTGACGAAGTCGATGTTGTTGCCACTGATTTCAGTAAAGCCTTTGACAAAATTTCTCACAAAATTATCCTTTTTAAGCTACGTTCCCTTGGTTTCCAGCCGCGTTTCCTTTCTTGGATTGAGTCCTACCTAAACCTACGTCAATACAGTGTTCTTTTTGACTCGGTGACCTCTAACCCTTTTATAGCCCGGTCAGGGGTCCCTCAAGGCAGCCATCTAGGTCCTCTGATTTTCATTCTGTCCGTAAACGATGTTGAATGCATCATCAAACACTCGGACCTTTCAATTTATGCCGATGATATGAAAATCTCCAAACAAATTTCCTCCGCGCTAGACCCCCCCCTTCTTCAAGCAGACCTAGATTCTTTTTGCATTTGGTGCAGTAAAAACCTTTTGGAATTAAACGTCTCCAAATGCCAATCTATCACCTACTCCCGTAAACGCCTCCCCTCCCACCCTAGAGTCTATCTTTTATCTGATGAACACATCCCTACAGTTGTCTCTCTTCGTGATCTCGGCGTCATTTGTGATGGCGAGCTCAACTTTCGCTCTCACATCGACAGTACATTAGCCAAAGCTAACTCCGCCCTCGGGTTTGTGAAACGCTGGTCCACCGAATTCAAAAACCCTTACGTTGCCAAATCCCTTTACGTCTCTTTTGTCCGACCCATCCTTGAATATGCCAGTCAGGTATGGTCTCCTACTCAGTCAACGTACATTAATAGAATCGAATCTGTCCAGCGCAGGTTCCTTCGTTTTGCTCTACGTGATTTACCTTGGTCCGACCACCAAAACTTGCCTCCTTATGAGGATCGACTTAAATTGATCGACTTAGAACCGCTAAGTAAACGGCGTGACTCTGCCGACATTACTTTTATTCACCAGCTCCTCACCGGTGTCATTGACTGCCCCTCTTTGTTGCAGCAGATATCCCTCCACACCAATCCCCGTCGCCTGAGATCAGTACCTCTCTTCCGCCCTTCCTCTCACCGCACCAATTATGGCTTTTCCGAACCGATTTCTAGGATGATCCGTAAAGCCAATTCCACACCCTCGTTCGACTTTCACCTGACCAAGTCCTCCCTTAAGAAAGCCCTTAATGGTCCCTCTTAAAGTCCCCTCTTTTTTTAGTCCCCTTTTCTGTCCCTGTTAGTTAATAAGGCTTAGTTTAGTTCTAGTCCTTAAGTTCTTATATTTATATTTATGTATGCATGGATTTGTATGTATAGCTTGTATTAAGCTGAATTAAATAAATAAATAAATCAATTTCATGGAGATCCTCAAACGCTTCAGTGGAGGTGAACGATGCAATATTCGTAACGTTTACAGTTGTGAGCATGAATCGATTTTACAGAGACAGAGAGCAATCGGAAGTAGTTTGAACCTTAGGAGTTGGCATTTGCAGCGCAAAATCGAGACACCAAAGGAGACAAAATACTCTTAATAGTTCTGGATGCTGACCCATGCAACACTTTCCTCTGACAAAGCATTATCGTTATCACAGCCGACAAACTTTCAAAAGGGATAAGCGGTATATATCGATATTGGCTAAATATCGATATTTAGAAGAAAAATAACGATATTTTGACATCGATAACAGCTTCTATAAAATATAAACGTATCGATCATCGAATGGTGCCATTACAAATGAAAATAGTTCAAGGCTACAAATACTACATGTCATTATTGGTGTAAAGGGTCCACTAAACTGTGCACAATAGCTGTATTTTTTGTTTTCGCAGTCCGAACCGGAGAATGAAGGATCGATTGAAGAAGAATTATCCGTGTATTAAACCGTTTCATATGAAAAATGGAAGAAGTCATTGGTGAAGAAGGTAATACATATCTCAAACATGATTCATGCAGAGTAATGAATTCCCATAATTAATTTTAATACGAATACAAAATTTATTGTATTTAGATGCGTCTGTTAACAATTTTATCAAAACTGGCAAAATATCTTTGCGCTCTGGCGTATTTATACCACATAAAACAATAGAGAAAGGCAGGGTCTCAATAAAGCAGTTTATTACTCGTTACAATTCTTGTGTCCGTTCTGTGTCAGGTTCTAGACGCGCGTGTGATGCAAGTAGAGCCTGCCACACAAAAATGCCATTGTGCTTAAAAAAGGAACAAAATAACAACAAGTTCTTCACTACACTCACAAAAATTCTTTACATAAAACTAATGAAATGACCTCTTTGTTTTAACGAAACTGTAATTTTCATAAAAATAACGTAAATCTTCGTAAAATCAGATCAATGTCTACTGATACAAAAAATGTTTTTACTAGTCGTCCAAAATCCTAATTTGATGAAGCAACAACACCTCTTTTATTTCAACGAAAAAAAAATAGTTGAAATCAACGTACCATAAGATCAGTTTTAATATAAGGAAAATATTTCGCAAGATTAACGAAACCGATTCCAATGAATTTCCCTATATTTTGTTTTCAACTCAAATTTTCGTTAAATTTAAGATGTTTCCTGAAGTAAGTAAGAGGTAAAAATCAACGAAAATTGGTTTAGAAATCAAAGAAAATTGTTTCTTGGATTTACTGAAACGAATTCAATTTATTTGTTCTAATAAGAACATTTAACGTAAAACGGGCCACCTCTTTTTATAGTTTTTATTGAACGGCGGTGACATTTTAAATATTGAACATATTGTGAACAGTGAAAATATAGTAGCAGTTAAAACAGTGAATTGTCTGGAGGAATGTGCTGAGTTAGTAAATATTTTGAATACGCTCCAAGGATCAGCATTCTTAAAATAATTTCTTGGTAAAAATTAGCAAATTATAAAGTGGATATTTTCATTTGTACTTTCTTGTAGAGCACGGAATAACTGTTGAAAGTTTATTACTTGTTAAGCCAGCTGACCTGGAAAAGCTTTGTCCAGCAACAAAATACGGTGCAAGACTTAGTTTCCAGCATCATAATGGACTTGAAAACAAATACCGGAGGGACTTGGACGAAATAATTGTACAGGGATTGATAGTAAAAGAGCACATTGCTGCGCCTAGATATTTTAAAAAAATTGCACACGAAATTGTAAAATTTTTTCCCACTGAAAATCAGCTTAATGTTATCATTTGTTTGTAGATTTTCTCTAAAATGAATTATTTAGGAGTTTATTTTGTACATATTCCAAAAAAGAGACCGGGAGGTATTTTATATAATAAATACCATATTGTTATGTCTACGTCACGTTTAGAAGGGCTGGTAAAAAACAAAAATTGCAAGGCAGAAAGGAAAATTCCTTTAGCGGCAGACGCTCCAGATAAAGATTTGGGTATGTATTAGTTAAATATATTTTAATTTATATATGTTGAATGTATTTGGTATTTGTCATAATTGCACACAAACTTTGAGGAAGAAAAAAAGTGCTTGAAGTTTAGTTTTTAAGGGGATTCAAAAATTTATCTTTTTTGTCAACATGTAAAAATCATTGGATATGAAAGGAATTATGCGAGTTATGAAATAGGAAATACTTTAGAAGAATTCTCTTTGAAATAAATACAAGATTTTAACATACCGCCGACTACCTGTCATACTAATTCTTCAGGGAAAATATTTATAAGAAAAAATGTGTTTTTGAAGTGGCTATAATACATACATATATACACATGTAAATGAATTATATATTTTAAGAAATTGTGAGTGATAATGTAATATACTTTCTAAAATACATACGTAATGAAGAATATCTTCTATTTCTTTGTTTGATTTAAAAGATCTTTTCCTACTGAATGAAATCCGATAAGGTAAATTCGATGGTTTTGAGTTTCCCCGTAGTGGACTATCAATTTGGAATTTTTGAATTGAATTAAGCCCCTCATATTGCGGCTCCGTGCCTGAGTTTTCATTGCTTTTGAAAAAATCAGGTCTTTATTTATTATTACCCTGTTTAAATAACGTGACTACTGCATTAATTTAAATCAAATAATTCTTAATAGAGTATTAATTTTCGGAACTTACAGCGCGATATTTTGCTAATTTGTTTAGACGTGACCACAAAAGTGTAATCTTTTCGAAACGTCAGGTAAACAAGTTAGCAAAATATCGCGGAGTAAGTTCGGAAAATTAATATTGTATTAAGAATTATTTGATTTAAATTAATGGAGTAGTTACGTTATTTAGGCATGTAAATTTCGTTGAATTTCGACCCAATTTGCAAAATTTACCAACTCCATTTGGTAAAATCTACGAAATGCATTTTAATTTCTTCGATATGTTTTCGTCAAAACTACCAAAAAATCTTCCTTTAATTTAATGGAAATATTTTCGTACCGATTAGAATGCATTTTGTAGGCTCGTATTGAACACAATTTTTCGTTGCAGTGACTGTAGTTTTTCGCTACTTATATTAAACTTTTTTCTCAGTGTAAGTACGACAGATACATATAATATATGTACGAGTATATGCTTTCAACGTCAACCCCAACCCACTGCTTGTAGTTATCCATTAGAACATTTTAAAATGTAGTGAAATAAAGTTAGCAGGATTAATTTCTCATTGATTTTCATAACCAAATTGATTGATCTTTCTTTTCCTGTAAAAGTATAATAACTACATAGTATATTGCTAGGGTAATACCCCTTTTTACTACACATTTGTTAATTTTTTTTTTTCTTTTACGATTACTTATATAGCAAAATAATGATTGAATAGTTCTAACCTATTTTGTGTCGGTGGGACGGGAGAAGGTGTCCCACTTGTTTCATTTTGGTTATGCTCTTGGGGCTACTGCACCTTTACACTTAAATTAGTGCAATTAAACCATGAAGATACTTCCGCCAAGTATTCGATAATTGTGCTAATGTTGAAAGGGCAAATAGACTGCTTATCTTATCGATCCATTTTATCTTTTCGGCTAATCAGCATAATTAGAGCTCTCAACGAACACTTTCGTGTGCTAAGTGCCTTCACCTCACGCGCGCCGCCGGCCACAGGGTCCTGCCTCCGAATTATTTTTACGATACAGCGACACTGACGGGATGGAGGGAATAATTATTTGTCGGAAATTTCTCTTACTGTTCCTGTCAGTGCCGTCCCACATTGATGGACAAATGTAACGTGCGTCAACATTTTTTACCACCGCAAGTGGAAGCCCACTGGGGTCAATGTTTTTTTCGTAATGAACAAACACCTCAGCTTCGGGCGTGCAATACTAGCGTGAGCAAACGGTAACTTGAACTGCTGCTTCTAACCTAGTCCATGTTCACCTCCTCATCGCCACCTCACAAGGTGGATCTGGACATCATCCCAAATCTGAGATGCTCAGAACTCCAGGAATTTGATTTGTTGCTCTCTAATAAGTCGTGACTAATAAGCCAACAAAGTGGTCGGGGCTCATTCCCAGTGCTGTCAGTTCGCTTTCAATTAGCAGCGCTGAGGCCTAGTGGTCCCACAAGTTTCGGACTTAAACGGCCCCAATATTGCGGAGCGGGACAAACGGGAACAAATAAATAAGGCTGGATGTCGGGCCGAGTCAATCACTCTAAATTGAGAGACAAATGACGGATTAGGAATTTCGTCAAGTCATTGTCTCGAAATTAACCCTTCGGTGGAATCACCCCCGCCGGGCGTCCTCTGACAAGACAACTTTCCGTCGATTTCAGGGAATTCTGTCCATCTCTGATGTGCAGGCAGCTCAGATGGAGGACTGATATTAAAGTGTCCAGTCGATATGCCTGACGCTGACCATCTGTCGGAAGGCAAACAGCCGGATTGACCCGCAGATTGGGCGGACAGGGCAGCGGTGACCAAGCCACGCTGTACGAATTATTGCACCTTGGAGCATTGTGCCATTGTGCAACACCTTGCACAACTCCATCTAGGCTAGTCGTGAAAAAGGTTTCGGCCTCTGCTCAATTTTTCATAATTTACGCGTATCACATCTTGTTAGAGCTGCCACTCTGTGACCGTGGCCCATGTTTTTTCATCAAGTGACACCGCATGATTAGAGCTCGGCTCTTGTTTGCTCGCTGCAGGCGTTTGCTCCGACCAAGTGGTAAACAAATTTTTGATTGAAAGCCATTTAATCGCACCGGGGCACAAACTGTGGTCAATGGTCGGCGCTTCTTTGCGCCACTATTTGTGTTATTCATTAGGACTGGCTTCGTGTCACTCCTGCACCGCCATCCATTTGAAATTTAAGCCATAATTTTGAAAAACTGATAAAACTGGCGCCAATAGCTTCAGTGTTATCACTGAGAGGTACATTGTAGGTTCAGTTGCGCTACAATGCTTGGGTTTAGGGACTTTGTCGACGTTTTGGACAAGGAAGATTTATGGTATTCTAGAATTTTGAATTTTAAATTTATAAACACTCAAGAAAACTGTTCAACATAACATCAACTTTTCTCATTGATTATCTCTTCCTTCGATTACTGCCAAGTTGAAAAATATTGGGCTCCTACTCCTACATGCTCGATATTTGCAGTTTAGTAGAAATTTGTTTTACTTCTGTATACACACTCAGAGAAACAAAGGGGTAAAGTTGAGAAACACAGGGGTCATATTTATGTTTGATTTTGCGCCTACAATATACATATGTAGGTATATATGAAACCACGGTGCAAGTGAAACCTTTTGCCATAATCCTAAATGCTCTTAACAAGGAACCGTCAAAAGCATATAATTTTTTTTACGTGATTTTATGTGTTTTGTTACGCCAAATCCAAATTTATCATCAGAACAACCTTAAAAACTCCCTTCGTAAAGGAAATATCGTTCGAAAACTGTTTGGGATGAAAATACAAGTTATATCCATCCATTGCATTCTGTATTTTTATGTGTAAAGCGTAGAATTTGATATCTATATTTTATTTTTACCATATAGAAAGCATATTAAATATCAGAATCACTTTATTTGCTTTATATTTTTATGTTAGATTGGGGAAGAATCATAAGCCAAAACCGAAATTCTGATGACAAATTCGGATTCAGGGTACAAAAAACACAGGAATATCTTATTCTGTACTCTCACTCGACTGTGTGTGTGCGTGTGTGTGTGTGTGTGTGTGTGTTTGTGTGGTATTAATAGTTGATAAGAAGTAAATGCAGGTACAAATGCTTTTTATTATTACCCGACAACGGAAGGGTTATGTGTTTGTCAGTCTATGCATGTATATTTGTCCGGATGTTACAGCACAGAGCCCCACTGGATTAACCCATTTGGATGAATGAGTGGTCGTTAGAATCGTATTATTATATAACGTATTATAACCGTTTTAAAAGAAGCAAACTGTCGGCCCCCCATAAGTCAACAAGTCAAGTTTATTGTCTGACAATAAAAAAAAATTCACCAAATATTATTAAGGGTTCATCCTAGTTTACCAACTTAAAAAAATAATATTTTTTATGATGCACTTCGAAAGTACATCACTTCAGAAATATCATGTTAAAATTTCATAAAGATAGGGACAGTCTAACTATATTTTTTTTCGAACGTCATTGTCATCGTCGCGATATAATGTAAAATTACTACTATGAGCTGTCTGCATGATGTCATTACTTATCTACTGCATATTACCTAAACCTAAAAAGATTGTAAATAAAAATAAATTATTAAAAAAAACGAGAAACGCAACTACGGAAGAAATGAAAATTATGAAACAAAAAAAATTCTTTCTTTCTTCACTTAATTCAAATCGACACATATGTAGGTACAGTGATATTCAGAGTATATCCGTAGTCGCATGCCGCTTTGCCCTAATTACAAAAATACGCTAATATTGCGCAAGCAATAACGAGAAGGGATTGAAAAATGCTTTGCCTGAGTAGACTATTTGCCTAATAAGGCTCATAGTTGATCAAATTTAAATTTGCCTTCGTAATAAATCACACTTTGAATTTAACCAAGTTAGTAATTGGGACTCCTCGTGAGTTGTCTATGGCAGAGAAACAAGAATCATATGATGAGATCAGCTTGCTTCTCGATCGAAACACTCATCGATTTTTCAAACTCGTTCATTACTATTAGTCACCTACAAACATAGTTTTTAACGCTGTCATCAGTTTAAATCTATATTATAGTTGCGACATACTTCATTATTTTAGTATGACCATGTGATCATTAGATATTGCGAATCATACCTTTTGTATAGTTAGATATTAATAGATTAAAGGCTCAGGTAAATAAGAAAGAGGTACAAGTGTTACTAGTCATGGTTAATTATTTAAGGAAATTTCTTTCCAACTTAGATGAAATTTCATATCCTATTCGAGAGCTACTTAAAAAAGATAGTACCTTTCAATGGCTCCCAATACATGACGAGGCATCACAAAATATAAAAAATGCAATATCTTCTGCTCCCTTTTTGGAACCACTAGATCCTCAAAAAGACATTACCATACAGGCTGATGCGTCGCAGTTCGGTTTAGGATGCTGTCTTATGCAAGACAAAAAACCAGTATATTTCGCCTCCAGAAGTCCAACCGCAGTTGAACGAAATAATGCGCAGATTGAGAAGGAATTACTAGCAATAATAAAGTCACAAAGTAAATATACTTACAGATCAGCTTAGAGCTAGAAGTCTGGTATATTGGCCGGGCATTAATAAAAGTATTGAAAATATGGGTTCCCAATGTACAATTTGTTAAAAGCACAGAAAGACAAAAGAGCTATTACATCTCAATGAAATTACCCTATTCCCATATTTCCAAATACGGATGGATCTCTTTGAATTTAGCGGAGACTCTTACCTTGTTGTTGCAGATTATTTTTCAAAGTATTTTGATATTTTTGAAATTGGGAAATTGCAAAGATATTGGCAAAAGCTTTTTCTTCACGCTCTTACTAGATAAAGGTTGCAAATGGTGCAGAAGTTAGAAGAAATTCAATGTATTTCAGACATTTATAAGTATTTGTTTGTTCAGTACTGACAACGTTCTAAGAAGTATTATATACAAGGTGGGCCAAAAGAAATCATCCGATGTTGTTTGGCTCCAATTTTTTTTCTAAATGAAAAACTTCAATTCTGTTATTTGATTATGTTTATTTGAACCTTTAGAATTTTATTGGTCAAGTCGAGAAGATGATATCGGCCAAATGGGCGCCGTCACAATTGATTGCCATACGGGCTCGTTTTATGGCATTTTTCATCACTTCGGCGAGAACTTCGGGCGACAGATTCTCGCACTCGTGTTGAATGTTGTCCTTGAGGGCTTCCAGGGTCTCGGGCTTGTTCACGTAAACACGGGACTTCAAAAAACCCCACAAAAAAAAGTCTGGAACGGAACACACTGCGCAAGCCACAACCGATATTCTGAAGGCGGCGTTCCCGGGCCGCTTCATCTCTCGTTTTGGCGATTTGCACTAGCCCGCAAGATCGCCCGATTTAACCGTTCCTCAGGTTTTGAATAAAGTATATAATTTAGTTTACCTATCTCGTTTAATTCAATCCTGATCCTCCCTGTAAGATATTATAAATGAGGCATCTTCTGTGTTCTCCCACAGCACATTCGCGTTTTTAAGTGGTGGTGATATTGCCAACCTCCTCTTAATAATAAACCATACCTGTACTGAAGTGACCAATACAGAACATAAATATTGAGGTGAAAAATAACCCTATGTAATTCGGTTAGCATACACATTCTTTCAATTTGCCTCGCCAATTTTTTTTAACAACCGTGGCCATTCCGAGTTATGCTATTTATGGACTTGGATTTCATTACCATTTTACTCTGCTGTCCGACAGCTGTATATGTAAAGGGTGTTTCAATATGGACGCTTGAAGTTTTTTAGGTTATAGCGGTCACGTTGTTAGCGCAAAATCTTTCGAATTTGTTGTAAATTGTTCAGTAGTGTGTGGTAACTTACCATGGAAGGTTATAGCGTTGAAGAACAAGTGCAAATCATCAAATTTTATTATTAAAATTAGTGCTCCGTCCACGCAAATTGAACTGCCTATGAAGAGAGAGGTTGCAACATGAAAATGTATTCTATTTAGTTGGTAAGCACACCACAGCAAATTCTTATAGATTTGGTTTTGCCCAGGGTTCTCGCGCCTATCTTATGGATGCCAGAACTATATCTATTTATCGCAGTATATTGTAAAAATTATTCTATCTTCTAGACTATGCAAAGTTTTCTCATTGTTTTTATAGTTCGATAATGATCAGAAATCTAATTCTTTCCCTTAAAATTGAGTAGGAATTGAATACATTAGTCCCTTTAGTTTGCTTGTACCGAAAACATTTAATTATTTCAAATACTGAAATAAATATACTTTTTGAAATACTGAAATACAGTAGAATCCGGATATAACGACCCTCAAGGGACCGGCGACACTTTGTCGTACTAACCGGACGACGCACAAAACGACCGGATAATTTGGCTTGTTTTTTTATTATTATGTATTAATATTTCTTTAATTCCTATTATGAATTAATATACATTCATAGTCTACAATAGATTAATTTCTATGCAAATAAAACAAATAAAACTTAGCAACAAATAACTTTGATGGTATGTAATTAAACATTGCACACACATATACTTACATACATACATACATAATGTATTAAAGTTTGATCAGAGAAACAATATTTATTGTAAATTTTTGTACATCATTATTTACTGAGGTAAAAAGTCTGAATTTTTCGTTTGTTTGTGACCGATTTTTGTTCGATAGTAAAAACTCCGTACAGCATTGTGAAAACGAAACATCATACTTTTCATAACATCATCATCAAAGTTAGTTTGAACAAATACATCGAGCGTTTCTGCAGTCTTCAGAGCTTCAGACGCACTGCTAGTTGAATAAGTCTTCTCTGGTTCATCATCATCACCATCGATATCGGCGTTGTTGGCGATGATATTTTGCACAATGTTTGCATCCGACGGTTCTTCACATGTGGGATACGCATATTGTTCAAATGCCTCGTTTGTTATGGGTAGCTGATTAGTATCAATGGCCCTTTCCCAAACGCTCAGCAGTACGTCGTCTTCATCGTCAAAGTCATCTGCGTTTGAGGTTATGGTACAGTCTACATTGCTACGGAAAAATCCAGCGTGTTTGTAACAGTTGTAACAGTCCCTTGCGTGAGTTTGCTCCAGGCATCGTAAATCATTAGAATAGCATCGAGAACAGTAATCTTCGGGTACTCAGCGCTGCTGGCTCTGCCGCCCTCAAGACACTGGATAATTTTCTGGACAAGGTTTTTGCGAAAGTGTGATTTCAAAGCTCGAATAACACAGCCACACAAAAAAACAAAAGTGGGGATTACTTTTGATGCCATACGTCATATCCGTAGTATTTTGGCCTGCTGAGCACGAATCTGCGACCAGAATTGAGCCGTGACGTCCAGATTTTTTTCTAACCTCAAAAAATGGGTTAAAAACAGAGAAAATCGTGGAAAATACACTCGTAAAATTCGGAAAAAAATTATTTTTAACATTTAAACCTATATTCATATGAATTGAGACCTGCTGAGCACGAATCCGTCACCAGAATTGAGCCATCACGTTCCGATTTTTTTCTTAAATTTTTTTTTATTTATTTTTAGAAAAAAATCTATCCGGCGACGATGTTGTGTTTTACTTTAAAACGGTTTATCCAACTCATCGAGCAATTGAAGTTAGGAATATTCAACTGTCGAGCGAAAAAGCTGGCTGAAGCTTAAACCACTGTAATAGTGCTTGATCTACCTGTTTTGGTAGCACAGGGGTTCTAACTTATGTTTATTTTTCTTTATTGTGGATATTGTAGAATGAGACACGCCGAATTCCTTCGCAAGGGTGACATTTGATTCATCAGCTTCTAAACGCACTATTGTAGCACTTTTTTTCAATTGAGAAACATTTTCGCTTCACAGTACTCATTTTAGCGCACGTAACGAGTTCACCTTGATGAAGAACACTGACTGATGTACGCACGCCAATCAATATACGTAGGCGTTGGCAGAAAGCCGTGACGTGGGGCGGAAAGGTATTGTTTGTGCGTAGGTATCGTAAACAAAACACTGCGCGTCGTTCTAACCGGACGATTAATTGTCAAAAAAGGACGTTGTTAAAAGCAGTTGGTCGCTTAAACCGGAGTCGTACTTTACGGATATGTTTTCATAAAGAAAGCCGTAATAGTCGGATTCTACTGTAAATATACTATTTTAATTCTAAATCGCTGCTCACATTTCCTTCGGATATATTAAAACATACAAATTCTGCAAAGTTTTGTAAAACTGAGAAAAGCTGGTTTTATAAAATTAAGTGAGATGTCCATGCATAGGACTAAATTTAGTTTAAAACACCTAATCAAAGTTCGTAGGAATCAGTACATCTGATAGCTTGATTATCACCGTTGATGAATCAAATATCTAAAAAATAATACTATCTCTACTGTTGACATAAGTGTACTTTTCGAATCAATAATTATGCCAAATTGGTACAAAAAATACCATTAATTGGCTAACATTAACAGAAAATCATAAAATAGCACACCATGCAAAATGCCTGGCACATAACATTGTACATCATGGAACAGCTCGTACGTCGCCCGATATCAGTACGCTCCTAGGTTATCCAAAATATTTGCTCAGAGATACACTCAACAGTACAAGGAAACATCATTAGCTTATGACAACAGATGCACGTCACAACACAGTTGCCACAGCATGCACACTGCCACTACCGAAATTGGGTAATTTTTCGTTTGCCCTTTTCGGATATTAGTTTGCGGAGGAGACGACGGAAAGGACGAGCATTGCACGCAGACAGACATTATCTTATCTTTTCCTTTCGACTGCTATACCCTTCAAAATGTCACCAAATATTTGCTAGAAATATCGAGTTTCTTTGGATGTAATCGGTGAAATGCGACCAATTTAAAGTGATGAAAATCTTCCGAAAGAACGCTGTGGTGACGCAGTTTTTTCATTTCATTTTATTTATTTAATTTAAGTTGGGTTAGGTATAATGGCATTCAAAAAAACAAGGATAATAATTTATTCATTTGGACATTTTACCTGTCCATGCTGTAAGTTATGTATTTGAGGCTAAATAAGGGACACAAAACTTGGCTATTTAAGCTGATAACCCTCATCATTCCTAAGAAGTAATTCGTCTACAGATTTCAGTAATTTTCATATATATCATCAGTAATACTAAAAGATTTAATACTTTAATTCGAATTTCAAATCTAGTGGTGGGGGAAATGCAGTTTCAGACTGGCCTGTACACCGGCGAAATTCGATTAGTTCCACCCATGTTTTTTGATAAATTTCTGTATAGAGGCAAGTTGCATCAAAACTATATATTTAATTTATTAATATATGACATTAGAATTTAGTGGTAATAATACAGATTAAATAAAAGCAATAATTTAATAGCTACTCGAAAAATATTAAAACAAGGTGCGAAATTCGATTAGTTCCACTTTAAAATTGAAATATAAAAGGAGCACAAAAGACATTTTTTTTTTCATAGTTTGTGTGTCCTGCTTGGCACTTTATGACATCAAAGATACGGTTTTCCATGGAGTCAATTAACTTTCGCAGAGTAGAGATGTCAATATCATCCCATGCATTTTTGATGGCAGTCTTTAGTTCTGATACGCTTTTGTATTGAGTACAATTGCCATAAACTTTATGAGCCAGAATTCCCCAGAGATTCTCAATTGGTTTGAGATCTGGAGAACGCGCCGGTCAATCAATGTTTTTGCTGATAAACCAATCCTTGGTTAGCCGGGAGCAGTGAATGGCCGCATTTTCTTGTTGATATTTCCAATATATGTCAGAAATTTCGTCACCATGCTCTAGTAGGACGTTTTCCAACAGCTCTACGTATCTGATAGAATTCATTTTAGTGCTAATCCAACATATCGGCGTCTTCCCATTATAACTAAAAGCTGCCCAAGTCATCACAGTTCCACCTCCAAAATTGGGACTCATTAAGAGCTCTTGATTTTTTTGCAAATCATGCCAATAGTATTTTTCTCCATCGGAGCCATCCAAATTAAAATTTTTCTTATCTGAAAAAATGATAGATTGCCACTCCTTTTTCCAATGCATATGCTTTCTTGCAAAAGTTAGCCTCGCCTCCTTGTGCTGAATCGACAGTGCAGGTTTCTTCGCCATTTTCCGCCATTTAAAGCTTCCAGACATGGACAAAATTTGCTGAATACCCCTTTTTGATACCGGGAGGTCATATCTGCCTTTATTTCCCACGCTGTCTTATTACCATTGGTGAAAGCTCGTAAAATTATTGACCGTTGCTTGCGCGTCAGCTTTGTGTTTCCCTGGGTGAAACGGTTTTTCCCGTAATTATCTCCTTGAGCCATGTAATTGTTAATTGCGTGATGAGACCTATTGATATGCTTTGCAATAGCGCAATTCGACAAACCCATACTTTTGTACGACGGAATTTTAGCAATTTCTGCCTCACTGAATGATGTGCCTTTTCACATTTTCGGTCTTACTTTGTAAAATCGAGAAATAATATAAAATTAATTTAACTGAGCTCAAAAATGCTTTATTAAATAAACAATTCACTTCCAGTCACTTGCGCACCAAGAAAACTACAAAAGAACTGAGTGGAACTAATGGAATTATTCTGTAATTTGGTTGATAACTTATCGAATTTTATTTTAAAGAACAATTTTATTACATGCAACCAGTAAATATTGACTAAACTCAAAAAAACTTAATGGAACTAATCGTATTTCGCTGGCTGTATACTGGACATTGGGACTGAGTCATGTCTAAAGATATATCTTCAAAATTTATGTTGTGTTTAAGATATTTGAAAATTTCTCCAGGAATAATAACTTTTCTTTCAATCTTTCTTTTATTAAGATAGAATGGAAGATAGAACAATTAAACCAACTTACTGCAAAAATTTTTGACGACCGATTTTAAAAACTCCAAAAAACTACATATATACACCGACGCAGTAATATGCTCACACTGATGTCATCTTATGTTAGCGATGTACGGTGTACTGGCCAGATGAAAACAAATCCGATTTAAACCAAATAAAGATAACAGAATGATGATAAACTTTGTGCAGCGGACTGGACACAAGGACGGAGGAGGACATTTTTCACGTGCAGCGAACCGGTTTCGAACTTTAGTGCAAACAAAGTATTTATAACATATTAATGTGATGTACATGTTATACTTTGTTTTCTTTATGTCTCGAAAACAGTTCATTGTACCTGAAAAACGTATATTACCTTTTTTGTAGAGAATGTAAAGATCTACTATTTTCACAATAAAATTTTTCCGAGCGACCAACAGGAACTGCGATATACGTAATATACGTACTTAAGGGACAACACCACTGTGACGGTTTCAAAAAATCGATTTTTTGAAAACCATCTAGAAAAATCTAAAATACATTTAAGAATAGAATGCCGTTGGTCCCAGGTCGAAAAAATAATTATTTTCGGAGATATTGAATATTTTGTGGAGCGGTGCAGCTCGGGGTCCACACATAAATTAACAAACTTCAAACTTTGAACGCGTTTTTCTCAAAACCACTTCTTTGAGTGCGGCCTGCAGCATAACTCGAGCAATTTTTATCCGATCAACTTCAAATTTGGACTGCATCAATAAAACTAGATTATCTAAAGAAGTACATAGGATCTTTTCGATATCTTAATAAAAAAAAAATTATAGCATTTTTCGACGAGAAATTGTGCTCGAAAATCGACCTTAAATTTCAAAAGCGTGCCTATTTTTTAAAAATCAATATTTTTTCAAATCCCTATGTACATCTCTTCAAAATATCATATTATTAACGAAAAAAATCGGTATTTTTTTTCCGATCGACTTGGAAGACAGTTCTGCTGCAGGCCGCGGATCACTGCAGAGCCAACAGCACCTGACGCGGGAGCTTCCCCAGCGCTACCATGGGGCGATAAATTTTTTATTTTTTTTTTATGTATCTTTAATAAAGAACAAACAAAACAAACAAAAAAATTTGGAATATGTCTTTTTTTTCCCACAAAAAAAAATTCTTGAAAATCGGCAGAAAAACAGGGGGTCACAGTGGTGTTGTCCCTTAAGGGATTTGGATATATAGCCCTCAATATAATGAATTTTCAGGAATCGGCGGGATAGATTTGGGACGTCCTGAGACGATTATGAACCGCGAAAAGAACGCCACGGTCGAGAGGACAAGAATTATTTGAGCTAGCGTCAGCTTGAGAGATGGTGAAATCGGACGAAAATAATTCATTATTGTTAATATCGGGCGTTAAGTTAGTTTCAGATAGCGCGAAGATGTCGTAGGAAAGAGACTGAGACTTCAGGATGATATGACAGATTTTGGAGCGATGTCCTCTGGCATTTTAATAATACAAAGAGACGCAGTTTGGCGAGAAGTTGATGAAGTGTGAAGGGGAGCAAGTCTGGGGAGAGGAATTTCGAGCTTGGTTAGAAGCAAAAGTAATTTTTTGAGACAGTTAGTTTTGGTCTTACCAGGAAAAGACGTACTTTATTGTAAATTATATGATCACGTAAACGGGACAAAATGTAATGTCCACCACTGAAGACGGTAGAGCGCATAGTACGCTTCATGATAGGGGGAGAAGGGGGTCGATAAATGATGGTTTAGACATCTGAGACAGGGGGCGCATTATTTGGAGAGCTAACTGATATATAAGAGATTGCCGTGAGAACAAATTAACAGAGTTTGGAGGGGGACTTGTCAGAACTGTGAACGGGTGGAGGTGAGGTTGTAGAAATAGGAACATTGGGAATAGAGTTGTCTGAGGATTATCTACAGCGGGTATGACGGAAGAGAAGAGAGAATGGTAAGTAGTTTGACTGGATAAAATAGAAGTAGCGAGCGAGAGATGCCAGCTATTAGGGTGAATATGGTCAAGAGAGGAATAAAACCTCGCTGTGGTTCCAGGAGAAATAAGAATGGGGGGATTGAGCACACGTGACTTTACAAAGTTAGGATATTTAATTGCGGTACAGTGGTCAAAATTGGGGAAAACAACTGTCTTAAACTGCCAATTGTAATTAGACTGGGGGGGGGGGGGATTGTTGTTGACGGTTGTGACAGAATTAGATTTCACTTTTGACTTTCGATTAAGACTAAGATTACAATTAATAAGGTTAGAACTAGTGTTACTGTTAGAGTGTTGATGAGGGGTTTAGTTGCACTAACATTAAACTTAACAGGGTTAGCAATATATTTAGATAAGCTAATTTCACCAATAATCAGCATTATCACAGCTCATCAACCAGTGAAGAGCCAGGCATATTTCGAAGGGATGTGAACCAGAAAGCAAGTCGATTGTCCAGAGGAAGACATTTGATTGAACTCGGATGGGCTGAAGGCGAAATGCTGCTTGAAGAAATTATTCAACCAGGATTTATCAGCGTGTTAGGGAGCGTCCTTAACTAGAAACAAGGGAAGGTCCGCAGGTGTGGGTGCATACCTCTCCTCTAATTTTGAGGGCCGTTGACACCAATCCTTATGCTTATGCTCCAAACATGCGGCATCGACTGGGTGATGTCGACGATGGTTGGGCAAGCATCCAGGGCAGTAACAGCCCGAGATAACGGGATACAGGTTGATGGAATTGAAATCTGGTCCGGTAGCGACAGAGGGAAGGTCGAGCTACCTGATCCCAGGTTGGTGTCAACGATGGCGGGACAGATAGATTATGATGGCCCATTTATAGACGTGAAGTATAAAGCAGCTTCGACTTCCACTTCAACCCAAAAAAAAATGTCAAGCTGAAAATCAGCTGTCATTTGATGCATTCAAAAATCACAGTAGGCGATTACGGAGAAAGGTAATTGCAGTAGGCGAATTCGAGAGAACTCAATAATCGCAGTAGGCGAGAAAGGCAATATTTTTGCTAATACATATACATATGTATAGCCGAGACATTTTGATGGAGAGTCATTCGCTGAGGTTTACTGATCTCGTGAATCAGTCGCTAAGGTTTACCAATATAGGTTAGTCTAAGGGTGGTTTAGCAATAGCCTCAACAATATCTGCTGGCTGATAGCTATCACAGATTTTCCTTCATTGCCAGAAGGGTTAGCTAAGTATGGTACAAGAATTCAGCTTGGTTAGATGTTCGTTTGCCTTCTTGATTAAACAGCTACAGTTTCCGGTTTACTAATTGGGAAATATATTTAAAAACAGAAATAACTTATGGTTCACCAATCGGAATTAACATTCACAACAATCATGTTTGAGGTGCATCAAAGAAAGCCCCTAACTACTTTAATTCTTTGTCCTCATTGCAGAAGAGCAACGAATTGATTAGTCATTCATTAAGATTTATTTTAAATTTAAATATTTTTTGCTTGTTTATTAAATTGTATTGCATTTTTGTTTATAACCTTATTGTAACCATATTCCTGGATTAAATTTATAACGTGTGAATTATGCGACATTTACCGAAGGTTTTTGTTTAGACACTTCCTATCTCTATGTATATCAATAATTTTGTGCTGCTGTTGTAAACACTGTAACATATGCATATGTGTTAGACCTCAGATCTATCCGACCTGAAGGATCTTTCTAAACATTTTATAGGAAAAACGTTTAAACATATCCGTCCCCCACCCTTATCACCAAAAGAATCGCTCAGGAAAATAATAAAAAAAATCATGTATATTGAGAAATAGGATTGAAAAATTCTTGCGCGATCAATTGTTAGAAACTATATCATTACTTATTTCCTTATAACTGCCGAACCATGGGTTTTAGAGGAAAAGATTTTTGACAAAACACATTTCTTTTGATGTAAGGAACAACTTTTGTCCTTGTACGTTTTTTAGTAATGGACTTTGAGACAGAACTTATTTGACGTACGGCAAATTTTTTTTTGACATGATCAAGACAAAGAGATGGTACAACATGCCATACACCTCGTAGACAATCAATTTATTGAACGAAAAGTTCAGGGAAGGTGTAGTCTCAAGAAATGTCGATATGACCAGGACAGCAAGATCATGGTACCGAAAGGGTGGTCTATCTAGTGTTTGGTATTTGATCTACCGCTAATGTAAAGTTTAGTTGATTATATGTCATACTCGACTTGACAGAAATTTAGTTTAAGGTTTCACATTTACGAAATGGGACGGTATTCGCTTCAAAAAGGTTGGGAAATATTAAAAATATATTTCCAAAGTCGTGAGTCTTCTACTCAAACTGTGAGAAATTTGAAAAAAAAACTTGACGAAAAAAAAACTTCCAGAAACCCAATTTGTGGATCAATTCGTGAAGCGAGCTCGTGAAACTGGAATGTTGCTGGATAAACCAACCTGTGTACGTACTCGTCCGGTTGCTGCTGTTGCTCAAAGTGTGGTGAGCAACCATCAACATCAACTCGTCATCGTTCTTGACCTTGACAAGACCTTGTCATGAAGCCATATAAAGTTCAATTGGTACAGCAGCTAAAGCCGGTTGACCATCCGAACCATACAGCGAACGCCACAATCGATCTTTTGCGCCATATCTTCGGAAATCACATAATCAGCAAAAATGGTGATGTGATTTGGCTGGTAAGAAGCTGCGATTTAACGCTGTTGGACTGTTGTCTTTGGGGAGCGGTGAAAGCTAAAAATAACGTCAATAAACCAGAAACAATTCAAGACCTCAAGTACGAGATTCAAGCTGCTATTGATGATATAAAGCCCGAAACAATCGAAAATGTACTGAAAAATTGGGTGGACCGAATGGGTTACTGCCAAGTCAGCCGTGGTGGTCATTTGACCGAAATTGTTTTTCATAAATAAATGAGATAAAACAACCTTTCAAATAAATGTTCAACCATTGAAAAATATTGAGCCGTTTTTTTTTTATAACAAAAAGAAATTCCAATTTTTAAATGGACCACCCTATATATATGTATGACACCGTTGTAATTTTTTCTCAGGAGTTAGCTGAAGTCATTGAATTATTCCAATAAACGACAAACCATCAATGACTTTAAAGCTAACATTTGTTGAAATAAGTGCTGATTTATGTGGAAAAGCGACTAAAAATTGTTGTTCCAGAATTGGGATCTTTGTTGATTAAAAATATGTTGTTAAAACTCACAAATGCCAAACCCAAATGGATAAGTATATTAAATTTCAAATTGAAAGCATATCAATATTGCAAACTGTTAAATTCTTAGTGTATCGCACGTGGGGGAAGGTATTCGATAATAGTATATTACGATACAAGGGCGGTAAGTAGCCGATTGCCCACGATGGCGGTGTTGACGCACGAGCGAAGCCCGAGTTACGTATGCTACTTTTCACCACTAGTGCGGGGTAAGTAGTAGGTACCTTACCGCACAGGTTTCCATTCGGTAACTCATAAATTAACCACGGTGAGCTAAGTAGCCGATTGCCCACGATGGCGGTGTTAGACGCACGAGCGAAGCGAGTGCGTTAATAGTCATCGTGGGCAATCGGCTACTTACTGCGCCGTGGTTAATTGATGATTTACCGCATGGAAACCCGTGCGGTAAGGTACCACTTACCCTGCACGTGTGGTGAAAAATATAAAAGCCATATGCGTCCGAAAACAACTTGGAGAATTCAATCTTGGCAAACATTTGAACCGAAAATTTGAAATTGTGAATTTTTTATTCTATACTTTAGAATTAGGTTAAAACGTATTTTTGTTTATCATTATTGTTCTTGAACCCAAAAGAAAGTATATACTGAACTGTAATTCATGTGTATTCTGTAGGTACTGATATATGTATTATAGGTACATATATTAATTCGTGCACTAAAAAAAAATTTAAATATATTCATATTTAATTCAAATAAAAACACTTGATTTGGAACCGAAATAATTTCTATTTTCCTGTTATTGAAAATCTTAAATTCATAAAATGAACATTGTACAAGTCATTCATATTTGATTTCTATTGAATGCACGAACGGAAATTGCCTTCTTTTCTTATGTAAAGTATTTGTGTTGTTTCCGATGAGATTCGAACTCGGATCGCCAAAGCTAGTCGGGACACTCTGTCGCTATTCTATTAGCCGCTTCATATCTGCATCTTGTGAGATTCGAACACGGGTCCTCTGGAACATAAGGCCATCGCTCTAGCCCTTAATCTACAGATGGCCGAGTTTGATTTCAAAGAGCGAAATTTATCTGAGTGAAACTCAACCTTTAAACAGAATCGTGCTTGATGCAAACTTATTCATGTTTTTGAATATAAATCTATTTAATCAAATGTGTTTTCATTGTAAATTTTCTCAGTGTGATGTCACAAAAAGTAACTAAGATTATAAAATTTAATTACATAAAAACTATTAATGATAGAGACAACTGTGATTCAATGAAGCATGAAAGAGAGAATGTTTTAGACACTGATTGACTTTGCGCTCATCGGCTGATCAAATAACATCGCAAAGCTGATTTCCGAAAATATGCACAATGCACATTAATTTAGTCTACCTTCGGCTTCCGAAGTGCGATTAGGGCATTTTTGTTTTGCATTTTTGCGCTTAATAAAATAGAATGCAAATAAAATGCCTTTATGTAATATTTCTTCACTTATCGACCTTGAAAGCGCAAAAATATGAAATGTAAATAGTATATGCATAATAAACACTAAAAAAAGTTATAGAAAGGTAAACAGGAAGATATATCGCCCAATAAGGAATCTTAAAAGACCCGGATGTCCGATGCTGAACATCAATGGGCTCAAGTTCACAATACGAATGTGCCAAGTAGTTCTACCGCTCAGCTCCATGCAAATAGAATACGCCTTAGAATTAGCGGCCGTGTCTCGACACAGGCCAGCTTTTTTTAAAAATATGATTGAACTGGACACGTATCGGGTTGATATTAATTGCAGACAAAAGCCATAATAATTACATATAACTAAAATGAACATTCAGTTTGAACAAAACGTTTAACTAAAATTGGGCAAAGTCGCTGTGTCAGAGTTGGTTTAATTCCAGCGATTGCCAATCATCCTCTTAAGAGAATCGTTAAATGTCCCTGGTGATAAGCCTCTCCAGTATTAGAAGGCATTAAATTCCCATCAGCCTCGGGAGCGTCAAGAAATTTATTATCGTAAGTAAACACGCTGTAAAAAGTTTACCAAATTTCTTGGCGACAAAGCATAAGCACGGGTCTGTGGGTCTGATAAGGGGAGGGTAGACGAGGCTCTAATTTGGCTGAAGTATGAAAAGGAAAAGAAGCAGCAATGACGAGGATGTGAAGAAGCTTCCATTTCGTAATTGAATTTTAAATGAAGTTGACACGGGTATTTACCAGGATATTCGATGAAAACGACACCAAGCCAGGAGATTTGCGTTCGTACTCCGTCAATTGCACGACTTTGGGCTGCCAATTAGTCATCCGGCTAAAGTCTTTTCACCTTTTCACAAACTATAAGAAATCTCCCCGAACCTCAAACAACCAATAAAAATTTGTTATGGAACATTCCCCCACCGGCCTGGGCGCAGTTATTCTGCACCAAGATGGGAAGGACTATCAACCCTTGAGAATTTGCTGACGTCCTTCTATCGGATTTTGGTACAAATATGTAGGTATGGAGTGTGCGGTACTGAAAGAACATGACGGAGTTCCGGGGTTCCAGCGACCAGGGGACTCGTATATATCGACCTATGTACAAGTAGTTATGTGCACTTTTCCCTGTACCAGAAAGAGGAGGGTCTGCGCTGAGCCGGCGGAGAAAAAATCGGTGATCCGTCATGTTGTCAGACTGTATTACCCGAATTAAGATTCCTGTATTGAATTAACGCAGATGGAGCCAAACAAAGATAAAAGCATCTAGAAATTGCTTTCATAGAAGAAATAATTTTTTCTGCCGAACTTCAGGGAACGTCTACGTCGGATTCTCGCTTTTCGTACTCAGCATGTGAAAGGGAAACCGTTCAAGAAATAAAGGGAATTTTTTGGTGGCTTTAATAGAAAATCTTCCCTATTCTCAT
Organism: Neoitamus cyanurus; assembly: GCA_947538895.1. Lineage (NCBI taxonomy): Eukaryota > Metazoa > Arthropoda > Insecta > Diptera > Asilidae > Neoitamus > Neoitamus cyanurus. The sequence goes on from OX384542.1 coordinate 39,543,796, forward strand.
GCCATTATATACACACATATGTATTGTAGATTATTTCCAAATTTATTGCTCGGCTTTGTACCAACACACATATATGGTATATATCGGCAAAATTAGGTTAACAGGAAACACAGTTTTTGTAATTTATGAAACTAAATATTTTCAATATGTGATGTGCCAGAGGTGAGTAACCCAAAAAATGAGATAACGTTACTTTTGGCGCACTTACATAGTAAGCTGCATGCATTCCAATTTTATCTGCGACGACTACAACTTCAAAAATAGTTTTCTTACAGTCAATTTATGAAATAGATTCCCCTTACAATCTAAGCAGTTGAACTGGTCTGCATTTACTGCTATATACTGTATTACCTTTGGTTACCTAAAAGCATAGACAAAATGGAGTCTCACTTTTATTTGGTATTTTTCACAGCTCGCAGATCGTTTTGAGCTAGAGCCTAGAGCCGTAAGAAAAATTGAAAATTGACCAAAAAAGTAGCGACGAGTCGAGTCAGATGCTTCGGTTTTAGTATGTACATATATTTATATGTATATACAAGTGCCCTTGTCAGAAAATTCCGCGAACCGTTTACGCGAAGGCAATAATCAAATAAGAGTGCAAAAAAGTTAGCTAGCCATCTGACCAAACTGGGTGGGAAATGTTTATTTAGACTTGTATAGTATATTTCAAATATTAACTGGTCAGAAATTTCTCATTAGCCAATCTATATCTACTAATATAATAAAGAGGTAAAGTTTGTGAGTTTATTTGTCAGAGGTAATCTCTGGAACTACTGATCCGATTAAAAAAAATTCTTTAACTGGTAGGTAGCCTTAACTTTTGAATAAACACAGGCTATATTTCGATTATATTACATTAACAAAAATAGGGTCTTTTAATATTAGGACGCTCGACTTTTAAATATAAAATAAACAAGTTATGTGTGAGATACCCACTCCATTTTTATTTTATTTGCAAGCATATTTTATGACATTAAGTATGGAATATAACGTCGTTGAAATGTCCGCCGCGGCTTTGATTGGCACGAATTCGGAAGTTGACCCAAATTTCGCCAACAACGTCAAGCGCTACAGATCGATGATAAGCAACTTATTGTGGCCTAAACTGCATGATATGTGGTTCCAACAGGGATGCGCTACGTGCCACACAGCGCATGTCACGATGGACATTCTGCACGAGCGATTTGAGGGCGACGTGAAATGACCACCGAGATGGTGCGATTTAACGCCTTTAGACTTCTTCCTTTTGGGGCTATTTTAATTCACAGGTCCATGTGAATAAACCACAAACAATTGATGCCCTCAAAGTCAATATAACGATCGCCATCCCGCAAATTCAGCCAAATTTATGCCACAAAGTCATCGAAACTTGGACCTCCCGAATAGGTGCCACTAAGCAAAACTGCGACGGACATTTGAACGATGTTATATTCCATACTTAATCTCATAAAATATTCTTCCAAATAATATATAAATGGATTGGATATCTCCCACACAACTTGTTTTAATTACATTTAAAGGTCCCTATTGAACGACCCTGTAGATAGCTATGAGACTCTAGATTGACTTGGACAGACGAAGATGTTCAAATTTTCAATCTTGAATTTATTAATATTTCCATTTCATTAACAAAAATCAATATTTCTCCACTAAGAAGACCCAATAATCCCTTAGTCAGCTATTCGCCCCTTGCGGCACAGGTGATTCGCCTTTGCGTGCATCGCTTATCAGTCGCACGTCGCGAATCCATTGCTTGCACTTTTGTCGCCTCACTCACTGGGCGCTTACGTATAGTACTTAGCGCTGGATGTAATGAACTCGCATCGCCATGCCACTATGTGTTTATTGGGTTTCTCTCGTCTGGGGTAATTAATTTTGTTATTAAAATTCTTGTTTCCTTCCATTGTAATGCAGGACATTGGTTGTCTGCGGCCTGTGTGCCATTGTAGTAATCTCTGATAGGTTTCAGGCTATGATCGTAGTATCCTTGTTTGCAAGTCCATCAACAAATGCGTCGATCGAATTTCTCAGCTAATTTCACAGCACCTTCTCCTCTGCTATATAAGCAGTTGTTAATTGTTGTGAAATATCCTCTAATTGGCTTGCAAAGTTTTCCAACTTCCTGGTACCTTACTTGCATCTTTTTAGTTTTGCAACAAGTGGATTTGACGATACTTCGTTGACAATTTTTCTTTCAGTTTTGTTGTTTTTTGTGCTACTGTTATTTATTATAATACGAGTTCTGATGAATTTTATTATTATTCTTTTCAGTTCAACTGGTGTTAAAGCGTCCACAAATTCAGTTCCCTCGACAAAGCCTCTGTATCATCGTGATTCCCATTAAAATAATGTAAAGGTGAAGTTGCTGTCCTCATATCAAACGTTATTGTGCTTTGCATATTGTCTATTAATTCGTTTACCTCGCGGTAAATCTTTCCAAGTTGGATAACTGTTTGCGTTGCCGCTGGTGTGGTTCCACAAGTTGCAGTTTCACTCCGGATTTTTTTCAAAGTATGTACCTCCCTTTTCTCCTGCAGAGTTTTTACTGTATAAGGCCTATTTTGGCAGCAACTGAAACATATATTTTCTTAAACACACCAGTATTTTTTTAACATAAATTACTTATTCTTAAGGCAAACATTAAACATAATCAGACTTTTAGTGACTAGCGATAACTTAAGAGCAGTTCACATACACATCAATTTTATGCTCTCCATATACTGGCTTTTTGCATTTACAGCACACTAATTAATTACTAATTTGACATTTTTTTTTGTAGGAGCAAAAAGCGCAGTATTTACGTTTTTAAGGCACTGGTTCTTCTTCTTGTTGTTCATTACTTGAACCAGTAGGTTTTACAGGAATTGGGCTTATATTTTCCCGTAAAGATCTTTTCAAAGTCCGAATTTCAAATCTCTTCTCCATTCAAGGAGTGACCAAATCTATGCTGAGCATGAATTCTCTTCTATTCAATGGTTTTTTATTGTTCTTGATCATGTTGTGGCCATAAATTATAGAAAAGACGCCGAATATAGACATAAAATATACGAAAAATTAACAAAAGTAAGATCTTAGTTAAAAGTTACACAAAGCCTAAACATACGTCTGGCAGGCGAAAGTCGAAAATGGCGGGACTTACATTAGCGACACAGGCACTTCCGCTAGCTGCCGTCCACTGAGTTGACTAAAGAGAACGACGCGCTAGCTTCAACCGTTAGTCAAGTAAAATATGTATATAGTTTAATAAGTAACAAATATATTTAATATTGAATAACAAACATAGTAAAAAAAACTATGTACGCGTTTTCTCGAAATGAAGTTTTTTCGTGTCCTATACAATATAGGTAAAAAGTCAACCCAAAAAAAATGGGCAAGCCGTTTGGATTTTTTGTTTCAGATTTTTCGTTCCCGAGATTATCTGTTCGCAGTAAGACGATGTATTTTTCATCATATTAACGGCGCCCTCTATAAATTAGAAAACAAAATGAAAAAAATTTAAAAAAAAATTGTTTATGAGTTAAACTATATATTTTACTTGTACGAATTTTCCAATTAATATATGATAAAGGAACTGAGAAAAAAAAATTGAAAATTAGGCTATTTTTTAGTATTATAACCGATACTACTACGGATACAAAAAAATTTCGATTATGTGTACGCCTCGCAAGCGTACATTAGGCTTTTAGAGCTAATGGTCCCTCTTAAAGTCCCATTTTTTGTCCCTGTTAGTTTATAAATCCTAGTTTAGTTCTAGTCTTTAAGTTCTTATGTTTGTATGTATGTATGCATGTTAATTAATAAAACTAAATAAAAAAAAAATTTCAGGAGGACAACAACCCGAAGCACACAGCAAAACAAAATCGATGTACTCGAATGAGTGAGTAGTGCTGACCTTAATCAAAATGAGCACTTGTGGAGGGACGTCAAAGTCACGGTAAGCAGAAGCCAAGAAAAATTCAAGAATTTGGATGAACTTTTTGAAAAAAATCAAAGAGCACTGGTATGCCATTTCAGTTGACGGATGCAGGTGTCTAATAGAATCAATTCAGCATCGATGACGACATTTTGAAGCAACGAAGTGTTCCAATCAAGTACTGAGAATAAGCTATCATAAGAGCGAAAAATACTGCGCATTCGTGATATTTTTTTAACTAGCTCTAATAATATATGACCAAGCCAATTTCGTTATTATTAGTTTTTTTGTTAATTAATAAACTGGTGAAAAGGACACATTATTTTAAAATATTTTATGAGTGGCTATGCTACGAAAAGAAAAATATATGACTATGGCTCTATTTATTTGTCCAGCACTGCATCTATATGTAGATTAGTAGTACTAGGACCTTTATGACGTTCTTTTCATTTGAGTACTATTTATGTATGATACAATTAGTCTTATTAGATTGCAAAAAGATAAAATAAGGATTAGATCATGATGAAAATCCCACAGATAGATTGGCAATAAACAAAGAAAACGTCTAATCAAAGGACAAAGGTAAACAAAACTGATTAAATGTGTGCCACACATCTTGGTCATACTATATGTATAATATATGTACGTTGGGAGAGTTTATAACGATGAAATTGTGGCAGTGAATGGCATTACATTCTTCCGAATTTGTAAGATAAGAAATTAGCCTATGTAAACTCCTAAGAAATTTTCATTTACACAGCTGTAACTTCAAATGATTAATGTAATAAAAATAGTTTTCCGCAGTAATCCCTTTTTGCCCATTAAAGCAACACCGTGTCAAGCAGAAGGTTCCTCGCACAAGTGAGTGGTCATTGTGCACAGTAAATGCCGGCAATTATATTCATTTCCCTTATCGGCAAGTACAATTTTCACTTGATTTAAGCGAAATACCGTAAAAGTTCGAGACCTTTCATGTCTGTGAAGGTTCACATTCTCTTTTTTTAGGGAACTATTTGCCTAGAAAGACTCCCACAGTTAATGAAACACTTTAATGAACGTAGCTCGCGTGAGTGTCAGAAATATCAAAACCGCGGTTATCGCGTTGCCCGACTTCATGTCAACTTATCGCCGAACGGGTGCTTTTACGTCTGTATGATTGTGCAGCCCGCTAGCGCCCCTACAAATACATCTACTTATGGAAAGTTATAAAAACAGGAGGTCGCATGAGAATTGCAGTGTCCATCCATAGGATATGTAGGGAGGATATAAGCGGGGAAGTAATACCTGGTATGTGTTCGCACCAGCAACCCCATACTGCCCGGAGAACCCTAGTAGCATGCAGCTACCCAACATATTCGGGATTCAAATTGACCCCTAATCACTTTCGATAACGACTGGTGACAAGGATCTCAAATCCTAATCTACCCCAGCTGGAGTGTTACAGTTGCCGTACTTTGCCTCAGGATAAGTACTAGCCAAAAGCACCATACTGGGTGGAAGATAGTTTTTAAGTAGCACGTAACTTTGTTCGTTTTCTTCTGGATATGTGAAAATTTATTCATTCATAAACTTAAGAGAATGCTCCTCGGTTTTTGGTGTGGAAAATTCGTTGTTTATTGTTTGTGTAAGTTGAGAACGAAATATCGATTTTTATAAAAAAAAATCCAGAGGTGTGTTGCGATTGTAGAATTGGAGTGACTCAACATATAAAATTGAACCAAAATCGAAATGCACCATTTTGGATTTATTTGGAACTTTACACTTCGTTCGCTTTGCTTGACAGGGGATTAAGCCCAACCGTTTGGGAGATGTGAGTTTAGGGAGCGGAGCTGTGGGGCAGCTTTTGTTATGACTTAGGTGATAGAACGTAAAATTTAATCTAGCAAAAAAAAATTATTTTAAATATCCCGAGTGATTCCTAAATTCGATATTTTCACGGTATGCACAATATTATTTTGTTTTTATCTTTTAATCTAGTACACGCAGCGACATCAAACTTCGCTTAAAAACTACTATCTCAATGTACTTTCCAAAAATCTCAACAATTTTAATCTACCACTGCAGGTACAGTCACTTGCGAAAGAGAAAGAAACTGTCTGAAATTTCCCAAAAATTCACAATTCCCCAAACATTTCTGCGAAATCTATGTAATTAATATACATGTTTTTATTTTATTGAATTATATCTACATGTTATCACCTTTCCAAAAAGGTACAACATGAATTACTGATATAACTTTGAACTTCAAGATTTTTGTAAAGGACATTGAGATAGTATTTTTCGGTGGAGTTTGATGTTGCTGCGCTACGTAGTTCAAAAGATAAATATAAAATAACTACAGTGAGCGAAATTCTCATAAGCGCCCTAGCGATTTTTCAAGAAATATAATATTACTACTAAGATGCACCCTGTATTTTGTTTGTTAAATGGTAATTGTTTTGTACGCAGCCTAATGAAAAAAAATGCATTACCTTCACCATCCCTGACAGTTAGTCTTTCAAAGTTAATACAGTTATTCCATATGCGTCGCCTCTGCAGCTGGCGAAATTCTTATAAGCGCCTTATTTAAAATGTAAAAAAAAATGAAATTGAAAAGTATATTTCACTGAATAAATTTTTATTTAATACTAATACTTTGTATGCTTGCCGTTGTTATTGATAACTTGGTAAATTCGATTCGGCATTGAATATACCAGCTTTTTAAAAGGACTGATATCAAAGCTCTCCCAACACTGTTTTATTTCGTTTTTTAGGGTACTAATGTTAGGAAATTGACGACCATTCTGGTGAATTTTTCGAACCATAATACCCCAAAGATTCTCTATGGGGTTAAGGTCGGGGCTGCAGGCTGGCCACTCTAGTAAAGGAATCTCCTTGCTTCGAAACCATTCCTTAGAATAACGAGACACATGAATAGCTGCGTTATCCTGTTGGAATATAAGACGCTGATCTTCTGCGACATCTTCAAAATAAGATATCAAAACCTCTTCCAAAATTTCTGTGTAAGTAACGGAGTTGGTTTTCGTTGGAATAAAGCATAACTTCAGTTTTCCATCTGAGCAAAATGCTCCCCAAACCATCACACTTCCGCCTTGAAAATTTCTGGAAAATTTTACTGGGTTGTCCTTTTTTAAGTCATGTCAGAATGATGCACAACCATCGGGCCCATCTAAATCAAATTTCTTCTCGTCTGAGAATATAACTGTTTCCCATTCTTTCTTCCAATGAATATGGGCTTTGGCAAATTTCAAACGAGCCTCCTTATGATGGTTCTTTAATAAGGGTTTTTTTCCGGGTTTTTTGTAAATCAGGTGTGGAGAGCTTTTTAAAATCTGCTGGACACGTCTTTTACTAACTGGCAACTCCAACTTTGCTACAATTTGAGCAGCGCTAAGTCGATTTGAGGTTGCTTCCAGGGAAATTTGTTTTTTTTTGTCTGCGGGTAAGTTTCATATTTCCTTTCCGTGGTAAATATTTAATAATTATCGCCCAATTTAAAAAAATTGCGGATTCTGATCGACTTATTTCTGTAGCTATAGCCTTCTTTTTTTTTTTTAATTTTAATTTTTTCTTCTTCGCTCAAAATTTTTCCCCTCGGCATTTTGAAAAATTATCACTAATTGCAGTTAAGTAATAAATTAAAATTATTGGCGAAAAAGCAAAGATTTATAAAACTTTATTATCAAATTAAATTTTTTCACATAAAACTTTATTTACCGTTATCAAATTAAATTTTATCACAATAATTCTGATGATTACTCAAGAAGCGCTTATAAGAATTTCGCAGCTGCAGAGGCGACTCATATGGAATAACTGTATTAACTTTGAAAGACTAATTGTCAGGGAAGGTGAAGGTAATGCATTTTTTTTCATTAGGCTGCGTACAAAACAATTACCATTTAACAAACAAAATACAGGGTGCATCTTAGTAGTAATATTATATTTCTTGAAAAATCGCTATGGCGCTTATGAGAATTTCGCTCACTGTAGCTTGCCCGGGCCTGGCGTTTCCCGGGATACTATTAAATTTGTATTCCTTAATTTTACAACGCCTCCCTACTGCACCACCGCCTCCCTACTGCACCACCGCCTCTCCTATGTGACCCAGCGTTTTCCTATTTGCGTTTTGCACATGTTTTAAATATTTTCCAACAGTATTATTAAATTTAGTTTTCTTCATTTTACACCAACCTCCTTATTGCACCCCCTCTCCTATATCTCCCAGCGGAGTGAGGGTGGTCTCATATTTGGAAATTTGAATAGCAGATTCGAAATCAGTGATCCCGAAAATTCCCTAGTACGGATTTTCAGGGAAATCCCTTGAAGTTTAACTTTTCGGTCGCCATATGGGATCCGACATCTTGAATTCCAAAATTTTGAATGCAAGCTCGAGATCTGAGACCCCGAAAACCTCCAATTGCCTTTTTCATAAAGATTCCTTGAAGTTGGAAAATTCGCTTCCTATACAAAACGGAAATTTAGATTTTTTCGATTTTCCGGCTTTTCCTTTGGGGTTTCTCGATTTTTGTTTTAACTCCCCTGTAACATATATAGCGAACAAAACAAAAAAAAATATCGAAATCGGTCAAGCCGTTTTCGAGGTTTAGCAGACTAACGCACAGCAATTCATTTTTATATATATAGATAAGATAGATGTTCATACCATGAATTCGAATTCACGACCACACACCACTTCAAACGGTTGAAATCTAACCCCCCCCCCCCCCCCCCCCCCCCCACCCTTTGTAGCGATTTAGTTAAGGCCCCATTTCATTTAAACACCGTATACGAAGCACCCAGTATTGTATATGAAAATAACGAAGGTATGATTATATTTTTGGCGAGCGAATAGAATGTCAAATATTTCAAATACTGTTTCCAAATTTCTTAGTAAACAATATGTACATTTATGGGCGCGGCTTGGGTGTCAGCTATCAGGACGCTCCAGAGGGGGTTAGTTAGTGGAACACTCTGAGGTTTAGAGGTGGTGGAAGCCCCGAGAGCCTAGGACTACAGGGTATCTCTGAATACTAAATGAGAGGTTCCGAACTGAACACCCCTTAAGCTAAGGTGAAACAGCATACACGGGCTACGTGTCTAAAGGCCCCCATAGACGGTCGAATAAATTGTGCAAACTTTTGTTTGCCAAAAACTACATAAGCTCTACACTACGCAAAGAATTGCGCAAACATCAGTTGCACCTATGTTCTCGTCGCGAAAACATGTGTGAAGGTGCGTGTTCCGCAACAACAACACTGTACAATTCAAAGAAGATGAAATTGTTATTTCGCCATCATCGGCATACACGACAATAAAATTTGCGCAACTCCGCTGTTGCACAAAAGTTTTCAAACGCGTTTGAATTCCATCAACCAGATGCGCAACGCATCAAACTGCACCATACACGGGAAAATTGATTGCACAACGGCCTGCGCTGTGGAAATTGTTCTCCCGTGTATGGTAGATAGTATACGAACTCCGAATACCTGGAAACCTTCGGTATAAATACAATTTCACGAATTGATCCACAAATTAGGTTTTTGGAAGTTTTTTTTTGTCAAATTTTTTTTTCATATTTCTCACAGTTTGAGTGGAAGACTCATCACTTTGGAAATAAGTTTTTAATTTTTCCGAACTTTCTTCAAGCGAATACCGTCCCATTTCGTAATTGTCAAACCTCAAACTAAATGTCTGCCAAGTCGAGAATGACATATAATCAACTAAACTTCAACTAGATGGACCACCCTTTATTATTTCAATGTGTGTAATGCTTTATTTAGCGCATTAACTTAATTGATTTTGTAGACATGGTTTCCTATTTGTCACGTTTTACAGTGCACGGCTTCAAGTTTGACCATGAATGGTGATAGCGCTGCTGAACCTATTTCCTCAACCCCAGTATTGACGTGGGTGACGCTGGTAGTATTAGTTTCCTTTAACTAATATTTCAGACGAAGCTCTTTGTGATGTTTGTAAATCTCGTTTCGGTATTCCTAAATCCATAAATACCGATCAAAGATAACAATTTGATCCTGGCCTGGCACTGGTGTAAAGTTATGCTATTTGGCTTAGTGGGAGTGAGAACTATTTTTAAAGAAGAGTTCCTTGCTACTCCAGCTGACCCCGTTTACGGAGAGACTGTGCGGCTGCCTAGTGACTTTCTATATAGAAATCTTCAGAATCCGTCTCCTAAAGTGTCTTTGTGTTTCAACCACGAAAATTATTTAATTACATTCGTCCAGTTTCCAGTTCTTAAGAACAGTAACACAAAAACAGGTCATCCAGCGTCTGACAAATCTTCAATGGAAGGTCAAAATCCAGCGTAATTGACTTCCAGTACTCCTAGTTCAATATACACGCGGAGAGTCAGATTCAATCTACATTATGTGCTTTCAGTATGTTCTTGTGCCCGAAACAAAAAATGATTTTACTGAGAAGAATCTTTATTATAAATTGTGGGATTGTTTTAGACTCGGTTGAAATTAACTGCTGGGATGCGTTCAATTCGTGTGGCGATGGACGTGAGGTGACACACGCCTGATGTTTTTGCTATACACTTGTACAAAGTGGTTCAGAATGATCACTTTTCTAACATATTTTAAATTCATCGAAATCGGAGAAGAAGCCCCTTTTTTTGAATAATGAACAAAGTTTGTATGGGCGATTTTACAAAAATTTCAACTTTTGATTCATTGAGGTTTCAACACTTGCTAGTCCTAAAAATGAACATCCAACAAACTTGGTAGCTATCACCCTCTTTTCAACCAAAAGCAAAAAACGCCTAAAGATCTAATAGACATTAATTGGATGAAAAGTTTCCCATTTTACATTGTCCGGCACTTCGTTAAACTTTTCAGCGATGACACTTTCTCCCAAGTGCCCAGCATCGCTGTCATCTCTTAATTAATGGATGAGCCCTGTTGCTGCAACAAAGCGCGCAATGTAAAATTTGAAACGTTAATGCAAAAGTGCTAACAAATAGACATGTTCAGCCTCATTGGGCCTAGGTGGGGAAATCACCCACCATTGCGGCGCACACATTTGGTCTGGCATGAGGGCTGAAGGCGGGACAATTTCTCGGCGTGGTACTCGTATCAACGCAGACCTAAACTTCCATATATGTATGTATATACTGAAGTAGCTTGTCGAGGTGACTCGCCACTTAATCATATCGACATTTCGATTAAGACCGACTCCAAATTAAATCCATATTACGTCCACTCACAATTTTCCCAGCTAATTGCTTAGCCGATAACGCTCCACCGAAATGTTGTCATTGTTGCTTGGAATTAATTGATAGCTACTAAAAAGCTGGAGAAAAACTACCTCCGCTAATTGAACGCGTGTAATTAATCGGAAAGTGGGAAACCGGTAAAGTGGAAAAACAGTTCTGCAGAAGCTCTGCTGTTCTGTTCTACTGGTTCTACACAGAGCGCAGCTTTGTTAGAAAATCCTCTCTGATTTGGAACGGAAGATTCCGCGGTTCTGTTCGTCCATGCCGATTTGCCATTATCACAGATGTTCGTCGTGCAATAAGCGATCAATCATTTTGGGTGGAATTAAGAGATTTGTATTACTTCAATCGACTTTAACAGAGGTGACGGTTTTATGAGTGCCATCACGACTTCAAAGGGGTTTCTGGAAATCGCCGCTAAGGAATTGTCATCAGGGTGCTTTGTCGGAACTTGTATAAGCTCTGTGTACTTTATAAAACGATTATCCACAGTTTCTGCAGCAAACGGATCTTACGCAACTAAAACTGATGATGTTATTGGTTTTAATTTCAGTTAACCTAGAAACTTTAGGTTTCATTTACGTAAAATCGTAGTATGCATGATTTGACAATATATCTAATACGCAGCTGTTGTAACGGCTGTTAGAGTTTTCTACATGGACCTGTCAAATTTCAGTCTGCATGAATATTTTGTAAAAGGAAAATTTTCAGCCAGTACATAGATATTTTGTAAAAGGAAAATATTCGTAAGAAAAACAATTATACTAAGATAAATGTATAGGGGAAGAGGGGGTACATTGATACATGGGGCACATAGATACAGTGGTTTTTACGTTCGCAACAAAAATTGCGCAGTTTTCTTTGAAATCTGATTCTTTTTATATAGTTCGAGTTAACTGTGGCATATCAAGTGTAAGTACATATCTGTTGTAATATTATATTAACTATCCCAAAACTTTTTGAGTTTATCGTAACGGAGTACCTGACCTTCTATTGCACTTTTTTTTTGTCTGAGAAGCAGCATGGCTTTGTTAAAGGTAGGTCAACAGTGACTAACTTAGTAGAATTCTCTAATTTTTGTATAACGAATTTAGAAAAGGGACAACAAGTTGATTGCATATACACTGATTTTAGCAAGGCATTCGGCAAACTCTTCCATAGAGTGCTAATTTTTAAATTACTGCGACTTGGCTTCTCCATCGATATGGTTCAATGGATTAAGTCATATCTCACAAATCGATATTTTAAGGTCTTCCACCTTGTCTGACAGTGTTATCGTGTTGTCTGGGGTTCCACAAGGTCATCTTGGGCCCTTGTTATCTACAATCTTCATTAATGATTTGTTCCCTCTAATTCAAAATGCACATATCTTAGCTCACGCTGATGACCTGAAGATTTTTATTGCGATCGAATCCTTACAAAATGCCTATAGACTGCAATAGGACCTTATTAACTTCTCTGAATGGTGCTCCAAAAATCATATGAGCTGAACATTGGAAAATGCAACCTGATTTCGTTTAGTAGGAAGATTTCCTCTTTGGATCATCCCTACAAGATTGACGATTTTCCTTTATCTCGACAAGAATGCGTTATTGACCTTGGCGTCACTATTGGCACAAAATTTAATTTTGGAGTTCATATTAATAACATTATAAATCGGGCTTATTCAACGCTTGGTTTCCCTTATCTCCTCAAGATTCTGTTCTGCGCTTTCGTACGTCCTATATTGGAATACGCGTCAATAGTGTGGATGCCTCATTATCAAGTCAACATCGACCGCATTGAGGCAGTACAAAAGCGGTTCCTACGCTTTGCCCTCAGGGTACGGAGAGTGAAAAAATTTCCGCTCGTTCACGAGTGAATCAAATTCGTGTGAATTGAATTTTCAAATCACTCATGAACTTTATTTTTCAGTTCATGAACTTATCAAGTTGAACTCAGAAGCGATTCAAAAAATTCGAGAGTGGAAAATTTAATTCACTCGCGAGCCGAGTCGAAAAGAACAGTTCGTGAAGCAAATAAAAAATAAAACGAGATATGGATGGTAGAAAAATTTAAATTGAATTAATTTATTTTTAGCATCTAAATCTAATACGAGTATAACGTTCTTGTTCTTAGCTTATTCTAAACATATTTGGTTTAATAAATTTGAATTTAACTTAACTAACAAAATATTATTTATAGTTTCTTTTGATAATTTTGTTCTTTGTTTGGTGATTATAGTTGATAACGCACTGAATGCACGCTCAACCGACACTTGAGTAGAGGGTACTGCTAATGCAGTTTGAACCAATTTCCCAACTTCTTGATTTTTGTGATGAAAATTCCTCCAAAATTCTTGTATATTTGTATCAAAAGAAACCCTTTCATTATAGCATAAATTTTCCAGTTTTTGTTTTAAGCTCCTCTCTGTGGAAATATTGGCCGTTGAACAATTAGCTCCCAATAATGTTTGAAATTTGTCTTCTAGTCTGAAAAATGGACCGTCTAATGTGCTGACCGAAGTGGAATTAGTGGACTCTTGGCCACTCAAATTCTCCTCAAGCAGTGTTCCGGTTAATCTCTTTATTACAGCATTTGTGTTTAGTAAATTAAAAAAACCGGTTCACTTCACAAACGCTGAACGCAACACACAAGAAACAATTAAGAACAGATATTTTACCCGTACAGCACAAAGAGCCGAAAACGAATGATTCTTTTCGGCTCTTATTCACTCTGAGAGTCGTAACTAGAGAGAGTCATAAATTCCGCTCGCTCCCGAGTGATTTAAATTGAAAAGGAGAATTTAGCTCTCGCTCTGAACTGAATCAAACAGTTGAAAACTCGGAACTGAATTTTTGGCTCTGAAGTTGAAGGTGATTTTGTTCACTCGGGAACCGAAAAATGTGAGCGAGCTAAATATTTTTCGTTCGCGAGTGAAAAAATTCTGTACCTTGTGCCCTGCGAGATCTAGCGTGGAATGATCCCTCTAATCTTCCTCCTTACAAGGACAGAGTAAAGCTCTTAGATTTGACGTCTCTCTCTAAACGCAGAGAGGTAGCAAGTGTTATATGTATGCATGATATCGTTACTGGCGCTATAAATTCACCTAATCTTTTGAACCTTATTAATATAAACTCGCGTCCTCGCTTGACTAGAGAACAACATTTTCTATACTCTAAATATAACAGGACAAATTATGCTCTTTTGAACCAGTATCTACCATGTCTAGAAATTATAATTCTTCCTTTTTTTTAATCACTTCAATATTGTAGTCGAGTAGCGTTGAAAAAAAGATTATTTGTAAATTAGTAGAATTTTTGTTAAAACTGTTCTTCAAATTTTTATTTGCCATTCATTATTATATAATAGTTTTAAATATCAGACGGTCTGTGTACCTGTTGATGATGATAAATAAACTTCAATTTGCTTGATTTAATAATGCTTTAATTTTATTAAATTATTATTTTCGGCTATAGAGGTTGGGGCACAATGATACAAACGCCCTCGGGGTACATTAATACGTATCTTCTGTCTGATATGTGTAGTACCGTGCATAACTCCGGAAATGGTAAGGCCTTACCGGAAAATTTGCCAAAAAAACACAACCAGAATAGGAAACGGGAAGGGCAAATCGATAATTTACACAGATACTTCAGAAAAGCAAAGAATAGAAGAACTCCAAAGGGCTAAAGATGAAGCAAACTTAAAAAAAATAAAAAATTAATGTATAAAAGAACTAAAAACTGCTCGAAATTTGCTAGGCATAGTTGTAAATCCCATCAAAAAGCCAAAAAAGAGGACTAAGGCTATGACTATAGATTCAGCCTCTTCAAATTTTTCTAGCGACATTTTATTACAGGAATCATTCGATTCTGAAGAGTCTAACATGGAATTATCTGATGATGACACTGTTAATACTGCTCCACCTGCAGCAAACGATCTTCAGGATGGAGACTATATTATAACAAAGGTAATAAATGCAGGAAGGAAGCAACCATTTTGTTGGGAAAATAATATTAAGTTACGAAGAGGGTCAAGGAAACGATTTTCTAGTCTCTTTTTTGAAACGTAAACCGACTGGAACTTTTGTGTTCCCTGATATAAAAGATGAAGTTTCGGTTAATATCTCTGATATTGTGCTCAAATTACCAAATTCTATAGTAAAGAAAGGCACCAGCCGAACAGCTTCTCTATTCAATGTTAAGATTAATTTGTCTCCTTACAACATTTCAATGTATGTATGTATGTAGGTGTTTTACATAGAAAAGTAAACTGATTTACTTCTAAAATATTAAAATATTAGGTCCGCAACTAAGTTCTCGCTGTTTTTTTTTATGAATATAAAACTTTATTATGAAAAAATGGTTACAAATGAGTTATTCAAAGTACTGCCCATCGCTAGCGACAACCTTTTCCCATCTTTCTGGCAGAGCTCGAATACCGTCACGGTAGAAGTGTTCGTCTTTTGAGGTTATCCATGAATCAAGCCAATTTACGATGTCGTCATATGAACGGAACTCCTGATTAGTCAGAGCATGTGCCATCGAACGGAATAAGTGATAATCGGACGGCGCAATATCTGGGGAATATAGCGGGTGGGGTAGGACTTCCCATTTGAGTGTTTCTAAGTAGGTTTTGACGGGTTTGGCAACGTGAGGCCGATCGTTGTCGTGCTGTAAAATCACTTTTTCGTGCCCTGATCGTATTGTGGCCGCTTTTCGCGCAGTGCTCGGCTCAATCGCATCAATTGAGTTCGATACCGTTCCCCAGTGATCGTTTCGTTCGGTTTCAACGTCTTTTCAGCATTTTCGAAGATTTTCGGCCTTCCTTCACGCGAACGGTCGTCAACATCAAAATCACCGTCTTTGAAGCGACGGAACCAATCACGGCACGTTGTTTCACTTAGAGCAGCATCTCCGTAAACTTTTTGGAGTTCTCGATGCGCTTGAGCCGCCGTTTTCTTCGAATGAAAAACGAAAAGCAACACTTCCCCGCAAATGACGATTATTTGGCACATAATCAGACATTTTCACACAACCAAAAGTATATGTTCCAAAAACAAAATCACAAATGTATCAAAGCGGCTTGCTTACCATATGTCTAAGCTTGGTTCATGACGTTTTAGTAATGCTATAATCGACCAACTCTTACTACTGGAGCCATCTATTGAAAAACAGCGGGAATTTAGTTGCGGACCTAATAATTAATAAAAGTAATGTAAAGACTGATTATAAAAATGTGACGACTGATTATATCTAATACTTTAATTATTTTGTATGGCATAGTTTATTGTTTTAAGAAGAAGAAAGCCTTTATTTTGAATTAAAACTAGTTTAAATCTATTATAGTTCACATAATTTACCATAAAATTTACCATATAAAAAAAAAGAGGTATGTTAATAAATATTATAGAAATAAATAAAACTTGTTTGATTTGTAGAAATATTTCAATTTATTGGTAATAAATCTAAGTGCGCCGTGTATATATCCAACTAAACCACTCGTTTGAGTGTTTCTTATAAATGGGGTAGTTTGATACAAATACTTCACTTTGGTATTACTGTCAATATGTCATTTTTTTTAGGTTCAATAAAAAAACGTATCAAGGTGCCCCAACTCCCCCTGCAGCTTTGAGGTAAATTTATGCAGAGTAAAGTTTTACAGGTTCGTATAGTAAAAGCCACATAAGACTGTAATACTTAATAATAATGTCGCCACACCACTAAGAAATATAATAGTAAGTACAGGAAAAGTTTTATGAGTTTAATCTAGTCATATAAAAAATCATTAACCATTAAAACGTAAGATTACTACTAAAACCACAGAAGACGCATGGGGTTTCATCTCCGACTATGCTATGTTGAGTTTAGAGAAAGTAAATGAGGCCTATACCTATATAACTGACATTGACTTTAGTTATCTCTTATTGCTGATTTGGTCCCTCTCTATTATTAGTTTTTTCCCTACAAGAGTAGTTTATTTAAACATCACCAGAGAAACGATCCAAACTATAATAATTTCTACGACGATTCGTTATTCTACCCGAATGTCGTGATCCAGAGACCTGGTGTCTAATGCTCACTCATTGTTCATCGATTTCGACTCGAAATCAAGTCTGTGTGTTGAATCATCCGCCGTATTCCCAAAATTGAAATTGAAGTTGAAAACAGCTACAACACGATCACTAAAGGCAATTCTACAAAATGGGCTAGAACACGCATTTGAATCACTGTTGAATCGTCGTAACAAGTGTATTGAAAAAGGAGGAGAATATTTTGTTTCAATGAGATTTTCCACGGCTAGTGTCGAAACTTATTTGTCGCACTGTGTACATGCATTTTTTGAAAATAAATATTTAGTGAATGCACAAGACGCTATAGAAACAGCTTGTATTCATAATGCTCAAAATTTTAATCGACATTGATCAATCCATGATTTTTTAAAAGCACCAAAATTGCAATAGAGGCCAACCCTATTTTTAAAATAATTTATTGATGAGTATTGTCATTGGAATGTTTCGACATTTTTAAAAAACTGGTTAACATTTGTTAGGCGTGCTAAAAGCGGGGCTATGAGTCAACTGAAGCTTGTTGAGAGCATGAAATTAATAGTATTGTAGTTTTTTTCAAGATTAGTATCATTTATGTACGTATGTACATTTCACATACATAAACATATAGATAATTGAAATATCGTAGAAAATTTCGTCGGTGAGTGTAAAAAGAATTGGTTTTCTCTATAGGGATGTCCCTATAGAGAAAACCAATTCTTTTTATTTACATATATATTTACAGGCATATCACATAGTCCCTCAGCATCAACAAGAATTCTTTAAATGAAAAACGAAAACTTGTTCACCCCGAACAAGAATTGTTTTATCAAAATGTATTAGGGAATTGAGCTGTCAATCCAGGAAAGGTCCACGTTTTCGTTTGTTTGACTGCGCTGCGCCATTCCCAAATGTTCTTCCCCTTTTATGCTCGCAAATCCTTGTGTGCTACACTTGGGCAGGGGCTAATTCTGGGAATAACGTCAGGACTTTACGAGATACCCACAAATTGAAATGTACTTGATTCCCTGTTGAGAGGCTGCGTGACGACTAAAATGGCCGACCGTTTTTCCGTGCCATGAGGGAAAACACACATTCAACTTTTACTAGCTCAAGGGCTCAAGGCGAACGTATTATTTGACGAACACGTGCCATGGGAGGAAAATGTCAAATTATTTACGCTTTTGCAGTAATACTCCGTTTCCTGGATGTCAACGAAATCGTAAGAAACAGTTGCTGCAATGCTGAAAATTTCTTGTAATTCGGCGAAGTAAAATTCTTACCTTCACGGCTTATGAACTTACGGAGATTTATAAGTGACTAGCTTGCCCGGACCCGGCGTTCCCCGGGATACTATTAAATTTGTTTTCCTTAATTTTACAACGCCTCCCTACTGCACCACCGCCTCTCCTATGTGACTCAGCGTTTTCCTATTTGCGCTTTGCACATGTTTTAGATATTTTCCAACAGTATTATTAAATTTAGTTTTCTTCATTTAAACCACCTGCTTATTGCACCCCCTCTCCTATATCTCCCAGTTGGGTGGGGGTGGTCATATTTGGAAATTTGAATAGCAGATTCGAAATCAGTAATCCCGATATTTCCCTAGTGCGGATTTTCAGGAAAATCCCTTGAAGTTTAACTTTTCGGTCGCCATATTGATCCACTATCTTGATTTCCAAAATTTTGATGGCAGATTCAAAATCAGTGGCCCCAAAAATCCAAACCAAAAACAAAAGTTCGGATTTTCAGTGAAATCCCTTGAAGTTTAACTTTTTCGGTCGCCATATTGAATCCGACATCTTGAATTTCAAAAATTTTGAATGCAAGCTCGAGATCTGCGACCCCGAAAACCTCCAATTGCCTTTTTCATAAAGTTGAAGTTGGAAAATTCGCTTCCTATACAAAAAGGAAATTTAGATTTTTTCGATTTCCGGCTTTTCCTTTGGGGTTTCCCGAATTTTCTTTTTTTTTAAACCTCGCCTGCATTATAGCGAACAAAACAACAAAAATTATCAAAATAAGTCAAGCTCTTTTTAGTTTTAGCGAGACTAACGCACAGCAATTCATTTTTATATACATTTGTATATAGATGGCTCTAAAATATATGTTTAATAAATAGGACTACTTTGCTTTTGTCAGATTATCCGATCAACATTTTTGCAAAAATAGATCTCTTAAAATCAGTTGTTATATGAGGGGATATAATTAACAGACCAGTCATTTCAACGTAATATAAGTATTGATGTCGCTCATGTAAAAACTGACGATATTTAAAAAAAATAAATTGTGGATCAGCAACTTTCTCCAACTAAGCAACTTATTGTACTTCTACAACATATTATTATTTTCAGTTACATATATGATAAATTATGTGCCTTTAGCAAAAGTATCAGAAATCATTTATGTTAAAGGACACCGCGCCGAACTGATTAAACTTCGGTTAAAAGTATATACACAGTTATTACCAGCTTAATTTTTTTTCCATTTTTTTTCTATTGGCATTATTTAGCCTAAAAATCCCTCGAATCAAAATATACTTTGTAGAAAGGTGTATTTAAATGTTAAAATGTCTCTAAACCAATTTTTCCGAAGCCACTTTTTAAATTTTTTTTTAAACGCGTTTTTCTCGGAACCACGTTTTCAAAATCGGCCGGCAGTAGAACTCGAACAGTTTTCATCCGATTGACTCCAAATTTTAACTGGACCTTTATTATAAAATTATCTAACGAAGTACACACGATTATAGCGATTGTATATCAGGAAAAATAGTTATAAGCCATTTAGTTCGAGTTTTTTCGTCGAAAAAAAAACGGTTTTTTTTTAAACCACCGCCATTTCGCGAAAAGAAATTCTAAAAATATAATCATGTGTACTTCGGTAACAAAAATCATGTAGATAATGAAAAAATTTGTGGTCTTTTTTGTCAGTTACTTTGGACGAGACTTCTACATATATAATAATATATGTATAATATTTTCAAACTATTTTTTTTTTGTAGTTCAAGAAGTACTTAATCAAATGTAATATCACACTTGTAAAATTTATTTTAAATGTATTTATGAAAAATCATCAAAAACAACCCTTATAACCCAGCAATAAGCTGGTAATAACCCCTTAAGGGGGTCCTCGAAAAAATATATTTTTTTTTTTTCATAAATCACATTTACAACATGTGTAGAAAATGTGTGCCAAAGAATTTTTCGATATTGGAAGTGGTGCACAAGTTACGGCCCTGGAACGGAGCAGGTATACGTAAATAACAATAGTATAAATCACATGCGCGAACTTTCAAACGCGTTTTTCTCGAAACACCATTTTTCGAAACGGTTAGCACGATATTTCAGAAACTACTGCACTGATTTTGTTCAAATTTATACAGAATCTTTAATATGTTATAAGCCAGCGATTGAACTAGGATTATCATGATTGCTTCGATAGTTTTTTTTCTACGAGCGAAAAACTTAAGAAACAATGAGTAAAAAATGGAATGTAATTTTCAAATATGTATAAAAAAGTCAATTTTTGTAATTTAGAATTCATTCTAGTTCAATCGCTAGTCTTAAATATGAAGATTATAATGCCGTTTGGTTTTTTGATTTCTGATAAGCAGAACAGCCGCAATCTTGCTAACCGTTAAGCATCTTTTTTTCTTGATGTCTTCCTGTCGGCCACTATAACTTTTATTCTATTACATATTTTGACTTCAAAAAATTTATATAGCTTATTTAAATGTTAATAAAGATTATGCAAAAACAATGAGATTGATTATTTCGATGGTTGGCTCGTACAAAATTATTGAAAAAGCCATAAAAAAACAGCCGAGAAACTAGAGGACCCCCTTAAGGGGTTATTCTCATGTGACCACTTCGAAAAATCGATTTTTTTTTTCATATTTCGATAGTAAAACCTATTGGGAATATGCTGTGAAAAATTCAGACCGAAATTCCTAGTATTAAATAAGTTACAACTCATTATCGCCGCCGCGCCAGGTCTGCTGCTACTCCATTTTTATTGTTTTCACCGGTGTTTTTTACCTGCGTACGGAGTTTCTAACGGTCAACTTTAGTATATTACCTACCTGTGTATATGTGGAATAGTGTTTATAAAGTTTTGTCGTGAATTGTGAAATTGTATGGTCCAGGCATAGCAGATTTGTGTAAGTATAAATTTTCCACGAGAATTCTGCTCTTGAAACTTTAAACGCGTTTTACTCGAAACGTCATTTTCTAGAACGGCCATGGTCCTAACAAAAAAACTAATCGACCGATTGCTTTGAAATTTATATATGTTCTTCTACCCATTAATGGTTATCGCAGGTACCAGAATTGTTTATTTTAGAAAATATGTTCTTACTTTTTTGAAACGATTTTTACCAAAAAAAACCAAGATTTTCGTAACTTTCTTTTCTACCGTCCGCCATTTTTTTGTTTTTCAATGAAATTGATTAATTCTGGTACCTGCGATAGCGACAGATGTACTGAACAATAATCCATTCGATTTTTTCATTTCAGATAACATGACCAGCCGCTTTTACCATGGCCAGTGACCTGGTTTTTTTTTTTGATGTCTAGTTTAATTAAACAAAAAAATATAAACAATGTAAAATTAGCAAAAATAACAATTTATTTATATAGTTTAAGATACAAATAAAAACATATAAAAAAATTAAAATGATTGAATGTTATTGTCTTATAAAAAAAAAATCCCAAAAAAGAGGTAAAATTCATGCGTTCACATGAGAATAACCCCTTAAGTCTTTCGGCCAATTAAAAGAAAAGATTTGTCATGTATCCCGAGACCAACAATGTCCAACGTTTTCCGAATAACAGTAAAAAAATGGCGTCAAAGTTTATTCATAAAAATAAATCATTTTGGCTTTGGGTTAATCATTGGAAGAACTGAAGACAATTGAACATTTTTACCAAAATACACCTTGGCTTCACTCTGGTGATTCCATTCGTCTGCCTGTTACAACTCCCAGAGCCCAACGGTACAAGCTAGAAACTTCAATTTTGGCATAGTTAAAGCATGTTATGACTCAACGCTGTGGTTTAGATATGGATAAATAATTCAGATAATAATGAGTAACAATGGGGGTTATGAGAAATGTTCAACAACATCGCGTGGGGTGCCAAATGAAAGATAGTGATAGCAAATAATCATATTTTTAAAAAATTTTTGTTTAAAGGTGATTAGGCGTTTACTGAAACGGTCGGACAAAAGTGGTAGACAAAAACCAAAAGAGTTTTAAATGAAAGAGTGGTGGGATTCCAGTAAGTGCCTATACTACAAACGTTCTGTTTGAATTTTCTCAGACGTGTTTCTAAACTTATTTTTTTACTATCATGTGAGTGTAGAAATATTTATCTTTAACTTGTTTCTGATTCCTTTTAATGGTTTGCATCTTATCCTTGCTGGCAGAGATTCGATTACGCTTTGCAAAAGCTTAGACAATTTTCCCAAGATTCCCATGACCCACAGAAATGCAATCGTTGTATGCCATGCGTTGTACCTATACCAGAGGTATTTATTTGTAGATTCAACCCACCGCTGTGGGTATAGTTTCCATTCTATGGTGCCCAATAATGTTTGCAACGCCTTGGGTATATTTGATGACTGAGGCTCGTCATGTAATTATTTTGCCTAAGTTACGAATGACGAGCTTATCTACAATATTAAATTAAATATTTAATATGCAACATGCTACAGTTATCGGTAGCAGTCGTAACAGTGTTTCTTACAGTGCTTTAATTAACCTTGTTTGTGATACAGTATGCTTTAATGTCAGAAATAAGTAATATATTTTATGAAAGTGATAACGAAAATTTTATTGAAGGAGGAGAGTTTGAGAAATATGATGATGATGACTTTAGTGATGTACAATACAAAGTGAAAATTTGGAAGACAATAGCGAACTAGAGAGTGATGGTGGTAGTGAAATAATATCAAGTTTCAAAGATGCACCAGACACTTATCAAGCAGTGATATGTAATGTTCTAGTGAAGAATTTCCAGTGTTAAGGATACAAAAAGATTTTCTGAAATACCTGCAATCAATTCTATGTGCCTGCGCAGACTAGGTGATAAGGTAATCCTCAGGTTTTACATGTTTTGAAAGAAGTCCTGAATGAAGATTTTTGGAATACTATAGTAAAAGAGTCAAATATAATAGATATGCACGAAAAATAATAGAAAAAGGTTTTGTAAAAAAATGAAACCAAAGGTGTAACCTCTGATGAAAGAAAAGCATATATTGCATTATGCATCTTGATGTCTCAAATGCAGAAACCAAAGTTACATATGTATTGGTCAAAGAAATACATTATTCGTACTCCTGTTTTTGCAAAAATTATGCCACGTCACAGATTTATTTATATTTCAAGTTTACTACATTTTACAGACAACGAAAAAGAAAATAACAACCATAAAATAAATAAATGAATTCGCGCACAAAATCTACTGCCCTTATATTTATACTAATCCATGCATCAGCAAATTAAATCTGTTCCACACGCAAAAATATTTTCAAGTAAATCGGTATCTAAACGGTATCTTGAACAAATTAAAAAACAGGAGATCTCCTGTCCCAAGTATTAACCAGCAAAATGTATCTGGGAGCCAAGTCGAGCAAGCACGTCCGTACTACTTTTCCCTCCCGGAATCAACTCAAGGCACTTAAAAAGATGAGATACTTCCTTCCTACCCGCAAAATACGGCATAAAAATCTATGCGCTTGTAGATGCCAAAACCTTTTACACAAACAATTTGGCGATTCACGCGGTACCCAAAGGACCTTTCAATTTGAGCAATTCTGCTGCTGATGTTGTCAAGAGAATTGCAAGGCCCATATTGAACACTGGAAAAAATATAACTATGGACAATTATTTTACATCCATACCGTTTTTTGATGAATTGAAAAATACCTACAGAACAACTGCGGTGGATACACTGCGAAAAAATAAAAAAGAGATTCCGCCTTGATTATTGTCGACGAAGGATAGGCCAATGCCAAGTTCCATTTTTGGTTTCGGTGAAGATGATCTTATCATATGTACCAAAGAAGCCAACAAAGAAAAATGGTCTTATGCTATCATCTCTTCACGATGATGATAAAATAGACCAAGAAATTGGAAATGAAGCTGGGACCCGAGATTGTAACTTTTTAGAATTCCAAAAAGTTGTAAACCAAAAGAAAGAAGATTATTCCGTTTCCAGAATCACTTCAAGGTGGCCAATGCGCTTATTTTTCTCCACTTTGAATATAACTGGGATCAATGCTCAAATAATATACAGAGCTAACACAGAAATTTTGATTGAAAGACGTACATTCCTAAATGAAGTGGCACTCGAGCTGGTGAAACCATATATTTCACGCCGGATTTGCATGGAGAACATATCGTCAGATCTCAAGTTCCTAATGAAGCGATTTGTGCCGACTCCTAGACCTATTGCAGAGCCTGGGCCAAGCGGATTCTGTGCAATGTGTCCTAGACGTTAAAATACTTCGTGCAAGCAATTACTCTGCACCGAACATGTCACATATACATATGTATGTGTTCAATGTGTTTCGAGACACACACTCGTCTGATTTTCATGGAAGAGTAAATTTTTTAAGTTTTTGTTATGTAAGATTTTTTATTGTGATTTTTATGAAGACTGCCAGAATTTGCAAATAAGAATAAGTTGATTTGTTATTTGCTTTAGAAGTCCATTATAAGCCAATAAATACTGCAACAGTATGTAGAAATATGAGCATTTAAAGTTGGGTGAACAATTTGCTCGCGCGCGCCTCCCTGTGTAACAAAATTAGGCGCGCCTTCTCACGGGTTAATGGATGAGTGGGGAAAATTTAGGAGTGAGGAGATATTTGACTCGTGTAGGAGGGAACTTAATTTATCAAAAAAAAAAAACACCTGCTTTAAACTCCCAATTGGAATTGGGCGGGGGGATGAAGGACGAGATTTGGTTCGGCGGTGAGTAATAACTTTAGGTTGAGGTTTGTTATTAATAGTTTTCCGTTTAGAAGTGTTAGAATTGGGGGAAACTAATTTGGTGGAAAAATGTCCGGACCCAAATGCACAGTTGTTGCGGAAAAGTAATTGTCTGTATCTTGGTATGGATTAACTAGCCTTCATTTATGCACGCGGATCATCACTACTACATATATACACATTTTGAAAGAAAACCTCCTTCCATTCATGGAAGATTAAATACTTTTACGAGGATTTTTGTTCCAGCAGGACAATGCCAGACCGCATACTGCCATGGCCCCCCAACGCTGGTCAAGAAATAAAAACATTAATTGCTTAGAATGGTCCCCTCAAAGTCCTGATCTTTTTGATTACCAAATGCCGGAGACTCTCCGAAGAATTCGCGCAAAGAAGTGGATCGAGTTCTTGCCGCGACATGGTTAGTGGCCCGGAATGGCGACACAAAGGGGGGGCTTTCTCCCAGGAAAGTTGGTTGGTCACCCTTTTTATATGTTTACAAATGAAAAAAAAATCGACAATCGATTGCACTGCGTACTAGAGGCTTCACAGCCCCCCTTTACGTGTGTGCGTCGGTAGAAGTCAAGCTTCTATATTGCGATCGCCATATTGGATCTGTCATCTTTAAATCCCTTTTGATAGTAGAATCGAGATCAGCAACCCCAATATATAAAGGCAGCCGTTTTCAGAGGAATGCTTTGAGGTTGAGTAGGTATTTTCAATCCGATATATTGGTGGCAATAATTTACCAGAGTGCCCCCGAACATTAAAAAAAAACTCCTGAAGATATTGTCACAACTGCTATGGGCTGTGGTCAATATGTGCATTATGGAATAATGGATGGGCTAACAGATTTGTTAATGTCTTCTTGTTATAATAAAGAAATTATTATTGTGGACTTCAATATAGATGGTTTGCCAGTTGCAAAAAGTTCTCTCTTACAACTATGGCCCATACTTTGTAATGTTGTTGGCACCGGATATGTTTTCGTTATAGGACTCCACGGAGGTAATTCTAAACCAGAAGATGCTGATGAATTTCTTTTACCATTTGTTTCCGATTTAAAAAATATTGTAACCGAAGGAATAATTTTTAATAATTGAAAGTATTCTGTAAGTATAGGAAAATTTATTTTTGATGCACCTGCAAGATCCTTTGTTCTTAAAACAAAAGGTCATTCAGGATATTCTCCATGCACCAAGTACACTCAAAAAGGAAATCTTGTAGGTACCGCAGTAATTTTCCCATTTGAGGATGCTGAACCCAGAACAAATGCATCCTATCGGTCTAGGGAAGATATTGAACACCATAAACAAATGTAAAGAACGACTATGGAAATTCTAGATTTCGACTGTATAAAACATGTAACCTAAGATTAGATGCATGTTGTATGCCTGGGTGTTACAAAAACATTATTACATGCATGCATAAAATCTAGAGGCAACAAATATTCATTTTCTTCTTGGAAAATTCGTCAGTTCAGTAAATTCTTGCAAGAATTGAAAGTATTATACAAACCCCATTTGAATTTTGCAGACAACCTAGAGACTTAAATAATTTAAAGCGGTGGAAAGGTACCGAATTCCGACAATTCTTGCTATATACGGGACCAATTATTTTAAAGTTTATTCTATAACCTAACATACATAGTAGATATTCTCTTTTTTTAAATTATCTCTTGCCATTCGAATTCTTTTACACAAAGTCGATTGTATCGAAAACAATTTATGTGCTCATAATCTCGTAAAAGATATTCCTCAATTATATGACGAAAAATTTCTAACTTTTAACTTTCACTGTCTTACACACTTAGCTAGTGATTGTAGGGTTCATGGGTCTTTGGAAAACTTTGGTACTTTTAAGTACGAAAACTTCTTACATAATGTGAAAAAAGCCATTAAAAAGTATAATTACATTTGTAGCCAAATATTGGTCTAGTAGAAAGAAGTGTTTATATTTCTCAGTCTGAACAAAAACAAAATCCCCAATTTGGAAAATTCACTGGAACATTCTTTGAATCAGTTCAAACGACAGAATATAGATTTTCTATACATAGCCCAAATAATTTTTATGTATCAAATGAGAAAAAAATATAAAAAATTGAAGAAATTAAACAGGAATATATGTAATAAGCCCATTTTTGTCAGTTCTTGCTTTGAACATGTAAGACATTTTTTCGAATACCCAATTGAATCTACGTTTTTTGATATACATACATATGGGTCATTCTTTTACAAATCGCACACTTTTCATGGAATAAAAAAATCGACATTTTAGAATCGTCTGAAATTTTTTTTACAGCTTCTTTACATAAAATTAATGGACACGTATTTCAGGATTTGGCTCAAAAAAATTTTGTTTCGAAAATATTCACATGTGAATTTTTCATAATTTGCTAGATTTTCTCCAATCATCTCATATTCGAAATTCATTATCTCCCGTTGTAATGATCGGATTGACCTACTTTTTTTTTATTGTACGTGTTTCTACGTCAGCTTTACAATGGTTTTTGAAAAATTATTTTATTGTTGACATAAAAAAGTTAATAACAATTTAATTTTTTAAACAGTTTTTTTATGCTGTTGCTCCAGGTCTAGTTAAATTAAAAAAATATGTTTTTGTTCCTTATTGTTTCACTTAAAAAATAAAAAGCTAAAAACGGAGTTATCTCTATTAGGTCCAAAGTTATTGATTATTTTCGAGCGCTTGTCGGGCCGCCCGCGAATTACCCGGGTTTTTGGGGACTTAGTAGAAAACACGATATTTTTCTTCGGAAAAACACTTTATTTTTCCTTCGCTCAACTCTTCGGAGTTGGTGGGTTACGTCTAGTAGCGATGAGGAATGTGATGGAGATCATTTATTACAAGTTTTGAAAAGCAAATTTAACGTGACTACAGAACGTCCAAAGAGAATGAAAATATTGACTATTTTCAAAGACTGGTCTTTCCGAAAAATTCAACGTCATTTTCCTTCCGCTACTTGTCACATGATTAACATTGCAAAGAAAATTGCGGAAGAAAAGGGGATTTTGTCTGATGCGACCCCAAAGAGTCACCCTTCTGTAGAAAAAGAAGTTGTAAAGTTAATAACGAATTTTTACGAACTGGACGAGAATAGTCGTATGATGCCAGGTAAGAAGGATTACGTTTCTGTGAAAGTCGATGGCAACCGCGTTCAAATGCAGAAAAGGTTAATATTGATGAATTTGAGAGAACTTCATGAATTGTTCAAAACAACTTACCCAGAAGCTAAATGTAGTTTTTCGAAATTTGCATCTTTACGACCAAAACATTGTGTTCTCGCGGGTGCAAGTGGCACACATTCAGTTTGTGTTTGTACAATTCATGAAAATGTCAAATTGTTGATCGAAGGCGCTAACAAAAAAAAACTTACAGCCCACGCCCCTGATCCATTAGAATATTATCATGACTGTTTAAAATATATGATTTGCGATGAGCACACAAATAATTGTTATTTTGGACAGTGCTCTGAATGCCCAGGTGCAGACCTCTTAATCGAAAAACCAGCTAAAATTTTTGAAGAAAATTTCATTGACGAATTTACTTACAGACAGTGGACTTATGTTGACAGAACTACCTTGCAACTAATGATTTCTCCAGTAGATGAATATTTACTAAAATTAAAGATCGGTGTGGAAAAATTACTTCTCCATTCATTCTTGGTAAAAAAGCAAAACGAGTTCATGGGCAGTAAAAAGCAGACCCTAACAGAGAATGAGAGTATTGTAGTCTGTGAGTTTTCTGAAAATATGCATTTGTTGTTCAAAATGCTGCTCAAGGCTTTCACTGGAACAATAATCAGACTACAGTGCATCCATTTGCAATTTATCACAAAGATGAAGATGGCAATCTTCTCGTAAAAAGTCTTGTAATGATATCAGAATGTTTACACCACGACACTGTAGCTGTCCATGTGTTTCACAAATATTTGGTAAATTTTATTAAAAAGGAATTTAATAAAGTATCGAAAATCATATATTTTTCTGATGGGTCAGGTGCACAGTATAAGAAGAAGAAAAATTTTGTAAACCTTGCATTCCATGAGAAAGATTTCGGTCTAGCTGCAGAGTGGCACTTTTTTCCTACGTCTCATGGTAAGGGTGCGTGCGATGGATTGGGTGGGACTCCGCGCGGGCGTCCCGACAAGCGATCGAAAATAATCAATAACTTTGGACCTAATAGAGATAACTCCGTTTTTATTTTTTTATTTTTTAAGTGAAACAATAAGGAACAAAAGCAATATGTTTTTAATTTAACTAGACCTGGGGCAACAGCATAAAAAAACTGTTTAAAAAATTAAATTGTTATTAACTTTTTTATGTCAACAATAAAATAATTTTTTCAAAAACCATTGTAAAGCTGACGTAGAAACACGTAAAATAAAAAAAAAGGTAGGTCAATCCGATCATTACAACGGGAGATAATGAATTTCGAATATGAGATGATTGGAGAAAATCTAGCAAATTATGAAAAATTCACATGTGAATATTTTCGAAACAAAATTTTTTTGAGCCAAATCCTGAAATACGTGTCCATTAATTTTACGTAGAGAAGTTGTAAAAAAAATTTCAGACAATTCTAAAATGTCGATATTAAAATGGTGTTTGGTTTGTAAAAGAATGACCCATATATCAAATTCAATATCAGAAGATTTAGAAATATCAACAAATAAAGAATGCCACAGCTTAATAAATATCAAAACCAAACAGATACTTCTAAAAATCAGCAATGCAAATAATATAACTACCTGTTTTGTCCCATTAAATCATTTCTAACTTTATCATTCCGACTTTATCCCAAGCTTAAAATTATAATACCCCAATAAGTATTCTTCAATATGTCGAGCCAGGAGAATTTAGAGAATTTGAACGATTTTATTTATATTACACCTGCACGCAACACGGACGCACAAGTCACAACAACATCACCAAAACATTCCGAAGAAATGTTCACTTCAGATGCAGAGGGCAGTACATTTTAGTGCAAAACATTTCAAATGGTATGTTTGACATTATTTTAAAATGACAGTGAAAAGATATAATTCTTAATTATAATAGATATGCCTGAAACACCAACAATGAAAAAACGGGAACACACATTCAAGCGCCTACGCCATGTACGTGTCAAAAGAAAGTGCTGGAATCTATTGAAAATTTGAGAGCGGAAACTACACAACTATTTACCCAACTGACAGAATCTATAATTCAATTGCGGACAGAATTTAGAGCTTCGCAGAGAGAACGGCAAAACTTTTGAGGAGCCCAGCTCGCCGTTTTCAACGTTTGATGAATTCATTAATTTTTAAAATGAAATATCGAGGAACCAGGCAAAATTTGAAGATATGGTATACTTATCATTTATTAAAAGGGTATGATAGATTAAACAATTTTTTTACAGAAAGAAATGTTTGCCCAAAGAGGTTGATCCGAACCCATAAAATTTGTGAAGCAATCTTTAAGAAAGATTTTTAGCGATGAGGTCGCAATGTGCTTCACCTGGCTGGGAACACAGGAGAAGAAGTCGACGAGGGCGTTACGTGTTGTGACGGCAATAAAAGGTACATTATCAAAGATTTTAAATAGGATATATCACTACTATATTTTTTCAGATGCATTTCACCAGCAATTTAG
The DNA here is from genome assembly GCA_947538895.1 of Neoitamus cyanurus. Lineage (NCBI taxonomy): Eukaryota > Metazoa > Arthropoda > Insecta > Diptera > Asilidae > Neoitamus > Neoitamus cyanurus. The sequence continues at coordinate 39,574,615 of OX384542.1, forward strand.
CAGCACTCCAGAAGAGGTCTCGATAGTGCTGCTAAAAAGCATTTTCAATATGCCAAGGACCGCATCTCAAAAAAGCCAATGAACTGATTTTATTTGTGATATTAATGTTTATGTTTACAAATTTTTCAGAATTCCTATTTACAAATTAAATATATTTCATCTCATATAATTGTTTCCTTGCCCATCAAATCCTTGATATTTTATTCACATCAACAGGAATACCATGTGTATTCAAGATGAATCTATGCATCATGTGCTAAAAAATAGCAAAAGCTTAGTCTCGACTTTTTACTATTAGTATCGAGTATTAGTTCGAAAACGAATGCAATATCGAAGCCAACCCGAATTCTTTTCTGTTCATTCTCGAGTCTTAATGTGTGCTGATATCGAAACGTCCTTGAGTCGTTAACGAATCGCTGTTACTAGTCGATCTCGAATCGTTGCAGCGAATCGATATAGCGTTTCTTTTTAGTCTTTTTCTAATCGATATCAGTTCGAAAGCGAATACGATATCGAAACTACACTTCGCTTAACGAATCGCTTTCGTTTCATTCTCGAGTCGTAATGTTTGCTGGGTAATTGAGTATTGTTTAGCTCGTTGGGGTGTTCAGGTAGACGTTAGCCAGTTAGCCAGATATATGTAGGACAAAAAGCGTCGTGCTTTAAAAAAAAAGTTTTAACAAAAATAAAGAATTCCTGGAAGAGCACAAATGTGTTTTAATCATGTTTAAACATGACTTCCACCAAGCACCGACACTATTTTTTTATTTTTTGTTGTTGTGCGTTTCACCTGAAATATAACGTCTAAATCAGTCACTCTCTGTATCTAGATACTTTGTACCCTCCCAAAAATTACATACAATTATGATATCAACTCGTTTGACCTTTGCACGGCGAATTTTTAACTTTGCAATTCATTCGACTTTTTCTCGCCGCATAATATGCACGATAGCCTGTAGTGTGCTTACAGAGCTCAAGATCAGGCGTAATGGAAGAAATTTAGTCAGACAGGCTCCATCTGTCCTGTAAATCTCGGGTCTCTCGGAGATTCTCTCCTGCGATAAAACATCAAACAGGTCTGTGCGCTTCTGTCAATTAATTTCTTTTATTTCTAGTGGACGACCGCCGATGAAATTAATAAAATTATTGAGAAGTGGCCAACGATGCCGGGACCCAGGGAGTGACCAGGCCCAGCAGGCCAGCAACAACTCGGGCTGCCATGAGAGGCGCGCGGCACTCGATAGAGTCACGTACCTATAACCTGAACAGGACAAGTCGTCTGACGCGGGTAAAATTAATGAATCAGTAAAACGTCTCGGATGCCTGAAATTCTTATCAGAGCGGGTAAAGAATGAGGTCACGTCCAAATTATTACATCTCAATTCGTCGATATTTGTTTCTACCTTCTACGGGCCTATTAGCGGTGACAGATAGGGGGAGGACGTGAATTAGAGGCAATTAGAGTGCATCGCGCACCTTGACATCGCATCCGATACATTCGGACATCTTAAGATTCGGGGAATTGTCATGTTGTGCCGTCTGCGTACATTACACGTATCTGATCTTCGGCTGCAGACCCAGAATCATTTCACTCTTAATCAGGGCACAGTTTGGGGAGACGAGCCGTGATTTCAGGGCGTGGGTCGGCGTTATTAATTAGTTTCGACGTGGTCAGTGAATTTTAATTTTCCCGGAGACAAACCTTCGGCCGAAGATGATCGCAAAGCGGATTGTGAAGAGGGTGATCCGTAAAAAGCAAAAAAATGTGTATCGATGTCACTTAAATGAAAACCGATTGACAAAACTAGTTCTGCTAGGTGTAAAGGTGTGGACGACCATCAGTTTCGCTCCATTCATCTTAGCCCGAGAGGACAGTTGTAGCTGTGGATACGGTTTCAACCCTAGAAAGCGTGCCCCGTCTCAGCTTTCATTCATAAGAACATTTCTGTGTTTTGATTTCGTTCACTTATTTACACTTTTTTTTTTGTCTGCCTTTGGTGTCCACATTGATTATCTGATGGATTATTGACAAAAAATATCGCGCCTAGTCGATATGTGGAAACTGAGAATATGCAAAAATATTTATTTTTCGTTATACGCTCTCTGTGCATTCAAGTAAATTGGTTGATGTATCTGCGGGTGAAAATTAAAAGGTGTTATCTAACAATCTTCACGATGGATGTTCAGATTTAATTATAAAACTGCTCTAAGTATGTTTAAACGCAATTAATGAATGCGATCGAATGATATTTCTGCTACACTTGCAACATGAAGCTTTAGCCCAATAATATTACGATTAGACTTCGGAAAAATCTCTATCATGCTCGATTATAGCACGTGCCTTTACTGACGCGTTATAAGTAACATGCAAAAAGTCCCCATCGATATCATGTTCACTTTGATGGTTATTCAATATCAGAGGTCCGGAGAGTTGTTTTTTCGGGGATCCTACCGATCGGAAGACAAGTATGGTAATTATTGATATGTGAATATTTTTCAAGTATAAGTGGCCATTGTGTGCTACACTCATAAGCAAGAATCGAAGAATATTACGCAGATTATACAAAGTATGCACCAGTTAGTGTCCAAGGTGCCAAATCAAAGAAAAGGCATCAAAACCCCCCCATGAACCCCCGCGTGATTTTAGACCGATTTTTTCTTCTTGCTCTACCTGGATGTGTTTTACCTTTTTCGAAATAAATAAAATAGAAAAGGTGTATTAATTACATCAATTGCGGTGAAAATTTGGGAAAATCGTGAATTTTAGGAACCCGAGTAAAAATTAGGACGCCTATGAAACGCTTGCAACACGGCAAAACACTCTTTCTTCACAGGCCCGGAGCAGCCTCGTCGCAGTATCGAACTGTAAGAACGTAAATAATTTTAAATTCATCGTAATAACAAAACACATACAAATGGCTACCTCGCCCTGGTCGGTAAAAACGTTGAAACCACATGTTATTAGGTATATTCCATCCATCAGCGTCGGACAATTATCCTCACCAAAATTAACTTTGTGGTGGTTTAGTGGTATGCTCAGTATAGGCTCTCATTCTTTGACATGACCAGGATGTCATCGATGTAGCCAAAAACAAATTCCAAACCCTGAAGGCCTGTGTGGCATTATTTAGACCAAAAGGCATTACGAGGTATTCGTAGAATCCGGGATAACTATGGAAGTCTTCTTAATATCGTCAAAATGCATGGGTACCTGGAATTAAGCACTTTCTAAGTCCCGAGTGGAAAAAAATTGATTCCCCATGATGAAGTGGGACTAGAATCAGAGGGGATGGCACTAGACCAAGGACGACTAGATGGTCGAATTATACCTCTTTTAAGGCAATGTTGAATTTCAGCCTCTGCGGCAAATGCTTAATATGAGAAAGCTTTCTGCTTTTACAAAAACCGGATGAGCATTTGAAATTATTCTATGAGCGAAATCCATTTTGTTTAAGGGGTTACATACGTTTCACGGTTTCAAAAAATCTTTTGTCTATTAAATTCTACAACATCTCTAGAATATTGTCCCGAATTTTCAAGTCGATCGGAGTAACAGTTTCGGAGATAGAGCCTAAATTCTTAAATAATACGACGATAATAAATATTTTATCTTTGCTGACGGTATCCCACAGATCATAATAATCCACTCACTTTGGAGGTTCCGGACTTAACCTGAACTGTGTTATAATTTTTCACAAAATCATTTTCAATTTACAGAAAACTAATATCACGTGATATTAATATCACGAGAGGGTATTTAGCTTTGAAGATTTTAATAATATTTTTTTTATTAAAATACAGAAACCCGGCTATGGAAAAACGCGAAATGAAAGCGAACTTTTTCATTTGATATCAATATTAATGATATTTGGTGTATTTTTTTATTATATTTATTGTGGTTTTTGTGACGTGATATAGCCCATGAAATCTCGGAGGATTCGAATCAATCATACTGCGTTTCACTTATCCAAATCGGTAAATCTGCTGGAGCTCTAGGGCGTAAAACCCGTACAAATAGGCATATATGGCTCAAAATCACCAAGGTGCAGAATTGGATTTGCTAGCAATTTAATGTCTTATATCTTGACTTTATTGAGAAAAGAAAATTAATAAACTACTACAACTAACCTGTTTTGTGTGTACATCAAATAATACAATTTATTAAAGAAGTACATTTTAAATTAAATCAATATAAATGCAGAGAACGTGATTTCGGGAACGCGTCCTAATGCAGTCAACAACAAGTCCAAAATATTAATGAAAAATTAAAGGTATTTAACTCCTGTCATTACTTAATATACCGTATTTTTTATACAAAATCTAGTTTTGAAAAGGATACTAAAAGATTATTTTTTTTAATTAAAAAATTCAAAAATAGTTTGTCAATATCTAAGTGGTAAGTACCTTTCAATTCATTTTTCGTAGAGCGTACATCAATAGTCCGTCATTTCGGGAACGTGTTTTTTACATTTAATTATTCATGTGAATCTTTTTTACGACCCGAAATAACAAAGTAACCTCAAATATATTACTATTGCCAAAGTCAGGTGTCGCATTTAAGATGGCCGCTGAATAATCAAAGCGCGCGCTTATGTGAAATCGTCATTTCAGGAACGTTCCCGGACATGATGGTATATTCCCGAAATGACTGTTGCGTTCTCGTTTTTTGACGTATTTTGCTTGTAAAAGATTTTGTATTTATTGTTTTCAATATTGTTTATATATTATGGATACATAATATAACCATGTTATTAAACAGTCCTTAAGTTATGTACTTTGTTTTGTTTTTGTACATTTTATCAAACTTAGAAAAACGTTCCCGAATTGATGGTTTTCTGTAAGATATTCAGTACAAAAAAAAAATTTTGAATTCTGTGCGCAACCCTGTCAAGTTTATTAATATACAAATTTTGCAACAGTATAAACCAAGAGTCATCACTATAGCTTGAAATTTTTTTTGGCATAAAACCAATTTTGAAATTCACATCCTTGGTGATTTTGAACCATATACATCAGAGAAATATGTACATAGCCTGATAAACACATAATCCTGCCGTTGTCGGGAAAATCGATTCAAATCGGCCAAACTTAGCAGAAATGCCATCTATTATTTGTTAGTTTTGTAAAAAGTTATAATTTTAACACAATTATTTTTTTTTAATTAATTTTATTATTATCAATTACTCTATAGAACATTCTCTTAAAAACATTTATTTTCTTCACTTTAATCACTTTGTGCACTGCAGACAACAACATTCAATGCTCACTTATAACAACTTACGAGTATATTAGGTATGATAAAAAGTAAGTTCCCTTTTTTTTGGTGAAAAGAAATCTTTATTTATAAAATACATACATATATCTTTTTTAAACATCATTGAAAGTATGCTCCATCGGAAGCTACAACCTTTGCCCATCTTTCCGGCAACTTGCGGATTCCATCTCTAATAAGTTGCTCGAAGCTCGAAGCATCGAAAATGCCATCTTTAAACTGTCTAAACCATCTTCTGCACATACTATTCGAAAAATAATGTTCACCGTATGCTCCTTCTAGCAAACAATGACTTTCCGCAGCGGATTTCTTTAAATTATAGAAGTATAACAACACTTGTCGATTATTTGGTACAAAACTGTCCATGATCAATAGCAAAAAAAAACTCTGTTGTAAACACTTTAACTGATCGAGATACAATGGATTCTGACACTGACATTAGACCTGTCAAATACATAAACTGGTTCAGATCTGATACATATAATAAGAGTTACGCCATCTACTAGAAAACGGAACTTACTTTATCTCATACCTAATATTTGCGTTACCGTATATCTACCATACGAAAAACTTTGAAACAGCTCCGGGGAATAGGTATATGGGCGATTCTCTGTAAGCTCGTAATCGGATGTCCCGAACGATTTTTTCAAAAAGTAATTTAATTATTTTTTAAAAAAATACTCCTAATGAAACTTTAACCCCGAAGCTTTACGGGCCCACTGATTTTAGAACCGTAACTATTTTAAGTTTTTTTCTAGACGTGATAAAAGCTCTAAAAACACAGTCCCCTGGCTGTCCCCATCACTGTATTGCCACCTAGAAATGAGATTTACGAAGAAGTTATTGAAACTACATACATTTGGCAGTTAATATCATAAAGAAAAATAACTAAATTATATTATTTTCGTAAAACAAGGTCTCATTACGTATTTTATTTATTTAGTAAAGTCCTGTAAACTTTGTCCCTAGAATTTCCAAACAGTCCCCTGCCACAAAGTTGAAGCCATAATAAAAAAAAACTGTGATGTTTACAAACGTTTGAAACGAAACGCAATTGTTGTAAAGTTGGCAACCTTGCCGAATAGGGCAGCGAGATGCCATTTTGTTTAGTGTCAGACCGTCATTAGTAAGGTGAACACGCGTTTGAACCGCTACCACAAACAGTCCCCTGGCAAGTAATAATATCTATGTTAATTACTTTAATTATCTCTATATATAATATATTGTTTTATTATTTATGTCTAAATTGATCGGTAGGTTCTTAAAAAACTATTTTACACCAGTTTTGTAAATATGTATTGTGAAATTTAACCGAAATAAACAGTCGCCTGGCAACAGTCCCCTGCCTGAAAATGCAGCATGGCACTGTTCTACATAACAGGGGACTGTGTTTGCGTATTGGTTTTAATTTTTATGTATTGTTTGTATAAATTTATCCGCTAGTGACTAGTCTATTTTAATAATGTAAGAATCATCAAAGCATCATTGCTTCGCATTATTCTCCTTTATAAACTTAAATTATTTTACACAGACTGATCGAACACATGACATGGCTCCTTAAAAGAAAAAGTTATCCCGAGAGGAATTACTTACAGAAAAAGAGAGAAGCAGAGCGACTACGATAGCAAAAAAGAATAAATGAGCCTCTGAAGAGAGAAGAAATGAGAGAAAAGGAGAAGTTGAAATACCTCAAACAGTCCCCTGTCATGATTTTTTGGAAAATCGCTAATAACTCGGAAAATACGTATAAATTCAGTGGGCCTCCTTATCTAACTAAAATAGTAGTTAATTTTCTTCGAAATAGAACACAGTTTTTTGGCAAATGTTAAAAAAAATTGCCAGGACAGCACTTGTATGGGACCTGGAGAAATGCCCATATAATAGACGAGTAGCCCAACAGGGGATTTTGGGATTTATTCAAGCGCTGCAGATTAACACATATGGGGGATAGCTTGCACCCTGTTGAGCACCTCTACCATATCTAAGCCCTCTATATAGGGCCACGCGTGTAGGGCAGCCGATTAGAATACTAAAAGCAAATCGATAGCTGGAAATCCTCGAGCGCGTTGGATTTAAGGTATGGTTGGTTAATTACATGCTGAAAAGTGTGCATTTCAATAATATGACGATTTGAACGTGACGTAAGAGAGTGGGAGGGTCACAAACTTGCAAAAAAACAAACTTCACCTCGACATTCTCGAGCGCGGTCGAATTTTTTTTTGTTTTGAAGTAAATAATTCAAGGATAACGGGACAAATATAATCTGCCGATTTCCATAAGCCGAAGTAACAAAATTCGTCAATAAAGTTTAGCGCGTGCAGTTGCAGTGAAGCATGTATCCCAACTCCGTGCTTCTCTTTCTCACACTCTTTCTCTCACTCTCTCGCACCGTCTCCACACTATTTTGCGTGAATTTTCTTTGTCACATTCAATGATTTAAGAAAAAAAAACAATGAAAAAGAAATTTCTTTAAACGATCAGGTTAAGAAAATCCCTGCAAATAATCGTCAGATTATGGATCAGCACAACCAGGACATCAAGCTGAACTGTTTGTATGAAAATCTGACGCGCTCGAGTATTTTTGGCATATCCGAAAAGTCGCCACGAGCTTCCGTCACATCCGAATCGTGAGTCTTTTGAATGGGAGCTTCATTCGGGATCACAACATCCGCTCTGAATATCTGACACGCTCGAGTAAATGTTTTCTCCATTTTTAACCCTTCCGTACCGCCGCCCACACCATCCAAGCCGACAGATTAATATACCTGCGTCATCAGAGACACGTAGGGAATATACACTATCAATATCTGACGCGCTCGAGTATTTCCGTGTGACTGTTTTTTTTTACATTTTTGAAAGCCTGTAGTCGCTCCTCCACTGGTAAAAGGGTACACATGATATAACCTTTTTTCTTTCTACCATCTAATCTTCAAAATCAAATAGGTCTCCACGACGGACGCTCGAGTAAATCACCATTTAGCATCGTGGGCTCCCCTACTATAATAAGAGTGAGTCAGTTAGTTAAAGAGGTGTAATATCCAATGGGAAATCAAGTAACCGATTACAGTCACATTAATGCATACTTAATGGAAATTGGTAACCCATTGCCAATTAATGAATGCAAATGCAAAACGTCCTGAACAACGAATGCATAAAATTTTCTAGATTTTGTTAAAAACAACCGCAAAATTATATATTGCGTCATATAATTTCGCTGTTCGTTGTTTTGTTTGTCTGTTTGTTTGTTTGTGCGTTTGCGAGTTCAGGTTGCATCGCAATAACACATGGCAATGGGGTAAAATTTTAATGTTGCGTAAGCTAATTGGAAATTTTATAACGATAAGAAGAGGAATAAGGAATGTATCGAAAAGTTTTGCACAGTTTTTGAATTCGTATAAAATGTAATAAAAATATCGTGCTTCTTTTGAAATATTTTTTATTAGTAGAACAAAACTTAAATTTAAGTACTTCAGTCTTAATTTTCCATATTTATTTGTTTTCTACTGAAATTTCGAATTTTACGTTTAATAGAAGACATTAATTTTTGCACACTTTCATCTGACACTTTTTTACTAGCAGAAGACCAAAATTTTGAAAATTCTGTGGATTTTGTGGAAATTTGGTGGATTTGCAGTTTTTGCTATACATCGAACATTGTTTCGTTCGTTCCATTCCATAGTCGCCACTGCGTAATGTGATGTAGCCAAGTCCGGCCAAAACAAGGTGTTGTTAGTGTGTGACCTTATAAATGGTAATAGACGTTTTTGTAAACACTCCTTCACATATTTTTCTGTGTTAATCGTGCCCTCTAGGAAAACTGGACGGCTGCGATAGCCACACTGACAAATTGCCTGCCAAACCAGTACCTTTGGACCGAATTTTTCTACAAAAATTTGTCTTACTGAATCGAGAACATTCTCCTTATCTCGGGCATTGTAAAATTGTGGACCTGGTAGTGTTGAAAAATCATATTTAAAATATGATTCGTCATCCATTATAACGCAGGTGTCTGTAACGTGAACCAAAATGTTGTACAACATAACATTCTGGATCGTTTTATAGCTACATTTTGCTGCTTAACTGTACGTTTGGTTGCTTTTTGTTTTTTGTATGTCTTAATGTCATTTCGCTTTCTTACTCTTTGCGCAATCGCGACACTTGTTTTTGTTTTTTTGCGCTATATCTCGCTCCGACATCGAATTATTTTTCTCAATACACTTTAATATTTTTTTCCAAATTCTTATCACTAGGACCCTTCGCTCTTCCAGATCTATGCTTTTCTTCTACTCTCTGATCACTAGAAACTTTTCGATAGTTCTTTTAACCGTCCATCTACTTATTTTGGCTTCCTTTGCGATTAACGAATATGACTTTTTAGTATTTTCACTGAAAGCGCGCAAAATTGCAGCACGTACTTCTTTGCGTTTTAAACTCATGGCGATAAATGAGCTGGCGCAGAAACGAGAGATTTTCAGTAGTTGCAGCAATGACTCAATAGAGAATTCTACTACCCTTTAAAATGCAAAATGATGACTAATCATGCCAATGCATTCATGTGAAAACCGTGTAAAACTTTTCAATACAGTCCTTATGTTAAGTACGCGACATTTCAAACGCCTCTTTTAGGCTACTGAAACGATTTACTAGAAGGCAGAGGAATAATTCTGCTGAAAACATATGAAATCGCGAAACTACTCAAGTGCTTGTAAATCAACAAAACATGTAGTTCACCAAGTGAAAATGTTAATATTGTTATTAAACGTACGTGAAATAAACGGTGTCTCTGCAAAAAGTTGAATTTTGAATCGCGTTCTTTTCCGTTGTCAAATGTTTAATCACTAATGAAAATTCCGTGTTTATTTCGGAACTAGCAGGCAAACATTGTTTCGCCCTAGCCTACATTCATAAATATAATAAATAATTTAATTTTTTTATGTTTTCACTTTCGCAAGTGCGTATCTACATATGATCCAGGCAAGAAGGAGCCATACTCAAAACTTACTCAGATCGATGAATCGAGTAGACTTGATTTGCATAAACGGGGGGAAAATATTAAGAATAGGTAAAAGTGATGAATGCATGATTTTGTATGAATTTATGCTTGGTTTAATGAGACCAACCCCACCTGGCTGGGATATATAGGAGTGGAGTGCGGTAGGCAGGTTTCGTAAAATGGAGAAATAAATTTAATAACAGTGTAGCAAAATATCCAAAAACATAGAAAAAAACAAAATAAAATAACATTTGAAAAAAGTAACAACAAAAGGCATACCCGAAAAAATAAAGGAATTTATCGAGATTGAGGAGAAAAATTTAAATATCTCGGTAATTATTCCATGTAGTGTGTTGCTTTAATGGAAGCACCCTGAAAAGTAGTATAATTGAGTAAATATATGAATATTTAATTAATAAGAGTTTTTTAGTAAAATGGAATAAAGTGTAAAAGAGGTAGCAGTTCACCGTGTAAAGGTATGAAAACGACTTTAGAAAATAGAAAACATGTTTGACAGTGCGTGTGGAATGAACATATTAATAAATGTGGAAACTGTGGGGGATGAAAAAGGGAAGTTTTAGAGAGTGACGAAAATGTTTGCCCTACGGATTGGAAATTAGTGAAAAAATTGATTTGCGTAAAGTAACCAAATAGGTGAAAATGAAGTATGGGAGAATCGTGTATGAATTTTTGTGTGATTTAATGAGACCACCTGCATCTTGCTGGACATATAGGAGAGGGAGTGCGGTGGGAAGGGGGTTTGAAATGAAGGAACAAAAATTTAATAAGACAGAATAACAAATAAACAAACAAATATTAATAGTAATAACAACAAATTATATAACAATAATATTAATATTTCGTCTATTAATTTTGAATACCCATTACAAGAAGAGTCCGTAGGGTGTACTGTAAGTAGCAACAGTTATTTTTTTTCGCAGGATTGTGAAAATAAAAACAATTCACCCTCATTCAAATTGAATTTTTTTGCCGAAACTATACAAGAATTTATAAGTAAGTATTAGGCCTTGACAATGCACTCCACATAGTGCTCGAGAGTTTGTTACACGCTACTAAATCGAGAAGTATAAATAATGCAATTTCTTTGGGGAATACCTAGTAATACGAGTTTAGGAGCCTATATCTCGCAAACTATTGGCACAAGGAAAAAATACCTTTCCAACCATACCGCACACAATGGCGTGCGCGGAAAACAATTTGATCTCTCAGTTCTATGTATTTAACGCTAAAGGTCTGTGAAGTTGAACACCGAACCGACCGTAAATTCGATTTTAATAGCTCATTGGTTTGACCAGTGAATGACCATGTTGACCCACTTTTTGAAACCGAGATATTTAGGAGTGAAGAGTTAAATATTAAAGTCAGGGGATAACTGATGACATAGGCTAACTCTTTAATAAAGTGATTAGGCGTGCCATCAGGTCCAGCCGAGGATTTAGAATCTAAACCGAAGCACATCCACCACATCAAAGGACAAACAGGGCATAAATATTGCACATGGAGGCATAAGGCCAAAAACTTTGCAAAATGTCACACATAGATTGCGGGTCAAATGCTGACTCGTTGCCGTGCGTAAGTTCTGAGAGCGGGTTTTCTCGAAATCTCGAGTTTTTTATGATTCCAGAAAGGCTTGGTGTCATTACCCCGCAAGCTGGACTCAATACTGCCCACATATCTTTGAAAGCTGACTTCATGAGCTGCTTAACGCCTGAACGACTGCAGATGGAGAAATTGTCATAACTTTTAGGTGACCCACTCCTCTTTTGAAGTTTTCGCAGCCGTTCCTTCTCCTCAAGTGCTTTCAGTATCTGGGCTATAAACCAGAAAGAATGTTTCCTCGTCAAAGCCTTGTTTAATTTAAGGGAATATGCTTTTCTATTAGTTCATAGAGTACCTCATAGAATTTTAAAACAGCTGCGTTACATGAAAATCCGCATAATAAAGAGTCCCAATCAATAAGCATCAACTCATTCTTCATAGGGTCGAAGTTCCTGGTACGGCATAGGCGTGAACCAGATCGTCCTGAAGTAAAAGATATATTAAGACTCAGTTTTAAGGGAGGTTTATGAAGATCATATTTCACAAGTTCAGCATGTCTCATAATCGCAAGAAAATCAAAAAAAAGATTAGTGAATATGCACTCAGAAAATTTCTTTACATAAAACTAATGAAATGACCTCTTTGTTTTAACGAAACTGTAATTTTCATAAAAATAACGTAAATCTTCGTAAAATCAGATCAATGTCTACTGATACAAAAAATGTTTTTATTAGTCGTACAAAATCCTAATTGGATGAAGCAGCAACAACACCTCTTTTAGTTCAAAGAAAAAAAAAATAGTTGAAATCAACGTAAGATCCGTTTCAATATAAGGAAAATATTTCGCAGGATTATCGAAACCGATTCCAATGAATTTCCCTATATTTTGTTTTCAACTCAAATTTTCTTTGAATTTAAGATATTTTCTGAAGTGGAAAAATCAACGAAAATTGGTTTAGAAATCGTAGAAAATTGGTTCTTGGATTTACTGAAACGAATTCAATTTATTTGTTCTAATAAGAATAATTAACGTAAAACGGGCCACCTCTTTTTATTGAACGGCGATGACATTTTAAATATTGAACGTAATGTGAACAGTGAAAATATAGTAGCAGCTAAAACAGTGAATTGTCTGGAGGAATGTTCTGAGTCAGTAAATATTTTGAATGCGCTCCAAGGATAAGCATTCTTGAAAGAATTTCTTGGTAAAAATTATGAAATCATAAATTAGATATTTTCATTTGTACTCTTGCAGAGCACGGAATAACTATTGAAAGTTTAAAACTTGTTAAGCCAGCTGACCTGGAAAAGCTTTGTCCAGCAACAAAATACGGTGCAAGACTTATTTTCCAGCATCATCTGCAACAGTGGCAAGGGATATTTGTAAGTACCTACCACTTGTTAACATACAATTGTCCCATATATAGTCCAGGAACCCTTATACAGAATGTTCGGAAAGTTACGGGGCACCTCTTTTTATTGATTACCATTATAACTATTATTGCCGAAAGGCCAGGGGATAATATCTTTCGATAAATACCTGATTCGAAGAAAATATTTTTTAAACAAAGGCCCTTTACTTTTAAATTTGGAATCAGAATATGTAATAAAAAAGGAAGTTCCCAAATGAAAGTTACCTTAAGGGATAAACCGAGCCTAAGTAATTATTTATTATTATCATTTTTTTTGTTAGTTGTAACTTATTAATTTATTTCAAAACTCTTTTCCGACTCGTATTTTAGAGAATAACAGACTATCGGAAACTTTCCGAGCACATTGTTTAAATTTGCTTTCAAAGATTCCTACAACGTCGAATGATTCTCCTCAAAAATCATTGTCGGCATTGACAGAGTCTATAACCTCTTCAGTGAATCATTGGATGGAAAACAGTGAATTTTCGGATGCAGAAACTTCTTGTGATGAGGTATATAATAAAAGGAAAACAAACGTCATGCGATACTTTTAATGGAAATTATAGTTATCAAATAGGAAATACTTTAGAAGAATTATCTTTGAAACAAATACAAGATATTAACATACCGCCGACTACCTGTTATACTAATTCTTCAGGAAAAATATTTATAAGAAAAAGGTGTTTTTTTACACATGTAAATGAATTATATATTTTAAGAAATTGTGAGTGATAATGTAATATACTTTCTAAAATACATACGTGATGAAGAATATCTACTATTTCTTTGTTTGATTTAAAAGATCCTTTTCCTACTAAATGAAATCCGATAAGTTAAATTCGATGGTTTTGAGCTTCCCCGTAGTGGACTATCAATTTGGAATTTTTGAATTGAATTAAGCCCCTCATATTACGGCTCTGTACCTGACTTTTCATTGCTTTTGAAAAAATCCGGTATTTATTTATTATTTCCCCGTTTAAATTTTTACATGCCTATATAACGTAACTCTCCATTAATTTAAAGCAAAAAATTCTTAATAGAATATTAATATTTGGAGCATACAGCTCGATAATTTGCTAATTTGTTTAGACATGACCACAAAAGTGTAATCTTTTCGAAACGTCGGGTAAACAAGTTAGCAAAATATCGCGGGGTAAGTTCCGAAAATTAATATTCTATTAAGAATTATTTGCTTTAAATTAATGGAGTAGTTACGTTATTTAAGCCTGTAAACTTCGTTGAATTTCGACCCAATTTGTAAAATTTACCAACTCTATTTGGTAAAATCTACGAAATGCATTTTAATTTCTTCGATATGTTTTCGTCAAAACTACAAAAAAATCTTCCTTTAATTCAATGGAAATATTTTCGTAGCGATTAGAAGGCACTTTATAAGCTCGTATTGAACACAATTTTTCGAGGATTGCGATGAAAACGGGTCCTTTTATGTTCGGGGTTCCTGATCTCGAATCTACTGTTGTTATTTAAAAATATAAAGATGGCGGATTCAATATGGCGACCGACAATTCTCAACTTCCTGAACCGATTAAGCCGAATGAAGGATCTGTATTGGTAAATTGTTTCACACCGTGCGAAGACGGGCATATAAAATTAATTAATTAAACAACGTTTTGTAATCTACAATTGGCGTTCTTAAAAACAAATGGCCCATCGAGGGGTCCGGCTTCCGGGAAAACTCTCGGTATTCCCTGAGGCCAGATCGACGCTCTGTGGTCGAATTTTATTTATGTTGTTCATTAACGATGTCATTAAGTATTTCTTGTATAGATATTTTCTAATTGACGCTGGCGATGTAAAACTTTTCAGTTGTTTAAAGTTACTTGCAAGAAGACTTAAATAGATTATCTAATTGGCGTGTCAGTAATGGTTTAAAACTAAGTACGTCTGAATGCCGTGTTATGTATTTTTCGATCTACAACTAATTCCCACATTTAGATAACAACTCCAGAGGAGGTCAGTTGAAGGAACGCGTTGACGAAATTACTGATTTACGAGTGATTTTAGATAAGAAACTTTCGGTCAGTAGAAACATATTGATCATATCATAATTATAGCATATTTACAAATCACTTGGTCTCATTCAAAGAAACACTAATGAATTTTCTAATATATTCTCTACCAAGGCTTTGTATTTTTCTTTTCAGTCATTTACTATGAATTCATCTATTATAATGGAGTCCAACATACACTGTGCACATATAGAGAATTAAGGGGACCACTAGTGTGAAATTTTGAAAAAATTAACATACTGAAATTTCACGTGCATATCTCCAATAGTTTTTGAGTTACAGCCATCTGAAGAGCAGTCGCTCATCGGTTCGAAAGTTGCGTTGGTTTAGGGACCGTACCTGAGCTATTGTTCGGGCTCTGTCAGCCAGGAAAGTCATTATAAAGGGATTCTGGTTTCTATTGTTGAACTTATGGTATTGAGAAATGTATGAATAGGTTAATAGGTGGGGGGTTTCGTATGCGTAGCTGCCAGTCACATGTTTTGGAGCTGCTAGAACCTGGCACATTTAAACGACTCATCGAGTAACTTAAACTTTAAACGCGTTTTTCTCGAAACCACATTTTTCAATTTTGCTGCAGTTATAACTTGAGGCCAAATCATCCGATCGATTTGATTCTTATTGCAGCTTCTTTTATATATTATGTTTCTTCATACCATGAACCTCCAGTTTTCCGATCGAATAAAAGATGTAATTTTGGCAAGCCAAAAATCATCAAATTTTCGCGTGAAATTTGAAACTTTTTTAAAAACTCCGCCATTTTGTTAATTTTGAATTTTTTTTTCTATCGAGGGTCATGGTACGGGAAATACCTTCTAGTTTAATAAACTTTCTGTTTTTTTTGATTTCACGCACTGTGAAGTTCGTATTCACTGCAGTAGTGGAAATACTTTTTTTTTTTGGAACCTTGGGAGATTGCGAATAACTCGCTGAATTTTAGATTTTTTGGTCCAAGAATTTTATCATGTATTTACTATATATCCAGAAAACTATCCTTACAACATTAAAA
This sequence comes from Neoitamus cyanurus, assembly GCA_947538895.1. Classification (NCBI taxonomy): domain Eukaryota; kingdom Metazoa; phylum Arthropoda; class Insecta; order Diptera; family Asilidae; genus Neoitamus; species Neoitamus cyanurus. Next base: position 39,590,891 of record OX384542.1, read on the forward strand.
CATTTGATGCAGTAGTTTTGTTTAAAAAACATTCCCAAATATCACCTTTTTTCAGGCGGTCACACTAGTGGTCCCCCTTAAAGCCGCCTAAAAACTATCCACTACATTCCTAACATGCAAAGAAAATTGACGGAAAACAAAAGTGATGGACGACGTTTATTATTTGGGTTGTCAACGCTTCATTAGAGGCATGATTGTTGTTGCGGCCTGTTTATTAAAGATCTGTTATGTAATGAATGTAATGATATAAATTGTACTGACTTATACTAATGACGCACATGTGGCATCGATATTATAAGTATTATAATTTCGATATCATAATATCGTCACATCCGTGACATATTTTTTGACATTTTTTTTGCCATTTAACATTTGCAGTAGTAAGCCACAAAATTGTAAATATAAATTTTATTAAAGTTAATGAGCCAAAATAATCGGAACATAAATATGCTGAAAAGAAGAAGCGGCAAAACTAAATTATTGGTGCACTAAGAAAATTCATAAACCGTAGAATGTAAGACGTTCATTCAGAGAAATTTTGCTCTTTGAAATCAACCCCGACTATCTGTAGATCAATGGCTAGAGCGGGTACCTTATGTTCCAGAGGACCCAAGTTCGAATCTCACATGATTCAGATTGTTTTCCTTTCTAAAGAGTCAGGTTATAAGTGAAGCAGATATGAAGCGTATAAAGGAACAGCGGCGGAGCGTCCCGACTAGAAGCCCAGGCGAGCCGTGTTCGAATCCCATCGGAAACAACACAAATTATTTTAAATCAGAAAGTAAGCCAATTTTCGTAGGCCTATTCAGTAGGAATCAAATATGAATGATTGCATTTTTGAATTTAAGATTTTCAATGACAGAAAAATATCAAACAGATTTATCTTTAAAACAAATTGAAATCATTTGGTGCCAAATCATACTTATGTGTATTTATTTGAACTATAAATGAATCTATTTAATTTTTTCTCAATGTAAACCAGTATATATAGTCAGTAGATATTTTGTAGTTGTTAGCTCTTTGAATCTTGCACAAGCAATCATTGCTTACTTCATAAAAGCTAAATCACGGACCATGAGAAGAAGCAAACATCTTAGAATACAGGCGCTTAGAGCCAAGCAGAGGTGTGATCAGATTCCATCCTGTTCAAATGCTCGCAAGTAACAACAGCCAACTGAAATTGAGAACTGTGTTGTGCGGAAAATTTGCTGGTAGAGGCGCTGTGCACAGTAAAAAAAAGATGTACATGTATTACCTTAATATCACCCAAATTTAGCAAATCTCATACTACGTATAAATTAAATTGCCAACCTGGTAGATTGCTAGTATTGGGTGAGGTGACATACATGTACATAGTATAAATGAAGTATTTGAAATGTGTATCAAAGGTATTATTATACTTTACCTAGCAAATGAGTATATTGGCATAAGGGAGGCTACTCTGTTCAAGAAACATGTTGGTTGTTCCTTCTCACAGGACGGACTAATTATTGTTTATTTGAAGTAGTAACGAGAGGTATGAATTTAATTTTTTCAATGAATATACATACATATGTACAGCCTTGGCCAAAAGTATTAGGCACGCTAGTTATTTGCAGGTATCGTACAAAATAATTCCTAGAAAGTTATTTATAAAAAGACTCTAATTGCGTTGGTATGTGAATTTCAAAATTCAAAAAGGGAATTTAATATCGCCAAGAACCAACGAGAGTTCTATTAAAGAACAATTTTTATTTACAAAGCGACGCCACGTTTCGTGATTTTTTAACGGAGTTTGAAAAAGTGTTGGTTACTAATAGTGAGAAAATGGCTAAAACAAGGGAACTTAGTGTAGCAGCTTTACGGCGTGGATGGAGGGCTTAAATAAAACGCTTCGTCCGAGGTTTGGTCAGCGACTGACTTTATTTTCACAAAACTCAGAGCGATTGAGGAACGGTACTCAACTCCTACATTAGTGAACAAGAACGGATGCAAATTCGGTTTTTGTATGAACAAGGCAAATCTCAAGTTGAAATTGCAAAAACTGTGAAATGTTCTCGTTGTGCGGTGCAAAGTGCTATTAAACTTTTTCTGGGCACTGGATCACACAGCAATAGACCAAAAACTGGTAGAAAAAAAGTCAGTTCGAAACGTTATGACCGAATTTGATTCGAGAGTCCCTCAAAATTCGGAATAAAACGTCTTCTGAGCTCGCTGCTGGTCTATTTGATCAGATTGGCGGAACGATTAGTGCTCGAACCACAAGAAAAAGACTTATAGAGGCAGGGCTGAAAGGTTGCAAGGCTAGGAAGAAGTCATTGCTCTCAGCAAAAAATAAAAAAGATCGTCTTGATTGGGCCTTAAAACATCAATTTTGGACGGAGGCCGATTGGGATAACGTGATATGGTCCGACGAATCAAACTTTGAGGTAAGCTTTATTTTGTATAATTTCAATTATTTCTAATGGCGGAATCGTAATCAGTCCGTTTGTGAAAACATTTCATGAATATTGAAAATAATGTCGATTTTTTTTTAATTTTTCAGGTTTTCGGCACCCCTTGTTCCACGTTTGTGCGTCGTGCCCACGGTTAAACACGGAGGGGCAGCGTGATGATTTGGGGTTGTATGGCGTCCTTTGGAGTGGGTGAAATCTTTATTTGTGAAGGACGCATGATTAGCGAAAATTATATTGCCGTGTTGGAAGAGGTTCTACACCCATCTATCACGAAGATTTACGGTGACACTAATGCGGACAATATAAAATTACAACAAGACAACGCGCCATGCCACATATCTGTAACCAGTAGGTGATATTTGGAACAAAACAATGTTGACCTTTTAGAGTGGCCTTCATAGTCGCCAGATCTCAATCCAATTGAGCGTCTTTGGTGTATACTGAAGCGGAAGATACGGGAGCGCAACATCACATCCAAAACAGGACTAAAACAAGTCATCCAGCGAGAGTGGAACGAAATTTCTCCTGAAGAATGCCTAAAGCTGGTACGCACAATTCCTAAAAGAATTGCTGCGGTAATAAGAGCTAAGGGCGGACCGACAAAATATTAATAGTAAGAATAAAGGTCAATAAGTTAAATCTATAATAACTATAGTTTTATTTCCCCCTAATTTACGCAAATAAACTGTATAGTACGATTTTTAGGGGGTGCCTAATACATTTGGCCAAAGGTGTATAGGTATAGACTTCATTTTACCAAGGTCTGAATTTAAAAAAAGGATTATGTATCTTGAGGCTTGAGAACAAATAAAGATAGCGAATTTAGGTATATTTACGAGTACATCGTAGTTATGCATATTTCGTTAAAACCAATCTTAGCCAGTCTTCTTGAATTGGACAGAGCTAAGTATACCAAATTTTCGGATATACAATAATCTTATATACATAATTCCTTTAAGCTTACCTTGAGGTTTTGGCACATTCCGCTTTAGTTGCATCCACTTGTAGGTCGGTACATTTTGGTGATGCTGACTCTGCTGGCCATGCGATTGATTAGCATTACCAGGAGATATGTGACCCCTTGTCACTAAACCGGTTGCATTTATCTGACCTCTACCCTGCAAGGGAAGACCGTCTAAGACCATTTGATGGGGTAACGCATTCTCAACTGGAAATCCACCGTGCTGCATATTGCCAGCTGGGTGGTGCCACGAAGTTGACCCTACTAAGTTTGAGGATTGGTTCTGCGATCCTAGAAGCGTTTCATCCGCTGTGCTGTAAGGGGAATGTAAAGGGACCTTTTCGTCCCCATGAAGGTAACCAGTAGCACTGCTATGATGCGTTTGATTGTAAATGCAATCAAGGTTCGTGTAGCTCAACCCATTTTCCGAGCTGATTATATGTGGATCCTGTATAACAGGACCTTGGTGACTGACTGTAGACCCGTAGTAAGAGTGACCACTGTCGTTGTCATAATACGCGTCGGGTGGTGATGTGCTGGCAGGGTGTTGGGGCGTAGTGGCCGTTGTAATCCCGTACTCCACTGCCGTCGGACTATACAAGTGGGAATGATACACTGAGGTTGTGTTCGCTGCAGAACTGGCGCCGGCCGGCAAACTCCCGCTGCTATTCCCACTGGAATTGTTACCAGTGTTGGACGTGGACTGCGAAGGACTAGGGAAGAAATGGGAATCACTGCCAGCTAAGTTGTGTTGGCTGCTATGCTGCAGGTGATGAAAGTGGTGACTGGCCGAAGGGAAATAAGCGTATCCACCAGTTCCCATTTCGGTATTGTGGTAGCTGTTCGAGTGGTTGCCATACATGCCTACGTCCATCATGGTTACTGTTTTCACAATTTATGCACTGATTTGAAACATCGGACTTCGGTCACTGGGCTTCTTTGAAACTGCACTGCACTGGGTCACTAGTTAAAACTATCAAATCCACAGGCGGAAAGCAATGAACTCATGACCAAATTAATTAAGCAAATTATGCTAATCACACTCCAGCGGATTGTCAGCTAAACAGCCGGTCTCAGCCGCTTTTCTTCAGAGCACGCAAATGAACGCGGTGGTTGTTAATTGCCATTCGCACTGAGCCGCATGCTACCGATTTTCATTCCGAATGCTGGCTGTTGCGTATTACGTGCCCAAACCGTGGCTTTTCCGCAAGAAAACTCGTCACGTCAGCGACACCACCAAGCGCCGTCACACAGTGCGAGGTGAGATCATACTGAAGGAACGGTTCACAGTAGAGAGCAAACTGGCGGAGCCCATGCGCTGTTTAGTCCTCCCTTTCTAGCTTCGCCGCCTTTTTTGGCCTTTGCTGTTTACCTCTGTTCGCTTTGTGTCGTTATGGAACCGCCCACCGGCGTAATCATTGAAAGCTGGCCATGCGATGTATAACGACCGTTTGGCTCTCTCTTTAAATTGTTATGGCTACAGAGGGCGGAGTTTCGAGCCATTCAACTTCATTTTGGTGAATGCCATTGTAATGCCTTCTGGACTCAGAATCACTTTCCTTGCAATTGTGAATATTTGATACCTCTGATTGCTCACTCTACAAACTCGATCTCGCGCCATATTAACAATATTTGCAAATTTACTATTATTTAGGAATAATCGAAGAAATGCAAACACTTATGCAGAAAGGCTTAGATTGTGGGATGGTTAAATGATGCACCGGTTAGCCAAGTCCTTTGCGACGCTGGTATTCGCAGTCTATTGTAATTTTAAAATTGTCTTTTTTGTGTAATCATGTTTATATGTGTACCTATTCAAAAGAAAAATAGGTCGCCCATTCACCTTTTAATGCGGAGCTTCGAACCCAAAGTAAGTATTTTTCACTGTTGCAATTAGATATTGCAAAAATATAAACTATTTGAGACCAGAACATTCAAACAGAAAAAAAAAATGTTAAACTAATAAAAAATCAACAAAAGTAATTGCGTCACTTCACGTTATTCCGCCCAGCACTTAAAATTTTAATTGCTCTTATTTTAAAAATCAATCTCATCTGTTTCAATTGCAATATTTCTGTGAAAGGATGTGAGTGATTTTTACTTCCAGCTTATCTAACGCCAATTCGTCGAAACTTTTCGTTATTTAATTAAAAAGTAGGTATGATGAATATCTCGGCACGCTTCTTATATCCTTGGCCCCGCTTTTTGGGAAAGGGGTTCGAAACATTTTGCTGTACTTTGCATTCCTTTGTAAAAGGAAAATTAACTCCACCAGCAGTTTGTAAAATGGAAATTATAATAATATAATAGAATTTTCCTAAAAGTTATAGTTTTCCCAATTAAGGTAGTCGCAGACTGACGCGGTGGTGATGGCGGTGGCGGTGATAAGGCGGTTAATCGCTGCATGTGTTCTCAAATGTGTAAGCACAAATTGTTGCGATTTGCTGAACAGCGGTGAGCGGTGGTGCGGCGATTAGAAATTGCCGCCGCCACTAACCGCTGCATGCACCATTTCACCGCGTGATCGAAAGTTAACAAGTAGCACAACTCCATTTCCTTCTTTTAACTTCGTTTCTATAATGGAAAATATTTTGGAAACTTATATACATAAAAGTTAACTATGATAAAATCACAAATATTTACTTTTCTTCATCTTCGCATAATGCAAATAATAACAAAAGTTCTTCAGTATTTCCACTCATTTTAGTAATCACTTACACACAACTCAATTGCAAGATAGTACTGATCCTTTTCAGAGATCGTATTAAAATGAAGCAAATTAAAAAACCACAATCGCAATCGCCACCGCACTAGTGTGAGTGGTTACCACCGCTACCGCTTCGTTACTCCCACCGGCTCACTACCGCCACCGCCATCGCCATCACCACCGCGTGAGTCTGCGCCTACCTTTAAGGTGGCTCGTCAAGTATCAACTATTTTGCCCTATATCTCGAAAACCGGTCGAGATAGAATATTTTCATTATATTTCCGTTAATTAGGACAGCAAAATGTTTCGAACCCCGTTCCCAAAAATTGGGAGCCCGTTCCCAAAAATTGGGATCCCGTTCCCAAAAAGCGGGGCCAAGGAAACAAGAATCTCCCCAATATCTCTGACTTACCTACCTATTGTAAGTTCAAATTTTACATTTATAGAAACCCAAAATAATTTCAATTTTTTTAGTAATATCTTGAGAATGTTGAAGTTGAAATTAAAGTATTTACTTTTGTGGCATGCACTGCCAACACGAACTTTGAGTATGGGGTTCTGTTTGTTAGATCTTATTATATGTAATTTCTTTAAAGTGGGAAGACCACTGTGACGGCTGAAAAAATGAGTGATTTTCGGGAATTTTTTTGACCGGGAAAATAAAGGAATATCAGGATCGTTTTTTATTTATTTTATTAAGTGTACCTACATTGAACAATATTTACATAAATTTTTATTAAAAAATATTAAATAATTTTAAAGTTATGAGCGTTGCCGTAGAGTCCTAAAAATATTCCCCCTCCATGGTCGCATCGATTACTCAAGAAAAATAAAAACCAATTGAAAATTTTTCCATTTTTTCGACCTTTTTGTTTTGTTTCAAAACAGCCTAACAAATAGTAAAAATTAAATGTTTTTAAATCGGCTACGCTTAACCTTAGCCACGAACAAAACAAAAACAAAAAATTGAAAATCGGTTAATAATTGACCGAGTTATTGATGCGACTTTTTTCTCAAATCATGTATCTTTTAAAATTTTCATACCTACATATATTAAACAATCGAGTCCTCGACCATATGACTCTTCTTCCTCTTCATCTCCAGGGGTCTTCTTTACTTTCCTAATTTTTTTCATTGACCTTTTCCATGCGATCCTGAGCAGCTTTTATCCGGTTAGAGTTACGGTCGGTGCAGTAGGAATAGAGTGTCGGTCCAACGTTGATGCCCAGTAAGTCCATTACTTTTGGTTACGAGTGCACCTTCATAAAATATTATTGCCGAAATAAATAAAGCTATTTCAACAATAACAGAACAACTAGAATTGGACTTCGGTGCAATTTGCCACAATAAAGCATTAAAGCTTTCGTTATTATTTTGGGTGAATCCACTAACACATCTTTCTATTCATGTAAGGTCCGAGAGGTCTTCATAAATCGGTAATAATGCTTCGGCAATATCTTCCGGAAGTGGTGGTTTGTCAACAAACGAGTCCAAGCTATTTGTCGATACAGCTTTCTGGAACTTACACCAAGAATCGGCTCATTCAGGGCAGAGAAAAGAAAAGAGTCGGTCTACCTGCTCTCACTAAAATGGCTGTAACTCAGTCAATTTCTAAAATGTTGACCTGAAATTTTGTACACATATTTTGGAATATATAAACTTTAATTTTTATTTTATTTAAGATGGAAAAAATTTTTTTTTTTAACCATCACAGTGGCCTTCCCCCTTAAATAATTTTTTTCTACAAATATAATTGTTGTGTAGGTTCATAAAAAGTCTTAGAATTGTGCATGTAGGTACATATCTATACAGTAGGGTAGAGCGGGGTCACTTGAACCGGATTTTGTTCAAATCAGCGTAGGGCTATTCAAAGAAGAAATAAGAAAACAGTTATTCTTAAATCAGTCGTTTATTTATTTGACCGCATATTGAGATCAAAAAACTTTAGAAAATCCGATGTTTAATATGTTAAATTTACCTTATAATGAAAAAAGTGACACCCAACGGGGTCACTTGAGCGAATGGGTTTTACAAACCTTTGCACATTAACCGTCCGGTCAATGAATGGGTACCCGGGTATCCATTTCAGTTTCAAAGGTAGAATTTATCAACTTTTTCTCAAAAAAATTTTAAGACCGTCCGGATCCCCAAAATAGAAGTAGTTTGACACCCAATTTTCGTCAAATTTTTTAAATAATTAATTATTTAATAACAGTTATTAACTATCAAACTTGATACCCCCTTCGTTCAATAAACGGGTACCCGGGTACCCACTACAGTTATTATGTATGAATACCGGGTTTATGCACACTAAAGAGACTGTTTATTAAAGTATTGAGGTAATTTCACTTGTAATATAGAAGGTTCCTCTAAATTTTAAAGAGAGAGATTTATTTTGTTGCGGCAATCCGGCGTGAGAGAAAGACCCCGACTCAAAATGCTTTGAGCTCTCAAGCTCGCGACGGTGCGTTTGTCATTGCCGGATTCTATGGGGGCCTGCCTTGAGTCCTATTCTTCTATTGTTCGAGGTGAAGGGGCAGGGCATCCCAAATACCAGGAATGTTCGAGAGCCATAGGGTCTCCCTATTACCATAGTTATTTCACATGCACGCAGCCTACTAATAACTTTTCTACCTGACACACTATACGTGGGTACCCGGGTACCCGTTTATTGAACGAAGGGTGAAAATTTTTTCATTGACCGGACGGTTAAAACATATGTAACATAGGAACAAAAACATTATAAAATTTCTGAGATTCCGCATAGAACCAAAAACAAACTTAAATAAACATGCAAACATAAACTGCACTGACACCAGAAGTGCATTTAATGTGAGCCCAATCTCGGCAACCAGTGCACTGTGCCCACTCTTCTCCTAGGAGACTGTCTGAATAGGACTCAGCGCACACTAGACAAAAATAATCATCCTCTTCGGTGTCTGACGGAAGTTGTGTTTTCTTTACATTTTTCTCCTTATTCTTCTAATTGAGCTTTTTCTTAATTTTCTTAACAGAGTGATTCTCTTCATTAGACTCTGAAGAACTTTTAAAAATTGCTTTCTTGGACTTTTCTATCTTCTTGATAGTTTTAGTTTTTCTTTTACATTGTTCTAAAGCAAGCACATCTTTCTCGGGAGTGTCTGTCAAAACAGTACAACTTCTCTTTTTCCCTCATGTTTGCTACTTTCTGGGCCCTGTTTTCGGTAATGGTCTCAAAAATGAAAAGAACATTAATGCAGAAATATTCAAGCGTAGCGTGACTACATATTATAGTCCGGTCAATTTAGACATTCAAGGTTACATAAATTCCCAACAAGCTGAAAGTTGGTGAAATCGTTCAAAACATAATTATCAATAAAATTTGAAAGTTCCCCATAATTCCCGTGTTTGGAAAAAATTTTACTCAAGGTCAAAGGTCACAAAAATGAGTTTTTCGCAATTTTAAGCAATTCGGTAAGTTTTATCATAAATTACCCCAGACAAAAATTGTAGACCATAAAATTATCTATTAAATATGTATCAATACTTTTTTTTCCTAAGAGCCACCGTTTCTGAGATATAACGATTTAAGTGGGGAAAAGGGTCACAGAGACCAAAAAAGTAGCGTATTTTTGTGATTTTTTTTTTCACAGTACCTTCTTTATTAAAATTCTTCAAATTTGTAACATTATTAAGCATCATTCCAAGAATATTCTGTTAAATTTTCATTAAAAAATATTGAAAAAGAAGCCAGTGGTAGTGGGGAGAACGAAGTAACCTCGAAAAAAAAGTCGACATGCGGTAGGCAGGATAATTCATGACTGCTTCATCAGAAATCAAAATACCAAAAAGATGTCTTTAGTATATAAGTTCATCTTGGATTTGAACGAAGGAATAAACAAAATATTCATTTTTGATTTTTTTGTACAGGTTTAATCAAAAAACTCTCGGCGTGGCAACTTCAATCGCGTTTTTCTCAAAACTTTTTTTTCACGGCAATATTTCTCGAAAACTTGTGCACCGAATTCGCCAAAACTTTAAACATTTGTTTTCGATACTAAATACTCGGATCTGAACGAAGGATGTGTTTTTGTTTCAATTACTACTTACTTTTTAATTAAACAAAATGAGAAATTGTTGGTAAAAATCAGTCTAGAATTTTGAACAAATCGATTTTTACGGAGTTATAGCTAACATATTTTAGTGACACAGCGCGTAAACGGGACCTGCCACAGTGAATCGAACAATAGGCGGTAGACGTTCCCTGACTACCTGAGGGTGAATTATCCTACAGAAAGTCTTTTAGATATACACCGTGTGCAGTGCAGCTCAGTTTGCTCTGAGCTATCGTAGAGTACGTGAAGGCCCAATGTATGGAGCAGGAATCACCGATTAATGAAATGTAAGTACAGACTGCCTACAACTTTGCCCAAATCTTTAAACGCGTTTTTCTCAAAACTACTTTTTCCAACACGGTTGACATGATTTCTCAAGGTCTCATGAGCCGATTAACTTGAAATTTGGCGTGGAACTTCTTTATATATCCCTCTATCGTTGGAACTAGAATTATGTAAACATTTTGTTTTTTACTATTTTAAAAAAATTCAAAACTTTGATAAAAAGGGGAAACAATCATTTTTTTTGAAGTAAAACTTCTTTACGCACGCTTGACTTGAGGAGTAAGCTGGTGAATGCGTTACGAAAAGTGTGATCGGGCGAGGCAGAGCTTAAGAGCTTAAAGCTTTTTGAGTGTGGTAACAGCGATAAAGAACCGCGCCCGCGTGCACGTGGACACGTGGACTTAAAGCTTCAAGTTTTTAGAATTCGTGGGCGTTATCCGTTGCCGCACAGCTATTATTTGGCAATTCGAGAATCATATTTTATCGAGTGAGGAATAGCCCAGTAAAATTAGAGTTTGAAGCCTGAACAAGCTGGATTTTTGTGGAGTCCCTTTACTTCGATGGCTTAAGCATATCCTGAAAAGTTGCCTAAATTTGAGCCAGGGGTTCTTCTTTTCTTTTCGCGTGAAAGGGGCTTAATTTAATTTTTTTTGTAAATATCTCGTAAAATATAAATTTGTCGAGGAAACTAATGAGAAAATTTTGACCTATGCAGGTCTGCACAAAAAAGCTCCTCTCACTTTTTCATCGTTTTTGTGTAAAATGTGCAGTTTGCAACATTCTTTTGAAGTAAAACTTCTTTAGGCACGCTTGACTTGGGGAGTAAGCTGGTGAATGTGGGACGAGAGCGTTACGAAAAGTGTGATCGGGCGAGGCGAACGGAAGTTGAGAGAAGACACAGTGCAGGCCTATTGTCTGTATCACACTGTAGGAGCAAGAAAGAAATATTTGTAGAAAATTAATATAGGTAGGGGAATACGCAATGAAACGGACGCGTTATGAAACGGACACTATAGATATCTTACAAATTTTTCGATAAAATATTAATGTCTTTTAGTTGTTGGCATCAATGGTGACCATAGATAAACCCACAATAATGACAGATTCCAGCAGCCGTTATTTTGTTTACTTTTACGCACGTTGTTGAAGCGCATGAGTTTTGTAAAAAATATTGTATTTTTGCAAACTGATTTAAAATTCGATAATAACTTAAGCTACAATTGTGATGGTTGTATTTGTTGTGACATATTCTCAAGAAGATACGGAATGGTGAGTTATAATCTTATCAATACCTACTTAATTATATTGAATTTGGTTGCAATGTTTTTAGGTTAGATTCGCAATGATCGCGTTGAAACGGACTAAGGACTGAGGCTAAGAAGTTGAGAGTCTAATTATTTTATGTTTTTTTTTGTGATTGTTTATTTTATGATCTCAGTTTATGTTTTACCAAAATGTTTGACTTATTTAAATAAAAGTTATTGTGTAAAAGCAAAAAATTTGTGAAACATTGGTTCAAAGTACCTATGGCATTGGTTCCTAGTCCGTTTCCAGACACCCATTGTCCTATTCAATGCTACCTGTGTTATGAAACGGACATAAGTGAGTTAGAAAAAATCATAACATTTCCTACAGTAAATTCAATTTTCATAAAATATGGTGAATGAATAATTATACAATATTATCTCTGCATTCCTTAAGGACAGTTAACGAGCTCCTAAGCTTTTAACTACAGTATGTAATAATACTTCAAAGTTAAACTTCCGTTTCATTGCGTACCTCCTTTATGTATTATGTATGTATATACATATATATATTATATGCATATATATAGATTGAGCTAAAGAAGTTTTACTTCAGTCGTGTGGCCTAAAGCACACTCGTATCTTTTTTCAAATAGCCGCCATTTTGTGAAAAACAATTTTTTTCATTTCCCTAGTTCAGACGATAACGCCATTCTTACTTATTAAGAATCTTCTTTTCGTTTTTTTATAAGATCACCAGAAGGGTTGTAATCATGTCAACGAGGGCGCACCCTTATTTTTCACCCCCCCCCCCCCAACTTTACCAATCTGTAATTTTTTCACTTGTCAAAAGTTTTTTTTTAAATATTTTTTTTGTGTTGTTAACATATTAATAAATATCTACACTCTAAGAAATTTTCACTAAACATATATAGGAAACTGCGTTGCCTAAATAATTCTAGTAATTTTACATAACGTAATGCACTGTACTTATCTCGCTGTAAAATTAAACATCAGAGAGGATTCGAAATACTTCAACATATGTAATTTGTCCTTGTTAGAATTGAATTTGATTCCACTTTCATGTGTAATTTTACAAAAGAAGGGAATACCACACATATTTAAGTAGATTCATTGCTGTATATTATGTAAACTGAACTTATCTGTAAGTAATTCGTTGCTTTTAAATAAGCAATATTCTTGTTTTTTAATTGCTTATTGCTTCTAATGAAGTAGCAAAGTATTACTACTTTGGGGTTGTGAACTAAGCATTACAGCTCCAAAGTAGTAATACTTCGATAGTTGCTCAAATAATTGGACCTTTTTTTGGATTTTGTTGATTTCTGTATGTTTTAATACATAGCTGAAGATGAAATTTGAACGGTACTTTTAAAAACTTTTACAATCAGTAAATTAAAAAATTATAATATTTCGTTTTCAGATTATTAAAGAGTTAGCAGTTTTTAAATTTCAATGCAATCCTTAAAATATTTTGTGTATCTATGTATATTATTATTTCAATTAGTTTCTATTACGTTTAGAAATCATTTTCAGACTAATACGACGTACCCGAAAATCAATAAAACTTATAAATAATTTATGCAATTATTTGAAGACTGACTGAACTAAGTTTTTTAGTTAATTATTAGGAAGTGAAGTGTACTTGCATACGCAGATATAAGGTCGAATATGGCCAGTCCTGAAAAATATGGTCAATCAGCAATATCAGGAAAAAAAATGAACTTAAGACACAAACACGTTCACACCCATTTTTTCATCGTTTATGGTCCCATTATTGGTTGTAGTATAAGATAAGGAGAATTATGTAAGTACTAAGTAATACGGCCTGCTTTTGGTCATATTTTCCTACACTGTCTTAAGTGACCATATTAACTTTTTTTATTTTATTTTAATAATTTTAAAACAAATTTGGAAGTATAAACTTTTGGCTTTAAAAAGTATGTCAAAGAAACACACTTCATATTAAAATTTTACACTTAGAAGAGCAGAAAATTGGCATCGGAGCCATAGGTATAGCCATAGGAACGATGTATAATTATAGGAAAAGATTGATCGAAATAAAAAAACCAAATTTGTGTATAACATAAAATATATTGTTTGAAAGACGTCTACAAAAATATACATTTTGCTTTAATATAAAAAAAAATAATTTCTTTATTTTCAAATATGAAAAAATAAAATGCATTGAAAAACATTCCTCGCCTTCTGAAAGAGTTCCTCAATCTCAGGATGCAAAAGAGACACCATGGGAGACCCAAAACAGGAAAACCTGCACTAATCACCTTGTAGATGCACCTTCAAAAACAAAGAAAATGAACGCACGCACCTCCATACAACGCAACTGCCACAAGAAAAATGAAGTTCACTTAACGTCACCAGTGGTGACTCACCACTAAAGTACATTCCGGAGAGCAATTTTATATCGTTAAAGTACTTTTACTGTCAAAAATGTAAAATTACACTGCTTTAACGTATTTTTCCTTTCTTTGTGACTGTTTCATTATTAATTTTACATAAAATTTAGGAACATGATTATATTCGGCATAGTAAATTCACTGATCTTCAGGATTTTTAAATACTGCTTAGTAAATTTACATTCAAGTAAGGAAATGGGTGGAAAAATACATTTCTCTGTGCATTTTTAGTTTTCTAGAAGTACTTTTACACTATTGGAAGTATTTTTGCTTATATTTTCCATAAAATATCACACAGCATAGCATAAGCCAAGGCTGAACTAAATTTTTATAGTAAAAAAGAAATATTACTTTAAAAGATTGATCATCACCTTTAGACAATCATTTATGCAACAGAAATGTTGGAATTTTTATGTAAATTTTAAGTGATTTTCAATGCATTTTTTAGAGTGTAGTAAAAAAAGGCTAATAAAAATATCGTTATTTTTTTTACCGAATTTAAAAAAAACACCTAAAATTTGTCCTCCTTGACTGAATACCCCCTTAAGGCTCCACCACATAGGCGCGATTACCGCTCATTAGTTGACGCATCGCGATATGTTACATTGGAATCAAATGGACAAAATCACATTTCGTCACTTATCGCGCGGTAATCGCGCCTGTGTGCTGGAGCCTATGTCATCTCGCGGTAATTCCGACGCTATCAAGCCTTGTTATTTCGTATTTTCTTGGTCTGGCGTTAAACTGAAATATCACTGAAATATATTCACTTTCCGTAGAAATGCTCTCAGCTAACACTCCTCACATATGTAGACTGTAACCCAACTAACCTGCATACCTACGTGCAAATTAATGCAAATATTATGTATTCCTAACTTCTTCTTTTTTAATTCCTGCTATGATTATAGCATTAACGTAGAAAACTATAGGTAAATCAGCGATGCATTGCATACCTAAACCAACTTTCATAACTTCCCCATTAAGAAAATGCAGTTAAGATAACACGGAGTCTTAACATCCCAAAAAGTACAAGTAAAATTGAATTTAGTGTCAACGTTTTCACAATATCTGCGACTGTTAATGGTTGCCAGGCATAAATAAAACATTAAAAGAAAAACCGCATAAAAACGAGTTAATACGTTATGATAATCTGACTTAGCGCCACAACCACCTGGGGAAATCGTTGTAAATTACCTGCAATAGCTCTCAATTGTGAACGATAAACCTACTTTGTACAGCTTCCGAAAGAGATGACTAGCCGATCAGAAGAAAACAGGTTTATTGAATAAAAAGGTTAAGGGGGCAAAACCCTCAAAGCTTTCGAACCAATCAGGCAGAAACCTGCCATACTCTGTGTTGATTGGCTCGTTCAATTATTCTGGAGTACAGCAGTTTCCCAAATGTGTGACACGTGAACTGCGTTATATCATGTACATTGTGCACGTATGACAGCTGTAACTGGGTGACATGTTTCCTCTAACATACCTACATATGTAAACTGGGAAGTGGTAATTTATTGCCCCGATAACACGTTGTTACCGGGGAGAGTAGAGTTGCATGATTTTTTTCCGAATTGAAGGTGTCACCTCTTTCAGATTCGACTCATCTCCCGGGACATTGTGAGTTTTCGGTGTGTTCGGTTTGTTCTTTTGTTCTTCAAATACGTTTGCCAACGGGAAGTTTTCAGTCAATTAAATATTTTGGAGGAGAACATTTTCAGTCTATAGAATATTTGGTAAAAGGCAAATATTCAGTCAGTAGATGTGTATATTGTAAACAAGCAAAATTTGCCGCGCGCAGTTGAAACAGTACCTGCATTTAACATTTTGCGGTTCTATTTCTGTCGAAAGAAAAATAAAAATAGAACACATTCGTTTTATTAAAATTGCTACAGTGACTCACACGTCTAACCGGATGACGAATGCAAGACGCTTTAACTTAGTAGTTCGTTGTTAATAAATTCAATAGAAATAGCATATAACATATCAATTGAAAGCAAATTTTATGTAGTTTCATTATTTATTGAAAAAAGTACAAAAGCTTTAAGCGTTAATTCAACAAAATAATAATAACGAATGGCAGTCATAATTCGCATCCACACGACTCAGCGGATAGCGTAATTTATGTTGTGACGAAATGGTTGTACGGTACTTTTGGGTTCAGGAAAACATTTGCAGCAGTGCGTGTTATTCCTTTAGGTAGACATTATCAGTTTTGCTGAATTCTTCAAAGTGTAAAGTTGCACTATGGCCAATCCACGCAAGCAAATATCTATATGGAGATTAGAAATCAAATTTTGCGGCTTCGAACGGACGGAAAAACAATAATGTTTTTTAATTATATATATATAATATAATTTCGGAAATAGTACACAGAAGTACCTACTTCAACTATACACGATATAATAAACAATTTTAAAACCGAAAATCAAGTTAGCATATAAAAGCAGAAAAGGGCAAGGCAAGAAACTGAATGCAAATGATGGGAAATATATTAAACGGATTGTTGAGAAAAATCCATTCATTTCTGCACATAAAACTAGACTTGCAGTTGAAAAAGACAGGGGAAAGTGTGTCTCTGCAGAAACAATTAGAAGGTGCATAAGAAGTTTCGATTTGAATGGGTGAGCAATAATGAATAAGCCCTTCATTTCCGAAAAAAATAAGTAATGCAGATAACAGTTTGCCAAAGAGCACTTAAGGAAGTCTCCTGAGTTTTGGAACCGAGTAATAAGCTATACCTACTTTAAAGAAAATATGTTTCTAATGTTTATATCACAGGTTCTGCAATATAATTGGAATGGTAAATAAAAAAACTAAAGCTTAACAAAAAAAGAAAGGATAAAACAAATTTGACAGTCGAGACGTCTGAAAAAAGAAAATTGTGAGGTACACTATTGGCCTTCACCCTGCATCACAGAGTGCACAATACCACCTTGGCTGACAGAATTTATGAAAATGTCAAAGCGGCAATCAGACGTCAGTACGTTCTTACCAGGCAGAAAGTGTCACTCAGTCAAATGAGACCGAGCTCAATGGTTCTTTTCTGAGGAGACATCTGATTCCGGTGGACCTATTATTTCCATTGCATGTATGAAGATGCTATTTTTGGACTCTCGTGGTTGAATAATTGCTGGCTATTCAAGAATGAAATTTATTGCCTCTATTATATTCGTTGGTTACTCAAAATTTAAAATTTATTTTAAAATGTTCAAAGTCAGAAAAATTTCCAGTTGTTGTTGTCGGGCAATGTTCCAGTTGTGTAAAATGATGATCTATGTAGCGTATGGATAGAAGAGGATAAATGCGAATTGGAATTGTAGCCGGGCCTATCTTGTTGATTTCAGAAATAGCGACTATTAGGGTGGCTATAAATTAGGAGCTAAAATTCAAAGTTAAAGATAGTTTTAATTTTTTTTCAAGTCATTTTCTAGTAACTTAAATATTTTATTCTATTGTTGTTTATGCCAGTAAAAATTCCAAAGAGCTCTTAAAAATGATGTTTTATAAAAGTAACTATATCTATGCAAGCTAACAGAGAACACGCTATTATCACAATTTATACCAAATTATCCTATTTGGGTAGATTTAGTAAAATATAAAACTAAACCTACCAGTACCGGTCAAATGTAAAATATACACATTTTTAAACGTTATAATACCGTTATCAAACTATATGACAATTCTTAGAATATGCATATAATATTTTCTTCATTCTTTACTTCTAGTTATTTTTTCTATTTTCCAAGAAAAATTTGTTATGTGGCCTAGCTACCGCGGTCGATCAATATGATCGGTGGGAAAAAATATTATATAGTTGTCTCAGAATAAAATTTTTTATAATTATCTCAGAGTCGGTTTCAATTGAAAAGAGTAGCCAACAATACTATTGATTACAGTCTCAAGTAGGGCACTTGTAAAGTGTTTCTTATGCAATTTTTTTTTACTTTTTTTATTTAATTGTTTATTAGAAGGAGATAAGGTAAAGCATCAGAACTTGGATGTAAATTTTTTATTCCTTACATAATGTAATAATGTGTTGTAAATATTTACCCTAAAAATGTCAAAGCATTTGAAAATTACCTAAGAAATATAACGGACATAGAAGAAAAGTTTTCAGAATATGATGAACAACCAATTTCTGGAACTGAAAAAACATGGAAATAGATCAAGAGCTATTTATAACAAGTGAATTGGAATCAGAAAGCGATAGTGAAGAGGAGAATGTTATAAATAAGTGTCCAGGACAGAAAAGAAAGAGAGTTTTATTGACATCCGAAAGTGAGACAGATTTAATGCTGGCCGCCATAGAATCCTTCGCCGTCAAACGTCGCGTTCGCCGCCGCTGCACAACTATTGAATACATGCATTCATATGGGAGCTAACCCATAGCCGACGCAACGTCAGCGCGTTGCTAGAGAGAAATTTAGAGGAACCTTCAATAATTTCGTCGTGGCCGTCCGTCGTGCGAGAGCTTTGACAAGTTGGGATTGGCCAGTTGAGATTCGTTGAATCAGCTGTTTATTTGACAAGTAAAGGTTTGAATTTGATATCTGTGAATTGTTTTGGTGATTTTGTAATTATTCGGTTTCCTGTTTCTTCGTTTGGATTTCCTGGAGGGTGCCGAGTTTTTCCCGAATTCATTAGTCTAGTTTCTTGACGAATTGGTACTAGATTTCTTGTTAATTCACCTTCGGAGCATACTGCGCCAGTTGACGGTTGGTCTCGAATTGTCATAAACAGCTGAGCGGTAGCGGATGCGTCGAAGGATTCTATGGGCTCGGGTCGCTCTTGACGGGCTAAAAAAGCATTAAGCTCTGCGTCAAAGGCGAAGGGCAACGGATTCTATGGGGGCCTGCCTTTAGAGGATCAACGCATCGAAACTGCTGCTGATGGAACGGTCTGGGAAGAAATAAACGGAAGTCCCAAACCAGGCAGGTTACCAGTGCATAATATTTTTAGGGATATGTCAGGGCCAACAGGATATGCTAAGCGACATATAATGAAAGGACAAATTAAGGCGGCATTTACTCTTATCATTGATCAGCGTATAATTATAAAATGTACAGAAGAAGAAGCATTTAGGGTGTTGGGGACTAAGCGGGAGCTAAATGCAACAAAACTAGACGCATATTTTCTTTGCTATATGCTCGCGGCGCGTATGAGGCAAAAAATTTGAACATCTCATATTTGTGGAATGAAAAATTGGGCCCGCTTTTTTTCGAAAACAATGAGTCGAAACGACTTTACTGAAATAATGAAGTTTATACGATTTGGTAAGAAGAGCGAAAGAAGCCAGCGTTTACAAACCAATAAATTTGCTATGATATCTACAATATGGGATCGATTTATTGAGAATTCACAAAATTGTTATAAACCTGGTGTATATATTGCTGTTGATGAGCAGTTGTTTCCGTCGAAGACTAGGTGTAGATTTACACAATATAAGCCAAACAAACCAGACAAATTTGGAATAAAGGTCTGGTTGGCGTGTGACGTCAATAGTAAGTATATAGTAAATAAAAAGCAAAAAAACCTTTTTTAAAAAAAGCTTTTATTTAAGGGGAGGGTAAGATTAATTCGTACAAAAAAAGGCACATTTTTGTGAATTTTTTTCGACAACTCAGTTAAAATCTATTCATTCATGCTAATGGTACATGAAAGTAGAACATTTGAAGAATATTTTGTAAAATTTTCATGTAGAAATATTGAAAAATAAGGCAATGGCAGCCATTATTTGGAAGCGTCTCAGAAAAAAATAGAATTGCGGTGCCCCTCATAACTCGGTGCTGGATCATCTCAAATCAAAAAGGAAATTTTTTGTCGTTAGATAATCACTTTCCCCAGGTAACGCGGGAGGGGTTTTTCGAAATTTAAATTTTTAAATTTTTGGGAACACTTTGAAGTGAAAAACGCGATTTTTGCAAAGAAAATCGGAAAATTTGTTATTATAAAATAAAAAATATTAACAAATTTGAAAAAAACTCTCCCGTGTTACCTCGTAAATTATGTACAGCAATAGTGTTCAAAATTTCAAAAGAATCGGTGTAGTAGTTTTGAACTTATGAGGGGCACCGACTTTGAAAACATGAGTTGTGGGAAAAACGCCTTAAAGTTTTAAACACTAAAAAATTTAGAGTAAAACGTTCATAAGCGAGTTGCTTAAACTGCTGTATCTTCGTTAGTTTTGCTACGATCCGTCTCACATTATTTCACACACTATTTTTGAAAGGTTCTTCATTTAGAAAATCAAATAAAAAAAAAATTCGAAAAAAAAAATTTTAATACCTTACTTTTTAATACCAGCTTTTATGATCATATAAATTGTGTATAAAGAGGTTATAAGTTGATAGTTAAAATTTTAAAGGAAAATTTTATTTTCTTCTTTTTAGAGCATTTAAATAAAAGCTTTTTTTAAAAAAGGTTTTTTTGCTTTTATTATTTTTTACTTTTTAGTTATCGCTGGCTAGGTTTCTGAGTCTGTTCATCTCATTCAACGCATCATTGTTGCAAGGTTGCAAACCAATGCTGATGACGCCCATCTCGCCAAATCACACAAGTCAAAGTTAATCAACCGATGTTACAGGCTCAAAAAATTCTACCTCAAGAATAATCGAAGTCTCTACACCAAATTTCAGGTGGATTAGAGCAACGAAGCTTATAATCACCATCTTTTTTTTAACCTGCCTTTTTATTCTCAGCGAACCCTTTCATTTAATACCCATACTATAAGAAAGCATAAAAAACTCTAAAAGTCCGCCATATTGGATTAAGAGTGATGTCAGAATATTTTTCTAATTATTCTCGGCAAGCCCTTTCATTTGATACCCATATTGTAGAAATGCATTAAAAATAACTATTCCGCCATCTTGGATGGTCCGCCAAATTGGATTTAGAATGACGTCACACAGCTTATCGTGTATTGTCATCCAAACTAAACGTGTATACAAAATTTCAGCTCAATCGGTTGAAGATATCTGCTTCAAAATTGAGTAGCAAGATTCCAACTGAATATATGTAAATACATATGTACATTGTACATTGCAAGTTAAATAAAAGCTTTTAATAAATGGGTTTCCTTATTTGGGAAAGGATGAAAGGAGAGATTGTTCAATTATTCTACTTGGGGATTTCGTTGTTCTAAAGCTGATTGATCCTTTCACAGGATGCGGAAGGAACGTTACAACAGATAATTTGTACACGAGTGTATCATTAGCCAAGAAATTACTTGCAAAAAAACTGCAATTGTTGGAACAATTCGTGGAACCAAAGGAGAGTTGCCAAAGTTAGCCAAAGAAAGAAAATCTAAAATGGCTAGATTTTCAAGCAAATTGTATAAATCAAATTACATTACTCTTACAGTGTATAAAAGTAAGCCGAAAAAAAGTGCTTGTCGTAAGTTCCAAACATAACTCAATAGAAATAGAAAAAAGCAACAAACGTATACCGGAAACTATTCGATTTTATAATAGTATAAAATTTGGTGTAGATGTGGCAGACCAGATGGCAAGGAAATACAGCGTGAAGTCGAAAAGTTGTAGGTGGCCACTTCAGGTATTTTGCAACATTTTGGACCTAGCTGGAATAAATGTCTGGATTTTGTATGAAGACACGACGGGTGAAAACATTTCGAGACAGGAATTTTTGTTCCAGTTAGCTTCAGAACTCGGCGATGCATATAAAAAATCTAAAGAAAAAAATCTTTTACCAACACCGTCCGCACAAGTTCCGATCGATGTGTCCGTATGAAAAACTTGTCAAATAAAATTATGTAAAGGTTATAAAACAACAAAAATCTGTTCGAAGTGCGAAAACTATGTTTGCGGCAAATGCACATTTCAGACTAAAATAATTTGTAAACAATGTGAGGAAGCCGAATAAAGTATATTATGTATGCATAACATTCTGTATAAAAATTTAATTTTATTTGTTTTTTTATAAAGAATTTTAGAAATTATATAAAAATAAATTTGGGAGAAACTTGAAAATTCTTTATTTTATATACATTTAGCAACAAATCAACCATTATCTGCATTGAATAATAAAATCGATAACTTTTTTAATTACCGGTCAATTTAACCGCTCGGTAGGAATAGGTATACAAGAATTGTCGGTAGGTTTAGTGATAAATATACTGCGGATTTTATGCAACCACATTTTTTAATACATACGTAATATGGCTAGTTCTACAAACAAAGCAATCGTCGTAGATTCATAATTTTTCAATATATGTCCTAATGATAAATTCCAATAAAGGCTTACATTGGTTTCTAATTGGGAATTAAAAATCAGCTACCTCAAGCAAATATTTGTACGGCAATACTACCTCAAAATAGTGAACATCCCCTGTGGGATGACATTCCCACATTTAAGTCCATATAATGAAGTTTTATTTATTTATTTCTTTACTTCACAGCTTAATCAACATACCGATTAGTACTTTACATATATATGTATGTATAACAATGAAAAAGTGGATATTAGGTATAATATGTCTACTGACAAAGCCGACTTTTCAGCTGCCTTCGAGAAATATGGAAGTCAATAAAGGGGAAAGAAGCATTAAAGGATCGGGACATGGACGATATTGGTGCATTAAAGCCTTAATTTGTGCGATGGCGGGCTAAATAAATAGGCTAGACGGCGAGGAGATAAAAACATTAAAAAGTGTATTTTTCGGGCACAGGCGAGATTATTGTTGGAATCGCTTCGTTTCAGGGTGTAGTTCAACCCCCTAAGTTTGCTTACAAATTGTTGGTGTGCTTGATTTTATAATTAACTATTAGTGACGAAAAAAGTGCTTTTTTCTCTATTTACTTAAATATCTCCGTTCCTCTTGACTTTTAGTATTGCATATGCACTGAGAGAGTTGTTCCTTGTGAAATTTCCTAAAAAATAAGCCCTGACAGAGGTCGCTAAGTGCAATTGTTAACTTGCAAATAGCCCCGAAAGTTAAAAAAACACGTTTTTCACTATTTTTTTACTAAAAAATGACCGCACATAGATGGCTGAAAATTTTCAAAAATGATTTCTATGTTGACCCAAACATGCATGAATAATTTTAGTGTCATCGGTCAATTACTTCTCGAGTAATTAACGATCACTTTTTTTTTTCCTTAATTGCAAATTGCGCGATTTTTTCACAAACGGGTTTCGCTGGTCGGACCAAACCAGAAAAATCACAAATCCATTCAACTTTAGTATCCCGTTGGAATTTTTGGGAAAAATTAATTTAAAAACCGATTTTATAACGATTCTGTATATATATAATAGATATACATGCAATGTATTTGGGAGCACTTGGAGTGCTCCGAGTTTTCCTTAAAAAAAAAAAATCGGTTAGAATTTCATTTTTCGGTCATTTTTTAGTAAAAAAATAGTGAAAAAACCTGTTTTTTTAACTTTCGGGGCTATTTGCAAGTTAACAATTGCACTTAACCTCTGTCAGGGCTCATTTGTTAGGAAATTTCACAAGGAACAACTTTCTAGGTGCATATGCTATACTAAAAGTCAAGAGGAACGGAGATATTTAAGTAAATAGAGAAAAAAGCACTTTTTTCGTCGCTAATAGTTAATTATAAAATCAAGCACACCAACAATTTGTAAGCAAACTTAGGGGGTTGAACTACACCCTGAAACGAAGCGATTCCAACAATAATCTCGCCTGTGCCTGAAAAATACACTTTTTAATGTTTTTACCTCCTCGCCTCGCCGTCTAGCCTAAAAGAAAATCATGGTTCCTCAGAAAGCGGATTCGGACCGACATTTTGAATGTGGAAAGCAACTCCGAAGAGTTGATAACACACTGCAAACAATCAAAAGTTAGAACAGTTTTGGAGGCTTGCCGTCGGTGTTCCAAGGATTCAAGGGAAATAAGTTTGAGCCTATCGAAGTATGGTGGCAGTATAAAATTGTTTTCCCAAACAAGAGAGCAAATCGTAGAAAGAGCTTCAATTCGTTTAATATGGCACTCATAAAAGGGAGACCAAGCAGTGCTAGCATATTCGAGGATCGGTCTGACAAAGGTACAGTATAGAAGTCTGGAAATGTAAGGCTCGGTTTAACAAGCAGTCACCTAAAAAAACTTATTTAAAAATAATAATCATTAGTGTTTGTTTGCCAGAAAAGCTGTAAAGTTTTTCCAGTTCCACTTTTTCACCAAGATTGTCTTGACACCGAGAAAGAAATTAAATAGATCCAACAACAAAATTATTTCTATTTATTTTAAACATAAATCTGTTTGATATTTTAGTGTCATTGACAATGTTAAATTCATAAAATTAACCATTGTACAAGTCCATTCCTTTTGAAATTACCTTCTTTTCTTATGTAAAATATTTGTGTGGTTTCCGATTAGATTCAAACTCGGGTCGCCTGGGCTTCAGTCGGGACACTCTGCCTATTCCATTAGACGCTTCATATATAATCTGACTATTTAGAAAAAAAACAATCTAAATCATGCGAGATTCGAACTCGGGTCCTGTGGAACATAAGGGCACCGCTCTAGCCATTGATCTAATATAGCCGGGTTTGATTTCAAAGAGAGAAATTTCTCTGTGTAAACGTAAGACATTCTACGGTTTGTGAAGACCTTTACGTTTTTCAAATTTTGTTAATTTTTCAAAAATCAAATTAAATTGTTTAAATATCAATTTTAGGTACCACCTAAAGCGAAACTGCTGCACCTACTGCCCCCATTTTCTTCCCAGTACCTACCTGAAACACATATATAGGTATCTCAGACTAAAAAGTCAATTTTTTTAATATTTCAATATTTTTTTTGTTATTTTCTATATAAAACATGGTGGTAAAACATGAGTTTGGAATAGATTTTGATATAATAAACTATCATGCGATTGGTTCTTTTTTCCTTACTACTCCCTTTGGGAGCATAGGGCTTCCACAAAGTCCCGCCCTACCCGAGGCTCTGATGCAGTATCTCTAATCGTTTGTTTTTCGCCATGCCGAGTGATTAGCTCGCAATGGCTATCCCAGCTGATGGGGCTGCCATCTATCGCTTGCTGTGGGAACAGTGCCTCCCGCAGCATTTTACCAAGTTGGAGGTGACTTGGGTGGGAATCGAACCCACGACCCGTGGATTGTTAGTCCAGCGCTCTACCGTCTGAGCTATCGGGCCCCATGCGATTGGTTAAGATATAATAAATGGTTTGGATTTTAGAGGTACCTGAATGTTGAAAAATTAAGTTTACGGGACAAACCAAATTATCGAATCGCGGGTAACGTCGGGTCCGGGGAAGCTAGTATGTAATAATTCTGCTTCCGCCAGTAATCGTAGCCATATACGTACGTGCATTGAAAGTGGTTAAAACAAAAGTGGCGGGGGCTATTCTGAGATCTGATTAACGTGAAAAGCGGTTCATATTGCAAATATGCTATGCTCCTATGCAAACATCGTTTAATCGTTTAGTGTGAATGTACTCTTTTAGAGCTCGTTCACACTGGTTTTTGCCAGGGTTTGTGGGTGCGGGAAGCATGGAAATTCGGGGCGAAAAGCCAAGTGTGAACATGATCTATATGGAGTTGTTTAATTCAAGTATATATTTTGTTCTGTCGTGGAGTTGCGCGAGTTCTGCTCTTTCAGTCAAATTTTTCGGCAGATCAAATTGAGTACACTGTCAATTTGGTTCCATGTTATATCAAGAAGAAAATAACACAACAAAATCAACAAAAACATCCTTTGCCTTTTTAATAGGTCGTACATAATCGACCCGCATATTACGCAAACTACTGTACTGGACTTTTGTTCGTCCCATCTTGGAATATGCTAGCCCTGTTTGGTCTCCTTTTTATGCGGTCCACATTAAGGAGGCAGATACCTTTAGAACGGGTGACATCAGTCAATTTTAATGAATTTTTTTTAAGGTGATACAATAATTGGATCATTTATTACTTTTGACATATTGTTAATACATTATTAAAGTGTACAAAAACATGAGATTCTGCTCTGCAGAATATTTCCTCAAGCGTCTCCTGCGGGTCATGGAAAACTGCTGATGCTGTCAAAATGTTTCTATTTATCGGAAACAAAAAAGTTTTTTTTTGTCGATTACTAACATATTAAAGGGAAGGATAAACTTATAAAATAATAAAAAAGTTAAAAATTAAAATTTATATCGGCTGTTTAATCAAAGGTTTTTTTGGCTAATTTTCAAGAGTTTTGACCCCATTTATTAACCCGATATCTTTAAACTCTTAGGTACATCCTTCCGATAGCACTATAAAGAGAAACCTCTGAATGTTTCAGCCTAATTGGTCAATAACTTTTTGAGTTACAGAGCTAGCAGTTTTTGAAAACACAGTTTCGAGATAATCGCGTTCAAAGTTTGCATTGAAACTTTCGTTGGCATTCTGGGTATGGCCACCCAAGCATCTTTCTAGTAAATATTTTCTGGACAAATCTTCGTAAATTGGTAGAAGATGTTGTTTTATATCGTCGCCAAGTAAGAGAGTAAGTTATGTATGAGACAAAAGAATACACAAACGTACTGTGAAAAGGCATTGCTCCGACCCAAGCTCTCCGACTACCTGGTTAATGACGGTATGCTGGCTCTGACGTTTTTCCCAATAACTCCATTAATATTCAATATTTCGATTTGTCCTTTTGACAGTGTATTGTTCGCATATTATATATTCGAATTATGTAAAAAAAATAGATTTTCTGAAAATTCTAAAGGTATCTGCCCCCCGAGTTGAGGCTGTGTAGTGTGTAGCGAAGATTTATACACAGCAGCCTTAACTGGAGCGATCCGTTTATTCTCCCGCCATATGAAAACAGGCCGAAATTTTTCCCTTTGGCCAGTGAAAAACTAAACATCTTCAGAACCGTTATAGCGTTTGATTGTATCCAGGGTTCTATTAACAACCCTCAATTATTGGAAATGTTCAACATTTCTGTACCAGTGCGCTTCTTGAGGAACTATAATTTCTTCCACGTGTCCCACCATTATATTATCATATTATCTATGGTATGCACGAGCCGACTTCGTCAATATCGCTTCTCTTTAAACAACATTACACTAACATTGATTATTTTGATTTCTCTTGAACATACTTTTCTCCAGGCTGTTTGGTCATAAATTGGTGGTCACCAACAATTGAGTGCCGTTCTCCCAAAACGCAGTTACTGCTTCTTTCGCCCATCCAGAAAACCCTTGGTAAGTATTGGACATATTTTACAGAAATTCCTAAGATAAGTACCTATTTACATATTGCGTTTTATAATGTATAATATAAAATAATTTTGTGTATTAATAATAACACAACCTCCGAATAAGATTCAAATTCAACACAACAAAGGTGAAACTTTCGATTCGTTCGTAACATGGCCTGGCATGCCGTTTTTGTAGTTCGTATAGAATTTCGAATTACAAGGGATACACGTTCGGATCGCAGAAAAAGATTTTCGGGATTCGTAAAAAATTTGAAAGTACGACGGATCTTGGGATAGTGCCGATTAATAACTTCCTAGTGTCCCTAAATCGGTTGTTTCGCCCATACAAATCCTTGTTGCAATTGTTACCAGTTTTCGACACATTCCACTTTCACTGTGTGACTGTGCAGTGACCAATATTTGCCCCAAACTCCTTCCGTTCACTAAATCACCATAAATCAATAAACCCATTAACTCGCCTTAAAACTATGCCAATGTGTAAACAAAACAGCAAACAATACGAAGCCTGAACAGATTATCGCATGCTTCTTCGCAGCTTAACTGGTCATTCATGGCTAGGTGTGTTCTCAGGTATTTCCCAGGTATGCAGGCCGTCTTAAATTCCTCAGAAGAGCAACGGTGTCATTATCCGAGATACTCCATGCCCGACGCATCTCTAGGGCATTGAAGAATGTCACAGAATGATATTTCATTTTAACCGCAATAACTGGTTGGTTAACCTTCTTCAATTAATGCAAGACCTTATCTTCATGTGTGACTGCTGGAGTCTGACAGGTGACTTCAACTTTTGTGTTTCACTCACTTATTGTTTCTTTGTCCTGTTGGACAAGCAAAACGCCCCTGCACTGCTGGAGGTCTATCAGTGAAAGGCCATCGATGCTAACCTCTGAAATCCTTTTTTCTCGAGCAGCCTAACTCGTTACCTATCGCTCCAGGAAGTTTAAAGTAATTAGCAGACCTGGATAGGTTACGAAGTGGTCACGTGCACCTGTTATATGCAGCATCATGCGCCACTTCAAAAATGGTCAAGCTAAGTGCAGATAAACGTGGAGACACACGTCTCTCTCTCGGGTTAATCTAATTGCAAATCCATTTTTCTGTCCCCGACGGTTAAGATATCACATATCCATCTATTTGGTGGGATAAGCAGAAAGCGAGTCGTGCCCAGTTCTTCAACGCCAGACGACAAAATATGCGCGCGCTTTCAGATTTATAGGAAGCCATCACGTTGACGTTCTCCTCAGCAGACGCCGTCTATCGCATGAGTACGGCTAAGACTTCTTCGGAAACATTCAGGTGTGACGCAGGGCTTGTTTAAGTCTGGCGATTCTGCTAAGATAGCGCCATCATTTGAACTGTCAGTTGACAGGACTTAATGTTAAATAAAATCACGCGAAGCAATCCAGCGATACGAGAAACACTAGAAGCAATTCTCACCGTACTGCCTTCCTGTCATTTTGCTAATTCACTTAGCCAATTTGGTTGCTTATTACCAATTTGAACGAATCGGCTGAAAGGAGGGTGCCTTTTAATAAAATTTATTATTTCATTTATATAATAGAGCCATCATTTGATAACTCGATTAATAAATTTTCTGCTCATATTGCGGCTTTATTTGTGGACTTGGATTAGTTTTATGTCGGCATATTTCCTAATGAGATTTACTTTTGTACCCGAACCAAAACGAAGGGATTTTAGCAGTCTCCAAATGATGCAGGTATTGAATGTATGTATGTTACATATCGCCTAAACGGCTGGACGAACTTTAACCCTTTATTGCATACCATCCTGTGTCATGTATTATATGCTTATTATAATTTATTATTTAAAAAGTGTGTTCCGCCGTCAGCTCTATACCTGAAAAAGAAACAACACAAACAATCGCAACCAGTCATGAAAGGTTTTGGGCACTTATCTGATATTCTTGAAGACCCTCTGGCGAATGGGACGTATACTCGTACATACAGACGGGTACGGGTCGACATCCGACATCAATTCCTGCTAAAAGAAAAAACATGAGAAATATACGTACTAACATAATAAACCAACGAAAATAACATCCAACATTTACTTACTCGGTACTGTTTAAAACATGACATAAACCACGTCACAAAATAGACAGTACAAAACATAGTACATTGAATATAAATTAAATAAATTAGAAATATAGTACTTACCTACTGAAGCACTTTCACTACATTGCACTGTTTACTTCTAATTGTCTTTTTAAGTTTGTCGTTGCAAAACCGAGACTCGACTTACGCGAAAACGTACTAGAGTTATTCTAAATAGAATAATCAGTCACTAAAAAGAGACGCATAATTATGCTCATGGAGAAAAACCCATTTCATGGTGTGGAAGAGCAATTATGTTTCCTCAATTATGACCATTTTTGGTAATGCTTCGCGAAAGTTCTTATTGGGGAAATCGATCGGCCTCAAAGAGTTAACGATTGTTCACTTCAATCTCGGAATCCGTCGCAGAAGCACGAAAACATTAATTACGATATTAACCATAGGTGGAAGTAATTTTTAGTTAAGGGGTCTTTCTACTGTTGAAATGGCAAAAATGAACGTTTTTTTTAAATTGCTATAAAAACAAAGCGAAGAAAGGCATCTATTTCAAATTTTGTATGCTTATTTATAAAGGTATAGAATTGTCATTTTCATTATTATAATGCATTAAAAAACAAAATGGCGGCTGCCACAGTCCGCCGTTCCAGCACTTTGCGTTGAAAAAAACGAAATGCGCGTTGTAAAACTGTGAAAAAACTACTCAATCGATTTTCTTGAAACTTTGCACATATACTTAATAACCATTTATCGACTGCATCGACCACAGTTTGGAACAAAAAAAGAATTTTTGGCCATTTGGTGGATGTTTGAACATGAGGTAGTCGATTTTTGGCTCATCTTCATGAGAAAAAAGTGATCCCAAATGGCCAAAAATTCTTTTTTTGTTCCAAACTGTGGTTTATGCAGTCGATAAATGGTTATTAAGTATGTGTGCAAAGTTTCAAGAAAATCGGTTGAGTAGTTTTTTCACAGTTTTACAACGCGCATTTCGTTTTTTTCAACGCAAAGTGCTGGAACGGCGGACTGTGGCAGCCGCCATTTTGTTTTTTAATGCATTATAATAATGAAAATGACAATTCTATACCTTTATAAATAAGCATACAAAATTTGAAATAGATGCCTTTCTTCGCTTTGTTTTTATAGCAATTTAAAAAAAACGTTCATTTTTGCCATTTCAACAGTAGAAAGACCCCTTAATATAAAAGATGTGAATCGCTAATTGTGAAATTCGAATTTTTAGAAATAAACACATAGTGAAATCTTGAACTCTTAAAGTGCATTTAATTTCATAATTACGTTGAACCATTGTTTCTGGAAATTTTGCGCGAATTATATCGCATCCCTCTCAAAGTGTCTCAAATAAAAACTTGAATTTTGAATCGGGCACTATTTCCATCTGTAAAATGTTCAGTGTGTTTTATTTTGCACCTATCATATGGAAACATGGCCATTTACGAAAAGGCCGCGTGATACTTAGCAAGAACGTTTACACTAATTGTGAAGACTCTTTACTTGCGACGCGCCATACTGTATTCTCCCTTTTTGGAACACAAAACTGGCGTAGTAGTTGCGATGCTGATTTAACAACTCAATGAAAATCGAATTCTAGAGTCATGCAATCCAGGTGTGGCGTGAGCCTCAACTCCAGAAGGACCAAATTTTGATTACTTTAAGGCAAAGGGAATTTTGGCATCAAACAGTCTTTTCAATAACAAATATTAAAAAACAAATGGAAGAAATTTAGTCAGTTGTAATCAAAATCAATTGTGTTAAAATCGTGAATAAATTTTTGCCTTAAGCACACCATAAATAACACACCCATATTAAGTATTTTATTCACCGCCAATTAAGAACACAGCCGAAAAGGGGACAAGCACTACTTCTTGCAATTCTTTTCAGGTTGTCTTTATTGCGTAGGTCATATACCCCAATCCAGGAATTTTCCGATACGATTAATTTCATATGCGGCGCGACGCTGACAAAACGGTTCAACTCTTTTAGCAACACTCGGATTTCTTCACTTCCGTTGCTCACTTTTGCATTCGAAGAAATCCGACCGCCTAAATTCAACTCACCTCAGACATCCGTTCTAATTTTCACGCGAACAATAAAATTGCAATCTAGCAATCTCGATCCGACTTCGATCACCATTAAGAACCTTGTTAAATTATTTTTCAGTTCAGTTTTAGTCCTCCCGCCAGCTTGTAACAACTCGTTCGGACAGTTAGAATAAATCTAAAGTTAGTTCTGAAAGTTGTGTTTTCTTTTTATTTTATTTAATGAAATATATAAATTATTAATTTCGTACAGCAACTGGTTACAACTTAAAGTAGCTACGACCGCTGCAACGAACAGACGTAACCTCTTGCCGTAAGTAGCGACCGGCGATTCACTACACTACATAGGTATTTTTATACCAAAATTTTGCCAAAAGGATACACAAAACAATCAATCACATTTTTTTTATTATTATTATTGTGCTTATTGAGACATTATTTATAAGAATTACATTCAGCAATGCGAAAAGGGAATGTTAATAGCACTAGCTGTATTAAAGGGTCATGAGCATTTTTCTATGAGAGCTGGGCGTAAAACCAACACAAATAATTTGTGTTGTTATATTTATTGTATTTATTGTATTACTAGGTATTAATGTATTAAACCACAAAAGATTGATTAAATAAAACACATAAAATAATTAAAAAGTACTATTTATTTATAAATCAATGGTAATCATGAACTAAAACATCTAATAAATGTTGAGCGGGAGCAATACATGGCTCATATCGTCCTAACCCTATAGGTACCACAAAACGGAAACTATGTGTGCACAACTTCCTACTGTCCTTCTGCCTGTTAAACAGGAACAATAATGATATACTATAGCATTTCTACCGATTTGGTCTCTGTCAATTAAAATATATGAATTATATGTGCGTGCAGTGACATGCCGCGACTGTATTTTTACTCGAAGCAACCACACATTTGTTTGCAGAATATGGCATCTGTGTAAATCATTTAGTGTCTCATCTCTATATAATTCAATTACATAAATACCATCGCGGAAATGTTCTGCGACATATGATTTTGCCAGTTTTATGTGGTAAGTCCCTAATGCGTGAAGCACTATGTAATCCTCGGTTAAACGAGGAAAATCATTTAAGAATGGAAGATATGCTTCCATTCTCACAAAGTCTCGACGTTCGTTGTCGGTTTAGATTTTTAAGTTCGACGTAATCAAATAGTCGATTGGGGGTAACTATTTTTTCATCAATTATGGTAATAATATCTGAAGCTAGTCTGTGGTTTTCAAAAACAGGATGAAAAGCATTTAAAAGACTGTCACTAATTTTAAAATCTATAAACATATGGGGAATAGGTCTGTTAATATATGTTTGTCGAAGCAACATAAAAAACTGTTTCATTTTACCATTCATGGCTTCCACTACCCACCGGCAAATGGTTACCATTCGCGATTTATTAGCTTCGTCTGTTGTTAATTGGCTTTCGTTTCTATGTTTTGTGGGCGGTATAACCGCATAACCACAAACTTCAATACTATCTACGCTATCCCTAAAACCTCGGTCAAGCAAAAAAACATCGTTTTGTTGAAAAATCCAATTCCAAGCACTATTCGAAGGGAGCGGGGGCGGGGGGAGAGAAAAATGCTTTCGCACAACCACTAGATTGGTTTCTTTGTCGTAGCTGCGTACGACATGATGTCGTATCATCTTCGATTTATTTATTTTTGTTCTTTTGAATAACACTGAATATATCTGTTCTCCTGGTGTTTGGGTAATTGTCGTCATAATATAAAATGAAGTACTAATCATTAGCTTTCATATAAAATATATTTCAATGCTGTTGGTTTTACGCCCATTTTGATCGAGATCCTTTGTATTATGTTTACAAATTTGCAGCAGCCAAGATATAAAACTACAAATGGCGGGATATGTTCACTCCCGGATGTAATCTTTTTAGAAATGATCTATACGGGCGGAATGGTGGTAGCGTAACTATCTATACACGAACTGAATTTCAATTGCACCAAGTCTGAGAGCTCCTTAACAATTAAATTATTGTTTAACAGTTATTGTTAAATTTCAAATCTAATAATGCACTCAATATTAATTTATTTATTCTTCAAAATTAATTGATCTCATCGACTCAGAATCCTTTTACTTCAATAATGTCATCATTGGAGGTGATTTCAACATACACGTTAAAAAAGTGTAAATTGGATGCGGTTTAGGCACTTACATACGTTTTTTGCACTTAATTTGTGTAAAATACCATAAAACGTATGATTTTGAACAAAATCAAGGTATATTTTCATAAAATGTATGCAGCTGTCCATCATGTTTTGGTAATAATCACGGAAGAAGTGAAATAATGATTTAGAAATTGTGTTATATAAAACAAACGTAAGACAATAATTAAAATTATTGTAAACCTCCGGAATACAAAATTATGGGTCTTTAAAAGTTATAAAAATGACTCGGAGATGCGATCGCAAAAAGTACAGTCTGTCCAGTTGGGGGACGATATTTTCAGGAAAGGTTCCATAAGCTCGGACGAACCTAAATGGCGTGGGTCGCCTCACCGCTTTTTGGTCAATCACTCCCCCTCCCCATTTCCTGTATTCTGGTGAGGGTGATGAAAGCCAACTTATTTTTTCCTATAAGTAGAGAAATTCAGCTTTCATTTGAACCCAAACTTATGCTTCTACTAGAAGTGGATTTTTTTTTTAAAGAACGGATTTAAGATCCCCAAACGCTTCAAAGAAAAGCATAAGATTGAGCTCAAATGAAAGCTGAATTTTTCTACTTATAGGAAAAAATATGTTAACCTTCGCCACTCTCACCAGAACGCCGGAAATGAGTGAGAAGTTTGTGCGAGCTTAACGAATCTTATTATTATTATATTGTGTATATGCGTTATTATAATAATAACATTCAATTTCAAGATAACAAAATTTTTTTATTAATTGATTTTGAGGTATATAGAAAATACAGAATATTTAGGTCCGGCGGCGTTCTGGGGAGGGTGGTGAAAATCAATATATTTGTTTTTCTATAAGTAGAGAAATTCAGTTTTCATTTGAGCCCAATTTTATGCTTTACTTTGAAGTGTTTTTTGTGCCTATTACAGAAGACAAACCTTTATTGGGGACCTCAAACTCGTTACTTTTTTAATAAAAAAACCATTTCGAGTAGAAGCAAAGAATTGGGATCAAATGATAATTGGATTTCTCTAGTTATAGAAAAAAACCTACTACCTCCTACCAACCTCAGCAGTGCATAAGAAAAGGGGGAGGGGAAGGGAAAGAGACTGAGCAAGGGGGTGAGGCAATCCACGCCAGTTAGATCCGTCCAAGCTTAAGGAACCTTTCCTGAAACATCTTCGTCCAATTCGATAGACTGCACTTTCTGCGATCGCATCTCCGCGTCATGTTTATAAGTTTGTAACCCACCTAAACTTAACTTTAAAAAAACTACTCTCCGATTTAAAATATGCCTGACCTGAAAATAAGATTTTGCATAAACTGCTACATCTCCGCCTCTCCTCCCAGAACGATCGCTTCTATAGATATTGTATATGTACATACATATATAACTTTTGACCGAGCCCAAATTTTAAAAAAATGAGACCTCACCCTTAATCCAACGGATTTTTTATTTTCCCTACTTTATTTGATATACCTAGTCAAAAACTAATATGTCACAAAATTGAAAAGAAAAGTTTTTTAATCTTTAATGCCCTTTTAAATACCCCACATGGCATATATGTATGTACATAAAAGAAATATATGGTTTTTAAAAAAGTTTAAACATTTTGTATTCATTTGTTTGTCGGCGCACCGAGCGGAGCGCGAGAGGCAAATGAAGAACTGCGCATCTTCGGCCTTCTCTCGGCCTTTTTTAAACTCTTGGCGACAAATGTAGACTTTTCTGTTGGGAATTCTGTGAACATTTGCAGTGAGTAATCTAATAAATCGACCGCAACCAACAAATATTTTTCTCCGCCAGACGATTATTCTATTTCAGACATAGGCGGGTTCGTTATTTCACTACTGCCATTTATGAAATATTTAAACCGTAAAAATTTGAGAGTTCATACTCACGCTCTTGTACGAATGCACAAATGGCTAAAAATTTAAAGGTGCTCTAGTGAAGGCATTTAAACGTTAAAACAGAACGAAAAATATCCCTAACTCCTCGGGGATTGCGGTTGTGGTATCCTTTGCATTCATAGAAACTCTTCAACTTTCCTGGAGCACACCGTTCCAGTGACAGCCCGGTGGTGATCAATCTAAAATTTTCACCGCTTATGTCGATTTCACTAAAGGTAAGGCTTTTAAAACACGACTCTTCGGCATCGGGAGCGTGACGACCATGGGACGGAGGGGGCGAATTGCTATATCAAAAACTGTTGACACGTCTAGTACGAGTGTTGTACTCTATGCAGACATGCTGGCTTCAATTCATGCCAGAATACTCGTACCCTATGCGGCCTCATACATTTGCTCCTCTGGGAATACAATTTGAGGCCCATATAAATATAAGCCGGACACCAGGAGAACCGATCTATCTTCCTGTCACCCAGGGAATCCTTTTAGCAAGCGTTCGTCGTTAAGTGTGCGGTATTTACATCGGATTTACAGGGAAAATGTCACGAAATTCTTATTTACTTCAATAGTGGAATCAACTGTTTTTCAAACTTAACGTCTGAATTAGAAATGTGTCCGAAAGGTGCGGATGGAGGGAATATATTTTCATCTTTTGCAAAAAAATAACTTGTATGGGTTTGCGGGAAAGGTCTCTTTATTTAACTCGTGAAAGTAAAAGAGCAGATGCTCCAAACTAGCTCAATTAGTGCGACAAACGATTTTTCGTTTATTTGCTTAAAATTTTAATTATATTTTATACTATCAGACCTACTAACGATAAGGTAAATAAAATTTTTTAATTGACCGGTAAACTCAGTTTTTAGCGGGTGTTTGGTTGAATATTTAAATGTTTCTTTTAAATATAGAATTTCATACAAATTCGGTTCAACATTTATAGTTTTGAAAATAATAATGTTGTGAATTTACAAATTTGAATTAAATAAAAATAAAAGCTAATAAACTCATGAATTCACGCTATCAGCCTTGGGCTAAACGAGCTATTTAAAATGTGAGAATTCACAATGCTAGATCCAAAATAGTGATTAGATAAATAAAATTTGTTTGTGACTGAATATTTCAGTTTCAAAGTATAAAAATCCGGGCAAGGATCCGAATTAATAAAACAGTGACCTGTTTTTCATTTGCAAAGTCTTAATTGATTTTGGATTGATGCCTAAGTAATAAACGGCTTATCATTTAAAAGTGAAAACGAGTGTATTTTATCCTAGTCGGCTGGGAATAAAAGTAGGTAACACCCCAGTTGGGAAAGGAATCTATTCTGAAGTAATTCAGAACACATTCTGCGAGTTAAAATCGATTCCACTTTCGATTACTGTATGAACAAAGAATTCATTACTTTTACACAGGCATGTCATAGGCTGGAACCAATCGATTCCACCTGCATAACCTGGAATCAATTCAGAATCAATGGAATAAAATTCATTTTGAATCGATTACAGAGAATGTATTGCGAATCAGTTAAAAGGAATTCATTCTGTATTAGTGAATTGGAATCAAATCTTGTCAGCTGGAAAAGAAGAGATTCTGGATTAATTCAGAATACATTTCGGGTCTTAAAAACTGATTCCACTTTGGATTACTGTAGGAATCTGTTATTTTTATTATAGGTACCTACTTCAAAATGTGGAAATCTGGAATAAAAAAGTGAATGAAAAACATTCCTTTCGGATAACAAAACATAAAGTTTATTCTTTAAATAAAAACAAAACAGGAAAAATTAGACATCAATTCACT
Source organism: Neoitamus cyanurus (assembly GCA_947538895.1). Lineage (NCBI taxonomy): Eukaryota > Metazoa > Arthropoda > Insecta > Diptera > Asilidae > Neoitamus > Neoitamus cyanurus. Next base: position 39,628,242 of record OX384542.1, read on the forward strand.
AATTAAATAAAACTCAATTATCGCTTCACCCGCTCAACAAATGCGCGTTTGTTCATACGCGTTTTAACGGCGTGGAAAGCACTTCTTATTATCTTTAGATAATCTGGACCGTCAGACCGTAGAAAAATAAGCTATTAAAATAAGAAACAATTTTTAGACATCCACTTAAGTACTTGTAAACAATTCGTTTATATTGGTGTATTTTTTAAAAGGCAGTTTCCCATGACCTCCATCATAATTGCCCTCTCTTTTTGTACATTTCTACTGTCTCTAGATATGTATTTTCTCTAGAATAAAATACATTTACTAGAAAAGTGCTATTAGCCCTAATGCATGAACAACAACTAAATAATTAGTAAAATAAATAATTAAAACTAGACGAACTCAACGTAGAAAATATCTGTTCTGACTTCCGTATTCACAAGATTAAATTTGCAAATATTCGATTTTTTATGAAGACTTTCAAATAGAGTTTGGAACTTTAGCCCAGTCATTTTAGCAAAAAAAAAGGGGTCAACCTCGGAATTTTGAGATAACAAGCTGTAAATTTGTACACACCTTCATTTTGGTGTTCTAAAAGTTGTCTCAAAAGTCTCATAAAATCTCTCTGTCTGCGTCGTGAGTTATTCAAGGTCAAAGGTCACAAAAATCAGTTTTTCGCGATTATCTTGGTTTCTATAGCTCCAATGATGTTAACATTTATTATAAAAAGTGTAGAGCATAAAATTTTGGACAAATTCGTTTTATAAAATTTTTCATACGCCCAACCGTTGTTGAGATAGAGGGCAGAGAGCCGACTCACAAATAGAACACAAATCAGCCATAACTTTTAAAATTAATATTAAATATAATGTATTAACTAATAAATAATACAAATTATTTATTTTTAATGATATTTCAATGATTTAATAACTTTATACAAGGTATTATTCACTGAGATTCACGGTTGACCTTGCATTACAATGAGTATGGCTGCCTTCCATCTCAAAAACGGTTGGGCGTATGAAAAATTTTATAAAACGAAATTTGTTGCAAATTTTATGCTCTACACTTATTATAATAAATGTTAACATCATTGGAGCTATAGAAACCGAGATAATCGCGAAAAACTGATTTTTGTGACCTTTGACCTTGAATAACTCACGACGCAGACACGAGATTTTATGAGACTTTTGAGACAACTTTTAGAATACCAAAATGAAGGTGAGTACAAATTTACAGCTTGTTATCTCAAAATTCCGAGGTGAAACCCTAATATGACTGGGCTACTTGTACAATTTCATTTTCGTACGAAAGTCAGAACAAATTATTCGAATACTCTGTACTAATAATACTGTAATACTGTACACTTCACACGCAAGCTTTTCTAAACTGAAATGAATAACCATGCTGCACGTGCACCGCACAATTTTTTTAATAACGGGACTTCAATTAGCAAGAAAAATCTCGCTCACCCTTGTGCGGGAAGCGTTGATTTTGTGTAGACCTTAACAAAGGATCGTAGTCGAACAACTGATTCCTTACTGCATTACTAGGAAGCAAAAGTGGAATCAATAGGTTCTCTTGTAATGTATTCGGAATCAATTGCTCTGGAATCAGTCATTCTTTTCCCAACTGGGTACACGATAAAATAACAACACAAATAAAACGATAACATAACAAAAACAATAAAACAAATTTTTGAAGCAAATACATGCTCTAGAGAACCAATTTTTTTTCTATAGCTATTACAAGATACTGGGGCTATGCGAGTATTTCAGAACTTATTTGATTCAAAACAGGGGTCTTTTAAAATAGACACTCGAAAGTTATGTAGCGGCCATGTTGTTAAAGCAATATCTGTCAAATTTATTGTGAATTGTTCAGTAGTGTGTGGCAAATCACCATGGAATATTATAGCTTTGAAGAAGGTGCGCAAATCATTAAATTTTATTATCACAATCAGTACGCTGGAGAAACGTTCAGCATCGGAAATCATCTTTAGCGACGAGTGCTACAGATCGATGTTAAGTAACTTCTTGTGGTCTAAACTGTATGATATGGATACCGACGACATGTGGTTCAAACAGGACGGCGCTACGTACCACACAGCGGATACCACGATAGACATTCTGCATGGGCGATTTGAGGGCGGCTTGAACTGGCCACCGAGATCGTGCGATTTAACACCCTTAGATTTCTTCCTTCTGGGCCATTTTAATGCACAGGTCTATGTGAGTAAACCGCAAACAATTGATGCCCTCAAAGTCAATATAACGATCGCCATCCCGCAAATTCAGACAGATTTTTGCGACAAAGTTATCGATAATTGGACCTCTCGAATACGTGCGAACGACGTAATATATATATATATTCCATACTTAATGCCATAAAAAATTCTTTCCAATAAAATAAAAATGGAGTGGATACCTCATATACAATTTATTTTATGTACCGTAAACCGGGACTACTTTGTACAGGCTTTTGAACGTTTTATGATAAAATTCTTTACAGGAATATGATATTCACAATGATTGTAGTTAAGACAATATAGGTCTTGTCAATGCGTATGTATAATAAAATAAAATAAATAGTAGCTGCAACATATATATATTTTTAAAAGAAACCCTGACAAAGTAGCCCCAGGAAATGGGGCTACTTTGTCAAGTAGTGACTATTTAATGAAAAAGCTATTGTAGCCTTCCCGTAGGGCCTAAATAATAATAATTAATATCAATTATTAATGAAAACATATATTTGAGATAATACAATGAACATTTTTAAAAAATTATGAAATATCTTCGTGACCGACACTGTGTTTCGACTTCGTAATGTTTGTAGCTAGCCTGCTGCTTAAATTAGTTCTGGTAACAAAATTTGCCCCAGGATGATTGTTCTTCCATTCTTTAACGGTTCTGCCTTGTTTTTGGACGTACGAGGTCTGTTCAAAAAGTATCGCGAATTTTGTGTTTTTTCCAAAATTATTTATATATTCATGAATATCTATTTTCTCCCCTTCAAATTAATCCCCACGAGATATTATACACTTGCGCCAACGTTTTTTCCAATCCTCGAAGCACCTAAAAAAATCATTTTTTGTGATCTTGTTCAGCTCCATCTTCGATGCCGTCTTTATCTCCTCAATCGTAGCGAAGCGTCGTCCTTTCATGGGCCTCTTCAGTTTAATAACCGTCATAACTCATAACCATAAACCCATGATTCGTGACCAGTTATGACCCTCTTGAGCAAATTTGGGTCGCCGCGGACAGAGTCCAACAGCTCCTCAGCAATGTTAATGCGATGCTTTTTTTGGTCGAACTTGAGCAAATTTGGTACGAATTTCGCGGCGACCCGTCTCATGCCCAAATCATTGGTAAAAATCGAATGGCAGGAGGCAATCGATATGTTTAGGTCCGCAGCAACTTCTCTAACGGTAATTCGACGATTGACCAATATTATTTTCTTCACTTCATCAATGTTTTCGTTGTTGACGTGCTCGGGCGTCCGGCACCGCCTTCGTCGTTCACATCTTCTCGGCCCTCTGAGAACATTTTGAACCACCGACTAACGTTGCGGTCCAAGGTAGCTTCACCATAAAAAAAACGAAAATTGAAAATACGCAACCCGCAGAAGATTCAAAATTCGCGATACTTTTTGAACAGACCTCTTATTTAGCCACTAATTGAGCAACATCATGTGGAGTTAGTGGAAAATCCCAATTTGCAACTTGAGTGAGTGCGTGCCTGCTCATCTTCAGAACTTAAGGTGGTGGGATGTCCTGGATCTCCCTGATGCTTGCCAAATAGCTTATTTCGAAGCGTACTACGTGAAATGTTGTACCGTCTACTAGCTTCTGCGTGACTTACGCCCTTCCTAATGTCAGTAGGTGTGTTTACCAAATTTTCCTGGCTGATGTTTGCATAGTGTCTTGACCCTACACTTCTTTTATACTTTCGCACCAATGTCTGCATCTACTCTTTAATCAAAGTAAAAAGAAAAGAAAAAAATGCGTGGACTATAAAGTAAAAAAGAAAAAAAATATAAAACTGAAATATGCTCAATACTGGCAAAGTAGCCCCGGTTTATGGTACATTTTAAAGCCGAGCGTCCTTATTGAAACGTAGAAGCTTACAACTGTTTTTGAATTAAAGTTCGCCTTTCAAAATGTTGTTTTACCATATATTTTACACGTTTATGACGTCCGGTGAGTGATACAAAAACATTAATTAATAGCACGTTTTTAAATGTGCTGGTGCCGCTAATACATATATACCTAATCAGCAATGATGCAGAAAATCTATTTTCGTTGCATAAACTATGCTGATGTGGTGTATGTGAGCACGCAGTATAGGACGTCTTCACTTCTTTGATGTTACCACAAATGCAAAATAAAAGGAAAAATTGGTACCAATATCTAGGAATTTAATTACATAAGCACTGCTTTCACTACAAAACAGGATTCGCTGACGAAGCAAGAACAAATAGGACCGTTTGCACCACCATTTCACATAGACTACTTACTTAGCAATTCCCGAGTAATGCAAGTAGTAATGTCTTTATTCTCGTAAAGGCGTTTTAAGGTTTACAGTTTTCGGCGAACTTTTCATTTCTATGCTATTTTTCCCATTTTGGAGAAACAAACGTTTATATTATCATTTTCGGTTTAGTATACTCGAATCGGCACGTTCTCGTTTGATGCATTGCATCATCTTTCCTTTGTTTTCAGTTCCAGTTCAGTTACAGCCACTAAAGAAAAAGACTCTGAACGATAAAGTGCAAGCAAGCTGTGGTTTTTGCGAAATTGTGAAATTGTTTTAAATATTGCGAAAACTTTTATTTTATGTTCTTGAAATTGTTTATGTAATATATAAGCTATCAGCGCATAAGTTAGAGAATTTAAAAGACCCCGGACTAATTGTATAGAAATTGTCCTTCTGCGAATTTGTCTAATACTTTCATATTTTGTAGATTTCGTTATTCCGAACAAAGTCGGTAATATTCAATTCTAATGAAGAATGCTCTGCATAAACCAGGGTGTTGGAAGTTAATGGGTTAACCCCAAGATTGGACAACCTGTAGCGAAAAATTTACTAATAGAATCGTATTGTAGCCATGGAGGCATTTGTTCAGAATAACGAGATCTACAAAATATAAAAGTATCAGACAAATTCGCAGAAAAACAATTTCCATACAATTAGTTCCGGGTCCTTTAACGAACTCAATGAATATTTCAATAAAAAATTGTGACGTTCCGCGAAGTACAAAAAGTCTTTTAAAAATTATAAACAGTAATGAAAAGTTGAAAATTAGACCAACACCACCGGGTGAATATATAATATAAAGTGAAAGATATAATAAAAGAATATAACGAATTAATTTTAGACGTGGGAAAAGCAAAAGCTCTTCGGTAAGTCTTTTGCCAATTCTCGGTAGAATTGTTAACATTGAAATTGTTAGTGTATTCTTAATTGGTACTTATATTGGTAAAAAAAAACCTATTTATATCGACTTATATTTGCATGACATTGTAAATGAAGTAGCGATTTTTTGTAGATAATAAGATTATAAATTTCAAAATACGGGCTTTCATCTGCGACACGCCCGCACGTGCTTTTGTTAGCGGAATAGAATTGAAATACGAAGAATCTTCATAGGACCCACAGTTCTTTGGAAAAATTAGGAATTGGAATGATTACTCAGTTTCCTTTAGACCCCATGCACCTTCTAGATCTGGTCTGGGTTTTACAAAAAAGTTACTGTTGAGTCTGATAAACAAAAAAATTGTATGTATGTAGTTAGCTTACACCGAACAAATAAATATGTAGAATAAATATGCGATTAATGCTGCTTTCATCTTTCATTCTAAGAGAGCTCGCCAGAAAGCCGCAAAGCTTAAAGAAATTTTGAGATGGAAATCTATTTTTATCTAATCTATAAATTTTGCATTCTTTCCCCCGGAATTACAGTTCATAAGTATATAGACATTGCAAATCAGATGATATCATACTTTGTTAATTATTTTCCTATTTAAATGGAGAAACCAGCATCACATTCAACGTGCACAGTATTTTGCATCTTATGGATTGTGTGAGAACTTATGGAATTCTTAGTAATTTTGCTGCATATCCATTTGAAAACTTCATGCAAAAATTAAATAGCAAAATAAAAAACCCATCTATAATACTACTAAAAATCAGAAACAAATGCGATCTAGAAAATTTAAGAACTAAGAAAAGGTAATCGGTTTTAAAATAAATATGAACGGAATAATATTATTAACCACCACTTTAAGTTACATTATTTGAGTTTTATACCAATAAAAATTTGCAAATTTGAGGAAAATGGACATATTATTTTTGAAAAGAGATTTATGAATTTAGAAAACTCTTTTACGGAGCCGGTACATTCATTATATGGATTAGGGATATGTTTGGCTATAATCTGTATCAGAAGCAGTTGAACCTTTCGATATTAACGGACAAACTATTTAAAATTGTCGTTTTGCAATATAAAAAAAAGTTGCTATTATTCCAATTCTTCAAGAAAATATATATAATGTATGATATTGAAATTTAAAACAACGTAATTTTTTTCTGAGAACATTTCTTTTTCTAGGTATGACTACCAATGAAGATAATTTGGAAAAATTGAAAAAGCAAGATACACACCTTTACCTGTCTTCCGGAAAAATTCTGTTATTGGTCAACAATTGCTTAGATCATCAACCATCAGCTGAAGTTGAAGACTTAAAAAGTGAAATTGGTTGCAAAAATTAAATTTATAAAAAACATTAATCATTTTCAGAATACTTTACAAACGAAAAAAATCCATTAAAAGGCATGTATATTGATAAATGAAGCACAGCATGTTTTTTTTGTATATTGCTTGTTTTATTATTAGATTATGAATATGTTGGCGGAACAATCTGCTAATTTAAAAGAGATGAAAAAATTAAAAGGATTATAGGGGTGGAAATTATTTTGACGCATAATTTTCACGGGACACATAAAAAAATGGCATTTAAAGAGTACAAAATCTTCAACGCCGTTCTATTCAGTAAGTATTTTGTCTCTCAGGATTTTAAATTTTCGTTATAGATAATATATTCAGAAAATTCCCTATAACTGGTTTTTTAATTCCTATAATTTTTTAGGATCCTAAAATTTCTTCGAAAAGACGGGTTTACCGACTCAGATTATGAGAAACAAATAAGAATAGCTAATAGTCGAACACGCACACGAAGGGTTCCGTACCATCGTACTAAATATAACACTATGTACTTTTTAAATACTTTTGTAAAAGAAACAAGAGAGGCGCTATAACATAATCGAAATTTATTTTTTCTAATTTGCATGGCGGCCATTTTGAAATTCACCATCTTGGTTTTTAATTATTTGTTGGTATAGCGGCAATAGAAATACACACTCTGTGAAAATTTTAACTCTCTATCTATTACAGTTCATGAGATACAGCCCTCTGACAGACAGACGGACAGAAATTTGTTCATGTTGTTAATTTATATGAAATAATAAATACTAAAAATTAAAATGATTGAAAAGGTTAATTTTATTTTCGTTTCAATAAAAAACAATTAGAATATAATTACCATTTGTATAGAATTCTTGGCTTGGGTAAACTGTTCCTTTTCGCTAATTACGTAACTAGTTCAGAGTAAATAATTTAGGATTACGTTACATTAGTCCTATAACTACTCCAAAGTAATGCAGAGCGGATCTTGTATAGACTCCTTCCTATGACATGCTATGTTACAAAGAAGATATGATGTAATTTAAGGGGTAATTCGTTCTAAATTACTGGTAATAGCTTACAGAAACGTTAATTGAAGCATTACATTTCCTACAGTGAACCATGCTGCACACACACAACCCAGAACGTCATTTTTGCGGGCACTCCGAGGCATTCTTAAGAAAATTTCATTTATGCTTTATGAGTTAAAAAGCTTAAAACAGATAAAACACATTTCATATAATTCCATTTACATACATAAGTACATGCATACAGACATTTTTAGGGAGTACATACATATATATTCTTTTTGATGAAAATCCAAGTATAAATTTATGTATATTTATGTTTTATTCACTACAGGTTGCTTTTAAATACATAAGTCTGTCTTCTAAGAGCAGAACGAAGTAAGCGCTCATTTTCCGCTTTCTTGTAATTTCTCCCTCTGAATTGCGTCCTGATCCAAACCGTTGCCGAAATTAAAAATAACGTATCTGTTGGCTTAATGCAGCACTACAACAGTGGCTTACACAAACTATGTTAGCGTGATGAGTTTGAAGGAAAAGCTATACGTTCAGAGCTAGCTTCCCAACGGAACTGCCACAAAGTGGTTCCTTCTTTAATTATTTCTATAGAAAAACCGTCATCGTAATAATTCACAATCCTTCTACTTTATCTTAACATAAGTGTTGACATTGATTTTATACAAATAGATATCTCCAGATGGTTTTCTGTATCCTATAATAGATGTCTCTACTTACACTGAAAAAGGGAATCAAGCAAAAAGCACAGTAAAAAACTTTTCTCTCTCCTAATGTCCGATCCTTGCCGTGAATATGCGTGAATTGACATTTTGGCTCTGGCTGTGTGTATATGATGTGGTACGATATACGATAAAAATAAACCAGCCGTTGATTTCGTGAGAAAAATACGTAGGGACGTTTATACCCCGGCTAGAGCGGTACACTCAATTTTCCTTCTTGCGACATTGCTGTTTTAGGCAAGGTACAGAATTTTTTCACTCGCGAGCGAAAAATATTTAGCTCGCTCACATTTTTCGGTTCTCGAGTGAACAAAATCACCTTCAACTTCAGAGCCAAAAATTCAGTTCCGAGTTTTCAACTGTTTGATTCAGTTCAGAGCGAGAGCTAAATTCTCCTTTTCAATTTAAATCACTCGGGAGCGAGCGGAATTTATGACTCTCTCCAGTTACGACTCTCAGAGTGAATAAGAGCCGAAAAGAATCATTCGTTTTCGGCTCTTTGTGCTGTACGGGTAAAATATCTGTTCTTAATTGTTTCTTGTGTGTTGCGTTCAGCGTTTGTGAAGTGAACCGGTTTTTTTAATTTACTAAACACAAATGCTGTAATAAAGAGATTAACCGGAACACTGCTTGAGGAGAATTTGAGTGGCCAAGAGTCCACTAATTCCACTTCGGTCAGCACATTAGACGGTCCATTTTTCAGACTAGAAGACAAATTTCATACATTATTGGGAGCTAATTGTTCAACGGCCAATATTTCCACAGAGAGGAACTTAAAACAAAAACTGGAAAATTTATGCTATAATGAAAGGGTTTCTTTTGATACAAATATACAAGAATTTTGGAGGAATTTTCATCACAAAAATGAAGAAGTTGGGAAATTGGTTCAAACTGCATTAGCAGTACCCTCTACTCAAGTGTCGGTTGAGCGTGCATTCAGTGCGTTATCAACTATAATCACCAAACAAAGAACAAAATTATCAAAAGAAACTATAAATAATATTTTGTTAGTTAAGTTAAATTCAAATTTATTAAACCAAATATGTTTAGAATAAGCTAAGAACAAGAACGTTATAGTCGTATGAGATTTAGATGCTAAAAATAAATTAACTCAATTTAAATTTTTCTACCATCCATATCTCGTTTTATTTTTTATTTGCTTCACGAACTGTTCTTTTCGACTCGACTCGCGAGTGAATTAAATTTTCCACTCTCGAATTTTTTGAATCGCTTCTGAGTTCAACTTGATAAGTTCATGAACTGAAAAATAAAGTTCATGAGTGATTTAAAAATTCAATTCACACGAATTTGATTCACTCGTGAACGAGCGGAAATTTTTTCACTCTCCGTACCCTGGTTTTAGGCAGTAGATTTCGGTTTGAATACTACCCGGGGGTTTTGGCTGTAGTATTAGTTTCTGTTCTGCTTTCAGATTGTTTTTAATGTATATTCTCATTCTATGCAGAGAATTCTTCAAGGGAGGTTCACTTGGAATTTTGTGTAATTGTACTTTAGGTCGGTTAGGAGTTTATACTGTTTCGTTCTTATAATTACAGCAATTCATTCTCAGAAGGTTTTTTGAGTTGGCATTCCTTCTGAGAATCTCCTTGTTGATTCTTTTATTTGTTGCATTCTTCGTACTGCTTATCTTATTCAAAATGTCTTTTTGTTGTAGTTATACGAATTGTTTTAATGTTCATAGACCAGGATCATTGTTTACGTTTTTCATGGTTCCAAATGATTATCGTAGAACCGTTTGGTTACGGCACAGTGGAAATGTATATCTCCAGTTGGATATATGTAAATGCAACTAAACGAGTTCATTTTTGTGATAAACATTTTTATGAGAAAGATATAAAGCATTATACTGGTTGGAAGGCAGTACAACCTTATGCGCAGTTATGAATAATTCGATTTTGATGACTCACAAAATTTTCAAATATTCGTAATATCAATTGGTCTAATTGTAAAAACACACATATGTACCAAAAATCAGCTACATTATCATCCAAATACCAAATCAAGAAAACGCAACGTCGCCGTCGCATCTTTTAATCAATTGAGGAAACCGGAGAAGTTCTTGGAAATTGTGCGATTCTGGAATTTCACCGAACAGAACAGCATAGCAGTTATACCACAGATAGTGACCGCATAAAAAATCTGTTCGCATTCCCGATAATGTCCAGCACCACTCATATAAAGAAATATCAATACATATCAATGTAAGCTCTGCACAGATAAAGGTTTGAATCTTAAAGAAAGCTTAAAGTTTCCGATACTATCGCCACTGCGGGCCATACAGAAAACATCAAATCCTCTGAAAAGAGATATATCTATTATATTCTATAATCAATGGTGTTGACTAAATAGTCGTCGAGATCTGTAAAATATTCAAAGCTATCGGAAATAGCTTTTTCTTAAAATAATGCTTTTGTTGTTCAAAACACTCACTGTTTTTATCTGAGTCACTACCTCCACGAGAATTATGTGAGAAATCCACAAGATGGCAGTAAAGTAGAAAGCTCCAAGATGCATTTAATAGTCTTTCGTACCGTTCGAATTACTTTTTGAGAGCAATGGAAATGGACAATGCAAAATGCCAGTTACACAATCGGCGAACATCAGCGGAGAGGCTTACTCAATAATTTAATAAGATAAAGCAATAAAATCGGTTATTGCTTCTGCCCACATTAATCGCGCGACATACGACGAAAGAGCAATTTTTTTGATACTTCGACCTGCTTTGCTTCGCACTTTGCTTTGCATATTCGGATGGATTTCGATATGCAAATGAAGATAAGATTCTGAAGAAATTCCAACAAATGAAGGCGAAAGTGGAGGAGTGGCAATAACTTTAAGAAGTTTATGACGAAGATAATATGTGTCCACAGTTACTTTTAGGATTTCGCTTTCGATTTCACTGCATACATTTAACTAACCCTTATACATACTTCTATTAATATGTGGGTGATTCTTTTCCGGGTAGTTTCTATTGGCTGTGTTTAGCCGAAACAATTGCTGTGTAATGGTCTCGCGAAACTATTTTAGTTTATTTGAAAATAGCTAAGTCGCTTCAAGGAACGTACGTACATATACGCCAGGTTAGTAAATGTTAGAGGATAGAGAGAAAGGCGACAAGAATCGGGCAAGCAAGTGGATTGTATTTTCACCGACTTCAGCAAGGCTTTCGTCAGGATTAACCACAATATTCTTATTCATAAATTGTCTGTTCTCGGCTTCCCATATCGTTTTGTTGATTGGATTTTCTCGTGTTTGTCTGAGCGTACTCAATGTGTCCATTTCCGTGGATTCCTTTCCGATTATGTTGAGAATACATCAGGTGTACCCCAAGGTAGTCATCTTGGTTCACTGTTGTTCACAATATACATCAATGATGTATCCTTCATCCCAACCCACTCGAGAATTCTCTGCTATGCTGACGACGTGAAAATTTTTCGCTTAATATCTAATGATCATGACTGCGAAACTTTGAACTCGTAATGCCTTTCATAAATGGTGTTCTATTAACCTTCTTCCTCTTAACATCAATAAGTGTACTTGTATGTCCTTTTCACGCAAAAAAACCCTCTGCTTTTCAATTTTAAGATCGATGGGCATCCCCTCAGACGACTTGACAAAGTGCGTGACTTAGGGATTACACTCAATTCGCGTTTTTCTTTGTAAGACCACATAAATACCAAAATCAATAAGGCTAATGCAACCTTGGGATTCGTGAAAAGGTGGTCTAAGGAGTTTGACGATCCATATATCTCTCGTCTACTATATTGCTCTTTCGTGAGACCTATACTTGAATATGCTAGTCCCGTCAATGGTGGATTTACCAGGAAGCAAAGGAAGCAATTGCTTAGGGCCCCGCTTGGACAGCGGCCCCAAAAATTGAAAAATTTTGAAAACACATTCGGAAATTTGAAAAAAAAAATAAAAAATGCAAAATGAAAAAATCCATGTAAACAATATTGTTGGCGCCACCACCAGCCCTCGCTGGATTCTTTGACAAAGAACTTGCGACAACGTGCTACGGGATACACTGATATCGTGGCTAAATTCTCTTTTCTTGTCAATTTAAATGCGTCGAAGGAGAAAATCACAGAAAGTTTAGAAAGACTGATAAAAGACTATCCAAATGATGTTAACATGAACATTGTGACTGAAATTCAAAATTTCCACATCTATGTGAAACAGGTATACGGAAACGAGACTCGTAAAACATTCGTTGAATTGTACCAAATCATTTTCAAGGATCAATTGTTGTTAGCGTTTCCAATTGTTGAATGCCTCATCAGGCTATTCCATACTCTACCGATAACTAATAGTGCATGGGAGAGATCGTTCAGCGCATTGAAATACGTCAAAAATTATTTACGCTCATCAATGTGCCAAGAAAAAGTAAGTGATTTAGGCTTACTGTTTATCGAAAAAGACAAGCTTCGAAAACTTGACTTTGATGATATCATTCATCAATTTGCGACTGAGAAAAGTAGGAAAAAGTTGTAATTTAGTTAGTAAATTATAAGTAAACTGAATAATATATTGATTTTGCAAAATAACTGGTTATTTATTATTTTAAAATATTGGGGGGGTTTAATTTTAGAATGAGGGCCCCAAAATCCTGAGGTTACTTGGGGCCCCGTCATAGGTAAATCCGGGACTGAGTCCCGTTTGGGCTCCTTTCTACGAAAAGGACATTAATAGAGTTGAGGCTGTCCAACGTAGATTTTTGCGTTTCGCCCTCCGTGGTCTGCATTGGGAAAATAGTCTCATATTACCTCCTTATTCTGACAGACTCAAGCTAATCTCGCTGAGCACTTTGGAGAGTAGACGAAATAATTCCAGAACTGTCTTGGTTCTCGACTGTCTGAACGGTGTTATTAATTCGGCCGAACTTTTGGCTCTACTTAATATTTCCATACCCGTCTTTGAGGAATCACGACTTCTTCCAGTTAACACATCACCGCACCAATTATGGCTACAATGAGCCAATAGCTTCGATGTCACGTTCTGCGATTTATATGGGTGGAGTAGAATGGTACCCAAATACAACTGGCATATTCCAAAATGGGGCTCACAAAGGTGCAATATAGCAGCCGAGTTATAAATATAAAAGTCGTCGAACTCCTTGGACCATCTTTTGATGAAGCCCAAAGTAGCATTAGCTTTGCTTGCAATCACACTAATATGATCGTCAAATGTAAAACGACGATTAAACCACACACCCAGATCCTTGGTCTTATAAAGTTGTGACAACTTATAGTTATTAATACTGTGAACGTAGTCAAAAGAGACCCTTATCCCTGAAAAGGTCATAGACGTACACTTGCTTACATTGAGAGGGAGACAGTTTGCAGAGCACCACTTATAGAAGGTGTCCAAGTCAGAATTTAAAAGAAAGCAGTCATTTAAGGCAGATACAACACGAAAATCTTTTCATCGTCAGCATAACATAAAATGTTGGAGTGCCTTAGGCACCCAGACAAGTCATTTATATAAATAATGCATAAAAGTGGACCAAGAGACCTTGAGGTGCACCAGATGTGTTTGCTATTTCATTAGACAAGGATCAACGAATAATACCCTTTGAGTGCGGCCCGTGTCGTAAGAACCGACCCAGTTCACAAACAATTGTGTAAACCCAAGTGCAGTGAGCTTGAGGGTTAGGATGTCGTGACTAATTCGGTCAAATGCTTTGCTAAAATATGTAAAAATACAGTCAACCTGTTTGCTAGTTTCCAAGGCAGACAAACAGAAATTCGAGAATTCGATAAGGTTAGTCGATCTCGATTTGCCTTTTCTAAAGCCGTGCTGGAAGGAGCCTAAGAATGGCTTACAATGAAAGTATAGAGCGTCGTAAACAAGTGCCTCGAATATTTTAGCAACAGCACACAATTTTTCAACTGGTCTATAATTAGAAATGTCGGTCTTGTTACCTTTTTTATGCAAAGGGATAATAAACGAAGATTTCCATGAAACGGGGAATACGCCACAAGAGATAGATAAATTATTTATTTATCATCATCAACAGGTACAATTGACCATCTGAAACTAAATAGAAAAATATAAACAAAAATTTATAGGGAAAAATAGTATAAAAATAAATAACAAAAAGAAATTTAACAAAGTTAACAATTACAATTCAACAATAAATTAATTAAACAATAATAACTTTTTTAAAGTTGCTCTATTAATATGGAAATCAATGAGACACAAAACGGCGTTATAATATTTAGACATAGCCGACATTGGTTCAAAAGAGCCGTAATTCGTTCTATGACAACTAGAATAAAGAAAACTTCGTCCTCTGGTCATTCGCGGACATGAATTAATATTAATTAATTTAAGGGGGGACATCACAGTAAAATTTTCAATGTTTCGAAAAAAATTTTTTTCGCTTAAAAGGTGCTTTAGGGTCTTAAAAATAATATACCAAATGATGGAATACGGCAAAAGTGTCCGAGTGCCCAAATTTTTCATTCTGCGGTTAGAGGTATATGAAATTTTCATACGGTTTCTCAGTACTTAAAACTTTAAACGCGTTTTTCTCGAAACCACTTTTTTTGAGCTGGCCGAAGACATAACTCGAGCAAATCTTTACCGATCGACTTGAAATGTTGACAGTAGCTTCGAAATATCTTTCTCCACGGAGCTACGTAGGATTTTTATTTTATATGGCTTACTTTTTTTTTTATCGACGATTTTATGGCGTTTTTTTTGTTAAAAATCAAATTTTTTTTTCAAACATGCACCATTTTGTGAAAAATCAATATATCGAAAAAATCCTACGTAGCTCGCTAGCTGTTGTTATGTGAAAACCAAAAAGTTTTGGTTTTTTCTTCCAGGTCAAAAATTAAGGAGTCTACGTCTTCGGCCATCGACACGGTTTCAAAAATAGGCGCCTTGGGGCATATGCTGCGCAGCCGCCATTTTTAAATATTTTTTATTGAAAAAATTACATTTTGTACTTTTTTAGTATTGCTATAAAACCTACTTTACAGTTTTTCGATTGATACTTTTATTCAGCCAAAATGAATTCCCGAAAATATGCCTATTTTTTTGTGTGCTACTGTGATGTCCCCCCTTAAGAAGGCTAGGAGAGTCTATAACACCAGGTAAAAGATCATGCATGAAAAACACACTCGCAACTTTTCTGCGTTTGGAAAGGGACTACATATCCAAGAGTTTTAATTCTAATCTTCGTAAGGTGGAAGGTTAACGGGATCCGTCCATGACAGATGACGAAGAGCGAAACGGAGAAAGCGTTTCTGGACAGACTCAATTCGCTATTTGTGAACTTCGTAGAAGGGCATCCACACCACAGAGGCATATTCCAAAATGGGACGAACAAATGAACAAAACAAAACGTTCAAAACAAATGGATCACCAAGATCTTTGGACCATCGTTTAATAAAACCGAGGGAGCAATTAGCACGGTTAATAATTTGGGCAATATGAAGGCCAAAAGTGAACTTGACATCAAGAGTAACACCAAGATCACCGACACTTTCTTGATGAGCCAAAGCACTATTATTGATTTTTTATGAAAAGTTTAGGAGGGAACATTTAAAATCATGTGATTCTTGGAGCACCACTTAGAAAAAATAGTGAGATCGTCTTGGAGATCTTGGGCGTCGTTTACAGATTCAACGGCCATGAAAATCTTTAGATCATCAGCATAAGCCAAAACGTGTGCCTTTTGGAGTAGGGGAAACAAATCATTCAAAAACAGAGTGAACAACAACGGTCCAAGATGGCTTCCTTGTGGGCCACCAGAAAAAACATGAACAGAGTCAGAAAAAGACGAAGCAAATTTGACTTTAAAGGAACGATTTGTAAGGTATGACGCAATCCAATGAACAAGATTAGTTGGAAAGCCAAGCCGTAACAATTTAAAAATTAGCATTTTGTGAGAAAGCTTGTCAAATGCTTTACTGGAGTCAGTATATACACAATCAACTTGCTTGGGCATCTCAAGATTGTTTAGGCAAAAATTAGAGAATTCGACAAGGTTTGTTACAGTCGATCTACCTTTTATAAAGCCGTGCTGCTTATCAGATAAGAGGGATCTACAGTGAAAAATTAAATGTTCATTTACAATGGCCTCAAACAGTTTAGGAATGGGTGAAAGTTTTGCAATAGGCCTATAGTTTTCAATTAAATTCCGTTTACCCTTCTTAAAAATAGGTATGACATAAAACAATTTCCACGCACTAGGGAAAACACAGGAACGCAGAGATAAGTTAAACAGAAAAGTTAAGGGTTCAACATGCGACATGTTACAACTACGTAATACAATACCAGAGATACAGTCAGGCGAATCAGAAAAACCATTGTTAAGTTTACTTATATACTCCAAAATAGTGGAGGCGTCCAGGACAATATTAGAAAGTTGTGTGGGAAGACTTGTCAAGTAGTTAAAATATTCTAAATCTATATCACAGACATCATCACAGAAGGCATTGCTAAGAAATTTAGCAAATTAAATAAATAATAGTACAGTCAATCTGTCGAAAAATAAATATTTTGAGTGAAAAAATTACAATAGTCGGAAATGTTGTTTTATTCGTTGAAGAATAATGTACTTAAGCTACCTTCGCGATGGGCACGTGCTACTTTGGTGCGTTTTTTTGAAAACTCAAAAAAACTTCCAAAAAAATTTTGGTATGCATTTTTCTCGGAACGTGTGCACTTTACGGGAAAAATTTTCAAACAAAAAAAGTAGAGGACGTTGCGATCTACAATTAATGTCAGTGAAGCTATGCTGTACAGCAAGAAATGCGCACGGTAGGTGGCGCTGAAGTTTCCAAAAAAATTTAGTAAATTTTATAGTAATAGTTTTGTACAAACAAGATACCAACTTTTAATTGTTATTGTTTAATTGGCACTTTGAAAATTTGGAAAAAATGGACACCGGAGAAAGTCACATTAGGACCGACGAAATTACCGTTAACAGCACGGTGCTGTATACGCAACGCTATATTGCACTGTAACTTGAAAACGGTAAGTTGTATGAAAAAAATGTTTAAATAAAAGTTGTTGATAATAATGTAAGGAAGAAGTTTTGGATTTAAATTTTTGCGATAAAATAATAATTTCATGGGGAAAAAGTGGAAAAACCCTTTTTTGGAAACTTCAGCGCCACCTACCGTGCGCATTTCTTGCTGTACACCATAGCTTCACTGACATTAATTGTAGATCGCAACGTCCTCTACTTTTTTTGTTTGAACAATTTTCCCACAAAGTGCACACGTTCCGAAAAAAATACATTCCAAAATTTTTTTGGAAGGTTTTTTGAGTTTTCAAAAAAACGCCCCAAAGTAGCACGTGCCCATCGCGAAGGTAGCTTAAGTACATTATTCTTCAACGAATAAAACAACATTTCCGACTATTGTAATTTTTTCATCACTCCAGTGACAGATTGACTGTACTATAACACAAAACACTAACAAGAGATGTGGAACAATTTTTAAAAAGAGAAACAGGGATCCCATTCTTGACTTAGACCACTTTTATAATCACCGGCACACATATGTTAGGCAGACCGAAAACAATTCATATGTTGTAAATTTTAGAATTCTTCAACCTCAACTTTAGGATATAGACTAAGGGCCTTTAGAATATTCCAGTTAAATGTGATAAATGTCTCCTGAAAATATATTAAAATGGGGGGATGCGTAACAGTTATATTTGTCAAAATAATTTAAAAAATATCGTTTGCTTTTAGAGCTCAGGATTGATTGTAGCGAAAAACGAGCTCCAAGTAGTGCAATTTTGCCCGTTTGTTGATAAACGTAGCACTATGTATAATCAAAAGTAACAAGGAAAATATCGGGACAGGATTGGTTTTAGGTTATGAGTAATTAAAAGCATCTTGAGTCTATTGTAGGTCTTTCTATTCTAGATTCAAGTTATCACAACTTTTGATTTAGTGCCAAAATGTCGATGGTGTGACTCCCAAAGATTCCGATTCAATGTTTAGTAGTGAGCAATGCCGAAAGGAGAGGCTGTCTTAACAATTGCTGGACCAGCGGCATATGCAAGGGGAGCTGCGTGCTTTACAACAGCCGCAGGTGCAGCAGCATAAGCAACAGGGGATGTCTTGACAATGGTTTGGGCTGCGGCCAGTGGTTCACGGTTAACAACTGCATTGAAGCCATTAACTGGGTCGGCGACGTAGTCGACGGTGCGCTTGTATCCATCGGCATCGATGAGGGAGTACTGGCCCTTGACGACGTCTCCGTCGCGAGACTCCACTTGGCTCTTCGAGTCACCAGAAAGCCTGTCCTGAATGTCGTAGGCGAAATTGTATTGTGGGTGTGGGTCGTATTCGTCATCATGTTTAGCTAAGACGGGCTGGGCAACGGCTAATGGTGCAGCCTTAATGATGGATGGGCCAGATTGGTATATTTGGGCGTGTGGTGCGGCGTGTAAAACTTGGGCTGCTGGAGCGTGATATACCTGAGCGGCTGGAGCGGCGTAAACCTGGGCAGCTGGTGCATGATATACCTGGGCAGCTGGAGCATGGTATACCTGTGCGGCTGGGCCGGCATGCAAAACCTGGGCAGCTGGATGAGCATGGTATACCTGAGCGGCTGGCAGAATACCAGCGCTGACAACGGAAGCAAGGGCAAGAATTGCGATATACTGGAAAGAAAGTACTGTGAGTGGATTTTGTCCCCGAAAATTCACACGATTTAGTACCTTAAAAGCCATTTTAGTTCACACGGAGCACCGTTATTCTTCTTCGACTCAACACAAAACACTGAATGACGCTAACTCCTTCTGATCTCGCTTATATAGTCGTCAGTTGCCAAAAATGTACCTCATTGCTGGTGGCAGAAAGAGTGAAACGGGAAGAAAGGAAAATTAACCTCCCCACAAAAATTGATGCCGGTAACCGGTAAGCCGAGATAAGTATCCGACGGTGCAGACATATGGACCAGAGACATTTTTTTTTGTTCTTGCACGTGAAACGAGAGCACGTACAAATGACCTTGACGCTGATGGAGCACACAGGACGGCTTCGGATCAGCATCAGCTGCAGATCTCTTCGTCTCGAATTTGACCGGCCCGTTTCTTAGGCGGAACCTGTTCCCCGCTGCTTGATCTTTTGCATTTTTGATATCTCCACTTCAATAATTCAGCTGCGCCCTGAGAGCTCACATGAGACGCCCGTGAAGGATCTTATACCACAGAAAAAACATTGTAAGGACGCAGGTGGTCATTTTACATGGAGCATAATTGGGTTACGAAAATGTGTACGTTCCCACGGTGAACTACACTTCATTGGATGATACCGACAAGAACTAGGTCAGTTTTTTCAGTGTTATTCTTCCTTGTGCGGCATGCCTGGATACTGCGCTTATTTTGCGTGGAATATACAATTTCTTAAATATTATAAACAGTGCTCTTCGGGCACGCAACAAGTCGAGCTATTAAAGAAATCATTTTTCCGTGATGCATGATCATAGTTGATGCCGATAGACTCTATGTCTTTTACTTTCTTAGTCTCTGCATCTGTCATTTAAGTACGGCAAATTAAATTTAATAACCTCATAATAACCGACAATTACTTTGACAGGATGCAAGTATGATTGGCAAGTTGTCTCTCTGTGATACAATTTTAGTGTCTACATTTATAATGTCTATACATATCTACGGGAGTTTAAGTTTTAGAATTACAGAAAGGGACTAATAGCTGCAGCAATAAGAATCTTTAAAAATATTTCGGTCTGATGTTTGATTTCCAGATGCAGCAAAAATGGGCTTAGAATTTAGCTTAAGGGCATATCATGGGTTTTTTTTTGGGATAACGTTAAGGAGTTGCACCTAATCATCACTCCGGAAAGTGAAACTTTCTTTAGGATTTATTTTGAATAATAATAAAAAAAAAAGGTAGACTTCCATAGATCAACATCGAGAACAAAAAAATTTATTTTCTCGTACATGAGTACACGATTCGGATTTTGTAAATGCCACACAATTTTGAACAAAAAGTCGCATTTCTGACAAAACAAAACGCCTTTAAAACGTTTATAAAACCCATAAAGTTTTAAGTCGATTGGACGAAATTTAGTCAAGACACATTTTCCACAGTTTTCAAAAACGTGCACTTAGTGTAGCAACGCTCAACTCGCCATTTTGTTTTATATTTTACAAAAAAAACTTTTTTTTTTCATTCTTTCGGACACGTAAATACATTAAACTTTCTTCATATCATTTTGATTGTTTATTTTATAATTTTATTTTTAAAATGAATTCCAATGAAAATCTCACTTTTCAGAGTGATGATTAGGTGTTACATAATTAATTTTAATATTTTCCGTAAGTTTTAAGCAGGACAGGCCAACTACCAGGGGAACATTTTCTCCTCCTAATAACTTCTGATTCCAATATAAATTTACTCGATGAAAACGAAGATACCAAAAAATACCTTGATATAGGTACTGTCAGCGAATAATGCAAAAGTTTTAAACGCAATAGATTCTCAAAACGCAAAAAGGAGTACGACTAGTTACAATATTATCGATCACGTGGTAACTACAGTACACATGAATCAACTTAACTATGAAATTCAACTTAGGGACTAGCCAGGACTAGATCATCGGACTATTAAGTAACTAAATGATTTATTTGCTCAATTCATTGAATTATACAAATGAGTGTGTGTTCTTATACAATTACAAAGTTTTACATAGCTATAATAATAAAATATATAATTTGATACAATAAAAGTATTATTTAGATATTACTATTTGTTAAAGGTACAAAGTTTAATTTTTTGATGACATATTTCACTTGCAAGACATATTTTACTTTAATTGATGATGTTTCCCTCTTCTGAAATTATATGAAGTAGACTGCATACCAGAAGCTCGATTCTGGTTATCTCGGTACTGGTTGGTGCAGCCAACATATTTAGAAAATTATCCTGAAGATTTTCCAGTTCGGGTAGAAAGCCTCTTCTTACGTTTTCGTATCTGCTGCATTCACAGATGATATGAAGCAGGGTATTGTTTTTTGAACAGTAGTGACAATAGTCTTCCCAATGCGTATTATAACGAGTTCCTTTTATTATAAGTCTACTAGAGTAGATGTTAATCAGTCTCAGCTGTGCGATTAATCTATTTTTTGATATTGGCAGGTGGGTTTGCATATATCTATAAATATAAAAATCAATGCCACTTTTCGTTGTAATTTTATAACTCAAGAACGGGCTCACCTATCCAAACCAAATGTTTAGGCTTTGTTCGGACTATTTAGTAGATGGTTTATGTGAAGTTTGCACAAAATCGGTAGAGCGGTTCTTCATTTATCACATTTTTTGTAACAAATGAATTCAATAAATGGCGGATCATTTTGTTAATGGGGATTTTGCTGTCAAATTGAAACTTTTTTAAGATGGAGATTGTGCTGTTAAATTGAAACTTTTTTCAGTGTTGACAGTACAAGCATGTTGTTATGTCATTCATGCGTTCATTTCATTTTGGACGTGCTTCGATTAAAGCAAATTGTCAGCGATAATTATTGCAGTTGTGCGCTCGCCGGGGATGGCTTTAGACACAAAAAATTGCCCACTTCAAATAATTTTTATGAATAAGGGCAATCGGGTGATTTCGAACCGGTCACCAAAGTTTATAAGGGATTTCCCTGAAAGGCCGCACTAGGGCGTTTCTGGGACCGCTGATTTCGAATCGGAGAGTAGTATAATTACGTAAATATACATATAATGATTTAATGATTCATAGTTTTTTTTTCGTAAAATGTAATATAGTGTAATGTAGATAGGAATTTACTGTTTATTTTTTTCCGAAAAGACGGAGAGGGAGTAAGGAGTAAGGACGTAAAAATAATTTTGTAAAATAACAAACATGAGAAAGCCTGTGTATTAACAAATGTAGAAAGAGAAACTGTGCGTGTTGAAAGTCGAAAATTTGTTAAAGCAGCAAGAGGTTTACCCCTGCCGATTGGAAATAAATGAAAAAATTGATTCATATATAGTAAAAAAAGAGTTAGGAATAGATAAAAGTGATGTATGGGGGTATTGTGTATGAATTTCTGCTTGATTGATTGAGATCACCCCCACTTCGCTTGATCATAGAGGGGCGGGGTGCGGTAGGAAGGGTGCTTAAAATCTATATAAATAAAAATTTAAGTATCCCGGGCAACGCCGGGTCCGGGCAAGCTAGTTGATTAATGATTATTCAGATTTCTTGGTATCAGGACAGGAAAAATCATTAAAGAGCTGGATTTTTTACTGCAGTTAACATCCTGATTATGTAGGAATAGGCTGTATTTTTCTATAAGCTTGTCTTTTTCTTGCGCTAGAAGCTCCAAAGATATATTATCCCAAAGGTCGATTGCATCTATCTTTTCGAAGAAGCTTTCTCGGACTTGCAAAGCCCAGTTGTGTGTATCGGAGCTTTTAGTTGAAAGTTTTGTTAGATGAAGGATCCTTAGAAAACTCAGTTTAACGTATCTATTGTCTTGGAGTTTTAAGGTTCTTTTGACGAAATTTAAGATTTGAGAAAATAAGTATCCCAAGCTTAATACTCTGCATACCTGTCTCCAGCCGAAGGGCATAGCTTAGGGTGTTGTATGGAAGATGTAGCAGGTTGCAAATGAACCTGTTTTGTATTTTTTCGAGTTGGTCCATGTATCGCATACTCCACACCGGTGACGCATAGAGAGCAACGGATGACACAAGAGATTCATACAGTTTGTAGCATGTTGCCCAATCAACCATTCTGATTTTGTTTATTATCGCCATTGTTTCAGGAATGGCGCGTTTTGCCTTGTTGGCAAACTCTTTTGCTACAGAACCAAAAGTTCCCGTTGAGGTGAAGGTTACACCAAGATATGTGTATTTATTAACTACTTCTATTATTTGGTCATTGAGCATAAAAGGGTTAAGCTTCTTCACATGCCCATGCCCACCTTTTTGGAAGATTATAATCTTGGTTTTTGCAACGTTTACGGTCATCTCCTTTGCGGCAAAATATACGTGTAAAAGTCTGAGCATTTTTCTCATTTGTACTTGTGTTTCAGCCAGAAAAACCATATCGCCTGCGAAGGCTAGCATAAATAATACTATTATAATAACAATAATAATTGAAAACATTAATAGGGTAAAAATGAATAAACGAGCCACATGAAAGACTGACTAACAATGAAAAATTTAGAGAACTTACTAAAACATCAATAGAATTTTGTGTGAAAATTAATTGCAAACAATTAATTGATATTGTCCAGCACACAAAACGGAATGCGACGAAACCAAAATACATCAGATGAAGAAAACTTAGCTGGATAACCCAAGAAATAGTGAACATAATTAGGAAAAGGAATGGATTATATATGAAGTGCCACCCGAGCGATCCCGCGATGCAGGAGGAATTTAAAAAAATTAAAAATGAGATCACATGGGAAGTTAGAAAAGCAAGGATGGAACAGGTAAGGAAAAAATTGGAAAAGGTAGGCAATGACTTAAAACAACTTTGGAAAGTTATAAAGGATACCTATACTAAGGAATGACACTGCAGCACAAAACAAAGGAGAGATAGGGAAATTAAGTATAAATGACAAAGAGATAACGGACAAAAAGGAAAAAGTATCAGAACTGAATCAACAATTTTGCCAACATAGGTACGAAGTTATTGGAGGCTCGGATGGAAAAGACGAACAGATTATGTTTATTAAACCGGTAAATCGCGAAGAAGTCGAGCACACCATATTCGGATTAAAACCTGATGCAACACCAGGAATGGATGGAATTACAGTGAAAAACTTGAGGGAGTTAAAAACCATGATAGCTAATCCACTGATGAACATCATAAATAATTGCATAGAAGAGGATGACTCTCCTTCCTGTCTAAAAAAAGGATGCATTGTTCCGACATTTAAAGATGGTGATGGAACGAATCCAAATAATTACAGGCCAATTTCTCTATTCAGTGGCTTCAGCAAAATTTTAAAAAAATTCTTCACAATGGAATAGTGGATTTGATACAAGACAGTATGGCTTTCAGAAAAATAGCAACACTACATCAGTCATGACAGATGTGCTGGAATATATCAACAACGAGTTGGACTCTGGTAAGTATGTGGTAGGTTTATTTATGGATTTGAAAAAAGCCTACGATACGGTGGATCACAACTTATTAATTGATATGCTCGACAATTTGAGAGTCAGGGGATATGGCGGAAAAACATTTAAAAACTTTTTAACAAACAGAACATACACCATGAAAAATATATATAATGAGACAACAATTACCAAAACAGCAGTGAAACAGGGGTCGATATTGGGACCTACATTTTAATCCCTCTATATTCGGAATATTAAAAAAGCCAAGGTAATAGCAAGCTACTATATACATATACAAGTATGCGGATGATACTTCACTGCTATATTCGGGAAGTAATGCGGCACGATAAATGAGAATACAAAACGCTACGGATTGGTTATATGAAAACAGGCTGACAATAAACACAAACAAAACAAACTACATGATACTTCAACAGAAAAATAAAGGACACTTGGAAATGGATCTAACAGTGGAGGACTGCACTTCTTCACTCAGAAGAACTAAATCTATAACATATTTAGTAATCTTCTTAGATCAAAAACTGATGTAGGACGAACACATTACTCATACAAGAAGAAAATTAGTCCTCTTATCTGTATGATGAGGAGACGACGATACTTTTGCTCAAACACCGAGGAACTTAATATACAATTATTTTAGCTTACTTATAATATCATATAATATAACTAACTGCTGTCCATGCAGTAATAACTTAATAGGAAATATACATCCTTTGAACAACAGGGCGCTCAAACCAATTCACAATATTTCAAGACTAACCCCAACAAATATACTTTATGAGACAACAAAATTCCTGATTATACGGCAACAACTTGATCAAATCTAACATCAAGCTAAAAGATAATAGAACAGTTCACACATACCATACAACACCAGGAGTTGTCATCTTCTGAGATTGTCATCTGCGCGAACTGATAAGAAATTAAAGGGACTCAAAAGTACAGCCATACCGGCATTCAGCTCGCTGCCAGAGGAAATTAAGCGTATCAACAATTTGCAACCATTCAAGAAAAAACTGAAAGGATATGCAAAGAATAACGTTGCAATAGTCTAAAAGAATTTAGTTTATTGAAACAGACATTACCTATAGAACAATAGAATAAAAATACAAAGTGCAACTCTTCGCTAATACCAGCCTCTGGCTCACTGCGGAGAAAACTCATGCCTAGATAAAAAAACACTCAGGAATGCGATTGAATAGAATGATCGTGGGAGTAGAGGAGAGGAGGGGTAAGTAAATATTGTGAAATAGTTAATAAGGTGAACTCAATTAAGGCTGTTATTTTTACATATATGTATATTATTACTATAAGAAATTACATAAAATGTTTTCATGTATTTGTGTTTTATTTACAAAATTTACTTTATACCACTCAGGTAGTGGGTTCAGCATACAATTCATCGGCTATCTTCTGTCTAAACATCAATGCTTCTTTTACTATTTCACAGATGCTGACAGTGTTTTACGCCAACGGATTTGAGAACAAAAATGATGCAAGTTCTAAACAAAATACCAGAGGAGGCTTCGCGCGGAGCATAGCTGCACTACACCCCTTGCGGTGCAGGAATGGCGACACCTAAGGCCCGATTTCTGCTTCTGTAGTACGATAATGATTCGGGAGAATTCGTGGTAATTATTATTCATTGCCTTGCTTAATTTCTTTTCTACATGTGTTTAAAATTCCAGACATTAGCCGACGCTGCCCAAAATGAGGAGGGAAAAATAAAAAAGATGGCCATATTACTGATGAACAAAAAATAAATTGTGTTCTTAGTTAGACACGACAAGTTAACTTTCCGCCATATAGAAAATTTGATTGATGTGCTATATGAGATATACAAAAAGTTATATGTGGGAAAACCCGGGAGGAGAGACCGCCTTAAAAGGGTCAACCCCCCGAATAGACGCGAAATAGAATAGAAGCGAAAAAAAAGGGTGGCCCAAAGAGCTTAGATGAATATCAAATTGTATTGTGTTAATTATGAATGGCTTTTATTGTACTGATGAAGATAATGCATAAATTAATAAACAAATAAAATTAAAATTTATATACTTTGCTATTTAAAGAATTCATTTTTTTATGTGAATATTGTGAAATAGTCAATAAGGTAAACTTCATGAAGGCTGTTATTTTTACACATATATTATTACTATAAAAAATTACGTTTTACTAAAACTATCACTTATTATTTCAGAGATTTATTTAACACTTAACAATGTGTGGGGAGTTGCTCGCGAGACGTGAACAACGGGCGATTCCTTAGAAAGATGGTGTCGGTCTGCTAGGCTGCGTGTTGGGCTTTGACATGCCCTCGGAGTTCGAATTTTATATTTTGTCTTAGAGGTGCTTTGCGACGGAGCAGGAATACGAAAAAGCTGCACAGATTACATCAGCCAGCCGCATTCCCCAACTGCACAGAATTGACCGGCGTTCATGATTCACGTGCTGCACTACTTTGCCACCGAAATGCATCGTCGTTGCGCTGTTGTACCGCAAAATTTATTTCCACTGTACTCCAAAGTCATTCATCTTTTGTGATCGACTGCTCGGTCACTTGCAACAAATTAATTGCCCTCCATCAATACGGTGAAAGTGGTTGCGGGACCAGCTGAACTTGCCTCAGTTACTCAAGTACAAAGATTCCGCCATTCCGAGTATTATCAATTGCTGCAGGTAGATGCCATGCATCGCTGGCATTCTAAAGAGGCAATGTTTGCGAATAATTAACCGTATAATAATGTCGAACCGACATGAACGTGAGTGCAATTAACCTTCACAAAGCATCACCTAGAAGAGTGCCTATGAGTTTGTTTATATTAATAAATTTTCTGTAAGAAGATTTTCTTGTTTAAAATTTCGTAACCCGCGTTACCAAATCTCTCAAACACTTGTATGCCCAAGAATACAAAATACATACTTATCTGTCATTAGGGAATGCAAGTGAAGGAGTAGTTTTTGTGAATAAAAATATATACAGCCAGCGAAATTTGATAATTCGAATTGTCCTAAAAATTTGTGGAAATGTTCCATTTATGGTCGGAACGAGTGAATTAGGAAAGTATTGTTGTCGGAAAACAATACCTTCCCAAAAATTAGCTTGTTTTAACACCAAAAATTTAAAAAATCAAAGTCAATCTCGTCTCGTTTTCGAGATATAAAATAATTCAGAGTGGCTATTCGCATCGTCCTTGCTTTGTACAATCGAAATTTACGGTCATGTACATGGTAAATAATTTTTAAAATAATTCGTACATCGGCACAAAATAATCCGGAAGAAAAATTTGCCTTTCTTAAAAAATATCTTCTGACTGAATATTTTCCTTTTACAAAATTTCCAATTTTTGGTGTTAAAACAAGCAAAAACAAGCTAATTTTTGGGAAAGTGTTGTTTCCGACAACAATACTTTCCTAATTCACTCGTTGCGACCATAAATGGAACATTTCCACAAATTTTCAGGACAATCCCAAAAGCAGCGCTCGTACACTTGTTCCAAGTTTTTTTGAGTTTAATTAATATTAACTGGTTGCATGGAATAAAATTGTTCTTTAAAATAAAATTCGATAAGTTATCAACCAAATTAATTGCTCCTGGCGGGTCACGTAACGTAATCAAATTCCAGGAAAATATAAATTTCAGAGTATATTAGTGCGAAATTCCATTAGTTCCACTCAGTTCTTTTGTAGTTTTCTTGGTGCGCAAGTTACTTAAATTGAATTGCTTATTTAATAAAGCATTTTTGAGCTCAGTTAAAATAATTTTCTATTATTTCTCAATTTTACAAAGTAAGAGCGAAAATGTGAAAAGGCACATCATAAGGTGACCTTCTCCTAACTGGGGTAAAAAAAACATCGATTTTTTTTTACGGAAAAATGTTCCTTAATATGTCTAGAATCATGTCCTAAAATTTTAGGAAAACAAAAATATGGTTTTCGAGTTATAGTCCTATATATTTTGAGAGAAAAAACGGTAACGCAGCTGTCGCCCGAGCACGCTGTTTGGGACGCCGCACAGTGGGCCAAAACGAATTTTAGGTGACCAAAAATCGATTTTCGTCATGTCATAGATTTTAAAAATTTTAATGCCATTCGATAGCAAACTAAATGTATCACCTTATGGCAAAATTGTTTTTCAATATTCACCCCCCCTCTATGTGTTTGGAATGGCTAAAGTCAGAGAAAAATCTGAACAGCTCATTTTCCTTATAAAATGTTCGAGTTTTCTATGATTTCAAAGTTATATTGTGAAAATGTTTGTATGGGGAGGTTGAATTGTTGTTAATGAAATCACTTACTACATAGGAGGAGGTCTTACTAGGCCTATAACTTATGATAAAAGTCAAATAGTTTTTTTAACAATAGCTTTTTAGTTGAAAAGGGCGATTTTTCGTTGAAATTTTTATTTCTTTTTGACTTTAAAAAAAATGGCCACAGATGGCCACGCTCTCCTTAATACCGACGAAACTATAAACCCTCCTTTATCATTTAAAACAAAAATTGGCTGCGTCCACCTGCGAACTTGGGAGAAAATTGCATTTGAAGTAAAGTCTACCTTGCTTTCACGTGCATATTTCCACACAATGTTCCCATTTATGCAGGCATTTTATGACTTTTAAGGCTGCATAATGTTTGTTTGGGAAATAAATTACAGTTTTCCTAACGCACGTTTAGGATTAACGACATCATTTGTATTTAAAGAAGTTATATTATTACGTTTATGACATTTTTAACTGACTTTGACTTACTCTGCATATGCGCCCTATTCAGTATGTGCTTAGTTCTTTATAACATCCAGGTAAATACGTACGATGATTATTGACTTTGATTTTTATGACACCTAATTTGTTTTATTATAATTGCCTGATATAAGGGAGAATTGTAATTGTGTGTGTGTTTAAAAACATCAGTTGCAGGTAGGTGAAAGTATCGGAAATCTTAGCTACTTAAGAGGTTATTACCAGCTTAATTTTGTGTTTTCAATTTTTTTTTCTATTGGCTTAAATAATGCCTAAACATCCCTCGAATCAAAAGAAACTTTGTGGAAAGGTGTACTTAAATGTAGTAATGTCTATAAATCAATTTGTCCGAAGCTACTCTTTCAATATATTTTTTTATCGCGTTTTTCTCGGAACCACTTTTAAAAATCTGCCAGCAGTAGAACTCGAACAGTTTTCATCCGATTGACTTCAAATTTTAACTGGACCTTTATTATTAAAGTATCTATAGAAGTACACACGATTGTATATCAGGAAAAAAAGTTATAAGCCATTATAAAAAAGGATATTAGGAATAAATGAAAGAATGATGCATTAGAAAGTTGTGTGAGACTATTCGAATTTTTGTAAGATATACATATGTATGGTGCAGTGGGGAGAGGTTATAAAATGATACGTACAATAGCATAAACAAAAAGCCATTGAAATTAGAAAAACGAATGTGGGAAAAGAAATTCGAAGAAAAAAGTGAATAAAGGTGACATGTTGCTCCATGACACGGAAAATGAAGAAATAATTTATTTACTGTGGGAAAAGTGTTGGGAATTGGTGAAAGATATTTTGGGGTTGGGTTTGTAAATGGATGCCTGATTACATGAGACTGCCCGCACCCCAGTGGGGAATATGGGGGAGGGGATTTATAGGAGAGGGGGTGTGAAATATTTTATTTTTTTTTTTTAAATACACACAAAAATATTGTTAAAAATAATGAAAACGAAAATGCGAAAAGATTTGCGAAAATTGAAAAAAAAAATTTTCGTCGAAAATACCAATATAAAATTTTTATTGTTTTTCATAAATTTGTAATTTCTTTTTTTTTTATTAAATATTAATCATGGAGATGACTAAATAATTAAAGAATAAATCAAAAATGTTGTGAAAACTTTTTAAATAACATTAATAATTCATTTATGGAGTACTTCAAATTTCTTTGATTTAGTTAGCGGCACCCTGTAAACCAATTAAATTTTTTTTGTTGGCAGTTAAGGGGTAATAATGTCAAAATTAATTATCCTAAATTTCATTATGATATCTTTAACACAACAAAAGTTACAGATTTTTGATAGCGACCAAGTCGTTTTGGCCCACTGTGCGCCGGAAGAAATTCAATTCAGTTATATTTTACGTCGCCACTTAAACGTATCGATAGTCTTTCTCTAGAACTTTCGAGAAAATGCCAAAAACTCAAAAGAATTTTACATCAAAAACAAAAAAAAACAAATTCCGTGGAAACCGGTGCCGTGTGCCGGTGAAGTCGATCTAAAATCAAACGCATTTTTCTCGACTTCATATTTTCAATCGTAATTCCACGATATCTCTTGATCGCTCCACCGATTTCCATAAACCTTGGTTCATTTGGTTCAGAATTCAATTGTGCACAAATATAACTAGGATGTAAGACAAAAACCAAGTTGTTTTTTTTTTACAGCACCTTTTATAAAAAATTTTCGAAAAATTCTCGATTTTTGACTTCAAACGGCTGCCATTTTTTTTCTAATCGACCGATTGGTTAGATCCTAGTTAGATCCATAGGTTTTTATGTCTAAATTAAGTCGTTTTTTGATTTTTTGTTTTAAATGATTTGACGAGCCGCAATCACGGAATTACGGAAAAAGGACGATTTTTTTTGGCGCCCTCTGGCGACGACGGGTGATCGAAAAATGAAAAAATAAAAAAAAATTTCTAGTTTTTGTTAAAGACTTCCAAATAAAAAAAGATTCAAGGTCATATGTTGTTTTGTTTTCTTGTGAAAAATCTCAAACTTTTACTTTTTTTTGAATTCACTTAGGAGAAGGTCACCTTGTGAGGCAGAAATTGTAAAAATTCAGTCATACAAAAGTATGGGTATGTCGAATCGCGCTATTGCAAAGCATATTAATAGGTCTCATCACGCAATTAACAATTACATGGCTCAAGGAGATAATTAGGGGAAAAACCGTTTCACCCAGGGAAACACAAAGCTGACGCGCAAGCAACGGTCAATTATTTTACGAGCTGCCACCAATGGTAATAAGACATCGGGGGAAATAAAGGCAGATTATGACCTCCCGGTATCAAAAAGGTGTATTCAGCCAATTTTGTCCAGGTCTGGAAGGTTTAAATGGCGGAAAATGGCGAAGAAACCTGCACTGTCGATTCAGCACAAGGAGGCGGGGCTAACGTTTGCAAGAAACCATATGCATTGGAAAATGGAGTGGCAATCTATCATTTTTTCAGATGAGAAAAAATTTAATTTGGATGGCCCCGATGGAGAAAAATACTATTGGCATGATTTGCAAAAAAAGCGAGAGGTCTTAGTGAGTCGCAATTTTGGAGGTGGAACTGTGATGACTTGGGCAGCTTTTAGTTATAATGGGAAGACACCCATATGCTGGATTAGCACTAAAATGAATTCTATCAGATACGTAGAGCTGTTGGAAAACGTCCTACTAGAGCATGCTGACGAAATTTCTGACATATATTGGAAATATCAACAAGAAAATGCGGCCATTCACTGCTCCCGGCTAACCAAGGATTGATTTATCAGCAAAAAGATTGATGTTTTTAAATGGCCGGCGCGTTCTCCAGATCTCAATCCAATTAAGAATCTCTGGGGAATTCTGGCTCATAAAGTTTATGGCAATTGTATTCAATACAAAAGCTTATCAGACCTAAGGACTGCCATCAAAAATGCATGAGATGATATTAACCTCTCTACTCTGCGAAAGTTAATTGACTCCATGGAAAACCATATCTTTGATGTCATAAAGTGCCAAGGAGGACACACAAACTTTAAAAGAAAAAAAAATGTTCTTTTGTGCTCCTTTTTTATTTTAATTTTGAAGTGGAACTAATGAAATTTCGCACCTTGTTTTAATATTTTTCGTGTAACTATTAAATTGTTGCTTCTATTTAATGTGTATTACTACCACTAAATTCTAATGTCATATATTAATAAATGAAATATATAGTTTTGATGCAACTTACCTGTATATAGATATTTATCAAAAAACATGGGTTGAATTAATCGAATTTCGCCCGGTGTATATATGTACATATATTTCGGGTTTTGTTGCGCATTCTAAATGAAATAAATAAATATCAGGCATAACCTAAATCTAATTAAAAACATTCATGATGCGCCAACTCTTTTGCGGCGGAATTATTGTTACACACCTCTTGTACATACTCTTTTTTCGTCGAAAAAAAATAAAAATAGTTCTTCATCATGAACACAACAAATATAAATTCACTTCTTTTATTGCAAACTACTTGGATGACCAATGCGTCTAAAACGAAAGAAGTAACGCTACTTTGTGTTCCGAAACACTTTCTGGTTTCTTCTTCGAAGATGAGCCAACAAAACAGGTAGCGCACACGGTCACTGTGTCATTACCAAAGCCATTCCGCATACGTAAGGAAAGAGGTAATTACTCCATTAAATAATCGCTTTCGTATATCAGGAGTGGTAATACTGCAGACCAGTTGTTGCATCAGAAAGTCGATCCAATTTGTAGTCTTAATCACGTGCTGCAAAATGCCTATAAGTAAAAGCACTTCTAAACTGCACACATTACGCAATCTCAACGGGTTTATTACAGAAGAACTTCATTAGCGCCGCCACGCAGGGAACCTTGAAAAATTAGTATTACTGCTCATATCGCCAGATTGCGAAACTTGAGGAAGAATGAAAGGTCCCAAATGAGTTCCAATTGCATATTTTGTCTTAGAGGTGCTTTGCGACGAAGAAGGAATACGAAAATGCTGCACAGATTACATCAGTCAGCCGTATTCCCCAACTGCAAGCATTTCTTAGCCGAAAGTCGCTTTTCCGGCCCCGCCAAAACAAAGCTGAAGGTCTAGCGTTACCGAACAGGATTGACCGGCGTTCATGATTCACGTGCTGCACTACTTTGCCACCGAAATGCATCGTCGTTGCGCTCTTGTACCGCAAAATTGCTTTCCACTGTACTGCAATATCATTCATCTTTGTGGCATTTGCCACGACCGACTGCTCGGTCACTTGCAAACAAATTAATTGCCCTCCATCACGACGCGACGGTGAAAGTGGTTGCGTCGTCGCCAGCTGAACTTGCCTCAGCTACCCAAATCCTAAGATTCCGCATATTATCAATTGCTGCAGACAGACGCCATCGCTGGCATTCTAAAGAGGCACTGCTTGCGAATAATTAAAAAAAAAAAAAAAGTAGTTACGTCACAGGTATGCGTAACAACTCGCGGGGTAATTATATGCAAGTAACTCGAGTAGCTGCTTGAATATGTAATTGAGGTGTTGAACTACATGTCTAACGCTCCGACGAGCTCTGGGACACAAGGGAGGCAATTTGTCTGTGGGTGTTACAAAAAACGTGCATTTTGGATTAGCTGCGCGTTTCGTGCGAAGGTGGTCTGTTGAATTAATCGACGGAAAAATCATTTTTACAAAAATTGCTTCCATTGTCTGTCAAGGAGTTTCTGTTACTCTTGGGATTGGAGGCTAGAATGTTTTGGGTGTATGACAGCCTTTGGAATGGGCGAACCGGACAGCCGCGTTGAGAGTGGTTTCGCGATTGAACATCAATGTAACCTGTTACTCATAGTGGAGACAACGCACGGTTTTTCTTTTTTTGCTTTCAAGTCAAAAGAAATTTACTATTTTAAAGATCCTACTGCAATGTCGTCGCGTAGCCATAATGTGGCTGGACTGATTTTAAAAATTGGTTTCTGAGCCAATTAACTTAAGGGGACCTACATATATGGCTTAAATGGGGTTTTGCGGAGTCAAAAGATTTTTTTTTTTTCAAGAAAAAAACCACATAAAATCTAGAAAATGAGGAAACTAGTTTATTACTGAATACTTTAAGATTGTTTATGGCCTGTAAAAATCACAAAAATACCCATGGGCTCTTATGGGTTGAGCGTCTCTAGAATGGTGGAATTTCACCGTTGCCGTAGCTTTTTTCCAGAACCCCTGATCCGAAACACATAAACAAGACATTTTCTGTTAGATAATACTTGACTGCACAGAATGAATTAATTAGTTTTGCTTTCCTACAATTATTTTTGATTTTGTGTAGTTCAGAGTTCAATTTTTGAAATTTTTCATTATTTACTGAGCTAATAAATATTTTAAAAAATAACTATAATCTAAATATCCAAATATTTTTTAATTCATTCCATGACCAGATGTATAATAAACCAGCCCACCAAATTTCAAACAATTTGAGCAAACGGTTTTTGAAATTTTCTACGGCAACGGTCAAAACACAGAATTCCGAGCAAAATCGAATTAAAGATTGACTTTACAGAAGAAACACAAAGTTTATCAACAAAAATGCTACTTAGAAACGCACTGATTAAGGTTCGTTTACACAACAAACACAACAGAGAATCACAGGGAACGTAGTTGCTCTGCTGTCTGTGAACCAAAAATAGCGCGGATTTAGCGCGTCAATTAGGCTTCCGTTATTACAGAGTATTTGAAGTACTTTTTTTAACGACTAAAGTCTAAAAGTAAAAAAAGGCATAACTTCGTTATTTTCTTACAGATTTGGGTTTACTTCGCAGCGTTTTACTCGGAAATAGTTGAACAAAAAGAAAAGCCAATATACAAAATCGAAAATTTAGCCATATAGGTCCCCTTAAGGGGATATACGCAGTTGCGAGGCACATGAAAACAATGAAACATTTATGAAGTTTTAATAGAAACAGTTTTTATTTATCAATTACAAGTGATGGTAATTCAAATAGAGCCTACTTTTAAGAACACGATAGCGCATCGATCATGTAAAAATATTAATGTGCACCGCTCCTGTAGATGATGTCCCGAAGGACCTCTAATAAAAGGCGCTAGGCGGTGATCTCGATTTCTCAGAAATGGCTCAACCGATCGGTCTCAAATTTTTACACAATCTTCCTAGATATACATATTCCTCAGGTATTGAAGGAATAATAAAAATTGATTTTTGACAAAATGGCGTCTATTTGAAAAAAATTTTCGTTTTTGACTGAAATTTTCGCTCCAAATTGTTAAAAAAAATAGTGATAATTTTTCAAAATCTTATTCCTTCATTCAGTACCTGAGGAATATATCTATGAAGATTGCGTAAAAATTTGAGACAGATCGGTTGACCCATTTCTGAGAATTCGAGATCACCGACTTTGAAAGTACCGATTTGAGAAAAACGCGTTTAAAGTTTCAGAAGTAGTTTAGACACAGTAGTAAATTACACATAGTGGCCTTACAAATTCAGGTATATCTCCGTAAATATATATCGGATTGGCTTTAAATTTTCAGAGATTATACATAAATATATGTATATTCCGAAAGTGCGAAAAAAAGAATCAATTTTTTGAAAATTCTAACTGCGTATAACCCCTTAATATTCTTGAGTGTAACTTCAGTTTTACCATCATATGTACACAGGTACATATGTATATTCATAAATACAGACACATAGGCGGTGCTGCCCAGATGCATTTTATATGTAAGTTTATATACATATGTATGTATGATGATTTATAAATGCGAAAAATTCTTTAGTTGTTTTAATCATAGCTGAGGTTATTTGCTGGTCCCATCAAAATAATCTATGCTTTGCTTCCATTTATAATAATAAATCTTGCCTCGACAGGGACACACAAGCTATCCCTTTGTAATTTCTACCTCGCGAAGAGAAATTAGTAGAATTATATATTATAGAATAGAAATTAATCATGAATTATGATTTCGAGTTCCCAAGTAATTAATTTTAAAATTTCTTGTTTTTAATTATGTTCATGTATAATAATCACAAGCTTCGTTCTTCATAATTGTGTAAAATGGGGCATTCCAGGACACTATAGCCTATTTCAAAGATCTGGATATAATAGGTGGAGTTTAAGAAGAAGGAATAGCGTAATAGATATTATAGATCACGCAACTTTCGAGAGGCACACAAAAAACCTACGCGACCTGCTTTTAAATTTGTAATAATAATAATAATAAGAGGAAATATAAATATATCGCTAGTCTAATTAAGTTTAAGATATTCAGAGGATGTATGTAGCTGTCTTAGCCATCGAACTTCGCCAACTTCTAGTATGTAGAACGTTACGTTACAAAAATACTAAATAATCCAGACAAACTTTATGTCTTCATTACTAAGTATTGGATTAATACCAGAGTCAGGTTATCGCACCGACTTTAAAATTCTAGTACAATCTTAGGATTCAATGTTAAAAGTAGCAGCAGAGGATTTTTAAGTGAAATTATTTAAAACTTTTTAAGACTTGAGATTTTTTGGAGTCGGTTCTACTTTTTTTTATCTTTATATATATAATTCTACTGTACGTGTGTTGTAACTGAACTCCTCCTAAACGGCTTGACCGATTTGAATGAATTTTTTTGTATGCGTTTGGGTGGCGCCCCGGATGGTTTAGATTCACAAATCAGCCCGGCAGATGGTTCTGCAGTTGTTGTAAAAATTCATAATTATACTATTAGTAATGCGTGTGCCATGTTATGGGTATCGTTGGAAAGGGGAGGTAGTGAAGAATGTTTTGATGAAAGAAAGGTTGGTGAAAAGTATTAAATGTGGGAATTATTGGTGAAAACGTGGTTTTGTTGTGGGGGAGGGGTGGAGATGATACCCCCTAGAAGTTTATCTCAGGGGTAGGAAGAAGAGGCACTATAGGAAATTGGGCCGGGTTGGTTAAAGTTGGTGGAAGAAAAGTGCAAAGTGTATGCATGAATTGGAATAATTTTTTCACCAATCGACCAATTTTCGACAGATGGCGCCACTGTCATTCCAATGAATTTCAAAAACGGCTTGACCGATTTCGATAATTTTTTTTTTGTGTTGTTCGCTATAATACAGGGGAGGTTAAAAAAAAAGAAAATTCGGGAAACCCCAAAGGAAAAGCCGGAAGATCGAAAAAATCGAAATTTCCGTTTTGTATAGGAAGCGAATTTTCCAAATTCAAGGAATCTTTATGAAAAAGGTATTGGAGGTTTTCGGGGTCGCAGATCTCGAGCCACATAGAAGAGGCGGTGATGGAATACAAATTTAATAGAGTCCCGGGAAACGCCGGTGCGGGCAAGCTAGTTGTTTATAAATTTTGTCTCTGCTGATCCAAATTAAAATTTGCTTTTTTTATATTTCAGTAGTGCCATCACAAAGCCTACGTCACACCACCGCAATATGCACACCGTAAATTATTCAACAATTCTGTCTTAAGGGGACCTATATGGCTAAATTGTCGATTTTTTTTTATTGGCTTTTCTTTTTGTTCAACTATTTCCGAGTAAAACTGATGACTCAGTAAGGCTGAGGAGGATATAGACAATAACATTTTATGCCCCAGGGCATGGGCTTGTTTATTATACATCTGGTCATGGAATGAATCAAAAAATATATGTATATTTAGATTATAATTATTTTTTCAGTAAATACTGAAAAATTGCAAAAATTGAACTCTAAAATACACAAAATCAAAAAAAAATTGCAGGAAAGCAAAACTATTTAATTCATTCTGTGCAGTCAAGTATTATCTAACAGAAAATGTCTTGTTTATGTGTTTCAGATCAGGGGTTCTGGAAAAAAGCTACGGCAACGGTGAAATTCCACCATTGCAAGAAACACTCATCCCATAAGAGCCCATGGGTATTTTTGTGATTTTTATAGTCCAAAAATAATCTTAAAGTATTCAATAATAAATTAGTTTCCTCATTTACTAGAATTTATGTGGTTTATTTTTTTAAAGAAAAATAATCCTTTGACTCCCCAAAACCCCATTTAAGCCATATAGCTCCCGTTAACCTTTATATTAAAACTACTATTTTTTTAAGTAAGTAACAAAGCCTTAGAAATTGAAACGTGAACTAAACTAAACTAAGAAACAAAAACTAAGTAAGTTTTTTTATTCTTTTAACTTATCTCCACACGACAAACTTATCAGATCTATATCTTAATACCTGAAAGTGATGCATGTTAATGAGACCACACCCACGTTGATGGGACATATAGGAGAGAGGTGCAGTAGGGAGGGGGTGTAAAATGAAGAAAACAATAATAATAATAGTGCAGAAAAATAGCCCGAAAAATATAACAACGAAAATGGAAAATTAGTGGTGACAAAAATGAAAAAACTGTGAATTTTTGACATGAGCTGGTTTCAAACCCCTGATATACGGCTCCCATACTCTCATTGTTGTATAAGCTCACCTCTCAGCCACCGGGCTTATTGGAATTCGTTCAAAGTTAGTGGCTCAGAAATTACATAGGAAAAGTGGTTTTTGATTTATTCTCCCTACCATTAGCAATAATTATAATATGTTATCTGCGGAAAGGGGAAAAAGTGTACTATTTCATGGGAAAGAATAATTGGAAAAAGTGATTATTGTCAGAGTTATTAAATATATGTCTGTCGAAAGAACGATAGGGAAATGCCCACCTGGTTGAGTGTATCTATGAACCAGGGAAGGAGAAGCACTACTCAAAATTCGCTCAGGTGAATGAATCGAGGAAATTTGTGTGAAAGGTGAAATTTTTGTGGGTGATATTCAAGAAAATTTAGAAAAAATGTATGTGGGTGAATTGTATTATTTTGTTCCCCAGCGCCAAGGTAAGAGTTAAGAATTAGATAAGAATTTGCATACAAATAAATTCCAATTAATTATGTGAAAAACAAGTTGAATTTCGTTACTTTACAAACACAAATATTCGAATTTCGACCATAGGTGATACTAGTAATAAATATTTTATTATCTTAGCATGTGTGATGTGGCGGGAAATTTTAAAAAGCTTTATTTAATTACTATCAGAGTTACTGGGCTTTGTCCGGAGTTTTCTGTACTTGTAAATTAAAACTGTTGCATAATGAATGAATTTGTTTCATGCGCGGAGACGCTTTTTAATTTCTACAACCGGAACCCAAAACATGCCATAAATTGTGTGCTCACAATTCACCTTCCAGTGAAAGCACCATAGAAATCGGTTCAGCCGTTCTCGAGATTACCTCCGACAAACAGAAAATTTTTGACATGTTTGTGTAGATTTTGGAATAGTGCAAATAAACATATAGTATTAGATTAGAAAATGGTAATTATTTCGAAACCGTAAGAATCCAATTTCATAAAAATTCATTAATGTTTTTAACTTTTAGCCGCCATCTAGAAGTTCGAAATTTCGATAGCAGATTTAAAACCATCGACCCCAAAAACCCCCACATCTTCAAATGTGTAACCCCAAAGACGTCTACGTGTTAAATTTGACTAAAATTGCTTAAAATTGAGACATTCCCTCATTTTAAATTTGGAAATTTCGATGACAGATTAAAAATCAGCGACCCCAAAAACCTCCCAGTGCTAATTTTCCTGGAAATCCCTCGAAGTTTAACTTTTCCGATAGTCAACTTCGAAATAACATTTTGAAAGTTCGTGCTATATCAAAATCACAAATAACCTATAGTTAAGTTGGAATACGTACTATCATGCATGACAAAAGCAAGTTTATCAAAACAACCGTTTAGGCGTTATTAGTAACGAACAAACAAACACACTTTCATTTTTATATACATGTATCTCAAAACCATTTTTCCAAATGATCTTTGTTCGGCTTTTATTCGAGACATACGACATACGTATTCGTTGCTCGAAATTAGTGAAGCGAAATTTTGCAATATACCAGTACTTTAGAAATAAATTATAGCTTAAAAAAGTTATCAATATAATTTTTAGATTATATACATACATATTTAATATCATGGTTAAATATGTACAGAACACTTACCACCTGGACGGCTTCCTGAAACTACTATTGGTTTATAAAACGATAAATAAGTTCACTCAACAACAAGTTATTCCCAGGAAGTAAAAAGCTTTTTCCTGCATTTTCACTAATAAGTTGATAAGCCATAACCGCTAGCAAGTAAATCAATAGCTACACACATACATATACAGAGTCTATAGACAATCGAAAAGCGCTCACGAAGCAAACTGGGAAGGCCTGAGATCGAAGACGAGGTGGCCGAGTGGTTAAGGCGTTGGACTGCTAATCCAATGTGCTCTGCACGCGTGGGTTCGAATCCCATCCTCGTCGAGCGACGGTGATATGTGGTTTCTTTTATGACTATTATTTTTGTTTTATAAGGCACTCTGGCCTTAATTAAAATTTATTTAATAAAGCGGTTATTTTCACTTAGTGCAGGCCACAATACCTGTAATACCCTAAAATAACCGAACAAGACATTAGGAATAAATTCTCAGAAATGGCTGAATGCAATGGAATTTCTGTCGAGACGGCCATCATGATGTTATTCAGAAGTTTCGTCATGCTGCGATTAATAACACAATGTACTTTTTAAATACTTTTGTAAAGGAAACAAGAGCGGCACTATAACATCGGACATTTCTTTTCTAATTTGCATGGCGGCCATTTTGAAATTCGCCATCTTGGTTTTCCATTATTTCTTGTTATAGCGGCAATTGAAATACACATTCTGAAAATTTCCACTCTCTACCTATTACGGTTCATGAGATACAGCCCGGTGACAGACAGACGGACAGCGGAGGCTTACTAATAGGGTCACTTTGGCCTTCGGGTACGAAACCCTAAAAATTGATCATAGGACAGTCGAACTCATTTTCTGACAAACTTTTAAATATGTATATCTCTGTTATTATAGCCTGTTTACAACACATAAATAATATGAATTAGATACATAATTTTCAAACATTGTTAATTAAGATACGTATATTACTGGTTCGTCGCAGGGGCGACAGATGGCTCTGCAATCGCGAAAAATGCGAGGTTTTGTTGAATGGATTATCCCGATATTTCTGATCAAGAAATGAAACAATACGCATCAAATATTTTTCTATATATGTCTTCAAATTCATACTGGGGTGCCATGCCAGAAACTTGGACTCATTTTCGGCGTTCTGATGAGGGTAGCAAAGGTCAACCTATTTTTGCCTAAAATCAGATGACTTCAGCTTTCGTTAAAACCCATGTTCATGCTCGAATCGGTTTTTGTTTAATATAAGAAAACGTGATTTTGGGGAGCATTCCAGTAGAAGCTTGAAGACAGGTCTCAATTTTTTAAATTAAAGCTGACAACTTATATTTTCAGAAAAAATAGGATGCCCCAATATTCAAAATTAAATAATAGAACAGGATCGTCAGGAGGCATTTTATGCAGCGAATTCGACGGTATTACCCAAGTTGATTTAAATTCGCCAAATAATTAAATATATTAAAAAATTTAAATTTGTGTTTACCCTATAAGAGGGAAAGAGATGGAATGATCACAGGCGTTGTCTTTATCGCACAATGTCAAAAAATACCGACCAAATTAAGGTGCTTCGAATTGATACAAGTTACAGAAAGCTTGCAAATATTAAAACGAACAACAATTAGCATAGAATGGAAAATAAAGCAAAATGCGGCCTACCACCACCCCGATGCTCGGAGGCAAATAAAAGAATTTTTTGCGCTGTCCAAACGCAGTTATTCTGCACTAAAGCAAGAATGGTAGCCTACCACTATTTTCAACTGAGAAAAAATGAAATAGATTTATATTTAAATAAAAAAAGCACATATGATTTGGCACCAAAATTATTTCAATTTGTTTTAAACGTTTGATATTTTCCTGTCATTGAAAATGTTAAATTCATAAAATGAACATTGTAGAAGTCCTTCATTTTTGATTCCTATTGAATAAATATGCAAACGGAAATTGTCTTTTCTTCTGTAAAGTATTTGTGTGGTTTCCGATGAGATTCGAACTTGGGTCGCCTGGGCATCTAGTCGGGACACTCTGACGCTATTCCATTAGACGCTTTTTATATCTGCTTTAATTATAATCTGACTCTTTAGAAAGGAAAAAAAATCTGAATCATGTGAGATTCGAACTCTGGTCCTCCGGAACATAACGTCACCGCTCTAACCAATGATCTACAGATAGATACAGAGTGAACGTCTGACATTCTACGGGTTTTGAAGACCTTTATACAGAATCGTGTTTGATGCAAACTTATTCATGTTTTTAATATAAATCTATTTAATCACAGGTATTTCACTTTAAACATGCTGCAAACAGATTTATATTTGAAATTTTCATTGTACGTTTTCTCAGTATATACATATAAGCACGAGATTCAAAGCTCTCGGCCCCTTACGTTTCAGGATGCTTACAAGTGTTATTTAGCGACATTTCTGGACTAGACTTTTCGTCGTGGTTTTTCTTGTATGTCGGATTGGACATTTACTGGATACTTTGCTGATTTTGGATACTTGGACTCTGAATTTCACCTTGCACTGGATTGACTTGAATATTATTGGATATATACGACACTTGTTTTTCTGGACCTTTCTTTCTTTTCTCGGTATTATTTTCTTGTGTGGGAAATTTAGCACAAAGCGGAATTCAAAACATGGTAATCTATATATTAATACTCATTACTTTGTTATCGTGTTGCTGAAAATTTGGCTCTTATTGGGTAGGGTTTTCTATATTCGTGTATTTCTAGTCATAATTTTATTCGTTGAAATAAAGGAATAGTTAAGTGATAACGGCATGCGTTTTACAATTCTCGCTACACGTTGCTATTTTTGTGTGTAATTTTTCAGCCTATAAGTGTGGCTATTCGCGGCAATATTACAGCATTTCTTAAAAACCCTTGTTTCTTGAATAACTTCAAAAAAGCACCTCTTGTTGTGACACCCTATACAACAGTCTTCCTAGGGTGTTTAGTAAAAACATTATAGGGTGTTCAGTTACCATGGTATATAGGCTTTCAATATATACATATGCACCCATATATCGCACAATAAAAGTTTATTCAATTAATGCATTTTACAAATTGATACAAGAGAGAAACTCATTTAATTTAATTTACCAAGCATAAGACGCATAAGGGGAAGCGTATGTGGTTTTTACGAAAGATCCCGCAGATCCTAAGGAACTTTGATAAGGTCCTGCGGTGCCATAGGTGTGCGCAGATGGAGTGGCAAGTCCGGCAAGTGGACCGGCATTAATATATGCAGATCCTGCGGCGGCGGTAGCGAATTGAGGGCTACGAAGAAATGCTGGGACCGCAATTCCTGTTGTTGGGAGACCCAAATGTGCAGAGTGTAGAGCATCAGGAGCAGCGTTAAGGACCGGAAGAGCCAGTGGACCAGATCCAAGCAATGCAGAACTCTTAATCAAACCATGTCCAGCAATCGGAGCAGTTCTAATAACTGCAGGAGCAGCAGCAACGGTCTTCACAGCGGCGGCGGCATACCCCAAAGGCTCCCTTTGAACAACCGCATTAAATCCGTTAATAGGATCTGCAGTGTAGTCAACTGTTCGTCGCAAGCCATCAGGATCAACCAAGGAATACTGTCCGCGAACAACATCCCCATCACGCGCCTCTACTTGGCTCTTCGAATCCCCAGAAAGGGCATCCTGAACCTCATAGCCAAAGTTATACTGAGGGTGTGGGTCATACTCCTCGGTAGCCCTAGCCAATAGCGGTTGGCCTGATATAACCGGGGACGCAGCTTGCAGTAGGCCAGCATCGGCCACAGCCACAGCCACAACAAATAAGGTAATGAGCTGCGGAGATTAGGAGAAATATGTTAGATGAACTGTACCATTTTTGTTTGAAGGCAATACCTTGATCATGTTGAGTCTTCAAGTATATCGATGCTTTGAGCTGTTCAGTCGAACTGTCCTGCATTGGTAGTGCTTCACTTTTTTATACAAAAAATTTGTCACATTCGTAAGTAAAAGGTAAGCAAAGATTTTAGAGGTCATCGGCTGCCTTTAATTAGGAGCAAGCGCATCTTCTCCGACCTTT
The DNA here is from genome assembly GCA_947538895.1 of Neoitamus cyanurus. NCBI lineage: Eukaryota > Metazoa > Arthropoda > Insecta > Diptera > Asilidae > Neoitamus > Neoitamus cyanurus. The sequence goes on from OX384542.1 coordinate 39,672,650, forward strand.
GTTCAATTTGATTCTCTTTTTTTCATTTGCAGATAATTAAAAAAACGGTCCGCTAAAAGGGAACTTTATCGGACACTTGAATTACCTTGTTTAACTTGCTTTGGTCTAAACAAAGCCACCGCGAAATAGTGAGAGACGTTCAAAATGAAAGAAAACATGATCAGTTATACTAATCACCTGTAAAATTTTCTGGCGTTCAAATATTTTAAACTGAGAGGACTTATTTGATCTTCAAGTAAAAATGACTATAATTGACTACCTTGAAACGAGCAGTCAACTTCAGAGATTAAATGCAAACAAAAGCAACTTTCTGGTGCATATGCTGGCCTTTGTAGCTTCTTTAGACATTGTGGACTTTATTATTACGATTGCATTTCCGGTATTTCAAGCTCCTTCCTTCCGTTCAATAAAATGTGGGTTTTTACTGGTAATTTAAGGCAGTGGTTTTTTTAATTAATGTTCATCTATATCCGGCGTTGCGCGAGCAGTATATTCGAGTAATTAGCAAAAGCACAAAACCCGTCCTCATAATCTAATTGTTTTGAGGAACCAAGAGCCCATTAAGTTGACTGCTTTACTATATATTTATATTGTGTTGCTACCTATAAAATATGTCACGTATCCATTACTGAAAGTTTTTCCAAAAAGAACAATTTCCACATAAAGTGTACTGTACTGGAATACTAAATTATGCTTCGGGTTGGTTTTTCGAGGTAGGTCGTTAAGACATTTTTTGTAGAGTATATAGGGTTGCCATATAACCTTATCCATTTTGGGAAGTATTAATAATAATATAATAACAATTTATTGGAATATTCAGAGCCATTTTACAAATATACACACAAATATCACACACAATTTTCTCTCACGTACTGAACAAGTTTCTGTCTTAATGTCTATTGGTAATTCATTAAAATTCTGCACCCCTCTAAAAAAACAAACTGTTCAGTGCAGTGGCATTTTGAAAACTTGGTAATCTACAATTTTCCCCTGATCTAAAAAAACACGGTTGCATGTCCTTTACGAATTTAATATAAATTGTTAGATACTTTGGCATTAAATTGCACTTCACTTTGTAGATAAACAGAAAATCGTTCGTCATTATCCTCTGCCTAACACTAAACCATTGTAAGGAATCAAGCATATGCTTTATGGGAGTATATCTGTCGCATCTCAGGATAATCCTCATCGCCTTGTTCTGAAGAAGCTGCAGTTTCCTTATCATCTGCTGGCTATACATAAACAGTATTGTGCTGCAGTACTCGAAATGTGGTTTAACAATCGTGTTGTAGATTTTAATCGCTTTGCCTGTCGATATATCACCACGAATCCTCCTAAAGAAGTCAACTTTCTTCGCTATTTGGGTCGTTAGGTTATCTACGTGAGGCTTAAATTTTAACTTATTATCGATTAGAATTCCCAAATACTTGAATTTCAACGTCTCTATCGTTTCCCCGTTTACTGACAGCTCTAATTCATCAACACTGTTCACGAGCATCGATTTTGTTTTTTGAGTGTTAAGCTTCAATTTATTCGCTTTTAGCCAGGTGCAAAGGCTATCCAGATCCTCTTGTAGTTTAAACCTGATTTCGTTTGTATCCCTTCCCGCAATATAAATTAACGTGTCATCCGCAAAATGTGAAAGCTTTGAGTGTTTTATAGCTTTATCAATGTCATTAATATAAAGGACGAAAAGAAGAGCACCGAGAACTGATCCTTGTGGCACCCCTAAGTCAACAGCTACAGGATCTGACGTGGCTTGACCAACTCTCGTCCTTTGGCTTCTATTCTCCAGAAAGTCCTCAAACCAGGTAAGCTCCTTTGACCTAACTCCGTAAATATCTAGCCTTTTCAGTAATTTCCTGCTGTCGATGGTCTCGAACGCCCTTCGGAAGTCTAATAGCACACACATACTATTTTTTTCCCCGCGGCCACTTCTTCTTTCCAAGAGGCTAACACTATATTTATCGCTGTTTCGCATGAGTGTTGCCGCCTGTAGCCCGATTGGTTTGCGATAATGATGTCATTTTCTTCTATATGCCAAATGAACTGCTTGTATACAATCTTTTCCAGCAACTTCACCATGGTAGGTAACGTGTTGACTGGCCTATAGTCTTCGCGCCTTTCTAGATTCTTAATTTTCGCTAACGGTGTTATGTAATCCCTTTTATTATTATTATAAATATATATATGTATAATATATTAAAATCCCTTTTATTCTTCATTTCTTTTAAAGTTTCTCTTATATCCAGTAGCGCTACTGCTTTCATGGTAAAAACGTTACCTGACTAACTAATATCATCATGATACTCTACATCCGGAATGGTTCTATGAATTTCCCCAACGCTATCCGCAGCAAAAAACCGGTTGAATTGATTCGCCATTTCCTCCTAGGTTGTCACAACTACCCCATCGACAGTGATATGGACAATAATGTTTCTCCGATTCTTTAAAACAAGCTCCTTTATCGTCCTCCACATACTACTTTGGTCGTTACATTCATTCAACTTTCTTGTTATGTATGTCTTCTTTGTTTTTCGCAATTCAGATTTGTAATCGTTTCGTAACAGCTTATAACGTTCCCAGTCTGTTCCTAAATTCGTATTCAAGTCTAAGTTAAAGGAGTTGATACATGCTATTACGATTAAGATTATTTTCGTGGCAGTCGTTGAAGAAATAATTTACACGATTGAGTTTCAGAAGTGGGGTTTGCCACACGCTAATGGTATTAGTGTTGATGTCAGAGTCAGAGGAAGTTATCATTTCATAACCGTTATGATGTACCATACAACCCTTACTTACTTGCTAAATTTAATTGTAATTTAAATCGGGGTCGCTAATCTCGAACCTACTATCGAAATGTGGAAATTAAAAATCAGACACTTTGCGTCTTGCTGGCATTGTTCACTGTACGAAACACAACAAATAGATCAAACTGAAGTACTTAATAGTAGAAAACAGTGTACTGATAATATATTTGTTCTTTTATTATTTTACCTACCTTTCACAATTAAAAAATACGTATATATTTCTCTTTTAATTGAAAATGATTCCCAAACATTTTGCTAGTAAGAACTAATAAATATGACAGTTGCACTGAGAAAGTAAAACGATAAGCGATACCGGTAGACGCCTGGCGGGAATAACTGATCGAGTGGTAACTGATATGATGTTTGAAAATTATTAAAGTACTAATATCGCTATTAAAAAATAGGGCTTGGGGGTAGAAGGGTGAAAATTTAGAGTTTTTTGCCGAATCATAAAAAAATTAAAACACAAAATTTTGTCAAAAAAATTAAAAATAATGTTTTGGGGTGGACCACCCTTATCACTTAGGGGTATGAAAAATAGTTTACATCCTAATCTCAGATCTACTGAAGATACACACTAAATTTCATAAGAATCGGTCAAGCCGTTTCGGGGGAGTTTTCTTATAAACACTGTGACACGAGAATTTTATATATTAGAAGATGTTAGAATACCTCAAGTAACCCAGTTTTTTCTCGATTTTCATTTTACGGAGTTATATAATTTCTTTTTAAAGCTAGAGTTTTTTATGGCACTATTTCAGGAAAGAATAATCTATGCAAGCACAGTGCTTCAACTTTCTCTTTCCATCATTGGCATAGAATCCATTTATGTTAATTTTTGCTAACTAGGTTCTAAAGTGATCAGTAATGGTCTTGAATACAGCTCACGAGACCCTGGACTTACCATTCCCTTTAAAAAATATATAGTCTATCCAATATGAATTATGTGGTCCGATTCGTGTTTTACCGTTTAAGTACTTATCAAAGCCATCAAATGATTATTGCAGTAATTGTCAAACTATGTATGTCCTAAGATTCAAATCTCCAATGATTATCACATTAAGTTCAGCTCATCTTTCAACGTTGTCCTCAATTTCAAATTTAGCGCATTAGCTTCAACAATGTTGGAGTCGGCGATGATGCCGGAAAATTTATTATTAATGTATTCAACCACACCGTCGGATTTGTTTATAAAAATTGTTCAGCAACACCGTAGTAATACATTCATGGGTGCATGCTTTTATTAGCTAGGATAAGCAACTCAGCATTTCTCAGAAAAAAACAGCATTTTGTAATTAATAAAAGATTGTTTATTCAAGTGCAGTCAGTCTCCAAAAATCATGTCGGTAACAGGGTATTACATTTAATAATGATATGATGCAATTGGAGAGGAATAGGATGTCTTGACGATAGACCCTGCAGCCAAAGGTGCAGCATAAGATGCAATTGGAGCAGATTTAATAAAACTTGGTGCAGCGACAGAGTATGCGGCAGGAGCTGCACCTACAGAGTATGCGGCAGGAGCTGCAGCATATGTAGCCAGGGGAGCAGACTTGATGAGACTTGGAGCAGCATAGCTGGTATATGCCGCTGGAGCAGCATAGCTCGCATATGCCCCTGGAGCAGCATAACTCGCATATGCCCCTGGAGCAGCATAGGAAGTAGCTGCGTATGATGGTGCAATTGAAGCACTACGGAGCAGGGCCGGAGCAGCAGCAGCGTATGTGGTGGCGAGAGGAGCTGATTTAATTAAAGCTGGTCCAGCTGTATAAGAAGCAAGAGGAGCAATTGGAGCTGCAAGAGCCAATGGAGCACTTTTAACTAGAGCTGGAGCAGCAGCAATGGCTTTAACGCCTAGTGGTTCCCGGCGGACAACAGCGTTAAATCCATTGATTGGGTCAGCACTGTAGTCAACAATTCTTCTGTATCCATCGGCGTCGGTCAGTGAGTATTGTCCCTGCACGACATCTCCATCCCGGGACTCGACTTGGTTCTTTGAATCACCTGAGAGAGCATCCTGAACTTCATATCCAAAATTGTACTGTGGGTGTGGGTCGTATTCGTCAACGCTTTTGGTTAAAACGGGTTGGGCAATAGCAAGCGGAGCTGCGGCTTGCAGAATGCCAGCCCGTGCGACAGCCAAAACGGCGAAGAAAGGAACAAACTGCGGAGGTGGAAAATAATGTAATTATTTGTGATTCCGATCGAGTTTCAGCATGCGTGCAATCAACTCGTACCTTGAACATTTTCTGTTTTTGGTGTGACTGTTAATGGGGTCTTGAAGTGGACTGACTTAAGCTTCGCGTGCTTCAGCTTTTATACAATTTTTTGGCCATTGCTACCCCTTCTTGAAGTTGTAAAAGTGTCGACCGCATTTCGATTTGACATTAAATATACTTGGATTGCAATGTAATCTCTTTTATTTCGAAATAAAATGCAGAATGTGCACCAAATAATTTTGAAGAGTATTGTTGGGGTTGTTGCTTTTTGTTTGTGTTTTTCAAAGAGACGTTTAATTAATAGGTAATATAGTCAGAATCACCATCGCTGCCTATGATCTCCCATTCGGATTGAACTTTTACACTCCTTCTGTAAAAAATGTTTGAGGGAACTTTTCATGTGGGGTTCTTGTAAGGTGGCCAATTTTAACTGAATTAAATTATTTTGCAAGTTTTTTGAAAATTGTAAAAATGTGTAAATGTTCTAAACTTACACTATAAACGTAGTGTAGTAGCAATTTGGTTTGTTAATTTTTCCTATAAATTTTTAGACCTCTGCGCTATTTACATAGCCCCTTGCGAGATGGGAATGATATCCATATAATTCTCTATTGCATCATATTTCTTCAAACTTGTTGATTTTACCGTTGATTTACATATTTTAATTCGTTCGATAAGAAACAAGCTTTCGAATGAAAATCTAACAATATTGTAACAATTTCGAATAAAATTTAAGCCAATATTGTATGCTATCGGCGCTATCGCGATGTAATTGTGATTTCCATTAAGAGTGGGTATTGCGTAAGTTTCATAAAATATGCTTGTGGAAAAACGAAATATTGTTATTTGTATATTTATTTTCTTGGAGGACTATTATATTATCTCGCATTATATTTCCCTTTGTTTGAAGATGCGAAAGGAAAAAACAACTTGGGGAATTGTGTGTATAAATTCCTAGTGGTCGTGCTATGAAAGAAAATGGAAATGATTTAAATTTTTTTTCAGACTTTCAAAGCTCAGCACGGAAATGTTTGCAAAGTGGATGAGTGCATGTAATATGAGTACTCATCCTGTTATTATAAATCCCTTAATTTGTTCGAAACATTTTAAATCGGATTGTCTTGGGAGGAAAAAATTGCCTTGTTTGCAGTTAGAGGCAGTACCTACAGCCAGACATTGCGCAGGTTATTCAAATGAAGCAATTTCAGTTCGCTGGTAAAACTTACCGCAAAAAGCATATTAATCGTACGCAATTAACATTAAAATAAATATCAGAGTCAGAGTCATTATGTCATCATGAAAAACTTGAAACTGAAGGATATACATTTGTGTACTAATTGTTTAAAAAATGCAAAAAAAAACATCGGAAGAAATATACTGATGTTTTACAAAAAAACGAGAAATTAAAGAAGAATGTAAAAAATATTACTAAAGACAGCAAAAATAAAAAAAATTACGTAATAAGATTAACACAGACAAAATTAAAATACCTAAAAGTAAGTGTAAACTGTCCAATTCAAAACATATTGATGTCATCGAAGATGAAAGTCTAAAAAGCAAGATATTTGCAAAAATTATTGCGAAAAAGAAGCATACGTGGATGGAAGACGAAAAAAAATATCACTTTGTTTAAATTATCTCTTCATCTTGCTTCAAATATATGAGAGAGTTTAAAATTCAATTTATGTACTTTAAATTCGTTCGATTCAGCGATGGTTGCACATTAAATGCGTGTTACCAGGTCTTGACAACAATATTGTCGATTAATCTGAAAGCTGTCATTGTAAATTGGTCCAAGAAACAAAGGCAATCTGCATTGCTTCTTTAAGAATTAGCAGTAAGGAGGGACCTGACCTACAATTCCAAGTTAGGCCAAGTAAAAAACTTTACTAATTATTAATTTAGATCGCTGCTTTTTCATAGGTTGAGATATTAACTCTTGTTTGCGACCAAGGAAAAAATAATCAAAAATATTTGAACAAATTGGTGGTAACAACAATTAATCCATGTTTTTATTACCAAAATAGGAAATATTATGCAATTTTGGATATAAGCCACACTATAAGGTCAAGGCCTACAGAAATAATTTAATATAATTAACGATTTACAGACAGAAAATGGTTCTAATACATAAAATCATCTTAAGGGGGTTTTCTAGTCTAGAATTTTGAACAAATAGTTTTTTTTCATATTTTTAAAGATCAGACCTTCAAAAATACATCCTCCAAAAGAATTTTTAAAATTCCAAATATTTACAGAGTTATAGCTATTTTATTGACACAGCGAGTTAACGAGACCTGCCACAGTGAATCGAACAATAGGCGGTGGTAGTTCCCTAACTACCTGAGGATGAATCATCCTACAGAAAGTCTTTTATACACACGTGTGTGCAGTGCAACTCAGTTTGCTCTGAGCTATCGTAGAGCACGTGTAGGCCCAATGTATGGAGCAGGAATCGCCGACTAATGAAATGTAAGTACAGACTGCCTAAAACTTTGCTCAAATCTTTAAACGCGTTTTTCTCAAAACTACTTTTTCCAACACGGCTGACATGAATTCTCAAGTTCTAATGAACCGATTAACTTGAAATTTGGCATGGAACTTCTTTCTATATGCCTCTATCGTTGTAACTAGAATTATGTAAATATTTTATTTTTTACTATTTTTAAAAAAATAAAACTTTGAAAAAAGGGCAAAATATCAATTTTTTTATTCAAACAGCCGCCATTTTGCGAAAATAGTTTTTTTTTCATTTTCCTAGTTCAGACGATAACGACATTCTTACTGATTAAGAATCTGTTTTTCTTTTTTTTTAAGATCACCAGAAGGGTTGGAATCATGTCAATGAGGACGCACAGTTATTTGTCACCCCCTCCCCCCCCTCCCCCCCATTTACCACACTGTGATTTTTTCAATCTAAATTTTTTTTTTTAATTTTGTTTTTATTTTTTGTTGTGTTGTTAACATATTAATAAATATCTAGTAAACAAATGGCTTATACAAATATTCTTAGTTGTTTTTGATCGAATTTTAAAATCACTTAAAATGTGTACTCCTAGACTAGAATACCTCCTTAATGAAACCATATTGCAACAAAGCATACATTGGCTTATAACTCTTAGTATCCAATTTTAATTTAACCTTTCTGTATCATCGCATACTCATACACATACTCATTTATCTTACTCTTTCTTCGCTTACTCTATGTTCGCTCAACTTCTTTAATTTTCGCTTCACTTTGTGCTTATTCATTTTTAGTTATTAATTAATATTATATGTTTGAAGCATTATTTTTGAACCTTGACATTATTTATCTCATATTTTAACCCTAAACTGAAATTGTTCCCATTTTTATTTTTGCATTAAGTATATAATACACTGAGAACAAAAAGAGGACTCTCTTAAAGCTTTCCATAACTTCATCACAGCTTTTAGTCTCAATCTTACTTTTATTTTATTTAATCACACATTTCAGATTTCAGTCACATGTTTTTAAAAACTTAAGTCTTTTCCAAATAGAAATTCATAACTAAATGAAAATTTTTCTGGCTTTTTTTCGGCATAACAGTTTATAATTCCATCTTTATTTATTTCCCGACTGAAATCATTTTTGATGCTCATAGTGCTTAAGAAATTTAAACGATTTTGAGATACACTAGTACGTAGAAAATATTTCATTCCTTTTAATTTTGAAAATTATCTTTCCCCCAGTGTTAGTAGAATTAATTATACTTCTCTTTTGTGTTGATTTCAAAGTTTATTTACTCTTGGTTTCTACTTTAAGAGTAGTCATCACTCAGATCGGGTTTAGCGAAATGCAAGGATCGTTCCTCAGTCCTGTGCTTTACAATATACAGACCTCAGATATTACCGAAAACATAAATTGCCATATCAGCCTGTTTGCCGATGATACAGCCCTATACTACTCCAGTGTCGAGCCTACTAATATTATAAATAAATTGTAAAAAAATTTAAGTACCCTACAGGATTACTTCCATAAGTGGAAGATAAAAACAAACCCAACAAAAATTTCATGTGCGTATTTCAGTAGGAAAAGAAGCCAGAAGGCCTCTACATTTTAATAATCAAAATATACCCTGGTCGAACGAAACAAAATACCTAGGAGTCCATCTAGACAAGACGTTGACTTATGCCCTACATGTCAAAAGTCAAAAAAACTATAGAAAAAACAAACAAATTAATAAAATCTCTATATCCTCTCATAAAGCGTCACTCTCCTTTAAACACTAACAATAAGCTCCTAATATATAAAATGGTCTTTCAACCTATCCTATGCTTATGCTTCTCCAGTATGGGGTGACTGTGAGAAACACACATAAACAAGCTCCAAATTCAACAAAACAAGATTTCAAAAATGATAATGGACCTTCCCTGGTACTGTTCGACCAAACTATTACATGACCATACTAATACTAGACTAATTGTTGACATTTGCTCGATGAGTATAAATAAATTCTCAAATAATGAAATATGTTAAAATTTAATATTAACTTTAATGTTTAAGTATCCTTTAGATAGGTAAGTTTTAATTTCTAGACTCTACCATGAGGTTTTTGGACTTTTCTTCAAAAGATTTCCATAAAATAAATTGAAGCAAATTTTTTCTTATAGTAATAATATAATGTAAGACTAGAGTGGTAAGAAATGAAAAAAAAATTGTGTTTAGCGACACTAAAATATTGTTATCCTCCTGCGAAATAAATGAATTGCAATTGTAATTGAATTATAAGTGCCTGTTTTCATTGTTCAGGAAATTGAGAAATTGTGATGCTGTGATTAACCAGATGTGTCAAAACTTTAATGATACATCGAGTTAACATTTTTACGAATCTCGGTGGTAAATGTCAGGACCAATTGCGTCTGATGTTATGGAATGCATGGCCAGCTGAACTTCGGCTTCATCAACACAACGGAAAGAAAATCCTTCGCCAGATATATTTTTAGGATTGAATGTTTTTGACGTTTCATTTGGTTGATCATTGTGTCAATATCTATATGGGATGTGTTTCTGCCGTGTATACCTAATTCCATAATATAATTCCATAATTATAATATGGAATAAATAATAATAAATAGGAAGCAATATCCTGATTAAAGCAAGAGGGTGGGCAATATAAATTAATCAAGAAACGTTTTTCAAATCCTATATCCACTTCTACGGCAATATATTCAAGTATTTCACCTGAGCGAGATGCACAAACAATTTTTGCCTTCAATTGCCAAAGCGATCATTTCTATAAATATCATATTCAGGTAGCGATATTACGTTGGAAACAACAGAGTCATTTAACCATGTTTCGCAAACAAGCAAATCATGCACTTTAGAACCGTTGAAAATATCTTCAAGTAAGTCGACCTTATTTTGCAAACCACGAGCATTAAAATAACACACGTTAAGTCCTTTAGCACGTTCAGAAAAGATCTTAACAAGCGCCCTCATTCCGTCCAGTGGGGAGAAACCGTCCAAAACCAAAACCATATACAACACATCTCAAGCAAAGAAAATAAAAGGAGAAAATAAGTAATACTACAATCAGAAATCCAACCTAAAATAAGCAACAAAATCAATCTAATATTAAAAAGAAAACAAAATGTCAGTATCAAACCTGTCATTACTAACAATGTAATAAATCGTGACCAATGAGCAAAATACATGTTTATTTATTGGGCGAAACAGAGTGTGCTTCTGATATCCGGTCATTGAGGACTGCAGACGTTGGAACATGGATCGGTGAGTCATCAGCCTTCAGACGCACGAAGATCCGACCATTGCGTGAGAAAACCGAATGAAGTAACTTTACCTTCCTTACCTCAAGGGCAGCTCGCTCGCAGAATGCTATGGTTATGCCTAGTAAGGCATCCTATGTAAAATTTGGATTTAAATTTTTCAGCTTGATCGGCGCAGAAATAGAGCTTTTAAACTTGACTCGTTTTGCTCAGCTATGGAAGAGAATTTAACCAGAAACGGCAAGTACTTGACATGATGGAAGAATCCGCTAATAGTGTAATTGTAAAGTACCGGATTCTTTTTACGTATGAAACACATGCCTATCCATTTAGAAATATAGAAAGGTGCTTAAGGGGTTATATCCACTTGTAAGTCCGAAAAAACGTGTTTTTTTGTGAATTTTTTGTGAAGAGGCTTTTCATTAAAGAAATACATAGAATAAATGTACATATAGCGAATTTAATGTATTTTAAGAATTCGCTATGTAATTACAAAAATATTCGGTTCCGTTGTTCCTGTAGTAGATCTCCTAGAGGACCTCCACAAAAAGGTGTCTGGCGGTGAGCAAGATATCTCTGATCCAAATTATTTAAAATAAAAAAAACCAAAAGATTTAATTTTAGGATAGATGAATACAGGTAATGATCGAAGGAATAGTCAAAATTTTGATTTTTGACAAAATGGCGGCTTCCCAAAGAAAAAAATCGTTTTTTTCAAGAAAATTTACAGTTTAAAGGGGCTTAAAAAATCGAAATTATTGTCAAAAACCTTATTCGATCTTTACCTGACACAAGTATCTAAGAAGATTGTGTGAAAATTTCAAGCCAATCGCTCGAGCCGTTTTGGAGAAATTTTGCTCACCGACTTTGAAAACACCGTTTCGAGAAAAACGCGTTTAAAGTTTTGAGAACCATTTAAACTACTTTCAAACGCTCGGAGACGTCTTTACAAATACGCTAATTTCTCCGAAACTATTTGCCGGATCGATGTGAAATTTTCGGACGATATTCTCAACTATATGTACATTCAAAATATGCAACAAAAAAAAATTCGATTTTTTCAAAATTACAAGTGGATATAACCCCTTTAGAGCACCCTTCCTGAATTGCATCTAAGTCAGAATTTAAAAGATGGCAGTCAGAATCACTAGATATTGTGCAAAATAGTTTCGCGTCGTCAGCATAACGGAGAATTCTCCAATAGATAGGAATAAGAGAAACATCATTAATTTAAGTATATTATGAATAAAAGAGGACCAATGCGACTACTCTGTGGGACACCGGATCTGTTTCTCAAAAGGTCAGAAAAAACACCACGAAAACACACATACTGACTGAGTATCATCGATTAAGTACTAAGAAATCCAGCTAGCAAGCCAACAGCGGACAATGAACGAATAAGAATTTTGTGATTACTTCTGTCAAAGGCCTTGCTAAAATCAGTGAATATTCAATCGCCTTGAAAGCCAGATTCAATAGCTGGCGTACAGTAATTGGAAAACTCCAAGAGATTGGTCGTTCTCGATTTTCCTTTGATGAACCCATAATGAAATGGCATTAGGAAAAGCTTACAATGGAAATAAAGCACTTCGCAACCCCACACCTCGAAGAGTTCAGCGAGAGGACACAAATTAGCAATAGTCCTATAATTTGCGATATCAGATCAATTGCCCTTTTTATGCATAAGATAAATAACGGAAACTTTCCAAGGTTTGGGAATGACACCGACACACAGAGATAAATTAAATAAATAACAAACAACAGTAGTCAAAACAAAGCCGCATCTTTTCAAAAAACTAGATGGGATTCCATCAGGGCCAATCGAGAAATTGTCGACGAAGTTAGCAATAGGTTGAAAAACAATTTTGTCATCAAAGATGAGATCTTTAGGTTGAAAAGTATTCGGTGTTTGAATAATGTCTTGATAATACTTACCTTTTCTACATATTATCTAGAACTAAGAACTGTAAAAAAACAATATTATTAAAAATTAAAAAAATGAACCCGACTACAAAAAACGAGTTCATTTTAATATTTTAAGTAGGTACCCATTTGATGACCCATATTTAGTTTCTAGCGTTTCGTACATCATCAATTGTGTCTATTTTTATCCCCTGAAATATTCTTTCTTGTTACAAAAGAAGGGAATATGGAGCACGCTCGCCAGACAGCGCGATTAAGAAGAACTCTTGATTTTAGAAGCTTCGATGGCTTCGAATTATTCTAGCTTCAAAAATCTTTGATAGTTCTACAGCGCTAAAGTTCATGGAAGTTGTGTTCTTCGTGGTGTGTAGGGCAAATAACTCTTAATCAAATCATGAATTTGTATATTAGTCAGAGCGGGATGTTTTTCGCAAGCACTTTTCATAAGGATACGTTCACTCTCGACCGTGGGAAGACACCAAGAGCACAGGACGGGATTTTGCCTGATATTACTCATAATGCGATTTTTAAAACGTGGCTCCGAGAAAAACGCGTCAAAAAAAAATTGAAAAAGTGGCTTCGGAAAAATTGGTTTAGAGACATTTTAACTTTTAAATACACATTTCTACACAGTACATTTTGATTCTAGGGATGATTTAGCATTATTTGAGCCAATAGAAAAAATCAGGAAAAAAAATTAAGCTGGTAATAACCCCTTAATAAACTTTAGTTTGATTTTTCTCTTCTATTTTGTCGGTGACCTGAAATTTTTTTTTGTGATTGATTTATATGTTGCTAAACTATCATCTAGCAAAATTTTATTTAATTCTCCCGTGTTTTTAGTTTTCCATCCAGCCTCCTTAAGGAAATGAAATAATTATTCATGCTCGCCTTTGTGCAGTCACAAACAAAGAAACTTACATTATAAGACGCATAAGGCGAATATGGGGAAGCATAAGTTGATTTATACATTTCGGAAGAAGCAGCAATTGGTGTAGACTTAATGAAAATATGTGCGCCAAGAGCTGTTGGAGCAGCAGCGAAATTTGCTGAAAAGGGATCCGATTTGATCAAAGCTGGGGCAGAGTTGCTGCAATCCCAGATATGCGGCTGGAGGGACGGCAGGTGCGATTGGCACACTTTTAACAATAGCGGGTGCTGGAGCAGCAGCAAAAGCTTTACCAGCCAATGGTTGAATTTGTTGAATCCGTTAAAACGTCTCTATCCTGAGCTTCCACTGGGGTCTTTGAAGAATCACCCGACAGGGCATCCTGAATTGCATATCCAAATTTATACTGTGGGTGCGGGTCCTATTCATCGACAAAGTTTTGTTTAGCCAAAACAGGTTGTGTGATCGCGAGCGGCAGCTAAGGCGACGAACAAGGTAACCAGCTCAAAGCGTTTATAAGATACAAGATAAATATAACGTGAACGAGCATTGAGTGGGTGGAATAGATAGCACTAGTACCTGAAAAATTGTTTATTGTTTGGTGTGGAACTATGAAGGAGCTATGATTGGAACTGATCTGCATTCAGTCCGTCCAACATTTCATACCCAATGGGACTACCAGCACAGCAGTACTTTTATTTGGTAACTAAACGAGTTGCCAAATACAAAATCCCATGTGGTTTTCTTAAATGGGCTGTGCGACATTTTCGGCAGTTGGCCTTTTCAGTGGTTGTAAATTAAAGTAAATTGCATCTGCATAAGTGCAACGAATGCAAGTCGAACCAGATCTTTGGACATCGAGTTGTAATTGACCTTGATCTTCAACTCCTCTCTTTATACATTGATGCGGCAATATCACGGAATATTGGAAATAATCAATTCGTTTAGATGGCGGAATATGTATTACGAAGTCATGCTGAATTCAAGGATTCAGGTTGCTTCATTTACTCACAACTTGGTACTTTTATTTTATGTTTTTTTAAATTTAAATTTTAAATATGTACAAGAAAAGGCCTTAAAATAATAAATAGGCAAAATTCTAAACATATAGTCAATAGAACTGAAAAATACCACAATGTTGATAATTAATAAAACAGTTTGTGCTAAACTTTTCTACAAAATTTTGTGAAAGTAAAAATAGAATGAAAAGTGCATCCTGTTAGGCTTAAAAGACGGCCACACAAAAAACTTTCATATTTAATTATATCAATAATTTGTTTGATTATATTCAACTGCCACCAAGAGCTCTGCTTAAAGTTTTTTTGTTGTTGCGCCACTAATTCGGCTGCAAAGAATCCCTGACAGACTGCAACTTGGTCCTCTGAACAGCCCTTATAAAAGATGTGGGCAAAATGTCACTGCTAGGCTTGATGCTTGACCTCACGTTTTGGAACTTGCTAAATTTGATATTTGTACATCTATCTATATATATAAAAACGAATTGCTGTACGTTAGTCTCGCTAAAACTCAAAAACGGCTTGACCGATTTCGATAATTTTTTTTTGTTTTGTTCGCTATAATACGGGGGAGGTTTACAAAAAGAAAACTCGAGAAACCCCAAAGGAAAAGCCGGAAAATCGAAAAAATCGAAATTTCCGTTGTGTATTCCTTGAAGCGAATTTTCCAACTTCAAGGAATTTTATCAAAAAGGCAATTGGAGGTTTTCGGGGTCGCAGATCTCGAGCTTGCATTCAAAATTTTGGAATTCAAGATGTCGGATCGAATATGGTGACCGAAAAAGTTAAACTTCAAGGGATTTCCCTGAAAATCCGCACTAGGGAATTTTCGGGATCACTGATTTCGAATCTGCTATTCAAGTTTCCAAATATGAGACCACCCCCACTACGCTGGTAGATATAGGAGAGGGGCTGCAATAAGGAAGTGGTGTAAAATGAAGAAAACTAAATTTAATGATACTGTTGGAAAATATCTAAAACATGTGCAAAACGCAAATAGGAAAACGCTGGGTTCCATAGGAGAGGCGGTGGTGCAGTAGGGAGGCGTTGTAAAATTAAGGAATACAAATTTAATAGTATCCCGGGAAACGCCGGGTCCGGGCAAGCTAGTATGTTATATTAATTTCTTTATGAAGCTTACATTTCTTCTTCTCTTTTGATGAGTAACCAATATTTCAGCAAAAAATTCGAAGGGAAGAAGATTAAATTAGTCTCATGCGGATGAATGTGAAACCTGTCGTTTTGCCGATCGTCACCGCCACGTGTACAGCCACAGACGCCGCCGCCGTGTCCAGACACAGACACTGGGTTAGTGTCCCGATGCCGCTGATGTCATCTGACGGCCTGGGTCATTGACCTCTAGGATATTTGACCTTGATCTTGATCTTGGTCTTCATATTGATTTTCACTTTTACTTTCAGCCGGAAGAAGATGACACCTCGTCAATCATCCTCATTACAAGAAGATGACACTTCATTAGCATAACCGGTTTGGGTTCCCTAATCTAAAGGCGGGCGGCCGTAGCAGACGACCGTTTTTCTGCCGCACCGGTTCCAGTCCCTCGACGATGCATCGCCGGAGGCGGGCAATGCACATGTACTTGCGTTTATTTATTTTATTTTATTTTATTTACATTTATAACTCCGGCGAATTAATTTATCCTTGTAAACAAACAGTCGAAGGCAAAAACAGTTTTGGAATTGTTACATCTATCCTCTAAGGTGCTAAGAGAAATTAATCCAAGCCTGTCCCTACAAGGAGGCAAAATAAAATGATCGTGCCAAGGAAGTCCCCAAGCACAAATCCTAGGAACCTTCGTTGAACGGCCTCAATTCGATTTATATGAACCTTGTAAAATGGGGACCAGACCGGTGCAAATAAAGAAGTTTCGTTATGTAGGGGTCATCGAACTCTTTAGACCATCGCTTAACGAACAGCAGTGTAGCATTAGCCCTGTTAACGATATTCTGAATGTGATCCTCAAATGAAAACCTCGTGTTAAACAGGACGCCTAAATCTTTGGTTTTGTCAAGTCTAGTTAGGGGAGACCCGTCGATAAAAGTTAAAATTCAGTGGTAGTTCCCTACGTGCAAAGGTCATGCAGGTTCACTTACTGACATTTAAAGGAAGGCAGTTTACTTTGCACCAATTTTGGAAAGCTTCCAGGTCAGAGTTCAGAAGCTAACAGTCAGTATTGCTAGACACTGTACGAACAATCTTGGCATCGTCAGCGTAGCAAAGAATCTTGCTAATTCTGCTAGTGAGTAGCAATCAAAGATACATCATTGATGTAAATGATCAAAAGCAGTGGGCTCAAATGGCTGCCGTTCTGTACACCAGAGCTATTTTAATGGCATCGGAAAGAGCCCCTCGGAAAAGAACTCTTTGAGTGCGTTCAGACAAATAGGATTGGATCCAGTTGACAAAACAAGAAGGAAAGCCTAACATGGACAGCTTATGAACCAGACTTTTGTGATTGATTCTGTCAAAAGCCTTGCTAAAAATGCAATCGACCTGTTTACCAGCTTCAATAGCTGATATACAGTAGTTAGAAAACTCTAATAAATTAGTCGTGGTCAATTTTCCTGTCACGAGTCCGTGTTTAAAAGATGACAGGAATAGTTTGCAATGAAAATAGAGAACATTGCAAACCAAGGCTTCAAACAACTTCCCAAAACAACAGAGGTTAACAATGGGTCGGTAATTAGAAATATCACGTTTGTTCCCCTTTTTGTGTAGAGGAACAATTATTGACAACTTCCAAGGTGATGAAAAGACATTACTACAAATAGATAAATTATATAAATAACACAAAATAGGGACAAGAGATGGGCAGCACCTTTTAACGAAACAAACGGAAACACCGTCGGGGCCACAAGAATAACTGTCAACCAGCTGCAAGATCCATTCAGAAACTACACTTTCTTCAAAAGGTAAATCTTTGGGTTCAAGGGAAGTCAGCCACAAGCTTCGTCAGATGCCTAAAATCATTAACATTAATATCACAGACAAAATTGGCAATCAGTTGAGGATTACCAGTACTTTGAGAACCTAAGCCGAGGGTGGAGGGATAACCGTCAGATTTACAAATTTCCAAAACTGCTTTGAATCTTTAGACTTGATTCGACTGATGTAGTTATTGTATGATATATCCGAATTAGAAATGAATTCATTACGTAAGTCGGAGTAAGATAAGTAATCCGCGTCGCTAACCCTAGAAATAGGAATCCACTGCCTAAAGCATAGTGAAATGATATGACGAAATGATATAAAAACAGTACAACCTCATTAATGCCATGTTTACTTTAAACTTCTGTCCACTCACAATTAGAAAGTGAAGATTTAGTTTTAGAAAAATCAGCTTTACTGAAGTTATTACAATAATTATTATGTAAATTAGAAGAAGTAGCAGCTAGTGCGTTAAAGAAAAATACTGCATGAAGTGCAGGATGATGACTTGGTTCAGGCACCAAAGGAGAAAGGCAGCGTTTGACCAAGGTGCCCGCCGCACCGGTGGGGAAAACAAGATCCAGAAGTCTCCCAGACTCATTTCTAACGCCGCCACACTGCAGAAGACCGGAAGAGGCAAGGCCGACAGTGAAGGTTGTAAAATGTACAGGAGCATTAAATACCGATGAAAGTAAGCCAACGTCGTCGAGTGAATTCACCTAGTCTACAGAAGGCATGTTAAAATCACCAAATAGCAAGAGCTCGTCCGAAACTAAAATATTGTTGGAGAGTTCATCGATATAGGAGGCGGTATTTCCATATACTGCAGCCGGCGATCCTGGATAAGTTATCACGACGTATATACTCTTTTTGATAAATCGCAGAGCTATACAGAGCAACTACAGGTCATCATAAGGAACCAAGCTGATGGCCTTACAAAGTAAGCTCCGACGGACAGCGCATAAAACTCCGCCACCAAACAGAGCGTTCAATGAAGAGTTGCGATCCCGGCGAAACACAATATAATTGGAATCCAATAGTTCCGCGTCATTAATTCCACCACATAACCATGTTTCGGTTATAACCATTCTCGCGATCTAACTAACATTTTATGTGGATATGAAGTTAATCGGTCAAGTGGTACAGAAGTTAGATAATAACGCCACCTATGGTTAGCGCACCTAATTATTAACCATTCGAATTTAATTTTCAGCTCTAGTTTGGAATAATGTCACATGTGCTGTCGTGTTCCACTGATCAAACCCTTTCATTTGATATCCATATCAAGCGGGTTGTGAAGAAAAAGGTTGTGCACCATATTGGATTTGGAATGACGTCATATGGCCCGTCGTATTCTGCCTATCAAAAACTTTTATTTTATATCAGTATCAATGGGGTTATGAAGAAAAAAGGTAATCCGCCATCTGCCCCCCCCGTATACCGAATTTAACGAAAGTTTGTGAGACTTTATTTTACTTTCATTCGCAGGAGCTGTATACCGTTTCTGAGAAAAATGATCCTGAAGGAGTAAACTCCAATAAAAAAGAGGTGCATTAAGTGCATTAATTGTATGAACTGCGCAAGTGGTAGAGGTAGATCCACATAGGTGGCATATTTGGAAAGGGCATGAGATAGTAGTTGTCTGGCGTGAGTCTGGTCTCACTGCGTTAATTAGATCAAAAGATAAAAATGCAATAAGAATATGCGTACCGAATTTATAAATCACGCTGTAACTCGAAAACTGTTGGGATTTTTGTTCAGCTAGGTCAAATCTATCACCCCTACCATTTTGGTATACGTTAACTGATACACCCTACATACATATTTGTATGATCTTATGATTCCACAATACATTTTATTCTACATATATCTACAGCCTTGGCCAAAAGTATTAGGCACCCTAGTTTTTTGCAGGTATCGTACAAAATAATTCCTAGAAAGATTTATCTTGTTTGTCAATATGTCCCCAACAATCATAAATGGTAATTAATGTTATAAACCCTTTCCTAGATGGACCATAAAAAGTCTGGTTGGGAAAATCTGTAATTTTGAGGATTTTGTAAAAAAATTTCAGTTTGCAATTACTGCTCGTAGTGCAAGCAAGTGCCTAAAAATTGTTGGTTTTTTAACGGAGTTTGAAGTGTGAGGAAATGCCTAAAACAAGGGAACTTAGTGAGCAAGAACGGATGCGAATTCGGTTTTTGTATGAACAAGGCAAATCTCAAGTTGAAATTGCAAAAACTGTGAAATGTTCTCGTTGTGCGGTGCAAAGTGCTATTAGACGTTTCCTGGACACTGGATCACACAGTAGTAGACAAAAAACTGGTGAAAAAAGAGTTAGTTCGGAACGTGATGACCGAAATTTGATTCGAGGGTCCCTCAAAAATCGGAAACAAACGTCTTCTGAGCTCGCTGCTCGTCTATCTGATCAGATTGGCAGAACGATTAGTTCTCGAACCACAAGAAGAAGACCTGTAGAGGCAGGGCTAAAAGGTTGCAAGGCTAGGAAGAAGCCATTGCTCTCAGCAAAAAATAAAATAGATCGTCTTGAATGGGCCTTAAAACATCAATCTTGGACGGAGGCCGATTGGGATAACGTGATATGGTCCGACGAAGCAAACTTTGAGGCAAGCTTTATTTTGTATAATTTCAATTATTTATAATGGTGGAATCGTAATCTGTCCGTTTGTGAAAGATTTCATGAATATTGAAAATAATGTTAAATTTTTTTAATTTTTCAGGTTTTCGGCACCCCTAGTTCCACTTTGTGAGGAGGAGGGTAGCTGAAACTTACCTTCCCGAATGCGTCATGTCCACGGTTAAACACGGAGGGGGTAGCGTGATGATTTTGGTTGTATGGCGTCCTTTGGAGTGGTTGCAAAGTTTTTTTGTGAAGGACGCATGAATAGCGAAAAATAAATTGCCTTGTTGGAAGAGGTTCTACACCCATCTATCACGAAGATTTACGGTGGCACTAATGCGAACAATATAAAATTCCAACTAGACAACGCGCCATGCCACACATCTGTAACCAGTAGGCGATATTTGAAACGAAACAATATTGACCTTTTAGAGCGGCCTGCACAGTCGCCAGATCTCAATCCAATTGAGCGTCTTTGGTGTATACTGAAGCGGAAGATACGGGGGCACAACATGTCAACATCCCATCCAAAACAGGACTAAAACAAGTCATCCAACAAGAGTGGAACGAAATTTCTCCTGGAGCGCCTAAAGCTTGTACGCACAATTCCTAAAAGAATAGCTGCGGTAATAAGAGCTAAGGGCGGACCGACAAAATATTAACAGTAAGAATAAAGGTCAATAAGTTAAACCTAACTATAATTTAATTTCCCCCTAATTTACGCAAATAAGCTGTTTAGTACGATTTTCAGGGGATGCCTAATACATTTGGCCAATCTTTTTGAATAGTCCTTTTTTAAAGTTTCTTCACCGTTTCTATAAAATTATGTGTAGGCCCCATCCTTGAAGAAGAATTGCTGCCCTGTGTTTTAGTGTACAGTACATACATGTGTCTATTATCGGAATATAAAATTCTTTCAAAATTGGAGACATAAATACTATGCCTTACAATATTGCAGAGAAATTCATTGTTTGAATTAAAAAGTAAAAATCCATTTTTTATTGCATCACATTTTAATTTAAAGAAATATTCAAGTAATCAGTCAGCACATTACATCATAGTTATTCTACAGAAATAATAAAGAAACACTTAATAGTGATATGATGCAATTGGGGACGAGTACGTGGTCTTAACAATGGCTGAAGGAGCTAGATGATGAGCATGAGCGCTCCCGTAGGCGGCTGGGGAAGCAGACTGGATTAGGTTAGGGGCAGCATAACCAACAGCATGACCCACATTGCTAGAATAGCCCGAATAGCCAAGCTGTCCAGCATATCCAGCTGACTCAGTATAAGCAGCATGCGCGGGATATGTACGAGCTGTAAGTGGCGATGCTGAAAGTGCAAGTGGATTACTTCTCACGATAGCCGGAGCGGTAGCGACAGCTTTTATAGCCAGTGGCTCGCGACGGACAACAGCATTAAACCCATTGATAGCGTCAGCGCTGTAGTCAACAATCCTCTTGTATCCGTCTGCGTCGATCAGTGAGTAGTGTCCCTGGACATTGTCCCCATCACGGACCTCTGCTTGGCTCTTTGAATCACCAGAGAGGGCATCCTGAACTTCGTAGGCAAAGTTGTACTGTGGGTGTGGGTCATACTCGTCAACGTGCCTCGCTAAAACAGGTTGAGCCGGCAAGATGCCAGCGCGAGCTACCGCGACAACGGCTAAGAGACACACAATCTAAACAAGTGGGAAGACAAAGTTATTATTTGCAATAAGATCGGTGGGTGCCAGAAATACCTTGAGCATTTTTGGCGTTTTCTTTGTAATCGAAGTCTTCAATTGAACTGACTAGACGCTCTGGTGCTTTACCTTTTATACAAATCCAAAACCCCTTCCTTTAAAGTAAAAGTAAAAAATACATTTCACCAACTCAACGTAAAACAGAGGACAATTTTTAAAATTCTGCACATTTTTAGTATATAAATATAAACTTTTAGAGTGTACGATAATCAAATGTAAACGCATGAATAAGTCCACTATAAATGTTTCTAAGTTTAGTATGAACTGCTTTAGATATTTTTTCGAATCTTCCTAATAACATATTTTTATTTTTTAAATATAAACACCGAAATCAAATAAATAAAAAAAAATGGTCAAGGCATACATGTATGTATCTAACAAATATTCACGTTAAATTTAGCTCTATAAACCAATGAGAACACTTTTTTCCTCTTTTTATATTTATACTAGCTTGCCCGGACCCGGCGTTTCCCGGGATACTATTAAATTTGTATTCCTTAATTTTAGAACGCCTCCATACTGCACCACCGCCTCTCCTATGTGACCCAGCGTTTTCCTATTTGCGTTTAGCACATGTTTTAGATATTTTCCAACAGTATTATTAAATTTAGTTTTCTTCATTTTACACCACCTCCTTATTGCACCCCCTCTCCTATATCTCCCAGCGGGGTGGGGGTGGTCTCATATTTGGAAATTTGATAGCAGATTCGAAATCAGTGATCCCGAAAATTCTCTAGTGCGGATTTTCAGTGAAATCCCTTGAAGTTTAACTTTTTCGGCCGCCATATTGGATCCGACATCTTGAATTCCAAAATTTTGAATGCAAGCTCGAGATCTGCGACCCCGAAAACCTCCAATTGCCTTTTTCATAAAGATTCCTTGAAGTTGGAAAATTCGCTTCCTATACAAAACGGAATTTTCGTTTTTTTCGATTTTGCGGCTTTTCCTTTGGGGTTTCCAGAATTTTCTTTTTTTTAAACCTCCCCTGTATTAAAGCGAACAAAATAAAAAAAATTATCGAAATCGGTCAAGCCGTTTTTGAGTTTTAGCGAGACCAACGCACAGCAATTCATTTTTATATATATAAGAAGATAAGGGCATCATAAATGCTCACTTGTTGGCAATATTTCATGTTTCTAGCTCATATAGGGTTTCGAAATATTTTATGGTGATATGACAAACGGACGGAAGAATGGAGTCCTCGATGTATAATATAATCATCCGTGTTCCTTTTTTTCTTTGGTAATTTATGGTAAGATTATCTTCTGATTGTAAGTGTGATTTCAAAATGGCGACATCCTAGAATAAGTGCGTTATTAATTTTATATTTTTACATAAAACCGTTCGCTCAGAACCAAAAATATATATTTGGTTTTACAAAGTGTTGCGGTTTTTTCTTTAGGGCATCATCAAGAAGACGAATAACTTATATAGTTATTTTTCTATTATGTGTGTACATCTATATGGGAGATGTTGTTCCTTTCGAATAGAGGGCTGAGAGCTGTTGTACAAATCTATTTGGTCGTTTATGATTTTCTTATTAACAAGTGAAGCTTTTCAAATAATTCCGTTTTATTTCCTATCTTTCTAATATATAAAATTCTCGTGTCACAGTGTTTGTAACAAAACTCCTCCGAAACGGCTTGATCGATTCTTATGAAATTTTGTGTGTATATTCAATATATATATAATTCAAAAAATATATACTATTTTTCATACCCCTAAGTGATAAGGGTGGTCCACCCCAAAACATTTTTTTTTATTTTTTGGACAAAATTTTTTGTTTTAATTTTTTTATGATTCGGCATTACAAAATACATAAAACCCTAAATATTCACCCTTCTACCACCAACCCCTATTTTTTAATAGCGATAGTACTTTAATAATTTTCAAATTTTCAGTTTCCACTCGATCAGTTATTTCCGCCAGGCGTCTACGGGTGTCACAGTATACTGTTTTCTACCATTAAGTACTTCAATTTGATCTATTTGTGTGTTTTGTACAGTGAACAATGCCAGTAAGACGCAAAGGGTCTGATTTTTAATTTCCACATTTCGATAGTAATTCCAGATTAGCGACCCCGAAAACACTCTGCAACACAAATAATGGAACAGATGCTTCAGCATATATCAAATTTCAACCGCCAAGGAGGTAAAAGAGAGTATAAATGGGAAAATATTGTTTGACGGTGCACTAATCAGGCATATGTTCAGAAAGTATGCGTATCGAAAATTATCTGTCTATCGTCGGTTTTTCTGGAAAACTATAAGTCATACATGCAATATCTTTAAACCGTTATACAGCTTCAGACCTTGGCGAAATAGCCCCGACATTATATTCACGGAGTGTCTTAACTCCTGCCCGTGGGAGTAGGGGGGCTTTCTGCATATAAAGTGACCCAAGAACAATCGGCTAATGAAAGGATTTCCGTCTTAATGAATACATATACGGGGTTTTTGGCGTCGCTGATCTTAATTCTGCCATCGATAATTGGTAATTCAAGATGGCGGATCAAATATGGGGACTCAACTGGAACGGAAATCCGTGTAATTGAATATAATGGTTCTAAGGGTCTGTGGTTTTGAAATAACTGCCTTTTTCGGAGCTCATATGTTTACTTACACTATACCAAAATCTTCACAAACGTGTCAACAAATTTTGTCTATGTGTCGGGGCTAATCTCGAGAACGGTTGAACCGATTTCGATGAGGCCTTTACGCGAAGGTACAGCATTTTATCTTTCATGATGAAGGCTACATTTTATCCCAAGATTGTTTTGGGTTCCCGCAGGAAAAATGAAAAACCGTCTTCGCGCATGTAATAGTTTCGTTAGGTCTACAACAGTTTTAATTTGCAAATATGAAAAATCCGGCAAGGGACGGGTTTGCTATTGAATATATTCCAGAGGAGGCCAAGCGAATGCGCAGACGCTTTTTTTTGACAATATTAAATTGAAAAACAAACAGAATGAAAGTATTTCATTGAACTGGTGCATCGAGAATTAAATATCTTCCAAAGGATGCAAATAGATGATTTGATGAATGAAAAGGATTATTCGTCAATTTTACATGGAAAGAGAAAATTCGATTAGATTGAATATATTCCAGAAGAGGTCAAGCGGACCTTTTTATGAGCTTAAAAATTCTCACTTTTTTGATACTCTCTGAGAAACTTATATGGAAGTCTCTCTTCTGCAGATATGGTAATGCAGAAATCAGTTCAAATGGAGGTGAAGTACTCCGGGATTTATATTGGGATCAATCGCGCGCTTAAAATTAAAGAAGACAGCTTACAACAACATCCCAGTATCAATCTCCTTTTTTCATTTAAAATTCGACCAATGAAGGGCAGTCTCAATCGAGTGTGTCTCTCTGAAACTAGACTGCGCTTCTATCAACAGTTTTATTCATTTTGCAACAGTTTAAATTTACAAATGTAGAAATGCCCGGGCAAAGCCGGGACGGGTCTGCTAGTTATATAACATATTCTCTCCATTCAAGTTGTTTGCCTAATCACTTTAGGATTTATCTGCGAAAAAATCCTACTGGATTGTTTTCTTCAAATACTTCATTATTTTGTTTTGTAAATATTTTGTCAAAAGTCCACGAAATTAACGCAAAAAAATTTATTCAAGGTCATAGGTCGGGAATGTCAGTTTTTCTCGAATATCTCGTAATCTATCGATTTTGCGCTACTTTAGATATTATCCAAAATTTATATTTTAAAATTCTGTAGAAAAAAGGTTCATGTAAAATTTACGTACGATTAATAGTCGGAAGCAATAGGAAGCTTATACGCTGAAACCCACCCTTAATTATTTGCCTCCATCGACTAATTACTAACGAATGACTTATTTTTATTCTAATCGATAAAAATATTATTCTGAACATAAATGTATATATGTATTCTTTTAACTTACAAGTAGGTGGACATAAACATTTATTTAACAACGATGAATAGATAACGATTTTTCGCGTTTGTTTTTCCTTTTTGGGAGCACGCTGCAAAATACTAAATTGCATATATGTAAACAGTTTTTTAGTGCATTAAATTTCCTTAAAAATTTACCTAGGAGGGATGTGCCTAATAAAGGTTTAATATCAATTCTTCCAACGTGAAGGAATGCTTACATTCTGCGGGAATCGCTCATCAGTCATCGCAATCAATGACAGCGCGATACATTTTTCTTTTAATTTAATATTTATTATCAAATATTTATTGTTACTTACCCAATCCAGAAACAAATAAATAAAAAAGTATTGTCCTGTCTAGAACCTCCGATTGTCCGTGTAGATGCGTTTAGACTGTTTAGAATTCTCTGCGCCTGAATATATGTTTAAGTTAAAACACGATGTGCGATTTTGGGTTTAAAAAAAATTATTAATGTGGTTACTACAAAGTCTGACTTAGAACTAACTACAATTTGTTTCTTAGTTCTAATTCTCGCGTCGGCTCTGCTTCCCTGCAGACATGGTGTCAGCGGTTTCCAGGTGTTGTGGGAATATCCGACGATGGTGTCAGCGAAACGTACCGCGGGCGCGTGATGCGTTTTCAGGTTTTGTGGGAAACGCTGTGCGATGCTTTTCTGGATTGTGGATTTCTCGTGTTGGCTGTGTTAACTCTTTCCCTCTTAGTTGAACGTCCTCGTGAAACTTTAGAAGAAAGGGCTTTGGTGGAGACTTCCTTAAGGTTGACTTCCGGTTTGTAAACTGGATCCATTATCCCTTTTATAGGTGTTGGATTAAGCATGTAGTCCTTTGTGGGTCGTGGGTTAACATGACGGTCCTTTTCGGATGATGGACTTGCGCTGGATGATGGGATTGCGCTGAGAATGTTGTCCGTTTTTGTTGATGCTTTATTGGTTTTCCTTAGGCTTATTAATTTAACCAGGATCAGAGCAGCAAAGATTGCAGATAGGCCATAGTTGATCCAGTCTGTAAATTGCCTTTCGGTTGTCATTAGTTCGATTCTCTTGGTATTGTTGAGCTGTAATTCTCGCATCATTTCTAAGGACAGGACTTCTTCAATCACGATCTTGTTGAAATCAGTCTGAAGCAAGGGTGGCAGAATTTGAATATTTACGAGTTCTTCTGGAAAATATTTTTGATCATTAATGATGATGGTTGTGTTCCTAAATTGTTTCATTATCTACATGCTTTTTGCTACCGAGGTACACATGATTATATTTTTAGAATTTTTTTTCTCGAAATGGCAGTTGTTTGAAAAAAACCGTTTTTTTGACGTAAAAACTCGCACTTAATGGCTTATAACTTTTTTTCCTGACATATAATCGCTATAATCGTGTGTACTTCGTTAGATAATTTAATAATAAAGGCCCAGTTAAAATTTGAAGTCAATCGGATGAAAACTGTTCGAGTTAAATTAAGCTGGTAATAACCCCTTAATAAACTTTAGTTTGATTTTTCTCTTCTATTTTGCCGGTGACATGCATTTTTTATTGTAATTGATTTATATGATGCTAAACTATCATCTAGCGAAATTTGCATTAATTCTCCCGTTTTTTTAGTTTTCGATTCAGCCTCCTTAATAATGGATATCGTCACATTTAGATGTGTCCACCGCTAAAGCAGCGGTTATTTGAGAACTTGAAAAGTACATTTCGCAAACGCCTAAATTATTTTGTTTAAATGAATTTTGACTCTTTTGCTAGTGTTGGAAAATAAGGATAATCTCTACAACAACTGAAGTATATTTCATAAAATGTGTTGCTCCTAAAAATTGCTACAAATACCTGCGAACCATTTGCGCCTTTGGGTCCTTCAAAGATTGTACTGCCAATGATGATGAGTATGATGATTTCCACATAAGAAAAGGGTAAAATTAATAATTAATTAAATAAATATTTGCACTTCTTCTATGTACGCCATAAAAATGAATAATTAAATTTTCGGAATGTTATATTTAATCAGTCGTATTAAATTCGAAAATTCGGTTTAAAAATTCGGTAACAAAATGATACTTTCTTTCTGGGATATTTAAATTTCGAAAGATTGCATTGTAATTCCTACGTAAGACTAAAAAATTCAAAGCCAGATCGACTTTTATCATAACACCTAATAACACGTTAGGATGAATCAGAACGTTCAAAAAGTCCGCTCAATACTATTTCGTCATTTAACATGCAGATGGCACTATTTCTAAAGCTCAAACGGCTTTTGAAAGCTCCGCAATTGTTTAAAAGCACTCCTATCCGCTGGTTCGAAATCTGTCGTAATCAATTATCACTTTCCCAAAGAGAGGGAAAAACATGGAGGAAAAGCAAAATGTTCGAGACCAAATTGTGTCCTAGAGGGCAACAGAGACCGCGAGGTGTAGCTGCATTCCAACGACTTCAGAAAACCGAAAATCCGTGACACAAACTTGAAGCTAGTTTGACTCCCTGCTGTTTTCGCTACTGCCTGGTAGGTTGTTCTCGCTGCTGGTGCTTTGGCCAGTGGAGGATGATGGTACAGTCGAACTCACAGGGGCGCTAGAAAGCAAATTGGTTGATTGATTGAGCGATTCGGCTGGTATAAGGCGCTTTTTCTTCTTCATTTGGTCGGTTTTGGAACCATATTTTCACCTGCATGATATTGAGGAAACATTTAAATTGCGCTCGAAATTTTTAATTGATAAATTTGTTACCTGTGTTTCGTTTAACTGTAATGTGTTCGCGATTTCGGAACAAGTTCTCGACCGGCGCTGTTTTTAGGTACCCTAAAACCTTATGGAAATGTTCCGTTTATGGTCGGAACTAGTGTATTAGGTAAGTATTGTTCATGGCAAGCAATAATTTCCCCAAAATTAGCTTGTTTTAGCTTGTTTTTACACCAAAAACTGAAATTTTCCATACCATTTGTAAAAGGTAAATCATCTGTCAAAAATTATTTTTTAAGAAAAGTGAATTTTTATTACGAATTCTTTCGTACCGATGTTTAAAAAGTTATTTACCGCACAAATTTCGATTGTACAAAGCAAGGACGATGCAAATAGCCACTCTGAATAATTTTATGTCTCGAAAACAAACGTCAAAGTCAATTTATTTTTGCAATTTTTTGTGTTAAAACAAGCTAATTTTGGGAAACTTATTGCTTGCCATAAACAATACTTACCGAATACACTAGTTCCGACCATAAACGGAACATTTCCATAAGGTTTTAGGGTACCTAAAAACAGCGCCGGTCGAGAACTTAAGCCGCGATTTCTATTCTGCGCGCTCGTGTCAGATATCGATTGAAATGAAACTCCTTTTCGAGTTCCGTTAATTGTTTGTCGGTGAAATTTGTACACATTACATTACAAATTACATTCTTTAATGTAATGTAATATTAGCAATGGTACATACGTGTGTGTATTGCGGTGAACGCAGGGTTTCGAAAAATCGCAGATTTTCTGTCCCCAAAAAAGGGTTGGAACAGCAGATTCCTTAAGCCATTTACAGGGTCCTCCAATTTTAAAACATGAGGCCTCAAAGTGGGTCACCTGGATGATGCCGATGAAGAATGTAATTAAAATTACATTGCACTTTTACTTCAATAATGAAAAACACCGACTCGCAAAAAACGTAAACAAACGCTGCTGATATGACGACTGTCATTCTTGCTGGAATTCTCCCAACCAAAACATGGCGACTATGCGCACAGCAATTCAAGTCCATTCGCTATCCAGTTTTAGTATAGATCTGTGAGGTAACTCAGTTCTGGCTCAGAAAACACTAGCGACGCCATCCGGAAAAAAAGGGACATCAAGAGCGAGTAAAACGGTTACTCAATGAGTAACTAAGCAAACTGAGCTGGTTCACTGAAGTTGTGGAGAATCGAACGCAGCCTGTTGTGACAGCCCTTAAGCAGCCCTCAGAATAACCTTTTACTCTATTTTATTTATTTTCCAAGCGAAAGTGCCTCTTAAAATCTGCATAATCATATATAATGGATCTTATTCTGGTAAACACGACACGACTAACCAAGGCACTTTCTATACCCAGATTCCTGCCTAACTGATTACTTTCTCATAACACTAGCAAATTAAATTTCGAAAACTGTAGAAGTTCCTTACATAGATGGCGCTGCCAAAAGTTTAAACCGAAACTGAATAAATTACTCTCTTCAATGAAAATGCTGATATTTATATAATTTGAAATGAACTTGTAATTTATTTGGATGCATTTTAAAATTGTTTACAATTAAATTATTACCAGCCTTGACTTTAGCATATGAAGTTAGCTGTGCTTTGTTCCATGGTATTTTCGATAACCGAAAATGGCGGCCTACATTAACCAGAGTTGGTATGAGTGAAGCTGAAACAAAATCATATCCTTTGTCATGTGTGTGTGAGTGAGTGCGACCGATCGTGCAAAAAACTCAAAATTTCCTTCTCAAAGTCTGCACGCGATTTTAAACATTATTAAGGAAAATATTCAAAAAATTAATAGAACAATATCATTGATTCGGGCGAGTGAAGCGATTGCTGTTAGCGTCGCCTGTTTGTCATTTTGCTTGCTAATTTTCTCCACACAAATTGGAATACAAATATAGAGCAGAGTAAAAATAACACAAAATGGACGATCTGATGGTGGAAGTATGCGGCGAAACCGGAGCGTACTATAAGGTTTGTATCTTCTGAAGTATGCTTTTCCGTTCATTGAATTTATATAAGAATGGTGCGGAAGTTTTCGAGCCGCAATTTTCCTACGCCCATGCCTGTGAGAACAAAAGACTTGCGGTTTTGATTGCCTCCGGATTCCTAGTGGGTTTTCTAGACGCCATAACCCTCGATTGACAGGGCGTGAAATGCACCTCGTGTGGTATGGAAAAAGATTTAAAGCCAACTATTGCTGCTGTTATGCAAATACCGAAACGGAGAAGTTATACAGCAAAAGAAACTTTGGCTTGCGACTACCTAATTATGTTCATGTCACTCACCCCTACTGCAACTATTTACCCAAAAATAACTAAAAAATCTCTTCTTTTTTAGGGTACAGTCACAGATGTCTTCGAAGATGGTGTAATGGTCGCTCTGGACAATGAGTAAGCAAAAGAGATTTGTTTTTAACTTTGCTATCCATAGATATACAAGAAAAACAAAGATATGATTACCTCCCGCGTAGTGTAATATGACACCGGAGACTTATCGGTGCTCTTCTAAGTGTTATGTTCCAAGTAGTAGACTACAGTAATTTTAACAATTATGATTTATTTCGGCTTTACATACAATATTTCATAAATTTCCGCCGTACAGCTTATCAATGATTACTAATTAGAAGACTCCCGGAATACGAAAATACCCATATGCCCTTTCTTCTTCAAACCACAATAAAAGCTAAGTAATATAAATACTTCCCAAGTTATGAAGAGCGCCAGGTTTTCTTAATAATTTGCTATAAAAAGTGCCATGAAATATAATGACATTTATGTGCAAGATGTATTTTATTAAATTAATAGGGTATTTCACCAGTCACAATTGCTGCGATAACATATATACCTCAATATATTGCCTACCTACTTAGTTGTTTCTTTCTGGAATAATGCCAATAGTACAACCAATATGTGTCACCACGAAATGTAAAGATTTTTGTAGGGCATTTGTTATCATAACTGTACCAATATGTTGAATGGGGCAGTTTTCTCGAAATTACTTCCCAATATAAATAAAATTTATAAAAGTAGTCTGCAAAACAGTGCTTGAATATAGTGAGTACAATTATATTAGCCCTTTGCACCTTGTTGGCCACGCTGCAGCAGTATCCATAATAAGCTCTATAACTCCATTAGCCTCACTATGGGGACATGTGTAATTTGCAACACAACCTAAAATGTAACCCCATTTTCAGTATGCCCTTTCAAGTTTTTCACCTATGAAAGCAATGCTGTTTAAGCTTCACTGCACAAAGTGTGCCGGAGTCGTTTGGTACTGTCAACAATAGCTTCTTCTTTTTCAGAAACTTTATCTAGGTGTTTATAAAGTCTCTTAGTTGTCTAACTTATTTGTTAATGAATTATTCTAAAATTAATATCATAAATAATTACGAAAAGGTCTTTATTATTAAATTTTTCGTTCTTTAATAATGCTGAACACTATCTCTTCTCATTATATTAAAATTATCTACCAAGAACTTTCCTTAATTATATAGACAATGCAATATGAAGTGTTGGCGAGGAACAGAATTACAACCAGCTTTTCGGGCAGCTTAGCGTCCCCGGCGATGATTTCGATTAGTTTCACCTTTGTTTCACGGTACTACGCAAACAAATTATAACTCTTAAGATGAGAAATAATACTTCGTCGCCTCGATGTAAACATGCGCTCTAAAACAAATATGCATATATAAAGAACAGCGAGAAACAATTGCTGCATTTCGGTCAGCAGTAGCTTTGCTCTAATGAGAATCAAATATGCCGACACAAAATAAAGCCTGAACTTTTCGCGCAGCCTTAAGCTGAACCGGAATTTTGTGCTGGGGTGGCAGCATGTAACTTGTTCAACTTAAGGGGTTACATCTGTTTGAGATCTTAAAAAGAGGCCCATTTTTGAAAGATCTGTTTTTTTACAGCTGTTTTAGTCGATTAATCTTTTTTTTTTTTGTTTTTTAACCATAGTTACCATACATAGCGGATTATTCACAACAATATTGGCAATAAAAAGTTTTGTTTCTCCAAAGTTATGGTTGTTATCGCGGAACTAATAAAAAACCAAAAATAACGGTGTGTTAGATCAAAAAAAAACACCGTTGAATAACGTGGAATCTTACTAGAAATCCACATGTAAAATTTTAAGAGTTATCATGCACACCGTCTTGAAAAAAGTAGTTTTCAGAATGATATGATGGGACAAGACCAGGAAAAATCAAAGTTTCCAGTCTGACTAAATTTGGGCTTGATAGCGAAGTGGCTCCATTCAAATTTCTGTGTTTTCGTCAATTCTGCATACTTTGTGGTTGGCTTTGGGCGAGAATGGTCTTCAAAATAAATATATGAAATTATGCAAAACAAAAATCGACTTGTTGAAAATTTCAAATAGTTATAATAAATCGAAACGACTTGAAATGGCTGAATTGCGTGTAAAATTCCTATAGGAATCCCATGCATGAAATTCAGCTATTTCAAGTATAGAAACCCAGCAGAAAACAGAGCCCTACAAATGCTTTGTAAGAGCGCTTCTTCACTGTACCCAAGACTTACTTTTTAGCATTGCATCTCCGCAGAGGCAAGCGCTCTTTTTCAACTTTTGCGAAGCGCTTATATTGCATTTCTAATGAGTGCTCATATTACTCGTTTAATCAGCGTTTTATACATATATTGAAGTTATTTTATATCGTGCCAAATGTTCGCTTGAATGACGCGCATATTTCAAGGGCTAACTCGGCATACTCTTGAATATCATACGAATCATATCATCGTATTTTATGGTTGAATTGTGTGGAAAAATAATTTTCATAAATGCAAAACATGAAGCTGAACACTGCAATTGCATGACAGTTTTGCATTTATGAAAACGGCAATAATGAATTCCAAATCGCACAACCTCTAAAAATAACTATGCAAAATAACACTTTACTCCTTCGCAGCCGATAAACGAGTAAGATTGGAATTGACAAGTTCATGCAAAATAAAAGGCCCAGCGTGATAAGGCCCATACTGACTACGTATACACGACAGGCCCAAATCAGGACTAGAAACCGGTTGTCAGGCCAAATCAAACCAATGGTTGTGTAAACGACACAAATAAATATCAGGCCTAGGCCTGATTCAATTGGGGCTGGCCCAAAGCCGGGACTTATCCGTTTATACGGTAAAGATAATCGCGACTTTGGGCTACGGTAGGCTAAAGTCGCGACTTTGGACATCGTGTGTACGTAATCATTGACTACGTATATGCGACAGCCACAAATCGTGCCTGAAAATCAGGCAGAAATTGTATTATGTATGTACGGCTGGGGCCGTATTCTCTATTACAATATTGTTAGCTCGAATTTGAATCATATGGCTGAATTCAAAGCTGAACAAGTTCAAATTCCAATTGGAATTTATACATTGATTCAACCATATGATTCAAATTCGAGCTAACAATATTGTAATAGAAATGAAGGCTCTTGGCTGCGTAATCGTCACAAATTCGACACACTTACATTTAATAGAAATCATGCCTAGGCCTAATTCAATGGTAGCTACGCAGGATTTCTAGCCGACCCTTTATACGTCAAACATAGTTATGTCTTTGGCCAACGCTAGACACAAGTCATGACTTTGGTCATCGTATATACACTGCGGAGCACTTGATTAAATACACGGTCATAAATGGCAAATATGCATAACATCACACTTGCAGGTGAATTTTTTTTAATAGGTTTATTCTAAGAATTGCAATTAATTACGATCACTTCGATTATCTGGGAATTCTAGGGAAAAAAACAAAAAAACTAGCTGCATTTAAAAAAAGTCCTTATAAAATAGTGGTGCATTTGAATTGAATAGGTGCACCAGTTTATTTGGTGCTATTTCTCAGTGCAAACTTAAAATAACAGATATTGAATTAGCAAATATTAAAGTATATATAGGCGCAACACCAGCTTACTGAAGAAGAAATTTGTAGAATAGGAACATTAAAATAAGGATACTCTTGTAGAGAAATTGTTCACGGAATTAATCGTAGCGCAAACGTTGTTTGTTCATTCTTGCGAAATCCAGAAGATTATGGGACGCACTATAAAGGACGAATAGTTAGAGCTACTACAGAACGAGAACGGAGGAATATTTTGCGCCTTGTCTCAAACTCTTCAGAATCAGCTCGTCAAATTGGTCTACAAGCAGGAACATCATCCAGCGTATGGACTGTTCGGCGAATTATTAAGGCAGGCCTCAAATTGAGACGTCTTCGACTTAAGAAAAATCAGCTCTTCTACTAATTCTAGAATTGCAAAAATCACGTCAGTTGGAAACAGGAGTGGAATAGTGTTATTTTTACTGACGAAAAACGCTTCTCATTAGATAGACCTAATGAACTTACTATTTTCACGATCTACAAAAAGAACATCGGTTTTTGAGCCGCCATCATAGCCGACAAGAATCGCTTATGGCATAGGGAGCAATCACTTATAACTTGTAGTATTAACTGGGAGACAAGATGCTGCGAAGTTCATCAGCTTTCTTCAACGAGCAGTCGTTAACATAAATAAAGCTCTAGAATCAATGTCGTGAATTTTCCAACAGCTATACAGCTATTCACACTGCTCGCCAAGTAACAGTGATTTCGGGCCGAAAACATCACCGTCCACGAATGGCCATTTTTTTATTGAAAATGTGTGGAAATGGCTAACTCGTAAAGTGTATGAAAGTGGCAAGCAGTATGAAAACATTGATGCACTAAAGAAAGGTGTTTTAGCTGCTTGGAACGAAATACCACTAACCTTCATCAGGAGTCTTTTTGACAGTGTGCCCGCCCGACAGGCTCATCGAATTAATTTTATAAGAGTGGAGATCCAACATATTATTGAAAGTTCTTATTATAATGCTTATTATTCCTTAAATTTATATAATTATGTTGGTAATAAAGTAATGTAAACAGATATAATTTTTCATGCAAAATAATAAATTTACCTATTCAAATGTACCGCTTTTTTATGAGGATTCTGAAATGGAAGTGGTTTTTTTTCCTGGAATTCCCAGGTAATGGAAAAGTGGTCATAATTAATTGCAATTCTTAGAAGAATAAGCCTATTAGAAAAATGCACCTGCACGTGTGGTGTTACGCATATGTATGTAGTATATAGGTGTTCCGCAGTGTATGTAGTTAATGGCTCATATAAATAGGTAACCGTGCTTCCATGCAACTTCTCGCGAAGCGAAATTTGAGCACTGCAACGATAAGCATAGTCAATATTTCCTGCTGGGAATAAAAGCTAATACGAAACGGCTGTAAGCCAGATTAGCATACCATATTTCCTGATGTGTTAGAACTGGCTGTGTAGCATACCAAATTCCCTGATGTGTTAGAACTGGCTGTGTTCGTGTTGGTCGATTAGTGCAGGCCTAAATATGAATCCTAAACCTAATCAGAGGGGAGCTTTATAAACAAAATTTTCCAAAGTTTGCCATGATACACCCCTTATATTTAATTTACACGCTACCATTCACCCCACAAACTACCCCGTTGTGGTGCGATATTCAATTTCTCTCTTGCACTGCTTGTTGCTGTACTCCTCTATAAGCTACCTTTAGGTGATCGCTCATGTACAGGGTTTATACATACAACAGCAATTCTTCGAGGTCCCAGAATATTGTGTTTTGTGTGCTGTTTTAGTTTGGTGAGTTATGCTTGGAGTTGCGTATGAGTATAATTTATCAAGTCTAATAATAGCTGCGTTAAGTAATAATAAAAAAAATTTTAAAAAATCGCCTTTAGATCTATCTTATCTCAAAGAAATTCGGTGAGAAAATTACCATTAGGGAAACTTCAAATATCAAACAAAAGAAGGTCTGTTTGACTCCTTGTTCTGTTTCACTACAGGTAACTCCAGATTAAACTATTCCACGATTTACAGCCTATTTTACGACATTTGACACTAGCCAAGGCGGTACGGATCGATTTCGTACTTCTTTTCTTTTGAGCTGGGTAAAATGAGAACTGATGACAGTTCAACTTCCTAGTTCTTTGAGTGTAGGATGGACAATTAGTGTGTGATTTTTGTTGGCTATGCTGTAATGGAGTTAAATGAACAACACCTTCCACGTATGTATTTTTGTAATCAGCTCACTAGCTGTTTAATGAAAAAGTCAGGTGAAATAATGTACGCACCAGGGAGAACTTTTTATTCCTATTGATTACTCTAATGTATTATTGAATTATTACATGTAACGTGGTGTTCTGCTTGTGGTGGCATTAGACTAAAAGAGAGGAACATCCAAAAACGAACTTTAAAAGGAGAGAACTTGTACTTGGTTTGTCACACCCAGTTTACGTCAATCACCATCGACAAATTGACCTGCTTCCTGTTATCTTTGTGTTCTGTGGTCCTGTTACCTGTAGCCTTGTAGCTGGACCAAATAAGTCACAACTGTGACGCCTTCAGAAGCTTTTGCCATTTTTTTTATAATTTCTTTCAGTTGGAATGCTAAAATCTATTATATGTATGAAAAATAATTGCAAGGATGACTATTCTCGTTGAATGAGATACGCCGAGCCTACTAGCGGACTTGCTTATAAAGCAGTGTCCAGTGATGAACGTTATAATGTTACTAATGGTCTCCCTTCTGAACGAAATCAGGTTACTTGATCTGATGTGCTCGTGGATAGGCTAAATTTATCTGGTGATTGCGCAAGCGTCCTCGGGCTCCACCTACATGCAGCGATCCTTGCACATGATTGCTTGATCTCCACTCCATTCTCTATCTTGTGTGAGGCAAGCTGTGTGCCTACATTCTGAATAATGTTTATATCCGGTTGGGTGGTCCCCTGCCTTACGAGTTCATTCGCCCTACTGTTACCCGGGATTTCACTATGACCTGTTACCCATATGAGGTCGATTTTGACCTCAGCTTGGGGGTTTAGCAGAGAGCGACATTCTGCGAGCACCCTGGATGTCGTGTGAACTCCTTCGTATTTTTCAACAGTATTAATAAATTTTGTTTATCTTCATTTTGCACCCCTCCCTATTGCACCTCCTCTCATACTATATGTACCATCGGGATGGGGCTGGTCTCATATTTGGAAATTTTGCTGGCAGATTCGAAATCAGTGACCCCGAAAACCCCTTAGTTGGGATTTTCATTGAAATTCCCTTGAGGGCTAACTTTTTCGGTCGCCATATTGGATCCGCTATTTTGAATTCCAGAAAGCATTGTTTGCGTCTGAAACCTTTCCGGGCGAGCGCACAGGACTTTCGGAGATTAGCGATTAAGAACAAACGAACATTACATTTTTATTTATACAGGATGGCCGGAGAAGTGACGTCCAGCCTTTTACGCCTTTGACGGCTTTTACTGAGGGGTGTCCGAATGTATGTTCCCCGATTTTGGGTAGCTTTCAAGTACAGGGTGATGCATAAATTCGGGATCCACATTATTATTTCACTTTTATCTTTTGATCTTATCAGCGTAGCGACATCAAACTCACGTCAAACAACTACTATCTTAATGTGCTTTCCAAAAATTCCACCAATGTTGATCTATCTCTACCACTAGTCCCCTGCGAAAGTGAAAAAGCTCGAAAATTTCCTAGATTTCACGTTTTTCCCAATTTTTCTCCGACATTCATGTAATTAATGGGCCTCTTTTTTTATAGAATTACCCATTTTGTTGCCTTTCCATAGAGGTACAACACGTCCAGATAGAGAAAGGATATACGAATTTATATGTAGAAAAGGTTTTGCGGATTTTTAAAAACATTTGCGGACTATGACTTACGTTCGCCGCTGTGAATTTACCGTGGCTCTAGTGTGAATATAATATTCTTACTGACTGAATATTTCCCTTTAAGGGGGACATCGTGATTCGTGATTTTTTTCATGTTTTTCTTTAATTAAATTGTTCATATATTTACTAAATTCTACTACTTTCTAAGACTCTTTCATTTAGCCCACCCCAATACACTACGTCCAATAATTACCGATATATTTCAATTTATCTCCTCAATCTCGACAAAACCCATGCGGTTTCCTTAATTTTTCGGTAACATTTTATTTCACTGTTTTCAAATGTTGTTTTAATATCGTTTTCCCCATGTTTTTGGATATTTTCCCACACTATTATTTAAAAAAAAAAAATTTACTCTCCATCCCAACTACACCCCCTCTCCTACATGTCCAACGGGGTGAGGGTGGTCTCATTAAATCAGGCATAAATTCATACACAATACCCGCATACATCACATCACCTATTCTGAATACTTTCCCCCCTTTATGCAAATCAATTTTCTGGAAATCAAATTTATTCGATGCATCGATCTGAATGAGTTTTTGTGTGATGCTCTTTCTTCCCTGGCTCATAGATGCGCCCTTCTGAAAGTGAAAAAATAAAATTAAAGTATTTATTTACAAATGTAGGCCATGGCGAAACATGTTTGCTGGGTCCTCCTGGTTGGTAATAAAAGTTGTACAACTTATAGCCTACCATTAGACAGAACACGCATTTTGGGTCTGCAGTTACAACTTTGACTTTTTCGTAGTTCACAATCTACTCAACCACAGTGAGATCTCGCCTAGCACCGGGTTGGTGTGATATAAGCCTACTGGTGATGTAATCACAATACCGGAAAATTTGACAATTAGAACCTTATCAAAGCATGGTCATGATATGACAGCTGATTTCATCTTCACATTTTTGGGTTATGATCGTGGTGACTTTCATGTCTAAGCTGCGACATGTACTAAGTTGGTAGTAATGAATGTCCTTTTTACCAATGCCATACCTGTGCATTATTAAATAAATGTCTACATGTATTGACAAATGTTTTCCCTATTTACAAAACCAGTGATTTTTTCTGTGCAAAAAAGTAACAATATTGTATAAATCGATGCCCGATATTGCATACACGTATTGCATTTTTAACATAAAATATAATAAATAATTTTGCTCAAGGTAATTAGTAAAAAAAGACGAGACTGCGCAAGTTCTCCTTCTGTTAAAATACATGTGAAAAGTATTCTATTATGAAAACATGGATTGACACTACGGCACATAATAAAAACAATTTTGAAAAAGTAACGAGCTGTAAAATATTAGGAAATAAAGCAGAAACATTAAAGAAACATGAATTATTAGTATATTACGATACAAGGGCGGTAAGTAGCCGATTGCCCACGATGGCGGTGTTAGACGCACGAGCGAAGCGAGTGCGTTAATAACCATCGTGGGCAATCGGCTACTTACCGCACCGTGGTTAATTGATGATTTACCGCATGGAAACCCGTGCGGTAAAGTACCACTTACCCCGCACGTGTGATGAAAAAAATATAACAATATTACTATTTATTGTTATATGAACCTTTTACTCACGTCCACTTAACGATCTGTTTTACGTTAAATTATCTTCTGTTCCTTTGGTCTTAATATTGGACACTGTACACTGCAGAACATTTAAATAAGAATGCCGAACTTTTCTAAAACATCCATGCGCGTTTTTTTTTAAAACCTTCCATGCAATATTTTACGGCTGATAGAACATTGAATGATTTTTGATGCCGGATGTTAGACTAAACAAATAACAATAATAAATTTTGTTTAACTTCATATGAAGAATTTTTATTCATGTAAGAAAAGTTCCTGACAGTACTGCTATTATTTTACACACAACTGTGTTATTTATTACATAAAAAACAAAATTATATAATAAAAAAAGAAAGGCGACCAGATAATTAATACACCTCTTTAGAACGAATCCTTTGTTGTTTTCGTTTGCTATTATCTATTTGAACTAAGGTATATTTTTTATTAGTCCGTTTGGCATCCGGATTCAGATGTTGTAATGCCTTCTGTAATTAAGCATCACCTATGGATTCCCTGTGAGTTGGAAGTAGAAAATTGTAAATTAGTCTTCCATTCAGTTGAATAAGTAGACCTTTGGAGAACTACCATAAACATTAGAGTTGACGATTTATTTAGAACACTGTAGTCGGACTTTTAACATTTAGGTCCGTATTCACCAATGTAGATAATCTCCTGAATAATTTTTAGCATGTCAAATTTTAACTTGAAGTGATGACCGACCTAGATAAAAATCATTTTCGACATAGATGATAACATTGACGAGAAGTCATTCGAGAATTCCGATGAAAAATGTAGTCGAACCATTTATTTCCTTTTCTTCAGCCAGTCCAAATACTCAAATAAACAAATACTGACTGTAAAACCAATCAATAATCGACTGTTAAAGAATGAATGAATTTGAGGTTATCTTCAACAAATAAATATAAGACTACCTTCGGTTGGTCGTAAATTTATCTGATGTTTGTTTATCGCGATCGATAAATACAAAATATCTATGTTGGTGAATATGGCCCTTAAATTCAAGTAAGGAAATTTACTAGAATGTCGTTCATTTTCTTAGTGCCGATTTACAGATTTTCATTATATAACACAAAACTGGTAGAAGGGAATCTAGATTCTGAATCTCCTGGACTTTAATTTAAAATTTGATTATTAGTTCATGGAGAGTATCCAAATATGCATAGTTTTAGTTTGTTTATTTAAATATATTTTGAACTTGTTTATACTATACAGAGTTCAACGCATTATTGGAGAGGATATAAGTTTTATACATATTCAGAGGTCAAATATTTAGAAATGAAATTTTTCATGTTGTACCCTTTATCCTTTTCAGACGATTCCTCAATTCATTCGCTTCCTCATTTGGTATGCAGCGAGTGTGTCTAGATGATTCATATACTCCTGAAAAGCAAATAGGAAAGGAAAACAGGTTAGCATGTCAATTAGAAAATTATAATTCGGAAGAAATCGCTTTTCTCACAAGGTATATAAAAAAGTCAATTTTGTAACTTGTAAATAATAAAAGCGAATTTTCTTCTAAATATTTACGCAATTTCCATAGCTCTATATATAATGGAAGAACTTTTGCATATTTGAATATAAATTTGTAGCAGCTTATTTTTATTCTACATCTACTCGTCAAAAACCTGTGGGTATATTCAAGTCCTAAACACGTCAAATTTAACGTATTTCAATAAAAGCGAACTAAAATTAAATGAGTACCCAGTTCCTTTTTCTTCAGTAAACTAAAATCACTGGATTTGTTCATGGAATAGTTATGCCCCAGATAAAGTGTGAATTACCACAGTACCACAGATTTTCTTATCCAAAGTTATTTTTATGTCCACGATGTTAATATAGATTCCTGAGAATAATGTGTTACCTATGCTATGAATGTATCGAATTGTTCTCTGCTAATATTAACATTCAGTATATTACGACATATCGCGAGCATTCGACTTGGAATTAAGTTAAATACATTTATTTTATTTTTAATCTTGAAGACCGGAAAGTTATTCTTTCTGAAGATGGCCACTGTGATAATAACTTTACAAAACTATATATTCTATTGTAATTTAACTACCGTTCTGTTAATTCTCCTGCTAGGTAAAGTAGAGAATGACAACATAGTTAGTAAAAATTATTTGAAGGGAACCTCGGTAGTAAGCACACAACGGCGTAAACTCTCGTAAAAATTAATCAATTTATAAAAGCATTTTCCTTCGAACAGCAAAGTGAATATGTAAGAGTTTTGTAGCATATGTCAGAAAGCTGATTTTACTTCGTTAAATCACATAATAAAAATTGTATAATATGTTTTCCTTATTTTTAACAGTTTTCAAGAAGAAACGAAATTCGCATTCACCCAGGTACGTTTTCCGCCTTCGGAACCAGAAACGCCTCCAGTTTTTGAAGAGGGCATGGAAGTTGAAGTTTTTACACGATCTAACGAGCGAGAAGTGTGCGGTTGGTGGACGGCTATAATAAAAATGTTGAAAATAGATATATGCGCTGTATCGTATCTTGGATTTGAATCGCAATACACAGAAATTGTGGAATTAAAACGCTTACGACTAAAGAACACAAATCCGCCGATCACACCAAAAAGCTTTTTCAAATTTGAAATTGTTGTTCCTGAAGAGCTTAGAGAAGAGTAAGTCCTAACAGTTGTTTTTCTTACTACTCCTTACTGATTATGTGAGTTTCTTTAGAGCAAAAGAGGAAGGAGTACACAAAGAATTTCAAAAATCGATTTTAGCTGGCATTTGCCGTTATGTTCCAGATCGCGGGATTTTAACGGTTATCTCGAAATATGAACTCACGCAGAAGCGAGCCAATATGTTACAGGATATGCATTTCCGCAACCTCACCCAAAAGGTAGTTTGAAACCATTATATAACATTTTTGGGTGGAGCAAATTCATTTCCTTTCTCAGGTTATACTTCTGAAGCGAACTGAAGAAGCAGCGCGTCAACTGGAATCAACAAAGCTTCATAATCAAGGGTGAGTGCAGGAGCATCTTAAAGTACACACACAACCCAAAATTCCTTTTATTCATTTTAATAAGCTTTTAATTCACCAACATGGCTAGATTTTATAAAGCAGTGTTTTGTGGTCATTTATATTACAGCAATACTAATAGTA
The DNA here is from genome assembly GCA_947538895.1 of Neoitamus cyanurus. NCBI lineage: Eukaryota > Metazoa > Arthropoda > Insecta > Diptera > Asilidae > Neoitamus > Neoitamus cyanurus. Next base: position 39,715,713 of record OX384542.1, read on the forward strand.
TTCATCGTAACACATATAATGGTGGAAGGATGTTGTTCTACGGAAGGTAAAATCCAATGTTGACATATAAAATAATACAGTAGTAATTTTCTTGGATATTGAACAAGAGCAAATGTCGACACCGTACTAAGCTCTCTTTTTATTTGTTGTGTGGCTACAAGAATTTGTTCCCCTAGAGTCGTGGAACTTGGAATAGTTAAGGTAGATTGGAGAGTTGTATATTTTGCATTTAACATCTAAACAACTTTAAAGAAATTGTTTATCTGCAAGTATCGAAAATTTACTTCATTCCAAGTTTCTGTTGACACCTAATTGTTGCATTTTTGTCTCCCATTAATGTAAAATATTTTATTTCAAAGGACGCTTGAACAGTGCTTGGTACTGAACATTTCGGGAACTAAATTTATAGTTATCCAACTGAGCGAAGGGTTTTAAAAACATTTAGGAGCTGTATTATATACATAAAAGGTATAAAATTGTCCACTATCCAAGTGAATAAACTCAATTCTGTGCTTGTTTGCACTGCAGGAGTTTTCCCGAGAAAATATATTAAAAAAAACTGCATAAAGTTGAAATCAAAATGAATAGCGTAAATAAGTGAATTGGATTTTCTTTCTAAATCATATTAATCAGAATCGTGTTACAAATCGATGTAAAAATAGAATTAGTGGTAAGAAAGTCAAGAGTTTTTTTTTAAAGAAGTTTTCTGATCGCAAAAAGTATCAATTCGAATATATGTACTTATTGATATCATTTTTCACTATGCGAAATGTACCTGTGTGTGCTACTTATGGAGTACGTTACTTCAGATAACAGGAAATGAACTGAAATGACCACAAAAAAGGCCTATTAGGTAATCTAAGGTGCGACCTCTGAATAAAAAGAAAATACAATTGACAAAATGTATCGTTAATAACTAGCCTGACAGGAAAGGTCCTTACAGTTATAAATTAATATTTTTTTAGGTGGCAACTTTTTGAGATATTTTCAAATTTTAGATCAACTTGACGACATTTTGTTTCGTCGATATTGTGTTTGAAAAATGGTTACCTTCTAAAAATATTTTAATGAAGTTATTCTTCAGATTTACAGATGAGTTTAAAGTGCGAGAGGATTTGATGGGTCTAGCAATTGGAGCTCATGGATCCAATATTCAAGCAGCAAGAAATTTAGAAGGCGTCACAAACATCGAACTAGAGGAAAAGACTTGCACTTTTAAAATTACAGGGGAATCTAATGAAGCTGTTCGCAGGGCGAGATCAATGTTGGAATATGCTGAGGAGTTTTTTCAAGTTCCTAGAGATCTCGTCGGCAAGGTTATTGGAAAAAATGGTAGAATAATTCAGGAAATTGTCGACAAAAGTGGAGTATTTCGGATCAAGGTAAAGAAATGTTTTGATAAAGATTTGGATAATATTTTCAAATATTTTCGTGGTCCAGATCGCTGGCGATGATGAAACTGATCAAAATATCCCTCGAGAGCCAGGACATGTGCCGTTTGTTTTCATAGGAACCGTAGAAAGTATTTCGAATGCCAAGGTTCTCCTCGAGTATCATTTGGCACATTTAAAGGTATAACATACTCTAAAATTTCAGTTCATTTATTATATATTAATTTGCAGGAAGTTGAACAACTTCGGCAAGAAAAATTAGAAATAGATCAGCAATTACGTGCTATACAAGAGTCAGCAATGGGATCTATGCAGAACTTCCCGGCTTCACGGCGTTCCGACAGAGGATATAGTAGCGATCTAGATTCAGTGAGATCGGGTCGTGGAGGACCTCGAGGAAGAGGAAGAGGCCGAGGGGGAGGCGGTGGAGGCGGAGGGAATCCACGTTATCATCAGGGTAATAATTTGCACAACACCAATGATAGCAAATATAATAATGTGCAAGATACGCAGCAAAAAAAATATCATAGGGGAGGAGGGGCGCCACGAGGTAGCAATAATGGCCGGCCTAGTCGCGGCAGCTCTAACAGTAATCCTGAAAAAAGGCCGCCACGTCCCCCAGTTCCTATGACAGCCAAATAGCTTTATATTCTTATTACAATAATTGTCATTTTTTTGGCTTGGTTGCCTCTTAAAATATGTTCTAATCATCCAAATCTAGCATTTGATGCATGGTTTTCGAATTTCTAATAGCTTTAAAAGTGCATTGAGCGTGCAGTTAAACACTGGCAAAGAGCAGCTTCTGAATAACAATGGTCAATAAACCTTAGGAAACACAATTAGGTGTAATAACGTATGTTAGCAGGAAGTGAGACTTAATTAGAGCTTTTACTTTTTCTTTCAATTATCCTCTGTATTCATTGTTTTTTTTTTTTTTTAGAATACACTGAAAACAATGTTTGTTATCATACAATTTTGTTGTTTTTCGTATTCAGTTTGAAATACTAATTATTTTTTGTTGTGGTTGTTTTAAGTGTTTTTATGATTATTTCTTAAATATGTCACCAGTGGCTTTGAATTAAGGAGAGTATCACAACATTGAAATATATCTTTCACTTATGGGAAAGCCATTTATGTATTTAAAAAAGAGTTTTAGTTAGATTGTCGTAAAGGCTATGTTCATTTTATTTCTAGTCTGCAACGATTTTTTTTATAATTATTAAACCTTTGGCGCTATATTTCAATTCCAACTATAGTTTCAAATGTAATTAAGTCTCAACTAGAAATGGGTCTACTGTTCTTTTTTGTTCGCAAAGAAAAAGTGTATATTAGCTACATCAACTGATCTCAAGAAAATTGAACTACGAAATTATCAAAAGTTTCTTTTATTTTGAAAACGTTTTCATTGGTTAACCATTTTTGGGAAACCTGAACGAATATTTATTGGTTTGGTTTAAATTCTCACTGAGATTGAATATATTACGTTTACAGTGTGTTAAGAAAAACCTAGGCGACATATTTACATATTTAAGCTGACGTAAAAATGGAAAATTGTTATTCTATACTAAATCTAATTTGCGTTTACATTAATAACTAATCCCGACCCTATTGTTGGTAATTGTCTGCAATTACAAATCAAACCTTTTATCAAGTTTATAAATGATCGAAGTCGAGCAATTTTAGTAAACACTGTCAGTAACGGCTGATCTTTACTCTTGGCCGTTTTTGCGGCGAGCCATGTTCCGGTAGGTCATCCACCGCTCTTGTCTCTTCATATCACGAAACGCGTTTGCTTAAAAATTCATTTAAATTATTCAAATATTTTAGAGTGGATTCTTGCGAAATTGTTTATCCTTTCGGATGTAGACGTTCGCTGCACTCGTGGTGAAATATGGCGTCTCCGTACTAAGGTTCAACAGAAATTGAAACCTTCATAATATTGCGATTTGTGCGAAGATCCCTATTACCAAGTTGCACAAGGTTAAACAATGATGTTTACTAAACGAAAATTATTCTGGTCGCACTCGTTTTACGCACTGTATATCATTTTAATTAGAAACGAAATAATTTGAAACTAATGAACAGGATTTTATATGAGATTGTGTTTATATATTTACGGAACATAATAAAAATTGTTCTTTAATGGATAAACTACGTAACAGTATTCAGATGTTCCTTTGGCCAGTGTTAGATATGTGTACATGGAAAAAGTTATGATTATGTGCATTCAAAGATTTAAATGGTTGGCGCTTGTTTTTAACTATCTCAGGGGCAACAAAACATAAACATTTTAAAGACTGACCCGGCTTTGGATTAAGAATATGATTTCGGACTTTGACAATGAACAAATATTAATTTGACACAAAAAACTCTGCACTAAAATGCAGTTGTGTTTTACACAAGAAATGATAGAAAAGTAATACCCAGCAAGAAAATAATTGTATGACAATGATCAATGACAGCAAATAGTAATTTCCAAAATTTTAGAACTTGATTAAGAAACTTTAAAAAATTCCTTCATTTCATGTCAAATAAATGAAAACTCTTCACATGAATAATAACTTAGAACTTGGAAAATGTGTTAATAATAGTTTACAAGGTTCCTACCATAGGAATCCAAAAAATACATCATAATTTTAGGAATACATTAAATTAATCATATTTAGGATAAATCAGATTTCAAAGTGAATCATTTACAGTTATAAAAATTTAATTTTTTCTGAGTGAATTGATCTTCGATAAAAAAATTTGTTTGAAAGAAAATAACGATATTTCTTAAAATTCATCACAGAATTTAGTTAAAACAAAATGCATTCTCAAGAACTACAAAGATTTCAAGAAGATTATATCTTCTAAGTAAAGCATAAATTAAGAGGGCGCCGTCATTGAGCCACTCATATAAGTGACTAAAATTGAACTTTGGAAACATTGGATCATATGAATAAATCTGAGATACTACTCCTGAAAGATATCTTATGAGATATTTCTTTCTAACGAGCAATTCATAATTTTTATTCATTGGGTGAAAGCAAGTAGTATCTCAACGGTTGAGAACTTACTATAATAAATGCTATACATTCTTTTCAAAAAAGATATTTTTATCCGTTTTATTCATACGGCCCTTTTAATAAATGCATCAGCCATAGTTGTGTTTACAGTTATCGAAGTCATTCAAAGTGTTTTAGAGTATTTCATACCAATTTAAATTTAACTTAGAATGATTGCTGTCAATTGTATAAAATAACAACTAATTGTTAGTGTACCGTTCTTCACGTAAAAGAATGTTGACCTAACTCATGTAAATTGTTTTGATTTCTACAAACACATTTGCAAACTATCTAAAACTCTAGCGTTTTTTCATTTAATTTAGAAAATACCCCCAAGTGAAGTGGAATGGTTTATAAGAAGATATTATTCACAAAGTATTTGAATGCCGTAGCTCGGTAGGAGTTGGATATTTTTACGAATTACAATTTTATGCTAAGTACATTTATTGTGAGAATATATTCAAACGTGTGTTTTCTTCTCCGTTGGAAACTAGTCATGATTGGGATGGTTGATCAAAACACGGATCAATTTAAGTAATGTTGATATACATGACTAATGAGTATTGAATAGTTCCCACTAACGTGGAAGAAGAACTGCCAAGGGACGGACACATACAGTAGTACCACACAAAAATACAGACATTGGTCAATTAGGATTTTGTAATATTATTATATTATGTGGTTAAGAACAATTTTGAATCGACTTTTCATACTATTTGCCATATTGGACCAATTTTAAATTCTCTGCTTTAGTTTACCTTTAATTTTTAAATGTCTTGGTTTTTTTCTTGTACACGAAAATTTGGGAAGAAGTGTACAATTTTCTTTTATGCGAAAGAAAATTAGAAAGTTTTGATACTGGACATAATCGGAGTCCTATGTTTTTTATTGGTCAGATATAACTGAAGTTCGCTTTTATTCCATTTAATATTGCGTCACAATATTACAATTCATTTTATAGAAAGATTTTTTTTGTTTCCTGAGTACTTTCATGTAGTTGACTCAAATATAGTTAAATGCTTTATAACTTAAGCTTCAATAATTGTGTATGAAATACTTATTTTTGAATGACTAGAACTGTTCATAAATGGTTTGGTTAAATTATAATTATCTTTTCATCGGTCACAAGTAAAAAAAATCAACCTAGACAGTAGCTTGTAACAAAAAACGTGAAATCAACTATGTGTTACTTAATGGACATTTAAGAATACATATTAACATTGAACAAAAAAAAAACATAAATTCTTGGACAAACCCCTAACTTTGATTGTAAGAAGATAAATGTATACCGATAGAAAAACATTGTATATATGTACTTGTGAATATTACCATGATGCGCAGAACTTTCGTCGGGCTACCTATAACATTGTGTGCATTATATTATCTCAGCCATAACTACGAGGCAGCAAATTTAAGGATTTATATAGGATTTTAACTCAAGTATTCTTTAGAAGCTATGTATAAATTCCAGAATTTGTTGAAAATTATAACCAATATTGCATTATTTATATATAACTTCAGATGTGGTAAGTCGTAAGTAAGGCAAGACCATGAACCGATTAATCTGATTGTACAATATATTATTTATTTTAGAATTTTTTATATAAAATAAAACTAATATTTTCAAAAAACTTAAAACCTAAGCGTGTCATTTAGTGTTTGCTGGCAAAATGTTGTGCCCTTTTACAAACAAAACGAGAAAATTTACAGAATTTATAAGCTTGTTGAAATACATTAATTCTGAGATATTAGATTGTCTTTTATGAAAATAATTTTTAATATTTTTCACTTATTGGTTAATATTTTCGGGCCAAACATTTTGTCCGGACACTGTTCAAGCATGGGTTTCCGACAATTAAAGAAAATATCTAAATTATTTGGTTAAGAAATTTTCAACAAATTTTTATAAAAAGGGCTCTAACATTTTACCATTTCCCCTACTCCTAACCTTAAATGTGTTGCATAACTAAAGTTAATTTCATCAGATTCTGCCTCTTGTGGTATTTAATTTTTTCTCTAGTTTGATTGTACTGTTTGTAACGTTTTTCTGAGCTGCATTATATTTTCATTTAATTTATTCTCTTTGAAGGATAAAATCTCACGTAGAAAGATATAATTTAATTGACAAAATTCTGGTGAACCCAAAGTGTTCTGGCTGGTATTAATTGTTAGTAGTAAATGTACTTAGGTTCTCATAATTTACAGTATAAATATATTGTTTTTAATTTTACTTAGTTTAATATTGAAAACTAAATTCATTAGGTCGCCGAGATGGGCCTGATGATGATTACAACTCCCGCGGTGACCACCCGAGAAATTATCAAGAAAGAGGTGGTGGCTATCGTGGTAACAACGACAGACGGGGTGGAAGGCGGTTAGGCAAATCTGAGGCAAACGGCAGAGAAACTTATAATCATGATGAGTCTCAAGAAGTTCGTGAAATGAGTAGCGTTGAGAGAGGTAAGGTTTGATTGTTATGTTAGAGAAAGTATATGGTCTGTATATTCTGTTTTTGCAGCTGAAAGCCACTCGTCAAACGAAGGTGGTGGAAATTCTCGGCGACGTAGAAGACAGAAGAGTGCCGCTCAAACAGGTAGGTTGACTAATAATTATATAGTTATCGCTTAAGCGCTTATATTCGGTTTTTTTAATTTGAAGCAAATGGAAGTGTAGCAAATAATAAACAAAAAACTCAGAGCTCAGAAACGAGTACCAAGCAGTCCATAGAGAACAGTAACAAACCCGCTGCAGGCCCCCAAAATAGCAAAGAGCAAGTAGTTAATAATAGTGTACCAGTTAAAAATGAGAAGCCCCAGCAGCCCAAGGCACGCCGCTTAAAGAGCAATAAGAACTCAGAAAACCTAAATAATGAAACCAAAAAGGAAGCACTCGTGAACGGAACGTCCTAAAAAAGCAACACTTCTGCTGAATCTTCCTCGATTCACTTTATTGCGAGAAATAATAACGATAAATAATAACACAACACAGACGTATATACTGAGCTGAAGCTGAGCTTTTAATTAATGAAACAAAGATGTTTTGAATGAAACCATATGAACCAAGAAAGAAAACTTTTAATCTGCTTGAAATGCTATTTTTCAATTTATTTTTCTCTTGATTTTGGATCTACCAAAATTTGTTAAGATACTTTTATATTTAAATAATAAACATTTTCTGAGTTAGATTATCTTATCTTTTACGACCTCTGTTGTTTATGTAATTTATTATTAATTTTAGTTATGAATTAATACGAAGCGCTTTTCATTTACTATTATTTTTTATGATTTAATATAAAATAAACGTAAAATAAATTGAACGATGTAACTCCGCCTTTTGTTTTGTCTTTCGCTGTTGTAATGCGACTAGAAGCTCCAGCTAGTACCTTAATTTGGAAATTGTAAGGGCATAAAGTTTAATGTAAATTTTCTAATTAAGGCAAAATGTTGTACCGAATTTAAGATTTTATATCTATTTTATCTCTGCGTTGCTTTCCGAAATGAGTAAAACCATTATAGTGGAAATTGTCCTCAATGTTGCAGGAGTTATGAAATGCCCACGCAGTTTGAAGTGTAGAAATGAATGTTTCGGATTTCAAGTTGTAAAAGAAATGAGATTTAAATTAATTCCTGACGTTAAAAATTCAGGAAGTTTGACAGGGAAGCATTTCTGAATGTTACCACTTAATCTCCCTATGATAACTTTTCTAAGGATGATTCTATTTTCAGAATTATTCATTTGCCTGTATCTGAAATAAGTACTAATTTCTCTCAGATACACATAATCTCGTTTCATTTTCTTAATTTTTAATTAAATCAAAAAAATGTAACTGAACTGTTTTCGATGTGACGGTATTTTTGCAAGTATTGCTTCCATTTTCGTACGAGGCAAGAGTATGTAAATTGCTGTTATGGTAAAGCTTACTGTATTGATGTAAAACTTAAAAGTATAAGAATATTCTAGCCGGCCAATAAGTTCGAAATCGTGCAAGGTAACATCGCTGGAAATGTTTAATGATAGAATAGCTGTATGTTTTCCACCAGGTTCTTGCGCTAGATCAGTGTTGTAACATGGGAAAGCAACAACAACACATATCTGGGTTTAGATATTGTTGTTGCTTTCCCATGTTAAAACGCTGATCCACAGCGAGAACCCGACGGAAAAAAACAGTTAAGGGGAGATATACACCTTGGAGCAGGAAAGAAGGTCATTTTTGTACATGTTTTCTAGGAAAACTCTTTAAAATTTCGGGTTGGGAGTTTAACTATCTAAAAGTATACACATTCAGAAATATGTTTAATTTTTTTTTATTTAAAAACATCAAAAATATACAAGGATCATACAGCCTTGGAGCGTCGTAAAAAATCTGCATAAACGGTACTTTACGGTACTGGCGTTTCTTCAAAAATCATCTAAAAAAAAACCAAAAAGATTATTAAATTAGATACTATAATCTAGTACTTGCCATAGCCGATTTTGAAAATATCGATATATGACAAAATGGCGGACGTTTGAACACGTGAACAAGTGATTTTTGGACCAAGAATTAGTTATTACTTTTCCTATAAAACAAAAAGTAAGTAACGAAAAAATAAATCCTATGACAAGTACTAGATAATGGTGTATAGAATAACCACAAAAAAATTCAAGGCAATCGATTCAATCGAAAAACGTGGTTTTGAGAAAACGCGTTTGGAAATTTGGGAATGAATAAATCATGAAATTTGTCAACTTACATACATCGATACCAGGCCCATAGTGTAAGTCTTTTATCAGATATTCTTGAGACCTCAAGCTTCAAGAAAATGAAAAAAAATCGAGCATGCTAGGTGTATATCTCCCCTTAATGTGCACTTAATATACAGAAAGTTGTGTGTCATTGCTCTGTAAATTAAGGCGTACAAAAGAAAATCGTAATTTAATTATATAACTTTATCGAACGTCGTGAAAAAACATGTTAATGTGATAATGTGTAATATGTTTAATGTGGCTGTTGCCGCGGTGTTCAGCGACACAGCGTTTGAACGATCGTAGGCAATTCAGGGGGAGTAGTCATCTAAATGTGTTTCGACTAATTTTTCAGTCGATCAAGTTAGTCGAACAACATTTCAGCTGATATCGTAAGTGTTTCGACCACAGTGAATGTACTGTGTATATGCTTAATGCACGCGAATTCGATTACTAAGAGTGCTGATACATGTCAATATGTTTAATGTGATGGCACAGCAGTTCCGGCTGTTAATAAACTGGCAACCCCGGTAAACTCCTGCCAAACGGGAGTTACCAGTGGTTCGTAGGTGGGGGCTGTACCTGCAGTAGCTCGGAATACTGTTAGTGTAGTAATTACAGCATTGAGCTACTTAGAGGAATTGTGTCCGTTGTGATAAAACAAACAAGAATTTCATCAGACCAAGGAATATTGTTTTATATGTTTCTTTAGGAAAGTTTGCTTCCTTCTCTCTTCTAAAATATAATATTAAGGAAAATTGAAAATGTTTTTAATTATAAATATTTTGAGTAGCTTTTACTTACAACTTTGACATTTTTCCTCATAGCGATCATTTCTGCGACTAAATTTCAGTCGAAACGAATGCTAAATTTAGGACGATTCGACTTACATGACACCGTTTTGAGAATTGGTCGAACATGTTTGGCCGTAACGAATTACATGACTACCCACAGATTTTTCCGCTGGCAATTTTAAACAGCATTGCAGTAATATTTTTAGGTCGAACATTCTACATAGTTGACTATACATGTGTACATAACATTGTAATTATTTCACAAATTACAAACAGGCCTTTACTGCAAATAGCAGGACCCGTTGAGAGCTATGAATAACTGTTTAAATTTCGGCTTCGAATTTTTTATCGGATCATTACTTCAAATTCAAGAAAAGAATGTTATGAAATCTATGGTCTGATGGAGATGGGTAGGTGACGGTGACGCCGTTCATCAGTCATTAAGCTTTGCGTCACCGCAAAAGAGTAGTGCAAGTCGTGCGAAATTTAATGAATCTATTCAAGAGTGTAGGTCATATAGTGTGTTTATAGGCAGGATCTAATCCGGGTTGAAGATCCCGAAATAAAATCTGATTTCGTTATAGACACAATGAAATCTCGGTTTGAAACTTCTCGTTAAATTCGTAATTGTACTGACAACCGTTTGATTTTGAACACTTACTGGACTTTTAATTCGCAAAATGGATTTAACGTGTGATCAGGAAGTCTTTAATTTAGTTTTAAAGGTAGTGCTAATAGTTAATAACAATTATATTGAGAACATAACTAGACCTGGAGAGGCCAAAATTCTCTTCTAAAACTCAAATACCAGCTGTAGACTTCAGTGAATGTACTGATATAGAGATCTTCAATCGCCGTTTATAGGGATTTCTTAATCCGGATGCAAGCTTCGTAATTAAAAATATACATATGTTTGGAGGGACAGTCTTCTGAGAAACGGCAAAGCGACGTACGTGCTGCTTGTCTGTACCGGGCATTACGTATTGAATTATAACACATTTACAATTTTCAATTTCTGACAAAATTGGTTAGGAATTCAAATATGTAAATTGCAGTTTAGTATTTTATTAGTCCTTTTGAGTTGACTATTAAAGAAAAAAATGTGCGATTATTATTTCTTGCTGCTTTTGAGTAGTTACTCTAAACAAGAAAGTGTATACATTTTAAAATTCTGAAATACCGCTTAAGTAAGTAAGTTAAAGTATTAACATTTACTTACTTTTGTGCAGTTTCTAGTTTTTGAACGGTCGAATATATGTTTCTTTGTTTAAGTTTTAATTCAGCCTTGTAAGGTGTCACCAGAGTGACAATGATCCCAGCAGCCAGCTACAAATATGACCATGGGTCTGTCATATACCATCAGGAACTTTTTATGATGAAGTTGGTAGTTAAACCAGATAGTCTCGCACAGTTCTCTCCTTTAATATCTTAAGCCTTGACATTAGCGTTGTCTGCCACTGTCGCAATTTAGAGGACACCACGTGACATACAGTACTTTATGATATCTAAATGAAAAATATTATATTCGAATTACTCATGAAAAAGGTGGTGAGCTGGGTGGTGGGTGGATTTGGGTAGTCATTCACGATGAACTTAATATGTTATCAAGCTTAAACAAAAATACATTAGTTCCTTTAAAATACCTTAGGTTGGAAGAGCCTTAGTGACAATCAGCAATATATGCCTCGTTTTAATTTCAAACAGTTGTCGTCAATACTATGCAATACCTATAAAGATCGGTCAGCCAGTTACACGAGATCCGCAGTTGAAGCAAAAGGGGAGTACCCAGACGGTTCTACAATTTTATTTTATTTATATATGTATCATGTAAACAGCAATCTTGAAATATCAGCAAGTAGATTAGCCGCAAAGAGACACGAAAAAGATTTCCCTTGTTCCAAATTCTCACACTAGAAATCTTTTTCGATCGAGTGCCATGATAGTGCCCATGTTACTTTGATTCGTTTCGGTCGGAGCGGCATCTCTGCAACCAAAATGAGAAGCCTGCAATTTTCATCTTTAGGAATATTTTTCTTTTCTTTTTTATCACGCAGCTAATATATTTCTAAGTCAAAGCACATGTGAATAGGTACAATTTGGTCGAAATTCGCAGTTGAAAATGTTTAAACGATATAAATCTTCGCTGGGCCGTCTCTACTTGGCCACTGGTCGAGGGTCAGAACAAGAGAGCAGCGAAGAGTTTGTTGGGACCGACCTCAACGACGTGAGGTCAAGGGAATTTTAATGTTTTAATCAGCACCAGCCAAAGTGCAAAGGCTCCAGCAAGATTCATTTGTTCCGCAACATCACTTGACTGACTAGAGAGCCGAAAATTTGTATTACTTATCTGTACTACTAGTAAATGAGTGGCATGTATGGAAACCTAATATATCAATGTTCATTTCAAGCAACAGAATTTTTCCTCTTGCATTTCCAACTCGTGCCATTTCTAAATGAGTCAAATTAAATAAACTAAAATTTGTCGAAAGTGAAATGCTTGGCAGCATCAGTTTATTAAGTAATTTTACCGCGGATATGTAATACATTTCTCGTCAATCGCAAAATCAACATGAATGATATTTTATATTTAGCTACATATCTAACAAGCTACGATTGCTTGCTGTACGGAATGACACGCTCGATTTTAGTTTCAGAAATTTAAATTCAATTTGCCTTTCGATTAGAAAATTATCGTTGATCTTCGGTAATTATTGACAACTTTACCTTTCATCAATCACTTTAGAACCAAATCAAGATGGATTTTAGCTTTATGTGAGCGAATCGGATTGCTATATGAAGGCAAAGCTTTATCGCTGCAATGATACTCAATTGCAATTTTCTATAAATTGACAAATATTTTCTTTCGTGTGAAAATATTGAGCTAAAACTGAATAGTACCTTTTCACCTTAAAACAATAATAAAAAATAAATGTAAATAGTACATAATTTTGATTTAAATTAGCAGTAATCATCAATCATTATTAAAAAATAAAGAAATTGGTGTATCAGTTATTGATAACATTCGATAACTGCGCGTAGGTTCAGAGATCTCGGGGTTTACGAGTTAACCACTACACTCAGATGTGTCCCAGAATTTTAGATGTGGCGACCGTCACAAACTATTGGACCAAAAGATATACCCACTTTACCCGTTGCAAATTGACCTATAATCCCTTATGGTATAACTATTCGAAAATTAAGATTATAGGAAAAACAATATAAAGATAACTCCCTTCGTGTTAAAAGTTCCTTTTTTCTCTGAAATCCTTTGCTACAAGTGCTACAAACAAATGGAAAGGTTTTTGAAATATGTGTTCAATTTTATTTTTTTCATCCGTTCATATTTAAAGGTTATCTGAATGTATGAAATTGTTGTATGAGGCGATCTTTAACTAACAGTGAATTTTCCGAAACTGAAGCAGTTTTCGATGAATTTTAGGAATAACGAAAATCGCGACCTGGGATGGAATTATGTACATACATCGAGATTAATCGAAACGACTTGAAATGTTGAAATGGCTAAAAGTGAGGATTCCTATAGGACTTTTGCATAGAATTCGGCTATTGAATTTGTTTCGACTAAACTCGAAACAAGATACATAATTGCATTCCTGATTTATTTAATACTTTCAAAATACAAAATAAAGGAAAATTGAAATGGTTGACTCCAAAACGTTGTACAACCGTTTAAGTTAAACCGCCAGTCCACTGCAGCGCAGGTTGCGCACGAAAATGAGAAACGTGGGTCATTGACTTCATTCTTTTAATTATACAAAATGAAGCTAATTCCGCGTATTCGTGCGCAGCCTGCGTCGCAGTGGACTGGTGACCTTAACATAGAAAATATAGCTACATGTACAGATTGGCATTTGTGATTCGTTGTCCAAATATTGAGAAAGCTAGATGTAATCGTGTTATTATTTATTTATTATCAAATACCTGACAATCTTAGAACAATAAGTCAGGAGAATGAATTATTTTGTTAGACCGTTTGTTTAAATTTGGATATGTTATTGCCCTCCGAATTTATTAAACTTTTGTCTGCATTAATTTCCTTGTTTTTAGGGAAAACAAACATTAGCTGGATAATTTATATTTGTGTGCTATATTATGCCAATATGGGAACAAGTCGACAAAACGTTTTTAATCTCTGTGCCATTTCAAATAATTTTTAAAGATGTAATAGGTATATGGCTACCATATGGACACACATATTAAAACAATCGATTGTGGGAGTAACAAAGTTTAATTTATTTTCAATAAAGTTCAATCTTCCTTTAGTTTTTAAAGTTAAAAGAGTATTGTAGAACGGTATGTAGGATGAAATATTGCTTTAAAACGTGGTTATGCTTTATAATTTTTATTTTTAAGAAATTTTGTAGTCACGCGAGATATTCATATTTTTTTTTTGTATATTACACACTTGAACTTTTCTATTGAAATATGTATTGCATGTTTAATTCACGAATACTTAAATGGAAGCAATTAAAATCAAATGAAGGTCATATCAAATGCCTTCCCTTGCAAATTCTGGAATAATAAATATTATTAGTGAGAGAAAATTCTCTTGTAACCCTGAACTTTCTTATAAACTAACATAAATGAACTACTACTTATTCGATAAGACAACAAGTAGAAAGATGTGTCTAGCAGTCTACATGTCATTTGATTATGCCGCTAGATAAGCATAGAACTTACACATATTATATTACATGCAAACAATGTCGTCGAGAAGGAATTACGAGAAAAATGCCTTGAAATACCGACTAATACAAATAGAATAATTAAAAGGTAAAATTTATTAATTTCATACAGTAATAAATACAAGCTAGTTCTAATATTTAAAAGCAAATATAATAACATGAAGCGGAAATATATAAGTTAAAGCAGAAGTAAATTATATGTTGTAAATAAATATACGTTTTTTAAATTATTTCGAGACTTTGATTGCTTTAGTGACCTCGAAAATTCAAAGCTACCACTACGAGGAAAGTACCAGAGTTATTTATACACTTCCAAATATCCCACCTGCTACGGTTCGCGATTTGGCTTGGCCACTGCCGCTACTGTTTGCTGGTAGTGAACGCCATACGGCGCGGCGGACTAACAACGCTTTTACCGGACATCTCACACCAGTGAGCCGAACGCAACATATCCCCACTGTTGTCATAAGTGGCACATTAAATTTGTGAATAACAGTCTGTACACAGGCTAAATGTTTTAAATAATAGGCTGAACATTATGGATAACAGGTTGTTCACCGACTATCAGTCTTTTTTTGGCAAAAATTCAAAATATGAAAACAAATCCTTTCACTTTAAATTTTCAGCCGGTGCGCCATTATTAGAATTATTCAGATAAAAATTGGAAAAGTTTTATTCATTCTGCAACGTTTTTCATTTACAAGTATGGAAAAGCCGGGACGAGGATGCTAGTATAATATCAAATCAAATGCACATGTCGGTCTGTTTGTTTCACTTATAACTCAAGAACCACTAACCAACCAATTTACATCAGTTTTTTTTATTACTCAGTATTTCTCAGCACAGGTATAACCATATATTTCAATGCTTTCAAGGTTTAATAATCCAACTTGGAAGGCTGTAAAATTTTAATCTACAAGTTCTGAAAATGCCCGGACATACATAGGTCAGCTATTAATTAAAGTAAATATTCTCTTGGATTTATGAGAAATTTATTATAGCACGAAAAAACGTTTTGCTATTTCAAATTACATATTTTAATATAACATGGCAAAAATGTAGTGCAATAAAATAAACAAAATAAAAAAAAATAAATACAATATAAGTGGTACCGGTGCTACCGAATGAACAAGTGGCTCAACTTCCACCTCTTCACTGTCCAATCTTTATTAACCATAAAAACCATTTAGCAGGAATAAAAGTGATGGAAAATATGTATAATGAAAATCTGCTAAACAATAGGCTATTTGGTGATCTTAAAGCTTGGACTTAACAGGAGCATCGGTGGCTAATTGTCAGGAGGAAACATCGAGGCCCATTGTGACTGAAGATGTAGAGCCTGTTAAATTCTTGACAACGTTCCCAGATACCGCGTAGCGAATGGTCATTGAATTGGAAGTAGCGGCCTCTAGAACATAACCCAGAGATTCATAAAATTGTATCAGTTTATCCTTGCAATCCAAAGATATTTTATAACATCCAAGTAGTTGAGCCAAACGCGTTACAGTCACAACAATCCTTCAATGAAAATATCGTAGTTATTTAGAAGACGACAATTTCTTTTGTCACGTGCTTACAATTTTCCTAATTGCTTGCCTCTATAGGTATTGTTTACGACCACATCTTCGAGATGACCGCGCTGCATAGAATTAGTAGAAAATCAGCAAGTTCTCATAGTCAAGAATCTTATGTCTTTGCAAGACATGAAGCACTTACCACAGCACAGCCGTGAATGAATTTGTGCTCGATTACTAGAGTCGCTGCGCCGATTATTTTATTAATCCTGGTGTCCTCTATCACAGTCACATAGTAGTCGCCAGAAGCTCTCATTTGAGCAAAGCGGCCTTGAATCGAAATACAAATCAAATATCCACCGTAACTGTGCAAAAATTAACATACTCAAAAATTGAGATTTCGTAACTTCACCCACGGATGTGGGTTGAGATAGCAGTTGTAAGAAACCACGTTCGTAATCCCCATCTTGTAGAGGACGCACTTTAAGCCATGTTTCTCCAGGAGCAACCGCTGATATGAAGGGATCAAATTTAGCCGGGCTCTTGTAAAAATCCAGCTTTAGTAGCAGGCTTGCATCATACAATGCTAGCTCGTTCTAAAAAAGTTGTTTAAAATTTCATTAAAACCAATTCTGCATTAAGAAGAGAAAGTATTAGGGAAACTTCAACAAAGTGCCACGAACCCGGTTAAATATAACCATAGTGGCCCCGAACTGACTAAACTCGACTTCGATAATTTTGCTTGGGTGAATGTGAACCAACTGAATCAATGGTAGATTTGAAATGAGAAAGGTGTGAAGAAAATTAAGGGAGCCACGATACCCACTGGGTGGGACACAACAGGTTCTGCAGATAAGAAGCAGCGAACAACCTTGACTCTTGGCCCTTGAACAAGTTCCTCGCTTGTGTACCCAAATCCGTGAGCTCACTATTACCTGTTTATTTATGTTACAATTTTGGTTGTGCTACGGTTTAAGGTGTCAAACAACTTTAAAAGTGAAAGTAAGAATTATTTCCTGAACGATATTTCAAAATCAACATTTTTTATGTATGTATGCAGGTAAGAAGAACACCCGAATAAATGCTGATTTACCCATCGAGAGAAAGAAAAGAAAGTTGATTTAACCCGTCTAACCGTAAAAAAAAACTAAAAAGATGTAAACAAGACACATTTATAATTAAATCTATAAATAAATCAGTACTATTAATATAGATCTAACTGGTCGATATTTGTTATAAACTGACAAAGTATACCTAATTGGCGGTCGGAGGCTACGCATATTTTTGTTAGTCTGTGTAGGTATTTTTGTGTGAACCAAACCTTATTTGCGTTTGTTCTTTAGACAATTCTGAACCTGATATGACAATTTTTGCAACAGATTTCTGATTGACTGACATTTCGCAACTACATTGTAGCCCAGTCATTTTAGCAAAAAAAAGGGGTCAACCTCGGAATTTTGAGATAACAAGCTGTAAACTTGTACACACCTTCATTTTGGTGTTCTAAAAGTTGTCTCAAAAGTCTCATAAAATCTCGTGTCTGCGTCGTGAGTTATTCAAGGTCAAAGGTCACAAAAATCAGTTTTTCGCGATTATCTCGGTTTCTATAACTCCAATGATGTTAACATTTATTATGAAAAGTGTGGAGCATAAAATTTGCAACAAATTTCGATTTATAAAATTTTTCATACGCCCAACCGTTTTTGAGATGGAGGGCAGAGAGCCCGCTCAGCCATACTCACTGTAATGCAAGGTCAACCGTGAATCTCAGTGAATAATACCTTGTATAAAGTTATTACATCATTGAAATATCATTAAAAATAAATAATTTGTATTATTTAGTAGTTAATACATTATATTTAATATTAATTTTAAAAGTTATGGCTGATTTGTGTTTTATTTGTGAGTCGGCTCTCTGCCCTCTATCTTAAAAACGGTTGGGCGTATGAAAAATTTTATAAAACGAAATTTGTTGCAAATTTTATGCTCCACACTTTTCATAATACATGTTAACATCATTGGAGCTATAGAAACCGAGATAATCGCGAAAAACTGATTTTTGTGACCTTTGACCTTGAATAACTCACGACGCAGACACGAGATTTTATGAGACTTTTGAGACAACTTTTAGAACACCAAAATGAAGGTGTGTACAAGTTTACAGCTTGTTATCTCAAAATTCCGAGGTGAAACCCTAATATGACTGGGCTATTGCTAATAATGTGTACAAACGTGATTTGTCAGCAAATTCAGCTAAATGGTTTTTTGGTGGCTTGCTTTTCTGTGGAGATTGGAATTAATGTCCTTCCCGAAAATTTCAACAACGTTGATCTACCCCTATCACTATAAGTACAGTCACTTACGAGAGTGAAAAATTTGTTCTGTAATATCCTAAAATTCACGTTTCCAAAAAAAATTCCGAAAATCATGTAATTAATACAGCACTTTTTTATTTTTATTAAATTGCCCATCTTATTACCTTTCCTCATTACTTTACGTCCTGGTATAGAAACGAGTTTGCTGTGTGCACGTCGAAGTTAATTCCGCGAATTCCGAGCGCACTACAGGCTGCAGCATGAGCGCGAAACGAACAACCTAATAACAATAACCGCTTTGTAGGTTTTGTCAAGAACTACAACTTTTATGTCATGCATCTTTAGTGACCTCGAAAATTCAAAGCTACCACTACGAGGAAAGTACCAGAGTTATTTATACACTTCCAAATATCCCACCTGCTACGGTTCGCGATTTGACTTGGCCACTGCCGCTACTGTTTGCTGGTAGTGTACGCCATACGGCGCGGCGGACGAACAACGCTTTTACCGGACATCTCACACCAGTGAGCCGAACGCAACATATCCCCCCTGTTGTCATAAGTGGCACATTAAATTTGTGAATAACAGGCTGTACACAGGCTAAATGTTTTAAATAATAGGCTGAACATTATGGATAACTGGTTGTTGACCGACTTTCAGTCTTTTTTTGGCAAAAATTGAAAATATGAAAACAAATCCTTTTACTTTAAATTTTCAGCCGGTGCATTATTAGAATTATTCAGATAAAAATTGAAACAGTTTTATTCATTCTGCAACGTTTTTCATTAAAAAGTATGGAAAAGCCGGGACGAGGCTGCTAGTATAATATCAAATGCACATGTCGGTCTGTTTGTTTGTTCACTTATAACTCAAGAACCACTAACCAACCAATTTACATCAGTTTCCTTTATTACTCAGTATTTCTCAGCACAGGTATAACCATATATTTCAATGCTTTCAAGGTTTAATAATCCAACTTGGAAGGCTGTAAAATTTTAATCTTCAAGTTCTGAAAATGCCCGGACATACATAGGTCAGCTATTAATTAAAGTAAATATTCTCTTGGATTTATGAGAAATTTATTATAGCACGAAAAAACGTTTTGCTATTTCAAATTACATATTTTAATATAACATGGCAAAAATGTAGTGCAATAAAATAAACAAAATAAAAATAAAAAAATACAATATAAGTGGTACCGGTGCTACCGAATGAACAAGTGGCTCAACTTCCACCTCTTCACTGTCCAATCTTTATTAGCCAAAAAAACCATTTAGCAGGAATAAAAGTGATGGAAAATATGTATAATAAAAATCTGCTAAACAATAGGCTATTTGGTGATCTTAAAGCTTGGACTTAACAGGAGCATCGGTGGCTAATTGTCAGGAGGAAACATCGAGGCCCATTGTGACTGAAGATGTAGAGCCTGTTAAATTCTTGATAACGTTCCCAGATACCGCGTAGCGAATGGTCATTGAATTGGAATTACCGGCCTCTAGAACATAACCCAGAGATTCATAAAATTGTATCAGTTTATCCTTGCAATCCAAAGACATTTTATAACATCCAAGTAGTTGAGCCAAAAGCGTTACAGTCACAACAATCCTTCAATGAAAATATCGTAGTTATTTAGAAGAAGACAATTTCTTTTGTCACATGCTTACAATTTTCCTAATTGCTTGCCTCTATAGGTATTGTTTACGACCACATCTTCCAGACGACCGCGCTGCATAGAATTAGTAGAAAATCAGCGAGTTCTCATAGTCAAGAATCTTATGTCTTTGCAAAACATGAAGCACTTACCACACCACAGCCGTGAATGAATTTGTGTTCGATTACTAGAGTCGCTGCGCCGATTATTTTATTAATCCTGGTGTCCTCTATCACAGTCACATAGTAGTCGCCAGAAGCTCTCATTTGAGCAAAGCGGCCTTGAATCGAAATACAAATCAAATATCCACCGTAACTGTGCAAAAATTAACATACTCAAAAATTGAGATTTCGTAACTTCACCCACGGATGTGAGTTGAGATAGCAGTTGTAAGAAACCACGTTCGTAATCCCCATCTTGTAGAGGACGCACTTTAAGCCATGTTTCTCCAGGAGCAACCGCTGATATGAAGGGATCAAATTTAGCCGGGCTCTTGTAAAAATCCAGCTTTAGTAGCAGGCTTGCATCATACAATGCTAGCTCGTTCTAAAAAAGTTGTTTAAAATTTCATTAAAACCAATTCTGCATTAAGAAGAGAAAGTATTAGGGAAACTTCAACAAAGTGCCACGAACCCGGTTAAATATAACCATAGTGCCCCCGAACTGACTAAACTCGACTTCGATAATTTTGCTTGGGTGAATGTGAACCAACTGAATCAATGGTAGATTTGAAATGAGAGGTGTGAGAAAAATTAAGCGAGCCACGATACCCACTAGGTGGGACACAACAGGTTCTGCACACAAGAAGCAGCGAACAACCTTGACTCTTGGCGCTTGAACAAGTTCCTCGCTTGTGTACCCAAATCCGTGAGCTCACTATTACCTGTTTATTTATGTTACAATTTTGGTTGTGCTACGGTTTAAGGTGTCAAACAACTTTTAAAGTGAAAGTAAGAATTATTTCCTGAACGATATTTTAAAATCAACATTTCTTATGTATGTATGCGGGTAAGAAGAACACCCGGACAAAATGTTGATTTACCCATCGAGAGAAAGAAAAAACAGTTGATTTAAAAAACCAAAACAACCCGTCTAACTGTAAAAAAAAAAACTAAAAAGATGTAAACAAGGCACATTCATAATTAAATCTATAAATAAATCAGTACTATTAATATAGATCTAACTGGTCGATATTTGTTATAAACTGACAAAGTATACCTAATTGGCGGTCGGAGGCTACGCATATTTTTGTTAGTCTGTGAAGGTATTTTTGTGTGAACCAAGCTTTATTTGCGTTTGTTCTTTAGACAATTCTGAACCTGATATGACAATTTTTGCAACAGATTTCTGATTGACTGACATTTCGCAACTACATTGCTAATAATGTGTACAAACGTGATTTGTCAGCAAATTCAGCCAAATGGTTTTTTGGTGGTTTGCTTTTCTGTGAAGGTTGGGCATTAATGTCCTTCCCGAAAATTTCAACAACGTTGATCTACCCCTATCACTGTAAGTACAGTCACTTGCGAGAGTGAAAAACTTGTTGTGTAATATTCTAAAATTCACGTTCCCAAAAAAAATTCCGAAATTCATGTAATTAATACAGCACTTTTTTATTTTTATTAAATTGCCCATCTTATTACCTTTCCTCATTACTTTACGTCCTGGTATGGAAACGAGTTTGCTGTGTGCACGTCGAAGTTAATTCCGCGAATTCCGAGCGCACTACAGGCTGCAGCATGAACGCGAATCGAACAACCTAATAACTACTTTGTAGGTTTTGTCAAGAACTACAACTTTTATGTCGTGCATTTTGCTTGTAAAAATGGCCGTTTACGAGAAAAAGAAGCAGGCTCGGAGCAAATATTTGGCGCAAAATAACTCAAAAACAATCTCCGCAAATATCGGCGACGTACCATTTGCATGATCAAGTGACAGTGACTGGACTAAATGGATATTTTCAATCTGAACCTCTTTTCACGTGAATCAGATCCCAGAATGGCCCCTTATATCTTTTTTCCTGTAGGTTTCCGCGCCATATTTCCGAAGATAAAATGGTTCTGAATAATCTTTATGACATAACTACCTATTTCAATTTCATAATTTCATATACACTTGGCTTTGCTGAGGCGACATTCAGCTAATTGTCTATAATAAATCTTAAAGGCCAAAGTGAAAGTCCTACCAATTTTGGTTCAAGTTTTATGGAAATACGTAAAAGCTCCTTATTCGCGCTTCCTTCATTCGTGTTTTCACTATTCACGGATTAAAAATATGCGACCCAATTCCTATATTCGCGGCTAAGGATTTCTTTATTCGCGGATCTAATCGGTACATACATATTAATAAAAAGGATTCCAATAGTTATTCAACCCAATATCCTTTGTAAACGCGTTGTCAAATGGACTAATAAAAAAATAAAATAGACCTTATTATACATTGAAATCATGCTGGAAAAAAACTGTGGCCTGCTCTGACTGCGGAAAATGACGAAGAATCTGTGCAAATCAAACTTTGACTGCAAACATAGCCGAAAATACGAATGAAATAGGACGAGATGGGTTCGAACAGATAGAATCAAGTGACATTCAGGAATTGGTTGAATCGCAAGATGAAGATTTGACTGAAACCGACTTAGAGGAAATGTTAAATTCACAGCCCATTGAAGAAGAGGCTTTAACAAGCACTGGAAACGTGACATTTAATTTGAAAAATCTTAGTGAAGGTTTAAGAATAGCAAATGAGCTTTGTGATTTCTTTATGAAAATTGATCCGTCTATGGATCGAAGTCTTATTTTTAAGAGGCAAATTGCTAATGCCACTGCTGAATATCAGTCTGAATTGAAGGAGCTTTTAAAAACTGCCAAGCAAGAAAAAATTACAAAATTCTTTAAACCATTGCCTGAGCCTGAAGATAATAATTAATCAATATGGTCAAAAACTTCAATTAAATTGATTTTTTTATATATTTGTTGTTTATTTTGTCACCTAGGAACGTATCCCCTATAATTCCATATAAATTACCACTCCATATTCACGGTTTCTGTATTCGCGGCATATTTACGGAACATATACCCCGCGAATAAAGCGCTTTAACTATTCAAAATTCTAATGAACATTCTAACATCCGTCGCTTAGACTTTAGAGGGTCTTATCGCTTATCACTAGCTCTGAAGAAGGCCTAGTCGTTATCATAAGTGGCAAGAAAATAAATTAGGCCGAAAGTGCCGATTTTTTATTTAAGGATCCAAGGGCCAAGGCCATGCCTGCCGACAAGTTTTTGAAAAGAAATACTCTCCTACAAGTTTTCGGAGACGCATAATAAGACTAATTTATCCGCCACGGTTACAATTTGCTGACACTGCACCGTATGTACCAGAACCGGATTAATTAAGTTTAACACAGATACCTGGAACAGTTCATGAAATGTCTTAATTAAAATGTGCAGTAGTAACATTGAGCTTGTCCTTTCAATTGCATTTAAACAGCAAGTTTGACAAGGAAATAGCACCGATACGCAAAATAAGCAAGCGGGCAATTAATTGACTGCAGAACACTTGACGTCCACGAGTAAAAATTTGAAATCAAACAAGAGTAACGCACGTACGTAAAGACTATGTTGGGTTTCAAAAACATTATCATGCTATATAAATACTCACATCACAACTTTTAAGTTCTCCCATAATGTGCAATATTTTTTATGGAACTGCAATACTGCACTTTAGTGTAAAGCAAACAGAAACCCCCTCGCCCGTCTATCCAAAACATTGACCGAAGTTGTCTGACAGCACTCAGCAGTACAGCACAGCTGAGCTGAGTAGTGATACTGACTTTAGGGTAGGGTAGGTCCAACAGATGTTGTCAAAACTACGTTCGTTCTACGAGACGCTCATATGCTTTTGCAGCTGGCTCACCCGCAGTATACTTAATTCATAACATTGCATAATAAGCAGATCAATAGGTGGATAGCATGTTTGTATAAAGTCTCCGCTGAAATTAAATAATACATGGCAAAATAAACAATTCACAAAATATTTATTAACCAGCATTCACGTTGATACAATGAATTTATCTTGTTTGTACATTTCATAGGCGAACGTTTCTACGTGAGTTGGGTCGAATTCCAGTCCTATGTAATCGATTTCTAGATTAAAAGGTCCATCATATCCTCCCTTAGCCGCCACGGAAAAGCTAAACTGGGTTATTCTATCTAAGGTTATAGCATTTTGCTTGTCCTGCACTCGACCTTTGGAGGCATAGAAAAACTTTGAAAAGGGAATCTAGAGCATAAGCATAGTTAATAATGGAAACGCAGGTATTAGTCAGAGCAACCTTTGCAATTTGCCAGTGTGGTCCACCTCTAGTGTAGAGAACAAAATGGTACATATCGTTCCATAGCAAATCAAAGTACCCTTCGGTGTGCAAGTTGATTAAGTAGGACCGCCCATCGCCTCTTACTTTAAGAATAAGTGTGTTGTACTGTGTCCAATCATACGTGGTTTCTCTTTTAAATGATTTCTAGATAAAGATACTTTAGAGTTACTAAAGGCATATACCGCAGGAAACTTACCCGAACTCTCTTCGTTCGTAAATTGGCGAAACCAGTTCTCTTAATCTTTCCATCCTTAACCACCGTTGAATCCACATAACCGTGGAACACTCCAGTCCCGGAATTGCTAATTTCAAGTTTAGCGATACTGTTGCCTTCGTTATGATCACTATCAGCAGTAACAACCCATTTATCCAAAATACTCGAATTATTGAACTTCCAAATCACGTCAGTTTCACCTACAAAAAGGCAGGTTAATTTTGTGGAAAGGCGGGTGCAGGTTGCAAGGAACCTGGCCGATAAACGAGGATAGGATCGTTTTCGAATTTCTCCTTTATTTCCTCTTTCCATAGCGATATTTCCTGCTTTAGTTGTTTTAGTCCATCGAGAATCTGCTGTTTCTTGCTAAGGGGCTCAACGCCACCACTGTAACCACATTTCTTTTCCCGTTCCCAAAACGTTTCCTTTACAGCAGTTGTGTGAATTGCTCTTGTAAAATATTTCAATAATTCCAACGATTTACTTGTGCGACTAGCTAGTAAAAACTGCGCCGATCTCTGCATACTGCCGGCAGCATAGTTAAGATATAACAACTGTCAGAAAACTCAGAAATAATAATTCAGAGAACTACTCATACTAGCCACCACTCACTACTCAGGCGCTTCCCCTTTGTACTCCAGCGTGTGTTCGATAAGCGAAACTACCTAAAAATTATAAAACGTTCAGAGGCCGAAATAAATTGTGAAGCCAGAATGTGGTACTAACGTATATTTCAAGCGATAATATAGTGCTCACCCCCAAAAAATAAATAAAATAAATAATGTTATTGGTATTTCCCTTTTATTTACATAAAAAGTCAGAAGAACTAACTGATTGAATTTTAGTATGATAATAAGTAACGTACCTATTTTCGAACTGGTGCCTGACAAACCAGCGCCACACTGTAATTCATATCAAAAGTAAAAGTGAATGTGAGTAGGCTTCCGGTTCGGCTCCTTCTTTTTAGAGTCCACTGTTGTTTAATGGCGGACGTGCTTTCTCGTTCGTGTTAAATATAAAAGGATTTCAGTTGAGTAATAGGATAGAAATGGTACGTAATGCAGCAAATATTCAATAAATTTCATCTATAAAGTCGGGAGAGTGAAGTGGATTGATATGTGCAGCTATTGTGAAAGTTGTGCATCGGCCACGTTCTGCATTGAGGCCATGTGTCAAAATGTTGAATTTTCTTTTCTTCATAGAGTTTATCTGCTGCAAGACCTTTGGTCTCCGTTTACTCGGAAAAAAATGAGGCAATTAAGGACACCACAGTTTGCTTGCCTTGTGTTTTCAAGGCACCAATCAGGCCTGATGTCGTCAATGAAATTCATCAATTGATGAGGCGAAATCGTCGCCAGGCTTATGCTGTCAGCGAGCAAGCAGGTAAATAAAGCGCATGGCAGAATCGACGAAACAATTCTAACCTAGCATATTTCAGGCCATCAAACTTCTGCTGAATCGTGGGGTACTGGTCGCGCTGTTGCCCGTATCCCTAGGGTTCGTGGTGGTGGTACTCACCGATCCGGTCAGGGTGCTTTTGGCAATATGTGCCGCGGAGGAAGAATGTTTGCTCCTACTAAACCATGGAGAAGATGGCATCGCAAGATCAATGTAAATCAACGCCGCTATGCGTTGGTTTCTGCAATTGCAGCCTCTGGAGTTCCAGCTCTTGTCCAATCTAAGGGGCATATCATTGATGGAGTCTCTGAATTCCCATTAGTTGTCTCCGATGATGTGCAGAAGCTCCAGAAAACCAAGCAAGCAGTCATCTTTTTAAGGAGGATGAAGATTTGGGCTGACATTCAGAAGGTTCGTATGAAGAATATTATTTGTGCAGACAGTTTTTGCCAGCTTTGCTCTTTAATAGCTAAGTATTGAACTGGATTGCAAAAAGTGAATTGTTCTGCCAGGCGTTCCACATTTAAAAAGTTTGATTTTGAATGGGGGTGCAAATGAACATACAAGTTTTATTCTACAATTAAAAAATTTTAGGGAAACTACAGGTTGCCTCTTTTGTTTATTATAACTTAAATACAGACATGTGGGCTATAATGGACAACACTATTTGATTCATTCTGCAGGTCCCGATTTGTAGGAACCCTATAAATTGTGTGCCGATAATTTTTTAGATTTGCTCTTACTAGTTAGGGCGGTTGGACGAGGCAACTACTCAACCGCCCAACCGCAGTCGATTGCATCTGATAGGTTTTGTCGTGTGGAGAACACTCCTAATTTCTTACCCTACATATCGGGCCCTGCATATTGGGTCGTCTGGAGCCACCTTAAGTGCCAAGATTTTTCCCAATCAATTTTATTTATAGTTTATTTTCATCTGCATTTTTTTCCTTTTTTTTTAAATAAATAAAGCAACATTAGTGTAGCAACATAAGAGCAGGATTTCGGTGGAAATGGTGCCTTCAGTTTTTAACCTGAAATTTATCGATGATCCCAAGCAACGCTCATTTAGTCAACAAAAGGTTGGGCTGATAAAAATTGTATGTTGTGAGCAGGCGCACGTATTTCAGAATCGTACCTTTGCATTACGATTAATTATTTTTTTTCCATTAACCTACTAAAAGCCGAACAATGGAGTGTGTACTCAAAACGAAAGGCTGCAATTCCTAACAGCCCAGCTTTCGTTTTCTGAAGCTAATCCAAGTTCTACTAGTATGACTTTGAATACCAGCAGAGCTTGGAAATACTTCTCAACAAAATGTCTTCGATGCTTACTAGGTCCAATATTCAATGTCGTTTTTTTTTTAAGGAAGCTACCGCTTATTTTTATCAAACGACAACAAAGTTTCAATCGTGTATTTGTTTGTGAGAAAAACCTGCTCATATGTTATTTCCCACTATTGCCAATAGAAATGTAATTTCCGTAATTTTAATTACCACAATTTTTGTTTAAAAAAAAACGAGTTATAAATTTTAAAATTTATACAGGTCTACAAGTCTCAGCGATTCCGTGCTGGACGTGGAAAAATGCGCAATCGTCGTCGCATTCAACGTTGCGGACCATTGATCATTTACCACAAAGATGAGGGTCTGCGCAAAGCATTCAGGAACATTCCTGGAATTGAGACCATGAGCATTAACAAAATGAACTTGTTGAAATTGGCCCCAGGTGGTCATGTTGGCCGCTTCATCATCTGGACTGAATCAGCGTTCAAACGTCTCAACAAACTGTTCGGATCTTGGAAAACACCATCAAAACTTAAGAAGGGATACAATTTGCCCCAGCCCAAGATGGCAAATACAGATTTGTCACGCTTGTTGAAGTCGGAGGAAATCAGGAAAGTTTTACGTGATCCTAAAAAGAAGGTGTTCCGTAGAGTTCGTCGTCTCAATCCATTGTCCAACACTCGGGCTCTTATCAAGCTCAATCCATATGCAGAAGTTGTTAAACGTCGGGCTCTATTGGCTGCTGAAAAGAGGCGAGTAGATCGCGCTCTAGAAACCGCAAAGCGCAGGAAGGTTGAATTGCCGGCTAAACATTTCGCTGTTCGCGCTACTAAAGCCGCAGAAGCTCGCAAAAAGCTCTTGGTCAAACTCTTAGTTGAGAGGAAAAAGAAGGCACTCGCAAAGAAGGCGGCAAAAATACAAGCTAAAAAGGATGCTCCTGCTAAAACAGAAGCTCCTAAAAAAGACTCTTCTGCTAAAAAAGACTCTTCTGCTAAAAAAGACTCTTCTGCTAAAAAAGATGCCCCTGCAAAAAAAGATGCTCCTGCTAAAAAAGTAGAGGCGCCGAAAAAGTAGTTTGTTGTCAAACAAATTTTTATTAATAAAAACCCATAAGAAACGACACTAGTTTCCATTTAAACATTCCCCATTCCTTCTTTCCCCTACTTAAAGCGAGGGGTCTAGAATTATCTTAATTCACTTAATGCTGGCTAATCAGACACTACAAGCGGTCAGAGAAGGTGTTTACATACATATATATATGAGTGCGCCGGTCACCCAGTTAACTCTAGAGGCGTTCATTAACCAGCAGCGAAGCCAGCAGAGCTTCATTCTTATTCGCTGTTCGTCTCTTTCCGCAGTCACGCCACAGTGTTCTTGATTAAAGTACAATCTTCCGAGATTCGGTGCGCGGCGTAGATTTAAAAGAATTAAATTTTCCAATTCAAGATAAAAGTGGATGCAAGTGAATAGTGAGAGTGCGAATGATCCCGTCTGTTGGCAAGGCCAATAGTACCATAGTACGCGCATTCCATAGTGGTGTCTTTTTAAAACAAGGCGGTTGTTAAAGTGCATGAGAGAAGAATGGATTTGTGTGACTCTATATTAATTAATTTGGGCAATTTCCTGAATATATTACTCGGCTTCTCGATGTTAGGCATACTAGAGGCGCTATCGGCAGTTGCAATTATTTTCTATTTGTGCACGAGGACAAGGTGAGTGCATCAATGCAAAGTTCAAAAGCTTTGAACTTTGCCTTCTCTAATATCGCGCGCTATTTCAACTCGTGGGGAATCCGAATGTTTTTTTTTAACTATCTCTTATCAGTGGATGTTTAGATTTTTCTCCACTCCCCTATCGTGTATGCTATTCTAATCAATTGAAATCGACCAAACGGGGGCGACAAAGGAATCAAATTTGTGAGGATTTCAAGACTTGGAACTGTTGAAAGTTGAATACCCTCGGCTCAAGTGAAGTTCACGTGCACAAAACAGGGCTAACGTGCTGGTACTTTATTCAGTTTTGCTTGATATATGATCTTGCCTGGAAATTGATTTAAATTTGATTCGTCATTCAAAAATTAAAATATCACGTAACAAGCGATAAGACTTGATATTGATAGCAATCACGGAAATAGGGACTTTATAATAAAAATCATAATGAATAAATCTTGCTGAGCTAGTATTTTGTATCCTACCATATTTTGCAAGGGAAGTAACGCGCATTTACCTTTTTTAAACAAATTTGACACGTCAGGTCTTCAACTTATAAATCGAATTGCAAATATATGCAAATCTTAATGCGAGTAAATTTTCAGTGGTCTCAATCTATTGCGAGAAAGCAACACTAAATTAGAATCATTGGTATAAACAAATCAAGAACAATGTATCAGCATTGCAAGCCAAGTTATGAAAATGTATAACAAAAGCTTTTTAATACAAATAACCAAATTCTCCTGCATGGATGTGACTTTACTCAGACATTAACTATGAAATGATATACCAAGATTATTCTAAAAATACGGAATCGTTAAATCGCATAAACAAATATGTCGTTACATGTGCACAAATTTTCAAAGGTCTGAGCATGGAAAACATCTTCAACCCTTATCACTCCAATCACAGTCAGCCACAATGTCTGATAAGCCCTTAGTTCCTTATACCACACATTTGAACGCATTTTCCATCGAGATGAATGCACGTACACTTCATGGGAATGGAATAATGTGCGTTTAGCTGAATGATCTTTGGAATTTTACTGATTCCGATAGCTCTAGTGAGTAGTGTTATCCCATGTCAAGTCCCGTGAGCGACATGACAATAAAAAAAATTATCGAGTATGTTCAGGTAAGGGGTTGCGGGCTTTCAAGACCAAAAGTACTGATTGTTTTCCTGTACTTTGGACATGATATCTCTAAATCTTGGAAACTTTGAATTACGCAAAAATGTTTATTCTATAAACGGCGATATCATGGATCAATTCAAATTAATCAGCAAAATTAAAAAAAAAGGTATAATTAATAAGAGATACTGCTTATTTACAATTGCAGGCAAAAGATAATTCGAGGTGGTGATTGTAATTTTATTACAATCTCTAGAATGTCTGCTAAGATAAAATATAACTCAAAACTTTTACATTCTTAAATATTTAGGTACTCTGTTTCTGCCACCACTCCAAATTACTACTATTACAGTTCAAGGTTCGAATCTAGTTGAATGTTATGTGACCCTATCGAAAAAAAGATATTCTGTACTCTGAAACTAGAAAAAATTCTTTAAGTTTTTTTTTTTATTCGAACCATATCGGCTTAGCCCAGAGGCTTTAAGCATCGCATATAAAATCTGGTGCTTGGGGCTAATCATATGGTTCGATGTTAGTAATCTCAAACCAAACAAGGGCATGTTTACTGGCACGAACATCAAACAAATCAGAATGCTCATTAACATTTTGACCCATGCGATTCAAATAAACTGTAATATATTTTTTATTTATTTATTTCTGGTACAGTTTTACAATCAAAAGACATAAGTCTTATAGCGATTGCTATGAAATACAAAATAAAGAAGGAATCATAGCAACACACAACAGTAGCTAACACTATGACTAAAACAACCTAGAATTAAAACAGTTGGATAGAAGGAAATTAGATTAAGTTAAATTAAATCAGATTAAAATAAGTTACGATAACGTGATGAAGGTAAGTTAAATTCAAAAATAAGGATTAAATTTAAAATAGCATTGCAAATTGCAAATCGCGCACCCACAAGATGATGCCCACTCAACCCCAACAGCCCGCACAAAACAAGAAAGGAAACTTTCTGCGGTGGAAATAGGGAGGGACACCCAGGCAAGCAAGCAGATGATTTAAATAAACAACCGGTGAACCAGCAAAGCTAACTAGCCAAATGGCTTAAGCAGTTATTTTTAAAGATAACGGAAGAAGCAGCACACTTAATTGAGGCAGGTAGGCTGTTCCATAAACGGGCAGCTCTCACGACGAAAGAGACCTCCATGATCTTCGATGTATGGGAAGGAATCAGAAGGCATCTAACACGAGACGAGCGGAGAAAAATAAACCGTTGGTACAGATAGACAGGGGCACCCTGCACAAGGATCTTGCGAGTCAAGAGTAGAACCCTGAGACTAAAGAAGTCGTCCAGCGAACAACCCAGAAAACGGTGGACATAGGGTGGGACATGAGCCCGAGCTTTCAGATTATATATGTATAAACCTAATAGAAGTATTGAAGAGAAACCCTAATACAGTCCATCTCCCCTGCAGTGCACCCAGCAAAAATTTCAGAACCGTACATAAAGAGAGGTAGAATAAGACTTCGGATGAGGGTGATCCTCAGTGCAAACGGGAGAACATTTTTAACAGAGTAGAGCCTCCGCATACCCAAGAATACTCGCAGTCTCAAAAAGGAAAAATGGTCACTCCAGCTTAGCGTTTCGTTTATCACCACTCTAAGACTCTTAGCTCCACTAACGAAGGGAATAACCCTGTTATCAAGGTTGATGTTACTCATGAGATGCTTCACCGGGGTCCTGTGAATAGCCAACGCCTGGGACTTGTCAGGGTTTAGCGTTAACTTGTTCAAAGCAGCCCAACTGGATAAGGCAGCAAGGTTCCGGTTTATTAAGGAGACAGTATTGTTTAGCAAATCCAAACGTGAAGAGTACAAGATCTGAACGTCATCTGCGTACATATGGACAACTCCGGCACTAATGCTGCCAGGCAGGTAATTTAGATGTTAAGTTTTGTCCCGCGGAAATCCTCTAAAAGTGAACCTTATGAATTTACGCTGGGCATACCTACTAGACAGATGTTAATGTGATTTTGATAATATAGAGACCACACCTGGATCGCATATACCAGAATTAGCCGAGCAGATGAAAATTTGCTTGTTGCTTGTAGACAGCAACATTAGAGATTTTACGTGACTATTTTTACAAAACCTGACAAAGAAAACACTTGAAAATAAGTAATTTCTTTGGACTAGGAAGTTAATAATGGTGCGCAATTTATCTAAATTATTAAAAATAAAACAAGCTCGTCGAACAAATTTAGCCAAATAGTGCAAAGTTAATGCTATTTAGTTAAAAATGCAATTAAACTCTGGTTAATTACATTCAGTATTATCCCCCATAATGTCCCCTAGTTCGTAATGTCTAGTGTTAGGGGTGGTCGGCGCCCCCGGAAGCGAAGCGAACGCGTCTCTTCTGGCCCTGGTTTCTCTATATAGTAAGCGGTATACAGAATTAAACGCTGTAACCTATTAGCTTTGTTTGTTTCTAATGTACAATTTCCTATAAACCTGGGATTACAGGGATTATACAATGGTAGAGTGCATAAAATGTTCTCACGCTTTTCCTCCTAAAAAAAACCGTGAAAAATATTGTGCGGTACGTGTGGGCTATGCCTCGTGCTTTCTTTCAAATTCACATTCCTATTTGTGAGCGTGAAATGATTCCCTGCGTTAAACCAATTTTATGAACATCTCGATTGTTACTCGGGGCGGAAATTGTAGTTATTTTATTTTCCTTTTTTCTCTCTTTAAAACACTATAAATGTAGATATGCATTTGTAATTACTTTTTATACGTTTTGAATAACGAACAATACCATTGCTTACTTCTTGCAGAGCGTCCTCGTACATTGGCTACTGGATCCCCTACACTCTCGATGATGCATGCGTCCCCCTGACATTCATTAATCGAAGTGGTCACTTTTTCACATCATTTTACTACAAAAACGAGGTAAAGTGCTTGATCGGCTTAGTGCATTAGTAACCTACAACTTAACGAACGGAAAATGTCAGTTCACAATCGGCCACAGCTGCAAATTCTCTAACATTGTGAACGTGGTTTATGGTCCGTTTTTAATGATTCGCGGACTTGTGTTTATTACACTTGCGGGATGAATTTTGCCGACTCGGAGTCGAAATTGAGTTAAAAATATTTCGAATCCAGGTGCGGAAAGTGAAAATAGGTCGACGTGGAAATGATAGACGGAGTTTTTAAAGCTAGGGGCTGGTTCGAAGTAGGTTATGCATAACGCCGCAAGTTCTTGAGAGTGGGCGCTGATCGGGGGGTCTGTTGTGTGTTTCAGGACGTTAAGCCGGACGCAGTAGTCAACCATGAGGTACAAGACCTACTCAGGGTCACACAACATGCCGGCAGGAAGCCGTACAGTTCTATCCTGGACTGGGGCATCTATTTTCCCTTCCTTGCACAATGTGTCAGATTGAAGAAATATGTGTACCCGCAGGTAAATGTCTTCCCTTGCAAGGTGATTGGTATCTAACAAAATTCTTGCTGCAGGTGTATGGATCTGTTCTGAAGGACATTCGCTTGCAAAGAGCAATTAGGCAAGCTACTGAGGATGTCATCCGTGATAGGGGTGATACCATCAAGCCGTCAAGTGAACCCTTGTGCGACCTGGAGGAGACTCAATTGTATCAAAGATTTCTTAAAAAACAAGAAAAGAGGGCCGTGCAAATTCTCACTGATATGAGGTCCAAGATATCAGACTTGCTGTTGCGAATAACATCGTGGATATTGTACAAATTGTTGCCCTGCTTTCTCACAGGCGTTGTAACACACACGAAGCAGATCAAAATGCTGCGAACAGCTACGGAAAAGGCTCCCGGAGTTCCCCTAATTTTCTTACCTCTACACAGGAGCCACCTAGATTATATAATGGTCAGCTTTATACTGCTGAATAACGACATCCGTAGTCCTATAGTGGCTGCGGGGAATAATTTGCAGATACCATTTTTCGGGTCGATGTTGAGAGGCCTTGGGGCATTTTTCATCAAGAGGAAAATTGATCCCACCATAGGCAAGAAAGATGGTCTGTATCGCGCCGTGCTTCATTTGTACCTGCAACGGGCCCTGGAAGCAGGCCACAACGTTGAGTTCTTCATAGAAGGCGGTAGAACGCGAACTGGAAAGCCGTGTATGCCCAAGGTATGTTGTGATTTTCTAGCTTGTTTTGTAATCCTAGCGTTTTTACAGTGTCGTGTGTTAGGTACATCCACAGTGCATCTGGATGTAACTGAGAAATGTTTTAATTATTTAATTTAATTTAAAACAGGTTCTAACGCTTCAATTCAATCAATTTGTCTTCCTACAAGCATATTGAAATGTATGTAAATTTCGTCAATTAAGCTATAATTCAAGTCATTGCAATGTATGAATGATCGCCAAATATTAAATTGCGTTCAACATATTCGCACAATTGTTTAAAACATATTCAAAAGAAATCCCTACATCTATGCTGATTTAGTTTTTTAAACATGTTTATAAAATTACATTATTTTTTCCTAAACATATGCTCTATAATCACCCGCATCTTACA
This sequence comes from Neoitamus cyanurus, assembly GCA_947538895.1. Taxonomy (NCBI): domain Eukaryota; kingdom Metazoa; phylum Arthropoda; class Insecta; order Diptera; family Asilidae; genus Neoitamus; species Neoitamus cyanurus. The sequence continues at coordinate 39,750,481 of OX384542.1, forward strand.
TAAGGGGTTAAATACAAATCCGTTAATGAGCTGAAACCGGTTTTCAAGCTGCATAGTTTCAATCTGGCTGACCAAGAAATATCGATTCATCATTGCATCGCGTCAGAACTTATATTTATGTATATCCTTGCTGTTTGATTGTGTTTAAACTATTGGTATCTTGAAATGAAATTCCGCATATATTTAGTTGTTTCGATTTTGGAATGGCAGATCCAATTATCGTTTAAACGCTTCACAATAGCATCACATCCTTTGATTATACTTCTTATATGTTTTATGAGGCCCTATCAGAACTCTAAAAGCAATTGAATTTTTAAGCGTTTTATTTTTGAGGTCTATATTAAAACGGCATTACCACAGATAAGTAATACAGATGCCCAGCCACTATGCTAAAATTCCGACCAAATGCAACATTTCCGCTAGTCAAGTTTTCGGCTCTCTAGCGTGTAGGACATCCAAATAAAGGTATCAACAGAAATTCAGTTGGTCGGACTTTTTTCGTAATTTTGAATTTTTTCGGTAACTAACTTTACTGGGCTATAACCCTAATCTGGCATACATATTTACTGTATAAATTCAATCATACTGCTATTTTCAATAATGTGGGCTGATATTATCGTAATTTTTCTATTAAATGCGGTACCACGCGTATTTGTTTTAAAAAAAATGAAACCTAACAAATTAATTAAAGTACGTACCTCAATGAAATTCAATTCAAATAGGTGTACGCACATCATCTAAAAGAAAAGCTGAACAGCCAAATACATAACTGAAAAATCTGCCTGGATAAATCAATTAATTATCACAGCATACAAATATAAAATATTGCTTACAAAATCGACATGTCCGTTATCGTCGTCAATTTCTACGAATTTGCTTTCGAGTTGTCTTGTTTTCACCCGCGCTCATTCCTAGAATCTCTCGACATCTTGGAAACCCACTTCACAATGGCTGGTGCCGATTGAAACATTGAAATTCGCTCACGCCTCACCTTCGTTTAGGTCGGTCCCAACAAATTCTTCGCTGCTCTCGTGGCCTGACCATGGAAATATAAACTAAGCACGAAACGGCTGCAAGCCAGATTTAGCGTACCACATTTCCTGATGTGTTAGAATAGGCTGTGTTCGCATTGGTCGCTCAGTGCAGGCGTAAATAGGAAGACATAATCAGAAGGGGGCTTACAATTCAAAATTTTACGAAGTTCCTGCCATAATATCTATGCCCTCCTTATAATCAATTTACACGCTGCCATTCCCTGATAATGCTTATTTAGCTTCCCTCATACACGCTGTTGCTGTACTCCTCTTCGCAGCTATCTTTAGGTGGTCGTTCATGTACAGGGTTTATAAACGATACAGCCGTTCCGTGCTTAGTTTATATTTCTATGGGCCTGAACCTCTACCAAGTGGCCAAGTACAGAGGTCCCAGCTAGAATTTATATTGTTGAAACAGCTGCGGATTTCGACCAAATATTACCTATGTACATGTAAATGAAGGTATGAACAATCAGATTTCCCATTTTTAGGTGGATCGGTTGGATAGTTCTCGAGATATCTTGCTCAAAAAGTAGTTTCGAGCAAAAAGCGTTCAAAGTTTCGGTAAAGAAAAAATCATAACAATTAGAGACTCGTATTTCTGTAGGCGCTCGATATCTAACGTCTACTACTACTACTAATAATAATAATAATAATATTTACTTTATTAGCGTATAAGCCTTCAATTTACAAATAGTATAATATACAAACTATTTTTTGCCTTCCCCCAGTAATACCAATTTTCTTGCAGATATACTCAATATGCGCATTGAAATTCAAATATTTGATTTCTTTTACATTTCCGATCCTCTCTCTGTCAATCTCAATATCAATTTCTGTGTTTGTATTCAATATCAAGTTTTGATTTCTAAAGATTTAACATCAGGTTATTCTTTTGTAGCCATTTACTAATATTCCTTAGTCTTGCTCTAAATATGCTTTCGTGTTTCGAAGTTTTGTCCTGATATGTAGATCAAGGTTTTGCTACTTTTATTACATTCTGCATATCATTTATATAAATGAGAAAGAGTAGTATTCCAAGTACAGAACCCTGTAGAACTCCTAGCGTTGTTTCTTCTTTGGATATTACGCTGCCTATCTTTGTTTTTTGCTTTTTTCCTATAAGATAAACCATTCAAGCTCTTTTCCTCTTACTCCATATTTATATTATAGCTTCTGTAGTAGTATACTTCTATCGATGGTTTCAAAAGCGCTCCTAAAATCCATGAACACTGCTATGACGAAAAGGTTCCTATTAATTTCTTCTTTTCAATCCTCAATAACAAGGTCCAAAGCTGTTTTACAGTTATGTCTCTGCCTAAAATCTGACTGTGCTCCTTCGTGATAAATTTATTATCCTTCAGATATTGTTCTAATTGTAGCTGAATTACCTTTTCCAATACCTTCTCGAATATATTCAACATATTTATAGGCCTAAGCTCTTCACATTTAGTGGTATGTTTCACCTTTGGGACAGGAATTACAATCGATTCCTTCTATGTTCCAGGACATTTTCCTTCTCTTATACTACAGTTAATAATGCTTACTAAGGCATCACTTATTGTACTCCAATTATTTAATACCATCTTCATATTTATCCTATTACAATCCTTTTTATTATTTATTGATCGACAAATGGTATGCAGGCCCTCTTTATCTGTTTCACTGAGCTCAAATAAACCCTCGCGTTCAGTGATGCTATTATCATACATTTTTGGTATTACGTTATTAAGTTCCTCTATGCTGTCTATGATCTCTGTAATTTTGAACTTTGAAGGGTCAACGCTTTTTTGTAAATTAGCTTTTGTCTTCCCCCGGTTCTGATTTACTTTCGATTTTAAAATTAATGGTGGGTTGCTCATCAGCTTATCTGCATATTTTCCCTAGTACGCGCATTACTTTCATTATTAACACCTACATTGTTTCATTGTTTTTAATTCTACTAGAAATGTTTTAATATGCTTTTCCTGCTCTGCTAGTTTCTACTTACTCTCCATTACTTCCTTCAATACACTCTTAAAATTATTTAACACCGTATTTCTATAATCCATACATGTATCAAACATATACATCATATTCTTTTTTGTTAGCACATTTTTAATATCATGGTGAATGCCACTTATTCTCCAGGTCTTGTCTCTACCCGTCCGTGGGCAACCGTTAGCATAACAAAAATCGGCTTTAGCGATCCTATCAAACGATTTTTGGCAACTTTAGATTTATACTTACTATTATTTTAGCTGCTCAGCAATATCACAGGAGCTATTTGATGAAGTTGCTTCTTCTTGTTATACACACAATTCAGTTGATTTTTTTCAACTGTGGGTCCTTTGAGCATCTCATCTTATTTCAGAAGAATAGGAAAGGAATTTCGGGTCAGGGCTGCGAAAAAACGGCGGGTCTGTTTGCGCGGCTCGACGAGCGCGAGATATTGTACAAAATAGAGGAAAGACCTTGAGTATCAAAACATGTATTTATGTAGGTATTCTTGACTAGTTAAAGAACCGATTTGAATCGAATGCGAATCGCTTAAGGTGATATATAAGAAAGCAATGATCTGATTTATTATGAACTTTAGTTTCGATTTCTTTACCATGAGAAGTTTTATATATTGAGATTGAGAATAGTTACTATCTAATAGTCCACCGGAAGGTTCTGCGTCAAAAATCGTATAGTTTACTTCCTCTCTAGTAAGCTTATCCGCTTTTTCTTACCATCCCTTCTATTTTGAAACACAAGCTAGATTCATTTTCTTGTACTCTGAGACTAACTTTCGAATGTGTAATACTAATAATTGCTAATTTTTTCTTATAGAATGGCATATTGTCCGTTATTGTGAAGGCGTTTATGGACGGTACTATTTCGGATGCTCTGTTGGTTCCTGTCTCTGTAAATTATGAGCGCCTAGTTGACGGGAATTTCGTGCGGGAGCAACTCGGCCAGAAGAAAAACCCTGAAACATTTCGTTCAGCTATTTCCGGAATTTGGAAGGTAACTATCAGATAGAGACGGTTAATGATACCCTAAAACATTTTGACATGGAAAGGCACTGAGATCCAATTATGGGCTAATGCGAATTGACTTCAACGAACCATTTTCTATTCGAGAATTGGTGCAATCGTACAATAAAATTGCGAGAGAGGAAGGAAGCGACCTTATCTACAAACCAGCTGAGAGGTAAATTTACATTAGTGTGAAGTGAACAAGCTAAAGTTCACTAAGCATTTGGAGCTTTTCGTATTATTTCATGGTGAAGCATTGCAGAAAGACGGGAGGTGATGCAAATGATTATTTGAAGAGTTTGCATTTATAAAACAATACTGTTTTCATTTTATTAAAAGCAATAACTATCACAGAACCTGACATAATGCCACTTTAATAACATCACCACGTAATATACGTTTGTATTTTTGTCACTTGCTTGAACACGCAATTATTTGAATTTGTTCTGCGGACGTGGTATTTTTACTGGATCCGAAAGAAAATGGTTTTCAGAAGAAGAATAAAAGCAAACATTATTTTCGAAAGAGAAAATTTTCCAGTAGTCTTGCCAGATTTGGGCCCGATTTTACAAGGAGAAAAATATCAAATTACGGCTTTTTTAAGCTATCCCTTAGTATTCTGCTGAAGTTGATATTTTATCCAAAAAATTGATACTGTCTGGTAAATGTGAAGCATAATTTCTTGCACATTTTGCAAGGAATAACTATTTGAGTACTTCTATTTTAAAATCATTTTCGGGACTTGCACAAAACAAAGGCACACAAACAAACAACAAATAACCTTCTGAGAATAATTGCGATGAAAACTGTTAAATTAACAATCTGAATTCTTTAATTTTAACAATTGTTGCAAACTAACACAATGACTGGGTTTGTGCAGCCATGCTTGCGGGATATATTTTTCCAAACAATCCTAAACCTAGGCAAACATTAAAAGTCGAAATTATCACTAAACAATCTATCGCACAAGATATCGTTTTCTTGTCGGCTACGATCAGGTTATTGCGCAAAATGTTGTTAATGTTTTAGATTTGCCTCGACAGAGCGAGGCGTCGAAAACTGCGATTTACTGATCTTGGCCAATCAGCCATACGATCACTAGACATGAGTGATTTTCCGCAATGTTGCTTCCTGTTGAATCCAGTTTGTGTATGGGGCGCTAATAGCTCCAGCAATCAATCCTCGCAAGGTAGTCGGTGAAAGTCCGTTCTGTCTCTCTTTTGACGGTTTCAGAGTGCATCTAGATGCCTCTAGCCACTACTATCCCTAATAAAGGTGCCATCACAATCCACATGACAATAATAGCTCTGTGCAGACACAGTAAAGATCGGACGAGGCCGCCATATAGATAAACATACAAAAGACATATTTGGTTTGGACAAAAGAAAAGCAATTTAAAAATCTCTTATAACCTATGGAGTAATGAGCCGGGTTTACATTCTTATCCTGCTGTCAGGAAGGTTTCTAAAGACATTTCAATGTTTTCCAGCATATGCATCTACACAACTGGACTATAACCCTATGTATACCTACAAACCACCAAGACAGATTAGCCCCAGTCGCCAAAAAACCCAGGGACAAAAAAAGCCAGTGCTCAGAGCGCAGGGCGTCCAAGAACAAACCTTCTGCTTCACCTATATCCTAATTTCCACCTCAGTTAAAAAATCCGCCAGTAACTTCAATCTGCTTTCAACACAAGGAGTCAGGACTTCCCGAATGGAGTTACAATCCGCCAGGTGCGGGTATCTGGCCCTAACGTCGTTGAATTTTACACATTTTAAGATTGGGTGATAATCATCCTCTGTGTCACCGCATGTGTCACACAATTCCCCTTCCACCTTTCCCCAACTCGCCAGATTTTTCGTCGCATACGTATGACCAGTAATGATCCTATTTATCATCCTGACCTGTCTATAGGTACAGGACGTGCGGAGATACCATGGCCACGAGCCTATTCCCCGGTGCACCCCCGTGAAGAAGACACCCTCTAGACTTGACAGCGTGTCAAACTCCCTCTTCCATTCCTCAAGCACTTTGGCCCTAACATTAAGAAGGGCGTCCTCTCTAGAGAGGGGATGCTGTAAGAAATTACCATAATCTCTGGCCTCCGCAGCGACCCGATCCGCTCAACAATTCTCAAAGATCTCCCTGTGGGAGGGAACCCATATCAGCCTAATCCGGTCGAAATAAACGGCGGCCCTAGAGTGAAGTCTCGAGGCAAATATTATCTCATCAAGGCTCTACACCCATTTAAACTGTCCGTGATTATTACCACTTTTCTGTATCCCCTTTCCAAGGTTCGTTCAAGTGCCGCTCCCATCGCCAGAAGCTCCGCAGACAGTGTCGAGATTTTCCAAAAAGACCTATACCCGAAAGTTAGGTTAAGATCAAGGAGGACCACCCCTATACTATTTGAGTTTTCCCCAATTGATGCATCGGTCGCAGTTACAAGAAAATCCGGTGGAAAGTTTGATATTTTTCAACTCATTATTCTGCGTATCACCTCAAAGCTGGTCTCCCCCTTCGTGATATTTGGCATTAAAAAGTCTACGTCAACCGAAATTACTTCCGTTGGAGCAAACAGCACCTCGGACGACTCTGTGCTGGCAAAAATTTCTCTATACTTCGCCCAGCACTTCGAGAAATGTGTTTCCGGGTGTTTCCCCCTCGAATGCTACACAAAAAGTCCCCACTGAGAGCCGACATCCTAAGAATCTCCCTGGCCGTGATAAGATCCGCTTTATGTCTTGGGGTGATTCATTTGCTTTAGCATATAATACATGTATTTTGGTTGAATGTGTAAGACCCAGTGCCATTCTGATGTATCTATTGGTTTTTGTCCCTATTTTCCTTTCCACTGATTTAGGCTCATCAACCACTTAACATTTAATTCCCTACAACAAAGTTTGTAGGAAAAGGGGAAATGGTCTTAGACGACAGTTTTAACAATTCTTAAGATATGTGAATTATTTAGAGGATCACCGAAAATAATTCGAGAGAGAATATAAGAACTTTAAGTAGTTTGAGAATCTATGAAATACTGTTTTATAGTAAATGTAAACTCGTTTTCTTTCCGCTTTCCATAATAGCTGTAGAGAAACGTTAATGTAACATTCCGAAACTTTAGAACTCATCATCAGAAACATGACGAGAGCCTCCAAATGCCTAGTGTTTCAAGCTATTTTACACTATCTAAAGCTTTCAATTTGTATAAATTACTTTTACAGCAAAACATTGCACCACAACCAGTCATCTTCCTCCTTGTATGGAACCGATGTGGTATGTGAAGAGCATAGAACATTAGTAGACAGCATTTCGCGGCAAGTGGTATATGATTGTGCTGAAGCAACATCTGTGATGACAACAAATGCTGTGGCATTTTTATTGTTGACACGTTTTAGAGATGGAGTCTTAGAAGAAATCCTAGCCGAAGAACTAGATTCACTTCGAAGAAATTTAAGGGGAAAAAGAGACATGGGTTTTACGGGAGACTCTATAGATATTGTGCGTTATGCGTGTGACTTACTCGGACCAGGTAATTATCGAATTGGTGTGTAACACCCTTCCACAAATGTTTTTTTTTTTCAGAGCTAATAAAGCGGATAGCCAAATCGACCAAAGTGTTCATACAGCCAAGTGTAAAAATACCCAAAGTTATTGAACTGTCATACTATTCTAACGCGCTGATGCCCCACTTTGCATTAGAATCAGTTGTTATTACTTCTATTTATTATTTATTGCAAAATAAACCAAAAGTAAGGATTTTATTTTTTCTTGACTGGAGAATTATACGAGAATAAATTTTAGAATTTACCCGTACTTCGGAGCAACCTAAAGGAAATATGTTTAGAACACTGTGAAATTTTAAGATATGAATTTATTTTAAACAAACCGACACAGAACTTGGAAAATCTACTGGAGGAAGTAATCGACAATCTTTGTACGAAAGATTTCTTGAGGTTTTCTCAGGTAAATATACCGACTGTATAAAAAAAAATGCTAAAATATTTATATCTTTACAGTCAGAGTTCGAAGATGAATATGCAACGCAAGGCAGAAGACTAGCTAATTATCTTGAAAGAGCACTTGAGTCGGATGATGAGCAAGAAAACCTGTACTGCGAGTCGTCGTCAGAAGTGTTCCTCAGTGAAAATAAAGAATCAGACCATAGGGCCCTTATTAATGTGCTAGCACCTTTAAGCTACTCCTACTATTACGTGGCAAAATGCTTAAAATTTCTTCTGGGGAGTCCCATGCTCGAATCTGAATTTGTTAAAGCAGCTATAAAGGAAATCACTTCTAATGTTGATGACGGGACTTGTCCTTATGGTAAGATTCGGAAACATAATCGAGACTTGCTCTTTTTACCTAAACCATTTTTAGCTGAAAGCATTTCGACAGAGTTTATAAAAAATTCCTTGAAGCTCTTGGAGAAATGGTCGGTTATTCAAATATGCAACCAGCACGGAGTTAGATTAATATCATTGGGAACTCGCTACGATTCGTCAAATGGAGTGCAGGAAATAATAGACAGAATGTATGTAGTTGTTTCATTATGAATTGTTAATATCAACCTAAGTACATTGTAAAACATACTTTAAGCAATGATAAATCGCACGAAATATTTCCTCGACTGATTTTGTAATCATAAATAGAAAATATATATTTTTATAACTATTTGTTAATTTTGTTCACTCGTGGAGCCTGCTTTGTACGCATTGAGAATAGTTGTCAGTAAATATTGGAGTACTTGGTCGGTTGTGTGCTAAATCACCTACACATGCTACGCGACCCTGGCTACAACCTTTCGCGGGCTCCTCTTCAGGATTTGAAATAAAAACAATGTTCAATTTTAATTATATATATATTTATTAAAAAATACTTGCATTTATTAGAAACAAATAATATAAAGAAAACTTACAAAGGGAGATTCCCAGTTTTGAAGTGAATATGTGTCCCAGAATTTGCGTGAATGTATTCTGAAACGAAACAGATAACTGGTGATCTTGAAACCCTAAAACATATTTGGTATCTTTCATTCTAGTGGGGATAAATATACGCGGATTACTTGTTAATTTATCTATTCGTAAGTAGAATAATGGAGAAATAAAATTCTCCTTTTTCCAATGTGGAATATGTTTAAAAGTCATCAAAAATTTATTGGAACACAAACAATAGAAGTTTTCTTCTAACAAATTGTTCGAATACGTTTTCAACGCCCGGGAAAATCCCTACGTGCAGAATACTTCTTCTTAAAAAATATATCCGCTTTTAGAGCTAAATATATTTCAACGTTAAAATTGCTTATTTGATTCTAAAACATGGACGTAGACTTGGGAACCTTTCAACCAAAACCAGCACATTTTACAGACCTTGCAGAAATTTAAAAATATAGATTTTGTACCCAAAAAAAGACCCCATTTAAGCCTGGCTTTAGGGCATTGGCGATTCTTTTAAAATTCCTCTATATAGGGTGCCAAGATATCATTAGTATAAAATTATGTGAGATTGACCAAACAAATTTTGTAAGCGTTTAATATGGGAAATTTTGGGAAAAATTAGCGTAATCAAATTCGTTGAAAATTTGGAGTGTTGAAAACGAATTGAATTTAGTTTTATAAAATAATACTTTAATAACAAAAAAGTATTTACCTACTGCGAAAGAACGCATAAATTCTTGTACATAAAACATTCTCTTCAGAAAGGAAAAAACCAAATGAGATTTGTTTAAGTTCTTTCTCTCATCGCATTTGGTTTTTTTTGTAAAGCTTTGGAAATGATGCTCATATATGTACATGTGTAGGGTATTTGTTCACAACTTTTGGAAAACATGTAACGATGTGAACTTTCCAGGCATTTCAAAAATTAGTACAAAACGATAACGAATTAAAATAGATAATGTTGGTCTTTTTTTGTTTGCCGAACTATTAATAACTTTTCAGAGCGAAAGAAAGAAACTGAAAGGTTATATCTGTTGAGACGTGTGTGAAAACTTTAAGGAGTTTTTTTTATCTACCGTTGGGTGAATTTTTTATTTCTGAGCCAATGCATTTTGAATTACATACTTGATAAAAAGAGTAAATAAAAATTTAAAAACCATATTAACCATTAACAATATTTTTTCGCAGTATTTTTTCCCAATATAGTGGGCGAGATAATAGACAACATTGAAATAAATGATTTGGTCGCAGACTGCTAATAATATAATATGGAGTGGCAGCGTGCAACTTGTTCGATTTAGTCGAAACGACTTGAAATGGCTGAATTGCATATTCCTATAAGAATCCTATACATAAAATTCAGCTATTTCAAGTCGTTTCCAATTAACTCGAAACAAATTACATGCTGCCACCCCTGTTAACGCAGCCTCTTTGGAGTCCATTTCCTGTTTTTAACCCTTAAACCGCACACTAAAAAAGAATATAATAAACCACATTTGGAGTTCAGTGGATCCCAACTTTAAAAAATGTCGCGATTCATCTAATGAATATTGGGAATTTTTTGAACCTTGTGGAATATTTTGTTTTTGTCATATTAAAAAAATTGCTGTGACCAGAAAAATCAAGCGTTGCTTGGGGTCCTGAAGACCCAATGTGCAGTTTAAGGCTTAATTTATAAATAAATAAAACAGCTTATTTGTTTTGTGTCATTTTTTTATCTCCTTTCCAAAATTATTTAACTGAATAGTATTTAAAATTAATTTTTTTATTACTTCGCAGAACCAGCAAACATAGATTAACTCTCGTTTATAGCACCCCACACACAGCACATTTTTCTACGAACCATAAGCCCCTACAGATATAGTAGCACTATAAAAGTGTACACGTTTAATTATTCAAATTGGCGATAAGTTTTATTTAACATTCTCGACTTATTACAAATTTTTTAATTATCAATTTAATTGGTAAATTGACTGGAAAATATCTTTGTTTATATAATTAAAATAAGTGTTACAAATATATGATGAAAAATAAATATAACGTTTTTCTTTTAAGCATTTAAAATCAGCTTTGCATACAGCATCCTGTTTTACGTCAATATTTTTATACATGTGTATATTTAATTTTCTGTCGCAATTATGGAAGTGACCAACCACTTTAATATGAGAACCAGTTGCAATCTCACTAAATAATTAATCAAATGTCTATGTTTAAACTTACACATTTAACTTTTACCGGTTTCAAGGCAATAGAGATCAATTATCTATTGTGCACACACATTTCCTTCCATCTATACTCTCAAAACCAAGGGCGTAATCTTGTGTGAGTAAAAAAAAAAGACTAAAAAAATATTTTCTTAAAAACAAGCTTTGTCAAATGTACTAAAAACGTAAATAAAAAATTATTTACCTATTCCATTATTTACCTATTTATGGCATTTTTAGAACTTTGCACTTTGGAAATCTGCATAAACTGTAACTAATTTGACTAAATCAAATTTTTGTATCCACTGCGACTACGTGATGTAAAAACTTGTTGCGATGTTTTATATTGAGTTTGTGCACATTTCAAAAGTTCTAAAAGTTCCTTAAGTAGATAAATAATGGAATAGGTAAATCATTTTCTTATTTTTAGTATTTTTGACTTATATATATTTTTTATAGTTATTTTGTTCTTAATTTTTTTATCTTTATTTACTTGATATTGAAATTGTATTAAAATAGCTTACGGTCAGTGTAATGAATGCGGTATATGGATAATTGCCGGCTACGTATGCTGTGAGCTATTGAGGAGTGAGTTTATTAATGTGTTGGTAGTCCTGGTTGCAGCATCAGGGGGATAGTAATGTGATTCGATACGATCAAAAATGTTCGACCAATTCCGAAAACGGTCGCATGTAAGTCGAATCGACCAATATCGGTAGTCATTCCGACTAAAATTTAGTGGAACAAAGTAAAACGATTGCTGTTAGGAAAATATCAAAATATTCATTTTAAGAGATTTTAAATTTTCCTTCTAATAGGACTTTCAAAAGTATTGAAATTTCCGAGAAAAGAAAACTAATGAGGGGACTAACATGGACCAAAATAAATATTTAACTGAATTCGTGAGAAAACGCCGATTTAGAAAAGGGCAAACGGCAAAATATAAGTTCAGGGTTAAACTCCAGATGTCTCTAATTATAAAGTCACATGAGTGGAAAAAAGTATGAATAAATAAAATTACAATTAATGTAAGACATGAATAATATGTATAGACGTGGGAAAATATAAAGTACAAATTGCGAAACAAATAGAGGACTTCAAGGGAAATTATACGGTGCAAATTCACGTCAAGGATCATCAAGCCGAGTGCAATCCTTTAATATTGCGGATGATGAACAAATCAATGAGATGTTAATGCATGCTATTGCTTGTTGTGTATGTGTTCAGCAATCAAATTATTGTATATTGAATACATGGCAGTACTTTCACTGTGGTTGAAAGAGTTACATGACATCAACTCAAATTTTGTTCGCCTAGCTTGATCGACTGAAAAATGAGTCGAAACACATTTACATGACTACCCCCCAGATCAAGGCCACCATATTATTTCATTGTCATAAAGTGATGTATACATATACTGGATGAGTTTTTTAACCTGACACCTTAAAATATCTCGAATAATAAGCACTCTACGAGAAAAATGTGAAGAATCAAAATTGATTCATTCCACGGGGGAAATATATTAGTGGTAAAATTAGTCCCCTCCCCCCTCGGTGATTTCGAAATCTTAAATGGGAAAGCCTACTTTTTATTTCAGCTTCGAATTCTACGGTTAAAAACACATAGGATTTGGCTGATAAATTTTGTTTTTGATTCATAAGAGATGGCGCTATAATCGACGAAATTTTCGATGTTTCAGACAAATCCTACGTATTTTCTACCCTAGAACTCGGTTCTGCAATAAAACGTAAACGTTCACATTTAACATTTCAAAGTTACTCCCCGCCACACCTACAAGGAGGCACTAATGTACTTCCCCCGTCGAATAATTAAATTTTGTTTATGAAAATTTTTATTGGTAGAGTGCTTATTATTGCAGATACTTACATATTTGAATATTCTGGTTAAAAAACCTACAAAACTATGTTTTCTAAAATAAAAGAGCATGTTTGCATCTTCTAAGATGATCTTAGCCAACTTAATGATTTTAAGGAATGTCAATTTTACTTTTTGTCTCTTTGGAGTGACTAACGATCACTAAAGAAAATTCGAATTTTCGTTTTAAAATCATTTATTACTTTAAATAAACATGTTATTATTAATTGCTAATATTTTCTTTTGACTTCTATTAAACTATTTATTCTGTTACTCATCCCTCTTAATACCGAAAGACATATTTTTACCCGACAGCGCCAGAAGGAGGGTTATGTTTTTCGAGTGTGTGTATGCATGTATGGATGTATGTGAGTATGTATGTATATTTCTTTGTCACCCTCTGTATCCTAAACGGCTTGATGGATTTTAACTTAAGGGGGATTTCTCCCTGGAGCATTAAAAAATGACCCAATTTTTTTTTTTTTGATGAACAGGGAAAAGGTATTGGCAGGCGGTTTTTTGGAATGAAGTAAGCATCGACTATATTATATTTTTAATTTTGGTAAAAAAACAAAATGGCGGCTGTCCCACTTTGGTCCCGGATTCCGGGTGCTGTATTAGTCCGATCTGAAAAATTCCGAAACTTTCTTAATATATCCCCTTTTCCTGGGTGCTCTATGTGAGCTTTTTTCAAATTTCGAATTCTGTAAAAAATTGCGCCACTTTTTGAAAAAATCTCAATTTTTAGCATTTTTGCTACTTTTTTAGCTCGAAAAAAATATTAAATATTCGAATTTCGAAGAATGCTCACACAGAGCACCCAGGAATAGTATAAACTTTAATTTAAATTAACAAGAACCCGAATCGGTTAAATAGATTTAACGCAATCCGGGGCCGAAGTTCAAAAAACGTTGTTTCGAGAAAAACGCGTTTAAAGTTTTGCAATGCAATAACACTAATTGTCACAAACTTCAGCTAATCGGCTATGCCTGGACCATAGTATAAGCCTCCTTTTTCCTCAAGAAATTCTTTTTTTATGGTATAAACGCTGGAATCCGATAATTTTGCGCGTTTTGGCGCGCTTCGCAAGCATCGTTCAGCTCTCGACAGCCTCTTGTTATCTGTGGCCATGCAGAAATTCTTTGCCTGTGTCCCAATTGTTATCCCCCCCCCCCCCCCAATTCCGAAAAAAAATTGCACCTTCGTTGAAAATACAAGCTGCAATATATGTCGCAATTTCAACGATGTCAAGCCCACTGTGTAAATGCTTTGGTGCAAATCGCCAGACGGAAGCGTTATTGTTATGAGTCTTTCCTTCGAGATATCTCTCCATCAAATCATCTATGGATAGAGCTTCGTAGATCGGAAATATAGCTTCATGAACAGAATTTGCGAGAGGGGCCTGATGTCTGAAGGAGTTGAGTGTATCTGCAGCTTGCGCCACTCTCTATTTGCACCAGCTGTCGGCTCCCTCCGGACACAATTCGTGCCTGCAGGGATTTCAACGGACCCTGCGCGCTCGGCTTGTATACAGTTTTACTCGGAAACGGAACGAAATTTTCAAAAATTCTTTTCAGGGAACATTTTTGGTGATATGTAGAAGAGATTAAACAAAAAAAACACCAAATTTTGAAACCGCTCGAGGAGAAATCCCCTTAAGAAGTGTCGTTAGATTCGTCTTAATTGTGAGAGTGACACTGGATATATAAAAATTAAAATAGCCAATTTTTGGCGCTATATTATGTCATCAACAATTTTTTTCCATCAAAACCTATCGAGGTATGGTATACATAATGGGTTTTTTAAATGGCTTACAAAAATATATACAAAATATATGTTTAAATGTAATTTAAAATGAGAAATGCTAAAAAACACAAATAACCCGACTGAGTGAAAAATTGTAAACTTAAAATTTTCAAACTTACTTAATAAATGAACTGAAAAGATAGAAATAAAAAAGTTAATTTAAAAAACCAAAAAACCCGACTGACTAAAAAAGAACTAAAAGATGTAAACAAGGCACATTCATAATTAAATCTATAAATAAATCAGAACTATTAAATTTGATCTAACTGGTCAATATTTGTGATCAACTGACAAAGTACAACTACTTGGTAGTCGGAGGCTACACATATTTTTGTTAGTCTGTGTAGGTAGCCTCCGACTGCCAGTTAGTTATACTTTGTCAGTTGATCACAAATATTGACCAGTTAGATTTATTTATAGATTTAATTATGAATGTGCCTTGTTTACATCTTTTAGTTCTTTTTTACAGTCAGTCGTGTTTTTTGGTTTTTTAAATTAACTTTGTTTTATATCTTATTCCCGGAGAGGAGTGGAGTTAAATGCTCATGTTATATCGGTACATACTTTTTTCTCCTGTTAAGGTGGAGAGCATAATTGAAGGATATTATTTACGCCTTATTTCACCACACCACTTACACATGCTATGATGGGTCTAATAATATCCGTGTGCATAAATCAGTGGGCTTAACACGCTACAGGCCCTTCTCTGATCCCAAAGACTGCTACGTTGCCAGAAGGCATTTAATCCCCGAAGGACCTTGACCTGATAAATGATGAAATTTATTTAAGTAGCAAATTACAAATCAAATAAAATATAACTGCTACACATAAATCGGAAACATTTTTAGATATTTTTCACAATAAAGGGTATGTAGAGAGATATTGCTGAATTCTGCGAAAAAAGGTAAGTTGGTTTAAACATTTTGGAAATGTGCTTCACTGACCGATTGTCTAAAATAAATTTATCAAAGCAACCAATTCTAGAGCTGATGCAAACTTATGGTTTTTGTTTCAAACTAATTTTCGAATTACGTTTGGTGAGCAGAATCGTCCTGCAATTGATACTGGAAAAATTTCTAGTCAAAGGAAAAGGGATACGTTTACGCACTTTTTGTAATCAACAGAACCATGGCTTTTTCTACCCAAAAAGATTTCCTGAAAATCGCATTCCTTAATAATCGAATCGAACCGGTATGCGCGAGGAAGCCGGGTGTAAAGCTCAAGAGTTATCTATCATCAACGGACTCCCGGTCATGGGCCATGAACAAAGAGAAGCAGGCTCATTTTCTTGCAGATTTGATTGCCTGTAGAAATGTGAGTTTATTTATTTATTATCTTTTATTTTACCTGGAAAAATTTGATTTTAGTATGCCGAAGATGGTGATAGGGAGGATGCAACTGATGGGCAAGGAGATCAAGTAAGATATTTTTTTAAATTTCGCCAAGCTTATACGATCTAAACGAATGTCCATTATCAAGGTCCGACAGCCGGCTGACAAGGACAGCCTTTTAGAATTGGCTCAAGAAAAGTTGGTGGGTATTGAAAATATGTTGATGGAGAACCAGATGCTGCGGAATCAGCTAGACATGTCTCACGATAAACTAGCTATACTCGAGGAGGAAAACAAAAAGATTAAATGTATCGCCAAGGGTGGAGTCGACCCTGCAACGTTATCCCCTTTCCATAACAAAGTCCGAGAGCTAAGGGCACAGGGGAAGATTTGTCCGCAAGACGAAAAAGATCTTCTTGAAATGCAGAAATATCTTGGCTGCAAAGACAAGGACTTTAAGGTGCTTGAGGCTGAAAACAATTCGTTGAGACAGCTTGTTGAAAAGCTGGCAGCACGGGCTAAGGTTAATAAACTTCCAGTTGAGAAGGAAACTTGTAAAGATGTTAAGTACCTGCAAAATCTAGTTGACGACTTGCGCGAAGAGATTGGTGTTTTACGTGGTTTGGAGGATCAGAACACCAAATTAAAGGTCGATTATGACGCCATGAAGACCAAATATGCCGCAAGCCAGAAAAACCAGCATACGGATAGCAATAACCTGAACGTTATTATCGAAGAAAGGAATAATCTGAGAGATCAGCTAGCCAAAATGATTGGAATCGAGGACAAGATTGCGAAGCTTAGAAAGCGTGCGGCCGAGGCTGATTGCTTAGAAAAGGAGTTAAAAGACTGCAAAGCCAAATTGTGTTGCCTGCAACAAGGTTCCCAATGTGCCGTAGAAGCCCTTAACTGCCTGGCTAAGAAGAGCGATTGCATGCAGAGCGAAGCAAAACAGCTGGAACAGTGCACAGCCGAACGGGAATGCTTGAAGAAAAAGCTTGCTCAATTAGAGTGCCAGCTACGTGAAGCGAACTCACTACAAGTTGGTAGCTCTAATAGAGGAAATGCAGAATAATTTTTGTGTTCCATTTTCAGGAGCAGAATTGCTGTTTAAGCGAGCAAGTCACCATTGCGCAGTGCAAGATACAAAAGATGCAATTTGTTGAACAGGAATTGATAAACACCAGGAAACGTCTGTGTCGGAGCGAACAGGCGCTGGAGGACTACGAGTGCCAGCTGCATCAACTCATGGTAAGTTACAGTCATCGAAAACTGACACTTTCCAATAATTTTTATCCAAGAGTAAAATAAATAGGTTCTTAAGCAGCGGGTTTCAAGGGATATTAGTCGAGTAGGCAGGCTCTACTCTGATGTAAGAACCGTAAGCGTACGCCTATTAGTGAGTTGACACCTGTAGCAAAGTTGTGATACTGATTGCTTTCATTGCACAGCAATTGAGATTACTGCAGGATCCATGCTTCAAGGAATATGTCTCCTATATGTTTGGCGATATTGCTTAACCTGCCCCCCACACCCCACCAGCCGTCATTTAATTTATTGTGCCCTACTTACTGTTGTGCGATTCTTGTGTATAAGCGTATGTGAGAAGCCTTGGAAGACAAAAATTATAATAGATTTATAGCAATAAATTCGTGGTTACCCGAGATTGTATTTTTCAGCTTATATGAATGCCCGTATGCTTCTTTCATCGGAAGTGTCCCCAAAAATATCTGATACCTCTACCTTACGATGCGGTACTAGCCAGCAAACGTACAGAAATTCAGGCTCGCAATGTTATTCTGGCAGGCCCCCATAGAATCCGTCGACGACAAACGCAGCGTCGCAAGCTTGAGAGCTTAAAGCATTTTGAGTCCGGCTCTCTCTCTCACGCAGGATTGGCGCAACGAAATATAGAAGGTTCCTCTAAATTTTGGAGAGAGAGATTTATTTCGTTGCGGCAATCCCGCGTGAGAGAGAGAGCCGGACTCAAAATGCTTTAAGCTCTCAAGCTCGCGACGCTGCGTTTGTCATTGACGGATTCTATGGGGGCCTGCCTTTATGTAATCATGCGTTGTGGTATGCGGAGCATGCGTTGAAGTGCCTTTGGCTGTTCGCATGAGCGCTCGCCTGGTTCCAATTCTAGGAAGAGCGGGAAAACAGAGAACTCCGAACTGAACTGAACTCGGAAGTCCGGAGAATTTATTGAATTATTATAATTCATGGATTCATGCCTGTTTTGTTAATGACGATAAGGGAGCTCATTTTGCTTTTTTACGCTGCAAGCAAATTACTTTGTGTTTGGCTTTCAGCGTGAAAAGGCGCACATTAAATAGTTTGGGTTCTCGTACTTTTCATTCATAGAATTCGGTCTGCCGGCAGGCCAAAGGCAAATTGACCGACGCATGCTTGGTACACCACAGCACATTACCCCATATGAATAACTTTGTTGTGCGCCCGAGCCGCTGTTCGTTACTGGCTGGTGCACATTTGTGTCCACATCAAGCAGTCGCAGTTTGTAAGATTCACTTACCCGCCCTGACACCCTTCCTTTTCTTCTATCGATCAGAAAACGGTTTTGGGTGGCAAATTAGGCTCATGCAACTTTATGGTTATTGGTTATACTTATGTTCTTTGGTACTACTTAAGAATCCTACTTAATGCTTAGATGTAGGGAATGTTCACATTAGAGAGACACAAAAAGTTGGTAATTTGTACGATTTCTTATTCCTAAAATATGACCGTATACATATTAGTTTCTTTAAACTGAGAAAAATAGTGATTGATAAAAAAAAGATTCCAATTTTAATATATTTTTTAAAGTTGGTCAGTTGAAGTAGGAATAATAAATTACTCGTTTTGATTCTGGTAGGGGCTATACAGATTTGACTACGAATAAAATGAACTATTGAAGGAAATCGGTACATTAGTTTTAAATATATCGTGTACGTCAGTTCAAAAACGTTGTTGTGAGTAAAACGCGTTTAAAAATGTGTCCCCAACCGGAATAACTGCTGTGGAGGGAGCTAGTTGACCTGCTGCCTTTCTTGAAGTGTGTGGCCGCGCGAGGCTGCTGGCGAACTATTGAGTGTTGAGGGAGGAAGCGCGGTTATTTAAATCCTCATTTTGCCTCAGGGCCAAATTGCACAGAACGAAATTCCACCACAAGAAAATTAAAGGAAGAGATTAAGGAGAAGGCAAGTCCAGTCTAGAGCTCTGGGGTGGTAGCATGTAACTTGTTTTTTTTTTAGGTCTTATAGGACATTCTACATGCAATTTAGCCATTTCAAGTCGTTTTGATTATACTCGAAACAAGTTACATTGCTGCCATCCCTGTTTCATGAAACTGCAAAGTATGATAATTTGTAATCATATTTCTAATGCACACAATATACAGGTATTATAGGACGTTTTTATGAATTCAAGAATGCATGCATGCAAGTAAACAAACATGCGTATCAACAAGTTGATAAAGAATGATGTGCACTCGTTACGTGACTTGGTTATATTTTTCACATGTTTTTGATGGGGTGTCACTTATTTTTGTAGAAAGTTTTGCTCGCATTCGTGGGTTTTTGAGGCAAATTCAGAGTGATACATAACCGTGAAATATTCTCTCCACTGCCTGATTATTATTAAGTAGACGACTATTAATTTGCATAGTTGGTAAAAAGGAACAGTTATATAGCTTACCACCTACAAATAAACTTTCTTATAATAATTAAGCAGTGGAAAGAATATTTCACCATTTCTTTCTTTACAAACTAATAACTAACTGATACCAGATTTAAAGTTTGTAGAATTTTTTTTTATTTTCACCTGTAGAATCTGAAACCCTCCACTGTGAGGAGGAGGAAAATCACGGATTTTCATTTTTTTATTTTTGCGTTACTTGTATGCTAAACTTAGCCTGCATACCAATTTTTAAATTTGTAGGTCTGTTGGAAGTACCTTCACCTATATTTGATGATCGATCAGTGAGTCAATGACGAAATAACGAAATTTTGATGGTGGTTTGTAAACTATTATATAATAGTTAGAAACTTGTAATTTGGGAGTTTCATTTAGTACATTAAGTACTCCCGGTGATCAATTTCAGGATTTTACTATGATCCGTAACGAAGATTCAGAGGGCTTCAAAGTGCCTTGAGTTGCTTCGAGAGAGGGTAGTGCTTGCTCGATTTGGCAAGATTAAAAAAGTCGCACTCGGGAACGTAGCACATATGGCGCTAAAGCTGTATTCTGTGTCTGTCTCGTCTTTTCGTAGGGTTTTTTTTTATCCTACAAAAGTTTCCAGTTTTTAAAGCTATCTTATTGGTTTAATTTAATTTTATATTATTGTTAAGCTACCTACCACAGTCTAGACTAAATTATCTATTCTAATTGAAGCTTCATGAAGATGAAAATAGAAAAATCTAAGCGAAAGGCAAATAAAAAAAGCCAGTTAAGATGCCTATTCTGGTCTAAATTTAATTTACTAATCTAATTGGAAGCTAGTAGCCCAGTCATTTTAGCAAGAAAAAGGGGTCAACCTCGGAATGAGAGATAACAAGCTGTAAACTCGTACACACCTTCATTTTGGTGTTCTAAAAGTTGTCTCAAAAGTCTCATAAAATCTCGTGTCTGCGTCGTAAGATATTGAAGGTCAAAGGTCACAAAAAACATTTTTTCCCGATTATCTCGGTTTCTATAGCTCCAATGATGTTAACATGTATTATGAAAAGTGTGGAGCATAAAATTTGCAACAAATTTCGTTTTATAAAATTTTTCATACGCTCAACCGTTTTTGAGATAGTGGGCAGAGAGCCCCCAGCGCTCAGCCATACTCACTGTAATGCAAGGTCAACCGTGAATCTCATTGAATAATACCTTGTATAAAGTTGTTAAATAATTGAAATATCATTAACAATAAATAATTTGTATTATTTATTAGTTAATACATTATTTTTATTATTAAGTAATTCCTCTGGAGCTGGTGGTAATATTGTTGTTATAGGCTCCAGGAGTTCATTTTGAAGCACCCAACCATTCCTGGGGTTCTAAATCATGCCCTAACCATTTTTGAACCTGGTAATAAACACGATATATATGTTGATGGGCTGCTGCACTTGTCGGTGGAAGATTGGACAACTGGACAGGTTTATGAAGCTTCGTAGACTTTATGAACCGAGTATATCGAAGATGATCGATATTGCCCTCAGATTTAGGAGCATTATATATCGCTAGTAAGATGCGTAATCCATTTTCGTATAATTGCTGTACAGGGCACTTGTCTTGCCAGACAACTCGATCTCTCCCCATCCCGTCTCTTACCTTGTGGCGCAATACTGTTTCAAGATCTGTAAGGCCGACTCACAAATAATACACAAATCAGCCATAACTTTTAAAATTATTATTAAATATAATGTATTAACTAATAAATAATACAAATTATTTATTGTTAAGGATATTTCAATGATTTAATAACTTTATGCAAGGTATTATTCACTGAAATTCGCGGTTGACCTTGCATTACAGCGAGTATGGCTGAGCGCTGGGGGCTCTCTGCTCTCTATCTCAAAAACGGTTGAGCGTATGAAAAATTTTATAAAACGAAATTCGTTGCAAATTTTATGCTCCACACTTTTCATAATACATGTTAACATCATTGGAGCTATAGAAACCGAGATAATGGCGAAAAACTGATTTTTGTGACCTTTGACCTTGAATAACTCACGACGCAGACACGAGATTTTATGAGACTTTTGAGACAACTTTTAGAACACCAAAATGAAGGTGTGTACGAGTTTGCTGCTTGTTATCTCTCATTCCGAGGTGAAACCCTAATATGACTGGGCTATAGTATATAAAAGGCTAAAGGAGGTTGAAAATGTGGAGTTGGAAGAGAAGGTTAAGTAGGTCAGTTGGATGTGTCACAGTAAGTGTTCATCATGACCTGAAATTCTTTGAGGAGATGATCTTGATTCCCTCTTCTCTGGTCATGGTTGTAGTGGGGCGGACGTGTGTTGTTTACCAATAGGAGGCAAAGAAGGTGGTTATGCGTTTTTTTTTTGTATGTTCCAGGGGTCCTTGCTATATTTTCATTAAGGTCCATATATAGGGTGAGACATTTTCAGGAATTCAAACATGCATGCAAAAATCAATTTCAGAGTATTTATGAATTTAAATCTACCACCTTTTTGAATAATTAGCTTTATTGGCTACTACACTGAATTGAGCATCAAGGCGGTTTTGAGGCATTTTTGAATTACTTTCGCTCCGTAACTAGTGTCTTTGTGGAGCTTCATTTGATGAATTTCCACTGGTGATTCGTCTGCCTCTTTGAAAATTATCGCAGTTGTTGAGACTTGCTCCTGGGTTTTTGAGCCCGTATGCATAAATTCTCGTCCTCGTTGGGATGAGGGCTATTGTGTGAGTGTACCGGGTCGGGAGTTCTCTCATACTCGTAGCATTTACTTTTTTGAGGCTGTAGATTTTAACGAGAATTTTGAAGGTTTGATGTCGGTGAGGCTGTGAGTGGTTTGAGAGAGTCTTCATAATAGGTTGGGGGCAAAGGTAAAGTGCCTAAACGACTTAGAGCTAATTCTAAAGCCTCTTTTAGGATGGGCGTGGCATGCGCTTTCGTTTGTTTTCCCATCAGGCGTTGTAAGGTGGTGTGATGCGGTCTTGTTTTGTCTAGTCAGGAATGGAATTATAAATATGAAATTTAACTATTTCAAGATTTAAGCTTCTTTACCAAAATTTTGTTGATGTTGCTGGGGCTTTCCGCCTTTGGATCTATTTGTTTGTTTCTCGCTTGAGTCACCCTGAATGATATTCAATCCTGTCTCCTGTCTGTCCGTCCCTCAGAGCTCTGCCACGTTAAAAGGCTAATTGGGTGATTATATGGGTATGTGAAGAGGATGGAGTATTCGACTGTAAAGCAGCATTATGTCTTTGATGTTTTTATTGGCATTGCAAGTCCATCATTAATATTATTGTTTGTCCTACTCGTATCTTTTTTTATTTTTTGTTGCATTAAGTTAACAGATTTTTACTTATTTTTCTTTCCCTTTTTTGAGTGTGGTGTCACATGCACTTGTAGTTTGTAGCTTTAATCAAATTTTAATATGTTAAACAGGATGTGATTGAAGATCTAGAATCACAGAAATGCTTCTGTTGCTGTGGAGGAGGAGGAGATTCAGCTGAAAAAGATGGGCATATTAAGGATCTCATTACTGCATCGAAGCTAACTTTGGAACAAGTGAAACGCGAGTTTGAGGAGCGTTTAAAATTACAAGAAAGCCTTAAAAGCAGTCATTCCGTGATAAGCGGATTAAAAAAGGAAGCTTCCACAACCGACGCGAAACTCGCCGATTTATTGAAACAACTGGAAAAGTGTAAGGCTGATAACAATAAACTGAAGGGACAGAATAGCGAGTTGTCTCAAAAAATGACCAATTCTGAAGCCAAAATCGATGCTGCCAGGGATAATATAAAGCAAAGTATAACAGATGTCGGCCGTTCTTCACTACCCGAAGTTTCAGGCACTTCAGCTGATAAGTGTTGTGAGGAGGCAAAAATGCTGAGAGAAGACCTTGCGAAAGAAAAGGCATTGATGGAGAATAAACTGAAAGACATGACTGCGCTCTATGAGAAAGCTAAGACTGACTTAGAGAAATCGCAGCAATCTGGTGACAAATCAGCTGAAGAAGCGGACGCGCTCAAGAGACAGAAAAATGATGCCGATGGCGAAATTAAAGCCCGCAACAGTGTTCTTGATGAACAGAAGCAGCTAATGACTTCCGCCAAGGCCGAGCTGGAACAGCATCGAAACGACCTTAATAAATGCAACGAGAAAGCAGCTGCTCTAGAGAACGAAATTGGAAGTCTAAGAAATGGAAATGCCGAACTCTCGAAGCAACTAAAGGATAAAGACAACGAACTTTCTGCCCTAAATGGCAAGGTGAATGACCTCGCAAGCCAGCTAGCTGCGTGCCAGGAAAAACTTAAGGCTAGCTCTGATATCGAGGCTGGCTTGAGGAATCAACTAGACAATTTGAATAAATCAATGAGCGACTGCAATGCGGAAATGAATCGTATAAAGAACGAAAAGAGTGGAATTGATTCAGCACTTGCCTCCAAGGACAATGAAATTAAGGCCGCAATGGGCAGTCTAGATAAATGCAAAGCCGATCTGGAAGCGCTTAGAAAGCAACTACAGGACAAGATCGATAGTCTCCAAGCCGAAAAGGCCGCCCTGGAAAAGGAAGTTGCCGCAAACAAACAACAATTGGGTCAATTAGAAAAGTTGGTGAAAGACATTGAGGCCGAACGGGAGAAGAACAAAAAGCTTGAGGCGATGGCGCAAGAATTTGAAAACCAACTAAAATCAATGCCGAAAGAAGTGCCTAAGGTAGCTGGTGAAGGCGGAGCGGTTGGGCAGGCAGTAAATCAGTTGAAAAATCAACTTGATAGTGAAATGGCAAAGGTAAATGACTTAGCGGCCCAATTAGCCAGATGCCAACAAGCATTGGCGGCAAAGGGAGGATCGATAGCAGACACAGTGAAAGCCATCGATCAGGATAAGGCCGCTAGTTTATCAAAGCTTCAAAATATCCATGATAACCAAAAGCAGGATATGGCAAAGGACTATGACAGGGAAATAGAAGCGCTGAAGATTGCTAACCAAGCCCTGCGGGACTCCATAACGAACCTCAAACAGGGCATGGGAGTTGCTGGCGAAGGTTTCGATATGGTTACGCTTTTAGAAACATTAGAGGAACTGAAGAAAGGCGCATGTAAGTGTGGACAGAGGAAGGCATGTATGACGAAACTAGAGAAAATCTGCCAAAAGATCATCGATGTGGGAATTGAGTGCCTCGACATTAAAGAACTGACTTATCTCCACTCGGAAGTATACAAAGCAGGACTTAAGCTGAAACCTGAGCTGGTGGGTGGCGATAATAAAAATCGCTGCTGCAAATGCACAGGGTTCAGTTGTTGCCTACCAAGCATCCCTAAAGATATGGAGAAGAAGCTTATTGATAGAAGTACGTAATGCCTTCTTAATCCATCAAATAGAAGATCTAAGATATTTTAATTAATGTTTAAGAAAATACTTTGAACTGTGTTCCTAGCTGACAAAGAGTTCGTCTGTTTTTGCGTAGTAGGTTGCGAGTTTGGGATCATAAAAAGGCTCAGGACTGAAGTCTCAAATTCATCGTCATTGAAAATCAAAAGAGACCTCTATTTCGGGGGTTGAAATCCAAACCCCAAATATATTCAAAAAACATCAATAAACAATTCTATTCGTATTATCTCAGTGGTGAGAAATGATTTTCAACGTTCGTCATGACTTGAAACATTTAAACATTTAACACTGCACGAAAAATATGATAATACGAATAAACTTTTTTGTACATTTATTGATATTCTTTGAATATATTTAGGATCTACGATCATTTCAACTCCTGAATAAGGGTAATTACCGAATATTGAAAAAAACAACAAAAACAATGCCACGCAATAATCCACTACGCAAAAACAGTTGAAAAAAAGCTTTTTTTGCGGTCACTCTTTTAGTGAATGAATTGATTCATTACTTAGTGCAAAACAGGATTCAAAGTACTAAAAACAAAGTATTAGTAAACTATCTTATTGACACTGCACACTACCTTGGCAGTTGCAATGGATTGGGAATGGATTTATCCCTATTCATCTTAAACTTGGTCGAAGCTACTTTAGCTTTAAATTTAATTTCACCAAGTCACAAATTTCAGCTTTGATCGACTGTAATATCTCGGGACAATGTCATTAATTTATGTTTTTCCAGTAATGTGTTTGGAAAAAGAGGTAGAGAGTGCTAACAAATTACTTGAACGTTTCAAAGAATGTTCTGGAAAAAAGGCCGTCGCAAGTAAATCGGGCTGTTCTGACAGGTAACTGAAGTACGACTACGTCTAAATTGTGCTAATATTACCTACTTCTCCTTCAGGTCTAATGCATGTCGTGTTAACGATGAAATAAACGAGCTTCTGAAAAGATCAAAGGAAAAAGTGGATACAGTTACCGAGCTGTATAAAAAATGCAAAAAGAACTCTCGACCAAAGCGAGACGACTCTGCAAGGAAGTGTAATTAAACGACCATGTTCGTCCTATGTGTATATTTTTATGTGATGTCCAATGGTTATTCATAGTTTTTTTTGTGATGTGTAACTTTTTCTGTTAGAATGTAAAACTATTCGTTAATCAGGGTAACGCTGTAATATGGCGGCTTGATGTGATTCGAAATTGTAATGAATGTAAAATTTAATATGTAAATCATTTAATCGAAAAGGTTGTTTTTTGGTAATTTTTCATTTATGCGCAAATTTACTGAAGAGTACCTTTGCAAAAAAAGCTGAATCTAGTTTATACAAATTGTTGGAAAACTGAAAAAAACATTTTTACTGTGAATATATTATATAACTTAGGAAGAACTTATAAGAAAATCAACTCCGGCCCAGTGTTGCAGAAAAAATTATTGCCCAGGTAAGTATTAAACTTTTTGATGACCAAACATACAGCCATTTTTAAAATACGTGCCTTGCGTTATTCAACACTTGCTTTAAGGGGGAAGGCCACTGTGACGGCCGAAAAAACGAGTGATTTTCGGGAATTTTTTTGACCGGGAAAATAAAGGAATATCAGGATCGTTTTTATTATTTATTTCTTTTATTAAGTGTACATTGAAAAATATTAACATAAATTTTTATTAAAAAATATTAAATAGTTTTAAAGTTATGAGCGTTGCCATAGAGTCCAACAAAAAATTCCCCCTCCATGGTCGCATCGATTATTCAAGAACGGGTTATCAGAAAACAAAAAATAACACCTCTTTATCATCTATATGAATGTAGTTTTCATTGTACGTAGCCAATTGAAAATATTTCCATTTTTTCGACCTTTTTTTTGGTTTCAAAACAGCCTAAAAAATAGTAAAAATTAATTCGGCTACGCTTAACCTGAGCCACTGCAAATATGAACAAAACAAAAACAAAAAATTGAAAATTGGTTAATAATTGACCGAGTTATCGATGCGACCAGTTTGAAAAAAATCATTTCGAGAAAAAAGTGTTAAGTTTTTAGTCCATTTTTCTCGCTATCATTTAACAATTTAGCAATATATTTATATAGCAATAAAAAAAGAAATTCGAAGAAAAGAGCCCCAATAAGTCATTTATTGATAAAACGATTGAGCAAGGGACTTAGGGGCGTGCCATTCTCATCGGGACGTCAAGCGGAAAACAGTCAGTCTACTACTACTACTATACTAAAATGGCTGTAACTCAGTCAATTTTTGAAATTTTGTAAACATATTTTTGAATATATTTATATACTTTAAGGGGTCTTTCTACTGTTATAACGCCAAAAATGAAAGTTTTTTTTAAATTGCTTTAAAAACAAAGCGAAGAAAGGTATCGATTTCAAATTGTGTATGCTTATTTACTAAGATGTAAAGTTGTCATTTTCATTATTATAATGCATTAAAAAACAAAATGGCGGCTGACGCAGTCCGACGTTCCAGCACTGTGCGTTGAAAAAAACGAAATGCGCCAAAAATTCTTTTTTTGTTCCAAACTGTGGTCGATGCAGTCGATAAATGGTTATAAGTATGTGTGCAAAGTTTCAAGTAAATCGATTGAGTAGTTTTTTCACAGTTTTACAACGCGCATTTCGTTTTTTTTCAACGCACAGTGCTTGAACGGCGTATTGTGGCAGCCGCCATTTTGTTTTTTAATGCATTTTAATAATGAAAATGACAATTTTACATCTTAGTAAATAAGAATGCAAAATTTGAATTCGACACCTTTCTTCCATTTGTTTTTATAGCAATTTAAAAAAAACGTTCATTTTTGCCGTTTTAACAGTACAAAGACCCCTTAATACGGAAAACAAATTTTTTTTTACCCATCACAGTGGCCTTTCCCCTTAAATCTGATCAAATTTTATGGTTTTTGGATCCACCCTTGTGGGGGGTTCGTCGGAGTGTAGAATAAAGATCTTTTTAGCGCCTACAACTTTCCAATTTAACTTTTTTCGATTAGAGTCATAGCTTTATTTTTATTTACGAAAAACCGTTTTTTTCGAACTTTGCAAATTTTTTAGGTTAAATTCGCCGCCTCAGATCACGTCCATCGAAACACAAATCTTTCTTAGAATGTTTTTCTCTATGCAGCTAAAACTTTACCATCAAAATGTTGATGGCTTGCGGAAAAAGATACAAATGTTTTCCGAAATTCTGCAACAATTGATTGTGATATAATTATCACATTAACAGAAACCTGGTTGTCAATGAATTTTTTATTATTCGATTTCGGAACTTTTTAGTCGTGCTGGAGGTGCACTATTGGTGGCCATAAAGAATAACCTGCATGCCTGTACATGTATCTGGATCTAAAAACATTGTTTTTATGCGCCCGGATAAAAAAGCCTTCATCGTCGTTTACATTGCGTTTAGATCTAGTCTTGCTACCTATAAGACATACTTGAATTGTGTCGAATCTGTTTTTGATATGTCTTCATCTCACGACAGTATGATTGTTCTTGGGGGCTTCAATCTACCATCGATATCTTAGGTTGCTTTTGATGATTTTTGGCGCATCAGAAATCTCCTTCGGCCGGGCATATGATCTAGTCGACTCCATGACGTCCTGTGGACTAAGACAAGTCAATTATGGCATAAAAAACGACCGTGGTAGGATTTTGGTCTTAGTATTCATCCCCGAAGGTTGCGTTTTTTGTGTATCCCAATCGTTGGACCCGCTAGTGGATGGGTAGACCTTGGTAGATCTTGCATTATTTTTGTATGTAGGTAGTTTTAGTAATGATTTTAGCTAACAACAGTTCAGGTTTTGTCTATGATTTTGCCAAACTTCACGAGAGACGTTTTGTTACCGACTGGTCATCTTGATCTTTGTATAGGTGTTCTGATATTAATAATTGTTTATCGCTATTTTACGATACAAAATATCTAAAAGCTTCCTTTCTACTATTCGAATTAGCAAGGCTAATTAATTATGATTGGCTCTTAATTGGTTTGATGACAACTTAAGAGAAATGCGTAATGAACGCAATAAGGCTTGAGAGTCTACTCAAAGACTAAAACTGAAGGAACAAACGTGACTCAAGTATTCTAGATATCTTGACAGTATACAATATATTATAAAAGAAAACTTAAAACTTTTTTGGGATTTTGGCAATCTTAGTTACATGACATACTTTAACCAGTCTAGTTTATTTGGCTAAATTTTTTTCAGATGCTTTTACCATTGACAATAATGCATTATAATTCGTATCTTATTCGTATCTGTCGTCCTGTTTTAACTCATCTCCCTCGTGTAATATTAACGTCCTTTGCATTAGTGAGTCAGTGCTATATAAATTCGTCTGTGATTTAAATTCAAATTGTTTTGCTGGTCCAGAAGGCATTCCTAATATTGTTCTTAAACAGTACTATACTGACCTCTCGGGCCACTACAGCATTTAATTAATTTATCGTTATCTTCGGGAGTTTTCCCTTAAGCCTGGAGGCTCGCATTCGTTATCCCAACACATCACAAGAAAGAAAGGGAATCACAAGGGAAAGAAAGATGGGATTGATAATTACAGACCCAAATTATTTGAGAGTATTATTTATGAGTTTCTCACTTTTGTATGCAAGTCCCTAATTAGTACAAATCAACATGGTTTTGTCAAAGGTCGTCTACGATAACAAATTTGACTTCTTTTACATCTTTTATTTCTGGCAACCTTGAGAAGAGGGCTCAAACTGATTGTATTTTTACAGACTTCTCAAAAGCGTTTGACAAACTTTCTCATAAAGTGCTTCTTTTTAAACTTGCCAAACTTTCTTTTCCTGTCCTGCTGACTAATTGGATTTCTTCTTACTTATTTACTGATTCCGTTTTTCAAGGATTTGGAGGTGTACCTGCATAAATGGGGTGCTGGCTGTTTTTTAGATTTCTGTAGTGTTGCCAGCTCCGGCGTCTTTCCTAACTGGGTGAATGCCGCTGCCTGGTCTCAAGGCAGGCCCCCATAGAATCCTGCAACGACAAACGAAGCGTCGCGAGTTTGAGAGCTTAAAGTATTTTGAGTCCGGCTCTCTCTCTCTCTCACGCCGGATTGCCGCAACGGAATAAATCTCTCTCTCTAAAATTTAGAGGAACCTTCTATATTTCGTTGCGGCAATCCGGCGTGAGAGAGAAGCCAGGCCCCCATAGAATCCGGCAATGGCAAACGAAGCGTCGCCTTTGCCACAGAGCTTGAGAGCTTAAAGCATTTTGAGTCCGGCTCTCTCTCTCACGCCGGATTGCCGCAACGAAATATAGAATGTTCCTCTAAAATTTAGAGGCAACATGCCGGCAATCCGGCGTGAGAGAGAGAGACGGACTGAAAATGATTTAAGCTCTATAACATTGAGCTAAATTTGAAATGCTTATTATTTTGGCATTGGTAGGTAGCAGATAAATAGCGCCGATATCAGTTGTCAGTGTGATCCTTCAACTTAAATAATTGGTCGAAATAATTTTATTTTGAGCGAACAGGGGCTTGGTATTTTGGTTGCCAAATACAATTCTCTTCAAAAAAATCAACCCAGTCGATAAACGTAAATTTTACTTCCTTCTTCTTGTTTGATGTTTCTCCTCTGTTGTATCTTATTCGCTGCTTTTATTCTGTTACTGTCCTGCTGCTGGGTTGTGTTTCGGGCCTAACAGCTGAGGCTCTGAGAGTGTCTGAACTCTGACAGCTGATTTCCACCAATCTACAGGACAGAAACTGTCAAAAATTAACACGTAGCGCCTCTAGTTGACAGTAGTGCAAGTAGATTGTCCAGAACAAGAGATTAGTTCTGTTCAACAAACAGAACACGAGCAGTACATCAAAATGTATGGTTTTTCCAGAACAAGGCGCACAAAAGAACGCAGCCAAAGATTTAACACATTTGCGATCGATTACAAGATTTTCATATTTATTTTACGTACACTGGCGATCAGATAACATAAGACTTCGTTTCTCCTTTTCTATATTTTTATCGCGCAAACAATCGTGGTTTTATCGAATCCTATCTGCAATATTTGTATTAAATTAAAATCGACGACGCTATCTATAATCGTTTTTACCAAACTAGCTTTCGGGAATGTGTTGAAACAGCAAGAATTACAAGTTACTTACTTTTAAATCGAGTCTATCAGTTTTACCATTTTCTACTAAAGAAGCAAACCATGTTCGCAGTATAGATAACATCAGATTTTTCAATTACATTTTGCAATTAAAGTAGCTCCACAAGCCAGAAAGCAA
This sequence comes from Neoitamus cyanurus, assembly GCA_947538895.1. Taxonomy (NCBI): domain Eukaryota; kingdom Metazoa; phylum Arthropoda; class Insecta; order Diptera; family Asilidae; genus Neoitamus; species Neoitamus cyanurus. Next base: position 39,781,991 of record OX384542.1, read on the forward strand.
TTAATTTATGGCATCACGCAATTCAAATATTTTGCAAACTTTCATTGGCAATGGTAGTCATGCAAAGATCGTAATCAACCAAATCATCTTTGTTTTATTCTGTTTACATTTGAAAAAAAAAAACCTTTTGGTATCAGAAGGTTATTTAATAGATAATTGTGCTTCATAGAATCTCTGCATATATTAAAACTGTAACGGGTCGGAATCTGAACTTGAAATATTTTTTTGAAAATTATAATCACGGTGGACATTATTATCGATATGGAGACCAAAACAGCAATTTTAACAATTTGTCTGTTCGCGCATCACGCGGAAATTATTGGACGGATATAAATGAAACTTTACATGTTGGTAGTTAATGTCCTTGGTCAGTTTATAGGTTACTCTTCATCCTGGAACAAAAGGAGTTCCCGCGGAATAGTAAAAAACTGCTCAGCCCCCCCTCGACATAGAAACGTGACATTTTAGTCGTGTCTTGCCTTTATGATATATGTAAGCACTACGAGAGGATTTTTCGAAATTCGACCCATAAAATGTGTTATCACGCATTTTTCAATATCTGTTAGGGCAGATTAGGCGGGGGTGATTAATACGGTGTAAGTGTACGTTTTTTGATCGTGTAACGTGTTGACTTACCTTGTTCGACATGACTTTGTAACGGACAAATTTGTAATGACAAATTTTGGGACTTTTCTTTGAAATTCGTTTTACAAACCTTTAACAATAATTAAATCATAATTATAATTAAATTCTCTGGTCCATTCCACGCATTGAGCAGCAGCGATCAAAGGGGCTAATTTTTAATATTGCCTTAGTGATAAAATTGCAAATCATTCAAAATCAGTTGTACCGCAACCGTTTAAAACCCAAATATGTCAGTACACTGCTCTTAAGGCCACCCGGTAGTCTAGAATTTTCGAAAGTGTGGTCTTTCGAGAATATACTGTTAAATTTTTGTAATGATATTGACAGTATTTTAGGTTCTACAGCTTTTTTAGCAGGTAGCGAACGGTTGATCCGCCTATGAATGGAAACATTCTAAAAACTTTAAACTCATTTATGTATCTCGAAACCACCCTTTTCTGCACGGCGGGATGCAAAACAAAAAAACTATTCATCCGAATCATCCCAAATTTTAATATGTTATTCAGTACACTAGTAGCTATGGCCGGGACCACCAAAATTTTTTTATTTCAATAAGTTCTTATTTTTTACGCAAAAAAACTAATGAAAAATAGTCTGTTTTCGATATTCCAATTTCAAAACGCGCTATTTTTGTCAAAATAATTGTTTTTCCATTTTTTTTTGGTTCTGGCGATAGCTACAGTTATATAGATTAATAATTTCCTTATATTTTATTTTTCAAATAAGTGACAGAGCTAAAACTTCACCCCCCGCCCAGGTTAATTTTTTTGAGGGGGTCATCTTCAGCGCCATTATTTAAATAATTACAAATTTTTTTTAAATTATAAGAATATTTTCGTGTGGCTTTTGAGTATTACAATATACCTACAAAGTTTGAATATCGTTGTTCATAATTTTCACCTCCAAAAAAAATTTTAAAAATCCCTTAAATTCAAGGGTGCTAGACCACCATGGGTAGCAATAAGTTTAAAGTAAATGTCTAGTGCTAAAACGTGCTAACGTTCAATTAAATTCGATTCGAGACATTGAAAAGCCTACTGATGAGTTTGTCGACTGTTGTGATTTAATAATAGGCCAGTCGACTAGACAATTACCGCTTCTGATTAAATGCGCCTCGTCTAAATTATTTCATTTTTAAATTGTCCTATGTGTCACTAAATTCATTCATTCGCTTAATTGACATCCGCTCGGAATGAAGGGTACTTTTTACCATCAACTTTGCTTTATTAGCAATTAGCCATTATAGTGCAGTGCAATTGGAGACGACAAATCAAAAATCTCGGAGCCCAGTTATACGGGTTGGATCGATTGGCTTTTTTTTGTATTGAGCTTCTAATAATGAATATTAAAAGTTTACTAATCCCTTTAATAAATTGACACTATTCCGAAAAAACAAAAATTCTTTGAGAAATAGAGGAAATATTAAATAATTTGAAATGCAATAATTTCTAATAGGGCTGCCATGGTTTCCGAGACCGCTCATTATTACCTAATTCCAATGAGCTGTCAAACAATTTTTCTAGCTGAAGGTGAGCATTTCCAACTGATTTCTCACGCGAAGTAACAACAGAAATTAAAAATTTCTCACTTGTGAGAGGAACCTTTCCAATACTCGCTAACTGGCCACGTCGTTAGTGAGCATTTTTATTAAACGGTTTTATTTACCTTCTACTTAAAGGGTTACCAAAACACTCTACAATTTTGAAAGGCCCGATTGTCCTTAAAATCATCCAGGAAAGAAGAGGATGAGGCGAGCATCAACGCGGATGGCCTAATGTATGGTGGAGGCATCGCAGATTAGAGGAACAAATTTTTTAAGGATTTAAGTGCTCGTAAAACTTTAATCGCGTTTTACTCGAAAGCACATTTTTCAAACTGTGAGGACAGATTACTTGAACACCGTTACATGGATCGATTTAAAATTTTGACAGTAGCTTCACAATTATATTCTCTATGGAAGTACGTAGCCGTTTTTCTATTGAACGTAAACTTTTTTTTTATAAACTATTTACTGCTTATTTTTTGGCCAAAAATTCAAATTTTGATATAAAAAAATCCTACGTACTTCCATAAGCAATAGTATATATGTAGATTATAAAATATTTTTGATTTTCGTTCCTGGTCTTATACTTCACGAGAAAGCCGTTCTCCCGAGAAGGAGTTTTAAAAAAGGCGATTTCATTTCGGTCGCTAGAGTGGTGTTACCCCTTAACCGATTCCGATGAAACTTTGTGTACGTATTCAGTCATTAAACTAAAAATTAGAATAAGTACTAAAACGAATGACCAGAATGAAAGCCTCAGCTAATTAAAAATTAAGAAGGGTTATTATAGGGGTGGGTTGGAGGAGTAAAGGGAATGCCTAAGGGAGGTTTCGTCAACATGGAAGTCGAAGGCTGCTATGTTGTTGACTTTCCGTAGCAATCTGGTGAAGGGTGGGAAATGATCTAACGTTTCGGGAGGCTAATCAGTTTTAGCCGGCTTGCATAAGGAGGAAGGTTGGAGTTATCTGTCCAAGGAAGGTCACGGAACGCAAAGCGGAGGAATCTACGCTGAACTGCTTCGATCCTCTTATGAAGGTGGATTGGGAGGGGGACTAGACCTGGCAGACATACTCGAGGTCCGAGGAGTGGCCTAACGAAAAAGATGTAGAGTGATTTGGTGACATAAGGGTCGGAGAATTCCTTACACCATCGTTTTACAAAGCTAAGGGTTTGGTTGGCTCTATTTACGATATGATGAATGTGGGAACGAAAGTTGAGCTCACTGTCGCAGACAACACCCAGGTCGCGAAGGGAATTAACAAATGGATATGGTTCGCCTGAGAGTACGTAAGATCTAGGAGAGATGGAGGCACGTTTACGGGAGAAAGTGATCGATTTCCATTTGGATACATTGAGATCGATGAAATTGGTCATGCCGTGGAGAAACTGTTCAGTTCGTTTTGAATTAGGGTAGAGTCAGATGTGTTGTCAAGTTCTTATTTCGGAATGATTGATAACCTTTTCAACATCATTTATGCTTAGTATGAAAATTAAAGGACCAAGGTGACTGCCCAGTGGGACGCCGGCCGGAATGGGATATGAATGGGTTTGAGGTCGTGGAGTCAAAACGAACCCTATAACGGCGGTTACTAAGATATGATTTAACCCAAGAGATGAGGTGAGGTGGGAAGCCCAGATAATTTAATTTGAGAACAATGATTTGATGGGAGATTTTTCGAAAACTTTGCAACGACGTCAACTTCTACACCGTTTTCCATTGCTTGTAAGGTGCGAGACACAAACCTTGTCAAGTTGGTAGTTGTCGACCTAGCTTTGAGGAATCCATGTTGAAATGAAGACAAGATGGACTTACAGTGGAAATACATGGAGTCATAGATAAGGCTTTCGAGAGAGTATAATTTAGCTATTGGACGATAGTTTGATATGTCGCCCTTGCAACCTTTTTTCTGGATTGGAACCTTTTGGTGATATAGGAATCTTTCCAAAAGTTGGGAAAAGTGCTCTCGGAAAAGGAAAGTCGGAAGATATTGGTGAGTGGATTAATTAAATGGGTAGTACATTTCTTTAAAATTATGGCGGGAGCCCCATCAGGGCCGGGATCAAAGTCATCGGTGAGAGTACTGATTTTATTGGCAACAAGAGAGGGATCAATGATAAACAAAGGAGGTTTGTGGGCAGTTCCTCATAAAGGAAAAGTAAGTAAGATCGGGGACGGAGTCGTGGTAGCCGAGTCACCGAGTTTGAGGATCGTGAGGTAGCCATTCGATTTTCCTTTTATGGTATATTAATGAAATTGTAGTTTTGTTTGGGATCGGAGAATAGTTTAAACTGCATTTTGATGAAGTAGTCATTGTAGAGGAATTCGCAACGTTCGGGAAAAAGGGAGGAGATAGCGAGGTATGAAGAGTAGTCCGAGTTGGACCTTGAAATGAGGTGTAGGGCACGGAGATCTTTATCTTATCAAGACGGGGGTGAGGAGCAGTTCTTTATGGGTTCGAAGGGGACACAAAAGGACAGGCAACTAAATATTTCAGTGTAGAAAAGAGCGAGCCGGTTGTTTATAGGCAGTTGGGAGTCGCTAAAGTTTGAGAGGATAGTAGAGTTACTTTGGAAGAAGTTAAGCTTAGAGAAGTCTGTTTTGCGGAAGTTGTAGCGGAAAAGGGGCTCAGAATAAGTGCCATTGTTTGATGATTCGAGGAAAAAAGTGAGGAAGAGTGGATGGTGCAGGTTAAAAGTGGAAAGAAGGCGATTGCTTTCAATTACAACAGAATCAATAGGGTTAGAGGAGAAAATTAGATCGATCTGTCTCCCAAGGGGGTTCTTCACACCGCTGATTTGGCATAAGCCTGCGTCAGAGAGGTGGTCAGTAATTAATGATTCAGTTGCTGAGGAAATATTAGCTGGGGAATAAAAGGAGTTATCGTCATTCGTCGGAGAGAGACCATAGAAGCCGGGAAGGTTGAAGTCACCTAGGACTATAATGTCATCAAGCGGATTGGCTAGAGCAGATAGGGCGTCAATAGCATTAATTGCATGCTCATAGGCAATGAGAGGCTGCGCGGGCATAGCATAGAATGAAAATGGTACGACGATTCAGCGGTATTTTAACAGAGACCGATTCATACATAAATGAATTCTGGGAAATAACTTGGGTGTCGCCAAAACGATTGTAAACCGCAAATAGAACGCCACGACTGGAATTTCCGGATTCACCTAAATTACCGTCGGCGCGAAAGATACAGAAATCGGACGAGAATTATTCGGTCGGGAGACCTTCCTGATGAATGGATATCATTACATTAGTTTTTGCTTTCATCTTTCATAGATTCTGTGCTCACGCAAATGAGAAAACAGATATTGGCAGTCGGGCGATTCAGTTGACTGCATAGTTAGCTTAACAACAGGAAGAAAAAAAAATTATTAAAAAATAAACAAAAACCCCACTCGACATTGAAATAGTAAATACAATTGGTTCCGCCTGCTTTAACTGCAATATTAAAGTTCAAATAAAATTCTTAGTTGGTGCCTACCTATACTTATATAATAATATTAAAATGACCTCGTTTTATGCAGTCGGGTTTTTTGTTTATTTTTGAATAATTTGTTTTATTATATTAATAAATTTCGGAGGTCAGAACGAATCCTCAGTTATTGACAATTTAATGGTTTACGTCCACTGTATGGGTTTTGTGCTTACGTCATATAAGCTATGACACTCCGGGGAAGAATACGAATCTAACGACACCTCACTCTTCAAAATCGGTCAAGCCGTTTAGACTACAGGAGGTCACAACACAATGGAACGGACATACAACCATACATATAGGATAGATACATAGGCGCAAAAAACATTATCCTTTTTCTGGGACAGTCGGATAAAAAGAGGGTCAATGAAGGAAGGGTTATAAGAAATTTGGAGTGAAGATGACGGGGTGGGAGTGGTCGACAGAGTAGCTGGAGAGGGGTGCTCGGCAGGGGGGCAAAGGGCTGATTGAGTGGTTTTCGCGTTGAGGGACAAGAATGCAGGCGCAATGGAGGTTCGTTTGGTAGGGTACTCGGATGTGGAGGGAACGGATTCAGAGGGAGTAATAGTTGTAGGGGGAACAGTAGGGTTCAATATATGTGAGCGTGAGCGACTAAGTTGGGTTATTTTATAGGAGTTGCCAGATTGAAGTTGGAGAATAAGCTCGGTTTAAGCTGCTCCTTGGAGGAAATAGAAGTTGGCGGAGGAGGAGGGAGCGGTGCCGATTACTACGGGGCTAACGGATCGGATAAATTAAAAAAATCAGGCTAAGCAAATAAAGCACACTAAAAAGTGAAAAATAAAATACATAGGTCAAAAAAAACTTTTTAAGTTAAACGGTTCTATTGCAATTGATGATGTACTAAAAGCTGGAAAATAGTTATGGGTTACCAATCTGGGGCTTTATTCAGACTAAAATAAAATCATGGGGCGCATTAAGTAGAAAGCACATAATATAATAACAGTATGATTACCAAGTTCCAGCAAAACAAAGTGTTCTATTAAAAGCGCCCCACGAATTTATTTTAGTCTGATCAAAGCCCCAGATTGGTAACCCATAATAAATATATTCTAGCTTTTAGTACATCATCAATTGTGCAATAAAACCGTTTAACTTAAAAAGTTTTTTATCCTATTTTTTCTCCAAAAGTTACGGAAGCTGGCTGCAGCATACATTCAAATTCTCAAGGTTACTTCATTTCATTTTTTACTCATAGTTTTTTTTACTCATTCATTTTTGCAATAAAAAGCCAAACCTATCGGTTGTACGGTAAGTGCTTTCCAGATGAAATAACTGAAGCTATGAATTAAAATTATTAAGCAAATTTGCAGAGTAACCAAACAATTATGTATGGTTCGCTTGAGGCGTTTAAAAGAACTTAATTTGCTGAAATAAGATTATTATCAATGCTGCGGTTTTAGTTGTTTAAAAACGTTTAGACTATTGACGCGAGGTTAAAAGAAGGTTTCTTGTATGCATGCAATTTAATTTTAAAGGATTTTTTACTTTTCTCGAAACTGAGGTTAATTTAGCATTTGTTACGGATTGATATGAATAAAATGAAAATAGTTTGCACGGGCAAGTTGACTGTAATTATTCAAATCGCAGCCAAAAAAAATTTGAAATAAATACTGTAATTATAATAAACACTAGATAATTGTTGCTCAACTTTTAGTAATTGGTCGCTGTAGAATTCCCGTATAAGGACATACTTGTGAAAGTGAAAGCTTTATTCTGCTTTAAGGCTATGCACAAGTGAAGCCACTTTCGCCGACTTTTAAGCGAGACCACCAAATCCACGTTGAGACTAAATGTTTCTGGGTTAGTGTAAATTGAGACTTCAGTACCTGTATTAATCGCATTACGCGTAACTTAAATACCACGATACCCACAGGGCACAGTTAGTTAAAAAATTTGCCGTTATATTCGGGACTTCCCAAATCGTGATCTTCGAGTGTGTGCAATTAGTTTATATGCAAGAAAATTTGCTATTGTTGCGAAATATTTTTTTTTTAAATTGCTGAATAAGCGAGTAAATTATAGCCCGACAGCTACACACGGTAACCGTTGTAGAAAACGCGATATTTGTGTGTAATTTAAACTTATCATTTTTCAATGGAGCATTATTTTAAATATTATATAAATATAATCTATATAATATAAAAATGAATTGCTGCGCGTTAGGCTCGCTAAAACTCAAAAACGGCTTGACCGATTTCGATAATTATTTTTGTTTTGTTCGCTATAATACAGGGGAGGTTTAAAAAAAAAGAAAATTCGGAAAACCCCAAAGAAAAAGCCGGAAAATCGAAAAAATCGAAATTTCCGTTTTGTATAAAAGCGAATTTTCCAACTTCAAGGAATCTTTATGAAAAAGGCAATTGGAGGTTTTCGGGGTCGCAGATCTCAATCTTGCGTTCAAAATTTTGGAAATCAAGATGGTGTATCAATATGGCGACCGAAAAGTCAAACTTCAAGGGATTTCCCTGAAAATCCGCACTAGGGAATTTTCGGGATCACTGATTTCGAATCTGCTATTCAAATGTCCAAATATGAGACCACCCCCACCGCGCTGGGAGATATAGAAGAGGGGGTGCAATAAGGAGGTGGTGTAAAATGAAGAAAACTAAATTTAATAATGCTGTTGGAAAATATCTAAAACATGTGCAAAACGCAAATAGGAAAACTCTGGGTCACATAGGAGAGGCGGTGGTGCAGTAGGGAGGCGTTTTAAAATTAAGGAATACAAATTTAATAGTATCCCGGGAAACGCCGCCGGGTCCGGGCAAGCTAGTATATACTTAAAACAATTGAATATATTAATTTATTCTCCTCACAGATAAGATGAATCCAGGAAAAATTGAAGTAATATATTATAACAAAAACTCACAATGACCATTGCACTCCATTTAAGATGAAAATCAATGGATTTGGCGCTTTAGTTTTTTTTTAAATAATGGCCTATATTTTTGAAAAATATAAGGGTTGACCTAGATCTCCGCACAGATTTCAATTAATATCCTAAACGAAACATAATTACACTAACAAAATTTAAAAAAAAAATTGGTCTTTTCAAGATGTGACTTAAGGGGTTATACGCAGTTGAGAGGCTCATAAAAGACGTCTTTTTATGAATTTTTTATAGCAACAGTTTTCATTTATCAATTACAAGTGATGGTAATTCAAGTAGAGCCTACTTTTAAGAATACAATAGCGCGTCGATCATGTAAAAATATTAATGCAGCATTAATTAATTAAAAAAAGGCGCTGGGCGGTGATCTCGATTTTTTCAGAAATGGCTCAACCGATCGGCCTCAAATTTTTACACAATCTTCTCAGATATATTCCTCAGGTATTGAACGAAGGAATAATAATAATAAAATTTTGATTTTTGACAAAATGGCGTCTATTTGAAAAAAAATTTCGTTTTTATCTGAAATTTTCGGTCCAAATTGTTAAACAAAAATAGTAATAATTCGTTCAATACCTGAGGAATATATCTAAGAAGATTGTGTAAAAATTTGAGACCGATCGGTTGAGCCATTTCTGAGAAATCGAGATCACCGACTTTGAAAATACCGCTTTGAGAAAAACGTGTTTAAAGTTTCAGAAATAAAGGGTGTTTTTTTAAGAGGTTGCCGATTTTTTTTTTTGAATAAAACACATATAAAATTATGAAATGACCAAAATTTTTTTTTTATTTGGTAGATAATTTTTTGGCATTTAACATTTAAACACAATTTCTGGCATATGGCCACCACGACTATTTTTCACAAATGTCATTCTGGAGGTCCAATTTTCGACCACTTTTTCAAGCATTTGGAGGCGTATGTCAGCAATGACACGTTGAATATTGGTTTCCAAAGCATCAATCGATTGAGGTTTATCCACATAAACCAATGACTTCACGTATCCCCACAAAAAGTAATCGAGTGGCGTCAAATCGCACGAACGCGGAGGCCAATTCACCGGACCATTTCTCGAAATAATGTTGTCGTTGAAAGTTTCTTTCAATAAGTCGATTGTTTCACGTGCTGTATGGCAAGTGGCACCATCTTGTTGAAACCACATTTCATCCATATCCATATCTTCAAGATTTGGCAACAAAAACTCATTGATCATGGTTCTGTATCGATTTCCATTCACGGTAACGCGTCGTCCTTCCTCATTTTTAAAGAAATATGGACCGATGATCCCACCAGCCCATAGACTGCACCAAACAGTACATTTATCAGGATGCATTGGTAATTCTTGAACGGCGTGTGGATTATCTTTGCTCCAAATGCGACAATTTTGCTTGTTGACGTATCCATTTAACCAAAAATGCGCCTCATCACTGAAGAGAATTTTACGGTAAAAAAATGGATCTTCGTTCAATTGATTTAACGACCAATCACTGAATTCACGGCGCAAACGATGGTCGTGTGGCTTTAATTCTTGCACCAATTGAATTTTGTATGGCACCAAACCCAAATCTTTACGTAAAATTTTCCATAAAGTCGATGGACAAAGTCCAATTTGCTGAGCACGACGACGAATCGATAAATTGTCGTTTTCTTCGACACTGGCCTCAACGACAGCAATATTTTCTTCTGTACGAACTCTTCTCGTTCTTGTCGGTGGCTTGGCATCCAAAAGAGTGAATGTAGACCGAAATTTGGTAATTACGTTCTTTATGGTGGTCTCTGACGGACGATTATGTGCACCATAAAATTCACGAAGTGCTCTATAAACATTTTTAATTGAACACTGATTTTGAAAATAAATTTCCACGATTTGAACCTATTCATAATGATTTGCCAAACAATACTGAGTAGAAATGCCACTTTGAGCTGTCAAAACAAATGCCATAAAATAAAACGACATCTATCGGAAAAACAAACCTCCTAAAAAAACACCCTTTAGTTTACACATAGGTAAAATTACACATAGAGGCCTTACAAATTCGTATATCTCCGTAAATATTTATCGGATTGGCTTCAAATTTTCAGAGAATATTCTTTAATATATGTACATTCTGAAAATGCAATCGATTTTTTGAAAATTCTAACTGCGTATAATCCCTTAATTAATTATGGCAGTGGTTATTTGCATCGCCCATGCCATTAATTATTATTTGCTAATTAAAATAAATTAAACTAGATTTCAAAATGCTAAATTTCGTGAAACAACCATTCCTACCAATTCACAGTGTTTCGCCTAGAACAAGTTAGGTGCACAAAAATCGTCTCCAAATTTCCAGAATTGGTTAAATAACTAAAGTAAATAACATTCCCAAGCTCTCGAGACCAAGAATTTTTTGTGTATAACTTTCCACATTGTTGAACCATATGGTTCGGAAGTGAATTAAATACGTAAGTGCTGTATCATTATTAAATCACTTGCATTTTCGCGACACTTTCGATAACATCTCATCATAACCGTTCGTTATTTTGTGCCAAGTTTTAATGACGGATTCTACTTCTGGGAATGAGTACTATACATTTTCAATTAATATAAGTCATTTAGCCCATTATATTAATATGAAATAATATTTTGAAAATGTATGTAAACTTTGCGTTATTTTTAGTCTGTTTTATAACATTCCAAGCCTGAAAAGAACTTGTATCCACATGTATCCAGGCTAGATTTTAGATATATCTTAGCTACAATACTTTTAGCTAGCACACTCGAGTAAAACTTGCTTATAACTTTTTGCAGAGTATCTTCACTCTATGTCATAAGCAGAATTTTCGAAGAATGGGTAAAGCACGTAAAAGATTAAAGAAACATTCGTCTTTTTGACTATATTTCGTCTCAATTTCACTTTTAACATGTTAATAAGGACTCTGAGAGAGAAATTAAGGTAAATTGGCCAACTATTCTTCAAAAATTGCTGGCAAATGGACATCGCTTAATTAACAAGATAAGGTTTCAGGATGTATTGCCCATTTGTGTTCAAAAAGTATTTAGAAATGTTTTTCATGATACCACTAGCATATTCTGAAAATCACAGCCCTATCTTTGCGTTTAAAAAAATTGTGACACATATTACATAATTTATTTATTTATTTATTTATTTATTTATTTATTTCTGTCTATCAATCTATACAATTTTACAGACTAGAAAACAATGATTCCTATTTTATCATATTCTCCAAAACAATAAGCTTTCCTTTATATTCCAATCTAGTAATGGTAAAATCTAAGTGATTGCAAAAAAAATTAAATTTGATTATACATCTGGTCAACACTTCACAAAATCCATAGTTCGTTCTATGTGAAGGAGCAATTAACAAATTTCTAGCCCGAAGAGGTCTTTCCAATGCATACAAATTAATTAAATTTAATAATTCAGGACAATTTATGTCAAAACACAATAAATCCTTAATGAATAAAGCGCAACTCATATCACGTCTAAAACGGAGGGTTGATAATCCAAACAACAAGCGTCTCGACTCATAGCAAGGAATAGTAGATTTCCACCATCCAAGCTTGTAACATAAAAACCTGGTAAAAGATTTTTGCACCGCTTCTATTCTGTTGACATGCACAGTATAGACAGGACTCCATATAGTTGCCCCATATTCAACGATTGGTAACACAAAAGACATATATAAAGCTTTTAAAGAAAAAATATTCGAAAATTCATTAGTATTTCTCTTAATGAAGCCAAGTGCCTTGTAAGCTCTAAAAATCACATGGTCGATGTGCTTATGAAAGGAAAGCTTTCTGTCCAAAATAACCCCCAAGTCTGTTATTTCATCAACGCGCACTACCAACTGGCCATTTATGGAATAATTAAATGCAATGAAGGTTCTTGAGCGATAAAAAGAGATGGTTCGGCATTTAGAAATGTTCAATTGTAAACTGTTTATAATACACCAACGAGATAACTTATTTAAGTCCTCTTGTAGCCTGATACAACTCTGAGAATCACGTATGATCGAAAACAATTTCAAGTCATCCGCATAAATCAGACAATTTGCATTTGTAAAACAATTAACGATATCATTGATAAATAAGACAAATAGAATAGGACCACAATGACTGCCCTGTGGCACACCCGACACAGCAGCAATTTCTCTAGATCGCCAATTGTCAATTGCAACGATTTGTTTTCTGTTTGAAAGGTATGAAGAAATCCATTGAAGGAAAAGAGAGTGAATGCCCATACAGCGAAGTTTCTCAACCAAAATAGCTATCTTTACCTTGTCAAACGCTTTAGAAAAATCTGTGTAAATTGCGTCTATTTGGCAGCCTTTTTCAAAGGCTTTCGAACAAAAATTCGTAAATAAAGCAAGATTGGTAACTGTAGAGCGACCCTTTAAAAATCCATGCTGCTGTGGGCAAATTAACTCCCTGACCAGAAAAGAGAGTTTTTTTGCAACAATACTGTCAAGTAATTTGGGAATTGTTTTCATTAAAGATACTGCTCTATAATTCTTTACTAAATGCTTCGCACCATTTTTATGTATGGGCTTAAGTAGTGAAGTTTTCCACGAATCTAGAAAATGACCTTCCCCGAGCGATAAATTAAAGATCTTGGTCAGTGGATCTGCTAAGGAATATATGCACATCTTAAGAAACGCAGGCGAGATATTGTCTGTATCCATGCCGTAATTCCAGTCCAGATTATTTACTGCCCCTATAACATCCTGATAATCTAAACTAAGGGATCCTATATTCAAAAAGCTCTCAGTTTCATTCATTGAGGAATAATTAGAACACGTGTCCTTGCAATAAACCGTTTCAAAGAAGTTAGCAAATAGTTCGCATGTTTCATAATTTGGGAATTCTTTACAAATGAGCCTAAATGATTATTGGAAAATGGTGTTTTTGCGGACTATCAAAACTTCGCTAAGAATTGTGTTTTATTATTATGAAATGAAATGGCGGCGAAAAAAAACCTGAAATTAAAATGTTTCAAATAAAAAAAAATTTTATGCAGATTACAAACTCTGCACCAAAAAAATTAAAAATTAAATGTTTTTTTGCTGCCGTTTCATTTCGAAATTAAATATTATCAGCGGGTTTTTCATAATCTGCATATATTCCAAATAAATTTAAGTTGACGAAGCCTTTAACGGACTAAATTCGACTCTTTTTGTTTATATTCTTTATATTCATATTTTTTACGTTATTATACTACATACTGTTTTCTTTATATTTGTTTTGTTGTCTATTTTAAAAGCTTTTATTTAACTTGCACTGTATGTATGTATGATGACAATACACGATAAGCTGTGTGACGTCATTCTAAATCCAATATGGCGGACCATCCAAGATGGCGGAATAGTTATTTTTAATGCACTTCTGCAATATGGGTATCAAATGAAAGGTCTTGCCGAGATAATTAGAAAAATAACTAAAAAGTAAAAAATAAATTAAAAGCAAAAAAACCTTTTTTAATAAAAAGCTTTTATTTAAATGCTCTAAAAAGAAGAAAATAAATTTTTCCTTTACAATTTTAACTATCAACTTATAACCTCATTATACACAATTTATATGTCGCGCGATTTACTTGTGCAAATAAACTAGTGCCTATTTAATTGAGTAACTTAATCTTCTAAGTACGCGACAAGCTTTTACGATCATATAATAATAACTTTTTATGCACAAAAAATAATTTTATGTATATTTTTTTGTAATGTGTGTGAAATATTTCAAGACATGCTTCAAATACATACACAATTAATTTATCGAGGGGACACAGTCCAAAATACGAACAATTATTTTGTCCAACTAGTTTGTTCTGGGTGACACACTGTGCGATTGTATATACATAAAATGTTGTCCGATTCCATAAAAAACGGTCGAAGATGTTTAATATTTCAGTATGGCAAAATACTACTGTGTCCAAAAAAATAAGGTGAATTTGTTTAAAAACTACAAGTCTTTATTTATTCTTCCAAATCAATTTCACCGCCTTCAAAGTAATCCCCACCCGATACAATGCACTTATCCCAACGGTTTATCCAATTATCGAAACAGTCTGAAAAGTCCTTTTCCGGTATGGCCTTCAATGCTTTCGTCGATTCGGCTTTTAATTCCCCGATCGAATCGAAGTCACCGATGTCACCGGAGTGGTCTTTTGAGTTTAGGGAATAGCCAGGAGTAACTCGGTGCTAAATAAGGGGAATACGGTGATTGCGGTACGATATGAGTTGAATTTTTGGCGAAATGGTCTCGAATTATTATTGCTGTGTGAGCCGGTGCATTATCATGATGCATAAACCAAGAGTTGTCTGTCCATAATCGCGGCCTTTTGCGGCGAATACCAACACACAAACGACGTAACATATAACACTCAGAAAACGTTCAACATGATCTTGATTTTTGAGTCAACGTTTTCTCTGTCTTCTTTAAAGTCTTTGTACCACTTGTAAACATTTTTTTGCGTTTTAATCTCATCACCAAAAGCCTTTTGTAATATCCTCAACGTTTCCGCGGCAGAATATTATTCATTCCGCAAACAAAATTTAATGCAAATTCTTTGTTCAACAAAACCAGACATTGTGAAAATCAATAAACTCACTTTCGTATGTTTACAAAAACACGAGTAGCTCTGCAGCAATTGAATATTGACTTGAAACTCTGCATAGATATCAAGGACAGTACTACCAATCTCCAAAAAAAATTGTGTGCTTTCATAACACCCGCGAATTTTAAATAAATAATTCACCTTATTTTTTGGTCACAGTTTTTTTACCCTCTATGGCGGTTAAAAACGCTAGTATCATTTTTATAAAAAAAAATATTTTTATCTTTCAGCACGCTAAACCTACATTTGTTGAAGGATCTGACCCTTTCGGGAATGAAAATCATTGAAACGGCTGCGCAGTGGTACTTTTGTTGAAATTCTGGGTTATTAGTATCAATTGTAAGAAAAACCTTCGTGACTGTTTGTTTTAACACAATATTTGTAGTCTGCTTGGGCTACCGGTCAATTTAATCAGTTAAGAAAAACAACCAAGTCTTCTCTCGTTCAGCCTTTAATCTGCCTCAACGTTTCGCTTGTTTTCACACAGCAACATCAGCAGGTCTTTACTAAAAATTAACACAATATATTACAAACTAAAAACACCTTTGCACATCCATCTCAAAATTAATCTAACTTACATTTTAAAAGGACTTGTTATGCAACTAAAAATTGTCACGGGAGGCGTCAAGTAAAATAGTAAAACAAAACAGCAAACACCGAACTGTAACGAATAGTCAAACAAATTTTTGACTTTGATTTTTTTATATAAGACGTACATAAGATAAAACCAAAAATAATCATTATTTTAAACTAAATTGTGAGGTGAGCCTTTCGTTGACGTCCACCAACGAGAGAAGACTTGGTTGTTTTTCTTAATTGATTAAATTGACCGGTAACCCAAGCAGACTACAAATATTGGGTTATTAATATCTTTAAACTAGCTTGCGCGGACCCGGCGTTTCCCGGGATACTATTAAATTTGTATTCCTTAATTTTACAACGCCTCCCTCCCTACTGCACCACCGCCTCTCCTAAGTGACCCAACGTTTTCCTACTTGCGTTGTGCACATGTTTTAGATATTTTCCAACAGTATTGTTAAATTTAGTTTTCTTCATTTTACACTACCTCCTTATTGCACCCCTCCCCAATATCTCCCAGCGGGGTGGGGGTGGTCTCCAAAAACAAAAGTTCGGATTTTCAGGGAAATCCCTTGAAGTTAAACTTTTTCGGTCGCCATATTGGAGCCGACATCTTGAATTCCAAAATATTGAATGCAAGCTCGAGATCTGCGACCCCGAAAACCTCCAATTGCCTTTTTCATAAAGATTCCTTGAAGGTGGAAAATTCGCTTCCTATTCAAAACGGAAATTTTTATTTTTTCGATTTTCCGGCTTTTCCTGTGGTGTTTCCCGAATTTTCTTTTTTTTAAACCTCCCCTGTATTATAGCGAACAAAACAAAAGAAAAATTATCGGAATCGGTCAAGCCGCGTTTGAGTTTTAGCGAGACTAACGCACAGCAATTCATTGTTATATATGTATATATATAATAGATATGTATTTTACAAGTCGGGTGGACGATTTTAACTGTGACGCTCCCCTAACGGTAAAAATGTGTTTTTTTTTTACATTTTATGAAAGTGCCAGAGCTCTGTCTCTTAATTTTGGGAATAGAGTATTTCTTGTCAATCAGTGTCAAGGATACGACTGTGTCGAGCGATATCTACATATATATGTACATACATAAATATACATACATATATGGCAGCAGTGGCAGGTATACTACATCCGAGTGGTTCTCCAACAATCCAACATTTATATTAGGTTGTGCATTGTACGAAGTATCAGTCTCATTGGCACGACGCACATGCGTAGAGAATTTTTTATTAAAGGCACCTTTGCATTTTTATTTTACAGAAGTAATTCTATTTTCCCTTGGAATTTGGGGAAAAAATTTAGGGGCTGTCATTTTGTTAATTCTATAGATTTATATTTCCCTACGTGACGTAACTACCCAAATTCTTGATATTCATCAGTTTTTCATTCCGGATTAACCGTACGAGCGAAATTCTGTCAACCATATAGCAATAATGTTGAGTACAATTTTTGGAGGAACGTATGCAGAAAAGAAAACGACGAAGCGAAATGTTTTTAATATGTCATTTGATATGTACACATACATTTGTATATGTACGTTTTACATGTTACGCTGTCAAAAGTACGTTAGACGTTTGTGCATACTGGAGTTAAGGGGGACCACTAGTGTGAAATTTTGAAAAAATCCATAATTTTCTTTTGCATATTTCGATAGTATGTACCTTTAAAATTAACAGACTAAAATTTCAAGTGCATATCTCAAATAGTTTTTGAGTTACAGCGATCTGAAGAGCAACCGCTCATCGGTTCGAAAGTTGCGTTAACTTAGGGACCGTACCTGCTCTGTCGGCCAGGAAAGTCATTATAAAGGGATTCTGGTTTCTATTGTTGACCTTATGGTATTGAGAAATGCATGAATAGGTTAATAGGTGGGGGGTTTCGTGTACGTAGCTGCCAGTCACATGTTTTGGAGCTGCTAGAACCTGGCACATTTAAACGACTCATCTAGTAACTTAAACTTTAAACGCGTTTTTCTCGAAACCACATTTTTCAATTTGGCTGCAGTTATAACTCGAGGACAAATCATCCGATCGATTTGATTCTTGTTGCAGCTTCTTTTATATTATATGTTTCTCCATACCATGAACCTCCAGTTTTCCGATCGAATAAAAGATGTAATTTTGGCAGGCCAAAAATCATCAAATTTTCGCACAAAATTTGAAACTCTTTTTAAAAACTCCGCCATTTTGTTAATTTTAAATTATTATTTTTTTATCGAGGGTTATGGTACGGGCAATACCTTCTAGTTTAATAAACTTTCTGGTTTTTTTGATTTCACGCACTGTGAAGATCGCTATGACTGCAGCAGTGGGCGGACTTTTATTTTTGAACCTTGGGAGATAGCGAATAACTCGCTGAATTTTAAATTTTTAGATCCAAAAATTTTATAATGTATTTACTATATATCCACAAAACTATCCTTAAAACATTCCATGCAGTTGTTTTCTTTAAAAAAATTCCCAAATATCACCTTCTTTTCAGGCGGTCACACTAGTGGTCCCCCTTAAGGAAATTTCATACATAACATACGTACGCCGGACTTATGTTAAAATAAGCGTAACGTATATGTAATTCATTGTTTCATCAAGATTTCCTGGCTACGGTAACGCCACAATGGAAATCCCCTAACTCCTTAATAAATCAATCTGTTGACGTGATCGTAGTTTATAGCCTTAACGATCACTCATCTTGTAGATCAGTAATATATGTACGTAGGATGGTGAAAAAAGTAATAATAAAAATGATTACCTCTTCAAATAGTAAATTTTACCTTGATCGCTAGCTGGATATGCATATAAAAAAGGTTGCACTCTATCGCAATTATAATGTACCCAGGTGAACTGAACAGGTTCAGCTGGGTATATCGATTAAATTCAATAAATTCTGCATTTTAATGGCCAAGGTTAGTTCATTCTATTTTTTGCTGTCCCATTCTGTTTAGGACCTAACACGTTCGCCCGATTACATAATCGTAACTGCACCAAATTATAAACCAATCATGAATAAAAAGAATTCGGCTTTTTGGACTGGTGTCTCAACAACTGGTTAAATCCACAGCATTATTATACTCGTCGTGCCTATATTGCTTCAGACTAGGCAAAAACAGTGTTAATTTATAGTATGATCGTTATCTATTTTACTTGAAGAATAATTTAATATTTTGTTGTGTCGGGGACCATTAGAATTTTTGACACCACATTTTCTTTTTTTAAAGCTTAAACACCTATCCAACTAATCAAATAATGTCTCCGAGTGTTTCTTAAGTTTCAAATGTAAAGACCTGAATCGTGACTAATCGCATTAAAATGATCGCTCATTATTTCAACATATCCTAAGTCTCTGCTTACAAATTCTGATTGACACTAATATAGCTAAGCATTCAATCATCTAATGGATATAAATTCCAGTCGAGCGAAATGTATCATTAAATCGAAACAGCATCTGGCGCTCCCTCACTAAATAGGTGCTCTAAGTGTTAGCAGCCTTTCACTACTTAAGTTATTATACTTTGAAATATAACTTTTATTTGTGTAAAGAGTCTCTATTAAATCCGAGCCTTCCCGCTACTGAACAACATTGGCACTGATTTAAAGCATGTAGTTATAAACGTCCGTGATATGTTGCTCCTCTTGGCAAGACAATGAATCTGTCAGGCTTTTATTCAATAAGCATCACAATTGAGCAGAAATCAATAGCACTCATTTTCACCAAATGAGGTTAATACTAATAGCTGCAAGCAATGTGATGCGCATTTGCGAGCAGTTTCGTAAATAAAAAATACTCATTTGCTTCTTGTCTATATAAATTATATATTATGTATGCACAAATATACAGCCATGGCCAAAAGTATTAGTAGGGTGCCTAGGTTTTTTGCAGGTATCGTACAAAATAATTCCTAGAAAGATTTATCTTGTTTGTCAATATGTTCCCACCAATCATAAATGGTAATTAATGTTATAAACCCTTTCCTAGACGGACCATAAAACGTCTGATTGGGAAAATCTGTAATTTTAAGGTTTTTGTAAAAAAAATTTCAGTTTGCAATTACTGCTCGTAGTGCAAGCAAGTGTCTAAATATTTTTGGGTTTTTAACGGTTTAAAGTGTTGGTTACTAATAGTGAGAAAATGCCCAAAACAAGACAACTTAGTGAGCAAGAACGGATGCGAATTCGGTTTTTGTATGAACAAGGCAAATCTCAAGTTGAAATTGCAAAAACTGTGAAATGTTCTCGTTGTGCTGTGCAAAGTGATATTAAACATTTTCTGGACACTGGATCGCACAGTAATAGACAAAAAAACAGGTAGAAAAAGAGTCAGTTCGAAACGTGATGACCGAAATTTGATTCTAGAGTCTCTCGAAAAAACACGTCCTCTGAGCTCGCTGCTGGTCTATCTGATCAGATTGGCAGAACGATTAGTGCTCGAACCACAAGAAGAAGACCTGTAGAGGCAGGGCTAAAAGGTTGCAAGGCTAGGAAGAAGCCATTGCTCTCAGCAAAAAATAAAATAGATCGTCTTGAATGGGCCTTAAAACAACAATCTTGGACGGAGGCCGATTGGGATAACGTGATATGGTCCGACGAATCAAACTTTGAGGTAAGCTTTATTTTGTATAATTTCAATTATTTATAATGGTGGAATCGTAATCAATCGTGAAAACATTTCATGAATATTGAAAATAATGTTAAATTTTTTTTTATTTTTCAGGTTTTCGGCACCCCTGGTTCTACGTTTGTGAGGATGAGGGTAGTTGAAGCTTCCTTTCGCGAATGCGTCGTATCCACGGTTAAACACGGAGGGTGCAGCGTGATGATTTGGGGTTGTATGCCGTCCTTTGGAGTGGGTGAAATGTTTATTTGTGAAGGACGCATGAATAGCAAAAAATATATTGCCGTGTTGGAAGAGGTTCTACCCTTATATCACGAAGATTTACGGTGACACTAATGCGGACAATATAAAATTCCAACAAGACAACGCGCCATGCCACACATCTGTAATCAGTAGGCGATATTTGGAACAAAACAATGTTGACCTTTTAGAGTGGCTCGCACAGTCGCTAGATCTCAATCCAATTAAGCATCTTTGGTGCATACTGAAGCGGAAGATACGGGGGCACAACATCACATCCAAAACAGGACTAAAATAAGTCATCCAACAAGAGTGGAACGAAGTTTCTCCCGAAGAGTGCCTAAAGCTTGTACGCACAATTCCTAAAAGAATAGCTGCGGTAATAACAGCTAAGGGCGGACCGACAAAATATTAATAGTAAGAATAAAGGTCAATAAGTTAAACCTAATTATAGTTTTATTTTCCCCTAATTTACGCAAATAAACTGTATAGTTCGATTTTCAGGGGGTGCCTAATACATTTGGCCAAGGGTGTATATATAAAAGCCGAAGAACCGTCACACTAGTAGGTAGTCGCAAATCACATATTTGAAAACTCTTAATTTGGGAAGAAATGGCGCTTGAAAAATCCATATAAATAAAACGCTTCAGATTCTACTGTGTTTATTTTTTAAATAACGGACAACAAAAAATTTACGTTCGACAATCAGAATTTACACCGTCAATGGGAACTTTTTCTGAAAAAATATTTAACGTTAGAATATTAGAAAAACGAATGCGTGAAATAAATAACTGTTAATATGTAATGTTAAATGTAAATGTTTTTTTCTTACATACGATTTTTTTTTTGTTTTTGTAGAACTGATATTCGATGGTAAAATAGAAGTTATCCTTTAATAATAAAAAGAAATATGAAATAATTATTTTGGAATACGAGAAGGCGAAATAAATATACTCGGGTGTGTGATTGCATATGTATACATATTATATTTGCAAACAAATTTAATTTTTGAAAATGTTATACCTACAGTGACGGATTCACCAACAGGCTGAGTAGACTTGAGCCTAGGGCGGCAGATTTTAGGGGCGGCAAATGTGGGAACCGAATTTTTTTTAGCCGTTTTACTGTGAATAAGTTTTATGCTTGCAAAAAGTAATGGCACGTGATTTGAGAAGCTCTATATTGTGTGGAGCAAGTAAATGTGAACCAAATATCACGAAACAAAATCATCGTTGTATGCGAATTTCCCATACTAATATTTTGAGTAGGAGTGTCGTGATTTTTAACGACGCCTCCAGACTAGAGCTGCAACAAAGGAATACGGGGCAGTCCCGCACTTCAATAAATCAAAGCCTCGGTTGATAGCTTCCTGCAATAATTGCATAACGGATCGACACTTCTTTCTGGTTTAAAGTGTTTCGTGGATTGTATGAACATTTTCATAGCATCGGTGAGTACAAACTTACAATAATCATCCGTAACGAATCAGTTTATTGAAACATAAATATTTTTCAATTCGAAGCTTGAAACACGGTCACGTTGAACTGTTGAACAGTTTTACGTCAACCGTAAATAGTATTCCAAAAGATACCTCATGCTTATTTTGTTATATTGTTTTTTTTAATGAAGCAAACATAGAAATAATAATTTGGAAATTCAACAATCGCATTTGTGGAAAAAGGAATATTGGAAATTTCGAATGAATTCTTTTTTCCCTCAAAGTATGTATTTCTATTCTATGCTAGAGTAGAATTCGCATATAACGACCTTCAAGGGACCGACGATACTATGTCGTACTAACCGTACAAAACGGCAGGATTATTTCTTAAGTACATATGTACTTAACTTACGAATACATATGTATTACAAATGTGAAAGTTACATATGATTCGCCGGCTTGTAATCGGTGTAATATTGCACTTTTTTCTTCAATTGTAAAACACTTTCGCTTCACAGAACCCATTTTGTCGAGCTTTAAGAACTTGTCACAACAAGTGACAAACAATAACTGTGATTTACGCGCGCCAATAAGGAGAGGTGAAGTGGGCGGGGCGGGGCGCCGAGATATTGGTGCGTAGGCTGTGGAAACAAAACATTGCGCGTCGTTTTAACCGGACGTATTATCATAAAAAATGGTCGCTATAAGCAGTTGGTCGCTTAAACCGGAGTCGCAATAAACGGTTACATTTTCTCAGTACCTAACTATGAAACCTAACTTGAGGAAACATTATCGTCGCTAAAATCGGTTAGTCGTTATAAGCGAAGTCGTTATATGTGAATTCTACTGTATTTTTGAAGCTATGCATAGAAGTTTCGATTTTTTTGTGATAGCATGGAAAACAGTTACCGTTGTATATTAAGTCATCATTGTCTGAAGTCTGAACAAAGGATACTGCTAATTGCGTAAGAGAAATAAACCTCCCAATTTCATTCTTTTTATCGTGCAAAAAAGTACTGTGAGAAACTTTCATTACTTAATTGAATTTATTATTTTTAAACTGTTTGTAAGCGCAATAAAGATATTTTAATTACGTGAACCGAATGTACATTATTGTGTAAGTAGCATACATTACCCGGCCTTATTAGTCGTTCATGATTGAGCTTTGATTAGCTCAGAAATATACCCAAAAACTATTTCTTGTGCAATTAACAGCCTATATTTGGGAAATGTGTAAATCCGCCATTGTATACCTACGTTATGTACTTACATAATAAATTAAGAATCGGGCATGAAAACCTTACCGTTCATAAATGTATGAATTAATAAGACATGGAAGTCAATCAAATGGGACATTAATACCACATAACACTTTTGGTTTCGTAATAATAAATTTTCTAATGACAGACTTAGGCTGAGTCATGTGCTGTTACAAAAAATATATCATAGATCGAACGGGTTATATGTCGACATATATATACATATGTACAACCACAGAAACATCTATTTCTAAGTACATGTCTTCTAGAACCGCTGAGTAATTATGCACTTAAATTTAAAACAAAGTAAAAGGAGCTGGTAATTACATTAAACCATTACAAAGTTAACTGCAATGCGGTAACTTTATCTCATTTAAATTGCGAATCCATTGTGTTGTCCGGATCGAGCCAATGCCGCAATAAATCAGTGATTGCAATCCCGCAGTTCTTTCTATTATAAAACATGAATGAAGAGAGTCTGTGTATAGTAATCGAGCAGTTACACAACACTATCCCTAGATTGAATACAAATATTTAATTTTTTGAAAATACGCAGAATCTAAGTGCCTACAGCTACCCACATTGATAGACATTAATTTGTTGTTACGGTCAATAACATTATATTATAGCCATATTAAATTATATTATATATGTAATCGTAACATTAGTATAATAGACATTTTAAAGTAGCCCCTTTAAAGGATTATGCATTAAGCACATGTAATTTTCTGTAATGATTCAAAAATAAATTTGTCAATAAGAGTTCTCGACTGTAAAAACGGTCGGTTAGAAAATTTGCTTATGGAAAGTGTAGAATCCATACTTTTATGAATAACAAAAGAAGCACGACTTTTCCAAGTCTGCCCATTTTAACTCTCAGATGTTCAATTAACCGAGTTCGTTATGCAACTAAAATGAGGTTCTCCGAAGAGCTTTTTTAATGTTAATAAACAAGTTAAATAAACAAGAAACTCCGTGGAGTTCAGCAAGCCGTGAAGATTGCAACGTTTCTCAAGTTGAAAAATGATTGTGCCTGTAAATCGTTACTGAACGTTTATACGAAGTCTATTGTGATATGAGAGTAATACAATTAGATAATTTCCAAATATGTTTCCGGGTTCATAAAAAAAATTTGATCTGAAAATTATTTTCTATTTAGCCAGAAGACTGGTGCTTGGCCTTGACATAAAAAATTTTTAAGCAGTAGAGGAGCCAAAACAGAAAGTCGAATATTTTGTTTAAAAAATGCGACCCGACAAGGTCAAAAATTAGTTGCAGTTACATGTGTATTAAGCGTACGAAATTTTCTTGTTTACCAAGACCTTGCTGGTCATTACTTTCAGATTTCTTTCTATTTTGCTTGTACTTACTTGGCTACATAAGAAGATTTCATCTCAAGAAACCAATACCTTTTTTCCCTTACGTTTAAAAAATATCCACCAGGGCAAATCTAATCGTAGCAAACTTTTATTTTTCAGGGCGATGTTACTAACGTCGGTTATTGACATCTTCCACTGGCATAAAGCTAGTCGTGATCAGGTGAGTTGAATCTTGCTTTGGAGTTTCTTACAATTCGGTGATTCCCTACTTCGAATGAGGAATGATTAACAAAAAGACGCATTTGTGTAAATGTACGTCACACTGGAATATCTGGGTTTTACTCAATGAACTCGTCATAACATGCTTAGTCATTCTGTTATGAACTCGATTTGCTTGAACCGGTCGCTAGACTGCGGAATTTGCTCCAAATGATATCCAAAGTTATACGCCACATGTGATCCTCTGGTTAAATTTATTTTATTTATTTTTTTTTGTTTTAGTTTCTATTTAAATATCAGCGAAGAACCGAATACGAAATAAACCTTTCAATTTTGGTGACTATATTTTTCGTTACGCCGTTTTGTGAGAAAACAACTGATATCTAAGCCGTAGAGGTGCTATGCATAAGATGATATGTGAGAAGAGTTGCATTATTTAAAGAATTAAGCATCTTTAGTGAAGCATTTATTGAGCAACATGGGTAAACGATCCTTAATTCCAGATTTCCATACCCAATACTCCTCCGAAACATATTAAGAGTTATCTTAGCACAAATACTAGATTCTGTGGCGAGAACTGGTTTAAAATGTAGTGTTGAGTATGTATTTAATATTTCTGAGTTTTTGGCGATAATATACATACTTCGTGATATTTTGCCAGAGACGTATTTCTATTTCTACTGCTATGCCTATGTGCCTCATGTTGAGGGGTATCCGATTCAACCTCATGTATGTTCTGCGAATTTGCGTAGTTTTCGAGCTACAGAGAGATTCATAAATTCGGGATGCACATTATTATTTTGTTTTTATATTTTGATCTACTCAACGCAGCGAGATCAAACTCACTCAAAACAACTATTATTTTAAAATGCCACCCATGTTGACATGCCTCTACTACTGCAGGTACATTTCCGAAATTTCACGTTTTTCCCAATTTTTCTCCGCAATTCATGTAACTAATGCACCTCTGTTTTATTTTTATTGAATTGAACTATTAGAATATTTTATCGCATTAAGTATGGAATATAACGTCGTTCAAATGTCCGCCGCGGCTTTTCTTGGTGGCACGTATTCGGAAGTTGACCCAAATTTCGCCAAAAACGGCGAGCGCTACATAATCGATGATTAGAAGCTTCTTGTGGCATGAACTGGATCATATGGTTAAAAACGACATATAGTTCCAACAGGACGGCGCTACGCGGCATACAGCGCATACAACGATGGGCATTCTGCAGGAACGATTTGAGGGCGACGTGAACTGGCCACCGAGATCGTCCGATATAACACCTTTAGACTTTTTCTTTTGGAGCTATCTTAAATCACAAGTCTATGCGAATACACCGCAAACAATTGATGCCTTCAAAGTCGAACGCCATCCAGCAAATTCAGCCAGATTTATGCGACAAAGTCATCGAAAATTGAAACTCCCGAATACGTGCCACCAAGCAAAGGCGCGGCGGATATTTGAATGAAGTTATATTCCATATTTAATTCCATGATATATTCTTTCAAATAAAATCAAAATGAAGTGGATAACTCACACACAACTTGTGTTATTCCCATTTGAAAATCGAGCGTCCCTATTGGAAGACCCTCTACTTAACTATTGATAACAAATTTCATTGCAATTTTTCTATTCACTTGACTGTTTAACAGATTAAGATTGTAGTTGTTTGGCGTGAGTTTGATGTCGTTGCGTTAATTAGATTAAAAGATAAACATAAAATTATAATGAGCATCCCGAATTTATTAATCACACTGTAACTTTCAAGCGGTAGTTTCACTCCCTGCTTAGGTGAAATCTAAAACCCCAATAATTTTTATTCCCCATAGATGAAACACCCTATACATATATCTATATGAAAAAAAGAGTTAATTCGAAATCAGAAAAGTCATAAATAAACAGACCTGCTGCGTTTAAAACCTAACAAAGTTTACCTCCGAAATCTACAGCGACGAAGTCGCGGGTGAAAGGCGGTTATTTCCAAAGCATTCATTTACGTTAAGAACTTTTGGTCGCCATAGTGAAGTTCAAAATTTTTAAATCAGCGTCTCCGAAAACCTCTATACATTCAATTACACGGAAATCCATTCAAGTTGAGAATTTTCGGCCGTCATCTTGGATATCCAATTATCCATGGCAGATTCGAGACAGGCAACCCAAAAACCCCTAGATTAAGACACTTCGTGAAACCAATACCGGAAACTGGGACCATTTAGCTAAGGTCTTAAGCTACATAACGGTATAAAGATATTACATGATGTGTCACTTATAGTTTGTCAGAAACAATTCAATTATTTAGTTGTAGAATGTTTATGCAAAGTGTCAAGTAAATCGCATACAAAAAATATTTTCTGCATGCAAATATGTATACCCCCTTTGCCAGAAAGGTTCAATTTTGAGAAATGCTGAAATAAATTGTTTACATGTATTTTTAAAGGGTTGTTGGCTCCAAAACAAAATGCGTCAGTACTTGTATTTCACTTCTTCTCTTTATTGTAATATCACATTGTCATGATTGTCAGTACATAACTCGCCAAACCGAAAACAAGAGTGCATAAACAGACACAAGTCACATTTTAAACACTGGAGCAGTGGTTCTTTTGAAATTCTTAATAGTGTACTGTAGACTAGGTACAAATATGGTCAAATATATTATAGTGATATAAAATGAGATATGGTTTTTGGCAAACTGAACCTGTTTTAATTTTTAAAACAGTATTTGTGGTAAAATAATAATAACATAAATATATTAGTGTATTATTATATAATTGTTTACCTCCTCTAACATCCTTTTCAAAGCCAATATTGATGTACTTAACACTCTGTATATATATATGTATGTACATATATAAAAATGAATTGCTGTGCGTTAGTCTCGCTAAAACTCAAAAACGGCTTGACCGATTTCGATTATTTTTTTTATTTTTTTTTCGCTATAATACAGGGGATGTTAAAAAAAAATTCGGGAAACCTCAAAGGAAAAGCCGGAAAATCGAAAAAATCGAAATATACGTTTTGTATAGGAAACGAATTTTCCAACTTCAAGGAATCTTTATGAAAAAGGCAATTGGAGGTTTTCGGAGTCGCAGATCTCGAGCTTGCATTCAAAATCTTGGATTTCAAGATGTCGGATCCAAAATGGCCACCGAAAAAGTTAAACTTCAAGGAATTTCACTGAAAACCCGAACTTTTGTTTTTGATTTGGGTTCTTGGGGTCACTGATTTTTAATCTGCCATCAAAATTTTGGAAATCAAGATGGTGGATCAATATGGCGACCGAAAAGTTAAACTTCAAGGGATTTCCCTGAAAATCCGGGAATTTTCGGGATCACTGATTTCGAAACTGCTATTCAAATTTCCAAATATGAGACCACCCCCACCCCGCTGGGTGATAAGGAGAGGGGGTGCAATAAGGAGGTGGTGTAAAATGAAGAAAACTAAATTTAGTAATACTGTTGGAAAATATCTAAAACATGTGCAAAACGCAAATAGGAAAACGCTGGGTCACATAGGAGAGGCCGTGGTGCAGTAGGGAGGCGTTGTAAAATTAAGGAATACAAATTTAATAGTATCCCGGGAAACGCCGGGTCCGGGCAAGCTAGTAACGAATATAAATATCAACATACGACGCAGAGCTTCTTGACCGGTTATTACCTACTTTCAGAGAAACAAACAAATTTCACGAGCTTTTAAAACGTAATCTTCGTTCATCTGATTGTTTCTTGGAAATACACGAATAGAGTATTCATTTTTCACAAGAAAGTTCTAGTCAACAGCTACCTATAATACATTTGCAGCGATATAGGTAAGAATTATTTTATTCTAATTACAAAAGCTTCTAAATTAGATGCTCTGCTTAACAAGCTGAATTATAAGAAACTTGTTATAAGATTGCAAAAGACTGAGAAAGGCTCTTTAAAGTCAGCTACGTATTCATTTTATTCTATGAGACATGTAAATCTTTTAAATAATTAAGTGTATTAACCCGTAACCGAATTACGCTAGTCGCTCAAAACTACTTTTTCTTACTTCTTTCAAGTTAGGTTTGATGCGAAACATACAAAAACAATAAATAAAAATGTTAAAACTTGAATACAGCGCATGGGGAAAATATACTTAAAACTAGTTCCCCTGTTTCTTACGGAGCCCAAAAGAAACTTATCTCTGTTTACATATAAATTCAATTTAATAAGAACTTCAGCAAAATGTATATTAGGTAATTAGAGTTATATAAAGCTGGTTTTTAACTAGAAATGGTCGTAGGTATGGCGAGACGTACCTAAATAAATTGTTACTGTGTTTGCAGTTTTCTTATAGCTGAAATTCTATTGAAGATATTTTAAAGAAGATACTGTCATTTCTCCAAAGATTTGTTTAAGTATTCTTCACATGAACACATCAACCGGTCTACAGGGTACTGCTAAATTCAATCGATGCGATGGTTCGTTTCCTTTATTCTTCAGCCATACACTGAAATCTGTTCACTTTCATTTCCGACCGGAGAGAAGCCGCGGCGCACAGATGTATCTAGTTGAATAGACGAGCGATTTTTAGTAAAGCAATTAACCAAGCTCGATCAGTGATTGCAAGCGCTGTGATCGGCAAAGCCAGTAAGTGTATAAAAGCATTGGAAGAACGCAGCGGAGCCGTTAGTATAAGACTACATTTTGCGCGCGCATGAAATACGAGTGGTTCGGTGTTCTTTGGCAGTGAACCCGCGAATAAACAAACCTTAGGACTCGTCAATTAATCGAATGATTGACCTGGTGGCGCTTCTGTAAAGTGCGCTATTTTTGGTGATTTACATTTAAACAACGAAATTTAGTGAAGTTTATGCAATTTCAAAGATTGAATTGTTTGTTACGTGCTTAATTGCTTTCGAGAACCTAAGTAAGTTCCAAAAGTAAAATCAGTTATTATCAGTGCTATGAATGGGTTATTTAAATTAGTGAGGTTTATAAAATAAATATCATATTGATCGTGTCTGCGTTACGAATGAAAACAAAATATGTACTTGAAAATCTTCAGTACTGTTTCTTTATTAATCAACGACTTACCACGTATCTTAGTTAACTCAAGCAAGTAATTTATGTGAATTATGGGAGGTGCAATACAACGATAAAAAATACATTTATTAAGATTTAATGAAAAACTGATCTGACTTAAAAAGATATATTCCAACAAAATTCCCAAATTAACCAGGAAGGTCATAAAATCTCTATCATTCCGACCCCGTCTGCACTTGCAAAACTTCTCTGCTAGTGATTAGCAATATTTCTCAAGGCGCTGTTTCGGAGCTCTAAGAGGTCAGGTAAACCAGTTAATTACCTCATTATTTCTTACTACCGCTATCATAGTAAAACAGTTGGGAAAATTTTAACAGAATTAATTGTTACGTTGGGTAAGCTTTTGACATACTCAGCGTTACCATAAGATGTGGAAGTTGGTACAGCGCAAAATACAGAGAAATAAAAAGGAATTAGAAGGTAAACGGTCTTCTGAAAGAACCAGATCTATTAAAATAGCAAATTAATGCATCAATTTAAAAGAAAAACCAAACATTTTTATTGTCAAAAAATATAGCAAATACGAATGTAAATTGGAGGCACAAAGTATAGACAAGAACTGATATAAATAATTTTAACATATTACAAATTCGAATTAAATAAATATCTGATGTTCTAGCAATTTTTTCTGGAAGTAACGGATACCATTATGATTCTAAATCTTTATTATATCTATTTTAGCTCGAATTATAAAAGAAACGAAAGTAAAGTATGTTAGGATGAACATAATGAATGCAAAACCGTAAAATTGTATCCGAACTTGTCTACTGTGCCATCAACGACCCTTTTACCTCAACGCTAGTTAGAAGTCAGTGATAATGTGATATTCAGTGTTTATTAAACCAACTATAAAAATCAAGTAAAAATGATTCACAAGAAATTAAAAACTTGTGGATCTGCTTTACACAATCATGAAAAAGATTTTAAAAAGCTGACTGACTGAACATATGATATAAAAACTTCTTCAATTCCTAAATTAACAAACCTAATCCATTAGTAATAAAAAACCAATTTTCATTCCATACTATTAAAAACCCATTTGTTTCAATTACTCAATTAAATTATTTAATGAAAAGATCAATTATTTGGAGCGCACCTCATAAAATTAAATGCGTCTGTTGCGATTTCTATATCTTCGGTGTAGATATAAATAGAAAATCGTAATATTAACTGTACACCTCTTTTAGTTAAATATGGCAAGCCCTAAAATATATTTCTGTTTCTAATAGGCTTCGAAGTAATTCAATAAATTATTGAAGAAATTTTTTTTACATTAGTAGACAGTAGAGGCTGAAATCCACATAAATAGACGACTTCACTATAAAACCATGTTTATATTCTGAAAAAGAAGCAGTTTCCTCTGTCAAATCATTATAAGTAATAATAATGTCCAAATTATATATATTTGGTCCATACCATACATAAGCAAAGAAGTTATGAATAAGTAGTGCATGAAATACTCTCACAGCTGGAAATCATTAAAAAAAATATGGATTCATCTACAAGTTGATTCGCCTCATTAATGGGAATGGGTACATCAAAGATAATTCTCGATTACAACGCTCTGTGCACATTTGTTGGCTAATGAAATAATTTGATCATTGCAGAGTTCCTCTTTAATGAGGCAACAATTGATAAATTCAACATGTAATGTTGGTTTCCATGCCCATTGTTAATATTTAATAAAATGGAAAGAATCGTATACGAATATTTTTAATAAGTTTATCTCCTGGGATATAATATTAACAATTAAGGAAGAAAACTTGAGAAAGGGTAAATTATGAAAAAAAATATGTAGCTGATCTCTCCAAAGCTTTAACGTTAATTTAAACTACAGTTAATAATTCTATTTAATTTTGTTATTAAAATTATTTTAATAGTGTATTTTATTAATGATGGGCCCTATTCTAGGTAAAAATTAACAGACTGTTAACCTGCTATCTACTCAGATAGCAGAAGTTACTATTCTGCATAGCAGAACTGACAGCTGCTAACTACAGCTGATCTGCTAACTTGCTTGCAGACTAAAATTAACAGATTTTCGTATTCTGGTTAAAAGGATAACAGACGGTTCTAACCTCATAGAGGTGCTGTTAACCTGTTAATTGCTACTTGCCTTCTGTCAGCTGTAATACTGTACGGTATTATATTGTCACTTTAGTTCTTTTGAAGTCGTCGAATATATATAAAATGGATATCAACATTGATTTAATGGTAATAACTGTTTTACAAAGAGCATGAAGGGCCGAAAAGTGATTATATAAAATACTAAGACGTGTTTTTTGTATTAATTTCTTTTATTTTAGTATTTCAGATCAAAGTATAATCCTCCGGTTATTAAGGGATGCCAGTGACCCTTTTCGAATTCTCTCTAATGCCTTTATTAAGAAATTTCGTATGCCACAAAGGAGAGCTTTAAATTTAATAGATTTGTTGGAAGAATACGATAGGCATTATTACTCCACTATACCGTTCCACCTTAGAGTTCTTGCAGCTCAAAGTTTCTTTGCTCACGGCTCTTATCAAAAGCCTACTGGACGGCATAATCTTATAAATTTAAGCCAGCCTTCAATTTCCCAATGCATAAAGCACGTAGCAGGAGGAGATTCTTATATCCTTGGCCCCTATTTTTGGGAACGAGGTTCGAAATATTTTGCTGTGCTAATTAACGGAAAAATAATGGAAAAATTCTATCTCTACCTGTTTGCGAGATATAGGTCAATTCGCGAGCCACCTAACGTTCGTAACTTTTAGGAAAATTCTATTACGTTATTATAATTTTCCTTTTACAAACTGCCGGTGGAGTTAATTATCCTTTTACAAACTATCGGTAGAGTTAATTAGCACAGCAAAATGTTTCGAACCCCGTTCCCAAAAATTGGGGCCAAGGATATAAGAATCGTGCCCGTAGCAGAGCTTATCGTATCCCATTCACATCATTTAGTTATGTTCCCACAAACCATAAATGATGTAAATGGTCGCTGGAGAACACCATTGTGTGCATCGACTGCACGAACATAGCTGTGGTAGCTCCTCCAGAAACTGACGAAGTGCATCATCCGCGCCACTATAGGAATCTTTGACAAGTCTCTCGCTTGCTAGATCTGTTATCACAAACAATCTCCACAAATCTGCTATCCAGAATAACTATTCTTTTCGACATTTGCTATCTCTAAAATTAGCAGGTTAGCAGATCTGCTAAAAATCTTTTACGTAGAATAGGGGGGTGTCTTCATGCAT
Organism: Neoitamus cyanurus; assembly: GCA_947538895.1. Taxonomy (NCBI): domain Eukaryota; kingdom Metazoa; phylum Arthropoda; class Insecta; order Diptera; family Asilidae; genus Neoitamus; species Neoitamus cyanurus. The sequence continues at coordinate 39,815,176 of OX384542.1, forward strand.
CACCACCGGAGCTTTTAATTGTAATTTCAAAGTAGCATACTGTCCAAAACTAAACAAAATTGGAATAAAAATCCGTAGAATAACTACAAACGAATAGGAAAAAAGATAAATAACTATACATCAGTATTTTAGGTAAGGTTTTTCCTTAACTGTGCATTTACGGTAAATGGAGATTTCTGAAAGACTATGTAGTGCGAAAGAATATATATGTAAGTTCTTATAGCTGACTGCAAAAAAGCTGGCATCAGGATGAAATGTATTTTAAATATTAGTACTCATAGCGAGAGTAAGAAAACTCCTGGTGTGCCTGGGCAGATCGGATATTAATAATAGTAGGAAAATCGCTTTTCGTTACTATCTCATCTTCTAGGCATGCTGGATGAAAAATCTCGAAATTCTCTACAAATTTAGTTACATCAACTTTTTTCCGTAAAGTTAATACTTTTTAAGTTACAGTGCGCATAAAGTTAAAAAATCAGGATAGCAATTGGTTTTTTGTTTTGGGTAACTCGTAATAAAAAATATGTCCATACAAAAGCTGTAGAGCACAAAATTTTCAATTGCTTTCATACGTAGTTGAGCCCTATTTCAGGCTTCTACTCAAAGTTGTATTTTTTATATCTGAAAAAAAACATGATGTTGGAGCCCAACATGATTTGTTTTTGGAGCCCAACAGGCTTGTTTTTTAGATATAACTATATATATATAACTATATATATATAACTATATATATATAACTATTCCGAGTAGAAGCATGAAATAGGGCTTAAATGAAAGCTGAAATCCTCTAAAAAAATAGGCAGACTTTTACAACCCTCATCAGAACACCGGAAGTAGGGGAAGGCGGATCAGGAGGGACGAGGAATTCCATTCATTTTAGGTTTGTCAGAGCATAGTGAACCGTTCCTAAAAATATTTTCCACCAACTCAATGTAGTCAATTCTCCGCCTAAATGGGCTCAAATCGGAAGACTTATGACCACTTTTTCCACAGACTAAACCTTTTGTCGCAGCGGAAGATGTTACGTATGAAAGCAATGGCAAATTGTGTGCTCTACAGATTTTTTTGTATGGATATATTTTTTATTACGAGTTACCCAAAATGTGAAAAACCAATTGTAGTTTTAATTTTTTAATCATTTCGCGCTATAACTTAAAAAATATGAACTTTGTGAATAATTATTTTCTTACTATTATTAATATACCAAGCTTGTGCCCCCGATCTGCCCAGACACACCAGGAGTTTCCATACTCTCGCTGTGGGTACTAACATTTAAACTACATTTCATCCTGGTGCCCCATAGACTTTTTTGCAATCAGCTCTCGCTCTATTACAACTTTTAATTTTTCTGGGATTTTTAAACATTTAATGGGATATACTCGTACATACATATATGTATGTATATGACCCATAAGGCACTAAAGGGTTAAGGTACGCTCGTGTACATATGCACATGTTTGACTCATATTTATTTATTTATTTATTTCGCAATACACGCTACAAAGAAAACAACAAAGTAATTAGCTTAAATTTAAAAAAAATCAACTTAAGGTGACCTTCTCCTAACTGAATTAAAAAAAAAGCAAAAGTTTGGGATTTTTTCACAAAAAAACAAAACAACACATGACCTTAAATCTTTTTTTATTTGGAAGTCTTTAACAAAAACTAAAAATTGTTTTTTAATTTTTTCATTTTTCGATCACCCGTCGCCGCCAGAGGGCGCCAAAAAAATCGGCCCTTTTTCCGTAATTCCGTGATTGCGGCTCGTCAAATCATTCAAAACAAAAAATCAAAAAACAACTTCATTTAGACATAAAAATCTATAGATCTAACTAGGATCTAACCAATCGGTCGATTAGAAAAAAAATTGCAGCCATTTGAAGTCGAAAATCGAGAATTTTTCGAAAAATTTTTTACAAAAAGTGCTGTAAGAAAAAAACTATTTGGTTTTTGTCTTACATCCTAGTTAGATTTGTGCACAATTGAATTCTGAACAAAATGAACCAAGGTTTATGGAAATCGGTGGAGCGGTTCAAGAGATATCGTGGAAATACGATTGAAAAAATTAAGTCGAGAAAAATGCGTTTGATTTTAGATCGACTTCACTGGCTGAAAGTGTCGTGTGCTGGTTTCCACGGAATTTTCTTTTTGGAGTTTTTGATGTAAAATTCTTGTGAGTTTTTGGCATTTTCTCGAAATTTCTAGAGAAAAACTATCGATACGTTCAAGTGGCCACGTAAAATATAACTGAATTGAATTTCCTCAGGCGTCCCAAACAGCGTGCTCGGGCGACAGCTGCGTCACCGTTTTTTCTCTCAAAATATATAGCACTATAACTCGAAAACCGTATTTTTTTTGTTCGTAAAATTTTAGGACATGATTCTAGACATATTAAGTAACATTTTTCCGTAAAAAAAAAATCGATGTTTTTTTTACCCCAGGAGAAGGTCACCTTAAACTATGACTAGAACTAAGACAAGGGGCAGATAAAACAAAGATGGGATCAATGTCAAGCGGACAGGAGGGGAAAATTAAGAGGTGCGGCGCAGAAAACTCCTAAGAGAAGATTTGTTCAGGTGAAAGTCAAAGGAAGGGTGGGAGTTGGCCTTCCGAAGCATACGGGTGAGGGATTCAGAAAGGCCATAGTTAGTGCGGTGGTAAACAGGGCGGAAGAGAGGGACCGATCTAAGGTTACGGGGATTGGTATAGAGAGAAATCCGCTGAAGCAATGAAGGGCAGTCCATGTTGCCAGAAAGTAGCTGGTGGATGACGGTAATGTCTGCAGAGTCGCTTCGCTTCCATAAGGGCTCCAAGTCGATCAGCATTAGGCGATTTTCATAGGGGGGGAAGCAAGAGACGATCAGACCAGGGAAGCTCTCGTGAAGCAAATCGAAGGAACCTTCGCTGGTCTGCTTCAATTCTGTTGATGTTGGTAGATTGAGAGGAAGACCAGACTTGGGAAGCGTCATACTTATTGCACAAACCGTAATTTTAAAAAAAATGCCTCAAGTTTCGCTCTATGACTTTGCAAAAATAATCTTCGCAAATTTGACTTATGATTAAAAATAAATTGAAATTGAATTTTTGTTTTTTTACATAATTGCATAGGTTATTGCATTATTGTTTCAATACATTCGCCAGAACTGGCACGAGATTCTCAAGATTAACAGGTGAAGAAGCTGCTGTTACTGCAAAAGGATCAGTTTAAGGGATCGTCTCAGTGTGACCCTCCGAAAAATCACTGATTTTCGCGATTTTTTTTTTTAATGTTCAAATAAACTAATCGGTCCGATTTTTCTTTTTATAAATAAATGCATTCATGATGAATACAAAATGATTTTTTTTATGTTTATTTATTAGGTGTATGTATGTTGAATAAATTGATGAAATGACACGTAAAAAAAAAAGGTCTTGTACGATGTCCACGATTGCGGCCGCAATTTTGATCCGAAACAAAAATTTCAAAAAGATTATTAATCTGTAGGGAAGTCGCTATGGCGCTATGGAGGTTTTTTTTTTAATTTGAGTATCGAATTTGGCCCTTTTTTTCGACAGTTTTTCGTAAAAAAAATAGGAAGATTTCAAAAAAAAAAAAAGCTTCCATAGCGCGATAAAGAAGGACGTTAGAAACGTTCTCTCCAAATTGGAACTAGATATCTTCAAAACTCTTCCTTTGGACACCGTTTTGAAAAACACCATTCTGAGAAAACGCGTTTAAAGATTGAAGTTGGAAAATTTTACATAAATCGTTTACTTACGATCAATCGGCGATGCCAGGTCCATACAATATCCCTTCTGCTTATTATTTTCTTGGGGGTTTCACTCGTATATCTATCCGTAGTTGATGTCGAAAACGAACTGAAATGCTTGGCCAGTAATAAACAAAAGGAATAACGGTCGAGCGGAGCGCTGAACGAGGCAGATGTCACGCTCCGTTCCCTTTCTACAAGAAACGCTGTAGCGACCGTAATAATTTTAATTTCAATTTGAAAATTGGAGAGAATTTTTATTACAGTGTATACTATCCGATATTGCAAATCGATTTTTCAAAAATTTCTAAAAATCGCAAATTAAGCCATGTTAAAATATGATATAATTATTTTAAAAAATCAGATTCAAAATATTAACGGCCGTTTTTTTTTTACGCATGCTTATAGCTGAATTACATACAGGCATGGAAAGCTCACTGTGTCTCTAATTTAATCAAACTGCCATAATACCGTATGCCCTCGATAAACAAAAGCCTAATTTTTCCGTATCTTCAGATCATCATCATTGCATAAGCATGGGGTCAATGCCACAACTATCGATAATACGAGGCGCTCAAAGAGATTGTATTTCTCGGCGAATTCACCACGTCATTGAAGACAACATTTCTAAATGGAAGCATAAGCCAGCTCTTATATTTGACGAAGATAATGGAATAGCTGCAAAAAATATAACGTACAAAGAATTAAACGAGTCATCGAATCAAATAGCCCGAACCATAATTAAAGAGTCTACACATAATTTCTCTAAACCAAACCAAGACGGTGATTGGGTAGTTGCAGTATGCATGCAACCCAGCCTAGAACTTGTGAAAATTCTGTTTTCAATTTGGAAGGCTGGATCAGCTTATCTTCCATTAGATACAACGTTTCCGGTCAACAGAATTCAACATATTCTCTCCGAAGCTAAACCTTTTCTTGTTATTCACGACGATCAAGTGAATCCAGACATCTTCGGAAATACACCATGCCTCAATGTTTCGGAGATCTTAAGAAGATCTGCAGTTATGGAATTGAACAATTTACCTGACAACGAAGCTCTGTCTAACTACAAAAGTGATATAGCACTCGTTTTGTACACTTCGGGTAGCACAGGCGTTCCCAAGGGTAAGAAAGAGACGATTTAAAACTATCCCATTGATTAGCTTTGTGTACTTTATCCAATGAAATTAATTATAGGAGTGCGTTTGCCTTTCTCGATTATAATGAATCGACTACAGTGGCAATGGGATAAATTCCCATACATGAATACAGAATCTATTGGAGTGTTCAAAACCGCGCTAACATTCGTGGATTCTGTTACCGAAATCTGGGGGCCATTATTATCAGGTAAGTGTGCTTCTAAAGAAGATTCGTGTTTATTTTTATTTTACTCTTTCTTTGAAACAAGGAATGGCCGTACTAGTTATTCCCAAAGTGGTGACCAAAGACCCGGAGCGTCTGGTTAGAATGTTGGAAGAGTATAAAATTAGGAGACTCGTATTGGTTCCTACGCTCTTGCGTTCTATTTTAATGTACCTGCTGATGAATAAGGCTGAAAGTTTGTTATACAATTTACAGCACTGGATTAGCTCAGGAGAACCTTTATCTGTGGAGCTTGTTCAGAATTTTTATGATTATTTCAAAGATGGTGTTCATAGACTTCATAACTTTTACGGGTCCACTGAGGTTATGGGTGATGTTACATACTTTACTTGTGACAGTAAACAGCATCTCGAAGGATTTCAAAAGGTTCCAATAGGTGAGTTTTTAAAATAGGGTATACAGAATTCAATTGTTTAGCGATAAAGGAAAATATATCCATTTTTCAATAGATATATATCGTAAAAAAAACTATTTATAATAATACTTAACGCTTAAACGCTAAACTGAAATATAAATGTAAAAAGCAAAAGCAAAAAGCAAGCAAATTAATTTTATTGGATCACTAAAGGCCCTTTTTTAAACTGTCCCTATTCTTCTAGGAGTTCCCATTAATAATACTGTGATATACTTGCTGGATGCTGATTTTAGACCAGTGAAGAGAGGAGAAATCGGAGAAATATTTATAGCTGGTTATAACCTAGCTAGAGGTTATACCAATGGCAGAGATCCCCAGCGATTTATTGAAAATCCACTAGCAATTGATTCAAGTAAGTGTCTCTACTTTTTATATTTAACTTAAATATTTATCTACAAGCTATATAGCTTCGTTTTTATATTTATAATATTATTAAATAAAGGGTTTGTAGCTGTGCGAACCTAGGTTCAGCAATTTGATTTCATAAGGCATACAAGGTATTTGGTTTTCATCCCGCCGAAATATAGGGGGTGATAGATATAAAACAATTCCTAAAGATTTTCCAAGGAACGCAGAAACTCTCTTGAAATTAAGCAGGAAAGAATGCAGGAATCTTGTAGGGATTATAACAGTCGCAAACATCTACATACCCTGGGAATCATCAGTGAAGGCATAGTACAGTCAATCTGTCAATGGAGTGATGAAAAAATTACAATAGTCGGAAATGTTGTTTTATTCGTTGAAGAATAATGTACTTAAGCCACCTTCGCGATGGGCACGTGCTACTTTGGTGCGTTCTTTTGAAAACTCAAAAAAACTTCAAAAAAAATTTTGGAATGCATTGTTCTCGGAACGTGTGCTTTTTACGGGAAAACTTTTCAAACAAAAAAAGTAGAGGACGTTGCGATCTACAATTAATGTCATTGAAGGAATGCTGTACAGCAAGAAATGCGCACGGTAGGTGGCGCTGAAGTTTCCAAAAAAGAGTTTTTCCACTTTTTCCCCATGAAAATATTATTTTATCGCAAAAATGTAAATGCAAAACTTGTTCCTTACATTATTATCAACAACTTTTATTTAAACATTTTTTTCATACAACTTACCGTTTTCAAGTTACAGTACAATATAGCGTTGCGTATACAGCACCGTGCTGTTAACGGTAATTTCGTCGGTCCTACTGTGACTTTCTCCGGCGTCCATTTTTTCCAAATTTTCAAAGTGTCAATTAAACAATAACAATTAAAAGTTGGTATCTTGTTTGTATAAAACTATTACTACTAAATTTACTAAATTTTTTTGGAAACTTCAGCGCCACCTACCGTGCGCATTTCTGGCTGTACAGCATTCCTTCAATGACATTAATTGTAGATTGCAACGTCCTCTACTTTTTTTGTTTGAAAATTTTTCCCGTAAAATGCACACATTCCGAGAAAAATGCATTCCAAAATTTGTTTTTAAGTTTTTTTGAGTTTTCAAAAAAACGCACCAAAGTAGCACGTGCCCATCGCGAAGGTGGCTTAAGTACATTATTCTTCAACGAATAAAAGAACATTTCCGACTATTGTAATTTTTTCACTGAAACTATTCATTTTTCGACAGATTGACTGTACTAGCAGGCCCCCATAGAATTCGTCGGCGCGTCGCTTCTCTCTTAAAGCTCTCTTAAGCCGCACTGCCGCGCGAAATATTGAAGATTCCTCTAAAATTCTCTCTCGCAACGCGCTGCTGCCGAGTCGGCTATGGATTAGCTCCCATATGAATGCATGTATTCAATAGTGGTGCGGCGGTTGTGCGGCGATGCCGAAAGCGACGCCTGATGCCGACGGATTCTATGGGGGCCAGGCTTGACCCTACATGCGGGTCGTGCGGGGAGATGAGGACAGCGTAGAACACTTTCTCTGCGATTGTCCCGCGTTCTCCCAAGCGCGGCGCATTGTATTCGGTGCTGACGTATTGAGGATGGAAGAGATCTGTCCTCGACCCCTATCCGAGGTTCTTCAGTTCATCAGAACGACGAAGTAGTTTGGCTAGGGTGGGGGTAGAGTACAATGGACTGTTTGTCTGAGTGCTCGGAGCTTCGCTCCTCTCCTTGCTTACAAATATGAATACAATAGCTAATTTTAAATGGTGATTTCAAAATTGCAATCGAGCTGTTTTAATTTCAAGAGTTCTCCGTTTTCGCGTCTGATATTTTTAATTTAATAGATTTCCATTCAATAAAAGACATGGGGCATGTCACAATTTCTGAATATGGTATGAAAGACCTAGAAGAACAATCGAAACTTTTCGATATTTCAGTGAAAAATAACATACATATCAGCTGATATTGAATATTCTGTTGAAGTTTAGAATTTCTAAATTACGAATTCAATAAGGCATCTTGAATTTTTTAACTTATATTAATAAGAAAGATTAAGGAGATTTGATCAGAATAAAACAATATTTTTGAGTGAATAAGTAACGTACACGGGTCACAAAACTTCTGTACAAATAATGGATTACAAGAAATTAAATGTATGAATAAGATCATTGCAATGTCAAACTCTGTACAATCAAGCGCCGCCGTTCGAAGCCGGGTAACTCAGCTAGTCTATATATATAAAAATGAATTGCTGTGCGTTAGTCTCGCTAAAACTGAAAAACGGCTTGACCGATTTCGATAATTTTGTTTTGTTTTGTTCGCTATAATACAGGGGAGGTTTGAAAAAAAGGAAATTCGGGAAACCCAAAGGAAAAGCCGGAAAATCGAAACAATCGAAATTTCCGTTTTGTATAGGAATCGAATTTTCCAACATCAAGGAATCTTTATGAAAAAGGCAATTGGAGGTTTTCGGGGTCGCAGATCTCGAGCTTGCATTCAAAATTTTGGAATTCTAGATGGTGGATCCAATATGACGACCGAAAAAGTTAAACTTCAAGGGATTTCTCTGAAAATCCGCACTAGGGAATTTTCGGGATCACTGATTTCGAATCTGCTATTCAAATTTCCAAATATGAGACCACCCCCACCCCGCTGGGAGATATAGTATAGGGGGTGCAATAAGGAGGTGGTGTAAAATGAATAAAACTAAATTTAATAATACTGTTGGAAAATGTCTAAAACATGTGCAAAACGCAAATAGGAAAACGCTGGGACACATAAGAGAGGCGGTGGTGCAGTAGGGAGGCGTTGTAAAATTAAGGAATACAAATTTAATAGTATCCCGGGAAACGCCGGGTCCGGGCAAACTAGTTACCTATAAAACCGTAAGGGTTTGATCCCTCCTCCCTCCGGCATGTAGTTTTTGTTCACCTTGACCTCTCCTAGCACCCCTACATTTCGGCGGGAGTAAAACTAGGCACCCTGCATATGTACATACATATATCAGATAACGATTACAGAAACTGTATATTTTAGTATACCAGATATACTTATCGTTCCGAAAATTTATTTCCAGAATATTCACGACTTTATAGAACTGGTGATTATGGTTGCATTAAAAATGGTGTGATTATGTATGAAGGACGCACAGACTCCCAAATAAAAATTCGCGGTCACCGCGTCGATTTATCTGAAATTGAGAAAATAATCTTATCGTTTGATTTTATTGATCGTGGCATTCCACTTTGCTTCCACCCAGGCGAAGTCGATCAATCCTTAATTGCGTTCGTCACACTGAAGGAAGAGACTCGAAAAATAGACAACCTCCAAATTGAATCACAACTAAAGCAAAGGTTGCCACTGTACATGGTACCACAAATAATTATTCTTGACGCCATTCCATTATTAGTCAACGGAAAGGTTGATCGGCAAAAGCTTCTAAAATTATACGAAAACTCAAATAATAGTAAGTTAATATATTTGGCCCTGTATGTCCTTTTAAATATAACATCCACTTTTCACAGATAATACGAATCAAAACATTGAATACGATTTTACTGGAGTTCCTGATAATCTGCAGTCAATCGCTGAGGATTTATTTGACACAATTTCAAGAGTAATTGGCAAAGCCATTCGGGCCGCTCTATCAATACATAGTAATTTCTACGAATTGGGAGGAAACTCACTGAACTCTATTTATACAGTGACTTTGCTTAGAGAGAAAGGCTACACAATTGGAATATCAGAATTTATAGCAGCAGACAACCTGAAGGAAATCCTTTACAATATGTCGAAATCTAAAGAAATAACGCGAATGGATGATGAGGAAGATGAATGTAAGCTACAAATGGACATGAGCATTGCCCCACTTTGCTTGGAAGATAAGCAGGATGCTACTAAGTAAGAAAAGTTCAACGTTCTCTTGCTGTCCTACTCTAAGTTAACAATTTTTCTTCAGAATTATTGCATCCAGTTTTTATGAAAAAGCGGATCTGGAGCAGTGGTTAAAGCCTGATATATCATTAAAAGATTACGTAGAAATTATGGATGTAAGCATTTTCTACATTTATTAAATACACAATATTTATGTCAACATTTATAGGTCATTTGGGAGCCCTTAGTCGAGAAAGAGTTGAGTTTCATCGTCAGAGACAAAGAAAACGAACCGATCGGTGTTACTCTAAATTTCGACGCAAGAGATGAACCTGAAGTGCATATCACAAACAAACTTTCCTACGTCTTTGATTTTCTTGAGCATGTTGAAGGACCAATAAGGTAATTAAAATTGATTAGTGCAATTTACGCAATCCAGAAATCGTGACAAGAAGACAATCTTCTTGAACAATTAATCAATCTGAAGAAAAAACAAGTCGAAGAAATTTATCTACAAGTATATGTATTACGCTTTTAGGGATAACGTGCTACCTAAGGGACTAAATAAAATCCTGCACTCATTTATGATGGGCACAAATGAAAGACTAAATGCTCAAGAAAATATTGCTGTGATGACACTAATGGAAAAAGAAGTTCTGAACGTTGGAAAGCGAAAACATTTTGCGGGTATTTTTACAACCAATACAAATCCTCTTACCCAGGTAAAATTATAAAATGATTAATTATTTATCATTCATAATACTCAAATACTTCGCTGGTTATTATAATTATAAACTCCTTCTAAATCTACACATGTTCTTGTCTTTTAGCAATTGGGCTCCGATGTATACAAATACGAAACCATGCTGGACTATCAAGTAAACCAATACATACACCCCGATGGAACACGTCCATTTGGAACTGCTCCTGACTCGCAACGGGCAATAGTACATTGGAAAGAAATATCCTCGAAATAATATTTGGAACACAAAAATTAGGCAGTATTATTTTAGCTTTAGTAATATTAATTTGTTATTTATAAGCAGCAGCATACGTTATTATATTCAGTTAATCTCTTAAAAATTCTTATCTAATGTGATTTATATTACAACTGCTAATATTCTTAAATATGCATAACTGCAGCTTGATGCATCAATATTTTTTATTACGTAATTGACATACTTATTCGCTGAAAAAAGTGCACAGCAAAGAAGTACAGAAATATCGCTCAATTAGTTAGCGTTCTAGAAAAGCAATATATTTAAAAACTATGTTTTTTATTATTTATTATACATATGTACATCAAGCCGCTATAAGCCGATAATTCAAATAGATGCTCCTGCAAACGTGCTAGAATTAAAAACATATGCATACATACTAAATCATACAAGTGCGTAAATAAAAGTTATATGACAATTTCTTATAACCCACCCCGAAAACTATATGTACATATTCTTTACTTAAAAGCAATAATAAGAGCATCAATTCCAACAGTAATAATGAATTCAGTTGTTTCTGTTGAAATCCCGTAGTACAGGTGGGAGGGAGATTATTCCTATAGTATATATAGCGCACGCTTTAAGCCCCACCTCAGCGACTTAAGGAGGCTGGATCGAAAACTAAAAACACGGAAGAATTAATTCAAATTTCGCTAGATGATAGTTTAGCATCATATAAATCAATTACAAAAAAAAAATTTCGGGTCACCGACAAAATAGAAGAGAAAAATCAAAATAAAATTTATTAAGGCGTTATTATCAGCTTCGTTAAAAACAATTACATCGGTCGATCAGTACGTCGTCGTTCTCTGTTGCCCTTTATGTCCCGCATACCCGAAATTGCATTCATCAATTAAGAACGAGCGCAATGGGCACAAACACCTGCTTGCTCAGATGTAAATATTCCAACTCATACAGATGAGTCACAACAGCAGCCAGGCCGCAGATCACGGGCCAGCGTAGTCTCGGTGCCGAGCTCTGAAGTCGGGTGAATTCTTGGATTCATTTCTGGTGAAATGAACGCGGTGGAAGCCAATCGAAGACAAAATGTTCATAAGCACGGCGGACAAATTTTTGTTAAAGATGAGTTCTCTATATACTGTATGCTTGGTGGTAAAACCAAAGAACAGCTATTTACTTAATTGCATTTTGTAACGTTCCGAACTTTTCAAGTCAAGTCAAATCTCTCAATAAAATAACACTACCCTGCACCAACTCTCTAGCCGCGTGAGCGCCGCACACAGTCGCTATTAAACGTTAGAAATTACCTTTAAAATGCAGAGTGGAAAAATGAGAGCAACCGCGTACGTATTTATCAGCTTTTACGTCACCCTGGTTTGGATCCCAGCCCATAAAGGAATCCCCGGCAACGAGGCGGCGGACGAGCTGGCAAAAAGAGCGATTAGCGAATCGGAACAATCCTACGACTGCATTACATGGGTCAAATACATCCCCGACTTGAGCAAATCTTACATATATGACTGGCAAGAAAGGTGGGCTAAAGATGATCTGGGACGTCACTTCTACAGCATTTCACCCAAGATAAACGACCAACAGCCGTGGTTCCAGAAGTTCAACGGAGACCTCAAAAGGGCTGTGTTACAAACCATCTGCCGTAGTGCTGCAAACCACTACGGACTAAACAACCATCTCAACCGATTTCTGATGACTAGTTCTCCACTATGTCCAGACTGCAACGCATATGAGACGGTCGATCACGTGCTCTTCATCTGCCCCAGACGAGCAGGCAATCGGGAACAACTCACAACGACCCTCCGAGCACAAGGTTTCCGGCCTCCGTTCGATAGCAGGCATATTATAGCCACCACCACATCGGCAGACATAGTTCGGGCGATCCACAAATTCCTGTCCTCAAGCAACTGCAATTGTGATGTAATGTATATAAATTATATATGGATTCTCTGCCCTATTATGTAAAACAAAAGGCAATAAATTATAAAAAAAAAAAGCCACAAAGCCACACACCAAACGCCTTGTATGATGTGTACCCATCATTTTTAAAACGAAAGAGCAGCTATTTACTTAATTGCATTTTAAAATGTTCCGAACTTTTCAAGTCAAGGCAAATGACGCAACAAATTAACACCACCCTACACTGACTCTCTAGCCGCGTGAGCGCCGCACACAGTCGCTATGAATCGTTAGAAATCACCTTTAAAATGCAGAGTGAAAAAATGAGAGCAACCGCGTACGTATATATCAACTTCGTGTGCGTTACCTGCGTTCCCCCTTCTTCATTCGCATTGTTCATATGCTTTATGATCACGAGGAGAGGTAGCATTCAGATGGCATGGTAATAGAGAGAATTATAAATCGCCTGAAAAATCCGTAGTAAAAAAACCCTGCATTTGTTTGCATCCAACATAGCTTCCCCAGCGGGAAGTGGAAGCGCTTTTAATAGGCTTCTAGAGCGCATCATCGGAAGCACAGAGCGCTTCTTACGTGTATCCTCATTCATTTCCTTTTTATACAGACATGTCATTGGAAAGAAGCGCTTCAACTCTGTTATGTTGGAAGCGCTTCAGCTGTGCTATTTTAGGTGCACTTCACCTCTGCCATTTCAGAAGCGCAATTAATGCCACTTAAATGTGTGCATCGATGAGCGCTTCATACTTCTATCCCACGCAATTAGCACATTACCCTGCTTAAGGGGTTATATACAAAGTTGGGGCTCGAAAAATCGAAATTTTTTTTTTGCATATTCTGGAAGTACATACTTTCGAAAATATCTGTGCAAAATTTCATCCAGATCGGATCACTGGTTTTTAAATTACAGCCGTTTGCAGCGCGCTGGTCCTATCCATAGGCACTTGGCGCGCGGCTTTAAAAAACTTTAAACGCGATTATCTCGGGATGCGTTTTTTTTAAAAGTACTGTTGCGGTGATCATGATATCTCAAAAAATTTTCAACAGATTCTCAAAATTCTTTTTTTCAAATATTCGTATTTAAGATCTCGTGTACTTGTTCGATTCATTTTTCATCCGGAAATTTTTAATTTCTTACAATACATTTTTTTTTGAAATTTTTATCAACAAAAAAATCGATTTTTTCTGTCAACGTGGTTTTTTTATTAAAAAAAAAATTTTTTGGGAAACCAATTCGAACAAGTACACCAGAATACATTTTTCTTGAATAATTTTTTTACTTTTTTGATTTCAGTTAAGCGGTTCGCCTTGGGGCTTGATCACCGCAAGCCTCTGCAAAAAAAAAGCGCTCCGGGGGAGAGGCCATAACTCCGACAATTTCCAAAATTTTTTCGAAATTCAAAGTGTTTTTATTTCTTTGATAGTACTGCTAAGATATTGTGTTTTGCTTTTCCCAATAAAATTCGCATAAAACCCTTTTAAAAAATCACGAACTTAGCTCACTTTTTCGCCCCAACTTTGTATATAACCCCTTAAATACCCTGGATAAATAAAATATAACAAATTGCTCTAAGCACCGCACGTTCAAACGCAAGCAAAAGACTATCCAGAAAATGCAAGAAACGCTCTGTGTCCCCAACATCTGAGTCATCAGACAGCCCCTTTTGCGCGATTCAAACTACACAACATACGAGAGTACGAATGTGCTTCCAACAGCTATGAGTTGGAAGCGCATTTTCTCAGCTTCTTTTGGAAGCGCTTGACTTATTTCCCGCTGAGTGAGAACGCTTCATGTAAATGACTCACAACTACATTCATGGGGACGCAGGCTAAATCCCAAGAACATTTTCGAGCTCGGGTTTGCGACATCTTTGTAATTATATGATCTTTCCTATAACCGTAGCAAAATTCAATTGAAATTGCCTGCTTAGTTTTCACTTTTATATTTTCTTTAGTAGTCAAATAATTTGATGAATTTGTAAATAAATAAATAAATGACATATTTCCCTATTACTTAACAGTATGATGATATGTATGTGAGGTAGCCGCGGATTTACAGGGTAGCTATGAATATCAAATAAGGAGCTCCGAACCGGACACCCCCTGCTGCGTAACTAAGCGCGAGCTTAATAGATAGAATGCGAACTCTGGATACCTGGCGACCTTCGGTTTAAGTTTGGCCTTCCCGGAGACACAACGGGGCATCCCCTCACTCCAATACTGATGAGTTTTATATCGATAAAATGTATAAATAAAATTTCTCATCAAATTATTAGTTGACCCTGATTAAAGACGGGTTAATGTCCCAGACGTCACTCTCATTCCTGAAGAGCTGGCTGACCACTCCGAAACAGAGGCGCTCGAAAGAGCAACGTGTCCCCCCTGAGAAGACCCTCAGTGCAGACCAATTAAAGGCCATACAAGAGGCAATTCTCCAGCCTTAGTTCTCCAAAGGCTAACACACCTCGGAGCGCAAATCATGGCGCCGATGGGTGTCAAATGCGACTCTCCAGAGTACTATAGCCCACATCAAGGGTCTTGATGTGCAAGATTTTTATTTTGTGAAGTAGGAATTGCCACAATAGATCTTATAGGTCGCGTTGTTTTCGAGAGGCACAAGAACGATCCGCTTAATAAAAAAAACAAGACCCGCAATTATTGATGTTTCTCCAGAAAATCTGTTACACGCCTGAATTGTTAAATGAAAGAAATTGATATTTTTGTTAATAAGCAGTATTTCAATCTTTATTTCTTTGTACATACTACAATGTTTGCCATGCAATGGTATTGAATAATTATTGTATTACCATTAACTATCTAGCACATCTTAGCACAAGTTCTTTAAATGTTCATATATTTTAGTTATGTATATATATACGAACGAATGCTAAATAACAACAATGTAAAAACATTTGGTTCTCGCTGCCAAAACCAGCACTAAATCTTAAATAACAACGGAGTTTTGCGCCTGGGTTTGACTCAACTTGGAATCGGAACCTTGTTGCTGTTGCTGGTTTTGGGTGTTTTGATCTAGCCGCCTATAATTTTGGAATGTCTTCCATTCGCCTGTATTGTAGTCCAAACGGATGTGCGATTCAACAAGCATGAGCGAATACGTGCCGTCATCTTGTTTCACTTTTTCCTGAAAAAAAATTCGGTAGTTTTATTTAATTTGCTCGTATATGTTAATTTAGCATCTTCTTACCTCTGTTTCCCCTAATTTAATTACAATAACATTTTCAGGATTTGGTCGCGGATTTTCGCGTAAACCTGCCATAAAGCCTAGAATTAAAGCCTTATCAGGCCGGGAAACTCGGTTTGCCTTCCTAAACATTTCATGGGCTTTGATAACATGCTCATTCTAGAAAATGAAAGAAAATATTGCACAAATATAAATAAAGTATATAAAACCATTCATATTAACGCACCTTAATCATGATTTTTTTAAAAATTATGTAGTTTCATGCACGCTACTGAATAGAGGGAAAAACTTGCATGGAAAGTTTTCACCCCCAACAAGGATAGATGGGCCATTAACAATTTGAAATCCTACGACAAGTTACTCTCTCATTCAGAGACAGTTACATTCAATTAAAACAAAATAATAAAGAGATATAACGTGATTCGCCTCCTGTATTCCTATTATATACTAGTTATTTTTCCATAGTAGACTTAGTAGTTACCATTCAGGGCAAACATATAGATACAAATTATTTATTACCCTAGCGAACTAACTAGCAAGAAATGTCCCCTTTATGATCCGTAGTGAGTGCCTCGCATTAACCCCAACAATTTCACCAACAATAGTTAGCTATCGGAGCATCCTTTTCGCATGAATTAAACGACCGGAAACCAAAAAAGAAGTTGTATGGAATCCTAAATAGATTTTTTTCCTACTGTATATCGGGCTGAAGTACTCGTCAGGGAAATAACTCAATTACTATACAATTATTTTTTAGTTTAGATTGAATTTGTGATAACTGTAAGCTTCCTTTTAGTTGTATCAGTTAATATTCTTGACTTCTGTTGCTAGCTCTCTTCAATACCATCGGTGTCGTGTTCGAGTATTGCGGAACTAAGATGTTTATTTAAAGCACGTAAGGAGATAAAAATAATCAAATTTTATCCTTTTCATTTGTATTTCAACCAGTTCAGATCACTTTGTGCAATGAAAAACATGAAGCATCAAGAAACACAATATTTCGAAAATAATAGAAAACTGCACTAATGTAAATCCACGAAGGCAAACTAGGCAGTTCAGCAAACAAAAAAAAACGCATTTACAGTTGCTTATATGTTACTTAATATATAACTAAATAAAATTTATTTCAAAGATCTTCACCTTATTACATTTGAAATGAATAAAAAAAAAGTTCAAATTTGTTCGACAAAAAAATAGCAATTTTAAACAATACTAAATAAAAAAATAATCGAATAGTATTAGAAAGTTGGCATTATTTTTGATGACAGCTAAGCATCTTCGTTTCAGATAGTCAACCAGTTTGTTCCACAACTCAACAGGTATGGCGGCGCACGCTGTGTGAGCTATCTCCCATAACTCTTCAGCGTTCTTGGATTTAGCCTCAGCAACGGCAACCTATACTTCGCCCACAAATTATATGGGGTTTGAATCGAGTGATTGTGCCGGCCATTCCATATCATTAATTTTTCTGGCTGTGAACCACGATCTTGTCCTCTTGCTGGTGTGTTCGGGGTCATTGCCCTCTTCATATACCCATTTTATTGGCATTTCATCCTCGGTCCATGGCAGCATAGTTCGTTCAAGGATGTCAACATATACATCTTGATCCATGTTGCCAGGAATTCTATATGGGCCCAGTATCGTTGTAGTAAAAACAACCCATAATCCATGTCTTCACAAAGTACTGATATTTATATTCTGTACGTGGTGGTCTTCTTACGTATTTCCGACGGTTTTTAGATCCAAAAGGTTCAGTTAATATTATTAATACATTCATCGGTCCAAAGAATATTACGCCACTTGCGCATGGGCCAATTCCCATGATGTTTAGGGAACTACAATCGTTTTGCTTTATGTTGCTTTGTCAATAACAGGGACCTTACGCGGGCTTCTTGCAGGTAAAGCAGATTCCACTAAACGTCTTCAGGCTGTACGTTCACTCACTGTAAAATTTAGTTCATTTTTCGCAGTAATAGTTGGTGTCTTTTTCACTAAATGAACGATTCTTCTGTCCGTTTTTCTAGACGTAGCACGTCTCCTACTCTGACTTTCTGGTTGATTTTATTTCTCCATTTTAAGGCATTCAAAATGATTGCAGAGTATTCAATTAAATTTTGCACTTCTTTAAATGTTTTCCAGTCATTAATTAGTTATTTTTATAGCATTACACTGCATTTCAGTACAGTGCTTCGACCCATTACGGTAAAGTAATTTGTAATGCTACATATTGTATTTCTAAAATATTACCTACTGGTATAAAAGTCCAACAAGCTTTCTTAATGTGAAATTAATTTTAATAGAGTGCTGCTATTATTTTGCCGAAAGCACTTGACGCTGGTGACACAAATAATAAACGCGTGGATCCGTTCTTAACTTTTTTTTTCGTTTTATTTGCTTTTTTTTTCAATGCATTACGGTATATTCATTTGAAACAAAGCAACAACAACTCCTGACTACTTGCACACACAAACCATTTCATGATTATGTGAGACGATATTCAGAATTGCTATTATTTTGCCCGCAACTGTAAATGCTTTTTTTACCCGACTGCACGATGACAAAGACATTTCTTATACCCCCGAAGCATCCCAACGACTAGATGGATTTTAATCAATGGGGTGTCTATCGATTCGTCTAAACCGTATATGGTTATAAGCTAGGTTTTGATTTTATAAAACCAAAAGTTATTGTTTTATTCATTAATTATTCATCAGATTCATGTTTTACTTGCTGTAACTTCAGCTACATGTACGCACCCTACTGCAATTATTTCTCATATTTGATTGGATGATTTTTCACAGATTCCAATATTTTATCTATCACCTTTTAATTGGCAGGCTCAAGACAAATAATATCAATGACTATTTTAATTTAAGGAAAAAGGATTTCCATTATACATTCTACTATGTACCTACGTCATCTTGTTTCCATCTTTTTAGTTCGCTTATTACGCAGTCAGATTTTTTAATTTTTTAATTTACTTTTTTATTTAAATACCGCTTCACGCCAGAATATGCTCCGAGAAGGGCCGAATACAAGCGGGTCCTCACAGATTATAATATTGAATTGAGAAGGTCGAAGAGAAAGACGGAGAACTTTTTGCGCGGGAATCGACCGCGACAACCAGGCTCCATAAGATCTTATCTAGAGATAACTCAAATGGTACAGACTCCCTACAAAAACAAGATGAAACTTATACCGAGAGCGGAGGGGAAGTAATCAAACTCCTGCTGAAAACCCACTTTCCAGGCTCTCATATAATAAACAATGACAATGAAGCACCTGACTTGATCGGTATACCTGATTACCGATCACTGAATAGAAGCAAAAGTCTTGCAGGGAAAACCTTTACTCCCAATAAGTTGAAGTGGGCCATCAACACTTTCAAACTTTATAAATCTCCAGGGCGAGATGACATCTTCCCGGCTCTTTTTCACACACTAGTCAAAGACCTTGAGAAAACTTTTCAAGCCAAGGAAATTGCTCTATGTACGTTTGCCGATATAGAAGGAGCCTTTGATAACACTTCCTTCGAGGCAATCAAAGAAGCTGCGGTGGAAAAAGGTTTTGAACTGGCCACAATAAAATGGATTGATTCCATGCTCAAGAGCAGAAGAATAACGGCGAAATTAGGGGAGAAATCGGTCACAGTAGTCGCCGCTAAAGGCTGTCCGCAGGGAGGGGTGCTGTCACCACTACTGTGGTTGATTGTTATCGACAATCTCCTAACAGAGCTGACTCGCTCGGGCTTCAACGTTCAGGGCTACGCAAATGACATAGTTGCCACTGTCAGGGGCAGACACTATCAGACTGTTCTGATACCGTTCACCAAAAGGAGGAAGCTTAACCTCATAGCTCCAACACTTGATGGTACGGAAATGAGCTTTTCAGGTGAAGTTAAGTACCTGGGGGTAACTCTAGGTGACTAAAAGAGCCATAACTTTGCTCTACACCTGTCGCAGCTATGCAGCCAAAACTTGGGGGGGCTGAAGCCGAAGATGATGTACTGGTTTTACATAACGGTAAGAAGACCCATGGTCACGTATGCAGCTCTTGCATGGTGGCCAAAGATCAAACAGAAAAAGGCAGAAGTCGAGCTACAAAAAGTACAAAGACTCGTAAAACCATACAGCGTGGTATTTAAAACCCGCTAACAATGGCACGCTAGTGAAGTTTCCCTACCGAAGAGATCGATGGTGTGGTACACCGACGGATCAAAAAACTAGACCTGGGATAAATGGGAATTCACAATAGATCCTAGAGGTCGCGGTGGTCGAAAGGCCATACGCGTAAACGCCCCCTTTCCAACTAAACTAAACTTATATTTCCATGTTCCAAACTCAACCCAGAGTTAACTCTCCATAAAAACAGTAATAGATCCTTTAGGCCTATGACAACTCCTGCTGCCAAAAAACACTTTTGTAGGAAACGGACAGTACCGCTGGAATTGCAAGCGACTTACCCGATTTGAGATCGCTGAGCCAGCACCGAAGCGTCGCCCCTTGTCCAATCGGGCATATTAATTGCAAAATTTCATTTCAGAGCTACCCAAAAGCTACGAGCCTTCTGATCGAGTTAGCCGATTTTAAAGATGCAACACGCAAATATTCTTGGCATTTTAAATATCTACTTTCTTAGATTTTACGGAATAAATGGCAGCAAAAATATGTAATACTATACAATACTAACTCGCATCGAACTAAAAATATATAAAACTACTCACCGAGAGCGACAATCCTTTTCTTTGCGGCTGTTGCTGCTGTTGCTGTTGTTGTTGCTGTTGCTGAATTTGAATTTGTTGCGATTGCTGAGCTGTTACTATATGTGGCTTATGTTGAATTATGATTTGTTGCGGACGAATTTGTGTTTGCGTTGGCTGCTGAGTAATTATGGTCCTTTGCAATTGGGGTTGCTGCGGATGCTGTTGCGTAGTTTGCACTTGAACCAGTTGTGGTTGCTGACCAGGTCTTTGAATCAATGTAAGCCCTTGCGGAAGAGTCGCTAAACCACTTTGAACATTGGTTATAACAGGTCGAATGATCGTCTGTTGAGGGGGCTGCAAGAAGTAATCACATGACAGTAATTGAGAGGATT
The DNA here is from genome assembly GCA_947538895.1 of Neoitamus cyanurus. Lineage (NCBI taxonomy): Eukaryota > Metazoa > Arthropoda > Insecta > Diptera > Asilidae > Neoitamus > Neoitamus cyanurus. Next base: position 39,836,138 of record OX384542.1, read on the forward strand.
GCTTCTGAATACTTACGTTTCCTATTATTGTTTGTACCGCCTGGGTCTGTTGAGGTTGCTGGACATTATGAGAGGCAATCACTACTGGCGTCAGTGATGGCACATTAACGTTTTGTGCCAAGCTATTGGTTGGTATTAAGGCTGGAATTGGTTGTGGCGTACTCTTGTTAACGGTCTGAATAGTTTGTTGACCTGGTTGTTGAACAACCGTTTGAGCAGAAGATGTTTTAACTAAACTTGGAGGTCCTGTAGTGACTAATGTTGTTCCACCTAAATTTCCTAATCCTGATACATTGCTTAAAGGTATTTGTTGATAAACATCACCCCCAACGCTTCTGAGTATGACGCCCTTTTGAGCTAAGATTATCGTCTTTCCTTTAACATTCATACCAGGCGTTACAACCACCTGGGCATATTTGGGTTGTTGTGTTTGATTGGTATTTGATACAACTGTATGAGCCTGCACTTGCTGCTGTTGTTGCTGTTGCTGCAATTGGGCCTGTATATGTTGAGCCTGAGCAGCCTGTGAAGCCGGTTGAATTGTAACCGGTCTATTCGGAAGGTTAACGTTCTGAATATTTAGTATTGTCGGCTGCTGTGTGGAAATAAGTGGTGGAGGATTGCTTTGTACAGTGTTCGATCGAGACGTATTCATCATTACTGGAATAGTAGGTGCCGTCTTCAACAAAATCTTTGTAGGTGTATTCTGCTGCTGTGAGGTTATTGGAGATTGAATAATAGTTTGTGCAGGCCGAGCCTGTGCAAAGCTCGTCAAGGGTGGCACGCTTGCTGATGAAGTTAGAATTATTTGCGTGGGATGGTGACTAGCAGAAGTTTGCACAATTGAAGAAGGTGTTGTTATTATTGGATTCGTCGAGACGATTACATTCGATGTCGAAACGGCTTGATTTCTTTCTATTTTTGCGGGTTGAATCAATGTTTGTGAAATTATCATTGGGCCACCGCTGGCTGATGAAATTGGTATAGTTCTGACGTTGCTTGTTTGCGTTTGTTGGGTGTTACAAACAAGTGAAGATTTCTTAATAGGAGGCGACAGAATTACTGGAGTGGAATTATTAATTATTGACGAAGATATCTTAGGGCTACTTGTCTCCGGCGTTGCAGGCGATGAGATATCTGTATTACTAACTGTGTTGGTAACGGCGGAAGTCACAATAGATGTTTTTAAAGATGATAAATCGGGGTTTACGTTTTCCTCCTTAATGGTTGAATCAAACTCTAGCTTCACGTTTTCCTCTTTTAGTGTATTCAGAATTGTAAGTTGCTCAGTTGAGTTAGACATAGTTGGGCTACCGAGAGGTGAAACTCTATTTACTGTCGGCGTAGCCGTAGACGCAACCGCCGGCACTTTAGGCAAAGGTTCTTCTTTAACACTTGCCACAACTGGAGTGGGAGGTTGAGTATATACAGTAGTTGACGTCAACCCTGCAGCATAATCAGGTGTGGAAGAAACTGGCGGAGATGGCGTAGAATTATTTGATGTTTGCAGTGCTGCTGAAGCTTGCTGTTTAACCTCCATTGCCCGTTTTTGTTGTTCTTCAAGCTCTTGCTGACGTTTTCGCTTTTTCGCTGCCGCGTATCCAAGCGGCTGTTCTGTGAATTCAATTAACTTAATGCCACCATCCTTACGCCCAGCAGGAGTTCGACTCAGATTTGGTCTAGTTGTGGTTGTAGGTGTTGTTGGAGACCTGAATCCGGAAGTGGGGACCCTGGAGGGAATCCCTTTCAACGGAGTAGTATCAGTCATTTTTCTAGGCATTCCTCGTGACCGGAGAGGAATCGTAGGTGCGGATGCCTTTTTCAAACTTGATTGAGCGTCCGCAGACTTTTGAAGTAACTCTGTACGTAAATTAGCACTTTTAGGCTTTCTCTTCAAAGTAAAATGCTTTACAGAATTTGGCTGCTGGCCGACCTGAAAGTAAAAATTCTTTAATTAAAAGTCCAACTGTATAAAATAACGTAATTTTTACCACAGATACCAGTGCATTCTTGTTGAGATATTGGCACTCTAAAGGCAGCATTCCTAAATCGCAATGCTTATTGACCATCTTTCTTAAATCGTTAACCATATCCGTGAATATGGGTCGAGTTTCCTCGTAGTCTGAAATTTCTGTATTTAACGACCCCGACGCCGGTAGTGTTTTCATCGTCTCTGCTAACATGGACACCCATAGCTCAGAGTCTAGTCCCGCTACTTCTATTATTTCTTCAAGCTCTGCCTTCCACTACAACGAGAATTTGTATAAAACAATTTAATTGCTGGAGTGTCACTTTTAATTATAAACGGGCTGAAATTTAATGATTGCGATTGAATGCGTTGCTCTCATTGGGATAAGGTAACATATTGCACACCTTCCACAAAGTTCAATCAAGAATTTCCTGAGCGCAATTCGTTCGAACAATTGAAAAAGGCGCCAAATATCAAGAGATCCGAAACGAGACATAGAAGCACCTCATTTAGAAGGTAAACAATCTTCGCTAGACAATATAATCACGGAAAGAGCAGCCATTTAATTAAAACGATTTATACACACCTCCTCAACTAGACGGCGCGGAATGTGGAAAAAACTTAGTAAAAGTTTCAGCTTAACTTGTGTCTGTAGGTCGGGGAAACACTCTTTTATGTTCCTAAGTACTTCCTTGTTTAATTGCGAACAAATTGAACCACTTATCCAAGAATCATTTGATGTACCAAGTTTATTATGGAGCCACAATGATGTGTCGCTGTCACGCACATTCGCCATTTTACAAATAAACTGACAACTATGGAGAAAACTTTCGTTAAGTCTAAAATTCCCCATTGAACGAATATAATCAGATAGGGGAGTTAAGGCTGCAGTCACGATACCCAACGTTATTGTTTTATAGAAGAAATCACTGTAACATTTTCTGTAAACAACCTGAAAACGCTAAAAATCATTTTCATTATCACGTTTATTTTTCCCGATTTTTAAGAAAGGAGGGTAATGTTTTTCGGGTGTATTTAAGGAAGTATATATGTAAGCATGTCATTTTCTTTGTTAGTTTCTGTAGTCTAAACGGTTTGATGGATTTTCATAAATGAGGTGTTATTGGATTCGTCGTAATGGCGGGAGTATCACAGGATATATTATTTTAGATTTTTTTCGAAAAATTTATATTGCCCCCGTTAGCAGACATTTTGTTGTTTTTTTTAACAAATCCCATTGTTATGAGTACCAACTGAAAGGGTTTGACGAATAAACTCCGATAAACTACCTGACGCCATTCTAAACCCAAGATGGCGAATCACATCTTTCTTCACAAACCCCTTGACAATGATATCAAATGAAAGGTTTTGAACGAGCAAAATACGATAATCTATGTGAGGTCATTCTAAATCCAATATGGCGGACGCCCCAAGATGGCGGATTACATTTTTCTTAATATCCCTTATGGCGTGGGTATCAAATGAAAAGGTTTGAAAGTTATGTAGACACTACCTCTTTCATATAGAATTTCTGTACATAGATTATGCAAAATTACTAATTATGTACACGAGCTGCCTGTTTGAATAATGTCGTGACATTACTTACCTACTCTACATATTATCTGGAACCAAGAAATAAAAATTGTGAATAAAAAAAGTATTATTAAAAAATATACAAAAACCGGACTACCAAAAACGAGGACATTTTAATACTTTAAGCAGGTAGGTGACAACTAAGAATTTTATTTAAATTTTAATACTGCAGGTAAACACCGATCTATACTATAACTGGATAGCGAATGGGCTTGAATTGCTGTGCGCCAGAATTCTAGCAGGAATGACAGTCGTCATATCAGCAGAGTTTGTTTACTTTTATGCGCGTCGGTGTTTTTCATTATTGAAGCAAGTGCAGTGTAATTTTAATTACATTCTTCATCGGCATCTAGGTTGTGCTCTGACCACTTTGAGATCTCATGTTTTAAGATTGGAGGAGCATGTAAATGGCTTAAGTAATCTGCTGTTCCAACCATTTTTGGGGACAGAAAATCTGCGTGTATGCATTGTAAAATGTTCGATGATTCTTCAAAACCCTGCGCTCACCGCAATACACACACGTATGCACCATTGCTAATATTACATCACATTAAAAAGAATTATTTATTGAAAGCCCCCTTCCGATTATGTCTTCATATTTACACCTGCACTGAGCGTCCAATACGAATACAGCCAATTCTAACTCATCGGGGAATGTGGTACGCTAAATCCGGCTTACAGCCGTTCCGTGTTTAGTTTATATTTCTAAACCCGGACCGCCCTGAAAAGTGAAACAAATGGTCAACGAACCCACCTAATCGTAGTTTCCCAACAGCTGCTAGTATTGACAGATATAAAAAGAATAAGAGGAGAGGAGTAAGAGAATAAACGCAAAACACTTCGCCGGTATGTTATGTAAATAAGAATATCTGACAGAAGATATTCCCGGAGAAGAATATCAACTATAATGCTATTTCTATTTTTAAAGCTTGACTTGGTCTAACAATTTCAGCACGCACTTGAATTTTGATTTGAGTGGGAAGGGAAGAGATGCACGATTCCGACTTTAAAGATTATCTCCAAAGTGATAAAGCTTCTCGGAAGGAAGCAAGTTTCACCTCAAACGCAGCGAAAGCTCTAATTGCACTTACTGGGGGGATTGCAATCGGTATCACCGTAGTATGTGCCTCGTTTGTTGCCCCCGCATTCCGTCGGTATTGCTTGCCGTACGTGCCAGCGACTCCAAACCAGATAAAAAATATTCTGTCCTTAATTCCAAAGAATTCTGAATGCAAGTTATTAGACGTTGGCTCAGGAGATGGGAGAGTTGTATTTGGTAAGTTACTCAAATTAGACTAATAGTGATATATGAATATGATTGCTCTGAGAATTTATTCTCCCCGCGCGAGAATGAATAATAAGAATATGATTGTTAATTGTTGGCTGATATTTCTCATTTTTTTAGCTGCCAATAAACATGGATTGAGGGAAACTCACGGTATAGAATTGAACACTTGGCTCGTACTCTACTCAAGATTTGTTGCTGCGCTTAAGCGAAACGCTGTAAATAAATGCAAATTTCACAGAGGCAACTTATGGGAATTTAATGTAGCACCTTACAATTACGTCATTTGCTTTGGAGTTGAACAAATGGTACTTTCGAGAATACTATAATATTTGTTGCGCTTACATTGTTTTCTTCCAAACAGATGAAGGATCTTGAAACGAAGATTCTAAGCGAAGCACAACAGGAATGTAAAATCATCCTTTGCAGGTTTCCTTTTCCAAATCTTATACCAGAAAAGATCACCGGTTGCGGAGTTGATACTGTTTGGCTTTACTGTATAAAAGATCAGAAACATTTAAGAAATAGCAAAGGGCTGTAGTAAAAGAAATAAATTTTATAGCTATTTTTTTAAAACTGGCAATTAGCACTAGTGTAGTATTCACTTATCAAAATAAATAAACCGGTAATTGTCTCGTGAATTTTTACCCCGTTGGAGCAAACGCATGTTCTTTTTGGCTTTCAGATGCCTCAGCTGTTGCTTATCTAAGCTCCTTGTAGCGATGCGGATCAACAAAAGACACTTAACATTAATTTCACCTTTTCCACGTTAAATAAAATAGGGATGTAACGATACCGTATTTATAGTGAATAATTGGAGATACCGATATCGATAGCTGGAGGGTAATGTTTATCTATATATTATTTTATATATATATACATCGGTATCATTACATCCCTAAATATGAAGATATCGTACGAATTGGTCAGGAATGGGATTTGCGAATTAAAGTATACAGTGAGTAAAAAACTATAATAGAATGTGATATGATTGAATAGTAATTAGGATACTTTTTCTTTAAATAAACAAACTTTTTCCACTTAATCGTTTTATTACACTTCAAGAAACTAAAATATGTACGTAACCTCATTGAATATGTGATATTTGAAATTAGTAGTTGTCTAGATAGTGCGTTGTTAGATTAAGTTAAGGCGGAGATACAATGTACGTGATGCGATTTTGTAGCGCTAGGAAATAAGTTTTTTTTTTTTTTGCGATTGCCTGTATCTATAAAATCGCATCACGTACATTGTATCTCTGCCTTAACTTTAACTTTTGTAGCGCGATGATCCGTTTGCGTGCTTTGTTTCAGTTTTAGTTGAACGGGTTAAAACTTGAAATGCGAATCCTCCTTCAAATTCGCAGTTAGAAAATCGCGTGGTGTTTATTATATCGAGATCAATGCGTTTTCCCTCCCACGTTCAAACTCATTTCGTAGCGCGATGAAATCGCATTGTGCATATTGTATCGCAGCCTTTACCCCAGGCGAGCAGCGCGGCCAAATAATCGCAGCAATCTATTCTTATGGGAAGCGGTTAGAAAGTCGCAGCAGCCCTTATTGAATGGCGTGTTCTACATCGTTGCGGCTATTTGGTCGCGCTGCTAAACAGTCACAGTGCGCGCCTTGCCTTTCTCGTTTATTCTTATAAATGCATACAATACATAGATGAGACACTTCTCATTCCACATTTCACACGTATGTTACATACATTCTACAATCGACATCATTCGAATGTGGTATAAATATTGCATACTCAAAAAAAATCCTAAAATGGTGGATACTGAATAACGAAGTTCACCTTTCCCGCTCAGAATAAATTCAAAGTTTAGATGGCAATTCGCAAAGATTTATTTATCACCAAGTACGTTCAATACTTTTATAAATGTAAATCATTTAGGAAGTAGGAGAAAAATCAAATGAAAATCACAAATCGTAAAGATGAGAATATAACACGGCATCCACACTTTCCTTCCTTAAGTAACAAGGGCGGTAGGTAGCACAAAAAATATCAAAAACTCAAAAACCGTTTTACTTTATCATTACGTTTACGAACAGAAAAATTGTTAGACTCAATGCACAAATATTAACGCGTAAAAAACTTCGGGTCTAAATTAAGAATAAAAATACAATACGTTATGTACAATAATACGAATTTGAGTATAGCAGTCTCATTAAAAAAGAAATGTGGAAAAACGGATGGGTTTAGATCTTATACTTAATAACTAAAATTCTTTTGTGTTTCTGCTAAAAATTCCTACCCAAATAAATCCGCGAGTTAACAGAATCACGGTAAATTTCTACAAAACCTAGCTTGAAATAGAATTGGAACATATAGTCATCAGTTTGGTTGATGCAGATATGAACACCAAATGATCCATTAGAACGAAGCGCCGCAAGGAGCACTGTGATCAAGCGTTTAGCAATTGATTGATCACAATTCATTTCGTCTTTTAAAAAGCAACATGTCATGATAGAGGGATGTGTAGTCAGCACTTCTGGGGGGTATTCATATTTAAAATTATGGAAGTGATTTATTGCGTCCCTTGCAGTCGGTGTAAGATTTGGTGAGTCAAGCAACGACAACGGATATTTTTCACACATCGCTGGCAGCCAACAGTTTTCCTGATTTCGATAAAATGCCCGAGCATCTGTCGCTGCGCATGCATATCCCACAATTACGTTATTCACATTTTGTGCAACCATGCAAAGCTCTGGATTCATTGTTATAAAGGGTCCTACTAGTCGATCAGCCGGAATTCCCTGTAGATTTTCTGGGAAAATAGGTTGTAAAAAATTAAGCAAAATTTATACTCCTTAAGATTACCTGGAAATAGATTTGTGCAATCTGATCCATCTCGGCAGGTTTTATGACATATTCTATAAATTTCTTCTTCATCCATATAAGCGTAGGGACGAATGGTATAATGATTTGCTGTAGGAGCATCTGGCAGTTTATATATAAAAAGGTCATTTCCTGAATCGACAGGCATTAGCCGCTGTAAAATCGTTTTTAAATCATTCTCAATAACAAATTTTTATTTAAATATACTTGTAAATCAGCAGTGAGTCCACCTCGAAAAACCCAGGGTTCCTGATCACCGGACATAAATGTTTCCTTCCATCCTTTACTGAACCCTTAAAAAAAAGCGCAAACGTGTAACTTTCTTTTAATGAAAATATAGTCATATACTCACAAGTATAACTTCCTTGAGTATAAGAATTAATATTTGAGGGAAAATTTCCAATAGCTAGAAAAAAGTTGTTAGGCAGTATTCTACATAAATATTATTATACTTACAAAGCCACTTTATGAAGGCGTTAAGCAATGATATTGCCCCAGTTATATCCCAAACGTAGGAAAAAAGGTCATAAGATAGCTCTTTGTTAGCACAGCAGGCAATTTTTCTTGAAAGTAGATTAATATCTTGACATAACCTGCAGAACTTTTCTGATCTACGTATCCATTCCTGCACCTATACAAATTTAAAATAAGACTAAAGCAATAATAGCACATAAAAATAATATATTCACGATTCTTCGAATGTACCTTTGTAAATTTCAAATACAAAATACTAATTACTTTTAAAAGAATTGTTTTCTCATAAGGCTAAAAAACGAGGTGGGCTTTCCTGAAATTGCCTTTCCATTTATCTCAATAGTTTACCACATTTTCTCATTTGTAATAAACACGTATAAGGAGGTATAATATAATTTCAAAGACCTTACCTCTGGTTTGGAGTTCTCATTCTTCTTTGATGAATGTAAAAGAATATTGGCATTTGACTTGAGCCAATAGAACTCATTGAGCAACTGCAATGCACGACTCCCATGCTCAAAAGGCAAGTAAAATAGATCACATAGCAAATTCAAATCGTCCGCGGTTATTATTTTCTCGCTAGATCTTTAAAATATAATGAGAAGAGAAAAGAGTAAACTAGGCATTTAAAAAACATTAACGGATATACTTTTCAAAGTCGTCTCCCATTTCAGCATTGGAAACGAGAGAGGATTCCGAGCTCTCCACTTGCATGCTTGCAGAACAGGTCTAAATCATTTTTAAGTTTAAGTTTTTTATTAGATTACGAATTGAATATAAATACCGATGTGGTTTCGGACATCACAACATCATCGGAAGGGCTTTTCGCAATCAACTTTGGAGAAATCTGAGAAGTTAAGCTGCTTCCGCATTCCATAGGTTCAGTGATACTATTCGGCGAAGAGTTTTCATCTAACATTTGCAATATATCGGCTCCTTCACGCTGACAGGATTTTTGTTCATTATCAGCATTTGTCATTATTTCTAAGGGCGATGTTCCTATATCTGCTATTGGAACGTCCTCCTCAATAGGAATGTTCTCTGATTTGTCTGTATCACTTTTTTTATAATTTTCATTAAGAATTTCTTTTTGAGAGACATTCGAATTATCGTCGTTTAGCTCACTATCGCTTTTATCAATGTCGATAAGTTTTGATTCGCTTTTTATGTTCCTTATTGGAATTGGAACACTTGATATAGGTATCATCTTAGGAAGCTCCATATTATTTACTGCTGCGGCAATAGGATTTGGTATTGCATCATTTGTAATTACTTTCGTAGGTGACACTAATGAATTCATAACTGCATTCGGGATCGGAGTAACACAGGACGCTGTTACAGTACTACAAACTTCTGCCAATGCTTGAAGTTGTGTGGTGTTTACTTCTGGCATTTTTGTCGCACCAGAAGTGGATGTTGTTGTGGTTGTTGTAGTTAAGCTCATACAAGTATTTATAGAGGGAATAATTGGTAAAATAGGCATGGCCACTAAAATCACTCAAAGCATTATAAAACATTCCATTATATATCAACTAATACTTTACTTGTTACGGGAGGCTGAGGTTTGGAAATTGGTCCCCACGCTACTTTCTCAACTGAAAATTCCGGAAGCCACTCCAATATAGCATTCCTATTATACACAATTTCTGAAAATTACTTGATTATCACAAATATGACATACTTAAGTGCAATCCGGGGATGGTATATATTTTTAGACAAACAGCTTGGGGGATCTTCGTTACTAATGCCATCGTCATTTTCTGTTTCCAGTTTGATATCTGCTGAAATTGAATCTGAACCCATTTTTTACCTTGCAATGTCTTACAACTATAACTAATATGTTTTCTGTTAAAAATATTTATACAAAAATGCATCGATTCACAACAAAATTTTCAGGTTGATGTTCCAATATTTAAATAATAATATTTGCATAAAATTACTTACTATTGATTTTAGTATCTAAGCTGCATTTCGACCAATACGCCAATGTATATATTGCAATGGTGTTTGCATGAAACTCGCAGTTTGGATTTGTTAGCACACCTCTTAGCAAGGGTATAAGTTCTGGAGTTCGCCCAGAATATGGTCCCAAAAAGACTCGTTTCTGATCATAATCATTCGCATGCAAGTTATCCCAAATAACAGGAGGCCTTCGTAATACTTCCGAAATCTCCTGAACTGATTCAATACTCAAAGTTTTTGAAATAACTTTTGTGCCAGTCCACATAATATCTATTTCCGCGCTTAACTTCGATCCAAGAGTATTCAGATATTCAGAATGATTAACAGACGGTATAGCACGGGAGCTGCAGTATTGTGTTGGACAAAACAGAAATCGTGATGAATTTAGATGATTAAAAATTTCATTTGTTACGGAGACCTAGTAATAAAAATAGAAAATAACAATCGTCAACAATATTTATAAGTTACATCGCTTTATCGAAATCGAAATAAAAACTTTCAATTATAAGAATTTATTACTATAATGTTAAAGCTAAAATGTCATTTAAAATTTGTAATAAAATCTCTCATACCACATTTAAAAAAGAAAAACATTTTGCTTTTGTTGTAAAATATTTTGGCAAAAGAGTACTATTGTTTTGAACACAGCTTTATGTAGTGTTCACAACAGTCAAAAAAGGAGGCAGACACACAGCTAATAGCATTCACACAAAAGTTATATTAGGAAGTGTGTATTTGTAAGCATCGAATTTTTGACCTGTTTCGAGGTATACACAACTATATAGTCATGAGAGGAGAGATGAATTTGGATAGATATTATTTTTAACTGAAAAGTCGATATCTCATTATCTGCCTGCTTGAATAATCATCATTTATGTTATCTGCCTTTTCTATTTGCATGTTTTTTATATATTAATAGTAATTGGAAAAAAATCAATGATTTATCTTTAAAACAATTTGATTAAAACAAGAGGCAGACGCGATAATATTGTTATGGTAATTATTTTTATTTATTGTTTACATCTTTCTCAAGCTCTCATCTGATATTGCAACAATAAATTAATGGCAGAAATTACTAATTTTGTTTATTTTACTCAGTTCTTATCTTTTGTCAGCATCTACCAAATGATGAAACCATTTAAAACTTATTGCCACCAGTTCGTTATCAAGTCTGTATTTCTGCTCTGAACTCACGGAGGAAATCGAGTATACATATTGTCAATTTGACAAGGAATTATAACATTTCCTTGCATTGTTCGAACAAATAGGTCATTTGATTTTGAAAATGTTCTCATAATAGAAAATTTGTTACGTGTTAACTCTCTTTTTCAGAGAATAGCTAGATATAAGGGATCCTTTTCCTCTATAATTATCAGGCACTCATCTATTCGCTGCAACTCTGCCAATGAGAAAGAAGTTCACCTATTAATACCATTGTAACTATTCACATTCACATATTAGAATGATGAAACTGTCTGCACAATTGAACCGTATAAATACGTTAAAATGCAAGATCCTCATACTTGTTTCTAACATCACAGAAATAATCTCAATAAAGCAATAAGGGGCGAAGGTGTACTTTATTATACGGACGTGTCAAATTTTAGTATGTATTTAGGATACTAAAATTGCTTTTCTTACTAATATTTACGTCTTACAAAATATATCTATACTGGCTCAAAATGTTGTTGAACTTTTTTTTACACGTAATGTCCCATCCTGTCTCTCTATAATCTAAGATTAATGATTCTGCAGACTGAAATTTGACAGGTCCGTAAAGTAGTTTTACCAGGGGCATTATATACCATGCAAACGTAAATTAGAAATATGAATTTGTACATACTTGAGCATTAGCAAAAGTTTGAAACACCTCCTTGTCAGCTTTGCACAGCTCAGACTCTATATCATCGAATAGCAAAGCGAAGGCTTCACAACCAAATTGAGAAACTTGTTCTAGTTTCCTTTTTAACGCCTGAAGCTCCTTGGGACTGCTGTACACCATATCAAGTCCAGGAGACAATGCGTAATAAAACACAACTCCTTGTTCTTTTGCCGCTGATATAAGACCTACAAATAGTGATCGTTTTATTGATTGCGAAAACCACTGCCTCATCTACTTGTCAAGTGGTCCGCTTCCTCAACAGTGTAAAGTTCTCGCCAATAGGCCCTATGTTTGTAGTCATCTTTCGGCGCATAAACATAAGAGTCCATACCCCATTTTTTTAGCCTACCAAAAAAATATTAACTCAACTGTAAATCGACAAAAAAGAAACTTACTTTCTGAAGAGCTCCTTTCTCTGATCGGTTGTCCATGGCCTTCCGTAGAATCCTAAATTTAACCATTCATAATTTGCACACCAGTGGAACTAAATACAAATAAATTACCTTCGACAACGCCACATATGAAATTCCCATTTTTGTGGTCAAAATTAGAATCATTACTGCAGGATGTCGCCATCTCGTGCATTGCGAACGGAATAATTTAATCCAGATAAGTATATTTATACTGGGCTTCTGCTGCAAAATTCACAAGCTTATTTTGCGAGCAATTGCCTTCCAAGTTTTTTATTGGAAGAAACAGACGCGAAACTTGTGAGTTCTTACAGAAAGCGGTAGCTTGACATATTTGTAATTGCCAAAAAAGGGCAGTGTTCAGAAATGCACTGACGACTGATCCATAGAAATATGAACTAAACACAAAACGGTTGTATCGTGTGAAAACCCTGTACATGAGCTACCACCTAAATTTACCTTCGCAGCAGAGTACAGCAACAGCGTTCAAGAGGGAAGCTAAATAAAACACCTAAGCGAATTGTCAATTTAAATTTGTGCTCCTTCGAAGTTTTCACAGAGTGAACCGTAAATATGCAAGTTTCTGAGTGTGTAATTATATTAGTGGTAAAAGTTTGTGAGCCCCCCTTATAATCTATTGACACGCTGCCATTCACTGGACAAGCTAAGTTGCTTTGGTGAGACATTCAACGTCTCTGCTGCACCCTGTTATGTTGCACCCCTCTGTGAAGCTAACTTTAGATGATGCTCATGTACAGGGTTTTACACGATGCAGCCGTTCTGTGTTTAGTTTATATTTCTATTAAGTTGATTCGGAGCAACCCTATCCGTAGAGTTGAAAACGCTATAAAAAAAAGAGCCGTGTGTGCTGGCTCTGAGTTATTAAGCTAAGCCGCCACACACGGGACGGTTTTTTTGATATTTCTGTCGGTTGACGTCTTTCATCAAATATATCGATGAAATAAGATAACGTATGTAGTAAGGAATTATTCCTGGATTTTATATAAAAAAAATCCGAATAATCCATGCATGTAGAGAGCGAAATCTTGCGATTATTTGGACAGAAACTTTAAGAATGAAGAAAATACCCCGCCATAGACGGGTGTGGGCAATTTGGCGCACAATCATATAAGATTGTCACAAAACCGTCCCAAAAACTTCTTTGGTTGACATTTTTGTCGGCTTCTACGGCAAATATGATGAATCACTCTGACATAGGAACTTGCAGTACGGAAGTTTTGCTGGATTTCATATCTAAATATTGGAATTCTCGTGGAGAGTGAAATGTCGCGGATCAAAACTGACACCTTGTGTGGGCACAGATTGTCAGACAGTTTGTACGCATTAAACCGTTGCCGTGTATGGCGGCCATATGCCTACGTCAACATTTTGCTCGCAAATGACGTCCTGTGGGCACTGTGGCATATAAACCAAGATTGTCAGAAGGTTTGAACACATAAAACCGCCGCCGTGAGCGCCGTTTGGCGGTTCTAAAGTACTTTGTAGCAGAGAATACGGGAAAAATAATCCACCTCGAATCGTTTTCGAGTTATTTACAAAAAGAGTTCAATATACAAAACAACTATTTTAGAAACTCCGCCGTTTTCGAAATAAAATATATACGGAATTACTACTAAATATTATATGCATGACTACGCATCTGTGACGCATTAAGCAATATTAATTTATTATAATTAATAAAACGCTTTTCCACAAACGTATGTAATTATGCAATAAATGCGAAGTAATAAAAAATTTAAATGCTTTGCATTGTGTCCTTTATTTTGAAAACAGCGGATTTTACGCATTTTGTAAAAGGAAAATACCTCGAATATGATAGAATCCCCGAAATTTATAATACTGCAAAAGCACTAACTAATTTATTAAATATCTCGTAAACGTGGCGACTAGACACTTTTTCAATAAATTGCCGTTGTTTAGGATAACAAAGTGCCTCAAAATTTAGGGGCACCCCAAACGGAATGCTCCCTAAAGAGAAAACTCTTATTAAGATTTTGAGACGAGTCGAAGAGTTGCATCTGACGACGCGCTGCCGCTGCCGTTATTCTGTCATGTATCCGCCATTTTGGGATTAGAGAAAGTAGACTGTCAAAATTGTCACAAGAGTAGTGTTCCTTAAGCATCGATTGTTTGAGTTTTCGATAGTATCAATAGTACTTTATAAAATTATTGATATATCGATAAATCATCGACTGTTTTTGAGAAAGGTATCTCAAATGAATTAACTTCATATTTTTTTATTGTTTAAAATAGTGGTTTCAGTTCAGACAAGAAACAGAATTGAGGATTGTCGATTCCTGGCAGCTTTTCTCGAAGCTTGAAGTTGAACCTAAACGCAACCGGAAGCCCTAGACCTGGCTCTGGCTATCATGAAATTAGAGCTTGCCAGTAAAAAAAATTATATTTTTCATTCTCTTTGGAACAAAGCTAGTGCTGACAGTGCTGACTGAAATGCTGCAATTCTGTTTTTCGTCTCAAAGTTTTGAATGTGGACTACGAACAATATTACTATCGATTGTTAAACCAGACTATCGATAGTGTCGATAGTTCAAACACTATCGATAAATCAATATTTTATCGATGTTTAAGGAGCACTGCACTACACAAGACGAGTGTTATTTGCCTCGGATAGTTGTCGCACCGCAGTGACAGTATTTTTTGCTTTCGGTTTATTTATCGAGTAATAAGAAGACAGTTTCAAGACGGGATCCCCTTCGAGCTACACGAGTTACATGGCCTTTTGGCAAGCTGGCCTGACCATTTAAGTCACAGTCGTGACGCCTTCTACGGAAGGTCAACCTAAAATCAAACAAACAAGCAAACGAAAAGGTAGTTGACACAAGATGTCTTCATTTCTCGTCATAAGGCGGTATCAAGAAGAGGACTGCTCAAATTGCAGGGAGGTCATTAAGGACTACGTTATGTCGTTTGCAAACAAGTCATTTTTCTCATGTTTATTCAAAGAGGTTGTCCAATTTTTTCCCCTTGATAACTGAACAAGTATAAATGTTTCTTGCAGATCACAATTCAATGCATTGTAATCGTTTGGGCTATTCTTTTCATTTTTTTGGGTGTGCCCTTAGTCCTATGTGCCTTAAGCATTCCTGGCTGTATTTTAGGATTATTTATGGCCTCACATATCTCTTGTTTCCTCAAAGCCGTTGAACTTATCAATGTAAGTACTGAATAGAAAGGCAAGTTGCCTTGTGATGTGATAACTTGTAGAACTGTTTAGGCTCAATGGACTCTATATCCAATGCGAATCGTTAACTTAGTTACATGCTTAAGTTAGTAATATTTTAAGGTACTAGTACCGTCAAGACCAAAATAAAGCACATTTTTAAGAATTTATAACTCAGCTTCTTTATTAGATGGCACAATAAATTTTTTTTAAAACAATGCTATTATAGAATGTAAAAGAAAATATATGGCTTCAAATAGCATTTTTTTCTTACTTGTAGAGAGCGCTAAAGGCGAGTCCTCGAAAAAAGATTGCCCAATGGCGGACAGTTAATCTCATTGGCAAATCTGAATAAAATAAATTACAATGATTCTTAAAGAGGAAGGTTTCTTACGTGGTAATTAACCACCGTTACTAGAAAACCGAAAAAAGAAAAAAATGGCCAATGTTTGAGAAGCAATTTTCAGAAATCTACCTATATTTTCACCTTTTTCGCATTGCAACGGTTTTTGTTGATTTTTTTTTGCCAAAATGTAGCAAATTACCACACAGGACTCCTTAATAAAGAAAACATTCTTTTATTAAAATCGGTCGCCATGTGAAAAAATTCATTTCAAGAAAAACGCGTATAAAGTGTTGTTCTACATGGACCAATTTTAACAATGCACAAATGCTTTCACAGACGACTGAAATAGAACAGAGAACGCGCGAGAAAGACAATAGTAAGTATTATGTGTATAGACGAAGGAAGAAAGAGACGCGCGCCCGACAGCTGCGGAGATTCGAGAACGCACACGGACCTACAGTTATATATACTACTGTAACTTGTTTTCTATTAGGAATTTCTCCACACAATTTTAGGTGATTTCTGATGGTACAAGGAGTCGAAGAATGAAAAAAAAATTTCCATTTTTCGAAAATGTTGACGGTACTAGTGCCTTAAGATACCGAGACCTGCTGTAAATTACATATGCGTAAATGGACAAGTCAATCAATTAAGTAGTTTTTGAGCCGATATTCGGGGAAGTTTAGAAAGCGGTTTTTAAAAATCACGGGGTATCTAAATGTGCCTGCCAACAATATTAAAACGTTTATATGGCTATAATTCAGTAATTGTATGAACTTCATAAAATCGCATTAAATGTACATGGAAGGACAGGCTTTTATTGAAATAAGTTTAAAAAAAATCGACTCAACCCAGATGTGTATTTGATTTTCAGAGATTGCCTTCGACGTCCTATTATTATCTATTATTTTCAGGAAAGGCCAAACATTTGCTGGGTAGCTGAGGCTTATGAGCCATTTATTCTCCAGAGTAAGCCGGCAGAATTTTCCTATGATATTTTTGAAAACGAATCTCCGTACGATAAAAGTTACTTGAATAAATTCCGTCAGAAGGTACTTAATTTGTTCTTCAGTTTTTTAATATTACTAATAATATATATTAATAGTTAGTCGGCACAATAAGTATAAAGAACCACAATACGATTCCTAATGCCGCCTTTGTGTATAGATTCGCAATAAATCCTCATTATGCTTTCAACACAATTGCCGCTCCAATGATGAACATTGTGGGTAAATCATGTTTCGGCAGTAACTACCGCACCATCGAGCTTGTAATTACAGAATGGCAAGAGGAAGCACGAGACCTTTATAATAATTTAGGGTAAAGTTTGTTTATGGGGTATATTTAAATACTGAGACAATTACGATTGTATTTTTATTACAGTTTTATAACACGACAAATTTACCATAAACAAATAATTGGTAGCAACCTTTGTGTTACAAAGTCCCAGCTAACTGCCGATCTGTACGAATGGTTTTCTATGAAAACTGAGTGAATCGGAAAACCGTATCGTGATTTATTTTTTTAATTTTACTTTTGCATTCCGCTTCTTCAAGCCAAGTTTTAATAGCTTTTATTATATTGTATTTGTTGAAAATAAATTTTTATTTTAACAGCGGAAAGTTGTAATTGTTGTAAGATAATCCCCGGCGGATGTCTGTCCATATGACAGAGCTAATCTTGAGAATCACTGAACACATTTGGATGCAGTTTTCTTCACAAGAAAGGTACATATGCATGTGTATTAAAAATGACTCCATCAAAAACCACACTATTACCAAACCACGCCCGAACCAAAAAGCCATTAGGCTGAACTTGCTAGAAAATCACATCTGTACACATTATAAGCTACATATGTATTGTGAAATGTCTGGCAGTCAGAAACCTGTACCAGATGCGCTGAATTGCATGTGGCAACACAAAATGGTTATTCTCAGAGGAAAAAGCTGCTGCATGTTGACCAAAATGTGCGAGATAGGTGACAACAATTTCAATGCAAATGAAAGAGCTGCAGCTATGTTGGTTACTTCGGTTGTGGTCTGGCCGTGGTTTGGTTTCTTATGGGGATTAGGCATTATAAGCAAGGCATAAACGGTTTAGGAACTTATCAAGTTTACTCGATGTGACATCATGCTCCAAGTTATTTGTACGTATGTAAATCAGTTTTTGGCATGGAAATTGGAAGCTGAGTTTGATTTTTAACGTTTCCTGGATGTCCACTATATGCAGATCCAGTTTCAAACAAGTAATCTGGAATCGGGCGTGAAAAAAACTCGTGTCTCATCTATGAAATATAATACAAAGTCATCCATTTTCCATGATCGTGCATGCCGGGATTAGTGAATCAAGTCGGGGAAAAGTTTGCCGCCAGCGCGCACTCATGGAATATGCTGCCTAATCCCTTAGAGATATAACAAAATCATTACACTATTCTGCAATATGACCTTGTGGATAATATCACATTGTGATCTTCAATAAATTTGTATATACAAGTTCGTCTAAGCTTAGATTAAAAAAACACTTGCAATACTCAAACTATATACATCTTTTGATCGTATAATTTATGCCGGACACCTTTCATGATAGAACTATTACCGAGACACCTGCCAAATAGCGAGGTCTAATAGCTTCAACGTAGGATAAAAAAACTGGTACATAGCAGCAGGAAACTTTTTATTAACCTAAAAATGCATATTTGTGATAATAAATACATTTAATTCCTTAAAATTACGTCTTTCGATTAAAAAAGTATCTGGGTAAATAATCACTTCTTATTGTTAAAAGAATAACAAAAACTGAAGGAAAACGTGCGTATTAATTTTGGTCTCGTCTAGAAGTACTCTTACTATCAACCAATTAGTTCTACCGGGTGGGAGTTTCATAAAAATTACTTTATCATAATTTCGGAGACAGTTCTCGTTATATAAAAATATCCTAATGTGGAAAAATATAATTTTGTTTGAACATATAAAAACTTATTCTAATTTAGGGAACTCGCAGCCAAAAATTCAAATACAAAATTTAAATTACAAGTCACCGGTTAGCAATTGATTGGTGCGCTATTTGTCATTACTCAAAAGTTGAAACAACGACTGCATCGGCATTTAATATTCTTAAGTTTAAGTAATTGCAATGGTCAATAGCAAAAGTTATTTGTGATGGTTCGTAACTTTTAAGTAGTCTTTTAATTTAACTTCACATTCGTGGGCGTAATTGAATCATTAGAACACTAGTCGTTTGAAGGTGCTTGCGTTGTAAATGTTTACCATTAGAAACTCGGCGTGTATCGTGCATGATCGATATACATATTTATCTACATGTTTATTCTCCAAGCACTAGAATGATACAAAGAAGGCGATTGTATATTTAAGTTTTATATTTCGTTAATATCTTTGAACACTTTATATTTCTCCACTGAATATATCGTCAAAATCATTCTTAACCAAAAGTCAGCACTGATGTGGAAGAAATTGATTTCCCAATGAGTTCTACTTATCTATCAGATAACATTTAAAAGCCGTTTGCACATTCAATAATAAGCATTAAATAAATATTGTTAAAAGATCTCTTCCTTCTGCTACAAAATTAAAACAAATCTGCGCAAATTTTCGTAAGAGCTCCTATGAACTTCTCCCACTCTGCTCCAGGATTCTCTTAATTCGTTCAAAAGAGTCGCGCGCGTCTCTTTATTTCGTTTCGTCGCCACTGTGGGAGTCGGTAAAATTCCGCTCTAGTGGATTGTAAAATATGTTCAAACTCAACATCAGATAAATGACGCTAAAAAAATATATGTTATTATAATAATAATGCAATATTGACAACACGGTGAACACAATTCATTTAGACACGTGCGTATGTAAAAAATGTACATACACACTATGGTATTATTTCTGAACGGCAGTCATTTTATTAATAAATTAGCACAGCGTCTAAACAAATTAGTCCACTATAAAAGCTTTGTATAAAGAACTGCCCATACCTCCAAATTGCAGCGATCGACGTCTGCTGGTAGTCTGTAATTAGTAATTAAAAGCAAGTGATAGGGATATATTTTTGCAGGTTCGTGGACAAGCATTGAGTGCGCCATATTAGGAAGGCTACGCCTGATCAGACCGGCATTAGGGTAGTGGAAAGATGGTGCTCCGGAATAAGTGCTGGATGCTGGCAGTTCACCACCCATCTGAAAAAATTATTTCCGCTTAGCAATTTATATAATCCAAAAAAAAATTAATTTTTAAAAAGGGGAAATAATATCTTCCAAAACTAGTACATCACTTTGCTAGTTTTCAAGTTATATCACATACTAGAAAAATGTGGCGAAATATTATAAAAAGCAAATAACCATATTAATAAATAGAGAGGCGGTTGATTTTTTTTCAAAATTAATATTACCAAAAGCTCGAGTCCACCAGTAGTCACTTCGGTGCGCATGTATGTGATACCATAGAAAAATAAATATAAAGATAACTCACTTCGAACAAGCAAAACGCGATCAAAATTTCTGAGAGCTCGCCGGTTGCCGTTGCACATGTGGAGGTATCGCTGTGGAGCTCTCAAAAATTTTGGTCGCGTTTTGATTGTTCGAAGTGGATTATCTTCATATTTATTTTTCTATGGTAATAACACTGTGCAACATTACATTGTTCAAATATTTTACACTGCCAATTTCAATTAATCTACTTACAACAAAACTTGAAAGGACTCCAAAGATTGGTCAAAGGCTTTTTTTCTGAAAATATAATTAACATAATGTATAACTAATCCTTTTATGCTTTAATTCGAATAAGGCCTAAAGCATACCGCCGACTTTCTGTTCACCCACGTTTTATTTCCTTGGATAAGCACACTGAGGACTTTTTGCTGCGCAACTTTTTGTCTCCGGTACACAGGCACACTGCGACGTGTGTCGTCCTCATTTCTTAACAGATCACGTAAAAAAAATTAAAAGAAAAGCATAAACCAGCGTTTTTTCTTTTATCTCTTGTATACAAAATTTTCAAGTATATTTATCATTTCCATTTATCAAATAAAACCTGCGCCATTTCCACTTCATAAATTAAATTTCATTGTTCTTTTGCGCCTTAGAAGTGCAAGTTACATAAATTGAATCGTTTCCCGAGTTTCCTATTGGCTAGATTTAAGTTGCCGGCAACAAAGTCTCCAGTGAGCTTCTTTTCATATGAGCTCAAAGGTAGTGGAACAGTTTCATCGCCGCCCTGCGGTCGAATCCGGAAACTCGACGGTGTGCTTTAGACCTAAGATTCACTAATGTGTACACAACCAAGGGATATTTAGTAAGTCTCATTCACGTAAAACATGAAACAGGCGTCATTTCTGATTTATATATTTGCGGGCGCAGGTGACAGGCTATCATATATGACAAATATAAGAGTCATGAACCGAGTGATTACGGGGCACACGTACTCTAGGATACATCTGGCTAGGTGGAGATCTGACACAGATCTCTGCGAGAACTGTGGGGAGGTTGAGGACGAAGATTACATCTTGTTCAGATACTCCTGATACGAAAATGTTAGGGAGAACTACCCTTTGCTGTTGGAGAATGATTGCCTTGAGGAGGCACAGGTGCCTTTCAGTAATGAAAGGATTTGTGATATAACAAATAAAAAAATATGCTTGCATTCTGGAGTCGAACCCCTTTGAAATTGCCATGCTTGATTATGCGGCGTATCCTTTTTCTGCTCGGAAGTTTTAATTTTGGGCATATACATTGGATATACATTTTAATTCACTTTTTGACAAGGCTTAGATAGGGAAGCTACTACTTTTTGTTATATCTTGTGATAATTGTGATGTCCTGGACTATATTTTTTCTGCACACAAATTATGTAAGCTGGGCTCACTCTATAATATATTTCTTAAATTGATAAATTCTCGTGTTTCTGTTTAATTAATTTGTTTGCACGTGATGTCCTACATATATAGCATATGGAATTGCATGAAGGCTGCACGTTTTATGCGCTAAGATTAAAGGACAGAACTTTTGCTGGTATTGGCCCTAAATACTACCTAACTCAACCTGGAGGAGATATAAGCTGAAGACGCTCCTCATGGTCATATGATGATTGCGCAGAACCAGAGAAATCACATTGTGACACCTTTTTTGGGGTAAATTAAGAAACAACAACAACATATATTTGCGGCTTCTTTTGAGGCTCTTTTGAGTTTAGTTGTTAATTTGGGATTTTAAATGTTAGTGTGAAGGTTTTTTTATGAGTAATTGTAAAACCCCTATGCGCACAGTCGTCGATCCTTATTGCTAGTTTAGAGCTAATAAGGGATTCGATATTTTAGTTAAATAGCAATTTTAGAACATTAACTTTCTGAATTAAGCTAAGCCTAGAACTTGAACGAAAGTTCAAATTAATTAAACGAAATACTTTCAAGTTTATATGATGAATTAGTTTTTATAAGCTATATACATATGCATATAGTTAAAAACTATATTATTAAATAAAATCAGTGTCCGCACGATCATCTGAGAATATTTAAGTCTTTTTATCTTAAAGATTCATGTCATTTTTATTTGTTTGTACTCCGTTTGAATGGAAGTTTCTTAATCCAAGAAAGATAATCTTTTTTCGCTGTATTATTTCTATGTGCTGGTGCATGGGTGCAATACTGATGTGCTTGTTACCTATGTTGCCCTATTTTAAAAATGTATCCCAACATTGTGTCGTAAAAATGAGAACATAACGAGTATAATCGCACTCCCCCCCATTGTTTTAACTCCTGACATTGGAGCCTTCTGCTTCCCGTACCTGCACTAGAGTTGCGGACCTTCGTTCGAACAAACAATTTAATTTATTTCGCGTATAAATCATACGTTTGAGAAATGCTTTAACTTCGGGAGTTTATAAAGGTACGTAGTGGATACGGAATTACATATCATATATATCATTTTCAATATCTGCAATAGCTTGCCCTGTCTTAAACAATTTAAGAAATTATATGCAACGTACAATTGTCTTTCCCCTTTTTAAAAATTAGGGTTAGTTTAAACTTACCAAGGCCCGTCGATCGCCTTCAGTTATAGATTCGACTGAAGCTAGAATCAAAATCAAGAACTTTGTTTTAGATATGAACATTTTTAAAGAAAACTATTTACCATCTGATTTTCCGCAACTAAATTCTGTGCTGTGGGTTTTGTCGCCTAATCCGACAAAGGAAAAGTCCTATAAACAAATAAATAATTACTCTCATAGTTCATTATTTACAGCAATATATACTTTCCGCAAGTATTTAAAATGTAGCCGAAATATCACTAAAGCATGCACCAACATTCATTTACAAATATAAAAAGTGCAGCAGGTTGAACTGTTTTGAATGATTCAAGCTAAGCAAATTTCAGGAAATTATTAAATATAGTAAGACATGCACATACTCCTAATTCCGAAACTAATTCAATCCAGTGAATATGAACATAAAAATTTCCGAAAAATTTTATGGAGATGGAATAAACCAACGAGAACAAATGAAATGGGCTTATGTTTAAAATTCAGCAACAAAAATTTGTGTTCGTGCATAATGTCTGACTGATGGTGGTGTATTTTTATTTTATGTTCATTGGTTGTTGATGCGACTGAAAAATTAACCATATGGTTACAAATAAGACATCACCCCTATTCTAAGCGTTGTGAGCGGTCATAAGCTTAATCATTTCTCACTCTTGTGATAGTATTGTGACCGGTCACTAAAGATTGCCAGATAGATTGTATATCGCAAATAAAAAGATTATAAATATAGAACACTAATTCTATTGGCTTGAGTTTACGACCTTTTAGGCGGAATTCATGAATCGACTAACTGCAAGAAATGAAAATGAGGTTACGTCAGGTTTGTTACAATTTTCATATTCATAACCACGACTTAGCAGCATTCAAACATTTTTTTTTAAACGTTTGAACACATTGCTTTCGACGTAGCTGTTTTCACTTTGTTTCCCAATAAAAATTCAACATCCTCAAAATCTGTAAGAAAATGTTCGAAAAGAATAATGATGAGGTGCTAAAATTAAAATGAACATGTATGCTTGGGTTATGACACTTAAATTTCCTGTTCAAACGTTAAGAACTTCTAACTTCTAAACCTGCTAACTAACAAAAAAGTAATCTTACAGAGGGGACACATAAAAACTGATTATAACTTGACTCTAAAACCCTTAAGCTTAGGATAAAATTTATTTGTATCTAATCTATGTATTTTTTCATATTTTTCATTAATAGATAAGAAAAAGTGTTGCAATCTGATGTTTTTGATCTGATGATTAATGTGAGTTTTTGTAATTTAACGGATTCAATATAAAGTGGATTTGGCTGTTTTACTCTTCATGCGTTTATGTCAACTCATGAGTTAAATTGTGCATAGATGTTTTTCCTAAGCGTTTCGTCATCTCGTTCCCTTTTGAATAGTATACAAATGTCATGTAACGGAAAAAAGTTATTTAGCAGGTTTAAGCCGACGATATTTGATGCTACAAATGGCTTTCAAACGAGAGTAAAGCGTGACTGTGAATACTAAGAGTAAGTTCCACTTAAGCCTTTGGGCAGTCTCACACTCCTTGTTCAATCCCCCAACAGCATTTCTAGCTCATTTCTGGCGTTCTGTCAGGGTGGTGAAAGGCAAGGGGTGTTTTTTTCTAAATTTAAAAAAAAATCGCTTCGAATAGAAGCACTAAATTGGATTCAAATAAAACCTCTACCTCCCTACTTTGGAGGGAAAAAATAAGTTGACATTAATTATCCTCTTCAGAACGCTGGAAATGTGTGAGAGGGAGGAACTGAAAATGGGGGGAGGCACTACTTGGGACACGTTCTTTTTTCGGACAATTGTTTGTCGTCTCGCGAAAAAATATTCCATTCGCCTAAAATTTTTGTTTGCATTTTTTAATTCTTACATTCTTAATAACAATAGTGATTATTATCTGTTATAATGACAACTTGTTATTGTTGTTTTGTCTTGCCCTTGTTGAGAAGGCGTCACGACAGGGACTTACTGATCTAGACTACCGGCCAGATGACCAACAGAACGACAACTACATTTTTATTAATTAAAATGGCAACTATCGTGACGAAATACACAGAAAATATCACAGGTGTGACAGGCGTTTTGCATGCAAATTAGCAGTGTCTCTCTGAGCCATTTTTTTGCATTACAAATTGGACGAGAAATTTTCTTATGACTTGAGAAAATTTAAGAATATTATTTTCGGAAATGTTAAAATAAATTTTTATTAACGACGGTAAAAATATCTGCATTATTATATTCAAAATAATAATAATTTTCAGTGATGTCTCTCCCTTTAGACATTTTTCTTGCTATCCTTCGTCAGGCATTCCATGAATCAAATTCGTGAGCGAATGAACCATTACGAGATCTTAAGAGTTCGGCTCGGCAACAAAGTGCTTGCTTCTCCTCTCTTTGCGCACAAGGACATGATAAGTTTGATCCTATCGCCCGAAAATTGTGAACGGCGGTGCGTGTGTTTATTTTGCCACGTTATACTTTGAATATAAATGAATATTTTTCAGATATGTAATCATAATTTTGTTGCTTTCTAATTAACCCTTCATGGTGATTCAACATTTCTATCATCTTTCTATAATTAAATAAAAGGCTATGCATCTCAAACACTGCTATTTTTCACCTCCGTCACGACACACCTCTGTCATAAAAAATAGTGACAATAAATTGTTTTATAGTTTTTTTATGGTTATAGTTGTGGTGAAGCGCTGACCACACTTTTTGGAGAGAACTTCTGCTGGGTTGTCCCTACAGTTTTAAACCAATAAAATATCAGCTGCGACGTGGTGACTGGATGGACAAGATCATGGTCTTATGGTTTTTTTACCGGGCTATTAAGTCGCGAATGTGACACCCTCCTTTGAGAGGATAAATTTAAAAAACAACAACAACAAATAGTTTTCAATATTAACTGTAATATTAAAAAAAATTTGTAAGTTAAGTTTGCGTACTTAAATAATCACTTGCCTCAAATTTTACTACTTTTAGTAACTTATTACCATTCTGTCACAAAACTTTTCTGCTTTGTAACAATTTTGTCCCTGATATAAATAAGAGGCAAAAATGTATAGTAAAATATTTTTAGTAAAATGATGTTTTCAAACTATTACTTAATTATTTTGTACTGAAAATGTTTATTTATATTTCAATATATGTAATTCAGTTTGTGATTACAACAATATTACAAACTAGAAAATATAATATAACAAACTTGACATTTCAATAACAAATCAAATTAATTCATCGATGCTGAATTCTTTGCTGGAATCTACGTTCATCATATAATCATTTAAAACACAAAATATTTGTGTAAATACAAATAAATATTTTTTGAAATTAAGATAAATTTGACTCAAATTGTCGAAAAAGGGTCCCATTTATGAATTCGGCATTAGTGTTCTATATAATCGTTTTTCTGACAGCCATTAAATAATGCATTAGCTCTTGGGAATTGTGTAAAATATAACAAATAGAGCATTATCAAAAATATTTTATTTTACAAGATGTTTTCGAGAGATAGGCTAAAAGCAAATTTCGAAATTGTTAAATGGAGATTGATGTTATATGTAAAGTTAACGGACATTGAATATAGATTGAGATGCGAATTATCTGGGGCTAATGAGAAAGGAAGGTTGTTAAGAATGTTGTGGGTGATGTTTAGTGGAGAGAGATACTTTTACCGCCGAGATATGACAAATGGTGAATTTTTTGTATCATGCAAAATTATAAGCCATCTGCAACAGTCGAATGTGGAAGAATTTAATGGCAATGCGGTCCAACCAAGAAAAAGGAAGCCTCCAACCTGTGACTTAAAAGACAACAGTTCAACAATTTCCATTTAAGTTTACTTTTAGGGGTATAAAATAAGTACACCATCCATAAAGACAAAACCTTGTAATATATTATTACTAGAGGCTGCTTTAGTTGTAGTAGTGTTTGTGAAAAATTGTAAAATAAAAGTTATATGATTTAAATGCAAAATATACAATTCAAATATTACTTCTAATTATTGTAAACTCGGCATGTTGCATGCTCTTTAAACGAGCAATACGAACTGCTCCTGCATTTCCTAAAATAACCAACGCAGTCAGAACATATGCACTAACTCATTAAAAATGAATTAGAAAAAGTAAAAATATTATCCCCCAAAGAGGAGATGCAAAATATAATGAGTTTTACTCAAAAAATCACTTTGTGGTAAATGTGTGGAAGAAACTGAAAAGTTGATTTAATCACTCGAGAGGAAAGTAATTATGTACATTAAAAGCTTACAGGAGCAACTTGTGCAGAACCAGTAGTTGTAGCAGAGCTGAAAGTATGCGAGCGAGGAGCCAAGCCGTATCCGGGTTTTGGAACATGACGAAGTGAACTCACCACTATTTATTTATTTTTGTTTTATTTAAATGAGGCATAGAATCAGTGACGTTAGTAGCAATCATCCATCGAAAGGTAAATAAGTAAGGCAGCATCGAAGAGAAAAAAAGTCATTTTAGTACTTTAACGAATATGTGCAGGTAAATGAAAATCTTATGTTATTTTATTAGGGATTTCTCTAGATTTCTATTGGCGACTTTCACGCAGTGATGTAAACCCTTAAGCAAAACGAATCACAAATCACCCAACTTCTGTTTTTAAAGCGAAGGATGCTCGGAATGTAGAACTTACAGAACTATAACCATTTCTTATTGTAGACGGTAGGGTTGATGTTTTAAAGCCGTATCCTGGTTTTGGGGGCGATCGGTAGGAATGTATTGCTATTTACGGGTTTGACAAAAATTCAGGGTTACTTCAGCTTAGTTGAAACAAGTTTTCCAAATAATTTGAGGGCACTGATCATGTTGATCAATTAAGAAATAAAAATATTACCATTATAACTCGGCGCATTTCCAATGGATTTCCCTATGGAGCCCCTATAGCTAGTTGACCTGTCGAAAAATTCTTCGTCATAGAATGGTTTCTGATGATCTAAATTGCGAGATGGTGATGCTCCAACCGGGGATTCATATCTAAAACCATTAAGATCTTTATTTTTTTAATTATGTAAAGTATCTTATCTACCTTAATTTATAAACAGGTTCTTTTGAAGCAGATGGTGTACGTGAAGCATTTCTAGGGTCCAGATGATGCTGTTTCCATTTTTTATATTTAGCATGCTCCTTCAAGTCCTTTAAGATTACTGATCCTATTCCTGAGTTCAATTTTTCCAGTTCTTCTGCCTCACGTTTTAACATTCTGAACAATATGTTAAGAAAAATATAACAATCAAACTTTTTAAATATCTACAATATTCATAACTTTTTTATAAGACAACTTACGGATCATCCACTTCTCCATTCTTTGCGTCATCAACTTCATCCTCATCATCGGAAACGGGAACGCCTTTATATGAATCGGAATATCTTCTCCGTCTTTCAGGATCAGTGTATGGATAAGGAGGTGCAGGGAAATCATCACGCTCTATTTTTGGCTTTTCACCTGGTGGTGGTTTCTTAGCGGCAGGGTAATGAGAAAGCTCAATTGGTTCTTCATTATTCATAGCAGGACTTTTGGGTCGTGGAGTTTCTGAACGAATTGTGTCGACCAAAACTTTCATTGCACTCTTGTTTCGAGATTGCGGCCGTGATGGTGGACGACTACTTCCCGATCCGCTTATTGGCCTATGAAAATGAGGGGACATTGGTGCTTTATCATAAGGGTCGATGGGCTTTTTCAAGTAGTGCGGCTCATCAGTAAGGTAGCTGTATGTGTAAATACGGGAAATATCTTCACAGCCATAACTCTGTCGTCCGTATTCCCGTAATATTAATCCTGGGCTGACAGTTCGATACTGTAAGAAAAAATCGTTTATTATTTCATGTTGTTCCATAACTTCTACAATGAAATGATTTTTTGTTTTCAAATCGAAAAGAAAAAACTTCTATGTTAAACCATTCACATGAGACAAAGCAGTCGAAAAATGCAAAACTAACCTTTCTGCTAGAATATATAGAACCACTTATGCTGGGTGTTCTCGATCGAATATACTGAAATTATGCAAGCGCAAAATGAAATAAAAATAAAAAGTTATGCATGCAGTAAAATTAATTTTTTTTTTAAAAAGCAACGCGTGATAAATTAAAAATATCACTAATTAGCTGTTTAGGACTTTAGTTGAATTATGGAGCTATCCCTACCATTTCACTAAGAGCGCTAGAGCTCATCCGGTCACATTCGGTGTCTGTGAAATGACCATTCGTTCCATTGATAATAGCACCCGATTCTGTTGGCCCAGGCCCACAACGAGGATGCCAAATTGCACTGCCCTGCAAATACATTTCCTCCCCATCACCAAAGGGATCACCACACTTCGTGCAACGCGCACACGTAGGATGAAAATGATGATTATCACCTGCTTGCAATACTTTGCCACTTATGTACCGATTGCAATAAGCACATTTTACTCCAAACGATTTTTGGTAACATTTTTCACAGTAAGGTATACTTTCTTTGCCCATATATTCTCCATTTAAAACTGTGCTACAATTTTTACAACGAAAGCACCAAATGTGCCATTGGCGGTCTAAGGCAATTAGAGCTTGGCCTTCCTTTAATAATTCCCCACAACCTGCGCAATTGTTTGGGTCATAATCAGTTTGCAAATTCGCTTTGTTTGCAACAGGTTCTTGGTTCTGTTGGTGTGCTGTAGCTTTTGTGGGGCTCGAAGATATCAATTCTTTTACAGGGGATTGCTGGATTACTTGTGATTCTTTTTCTTTGCTTATATTTGATGGAGAGATGCATTTCTCACAGAGTACTTCTTTTCCTGTATTCGTTACCTAACATAGAAAGGAATTTTAATTATTAAAATTTTCTGTGAGAATTTAATCGTAACTTACCTTACTACCAGATTGGAAGGGAGCTTTACATTTAGTACATGTGAAACATTTTTGATGGTAAGTGTTTCCCATCGTAGATACAACT
Source organism: Neoitamus cyanurus (assembly GCA_947538895.1). Lineage (NCBI taxonomy): Eukaryota > Metazoa > Arthropoda > Insecta > Diptera > Asilidae > Neoitamus > Neoitamus cyanurus. The sequence continues at coordinate 39,866,109 of OX384542.1, forward strand.
TCACCTTCTACATAGTTCTTACAAGCCGCACATTTAGTTCCAAACAATTTCTGATAATCCGGGATACAATAGTAAGCGCCATCTTTGGAGAAAAAGCCTCCAGTAGCTAAACTTTTTTTGCATTTGCAGCATTCGAAGCAAGTCTTGTGGAAGTGCTTCTCCGCCACTCTGAGTACCTCTCCAGAGCATTTTTTCTGGCACTTTGCACAATATATTTTGGTTTTACCTAAGGGAGATTTTTTAGATTCTGTTAGCAAATTAACATTGATTTTCACGGCACTTAATTGAAATGGTTTCGTTTTTACACGGTTTTCACAGTAAACGAAAAAGCGTGTTTTATGGTTTTCCCAATTATATATTTATAATCGTCAAATATTTTTGTGTTTTTATCGGTTTTCATTCTTTTTATATGTTATGCAAAATTGTTGATTTATGCTTTATTGCATAATAACCAATTCACACAGACAAAAGATAATCCGAAGAGGGCTAGTTCCTTCCGCAAAGCTGATACGAAAGACGCAGCGAAAAGATTCTAGAAAACAACCGTAGGTACGCGTAGCAGCGTCGGCAGCCCGAGAAAAACTCAATCAGTGGAAAAACAGCACAAGCTCCCAATCAGGGTCAGCCTGATGATTGTTTAACCGGTAAGGAAGAACCTTTACTTGGATCGGCGGTTGAAGGACAGGCAACTCTCATTAGGATTTTGGTTTGAACTTCCGTTATAATATAAAATTAGTTTATGAGGAAGGCAAGGGGAAACCATCTCATGAATTTTATCCCTAGTAAAATATCATCCACGTATTATTCTAGTAAGGCCTTAAACTCGAAGAAAAATCAAGAACTCTCAATTCGTATTCCAAGGTGGAATGTTCGAAGTCTGGCACAAGCGGGAAATTCCAATAATTTGGAATTAGTAAAGAGGCTAAACCTGGACTGCATATGACTCAGTGAAGTTCACTGAGTCGGGTGCGGAGAATTGAAAACTAACATAGGGTGATTTTACTACTCCGCGTCAGATGCACAGCTACACCGCGCACCGTAAAGGCGACAAGCTGGAACCAGCAATCACAAGCATCATAAGAAACCCCGACAGACTAATCCTGCTACAATTGAGGGCTAACTATAATAAAATCAATAACCTTCAAATATATGCCCCAACAGCAGACTCTGGGAAACAAATTAGCGATTCATTTTATTGTAACCTGGACAATATTCTGAGAGCAGTCAAAAAAGAAGACACTACCTTAATATTCAACGCAAAGGGTGGATGCGGCGCGGTAGAGGCAAATTCGGTCTTGGAAGCAGAAACAGTAGAGGTGCTTAATTTCTGCATAGATAGTAGCTCAGTAATAACTAACATCTGGTCCTGTCTGCTGCAAAGGAGACTCTACACGTGGACTTCACCTAGGCACAGAGACAATAGTATTGTCTTAAACCAGATCGATGATATCCTTATAAACTCCCGATTCAGGAACTCGATTAAATCAGTGAAAGCCTACCGCGGCGCAGATATAGGCTCGGATCATAACACAGTAGTGACAGTTCTAAAGGTGACCATGGAAAGATTAAAAAAGAAAGAACCAACTGTGAAACCGTTGGGTGAAGTGCTGAAAATCTCAAATATAAGAAAATCAATCAAACTTAAGATGAATATCAGTATCACCGTTATCACAAAAGAAATTATCGAAGAACCGGATATAAACAATAAATAGCTAAAGGGGACCCGATGGTCTAACACCCTTGAATTTTAGGCATTTTTAGGATTTTTTTTTAAGGTGAACGTAATGAACAACGATATTTAGACTTTGTAGGCCTATTATAATACTTAAAAAGCATACAAAAACATTTTAAAAATAACCAAAAAAAATGTTAGTTATTTGAAGAAATGGCGCTGAAGATAACCCCTTCAAAAAAAGGACAGGCGGCGGATGAGGTTTTGGCTCTTTCACTTATCGGAAAAACAAAAAACAAAAAAATTATCAATCTATATAAGTGCAGCTAAGGCCGTAACCAAAAAAAAAGAAAACAAAATTTAATTTACAAAATAGCGCGTTCTTGAAATTTTAATACCGAAAACTGACTATTTTCCATTAGGTTTTCCACGTAAAAAATAAGAAGTTATTCAAATAATTTTTGGTGGTCCCGGCCATAACTACTGGTTTACTGAATAACATTAAAATTTGAGATGATTCGGATGAAGTTTTTTTGTTTTGCATCCCGCCGCACAGTGTTTCCTTTTCCCGATTTTGTGGCCAAAAATACTTTTTATGGTTTTTTGGGTCACAAGTGCCATGTTATAGGTATCGGAAAGAGGAGGGAGTGTAGAATGCGTTGGTGAAAGAATGGTTGGTGAAAAGTATGAAATGTGGGAATTATTGATGAAAACGTGTTTTTGTTGTGGGGGAGGGGAGGGGAGTGATAACCCTCAGAGGTGTGTCTCAGGAGTAGGAAGAATAATCACTATGGCAAAATGGTCCGTGTTGGTGAAAATCATTGAATATCGTCAAAACGTAGTTTTTTCGGTCGGCACCGACAAAATTAAAACGGCTGTGGAAGAAAAGTGTATGCATGAATTGGAATGATTTTTTCACCAGTCGATAGCTAGGGAAGCAGAGTAGTTAACGGTAGAAGAAGCATTTCAAAAACTATGTACATAAGAAGTGTATAATATGAAAATGGGGTGACGGGGAAATTTAGTGTGAGAATTGTGCGATTTTTTGGGGGGAAAGTAAAAGAAATGTGAAAGTCTCTATAGTTCTCTGTAATAGGGGGAGTGAATAGCTATTGTTTGTTGTTTGTTATATGAATGAAAGTTGTGTAGCCATATTGCCACAACTAAGGTTGGAGATTGAGAAAACTGCTCCGACAAAACGTGAAAAAAAAAATTAATTTGTATGAAAAAGTAAAAAAAATGTAGTCGAAATATTTACAGGACACAAGTGTCAGTGTGTGACATCTAAGAAAAATAGTCGCAAAGTGCTAACAATACCCGAAAAAGATGAGAAAATGTGGGGTGGTTGAAAATATTAAAAAATCGATAAAAAAAAAGAAGAAGAAGAGCGAAATGGTGACATTTTTGATAGTCCTCCCCACCACTTTTCAAATGAGACCAAAAACTCATAAATCGGATAAATAAATTGTCAACGGCCTTGAGCGCCGAAATTCCTATGTCGCGCGCGAGCTAACTGTAATGCCGCCCTACAACGCAAGAGCACCTAAGAGCAGCTGAAATTCCCACAAATTGCACGTTTAGACTTCCCTTTAAACTTTCTATATGGTTTCATTCTGGTATTGGGTGGTCTTTGTAAGATAACTCTGCTTGAAAATCAGTTATCGGAAAAAAACACCGATTTTACAAGACTATATACTAATCAACATATAATAGTGAAAAATCACATATTTCCATGATTCAAGCGTCATTATTTAATATGCTTACACCAATAAACAAAATCCAAAAGGAACTGTTGATACATAGTCACTGAGTTTGGAAATATACTAGGTCAAAGATCATATTGTCAGCAGAGCGGCAAGTGCTCGAAACGTGCAGCTGCTTTAACGTAAACTTCACAGTGCCCCTGTGCCTCAGGGAATAGGTTTGGGGTCCTAATATTCGGGATTTTAACGTATCGAACCTTCCTCTACAAAACCCAAAAAAAAAATTCAATATGACAACCTTCGATTTTTGCATTTTTGGCCACAAAATCGGGAAAAGGAAACACTGTGCGCCGTGGAGAAAAAGGTAGTTTCGAGATAAATAAGTTTAAAGTTTTAAGTATGTCTCCATTCATGAGTTGGACCAACCGTGCGTCACCTGCTAAAAAGGCTGTAGAACCTAACATACTGTCAATATCATTACAAAAATTTAACAGTATATTCTCGAAAGACCACACTTTCGAAATATTAAAAAAACAAAAAATCGATTTTTTGAAAATTCTAAACCACCGGGTCCCCTTAATGTTAAACAAAAACGTCTAGAAGAAGCAAGAAAGGAGTTAAGCAGTGCAAAGCAAAGAAAAATCAAGAATGAGTGGATGACAAACGCAATTTTAGATTTGATGGATGAACGGAGGAAGTGGAAAAATACGGGGTGTATCAGTTAACGCATGATAAAATGATAGTGGTGATAGATCTCACCTAACCACACACAAAATCCTATGGCAGGTGGAGACAAATCTCAACCTTTTTCGAGTTACAGGGTGATTCAGAAATTCGAGACGCCCATTACTATTTTATACATATTTATCTATTGGTCTACTCACGACAAACAACTTCTATCTTAATGTGCTTTCCAAAACTTCCACCAATATTTATCTGCCTCTACCACGGTACAGTCACTTGCGAAAATGACAGAAGCGCTCTAAAATTTCCTAAATTTCAAGTTTTTCCCAATTTGTCTCCGAAATTCATGTAACTAACATCCCCCTTTTTTATTTAATCACCCTTCTCATTGTCTTTCCGAAGAGGCACAACACGTCTAGGTAGAGAAAGAATATACAAATTTATACGTAGAAAACCTTTTGCGGAACTACACAAAAATCTGCATTTTACAAAAAATTTAACTTAAATGAACTCAAAAATCCTTACTCTCTAATATAAAACTTATTACATTTATTGCTCGTACGTTACAGACGTTTAATTTGGAAATTTTTGTTTTAAATACATGTAGACATCTCAATATCTTTTCTACGTAAGTATAAATTTGTACATCCTTTCTCTACATAGACGTGTTTTACCTCAATGGAAAGGCAACAATATGGGAAATTTAATTAAAATAAAAAAAGGGTGCTTTAATTACATGAATTTCGGAGAAAATCAGGGAAAACGTGAAATTTAGGAAATTTTAGAGCTTTTTTTTACCTTCGCAAGTGACTGTACCTGTAGCGGTAGAGGAAGAATCAACATAGGTGGCATTTTGAAAAGCACATTAAAAGGGTCTTCTACCTTACGAGGCCGTTTTTGATACTGTATTTTCAGGATGAGTCGTATGGCCACCAATAATGCATGCGATTGAGATGCGGTTCTTTGGGGTCAACTCGTTTATTCTTATACTTTTAACATGAATTTTATGAAATTTTTATTGTGTCTGGTTTGACCTTTGTTCGACCTTGAAGTACCCCTTACGAAAAGTTCATATCAAAACGGTTGACACGATTCAACTCATGAAAGTCGTCTAAAACAATAAATTGAAAAAGATTTTGTTTTATTATCCCCGTGGCTTTTGTTCGGGTGAGGGCAGGTTCCCCCCTGGAGTTACTGTGATTGTGACAGATGCGTCGGTTCGGTCACGGGCGATGCGATGTTGAGTGTTGTCTTGCAGAGTGAAGCCCTGGAACATGGTTTTAGGTCATTTTGGAGACTCTTCACATTGTCGCCGGCACTACTGACCAATAGGCAGGCGCTACACCTGGCTGCTGATATGGGGAAAAGTAAGATGGTGACAGACAGCCTCAATGGATGTAGGGCGCTGAGGAGAACAGCCTCATAAAATCTCTTTGCCTCTCAGATATTCGACATAGCTGGGGATAGATTTGAATATGTCAAGATAGTTTGGGTACCCTCCTACAAAGGAATAACGGAAAATTTCTGGGCGGACAGGGTGACAGAGGAAGCTAGAGCAAAGGGTGAATTTTTGGAGCACTCCTTGCCTACTGAAGATGCACTCCTTAACATCAAATTAAAGATATGAAAATCAGGAATGGAAAATGGACTATAATAACACCTCCCAGTCCAAGGGTAAGGTTTTGCTCTCATTCACCCTCCCGAATAGGATAATTAAATCCATCAATAGAATCTTAACCAGCCACACCTATTCCAGGAAGCATCTGGCCTTGTGGAAGCTCTAGCGGGGTGTGGTGTTGTAGAAGACGAGGACCACTTCTTACTTAGTTGCTCTAAATATCAGGACATTAGGGGGGTCCTATATTCATGAACTTTGGAGAAGGCCTTGGCTCCGTTAGAGGACACAAAAAAAACCTCCTTGCTGACTTTCTCAGTGAAATTGGGATTAATCTATATATATATACATACATATATAAAAGCGAATGTTTGGTACGAATAGACAGCCAAACCATTTGACCGATTGACTTCATATTCACAACATATGTAAGTTAGATTGCGAGAATGGCTTATAGTTAAGTGTGGTCCCGGTAGGTGTCATCGCAGTCTAACTCCTATACCAATGGACAGATTGGGCCCACACCATTTATTAGTTATTTTGCGGTAAAGCTTTATAGGGAGGCGCTGTTCTCAAAATTCACCCCCCAAGGAGGTAAAAGAGGGTATAAATATTTGCATAGAGGAAACTATTTTTTTAACCGATTTACTTTATTTGCATAAACGCTATACAACACAAGTAAGTGATAAGCATATGCAATAATGGGATAGTACGGGGAGCCGTGCGTGCTTGAGATTTAACACCAGCTAATGACGAAAATTTACCTTATAACTTCTTTAAATATTCACTTTTTCCCAATTTCCACTTTCTTTTTTTTCTCCTTTTGCGTGCTATTTTTCAAAACAATTTTTTCTTTTTTCTTTAATAATTTAATGCCCCTCTCCTATATGTAATGCAATCACAATTCTCCTATCCATCACTTTCACCTATTCTTAATAATTTTTATACTTTTAGCAAATCAATTTTTTTTTATTTTCAATCCACTTAATACTTTTTTTCTTCAAGTAAATTAATTTTTTATTAATTTTCGTCACTCTCAAAAAGGTTCCAATTTCATCACGTTTCTCCTTTTATTATAATTTTCATTCGAAACATAGCATACGCGGTCTCAAACACGTGTCCTTTTTTCCTTTATTTTCATACGTTTCGCCACCCTCCTTTTCACAAAAAACTACAGAGTGAACTACTATCTACTTATTAAATTATACTACTCTGTAAGAAGCTTCCATTAGTTCACCCACAATACACTACATAGGTACACACTAACGTAAGTGAAAAATAACAACGTTTACCGGGTCCTGATAGTATTTAATAATAACAATGCCGTTCACTTGACTCCTTTTCTCAATTTTTGTTGCAGTTCAGTTGCTCATACTGCCCGAGATTTGTACCGTTATTTGATATTGACCCTGTTTTTGGGACCAGAAAATTCAATACCAGTACCCCAACTGTTATATTTGTAATCTAACGAATAGAAATAAATATAAATATATTTAGGCGGTAGCACACATTTATCGGTGATTTTCAATCTCGATTTTGAAGAAGGTATTAGATTATGTACACACAATTTTTTTACAAGAAAAAAATCCACCAACTATGCCTCATTTTTAATACCTCAAGGTGTTTGTAGCCGTTTAAAGATAGGAATAATTTAATTGTCTTTTAAAAACACTATTTGGAAGACTGCACTTTTATAATTTTTGCCATTTCTTAAGAAGTGGGGCCATCGCTCAACGTACAAGGTGGGCCAAAAGAAGTCATACGACGTTGTTTGGCTCTCATTTTTTTTCTAAATGAAAAACTTCGATTCTGATTTTTGATTATGTTTATTTGAACCTTTAGAATTTTATTCGTCAAGTCGAGAAGATGATATCGGCTAAATGGGCGCCGTCACAATTGATTGCCATACTCGTTTTATGGCATTTTTCATCACTTCGGCGAGAACCTCGGGCGACAGATTCTCGCACTCGTGTCGAATGTTGTCCTTGAGGGCTTCCAGGGTCTCCGGCTTGTTCACGTAAACAGGCGACTTCAAAAAACCTGTTTGAGCAGTCGGTGTCGGACGGCCGAGGAATCGGCGACGGAATTCACGCTGCGCCAACACCACAGACGAATTGTTACGCAAAAAATAGACACGATTATTCCGCGTTCTTGGGGAGTGTACCGCTCCATGGCTTGTTCACTTGTATTCTACACCTGTCTAGTCCACAAAAGTCAAAACAGATTTGACATTGGCGGCCATTTGCAAAAATAAGAGCATCTTCCAATAGGGTGATCTCTTTTGGCCCACCTTGTATTAAAAAAAACAAAACTTTAGTATAGCTTTCTCTATTGCATTACAGCACCAGCCATTATATAATCTTTTATTTGATCTACCTTTATTTGTGCTTACAAAACAGCTTTTCGTCTCCTCCCCCTTCATTTCTTTCCTTTTAACCCTTATCAGTTCAACTAGCAGTTACGCTGCTAGATAAGACCCAGCACCACTTAAACCGATTTTATTTAGAGAGTATATAGGTACTCGTACGTGAACATTTACATTTAAATGATCACATTTAGAACGAAAGTAACAACTAATCGGGGTTAAATTTATAAGTAATTATAAGTTATAATAACATTACTGTTCTTTTTATTATTGATACCTTGTACTGCACTTTTTATTGTTGACACCTTGCATTTGACATCGATGTTAAAAGTTCAATGATAACCGGACATACATACAATACTTAGCTATAGATGTTAACATCGATGCTGACATTTCGTAACATCGAGCATTCCTAATTTCACCGAAAATTTAGGCAATTTCATTGCGGACAACACTTTCTTTATTTACACGAACACAGACAGGCGATTCCGAAGTTTTCAGAGAAACCCGTGTATCCGTGTAAGTAAAAAATCACACGGAAAAGTGGGGTGCAAATAATTCCGAAGTTTGCCGAGTAACCCGTGTAAGAAAAAGTTTACACGGGAAAATCAGGTGCAAATAGACACTGCCTTTAATTTTAATCTCCATTCCATATCTACTCGGAGTGCTTGTTTGACCAAACGTTAATGTTTGATCAGCACCGGCTTAACGAAACATCAAAGATAATAAATAAATCATGTATACCTTAATCTAATCAAAATCAATTTGGTAATAGTATTTGTGTTTCACCTATTCATGTTGTCAGACCTTATGCCGCTAAATGTCGACAATCTACCAGGTGCATAGTTCCAGCCGCGATTTTTCGATAAACTCATTATGTATCTGGTGCTTTGTATAACTCGCTGATTTGTTGGAAACAGCGGAATGATATTATCTAGTATGATCTTAAAACAAGAATAACAATAGAATCGAATTCCTAAAACATCTATCTCACAGCGAATGGGTTTTCAAAAGGCGGGGTGGCTAGCGCTAGTCCCAACATGGTTGTTTATCGTAAAATAACTGAGACACGCTTACTAATCAATTGAGGCACTATGTGTGAAAACCTGGTCTTGTCGAGTAGCGTGCCGAGCACCCGACCATCACATCACGATCAGAATTACGTAACAGGCCTGGGAATAACAACAGAGCCGAGGCCTTACACAAACGTCTAAAGAGTTTCCCTAATGAAGCAGTTGTGGGGCCGCATGATGTCATTCATGGAGCACTAAGCTATCTGACCTCTACGGCATTCTTCGCACAATCAGCCCACTTAAAAGAAGCAAAATTATATATTAACTTGCTCCATAAAAATAGTTTTCAGCGGCGAAATACAAGACAAAAGGGAAAATATCAAGCGGAAGTCGCTATTTGAGAGCAAAGATGGCAAGAGTGTTGTACCATACTTCCTGCTGATGTACTCTGTAATTAGTTCTTCTGCAGTTAATCCTCAAGTGCGCTATTTTTACACTTTTGACTAACCCAGTAATGATTTCGATCCAGGAACTGAAGTTTATCCGAGTGTTACTCGGTGGTCGACAAAGTGCTATCATTTTTAAATCGACCCTATTCTTTTTTCCATTCCCAAATGATTACTGTTGTAATCGACCGACCAACCAAAAATCAAAATTTTTACAAATACATCCGTGGCAGACCGTCCATTAAATTTGCTGTGTTAATCGGGGAGGGACCTTTCTTACCCATGGCTGTGCTTTCACTCTCAATTGACTTTTCTTCTCGTTGCTGATACTGCACTGCACCTTTATATCAATTAAATTGACACCCACATAGCACTGAACACAGAAAACAACGAAAATTATTAACAAATATCGCCCCTGAAAAGCAATAGCCACAAATTACTGAGTTTGCACCACACTCGAACTCTGCTCAGATTATTCGGCAGAAACTATTCAACCGATCCACAGTCCACACTTCCAACGTTTACAGAGCAATGAAGTTAAAATAAGTGTATTTTGGAGAAAAAAAAAACGGTGAGGCTCGTGTCGTGTGTAAAATAATTTGGCGTTACCACGATTACATGTTGGATTGAGTACTTGACTGGAGATTGAACTGACAGTTCAATCCGCGACGGTGGCTTACCTACTTGAGAGCTTGACTTCAAGTTGGCTTGAAACTTTGCATTGGTTCATCACGAAATATGTAATGGAAGAAAGAATTTGTTTTTTCTATTGCTCTATTTGTTTGCGGTTTATGTAAATAATTAATTTAAACGAATTTCGAATAGATTTCTTAAGAAAATGAAATTTGAACTTTAAAATTTAAAACTATCAAAAAGCAGTCCTTTTGCTCTATTATTTCGTTATTTCCTTCGATTATCCAAAATTTTCATTTAGCCATTTTGAAATATCTTAAATGAATACAACATAACAGCTGATTTGCGACTCGAATGTCAAAACTCAAGCGCTTGTGAAAATTGAGTAAAACCAACAATTTTCTAAACGTGCGAGATACGCTGTCAATTTGCTGAATTTTTCAAATATTTTAAAAACCGCGAATGCAACATGTAGTTTTTTTTGGGGACTCTATCATATCCGAGGTATTTTTCTTGTACAAAATGCCTAAATTCGCTTTTTTCAAAATAAAGGGCACACAGAAAGCAATTAAATTATTTATTACTACGCATTTACTGCATAACTACGTTTCTCGAAAACTGTCATTCCTGTTGGGAATCTGGCCTCTCAACATGGGGACTGTGGGCATGTGAATAGAGCGCGTTCACTATAAAGTGATTATCTAGATCAGTGGTTGTACCTCACCCCACTTTGGAAATGGTTACACTTTTCACTGCTTATTTCCTCTCCATATCCGTTTTTTCCTCGCAGGTGTTAGCCTATATAAAAATAAAGGGTGTCTCAGCGCCGATTTTAAACTTTAAATACGAATATCTCAGAAACCAGGGGGGCTAGCGGAAGGGGAGCGGTAGCGTTAGGTAGGTGATTAGCGCGGATTTTTTAGTCGCTATGTCACAGTGGTCCGGCGCGCACCGCGCTTACGCAGTGGAGGCGTATTTTTGCAACGAGTTTTCATTGAGTGAAGCACAGCGTAAGTTTTGTAATCGCTTTCAAATCCGCCGTTTAAGTGATGCCCCGAGTATTCAGTTAATTAAGTCGTGGGTAGCAAAGTTTAGAGCGACAAGATGTTTACTGAGTCATTCAATTGGCCCTCGAAATAGACCTGATCTATTGAAAACATCAACCGCGTCGCCGCTGCCGTCGCGGAGCATCCAGACAGAAGTGAGGGCCATATCAGATGACGTTCTACGGCGTGTCTCTCCAAATTCGCTAGTCCGCTTTGAAGAGTGCATTCGCCGTGATGGAAGACATCTTGACGGTGTAATATTCCGTACATAAAATCCGCACTAATAAACTATAATTTACTGCAATATTAAATATATATATATATTAAAATATTATAAGTACAATCTTTGTTTTTTTTATAAATATTCGAAGTTTAAAATCGGCGCTGAGACTTAAGCACCAGATCACGTAACACCATATTTGCCTGCACGGTTTAAATAAAAATGAAAAAATTTCAGTCAGGCCTGTACTTTTGTTAAAAAATGGAATTGTCAAATTCTGACAGTTCTTACCTAGTTTGTGAAATTCTTGGGATGGCTGTCTGACCAGTGTTTAATTGAGAAAACCTATTGAAGGTATTTTCCAATTCTCAAAACCATGGACAATCCAAGGATAACAGATTATGAGCTTCAAGAAATGTTAGGGTCTGGTAACTACGCGAAAGTATACAAGGCCAGGGAAAAGGCAATTATAAATTAAATATATCTGTGCTGTATACATTAATTAATACACTAGTAATTGCAGAAGAATAATTCTTATCACGCTATTAAATGCGTTGAAAAATGTTCCCTATCGAGAAGCGCAGCTGACAATTTAGTGACCGAAATCAAACTCCTGAAAACTCTAAGCCACAGGTACATAGTGGGTCTAGACGACTTCTTCTGCAATGAAAAGTAAATTATAGTGTTCCTGTGAGACTGGAAGTGAATTAAAATATTTCCAGGAATATTTACATAGTCTTGGAATATTGCAATGGGGGCTGTTTGGCATCTTATATAAGGCAACGGAAGTGCCTTCCGGAAGCCACTTGCAAATATTTTTTGCGACAATTGGCGCAAGCGATGCAGTACATGCGCTCCAACGATGTCAGCCACTTTGACCTTAAACCACGCAATTTGCTTTTAACGAAAAATCCATTTGTTCTAAAAGTTGCTGATTTTGGGTAATTTGAAAGGGTTGTATTTTTTCATTGGCGTTGAATTTAACTTTTCGACATGTTTTCAGATTTGCTCAATATCTCAAACTAGGTGAAGTTAACTGTGTCTTAAAGGGTTCGCCTTTGTATATGGCTCCGGAAATAGTTTCCAAACGGGCATACGACGCTAAAGCCGATTTATGGAGTATCGGTGTGATCCTCTATGAATGTCTCATCGGTAGAGCACCTTACAGTTCTAAATCGATGGAAGAGCTACTTTCGAAGATAAAAAGGCATGAAAAGATTACTATTCCCATAAACACACAAATCAGCGTAGACTGTCGCGATTTACTAGTCAAGTTGCTGAAACACGATCCAGAAACACGGATTACATTCCAAGAATTTTTTGAACATCCTTTTCTGGATTTAGAGCACACGCCTTCTGCTGAGGTAAGTTTAAGGTTTATGCAATATATACATTGGTCTAAAGAATATACTTGAAGAGTTTAAAACGGGCGATAGGAATTTTTAGCCAAGCTGTTCAGGAAGACGAAAAACAAAATTACAAGGAAGCTTATCATTTATATTGCAAAGGTTTGCAATATTTTGTGCCTTTAATAATTGAGGAAGTAGATGCTGCAAAGAGGCAGGCCCTTAGAAATCAAACTATGATCTACTTACACCGCGCTGAAGATATTAAGACAAATGTACTAGTCAAGGGGAGCAAGGAAAGACGATCACTTAACAAGATTCTAGAACCGGATACATACTTCAAGCAATTATGTAATACCTACAGCTTATTAAATTCGTAAATGATTTGAATACCCTTACAGCTCACTTATGTCTATCTAGTCCTCATATGAGCAGCGCGTTAGAAATAGGACGGAAAGGTGAACTTTACTTGTATGAACATAAATTTGATTCTGCACTAGAAGCTTTTACGACAGCCCTTGGTATATTGGTACCGCTTTTAAAGACCGAGCCGAAAGGCGATAGGAGAAATTTACTTCACCAGCAAGTAAATCAATCTACCGCTTCATATTGTTCTATCAATTATTTCGTGATACATATTTGCAGATACATAACTGGATGAGGGAAGCTGAGAGTATTAAGTCACTCCTTTCAGCCAAAGGTATCGATGATGAACAGAATTTATCAATGTACAACTGCTCGCTCCAGTGATTTTTACAGTACCTACTTCGTCATTCAACTTGTGATTTGTTATTGCTAGCATACTTTGGTACCTAAATTGTTCTTTTAAAGTTAATCAAAGCAAATAAAAATGTTTCGTACATAGGCTTCACGAATTTGTCGTTAAAAACAAATTTATTATGCTACAATCCTTTATCCGGTGTTCTTTTTATTTTTTATTACTTTACCGTTTTCATCCAGCGATTTACCTCGTTTAACAGCTTCAATTCGACCTAATTCACGGAGCTGTGCCTTTTTTATGCGTCGTTCGGCTCGAGTTTCGGCACTATACGAAAAGTATTTTGAGCGAAAATCAGTCACCACTACTTTTGGTGCTTGATAGACCAATGCAGGCTCCGAAATTTTTTCGTACGTTAGAAGTCGACGCGATGTCATTCCAGTTAGGATCTGCTCGGAATTATATAACAGTTTTAAGCTTCCATGCTTCGGAATAAATTCTTCTCTATAATCCTCCCTGCAAAAGAAATAAAGAATCAATGTATACAATAGACCAACTGATTTAAGAGTGCTATTTTAACCTCAGCCTATGAGTCTGTGGAAACGTACCTATAAACAGGAAGCCAACATACCAATCGTCCTTGAAGTCGGAGGTGCTTCGCGGAAAATTCCAACAAATCGGAATATAAACTTTGAAGAGAATAGTGAGATGTGGATGGATAATGCGGAACATTATCCTTTCTCGGCGGTTTTGTTGGAATTTTCAGTTCGACTTTTTCAATAGATTCTCTAATTCCATAAGGAGCTACAAAATTTTAAATTGAAGTCAAACTAATTTCCTAGTAGAAAACCTTACGGTCAGTTATAATGCTATCAAACAGTATTTCTTCTCTCCATATCGAATTTGAAAAATCTGAGACTAAGGCATCAATATAGTATTGCTCACAATTATATTGCTTCAAATTATTTTTAATACTTTCATCCTTTTCCCTCACCTTCTGCGTTATTCGACTTGGGCGAGACTTTGCATGTATCATAAGATAGTCTATGTCTGCTCCCAGGACGAATGCTAAAATGTATTCTTAGGTAGTTAAAAAAAATTGTTGAGACTTTAAAATTTACCGCCAAACTTTGCGGCGCTTACTAATAGTGAACCTGATCCGACAAAGGGATCGAAGACGAAATCACCTCTTTTCACCATTGCTTGATTGGCCATCAGTAAGCTTAGCTGAGTATCCATACTCGTGTTTCCAATAAACTTTCTGCGCTTAAGTGAGAGCTCTTTAATTAAGTTTCTTTGCCCATCGCTGATCTATCGAAAATATGCTAATCGCTGATCTATCGAAAATATTTTATAATCAGGCGTTGATATTACCCATTTACCAAAAAAGACATCATGCGGCTGTTTTGGGACGTCCTTTGGATTTAGTCCCCAAAATTCAATGTAGTACCATTCAACGTCCGGAGTTTTAAGGTTTACCTTGCCTTCAAAAGGTAAGTAAGCGAAGGATTCAATTTTGTCCACTTTTTCTTTCTGACTGAAGTGCTTGTTATAAGTTTCCACAGTTATTTTAAAACTTCTTTCAATGCTGAACAGTTGACCGACTTCTGCTTTTCTGTCATTAACGTATGCTCTTACTTTTTTGTGGAGCTCGCATTGTAAGTTAGAATGTCCCCATAACTCGAGCACACAGCGTAAAGAAACGGATCGAGAGGCAATAAGTCTAGCAGCATGTTCTCCTGCCAGCTCAACAATCCAGAAAGGCTTCTACAATATACTTTCTTTTATATAGTGTTCTATTAATATCTTTAAAGGAAATATTACTTGCAGTGTGTTCTCATTGATTTTTATTTCTACATTTAGTAACTTAGTGATGGAAAGTATTTCCTGAAAAAAAATTTGTAATACAGACGATGAATTATAATTTATATCCACATTTAATGGCTTTGAGGTTATGAACCACTAAGCAGAACTAAACTGGAAAGAAAAAAGAGCAGGAGTGATGGCACAAAGATTGAGGCGAGTACGTACCGCTATTCGAAAATCAACGTGTTCTTGAGCGAACCAGAAGATAAACTTCCTCCAACAATGCGGCGACATGTTGAAATGTTTACAAATACCATATGATTATGCACATTATGGCGGTCCAAGATGGTGCCCAACCAACGAATTAAGAACTTATTTAAGGAACGGCAATACTGTGCAAAGTTCGTTTACGAGGTGAGGCAAATTCTACTGCCCATCCGAATGAATGTCAATTCCGTGTTATGAAATCCAGTGGACTTGTTTTCGGGTTAGTTTTCCTTGTAGTAGCATTTGTTTTTGCCTCATCAATTTACTTTTTCTGCCGTTCCTTATAAGTTCTTGGTTCGTTGATGGTACCATACCTAGAAAAAAAAAGCTCGTGGAACTGCGTGAAAAGGAACGTAACTTCATGTTGAAAAAGAGTGGAATTCCGTATACCGATGTCCTAGCGCAGATCTGTATAAGAAGACCTGGACTATTTACGTCAACTCCATGGGGAAAACTCTTCCAAAATGTTACGTGGAAAAAGTAACGTTGATTTTACAACGAACACGCAAGGTGGAGTTTACGTGAAAAAGTAAACATGAATTCTACGTGCAAACACAAGCGTTATTTTTTGCATCATATTCAGAGTTTGAAAATTTTACATTGAATAATAACTTATTAGCAGTTGCCTATGACAACTAATTTTAACTTTGGGAAAAGCAAATCAAATTTCCATTATTTTATCTCATGCAAAACTTCATATTTTGAACTGATTTTGTTTTTGATTTTTAAAGTTTACATGAGCAAAATTATGGAAAATTGATGCTATTTTCTCAAAATTTAAAATAGTTCTTACAGTTCTTAAAATTACTAATAAGTTCCTATTTAATGTAACATTTCCTGATTGAACCCGATAAAAATATTTATGCAGCTAATATAAAAATGAATGTGTTGGGCTAAAGCTAAATGACATTTGATGGCTGACCACAGATGTGTGATTTGTTTTCCTACTTGTTTCGCTCCGTATTCGTAAATTACATTAAAGAATGTAATTAAAATTACACTGCACTTGCTTCAATAATGGTATGACGACTGTCATTCCTGCTGGAATTCTGACCTCTCTAACATGGCGACTGTGCGCACAGCAATTCAAGCTCATTCGCTATCCAGTATAGTATAGAACAGTGTGACTAGTCCAGCGTCGTATCGAAAGCTTGCTGAACGAACACAACTCCGAAATGCACAAATGGGTTGTGTCTCTACCTTTAGAAAATTTAACCCAAATTTAGTAATTTTGTTATTGTGAATTTAATGTTCTCTAAAAGAAGTGTAACCACCTTCAGTAAATTTTATGTGTAAAATCTGACAGCCTGACTTCTTCGCTAGGTAGTAAGTTTAGATTTTCAATTTGTGGATAATAAGTGATGCTGAAAAGTATTTATGCAAAATTAAAAGTTGTGAATGTTCGTTTTCCATTGTTACATATATCGTATCTCGAGATTTAAAGCTTCCAAATTTTGAGTGAAGCAGCGGACAATTTTGCATAGGTGCTAAGCAAAACTTAATGTGCTGCTCAAACAAGATTACTGTATAGTTTTTCTTAACAGATCAATCAACAACTTAGATGCCTAACAGCCGAGAAAAATCTTCGCCCAATGCCTGGGAATCAAATCCGAATGTCTTCATGAATGTCCAGCGGGGTAGCGAACAACCTGCTGATAGTTTTATGCAAGGAACCGAAATGTATGGGGTGGGCGAGCGCTTCCAGAACAGAACAACGCTTTCAGAAAACTACACTGTTCTTCCCGTCGGCCACGGCAACTTCCTCAAAGTTTACCATAGTAATGATAATGAGCCTACGTCATTTAACAGCTATGAGCTTTTTTCCAGTAATTCTATTATCCCACCCGATACGATGCTTACAAGCCAAACCAGTTTCGACAGCCCTCAGCAATTCCAGACGAACGAAACAACCAATATGATAATAAATCAGTTGGTAACGAATTGGTCACCGAACTTGACTGGAACGTATTCTCCCTTTGGAGAGCATGTCCTCGCCTCTAATAATATTCCGTCTCACGCGGACAATCCTGGGAAACCTATTGTTGCTTCTCAAACTATTAATAAAACAGTGGGTGGTAGTAACTTTAAATCCTCGGTAAAAACCAATGGTAGCTTTGAGAATAATTCCACAATCTTTCCCGAAGTTAAGAAACGAATTGTGGCAGAAGTAAAACCCATGAGGATGTCCTATTCGGATGTACTCAGTAAGAATGTAGCGTATAACGCTCAGAATTCATCGCATACAAATCAGAGTCAAAATTACTCTTCGATGGAGTTGAACAATCATAGCAGAAACTCAAAGGTAGCGGGCGAGAAGGGCAAAACAAGTCCTCAAGTAGGGGACAAGAAAGTCATAGACGATCGAGATAAAAATGATTTTAAATTAAAGAAAGAGTTTCTGACATCAATGAAAAGCGCGGACAATTTCGCTGCAAACACTGCTCCTACTCAAAAGGATAAGAAACGATTTGTCCTTGATGAGAAGGATTCATCCTTCTCTTCACAGACGAAACCTACTAAAAAATCCGTCGATTCTTTGAAAAACAAAAGTAAGATCTTCCAAGGAAATAATGCAGGTTCTAAGAAGAAGCCAAACAAACGTGAGAGTGGAACACCAGAGGCAAAATCCAGCTCTAAGGGAAGTGAAAAGGAGCTCTTTTATAACATTACGAAGAATGAAAGCACGAGCGAGAAGAACCAAAAATCATTCCAACACGGCAATCTGCGGAAGAGACAAGTTACTATTGGTTCGCGTAACTCTTCCCGTACAGAGAAAATTGGATACGCTAAGCGAATGCAGAAACAACAAAAGGACATGAAGTACGACCTAATAGTTAAGCTCCTGGAGAAGTGGTATGAATACACGTCGAAGATTGTTGTTTGGCTGTTTTATTTGATTTACGACATAATAGTATTAGGCTTTAGTATGATGCTTGAACGCCTTCAAGCATTTTATGCGGCGCTATGTATTTTTCTTGTTAATTTTCGCAAAGAGTTTAAGAACAATTCCGGAAAGCCTAGTATTTGGCTGCGGGATATGCTGAAGAAAGTAGACAGCAAGTTTACGAAAAACTCAAGATTTGCCTTTTGGAGAAATTTTTACATAAAGAAACAACAAGAACCAGTAGCTGATTTTTATAAAAACGGACGACTTCCACAGACAGGGGAGGAAGCTATGTATTCTCTCTTAAATTGCAAAGGAAAGGACGCTTATAGGTTTGTTCTGTTGACAAAGTTATTTAGTGCTCTCTTAGAGTTTTTTTTGTAGTATATTGGGAGTATCTCCAGACAGTTCACAGGAACAAATTCGAAAGCATTACAAGAAAATTGCTGTTTTAGTTCATCCCGACAAAAACAAACAACCTGGTGCGGAAGAAGCTTTTAAGGTCCTTCAAAGAGCTTTTGAATTAATTGGAGAGCCCGTAAGCTTTTGTTTAGATAAATGTTCGCCTTTTTTTTTATAAACAGTTTTTCTTATATTCAGGAAAATCGAAACACTTACGACCAAAGTTTAGCTGAAGCGTTAAATGCAGAAAAGGCTTGGACGGAGTTGCACGATTTGCTTTCACAACTGCAGTCGAAGATCGCTGAAGCCGCTAATACGATAAGGTATGTAATACTTGTCGTTCGGAAAAGGCGTATATATATAAACTTTTAAGGAGCGCAATATCAAGACATTTGAAATAGATTGAAACGACATTATAATGTAATTGCTTTATCATTATTGTTGGTAGTCATTTCAATGTAGCTACTTCATAATCATCAGAGACCTAATTCTGTATTAGAATATTATTAATTCCAATCGCAAGCTAATAATGACTTGTTTATGTGTTCTCTTATAGATGCAGTAGCTGTGGCTTAAGACATCCACGAAAATTAACAGAAAGACCTCATTACGCTGCCAGAGAGTGTAGTTCCTGCAAAATAAGTCACTCTGCGCGGGAGGTGGGAAGTAGTTAAATTGATTAAAGCCTATTTTCACAACATATATTTTAGGGAGACATTTGGGCTGAGACCAGCATATTTGGATTTTGTTGGAAATACTACGCTTTAATGGAGGGAAAAGTTTACGATATTACCGAATGGGCAAATTGTCAAAAGGGTGCGTTGTCTCATCTTCAACCCAATTCACACATTGTGCAATATCGTATTGTCCGAGGTGGTCAACAGCAACAACAAAATCCACAACAGGAAAAGGATCGATCATTCAATAGAGAACCTCCGAGGTACACTTCCTGGTTTTAGGCGATTGTTGGACTAATTTTTGTTTTTGCTTTACAGTGAACCTTCGTTGGATGATTTTCTTGACAATCTCTACAGTGGCCAGAATCCCCAAAACAATCAAAATAGTTCACGGCGACGATCGAGAAGAAATTAAGCTTAGGTACTGCGTACGCGTACATATTTTTTTCACAGTACTTAGCGAATACTGTTCCAAATAGAACTTTCATTTATCTTTTCAGTCTGTACTGTAATAAACCAAGGACTTAATTCTGTTTCTTTAAGTGGTGTTTGGATTAATATTAGAGCAATTTTTTACAAGAACCTATTATTTCTTTATGATTTGAAGCAAATTTCTATAATTGACTATTCCCTTTTATTTCAACAATCACTCACAGGGAATATTGGAGTATTTATTGCTCATCTAAATTGAGATGTTTATTTCTGAAATAATCGTGATGTCCCAGAAAGTGTGGTCGAGGAGAAATATACAAACGCGAGCAATTTTACATAATATCACAGATAAGTAATACAGATGCCCAGTCGAAAAGGCAAATAAATGCAAATTTGCCGAATTACCTCTTTGGCACATGTGCATAGGTACAATTTGGTCGAAATTCGTAGCTGAAAATGTTTAAACAATATAAATCTTAGCTGGGGCCTCTGTACTTGGTCACTTGGTCGAGGCTCAGGACACCAAATCAGCGAAGAGTTTGTTGGCTTGGCAGTTGGCACCGATCTAAACGTAGGTGAGGCGTGAGGGAATTTCAACGTTTCAATCGGCACCAGCCATTGTGCCAGCCAATACGAAACTCGAAGGGTAATTCATAGAATTTGAGGACGACGATGAATTTTGTATGCTGTAATAATTAATTGATTTATCCAGGCAGATTTTTCAATTTTGTGTTTTGTTCAGCTTTTCGGTGATTTGCGTACACTTATTTGAATTGAATTTCATTGAGGTACGTACTTTAATTAATTTGTTGGGTTTCATATTATTTAAAGCAAATACGCGTGGTCCCGCATTTAATCGAAAGAAAATTACAAGAATATCAGCCCACATTATTGAAAATAGC
Organism: Neoitamus cyanurus; assembly: GCA_947538895.1. Taxonomy (NCBI): domain Eukaryota; kingdom Metazoa; phylum Arthropoda; class Insecta; order Diptera; family Asilidae; genus Neoitamus; species Neoitamus cyanurus. The sequence goes on from OX384542.1 coordinate 39,886,940, forward strand.
AGTATGATTCAAATTATACTATAAATATGAATGCAAGATCAAAGTTGTAGCCCAGTAAAATTAGTTACCTTTATTTGGATGTCCTTTTAGCTATCGTGTAATGTCCGCTTAATTTAAGCCACTGGATTTAGGGGTGAATTTTAGTTTTTGGCAAATATCTCGTAAATTAAAAAATACTCTACTTATATAAAATACGATTTCTGTGTGCAACTACCTTTGTGTAAGGGCCTCTTTCACAAACTACAAGTAAAGTGTCAAGTAGGCTAACTGCCAAAGTCACCGGTAACTAAACGTACGAATTTCACCATCTTCGAGTAGCGTTAGCCAGTGGATAAACTAGCCCGTAACTGACTTGCCACTCGATCTGCCAATTAGCGAATTTAATTGATGAGTAGGTTAACAAAAACTTCATCGTCATTGTGCATTATAAACAAGTTATTTTAAAAGAAATGTTATTAAATCTATGCATTTAATTCCTTTCTTAATATTTCTAATTTTAATTTGTACTCTTCTTCCTTCCATTTTCGTTCCTTTTCTTTAAATTCCCATTCCTTCTTTTTTTCCAGAACTTCTGCTTCTAGAAGCTCTTTTTGGAGTTGAACTAGTTCCAATTTAGATTGAGTTAGCTCATCAAAACGTGACTTTTTTCTGTAACTGTAAAGGAAAAAAAATAATGAAATTATGTGTAAAAAGAACTGTACATTTTTATAATCCTACTTCATGCTGTTATATTGTCTTACCAGTTAATGCAGGATGTTTCCTCGATTTTAAATTCTTTCTACTAGTAGCATCCCATTTTTTACTTGTTGAAGTAGTTGGAGTAATGAGACATTTTACTCTCGAAGTATCATGCAATGCTTTGTCTGAAACAAAAAAAAAATTATACATTAGTCTGAAAATTAAAAGTAATCAAAATTTTATTAAAACATAACATTCACAATAGTCTTTGCTTCTGGATCTGGACGTTAGTTTGCACTAGTGCTCGGCAATATATCACACTCATTTGTAAAAATTGTTACCGAGTTTTCTTCTTCATCAAGTAGTAGATTTTCTGTTAAAGAGTAGACAATCCGTTTACAAACAAGTTAAGGAATAAGCATGATATTTTATAATGAATTGTGATTAGTAATAAACAGCCCTTGCTAGGCAACGTTTATTGCTGATTACCACATTTTAACATTATACGTCGCGTCGGGTACATGGGACTTACTGCTGTTTTGAGTAGCCTCATTTTCTGTCACCTCAGATTCTACATCCATAGGCAATGATGATTTACTGATAGATTACATTGATAGTGACATTAATGTTGTCTGTAAAACATTGTGTATTTCAGATAAAGCAGTTCGTTATATTTTAGTAAAAATATCGTTTTCAACAAACTATTAAGCATAAGTTACCTTGAGTTTCTTGGGTTTGGGGTAATACATCTCAGTCGAAGATACTTTCTAAGCCATCGGTGCTTAAGGAGATCATGGCCTTGATTTGTTCCTCCACACTATCCAGTGGAGTTGTAATATTTCTACCACCACCGGTACGATATAGTTCCGAGCGTATTGCAGCCGACTTTTTTCTGACCGTACGTTTCAGGCCCTCATACTTAACTTTCAATGTTTTAACTGATCTGAATATTCCTCCAGATCGAGCGTTAAACTCGTTTTGAATGCTTTCCCAAGCGGCTTCTTTCTTCTTCCATGTAGAAGCATCGCTTTGTTTATTCTCCAGGGCAATTTGGTATTTTTGTACCAGTGATATTAAAATATCTCTCTCCTGCAAGGAAAAGTTCGCACTTCTTTCTCTTTTAACTTTATCCATTGTAATAACCAAGGCCCGAATCGTTCTCGCTAAGCACTTTCTGGTGCCCGCAGCTGCTTGCAACTGACAAATTCAGATTGCAACTTGTTTATGTTTTATGATAATACATATTTTAAATCACCGCAACACGTAAATAAGTAGTTAATACGAAATTGTCTGCGTTAAAGAGTAACTAATCAACACTTTACTTGTAGTTGGTGAAAGAGGCCCTAAGTCTGATAAACTTCGGAACTTGTGAACAGATTTCGATGCGGCTTTCACCTAAATTTAGAGTTTTTTTCGAGGAAGGCTTTAGGCTACATTCTACTTACTATCCAGAGGCTAAGCTAAGCAGTGAAGCAAAATTTTCAAAATGTAGAGTTATTATCGAAAAAGGCTTAAATTTGATTGGTTTTGTTGTCAAATATTAGTATTATATATATATGAGATCGGGGAGATTTCCCAATTTTAGAGAATTTTGAACTCTTTTTGGTATCTGGGGGAAAACGGAAAATGGAATTTAGAGGAAAATTTTGAGCTGATTTGGGTAAACATTCGGAAAGGTATTGGCAAGAACGGGTGATTGTAGCTAGTATTAAAATATTCGCAGAAAGTAGTTATATAGTAAGGAAAATTATTTTGAACCTCGAAGACTGGGTCAATCATATTTAAAATAAAGGCATATACAGATGTGGCCAAATTTTTATCACTTATAGAAATTTTTAGTAAAATCGTATGAAAACGTATCTTTATGATTCAAAAAAAAAAGTTTTGTTGTAAATACATTTATTAATATTTTGTGAACATTCCCCTTGCATTTTTCAAGGATTGTATCCTACGTGGCATTCCAGTGATATCGTTTGTAGCCACTTTCTGCTTAAAAATAGCCCAGATATTTTCGATAGGGTTCATATCTGGGCTATTCGCTGGCCAGTCAAGGATTTGGAGGTTCTTAGTCCTTAACAACGCCGTAACTCTCCTTGCTGTACGCCAAGGGGCTTTATCGTGCATGAAAACTCCATCTCCGTTAAATTTTGCATGCATAGTTGGGATCTGTGTCTGAAGGGCTGTTAAATACTGCTCCGCGTTCATTATACTGTCAACGATGTAAAGTGGGAAGAGTCCTTGGACGATATTGCTCACCAAATCATGACCCCTACTGGCTGCTTGACCCGCTGTTGGACACATTAAGGTAAATACTCTTCTCCTGTGGGTCTGCGAGCAGTCTTGGACATTGGTAGTATCAAACTCACCATGGTTTTGGCACTGAATATAACCTGTGCAAAAAATAGAGTTAATTTAAGCGAAGTGAATAATTTATTGGAAAATGTGTTTTCAGAATAATATGAAAAAGAGTGTTTATCTCATCTTCACCTTTTCCCAATCATATGTAGTCCATGTCAAATATCCATCCCCCCATGTTTTTCTTTTTTGAACCATCCTAAGTTCAGCCTCTTCTTGCGTGGTCGTCTTGCACATAGCCCAGACTGCAAAAATCGACGTCTGACTATCCGCTTCAAAATATTGTTACATAATTCTAGTTACAACGATAGAGGGATATATAGAGAAATTCCACGTCAAATTTCAAGTTAATCGGTTCATTAGAACTTGAGAAATCATGTCAGCCGTGTTGGAAAAAGTAGTTTTGAGAACAACGCGTTTAAAGATTTGAGCAAAGTTGTAGGCAGTCTGTACTTACAACTTCATTAATCGGCGATACCTGCTCCATACATTGGACCCACACGTACTCTACGATAGCTCACAGCAAACTGAGCTGCACTGCACACGTGTGTATAAAAGACTTTCTGTAGGATGATTCATCCTCACGTAGTCAGGGAACGTCTACCGCCTATTGTTCGATTCACTGTGGCATGTCCCGTTTACGCGCTGTGTCACTAAAGGAGCTATAACTCCGTAAATATTTGGAATTTTTAAAATTCCTTTGGAGGATATATTTTTGAAGGTCTGATCTTTAAAAACATGCAAAAATAAAATCCGAGTGTGCTTTAGACCACACGACTGAAGTAAAACTTCTTTAGCTTCATATGTATATTTGTATAATATATACATAAATTAATTTTCTACAAATATCTCTCTCTTGCTCCTACAGTGTGATACAGACAATAGGCCTCCGTTCGCCTCGCCCGATCACACTTTCCTAACGCTCTCCTCACGCATTCACCAGTTTACTCCCCAAGTCAAGCGTGCGTAAAGAAGTTTTACTTCAAAAATCGATTTGTTCAAAATTCTAGACTAGAATACCCCCTTAAATGTTAGTACTCACAGCGACAATTAGAATCGCATTGATCTCAGAACAAAAATGTCCGTACGGTTGCCGAATGGGCAATGGAATAAGGCGCGAATTAGTTCCCAATGCAGGCCGTTTTTTGCACAGTCAATAGCCTATTAGATGGACTGAAGTATGCTTATGACTGGGACGATCGGGCGATTCTTTTTTATGCGACACTTCGTTTAGGTGGAGCAGCATATTATTGGTACCAATTGAAACAAAGAACTATGAAAACATTCCGAGATTTTAAAGAAGAATTGCTTACAAGTTTTCCAACGGATCAGGAAGATGCTTCCGTGTTCATCGAAATTATGAAGCCGTAATAGATCACCGGGCGAGGTAATCGAAGAAAGAATATATGTACCATGTATTATACACTATTCGAAATTACGTAATCTTCCGTAATTTCCGCGGTAAAGTTAATATAATCAAGACACTTTCCTCGTGATTCATGCTCATGCTGGAACTCGATCTTCTCACAGTGCTCAACTAAATCAACACTAATTTGCCCAACAAATTTGATTCTAAAAATGGTATTGTTCTGATATTCAAGCAGAAAACGTGTTGATATAAGTTATCTCTTTGTGTTGCATTTAATAAATACAGCTTCGTGTTAAAAGTTGAGACAGCAAAACGCTGTTAGTTTTTGAACAAATTGTTTATGTACTATTACCCAATTGCATTTAGATTAAAATAATGCTTGAGAGAAGACTAGCAAATGTATAACAAACAACTTAAGGGGGATTTCTCCCTGGAGCATTCAAAAATGACCCTTTTTTCCCAATTTTTTTTTTGAGGAACAGGGAAAAGGTGTTGACAAACGATTTTTGGAATGAAGTAAGCATCGACTATATTGTTTTTATATTTTTAATTTTCGTAAAAAAACAAAATGGCGGCCTTCGGCCACTCACAAACAGGGAGGTCTCCGTTATGCATGTCCCACTTTGGTCCCGGATTCCGGGTGCTGTAGTATTCCTATCTGAAAAATTCCGAAACTTTCTTAAAATATACCCTTTTTCTGGGTGCTCGGAGCTTTTGTAAAATTTCGAATTCTGTAAAAAATGGCGCCACTTTTTGAAAAAGCTCAATTTTTTGCATTTGTTGTCTACTTTTTTAGCACTAGAAAAATATTAAATATTCGAGTTTCGAAAAAAGGTCACACAGAGCACCCAGGAATAGTATAAGCTTTAATTTAAATTAACAAGAACCTGAATCGGTTACATAGATTTAACGCAATCCGGGACCGAAGTTCAAAAAACGTTGTTTCGAGAAAAACGCGTTTAAAGTTTTGCAATGCAATAACACTAATCAAATCACCTGTGGATAGAGCTTCGTAGATCGGAAATATAGCTTCTTGAACAGAATTTGCGAGAGGGGCCTGATGTCCGAAGGAGTTAAGTGTACCTGCAGCTTGCGCCACTCTCCATTTGCAGATAAGTGCGCCCCCGGGCCGCGTGCGCCTTTAGGGATTTAAACGGACCCTGCGCGCTCGGCTCGTAAACAGTTTTACTCGGAAACGGAACGAAATTTTCAAAAATTCTTTTCAGGGAACATTTTTGGGGATATGTAGAAGAGATTAAACTAAAAAAAAAAATCGAAATTTTGAAACCGCTCGAGGAGAAATCCCCCTTAAACAAAACCACTTTGTTCTTAAAGCTTACATATGTATGTACATATATATTCCATATATATGTCATTATATCCGACACGGCACAGCGACTGAGCAGCAAAGGAAAATTACGGCTTTAAGTAGAAATAACATTCATTAAATAATTTTAGTGGGAAAAAGAAAAAAAGGCATGAAGCGTAACATTTTTAAAAGCTTTCTTTATATTCAAATATTCCGCAATGCTTCTGATCAAACTCCTGCGCCCTTAATATTTCTCCACGTGAATTTATTTAAACAAGTGAAATGTCTCCTGTGAATACTTTATTATACAATTTCATGTAAGTGAGTCATAAAATATTTTTGGTACATCATACAATAATAAAACCAGGATCATAAAGAGTATTATAAAAGGATTGTATTGTATAACCTTTATATATTCGACTGGACAGGGACGGACGTGGCAAATGTTATTGGACATAAAAACAACTGTTCTTAAAACGTCCCATCTTCATTCTGTCGATGAAAAACATGAAAACGAGAGTGGCGGATTTACCAGGAAGCAAAGGAAGCAATTGCTTGGGGCCCCGCTTGGACAGGGGCCCCAAAAATTGAAAAATTTTGAAAACACATTCGGATATTTGAAAAAAATAAAATAAAAAATGCAAAATGAAAAAATCCATGTAAACAATTGGCGCCGTAACCGTAAAGTAATTGTCAACAACTCGCTGGAATGCGCACTCAAGCGTTTCGACGAACTTTGATAAAATAGCTGATACTTTACAAAAGATCGCAGATGATCGTGATCTCGACGGTGATACTCGAAACCAAGCATCAAGTTTAGTAAAGAGTGTGGAGTTTTTTGAATTCGTTTTCATGATGATTTTTTGGGGATCAGTCCTTCACGAATTTGAAAAAGTATCAGCTACTTTACAAAATCCGTCGATTTCTCTTGAAACATGTGCGAACTTGTACACTGCGTTAATTACATTCGTCGAGAATTATCGTGATGACTTTTCGGATATCGAAGCCAAAGCGAAGGAGCTTGTTCCTGGTTCTGAGTATAAAGCGAGCACGCAAAGAACAAGACGCAGAAAGACACAATGTAACGACGGGCCTGCTCCAGATGCGGTTGAAAATTTGCCTCCGCGTGATACTTTTCGGATAAAATTGTTTCTTCCGATGATCGATTCTTTGCATACACTGATATCGCGGCTAAATTCTCTTTTCTTGTCAATTTAAATGCGTCGAAGGAGGAAATCACAGAAAGTTTAGAAAGACTGATAAAAGACTATCCAAATGATGTTAACATGAACATTGTGACTGAAATTCAAAATGTTCACATCTATGTGAAACAGGTATACGGAAACGAGCCTCGTAAAACATTCGTTGAATTGTACCAAATCATTTTCAAGGATCAATTGTTGTCAGCGTTTCCAAATGTTGAATCTCAATCAGGCTATTCCTTACACTACCGATAACTAATAGTGCAGGGGAGAGATCGTTCAGCGCATTGAAACGCGTCAAAAATTATTTACGCTCATCAATGTGCCAAGAAAAGGTAAGTTATTTAGGCTTACTGTTTATCGAAAAAGACAAGCTTCGAAAACTTGACTTTGATGATATCATTCATCAATTTGCGACTGAGAAAAGTAGGAAAAAGTTGTAATTTAGTTAGTAAATTATAAGTAAACTGAATAATATATTGATTTTGCAAAATTAACTGGTTATGTATTATTTTAAAATGTTGGGGGGAGGGTTTAATTTTAGAATGAGTGCCCCAAAAACCTGAGGTTGCTTGGAGCCCCGTTATAGGTAAATCCGGCACTTCAGAACTCCACATATTTAGTAATAGTATAATGATTAAAATTACCAGATTCGATTTGCCATAAATCGGTAAAAATACAAGTTGCTCTTGTTTTATAATATTACATGTTATGAATAGGTATGAAAACTTTGACCATTTGATTTAAAATTGTATAAAATCCAAACGGTTCTTCAATCCCGCTTGGCGAGAATATTTTCCAGTCCCCAAACAAGTGTTGACGCACTTGAAATAAAAATTCTTTTGAATGAAAATGATTAATATGTTATTGTGAACATATCCGGAAAGCTCGCCAATAATCTTGTCGGGTAAGCGAGCGCCAATGGGAAATTGTTATAAGTAAGTAGGTGTAGTTTACATATCGCATATTAATTGTGTAATCATCACGTTGAAATGCGCATGCGCGACTTCTTAAAAACGTGTTAATGCACAAACGTGTGTCGATATGTGCACCTAACGTACCTACATCTGCTATAGGTGGCTTTAAATGTCATATTCCACACTTTCGCTTTTTCTAACTTGGTGGACGGCTCTTGATATTCTACAATTACACTCCATGGTCTAGTCGGTTTGAAATAGTGAGACGATGACCGATGCTCACTTTCAAGAATTTTACGGCCACCAGGAAAGCGACCATCTTTGCCATGCTCGTGTGGTCATATGCGTGACAATTTCAAAGTTTCACAAATTTACATATTGCTGGTGCAATGTCATCGGCAGGTATTGCCATTAGATCTCATTAGCCGCTCCATTTGTGCACACACAGTTTTCACACATCTTCTACATTTCTTTGAAACAACGATGCCTGAATTTATACACATATGCATATGGGTGTGTATAATATAAAATTACGCTTCTTACATCGGAAGTGTGACCAAACATTTCTGATGCCTTGACCTTGCAATGCGGTACCGACCAGAAAACGTAGAGAAATTCAGGCGAGAAATGTTATTCTATCTAGTATTAAATAAGTTACAACTCATAGTCGCCGCCGTGCCAGGTCTGCAGCTGCTACATTTCTATTGTTTTCACCGGTCTTTTATACCTGCGTACGGAGTTTCTGACGGTCAACTTTAGTATATTACCTACCTGTGTATATGTGGAATAGTGTATATAAATTTTTGTCGTGAATTGTGAAATTGTATGGTCCAGGCATAGCAGATTAGTGTAAGTATAAATTTTCCACGAAAATTCTGCTCTTGAAACTTTAAACGCATTTTTCTCGAAACATCATTTTCTAAAATTGTCATGGGCCTAAAAAAACTATTCAACTGATTGGTTTGAAATTTGTATATGTTCTTCTACTCATTAATAGTTATCGTCCGTACCAGAATTGCTTATTTTCGAAAATATTTTCTTATTTTGTTTAAACGATTTTTACCAAAAAAAACTAAGATTTTCGCAACTTTTTTTTCTACAGTCCGCCATTTTTGTTTTCAATGAAATTGATTAATTCTAGTAGGGGCGATACCGACAGACCTACTGAACAATAATCCATTCGATTTCATTTCAGATAACATGAACAGCCGCTATTACCATTACCAGTGACCTGTGTTGTTTTTTTGTGGTGTCTACTTTAATTTAAAAAAATATAAACAATGTAAAAAAAAGCAAAAAACACAATTTCTTTATAAAGTTTAAGATACAAATAAAAACATATAAAAAAATTAAAATGATTGGATTTTATTGTCTTATAAAAAAAATTCCCTAAAAAGAGATAAAATTTATGCTTTCACATGAGAAGGGGGGTCTCGAACCTGCTCTACAGCATGGTGCAATAAAAAAATAAAGACATTATTTTGTGTTCATTAAAATAAAAATCACGAAATCATTTTTGCATCTGATGTTTATGGTTATGTACCGTTACGGTCCCTGCATAATAAGGAGTTTAGCTTCCTTAGAACACTTGATCGGACCCCTCTCCTCCATTTTTCAACTTTCCATCACCCAAGGAATCTTCCCTGCTAGGTGGAAAGATTCATTAATCATCCCCATTCATAAAAAGAGCGATATTTCCAACTTCCGTCTTATTGCCAAACTCTCCTGTATACCCAAACTTTTCGAACATATTGTTTACGATTGCATACTTTTCCATTGTAAATCTATTTTTCCCCTTCCCAGCATGGTTTTCTTAAAGGTAGATCAACCACCACCAACCTAACCGACTTCGTCTCTAGAACACTATGCGCCTTGGAGAATGGCGACGAGGTCAACGTTGTTGCTACAGACTTCAGTAAAGCGTTCGATAAAATCTCACATAAATTAATTCTCTTCAAACTGTGCTCCCTTGGCTTCAATCAGCTTTTCCTTTCTTGGATTAAGTCTTATCTCAATCAACGCCAGTACAAGGTCCTCTTTTGCTCTGCTTCCTCCTACTCTTTCGTAACTAATTCGGGTGTCCCCCAGGGTAGCCACTTAGGTCTGTTACTTTTCATTCTTGCCATTAATGATGTCGATCATATTATTAAACACTCTGACATTTCCATCTACGCTGTTGATATGAAAATCTCCAAACTAATTTCCTCCTCCACGCACTCCCGACTGCTTCAAGACGATCTAGACAATTTTAGTTTATGCTGCCATAAAAACTCCCTCGAACTCAATGTCTCCAAATGCCAATCCATTACCTACTCCCGCAAACGCCCTTCTTCTCCTCTTAGGGTTTACCAATTATATGAACCTATCCCAACTGTATCCTCCCTTCGCGATCTCGGTGTCATTTGTGACAGCGAACTAAACTTTCGTGATCACATTGACAGCGTGGTAGCTAGAGCCAACTCTGCACTCGGCTTTGTGAAGCGTTGGTCTAAAGAGTTCCGTAGTCCCTATGTTGCTAAATCATTATACGTCTCGTTCGTCTGGCCTCTCCTTGAAATCGCTTCCCAAGTCTGGTCTCCCTCCCAATCTACCGACATCAACAGAATTGAAGCAGTCCAGCGAAGGTTCCTTCGATTTGCTTTACGAGAGCTTCCCTGGTCTGATCGTTTTATTCTTCCCCCCTATGAAAATCGCCTAATGCTGATCGACTTGGAGCCCTTATGGAAGCGACGCGACTCTGCAGACATTATCTTCATCCATCAACTACTTTCTGGCGACATAGACTGCCCTTCACTGCTTCAGCGGATTTCTCTCTATACCAATCCCCGCAGCCTTAGATCGGCCCCTCTCTTCCGCCCTACTACCTACCACCGCACTAACTATGGCCTTTCTGAACCCCTCACCCGCATGCTTCGGAAAGCCAATTCTCTCTCTTCCATTGACCAGAGCAAATCTTCTCTTAGGAGTTCCCTGCGCCGCACCTCTTAAATATTGCGTCCCTCCTGTCATCCCTAATTCCAAAGCCCTTTACTCAGTTTCTAGCTTAACTTAAGTTACTTTTTGTACATTTTTGTTTGTTTGTAGCTTATAGTAAGCGATTGAATAAATAAATAAATATAATTGCCCCTCCTGTCTGCTCCCCATTGACCCAATCCTTGTTTTATCTGCCCCTTGTCTTAGTTCTAGTCATAGTTTTAAGTTGAGTTTGTTTGCTAATTAGCTAATTACTTTGTCATTTGTAGCTTGTATTAAGCGAAATAAATAAATCAAGCAAATTAAAGTATCTGAATAAATCAGGGTACTCAAAAGATCCGAATATCTCGAATATGTATTTGAATTTTCCGAAAATTTGAATTTCCCCAGCCCGAACTCTTGCGTTATTGGCTGGTGCAGATTTATGTCCACAGCCGCGGTTTCTAAGAATCATTTCTCCGCCCTGACACACTTCCTTCTCTTTTAGCGATCAGAAAACGTTCATTCTCATGCAACTTCTTTATGGTTATATATGTATGTTCTTTGATTATAGATTTACTATGTAGGTATAGTTTGGTGGATTAGCTGTGAATACCAACAAACTCAAAACTGGGACCTTTAGATAACCCTCGAAATGAGTCTTGCAATTGCCATGCCTAACCAAAAGCCCAAAAAAGGCATTCACGGTCAAAACTACAGTGTTCGTTCCAACATTATTTGCAAAAGTCACTCTAAACCCACTTATCACTTTTTGTCTTCGGAGAACATATTGGTACTTACTTGTTGTGATAAGCTCATGTTGTTATTTGAACAGTATATAACAGTCACGATCTATCTACGTCATATAAAATGACGTAACGTCCATCGTTGCCTACACAATGCTTTGTCGTAAAAGGGTATTAAAATTCAAAGCTCATTCAAGTATCAAGCGTATGCTTTCTTTTTCTTCCCAGCCCAGCCACACCCAGTATTCCTTGCTATTGTGGTGCTGTTAAGAATCCACAGAAGCAGTAAACCAGTAAACGAATTAACGTGATCGCTTAATACATCGCCGAGTTTGATAAAAGATAATAATCTGTTTTCACCCGCCAAACAAAGATGTGGCAATTTGGAAGTCCATATTGATCTGCGGCGCCTCACGTGACAAAGGCCTGGTAGTCAATAAAATGTTTTGCCAGATTGTTGCCACAGTTGCTTTATTTAAAAAAAATATTCTTCAGCAACAACATCAGGCGTTTGCCTTCGCTTGCAGGGGTGTATAAACTATACCTTGGTTTAAAAATTTCCTTAGTAAATTCTTGAAGTGGCTCCTGACGCAAAAGCTAATTATAATCTAATAAATATTGAACGGCGGCCCCGGCCCGATGACTTTGCGTGTTAATCGCACTAAAACCACGGGACAGGCCTTACCAAGCTGCGGAAGCGATAAGATGTTCTCTTACTTGAAAACTTTTTGGGCCTAATCACATTTCGTTCGAGCTGCATGTCTAGCGGCCCGTATGTAGATTTTGCGTAACGTAGTCCAATGATTAGATGGAATGGAAAGTTAACGAAAAACGCAAGTAGTTATCAGAGCCCAGAGAAGCCGAACAACCCCTGGACCAACTTCAGCCATCTAATTAAAATGTGCCTTACTCTGATTTACGAAGAAAAACTCCTACAATTTACGGGTGGACTGAAATTTGTCCTAAGGAAAACCTTGCGATGGCGTCATACTTTTGCTCTTTGCGTAAATACATATCAGCCGGAGACCGCTCAGGCATTTACCCTGAGCTCGACACATAAGCTTTCCATGCACACAAATAGAGCTTACATACCTTTCAACATTTCAGAACACGTGACTAAATGAAAAGCGAACCGAGCACGCTGAAGTCGCGTGAGACGTGACGTCAGACCAAGTAACAGGAAAATATAGGCAGTGGGAGTTTTGTCACGTGCTTTACCTCACATTCAATTCAAGGAACATTAGTGAATTAAGCTTTTCTGCGGATAAAGTGCCCAGTGGCGTAGATATTTTCAGTAAAATAGTTACGAAGTACGGAAATTGCTGGACTTCTGGCTCTTTGTACTTTCCTCTATCAAAAGATATAGTTGCCAAATTAATCTATAATTCACAACTCAAAAGCGAGGTCGTCTAAACGAAGAGATTCAATATTACTTCATATCTTTTTAGCCATCTGTTGTTGTATTCAGCCATTATAGTCCAGGCAGGATCTGTTTTGAGTTTGATGCCTCATCATCAAAATATAGTTCTTTGTAGTTTATTTTCAAGGTAACTCGAGAACTATTGAATTTAGAGGAAAATTGAAGATGGAATAAAGATTCACAAAAATATTTTACGGAAGATAGCATAACTTAGAAATTCCAGTAGGCATTTTTAAAATGTTAAAATGGAAATTTTTTCGATGAGGATCGGTAGTTAGGATCTCCAAAAGTGCGTTAAGAAATTGCCTGCAAAAGCTGTATATTAGTTCAATCGTGACAAGACATAAAATTACCAACAACAAATTATTATACGCAAAACTGTCAAACCGATTTGGATGAAATTTGGTATGTTATTTCATAATAGTGAGAGGTAGTCTACACTACAATCTAAATAGTCAATAAAATGCAAGAAGAAACATTTTTTCAATTAAATTTGTTCGTTAATTTTTCCTATTTTGCAACAATAACAATGCATACCGGAATTTCTAAGTTATCCTATCTTTTGTAAAATATTATTGTGAAACTTCAATTTCATTTTCAACTTTTCTCTAAAATCAATATTTCTCGAGTTACCTTGAAAAGAAAGTACAAGCAACGAATTTTTTTGGATTTTTTTACATTTTGATTTTTTGTAACTTTTCCACAAGTTTTTGAACATCCAACATGCTCCTTTGTAAAACAGATATCGCCTGGAATATTACTTAATTGGCTTGGAAACGTTTTGACATCAAAACAAACCTACACTGTAAATTTGAGCTCAATCGGTTCAGTAGTTTCCGAGTCTATAAGAGTCACAAAAACGAACATTCAGTTTTTTATTCATATGTTTTTATAGAAGATAAATAACAGTACGACAAATAATTTAATTGAAATAATTTTTCAGAAGAGTACGTTAATATAATATTAATTCCAAATGTACTCGAATCCAATATACATATATATCTACGGCTTAAGTTCCCAATGCTTGTTTTTTTGGAAGTGGCCTAAAACATTATGGAAATGTTCCATTTATGGTCCTGGTACCTCCATGGTAAATAATTTTTTAAACATCGGTACGAAAGAATTCGTAATAAAAATTTACCTTTCTTAAAAAATATCTTCTGACATGATTTTTCTTTTACAAAATTTTCAATTTTTGGTGTTAAAACAAGCTAAAACAAGCTAATTTTTGGGAAAGTATTGTTTGCGGGAACTTGTACTTACCTAATTCACTCGTTCCGACAATAAATGGAACATTTCCATAAGGTTTTAGGACACTTCCAAAAAAACAAGCATTGGGAACTTGTTCCATATCTACATATACATACGTACGCAGCTAGCTTAATCGTAATTGACGAGGACATTTAACCCTCAGTACACACACTGGGTGTAGCACATCCAGCACGATTTTTCAACGGTTTGTCATTTCAAAATGGAAGGAAGTAAGGGCCTGAGAGTGGGGGAAAAAAAGTTAAAAGCTTCTGTGTCCGAAAATCCATAACATGGGACACATCGCAAGTTGCGCTTCGGGTGATTTTTACCCAGTGTGGTTATTGTGTTTCAAATTCCAAATAAGTACGAACATTCTTTTTCATCAGAATTTTAAAGTTGCACAGGCCTGAAATCCATGCAATTTCGCACTTGAAAATAAAATGAGCAAGCACAAAAGATGCCAACTTTGTGGCCCTTCATCGGATCGAAAAACTTTCTACAAATGCTTGAAATGCGATAGACCAATGTGCGAAAATTAAACAATTTATATAATTAATTAATTAATTAGTATTAAACAATTATAATAAAAAGCAGGTAAGTGTACGATCACAGCAAATAATTTAAGTCCGAAAATGCAGTATTCTAATACCACACTTTACCTGCAACAATTTGAAAACTTGCCTATATTTGGATAACTGAAAAAATATTCTTTTTGAAAAGTACGGTTAAATTGCCAAAAAAATTTCAAATTTGGTCTTTGAAACTCTTGCAAAATGATGTTTTAAGTGGACTGACATTTTTCATTTAAACAACAACCACTTGAAAAAAAAGTGATTTTTCGATGAACACTAATGACTTATTTACAAATTAAAGTATTTTATATTAAATTTACAACTTCAAAAACCATATCACTGCATTCCTGAGATCATTCTTCATATAATTGTGAAAAAGTTTTTGAAAATCGTACAATTACAAGTAAACATATTAACCGTCAAAGTCGGACGGGTGAACGTCACCCAGTGTGGGTACCTCGTTACACAGCGGATGTGTGTGTTCTGAGGGTTAAAATAAAGGATAACTAGGATTTTTTTATTTTTTTAATATATAATATTATTTCCATATGTAGTAATATTCCGTGTACTGAATATTAAATGATGTGAAACATTATTAGAACAATTCTGAGAGTCTCTCTGTAACTTACTAATGGTGAACATTTTAACTGTGGTTAGAGCTTGTCCAACAGGTAAGATCTGCAAAGTTCAGGGATTAAATTTTGCACTTTTATCGTAAACGAATTACAAAAGAGCCCAAGAGGGATTGCTTATTAACCGACTTCATTTTATTGCTTCCTTTCATAAGCTCCACCGTCCGCAAAAGTGGAACAGTGACAGCAGCGGTACGCCTCTGAGCTGAAAGCTTATCAAAGTTTACATACGGAATACGAAGTAAATTAGCAACAAGCCAGATGCGGGAACAATGAGATACTATACATACTATAGTATCATACTAATATCGGACTTTAGGTGTATACTCGTCGGTCTACAGAGGTTGTCTGCGGTCTACATAAGAAAACGATGTAGTAGACCTCATCTTGCTATCAATATATTAAGTCTCGTGTTAAATTTAGAAATTTCTTTTGCTTCAGTCTTTCTCGGCAACAGCGAACTAGAGGTCGGTTTGATAAATATATAATAATTCATGAGGTAGAACGAGCAGCTTTAAGCTTACTCCTCGTCATTTAATTCGTAACTTCGTAGGAACTGCAATTTAGCGTGGGCTACAGTACAGATACATCAGTTAAAAGGCAAATTCGAAGTACACAGGTCGGCCAAACTCGAGCGTTAGAAAGACGCAACGGAAGAAGTACTGCATCTTATACATTCCGCAAGGGAGTGAGTGCGCATTACGTCGCCAATTCGGCCCAGTTCACTCTCACTTTTACGAAATAAAAACACTTCTTTCCGGTTGCTTGGCCTGGTCTGCCTAGCTGCTCTACGTGATAAATAACTCGTGACTTATAAACTAATATTCTCCCCGAGCAGCGGCTTTCCTCGAGCATTTATGTGACTTATCTTCAAATGGAAAATTCCAACCCCGCGGCTCGGTCACACATATGTATATACATGCAAATAGGTGTCACGTATTAAGCGGTGAATTGTTCTTTTAATTTAAAAGATTCAATTGGGTTTGAATGTCACTCCGTGTTTGCAAAAAAAATCGTAGAAAAATCATTCTCGCGCTAAATAGGAATGTGTGGATCCTGGTGTGGAAATTGTTAAGGAAATATCACGATTACAAGGTGCATTTCGCGATCGTAGCCTGGTAGATTGAAATCAAAGTGTGCATCTTCGATTTACTCAGTTAACAAAAGGTTCAGTATTCGTTTGTGAGATAAAGGTGTTCTTAACTGCAGTGATTATCAGCGGTTTTCGGGAAACGAGTGCAAACGTGGCAATCAATTGAGTGCCTCCGCCTCTAGTAGTGGTCCGAAATTTATATGTTCAACCAAATACTTGGAATACTTTGATAGTCGTCGCCTGAACGCCTGCCTATACCCGATCGCAAATTTAAATTTAGCGCCCGACTTATCTTCGTGCATAGAAGCGGATCAACCATCCTGAACCAACATGGAACCATACTGGGAAACCAATGGCCATTCCACACACCCTGTGAAGTACGAGAGGTATGTATCTAAGATTGATTTTGTCATAGATTTATTTACCGGGCACGTTATGCCGCAAGCGGCTAGCCCCAGACCCAGCTCAATCGGTTCTATAGCATACACGGGAAGTGGTGTCTGGTGTCCTCTAGAAGGTCACTAATTTCCCTGGCTGGCTTGAAATTTGTCTCACTTTACCAACGGATTGATCAAACTTTTTCCGGATATTGTCATCGCCAGAGGCGGACGGGTACCACACTTCTTCTTAAAATTCGAATCAAAGTAAACTGTTGCCTACCAGTCATCTCAGCAAAAGGGAAACAAAATAGTTTTGGTGTGCAGGTGGTGGGAAATTTACGATATTTATATAAAAAAAAAAAAACGACACACCCATGAAGTCCCACGTGACTCGAGTTAATTGCACCCTATACTTCTACTTATGTATGTACGGTCAGTGATCGTGATTCAAAATGTGACCGCATTTTCGCGTTCGTGTGTTGCCTAGTGGTGGATATCTCGAGACATATTCACGGCACATGTGCAGTGCAATAGAATGTTTGCTTTACAATTTATACTCATAAATTGTATGGTCAAGAAAGAATTATCGACGTGACATGCACAGGTACCGACCGATTACCTTGTCTTTTTTGTTTGTTTTCCATAAATTAGCTTGTTTACTGAAATTTCTGCGAATGCATTCACGGAAGCGGAGATCACAATACATAGGGACAGATGCCTTAGTGAAGCCTTTCAAATCTTAATCAAATTCTCAAGTTATTTTTTTTTAATTGTAGGCATTCTTTAACAAAATAACAAGGAAACTAACATAAAAATTATTAATGGGAATAATAAATACCTAACAGTAATTTGTTCAAATTATTAAATTCTACACTTGGTATAAATTGGGCAGTAATATCATTGTTATTTAACTGCAATTAAAACTTGAAACATTATAATCATTAATATATTGTAATATATATTATTGCTCATTACATAGGTATTATGTATGTATAATATGCACATATGTACATATATGATATATCCCAATCGTTGCAACTCAGATTTTCCAGATGAATCCACATTTGAGTTTTTATAGGCTATGTAAACATATGACACAAAAAGAAATTGATGACTTTTATTTGATGAGGAAGATATTAAACTGAATACCTAAATATCTTCTATCTATATAAAAATGAATTGCTGTGCGATAGTCTCGCTAAAACTCAAAAACAGTTTGACAGATTTCGATAATTTTTTTTTTGTTATGTTCGCTATAATACAGGGGAGGTTTAAAAAAAATAAAATTCGGGAAACCCCAAAGGAAAAGCCGGAAAATCGAAAAAATCGAAATTTCCGTTTTGTATAGGAAGGGAATTTTCCAACTTCAAGGAATCTTTATGAAAAAGGCAATTGGAGGTTTTCGGGGTCGCAGATCTCGAACTTGCATTCAACATTTTGGAATTCAAGATGTCGGATCCAATATGGCGACCGAAAAAGTTAAACTTCAAGGGATTTCCCTGAAAATCCGCACTAGGGAATTTTCGGGATCACTGATTTCGAATCTGCTATTCAAATTTCCAAATATGAGACCACCTCCATCCCGCTGGGAGATAATGGGGGGGGGGGGGGTATAAGGAGTGGGGATATAGGGGGGGGGGTGCAAGAAGAAGGGGATGAAGAAAACTAAATTTAATAATACTGTTGGAAAATATCTAAAACATGTGCAAAACGCAAATGGGAAAACGCTGGGTCACATAGGAGAGGCGGTGGTGCAGTAGGGAGGCGTTGTAAAATTAAGGAATACAAATTTAATAGTATCCCGGGAAACGCCCGGTCCGGGCAAGCTAGTATGTTATATAAATAATAATACGAATACAAACGTGAAGAAATACAAAATATCTATTTTGTTTCAACAGAACATAACTTTCATTTAACCATTTTCTATCTCTTTTTTTAGATTTAGTGAACCTTCAGGCAATTTTCTTTTCCTGTATTTTATTATTATAGTATACGACGTAATAGGAGGGTTACCTGTACATGTATCGTATTTAAGCGAAACGGTGTTGTAGGAGGGTTAACTGTGCCGTAACTAGGTATATTAAAATCGGAACTTTCTTGAAACTTTTTTCTATAAGCTGCGCTCTCTGTCTTCTATGGAAAACCTTTGTGGATAATATACGAGTATATACAATACATATATATTCCATCTTTGCCAAGTAAAAAGAGAATAGTTTCGAACTTTCTTTTTTCAATTTCAAATTAAAAGCAGCAGAAAATTATTAACTACGGACTGGCTGTTAGAAAAAAAATTATAGGAGCACCATACATGTACATATGTATTTTTTTTTGAAATTTTGGGTTCGGGTTTTAGTGATATAAACCGGTCAGTAAACATACACACTTATTGAGGACATACATATGTAACTACTTATGTACAATGCTCTGGAGATATGTATATCCTGATTTCAACTACAGGTACACGGGATTTCTCGAACGAATTATGAGATTTGTATTAATATTCTATATGACATCAAACATTTTCCTAATTATTTAAATAATGTTAATAATACCCTCGCAGTCAGTGTTGCATAACACACAATTTACACTGGCCTGAATCATTTGCCTTGTTAGAAGTGGAGATTTACTCTTTCGAATGAAACTCGATTATGGCAATTTTGGAAAATTTGTGAATCCTCTTGTCTGCATCATACATTCATCTTTAGTACTGATTAAGCTACTTAAGCTACATATTAAATTATTAATACTCGCCATACACATTCATTACTGCTGCACACAGAGATCTCGGGTTTGTCGCACGATGGGACAATTGTTAGAAATAAATTCAGTTGCCTCTCGTTGTTTTCGATTTCGGGGTCTCCCAATCAACACGCATGTAGCTATGGGGTAAGTATAACGAATACGCCTAAAATATTAATCTTCAGCCGCATAATTAACACACAGAAATACACACTATCTTCCAAATTTTAGATAATCTGATCTTTTTATAACCGAGCTTTTTTTCGAGGTAATTTGCATCTTTAATTTTTTGCTCAAAAGGCAATTTAGTGTCCGCAAAATTTCGATATCACGTGCTCAGTCAACCTCAAAGCTTTGACCTTTGCGAGCTTAGTAACAAATTCGGGTTTTCAGACATTGAATTACCTGTTTTGTGAAAATAGCACCGGTGTTGTGTGCTGAACATTTAATGGCTTTGGTGGCTATTTTTAGCTGTTTTGAAAAACCCGTCATGGTTCTTAATATTCGTAAAATTCCATGAGAAAAAATGTTATAAAAAGAGGTGAAGACAAGAAATTGAATACGCGTAGAGATTTCTTGTCATCTTTTCAGGCTGGAACAATATAAACCTAGAAATATGTTTATACATATGTCTGTATATAGATTCGTATTTTTGATCATTATGTTAAGATTTTTATCTTGTTTTTAAAATAGAATGCCTGAAAGATATGTATATAGGAAATGGCTTAGTATTTGTGCAATTACAAAAAGTCAATTTTACGAATGTTTGCGAAGTATCAGTAATTACTATTTTAGCCAATTTTGTTTGCAGTAATTTCCTAAGTGAGATAGAGCATCAGGTACATAAGGTTAACATTTTGAATACTTTGTGCTGCCACTGCACTATTTTGTCACAAGAGTTAAATGGTCCGTTTATTTAAATTATCATTTCTTTTAGGCGCCCGCATAAAAATGCATAAAGAAACTTTTGTCATTTTACTGATATAAGTGAATATTTAATATAAACTTACTAAATACCGTATGAAGATAAGCTTTGGTTTTGAGGTATTATAGCTTGTCAGTTATTGTAATTATTGTTGCTATACCTTTTGATATTATTAATAAAGGAATTGGCAAATTGGCAAATTGGCAAATTATATGTAGTTCCCATAAAAAACTAATTGCTTATATACATATTTCCAAGTAAAATCAGAGACCAAGAATTAACAACTTAAAGCTGTTGCTCTACATAGGATAAAGTTGAAATCACCACCTACCTTATCTTTGAAGGATTGTTTGAGGGTTTTTATTTTTATTAAAGTATTATTTTAGTATAAAAATACGTACATAAAATAAAAATTATATTAATATTTAAGAAGTAATGTCCATGGGACGGAAGCGAGGAATTTAACACGCGCCCGCCGCCGGCCCGTTTATTTGAGACTAGCTTGCCCGGACCCGGCGTTTCCCGGGATACTATTAAATTTTACAGCGCCTCTATACTGCACCACCGCCTCTCCTATGTGACCCAGCGTTTTCCTGTTTGCGTATTGCACATGTTTTAGATATTTGCCAACAGTATTATTAAATTTAGTTTTCTTCATTTTACACCACCTCCTTATTGCACCCCCTCTCATATATGTCTCAGCGGGGTGGGGGTGGTCTCATATTTGGAAATTTGAATAGCAGATTCGAAATCAGACATCCCGAAAATTCCCTAGTGCGGATTTTCAGGGAAATCCTTTGAAGTTTAACTTCTCGGTCGCCATATTGATCCACCATCTTGATTTCCAAAATTTTGATGGCAGATTCAAAATCGGTGACCCCAAAAACCCAAACCAAAAGCAAAAGTTCGGATTTTCAGTGAAATCCCTTGAAGTTTAACTTTTTCGGTCGCCATCCGACATCTTTAATTCCAAAATTTTGAATGCAAGCTCGAGATCTGCGACCCCGAAAACCTCCAATTGCCTTTTTCATAAAGATTCCTTGAAGTTGGAAAATTCGCTTCCTATACAAAACGGAAATTTCGATTTTTTCGATTTTCAGGCTTTTCCTTTGGGGTTTCTCGAATTTTCTTTTTATTGTAACCTCCCCTGTATTATAGCGAACAAAACAAAACAAAATTATCGAAATCGCTTAAGCCATTTTTGAGTTTTAGCGAGACATACCGCACAGCAATTCATTTTTATATATATAGAAGAAGATTATTCCTTAGAGGCGGACGAATAATTCCGTAAATGCGATCACCGTATAATAGCGGTCCACCGCTGAGTGCGTTCTTTTGATGTACAACTACAGCACCGATCCTCTGTGAGTCGATCAGCGGGAACGTGTCAAGTAATGCACTCCATAGGGTTGAAATATTTCATTAAAAACGCGTTTAAAGTTTCCCTTTTCTAGCTGAACGCCCTATGACCTCCCGACGCGACGTCTACTTGAATAAAATACTTTAAATATCGAAAAATCCTTTTAGGACGTTATTACACATGCTTTAAACTATCGGTTTATGAAAAATAATGATTTTCCCAACTTTCCTGATAAGTACCATTAAGTACATAATAGCAAACGTATACACCACGAGAACTGAAACTAACTACAACGTGACAAAGGATTTTTTTTACTTTTTATATATGAACATTAAATATTTTTTTTAAAATTATTCCCGTGCCCATACATATACGTTTTAGGATTGCTTGACGATTTTCTTATGAAATCATCACTGAAGGTGATTAATATTTTTGCAGTTTCAGTTTCAGTTTCATTGACCCAGCCATATGTGTATATGAATGAAGTCGCTTAAATATTAATTAAACATGGGTGGGCATATTATGTACTCCTAAATTTAACACTTATTAGATATCAAAATATATATGTACATTAATATATACATATGTATGTAGATAAATTGGCAAGTCAAATAACACTGATATCTTATAAGTCAATTTTTTTGCTACATATGTATGTATACAGCATTCTGAGCTACAATCAGTTTTAAAAACACGTGCAGGTATGAGGTATGGAATATTACATTCACTTGTGTCTTGCCACATAACAAGGCGCTATGTCGAATTGCTTAACTTTCCAGCCGTGTCAACATCTCGGATTTTACTTTCTTACTGCAATCCCCGGTGATAATAATAGGGTGTTCTGTTCATACGACCATACCGCCTTAAGTTCTAAAAGGCAGAACATAAAAATCGCTGACTTGAATTTTAACATTATTCTCATTATCTGCTCCGTATTTAAATGTGAATGTATTACAAACAAAACTATCCAGTTTCTACACAATGCATACGCAGATATAAAGGGTGTTTGATAAAGATCGTGTTCGGTATCGTCATTTGCTCTGCAATCGCAGCAAATCATAGTTAGTTGTAAACCTCTTACAATTAGACAAACACTATGCATTAAATACATTTAATTTTGCAGATTGGGGGTCATTTTTTCCATTCTATAATATTTTTTCCATGTCCAAATTTTCCATCCCATTTTTTCCATAGCCCAAAATTTCCATTGCCCAAAATTTCCATAGCCCAAAATTTCCATTACCCAACATTTTTGTGAAAGGCAATAATTCAATCAGTAAACATTTTGTGAAAGGCAAATATTCAGTTATGGAAAAATTAATTGATGGAATGTCCTAGTGGAAAATTTAGAATGGAAAAAGTGACCCCTTACCGAAAAAATGACAATGGAAAAAAGAATCCAGTGGAAAAAATGGACCATGGAAAAAAAAGACAATGGAAAAAAAGACCATGGAAAAAAGAACGAATGGAAAAAATGTCCTAGTGGAAATTTTGGAATGGAAAAAGTGACCCCTTACCAATTTTGCATAGTGTGAAGAAATTAATTCTGAGACCCATTTTAAAATATTAATTCTCTACTCTTACTTTAGCCTGTTGTTCCTATTTAAAAAAATATTCTTTTTACATTATAAACGATTTTATAGATAATAGAGAAACATTCTGTGATATTTAGGTACACATTAGCTTCTTCAGTGTTATTTATTTGAAATTTTAAAAAAATCATATAGTTTAGAAAAGTTAATTGTAAGAAAGACATTCCTCAGTTCAAAATAGCCGCAAATTGAGAAAAACAAATTAATCTATATATGTATATAAAAATGAATTGCCGTGCGTCAGTCAACTCAAAAACGGCTTGACCGATTTTGATATATTTTTTTGTTTTGTTCGCTATAATACAGGGGAGGTTTCAAAAAAAGAAAAATTTGGGAAACCCCAAAGGAAAAATCGGAAAATCGAAAAAATTGAAATTTCCATTTTGTATAGGAAGCGAATTTTCCAACTTCAAGGAATCTTTATTGGAGGTTTTCGGGGTCGCAGATCTCGAGCTTGCATTCAAAATTTTGGAATTCAAGATGTCGGATGGCGACCGAAAAAGTTAAACCTCAAGGGATTTAACTGAAAATCCGAACTTTTGTTTTTGGTTTGGGTTTTTGGGGTCGCTGATTTTGAATCTGCCATCAAAATTTTGGAAATCAAGATGGTGGATCAATATGGCGACCGAAAAGTTAAACGTCAAAGGATTTCCCTGAAAATCCGCACTAGGGAATTTTCGGGATCACTGATTTAGAATCTGCTATTAAAATTTCCAAATATGAGACCACCCCCACCCGGCTGGGAAATGGGGGGGGGGGGGGGGGGGGAATAAGGAGGTGGTGTCAAATGAAGAAAACTAAATTTAATAATACTGTTGGAAAATATCTAAAACATGTGCAAAACGCAAATAGGAAAACGCTGGGTCACTGTAAAATTAAGGAATACAAATTTAATAGTGTCCCGGGAAACGCCGGGTCCGGGCAAGCTAGTTAATTATAATTATTGTTATAGCCTTTCTTTTTTCTTTTACAAAAGTTTTTAAAAAATACATACTGTTATATCTTCAACGATGGTACGGATTCCTTTGTGTGCGAGTCCGATTCGCGCTTGACCGGTTTTTTTTATAATCAAGGAGACAAAGGCGTTGAAAAACAAACAACAAGCACAACCAGTGAATGGGGAGTTTCTTAGACTCAAAAGTCTGTGTTAAAAACTTCATCAACATACTGATTACCGTAATTTATTGGGCCATAGCCACGATATAATTTTAAAATACAATTAAAAGGATTATGAATAATTTACACCACTGAAATAAAAACATTTGTAGAATTGTCTCTAATTGCTGTCTGTATACCCATGTACGGCGGTTTGTCCGGCTTTGTGATAACGTGTAAGGATTCACTAGTGTGCGTTACGATGGTGATAATTCTCCTGATAAAGCATTTGATTATCGCCTTCCATGAGAGTTTACATAAATAAAGTTCACGTGCACTTTCTTCATTTCTGGCTCGTTGTGAAATTCCAACTCTAATCTGCACTGGCTATGACTGATAGCCGCATTTGAGTCATATACTAAAGTTTTATATATTTTAGTCGTAGGGAACATTAAAGTGTTTATATTTACACACATGTGACCCAATTAAGTACATCAAAAAAGCAAAATAAACATCTCCGAGCTCAATTTGAATGAAAACGAGAGTGCTGACTGACCGTTTTGGGTTCGCAGCTGGAATGTTGTAACTTTTAATATTCAGCGAAATTATTAAATAGCTTCCAATTCGGACTTCCACATCGTCATAAACTCCTGCAATTACCAGACTAATTTTCCATCTCTCCATGAAATTACCCAACAACTAAAAATTACGCACTTGTAAAAATTCCGAGTGAAAAGCATCAGCGAAAGGCTGGAGTTTGTTTGTTTGCAAATTGAGTCCCCTTCGTGTAAAGTTGCGCTAGAACGTCACAAGATGTTGACGAGCGGATGTTATCGGCATGAAATAAGTTCATTAAACGAGACGAGTTGACATTGGAAATACTATGTATGCATTATGGCTTGACGATAACTCGACAATGTATTCGCAGAGCTTTTTCAAAATTTATTTTTTAATTTTAAATGACATAAGAGATAACGCCGTGGGACTCTTGTGTTATGTCTCGTCCAATTTGGCGATTAGAATGCTCGGGCATGAACATGTCGTCTGTCTGAGACTAGTATGATTCGCGACATGGTTTTCTGTTTTTTATAGCTAACTAACTTGGTTTTCGACAGGTACCACAGAAAATTGAAATTCTTTTCACACTGCATTTTGTAAAGCGACAATATAAATGATGTGCATACATATGTACTTATCTACTTAAAAAATTACTTCGGTCACTACAATAAGCCAATGATAAAATCGTGCTCTGAGCTACGTTCACATTTATGTAAATATTTTGTTCGTTTCCAAGTTGATCAAACGTCGTTCTACTGTAGCAGTAGAAGAGAATAGAGGCATTTAACTCGGTAATTTGTACCCAGTTATTGCAAGATAATATTGCCCAATAAAGCGCACACATTGTCGATTTCCTGCCGTATTGCTTTCTAGGTCAAGTAGAAAGCCTAGGGGAGGCCTTGATTCCTCGGAAAGTGAAATAGCAAGTGAACCGTGTATTTTAAATCCGTATAAATTGTAATTCAAAATTAGTAATTGCCCACAAAAGTCCGCCAGGTGAGTCGAGGGAGCTTGAAGCGGTAAACTAGCGCCTGAGGTGGAATTTTCAGTAAGCAATTAAAGCTTCACCTTGACCAGGTAAGGAGGTGTGTTTTCTCATTTTCCACATGAAAAACGGCAAAAAATGAGAGTGTTTTCACATTACAACGCAAAGCTAAATTTACATACCCCGCCGTTATCTAGTACGACATCGTTTAATGTGCCGTCGAACATGCTTTCCCCTAGTTAATCGCACGCAGTGTCATGAAATCGACCGGAACTTATAAGTAAAATGGCTCACATGAGTACTTGAGAAGTCACGTGTGATGACGCACGCTAGCACCCATTTGCGTTGTTTTGAAATCCACCAACAATCAAACATTCGTAGCGCGGCGGCGAGATACATATAACGAAATCAGCACTGAAAAAATCCACCAATGGAAATGTTGTCGCGGTACCCAGGTTTAGAGGCAGTAGGCATTACTCATGTTTCTAACGTGATTGTAAGTGGGACAGCTCTGCCACAATAAATAAAACGTGACCATTTGATCCGCGCGCAAAACGCGGGGATTGCTCCGACTCGCGTTGTATGCACATGCTATGCAAGTGTCGATGGCCCAAAGTGGATCATATGAAAAATTTTCGCTGGATGGGAAAGGAGGAAAGGCAGGCAGTGGAAATGCAGCTAAATACGATCGAATTTTTTCCTTTAGTTCTCTTTCTATTGTCACGTGAATAACACTTTGAAATGAAATGCGGTGTTGACTTTTTCAGCCAGACTATTGTAATTTGCTGCTAGTATTCTGCTAGGAAACATTAAAGAAAATTGTAGATTTCGCAAATCGTTTCTAAAATCAAATTAAACTTTAAAATAATGGAGTCACCTTTAAAATATTCCAAGCTTTAATATGAAATAATTTTAAATTGGATTCTTCCGTGGAAGTGCCTATTTGCAATCAACGTGTGCCCGTGTGACGAATATCGCGAAATGCATCGCACCGTCCTCGTTTCTACTTACGATATCATATCCTAGTCGATGTTTGAAGTTGGCACGAAAGCTAATAACCAAAGTTAACATAATATAAAGTTCGAGAGCACAGGAACAAACCATGCTAAAATCTGTGTTTTGTACCAGAAAGCAACATACGTAAAGCATTAATTCTATCTTGTGCGTATGTATTAGAAAAGAACCAGAATAACGAGCATCAGTAAACAGCAGGAAGAGTAAGAAAGACAAAACATCCTGAACAAATTTTAAGAAAAATTAGGCATGCCACGTGCAGCTCAAATAGTATGCAATTTATAATAATAACAAAGGGAAATAACAGCAACAACATGAGAAGTATCACTTTGATTAGTTGAAATCAGGGAACCATCCTAACGTTATTATTTCGGTCAGAACTATACCGGTTCATTTTCCAAAAAAAGAGCGATACTTTTGTACCAACATTATTTCAGTACATTGAACTGAAATCGCTGTGACCGAAAAAATTTCGGTCCAATTGAAACGTTTTGATTGAAATTTTTAACATAAAGTTCAGATCATGAAAAAGTGTCTACTACACCTATATATGTTAATGAAATGTATGATTAAAGGCTGGCCCCCATAGAATCCTTCAACGTCAAACGTCGCGTTCGCCGCCGCTGCACAACTATTGAATACATGCATTCATATGGGAGCTAACCCATAGCCGACGCAACGCCAATGCGTTGCTAGAGAGAAATTTAGAGGAACCTTCAATAATTACGTCGAGGCAGTCCATCGTGAGAGAGCTTTGCTGAGAGGGCTTTGACAAGTTGGGATTGGCCAGTTGGGATTCGTTGAATCAGCTGTTTATTTGACAAGTAAAAGTTTGAATTTGATATCTGTGAATTGTTTTGGTGATTTTGTAATTATTCGCTTTCCTGTTCCTTCGTTTGGATTTCCTGGACGTTGCCGAGTTTTTCCCGAATTCATTAGTCTAGTTACTTGACGAATTGGTACTAGATTTACCTTGTTAATTCACCTTCGGAGCATACTGCGCCAGTTGACGGTGTTGGTCTCGAATTGTCATAAACAGCTGAGCGGGAGCGGATGCGTCGAAGGATTCTATGGGTTCGGGTCGCTCTTGACGGCCTAAAAAAGCATTAAGCTCTCAAAGCTCTGCGTCAAAGGCGAAGGGCAACGGATTCTATGGGGGCCTGCCTGAAGGATTCTATGGGGGCCAGCCTTTCGGGTCGCTCTTGACGGGCTAAAAAAGCATTAAGCTCTCAAAGCTCTGCGTCAAAGGCGACGGCAACGGATTCTATGGGGGCCTGCCTTAATTCCTTCGTTCATTCCTTTGCTTTCGTTCTTTCTCTTTATTCTTCGTTCCTCTTTGCTCTTTTTCGTTTTTTTTTTGTTAGGTTAGACAGTAGATAAAAGGTTAAGCCAGAAATATTCATCATATTCGAGTAGGGCTACAAAAGTATTTTTGGGCTTAGTACGAGTAATATTTATGGGTAACGGTTATGAATTTTTCAGCAAAACTCAATTGTAAAAAATTATTTTCTGACTGTTATTTTTCAGGCAAAAATAAAAGTGTTTTGATTTTAATATTTAAAATCAAAAATGTAATTCAGGAAATAATTATTAATTTTAAAATAAAAAATAAAAATCAGCAAATGATATCAAAAATACATACATGTGTATATGGCTCAAAATCACCAAGGTTGCGAGTTTCAAGATTGGTTTTATGCTAACAAAAATGTCAAGCTATAGTGATGACTCTTGGTTTATACTGTTGCAAAATTTGTATATTAATAAACTTTGATAGGGCAGCGCACAGAATTCAAAATTTTTTTTTGTAGTGAATGTCGAACAGAAAACCATCAATTCGGGATGGTTTTTTTAAGTTTGATAAAATGTACAAAACCAAAACAAAGTACATAACTTAAGGACTGTTTAATTACATGGGTATATTATGTATCCATAATATATAAACAATATTGAAAACAATAAATACAAAATCTTTTACAAGCAAAATACGTTAAAAAACGAGAACGCAATAGTAATTTCGGGAACGTACCATCATGTCCGGGAACGTTCCCGAAATGACGATTTCACATAAGCGCGCGCTTTGATTATTCAGCAGCCATCTTAAATGCGATCTGACTTTGTCAATAGTAATATATTTGAGGTTACTTTGTTAATTCGGGTCGTAAAAAAGATTCACATGAATAATTTAATGTTAAAAACACGTTCCCGAAATGACGGACTATTGATGTACGCTCTACGAATAATGAATTGAAAGGTACTTACCACTTAGATATTAATTTATTTGCCGATAAATATACTGACAGCCGGCTTTGTCATTGTTTGCTTCCTCTACTATCGTTTGACACAGAATAGCTGCGTTCACTTAAAATTATTTTTGTTCGGTTATTGATGCGTTCACTGAAATGACTTATGCGTTATCGGACAAACAATTTTTGCATTTTTTAATTAAAAAAAAATATATTTTAGTATCTTTTCCAAAACTAGATTTTGCATAAAAAATACGGTATATTAAGTATTGACAGGAGTTAAATACCTTAAATTTTTCATCAATATTTTGGACTTGTTGTTGAAGATCCTCCATTAGGACGCGTTCCCGAAATGACGTTCTCTGCATTTATGTTGCTTTAATTTAAAATGTACTTCTTTAATAAATTGTATTATTTGATGTATACACAAAACAGATTAGTTGTAGTATTTTATTAATTTTCTATTCTCAATAAACTCAAGATTTAATACATTAAATTGCTAGCAAAGCCAATTCTGCACCTTGGTGATTTTGAGCCGTATGTTATTAATTCAATGCTTTTAATTATTTACTTCCTATAACGATAATGATGTTGTACAACTACTTGATTCCGCTTTGCTCTGTGCGTCCCTCCCATCTCCCCCATCCTAGTTCTCAAGTGTCAGCCAGCATGAGTTCGAACGTGTAAATGGGGTAATATAGTAATTTCAAGCAGATCTGTCAACTACTGCTATTTGATTTTTGAATTTAATAATATAAAAATAATTGTTATTTATAGTCCCAGCCATTAGCTAAAAATATTGCATCGCGTTTAATTGGAATCACAAAAGCTATATAATTATTTAATTTTAAATGTTGTTCACTTGAAATATTACTGTCCTTTAAATTTGTTTAACTTTTAATATCAACACAATTATAATTCTGGAATTTATCTAGAATAGCATAACAAGAATTCTAAGCAGTGCATTTTCTCTAAAGCGGACAGAAATACATATTCACAGAGTTTTATTTTTCGGTCCGGTCAGACCGTAAGAAAAAAGAACCGAAATGAAGCGTTCATGGTCGGGATAAAATTTTAAACAATTTACTGTCGGACTATAACATTTAGTTTGAACTCGTGAATCATATTTTTTTTTATATCGGTTAGGTACACTGGTTGAAATCAAAAAGCGGGAAAGTGAAATGAGAATAAGAGCTTGGAGATCTTGTATTTTGCATATTTGTAAGTGGTACCTTCACATTCCATCCTATACATTTTTTCACGGGGCATTTTTTGTTTCTTACAATTTGAACTTTTAAAGAGAAATTGGTTTTTTGTTTTTTTTTCCAAATATTATCTCTTTCCTTTTCTCCCATTAAGTGCTAAAGGGAAAACAACCGGAAATCTCTTCTGCTTGCTTACTTTATTTTAGGTTAAATCACAGGGCAACATCGCCTTGTTGTTGAAAAGGTGAGTGTCATTTCCGGGGTGATTTTGTGCGTGGAATTTGAATCCGGGATCAGAATTGTCCCATAATGTCAGCATTTTGAGATATTTGAGGTTATGTACCCAAAAAATGACGTTTTTGGCTAACTTTGAGGTTATGTACAGGGTGCGCAAATTTTTTCTGGTGTCTATCTCCAGTTACACCATTTATGTATTATAGTACTACAGTTACTCTTCAATTTAAGAGTTTGAGAGATCGATTTTCATTTTTTTTTCTAAAAGTAACCGCTATTTAAAATTACAAAGTATATCCCTTTAACGTGATGATATGAGTATTTCAATTTACCCTTTCACACAGAACTTTTTTACCGGTTCATTTTTCTTGAAAATTTTTGAAAAGTTCTAATTGGACAATTCTGACACCGGATTCGGATTCTACGCAAAAATTTACTTCGGAAAAGACCCTCAGCTTGCCCACAACTGACATGATCCCATCGGGTAGAAGAAGCTAGAAATATAAAATTGAAAAATAAAATAGAAACGACTCCAAAAAATCTCAAGCCCTAAAACGTTTTAAATAATTTTACTTGAAAATCCTCTGCTACTACTTTCAACATTGAATCTTAACATTTTACTAGATTTTTGAAGTCGGTGCGAAAACCTGACTCTGGTCCAATACTTAGTAATGAAGACATTCAGTTTGTCTGGATTATTTTGTTTGTTTTGATGTTGAATGATTTTACACATTCGAAAGAAATTTTGTTCTGTCAACAATCTCATTCAAAGCATTCAGAATTTACTTGCATGTCCTAAAAATGTCTTGCCTAGAGTGATTTATTTTAATTATCAGTGATTTTGTGAAACAATTTTTCGATGAAATGGTGAAAAGAAAAAACCAATTTCGAAATGGTGTGATTTGGGCACAGTGGTGAGACACTTTACACGGCCACGGTGGGACACTTCCTTCCTTTTAAAATTGTTCGTGAAGTGAGTTTAAAATAAATAAATAAACGGATTCTTGATCCTGCAAAAAGAACAGAAGTCGAATATATAGTTTCATTATGTCTGCGCCAATCCCACCGATTTTGTTATATTTGTAAAAGCAATTAATTCTCGTGTTTTACTTCATTGTTCCACCTTTCCGATGGTTTTTAAGAGATGTCCTACCAAAACCGACATTTTTTTGATGGGATCAAAAAACGTTCTTCGAAAAATTGGTTGTAAAATTTTGTTTTTATACCCAATCGAATAACATCGTTCGGTAAAAATGTATGGGAATTATCTTTCGAACGGTATATTGTATTCTTGCATTTTTCTCTTCCATTAAATTTTATCCCCCAAAAATAAAACCGTGGCCGACTTTCCCCTACATATAGCACAGGGTTTTTCTGTTTATTGATTTCCAAAATTAATTTAAGATATTTGTTTTGTTTTTAAAATGTCTTGAAAAAATCGTGTTTATATTTATAAAATTTTCGAAAGCCAAAGAGTTAAAATTTTTATAAACGAAAATAAGCTTTCCTAATTCACGTGACTCGTAATAATTCGACAATGATGAGAAAGCGCTTACATTGTGTATGTAGTGCTTCACTGAATTTATTTTTAGCCCTTTCAAAAGGAGATGAAACTGAACGAATGCCAAATATCTATCTGTCATTAGCGCACTTATTTGTGGTGCCTAATTACTCATAGCTTTCTTCCTATTGTAATGTTTCTTTCCCACGGAAGATCTTCGTAACCATGGGGAAATGAAACTTATGTGATATTTCAGAGCTCCCAGTACATCGATTTTTCGTGATTGTAAATTTAAATTCAAGCCAGAATTCAATTTCCTGAAATAATGCAAATATTTCGCGATCTTCACAGTTTAAAAATACTGTAGTAAAGTATTTTTTTAAACATGTCGAAACAAAGGAATGTGAGAAAACACCATAGGATATCTAAGTCATTTTCATTAAAAATTTCTTCGATATTTGTACGATTCCAACAACTCTGAGCATCTAATTGAAATAACATGTAACAACAAATAAAACATCATATCAGGATAAGCATGGAGGAATTGCCTAAGCTCACATAGTTTGAACTGAATCAAAAAAATACAATTTCTCTCTTGATATAATCACCAAATATCAGATCTGAAAGACAAGTGGTTGGTGGAAGTTTAATTGAAAAAAATATTTTTGCATCCAAGAAAAAAATCTTTTTTGTTAACCACAAATATTAATGAAATGTCTACGCTTGAAGTAATTTATGTTAAGTAGAAGTTTTATTCTTCCACAACTTAAAGTTATTCCAATTAATTTGCGCGGTAGATACTTCACAATACCTGTAGGCAGTAGCAGTAGGCCTGTAACGAATCTTTATTTATGTATGCATTATTTTAAATATCATTCCTCTGTACTATAAATTCGTCAAATTTTTTCGTTAATTCCCTTGTTAATATATTTTACTAGCTTCATAATTTGGTTAGACGGCTCACCAGCTATAGTTGGTAGTATGTAAAAGATTAAGCAAAGCTATAATACATTTCAAGACGAATGCGATAAAGTGATGGTTTTTGTTTTGTTTTAATAAAAAGGAGATGCATAATACAATAGAACAGAATCATATCTGGACGTTAAGAAGCTAACGTATACAATGACTCTTTGGAGCGCAGCCAAACAAAAGACTCACCAAGGCGCCAGAACTTTATTCCTTATGGCGTTTTTTTT
Source organism: Neoitamus cyanurus (assembly GCA_947538895.1). Taxonomy (NCBI): domain Eukaryota; kingdom Metazoa; phylum Arthropoda; class Insecta; order Diptera; family Asilidae; genus Neoitamus; species Neoitamus cyanurus. The sequence continues at coordinate 39,920,463 of OX384542.1, forward strand.
ATAGGAAAAGAAGCTTAGCTGCCAAAAAGTTTGATACAATTCTCAGTTTCAATTCTGTGGATATGCATACAATCATAAGCTTATACACATATTTAACTTTTTTTTAAAATGAAGTATTGAAATATGTGTCGTTGCTATTATCACATCTAATAAAAAGTACCTATGAATGTTTTGATTTAATGCTTTGTGTTATTGTAGGGTATTGAATTTTATTTTTAGTTATGACTTTCGTCTATTTTACTATCATAATTCAGTAAAGCTTTGAGGGAGTCTTCTAAGATTTAAGAGAAGTGTTCCAGAATAAAATTAGTGTCTATTTTTAAATTACTTATGTTTTATTTTGGAAAAAAGTTACAGCTACACAGCTTTCAGAAAGTCTGAATGTAAAGAAGTAGTTTTTATTTTCTGCTGCTGAAATATAAGTTTTAGATATATTTGATTTGAAATATTGGATTTTTTACATATTATTGTAATTACTTGGTAGGCTTAATCAGCCATAATAAAGTACTATAATAATTCTCAAAATAAAAACGCCTTACACAGTAATATTGTTGTCAAACAATTCATCAACAAACGCTGTATGGTAAAAATAAGTAATTGAAAAAGGTAGATATGATTCTTTGAATCCTTTACCCTCAGAAACCATAGTGCTATGTAACATAGCCAACATAGTACTCGTATTATGACAATATTGGCCATCTCAAGATTTTCATATACTTTAGATAGTTCATGCTCAGTTTGAAGTTTCTCTGACATACATAATAGCCTAGGGCTTTTTGCGCAAAATCTCTTAGCGCTCTAATACTTTCCATTTTAGGACCTCGTTTGTGAGGCATGCACATCACCCCACCACAGTTCCGGTGACGGTTCGGAAGATGGCGGGATCTTAACAATGACCTCAACGAAACGAAGACACTGTTGCCCTCCTGCATGATTCTGGTCCGTTCTTCGGAGATGTCAATGGTGGTGTTCAATGGTTTTACTATCTTGGAATGGCTCTCAGGTACTTCGTCTCTTGTTCATTAAATTGTTCATTGGACCACCAGTTTTGGAAGAGTAGCCCAGCTCACGTAATGACTCACTGGATTTATTTAGGATATGTTTTACGCGGTCAGGAATCTTGGCATTGAATCGAACTGGATGGGAAGATATAACTTTCTGGGGTGAGTCTCATATAAAGAAGTTGTTCAGATTTAAAAACAAAACTGAGACTAATATAAAAGAGCATTTACACTTCACAAAAGAACATAATAATTACATTAAAAAAGATTCGCCAAAGGAGCTATAAGCAAGCAGTTGCAGAAGAATCTTAAACATAATAGGCCTGTTCGCGTACCCAAATGCATACGAAAACTTTCGAAAGTTTTTACTAGAATGCTTTCATCTCACGTAGCCAAAAATTGATTGATAATTTGCTTACGTCACGTCACGTTTCCCCTCCGAACAGGTTTTTGTTAGTTTGTACTCGACAAATTTTATGCGTGTAAAAATTTTAAAACTGCCAAAGTGTAACATCTAATATAATCAAGTTAGCTTTTGAATTGTAACATAATCTTATTTCATGATCCACATTTGAAAACGTTTGATGTTACTTGATGTTGTTCGCTTACGTAGTTAGTTAGTTAGTTGCTAAGAGGGTCTTCTCTCTAATTTTCTTTGTTTTCTCAATTCAAAGTTATTATTAGAAAAGGGAGCGAACTCACCTAATCTAGCTACTCTATTTCATGATTTGAGAGCGTTACTCGCATTTGACAGTTAAATTTGAACACATTGCTTTTGTACGTGCAAAACCCAATGGAAAATCGTTCAAAGCGTTCGAAGTGCGAAGTTGGGCACTTTGACATTCAATGCGTTCTGTGATTTGGAAAAGCAAATAATGTAAAGGCTGTTTTTTGTGTTTCAACTGCCGCAATGTGGATGATTCTTGAAAATAGGTACATAAAATATAAGTGATCTCTCTTAATTCGTAACGATATGTGACCATTCAACATACAGATGAAGCGTAAATGGACGCTCTCAAAGCCGTCGAATCGTCTGAAGTGCTGACTGGATTTCCACCTTTACATGGACGGATCGTGGGATTCACTTGCCTTGACTTGAATTTTCAATCCGCGGTGTCACTCTTCTCTACTTTATTAATTTATTATCATCAACACGTTGATTACACCATCTGATCTTAACATAAACAAACACTGATTTAAATTAATTCCTAATGATTGAGTAACGATTTTTTGATTAAATCTTTGCTACAATGAAAGTCTACTGAGGAAAATCTAGTATTGTAAATTTTGGACACAGCCGATACCGGTTCAAAAGTGCCATAATTAGTTCTGTGATACATGGAGTATAGAAAGTCCTGTCCTCTAGTAGATCGGGGGCGTGAGTTAAAATTAACAAGATTTAAAAGCTTTGGAGAGTCTATAACGCCAGTAATGATATCGTGCATGAACGTAACACTTGAGATTTCTCTACGGTTGGATAGAGTCGTTAAACCTAAAAGTTTAAGTCTGTCTTCATAACGAGGAAGACTATGCGGGTCACGCCAGGGTAGGTGACGAAGACTGAACCGGAGAAAACGCTTTTGAACTGCTTGGATACGGTCTATATACACAGAATAATGAGGAGACCAAACAACAGAAACATATTCCAAGATAGGTCGGACAAACGCACAAAACAATGTTTTCAAGAGATAAGGATCATTAAAATCTTTTGACCAGCGCTTAACAAAACCAAGGGTGGAATTTGCACGATTGATTATTTTATCAACATGTCGTCCAAAATCGAATTTAGAATCAATAGTCAGTTCCAAGTCGACAATATTTTCTTGCCGAAATAAAGATGTGTCAAGGTGTCAAGGATTTTGTAGGAGTACTCCAAAGTAGAAGACTTCCTAGTAAATGAAATAATGTTGCATTTACTAATATTTAGTTTCATGTGATTCTTTGAACACCACTCAGTAAAAGTGTCAAGATCGCGTTGGAGGCTAAGCGCATCTTGCAGTGACTCGGTCACTCGGAAAATCTTCAAGTCATCAGCGTAAGCCAAAGCATGCGATTTCTCGAATAGAGGAAACACGTCGTTAAGGAAAAGAGTAAACAGCAAAGGTCCCAGGTGGCTGTTCTGTGGCACTCCCGACCGAACGGAAACAGGGTCCGAAAAGCAAAGAGAAAACTTAACTCTAAAGGAATGATTGGTAAGGTATGACTTAATCCAATGAAGACGGTCATTGGGGAAGCCAAGTCGTCGAAGTTTAAAAATCACCGCTCTATGAGAAACCTTGTCAAATGCTTTACTGAAATCAGTGTAAACACAATCGATTTGTTTACTCTTCTCCAAGTTCGTTACACAGAAATCCGAAAACTCCACAAGATTAGTTGATGTCGATCTGCCCCTCATAAATCCATGTTGATTACTTGATATCATCGAGCTACAGTAGAAGGCTAAATAGTCTCTTTACTTTATTACTTGACTTGAAATCGACCTGAAGCTTTACGTCATGTCGATATTCCTAAATCTTTTTCCGTCGAATAATTTAAGGCATTCCTTTTCCTGCATGATCTCCAACATTGTATTGGTTTCTTGTATATTTCACAAATTTATCTTCGCCATTACGTATTTAATATATCATAGCCTACGACTGATAAATGTCAAAATTCAAGCTCTCAAGCTGCGGTTACATGGCTTTATAGCAATAAATAAATTGTGCGGATCGACTTAAGTCAAGATCCGAGGTTACATGACTTTCAAGTCGGCTTGAAGCCTATGACTTCTGCACCAAAGATATTTTTTTACACAAGAAACGAAACTTTTAAGTAAATTTGGTTAAAAAAAATAATGACGTCATAATGAGCATCCATATGTTTTCAAAACATTTATCATTTTCATTATGTTTAATGTAAAAAACAAATGCCAAAACTAACTGTGACTTTATCAGGCGTATTCCAGAATCCGTCGTAGAAATTTCGAACACGGAAAAATATGTTATTTAACAATCTTGAAGAAGCATAATTTGGTATTGACATTGAAGATTATACCACCCCTTTCTAATAGCAGCAATTTTAGTTTTGCTCATATTGATAGATGCCATTTTATTTCGTCTTAAACCTATGGATTTTGGAATGAGCCTATGTAACATATACAAATGTATATATAGGTATGTAAATACATGTATGTATTGTGCTAAGAACATTTTCGACATCTGCATTATGTACCCTGTGCACAAAAATACATAATTCGAAGCGTTGCATTTTAGAACACTGCACTATCGAATTTGCTGTATTTTTGTTTTTAATACGTTATTATTGGTTGCACTTGTTAGTTTGTATAAAAAAATTTGAAATTCGATTGTCGCATACTTGCAAATGTCGCATTGATTAAAAATTTTGCACACTTACATAAGTCTGATGACAATACATAATTGATCAATTTTTCAGTTTTGAAAAATGTAAATTTATATATTTCCGGCGTTTCCCGGGATACTATTAAATTTGTATTCCTTAATTTTACAACACCTCCTTACTGCACCACCGCCTCTCCTATGTGACCGAGCGTTTTCCTATTTGCGTTTTGCACATGTTTTAGATATTTTCCAACAGTATTATTAAATTTAGTGTTCTTCATTTTACACCTTATTGCACCCCCTCTCCCATATCTCCCAGCGGGGGGGGTCTCATATTTGGAAATTTGAATAGCAGATTCGTCATCCCGAAAATTCCCTAGTGCGGATTTTCAGGGAAATACCTTGAAGTTTAACTTTTCGGTTGCCATATTGATCCACCATATTGATTTCAAAAATTGTGATGGCAGATTCAAAATCAGCAACCCCAAAATCCCAAACTAAAAACAAAAGTTCAGATTTTCAGTGAAATCCCTTGAAGTTTAACTTTTTCGGTCGCCATATTGGATCCGACATCTTGTATTCCAAAATTTTGAATGCAAGCTCGAGATCTGCGACCCTGAAAACCTCCAATTGCCTCTATCATAAAGATTCCTTGAAGTTGGAAAATTCGCTTCCTATGCAAAACGGAAATTGCGATTTTTTCGGTTTTCCGGCTTTTCCTTTGGGGTTTCCCGAATTTTCTTTTTTTCCCCTGTATTGTAGCGAACAAATCAAAAAAAAAATTATCGTAATCGGTCAAGCCGTTTTTAATTTTTAGAGAGACTAACGCACAGCAATTTATTATTATATATATAACATAGATTCAATATGTATACTATACTATAAAAAAAAAAACTTTCGACCAGATAATTACAAGCTGCAGAGTGATTTATGAAATCATCGAAGAATTTAAGTTCAAGTTAAATTTTTCAGTTTGCCTAATTTTTACAAATTAAAGGTAATACGGCGGACTCAACATTTTATGTATACACATTTCCATCAAAGATAGCACATGGCAGTTTTTGGAGTCACTTGTTTTCTGAGAATGGGCACTCATGCGTTTCCATGCTAGCACATTTCATGTTCTTTTTAATTAGGAGTACATTATTTTAATTTTATATGAGCCACGTCATGACTTTCTATGAAACTTCATAGATTTGTAAAAGACTTTCCAAAATGGGCAAAATTCGTTTCTTCTACTTTTTGAGACCACCTTTTCCAAAAACCTGATGTGACAGAATTTCAGAATTTTCATTTCCACATTAGTAGCGTATAGCAAAAGTCCTATGGATTTAGATCTGGAAAAAACTTGTTGCAAGCCTGTGTTTTTATAACCCCTTTCTAAAGTAATATTTAACTTTTCACTAAATACGCCATCAGTTGATAAAATATGTGCATTGTGAAATTCAACACGCTATAATACATAAATGCAATGTTATTTATAACAAATAGGTACATTAAATTTACACATAACTATGGTAATAAATAAAGTATAATATAATAATAAAAAAAGGCAATAAAATAAAAGTAAAAATGGAAAATTAACAGTTAAAAGCCGGCTGTTTTTTTTTAAATGTAGCTGAAAACTTTTGAATCCGGTTTTTTATCTCAATTGCTGTTGAAATAGAAATGAACATTTAAGGGGTTACATATAGGTCTTGAAGGAAAGAAAACACAACTTTTTCAAAAAATTGTATTTTAAAAATCAAAACTCTATTTTATTTGAAATTTAGACATAGAAAAGTTTAGCATTTCAAGAAGTTGTAAAAAATTTTTCAGCTAAAAATATTGAAAATTGTCGATTTCGCTGCAGTTTTCCTGGTCTTGTATTTTAAAAACTAAAACTCGTCCAGCCTTTTTTTGCGGTAGGCAAGATTTCTCGAGAACGAATCGACCGATTTTGCTGAAACTTTGCACAGTTTCTCTTTATAGTATTATTTCGTGATTGACCGAAGGAATTGAAAAAAAATGAAATTTAAAGTTTTGAAATAAGTTTGAATGTATTTTCGTCTCAAATTTTTCAGAATTTTTCCGATTCTCATCGTTTTTAAAATATTTTTTTCGTGTAAAACAAGAACGAGTTAACCGATTTAAAATCCCTTCGGTTAATCACGAAACAATACTATAAAGAGAAACTGTGCAAAGTTTCAGCAAAATCGGTCGATTCGTTCTCGAGAAATCTTGCCTGCCGCAAAAAAAGGCTGGACGAGTTTTAGTTTTAAAAATACAATTTTTTGAAAAAGCTGGTTTTTTTTCCTTCAAGACCTATGTAACCCCTTAAGTAACCTGCTCATTCTATTGTCTGTTATGTAATGACTTTGTTTTAAGAAAGCACATTGCGTATCAACGAAAAAGGACGTATTTTTGTTTCCCCCCTGCGTGTTCTCTGTTCATCAATTTCCCCACATTGCAGTGAATTGATAAATTAATTAAATGGATGCCTTATTTTATTATGAGGCCTATTCAAGGCTCGGTCGTAGAATTTCGGAACACGTAAATACGGTCTCTAACAAGTTAAGTGAAGCTACCAGGATTTTCAACAGCAAAACCAAATTCAGCTCTCTTCAGATTAATTGAATTTTTCCCTGTTCCGAATTTCTACATATCTCTATATTTTTACTGTTTACTGTAGGTATACATAAATCGGTTACAGCTTGTCAAAACCGAATGGGATTAAAGGCACAACGCAAAAAGTAACAATAAACACCAAAACATGCTTCTCTGCTAGTTATTCCATATTAAAAACGAAAGAAGTCAAAACGAAATTACAAGTCACTAAGTGTATTAATTGCCAAGATAGCATGCAAATCTCTGAGTACAAAGCTCAAAACTTTACGAATTAGTAAACAGGAAAAGCGATTAAGTTCACGTGACGCGCTGAAAACAAGTGTTGACTATTTGCCGTGCTTCTGCAGGATTTTGTCAACCATTAAGAGTAAAAGCCAAACACGCGTTTCGGCCAAAATCCCGTAATTGCTCAAGGACAGTTTGAAAAAAAAAATGTGTTCGTTTCAAGGAATTCAATTCAAGCAGGCTATCATTTATTTGGTGAACGAAATGAAAAAGTCCACCAGTCCGCGAGGTATAAACAAGTTTTCGAGAATATCATAAAGGAAAATTCCGCTGAGCTGGCGAAACGAAACAGTCGGCCAACAAAAATTCGATTGCACAAAAACGTGATCTGCCACATTTATTATTGTTTTGTATCGCCCCGAGTCCAAAAATAGACCCCGTGTCTTTTGAGATCCCAGTGGCTGGAGGCTAATTAATGTGATATTTTGGCGGGCCAAATGTGTTTGTTTCTCGATTGTGTCACCAAAAAATTGTCGGTGGTGGTGATCACTTTTCGTCGGCCAACTCTACACACGTATCGGTATAGCTCGAGTTCGAACACATTTGTCACAGCACATATTCTCAGCGAGAAAACACGTTTTCGCAAGCTTCTAAATATATGCCAGCACGTTTTGTAGCATGCGCCAAAATTATTTATTATAGTTAGATATACCAAAAAAATGTAACTAGATGCTGGCACGGTTATTTTTAGTCCCTCCCTGTCGGCCAAGATGTATCAGCCGTGCACAACGATTTTTCGCGGCAGCAGCGAGAGGTGTATGGTTCGATATCAAAAGTAGGTTTTATTTGCGTCATATCTAGTGAAGAGTTGGTTAGCAATTTGCTGTGATTGGAAATGTACGCTGGTGGTCGTCGGAGCAGCTCTCTGAGCTTATTATTACTCGAATTTTATTAATAGGCATAGTGACCTTAGCAATTTGCTATTAGGAGAAAGTATCAGCCAGGATTTCTTAATTTTTGAACTATCTGAGACGTTGGGGTTTACGAAACACTCGTTCACTTATTGCTTCAAGTTTTTATTCAGCATATTGTTATTAATGTAATTCTAACACATATGGCAAGAATTGTAGAATACCTACGCAGTTTTATCTTTTGCTGTATTTTTTTAAACGCAACCTTCGCTTTACTATGTTTTACTAAAAAGAATTTAGGCAAGTTTAAAATTATTTCAGTATGGTCACTTCATATAAATTAATTAACATTAACATGTTAACTAAATAAGTTCCTCTATAAATGTATGGGAGACAACGTGATCAAATGATTTACTCGTATACAGTTTGCAATTTGTGTCCGGTTTGTGATAATGTGAATTACTTTTAGATGACCTCATATATCAGTGTTAATGACTTGTGTCTAGCGTGGGCCAAAGTCATAGCTATGTTTGCCGGTTCGGCCAGAATCGGCCAGTTAAAAATCCTGCCTAGCTACTATTGAATTGTGCCTACGCATGATTTATTTGAATATGTGTGTGAGAAAACACAAGGTATAATATCCCAGCAGGAAATTGGAGATTACGTGAAATAGTATATCGATGATTTCGTGCATGACTGAGGTATGTATGCCAATTTTGAGGTCCTAGTCATGCTAACAAGAAGGCATAGGAGTTTGTTTGTTTCAAGTGAGCTGAAGTTTTATTGCGGTTTTGTTTTTTCATGCTTCTCAGTAATCCAAATTTTCTCATTTTATATTTTTGTGATGACAACATAAATTTTTAAGGAGAAGGTTTGTTTTATTAATGTAATTAAGCAGCGCGCAGATGAAAAAACGGGTCTGGCAAGTAAAACTATTGGTGGGTTGTCCTAAGCAAAACAATTAAGTGTGCATTACTGCTAAGGAGTGTGCGCAGGTCATTAAATCATATGGCTTAGCTCAGGAGCGGAGGCTCCAGGATGGGGTGGTGAGTCCGCCTAATTGGCGACTGCATTGTTAAAATTGCCAAAGGTCCAAATTTTCAAACTTATATGAAATCATTGTGTAGATATTTTAATTATCAACTTAGCAGCGGCTCATCTTGCATAAAGTAATTTTGTGCTTAGTATTATTAAAATTATCTGTGCAATGAGATATTTAAAAAATTATAAATGTTATTTTTTCGAATTAATTTTCGCGAACTTTTTGCACAGGTATTTAATTTAATGTTTAGGGATCGAATAGAGGAATATTGAGAGTATATATATTCGACAATATGTCCACACATTTTTATTAATAAATAATAATCCGAGATAATGTGCATAACTTAATAAATTTTGTATATTTATAAATGAAAATGTGTGAACATATAGTCGAATATATTCCACTATCCGATCCTGAAACATTAAATTAGAACTGTGTAAAAAATATTCGCTTTTATTTTGCCCGTCACAATTGTGTTCACCCTTCATTGCACGAAATCACTGATTACATAACCACCAATGATTTCAGCGATGCTGTGGTAATGCATTCAATCCACCAATTTGAGTCCTGTAGGTTTAATACATTACGAAGTAAGAAAAACAAGTTAATAAATTGTAGACTTTATAATTCATTATAATTTACAGTTAGTTACAGAAAGCTAAATCTTTATTTTGGAAAAGAAATACCAGTATGTATTATATATAATATAATATAATATAATATGTAATATATTACCATTATCGGGATTTAAACAACTTCAGCTGGAGCTTACTATATTTCCTACTGTTGAAAATACTCGTTCAGATGTAGCAGAAGTTGCTGGTATATTAAGGAATTTTCTTGCAAGACAAGCAACATTAGGAAGTGTAGTTTCTTGGCATTCCCAACATGATAATGGATTTTGCGTCAGACTATAAACTCTAAATCTCCGTCTCGCTCATTTTCAAGTTTAGGCAAAAGTTGTTTGCATATCAATCCTATTCTTTAAATCTCGTACAACGGTTGACTTGAAATCTGAATCCCCGCCAAAGCAGCGTAGCTCGTCGAGTAAATATGAAGACATAATCACAGAGGGATTTCAAGGCTTTAGGCACACCGGCAACATGTATCGCCGCTCATTTCTTAATAGATCACGTAAAAAAAATTTAAAAGAAAATAGCAAACTGTTTCTTTTATTATCTCTTGTATACAAATTTACACCATTTTTACCAAGCATATTCATCATTTCCATTTATCAAATAAAACCTGCGCCACATCATAAATATATTTCATTGTTGATATTGTTTGCCATTATGCCGCAGAAGTGACGTAACTCGAATTGTTTCCTAAGTTTTCTATTGGCTTGATTTAGGTTGCCGGCGACAAAAGTCTCCAGTGAGCTCCCTTCGATTTAAGCTCACAGGTAGTGGAACAGTTTTGTCGCCGAGCTGTCGCCGCCCTGCGGAACTCTCATCTCCGTCTCCTTGTGTCTCAGAAGTGAGCGTGCGTCGCAGTGAAATTTGCCAAGGCGACAGAACGTCGCCGTACAGAAAGTCAAGAAAATTCCTTAATATACTAGCAACCTCTGTTACATCTGAACGAGTGTTTTCTACAGCAGGAAATATAGTAAGCTCCAGTAGAAGTTGCTTAAATCCCGATAATGTTAACATTCTTGTATTTCTTTTCCAAAATAAATATTTAGTTTTCTGTAATTATCTGTAAATTATAATGAATTATAAAGTCTACAATTTATTAACTTGTTTTTCTTACTTCTTAATGTATTAAACCTACAGGACTCAAATACTCAAATACTCCCAAACTCTAATACTCGAATACTCCTGAAATGAGTACTCAAATACTTCCTCACTCGAGTCCTCGGATCTTTTTACTCCCAAGTACTCGAGTACTCAAAACTCCTTTACTCAAACTCGGATCTTTGAACTCGAGTACTCAAATACTCGAGTAATTGAGTTTAGAAGTACTCGAGTAGTAACAGCGCTGTAATGGATATTTTAAACTTTGCATAAACATTGTACAACATCAATAACTTGGAAAACTATAAGTGAGAAGTGAGACTTGCAATATCTTTATATCGTTATGCCGCTTATTTCGTGTAATCTATCGACATTTTGAACTTCAATATTTTGGAAATAACTGCCTTTTACCCGCGGTCTCGTCAATGTCGATTTCGGATATAAACTTTGTTAGAATTTATGTAATCGGTGAAGGTTAACTTGGTTAAGTTGGGGGTTTATTTATGACTTTTCCATTTCGCCACATAATATCCGAAATCTACGCGGGTGAAGTCGCGGGTAAAAGCTATTATTCTGTACGACCCTTGAATCGTTCTGATGTAATTCCGAAAATTTTTCTAGAATTTTCCATAAATTGTCCAATAAGAATTAGCTCATTGAAGTGTTAAATAAGCCAATGTTTTGAGATGCGATCAATAACTTAAGACAAAATAAATTTTGTTTGTACATTTTTTTGTGAATAAATGTAAGGGTGATTTTGAAAAAGAAAAATCAGGGGTCCGGATAAAGTCTGCTCCAGGGCTTCGAAAGTCTTAAAACGGCATTGGTACATACATATATAAATTTTTGGAAAGGAAAAAGTGCACAACAAGTTTAAGATTTTTGGTCAAATCTGTACTGATCTGAAGAAGAAAATCCTAAAAGAATACTGGGACTTATCTGTACCTCCAATTCAGTTATAAGTGCTTTATGCAACTTTAGTTATTCTTTCGATTTCATTGCACACCAATTGTGATGGAGATATCACTCACAGAATTATTGTTTTTAGATGAATTCAAGTAAATATTGTTTTAGCATAAGATTTATTCAAGACGATTCTCGAAAACGAAATTTTTTATAAACATCTAAGTGAATGAATGTGTTTATTCTTTTTAGTGATGCTGCCGTTTCTGGATTTTCATATTGCTCGGAGTCAGGACTTAATTTTTCCACATCTGCTGCAAACTATAGTGAAGATGACACAGAATACACTACTGGCAGAAGAGGGAAAACGTCTAGAGTAAGTTAATCTCGGTTTGGATGAAATGAAATATTGACTAAGCTAATTCTATCTTTTAGCAAGACCCATTGTCGCATCGTATTATCGAGAAGCGACGAAGAGATCGTATGAATTCATGTTTGGCAGACTTATCTCGTCTAATACCGCCGCAATATCAGCGCAAAGGTCGAGGTCGAATAGAAAAGACCGAAATAATTGAAATGGCTATAAGGCATTTGAAACATTTGCAAAATGAATGTGTGCATAAGGAAATCGAGTATAAGTTAGGCTACTCGGACTGCATGAAAGAAGTTGCAAAATTCCTTTACGACAGTCACATGCAAGACTTCTGCTATCGCCTAATAGCTCATCTCCAAGAGCATTGTGATGAAATCATGAAAAGTGAGATGTTTGATTTATGATATATTTACGAGTTCAATTCAAACTATTCTTGCCCACTTAGGTGACTGTTTCAAAAATAGGTGCAGTGCAGATTCAATCAGTGCATCAAGCGGGAGTCCGTCAGCTCATAATTACCATCCAACAGCATCTCACTCGCATCTTCGCGATATTCTTACTTCAGATATTGACCACAGTAATAGCAACGACCACAATGATGTAAAGGATCTGAGTTTTCGCAGTCAACCACACCAAGCTCCGGTTATTACGTCAACAGCTCCTTCTATAGCTCATCATGATTCCAGCAATCACGACTTTGATTCCTCTCGGGATCATCGAGAGCTACCACACCACCAGGATAATGGTATATCCTCTCCGCCCCACCACCACCACCCTTCAGAAAGCATTTTAAAATCAGTAAGATTGAGAAACTTCTCGGAGTCTTCTCACGACATCGAGCATAACAATAACTATAAGTACAAGAACCACATAAAACAGAGATTCAATCAGGACACCCATCTGAACGATGAATCTACCAATGACTACAGCATAACTCACAATAACCAAGGCGAAATTATTTCAACAGATAATCCGAAATTGGAGGTAGAAAACGGCATGTGCAAGAAACGCAAAGTGGAGACTGTAGATGAAGCGGAAAATGGAAACCTCGATTCGAAGCAGGCCAATCAGGTAACTGAGCAGTCCAAGTCAGAGTCGCCGGTGAATACAAAAACAAGCAGACACTTTGCCGTACCGATATTCGCCTTGCATGGACAAGGCACCTACTACGTCCCACTTAACATAGCCTACGAAGCTCTGCTGCCATACCTGCAAGGAGTGGATCTTCTAGAGAAGAGTTTCTGTTCCATGCCTATACTTCATCCGGTGAACATAAACGTTAACTTCTCAGGACTTTCTAAACAAGGTTTTCCTAGAACAAAAGTAGAAGCAGTTGCCAATGGCTGGTAATTGTAATAGACTATGATCTCAGGATTTATTGCGATAGGAATTATACATATTTAGGAAATAAGAAATGTGGAATTTCAAGAGAGGTGGCTCGTCTGTGCCTAGATTTTATCCCTAGGCATTCGCGCCCACAAATGTATTTTGAACAGAATTTCTTTAAGACCACTGCAACTAATTCCTAGTCAAATATCTTACAAATGTAAATAATTGTTGTGTAGTAATTATGATAATTAATATATTTTAAGATATTTTTTAAAGTTTATTTTAGAAATATATTTGTTCAAATAAAACATTAATCGTTAGAGACGCCTTCTTATTTGCAATTTCCATTGCGACAGTACATAACGTAGCATTACATACATTAAACGGGGCTTTTAGTTTCCGGGTAATTGGATTCAAATCACAAGGAAAGGTGTAGAGGTGGGGCCTTTTAGCCAAATTTATCATATAATCCAGAGTTGTTCTAGAGAACAGGGGAACTTAAGTTTATGTGGATTGAAAGTTTAATTATCATTTATTTCAGGTTCCCACTTTTATTAACTTACCTTACGCGTTCAGACTAAAACCACTATTTAACTCAGTGATTCAGAGTTTTACTAGTAGATGGGGCTTGTAGTTTTAACTTGTGGGCAGACTAGAGCTGAAAATATTTGAATAGTTGAACTATTCGAATACGAATTTATTATTCGAATATTCGAAGTATTCGTATTTTTTGAGTACTTTGATCTATTCCGGAAAGAATCAATTGGACCGGTAATCCGTGATATTTAAGCATTCCTGCTTCTTCCGCTGCATCAGAGCGCACGTTTTCCACAGCAGGGAATATCGTCTCGGCCAACAGACACTGCCTAGCATCTATATATTGATCTATCTGCAACAACCATTTCTGGCGGGAGTGGCCTTCTATTAATCGTTTACTAACCAACTCAATTATGCAGTTCTGAAAGGTACACATGGGCTTCTTTTTATTGAGCCTATATCCCAGAAATTGGTTTCACCCAATTTAAAGTGGATTGGGGATGGTTCCAAAATCCAGGGTTGTAAAAAACTGAAATCTAATTGAGTTATCTCGAATTATGAGCCGCGTCTAAAAATTTATTTTCCACCGATTTCCCGGCTTTCTAGGGCTCTGTTCACCCCTTCCAATCACATACAACATAGTGCAATAAAAAATTTAAGACATTGTTTTGTGCTTACTAAAATAAAAATTAAGAAATAATTTATGCATCTGATTTTTACCGAGAGGCATGCATAACCATTACGGTACCTGCATATTAAGAAATTTATCTTTTTTGAATAATCGAATAATTCGAATTTCCGAAAATACGAATTTATTTTTCAGCCGTACTTGTAGGCCGTGAGTTTTACTTATATAGCGCGCACGTTCGTAGATGAAACGGGAGAACTCTGATCTGTGTGTGATTTTTTGTAACCATCTTCAGACACACCAGACACGTCGTGAATTGCAGGTGAATTCCGCTGGGTGCGCTGCATCGATTTTTACTTCAAATTTGGTGTGAGTCCTCACAAATTAATTTTGTGATGCTTCCATTTATTCGTGATTTTGAATTAATTTTAACCCATCACTTTATTCTAGCAATGTTCTTAAAATTTCTATAATTTCACGGTAGTATACATAAGTGTGCATGTTAATAAATGGCAGCAAAACGAAAAAGTGAAACGCTTTCCCAAGCAAACTTGAAAACCGATCTTAATGAAAGTTGGTATGTGGGGGTTTTTGGAGCCACTGATTTCGAATATGGAATCCAATTTTAGAAATACAACATGTCGACCTCAAAATACATACTAAACTTGCTAAGATATTACTTATCCGTGTTATGACCCTGAATGGTAGTTTTATTGAGAAAAGGCGATTGTACCCTTAATTCTCCCGAAAAAAATTTATTGAAATTTTGAAAGCTTCTTCGATAGATCAGATTAAATCTGAAATCTTAAGCCGCGCCCATATACTATGTCGATCGGCAAGGCTGAGTGGAATTTCTGTCGGCAAACTCGGTTTGTCGGTTGTTGGCTTGTCCACATTGTTCAGGATGTGGTAGTATCACTAATATCCCACAGCATTGACTCGCACAGAGGCTGGTGGCACCAGATGAGCAATGCCGACGGAATCCACTTGTTTGTTTGAATCAATTCTGTTTCTCCCCAAGCTTTCTTCTAGAAAGTTATTTAAACAAAACATGCTCGATAAATTCACAATGTTGTGCAAAAGTTATGCACCATTATGCAGTGAGTTTACACCACTGATCTATAGTATAACTGGATAGCGAATGGGCTTGAATTGCTGTGCGCACACTCGCCATTTTTTGGTGGCAGAATTCCAGCAGGAATGACAGTCGTTATACAATAAATAGTAACTTTCAATTCTTTAATGTAATGTAATATTAGCAATGCACGTGTGTATATTGCGGTGAGCACTGGATTTCGAAAAATCATCGAAAATTTTACAGGTAAATATTAACATGCAATTACGGATTCATCCAGGTTGTGATCTAACCACTTTGAGGCCTCATGTTTTAAAATTGGAGGAGCATATAAAGGGCTTAAGGAAATTTTATTAATTCCCGCTCGAAAATCCGATAAAAGTGTACACCTATGTACGTTACCGGAATTCCGGAATTCTGCCACCAAACAATATGGCTCCACTGCACACGAGCGTACAGTACTACAGCGAATAGAGCGCGTTCGCTATCCAGTTATACTATAGATCAGTGGTTTACACCCGTTCTGTCAGGGCTTAATGCAAAATGCTTCAATTTGAGGCCCAGGTGTAAACTCACTGAATTCAAGTAAAGTCGCTCTCGCGAGATGCAAATTTTATTCCTTAGCAGAACCCCAGATTGCAATTTTTTTTATTTCCGCTAATCCATGGTGGTAAGCTGCGATGCACCAAAGGGTTGAACCACGAAATTAATTTGTGGTGACTTCACATCAAATTTGAAGTAAAAATCGACGCAGCGCACCCAGCGGAATTCACCTGCAACCCACGACGTGCCTGATGATTGGTACAAAAACTCACTCACAGAATTCTCCCGCTCTTTTGCGACGTGCGCGATATAAATAATATTCACGACCTTTGTTTGAATTAGCTAATTAGTAGCGTCTTGAATTGAACATTATTTAAATAATATATTTGGACATAACACAAGTTTGAACTATAAACACCATCTACTTGTAAAACTCTGAGTTACTAAGTTAAATAATGCTTTTAGTCTGAGAGCTTAGGGTGGGTCAATTAAAGTGGGAACCTGAAATAAATGATAATTAAACTTTCAATCCACATAAACCCAAGTTCCCCCTGTTCTCTAGTCTTCTTGGGAATCTTGGGATATTTCACCAAGTTCCACTAAATATGATGACTGCCTTCACGTATTTTTGTTCTTTCTCTAAAACGATTTCCCCTTCAGTTAAACTGCTTCCGATATTTTCGTTTCTGTCCCAAGTTTCCCGCAACCAAGCGTGCGTCGGCAAGAGCTAGGGGCACATGTTATTGTAGAAAAAAGTTAAATTTTCTGGGGAAATTCGAGTTCGGTAATTGTGAAAGCAGAAAATGTGTTTTGTGTGAAAATTCCTATTGAATTATTATAATAGAAAAATCTGAGCTGTTATGGGCTTCGTAGGTTTGTGTCTTTGTGTTCCTTTTGGTGAACCAGCAGCTGAAGCTTCAGGACGCAAGAATGGTAAGTGGTTTATTTTTTTCTTAAGGGGTCTTTCTACTGTTGAAATGGCAAAAATGAAGGTTTTTTTTTAAATTGCTATAAAAACAAAGCGAAGAAAGGCATCTATTTAAAATTTTGTATGCTTATTTATAAAGGTATAGAATTGTCATTTTCATTATTATAATGCATTAAAAAACAAAATGGCGGCTGCCACAGTCCGCCGTTCCAGCACTTTGCGTTGAAAAAAACGAAATGCGCGTTGTAAAACTGTGAAAAAACTACTCAATCGATTTACTTGAAACTTTGCACACATACTTAATAACCATTTATCGACTGCATAGACCACAGTTTGGAACAAAAAAATAATTTTTGGCCATTTGGGATCACTTTTTTCTCATGAAGATGACCCAAAAATCGACTACCTCATGTTCAAACATGCACCAAATGGCCAAAAATTATTTTTTTGTTCCAAACTGTGGTCTATGCAGTCGATAAATGGTTATTAAGTATGTGTGCAAAGTTTCAAGTAAATCGATTGAGTAGTTTTTTCACAGTTTTACAACGCGCATTTCATTTTTTTCAACGCAAAGTGCTGGAACGGCGGACTGTGGCAGCCGCCATTTTGTTTTTTAATGCATTATAATAATGAAAATGACAATTCTATACCTTTATAAATAAGCATACATAATTTGAAATAGATGCCTTTCTTCGCTTTGTTTTTATAGCAATTTAAAAAAAACGTTCATTTTTGCCATTTCAACAGTAGAAAGACCCCTTAAGGCTGACCCCTGATCCCCATAGACTCCCGCAACCTCGACTTGAACCTCACCGTTGCTGCAGAGCTTCAAAATGATTTAAAACAGGTTCTTCACTTGTTAGCTGTCGTCGGTCTACAGTTGAATGTTCGCAATCTGGAGCGTCGCGATTCATTGTAATTTTTGGCAGCTCCGGCAACCCGATTGTAACTCGTCCTTATTGCTTTATATGGTAAATCTTTACTTTACGGACTTCAAATTCCAGTCAGCATAAATATTTTGTAAAAGACTCATTTTCAGACAGCAGATATTTTGTAAAAGGTAAATATCAGTATGAAAGCAATTATAGTATGCATACAGTACCTGGGCGATCGAGCTCTCTTCAAGGCAGATATAAAACGTCTAGCTAGATCTATTTCGTCTGAAATGGTCTAAAATACTGGACTGGAAACTGGTGCGTAAAAACACGGAGAAAACGAATTTCCTCATAAATGATATCTAGCTAGATCAATTTTTCGCCCCAAAGGCCCCAATAATGTAAATTTCATTGAAATCGTTAGAACCATTTTCGAGAACGCGATTCCAAACAAACAAATATATAAATATTGCTCGTATTACAGTATAGGATGGACAAGCACCGCAATTAACAATTTATGCAGACTAAAATTTGACACGTTCATAAAATAAAGTACACCCTCTTATATCTTGGGATTGGTGTATTAGAAGCAGAAAGCTGCTGTTTTGCTAAATTGTATTCACTGGTTTTACTTCCATTTCTTCGATTATTACAGATTTATACTTGGTGCACTCCTGCTTAATTAGGGCTAAAATTTTACATTGCAAATCCATGAAATCCATCGCCGGTAGCGACAGACTTTTAACAGTTTTAGAGAGAGATCTAAAAAATAGATCTACATAGTCATCCTCCTCCTCTTCCCTATCGTGAATTCGTCCTCTCACACTTTCCAGGAATTTTTGGAAATTTTCGTCGAGTTCCGAGTCATTACACCTGGAAGGGTGATTACCATCGTTTATGGAGGAAGGAAGATTGCTTTTTCGAGCTTTGCCAGATTTTACGGTAGAGGACATATGTGTGTTAAAGGAAAGTATATTTTCACCAATTTGATCAAAGTCTAGCGAGTATGGGTTGTCTATGGACTCCTGGGCCACCGAAGATGAGAGTTCCTGCGTGCTGATTTCCTCAGAGTTTTCGCCTTCCCTTTTAAATGAGATGAACTCCTCCACGCTACTAGCGTCCCTTGGGTTCTGTCTGTGATTATCAATAAACTTGAATATGGCCAAAGAGATTTGAATGTGTAGACAAACCGCTTCGAAACTGCGACCTGCAGAAAGTGAAGGGCTTCAAAGTATTTCCACTTTACCCCGTGATGTGAAGACCCCTTAAGTCTCCTTAACTCTCTGATGTATTGATCCCGCAACGATTTCCACTTGGCTCGGCATTTATGCTCTGGAATAGGACAGATACAATAACTGAGCATATCTGTAGAATTCCAAAAATATACCATCCACCTTAAGCGCCTGGCTGATTCCCTTCCACGCCGCATCCTTTGTAGGCATGTTTTTGTACAGCGAGTGTTTCTTATTGTAAAGGTATGGAACTCTCTTAACGATCCCAATCAGTTTCTCCTCGAACCCCATAACTCCCACCAGTAACGGTTTTCACTGGCTTTTAACGGCTAAAAACTAATGTCGGCGTCACGTCTAAATTAATGCCGCCGTCACTTCCATTCCAACTTGAAAACCGAAAAGTGGGCGACAGATTGCAGTGTCAAAAGAGTCGTGGCGACAACTTTCCAAGTTCTCTACAGCTTTTGTCGACACCGTGTCGAGGAAGTAATGGAGGAAATTTGCAGTGCCATACGCTTAATTTACAAGTGATCGAAATTCTTTTTACAGCCGCAACCAGATGAGCAGAGCTTAGTTTCCGTTGAGTTTCAAGGAAATAGGACCCTGTATGTTTCTATGGCTATGTACCTGAGTTAATTTCACAGATCTGGAAGTAAAAATGGAGTTTGTAAGAAAATTTAATTTAATGATAACTTAGCTTATTCCTCTGTCCAAATTTGTGTGTTGTTAGAGTGCAGAGCATTAATCCAGCTTTCGGAAAAATTTATATCCTCATCCATTGTCCCGATTTTCAGCTGTTGTCATTTTGCATATGCAACGTACCCTCCAGATCGTGCCTTGCATTAGCTGCGTTCGACTTGTCACTGCCTCAGTGAGCCGACTCACTTTGTAATCAGTTGTCAAATTGACTTGCTCAGTTTCGGCTCAATGAGGGAGACTGTCCAAGAAAAACGCTTAGAATTAATTTGATATTTCAAATATGTTGTCTCAAAATGGTTAGAGGGGTTGATTCTGAACAACGAATCTGATACAGATTCTTCAGATTAGAATTACTATACTAATCTCATATCATAGGGCCTTTCGGCAAGCACGTTCTCAGTGAGACAACTGAGACAAGATATTGAGCAACTGTCTCAGTTGTCTCGGTTGGGTTAAACAGCTGATTTAGACATCGCTGAATTTGTTGATGCAGAGTGAGAAATGGATATTGCTCAAATCCGCTAAAGTATTCACAAAAATTATTAGAATTAATAAAACTTTCCCATATACGCGCAATCAACTTACTTTTAGTTGTTTAATTATCAACGGCTGTCATAACTTATAACTGAGACAAATGAGACACAGAAAATCATTCTCAGATGGCTCAGTTGCTCAAAGGCTGCGTTCATTTTCGTTGCTCAATGTGAAAGCGAGACGATGTGCGAGAACACGCCGAAACGCTAAGAATGTGCTTGCCGAAAGGCCCTCATGTCAAAATCTAACAACCTATCATGTATAAATGTCAGAGGAACTGAGCTTAGCTGGGTCAAGTAACTCAGTTCTGGCCAAAGAATATCTATCAACAAGAAGGGACACTTTGATACGCCTGCAAATGCCTAATTAGTATGCAATGTCTGGAAAACACATCCAGAAAAATTTCCCATTAGCTAAAGCAGAAACGAACGAGTACCGTCCTATTCCCGTAAACAATTAAGAGAGAGAATCATAGCCGGCAAAAATTTCTCACGTACCTAACCACCTAACCTAACCTAACCTAACACCACCGACAGATTTTTCATGTGCCCAAACTGCTGACATTTTAAAGCCAAAGGTTGTTCAAGTGTAGACCGAAGGCAGATTTCTGCGCTTCCGTTTCTACTACAGTTTCAAGCGATGCAAACTGACGATCTTTTTTTTTACGCTGCGGCGCTTTCTTGATTAATTCCAGACATGGCATATTGATTAAGCCGGTCTCAGACAATGCGTGCATTTGTACAAATATCTGGGTCTCCCAATTTGTCATATATTTCCCTCGCCTTGCTTGTGCTCCCACACTTTCGTTCCATTTGAAGAATGCGTATACCGAATATTTTCTGCTTTAAATTTGTGTTCCCATACCATTCGTCAAACTTAAATACGCAGTTCTGCGCGCGCGGTATGCTTTGCACAGTTTTATATGCTGTCAGTTCCCGATTGCACAATGGAGAGTAAAAATGAAGTAATAGCTAGTGCTGCTGCTCTTATTATGATGTGTGGGTTTTTACAATTCAAAAAACTAAGAAGGCGAAAGAGAAGATGACGGATGCTATCTTTGAATAAAAGCCGAAACGAAAACATCAGCCATGGAATTTATATTTGTGTGTAACGGATTTTTTGGATCCCATATCACAGGCTCAAATTCATAGAGAGCTAAAAACTTAAGGGTGGATTCATTACACTATTCCATTTTCAAATTGTTCATCTAAAACTTCTTGTTAAGAGATTAGATCGTGGATCAATAAGGGAATTTCTGAATGATCATCAAGTTAAAAATTCTAGTCAATTAAAGTTGAATTCTTTTCTGTATTAATGATGCATAATTAAAAGAAGGTATTATATTACAAGAAAGTGTCAAGTCTCGCCATCGAATATATAAGGATAATGAATGAGTGAGTGAATGAATGATCAAACTTACGTGATTAAATATGATTACTTGCTCCTGGACGGTCCCAGCAAGCCAAAAGAATCTGGTCAAAGATGATAACTTGCTCCTGAATGTTCTCAGCAAGCCAAAAGGATCTAATTAAAGATGATTACTTGCTCCTGAACGATCTCAGCAAGCCAAAAGGATCTAATTAAAGATGATTACTTGCTCCTGGACGGTCACAGCAAGCCAAAAAGATCTAATTAAAGATGATTACTTGCTCCTGAACGGTCTCAGCAAGCCAAACGGCTCTAATTAAAGATGATTACTTGCTCCTGAACGGTCACAGCAAGCCAAAAGGATCTAATTAAAGATGATTACTTGCTCCTGAACGGTCTCAGCAAGCCAAAAGGATCTAATTAAAGATGATTACTTGCTCCTGAACGGTCTCAGCAAGCCAAAAGGATCTAATTAAAGATGATTACTTGCTCCTGAACGGTTTCAGCAAGCCAAAAGGATCTAATTAAAGATGATTACTTGCTCCTGATCGGTCTCAGCAAGCCAAAAGGATCTAATTAAAGATGATTACTTGCTCCTGAACGGTCTCAGCAAGCCAAAAGGATCTAATTAAAGATGATTACTTGCTCCTGGACGGTCACAGCAAGCCAAAAAGATCTAATTAAAGATGATTACTTGCTCCTGAACGGTCTCAGCAAGCCAAAAGGATCTAATTAAAGATGATTACTTGCTCCTGAACGGTCTCAGCAAGCCAAAAGGATCAACTCACGTATTGTCTTTAAATATTCACTCTGTTTGTCAGACAGCCACGAATTGTATTATGATATTCACTCTGTTAGATGTCAAAAAAGACTGACTCACAGGACTCTATCATGATCGGTAAGAAAAGTAGCTAATTTCCAACAACCATTCCGATTTGTTGCCAGAATTGTGGGACGAGACATATAAAAAAAAGGAGGAGCTAAAAAACAGTTCGGGAAAAACCCAGTGGTTGTCATGTGTGCGCCGAATATTCAACGGGTTTCAAACATTTGGCAAGGCGCCGTGAGATCGCTGGCCTAGCTAGGATTAAGGATCTAAGCAATAAAATTTGAGAAGTTTGTTCAGGTAATCGCCGCCTCAATAAACTGCTGCCAGTCGGTCAGACTCACTTTATTACAGGCTTGTCTGAGGCTTGATAAATAGAAACATTATTGTTTTTGTATGCGGTTTTTATTTTTGGCTGTGCGCTCAGTGCTCACGGTTTCTTTACATATGTTAGCATTTTAATCTTTAACACTTCTTTTAAGCTTACACGAATAATCCTCTGCTTCCCATTTTTAGTGGGAAGCGCACGCATAACAAATATTTCCTGCGTTTGTCTCCCACATACCTCGCCAAAAGAGAGACACAGCAATTATTTGGTGCAAGAACGCAGACACAAATGACGAGGAAAAAGGACGCATTACAAGCTTTGGCTAAAGAGTACGCATAACAATTATTACTCTTTGTAGCTCCCACATACCTCGTAAAATGACACGCATTGCCAAATATTGGACAAATGCACGCATTGTCTGGGACCGGCTTTAGGGATTTGCAGACGTATAGAGAGTGTCCCTTCTTATTGTTAGATATCCTTTGATGCAAACAGTTGTGCCGGCCGTGCCCATATTGGGTCGTTCGTGCGAATTGGTGTCGTGGTGCAAATTAGAGATTCATAATCTCGTTGACACAATTTTACAGGCGTTGAGTGCACGAACGTAAATTTTTAACTCGGTTTTATTTAATTGTGGAGCGATATAATGTCAGTTTTATATGTGTCGGTAAAGAACGGTGATCTGAGGATTCCAAAACTGTGTGTCCTTATTTTTTGTACTACACCGATCTGGACCCTTACCGAAATAATATAGGAAGGATTTATAGCTCAAATGTGTAAGACGTGGTTTCCGATAGAGCATGATAAAAAAAATGGTGACGATTTTTTCCCTATTTGGTTTTTATAATAGGGTTATTCGCATCATGCCCTCGCAGGCTTCGCACATCTCGTAACTGACCAAATTCACGTAAGAATTACAAGCGTCGTAAAACTACCCCTACGTTTTTACTTTATGCACCTTCGTTAAAATTGCAAGCAAAAATAGTCGCGCAAAATTTACCCTTTTAAATCTTAACCTCATATTTTTCTGCCGATGGGCTTTCTTCTGCCCCATGATCATAATGAATGTTGTCCACAGTGCCGTCCCGCATCGCACTGTTGCACTGTTGTCGTTGCCTTAATGTTGTTCCAATAAATAAACGATTTGCAAAGTTTAGGTGGTTTCAATGCGTTAATAATATTTATGAATAGCGCACGAAGCTTTTACCGGCCGGGAGTATGCACAGCCCAGTCCGGGTGGTATTTTTCTGTCTATCTCTCCTAGCGAACGGTCGGATTTGAATGTCGCCATCACTACATCACCAAGTTGTTTTGCCTCCTTCAGATCACCCAAATAAATGTGCAAAGTAAGTGTTATGTGTTCTGCAAATAAGCTCGTGCACAGGTGACCAGGCTCATTAACATTCAGTTATCGGATGTACGCCCGCCGATCAACCGCAGCGAGAGCGCGTTCTTTCCGAGTGTTTGATTTTGTGTGAAAGGCAAAAAGGCGGCTTAAGGCCAGCAGAGGTTTCTCCAGGTGATACAACGGATCGCTCGCTACACTTGGCGGTGTGGCGGCGGTTCAATTAAAATTATATCGCATACTGTCGTTAACCAGCCATAAGTTCGTGCGACTTTAATTACGCTAAACAAATTCTGCGCCAAGTTAGTGCTGGTGCTGCAGACGAACTGTAGCTCCGCGTACGATCTCAGAGGATACTGAGTGAGCAAGGAGGGTATCTTTTAGTGCGCTAAGGTGAGAAAATATTGTTAAATGTGCACCGGGGGCGGCGAAGCAGTGAAAGTTTGGGGCCGCAAATGATATGTTGGATTATGCTCTTTTCATATGTTAAACGTTATTTTGGTGCTCCCCATTGAGCAGTGCCGAGCCGGGACGGGGTGAAACAAAGGCAAGAACAGGCGCGCTTTTGTAGTGCAATCAATATGAACATGAAGATTGAATGGTATGGCAAGATACTGATGAAAATTATTTTTGGGAGATTTGTCATGTTAAAAA
Source organism: Neoitamus cyanurus (assembly GCA_947538895.1). NCBI lineage: Eukaryota > Metazoa > Arthropoda > Insecta > Diptera > Asilidae > Neoitamus > Neoitamus cyanurus. The sequence goes on from OX384542.1 coordinate 39,945,497, forward strand.
TAGTCCTGCTCTAGGAAGTACGAGGGGGCAGACTTCGACCGGAGCATGAGAAGGTTTCGCTTTGATGTTCGGCTGTTTACGTGTGTATGGGAGAGTGGCAAAAAAGTGGCGCTTTCATTAAAGGGGGATACAAGTAGGACAAGTACATCGCTTGATTTAAAATGTAAACCATAGTCTACGGAAAACTTGCGTCACCCATTGCACTTGAGAGCACATGAGGCTACGATCCGCGGGCACTTATGTGGTCAACACCAGCACGTGCGGTTACAAATTTTACAATACGCGAGTTGTTTTGTGATTCGTAAAGCCTATTTGGGTGCATGCCTATATGGATGCCTGAGAAAGTGTGAAGCTTAGCATTGTGGTTCTCAGTAACCCCGTGAGAAAAGTTTAAACATAGATATTGCGAGGTTAAGTCAGTTCAGTTCCCACTAGACGATGTAAGTAGACTGAAATACCTGCAACAGATTGTCTTGACCAAATCGAGTGCAAAAACTCTGTATAAAAACAGACAAACATTCCCTTCTCATTACGTCTTTCTTGCTCCGAATTATTTTTAGGAAAAATACTTAATTCTTTCCTTGCTCACTGTGCAAACATTTGCGCTTTAATCGTTCAAATTTCGTCACAGAATGATGCGCAGAGCTTATCTAATGAACTAATCCAGATTTCGCCACTTCTATTCATAAGACAAATGCATTTGGTGTTTACTGTTATCCCATAAACGATATCTTCTCTCTATCAAGCCTTGCTCATCAGAACTTTGGTGCAATTTTTACACAATCTTTCCGATGGCAACGTTTTAAAATTCCGTTTCGAATTCTTCGACGGGCACTTCCGAATGCCGTAATCAATCAAAATGCAAATTGGTGGAAGATTTCTTTGTTTGGTTACTGCGGCCGAAGACCACGACTGGCTGATATGTGAGGTGTGAGGAGGTCTGCAGTTTCATGCGGCTGGAATTTCTTATGTGCATGACCTTCTGTGTAACTCTTGTTCTGTGGCTTGCTGCCTAGTGTTTATGAAGTTTAAACGGTTCGGCTAGAAATTTGACGGCAATGATATTTCAAATAATTAAACTTAGCAGTAGTTTTCATTGAGAAATATTTATGAATCACTTAATGCTTTGACCTTATTCAAAATATGATTTTAAGGCTTGGCGCGAAACATAAAGTTCTTATATCACTTACTGTTTCAATAACCATATCGTTTGCTTAGACTGCGTTTTCACGGTGAGGAATGTTCTCGATGGGAACGAAAAATTACGATGAGGGTGGTAAGAAACAGAGAGGAACGGCGGTTCCCGGTGAAGGGGTAGTTCACAGATTACTTCTCTGATGCTGCTTCACCATAATCCATATTCGTAAAATGTATGGAGAGGGTCAGAAATTTAGTTGTGATTTGTAATGTGAGGCATGAGCTGAGAAATTCACCCATCGTGAAAACATGGGCAAGGCACTGCTTAAGTGAAAACCAAGCGGACGAGAAAAAGTCTTCATGAACAAACCTCACCGTGAAAACGCAGTCTTAAGCAGTGGCACCGCACAGTGGGGCAAAGTCCCGATTTCGTGGCCAAATATTCCAAATTACCTATATAAGGGTTTTCGAGGTCGCTGATTACGAATCTGAGGTCAGATTTTCGAAATTAAAAATGGCGGCTCCAATATGGCAGACTAAAAATTCGAATTTCTATTAATTTGACTGCAACTGGTTACTCGGGGGGTTTTTGGGATCGCTGATTACGAATCTGAGGTCAGATTTTCAAAATTCAAAATGGCGGCTCCAAAATAGCGGCTAAAACTGTTCATTCGTTGAAAATATAAAGTGAAATCTCATGTAATTTGGTTTTCGAGGTTATTGCTTACAATTCAGGAGTTAAATTAGAGCAAAAAAATCGTAAAAGTATTGTAAAATTGATATTATCAATAAAAAAAACAGAAATTTGTAATTTTAATTTTATTCCCTTTTTTTAAATGCATGCATTTATTATGGAGTAACTCCATAAAAATTAGTCTCACTATTCATTGAGCACTACTGAGCAGCCAGTTTTTTAATATGTTATATTTAACACTGTACACTATCAGTTCCTTGTCGAAACAAGGCAGAGACTTGTGAGGACATTTTCAAAACTCCATTAGAAAATCGATTTTATTTAAAAAGTGTACAATTTTTTTAGGTTACTTGTCGGGAGATTTAAATATTACAAACATAAAATGAGCAATAACTGTGCATAACCATATATTCTACATACCTCCAGAAAATGATTCCATTTTGCCGAATTCCAATTGAACTAGTTTCTTCAGTTTCACAGCACTTCAAAACAGGCAAGAATTTTTCGCCGCGTACACTTATTTCGTGCGTACTGAACGGAGGCTGAATGTCGACTGATGTCGAGGCGACCCTAGAGCAGGTATATACCTGCCCGGTCCGGAATTTTGTTATGGGACTATCCGTAAACAAGATCTGAACGTATATAGACGAATATGTACAACTCAAAAATTTGATTTTTGGCCAGCTTTTTGGGATTCTGCCCCACTGTGTACCGGTCTGAATCTTGGGCATTTCTACGTCGAGTTAAAACGACATATAAAACATCGTTCACGTAAAACGTTGTGACAACATATTCACGTCACCATGGCAGCATAGAGCACTGGACACTAGACGCCACTTTACGTGTCGAATTGAATTGAAGTGAATTACCAAATGGTTACAAACATAATTATTACTACAAAAAAAGTGCAACCCTTTTAGACTACTTGGAGGGGTAAAATTAGGCGAAAATTCTAACCCATATATTTTCCTGTTTTCTGGACGTGGACCTATAAACGGCTAGTTTGAAATTTTTACACATTTTAACTTATATTTAGTAATTTTTGAAGTCGGGTAGTGCGATTTTTGAAGATTTAAAAAATTTTAATGATTATATTATAAAATTGGTCCCCGCTAATATTTGAAACATAACATACATATGTACATGGGCACGATTCTTGTTACTCAGGCCACAATTTTTGGTGTGATAATTAACTCCACCGGTAGTTTGTAAAAGGAAAATTAACTCCACCGGCAGTTTATAAAAGGGAAATTATAATATATAATAGAATTTTCCTAAAAGTTACGAACGTTAGGTGGCTTGCGAATTGCCCTATATCTCGAAAAAGGGTCGAGGTAGAACTTTTTCATTATTTTTCCGTTAATTAGCACAGCAAAATGTTTCGAACCCCGTTCCCAAAAATTGGGGCCTGAATAACAAGAACCTCCCCTGTACATGTCTAAATAAACAATTCCCACCCGGTTCGATCCAGTGTCTCACCAACTTCTTGCACTTCTGTTTAACCGTTGTGTTTGCATAAATACTCCACCGGATTTTTCTGACTAGGGTAGGTGTAGGTATTTAGTTATTTAAAAATATGTACGTCGAAACTATAATAACAGAAGAATCGAACCAAGTAGTCAACTTTTTTTGTCCCTTTTTCTTACATCTATAGCGCGAAACGAGCTGCCAGTGTCCAAATAAATATAAGACTCCATTTTGTCTATACTTTTACATAGCCAACCAAAGGTCAAATAGTAAGTGGCTGTAAATTCACACCAGTGCCACTGCTTAGACTATTCTCCTTTGATTTACCTTCAACTAGACACGTAAAGTGGCGTCAAGTGCTCTGTTTTGCCATGGTGACGTGAATATGTTGTCACAACGTTTTACGTGAACGACGTTTTGTATGTAGTTTTCACTTGACGTCGAAATGCACTAACTGGCGAGAGGGAAAACTTCTTAGCCCAAAAAATATATGATTGCTGAATGTGGCCGTTCATGTGGCGTTTTCATTGCGGTGAGGATTGTTCTTGGCCGGACCGAAGGACGGTTTCCGGTGAAGAGGTAGTTTACAGCTGACCTCTCTGATGTTGCTTCCCCTCATTCCTAAAATGTATAGAGGGGGTCAAAAATTTAGTTTTAATGTGAGGCGTGAGCTGAGAAATGAGAACAAAAATCGGGTTTTCACGTGTTTAAGGCCGTCACACACGACGACAAACTTTCTGACAATCTTGGGACAATGACTATGTATACGTATCCAAAGTCGCGACTTTGGCCTAGCGTAGCCTAAAGTCGCGATTATCTTTGTCGTGTAAACGGGCAAGTCCCAAATCTGGCCTAGCCCCGATTGATTTGGGCCTAGGTCTGATATATGTGTATGTGTGTGCTCGATCCCGCAAACATCACAAAACTTACTGGCACACAAATAGCACACAAGGGCAAATTTCCTAGTCCACTTTTGTGACGTTTACACGAACAGCCCTGATTTTGGCCTACTACCGGTTTCTAGGCCTGATTTGGGACTGTCGTGTATACGTACTCATTGACTATGTATACCCGATATCCAAAGTCGCGACTTTGGCCTAGCGTAGCCCAAAGTCGCGGTTATCTTTGTCGTGTAAACGGGCAAGTCCCAAATCTGGCCTAGCCCCGATTGAATTGGGCCTAGGCCTGATATAACATATCTGTTTGTGTGTGCTCGATCCCTCAAATGTCACAAATTTACTCACACACAGATAGCACACAAGGGAAAATTGCCTAGTCCACTTTGTGTCGTTTACACGAGCAGCCGTGATTTTGGCCTACAACCGGTTTCTAGTCCTGATTTGGGACTGTCGTGTATAAGTAGTCAATAAATTGTTTGTATAGCCACTGTGCCTACACACGGCGTCGGTTTTCATTTGCAATCAAAATGTTGATATGGTCATGTGCTTCATTCTTCAAATTTCTGTCCAAATAATCGCGGGATTTCACTCTCTGCAAGCACGGATTATTCCTATATTTGAATGTAAAATCCTGGAAAAATTCCTTTATCCAGTTCTTTTGATGTTTGACGTAAAAACCGACATAAATATCAAAAAAAGAGGATATTTGGAAGGGTTTTGTGACAATCATTGTACGCCAAGTCGCTCACACAAGGTAAATCTTATGTTTGGCCGCGTGCTTGTACGCATAAACCGTCCCGTGTGTGGCGGTTTATAATGGCGTTTCTGCCTAAGGTCAAACTAGCCATTTATTAGCTCAGGCATAATTTTTGCAATTGGAATTTGCTAAACACACGTCTGCAATCCTATCCGTCAATAATTACTTTGTACGCCGAATAGAATACCCAGATCAAGTGGGGAAGACTGCTTGTGTTAGCAAATTGCTTAATTAATTACAATAAATTTAAATTTACTTAAGTCATGCATAAATATTAACCGGATAAAATACCCTGGCGGACGCAAAAATTTGTGGCTGATTCACTTATTGTAACACGAGACTGGGTCTGTTTGAAGAAATATTTAATACCCACATGTTAAGTAGGTTTGTGATTCACTTCTTGGGGAACTTTACCTGGATTTTTCCGTCAAAGGTTTATGCCTACAGAATGAATCAAATATTATGGTAGCACCATTAGAAGGAGTTAATGAGTTGAAGATTCATTTGTTTTGCACTTTAGCAGTAAAAGCAGGGTCGCCAGGTTGTATTTATTTTATTTTTTATTTCTTATTATAATCATTGCCGTTGTAACATTTACTTTCAAACGTATAGGTACGAATCCGCGGTAGCCCGTCATTGGAGGTGTGCCACTCCCACTGTTTTTTATTATAAAAAAAAGCACCGATAAATAAAGTTAATAAATTTTTTTAGTGAGTTTGGGCACTGCTACGATTTTTAATAATACATATAACAAATATCTCAAGAAGCTTGTATTACATTCAGGAACATAGCAGCTATCATCACGAAGCACGCACCGTCCATAAGCCGATGGGGGCGGCAAAGCCCCGCACCGGAACCAGAGCCCCCACCACCCCCGCTGCCGCCGCGAGCTTTTACAAGGCAATCAAGCTTTACAAAACTAGGGAATATTATAAACACAGCGATGAATGGTTCCAAGAAACAAACAAGTGAGTATTCTTCCACTTATTCTGTGCATTAAATAGTTCAATTCAATTAAATAAGTAGTTGGCAATAATTTGGAACACCATTGGAGCATTTTACAGATGAACTTGATTTGCCTTGATTTATTTGTTAGAAGCTTAATTGAGAAGAAAGCTCGCCTTACGACCTTTTTAAATGCTTAAAAAAAATATTGTATTTTCATAGGTAGTCGAGACACACCTAAAATAAAAGGTGAATTTTAAACGAAATATGCCTAAAAATACGAAAATTCTAAAAGCCCGCGCCATTATGAAGCACGAAGTATTAAAAATTATGCCTAAACTTTCTATGGAGACCAACCAACCACCATTTGGCTGAATTCCCTGCATGGAATTAGTAATATAGAAATTAACATTTGCTTAAACTTTGTAATCGCTAAATATTGAAGCATTGAAGGTTACATAATAATTTTGTTGAATTTGATCGCAGGTAAATTTATTATCGTGTTATCCTCTGATTTTTGATTTGTTTGCAAATTTACTGAAGATTCAAACGAATTTATATATTTTATTTCTCAAATTTGTAAAAACCAATTAGACTCTGCAAAGGCTAGTCATTTGAGTTCCTCTTTGTTAGTGGTAATGCTATAAAGTCTAGCGCACTGAACAGCAGATGTCGCTGGTATCGATAAATTGAGAAATATGGCATATTTTGCACACATTCGCGCTGAACGTCACCTGTGTTTGTCGAAGCCCCGCCATCATTATTCATACAATACGTCTTGTGAAGTGTGTGTTCTTCTGTGCGAATGCTGTGAGAAATGTTTGAACGTCCTATTCGCGAAACCCGAAATATTTCTGGAATTTTTTATAGATCAAAATAATAGCGAAGCGAAAGTGCTTTGATTAAGAAAAGAGCTGCTTAACGGTAACCGAGTGATTGGTGTCGTTTGCTGGAGGCGCCCGGCCATTTCTCCGTCGAATGTTTGTTTTATGAAGACTAGGGTACCCGAACCGCGTTTGATAGCCTTGTGCGAACTGTTAATTTGACATGGCCGGTAAGTTGTTGCTGGGATTTGACGAATTTTAGCTGGGCCAAGACTGCTTAGTGCATAATTCAAAGTGCGGAGCCGCGCACCAAGGTCCTTTTAAAATTAGCAGGCGGCCGAGAGGAGTTGCAGGCGAAATTAACCTTTCGCTAAAGCACCGAGCTCGTCGCCCGTGTTCTCACACACAGCAAGGCCGAGACACACGCTTCATAAAAAAAAGAAGCAAATACGCTTTCGCATTGACTGCAATTTAGATTTTTTTTTGCTAAAAGATACAAAATCAAGCCGAGTACAGCGCAGCAAGCTGAGCTCGAGCGCCGTCCGATGATTACATTTATTTGCTGCAGGAGAGCCCCGTTCGAAGTGCCTAGCCTACATAACGTTGCAATTTGCAATAGATTACAAAACGCTCTCCAAACTGAACGATTTTCTCGTAAATATTGGCACAAGCATTTAATACAACTCGCACTATTGCGTTTGGTGTGCGAATAGAGCTGATATGGAGCTGCGATAATTTCTAGTTTCGACCGAAGTAAGACTGTCCACGTGACAAAGGACGCAGTCAGTCGGTGGTTTCTTACTTTATTTTCTTAACACTGCAGTGCTACCTTCAGGTTTGTGTTGAAAAATTCCCATTTGTGTGAATTACAGCAAAATCATACCTTTGAAAGGAGTAACTGGGTCTCACCAATATCGACTTTTTCAGGCCGAACCCTCCTTAGTGATATTCTGAGAAGGACCTACTAGCCGTACATTGCAATAACCTCAGACAACTGCCTCGGAACTGGGAATCACCTATTTGCCACATAATTATATGCGGAAATTTTGTGTTTATTCACAGAGCGTGGAACATTTACTTTGAATGGAAAAGTCTCCATGGAATCTATAACAATATAATGTATTCTCGTCTTGTGGAGTTTTACTGCATCTTTCTAATGTTTCGGCTTCACTCAATTAGTTACTCGCATGGCATTTGGCCAAATAGAGAAAAATTTGTTCTGCATTTCCAAGATTTGCATGAAATTATTACCATTGTTATCTCACAGTATTGGGTCTGTGCACTTGTGAAGAATAAACCAATTTAACAATTATTAGGAAATAATTAGCTTTGCACAACAGAATGAAACGTAGGTACATTTTAATATTATATATAATAATATTCTTAGTCAAGCCTGTTTACAACTAAAAGGAATGTTAAATTTCTATACACGTAATTCAGCAATAACTATACACGTAATTCAGCAATAAATAGCTGAGTTTTTTTTTCTTTTAACGCCACTATTTGAGTAGCATCTTAAGTTCCTGCAGTAGTGATAATAAGGCCTTCAATCAAGAATTTAATCAGGTTCTTTCTTTGCTGAACGTGGCAATTTGAATTCGATCCCATTTCATGCCACTCGACATTATAAACGCTTGTTATAAGAATCATAATTAGCATCTTAGATCCTCGGAGAGGCTTGAATCTTTTTTACACTTGAATATTGCCAGGCCGGGGTTGTCATTTGATTTTCGGATAAAGAAAGCGTAGGACATTGGATAGATCCCAACTCAACTTGCTCAACTTTCGAAAAGCCGGTAAAAATGCTAGTGTACACTACATACTTCATATTTTGATTCAGTTCTCTGAACTCTCTCCGTTATATTTAAAAATAGAAAACAATATTGTGCCCCGCAGGCTTTTTTTAAACGTAAATAGGCTTCTGTTGGGGAAACTATATGAGCAGAAACAAGAATAATTGGGTCGTTTTCAAAACTTATTTAGGTCGTTTTTCCTAGAAGATTGTTTTTGCACGGGTATTTTTGTTCTAATTAAAGGTGGGTTCCACAACAACTAGATAAAGAAACAAACCGAATAAAAATTCTATCAATTTTCTCGATATTTTCTAATATTCTTTTTTTCTCCGCTCAGGAGAGTTTCTTAATAAGAAAAAGTGTGTTTAAAAAAAAAGAAGGCATATCGGTACTTCTTTTGTGAGCGACGTCGCATGGCGCGGGAGTGTTCAGTCCATTATATCCCATAATCTGGGCTTGTCTTGGAAGAAGATATACAATATACAAGCACTGCAACTGTAAGGTGGTCGACTTAAAAAAATTTGATTCCAATCTAAGTGTTTTTGCATCGGTGAAATAAATTCGCCTTGATAGTGACATTTTGTTCGAAACATTAGAGCTCTACACAAATGCAAAACTCTGCAATTTAATTTTCATCACAGCAGTTTTTAGTGTGATAACAAAAAATCTTTTTTTTTATATTTGTAAATATCATTTTCGCGTCAATATTATTGTTTAGAAGCTGCGGTGAATGAACCAAAGTATCTCCCCGAATGTATTATAATTTCGCCCCGAACTTTTAGGAATATTTTGTTTATTTGTTGCTTAGTGGGGTATTCACGGCTTCTACAGGGTTTTTTGAAAACTGCAACAAATTTAGATATATTCATGCACTCAGCAAGACGCAATTTCCCCTCTCGTGTTATACGCGTTTTTATAACTGTTCGGTGTAAAATGAAAACAGGTTCTTATAACATTAGATAACTACTGCTTACTATTATCAAAAACTATTAATATTAATTGGACGCTCCACTCAAAACTTAACTTTGCGAATATAGTTGCTTTAAAAATTTAAATAAACCATTTGTTCTAAGTGAGCTAATAACAAATTATTTGATTGCAGGTAATGGCGAAACATCGTGGTGCTTCTCACAAATAAAGGGAGCTTTAGAAGATGATGTCACAGATGCCGATATAATCTCTTGCGTAGAATTTAATCATGATGGAGAATTACTTGCTACAGGTGATAAGGGAGGGCGAGTCGTCATATTCCAAGTGAGTATATAAATAGAAACAAAAATACCTCGACTCATTATGATAGCAACAAGAGCTATTGGATCTGAAAGCCGCTTAAAACGACTGTGACACTTTTCATCAGTTAAGCCCTCAGCGAACACATCCAGTAATTGGTTTCATCGACTTAATCTTATATTTTTTTTAACAAAAAAAGACCAAATATCTAATATCAAACAAATTATGATTAAATAAAAAATGTTTGCACAATTGAGTTTATCTCATTAACAAAACTGAACGGATTGAAAATGTTCCTCATTTATCGCGACATGTGGAGTTAATCGCAACAGCAAAAAAGTAAGCGCTGTAATTGTTACCTTCTGAATTTTTCTGTTTAAAATTTCTTTGATACAATAGTTCATAACCTTTTAGAAAACAATTTTTGATGTGCGTAGTCGTAGGAGTTAAATCTCATTTGGAATTATATAGACGCTAGTTTTAATAATAGGACCACCGGTGGGCTGCTATTTTCTTTACTTGTAGTACCCGACAGCATATTTAAGTACATATTTACTACGTGTGAAAGCGAGATTCGTGCGGAGTAAATATTTTGAGTGAGGAAGTTTCGCTGACTTTAGATTTCGTTGGTTTACATTTGGGCTGATATCGTGTTGCTTTGTAGTTGTCGACCAACTTATAAGATCTGGTATTTTACAAAGGACAACAGCGGGTTGCGTCTGGAGTAAATTTTTTGATCGAGGCAATACGCAACCCATGATTGAGAATTTTGCATAACAATTACTTTAAAAATGGAACTTTTGCGTCAGGCTTTTTTCAACCGATCCGCTGGTTCATCAAGTTCGCTTCTATATTAGCCCACGTCAAAATCTAAACTCGCATATTGGCTGAGCTGTAGACAATTGAAAAGTGTGCCACTAGTTTTGACGAGCAGTTTTGTTCAATTTTCCAAATGAATGTTTTTCTAAACGAATTGTGAGTTGTTTCAATGTTACTATTATTTCTTGCAGAGAGATCCAGCCTCCAAAACAGCCATTCCGAAGAGGGGTGAATACAATGTTTATTCGACTTTCCAATCGCACGAGCCGGAATTTGATTACTTAAAGTCGTTAGAAATAGAAGAAAAAATTAACAAAATCCGATGGCTGCGACGGAAAAACCCAGCTCATTTTCTTCTATCTACGAACGACAAAACAATAAAATTGTGGAAGGTGTCAGAACGTGATAAGGCGTTCGAAGGATACAACACAAAAGAGGAGAATGGCATAGTTAAGGACCCCAGCTGTATAACCACACTAAAAGTTCCTTCAATAAAACAAATAGCGCTTATGGTGGAAGCGTCGCCTCGGCGCATTTTTGCCAATGCACACACGTATCACATAAACTCAATTTCCGTGAATTCTGACCAAGAGACTTATCTCTCCGCCGATGATTTGCGAATAAACCTGTGGAATTTAGAAATAACAGATCAAAGTTTTAATATCGTTGACATAAAGCCGCAAAACATGGAAGAACTGACGGAGGTGATAACGGCGGCGGAGTTCCATCCGACCGAATGCAATTTATTTGTATACTCAAGTAGTAAGGGCACAATACGATTATGTGATATGAGGTCAGCAGCGCTATGCGACAAACATGCAAAACAGTTTGAGGAGCCTGAAAACCCAACAAATAGGAGTTTTTTCAGCGAAATAATTAGCTCTATTAGCGATGTAAAATTAAGTAATTCTGGCCGGTATATGATATCCCGGGACTATCTAAGCATCAAAGTTTGGGATCTTCACATGGAAACAAAGCCAATAGAAACCTACCCAGTGAGTAGTGGACAGCTAATTTTTAATTTCAATTGCATTTTTACTACTTGATGTCCATTTAGGTACACGAATATCTGCGGGCTAAGCTTTGCTCTTTATACGAAAATGATTGCATTTTCGACAAATTTGAGTGCTGTTGGAATGGCAATGACACGGCTATAATGACTGGCAGTTACAATAATTTCTTTAGAGTTTTCGATCGCAATACGAAAAAAGATGTCACGTTAGAGGCTTCACGGGACATAATAAAACCGAAGACGATTCTGAAGCCGCGTAAAGTGTGTACGGGCGGGAAGCGGAAAAAAGACGAGATCAGCGTTGATTGCCTTGACTTCAATAAGAAAATTCTTCACACGGCCTGGCATCCCTTAGAGAATATAATTGCAGTGGCAGCCACCAACAACTTATTTATATTTCAAGATAAATTTTAGCTAACAGTTTTGTTATTAACGATTATTACATCAATTAATTCTCTTAATTATTTCAATACTTTAATTACAATCGAATCATTTCCACGCCATGTTTCCAGTTAAATAATCAAGCAAGGTAAAAAACAAACAGCATAAGCAGGCACGGCTGACGACCTACACTACCAGTTTGCCATGTTCGAGAAGAACCTAAACACTTAAACCGAATGAGGAGATAAGATAAAAATAGGCATAAATAATTTATACAAATTGCATACAAGTTCAACCTGAGAAGAATAAACTTAAACGTAAAATTATAATTTTTTTTTAATTATAATACTGTGTAAAGTTATTGTTTATAGTTACTTACGACTAGTTGTTTAGTTCTAGCTTTATTTTAATCCTTTTGCGGATTCTCAATAAATTTGTTTAATTATGAATTGAGTAGAAATTCCGTTTCTCGAATTGGCTTTATTCTTCACTCGGTTTACGGTTTTTTTGTCATAGATGTACTGTGCGAATCAAGATGCTTTCTAAATGAATGTAATTAGCTGTTGTTGCGTTGATGTCTCAGCTAGGGAGAGTGTGTCGCTGTTTTTGTTAAAGGAATCGTGAATAAATACAATAAGTGCCATCGGTTATTTCGCTGACATATTTTGTTGTATTAATTTGAAAACGTTTGTCGTAGCTAAGAATTCCGATTTTAACGTATATTTTCATAATCATTGACATCAGTTTGAAAAGGGTTTGTTTTCAACTTGACCCAGAATTTATATTTAATTTCAAAAGTTTTCTGGTGTTAAGTGGAAGTATGATATGTGAGAACTATTGCCTTTTTGATCAAATTTTGCATAAGATTAGATATTGAAACCTAATGATTCGCTGCGTTGATTTCTTTTATATTTTGTGTGCAGCGAAGTGTACAAAAGTTTCAAAATAATTCTGGTGGGTCCACAGGATTTCGTGGGTACAATTGAATTTGTTTTATAATGAGTTGAGAATAAAAGAACATTAGCCGATTTTGTTGAAAGTGGTATTAGTCCACTTTTTTAACATACCTTTTTAACAATTTCTAGCGTTAAATAGTAGATAGTCACCGGCTGATTCTCTCAAAAATTTGACTTATACCACTTTCAGAAATAAAGGCTCATTATTGTATTTAATAGCGCATAGACAATGTGGAGAACACTAAATCTTATATAGTTAGAGGTACGCTGTGTTAGCGATCTTAAATGTTCACTTTTTTATTGTTTTTCTGCATTAATTTGATGAAATAAGTCATGCTAAGGGAAAACCCATTTCATTTAACTGAGTTGCATATGTGATTTTAAAAAGTAGACAACGATTTCTATAACTTGGTATTTTACCGGCTTATATGCGCTTTTATTTTTACAATATCATCGACACATACTTTAAAAATAGACAAATAGTTTAATTAGCTTAGATGTATTATATGTAATAAGAAGGATATAACCCGATTTACACGATTGGGTTATTGGTCTGCATGTTGATTTAATATGCAGTGCGAAATGTTATGAAGGAGAGTTTGTGAAAAATCGAGATTGCCTCAATTTACTTATAGGCCAGACAAAGCTCATACCAAAACTACTTTTTGTCCCGAGTAACAAACAAAGCAACTGCAAATGATTGATTTATTATATCCTTACAAAACAAGAAAACAATTTTTAAATTGTGAGAAAAACGTAACAGGCAATTAAATTTAATTGTTTTTTATTATATTTTTCAAACAATGAACTTGTTTAAGTTTCGCGTGCAGTTTTAATATTTTAAACACAAAAAATGTACCTCTCTGAAACTCGAAAACATTTTATCGTTCTGTACAGTGTTACTGAAGGCCATTATAAGATTTTCTCACATCGAAAACCTTTCAAAACTATATGCAGACCCTAATAGTGCGATGATCTGCTTTATAAGATATTATGACAACGATATAGGAATGTACGGCAAGGATAATTATTGAAGACAACAGAAGGAAGAATATGGGCCAGATAAATTTAAGGATTATGAAGAAATGATCTTAAAATCACATCTCACGAAAGATGCATAGGAATACGAGGAACTAAATGGTGAGATTGCGAAACTCTTATTTTCTCTTGATCGCAAATAGATAGTAGAGCTGAAAATATTCGAATATACTCGAATACGAATTTATTATTCGAATAATTTGATTATTTAAAGTGTTCGGTTTTAAGAGTGCTTTGATCTCTTCGGAGAAGAATCATTTGGACCGGACTTGCTGATCTTGCACAGCGATATTTCAGCATTCCTGCTTCTTCCGCCGCATCAGAGGGCAGGTTTTCCACAGCAGGAAATATGTTCTCGGCCAAGAGAAACTGCCTAGCATCTCAAAATGTTAATATTTTAGTTTTTCTGTATCAAAACAAATTCTGACGGGAGTAACTTTCTATTAGTCGTTTACTAACCAATTCAATTAACCCTTCCTTTTTTTGAACCTATATCCGAGAAATTGGTTTCACCCAATTTAAAGTGGATTGGGATGTTTCTAAAATCCAGGGTTGTGAAAAACTAAAATCTAATGCAACTCATCGCTCAACTCCGCCGCGTCTTAAAATTTATTTTCCACCTCGGCTCTGTTCACCACTCCGGGGTTTCTAAAGTAGGTTCTCGAAAATTCAAATTTCATTTTGAGCCCATAGATAGTTTTTAACTAAAAATAGTTTCTATTTCCCAGTTGCTTGTGTAGATTTCGTAACTCATATTCACTGCGCTTAATGACAATGAAACAATGTTTCCTGTACCTTCACTTTGGGGAAAAGACTGAATCTTCAAGGGATCTTAAAAATGTTTTCGTGGCTTGAACAGTAAAAATTTTGATTCAAACAAAGAATTAGGATTTTAGCTATGGAGTGTTAGTACCTCGATTTATAAGAGTAATATTGACATTAAAATAGCCCTTTCCAGTAAGCAAGTTTGCGACTCAGCAATCAGAACAAAGAAAATATTTTTAATAATTAGTTCGAGCCATATTACGTTTTTATTAATAAGCCCGTCCAAACTCTACACTATAACTCTCCTCCTAATAAGAAATGAAAAAATATATTTCATAACCTTTGACTAACGATATATGTGCGCGCCACGAAGAACTAACATTATGCCAAATTTTAAATTAATGGGGCGTATTATGGAAGACAAATTTAATCGGCTCGTCGAGCGAAGAGACCAATTTTCTTGATATCTCAACTTCGAAAATGTGTCTGCTAGTCGAGTAGAGTAAGTCGACTTCCGTAATAGGACCAATATGTAATATTGTTTTCGAGAAAAACATGTGACAGACAGACGGATGCAAGAGTGTTGAACCCTAATAAAATCGGTCAAGCGCGAGTCTGCCTCGCACACGAAGTGCCATCGTACAAGATATAATACTATGTACTTTTAAATACTGTTGTAAAAGAAACAAGAAAGACGCTATAACATAATTGAAAATTTTTTTTTCTAATTTGCATGGCGGCCATTTCGAAATTTGCCATCTTAATTTTTCATTATTTGTTGTTATAGCGGCAATAGAAATACACACTCTGTGAAAATTTCAACTCTCTACCTATTACGGTTCATGAGATACAGCCCGCTGAAAGACAGACGGACGGACGGACAGCGGAGGCTTAGTATTAGTCCCGTAGTGTACGGAACCCAAAAAATGACCAAACGGCAAGAAATATTGGTTCAAATATGGAGAACTTAAAAAAAATGTTTAAGTTTAAAGTCCACTTTGAGGGTTACTTTGTCTAAAATACCTTTTGTTCAAATTGAGCCCCTTCTTCCTATTCTTTCTCAGTCTCCGTGAAAAGACGTGGCTTTGCTAATATTTATAAAGCAAAGAAACCAAAACAATTTTATTAACACTTTAACTCTGTCTAGAGTATTTTTCAAATTGCAGAGAAAGAAATTCATAAATATAATTTCAGATGCGTGTATAACATTATATGTAATTGCAAACTCGTAGCTATGACTGATGCCACAAATAAGAACTGAAAACATAATAATTGGACCCAACATTTGTTTTCAACCATAAAATTAGAGGCACCGCGATTCGGTCCAGAGGGGACATGTTTGAGCCTTCATACCGGACGATATTCTGTACATATTTCGAAAAAATTCTCTTTTTATATGGACATTGGCTGTTTTCCAAAAGGCAGTGAAACCACTATGCTGCATAATTCAGCGCGGTAGTCTGAAGCTGCGTACAGTACTGCGTTTTTAAAAGCAGTATTTCTTGCATATATAATTAGAACATACAGAAAAAACGACGTTTTCAAACTGATCACAAACATTAGCATCAAATTCACAACATTAGGTTCTAATATTAAAAAATAATTATCTAGATTTGGCTGCTGATGCTGCACTATTCCAATATGCCTGCATTTATAAAACTTTTATAACTTTTTATTGTAAATTCAAGGTTTGGTAGAAACTAGTTTTCATCAATTTCTTTTGCGGATAAAGTTTACACTGAGCTGGAGGGACAGTGAATGCTTTTAGTCAAGAGGTTACATTCTTTTGAAAGAGCTGAAGTTTAAAGGTTTTTAAAACTTTTTTGGGATAGTGTTGTCTGTTGGCCTTTTTTTGTTTTTATGATATTCAGAAATTAAAGTGAGAGTGAAAATTAAAAAAACGAAATTACTAATTACAGGGGGATATTCTGAGACCCGATTCACGTGAAAAGCCACTATACTAAAGTCGTTTAGTGTGAATGTTCCGTGTTCGGTTTCATATGCAGAATTGTCGGTAGAACCAATTCTCATATTCGCCTGAAGTGAACATTTTCAGTATGAGCGAAGTGAAAGTTCCGTGGAATTATTTTTTACGTGAATTGGATCTCAGAACAGGCTCCACAATTATAAAAGCAATTACATCTTTTTTTCCTGAAATACATGTTTAGATACGGTGGGTGTGAAATCTTGAACACCATTAAAATAATCAAGGGAGCCTTACTACTGAAAACGATACGATAATCAGACCCAATGGCCTGCTCTTGAAAATAAGTATCAAATATGTAAAAAAATTATGTTAAACCATACCATTTGCACTTTAATAATTAATCTTGCGCATCTACATATGTATCTATACAAAACGCTAACGCGAGAGCTTGTGATACCTCCTGTGAATTTATTTCTGCACTCATTCTAATGCATAGAAGGCTTACAAGCTGAATATGGAAACCACTAATAAAACTTTAAGAAATGTCAAAATGGCGGATCCAATATGGCGACCAAAAATTTTCAATTTCAAATGATTGCTATGAGAACGGGTCCTTTTATGGTTTCGGAGTCGCTGAATTCAAATATCTTATCAAAATGGAAATTAAAGTTGGCGGATCCACTATGACGGCTGAAAATTCTCAACTTCCTGAACCGATTTCGATATGATGGGGGATCCACATTGGTAAATTGTTTTACACCGTGCGAAGCTGGGCATAAAAGCTAGTAAACTAAAGCTAGGTTTTTTTAGCTAGTCCCAAAAGCATACCGTCACAAACGTCTAAACGAAAGACGTTCACCAAAGAGCTGTTCTACAGACGTAAACGAGACGATGACTTATTTATATGTTAAAAAACAGAGCAAAAGCTCAGTCTATATTTTTACATAGCAAACCAAGTTTTAGATTTAAATCAAGCTCCATTTTTCTATGTAAAAATTGAGGCTGAGCTTTTGACCAAATATCTATATTGCAGAGTAGGAATTCGATTCCGTTCTGAACGTAGGAAATTTCTAAGCAGGCTAAAAACGTCATATAGCTTGTCGGTTGCTGAACAGTCGAAACGTTTCAGTATGCTTTTAAATTTCCTACATTTCGAACGGAATTGAATTCCGTCGGATAAAGAATACGGCCCATTGTCTTAGTTATGGCACTCTGTACGAAGCGCTGTGCCACTCCTCTCGTGCAAATCAAACGTATTCCAAAACTTTAAACGCGTTTTTCTCGAAACCCTGTTTACAAAGGCCAGTTCCAGAGATATATCAACACAGAATAATCCGATCTTAATTTTATTTATTTAAAAGCTTATAAAATTCCACATTTAGTCGATATCTCAATTTTCTTTTTAGTTTGTGCCATGCTTTAAAGTGAAATTTTCAGTTAACTTACAAATTACCTTTAGAGATCAATAAATACAATTTAATACACAATAAATCGGATAACATTATTAGTTTTTGGGAATAATTTTTTTTAAATTTATTGAAAAACTGCCTTCAAAAGAACTATGCCTCGAAGTTGCTAATTGGACTTTGTAAATTCTTGTCTATGCAGAGGTCAAATTCTCTCATGACTTGCATTAAAATATCTTTTAACTATGGAATATTTTCTTCCTATTTCAGTAACCTGTAAAGGTTAAATAAATCACAAACGCTCATTCTCATGATATGAGCCCAATTAATTTTCATTGTATAAAAAGTGGAAGCAAAATTTTAATTTGCCTCTTTAGTATTAGCTATATCACAATTATTATTTTTTGTATAATGAAAAACCTGCGGTCTACAGTATATTTTAAGGCACGTGCTAGTCTTAAAAAAAATTATGTGAAAGTCATGCTACTCATTTAGCACGAACAATTTATTGAGCTGCATAAAGAGACTAAGTATTCTAAATTTATACTTTCAATCACTATAATTTGGACGATTAAACTTACATCTTGTAATTGATTTTAATGATTTGGTAGGTCGCCCCTCCAAAGGTTAAATCATAATTTTCAAATGATTTTGCCGATAATTGTCAAAGTTACAAGAGGAACACAGATTTCGATTTCGTCTTCCATTCATTATTCATTTCCACAGTACATTTCGTTGAAACAAATTATTTCTGAAAGTCCCCTTTATTTTGCTAAGTATTGATATAAGTATATCGAGTGTGTGTTGCAGTTAAGAAGAAGAATTGGCATCATGCAAATCTTGTAAAAAAATAAACCCAATGAAAATTTAAAAAGATAAAATTGTTAATATTTATTATTGAATATAAAAATTCATGAGTAATTACAAAAGATACAAAGCGACAGCAGTGTTTTGATAATATATGTAAGTGGAAACGTAAACACATTACAGATTTTCTGCTGCAAACATTAGCTTTTTAAACCAATACTGAAACATAATTTTTTACATAATGTAGGAAAATAAATAAATGAATAAATGAGCTAAGTGCTTCAGATGTAACTAAAAGCGATAAATAGGCGATTAACAGAAAAAAAAATAAACAAAAAAATATTTTGACAGTGCCTTTCATTTTATAGTTTTTTTTTATTTCTGCACCTATTTGAAGTTACCATTACCTGTGTAGCCCAGGTAGGATATGTGCAAATTTTCATGTTTCGAAGAAAATATATCTTTTTTATAAAGGATCTCAGCACTAGAGACTTACATTTGTATGATAGTCCATTGTATGTCCTAAACATTTTTATGCAAAAAAAGTCATCAGCTATTTAAATACAGCCGTTCGATGCGGTAGTCTATGCTTATCGAAAACCACCTAACCCAACTTGGTTCAAATTTTAATTACTAACAAAGAACAAAAAATGCTAGCCCGTATAGATGTTTTTTTGTTACCTACTGAATTATATTGAACTAATAAATAAAATATTGTACTATGTAAATAAATATTCAAATCAACCTGTCACTTAATTTGACGATTCAACAGATGCTATATGTAGAATTTCTGCCCAGTTCTTTTGTTCCACGGTCTGTAGTAGCTAGGTGGTCATTTCTTCGAGACATGCCGAAAACCTCATTTAAATTCTGCCGTGAGTCAATTGTCCGTAAAAAGCTTATTTTACTTACACACAAGTAGACCAACCGACAGTATAACTAACGAGCTAACGGACAGCAAGACAGTCAAGGTAAGGAGACAGCAGTTCTTAAGTTGGAAACATGGCTCCGCTACTTGGCCAGCTTAGTATCTGATCGCCAAGAAAAGCAATAGGTCGATCCAGTCAATTTGCGCTCCGTTGCAAAAATGAAAGTGGTTTGAAGCGGGTTTTCCCTTTATTTCTGATCTGTTTTATTGTTAAATTCTTGTGTTTGTGCAGTGACAAAAAATGATATTCTCATGTTACACGGACGTGATAGAAAAATATTAGGAAGTGGCCCTTAGTGCAACTAAAAAGTGAAAATGAAAATTGTGTTTGCAATCGAGTTCCCGCACTGGTCATGGATTCTTTTACTCGTGGGCTACGTGTACCAAGTAGGTGAGTCTGAGATTTTCAATTATTACAAATATTTATTTTGAATGGAATTTACTGTTGTGAGTTGAAGATAATTTTACAAGAATTCAACGTCTCTGCCAACAACTAGTGAGCAGACGAATACCTCAGAGTGGATGGTAAAAGTCGTCAACACTAGACAGCTTGTCATTTTCTACCCAAAAATGAAAGACTTCAACAGAAGCGTGAAACTTGTTTTTATATTCATTCTGCGAAGAGAGAAAATTGCACTCGCCGACTGTGACGGCTAATTTCTTTGCAACGAAAATTATTCGCTTCACTTTTACTTTTTAGAGTGAACCCAACCAATTCGTGAATATGCGTATTCAGAAATATATTAGTGGTGCGAGTTTATCGTTGAAATGATTGAAGATATTTCGCCATGTGGCATTGGGAAATTCAGAAGATTTCCAAGTTTTCATTTTTACGCCTCACCCTTGAAATTTGCCAGATGGACCTATGGACGGTTGATTTATCAGCTTGGTGAAAGCAAGGGTGATAGGTCATGTTTTGAAGGCTTCCTAAACGAGTTTGCTCACCAAGTTTTACAATAAATCCAACAACCCAACAAATCCTTTGCTCATGAATAATAATTTTCTGATTAATAGATTAATCGACAATCCTGCAAACTGCTGAGTGACTCACTGCTCTAGCGTAGTTTCCTTTATACTTCGGCCATTATATTTTTGCATATGTATTAATTTCTGGTATCTTTGAAAGTGCGAAGTTGTAAGTATATGGAAAGGAAATTGGCTAGCTTTCTTGACGTTGCAACTAGTTCTTATGTGACCTAGATAGCAATATCGGATATAATTCATTTTTATTTACATATAGTTTTGTTTTGCAATAAATTTGACAGGAAGTATTATAGGTGAACAAAAGCAAAAAGACGAAGAATGTTCCATATTTGCGAGGTTTCTTTAGGAAAGTTCCTGAGTAAAATAAAAAATAGTACAGAATGAGAATTTATCCGTTAATCCGAGATATTTGAATGTCATTATATGTATTATACACGGTGTTTTGGATATGGGTGCAAAGCTTTACGGCGAACAAAGCATAGACCATTTAGAACCATTAGAGCCACGGTACTTTTAGATGAAGTCTGAATATTTTTTCACCCAATTTTTATGATTTTTGTCGAAAAAAACACAAAATTGTACAGTTAATTGCTAATAATGGCCAGTTTGAATGATAAGCGAATTCTTTTTTATTTTATTTAATTAAAGTAATGTGTAAGAAATCTAACAAAACATGTTCTAAGTAAGCATTTGTGCCATCACACATAATTTTACAGAGATTTGAAGTTCACGATAATTTTCAAAGATTTAAGAAAACCGTTTTCGGCGGCATTTTTAAAAACCAGTTCAGTTCACACCTTTTTTAAAACATGCTTGGTCATTGCTCTTTCTTTTGAGGTATTATTTAAGCGGATATCTCATAAATTATTGAAATTTGGACGGTCCTTTCATGCACACAAGTCAAAATACAAGGCAATTAATCAAAATTGTCTTTCCAATGCAAATGCTTTATTTTTCCCAATTGTTTTCTTCATATTTGCATTCTGTAACCCTTTCCCAATATTTCTATGCTAATCTTAACAAAGTGTAGTTAATAATACTATGATCTTGACAAAATCCTAAACTATCATGAGTAAGGTCTTCAAAAATCACATAAATACTCTTCTTCAACTCAAAAATCATCTACTCAAAAACCCTGTGGCATGGTTCTTGCATGTACACAATAATTCTTAGAATTGAACTGATTTAGTCATTTCGATCATAAAATTTAAGTTTTTTGAGCAAATATGTTGTTTTATTAATCTGCCTAAAAATTTAAAGTTTCTTCCTCAATTTGGTTTTTAGGTCCTAATTTCAATAATTTGTGAGATATCCGTGTAAATAACACCTCAACAGAAAAAGCAATAACCAAGCAAGTTGTAAAAAAGGCTTGAACAAAAAAAGCACCCTCGTTTTTTTGAATGTCGTCAAAAAACGGTTTTCTTAAATCTTTGGAAATTTTCGTGAACTTCAAATGTCTGTAAAAAAAATTCTGATGAAACAGATGCTTAGAACAAATTTTGTTAGATTGCTTACACATTACTTTAATTAAATAAAATAAAAAAGAATTCACTTATCATTCAAACGGGCCATTATTAGCTATTAACTGTAAAATTTTGGATTTTTCACCAAAACCCATAAAACTCAGGTAACAAATATATAGTCAGACTTCGTCTAAGATTACCGTGGCTCAAATGGTTCTAAATCGTCTATGCTAGCTTCGCTTTAAAACCTTGCACCCATTTCCAAAACACCCTGTATTCATTCCTTGCCTGATTTATTAATATTACAAGAGTTCCTAAGTGGAATGTGTACAATTCCTTCAGAAACCTCGTATTGGTTTTTACGTAGATCGGCTTCTATTGAGACAATCAGAAGAACAGAAGCTATCCTGCTGTTTGAATTTGAATGAATTAACTTTTTAAATATGAATAAGTAAAATTTCTTAGCTTTTACCTTTAGTAAAATAAAACCTTGAAAATTCCGATGGACTTTTGTAAATTTCAATATCTTCCATAACTGTCAATATCTCGTTTAACTTGAAGTATTTTTGCTTTTACATACTGAACAGAATTCGTCTAGAAAAGATTGAGCAGAATTGACGCAATAGTTTTTTTCAGAAAGTGCCAGGGATGAAGATGGGCCTTACCAGGGGAAGTTCATCGGCAAATTGACTTCTTATCACCACCAGGTAATTTGGTATATGGCCATTGTTTTCTAGATCTATCAAACTCGCTCAACACTGAGAATTTCAGGTATCAGGAGATGTATACGCAGTGAATGAGTACACTTTTCTCTTGACTGGATTTAATTATGATGGAAACGGAGCTGACACATTTTTTTGGGCTGGGCCTTCGAACAGACCAGGCCCTCAAGGGTTCATTGTGCCAGACGAAAACGGAAAGTAATATTTTTTGTTTGTTAGAGAAACGTTATAATGAACAATTCTAATTTTAGAACAAATATCTTGGAGAGATACTTTAACAAGGAGTTTACCCTTACAATGCCCGAGAAGAAGAAAATTACTGAAACCAAATGGCTGGCGATATATGACCTCGGCAGTCAGAACAATTTCGGAGACATTTACATCCCTGAAGAGTTCGAACCGCCAATGCCACAAAAGGGTGCTAGCTTTTCAAAACGAAGTCACAACGTGAGCAGCGAAGCCATTGAAATATTGGACTCCAAAACACTTCGCATCCCGGAATTTAACTATGATGGAACTGGAAAGGCAACCTTCTTCTGGGCAGGCGTTGGGCCTCAGCCGTCTGGCAAGGGCAAAAAAATTCCAGATGAAATGGGATAGTGAGTACAAAACATTCAATGAACGCAATATTAAAAGACTCCTAAAATTTGTTGTTTTGTTTTAGCCTGGATCCCATCAGGAAATACAACGACGAAAGTGTAACGTTGGTTTTACCGGGTGATATGACCATTTTCGATATTGATTGGATCAGCATCTATGATTTGGAACTTGACGAGAATTTTGGGTCAATCCTTGTGCCTGACGGCTTAAACGTCCCACCATCCCTTGTAAAAATAACGCCCTTAACAGATTCACTTCCGAATTGCAGACAGTTGCACAAAGATTTTCGTGTATCGTGGGAAGTGTTTGGTCCCCAAATTACTATACAGCTGTCTGGGCAAGTGGAGCAAGACGAGTACATGTCATTTGGGATTTCAGGATCAGAAACGCATAGCCAAATGATAGGATCTGATGTTGTAGTGGCCTACGTACATGGAGCCCGCGGTTTTTCAACAGATTACAACATCACCTCATTGGCGCCAGTTAGCTCCTATTTTCCTTTACTTGATTCGTTTAGAGTTAATTTGGAAATGTTTACAGTGTGTCCAAGTGCTGGGTCAAAATAAAGGTGTTTGTCGAGACGACGTTGTGGGAGGTCTTGATAGCTTTCAATTAAACACTTACAGCAGGGAAAATGGGATTAATACAGTCACCTTTAGAAGAACGCTAATATCGTGTATGAATTTAAAGCCTATTTCGTCGAACTTCTGTAATATTTTTTTTTGTTATTAGCCGATTCAGGAGACAAGGAATTTAGACTTGACCGGCCCATGTACATTGTGTGGGCTATTGGTCAATTAGACTCAAACAAGGAGCCTGCTTACCATAACATTTATCCAAAAGCTGATATCACAATTCATTTCAACACAACAGAGCCAGTTAATGATTGCTTTAGCTTTACGAAGGCTAAAGAGGAGGAAATCGAAGTTTGGAGCCAAGTTCATATTTTTGATAGGCACGGTGCCTGAAAGAATGTTTGGGGCTCTAGTATATGGTTTTCTTTTTTAGATCTGTGCGAACATTCAACGCAGTACTTGGTCCAGCTGGCGGAAGACGTGGATACCAAGGGTTGACAGGTAAGGCGCTTAGTTTAGCTGTTTCACGCGGTTAACATTTTTAATTTATAGGTCACGTTTCTAACGGCCTGGCATGGTACATTAATGGGTATATGATACCTGAACTTTGGTTGCGAAGAGGATTAACTTATGTATTTAAGGTACGAAATTAAGTCCGTTTTGATTAAATAATATTTATTTCCCTAGCTACTTCAAAAATAATCGGCTTCTATCCAGACAACTATGTAGATGAGCAAAAGCGAAAGGGCAAAGAGCTTATCCTTATCGTGATTTTATGTATTCCTTTTTGCCTTTGAGTTCCGTAGGCATTCTACAAAACGATAACTTCTTCGAATAACAAGAATCAATCTTAAAACGGTATATTTTATAAAAATTGGCAAGGGAGTAGCGAACAAATTGCCACCCAAAACGGAGGGATTTTTTTGGATTTGCATGCTACGTTGTAATCTTATGTTAGTCTACGGTTTTCTTGAAGTATGCTTACAATCTACGTCGTTTCATTTAATTTATATATTAATACTAGCTGAGTTACCCGGATTCGCACGGTGGCGCGTGTTTGTACAGAGTTTGACATTACAATGATCTTATTTACACATTCAACTTCTTGTAATCCATTATTTGCACAGAAGTTTTGTGATCTGTGGACGTTACTTATTCACCGAAAAATATTGCTTTATTCTGATCAAATCTCCTCAATTTTTCATCTAGAATCTACAATTTTTTAACTTATATTAATAAAAGTTAAGAAATCCAGATGTCTTATTGAATTCGTAATTTTTCTAAAAAGTTTCGATCGTTTTTCTAGGTCTTTCATACCATATTCAGAAATTGTGATAAGCCCCCATTTCTTTTATTTAATTTAGAACTCTTGAAATCAACAAAGCTCGATTGCCATTTTGGATCCGCCACTTTAAATTAGCAATCTCTCCTATAATAATTCAAGATCTGCACCCTAAGAAGTCATAAGTATACATTTTCGTGGTATTACTGTAAAGTATAAAATTTCGGGTTGCCATTATGTGGTCCGCCATCTTATTAGTGGCCCTAAAGTTTTGTTTGTTCTAAATTTTATTCAAATTCCTCGAAGTTGAATTACCAAGGCCTCCTAGCTTTGAATTTCATTGCAATTCGTTGAAGTTTAAAAACTTAAGTAAACATTATGGGTCCGGTGTATTAAATTTTAGTAAGTTTGAAACCAATATCCTCTTAGTCTTCTTTATATTCATTTTTATTAACATTGTGTGCAGGAGTTCGGTGGCCATATTGGATCCGCCATTTTGAATTTGAAAAATTTGATGGAAGGTTTGAAACCAGCAACCCCGGGAATTTCAGTTTGAAGTTCAACTTTTTCGGGAGCCATTTTGGGTCCTCCATCTTGAACTTTGGTAGATTTGAGTTTTGTAACTCCAAAGACGTCTTCATATTAAATTTAATCAAAAGTGCTTGAAATTGAGAAGTTTCGATCACCATATTGGATTCGTCATTTTGAATTTGGAAATCTCCTATGCGGATTTTCAGAGCAACCTCTTGCAGTTTAACTAATTTAATAACATAACTAGCCGGCAGCCATATTGGAGCCGCCATTTTGAAACTTTGCACTTTATCAAAATAACAAATAGCCAGCCTATATGTAAGTTGGATTATGAATGTACCTTGTGTCAAAAAATAAAGTCTATCCAAACAACCGTTTCCGGGTAACTGAGTAACAAACAGACAATTCCATTTTTATATACATATATTTTATATCAATATATCGCAGATGCTGTTTAACTGCTTACCTTTTTGCTTTGACTATTCTTACTTTGTATATAAAACTATTCATTTTTCACATTCTCCCATGCAAGGTTCGTGGTGGGAATAATCCGCATTCTCCAGAGTACTACCATCCATTGGTGATAACAGATGAACCAAAAGGTGGGTACGACCGTCTTTCGGACGCCAAACAGAGTGAGATTCGAGTTTTAGCTGGCGTGGAATTTACAAGAAGGGGAAGACCTAAACCAAAAGCAGGTAAGTGCATTTACATAATCGCAAAACAACAGGATCGAATATCTTAAATGCTTTCTTCCAGCCGGTCCTCTTTGCCTCGGAAGATACCCGTCCAACTACGACAGACGATTAGACGATAACTTCTTGACATTTAAGAAGTTCAACAGGACTCTGCGATTTTCCTGTGATGAAGGCGACGCTGCCTCCTTAGAAATAACTCCAAATTCGTCATGGCCGGATATTGTCTATTATAACAGTTTTACTCACGCGAACATGGGGTGGAAGATTCACATAGTCGACAGCTACGTGAGAAGTGGGTCTAATGGGGTTGCTGCTGGAACTATTGCCTTCGCATTTCTGGCAGTAATTAATGCCTTCGTGAATAGAGGAAATTTTTAGAAAATGACTGAAATAATTGATCTTGTCTTATTTAATTTTATTTAAACTCTGTCGATAAGTTTGCGCTTTCTTTTCGAATCAAATAAAAATTGTAAATATTTGCGTGTTAATATACAGGGTTTTTATTAAATTAACTCAAGTTAACAATGAAGGAATACGTGGCTGTTTTTCATATTAATCATTACAAATAAACTTCTTTCAGTAATCGTTTTTGGTAATGCAATGTGAAATCAACAACAGTTTTAAAACCCCATTACTAAAAAACTTCTTGAAAATGGCCTCACCATAAGCCGAAATACGTGTATCAGAAAGCAATACAACATTGAAACAAGTAATCAATGAAAGGCTTACCTCTAATGCTTAGGGGTAACTTCCCATTTATTGCTAGCATGGTATATTTAAGTTTCACAAATAATTTGCTGCCGTCATTGTAAGGAGAGGAAGTATGTGTTATTCATATGTTTCTAAATCTCTTTGGGCATTCAAAAGTCTTATGCAGATCGGTGAGATGATTAAAAGTCCAGGCCTACTTCAGGTAACTTTCAGAAATTCCGAATTCAGAATTAATAATGCAGCTACAGTTAGTTGTCTTAGCGTGTTTTATTTACGATAAAAATAGCCCGGAAGTGGGACTGGGCATTGTAATTTTGTTTTCAGTTGATTTACGTAAAAATCTAACCCGATAGCTCTTATAGAAATATTTTTCTTGTCGGATTTTACCGCTGAATTCAATTTTCGTGCGTATTCTTTCTTCGCAAAAGCTCTAGAGAAGGATATTTTTAAAAATTGCACTCTTACAAGAAAGAGGACGCAACAAACGTATGTAAAATTTTAAAAGGTTTAATTTTAAGCTTATCTAATATATAAAATCCTCGTGTCACAGTGTTTGTAACGAAACTCCTCCGAAACGGCTTGACCGATTCTTATGAAATTTTGTGTGTATATTCAGTAGGTCTGAGAATAGGACGTAAACTATTTTTCATACCCCTAACTGATTAGGGTGGTCCACCCCAAAACATTATTTTTCATTTTCTGGACAAAAGTTTTCGTTTTAATTTTTTTTTGATTCGGCATAAAACCCTAATTTTTCACCCTTCTACCACCAACCCCTATTTTTTAATAGCGAAATTAGTACTTTAATAATTTTCAAACATCATATCAGTTACCACTCGATCAGTTATTACCGCCAGGCGTCTACGGGTGTCACTTATCGTTTTACTTTCTCAGTGCAACTGTCATATTTATTAGTTCTTACGACCCCGAAAACACTCTGCAACATAAATAATGGAACAGCTGTTTCAGCATATCTCAAATTTCAACCGCCAAGGAGGTAAAAGAGGGTATAAATATATGAATGGGAAAATATTTTTCGCCGGTACACTCATCAGGCATATGCTTAGAACGTTTGCGTAAAGAAAATTATCTGTCTATCATCGGTTTTTCGGGAAAACTATAAGTGATACATGCAATATCTTTAAACCGTTATACAGCTTCAGACCTTGGCGAAATGGCCCCGATATTACATATATTCACGGAGTGTCTCAACTCCTGCCCGTGGGAGTAAGGGGGCTTTCTGCATATAAAGTGACCCTAGAACAATCGGCTAATGAAAGGATTTCCGTCTTAATGAACACATATACGGGGTTTTTGGCGTCGCTGATCTTAATTCTGCCATCGATAATTGGTAATTCAAGATGGCGGATAACCTGGTCTGTGGTTTTAAAATAACTGCCTTTTTTGAAGTTCATATCTTTACTTACCTTATACCAAAATCTACACAAACATGTCAACAAATTTTGTCTATGTGTCGGGGTTAATCTCGAGAACGGTTGAACCGATTTCGATGTGGCCTTTACTGGAAGGTACAGCATTGTATCGTTCATGATGAAGGCTACATTTTATCCCAAGATTGTTTTGGGTACCCGCGGGAAAAATGAAAAATCGTCTTCGCGCATGTTATAATTTCATTAGGTCTAGAACAGTTTTAATTTACAAATATGAAAAATCCGGCAAGGGACGGGTTTGCTATTGAATATATTCCAGAGATCCAGGATTCTAGGGATCAATCGCGCGCTTAAAATTAAAGAAGACAGGTTACAACATTATTCCAGTATCAATCTCCTTTTTCCATTTAATCGACCAATGAAGGGCAGTCTCAAACGTGTGTCTCTCTCTAAAACTAAACTGCGCTTCTATCAACAATTTTATTCATTTTGTAACAGTTTAGATTTACAAATGTAGAAATGCCCGGGCAAAGCCGGGACGGGTCTGCTAGTATTTGTATAAGAGGAATAATAATAGAAGACATTTTCAAACAAGAAGACAAGAAGTACTGTAAAGTAATTAATTTTAAATTGCCATAACCGTCATAAAAGGAAAAAAAGAATGCTGAATTTGCTAGGAAACGAAAAATAGAAATAGATATTTTATTGACTTATTCCAACATATAAAAGAGAAAGTAGCAACAATCCTATGATTCGCATCAATTTGAGGAGTTGCATAAAACTGTAGCCGGTTGGCACGTACATACTTTGTAGAAACACCGGAAGCTAATGTTTGCGCGTGTGAAAGTTGCAATTGCATACTCGGTTGGGAAAAACTGGTTATTCGTACTCAAACTGAAGACCTGTTCCAGCCGTATGCTTCTTCGTCCACTCGTCAATTTTGTCCGAGAGTTCAGGCGACAGGTGATTCTTCCAGTCTCCTATTTGTCCCTTTCTGATGAATTTCGCATTGTTGTTAGACGTTTGATTATGCGAATTTATCACGGGATCCAGGTTAACAGCAGGATTTGACTGCATCTTATCAAATTTAAGATGCTCGCAAATTTGGTCCATTTGCTCCGAAGACAGCTCATAATCAATATTCAGGAAGTTTGCACATTCGTGGACAACGCTTGGTAGATCTCTTTTCATGTCTTCGTACTTGAGGAAGAGGATGTTTGGTTCGTTTCGCTTTTTCCAAAATGGTAGGACGTGGCTCCAATATGAGCACACCAGTGATTTCTCCGCGATAAACATTTCACAAAATTTATCGAAAGGTCCACAGAGGCCGTGCACAAGTTTGCAGTAGTGATAAAATGAAACGCAAAGGTCTTTCGGATTTCGGGAGGTATAAATTATCTTTTAAAAATATATATGAATTAAAATCATAAATAGGATTAAATAAATCACCTTCGGCTTTACTGTTTCCAGCTGTTTAGGTAAAAGCTGAAGAGGTAGGTGGGACCGTGCATATCTAGGTCTCGGCATATTCTTCACCCAGTCCACGGAATTCCCCATTGAGTTACTTAAAAACAAAATTGCAAACATTTTGGAAAACATAATGCCAGATGCACCCACGTTACCCACTCATAGTGGTCTTCTCCAAACACTGCCGTAAGTTCTATCAAAGGGGCACGAACTTGTTGTACTTTCTTAGCACCTGCAAAATCCAATTTGTTGCCCAGCAGCCAAATCATTTCCTGCGCCCATGTAGATCCTATTGAACCAGCGTCGTTACAATTCAGTTAAAAATAAAAAGAATGTTCTAAAGAGACATACCGGTCCTAGGATATGAAATAATCCAAACATCGTCCTCATAAATGGTCAGATCCACGATAGATTCGCCAATGTCCGCGTATTTTTTAGGAAGTAAAACGGGCCCGGGACTAACTTCAATAAAACAGTTCGGGATAGGGAAGAAGTTGTCAAGTTTCTTAGCCACCTCACTGTCCACATTTCTGCAAGTTATCCCCATTTGACTGAATTCAGATAACTAAGAACACACAATTTCTGTCGACCGTTCCGCTCTTGAAGGCATCTATTACTCGACTGCGGTTGTGGAATTCATCTAATCCGTCGGTTGTACTTAAAAAGTTTATAAACAACAGCAACTCCTCGAATCTGTGGCACAACGGGAGAAAGTGAATTTTATAATATCTTGCACCTGCGGTTGCATTGATGCTAGAGGTGGCTAGTTACTGCAAAATTGGGTTTGTCGCCGGATTTTGCAACCGACGACGTGTACCTGCATCTCGGTTCTATAGAGCAGTTGGATATGTATCCGGCGTTGCACATTCGTGCGTGAAATGCAGAGAAAAGCAAATCATAGGAAATTTTAATTGAATTCGTAGAAGGTAATGGAGTTGCGATGATAATCGCGGATTCCCGGACGTTCGGTTTTATTCTTTTGGCTTGCACTGGTGCACTTACTATTTTTTGCATGTATGTATACGGCTGCATTAGCTGAAAGAGGAAATTGTTTTATATGAAAAGGGGAGTAGTTTGTAACGAGTTGGATGATCATAGAAAATTGGTACGTGGTTGCGCACCCTTTTAAGACAACACTATTTTTCATTTTTATTGAGAAAATCATACAATTAGCGACAGGGTTGTATTGCCTTTTACCTCACGCGGCTCTGTGTGTACTATAGAATACAATTTAAAATTTTTTCTGAGGTATTTTTAGAAAAGAAATGACCTAAAAACAGCAGATCCATACAAAGAAAGTGCATACACATAGTGATGGCTTCCTTTTTTAAAGAAAATCTGTATATGTAAAAATGAATTGCTGTGCGGTACGTCTCGCTAAAACTCAAAAACGGCTTGACCGAATTCGATAATTTTTTTTGTTTTGTTCGCTATAATACAGGGGAGGTTGAAAAAAAAAATAATTCGGGAAACCCCAAAGGAAAAGCCGGAAAATCGAAGAAATAGAAATTTCCGTTTTGTATAGGAAGCGAATGTTCCAACTTCAAGGAATCTTTATGAAAAACGCAATTGGAGGTTTTCGGCGTTGCAGATCTCGAGCTTGCATTCAAAATTTTGGAATTCAAGATGTCGGATCCAATATGGCGACCGAAAATTATAAACTTCAAGGGATTTCTTTAAAAATCCGCACTAGGGAATTTTGTGGATCACTGATTTCGAATCTGCTATTCAAATTTCCAAATATGAGACCACCCCCACTCCGCTGGGGGATATAGGAGAGGGGGTGCAAAAGGAGGTGGTGTAAAATGAAGAAAACTAAATTTAATAATACTGTTGGAAAATATCTGAAACATGTGCAAATAGGAAAACGTTGGGTCACATAGGAGAGGCGGCGGTGCAGTAGGGAGGCGTTCTAAAATCTATATATATATGTATATAAAAGAAAGTCGTTTTAGTTACACTATAACTCCCGAACGGCTGAACCGATTTGGCTGAAAATTGGTGGGGAGGTAGCTTAGAACCAACCAGGAGACGGACATAGGACCTTTTATCCCGTTCGACCGCGTTCCCGTCGCGTCCAGGAAGAAGAAGAGCAAATTTGTTGTAAAAATTCATAATTATACTATTAGTAATGCGTGTGCCATGTTATGGGTATCGTTGGAAAGGGGAGGTATTGTAGAATGTGTTGATGAAAGAAAGTTTGGTGAAAAGTGTGAAATGTGGGAATTATTGGTGAAAACGTGTTTTTGTTGTGGGGGAGGGGTGGGGGTGACACTCCCCAGAAGTGTATCTCAGGGGTAGGAAGAAGAGGCACTATAGAAAATTGGGCCGGGTTGGTGAAAGTTGGTGAAAATAGTGAAAACTTGGTTTTTTCGGTGGGTGCCGACTAAATTGAAACGGCTGTGGAAGAAAAGTGTATGCATGAATTGGAATAATTTTTTCACTAATCGATAGCTAAGGAAGCAGAGTAATCTATATACATATATATATAGAAATGAATCCCTATTTCCCTTGGTCACGCCATCACGCGTGAACGGCTGGACCGATTTCGCTAATTCTTATTTTGTTGTGTGTGTTATTGTCAGGAGAAGGTTCTTATGAAAGAAAAAATTAAGAATATTGCGCGGAAAATTAGAAAATTATGTTTTTGGTTTGGTTTTTTGGGGTCACTGATTTTGAATCTGCCATCAACATTTTGGAAATCAAGATGCTGGATCAATATGGCGACCGAAAAGTTTAAACTTCAAGGGATTTCTCTAAAAATCCGCGCTTGGGAATTTTCGGGATCACTGATTTTGAATCTGCTATTCAAATTTCCAAATATGAGACCACCCCCACCCCGCTGGGAGATATAGGAGAGGGGGTGCAATAAGGAGGTGGTGTAAAATGAAGAAAACTAAATTTAATAATACTGTTGGAAAATATCTAAAACATGTGCAAAACGCAAATAGGAAAACGCTGGGTCAAATAGGAGAGACGGTGGTGCAGTAGGGAGGCGTTGTAAAATTAAGGAATACAAATTTAATAGTATCCCGGGAAACGCCGGGTCCGGGCAAGCTAGTAGAATTATAAAGGAAAGGGGAAAACTATTTCTTTGAAAAACGCCTCAAGGGCTGTGTCTTTTACGCAAATCGGATTCTAATAGATGAGCAGAAGCAAAACGCAGAAACTGTTATCCTTAAGATTTCAGAATATTCCCGTTAGTTAAATTATAGAAAACATATATAAATAAATAAATTATAAAAGACAACAAGGGAAATTTAGAATCATACTGTTTTAACAGTAAGTGCGAAGAGAGGACAAACATTATATTTTTATTGCTGCCCTTATTAACCTGGCGACAAAGTTATGACCTTAGTTTCTAATTACGTTGAAAGTAGTTTCAATGCATATCCCCTAATGCGCACCTGCACTTACGCAGCTTAAGTTCTCTGGCGCTTATCTGATATTTGTTTGAGGAAAACGCAGGTAAGCAAAGAATAATTTCTCCGGAGGCAGGCCGGTATTCTTAGGTGTAGATTCGTTCCCGTGCTGTTACACGTTGCTTAGTTTCAGTGAACCAACCTGATCGTGCCGTCTTGGAATCTGGAATCAGAAGAACGACGATATTCGTAACAACAAGACGTGGGCACCGGTCTGCGTCCCGAATTTATTCTTGTTTTTAGGGCAGTGATTAAGTGATGTGGTAATTACTTTTTTTCAATTGAGTGAGTTACTTTAGTTGCTTGTTTTGGTTAATAAAAGAGTGCCCAATTGCATATAATTAAAAACATGTACCTCAAGAAAGTTCTGGTTTTAACATTCCTGTGCGTAAATATTTCTTGCGGTCATACGACTCAAAGGCCCAACAGGGATGATGATTCGAATCCCTTTTTGGACATGGCATCGACCTTCTTGCAAGATGCATTAGCTAACCAGGGCAATAACGGTGGATCTGGTTTAGCCGGTGTAGCCTCCATAGTCGGAACACTCATGCAACCTGGTGGATCTGGTGAAAAGTCGCAATCAGGTGCTGCCCAGATCATTTCTGGGTTGGGAAGTTTAATTGCCGCATCGAATGGGGGGAACAGTGGAGGAGGGTTCGATCCTTCGATGATCAGCAATATTATAGACATGTTCACCAACTCGGATGAAGAGCCCCAACGAGTGAAGCGAGTCGAGCCCCAAGATAATGAAGTCGGAGCAGGCCTGGACTCAATTTTGCAAATCGCTTCCACGCTCCTTAGCTCTCAAAATCAAAGAAAAACTAGAAACGACCAAGAAAATAGTCTGCTGAATTTCTTGCCGATGATCATGCAAGCTGTGAGCTCGTTCAACGGCCCGGAAGGACAGCGTACGCAAGAGAAACACAGAGAGCATGCTTGGGTGCTTCCACCTTTCCTCGAGAAAATTCATGTTTTATGGGACCATTTCTCTAGCTCCGACTTGGCGGCGGCCTTATGGCAAAAATCCGGAGTACACGCAATTTTTCAGGTAAAATTTTCATTTGGGTTACGAGCAATTATCGATAGAGAAGCGATAAAACGGGTTCATTAACATTCCGCATTAGGGTTTCACCAGTCGAGATGGCAAGCTGGACTACGACAAGCTCTTCGAGTCTTTTCACAACCAGGCGTTCAGAAGACGATGGATTAGAGCCACCACTTGCTACTTGGCCGATTGGACGAACTACATCGCCGATCCAGAAGTCTACCAGAGGTAAGACGGGCGTCTTAGTGACATAAGGCTCTTCGTCGATCGAAACTCTTATAACAGTACTTTACCAAACAAGTTCATGGCTGTTTTCGTGTCGCTGCAGCAATTCAGTTAACAGTTACGTTGTGACTCAAACTTTCGTCGTTGTGGCTCGTCTTTACGTTTTCTATCTCTTTATCGCGGCATTATCGCTCATGTTCATGTTCTCTTATTTTCTAAACGGTTATTTTGCTTTGTTTCAGTTGTTTAAGTTATCAAGGTGGGGCTGCCGAAAAATTGTTTTCATAATTGCATTTTGGTTTTACATGCAGTTAGAACTGAATAGCATTTACTTGCAATATTTGCCCATTAGTACTTTTTATAATCTTCAAATAATTTCTTGCATCTTCATATTGTCACAAACATGAAAGAAAGTTTTACCATCAAACTTGGTATGGCCAAAAAATTGTTTCTCTATCGAGTTATGAGGGTCAGTAATTCCAGGCCATACATGTTTCCTGTAGCCTTGTGTAAATTCCAGACCATTGGAAGCCC
Source organism: Neoitamus cyanurus (assembly GCA_947538895.1). Classification (NCBI taxonomy): domain Eukaryota; kingdom Metazoa; phylum Arthropoda; class Insecta; order Diptera; family Asilidae; genus Neoitamus; species Neoitamus cyanurus. The sequence goes on from OX384542.1 coordinate 39,980,935, forward strand.
ATTGGACAGGAACATGCTTCTTTTTGCCTCTATCAACAATAAGTAGAAAAGTAGGGGACTTTAAATAAAAACAATTAGGCAATCCTTAAGTTTAACTGCGTTACTTCCGATTTCGCTGAAATAGAAATATGTCATAAAGGAGATCATTCTAAGAAACTTTGCCTGTAGACGTAGAAGAATATACACGGAATTTTGTATTTGTATGTAAGCCGCGGAAGTAATTCGGAAAGTAAAAGTCAAAAAGTCAAGTAAAAGGTGAATTTCCGTCAGTAGGCATTTTTCCTTGCCAACAAAACTAAAAATAAAATATTCAGTCAGTAGAAATTGCATGTGTGCACGTGCGTTAGTGTGTGTATGTGTGTTTTACTATGTGCTCTGTCGCTATGAATAAACCAAATGATTCATTATTTGTCCATCTTCCAGTAGATTTCAGCGGCTACATATAAAATTGCGTGTACTCTTTTCCTGTAGGTTTCCGTGGCATATGTCTAAAGGCACAATATCTCAGAATGACCTCTTTTATTATATACTAGCTTGCCCGGACCCGGCGTTTCCCGGGATAGTATTAAATTTGTATTCCTTAATTTTAAAACGCCTCCATACTGCACCATCGTCTCTCCTATATGACCCAGCGGGGTGGGGGTGGTCTCATTAAATCAACCATAAATTCGTACACAATACACCCCATACATCACTTTCACCTATTCCTAATACTTTTTTAACTGTAAACTGTAAAGTATTATTAAATTTAGTTTTACTCATTTTACACCACCTCCTTATTGCACCCCTTTCCTATATCTCCCAGCGGGGTGTGGGTGGTCTCATATTTGGTAATTTTGATAGCATATTCGTAATCAGTGATCCCTAAAATTCCCTAGTGCGGATTTCTAGGAAAATCCCTTGAAGTCTAACGTTTCGGTCGCCATGTTGATCCGCCATTTTGAATTCCAAAATTTTGATGGCTGGTTCGAAATCAGTGATCCCGAAAATTCCCTAGTGCGGATTTTCAGGGATATTCCTTGAAGTTTAACTTTGCGGTAGCCATATTGATCCACCATCTTAATTTCCAAAATTTTGATAGCAGATTTAAAATCAGTGACCCCAAAAACCCAAACCAAACACAAAAGTTCGGATTTTCAGTGAAATCCCTTGAAGTAATTTTTTCGTTTGCCATATTGGCTCCAACATCTTGAATTCCAAAATTTTGAATGCAAGCTCGAGATCTGCGACCCCGAAGACCTCCAATTGCCTTTTTCATAAAGATTCCTTGAAGTTGGAAAATTCGCTTCCTACACAAAACGGAAATTTCGATTTTTTCGATTTTCCGGCTTTTCCTGTGGGGTTTCCCGAATTTTATTTTTTTTAAACCTCCCCTGTATTATAGCGAACAAAACAAAAAAAAATTATCGAAATCGGTCAAGCCGTTTTGGAGTTTTAGCGAGACTAACGCACAGCAATTCATTTTTATATATATAGATTTCATGGAAATCGAATGTAATGCAGTTAATCTTAACAATTAGGAAAAATAATGAAACTATCAAAACAATAACAGGTATATGTCTCTTTTGCCTTTGTCCACCTAGTTGGTGAGTTGTTGCTTAGTACCATTATTTTCGTATAACGGGTTCTCCACACAAGAATCTTGTCTTTATCATCGAGATTTTTTAATGTTTCATCTTGAAAAAATTATTTATTTTTGAAAAGGTCTCGCGGGCTGGCCGTTTTACTGTAATTGCCTTTTATTACGGAAATTTATGTCACTGTGAAAATATATAAGCAATAATTAACATGATTTGCGTAAATTTCGCCTTAATATTGATAATCGGGGGCATTTACACAAAATTTACTGGGATCGAAAGAAAATGTCTATTATCTGATTTCATTATATCGTGGTGTTTTTGAGAATTAAATAATCACACCAAAATTATTTTCGACTTGTAATTCATTTAACCATTAATACTGCAGTTGCATTAGAATTACCATGATGTATGTCAAGTAGAATATGTATGAAGTACTAGATAAGATAAGGTTTCTTACTTATCAATTAGAGGTAATACTCGCAGCCCCAAACAGCTAATTTGTTTCTGACCGCTGAGTAAATAAGCAAACAACCTAATTTAATCGATACGTGGACATATTATTATCGATATTGATACCAAAACAGCAATTTTTACAATTTTTGTCTGTTTGTGCGCACATCACAGAAACTACTGGATGGATTTAAATGAAACTTGACATGTTGGTAGGTTATTTCATTGGTGAGGTAATAGTTATACATATATGTATTTCTCGAGGGATAGTCAATAAACTGTCCAGCCCAAACCCCTCGACCTAGAAACGTGAAATTTTAGAAGTGTCTTGCTCTTAAGGGCCATTCATTAATTACGTAAGGGTACCGAGGGGGAGGGGGGGGGGGGTTCAGAAAATCTCTACATGTCCTTATGTTGGGGGTAGGGGGGTAAAACACATTCTTACGTAATATTTTGTAAATCGATATTTAATATTAGGAATCTAATTCCATTTTAGATTCCGAATGGTATTTTTCATTTTATAGTGTACAATGTGATTTAAATCCTATTTGAAAAATTTTTATTGCTTATTGAAAAAATTACTTATTAAAATTTTAAATGTTTTTATTTTTATCCATTTTTGATATTATAGAAAAAATCATAGTACATTTCCCGTGTACTAATCGTATTTTAATTATTTGGAAAATCACTTTTAATTCTAATACCAAATGCTTCTCTAATAATATTATAGTTTTAATCTAAATCTTATAGCAATAGAAGAGTATAATTTGAATTATTATTTGTTAAAAAATAAAATTCTTTGATTCACGTTAAACTATAAGTTTTAGTGCAATTGATCTTTTTCTAACATTTTATTATTTAGAAGAACGATATAGAATCTTACGTAAGAAAGGGGAGGGGGAGTTAGAGAATTCTTATGTATCCTTACATAGTGGTAGGGGGGTCAAAAGTCACCAAAATTGTCCTTACGTAATTAATGAATGGCCCCTTATGACGTAAGCACCCACTACAAAAGAATTTTTCGAAATTCGATCCCTGCGGGGGTAAAAAGGTTGTATTTTGGTTTTTTTAAATTTATTTTTTGTTTCGAGACAAAAGCTAGTCAAACGATAACTAGGATAGAATTGACAATCATCCAGGAGAGTTTTCCGTCTTTGATTGCTTTTCCTGGAGTGCACTTTTTTACATTGTATCCCCCGCCACATGTGCAATGAGCCGAAGGAACAAAGCCGCAGGCACAGCTAGTGTTTTATAAATCAGGAAACTGAAATCTAAAGAATAAAAATGTTTCCGCCCGGGATCGAATCGGGGGCCTTCCGCGTGTTAGGCGGATGTGATAACCACTACACCACGGAAACTCACGGCTGTCTCGAGGCAAATAAGTTGTTTCAAATCCGAAATAACAATGGATTATTTCGAAGTAGGAAACCTTTGTATAAAAGAAATAATGGGCCCTAGTCGGAAGTCGAATTTGGTCGACTCGACTAGTGAAGAAACTCATTTTCTTAGTACATATGTATCTAAGCTTTGAAAATTTGTCTTTGTAGTCGAATTGACTTCTCGACTTCCATAATAGAACCCAATAACACATATATACAACTATAGTACGCTAATTGGTAATTTCAAACTACATACATCATCCAGTAATTTACACAAACAATTTCTATGAAAAAGAACTTGGGCTGATTTTAAATACCAACTTACTTTTCGTTTTGGAAGATCAATCATCCTCTTGAGCTCCCAATAAGCGGAAAATGGTAAAAAATGAAAATGTATTATATTATATAAACGTACATATTACATACATATGTATGTACTCTTTGTTGCACAATGATACAGGCACCATAAAATTTACGAAATTTTGGCTTTATGGGAAAGAGTTTTTAAAATTTGAAATTTTCTTATAGAAGAAAAATTGAAAGAAAACAGATTTATGCCTGTCACGCAAAGTTATACGCACTTCAAAAACTGCTGCATCTTTTATTCGCTATCGTTATTTCAGTTATTACATTAGTACATTAGTATCGTGAGTACCCTCAATTTGTATTCATTTAGTGAAAGAACGGTTCTGCATTGAAAATTGATAATCTTTTTTCAAAATGTGGGACCACGCTTCCAAAACAGTTGTGTTAAGCTCAATGCTGTTAAATTTCCTCTCTTCAGTTTAAATGCATCGAACAAGGATCCGTCAGAGATTTTCAATAGGGTTGCAATCCGGTCAGAGTGCGGGCTGGGCCATTCAATATTTTTACTTTGAATCCAAGATTTTGTACTTCTGCTGGAGTGAACTGAAGCATTATCATGCTGAAATGTTAACAATTGCCGTCGAAATTTTTGCAACAATGGCACCAAATTATTTTGGAGCACTCCCTGATGCCTTGCGCCGTCCATTCTGGTAGAAGGAAACGAGAGGTACAACTTTCCCAATGAACTAAACTCATCTCCATCTGGGTCATCAGAGTTAAACTTTATATCATCGTTGAAAATAACTTTTATTAAAAAGAAGCGAAAATTTTTCAACAATTAGAGATAAATAAATGTTGGGCAAGTTGCATACCGAGGTCAAGTCCCGATTCATTTAATACTGGAATGATCTTCAGGGAGAAAACCGCTTCTTCTCTAATGAGCGGAGGCTCATTAATAGTATGGGATGCATTTAGTTCATGAGGAAGTTGGATCTCTCGTTACCTTCTGCGAGATTGGACAGCGCATGGATTGCATGGATTGCAACCCAATTGAAAATCTCTGAGGGAACATTCTTCGACGCATTTACGCCAAAACAGGCAATTTAACTAAGGAGCTCAAAACAGCAATTTTCAATACAGAACCGAGTTTTTTTCTGTACTAACTGTAATAACTGAAATAACGACAGCAAAAAAAAGTTCTTGAAGTGCGTGTATCATTGTGCAGCATAGTTTATACCCAAACGCCTCGGACTGAAGCCGAAAAGTGAAAAAAATCATCCGTTGCACTGACCCAAAAAGCATTGGTTGATTAATTGCTTCATATCAGAAGAATGTTCCATAATTATCACCTAGCCGAATTCCTCAAAAAATAAATGGGTTCATTCCGTTTCCGCGACTTATTAGCATCGAAACTAGAACTTGGGGAATCACCCAAGCCCACGATACGAGTATTTTTTGATGAATACCGTTAGCGACTTTCTCCACTCTGTTTTCTTTTCTTTTCAGGTATATCCAGTCGGCGCAAATGATGTTTAACCACTTCCTGAAGTCGCAAGGCTATCCTAAGACGACATTCTTCGATCCAGCACGACCCAGTGAGACCATTTCCAGCCTTCTCGACTACGTCGCCAAAAACCATCTAAACGTAAAAATCGATTCCCGAACGTACGTAAAGCCGGCTGTTAATTATGCAAAAGAGTTGCTGAAATTGGGCCAAGCTCGGGGTCTCCTGAAGAAATTAAACGCGACTGAGCTTAGCGATAAGCTCACTGACACAGTTAATCTTGAGGTAGGTGCTGAGTTCCAAGATGTGTGAATCACCGCGTAGCCAGGCAATTGGGAATGAGTAACTCGTAACTAGTTGCTTCTTCCACCTCTGGCGCGGCATAATTGCCTTTGTGTTAAGCAATCTTTGAAAACTGCGATCGGAACTCCGCAAAAAGTCTTTAAATGTTTTCTTGGTTTGCAGATCATTGAACCAGTGCTGAAGCTGCATCGCGCCTATAACTTTGCCGTCACAACACCGCAGTGCGATAAGTATGTGCTGTGCCAGTTGAACTCGCACGATCCGAACGAAAAGCTGGGCTTGGCTGGCTTCAAGCCAGGAGCAATCAAGTTCGGGAGCATGGCAGCCGCTTGGCTAATGAGCTCGGAGACTGGAACTCCTTTCTGGACGTTGTTTTCTATTATCAATGATCCATACAATTGCGAGGTAGGTACCACCCATTGACACTCTATTCCCTCGTGCTATAAGCGTGCACCAACGTCTATCAGCAGCTGCAACAATTATTGTGTTTAGGCTTAATTAACACCTCTGAATTTTCACCGAGTTCGTGATCTTGTCTTTAAGGTTATCATATCACGAGAGCACTCTTCCGTTTTCAAGATCATCCAGTTGGGGTGTAACTGCTTCTAGTTCTTTTGCACTTAAAGTATATAACGGAACTTAACTGACCGTATAGAAGATATGCACTTTTGGAAAATCTTCACCCATTTGCTAACTGGATGATAATTCTACTTAAATGGTAGTCCACATTTTTGAAACCTCTTCTTTTTAAGCGGCTAAATATACGCACGTGTATGTATACGAACTCATTATGAGTAATCGGACGATATCGAAGTAGAAAACCATCCCGGAAGGCCTTTTTTAAAGAAGTATATTTCTTAACTATCCTGCGTAAATCTCTAAAAGAAAAACGGGAATAACGTAGAGAGTGTTGGCAGGATTCCTCCTCTTTTTGCTTTTGTTCTTCTAGTTGTGCCAACAAAAGACGGTTTACTTAAGGGGTTATTACCAGCATAATTTTTCTTTTCAATTTTTTTTTCTATTGGCTTAAATAATGCCTAAACATCCCTCGAATCAAACCAAACTTTGTAGAAAGGTGTATTTAAATGTTAAGATGTCTCTAAACCTATTTTTCCGAAGCCACTCTTTCAAACGCATTTTTCTCTTAACCACTTTTAAAAATCGGCCGGCAGTAGAACTCCAACAGTTTTCATCCGATTGTCTTCAAATTTTAACTGGACCTTTATTATTATTTACCGAAGTACACGCGATTATAGCGATTGTATATCAGGAAAAAAAGTTATAAGCCATTTAGTTCGTCGAAAAAACCTTTTTTCTTCAAACAACTGCCATTTTGCGAAAAAAAAGTTCTAAAAATATAATCGTGTGTACTTCGGTAGATAATTTAATAATAAAGGTAATAACCCCTTAAAATAAGGGGGAAAAAACAACTTTGTTATATTTTCCATTATAGGGTAGCTTAATACACCCCTCGGCCCCGTCTGCGCATCACCTTGTCAATCTTTTTGAACTAGCGAGTTGTAGTGCAATAGATAGTAAGTAATTTGAATTAATTTTTTTCAGGCACGATTCCCAGTTGACTGCACAGGATTCCATGAGGGCGAAGCTAAAGTAACGACAGAATATATTCATAATGAGCTGTAAATAGTCCTGCAATTTCTAAAGCTTGACACTGTTTTGTAAATAACTGTACTGGAAACTAGATAACGTTAATTTAGTCTTAAAGCTATCCGCAAAGAATGATACGGCTAAAAAAATTTCTCATATTTACTAGTAGCCTCCGTGGAAATTGTGATAAGTCAAAGAGGCGGAAATGTTTTGTTGTACATAGCTTTAAGGAGTCAAGAGGTTAAGTAAATTTCTTTAAAAAAAAATATATCACTCGAGATTTTTTAATTATTAAAGGGCAAAAAAAAACAACCTTGTTCAAAACTTAGATGCAAGCAATCGAAGAAAAACAGCAAAATAACTATCGCAAAAAAAACGAGAGACGGTTACAAAAATTCAACTTTTATGGCATTTTTATAATTATTCTGCAAAACTAAAATGCTCGCTTCGATTCGACTTTACCAAACAGAAGAATCTTGAGAAATTTTATTATAAAAACTTGCTGATCCATTCCCGGCGTTAGCCGGTCTTTAAGCTTTAAGGGGTTACATGGGTTTCCTCCGGAAAAAAACGGCCTATTTTCTATTGTTTGAAAGATACACATTAGATAAAAGATTTCTGAAATTTTTGTAAACAAATTTTTATAACTCCGCCATTGTGACGTCATTTCCGGCGAGCCCTCGGAAAAAAGGTGTCCGCGTTGTCAGCAGAACTCCTAGCAGGATCATAAAAAGTGAAAAAAAAAATTCGTGTTTTAGCTAAGACTATAAACTTGTACCTGAACAAAGCAAAATAAAATAAAATTAAAATTGGATTTTTGGCGGACGTTTTTACAAAAAATTTAAAATTTCGCTCAAAATTGCTCATTTTTTTTTTAAATAGTTGTAATTGAAAAAGAAAAATCCTTCGTTCAGGTACTTGTAAATTATATCTCGAGGAACTGTGTAAATTTTCATCAAGATCGGTTGAGTAGTTCTCGAGAAATCTTGACAACCGACTTTGAAAACAGTTTCGAGAAAAACGCGTTTAAAGTTTTGAGTGACAATAAAACTGGGAGCAACTGGCTTTGAGCGCGCAACTTCCCAAGGCTCTATCTCCGAAACTATTACTCCGATCGACTTGAAAATTCAGGACAATATTCTAGAGATGTTGTAGAATTTAATAAGACAATAAAAACAAATTCGATTTTTTGAAACCGTGAAACCCATGTAACCCCTTAAGACTTTACAGCCTACCTATCATCTTAGATTATTAAACCTTGGCAACATTGAAACATGGACTAAAACTTGTGCCGAGAAATTCTGAATAATACAAAGAACTCCTGATGTAAATCAGCGCGTAATCAGTTCAGTGGCGCGTGATCACTTCTTGAGTTATAAGCGAACAAACCGAGAGGCAGTTGCGCTTTATATTATACTAGCAAGCCAGTCTCAGCTTTGACCGTGATTTTCTCTCATTTTAAATTAAAACTGTTACAGAATGAATGGAACTATTTTAATTTTCATCTGAATTTCGAATATTGAATGGAGACGGTTTTCGTGTTTCCCGGGATAAAAAGTAACCTAAATCATATCCAACGAAAAACTCCACATAAATTGGTTATAAATTGTGTAAATTTTATGTTAATAGCTTCAGTAGTTTTCGAGATAAATTCGTTCGTACAGACAAGCTGACAAATCTATATATATAAAAGAAAGTCGTGTTATGTTAGTTACACTATTTATAACTCAAGAACGACTGAACCGATTTGGCTTATAATTGGTGGGGAGGTAGCTTAGAACCAGGAGACGGACATAGGGCTTTTTATCTCGTTCGACCGCATTCCCGTCGCGTCCAGGAAGAAGAAGAAGAAATTTGTCAATATGCAACTATGCCATGTTATGGGTATCGTTGGAAAGGGGAGGTAGTGTAGAATGTGTTGGTGAAAGAAAGGTCGGTGAAAAGTATGAAATGTGGGAATTATTGATTAGAACGTGTTTTTGTTGTGGGGGAGGGGAGGGGGTGACACCCCCAGAAGTGTATCTCAGGGGTAGTAAGAAGACGCACTTTAGGAATTTGGGCCGGGTTGGTTAAAATTAGTGAAAATAGTGAAAACTTGGTTTTTTCGGTGGGTGCCGACAAAATTGGAACGGCTGTGGAAGAAAAGTGTATGCATGAATTGGAATAATTTTTTCACCAATCGATAGCTAAGGAAGCAGAGTAATCTATATATATAGAAATAAATCCCTACTTCCCTTGGTCACGCCATCACGCATGAACGGCTGGACAGATTTCGCTAATTCTTTTTTTGTTGTGTTTGTTATTGTCAGCAGAAGGCCCTCATGAAAGAAAAAACGAAGAAAAAAAAGAAGAATATTGCGCGGAAAATTAGAGAATTATGTTTTTGGTTTGGGTTTTTGGGGTCACTGATTTTGAATCTGCCATCAACATTTTGGAAATCAAGATGCTGGATCAATATGGCGACCGAAAAGTTAAACTTCAAGAGATTTCCCTGAAAATCCGCGCTTGGGGATTTTCGGGATCACTGATTTCGAATCTGTTATTCAAATTTCCATATATGAGACCACCCCCTACGCCGCTGGGAGATATTGGAGAGGGGCGCAATAAGGAGGTGGTGTAAAATGAGGAAAACTAAATTTAATAATATTTTACAGCTTACAGTTAAAAAAGTATTAGGAATAGGTGAAAGTGATGTATGGGGTGTATTGTGTACGAATTTATGGTTGATTAATGAGACCACCCCCACCCCGCTGGGTCACATAGGAGAGGCGGTTGTGCAGTAGGGAGGCGTTGTAAAATTAAGGAATACAAATTTAATAGTATCCCGGGAAACGCCGGGTGCGGGCAAGCTAGTAATTTATTGGATTCGACTTTTACTATTATTTTATAATTAAGCGGGTCGTCCAGGCACCCCAAGTGCTCTTCGAAAGCAACGTGACCTACTTATAAAATCTATTGAGCTAATCCCTTATTCAAAAAAAAACCTCTCCAAATTAAGTCCCTTGTTCTGGGGAGCCGCATTTGACACACCCATCGGCGCCCATAACGGGCGTTCCGAAGGGTGTCAGTCTTTGGGGATCTAAATAGTGCCCCGGGAAGGCTAAATTTAGTAGCCAGGTAGTCGGAGTTCGCATACTATCGACTAAGCTTCCCCTTAGCCACACAGTCTTCGGCGTATGTTGTTCCAGCTAGCTTGTGTCCGGTTCGGAGTTCCAGATTTGGTATTCAAAGTTATCCTTAGGTCGAGGCTCACGGGGATTCCGCCGCTTCTAAACCTCAGGGCGTTCGACTATCCACCACTTATGGACCCCCGTCTGGTATCTGACAGTTGACACTCAAGCCCCAAGAAGCTCCAATTAGCGATAGGGCAATTTTTAATATACCTTCCCCGAGAAATGCGGAAAATGCTATCCAAGGACGAGAAGATGGGGCATCCATCCACACCGCTTTTATTGTTAAAAATAACTCACCGGACATTTGTTAGAGGTTTATTAAAAGTTTTATTATAAGACACAAGAAGATGTAAATCTACACTTTAAAAAACTAACTTTCATTGAGACACAACAAATTTTTAATGAAGTTAGCTTGATCCTTTAAAATTTCTATTACGCTTCATACAGGCACTATTTTGAAGTACGAACAGAACTTGTTTAATTTTTCTTCATATTTTTGCAAAGCCAATCCATGCCCTCCTACAAATTTGAATTTAATTTATAACTACCTAGATGAGCAGGTAAAGAGTGAAACATTACCTTGACACCTGTACCATCAATTGCGGAGCAAGCCTGTATCTGCCAGGTGCGGCCTTCTATGTTAATCAATCCAACATTTTCAGCTACTTCGGAAGCGGTCATAGCGTTTGTGAGGTCCTGTTTGTTTGCGAAGACCAAGAGCGGCACGCCTTTCAGACGGTCATCATTTAAAACCTCAAGTAATTCCTCACTTGTCTCAGGCAGGCGTTTTCGATCGGTGCAGTCGATTACGTAAATCTACAACATACATGTAATGCTTCTCAAGTTGGATTTGGAGCAATTTCTAAACAACAAACCAAAACATCGGTGTTCTCAAAGTAATTTTTCCAATACGGGCGAATTTTGTTTTGCCCTCCGATATCCCAAACGTTGAGCTTGAACCCATCGGCAGCAACAGACTTAATATTGAATCCGGCTGTAGGTGTGACCTATGGCGAAGTAAAATAATTGTATACTTGGGATGGGATATCACGCTGTACAAGTGTACATACATGCGTTATCTCCTCCGATGCTAATTGCTTCAGTAATGTGGTCTTTCCTGCGTTGTCCAGACCTAGTAATAGGATCCTGGCTTCCTTTTCGGGATTTGGTCGCAGTTTTCTTAATAAAGATAATAAGCCCTAGAGAAAGAAGTTGCAAGTGAGCCGTAGTTGTAAAAAGGCGATTTTAAATAAACTTATATTTTACTGAGGAACTCCTATAATAGTACATACAGTGGCTCCAAAAAGTATTCGCTCACCACAGTACCCAAGTAAACTTTTATTAATAACATTCCAGGCATGATAGATAACAAAACGGAATGTTAAGTAATTTTGTTTATTCATATCTTAGCACCAAAAGTAAAAAGTTTCAAGTCCATTGATTTCGAATTACGCTTTGTAATATTCGGTTCCGTTGTTCCTGTAGTAGATCTCCTAGAGGACCTCCACAAAAAGGTGTCTGGCGGTGAGCAAGATATCTCTGATCCAAATTATTTGAAATAAAAAAAAACCAAAAGATTTAATTTTAGGATAGATGAATACAGGTAATGATCGAAGGAATAGTCAAAATTTTGATTTTTGACAAAATGGCGGCTTCCCAAAGAAAAAAATCGTTTTTTTCAAGAAAATTTACAGTTTAAAGGGGCTTAAAAAATTATTGTCAGAAACCTTATTCCTTCGATCATTACCTGATACAAGTATCTAAGAAGATTGTGTGAAAATGTCAAGCCGATCGCTCCAGCCGTTTTGGAGAAATTTTGCTCACCGACTTTGAAAACACCGTTTCGAGAAAAACGCGTTTAAAATTTTGGGAACCATTTAAACTACTTTCAAACGGTCGCAGACGTCTTTACAAATACGCTAATTTCTCCGAAACTATTTGCCGCATCAATGTGAAATTTTCGGACGATATTCTCAACTATATGTACATTCAAAATATGCAAAAAAAAAAAAAATCGATTTTTTCAAAATTACAAGTGGATATAACCCCTTAATGGAAAGATGCAGGCAGGCTCCTCAATTCAACGCACAAAAAGTATTCGCTCACCACTTTCACACTCACACACTCCCGGAATAAAAGTCCCGCAAATTTCACAAACTAATATCCAGACGTAGTCTGCAGCTGACAAACTGTTCTGAGCTTGCATCACAATGTTTCATAGTTTGTAGTGTTTTTTATAAAATAGGTAGAAAGCAAAAAGAAACAACTGAGGAAGAAAGAAAAATTGTGATAAACTTAAGAAATCAAGGACAATCATTGAGGGAAATTTCTAAAAACATGAACAGACCATATTCTACTGTTAAAGGAATAGTTGATAGATTTTCCAATCGTAATACTCTAAATAATAGCATTAGAATGGTCGCCCTAAAATTTTGAATGAAGCTGAAGAACGCCTAATAGTTAGACAAATTAAACAAAATCTTAAATTAAGGACGCCAAAAAGAGCAGCTAAAGTTCACGTTGAAAATGAAAAGTCCGTTTCACCTGGGATTATTCGGAATGTGGTTTACAGAGCAGGATACCATGGTCGAATAGCACGCAGAAAATTTTTCATAACCGAAATAAACCGTAAAAAAAGGTTACACTTTGCAAAAGAGCACAGAAATAACGATGAGCAGTTTTGGAGAAGAGTCATATCTACCGACGAAAGTAAATTCAATATTTTCTGTTCAGATGGTAGATGCAGCATATGGAGAAAGGTCAATACAGAGCTGGATAAGGACAATTTAGTTCCATCGGTATAGCATGGTTGAGGTTCTATTTGTGTATGGGGTTGTATGAGTGCACGTGGGGTGGGTGACCTGAATATAATTAATGTTATTATGGACCACAAAATGTATGTGAACATTTTAAAGGATCATTAACACAAAAGTGCTGAAAAAATTATTATAAAAGATAACTTTATATTCACCCAAGATAATGATCCCTAGCACACAGCTGTGTATACAAACCTCTAGGTGCTCTTTAATGTTCCACAATACCTTCAAACTGCAAGATAAGAAACCCATGGAGCATCTATGGGATGTTTTAGGGGAAAAAATAAAAACTCGCCACATTTCCAATAAAATACAGTTAAAACCTGCTCTTTTAGAAGAATGGAATATTATATCTGCACAAATAACGGAAAATCTAATAAAATTCATGCCACATAGATTGGAAAGCGTGATTAAACAGAAAGGAGGACGTACAAAATATTAAGCAAGACACATTATTAGTATGCTAAACCAAACTGCTAAAATATGGCGTTTTTTTTAGATAGTGGTAGTGAGCGAATACTTTTTGTCGGTTGAATTGAGGAGCCTGTCAGTATTTTTGTTAATCTAAGGCGTATTTTGAAATGAATGAACTTGAAATATTTTACATTTGAAGTTATCATATGAATAAATAAATCTACTTAACATTTGGTTGAGTTATTATTCGAGCCTTGAAAGTTATAAATAAAAGTTTGCTGGATAGTGTGGTGAGCGATTACTTTTTGGAGCCACTGTACGTATCTCGTCCTTTCTGTTTGATTTTAGGAGCTGAAGTCAAATTGACGACCAGTTTGGGTCTTTTAAGTAAATATTACGTTTAGAACTCGCCATTAGGATGTTACGGGTAAATTCAAATATGTATCAAAACTTCCTGGATACACAATTTACCGTCAGTGGCCAGTGACTGTGTTGAAATGTCTATCGAGGGGTTTTGATACATTTTTGGGAACAAGTTCCCAATGCTGGTTTTTTGGAAAAACCTAAAACCTTATGGAAATGTTCCATTTATGGTCGGAACGAGTGAATTAGGTAAGTATTGTTTACGGAAAACAATACTTTCCCAAAAATTAGCTTGTTTTCGCTTGTTTTAACATCAAAAATTGAAAATTTTGTAAAAGGAAAATCATCTGTCAGAAGATATTTTTTAAGAAAGGTAAATTTTTATTACGAATTCTTTCGTACCGATGTTTAAAAAATTATTTACGATGTACATGAGCACAAATTTCGATTGTACAAAGCAAGGACGATGCGAATAGCCACTCTGAATAATTTTATATCTCGAAAACGAGATGAAATTGACTTTGATTTTTGCAATTTTTGGTGTTAAAACAAGTTAATTTTTGGGAAAGTATTGTTTTCCGTAAGGGAGTGTCTATTCGCACACCATTTCTCGTGATTTCCCGTGTAAGTACACGGGTACACGGGTTTCCCGGCGAACTTCGGAATCGCCTGTCCATGTCCTAGTTTCTCGAATAAATCAAGAAATTGTGGTCCGTTTTGGCGCAACGAAATTGCTTAAATTTTCGCTGAAATTAGGAATGATCGAAGTTAAGAAATGTCAGCATAATGTTAACATCTGTAGCTAAGTATCGATGTCCGATTATCATCGTACTTTTAACATCGATGCTGTACTGCAAAAGTACTAAATACTTTATTAAATATCTCGCAAATGGGACGAGTGCGAATTTTTGCAGTAATTTTCCGTCGAAGCGCTATCCAATTAAGGGGCACCGCTTATAGGTGAGTACCCGAATAAACCTGCATACAGAGATAAGTAAAAGAATCGCAAAGCCAAGTTTAATTTCATAAGTCGGTTCGATTATTTGCTCGTAGCATCGAAGTCCACGATGTTTGATATCGCCGTCGCTCAACATTGATGTTTCGTGTCGCAGCGGACCGGCGGCGGCGGCTTAATTACCAATATAAGATTGTTTTCCTTAAATTCGTCGCGCTAAGGATAATATTGAGGTTTTTGTGATTTGAATTTCCTTAATATAAACAATCTCTTTGGGAAATTGCAATCTCTGGAAAAAGTCACCCATTTCGGTAAAGTGTTGCGCAATATGATTACCCTTGCGCAACGGCACGGAATACAGGCAGATATGGTGCGGTTTTCTAAGAATTTTTGATGGATCGCTGTAGCAGAATTTTTGGCCACTTCTGAGAATTTTCGATGTTGGGTTCAATTGCGTAAGGTCTACCCCAGAATGGCGTGGACGCACCTCACAAATTTCGCCCCTGCAATTCACTCCGGGTATATTGGGTCGTCTGTGTGGAGTCGTCCTAAGCCATCCCGATTTCCACACTTTCCCGTAGCCGTTATAGATTCCTAGTAAAACAACATCTTTTCTACGAATTTCGTGCCTCCTCCTTCATCTTTCAGACCACTTAACCAAAAAATAAGAGGCCAATTCACGCGCCCGACGATATGAAACGTCTGTCAGTGACGTCATTATTTTCATACAAAACGAAGCTATTTCCGCGTACTTGCTACACACGTGGACTGGCTTAGCATTCATTTAAGGAGACTGGATCGAAAATTAAAAAAACTGTAGAATTAATTCAAACTTCGCTAGATGATAGTTTAGCATCATATAAATCAATTACAAAAAAAAATGCATGTCACCGGCCAAATAGAAGACAAAACTCAAACTAAAATTTATTAAGGGGGTTGTCTCATGTCCGAGGTTAAATTTTGAAGATTTTCAAAGATTTTTTTTGTTGCGGAAAATGGACTACAAGCTTGTTATGATAATTATATGATATTATTTAGCTATTGAATTACACAAAAAAAACTTTGTTAAATAAAAAAAATAACGTTTAAATAATTTTAAACACCAGCATTGGGAACTTTTGAATTTACCGTACGAGAAAACGTATTTAAAAATTTTTCTAAAATGGCACGGAAATACTTTGCTTAGCTTTTATAATTACTTAAGCAGAAGCCGATCTACGTAACAACAGTCCAAAAAGCCTTTTACACTTTTAAAATGCTACTAAGAAGGAACAAAATCGCATTGGTAACGACCTTTAAAATTAATTTGCTTCGTTCAATCGGAAAGTCATTACAATTTTGAGACACAACCAGATTCACATGGTAATGCCTTGTGGGACAGTGTTGTTTGACAGCGGAAAGAATACCATTCTGTTCCGATTTTGATTTAACAGGAACGGAAGAATTCCTCATTACCTTTGGGGTTGGTAGCATGGTTGCTATGACAACGGTATGTAAACACTTAAGGTTTTCTAAAAATATATTTCATCATTTTTAAGAAAAGGCGATGTATCCACTGTTTCAATTCCCATAACTTGGCTTCAATGCTGTATAAACTCACCATAATGTGGTCTGTCAAATAGCTGTCACCTTAATAAACTTCTGCGCGAGAATTCTCAGCAAATGCTCGAGTTGTCTAGACAGATCTCCGCGCTGCAAGGAACTAGGACTAATTAAGCATGAAGAGTGCGTACTTCTGTGGGTTCAACGGATTTCGACAATTCGGTTCAGCGCATGCTAGTAAAATCCTTCAACCAACAGGTGGGTGGCAGGCGATTTGCCTTCATTCATGCCATAACTGTTATTTTTCCAGAATTTGTGATTGACGAATTACCGGGATATCCGCTGTATTCCTTTTCGTGGGCGTTTAATGCTTACGCTTCTGGTAATCAATTGGTAGTAAAGGGAATATTAGGAGAGGAACCCTCCACCTCTTTCAAATTAGAAACTTTGTATCCGATAAAAGAAATTTCGAGCAATGACAACTACTGCCTGGTGCTGCTAGAGAACGGGGACGTCTACAGGTCAAACATACGGACAAGGAGTTTGGAAAAACTGGATTTCTTCCATGGAGAAGTCCAGCGGAAGCGCACTATATTTGGCGAGCTCAAGGAAGAACCGTTTGATGCAATAGAGCACATTGCCTGTGGAACTTCGATTTGCGTGGCCGTCAGCCGAAACAACGTCGTTTACAACCTTCCGACTAAAGTGCATGAATTTGCTAAACATGAGAAGGTGAAATCGCTGGTTTGTGGCTTTGAGCACGCATTGCTCCTCAATTCAAATGGAGACGTCTATGCTTGGGGCAACGGGTTGTAAGACGTTTGCTAGTATATTAAGATTGTGCATAAATTTGTTTTTATAGGCGAGGCCAGCTTGGACTTGAAGACTTGGGTGTTAGAGAGGTGCCAACTTTAATCGAGGCTTTAGCGGGCATTAAGGTTTGTACGGCTCATTGAATTCAGACGTGTTAGGTTAAGGCCGCTTCACACGATGCAAGTTTCCTTGCTGGATTACTTGCTGGCTGTGGAGACAGGAAATAACGTCACTGCGGGCTCTGTTGCTTGAAAGCATGCTGGATTCTACGGATAGAACCTGTGCTGCTTTGTTTGATTCTCTGCTGGATTTGAGTCAGAACCAGCAAGTAATCCAGCAAGGAAACTTGCATCGTGTGAAGCGGCCTTTAGGCAGGGTTGTGAAAAACTATTTCGACTCAACTCGAGCAGTTATTGAGCTCTCTCAACAATTGAGCGGTTGCTTAACGCTCAAAATTTGAGTCGACTCACTCATCATTTGAACAACTAATTATTTGAGCGGAATCAAGTCTTGAGCGAACTCAATAAATTGTTAACTAACATGCACATCAGATTCTAATTGGGCAGTTGTAAATTCATTTCGTTCTAGCCTTGAGTACGCTCAGCGTCCGCTTAAATGTTGAATCCGCTCAAACGGTTAGTTCGCTCAACCAGCGAGCGTTATACAAAAGCTCAAACGTTGAGCAAACACAATAATTGAGCGGACTCATTGCTTGAGTTGAGCGATGAGTTAATAGTAACAAAAGAGTAACTTTAAATCAAAAATAGCTCTTTTCGTGTAAAGCAAGCACTTAGGTCACAAGTGTTTTATAATAGCTATGACATAAATTGCAAAAATAATCAAATAGGCTGTTCTTAGATACTAAGTATATCAGCGGGTGGTTGGCACAGTGCGGCAATCTCAGCCTTTGGTGATTTGTATACATGGGGCTCAAACGTAAATGGACAACTCGGACTTCGGGTTTACAAGCACCAAACTATGCATGACGATAGTACGTGGAAGCAGAAAAATCCAACTGTGTATCCTACTCCTCAGCTGCTAGAACCTTGGTCCTGCTGTAGTGAAGATAGCCAAACTGCATGTAGCACCATGAGAGTGATTTGTGGAGCTCGTCATACATTTGTCCAAAACACCTGTGGGAAACTTTTTTGCTCTGGATGGAACAAACATGGACAACTGGGACTTAACTTAACAGAAGATTTCAAAGATCATTTCACGTTACTAGACTTTCCGGTTTCGCATAATTTGGAAGTTCTGTGTGGTCCTTGGTGTACAGTTTTTAAATAAATTATTTTGCAAATCAACTTGTTTGAGGCGGAGGGAAATATTTTTTTAACTTGAACTTCCGGATTTTTCTTTAGCAGTAAGTATGTGTTTAGAACCTTAAGCCATAAAGTTCGTTTACTTAGAGTTCAGTATAATTAGGGGATTCTTAAATATACAATTTAGGGAAACTCGACACTTAGGCTGCGCAAACTATTAGGAAACTAAGAAACTTCATGGTTTAATGAAAGAGGCGCTCACAAAAGAAGTTACACGTACTATCTGCGTACTGATCCTTCCACTCAATGCCTGCTGTTACTGTTAATCGGAAACTGTGGAAAACATTTGAAGCATCATAGGAATTACTTGATCAATCAGTTGAAGGAGATTTGGTAGCGGAATAAAGTAAGTGTAGAATTGACATTGGTAAAAATAGTGTGTAAATATAAATTTTCTTTCTATTTGTATTCCATTTATTTATTTAAGGAACCCGTGTATGAAAAGTTTCTCAAAAATCGCCAAGATTCTTCATTTTTGTTCATCTAATTCAAACCGACTTGCGCAACGATCATTCTGTATCTTTTAGAGATTTTTTTATTTAATTGAGGACAACGGGCGTATTAACGAGATTAACGGCACGACTTTCCAATCTTAGGGCCCTGTTTTGACTTGCGTATTCTTACGAGCCTCAGCTATTTTAACTTTCTTACAACAAAAGGTCCTATAGTTTGTAAACATTCGATTTAATTTGAGGGTCAGAATACGTCATGCTAAATTTTATCTCAAATCACTTAACTTTTGAATGGAATTTTGAATATTCTATTTTCGTACGAAATTATCTCGTACGAAAATCAGAACAGAACGCTTATTATAGTTTTGCTTGTTCCATATAAATATATTCAAGATAGGAGAGACACTTCCACTTCTGTACTATTTCTGCTTGCCACTATTGAGATTGTGGCACGAATTTTCCAGGGCGTTAATGAAGGTAATGACTATAATCTAATATATAAAATTCTCGTGTCACAGTGTTTGTAACGAATCTCCTCCGAAACGGCTTGACCGATTCTTATGAAATTTTGTGTGTGCATTCAGTAGATTTGAGAATAGGATGTAAACTATTTTTCATACCCCTAAGTGATAAGGGTGGTCCACCCCACCCCATTTTTTGTTTTTTTGGACAAAATTTTTTGTTTTTACTCTTATGATTCGGCATAAAACTCTAAATTTTCACCCTTCTACCACCAACCCCTATTTTTTAATAGCGATATTAGTACTTTAATAATTTTCAAACATCATATCAGTTACCACTCGATCAGTTATTCCCGCCAGGCGTCTACGGGTGTCACTTATCGTTTTACTTTCTCAGTGCAACTGTCATATTTATTAGTTCTTACTAGCAAAATTTTTGGGAATCATTTTCAATTAAAAGAAATATATAGGGTAGGAAGGGGGAATGGCGCTCACTGGGTAATGGCGCTCACCTTTGTAATTCTGTTTAAATGGAACGTAGCAACCCGGCACGTCGAGTGAAGTGCGAGGGGAGGGGGCCTCTAACAGACAGCGATGCAAACGGACAGTCAGCTCGCGTCATGTGACCGTGAAGTTTGTTTTTTTGTTTGCGGCCGTGCTGATCTAATTTTTGGTTAGGTGTTTTTTGTCGGTAAGTCCAAAACTTTAATGCTTATTTAATTATTAATTTCACTTTCTTGACAGTAAAACTATTCTATTGTGTGATAATGCAATTAATTTTCATCAATTGTGTATGATTTTTTTTAAATTTCTAATTAATTACATAACGACCGTTTGGGGTTATACCGCTCACCTGAGCGCCATCACCCCTTACTGAGTTATTTTTTTTATTATTGTAGATATGCCAAGAAATCGTCAAAGGACTACCGCTAAAGCAGTTTGGACCGAAGAAGACCTTCAATCTGCTAAAACTGCTACTATATTAACTGCGACTCCTATGAAAATTATTTTACAGGATAAAGAAAAGAAAAAAATAGCGAAACTCAATAAGACTGGAAAAGATGATAAATCAAGGCCAAAAAAAGTTGTCAAAGAAAAGAAGAACAAACATATGAAACAAAAATCTTACAAGAGAAAAATTTTACAAGAAAGTTCTTCAGAGAGTGATGATAAAAAGCACCTTTGCGACGATGACAGTGATGACGAAATGAATGTGGATGATGAAAATTATAACAAATGTATTATTTGCAAAGAATTTGGAAAAAATAACGAGTTGTGGTATCGCTGCACCATCTGCGGACTGTGGGCTCATGCTATATGTTCAGGATGGGATTCGCCAGATGGATTTTTTATATTATATTATAATAATTGAAGTTAATTTTATTTGTTAAATTGAAAAAGGCTAATATTAAGTACAAATGGGGATTATTGATGCTAATTTGTGATTGTAGACTTTACTTTGATTGTATAAGATTGATTTCATTAATATTATTTTAATTAAAATGTATCTTACTTGTTATATTCCAAAAAAACATGTTTGAGCGTCATTACCCCGTACCCTGAGCGGCATTACCCAAAGTCAGGGGTAATGCCGCTCAAACATGTTTTTTTTATAATATTTTCCTACTACTAGTAGGTCAAAGATATATGTTTTTGTTGTTAAATGGTTGATTACTCGATAATTGAAGACTTGTTTATTGTTCTTAATTTTGATTTATAATAAATACTTTAAAAAATACACCATGTTTTCCTTAAGTGAACGCCATTCCCCCTTCCTACCCTACGTATTTTATAATTGCGAAAGGCAGGTAAAATAATAAAAGAACAAATACATTATCAGTATACTGTTTTCTACCATTAAGGACTTCAATTTGATCTATTTCTGTGTTTTGTACAGTGGACAATGCCAGCAAGACGCAAAGGGTCTGATTTTTAATTTCCACATTTCGATAGTAGGTTCGAGATTAGCAACCCCGACAACACTCTGCAACACAAATAATGGAACAGATGTTTCAGCATATTTCAAATTTCAACCGCCAAGGAGGTAAAAGAGGGTATAAATATATGAATGGGAAAATACTTTTTGACGGTACACTCATCAGGCATATGTTCAGAAAGTTTGCGTACTGAAAATTATTTGTCTATCATCGGTTTTTCTGGAAGACTATAAGTGATACATGCAATCAATATCTTTAAACCGTTATACAGCTTCAGACCTTGGCGAAATGGCTCCGATATCATATTCACGGAGTGTCTTAACTCCTGCCGGTGGGAGTAGGAGGGCTTTCTGCATATAAAGTGACCCTACAACAATCGTCTAATGAAAGGATTTCCGTCTTAATGAATACATATACGGGGTTTTTGGCGTCACTGATCTTAATTCTGCCATCGATAATTGGTGATTCAAGATGGCGGATCAAATATGGGGACTCAACTGGAACGGAAATCCGTGTAATTGAATATAATGGGTCTTAGGGTCTGTGGTTTTGAAATAACTGCCTTTTTCGAAGCTCATATCTTACTTACACTATACCAAAATCTACACAAACATGTCATCAAATTTTGTCTATGTGTCGGGGCTAATCTCGAGAACGGTTGAACCGATTTCGATGAGGCCTTTACTGGAAGGTACAGCATTTTATCGTTCATGATGCAGGCTACATTTTATCCCAAGATTGTTTTGGGTTCCCGCGGGAAAAATGAAAAACCGTCTTCGCGCATGTTATAGTTTCATTAGGTCTAGAACAGTTTTAATTTACAAATATGAAAAATCCGGCAAGGGACGGGTTTGCTATTGAATATATTCCAGAGGAGGCCAAACGGATGCGCAGAAGCTTTTTTCGACAATATAAAATTGAAAAACAAACAGAATGATTGAATTTCATTGAACTGGTGCATCGAGAATTAAATATCTTCCAAAGGATGCAAATAGATGAATTGATGAATGAAAAGGATTATTCGACTATTTTACATGGAAAGAGGAAATTCCATTAGATTGAATATATTCCAGAAGAGGTCAAGCGGACCTTTTTATGAGCTTAAAAACTCACTTTTTTGATACTGTCTGAGAAACTTATATGGAAGTCTCTCTTCTGCAGATATGGTAATGCAAAAGTCAGATCAAATGGAGGTGGAATACTCCGGGATTTATATTGAGATCAATCACGCGCTTAAAATTAAAGAAGACAGTTTACAACAACATTCCAGTATAAATCTCCTTTTACCATTTAAAAGTCGACCAATGAAAGGCAGTCTCAAACGTGTGTCTCCTTCTAAAACAAACTAGACTGCGCTTCTATCAACAATTTTATTCATTTCGCAACAGTTTAAATTTACAAATGTTGAAATGCCCGGGCAAAGCCGGGACGGGTCTGCTAGTAATAATATAAATATTAATAAGTAATAATTATTTCTGAAATTAAATTTCTTCATGAAACACTCCATATCGCACCAATCCACTAGAGCCTTGCTATTAGCGGGCGGATTATGCGGAAATGAATTTCATTAAACGTTAACCGCCGCATTGCTTCCTATGCTTGTGGTCGACTATCGTGTCATTTACATTCGATATGAATTAAGCTTGTTAAGTAATTTTCTACTTTAATGAAATCTGTGTGAATTATATTAGCGGATGCTCGGGTAATTGTTTTGGAATTGGGAAGACAAGCTAGCTGGCTTAAATTATTGAATTGCCAGTTGTGAGGGGTATGTATATATATTCAGGTCAAAAAAAATGAAATAGGGCTAATACGAGGACGTTCCATTACAGCCACACTTTGATTATCCATTGAGGGCACAAGTTAATGCCCCGATTTAAAAAACAAGAACGCATATTTGCGAAAAAGTATGTGGTGCTGTTAGCTTATCATCACATACCTGGTCGCGGTCGGCTGTGTATGGCCATTGTGAGGAAAGTGAAGGACAGGTGAAACTTGGGCAAAGTGCGCAGTAAAAAAATTCGCGCTCATACATCGCCACTACGAAATTGAGCGTCCGCCGTTGTTGGGGTTAGTAAACTCTGTATGAACATAAAACCTTCCTCAACTTAAATTTAATTGACTGCAGCGGCTCACCGGCCACAGGTGAGGAGAACTGGAATGGCACAGCCAGCTTTTTTCGATCCAAATGCTGAAGAAGCAGCCACGACCGTCAATCTGTCCAGCGAACTTAGCTGCACATTGCCTGTTACGATATTTGCAACTAGAATTTCTGGCTTCCTCCGGGCATGTGTGCAGCGGAAGGTTTTTGGGTGTACATGTCTTCAATGGTTAATGGGTGCCTGACACGAAATAATGCAAGCACTCTTTTCCAGTCAAATATATGCCAGACCTTCGATTGACGTTGTTATAGTCGTGTACCAATTGTTTACTAGGACGTAACTTGGGGGAAGAACAATTTAAGAATACGTTTTTCCCAACTAGGCGAAATGGCTCACCTACCGTCGTTTTCTTATTTTTTCGCACGTATTATATGTTATGAAAAAATTAATTGGAAATGTTTTATTCATGCCTCAAGGCAATAAAACAATTTTTTTAATATGCAAAAATATCTAGTTTTCCCTACAATTAAAACAAACAATTTATGGGCATCACTGCGAAAATCTGGACTTGAATTCTAGGTTGTATGGTTGATGCCCAAGAAGAGCTATCTCCAAAAGCTCTGTGTGCGGCTCTGCTAAAACGGCAGTACGTTCCGGGAAAGTTTCTATGTTTAACAGTGCACCTGAAGTTTAGAGTGAAACCACGAAAATCCGGTTTCGAAACTCCATTGAAAGGTCGTCGTTGGGTAGTTTGTGCCGATAGGGAGGCTTTATTTTCTATGCATTGTCGTGGAGCCAGTGTTAAAGTTAATTTTCTGGATCCCGGGTTCATGTCTCCATCAAACATAGCCTATGCTGGTTTGTGTCCTGATTCAGGTTTACACTCAGTTGTAAGGTACGCTTGCAATGATAAAAATCATAATCGGAGGCGCAATCCGGGTATTTTTAGTATGAAGATGGATCAACGGAATAGCTTGGAAATTTACCGAAATCTTGTAAAATTGGGAAATGGGCGGGAAAAGAAAAGCAGCTCTCATTGTTAAGGAATTTAATTGTAATTAATTACAGAAAACGTATTTCATCACATCTGCAAGGCTCATGCTGCGCATGTTTTGGAAAGTTCTACAGAACACCAAATGTGACAAATTGTCGGTTGAGATCAGCTCATTCTTTGGAAGAATGATTGCGTGTGGGCAACGGTACAAATCAGTTACCAAAAATTTTCACCTGTGAAGAGAGAGCCTGTTATCCAAAAGTTCTGCTTAAGAATAGCCTGTTATCCAAAATTTTCCCCCTGTGAACAGCCTGTTCCAACATGTTCAAACAACCTGTTATTCTAAATATTAAACCTGTGAACTATTTGTTGTGGCACGATTCTTGTTTCCTTGGCCCCGCTATTTGGGAACGGGGTTCGAAACATTTTGCTGTGCTATTTAACTCCACCGGTAGTTTGTAAAAGGGAAAATATAATATATAATAGAATTTCCCTAAAAGTTATAATATATCTCGAAAACGGGTCGAGATAGAATTTTTTCGTTATTTCTTCGTTAATTAGCACAGCAAAATGTTTCGAACCCCGTTCCCAAAAATAGGGGCCAAGGATATAAGAATCTCCCCCCTGTTGGGTATACCACAAGTAATACAGATTTCCAAAAACATGTGGAATCTGTAATGTTCAACGAAATTAAAGAAGATGAATCTGAAAAGCCCTTTGCAAATAAAGATTCAAACCTTTGTTTGAGTAAGTCCTTTTGTAGGCCTTACAGCGAAGCGGTAGCTCTGTAGGATAATTTAGATTTCTGAAAATTCACTTAGTAAATACAAACTTTCAATAGCTTTAGGGAGTTCTAAGAACATAAGATTGCGTATGACGGTGAAGTAAGAGGTCTTACGGATTGAGAAATATGAATTGCATTTTTCTTATAATCGTGGTGCTGGAGATCTTCGGCAATGTAAACAGATTTTTCATAGGGCTATTCTTAGTGGTATAACTGCCATGCTGTTCTCTTTGGTGAAATCCCAGAATCTCACAACTTCTGGGAACTTCTTAGATTTTTTAAATTGATTAAACGATGTTGCGTTTTCTCGATTTGGTATTTGGATGATAATTTGATTTAGCTGATATTTGATATATATTGGTACTTACAATTATGTTATACCAATAGATATTTTGAATGTTTTATAATATTTAAAAATACTAAAAAATGTGGTATTCTAAAATGTTTTGAAGCTCCAAAAAAAGGAACGGGTAAATATTATATTTTCAATAGATTTTTGCTGTAAAAGAAGTTGAAAATAGAAAAAGACCTGATGTTTGCATAAAATACTGAAGAAAGATATTTCGGGAAAAACTGACTCAAAGCATACGCAGTTCCAACCGCAAATCCATTAAATACAGATAGCATTGGAACAAATTTTGATCATTCTGCAGAAAGAAAAACATATGTCTGAAAACGGATTGGTGCAAATTTATATTTATCAGATTTAGAAGGTTACAAATTTCTGGATGTTAAAAATCCTAAACATGTTTCAAATTTGAAAAGAATAAATAATATACAAATAATAATTGCAAAGGTGCTAAAAACAAATTTGCCTTTGTGTTGACAAGTTTAAAAAGGGAGAGCCCAAATTTGCTATAATTGCCATATTCTAAAAGAGCATACTCTGTGAAAGAAAGAACATTGTGCCAGTGTGTATATTTTAGGTCTAGTGCAGGATATAATGGAGAGAATCTCTCAAACTTCATTTACCAAGTATTTCGTCATTACATAACTGCATTAAAATAAAGAATCTATCAGTTGGATGACTTCCAAAAACCGAGAGGGATATTGTCTTAATATTTGATAAGATGAGTATTGAGGAAAATTGGGTTCACAATAAATTCTTGGATCAAAGAGATGGTTTCGTAGATCAACAAAAATTAATCGAAAGCTAACATTTGCCATATCCATCCAACAAACCTTTAAAAAATTAGTATTTAATTAGCTGTCCAAGTTTTAAGTAAGAGTATTTCGGCGGGTATTAAAACTCTTTATAGCTCTCCATAAATTTTCAAATCCATTAAAGGAAGTAGCAATTTGACTGCATATTTTATCGAAAAAAAAATAAATAAATTGTTTGACATTCTAAACGGTCGAATGTCTCTTAAATGGAAGTGCTTGTTTGCACCGAACTGTGTCCATGTGTACTCGCTTACTGACTGAATATTTGCCTTTTACAATACATATATCTACTGACTGCCGTCTACTCCCTGCACACACACATGGACACACGAGCGGTGCGAATAAACGATGGCCCTCTTAAAAGGCATTCGGATGAGATCGTATTCATGATAAGTATGAAAGAATACATACTTCAAATTAGTCCTAAGAGTAAAGCACACCGTGCTTTTTTTTTAAGGGATTACATACAACAAACAATTGAGTCTCTTTTAGAATTGTCAGAAATTTTCTTTCAAAAGTACAACGTCGCTGAATATTTAAATTGTAGGAAGATTAATCGAGAAGCATTGGTGAATTTTATTTTTAAATTAAAGTTCTTACAATTAAAGCGAATCCTAATCTACATGAATTTGCAACAATCTGCCAAACTGATTTCAATAAAATTCTTTTTTTTCGTCAAGATATCCTAATCCCAATCATGAATTGCTTGAAATTGACTCGAATGCTGTTTTTAGTACGAATCTAAATAAAGCAGATAATGAAGATATGAATTTGGTAGATGATCTTATCCAAGCAGAAATTGCAGACAAGATTTAGAGTCTGAGTCTGTACAAATTAATTATGTAGAATTAGATATTTTGCTGGATATTGTTTTCTTGAAACTATGAAAGCATTGCAAAGTCCTTGTTCGGTTTGCTTTGAGGTATTGACGCAGAATCATAGCTCAAATATTCAAAGTTCTTCCATGTTAATATCTTTAAAACAATATGCAAATAGTCCTGATACAAAATTCTTAATTTTTTGTTTATTTTAAATTATTACAATATTTGTAAACTTCAAACAGAGGTTCCGCTGCGGTTTTTAATTCTCAACCTTATCTTAAAAATTTACGACGACATAATATTAATAAAAAATTGTATAGCAGAGAGAAATACAATTTACTATGACTAATTCAATTCCAATAATCATTGTTATGATCATCACATAAAAGCGCTTCAATTGATGGTGATAGTTCTTCTGCGTAAAAATTGCAAATGGAAGAAGTATTCAGAAAAGAGTAAACAAATTAAAAGATTTTCCAAATGTAAAAAATTAATAAATTTTCCAATGCTATACTATTTTAGTATAACGAATACATTTCACACTATTTTCACTTCAAATAAAAGTGTTTGATAATGGGGCCTATTGTGGAATCTGTCGGCAGGAATGCGAATGCGGATTTGATATGTTCTCAGTCTCAGTTTCCGTATGTATGAAATCCGTTGTTGTTAAAAATGTCGATACGATACGAAGCATGTTCAAAAAATCTTTCGATCTCAATATAATTTTTAACAAATGAAAACCCAGTTTAAATTTGTTACATATGCATGTCGTAAAAAATAATTAAATATTTTTCCATTATACAATTTTCACTCATTAGACGTTATTACGGAAAAAATTAAAATAAAAAATTAAAACCGACTTCAAAAGTATAAACAAAAGCACTAAAAAGTTTATAATAATTATTTTTGGAGTCGATGGCAAACCGTATGATACGCGTCTGCGTAGTGCTGTGTCGAAGAGCATGTGAGAAGCGAGGCACGAACTTGGTGGAGTGGGCAAACCAAACGGGCTGCCGTCGTTCATACGGTTTGGCACCGACTCTAAAAATAATTATTTTAAACTTTTTAGTGGAGGTAATAATATTTTATTTTCATTGAACATATGTTTGTATCCTCGGTTTGATATGTGAAGTCAGCATTTAAAAAATTGTCGGACATAAAACCCAATAATTTTTATTTTTCGTTCTTTCGGCAAAAAATCCTCAAGCTCCTGAAATGCCCACTTTTCTTAACTATCGACTGATAAACTAGAAAAATAAACTAGAAAAAGTCAAAAGACAGGATAGAGTAAGAATATAAATGATAATTTTTAAAAGTGTCATGGTCATTGCCCACAAATAAATTTGATCTCAATAAAGGCAGCACTGAATTAAGTGCTTGAACCCAAGTAAAATCATTTCCTTGGCCTTCAGTTTTATTTTGGGAAGTACTGTACGCTCGTTCGATTTATCAAAGCCTGGCGTCACGTGCATATATTAAATGGATTATGAAGTCACTTCTGCTTTTCGTGAATGCCATTAAAATCCAACCGCATCCACACAAGAAGCGCATGCCTCAGCCGGAACAATCATCTGGACAATTTTGAGAAGAATCCAGCAAGAGCAACGAGTTCTTCTATAAAACAAAGGCAAAGACGAGAAAAATTCGGAAAAAACGGCCGCCTCGGCAGAAATGCACACGCTCGCCATGCATGGTGCTCCAAAAGCCAACTGTCCATTTCGACCGAAATGTAAACAACTCGCCGTCGTATTTTTGAGTACTGACCATGGGCAATAACATTGACCCCGTCAGGGGCCGGTATCAAGTTTTTTGCCCGAAAGTTTTCTTAACCAAAAAGAATTACGAGGAGGAATTGTTGTATACATGTGCGAAACGTGTATGGGTTGATTGGACCGATGGTGCGGTTGGGGCGGTCAATAAATGTGAACATACGACGATCTGTTGATACCACCACACGCCGAAGATAATTATGCGCTTACTGCGCGGCCGGGGAATGCTTCAATTTTTTGCGTAAATTTTTGAAGTTTACTTTTTCGTGGCTGGTTCAATAGGCTCCCGATAATGAGAATACAATGTCTCGCTTTTGCGACGGAGATGTTAATTTCGACACCAAGTTCACTGGACTGATTGAGACCTTAGCTAGCAAGCGGAAATATTTGCTGCAATGGAAATGGCTCCATGATCAGCTACTCTTTTGGGAGCGGAAAATTAATGAGTCGGAACTCTTCAAAGCGGATGAGGTCCAAATTATACTGCCTGCGCTGGTGCCCTATTTGTGCCAAATTTTTCGTCAGCACAAAGAAGGAAACTACCAAAATTGCATAAATTGTATAGAGAAAGACACCCAATGGCGATACGAACTCTTCGAGGATCTAGGTTGGAAGTGCCTGTTGGTTAAACAAGATGAAGAGGAAGAAGAGGTAAAAATTGAATTCCTTTGAAATTCATAATAATGGCGATATTAACAAAATTTGAAATTGTATTTGTCTTTAAATTTTTTCCAGTGTTTGAACGAATACTGGTGTTATGAAGAGGGTGGGGAGAAGTCCAGTGACGTGGAGGCAGAGTGCAGCAAAAATTCAATAATAAGCCTTGGCAGGACTAATGCGGAGGGCTACAAAGTATTTGTAATAAAAATGAATTACTTATTGGATCTACTTCTGCCAAAGTAAGACCTTTAGTGTTAGAGTAAATTATATTAAAACATCACTTTCAGCAACTTTCAATATGCCGCTTTCAAAATCGCTTTTGGTCCTAAAATGCAGTTCAAATCCAAGGAGTATACGTCCCCGCACCTATTTTCTCTTCCTAGAAAGTATCATAATCCTGAAAAAGTCGATAAAAAACCAAAAAATCCAAAAGCAGAACGTTTGAAAGGGCGACTGACAACGGTGTCAATTACAAAGATACAGCCTATAAAAATCACCCCAGTTTCCGCAATAGCACATTTACCGCAGCCTAAAGCAGATCCCATTACTGTCCACATGTCCATATTACCTCTGAAAATGGCAAATGAAGTTAATGACGATTTTTGGAAATTCATTGAAGCTGCCCTAGTTGTTGAAACGAAAGTCCAAAAAAAGGGAAACCAAAAAGAAAAGATTCGGGACAAAGATGAAGGGGTAGTTAAGACAGATGCCACACTTTCCAAAGAAAAACCAAAAGAAAAAAAGAAAAAATAGCCTCTTGCGAAATAATTGATGCGATTTTGCTCATTATTTATTTATTTCTATAATCACAATAAAAAGAGTGTCCTTTAGACAATTGCTTAAAATTGTCAGACGAGTTCATCTTGACAGGACTTCCATGTTGTTCATGTCCATTCAAACCAGAACAAAATAGTCACTGCATACCGAAAACCGGTAGAGGCAGATCGACATTGGTGGCATTTTTGGAAAGGACAAGAGATGGCTGTACTTTGACGTCAGTTTGATGTCGCTGCGTTGAGTAGATCAAAAGATATAAATAAAATAATAGGTAATGTTCTTACCGAATTTAGGAATCATCCTGTAACTCGAAGACGGTTGAGATTTACCTCTCCTGCCATACAATTGTTCATTTATCTAGGTGAGATCTATCTCCACTCCACTCATTTTGGTTATATAAAACACCCTTCCTTAATTCCTTAGCACTCTTTGCGGTCTCCAACAGCAGGCAATCTCTAAGTGGAGAAGTGGTGCAGGGATGTCGGTTAATTCTGACAAGACCTCTGCTCCACTTGCTTGCGGGTCTTAGACCTCTGCGGATCTTCGACAGGGAGATAAAACACGCGAAGAGCGTCAAGTATCTAAGTATTCTTGACGATAAACCAAACTGGAACCTACATCTGAATAGTAAGATCCAAAAGACTGTTTCGACCTTTTGGCAGTCTAGAAGAGCGTTCGGTTTCACTTGGGGGATAACCCCCAAAATTCCCCACTGGATCTACATCGCTGTAATTAGATCAGATAGTAGATAATAATCGTTGGCTCATTCACACGATGCAGGTAGGTTACTCTAAGATCTTGGACAAACTGATACGTTATAACATAACAGTAACGTCTCTGGGGCTTTGGGTGCCAGCTTCTAGGCGGGTGGTGGATAGTGGAACGGCTTCTGGTTTAGAGACGGCGGAAACCCCGGTTTGAATTTAGCCTTCCCGGGGGCACGACGGGATCTCCTCTCGGGTAACATTCACTTCCGTACTCGTGGGCTTTATATCGATAACAACAAGTTTACAAGTCTGTGATAAATATACCCCGCGGGGAAACTTCGAGGGCCTCTTCAAACCAGTCAGGGCCAGCCACATCTGGACACATTAGTTGGCCCTGATGAAATGGGGGTTGATGTTCCACACGTCACCCTTATTTCCGAAGAGTTGGCTGACCTTTTCGAAACGGAGGTGCTCGACGCTGAGACAGAACAGCGTGTCCCCACTGAGGAGACCCTCAATGCAGGACAATTAAATTAAAGGCTATGCAAGAAGCATTCTTCCAACCTTAGGTCGCCAAAGGCTGACGTACATCGGAGCGCCCATCATGGCGCCGAAGAGTTTGTCAAATGCGGCTTCCCAGAACACTAGCCTACTTAAAATCGGCTTGCAGTGGAAGGGGTTTTTAAAAAAGAAGGTATAAGCGTTGCTTTTGAAGGGCACGTGGGGTGCCTGGACGACCCGCTTAATTATAAAAAAAAAACAGTTCATATTTTTAGTGGTATAAAAATGGCACTTTCCTAGTGCTAATTGAATTCTGTTCTGACCAGGATGTGAGAATCGCCATGTAAACCAATTATATCTAATTATTTTTAATTAACATTAGTGCTATTAATTTATTGCAAAATCGCGGCTTGAAAATTAAATTGTCGATTTCTTGGAACGAGAGGGTGAATGCTTTCATGGTCTAGAGAGTACTGAAACTGGGGGAGTGAGAGGTCGGTGAAGAAAACACAGAGCTATTGTTTTCATAATTTATTTTTTCCTTTTCAATATATCTCATTACAGTATAATAAATACTGGTTACTCCAAATTCACATTATAAATATATTACAATATTGTTTTACCGAGTTTTAATTATGCTGATTCACTTCTTATTTATGACGTTAGTCGTCGCTTTAAATTTACTATTCGGGCTAAAAATCTCTGACGTGAAAATGTTTCGTGTTTAAAAAAACGAACAATCTTGATGAAGTGGGTACTTTTAAAATTTCAGCTACGAATTATTAAATTTTCTGCATGGAATGCTATCTCTCTTTTTCTGGATTCTCTGGAAAGTGGCCGCACATTTATCGGACACTCTTCAGCCAGTTAGTGTTTTGTTAAAGTATAAGCAAGGGAAAACGACTTATCTCAAGCATTTGATGGTTTTATTTCAATAATACATGTATAACAATCCCTTCAATGTTAACGAAACATTTGTCCTCTAAACTTAAGTGTACAAAATTAAACGCGCGAAAGAAATGCATTTTGGCATCGATTTATTCAGTTTTATCTGTACATACATCGTGTTTGCTTATATTACATCTTGATGAGTTTTTTCAATCCATCGCTCTGTCGTCCAAATAAAAATTTTATCAAAGTTTCTAAAGTACAAAAGCCGTTCGCCTTTATCAATTTCTGTGTATATTTATGTATTAAATAACTATGAAATAAATACTCATGTAGATACAGTTGTTGTTTGTCTCAATAAAAAACTTTGAACGGTCATCAATATTTAAGTTTAATATATCTTGCATTATTTATAGTTTTACTTACACTTATATTCTTCAAAAAGTTGTATATAAAAATATGTTGTTCTCAAGTTCTCTCTCTCTTACTATTTTCTTCGATTTTTTATTTACTCTAAATAAGAGCTCTGCATCGAAAAATAAAGTCGTATACGATATTTTTTTTTATAATTTCAGAGATGATCGAGTACCTTTTTACCATTTTTAAATAATTCTGAAAAGAAAATCCACCATTCGCCTCATTTTTTACACACCACTCCTCTCCTATAGTTCCTAAATACAGCGTTTTATTCATTTTTGGTTTACTTAGAACTAAAAAACAATTTGTTTAGCGATTAAGGTTCTAAAGCAGGAAAAGTTCAGTAAATACAGGTGGCGAAGTGCACCCATGCAATTCTTATGTGGAATTTGAATGTATTTCAAAAGGGAACGACTGCGCTGAGTTGGTGTTATTCCAACAAAATTAGGCTTCATTCTAATAGTTTTATAATTTCTGAGGAGGATTTATTTGGAAGCTTAGAATTGCTTCCTCTGCATATCCCATCCCATTTCGTTTTTACCATTACATGTCCTTAGGAGGCAGCAAATGCAAAAGCTTTTATTCCCTAGTGCTTCCTGGGAAGCTGTTTAGAAGATATTCCCAAATGTATGCTTGGAATTTGTTTGGAAAATATTCTCATACGATTATCAGTGAAAATCTTCCTCATTGCATCCATAGGACAAAATTACCGTTGCGGTTTATATTGGAAATTAAGGCGTTGACACATTAGCGACAACCAGACAACAGCAGAAAAGTTTCTGTTTCTGCGACAAATTTTCAGTCTTCGTCACCATATTTGGATTTAATTTTACAAAATCCTTCACATGTGTGTGAAACGGATGCGCATATTCTTGATAAATGGAAATATAAGTATTTTGAAAACACAAAAATTTGCCACAAGGTTTACGAAAATACCTTTGCCACAAAACTGTTGAAACGAGTCGAAAGTTGTTTTATTTGTTGGCTGAACAATTTTAATTTGAAAAATTGCATACAAATTTTGAACAGCAGTAGAACGTTGCCCAAAATTGTTCGATCTATTCCGTTACGAAAAACTCTCATCCAACTTTTACGGAGAGCATCGGAACGGAGAGGATCTGAGCCATTTTGTCCCTGGCTTAGAAGCAAAAGATGTAGTGTCTGATCCATTCGGACAAAAACAGAGAAATGAGAGTACAGGGATAAGAAGAAGACGTACCCTGTAATTTTTGTGTAGTCGGTTTGTTTTTAATTGGGAAAACTTAATTTAAATTTTAGTGCAGTGCAGTTATTCCCCAATAAGTTATGGTTTAGTCAATTTTGGGGAATATACCAATTGTGTTTGGTGTGTGGAAAGGGAATCGGTGCTATCACCGCACAGTTGTGTATATTTCAGGTATGTTATTTAAACAAAAATTTCAAAGTTGGCAAGTATTTCCATAAATAGTAGTGACAAGGTTTTACTCAGAAGTGCTAGTAAATATTTACTTTGATCTGTATTTGTATACGAAAGTTGTTTTCATCAGTATACAAGAATTCATACAATGGTTTAACCTTGATATTGCACACCTC
Source organism: Neoitamus cyanurus (assembly GCA_947538895.1). Classification (NCBI taxonomy): domain Eukaryota; kingdom Metazoa; phylum Arthropoda; class Insecta; order Diptera; family Asilidae; genus Neoitamus; species Neoitamus cyanurus. The sequence continues at coordinate 40,015,469 of OX384542.1, forward strand.
AGTACGAACCATGTAAAGTGCACAAAGGGGTGTGTATATATAATACAACCCCAGTAGTTTTCAACTCGTGATTACACTTTATTTATTAGTTTTTCGAATAAAACTATATGGACTTTTTTTGTAGTTCAAACATTGATTGGTTTTAACCTTCAAAAAACGCACGTGAATCAAATTATAATTTATTCCGAGTTGAAAAATGATCAAGGGTGTAGGAAACCCCATGTGCACTTTGAGAATTAATAGTAATTGCAAAATTGCTCAAAACCCTCGCTTATCCAGTCCTCTACTTCTCATTTCTGTGCGTAAAAAAACGTTCAAACTATAATTCATGCCTTTGTTTTATTTAAATCAAAAATTATGTTTTTTACCCCACAAGTCAAAACCAGTATATTCAATACAGACCATTCTTTCAAATAAGTTATTTGAAAGAATAACTACCAATTGGTTGACGCAGTTAGATGGTCTCTATTTTGTAAGTAAATTAATTTAAATTTTAAAGTGGAAGAAATCATGGAACAGAGTTTTTTGTTTGGAAGTAACAGTACAACCTGAAACAATGAAATAAATACATATCTTAAATATAAATGGAGTTAAATTTGTAACGTTTGAATTGATCGCACTGCACCAGCAAGTAATTGTTCATGAACAAATATTAATAAATAATTCAAACTCTCTCGACTAATCGACTATGGTATGGAATAAGTCTTGAATTGTTTGTCTAAAAATAAATTTGGTTCTGTTTGGAGAATTTGCTCAAATTTTGTTGAGTATGGAGTGGGTACATTTTCAAATTTTTAAAACAGAAATCCTTAACCAATTATGACCAATGTGTGCCTATTTAGAGTCATCTTTTCTTTTTTTAAATGTGGCATGGGACCTGTAGTTGTACATAAACATAATGTTCGTTGACTTTACAAAAACTGCTGATTCACTAAACCATTCTACAAGAGGTTGAAGCTCATCAAGTTGGCTTTTTTGGAAAGAAACCAATTTCAAATTTTTTGGGTGTAGTTTCGCCCCTCGGTAGGTATATTTTTACTTCCGTTTTTTCGCGAATCATCGGTCCAAACAAACAAGTTGTTTTTGTCTAAAAAGAGCATTAGCTTCGATTTTGGTGAAAATCTGACGAAGACATGTGCTGGACAAAAAAAATTAAAGCCCAGCCTTTTTGCGGCGTAACCACTTGGGCAGAACACCTAGTTTCCAAAGTGCGAAGACCGCAATGTATTAGAAGATCTAGTTGATCTCTCAGCCACTTTCTCTAATGGCATGAATACGTTCCCTGAAATTTTAGATAAGGGAATATTTCGAGCCAGGGAACTCAGAACGTGTTAGAAGGTCATTTTCGATATATAGAAATTCCATTTAAATTCTCTAGTGGTCTCAATAGATTACGCACAAGGAAATAGCAAACACGTGAGGAACACAGAAAAAATCGACGCGTCCCGACGGATTATTTTGCGAAACTCAAAACTTTTCAGATGTCATTTTATGTGTGGTCCAAAGCTTAGACGCAGGAGACCATTAGTATAATTTTCTGACAAATAGGAAAATATAACTAGCAAGTCGTCGAACTTTCACGACACAATCAAGTAATAGTGAGATTTGTAATAAAAGTTGGAGGTCAAACTTTTAACGCAAATCTGAAAACAATTTAATAACAGTGAACTTTTCCTGCCTTGTCACAAACAGAAGCTAACTTAAAACAAATTACAGACTATAATTCTGTGTTGAATATTTAAACACGTATATAAGTTCATTTTGTTCATATTCTTCTAAATTATAAATATCAATAACAATCCACATATCTTACAATTTCTTTATTAATTTCATCTTAAAACTCCTTTAAATTTTAGCACTATTTAATGTCAAACACTTAAAGGCAATATAGTCACCATATAGAAATATTTATGTATACAATGAAAATGTTCTCAGTGTTTTCTTCATATGCTTCGAAATACAATTTTGGGCTTCTCGACATTTTTTTACAACTAAAGATACATTAAGAGTTTTTAACATTATCCATTAGTCGTCAAGGGTAAAACGAAAGTCTCTTACGAATTTACCGTTTTTTGGGGTTAGCCAGACACAATACTTGTTGATTATGTAATGATGAGATATAGTGCTCACTTCTAGACGTGTAATTTTAGTTATGTATTTACTCTCATATACTCGTTCTATTTATTCAGTTTTATATATAGTTTTAGTTTCCAGGAAGTGGATATGAACATGTTTTTTTATCATCTTTATACTTCACAATTTTGGTCCCGAAAAGTACATGGTTTTTCCTTAAGTGCAATACGATAGATTGATGATAAATTTAGTAATATGGTGATATATTCTCCTTTTCAAATCATAGTAAGTTTAGCGACCGCCATGCCCACTCCGGGGTGGGGTGCCCGCAACTAAAACTTGAACCAAGTAATCAATACAAGTACACATTTTGAGTGCATCGATAACCTATAAGTACAGAATTTTGTCCTTTTTTCTGAACGCAATCGGTGGTATATTTTGAAATCACGTCTCCTACTGGAAAGAATGCACACGAATTTACTCCATCGATTCAACAATTCAGTAAGGCCGAACACGAAGAAAAATCTGAATCTGCATCTTCTCGCAGAAGAGCTACTACGAGTACTTAGAACCATTTCTCGTGACAACAAACAATTATACGAAAGCGAATCGCTCGTAACGTTCTTTTTACTTGGGCTTTATTGTTTATATTATTCAGTCTTTTTCGAATGCAATAACATGCCCTAAATTTAATGTTAACGAAGTGAAAATTCTACTCTTTTTTTTTACCTGTAAGTATCTGTTTTTCTTCTATATAAGCTTGTACCAATTGAATCTCTTCAAGAAACATTGCTTCGATCAGGAACAGTCACTTTAAATGCAGATTCGGAATAGGTGCTGGGTAAGGTAACTTTTTACTATAACCCTTAGCTGGCACTCTGGGCTCAGATGGATCCCTAAATTTCTTTTCCTATCTATCGAAATAGCATTATAAGAATATTTTAATTTATTTTTTTAAACCAAACAAATCAATAGCTGGCACGCAGCAAAATTTTTCTTGGCTAGCCAGCTATGCGATGTGCGGAAGTATGCCAGCTAAGGGTTAATATTGTGCCTCTTGACAATTATAATATTTTAGACAAGGAGCTAGGGAGCTTTTTAATATCAATTTTTGTCTATGGTACAATCAAGAGAAGGTTGTTCGCCCAAGCAGGGAGATTTAGTATAAAAATTATACAATTATGCTTTTTGGTCTTGAAATGCTGAGGAGATGTAGCACGCCAAGAATCCTATGTTCAATTTTCAGACTGCAATTCCCAGTTGATAAGTAATGACCAATTTTTTTCACCAATTTTTTTTTTCAGGGAACACATCACTTCTTTATAAAGTTCGTCCGAACTAGTTTGCTTTGTTTGGGAACTCGATGAACAAAAGCAAAAAGAAGATGTTTTTATTACATATCTCATTCCCGTTTTAGATTTTTTTTTGTTATTGAAAAACACCATTCTCAATAAAAACAATAGTGGACAAAGTATAGCTTTTTTGTGATTATAAGGTACCTTAACTTTTTTGTCTACTGTGTGTAGATAAGTTTCTGGATTTCGTCATTTATCTCGATAAAACAAAATTGCTCCCGAATTGGCAGCGTTTAAACAATTTTATTAGACACGATTGAGCAAATGTATACAAAATCGGCGCTAGTAAGGACAGTAAGAATGGGATGGAAAGACATATTTCCCAATTGCAAGTGGTCCTTTCAACTGTTTGATCAAAAAAACAAAAGAAATATTTCTTGAAGTTATTCGGTCGTACGTTTTACTGTTTGCCTTTTACTATATTCGTATAAATTTACAATTTCCGATCACACAGCATATCGTTAGTCAAGCGTGCAATATTCCTAAACTTAAAAATTAAATATGACCGTTCTATTGTTTTTGTAATTTATATAATGCGTTCATAACGGCAACTGAATTCGTTTCAAAGAAAAGATGTGCTGAAATGCCACTAGAGAACGATGCGCCTAAGATTTAAAGCATGCTGACTGAGCATGTGCCGTTGAAATCAAATTCAAAAATATTCTGTCAAATGAAGTGATGTACATAAAAGTTTTCATTTATTATTTGTGCTCGAACATTTCAAACGCGATGTGGTGATTTGGGTTTTGCTAAAGTTCCATGGTGGCATTTCACGCAGAACTGTAATACATTGAATTAAGATGTATTGGACTGTTATATTGTATAATTGAAACTATTGATGCGGTTGCTGCTGATTGCAAGTATTAAAAGTGTGATAAACCATTTGTTTTCCGTAAAGTCATCCGTACTGTGTGTTCTGTTGAGATTTGCAATTGTTGCTGCTGGTTCACTGTAACGTATCTTTAGACGAAATCTTTATGTTTTTTATCTGTTATTGAATTACATAATTATATAAGGATCTATTGCTATTAGTGTCATTTTGAGTATATATCTAGAAATTAAGGAAAAGATACTTGTAAGAGTCGTTGAACCGAAAACAAACGAAGCTTCGAAGAATCGTAATTATACCTCTGTTTCATATATACTTGATGTAGTTAGACAATAAAAGGAAAAGAATATTTATTTAGAGTATTATCAATAATTTTTGCAGCGCGTATAACAGTTAAATATTTTGAGTATGTGTATATCGAAATTTCAGCAGCCTTGTTGTGATACTTGCCGTATTCCCCCGAGGGAATATTTTTTCCTTTTCTGATTGAATCGCATACACCACCCAAAACTGCTGTTTGACATTAATTTTTTTCGCTATTTAATTACTTTACAGTTAGGCTATTGTAGTGTGTGAATGTGGAAACTGTCGCCTGCTTTCATGCCGTTTTCTGTCTCACATGCAATTCATCATTTCGAGTGTACACCATGGCTACTGTGCCTCTAGTATGACACTATGCCTGTGACAAGCTGGAAAGCAACATGAAAATTTTAGACAGTTTTTGGGCTATATTACTATTGTATTTTAGTTTTTAAGAATATTAAACTGTAAAACGGCATTAGATTAATTGTTAATTAGAACGGAATTCTTAAAATCGAAGCATTCAGAACGTAAACTTTGTTAAACAAAATGCTAACATAAATCAACAACGTGATAACTTGAAATCATTGAGTAAAAAATATACACAATTTCCTTTTTTTTTGTTATCGATATATTACATATCCAATATCACATGAATTTTTTTTTCCATTTTCGAGAAATTTTATCTGGTACAAATTGTCTGCCCTCTAGAGGAGTTTGCATTATGTAGTAACGTCATTACTGAGAAAACAAAAGAAAATAATTTTGGGGGGAAAAAACTTATATATATTTTAGTTAATTATTCAAACAATTCTAAATTTGAACTTGTGTTTCAGTCAGGACTTGTTCGAAAATGTAAAATTGGACTTCAATTGCAATATCCAGCTAAAAACACGAAGCTGCAATTGTAGTGGACTTTTGCATTTGCGAACATGGTCTACACATACATACCTACATAGGAATGCATTGTAGGAATATTGGATAAACTGTGAGATAGCTTGTAGTAACTAAAAATTTTGGAATAAAAAGATCATTAAATTCGGAGCGTGGAAAAGGGCGGGATGAAATAGATTCTGGAAAATTCCTGGAAATTTATGTAGAATGGTGAAAATCCGGACTCTTTCATAAATACACGGTTGCTTGCAATTAGATTGACGTTAAGCAAAACATTGCGCATACAAATGTGCATACACTTATAAGTACGTCCAATCAATTACATACGTTTTTAGATGTCATTTGTTCAGAAATTTGGGTCTGAATTGTCTAATTCGAAATTGAAGCTGAGCGGTGTAATCAAAAGCGTTAAGGAAGTTATTAGCAACTTTATCGCTCTAACGCACCAGTTATGTTAGTTACATTATTGTTAGTTAATACACTTGCGATTGTAGTGCAGTGACGTTTGCACTTGCAAATAAAAATACCTTTACACCCATAGTTGCATTTTTGCATAGTTCGTGAAAATGAGTTCCTCTTCGGCTATTTCAAAATTTAGTGAAATTCTATATACAGTGAGACTGCTTGAAATTGTATACCTTGAATTTGTTCTTGTGCTGTGCAATACAAGCGAGTTACTGGTATTCTTTCAAATGCAAACTCACCACCAGTCGAGGTTAAAAAATCCCTTAAAAGACCTTCCGCCATAACTTAAACTTACCCGTATATATACGATAATTCTCCTTGCATCTATAGTATTCAAAAGTGAAAATCTATGGATATGTATGTAGGTATTCGTGCCCGCATTAAGGTAAATTTGGTTTTTTCACAAGTATTCGGAAGAAATTATAAATTACTAGATTTCCCGGACCCGATATTTGCCGGGATACTATTAAATTTGCATTCCTTAATTTTACACCGCCTCCCTACTGCACCACCGCCTCTTCTATGTGACCCAGCGTTTTTCTATTTGCGTTTTGCACGTTTTAGATATTTTCCAACAGTATTATTAAATTTCGCTTTCTTCATTTTACACCACCTCCTTATTGCACCCCCTCTCCAATATCTCCCAGCGGGGTGGGGGTGGTCTCATATTTGGAAATTTGAAAAGCAGATTCGAAAACAGTGATCCCGAAAATTCCCTAGTGCGGATTTTTAAAGAAATCCCTTGAAGTTTATAATTTTCGGTCGCCATATTGGATCCGACATCTTGAATTCCAAAATTTTGAATGCAAGCTCGAGATCTGCGACCCCGAAAACCTCTAATTACCTTTTTCATAAAGATTCCTTGAAGTTGGAAAATTCGCTTCCTATACAAAATGGAAATTTCTATTTTTTCGATTTTCCGGCTTTTCCTTTGGGGTTTCCCGAATTTTCCTTTTTTTTAAACCTCCCTTGTATTATAGCGAACAAAACAAAAAAAAATTATCGAAATCGGTCAAGCCGTTTTTGAGTTTTAGCGAGACGTACCGCACAGCAATTCATTTTGATGAAAATGGATTTTTTAGAATAAGAAAATTATTTGAAATATTATAAATTAAGGGAGCCTAATTAGACGAGTTAAATGGCAGTTTTTATGCCTTTATAATAGGTAAAATTGAATGAAGAGTAATAAGTCAATTATATTTGTTCTAACCACGTTAACCATAAAACACTCAGTAAATAGTACAAATTGTGCATGGGGAACAGACTTATAACTCAAAGAACTCTTCTGTGTTAGCAAGTGTTTTTGCTGTTTCACTACTTGTGGACATTGAACAAATTTTTTGCAATCAAAATTGAATGACTTTTTCCGCTTTTAAAGGCACCTATCTCTGTAAAATCTCTGATTCCGATTTGTTTAGCTCTTACACAACCCCATACCCCAAAAAATAAAAAAATTCAAATTGAAAATGGCGTTTAGCGTTAGTCCCGATCAGTTGGGGTAATATATGTTTCGTTTGCAGAGAGCAGTAGCATCGATTAAATATCGACGTGCTAGACAAATTAAGAACTCAATATTTTAAGGTTAATTTCGTTCCTGTATTCCATGCACAAAAAATATACTACCACCCATAAGTGAAATAGTTCGCCCATTTTATTTTTTAATTCGGAACTCTAGCAACAACGCGTTTTGAAATACCTTTGCTTTTGATATTTTTTATTTTTAAAGAGTTTCTAATGAAATTACTTTTTGATTTCTGTTTTTGTTGACTTTAAAAACTGCTTTGTTTCTTGATTTCAGAATTAAAAAGAATGAGACCTGAGAAATCATAAAACGATGTATTTCCATACAAAAATAATGGTTTTAAAGATAAATTCCTTAAGGGAACACTTCCCGTTTTGGAGATCGAAATATCTGCTTTTTTTATATTTTTATAATATCTTAGGTAATCTACAAACGATTGTGGATGGAAGTGTAAAAGAATTTTCAAATTCGGAGCACCAAAAATGTTATTTGAAAATTGTATTGTGGGGTGAAAAAACCGATTTTGCACAGAAAATCGCCCCTCCTGAAAACTTGTGTTACTTCCGGTACATTTTACTCCCTTTCTACCGATCGGATCATAATGAAATCAGGTTTAGAATTGTTTTGGATTAAAGAAATTGTAATTTTGTATTAATCCTTTTTTATAAATCTCTAGCTACGTTTTTTTTCAATGATATTAATAAACATACTCAAAAAATTTCAATACGATTGTTCAAACAGATTTTGAGATATGCGTTCCGAAAGACGACCGCTTTTTCCATATAAATACAAAACGGACAAGGGTTCCCTTAAGTGGGTCCATTAATAGATTCTCAAATGCCTAGAAGAATTCCTCAGAGAGAAATACATGTTAGCCTTTAAACAAAGTTAAAAATTTAAAAATTAGTGGGGAAAGGTCTGTTATTATTCTTTCGCAGTTTGCATTGCACTATTTAGGCGGCTATATAGCCCGCAGGAAAGAACAATTAAATATTAGTCCCACAAGTGCTAAGTATACTAATAAGTAATAACTCTTCATTGGAAAAAATACCAAACAATTCCTTATGAGACGCTCGCCGGACCAAACAATCCCCGTAATAATTTCGATTTACCTTCAGTTAGATTGAACTATCCTTCATCACTGCAAAGACTGAACAAATTGTCTCGTCCACCCAATTAAAAAAACTGGATTGCGGTATACTCGTACAGATCATAGAACAAAAATCAGAAGTAGGCCAACCATTTTGCAGAGAACTTTCACCGGGTTAATTATTTTGCAATGGAAAAAGTTTATCTTCGTTAGGTATTTTACTTAAAAGAGCACTGGCAATGCCCTCTGGTATAGCAATTCTGTGGAAATTTATTTGTTTTCCAAAAGTAAAAATTATAGTTGGGCTTACTAGTAGTACTTACTGTGCTGCATAAAGCATTTGCTAAGATAACAATGAACATAACAGTTCCAAAACTCTTCTGTTTTTGATGTGGCATTTCAATTTGCGTACGGCGACTGAGTACAGCAAAATTCATCGTGAGATTCTGCAAAACTTGCAAGAACCGAAAAGATGGTTAACTATAACCGCAGCTGGAATTAGGGCGAGATAGTTCAAAAGTGCCCACGACGGCACATATGTTTTTATTAAGTGCTGGACATAATATGCATGTCGGCAGGGTAAAGAGAATAAAGGAAAAAGGATCAGCAGTTTGTTGAAATAAAAATTCAAAAGAAATTATATTTAAAAAATTCATTTCCAAAGAAAATAAAAATACATTTTCACCAATTTCTCATTAATATGATTAACGAATAAAACAAGAGCTAAAACTAAATTTTTTTTATAATACAAATGCAGTAAATGAAAACAATAAAGAAATGACCTACTCGTATATTGCCATAGATCTAAGGGCAGCTAAGATGTACCGTTACTTATTGTTACTATACTGACATTGTGAAATTCAATTGTTGTCTTTTTTTCATTGGAATATATCAAAGTAGATGCTAAAGTTTACCTTAAGCTGGTTCTCCTTGCCGTAGTGTGATTTGTTTTTTGCTTTTTCTTTTGTCTTTTGGTTAATAACTTTCGCTGGATTTATTCATAAAAAGAACTATACAGAAATATAAAGCAGAAGTGTTATAACATAAGAATTAACGAACCCTATAACGGTTGTCTTGTTTCTTACAATAATTACTTTACTTATTTTATTCTTAAAGAATAACAGCTAAACTTACGGGCTATTGTATTTAAATTTTAAACTTTTGTATCTTTAAAATAATTTTAAATAATTTTATTACTGATTCATCATTTAGTAATGACAAATTGTACTGTTGCAGTTATAAGAAGCAAAATTATTTTGTTGGTAATGTATACATGTGTTTCCTTTAGATTATTGTTTTTCTTTGCTTTTGTTTATTTCATCTTCATGTTGTGTTTTTACTGTTATGTAGATGGTCGCATTAATGAAGTGTGTCTTAAATAAGAAAGAATGTGTACAAGTACAGAGTAGTCGGAAATAAATGAAAGCACAACGTAACGACAATAGAAAACGAAACGGACACGCCGATGAAAAAGTAATAATAGTAAGAACTAAGAGTATAGAACAAACAAATAAACAATAAGAGAAAACAAACAGATCAAACGTACGATATAATAAATTAAGAATAAGAAAAAACATAATGTAACAAAATGCTAAGGGTAAGTCTATTGTAGTGTGGCTATATGTTGTATGTGATTGGTTCCTGTATATAACAATCGACTGTCGGCATAGGTTGATTGAGGGGGGTTGTAGTTTGCAGTTGCAGTTTTTGTGAAAGGTAATTTGTAGGTATGTACACCGGTATGGCTCTATTGATATTTCCATTGTATGTTTATTCTTTATTCCCGTTTATTGTATGTGTTTTCGTGGCTGTGCATTTTCATCAAATTTTAAATTAGAATAAACAAAAATATTTTCCCTTTTCAATTTTGTGAACTTTTCTTTTTTTTTTAATTTACGTTTTATTTTTCGCTTTTTGAGCTTTAATCCAATGTTTCCGTGCTCCATGTGCCCTCCACGTGGAATGGGGGACATATGGAAAAACGATTGGGGCTGGTACGTTAAAGTAATTATTTCCTGCAGCTTTGTTTTTTACTCGATATAATGCGTTTCACTTCTTCATTGGTGTTCCTCGTTTTCGTTTTATCTAGTCTGTGTACAGAGATTCGTCCCGCAAATTCATCTACTCTCCTCTCAAAGGGATAATATGTCAAATTTTTAATTCCACTTTATTAGTCTTTTTGGGGAAGAGAAAAGCCGATTTTATGTTGGTTCAGCCTTTGCGTTGATGGCAATTCAGGACTATTGAAAACAATGTTACGTAGCATCTCATTTGTGATATTATTCACCATTCATTGAAAAGGGTTTACATAGCTAGATTGCCTGTAACATTGTTCATGCGGATATTTATCCACCATTTAACTTCAAAAATAACATCAACTGTATTCGAATTAGAAAACATAACTCACTTGTTATGTTAACATAGCTGAGAGGACAGCAGTTTTAGAGTATGTCCTTTTTAGTGAATTATAAATGCCTGTGCTTTATGCATGCACCTCATGTTGGGAAGTAGCTAATGAACAGTAATTTCAAATTTATGAAGCCGATGGGAAAACCCATAAGAATTACTGATATAGTTTCAAACTGCATAAAAGCTGTTAAAAACTGTGTAATTGACGAAATCAATTCAGTCCTAGTTGTGGGCGTAGAAGTGTTCTTTGAAATATCTACTTCCAAATAAAAGTACAGAGGTATTATTTTAGTGTTAGCAACTTCTTATTGTGTTTTTCTCCATAATCTCCGAATATTTAATTACAACTGCGAAAACTTTCCGAGGACACTTCTTTTCAGTATAATTTTGGAAAAAAGAATAAAGGGGAAAAATATTTTGGTATTGCAACTTTCATAAAATTAATTACTTATCGCAAGTACCTTCCGGACTACTGTAATTGAGAAATAAAGAAAAGTTTAATTAATTATGCAAGATGAAAATATAAAAATTTACTGAACGTTTCAAAATTTAGTTATGGTACTTTAAAAGGGAAGAAAATGCTTCCAATTGCATTAAATATCAAGGGAATAATGGCACTGAGCTATGATAAAGAACTATGCTCTCAACAAGCATCGGATGGTGGGGATGTCAATGATATGGCAAAAGTGATCATCCATCGGAATCCAGACAAAATGAGGACTGTCTAAACATCTGCTGGTTTGTTTTAAATTCGATGTTAACATGCGTGCATAGAAAGAGCATTACAGGCAGTTCTTTACAACTTTAAAAGGGTATCTGAAATTTAAAACAGATTTGAAATTTTCAAAAAAAAAAACACGAATGCCTTTAGAAGTAACACCTTTTAAATGGCTGCGACGAAAAACTAATTGATTTGCGTCAGTTTTTTGCAATATTCTCTTTTGGGCAGCGTAGCAAGTTTATCACGGAACTGAAGGGTAAGAGTTCCATCATTTTGGAAAACATGATTTTTTATATTTGCAAAATTATTTTGAGAACGCACATCCGCAACAAACAAAATTAAATTATAATTTCGCTAAAATACATTAAAAGTACGGTTAATAAAAATGGGTCATTCCTTATATTTTCTTATTGCGGATGTGAATATAAAATCATTGTTTGGATGCCTTCTGGGATGTGACATGAGGCTAGAATGACCAGACAATTTTTACTTACTTTACATGCAGAAATATAATAATTTTCAAAATTTTGAATATAAATATTTAGTTATATGTAATATGTAAAATTCATTAAAATGAGGATAAATTTAAGGTTTCGAATTCAGAATATTGGTAATTATATAAATATTCTTGAGCTCAAGGATTCCCTATGGCAATTCTGATCGTAGGTGCAGACAGTGAAAGGCAGGCATTTTTGAGGCTCATAGATGAACTTGTGGATAAAATTCTGTACACTCCATAAAACAATCAAATAGACAAAAGAACTGACAAAAAGCCAGTTGTGGGTTTTGTTTAGCATGTTATCTTCAAAATGTCCATTATTTTGTGTTTTTTTTTATTTGTCTCTGTGTAAAAAATATTTTTGTTTTCACTTGTTTCCATAGGCAACATTAAAAATATATCAAAGTTTGTTTTGTCTCTAAAGGCAATTAAATAATAAATCACAATGTAACCAATAAAAGGTAGTAAAGTATTTCTACACGCCAATATTATTAATAATATAAACAATTTATTTTTTTGTTGTTTTAGAACAATAAAAATTTTGATTATGCTTTTCTATATCAGTTCCTTTCGATGATGCTCTGATCATAGAAAGGAATCAGGTATATCACTACATAGAATATAATTGGAGTAAAACATTTAAAATTATAAACATCAAATGTAAAGTGGGAAGAAATGTAAAAGTATAGAGAAAAGCAATTGCACTATAATTCAACTGGACCTATATATGTATATACACGCGTTTGTTTTGTCACCTTCCTTTTAAATATATTTTTATAATATATAGTCAATCTTTTTTCTCTCCGAATATAAAACACATACCGTGAGGGCTCTCTTTCACTTCTTTGTTCCCTCTGTTCTCTTATAGCGCTCTGTTACATCTCTTTATTAAGTATATTTTCCTATAAACATACAACTGCTATAGTTCGCTTCATTTCTCGCTTGTTTACCTTGACTTTATTTAGTTTATTAAATTTTTTTACTTTATTAATAATAGTAATAAATTTCTTATTATTTTATCTATTTGAATATGTAAATAGAATAGATTTTATTCCCTATATCTTATACTTTTTAATTTTTAACGAATATCTTTCACCGTTAATTCATTCTAATTGCACTTTAATTTTTGTTGTTGTTTTTTAATCCATTTTTATGTAAATAAAAAGGAAACAGTTTGATTTGAAAACAATGTCTTATTGTTTCGCTTGATCATTTCTTTTCTCCTCCCGCACCTCATGCCTCCTCAATATTATATTTCCACGATCTCATATATGTATATAAATTTACAAGTAGAAAATATACGCCTGCAGGAATGATTGAAAGATTTTGTGAGTTAGATTCAAATATGTCCACCTCTACTGTATATCGCATGTATGTATATAAAAATGGCATTTTTGCTTTAAAAATAAATGAAACTTCCTGAAGTCGAAATGTAAGTCAAGAGTCAATTTACACAAGTAAGTAAAACCTCTCAATAGTCTCAAACAGGCGATGAGTTACTTTTTTTGTATTTTGGATTCCTCCCTCCTCTCCTTAAACATTTTCTCTAATATATACTTTTTCTTTTGTGTTTTGTGTTTTACTGAAGTAAATTTCCCCTACGTTCCGTCGTTTTGAGAAAATATACATCAAAATTTTGGATTATTAATCACAGATAGTGTACAATATTACATTCTCCTTTTTAGAATATTGGCGAAAATGAAAATAGAAAATTTTCCAAAAATTTAATCTAAATTTTTATCATTTTTGAATTTACACATTTGAGTTGTTGGGAACCGCTCAAATCAATTTATATATGTAGTTACTTTCTTGACATGTATATTTACCTTTTGTTTTTGTAAATTTATCTAAAATCCCCACATTTTGTTGATTTGATTTCTTACTGTTATCATTACGTTTATTATAATTAAAACATTTAGAAGTCTGAGGTCTTATCCTGTAAGATAGAACGTACTTTGCAAACGATCAAACAATTTATCGAAAAACATAATAAAACTCAACGTAACATTTCTCTTCTGTTCTGGAATGTGGTACAGTTTGTTAGAAAGTATAATTAGATCAGCAGGAATGATCCCGTCTAAATTCTTTTGTTACATGTAACATAACAAGACCTCACGTCCTTAAAATCATTGAAAACGTATAAAAAATAGCCTTTCAGATTACAAGCATTTTAGTTAAAGTTTCACTATAATACACACACCTAAGGTTATCTATTATGATGATGTTCTTGAGGTATACGCGACGTGAAGACACACACATATAGTTATACTAGTAAAAATGTAGTTTCTTTTGATAGTAAGTCCAAAATTTACTTTTGTAGTTTCCTTTGAATATGTTATGCCTTAAAAAATTAGGAAATTTTATTCACAAAGTCCGTAATTTACCCATACATAATTTAGATTCACAGAATTAACATTTACTTTTAAACATCGACATTTTTAAGTTTTAGATTAAATTTACGATAATTTTGCATGATTTTGAATCTCTTCCCTTCTCTCCTCTCTTATAAGTACCACTTCGAATATTTGAAGTTTCACTTAAATTTTTTGTCCTTTTTATGAACTTTTGAACACCAATTTATATTATACTTCATTTCGTTTGAAACTCCAGAAACAATAAACAATTTACGCTCCAAACTTATTCACAGTCATGCGAAAATTAATTGCCGAGGTTCCGGTAATAAATGTGTGCGGTTTCTTGTCTTACGTGTATATTATGGCTTATGGCTTTGATGTCGGAGGAGCGTCTCGATGATATACGTAGCAAACCTGGCACGCGAAAATAGTTGACAAATTATTGCATTTGTTTTTTTTTTTTGAGATGGATCGACGTGAATATGTGGTTTTAGGAGTTTTACCTAACTTCAATCATTTGATATAAGTGACGAAATTGCTGGGCTCAATTTAATTGAATCATATAACATTTAATTAATAAATATGAAAGTAGAACGCACAAGTAGCTCATCTATCAGTTCCCCTCGAGTAAGGTAGGCAGAATATTACGAATATTTGTTTTTTAACACCGTCGGCTTTGCTGTGATCTTTTCCTTCCTATACGTTTTCTTAAGTTTCCATTTTATCTTTTTATTATTGATACTTTTGAGTTCCCATAATTTTTTCATTTTTGTTGCCAAAAATAATATTTGACTTCAATAGGATTTTTCCTTGTATTTTAGGTGTCTGAAAGCGAATATACCCATCGGCTCTAATATTCATTAAAAATGTAGAAAATGTTGTAAAAAATAATGATATGTCGCAGGAGTCCTCAACGCAGTTCAACTGAAAGCCTGAAATTTGAACTATATCCATAAAATTCAACTAGCTTGTTAACATTTCAAATTTTATTCATATGTCTTGCTTATGAAAAAAATTAATTTTTTGGAAATTCTTGTATGAATTGTCTTTTTACATTTTTAGGGAATTGTTTAAAGTTCATGCTTTTATATTATCCACTAACGGACTTTAAAAAGCAATTTAATGTGTTTTGTATAGGTGTTTCTAAAAATACGATTTTTACTTTTTGGCCCTATTTATCAATTTTAATTCTATGAATCAATTTGAGATTTTGGTTTTCGAATAAATTCTATAAAAATTATCTATGTTGATTTTTGTAGCTATTCTCTAAGGTTCCATCTTTTATTTAAGCTGAATGAAGAGTTCCTTTGACGTTGGGTATATTTCACAAATTTTTAAAAACGGCAAGGATGCCTACATAGTTTTTAGAATTTATTCTAGTTTAATTGAAAATTGAGCATCTTCCTATTCAGACTCGTAATTTATGAAATCATCTATAAACCTTGTCTATGTCATCAAAAAGTTAACAGATAAAAACAATTCTTCGCAGCTCTGAATTATAGCGTAAATAAGTTGATGGGTATGCGTGAGAATATGCTTCGCTGTTGAGTTTTCATTCAGCTCTATAAATCTTAGATTTGTGATTTTATACTCTTACACACTGAACACCAACATATCCGTCTAGTTTAAGGGGTATTGCGCTTTGAAATTTTGAAAAAATCGAAATTTTTTTTTTTAATATTTCTATCAAATGAATTTTTCACGAAGTTATGATGCCTCAAAGTTGGAGCGGCGAGCGCGATGCGATGCGAGTGTGGCGATCTATCTAGAAAAAAAATCTTAAAATCTTGCTCCAAAAATGACGTTCAAAGCGCAATACCCCCTTAATGAGGCGCTTAAAGAGAAACTCGAATTATTTGGGAGATATAAAGTAGTACCATAACATTTTCTTCTGAATTTTATATATTGTACTATAAAAGCAGTAATCAGGAAGATTTTTTTAAAGAATCAAAATGTGATAATACTACAGTCATACAGTCAATTTGTCATGAGACTGTGCATTTTGGGTAGGAAACAATTTTTTTGGGGTTCTCTCTGTGGTGAATGTAAAACAGAGTTTCTGGGAGCAAGGGCGTAATTAGTTTTTTAATTTATGTACGTTATCAAGAATCTGATTTTCTGAGCTTTTGCAAAAAAACATCTTTATATCTGCATTATTAACTTGTTATGAGCAGAAAGGGTGAAAATCTTGTTCTTTTTACCTTTTTTTAAAGCATTTCCTAAATCGCAATTCAATTTATCTACTTTTTTTTATTCCTGTTTTATCCTGCTGATTTTTCAGCGTTGCCAAGGTTTTTTTTAATTGAAGCCGGCGGCCCCATTATCGGGTGTGCACTGCGACCTGACAGACCTTGTTTGTGCCAACAAGGCCGAGGTGGTCAATTTACCCTGATTGTTGTTTGAATAAGTTTCACATTCACACCCGGCGCCCTATGTAATTAAAAAAAACCTTTTCCTGCCCTAAATAATACATGGATGCCATGCCAGTTTTTTAAACTGAGAATTAAGTAGTCTATAATGATTAAAAGGAGAGGACTATTGTAATTCGGACGAATCCGCCAGACTTGGTTTTTTGATATAGAGACTCAATTATACGAGTACTCCAGCTTTCAACAAAATCTTGTACGGATCGACGTAAAATATTTTTTTAATGAAGTCTTGCTTGAGGCTATCTTCACGGTGCCTTTTGTCGATCCAGTTGAACCTTTAAAAATGCGTCGAGATTGGTGCCAGTAGGTTTGCCAGTATACTGAGGGCGACTCCTCCGATCTATTCTATTGCTCTGCTCGTAAAACCCGATATGATAACACAAAAAATCAAAACGCACTTACCCAAAAGTGTCTTGTCCGTGCTATGGTAGGTTTGTTTATATTTTTTGTTTGTTTAGCTATTGCTTTTTGTTTCCTTCGACTGTAGTAGTAGTTGTAGTGGTTTCACCTGTTTGATTAACTGTTCTGCTGTTTGTGTGTGGCTGGGAAAACAAAAAAATGTTCTTGTTCGCTACGAAAATCGGCCAAAAGGGTGACTGACGATCGAAAATATTACAACTTAATGCTCGTTTAAAAAAAATCCCTCATTATTTAGATGTGAATTTCTGACTTTCTGGCCTCCGTCCGCGGCTCGCGGGGCGAACAGAGAAGCTATTGTTTTTGCTGATGAGATGTTGATTTGCTGATTTGTTTATTACTTTGTATGTTTATTTTTATTGTATTTTGTACAAGAGCCTATTTGTCGATTGTCAAAAACGAACTAAAAATATATATTTGTTTCATATACTTTGCATTTTCTCGTTCACTTTAAATATATAGAAGTGTATACTTATCCATATACATGTATATACGAATTGTATAGAGCTAATTTATTCTGTTTAATAATAATTTAATTATTTGTGTTTGTGTATATGTGTTGTTTTTGTTAAAAAAGTGTGTTTGTTTACATTTCTGTTTACTTTATCCTTAACTAATTTTCTTCTTTTGGGTAAGGAAAAGAACTTAACACGTCAGCGGCTCCACACGGCGACGGGTGTGTCAGCTACGTATACGAAAATATACCCTAAATATATTTATCTAACCACTCTCAGATGTTTTCTTAGATACACTCAAGTACGCTGCAGTCCATTTACCTACATAACCTTAACGCTTAATCAGCCGCCAACAACTATTTGCCTAGTTTGCAGTTTTCTCTATAAAACATCCTCCTGCTCGGATTTGATTTGGCCTAGCTTCTCGTGGAGGCTGGTGCTGCCCCCGTTGAGGTCCTCGACGGACAGGGGTCGGATGCTGGACGCGGCCCCTCCTCCTGAGTGGTGGTGCTGCTGGGACTGCTGGCGGTGCAGCAGGGAGGAATGGTGCATTTGGGACAGGGGCTGCAGCGAGTCCTCCAGCTTGATGCCGCGTCCGTCACAGATCTTCGCTAGGCTCTCGGCTGCTTCCTTTGATATGTCGAGTTCCGCAGAGGTGCGGTTTTCGGTTTCGTATGAGACTGATGTGGTGGGACTTGCACGCTCGCGTTTGATGTCGATCACAGGGAAATTATTTGGGCTGGCAGGCCTTTTGGTCTTTGTATTTGTTAATTGGTCACTATTACTACCTAGCGTTCTTGTGTTTTTCACAAGTTGGTCTATGAGGGCACCATGCGGAATGTCGATCGGCTTGCGGTCGAGACTCTTCCGTATTATACCGTCCAGGAAGGACCCATTGGCTCCGCCGTTGTCGTAGAGGCTCTCGGCTATTTCACGAGTACTTTTATTCGGAGGATTTGAATTATTCGAACTAAACTTATTACTAGCCATAGACGTTGGAGTGGTCGTGTTGGTCGTGTTGCTCATATTGCTGCCACTCAGTCTGTTTTCTTCGTGAAATCTTTGAAACATTTGTGAAGCGATAAAGCCCTCGGCGTTGGGCGGGAATGTTGCCGCTGGGGCCCCTGCGTTGGCACCCGATGTTGTGGGAAAATCCATCGGCGGTCCCCGGAACCCTGTGTGGGGCCAAAATAGGTGCGAGTACTGCAATTGCGCAGCCATAGCTGGATCGAACATCGGTACCTTCATGCCGTTTGGTGATGTGCTTGGGAATGGTGGGTTACTCTTCAAAGCTGGCTTCTGTGCAGCTAGAGATGGCTTCATCTTATCTATACTACTAACAGCCGCAATACCTGGAATGCTTGTGTTTTTAGAGGTTGTTGAACTACTACAGCTACTACTTCCTGTCCGGTCATCTAGAGGCTGCGGCTTGGGCTCCCTTTTGCGTGGCCTCATTAAATGCCGCTCCTTCACCTTATATTCTAAAGTTGAATGAGGTACTCCGTAATAACTTCCCGCCCTGTGAACCGACATCTCGCCGCGTTGAACAGCCTTCACAGCCTCCACCAGGCTGTCTCGGTCGTAGTTCCTATATTTACCTCGCTTTGGTCTGGTACCCTTGCCGCCCACACCCCCGCCCGTGCTCGAAGAACTTTGGGACGAAGTGTTATTGGTGTTGCTGCTCAAAAGATTTGGTGTCGTGGCGAACCGCGAAATATCCGTACCCCCAAGATTTTTTATAACGGATATGCTCGCTCTCTTCTGCTGTTCGCTGCAATCTTGAACTTGACTTAGTTTCGGCGTGTTGGTCTCCCTGACGGAGGCAGCGGCGGCAGCTTGCTGGTTAAACGTTCTATTTATGCTGTTCGCTATAACATCCCTTAATGAGAATATTGGCGGCGACTGTGACTCACTACTTTGCCGTATCAATGGTGGCGATATTCCGGGCAGATTATTTGGCTGCAGCGGACTTCGCGATTGAATCGGCGGAGCAGTGGTGGATGGCGCTGGGGAGCTTAGATGCTCCCCATTTTTACCTGAAGATGAGGACACAACTACCCGCTTGTAGGACGGAATTTTCAAAATAACTGAAGGATCATCGCTGCCCTCAACAATGTCCATCGATGAACTAGTCTCTGGCGTTTCAGACTTTGGTAAGCGATTCTGATACAGATACGGGGAGTGCTGGAGCTGTGGCTGGGACTGCTGCTGCTGGGGCTGCAGCATCGGCAGGTTATGCATTAGTAGTCTAGGGTCTAATAAATTTGGCTTGCCATTGTTTAGTATATCACTAGTCGCTGCTGAACTCTTCATTTGCTCCTTGAGGATCTCCTCCTGTTGGATCATCAGATTGCTGAAAAACTCCCTGAATGCCACTGGGTCCTCAGCCTTGGGCTGTACCATTCCAGGTAGACCCGTCAGGCCGCCCGTTAACAAAATGCTCTGTAGCAGGATGTTGGGATCGAACCATGGATTGGGTGTAATTGGGGGCGTTTGTGGTGTAGGTGTTGAAGGTGAAATTTTCGCTTGCGCATCGAGTGATGTTGAAGGTTTGATGTCCGTTTGATTACTTTCACAACCTTTGGTCATTTTTTGATAGGCGGCTAATTGTGATGTCGAGAGCCTGGCCAGACCATCAGCCTGCAAGGAAGCAGCCAGAAGTTTATCCTCTTTGTCCTCATCTCCCGAGAGCTCCTTGTCCTCATCATCCGGGTCTACCAGTTCATCAAGAACTGGCGGGTGCAATGTATGCGCCTCCCGTTTTTGCTCCATCGCGATCTTATAGACTTTATTCCGCAAAGTTGACCTGGGAATTCCATAGAGTACAGCTGCTCGCCTCGTGCCCAGCTTGCCACTAATTATGTCTTGTAACGCGCTATGTAGTTCTTCTTCTGTGTAGGTTCGTCTCCCCGTCACTGCTGACATTCGTGGCTTAGCTCTGGAAATAATACAAATAATTAAAAATTTGTCATTTTAAGTTAAACATTTGAAAATACCCGCAAGGGTATTTAAAAATAAATAAAAAACTAAAACTGTTTAAAATGGGCAACTCAGGATGGCTGCCAAATAAAAAAAAAAATTTTCCCATAATTTCTTCAACCGAACTTAATTTCACAAAGCCGAAACCACATCGAGGATGGTGAATTTATTTGACTGAAATTGGGATTCCTCGAAACGATGACGTCACACATACAAACACAGCAGGCATGAAAAGCATGGAGTTTGCTTGTGGACTCCAAATGCATTCATTTCACACTTTGGTCTACTTTTTCATTACTGCTCAGTCTGCATGGAGGATAGATTGATTACACATACACGAGAACCTTCGAGAATAATGACCGCATCAATTAAAAAATGTTTCGGCGTTTATCCCAGGCAGGGAGGACAGACACTAAACTCGTCAAATGAAAACATTGTCATAACTGCATTCGGCACCTTTCAGTTTTGTATTCCAATAAATAATGTAATATACGAGTAATTCTAATTACCAGCCATATTGGAAAATTTGATTTTTAATGAATCTCAAGAAGCATCTCCCTTGTTTATTAGATATGTTCCCTTTTTTTCTATATGATGGGGCTAATTAGGATAGATACAAACTTAGGTGCTACATGGACTTTTTGAATTTTAGATATAAAATTATTATTATAATTAATTTTACTATTGCTATCTCGGCAGACGACTTCGGCCATTGTGTAAATTGTTCCTTTTTTAACTAACTTCAAAAAAGGAGGTTCTTTTTTCGGCCGCGATATTTGTATGTATATACGCAATTTTCTCAAAAACTATTGGACTGTTTGGAATGAAACTTTTTATTAAGGGGGTATTCTCATGTGACCACTTCGAAAAATCGATTTTTTTTCATATTTCGATAGTAAAGCCTATCTACCCTATAATATGTTGTGAAAAATTCAGACCGAAATTCGTAGTATTAAATAAGTTACAACTCATAGTAGCCGCCGCGCCATGTCTGCAGGTGTTTTATACCTGCGTACAGAGTTTCTGACGGTCAACTTTAGTATATTACCTACCTGTGTATATGTGGAATAGTGTATATAAATTTTTGTCGTGAATTGTGAAATTGTATGGTCCATGCATTGCAGATTAGTGTAAGTATAAATTTTCTACGAAAATTCTGCTCTTGAAACTTTAAACGCATTTTTCTCGAAACATCATTTTCTAAAATTGTCATGGGCCTAAAAAAAACTATTCAACCGATTGCTTTGAAATTTATATATGTTCTTCTACTCATTAATAGTTATCGTTCGTACCAGAATTGCTTATTTTCGAAAATATCTTCTTAGTTAGTTAAGTTTTTTTGGTAAAAATCGTTAAAAAAAAAATAAGATTTTCGTAACTTTTTCTACAGTCCGCCACTTTTTTTTCAATGAAATTGATTAATTCTGGTAGAGACGATAGCGACAGACCTACTGAACAATAATCCATTCGATTTTTTCATTTCAGACAACATGAACAGCCGCTATTACCCCTATCAGTGACCTGCTTTTTGTATGGTGTCTAATTTAATTTAAAAAAAAATATGAAGAATGTAAAGTAAGAAAAATAAATTTTTTTATACAGTTTAAGATACAAATAAAACCATAAAAAAATTAAAATGATTGAATTTATTGTCTTATAAAAAAAATTCCCTAAAAAGAGGTAAAATTTATGCGTTCCCCTTAATGGAAGCAATGTATTTCGAGGAAGAATCTTAGCTAGGTTTGGAAATTGGAAATTTATAATTGCGTATCCAATTTAGTGAGGAAAAATTGTCAGCTTCTAAGGATTGCCATAAAAACGGATCCTTTTATGTTTTCGGGGTCGTTGATCTCAAATCGTCAAAATTTGGAAATTCAAAATGGCGGATCCAATATGGCGACGGATTTTCGTCTAAATGAACTTGTGGGGGGTTTTGGGCCGTTGATTTTAATCTGCTATCTAGATTTGATGCCGGGAATATTTTGGCAAAATGAATTCCCTCTCGGCATATCAAACAGTTTCATTCATTCTGTAAAAGTTTTAATTGAGAACGGACGGATCTGTTACTATAAACTAAAGCACTAAAAAAAAAAAATAAAAAAAAAAATTAAAACGGATTCCAAACATATAAACTAAACCACTAAAAAGTGAAAAGTATTTTATTTTTTCAGTTGGTGCCAAACCTTACGATACGTCTCTATGCAGTACCGTGTTCAGCTGCGGTGCGCGATGCGGAGGACGAACGTGGTGGAATGAGCGAAAGCGTTAGGACAGACGTCGTTGACAGTGGTATTTCCACCACTACGCGAACGCGTATCGTACGGCTTGGCACCGGCTCCAAAAAAATATATTTATAACTTTTTAGTGGTTTAGCTTATATGCTTGGCGTTGTCTTTTAATTGTTTTTTTGATTTTGTAACCGCATTGTATTGGATTCTTTAATAAAAAAACTATTATTAAAAAAAAGCGAAAGTGAAATTCCTACACAATTTGAGCGACATTTTTTATTTCTTCAACAGCTACACATGCATTTACTATGTAGTTGCCAATGTACGAATTCCAGCATTTAACAGTCATACATATGTCCTCTATGAGTTTGGTCAAATTAAGGGCTAATTCAAGTATCTACTTAAATTAAGGGTTTCTAGTGATCAGTTGGAGAGCTATTTAGGCGTCCTTGGTAAACATCCTGAAATGTTTAGAAATGTTTACCCCAAAGTAGTATTTTCATATTCACGGAAAGAACTTGTTTGCGAAAATTAGGCCAAATCTACATGACGAGGAAAATGAACATTTTAAGCAAATACGTAAGATAACCAAGTGCAAAAGTAAACAAGAAAATCACAACCGCAGGTGATAAGAGTTGACGGCGCCGCTGACATCTCCACTCTTACCTCCTCCACGGAGTTCATCGGCCTTTCAGTGCATATAATTTCGCGATAATGACGGCCGAAAATTATTTTTTTCCCTTTTCGGGTGCATGTAATTTCGTAAATCTCATGTTAAAAATGAAGTGCAGCAGAGATAACCCCAAGCAGCTACCAGTCGTGATCAAAAACGCGACGCTTCCCCAAAAGCCCTCTCGTAAATGCGCTCTTTGATGTTTTGAAGATGCAGAAGGAAAGTGAATTCCTCAATCAGCGCGACGCGACGCTCAAGTTTCGGCGGAAGATTTTCAGGCAAATTTAAAGAGACGACGGAGGAGACCAGCCCCACATCTGCCAGCCAAATCTCAATTGCGGAAGACTGTGGCTGCACTAATTGTCCGGGTTATCAAGGGGTCTTTTATCTTTGTGGATAAGCCGAAATAAAATCGAAATAATTGAAAGTTTACTGAACTCAGGGTTGCTGTTTTTCGGTTTTTAATTCAATTCTTGTCTCCTTTAAATACAATTGGTGATAAGCTGTGCCATTTTGCTCGACCAATTCTGCGTCCGATTTTTATGTTGATTTGGACCGAACTCTTTGAAATTCCGATGCAGCGACATAGATCAGGGGGAATACCAATTGACCGGTTCAAAAAATCCATTTTTTTTTATTACGGAAATGGATTCTATAACTATTCGAAAATGTAACTACGAAATTTGAGGCCGAAATTCTGCGAATTTGGTATTTTTTTAAGCGATGGAGTATCGCCCGTTCATGGTACGCTCGAATCCCAGATTTCGTTCCGCCGGCGCCGCAAGGCCGATAGAATGCTATTAGTCATTTCCGAGTCATAAAAAACTTTTCGTGAATTTTATAAAGGCTTTCTTTCTCATTTCATCGATTTTTGGGTGTGTTTTTCGAAGAATGAAAGACAGACAATTTTTTGAACTAAAACTTTAAACTCGTTTTCCCAAAACTCATGTTTTTAAAAAGGTGGGACAAGTTGCGAAGAAACGGCTTAACCGATTTTCATGATTTTTCGCTGAGAATGAGATTTTTACAAGAGAATGCAATTCTGTTGCCCTTGACGAACGATTTTTTTCAAAAACAGTGTTGTTTTTGAAAAAAAAATCACAAAACAGGAAAAAAAAATGCAAAATCGTTTTTTTTTTTAATTATAAAGCAAAAAAAAATTTCGTCAATTTTCGAAAACGTCAAGGGCAAGTAAATGACATTAGGAAACTTATTTGTAATCACTTTTTTCACAACAAGCCAAATGCAGATTTTGCAATTAATTTTTTTTTTTTTTTTTGAAATACAACATACAGCCTATGTACGAAATTTGATTTTTCTATCATTGATAGTTTTTTCCCAATCCACGCCGAAAATCAAGTGACCATTTCCTACACCTAATTGCTATTCCCCCCTTAAGTACATCAAAGAAAACAGAGGATGCAACTCCTAAATGTTAACTTACTCAGCACTTGATTAGACCTCATAACACTTTAGAAATTTATTTCAATAGTCGGACAACAGAAAACACCGAAGTAGAATTTTAACAAATTTTAATTTAATCAGACTCACATGGTTGTCAACAGGTGGTAATTTGAAAAATGCGGTTTAGGTATTTTATTTTTCCTTTAGTCCAGCCGGGAACTGTTTTGGGCTGGCATTTTGATATAGGACATCGAGTCTTTTTTTAAAGTCTTCAGAAGGGCTTAAGGAATGGTGATAATTGTTAATAATTTGTTGTTGCTATTTTTGTGTTGTTATGACTGAACTAATCTATAGTTTTTGCAGCCAATTTATCAACGCTCTCTTGGCAACGCCAATTAATGATCAGCATTAAAAAATTTCAATTTTAACAATTTAACTCTGTACCTCAATTTCAAGATCGTACGTGACATTTTCCCTATTCTCAAAACCTAGCCTTATCGCACGGTTTACAGTCCTTGGCCAAAAAATTACAAATACTTGTAAATTTCACGATTCCCTGCAATTACTTGGTCTTGTCTTCTTGAATAAGTCGTTAGCCTATTAATGGTTATTGCTCGGAATTATCTCGTTTCAGTTAACGCAATAAAATGATGAGTTTATCCTTTTTCCAGGTAAAAAAAGTATGAAAATCACAGTCAAAGGCATTAGAGGTGTTGTTAATGTGCTTCAGGTTAATTAACTATGTTCTTTTGGTGTCATAATTGAAAACGACGCCTAGGGCAGAACAAAAAATGGTGTCAATTGTGGCTGCGAACCGCAAGGCACCTTTAGGGGAACTCAATAAAATGACGGATAATGCTAGCGTGGATATTTCGGACAGAACTTTGTGAAGGAGATTGAAGGATACCGACTTTCAATGAAGGCGACGACCAGTAAAAATACCACGTTTAACCCTTAACGGCCACACCTCATTCTGGTCACATAGCGGCCACATGGGGTAACTCATTAGCCCACGTTGAAAAACCTAGTTTGTAGAAAACATCGGGTGTTTTAAGACTTCTCACCGATTGTTAAATGTTTGCTGAAGTGTTCTTCAACATTTCCAATAACTGTTGTACGTCAATTTATATGGCACTCTATCATTTCATTATTAATTTCAAAGGTTTTAGACCTTTACTTTCACCGCTTCTAATCCTGGGGTAACTAGTTACCCCGTGTGGCCGTTAAGGGTTAACTGAGAAGATGAAGAAAGCGAGACTTGCATTTGCTACTTAATATTCACAAGTCAGCACAGAATAATGGAAGAAGATGATTGATAATATTCCTTAAGAATCCTCTAATTTAAAAGCGTTAATTTTACCTTTTTTGCCAATATTTTTCAGTGTTTACAGTCGAATCTACGCTGCAGTATCTTACATAAGCCGATGGATTTGTGAGTAGAAGTACGGGAGAGAAATTTAATTCGTCCTGTAGAAAACAATCAAGCATCCGCCGTCTGTAATGGTATGGAGAGCAATTACCGTTAACGGCCCAGGACCGTTGCCATATTTTGATGAAATCAGATTTTGGGCATCTTCATTTACCTTTATGCAAGACGGCGCACCATGTCATACCGCGAAATTCGTTTCGGAAAAAAATTTACTGCCGTGGCCAAGAAATTCACCCGATTGAACTCCTATTGAAAATGTGTGGTATGAACTAAAGACGCTAGTTTATAAAGGAAATTACACTAAACGTCAAATTTTGATCGAAAATATTAAAAAAATATGGCATGACGCGCCTGGCACAAAAGAAAGCATCAAAGCTTGCATAGAGAGTATGCCAAGAAGAATCGACTCGGTGAAATTGGCAAAGGGTGGCAACACTAAATATTAATTAATGTTGTTAATATTACTAATATATGTTCGTAATGTCTTGTTCTTTAATGCTTTGCATCACTTGTTGGTAAATACATATATAAGCTTTCGTAACGAAAAATATATTTCAATAAAAACTTTATAAAATTTGCAAGTTTTGTAATTTTTTGGCCAGGGACTGTAGACGAATCGATTAAATCCATCCAGCTGTTGGGATTCTTCCAGGGTAGATACCGAGGTACGCGTAAAAGACAGTCGGGTAAAAAGGATCCCTATTCTATTTAATGAGGCCTCACACATCTATGTAAATGAGGAAATATTTTATTCATTTTATTTTTTCAATCTCCAAAAATAATCACCCTATCAATGTCACAGTGTTTTTGTTTAATTTTGGGTGAAATCAATACCCATGAGTTTGAACTTTCAAGGCTGTACCTTATGGAGCCCTAGGAATGATTGTAGACGTAGGGTTAATTGTCCACCTAAGCAGTTTAAAGGTGTCAGGAGAGAAACAGCGCAGAGCAAAGGTTAAAAAGGTTAAAGTGGCCGTAGGAATCTTGGTTGGCTCTTATTATTTTAATGTTTGACTTATAACGTTAGGGGAATTAATTCTTGTTTTGCTGGAAAGGATAAGTGCACAGATAAATCTCGTGCTCTGCAAATAACCCATTTATCGAATATGTTTTGATGCGCCCAAAAGAGTCGTCCTGCTTTGCATAACCCCCCAACCTGTTGCATGCTCCTTCAGCACCTTCAGCACAGAAAGTAGGCTGGCTTGGGAGCACAGGGCACAAACGTTATTGCGTTCTTTGGCAACAACAGAAATAGAGTCGCAAAATAGAACCTGGGGTGCCTTTCTTCGGGAAAATTGAAGTCGAAACAACTAAAGGCCCGCCTGCAAATGGAATATCCATCGCAGTCACTTATCACGTATGTCGGCGTCGCGTCGTCCAAAGCTTTTAGATGATCTCCCGCAACCCTGTGCACGTCAGCCCAGCTCCTTAAGACTGCAAATTATTTCTATTCCACTAAAAGCGCATTCGAAAAATTCCCATCAGCTATTAAAACATTGTCGTTGTCATCATTCATTGCAGCGCGGAGCGACGCAGGCGCCGTTCCTGCATATGCAACAGGCCGGTAGTTTTGTACTTTTTATTTTGAGTTGGTTGCCCTTTTCCTTTTGTTATTCCCGACATCGTTGTCCAAACTTTTGTATTTACTTGCAAGTTTTGTGGGCGGCCGGGCGGCGGCGGGGGTGGCCCGCTGTTCACCCGGAGTGGAGGTCAGGAGAAGAAAGCACTGAAATGAAATCACTTTAAGATAAATGATAACCTGCCTGAATCAATTTGAATGGACATGAAAGTCCAGACCAATTACCGCCTGAGGGATAAGCAAATGGTACCGGAAGGGACCTCGAAATATGAACCTACCCCACGCTCGGTGGGTTAAGTCGGGGACTTGAAATAGTTATCGATCGCTTTCTTGTCACTGCGAACGAGCAAGAATGAGTTGGGGGTGAAAGAGCTTGTCGCTATAAGGAAGACGCCTTCTGCACCCTTCGAAAGATATAAATACGTAGGAACGTCATGTGCAGTGGTGTGCACATATTTAGAAAAAAAGTCATATACACCCACTGCTGGCTACCTCGAAATGGGGAGAATCCTCGTACATATTTCTGTGGTGCTGTTGCTGTAGTTGGAGCGTTTAAAAGTGCGAGCATACCTTCATCCTCAGAAGCAGCCATAAGAAAGCTCCGAATGAGCTGGATACTGGCTAGGCTACAGTTTTGTGCTCGTTCCGCCAGCCTTTCGGGGTTTGTAGCACACTTTTTGTGGCAATTGTTGTTGTTCTCTGAGTAGACGGGCTTTTTAGACATTTAGGTTTCATGCAACAAAAACGATGTGCAAAAATTATGAAAAATTTGACGAAAAGGTTGTGATGAGATCTACCGCCAAGATTAAAATGACATTGTCTGGAGTGATACGAAAATGAAAATTCCGTCGTTGATATGCGAAAATGTTAGTACGGCCGTAACAGATTTTTTTAAAGATAAAGTTTTTCAAATGAGAAGACTCTGTTATAATGGCCGTACACTGTGTAGACATGTCTAGGGAATTAATGGTTCTTTTATTTCGTTATTTCTTCTAAATTGTGCGTAAACTTTCCTTTTCGATTACACTACCGTTAAAATTCGATTCATAATTGGGAAGATATATAGACCTTCTTAAAACTAGGTCGGCAACGTAATATTTTCATGGCATTGCTTTTCTTCTAACTTGGAAAACTATAAATCACTGTTATTAATAGTACAGTCAATCTGTCGAAAAATGAATAGTTTGACTGAAAAAATTACAATAGTCGGAAATGTTGTTTTATTCGTTGAAGAATAATGTACTTAAGCTACCTTCGCGATGGGCACGTGCTGCTTTGGTGCGTTTTTTTGAAAACTCAAAAAAACTTCCAAAAAAATTTTGGAATGCATTTTACTCGGAACGTGTGCATTTTACGGGAAAATTTTTCAAACAAAAAAAGTAGAAGACGTTGCGATCTACAATTAATATCATTGAAGCAATACTGTACAACAAGAAATGCGCACGGTGGCGCTGAAGTTTCCAAAAAATGGTTTTTCCACTTTTTCGCCATGAAAATATTATTTTATCGCAAAAATGTAAATGCAAAACTTGTTCCTTACATTATTATCAACAACTTTTATTTAAACATTGTTTTCATACAACTTACCGTTTTCAAGTTACAGTGCAATATAGCGTTGCGTATACAGCACCGTGCTGTTAACGGTAATTTCGTCGGTCCTACTGTGACTTTCTCCGGCGTCCATTTTTTCCAAATTTTCAAAGTGTCAATTAAACAATAACAATTAAAAGTTGGTATTTTGTTTGTATAAAACTATTACTACTAAATTTACTAATTTTTTTTGGAAACTTCAGCGCCACCTACCGTGCGCATTTCTTGCTATACAGCATTGCTTCAATGACATTAATTGTAGATCACAACGTCCTCTACTTTTTTTGTTTGAAAAATTTTCCCGTAAAATGCACACGTTCCGAGAAAAATGCATTCCAAAATTCTTTTGGAAGTTTTTTTGAGTTTTCAAAAAAACGCACCAAAGTAACACGTGCCGTGCGCATCGCGAAGGAAGCTTAAGTACATTATTCTTCAACGAATAAAACAACATTTCCGACTATTGTAATTTTTTCATCACTCCATTGACAGATTGACTGCACTATAAGCTTAATGTCAAAGTTTACACAAATCCCTTGTTTAATATGTTTCAACATCAAAAATCCCATTAAAACTACCCCGTGAAATATCGTTGGGCAAGGTATCAGTAAATAGAACACGGTTTTATTTTTACTTTAACCGTCCGGTCAATGACCAGGTACCCGGGTATCCATTTCAGTTTCACAGGTAGAATTTATTAACTTTTTCTCAAAAAAATTTTAAGACCGTCCGGATCCCCAAAATTAAAGTAGTTTGATACCCAATTTTCGTCAAATTTTTTTATAATTAATTATTTAACAACAGTTATTAACTATCAAACTTGATACCTCCTTCGTTCAATAACCAGGCACCCGGGTACCCACTACATTTATTATGTATGAATACCGGGTTTATACACACTAAAGAGACTTTTTATTAAAGTATTGAGGTAATTTGACTTGTAATATAGAAGGTTCCTCCGGCGTGAGAGAGAGACCCGGACTCAAAATGCTTTAAGCTCTCAAGCTCGCGACGCTGCGTTTGTCATTGCCGGATTCTATAGGGGCCTGCCTTGAGTCCTATTCTTCAATTGTTCGGAGTGAAGCGGCAGGGCATCCCAAATACCAGAATGTTCGAGAACCATAGGGTCTCCCTATTAGCATAGTTATTTCACATGCACGCAGCCTACTAATAACTTTACTACCTGACACACTATACGTGAGTACCCGGGTACACGGTTATTGAACGAAAATGAAAATTTGGTCATTGACCGGACGGTTAAAGGTTTATCGTACTATGATGTTTCGTAAAAACTATATTTGGAATAATATAAGACGATTTAAATTTCTTTTATATGAATATCGGCAGAAATTTTGGAAATACACGACTGGGAGCGTTACTCACGCATTGGTGGACGACTGAAAACTTTGAACGTCCTTTCCTCAGGACTATATTCAGTTATGCTCCGACGACAGAAGATTATGTTGATGACTGTTTGCTCACACAATATAAACAATAGTTGGGAAAATTGCAAATTCGTTCGTTTCCAAAGAGGTACAACATGTCCAGGTAGAAAAAGGGACTACAAATTTATACGTAGAAAACCTTTTGCGGTATATTGTACACATCTGCAAAACAATTTAACTCAAACTAACATTATTAGATTAAAAACATATTACAGTTTATACTACCATCACAAAAGTTAGATTTGAATTAAACCTATTTAAAATTCGGATATTTTAATATTCCGCGAAAGCTTTTCTACGTATAAATTTTGTATATCGTGAACGTGTTTTGCATCTTAAGAAAGGCAATAAGATGAAATTTCAGAACATTTTTTCACTGGTAGCTGAACATTTGTGGCATTTTTGGAAAGACCGTAAATGTTTGGTGTGAGTTTGATGTCGCTGCGTTGAGTAGATCGAACGATAGAAATAAAATAATAATGTGCATACTGAATTTTTATATCACTTTGTTACTCGAAAACTGTTAATATTTATCCCTCACGCCATATATTTTTTTTGTTTTCTAGGTGAGATCTATCACTCCACTAATTTCTGCATGTGTTATACGAAACACGCTGTATAGTGGAATAAGGACTAAATTACCTAAATAATAAATTTCTTGATTCTGCCAGGATGTACCAGTTCTGGATCTTGCCTTTTCATCTGATCCTGTAGGAACTTTCATTTCAGAATTTCGATAGTAGATCGAGATCAGCAACCCCGAAAACATAAAAGGACCCGCTTTCATAGCAATCCGTTTAAGTCGAGATATTTGGTCGTCATATTGGATCCGTCTTTTTGGTTTTTAGGATTTGACGCAGTTGACGAAGCTTCCGCGTGCCGAAATATGAAGGATCTCACTTTTGATGAATCAATTATTCACAGACACATCTCTGAATTAGTTGACAATTTTTCGTGAGGCGCTGACGGCCTGCCCCGCTTTTTTTTGATAAGATGTCATCGTAATTTTTATTTATATAATTTATATCTTTGTAGTGGTATTTTTCCAAGTCCATGGAAGGTATTTGTGAGTGTCATCTTGCTTCAAAAGAGCAATATGTGCGACATTTATACCTACAGACCCGTTGTCAATTTATGCCGCATTGCTAAACTTTTTCAGGTTTTTATCAGTGATACAGCTTACTTTCACTGTAAGCCTTTTCTTATGCCCTTTCAACATGGGTTTATGAAACGTAAATCAACCACACCTTTTCCATGAATTATCCAATTCTAAATAGAAAAGATATTGAATCCGGCAAGGAAGTTCATTGTATTTTCACAGACTTTAGCAAGGATTAATCACAGAATCCTTATCTACATATAAGCTTCCCACTTTTGGTTCTGTCATGTTGACTGAATTTTATCCTATTTGACTGGGCGCACTCAACGTGTCCTTTTTATTGGCGTCCTTTCTGACTCTATAAAAATATGTCTGGTGTACCACATGGTAGTCAACTTGGACCTTTGCTGTTCATTAGTTACATCAATGATGTATCATTGATTCTTTCCCACTGGAAAAATCCTTTTTTATACTGATGACGCATAGTATCTGATACTCTGACTGATAAGTGAATCTGCATATCTTTTTCACGCAAAAAGAACTCAGTGTACTTTATGTACTCGATTGACGGCTATTCTCGCCAGACTTGACGAGGTTAGTGTGAGTGATTCTTAATTTGTGCTCTTGGGCTTTTATTTTGAAGATCACATCAACTCTATTGTTAACAGAGCTAACGCGACTCCGGGGTTCGTTAAAAGGCGGTGTAAGAAGTTTTAGGACCCTATATCTCTAGACAGCTATACTGCGATTTTGTAAGACCCATACTAGAGTACGCTAGCCCTATCTGGTCTCCAATTCAAGATTGCCACATCAATCGTATTGAGGCTGTCCAACGCATGTTTTTACGGCTTGCTCTTCGTGGCCTTCCTTGGAAGGATAACATTATCTCGTATTTGGACAGACTTAAGCTTATTTCGCTTGACCCCTTGGAGTTAGGCGTTTCAACTCCAGAGCTGTCTTCGCTTTGATTGTCTTCAAGGAGTTATTAACTCTGCTGAATTGTTGAGAAAATTTGATATTTCACAACCTGTACGCCCTCAGAGAAATCACGATTTCTTCCAACCAGCCTATCACCGTACTATACGTAATTATGGATTTAATAAGCCCATATTCTCTACGTCGCTATCTTTTAATTACTGATATTCTACTATCGATTTTCATTTATCGCGAGCTTAAATAAAAGGTCGACTTTGTTAAGGTGATTGGTATAATGCCTGTTATTGTAAATTGGCAGAGAAATAAATAAATAAGTATATGTAGGTATATACAGGCAAACATTTTAATTTCATGTTGACGACCGTGTTTGTACATTTGGGGCATTCAACGAACGGAAATTAATATTTTTATTTTTACTATTGGGAATTATTAAAATTTTTTTATGATTCAGCTCAAGTTTTAGCGAACATTTTCTGATTGAATAAAGTCCAACACCAACAGTTCAAATGATTTTGAAAAATTGAAAAATTGCCAATGACGCAACAGCCAATGGAAAGGTGTCGTAAAAATCGAAACTACGTACACCCAAATATGGAGGAATCAATTACAGATGTGCCAAAACATGCCGCATTTTATCTAAAGATTCGGATCACCTGTTTGCTCTGGGGCTGTTTGCAGAAATTCAATCAATTTTTATCTCGTGTGTTTGCTCTCCCTGTTTACGTCTGCTCAAAGAACTAATCTGAAAGTATACAAAGGTGACCCATTTATGGAAATACTTTCGTCTGCTTTCACCATTTGTTCTCTCACACATGTCCCCGTCGTCGGCCAGTCTGTAAAAAATTGTTAATCAATTTCACTTTGCGACTGATTTAAACTTTGGACCTTTGCGAGTTGGACAGCAGAAATATAAAGCGGTTTCGGCGATACGAGAATAGCGCAAAAGTTGTATTTGTACCATTTTAGAACGCAAGAAAACCTTAATGAGGAATCCTTGAGAAAACAAGGACGCCGTAAGTCCTAATTAAGCACGGTAATTGATTTCTCGAGTTTAAGTAATTTGCGAGGTATTCGGCCGTCCCAAACTTTTTACGGGCGCCTCCGCAAAAGAGCGGGCAAATGCAAAGGCAAATTGCCAACTTCAGCGCGAGCATTTAGGCTTGTGGCATGCTAAATCTATTTTCGAGGCATGCAATATAAACGCACTTGGAAACAATGTCAGGATGCAAAGCGACTTCGGCATGGTACAAAAACACAAACCGAATAAAATCCTTCAATTATGAAAAAAAGTGTTAAAAAGCATCTGTTTACATCATGTACTCCTCGTGCTCTTAGACGTCGCCGGGGTGCATGTTGATTAAGCCACTTTTAACCCCTTTCACAGAGTGAACACGAATCCCTGGAATTGTAAGCTGGTTGACAGCATCTCGACCCAAGTGCACGTATTCACGACGTAACATTTAGATTCAGGATACACATAGGCTCCCAGACGGATGGGGTTCCCTTTAGAAATGCACTTGATTCTCCATGTGCATATGGCAACTTAAGTGCAACCAAAAACGGGATATTTTTTCGTTTTTTATGTTATTTGAGATAATTATTACTTTTCATACATCTGCACCTTTCGAAATTTTCGACTTCGCCACCGACTGTGAAATAAAGCGTTTTGTGCCCACGGAGTCAAAATACTCTGGAGTGGTCCTTGTCGCTCTATTGAGTTTATCCGTCTCAATGATCAGCCTCTGATGTAGCGAAAACAAGTTCCATTAGCGTTTCGCCTGTTTAAATTATAAAAATTCCCCTTCCCGTTCTAAGGGCTAAGCAGACTAAAACTGCTCACTTCACTTTTAATTTTGGTTTCAAGTGCCAGCAGGGCGATATTATCGTCGGCATCACATATTTTTTGGGGTGATTTTCTAGTGTAGTTTTTGAACAGGTACATGGAAGTTGAGTCCCTTTGAAGTGAGTTATAGGCCGAGGTCATAATTGGTGCAGTCTGCGAGCTGCAAAAGGCACATGCGCATTAATAATTTAACAGTGCATTATTTAACCTGAATGCGACTTGTGTCTGGTTACAAAGTAATAAAAAAAGAGCAGCAACAAGTGCATGTGGCTTTATAACCATTGTTAAGATTAATACCTAGTGTAATGTGATTTACGAAATCCTTCGAATATATTATACATATTCTCATTTACAGGCCTTTTGCTATAACAGAGTCATGTCATAAGTTAACTCTTATAAACTTGCTTAAAAGAGAGTGAAAAAAATTAGTAAATAAACCTATATGTATTTTATTCTTTAGGCTATAAGAAATATAAATATATAAAAATATTCAAAATATCCCCTCTAAGCTATGAAAGTACGCACAACTTTTAAAATAATCGATGCTGTTGTTTTGACTAAATCTGCCTTCAATTTCCGCGGAGTTTTGATCACGATTTCAACTTTCCTTGAACACATACATATATACGTACCATAAGCGGTAGTCTAGCAGATTCAAATCTGGGCTTCCAGGAGGCCTCATCCGATGCAAATCATGTTTTTGAGTGGTTTTCGCTTTACCGAATTACACATACGCATTTAGTCCGGATGAAGATCTACACGCTGGAAGATCAGATCTGAATCTTTTATACTACCGCTTATGGAATGCTTTGGAGGAGACAGTAAAGCAAACCTCACCAAAATATGGAGTAATTGTGGGCAGATTGAGTCAAAACAGCAGCATCGATTATTTTAAAAGTTGTGCGTACTTTCATAGCTTAGAGGGGATATTTTGAATATTTTTATTTTTTTATATTTCTTATAGCCTA
The DNA here is from genome assembly GCA_947538895.1 of Neoitamus cyanurus. Taxonomy (NCBI): domain Eukaryota; kingdom Metazoa; phylum Arthropoda; class Insecta; order Diptera; family Asilidae; genus Neoitamus; species Neoitamus cyanurus. The sequence continues at coordinate 40,051,451 of OX384542.1, forward strand.
AAGAATAAAGTACATACGTTGGTAAAATCTATAATTTTGAGGATTTTATAAAACAAATTTCAGTTTGCAATTACTGTTCGTAGTGTAAGCAAGTGCCTAAAAATTGTTGGTTTTTTAAAACAAGGGAACTTAGTGAGCAAGAACGGATGCGAATTCGGTTTTTGTATTAACAAGGCAAATCTCAAGTTGAAATTGCAAAAACTGTGAAATGTTCTCGTTGTGCGGTGCAAAGTGCTATTAAACTTTTTCTGGACACTGGATCACACAGTAATAGACAAAAAACTGGTACAAAAAGAGTCAGTTCGGAACGTGATGACCGAAATTTGATTCGAGAGTCCCTCAAAAATCGAAAAAAAAACGTCTTCTGAGCTTGCTGCTGGTCTATATGATCAGATTGGCAGAACGATTAGTACTCAAACTACAAGAAGAAGACTTGTAGAGGCAGTGCTGAAAGGTTGCAAGGCTAGGAAGAAGCCATTGCTCTCAGCAAAAAATGAAACAGATCGGCCTTAAAACATCAATCTTAGTATATGGTCCGACGAATCAAACTTTGAGGTAAGCTTTATTTTGTATAATTTCAATTATTTATAATGGTTGAATCGTAATCAGTCCGTTGGTGAAAACATTTCATGAATATTGAAAATAATGTTAATTTTTTTTAATTTTAGGGTTTTCGGCACCCATGGCACCGTAGGTATGCGTTCGCTCATACACCCTACATATTTGAATGATCTTATGATTCCATAATACATTTTATTCTATATCTACAGCCTTGGCCAAAAGTATTAGTAGGGTGCCTAGGTTTTTTGCAGGTATCGTACAAAATAATTCCTAGAAAGAATTATCTTGTTTGTCAATATGTTCCCAACAATCATAAATGGTAATTAATATAATGAACCCTTTCCTAGAAGGACCATAAAACGTCTGCTATCTGATCAGATTGGCAGAACGATTAGTGCTCGAACCACAAGAAGAAGACTTGTAGAGGCAGGGCTGAAAGGTTGCAAGGCTTGGAAGAAGCCATTGCTCTCAGCAAAAAATAAAAAAGATCGTCTTGAATGGGCCTTAAAACATCAATCTTGGACGGAGGCCGATTGGGATAACGTGATATGGTCCGACGAATCAAACTTTGAGGTAAGCTTTATTTTGTATAATTTCAATTATTTCTAATGGTGGAATCGTAATCAGTCCGTTGGTGAAAACATTTCATGAATATTGAAAATAATGTTAATTTTTTTTAATTTTAGGGTTTTCGGCACCCATGGTTCCACGTTTGTGAGGAGGAGGGTAGGTGAAGCTTACCTTCCCGAATGCGTCGTCTACACGATTAAACACGTAGGGGGCAGTGTGATGATTTGGGTTGTATGGCCGTCCTTTAGAGTGGGTGAAATGGTTATTTGTGAAGGACGCATGTATAGCGAAAAATATATTGCCGTGTTGGAAGAGGTTCTACCCTTCTATCACGAAGATTTATGGTGACACTAATGCGGACAATATAAAATTCCAACTAGACAACGCCCCATGCCACACATCTGTAACCAGTAGGCGATATTTGAAACAAAACAATGTTGACCTTTTAGAGTGGCTTGCACAGTCGCCAGATCTCAATCCAACTGAGCATCTTTGGTGCATACTGAAGCGGAAGATACGGGAGCACAACATCACATCAAAAAAAAACAGGACTAAAACAAGTCATCCAACAAGAGTGGAACGAAGTTTCTCCCGAAGAGTGCCTAAAGCTTGTATGTGCGTACATACATTCCTAAAAGAATAGCTGCGGTAATAACAGCTAAGGCCGAACCGATAAAATATTAATAGTAAGAATAAAGGTCAATAAGTTAAACCTAACTATAATTTTATTTCCCCCTAATTTACGCAAACAAATTGTAGAGTACGATTTTCAGGGGGTGCCTAATACATTTGGCCAAGGCTGTAGGTTTGTTTACTTTTTTTTTCACTCTCTTTTAAGCAAGTTTAAAAGAGTGCCAGAACTTATGACATGACTAGGGTACTAAGGAATATTTCGGGGTTTTCGGATGCGGCAAGGAGGAAAAATCTCTAGCTGTCTTCACTAGAAATTCGGGGTGACAACTCTAACGCACTCCCTATTGTGAACAGGCTCATAAAGGGATTATGCCTGGTGAGCCGGTCTACGGCTCATAGGAGACATCTGAAAACTCATATCAAAAATAGAGCTTAAATAATCCGTGCACTAGTAAATACTATATAATAAATTTGGAATAGCCGACTTAGATTGTAATTCTGAAATTACTTTGGATTAAACCTCTAGCTCCTACGCTAAAAAAGAATTCTTTTTTGTTTAAAAAAAAAGCCGAAAATAATGAAGCATATTCCATTCCAATTCCATTGCGTAACTGCAAAAGCAAAAGTTCATACCGCAGCATTTTTATTTAGTCTATGGCTACAAGAATAAAAAATGTGTACCTCCCCGAGGCACCGAAGTGTGATATTTTAGAATTCTCGCTAACAAACGCAAGTCCACAGAGGGGGGGATACAATGTACGTCATGCAAGCCAATTCTTGACATTTATGCAAATTAGTAAGTTACTGGTTTTAATTTAAATACAATTTGCCCGCCTATTGAAGGTTTCGATTCCATTCTTTCCTTTCGGTCTCGGTTCGAGTTTAACCGTTATACCAGCCATGAAACTACCTTTTTCGAATTCCCCGTACTGGGAAACACTGCGAATATGAGAGATTTTCTACGGCGGCCTTGGCTAACGGTACAGGCTGAGATACAATGTACGCGATGCGATTTCATCGCGCGATGGAACAATGAGAAAATCGCGCATCTTGATACAATGTACGCGACGCGACGATTTTTCATCACACGTTTATAAAAAAGTGTAAACCGGATTCTCTCCCTGCAGTTATCACCTTATTGTTGATATTCATCTTTAAATTATCATAAAATATAATTTCCCTGGAAAACACCTCTGCATTTTCTAACAACAGTTTTAAGCTCTGAAGTGATATTTCTTAATTCCTATAAGAATTGTCAAGTTCATATTCCGGCCCTAGTGCAGACTGGAATTGGAGAATGGAAACGAATATCGCGCAATGAAGATTCAAGTTTCATCAAAATTCGTCACACGAGAAAATCGCTACGCGTTCACTGTATCAAGTCCAATGCGTTTTCCCATGTTCAAACTCATTTCGTCGCCCGATTAAATCGTATTGTATCCCAGCCTTTAAATTGTTGTTAGAAAATGCAGAGGTGTTATCGGGGGAAATTATATTTTGTGATAATATGAAGATGAATATCGACGACAAGGTGATAGCTGCAGTGAGGGAAGAGGCCATTGTATCCCAGCCTTAAGGGGGTATTCCAGTCTAGAATTTTGATCAAATCGATTTTTTTTTATATTTTTAAAGATTAGTCCTTCAAAAATATATCCTCCAAAGGAATTTTTAAAATATCAAATATTTATAGCTATTTTAGTGACACAGCGAGTAAACGGCACCTGCCACAGTGAATCGAACAATAGGCGGTAGACGTTCCCTGACTACCTGAGGATGAATCATCCTACAGAAAGTCATTTATACACTGTGTGCAGTGCAGCTCAGTTTGCTCTGAGCTATCGTAGAGCACGTGTAGGCCCAATGTATGGAGCAGGAATCGCCGATTAATGAAATGTAAGTACAGACTACCTAAAACTTTGCTCAAATCTTTAAACGCGTTTTTCTCAAAACTACTTTTTCCAACACGGTTGACATGATTTCTCAAGTTCTAATGAACCGATTAACTTGAAATTTGGCGTGGAACTTCTTTATATATCCCTCTATCGTTGGAACTAGAATTATGTAAAACTTTTCTTTTTTACTATTTTTACAAAATTCAAAACTTTGAAAAAAAGGGCAAAAAATCAATTATGTTTTCAAACTGCCGCCATTTTGTGAAAAACAATTTTTTTTTCATTTCCCTAGTTCAGACGATAATGACATTCTTACTGATTAAGAATCTTTTTTTCTTTTTTTGTAAGATCACCAGAAGGGTTGGAATCATGTCAACAAGGAAGGACGCACCCTTATTTTTCAGCCCCCCCCCCCCCCCCCCCCCACTGTACCAGCCTGTAATTATTTCTATTTTCAAAATCTCTTTTTTGCTAACATATTAATAAATATCTAGTAAAAAAATGGCTGGTAAAAATATTCTTAGGTTTTTTTTATCGAAATTTAAAAAACACCTAAAATTTGTACTCCTAGACTAGAATACCCCCTTAAGTCCCAACATTTTCTTTGTTTACACATTTGTGCCGAGCAGCATGAGGACAAAGAGCGCTCTTACCTCTTACTGGCACATTCAATTGAACTTGATGTTTCTTCTTGTTTATTCTCTTTATCATATTTCCCGTAATTTTATAATCTTTAGAGACCCCCTTCCATTTATATTTACGAATTTAAATGACGCTAATAGGGTCAACCGAGCTCGATCCGAGAAACTAACTAAATGTAGATTTAGATTAAAATTGGCGGTACTCAATGAAAAATCTTAATACTTGCTATTAAGGAAACTGAAATAAATTTATTGGTATACCATACATGTTCTAGCACTTAAGGGGGAAGGCCACTTTGATGGGTCATGGGTCTTTTGTCTTAAATTAAAGTTTATATATTCAAAAATATGTGCACAAAATTTCAGTTCAAAATTACAAAAATTGACTGAGTTACGTTTTCCCATAAATTCTCGTCATCTGAAGATCCCCAACATTTTCTCTGCCCTGAAGGAGCCAATTCTTGGTGTAAGTTCCAGAAAGCTGTATCGGCAAATAGCTTGGACTCGTTTGTTGATAAACCATCACTTCCGGAAGATATTGCCAAAGCATTATTACCGATTTATGAAGACCTCTCAGACCTTACATTATTAGAAAGATGTGTTGGTGGATTCACCCAAAATAATAACGAGAGCTTTAATGCTTTAGTGTGACAAATTGCACCGAAGTCCAATTCTACATAGTTGTTCTGTTATTGTTGAAATAGCTTTATTTATTTCGGCAATAATATTTAATGAAGGGGCACTGGCAACCTTAAAAGTAATGGACTTACTGGGCATCAAAGTTGGACCGACACTCTATTCCTACTGCACCGATCGTGACTCTAACCGGCTTAAAGCTGCTCAGGATCGCATGGAAAAGGTCAATGAAAAAATTAGGAAAGTCAAGAAGACCCCTGGAGATGAAGAGGAAGAAGAGGCATATGGTCCAGGTCTCGATAGTTTAATATACTATAGGTATGAAAATATTAAAAGATACATGATTTGATAGCGAGAAAAATGGACTAAAAACGTTTTTCTCGAAATGACTTTTTTCAAACTGGTCGCATTGATAACTCAGTCAATTATTAACCGATTTTCAATTTTTTGTTTTTGTTTATTTCGTATTTGCAGTGGCTAAGGTTAAGGGTAGCCGATTTAAAAAATTTTAATTTTCACTATTTTTAGGCTGTTTTGAAATAAAACAAAAAGGTCGAAAACATGGAAAAATTTTCAATTAGTCGCCATTTTGTGAAAAATCAAAATAAAAAAAATCGGTTATGTATTATATAACGAAAACTACATTCATATAGATTATAAAGACCTTTTATTTTGTTGTTGAGATAATCCGTTCTTGAATAATCGATGCGACCATGGAGGGGGAACTTTTTTTTTTTTGACTCTACGGCAACGCTCATAACTTTAAAACTATTTAATATATTTTAATAAAAATTTATGTTAATATTCTCAATATACACTTAATAAAATAAATAAAAAACGATCCTGATATTTCTTTATTTTCCCTGTCAAAAAAATTCCCGAAAACCACTCATTTTTTCAGCCGTCACAGTGTCCTTCCCCCTTAATATTCGACAATAGAAAATCAACTAACTGCTTTGAATAAGGTGGTGAGAGAAACCTTTCAATGATTATTTACATTCCATTTTGGCCATTTGAGACTTTTAGTCGAAATGAAATAAAACAAAAATACAACGTTGCAAGAATAATAAGAGGCACAATATTACATTTTTCTGGCTGAACTGAGCTCTGCCCGATTTTGCAATAAAAATATCTGAGTGGGTTAGTTTATGAAATAGTCTTGAGGTACCTAGGTACCCAATTTGTATTTTACTAGAAGCTGATCGTGTTGTGATATTGTTTAGAACCAAATACAAAAATTTTTTATGGTAGCTTAATAACAGCATATACCGAGAAAGTCTCAGCAATTTTGCCTATATTTGACATGGAATAAAATATCCGAGTGTCCATCCAATTTTATATTTTGCTGATGATATTAGTATCCCAATAAACAAATAAAAAAATTATTTTGAAATAAACAGTTAATGATGAAAATGAATGTCATTCACAAGAATAGAAGAGACGTTAGAGATTGAGAGGTTGGCTTTTGGGGCTCCTGAATTATTTTCACTTTTATAAGAGTACCGGAAAAATAATGCGCAATTTGTGCAAGATAGAATCACTCACCTGAATACTTGTTTTGGATCACCACTAGCAGACGAGGAGTTTGGAGACGGTTTTGCACTTAAATCTAGCGGTTGTTCACCTGTTGTATCACTGGGACTAGGCGAATCTTTGATTGAAGGACTAATCGGAGCAGCTGGTGTATCTGAGGTAGGTGTTGGAGCTGACGATACTTGTTGAGCTATCCACCAACCTGCGACAATAGAAGGTATGTCGTGTCGTTTTAAAAATCATGCATTTTTGGTGAAAATACTTACTTGGACAAAATGGGCCTAAACCAGACTGAAGGCCTTGGAATAATGCATTTGCCGCCAGATGGGCGGTCATTGACTCCAAGGAGGTCATATTCGGTGGATGTGAATGTTTCGAAAGTGATGTCACAGTTTTGCTTTCATTTAGGGGTCTTTGACTATGGATATCGAGATCAGGAGAGCTATCCCTGGAATCACTATCTGAATCTATTGACGTCTGTACGGGGAGAATCATTTCAGTATTCCACAAAGAAAGTGAGTTGAGGAAGTTCTTACTCTGTTGGCGAGTTCTGCCTCGGACAACGCCGGGCCGGACTCCGCCACTAAATCGCCTTTTTCGTTCACCGTGAGAAGCTTTCCGTCAACACAATAATAACACTTGTCGTCTGGTTTCCAATCAATTGGAGTTACTGGCCGATCGCTGCTCTCCGGCGTGATGCTTGTGGAATTACCTCTTGAGTCTGTTTCCGATTTTTCTTCTAAATCATTTAACAGTTAGTTGGCTTAAAATCTAGGGAATATACACGGCAATAATTCTAGGCCTAGAAAGTACATAGTGCTCCGTTTTGAAACCCTATTCATTTCAATGTTTGTACACAAAAAAATTTTTTTAAATTTGGGTCAGTTCAAATTAATCGAAAACCTGATTTTTTACCCGATTGCCCCAGAAGGAGCGTTACGTTTTTCGGGTGTATGTTATGTATGTATGTATGTATGCATATTTCTTTGGCGCATTCTGTAGCCCGAATAACTTGATGGATTTTCATAAATAAAGAGCCGTTAGATTCGCCTTAATCTTGGGAGTGCTGTAGGGTATACAATTTTTGAAAAATAAATATAGCCGCCGTCGGCCGTAATTTTGTTTTTTTATCCTTCATAACTCCCTTTGATATGGGTATATCATAAACTATGTACCGTCATCCTAAACCCAATATAGCGGACGCCCCATGATGTCAGATTACCTCATTCTTCACAACCCCCTTGACATGGGTATTCGTATTTTAATACTTTAAGTAGGTAGTTTATTTAAACTTTTATATTACAATTAAAGCAGGTGGGTCCCCTTATATTCACTATTGCAACTGGGATGTCGAATGGGTCCCGGCTGCTTCAATTGGAATATTAATGACCTTGTTTATTGTAGTCGGGTTTTTCGTTTAATTTTAATAATATTTTTTTTTAATATAATATAATAAAAAAACTGTACACATGCTGAATCGCTGCATGTCTTAAGGCCAGAATTTTTGTCGTGTAAAAAACAGACATACCTCTCAGTAAAGTTACACAGCCTTTGTCTTCCAAGTTTTCGCTTATCTCGCTTTTTATTGCTGGAGTTTCTCTCCCCTTTGACTGGTTTTCGACTGAGCCTTGTTGTTGAAGTGCCAAGTTTTCTTTCTCTGGCTGTTGATGTACTGGAACAATTTTGCTGCTCTGGTCTAAAAGAAACAGAATGAAATAAATAGGTGATAAATGCTGCCTAACATCAACTGAGGAGGAGTTTATGGTCTATGTTATGTTGTTAAACATTGTTGTCGCGTTTTAAGCCCCCATTACTTTTCTTACATTTCCTATACCGAATTTTCCCTCAACCTCTATTTTTGGAATACTATATTGTTCTTTTGAAAGGTCTTCACCAGAAACTCTCCTTTTACTATTACGAAGTTAATAGTTATCTCTTACTTGTATCTTCGTATTGAGCTGAATTCGTACTGTTCGCATTCAATTGGGATCGTGCAAGAACTTCTTGGTAGAGCTTCCATTTCCTGCGTCCCATCAACTCCTCAGCAACCCGTTCTAACCCTATAATGATACAAAATACAAAAGTTATTTTCGAAAGCACTGAAATAAATTTTGTTTTAAAAGAAGAAATTCGTATTGTTCTAGAAGTGGAAACGTGACATTTTCAAAAATATTTTATACGGGAAAACTCCTGTGGCACATTCTGTCGAACGGTAATAGGAAATTTGACTTTTCGTGGAGAAACCACTTCAAAGTTATTAAATTGAGTAAGTAGTCGCAGCAAAAAATAGCTGAGTTTCTAATATACTGTGACTCGAAAAAGTTGACGTACACACCTCATAATGAAGAAAACTCCAATACGAATACCAATTGTACAAGAGTTTGTTTGTTTGTTATTAAAGTTTACGACGCAGTCAATGAGACAATTTTTTAAGGAAAAAAACTATGTTTTCGCTTAGGGCAATAGTGATATATATGTACATTTGTTTTTTTAGAGGCGAACTGCTTAATTTAGTTTTTTAAATACATATACAATTCATTCATTTTTTCTTTAATTTATTCCTCTTGTCCTCCACTTTCGCCATTTATCTGTTCGTTGGCATTGCAGCCAATAGTAGTGTCCTTATCACTGTGAAATTATTCACTTTTATATTCGATATTACGATTCAATAGGAAATACAGGAAAGCATGAGTACCCCTTCTAGGTTTGAAGTAAAGAGTACATTTATATAATTTCAAATATTTGTATTATATTATATTTTGAAGAAATAAAAGCGAAAATTCTTTTTTGGCAAATATTTATTATATTTGGTAGCTCTCCAAAGGTATAAACAAGCTTCTCATGTTTGTTGTAATTTTATTACAATATTTTATTTCATCTATCTATGGAACGAATGTATTCAATTTCAAGTAAAAGCCTTAAAAAAATAGTTTTTCGGTCTTACTTTCGTTTTAGTTGAGAGTTATACAAATATTGTAACCAAGAATAACACAGCCACACAAAAAAAAAATTTTCGGGCCCAGGGATCGGACTATGTGTTTCATATGTTTTTGGGGTCGCTGAAACCTGCCGTGATGGGGTTAAATCGACATCGGATTCGGTTTCAGCGACCCCGAAAACATATAAAAGACATGGTCTGATCCTCAGATTGAAACATTTTAATTTTTTCTCTCGTTTTTGCTGAGGTTTTTTGAGGTTTTGTCAAAAACCTGACGTGATGGGGTTGAACTGACATCGGATTCAGTTTTACCGACCCCAAAAACATATGAAACACATAGTCCGATCCCCGGGCCCGAAAATTTTTTTTTGTGTGGCTGTGCAATTATTCTGAAGATGAATATTACTGACCAGTAGTGAGGCTGGTTATAATAATAATAAATAAATAATAATAAAGGTTGTTCCATATTGTAGTCTATACCGATGGGCTCGTAAAATGAAAAAAAAACATAAAAGAATAAATGGCATTTTTGTTTAAAAAAGACTGGCTCTGCACTGTCAGAGTATAAAGCAATATGTGTAAATATTTGCGACATCGACTAACTCAAAGCATTTCAGTATTACACTGAGCGAAATTATTCCTTAAATCCGCATATCTTATAGCATAATCCGATATGTGTATACCCGATTTCAAGACAACCACATTTTGCATTGTTTTTATTATAGAAATAACATTATACCTCCTACTACATATGTAGATGTCAGAAAAGTTTTTTTGTTCAAAATTAGTATAATTTAATGGTAACTCTAAACAGAATGAAAATTAATTTCAAAGTGATTATTTTTCCCTGAAATAAAAAACAGGGTGTTTGATCTATTGGGGTTAAAAATTGGAAAGGGGGGGGGGGGGGGCAATCTCAACCGTTTGGGAGTTACAGGGTAATTAATAAATTTGGGATGCACATTATTATTTTATTTTTATATTTTGATCTACCCAATACAGTGACATCAAGCTCATGCCAAACAGCTACCATTTCAATATGATTTTCTAAAATGCCACCAATGTTAATCTACCTGTACCATTTGCCCTCTGTCACTTGCGAAAGTGAAAAAATGCTCAAAAAATTCCTAAAATTCACGATTCTCTCAGTTTTTCCCCGAAATTATTGTAATTAATGCAACTCTTTTTTATTTTTATTGAATTTTCCATCTTGTTGCCTTTCTAAAGAGGTACGACCCGTCCACGTATGCGTAAGTTATTGACATTTAAAGGAAAACTGGAAATGTGAACTTAGCAATAACTTTTAATCGGTAAACAACACAAATTGTGGAAACATAAGACACAATTATACCTTTGCAAAAGATTTACGCATTTACCATATGGCGGAAATATTGCAATTAATTGCATTTTATCTGTTTAAGAAATTGGAATGTTGTTCAGTGCAGGTACTTATTGTTAAATACACCAGACCAAAAAATAATACCTTTTTAAAATTCCTGTTGTTCCTGTTCCTGTTGAAGGTCAAGCAAAAAAAATTGTATTTGGATTTGCTATTTGAATTACAGTTTTCGACGAATTGAGTTTCGTAGACTTTTAAATACCAAATGTGAATGAATACAAAAAATATATAATACATATGAATATGTTTCTGGTTACAATTAGAAACAGCACTGTTTGTTAATTTTATTGTAATTAATAAGTAATGAAATTTATAAAATTTGTTTAGAAGCAAATTTTGGAAAGCATATTGCACCTTTTATTATTATTGTAAATTTGAAATGAAAATGGCAAGTCGGTACTTAACACTCAATCAAAGCCTCCCCAGTGAGTTCCAAAAGTTGCTGAGCAACAATGAGAATTCTGTTGGCGAAATTCGCACACTTTATTATAACATTGCCACTGGGCATTACCCGCAACTCATGTATTCTGCATTCGCATAGCCAGTGGCCAGTGGTATATTATGAGGGCTAAAAGTAGAAATATCCTGCATTGAATTTTATTATAGTAATCTTTTATGTTGCAAGAACAAAACAAAATTGTGAAAAGACATCCCGCTTGGCGCCAAAAGTCATCGTACTTCTCGTTCGTGGTCTGTTAAGTACTTTATTGGCGCTTGCAAGAGTCTCCGATTGCTGTTTGAATTCATTACGAGAACAGAGACAAACTGGGTTATTTGAGGAAGATTAGCACCGGCAGATCTTTAGGAAAACGGGGAGTAAACCAGTTTTATGGCTATTGCATGCTGTCCCGTTACCACATCCCTAAAGCCGGTGTGTGTTCCTCGAATCTTCGAAGGAAAGTGCATCTTGGGCCAAATAGAGCGGGACCTTAACGCAAAATGAGACAATGCCAAGAGTGGCTTTAACTAATCCTCAACCCGTCAGCTTTAATTCACTTATTTAATTTGTAGCAGGGCTGGAGGGTTCTTAAAGTTACGGGGGCAGCCCAGTAGCAGCAGCCGTTTCTTGCTGTTTCGCTGTCGGAGCTGGAAAAGAGGAAACCAGGGTACACGTCGTACATTGGGGGATGCGGCATATGCCCCCCAGTGATGATGCGTTAAAGGGTTAATGCCCTGTGAATTTAACAATGTTCCCATGTTCGGAGCAGACAAGTGTATGCGTCGTTCGCCGTACCCCAAAATTGCAGGATGTTCGCAGCTAGCCGGGGCTAGGAGGCCCTTGCGCGGTCGTAAGTGTGGGAATGGGGCGGGATGTGCAGCTGGGAAGTTGAGAATATGGGAGGGATGTGGCACTTTTTTTTTCGTACTCCGAATGCAAATTTCCGCCCCGGACGGCCTCAATAACAACTAATCACCAGCCAGGACTCTCGATATTCAGGAATCGCAAGGACGCACACATAATTATCTTCCTTCACTCCAGAGCAGCGCCTCTTTATGTGATTTTGTTTAACGGTCGCTTTTTCCTTTTTTCTTCGCTTTTCAGCAAAATGCATTTACTCAAAAACCAGGAAAAAAATTGGGAGACAGAAAGACTAACCCAACCTACGCACACAGGCGAATCCCCGGCTAGAGGGGCAACCATGTATATGCACCTAAAGATAACACTGGATGGCGAAGCCAAGAAGGATCAGCGACAGAATGAGGTTGGGATGTCGGGATTCTGGCGCTGCTGGGGCGGGTGGCTAGGTAGTGCATAAAACATGCCAGCGAAACCCCAGGAGGAATGGAAGTGAGGCAGAACGGACAAATTCTTTAGAAAGACAACACGGAATATTCGCACAACGTCTCCTCCGCAAGGCGCTGCCGGGGGAGTCGGGACGATGGCAGGGACTGTGCCGCTGCCGCACATAAAAATTCAAAAAAATGTGACACACATATATTAACATGGAGTTCTTGTTTTTAGAAAGGCCAGAGCCAGAGAAGTTCTGGAAGTGCCCAAGAAGAGCACCTACGCCTGTGTTGGTCGAAGACCAATTCGCCCATGTATTCGCCAAGTAGATGAGGGCAATTTCGTCTTAGGGTGAGTTTTATATTGCATTTCTTGCTGTCTTCACACTGTGGGGTTACTCCGCCACTCCGTGTCCTTAGCGCTGCTGTATTGGTGCACGCGTTGCACTGCGACTGCCGTGTGTATAAGAGCGAAGTTAAGGCGAAGACTCTGGATAGGGAATAGGGTATTGGATTGAGTGAGAATAGGCGGTTATGGTTTGGGGCTTTTTGGGCTGGAGATATAGCTACGGGTGCACCAAGTAAAACTAACCCAACCATATAATACTGGTAAATGATGGATTTGTGGGGGCACTTCGTATCGTTAAGGGGTGTCGTCGCTTGGCGTTTAGCGGCCCACTAATCGATAATGTTGCATTTTTTGCTAGCTCTCACAATTTCACGTTAGTTCCCTTTTTCTTCACTTTGCAATTTCCCTCCTTTTCGGGCATGATGCATTCATTACTGCTGATATTGAATTATATTATAATTACTTTTTACGCCATGGCCGAAAAAACTGCAATTTTTCAACAGTATGTTGTAGATCTCATTGTGGCATAATTTGCTATTCCCCTAATTAAAAAAATAAGGTAGTTAAACCACTGGCAATAATTTACAATTAGAATTGCCATGTATAGGTATATAATTCTGGAATTTGTAAATACCTACACGTAGTGATGTGGGTCGAACAATCAATTGTAGAATTTAATTTTGTCAGCCAATGCAAAACGCAAAATCCAGGCAAGTTTAAACGACAGATGACAGATACTCAGGCAGCTATTCTATATATGTACATACATGTACAAGGAAAAATCAGGAAAGGTTGAACAGAAAGAGGCAAGATTTTAATAATGCGGTAGAGAACTATTAGTTGTAGTAAGAATATTTACAGCGCATCAGTTAGCTGCCATAAGAGTAAAATCAAATTTTGGCAATATTTAGTTCCATAGTTTTAACGAACAGTTGAAGGTGAATAGCCTTGAGGTTAAAAGTTCATTATGTGGCTAGGTCCTTGCGTAACCGTTAGGCTGCACCGCTTTTTAATGATTGCGTAAATAATTCAATTTTTCATATCGGCTGCAGTTGAATCAATTTCACCATTTTGCTGTTACTGTTAGTTACTGCTACCGCAGACTTTATGAACCAAATATCATGAAAATTTATGTACGTTAAGAAATTTGGCCACCATACTGAAGTTCGAAATTTCGATAGCAGATTTTAAATGAGCATTACCGGAAACTCCTATATATATATTTATTTATACGGAAATCCGTTCTTTAGCCGCCCGTTCTTTTGTCATTTCGCATGCACATAGCCCGCTCCTTATATGTACAAGGTGGGCCAAAAGAAGTCATCCGATGTTGTTTGGCTCTCATTTTTTTTCTAAATGAAAAACTTCGATTCTGTTTTTTGATTATGTTTATTTGAACCTTTAGAATTTTATTGGTCAAATCGAGAAGATGATATCGGCCAAATAGGCGCCGTCACAATTGATTGCCCGCTGGTCAAACGACAACGTTAAACTCATCTCTCGTTTTGGCGATTTGAACTGGCCCGCAAGATCGCCCGATTTAACCGTTCCAGACTTTTTTTGTGGAGTTTTTTGAAGTCCAGTGTTTACGTGAACAAGCCCGAGATCCTGGAAGCCCTCAAGGACAACATTCGACACGAGTGCGAGAATCTGTCGCCCGAAGTTCTCGCCGAAGTGATGAAAAATGCCAAAATACGAGCCCGTATGGCAATCAATTGTGACGGCGGCCATTTGCCCGATATCATCTTCTAGACGTGACGAATGAAATTCTAAAGGTTCAAATAAACATTATCAAAAAACAGAATCGAAGTTTTTCATTTAGAAAAAAATGAGAGCCAAACTACATCGGATGACTTCTTTTGGCCCGCCTTGTACCTACGCAGGCAGGGGCTAAGACATTCCATGAAAATAATACTGGGGCCATTTAGCTAAGGTCTTAAAGCTACATAACGGTATGAAGATATTGCTTGTATCACTAATAGTTTGCTAGAAACAGCCGATGATAGACAGGTAATTTCCGCAACACAAATTTTCTGAACATGTAGACCCAATAATAATAAGAAGTTAGGCGTTGTCACGTCAACAGATATTTGTCCACACAATTTTGAGAAGTGGTGAAATACGTGTTCCATTATTTATTTTGTTGTGCATAAGCACGCAAAGTGTCAAGTAAATCGGATCAACAAATACATTTTTCCTATACAAACTCCTTTTACCCCTTATGGGTTGGCTTTCGAAAAATCCTTTCTCAATGCATCTCTATACCCTCTAAGAAACATGTGTTCCAAATTTCATGTTTCTATCTTTAGTGCTTTGGGCTGTGCGTTGTCTCTCAGTCAGTCAGTCACGGAACAGCTTTTTACATATAGTCCAGTAAAAATAGGAACTCAAGTTACAAAATATTCCCACTGGGCTGAAAATTTGCCAAAAGTCCCCACAGATCCGACTTGCGCTAAAAATTTTATTCAATGTCAAAAGTCAATGACATCGGTTTTTCGCATATTTATTGTAAACGGTACCTAAGTGTTATCGTAAGAATAGTTCAAACTAAAGTTATAGACCTTGGTATTGTCTACAAAAATGGTTGATATTCTTTTTTCCTACGAATCACCATTCCTGGGATAGAGTGATTTCAAACATCAAAAATACTAACGCGATCAACCGTGACAGTTACGATAAAAAAAATAAGAAAACTTGTAATACTCGAAGCGCCCTCTACGCATTATCATCACTTTCGTCGTAGCTGCAAAAATAGTCAAGAAAATGGAAAAACAATGTTTGGGACTCTTAACCCTCCCCCCCGGCCCGCTTGACAGTTACGACAAAAGTCGTAATAAGCAAAGTTGTAGTGCTCGAAGCTCCCTCTACGCTGGTACGATCACTTGTCGTCAGTTGAACGGAAGGCGAGACAATTGGAAATTAATTTGTGCAAAGAAAGAAAGATCGCAGGGACCTATCCAGACCGGTTATGACCAAATTGTTTTCCAATTACTATTAAAGCTACGACAAAAGTGAAGGTACCAGCGTAGAGGGCGCTTCGAGCACTACAATTTTGTTGTGACTGTGATAGGGACCGGGGGGTGGGGCAACAGGTGCAAACATTGTTTTTTTCATTTTCTCGGCTTTGTTTGCAGCTACGACGAAAGTAGTGATACTAGCGTAGAGGGCGCTTCGGTACTACAAGTTTGCTTATGATTTTTGTCGTGACTGTCACGGTTGACCGCGAGGGCATAAGAGTGCATATTCGTATTTTCGATGTTTGAAATCGCGATATCTCAGGAATGGTGGTTCGTAGGAAAAAAGTAAATCATCCATTTTTGTAGACAATAGCAAGTTGTACAAATTTTGTTTGAATTATTCTTACGATAACACTTATCGTACTTACAAGTCGGATCGGTGGGGACGTTCGAATTTCATTTGTAATTATGTATTTTAGGTCTGTACACATTTTCAGTTAAGTGGGAATTATGTCTAGGCTTGGACTTTGTTGTGTCTATTTTAACTGGACTAATACCACATATAAGTCTACATATGTAATAGAGAAACAAAAAATTGAATTTTTCAAAGAAAAATAGACAGACATCTTAACTGAAAATCCGATCAAATATCAGTAGCAATTTACGTCAGATGGTATTGTTTTTCGTTGTAAGACGAATTAATAATAAAAGAATAAATACTGTCACTTCCGCTTAGATCTTTTGTTAAATAAAGGAAATAGGAAATTGCGCATCAATTGTAAATTGTGTGCAGATCTGCTTTTATCAAATTTTCAAGAGCGCTTGGTCAATATTTTGTTAAGCACAACCACCTGAACTATTGTGTTAATATTTCAGTTGAGTATACAAGCAGGTGTTTTACTCGGAAGGCGTACAATTTTTGAGGCTTAAATAAAGCTTAAGGTCATTTGGTGCCTTTGTTCATCAAAAAAAAAATCAGTTTCAGTTATTCATTATTTTTATTGTTTAAACGAGAAAATTTACTGTGTAGTAAAAGCATGTAAAATACTTCCAGACACTTCACAAAAAAAAAACAACAACAACCGATCACAGCATCACTTCCCAAAGAATCGTAATTAGCTAGAACAATTTGATCCGCATTCATTAAAAACAAACAGTGCGCCAATTTTTATTCGGAACCCTGTTTGCAGTTGTCTTCTTTTTCAGAGAACATGTTTAAAAGCACAGCAATTGTGCCAGACCTTCGCGTTTACATTAATTTGGAAATTAATGCACATATGCACATACATAAGCAGTTCGGGCCTGGAAAAGTAAGACTTCCGTCTTACGAGCGCTTCTTCTGTAGTTCTTGCTAAATGCGCTGTTTTCTATTGAAAAATCGCTTGATGTTGTTGGATGCTGGGTGCTAGCAAAGAATATATAACATAAAGAAGTCGCAGTCGGAACAAATAACTTGAACTGAAAAATTTGCTCTAGGGTCCTTCCGCGCGAACCCTATATCTGTAGTAGTACAATAAATACAAGCGGCCATTCATTTTCAGACACTTCTTACATCGGAAGTGTGACCAAAAATTTCTGATGCGACGCGGGACCAGGCAGCAAACGTACAGAAATTCCGGCGCGCAATGTTATTCTTATTGACTTTTGCGATGAGGTGTTCCAAGCACGCGTTGAGGGCTGTATGAGCACTCGCCGGTTCCAATTCTAGGAAGTGTGGGAAAATTACGAGAACTCTGAACTGAGCTCAGAAGTTTGAAGAATTTTAGTTCTGGGATTCATGAGTAGTTTGTTGTTGATGAATATTTTGGGTTCCTACGGGAAAAATGCAATAAATTAACCGCGCATGAATTCCTATGAAAATTAAAAGTTTTTATTTACAAGTATGGAAAAGCACGAGCAAGGACCGGACGGATCTGCTATTTTAAAATAAGAAAACCTTGTACAATACTTTTCACTTCTAACGTTAGTGTCACATTTACCTTTTGGAAGCACAGATATTTATTAATTAATTATTTAAAATAAAAACAATTTGCTGTTTCAAATAATTGCTTATCGATCTTATAAATTTAACATTATTATAATTCACAAGAAATATGTGTGTATATGCAATTAATTAATTAATCAATTAATGATAGTTACCATCTTCTTAAGAGTGAATGAATAAAAAATAATGTATTCGCTTCCCCTAATATAATCTTAACAACAATCAAGAAATAGGA
The DNA here is from genome assembly GCA_947538895.1 of Neoitamus cyanurus. Lineage (NCBI taxonomy): Eukaryota > Metazoa > Arthropoda > Insecta > Diptera > Asilidae > Neoitamus > Neoitamus cyanurus. The sequence goes on from OX384542.1 coordinate 40,069,507, forward strand.
AAGTTGAGAATTACAAGCGCAGACGAAATTCTTTTGGGTTCTCGCCTTTTTACTCATATCATTCATTCATAGAATTCGGTCTGCCTTCAGCTAGAAGGCACATCGTCCGACAACGCAAGCGTGGTTCACCCCAACGCATGAACCTATATGAATAACCTGCGCCCGAACTTCTGTGCGTTGCTGGCTGGTACACATTTGTGTTCACAGCCGCGGTTTCTAGGAATCACTTCCCTGCCCTGACACCGTTCCTTCTCTTCCATCGATCGGAAAATATTTTTGAGTGGCAAATTAGGCTCGTGCAACTTCTTTATGTTATATCAAAGAATATTTAACATAAAGAAGTTGCACGAGCCTAATTTGCCACTCAAAAATATTTTCCGATCGATGGAAGAGAAGGAACGGTGTCAGGGCAGGGAAGTGATTCCTAGAAACCGCGGCTGTGAACACAAATGTGTACCAGCCAGCAACGCACAGAAGTTCGGGCGCAGGTTATTCATATGGGTTCATGCGTTGGGGTGAACTACGCTTGCGTTGTCGGACGATGTGCCTTCTAGCTGAAGGCAGACCGAATTCTATGAATGAATGATATGAGTAAAAAGGCGAGAACCCAAAAGAATTTCGTCTGCGCTTGTAATTCTCAACTTTCAGTTCAGAGTTCTCGTAATTTTCCCACACTTCCTAGAATTGGAACCGGCAAGCGCTCATACAGCCCTCAACGCGTGCTTGGAACACCTCATCGCAAAAGTCCATAAGAATAACATTGCGCGCCGGAATTTCTGTACATTTGCTGCCTGGTCCCGCGTCGCATCAGAAATTTTTGGTCACACTTCCGATGTAAGAAGTGTCTGAATATGAATGGCCGCTTGTATTTATTGTACTACTACAGATATAGGGTTCGCGCGGAAGGACCCTAGAGCAAATTTTTCAGTTCAAATTATTTGTTCCGACTGCGACTTCTTTATGTTATATATTCTTTGGTTATATATTCTTTGGTGCTAGGAATTTATTCGGAAGAGCACTAATGATTTTCGATTTTTTTTTAATGTGTGGCTAATTTCCTGACAAGGACCTTTCACAGCAAAACCGATTTCATATGCCCCTTCGTATACGATAATCTGTAAATGCCGCTTCTTAGTTTTTACGTTTTTGAAATTACTTTGATACTAACAGTACAAATTGAACACGACTAATTGTTCCACATTTTACGGTGAGTCAGGAATTGCTTAAATTAATTTTGTATATTTACCTGATAATGTCGATGAATAATGGTAAATAGCGGCATTATAAGTTAAGAATAAAAATTGAAAATTATCTCTTTTATACTAGAATGAGAATTGACAAATTCAAAGTTTGTGTATGATTTACTCGGAATGGAATGCTGTGCGTTAGTCTCGCTAAAACTCAAAAACGGCTTGACCGATTTTGATAATTTTTGTTTTGTTTTGTTCACTATAATACAGAGGAAGTTTAAAAAACAGAAAATTCGGGAAACCCCAAAGGAAAAGCCGGAAAATCGAAAAAATCGAAATTTCCGTTTTGTATAGGAAGCGAGTTTTCCAACTTCAAGGAATCTTTATGAAAAAGGCAATTGGAGGTTTTCGGGGTCGCGGATCTCGAGCTTGCATTCAAAATTTTGGAATTGAAGATGTCGGATCCAATATGGCGTCCGAAAAATTTAAACTTCAAGGGATTTCACTGAAAATCCGAACTTTTGTTTTTGGTTTGGTATTTGGGATCACTGATTTTGAATCTGCTATTCAAATTTCCAATTATGAGACCACCGCCACCCCGCTGGGAGATATATGTAGGAGAGGAAGTGCAATAAGGAAGGGGTGTAACATGAAGAAAACTAAATTTAACAATACTGTTGGAAAATATCTAAAACATGTGCAAAACGCAATTAGGAAAACGCTGGGTCACATAGGAGAGACGGTGGTGCAGTAGGGAGGCGTTGTAAAAATAAGGAATACAAATTTAATAGTATCCCGGGAAACGCCGGGTCCGCGCAAGCTAGTTTCTTATAAATTAAATGGTACATAATATTCCTTCCTTCCGTTTTAGGTGCGTTTGATGTGACATTCATATAATAAAAGATAACGTTCAAATATTTTTCACAAAACTAAAAATAATTAAAGATGTGATGATAATAATTTGTAACTTATTTTGCGTTACCATTTATAAAAGTTGCTTTAAACTAAGTGGAAATTAATTCGACTTGCTGTCACGCTAGTCAGCTTGTTTTTAAAAGTCATTGCTTGGTCGTTATACAATCTAATTTTTATTCTTGTGTGTAATCATTAACATTGGACCAAAGTAGGAGCTGTCGCTTTATAAATTAACTAACTTTTGCCCGCGACTTCATTCGCGTGGACTTCATGATTTAAACAACGTGTTTTGTATTGTGGTTATTTTTTATGTACGCCCTTTCAGATTTTGATCTAGACTGATTAATGTGCGTACTTTATTTAAGCTGGACACATATATGATTTATTTGCTAGGAATGCATTCTAACGGTTTTTCTCTCTCTCCTTGCGTTCTACCTTATTTTAAATGATGTTTTTTCACATTTAGTTTGGAAAAACTCTAGGAAGCTTTCCATTTTATGTCCTTTAAGTCAGTGTTTCTCAACCTTTTTACAGCGGGCGGCCCGACTAAAAGAAGGAAAATAAATGGCGGACCGGCGGGGTCACTCACAAATAAAAACCGGGTAAGTGCGTGTCGTGCACGCATCAACTTAGGGTTCCGTAGCATGTATTAACAATAAGTAGCAAGGAGTTATTCTTTCTTTCGTCAGGGTTGTAAAAATAAAAACAACCGTCATTGAAACTAAAAGTCGAAACTGTACAATAATTCATAAGCATATAAGTGCTAGGCACTGCACATAGTGAGCGAGCATTTAGCTACCAAGCCAATTTGCAATGTGAATAATGCAATGCAAGTAGGTAGATTGCTGCTTTGAAAACTGATAATTGTGGATATCTATAAAACTTGTTAATGTATTGTGTATAAAATTTTTCATCGATGGAAAGATGACGGAGTTATAAGGCTCTGAATATGGACAGACAGACGGACATGACGAAACTATACGGGTTCCGTTTTTGCCATTTGGCTACGAAACCTTAAAAACCGATGTAGATAGAATTTTACGGGGTTGTAAAAAAATCAGATTTTGACTCATCGCTCAATTGAAGCAGTGTTTCCTCTTAATGATTGTGTTCGCTCAACATTTGTGCGAACTCACTGCTAGACTAACCTCACTACTTGAGCGGCCTTATCATTTTGGCGGACTCATGATTTGAGCGGATCAAATTTTGGAGAGGACTTATAGTTTGCGCGAGCTCAGATAAGATTTTAACAAAATAATTGGAATTGAAAGCTTTTCTATTTTAATTGAAATGTCAGTCCAATCACATCAGATTACACTTAGGTAGCTGTAAAGTCATTTGAATCTGGTGATGATGGCTCCGCTCAAGATTTGATTCCGCTCAAACAGTGCGTCCAAGCAATGATGAGCCCGCTCAAATTTTTAGCGTTAAAGAACCGATCAAATGTTAAACGAACTCAGCAAATTAGCGGACTTACTGCTTGAGTTGAGCGATTAGTTGGTTTGTTGTAAGCACAACACATGCTTTGGCGGACCAGTAATAAATTCTTGCGGACCATCGGTTGAAGAAGTCTAGGTTCTAGAGGCCTACAAATTCAGTTTAAAAAACTGAAAAACATGAAAAATGTCCTGTTGCAAGAGGAAACTCGCTAGTATGAGTTCCAAAAAGGTGTCATATCGTGAAATTCAAGTTCTATAGGAAACGGAAAGACATTTTTTTTAGTTACTTCAATTAGCGCCACCAAAATTTGCGTAAACACTCTATGAGTGATCTATTTATAAGAGTGGTATCCGTTTTTGAAATATATGTTCTGGTTAGATCAAATTTGGATGTTCGAACCTGAGCTCATTTCCAAACTAACGAACGATAAGTACTCGTAAGGTGTCTGGTTTTTATCAATACAAAAAGTGCGTCAAGTACGAGTGCTTGTTTACACACTGAGTGTTTCGCTAAAGCATTTATGATTTTTATTAATCTATGGGCGACGGTTTTTTCTAGCGAGGGAATGTTGTCCAAGATGAAGTGAAATTAATTACTATGTTGGAAACTGATTTGAACGGCCATGCACAGAACATTAACAAAGATTGAAAATTTCCAAGAGAGCGGTTTATTTTTTTTAACAAATTAAAAAAATTGGCAGTAAACAATTGGAAAAATTACAAGAAGCATTATTACATTTGATATCGTGAACACTTGAAACATTAAACATTAAAAACAGACAGTTAATGAATTCGGTTAGTAGGAACTCTTCATCGGGAAATTCTTCTTGGGTGGAAGGGGGAACAATGTTTTCATTTGAGTTGCACACACCATGTTTTTAAAATAAAGCTGGGGAATAGAATGAAAAAGCAGCAGTTTTGGACTTAACATCTTTCGAAACTAATTTCTTCTTCTAGATGAGCCGTTCGCATAGCTAATAATATATGCATATGTATATATGTATTATGTATGTATACATCTTCGGACATGAGGCTTTCTGCCTTTTAATCTATATGATCCTCCATCTGCTATGTATTTCGTTCTTGGACGACGTTTATTCTTACGAGTTGACGCAGTGTAGTGGAATATGGAATGTCAATTGAAGCTACCAGGACTTAATATTTTCCACTAAACCCAATGGAACTGTCGTCTAGCGCTGTCTGGTTCCTGTCTTTCCCGGTTATCATCCGGAATTTCATATAACTTTATTTTCTAACCCCATTGTTTTGCCTTCTTTTGATACATGTGATTTTTCTTTCAATTTTAAGAAAGCTGAATGAAAGCGGTTACGAGTTTAGTAGGTCCTATAAAAATTTGGATGTTTCCAGACAATTTGATGGTTTAAAAATTATTTACAGGGTAGTTATTCGGAAAACGGTCCACCCGCCCCGATTTTGGTGGAATTGAAATATGTCATAAAGGAAATCATCATGAGAAACTTTTGTTTCGAACATATGGTGCGAAGACTTTTGTAATGTATGCAATCCGCGTAGGTACAAGATGGGCCAAAAGAGATCACCCTATTGGAAGATGCTCTTATTTTTGCAAATGGCCGCCAATGTCAAATCTATTTTGACATTTGTGGACTAGATAGGTGTAGAATACAAGTGAACCAGCCATGAAGCGGTACACTCCCCAAGTGGACGATTTTTCAACCAAAATCATAATGAGCGATGAGGCTCATTTCCACCTCAGCGGGTACGTCAACAAGCAAAATCGCCCGATTTAACCGTTCCAGACTTTTTTTTGTGGGGTTTTTTGAAGTCCCATGTTTACGTGAACAAGCCCGAGACCCTGGAAGCCCTCAAGGACAACATTCGACACGAGTGCGAAAATCTGTCGCCCGAAGTTCTCGCCGAAGTGATGAAAAATGCCATAAAATGAGCCCGTATGGCAATCAATTGTGACGGCGCCCATTTGGCCGATATCATCTTTTCGACTTGACTAATAAAATTCTAAAGGTTCAAATAAACATAATCAGAAAACAGTATCGAAGGATTTCATTTAAAAAAAAAATGAGAGTCAAACAACATCGGATGACTTCTTTTGTCCCACCTTGAACATAGTTCGGAAAAGTGGTCATCCACCACCCGTAGAACTCGACTCAAGCATGCTATCAGCGTCAAAATCGTTAAGTATGAACAGCCACATTTCTAGAAGAAGGCTTAATTTGTTTGTCATATTTCTGTAGACTATTTTGGTACAACCTTTCATTTTGATAACTTTTATTTTTATAAAGTCAATAGTTGTCGAAAAAATGCAAGAATGATGAATACAAGATGGTGGCAATTCCTCATCGTCCTGACAACTTTTATTTTGGAAAGCGAAGGAGGGCCTCAAATGCGTGTGTATACGAATTTTTAGCTATATCTGTTCGATTATGACCTCAGGCACTGTTGAAGCTAGAATGACTGGGTTAGTGACGGTTTGGAGAAAATGGAGTCGTTTTAAATTATTGAAACGTTTTAGAATCACATTGTACTATTTCTAAAAGTTACGACAAACCTCTATACTAGTATATTTATACGTATGGATTCTATGGAATCAGTTCAAATTTGTTCAATTCAAACTGTACATATTTTCGTTGCTTTTACATCTGTGCGAATTCATTTAAATAAATTAAAAATTTGTTCCTTTTCGCCTTTGACAACAAAAAACACATAAATATAATAAGTCACATACAACTTGGTTTAATTCCATTTCAAGTATTCGTTCGTTATGTTGACTTTGAGGGCATCAATTGTTTGCTATTTCGTATAGACCTGTGATTTAAGATAGCCCCAAAGGAAGAAGTCTTAAGGTGTTAAATCGCACGATTTTGGTGGCAGTTCACGTCGCCCTCAAATCGCTCGTGCAGAATGCCCATCGTGGCAAGCACTGTGTGACACGTAGCGCCGTCCTGTTCTAGTTTAGGCCAGACTATGATTTTCGATGATGAACGTTTGTGGAACGGAGCACTGATTTTGATAATAAAAATTGATAATTTCCACATGTTCTTCAACGCTATAGCTTTCCAATGTGATTTGCCACACACTACTGAACAATTTACCAAAAACATTTGACAGATGTTGCTTTAACAACATGGCCGCTATAACCTAAATAAATTCGAGCGTTCATACTGAAAAAACCTTTATTTGTGAAGAAACCTGCACTGCACATATGTGCATAAGGATCCTCTTTCTACTTGCGAATCATTGTGTGCAACGGAATCTTCAGGAGGTTATGTCTGCGCTTAAACATATATGAACATGTTAAATTCATTAAAAGCACACCGAGAATATCGCAAGGCGTGCATTAACCCAAATCGCACATTTGCTCCCTTTTCGCATAAAATTGCAAGAACGGACCGGTCGAAGTGAACATGCATGTTTTGAGCGATCTTATTACCAAATTGCTTGAAAATTACCCGATACTCGCAAGACGCAGCCGAAATCCACTTGGCTCAAAATCGGCCGGCGATTATGCGGCGGCTGTCTCAATGAATTATGAAACACGTCCAGCGCTTTCCGCATGAATTGATCGGCAATCGGCGCGGGCCGGATGGGGACGCGAGGAGGGTAAACCAGTGCTGTGCTGCGGTGGTGCACACGCACCCCCACCCATGAAAATAGTTGCTGGCCAGCATATTAGGATTTGTTTTGATAGTAGCCCTGACCTGCCCAAAGCAGATACCGCGTCGGCTCCCAAAAATTCCGCCCATGCGAATTTGCTGTGGCACCTCAGGGCTCCGCGGCACGACATGCATGCGAATCGGCGAAACAAGTTTTGTTTGCGAATAGCGGGAAGCATGGAAACAGCTGAACAGAATGCCAGCCCGGCCCGAATGCACTTCACATATCGCATAGGGGCATGGCGTGTCGTGGCGTGTGTAATTCCACCACTTTACGTAGTGCAGCATCACTCATAACCCACACAAGCGGGCCGGGCCGCTGCCGTGCCGCCGCGCTGCAGCATAAATTCGCATGCATATGCGGCGCGGCGCATCTGTGTGAGTTGCAACTAACGCCATGCAAAAAACTTGCTCCAATGCCATGGTAATTTGCGTCTACGAGCGCTCGTTTAGAGGCCACAGCTTAATGGTGCACGTAGTCGGTAGTTCGTGCATATACAGCGTCGCTTTGCATAATGCATATGCATATGAGCACATATCTCGCATGCATTTTGGTTACCAGTGACGATGACCAAATTGCGATCGAGGAGGGCGATGTGCGTGTCTCGCGCGAAAGCGCCGGCTGTGCGGAGCGGAGATGCTCTTTCGCGGGCCGCGGCCCATGTGTAAAACTAGATTCCTCTGGAAGCATGCACGTTATAATAATTATGTTTAGTGCAATAATTGCCCGCGGGCATCAGAAGCAGCCGCGCTAGGAACCGCGACCAGATAGCTCCCTTCGAGTGAAGGCCCTGGTCTTCGGAAGGTTCCTAGGCCCTCGTGGCGCAGCAATTCCTGACGCAACGCACCGAGATCGACTCACTTGAATTCTCAATGCAAATCGAGAAGAATGGCGTGCGGGTTCCAAGGAAAATAGCAACATGAGAAAAATTGATAAATAGAGTAGGTAAAACACACCAGCTGCAGCAGTGCGCGCAACCCCTTCGGATGATGGCTCAACGCAAATTATGCAAACTGGAAGTCTTCTTCAGGTGTGGATTCCGCGTAAACGGCTTTTGGTTTTTTAAGAAAACCCAGCTAGCTATGAAAATGAGCAGCCTGATATCCACTGGATTCGAGAATGTGCGTAATTAGCTATTTACTAGCCGCGGTCGCTACGTACTCAGATATGCAAAGCAGTGGAGAGGGTATTAATCAGACGGCGGAGGATAGACGCTAATTTCTCATCAGAGCCTCATCGCCGCGATACGACGCCCGGTGTCATCACCTCTTGTTATTAAGTTGCTTCCTTTATGGATATCCTTGATGGATCTGAAAACGCTTGATGGATTTAATATGCAATACTCACGGACAGGGGAAATGGCTGTAATCAATGCGTGCGCAGTAGGCCCTTAATTTCGTTATCTCAAAATTGCCATTTTTAACCTATAATAGGTTTTATGTCCAAGACATTTTCATAGGACGCGTTAAACGTGTCCACTTTAAGAGCTGATAATATCAAAGTTAAGACCCAAGTCATCACAGGCCTTCTTGAAAAGCAGCCTTTTCGCTCCACGAGGACAGGTTTACTAGTTTTGTTAATCGCTGAAAATTATGGTTAACTCCACCTCCTTTTCAAACTATGTAGGTACTTAATGCAGTCAAATTTGGTTTATAGAAATCTTGATTTACAAACTATAAAATAAAAAATCATTTACTGTACATATAAAGCGTCGAAAAATACCTACGACAAAGAGCAGTAACGCGCTATACTCTTTTTTCTTTAGGAGTCTTAAGCAGTACGCCAATATATTTGGGAATGAATATTTTACAGTGCAACAAAGACTGGTAAAATTACGGAAGGGAAATATTAACTTTAGCTGGCGGTGTCCTATAGGTCGTTTTCGCAAACATGGCTTACACTGTAATTGTGCAATATTTTAGCTGCATGTTTTAAATTTATTCGTTTATTTATTCATATCAACAGGTACCATAAACCATCTGGCATACGGAATAATTGCATACAGATCAAAATACAAAACAAATATATCAAAATTGCTAATAGATTTTGGGAATTTATATTTAGATGGTCTAGGAGGTTAGGGCGTCAATAACTGTACTAACGATGTCATGCAAAAATATGACACTTGCCACATCTCTACGTTTGGAGAGGGAACACAGATTTAAAAGTCCCAACCTGTCCTCATAGAGAGGAAGGTTACAGAGATCAGGCAACATCCTTAGACCAACCTTGACGAAACCTAGTCCCGAGTTAGACCGACTTATTATATTGTCAATATGACTATGAAAATAAAATTTTACGTCTATATTTATGCCAAAAGAAATAATATTATACCTCCCAATATTTCATCACATTGAAAGCAGAGAGCATCACTTAAGGATTCGATCAATCTGAAAATCTTCAAGTCATCTATATAAGCTAAGATATGCCAGTTACTAATTATAGAAAACTATAAATTTATAAAAAGTATGAATAGAAAGGGCCCGAGATGACTACCTTGCGGAACACCAGATGGAACAATAACTGTATTAGAAAAAGCAGAAGAAAATTTAACTTTAAACGAACGATTTGAAATATGTGACTTAATCCATTGGGCAAGATCAGTGGAAAAGCCGAGTCGAAGTAGTTTAAAAATTAAACCTACGGTTTAAAAATTAAACCTACCTACCTACCGAAAACGCCCGTAAATTTTCTTGTGTGCAGGTTTTGAACTGATGCGTGGACTAGGTAGACTAGATATTTTCAAATTAACTATAAGCAAAATGGACACCGTTTAAGACTGCATTTTACCAGTATTTCAAAATTGGACAAACACGTGGACGAAGAAATTGCGGCCATTATTTAAGAAGTTGCCGGCAACGAGCAAATTTTATAATTCACTGGCACAATTGTGTTAGATATATTCCACTTTTAATTTGTCTTGCACCTACTTAACAACAGTACAAGTATTTTAAGAAGGAATTTGACACAGGAATATAACACCAACCAACATGCCCAAAACAATTAAGCTATTCCCAAAGCACGGCGCTCTAGGCAGAACTAACCTCAGGGAGTGCTCGTTTAAATAGACACAAATTTTCCCCAAAAGCCAAGTGCCTATTTAATTCAAAGTCAAAATAAACCCAGAGCCTTTCCCAAACACAAAAATTGTAAAATAGAATTGCTAAGAGACTTTGGCACCTTCCACAGACAGGCTCTCCACTCGACAAAGGATGTGCAATATCGCACTGTACTTACACGCTTGCACTTCCAGATATGCACTTTGAGGAGAATTGAATATATTAATTTATCGCAGGCATAGCAACAAGTGGCAAACTATTACGTCCTTTATACCGTACAAATCTCGTATAGTTGCATAGATGCATATAGTATGCGAGGCTACGGGCTGCGGCGGTAGAAAGTGAGAGAACAATCTGCTGCAAACATTTTGTAAATACATAAAGCTCCCAAAACTTTCACCAAATCTAACTTCCAACATAACTAACTTAAGGGGCGAGCACACGGGTATAGGGGTACAGATAGCGACATAGATAGGCGGAATGTTTGCATGTTCACTGCGATATTCTGTGGAGCACTGTAGAATAGGGAATAGGGGTGCGGTTGTTTGTAGCTGCTAGCTGCCAACAGCTATGTGCATGCAGTTTGGGATAGACAGGAGCACATAGGCAGTCGACACTCCGTAGAACTACGTGAAACTGTGGCCAGAGTTAGAAGCGTTATATAGACGCAGATTAGTGCAACTGTTCCGCCAGATCTGTAGGTCGGTACTTGTAACGAGGGAATCTAATCTTGGTCGATTTGTTTTAGGTCTTGTTAACATTTTGGTCATTTGCAAATTTAACCGACGATTGTGACCTTATTTCGTGTTATAGCACCAGAAGTTTGTAAATCATAAAAGGGGCACTAGTTGATGCAGGTGGAGCCGACATCCACGGGGTGCCTAAGAGGATTAAAGTTTGGGGAATTGACTATTTGATGAAGTTGCTTAGTTAATTGCATTATAATAAGCAGAGTAAATTCCACTCAAAGGGGGGATTACGGGGCTTTTGTTCTCTGATATGGGATAATCTAAAGTGATGCGTAGGTTCATGTTGACACTTAACTGGTAGTTGAGAAAATAGTGGGCATGCTGGCGTAGTATGGACATTTACGAATTGCTTTAATGTTTAACTTTTAAAGTTTCATCTTGTAGAAAGTTTGTATTACTAAAATTTTAATGAACTATACTTTTTTGAGACTTCCTAATGCTAGAATAAGGTATCCAAATGTTAGACCTTGAGTACAATGCTTGCGTTCAGTGAGGATTATAAAGGCTTTGAGTTATAAATCATCTATATCTACGCTTTCCTCTATACTCGTATGTATATACTAGCAGACCCGTCCCGACCATGCGTGGTTTTTTCATATTTGTAAATTAAACCTGTTGCAAAACTCATGAAACTGTTTCATGCGTGAAAACGGGTTTTCATTTTTCCCGAGAGTACTCAACAAAATCCCGGGATAAAAAGTTTTCTAAATTATGAATAATCTACCCCACAAATTGGCCCCAATATACAGAAAAAAATGTTTCACACGTTTGTGTAGAATTTGATATGGAGTGAATAAACAAAAGAACTTAAAAAAGGCAGTTATTTCGAAATCACAGATTCTAAGAATCCAATTTTAAGAAAATTCATTTACGCCAAGTACTTTTGGCCGCTATATTGAACTTTGAAATTTCAGATTTTAAATTAGCGTCTCCAAAAGCTCCTATATGTATATTCAATTACACGGAAATCCGTTGGTTTGAGTTAGACTTTACGGTCACCATATTGAATCCGCCATCTTGAATTTCCAATAATCGATTGCATATTCAAGATCAGCAACCCCGAAAACCTCTGTATGTATCATATATTCATTAACACGGAAATACGTTCATTAGCCGCGCGTTCTTGTATCACTTCGCGTGCAGAAGGCCCGCTCCTTCCCGCGGGCAGAGGGTTAAATTCCGTGAAAATAATACGGTGGCCAATTAGCTAAATATTGCATGTATCACTTACAGTTTGCCAGAAACAGTCGATTAACAGGTGATTTTCGTAACAGAAACTTTCTGAACATGTCACGTCAAAAAATATGATTTCCATACCTACAAATATTCCCCTTTTACCCTCTTGCGAGTTGAATTTTGAGAAATTCTGAAATATATGTTCTATCATTTATGTTGGTGGACTTGTAGAGTGTTTGTGCAAAATTTCAAGTAAATCCGCTCAAAAATAATTGTTGCTCATATAAATTATTTAATCCACTTAGGGGTTGATTTTCGAAAAATCCTTCTTAAAAATATATCTTTCAAATTTCATGTTGCTATATTCATTGGATAGATGGAGAGGTTGTGCGTTGCCTGTCAGTCAGTTAGTCACGGAACAGTTTTATATGTATCAATAGATCCATAATGTGACTTTTCCACGTTGGTATCGTTATTTCGATTTTGATTATTTCATTATAAATGAAATTCCATTGCAAAACTACAATTCCGAAGGTTATGTTGACGCCAGTATCTTTGTAATTCCAATGTTATTCTTTGCACGAAAATTGAGTAGGTAGTATTTTTTATCATTTACCTTTTTTTATACTGTTTACTATTAGTTATCAGTGATAGAAAATTATTTATTTATTTATTAATTTGTTTGTTTCAGACGTTTAGGGTTTACTCGTTTCAAAATGTTGCATTTCTGACACCCTGTAATCGTCAAATTCCGTAAATCGTGTGTCAATGGCCGCGCATCAATTATGCAATTTGCTGATTTTTCTCTTCCCACCACATTGCCATACTAAATTTAATATAAAATTTGAATAAAGTAAGAAAAACACTTATCAGTATCATAAAAATAAGTGTAAATAAATGCACTTACCTTTAAACTATTCTTAAACACTATAGTTCCAACTAGAAAAAATTTAAAATAACTTTTATCCAATTACAACCAATCGTAAGCACACTCTAATTAACAGATGCAAGAGTTGGAGCACACTGTTGCTAAATGCATTTGGATATTTATTAGTAATGGTGGTTTTTCTCCACAGAATGAAAGGCCAAGGTGAGAGTCATTTTGTGCACAAATTTTTGGGGGGAAAATGTAATCAAAGCTCACACTTAAAAATTTGTTAGAGTGGTTATAATTTTCTGACCCTATACTGTACTGCAGGTTTTTTTTAAATTTTTCTATTTGAAACTAAAAGTGTAATATAAATAAATAAATAAATAAATAAATTTAAAATCGAGTAAGTATTACTTTGAGTTTTGAATTACACGATTAGTTCGAATAGTTTAATTAGTAGTGAAATTCTAATTTTTTTCCGAAAAATATATTCCTGCAAAGTGCCCTAAGGTCAGGAAGTAACAAAGGATTTAAAAAATAAAATTGAGAACCTTGGACCATTCGCATTAAAAGCTATACTATTCTGTGTAAACAACTTTAGTCTCAAAGCTGGCAAAGTTGGATCCGAAACATCTGTACATTGATTGTCGAGTTTGTAGTACAGAACGTTGATATAATTTGCAGTAAGCTTTGTAGGTGTGGTACGAACATAAAATGCGTTGCTCAAATCAACGGAGCGGCAAGAGCTGTGGCGAACAAGTTAGAAGAATTTGTCGAATCGGAGTTTTTTTCCCAAAAGATTTCCATGGAAAATTAGTGAGACAAGAAAAAGCAACCCGCATGGCTGGCTGGTAGAAACAAATGCAAGATATGCCCTCGAAACGCAACATATCATTTGAGATATTTTTGTAAAAACTGCACTTCAAGAGATTCAATGGTTTTCTCAAGGTTTTCCAGTCGGGGGATATACACAGCGTCCTACGTATACTGAACACCTCTTGCAACTTTTCTTCACTTTTTCAACTATTCTAATGAATTTCTGTACCTGTACATATCAATGTGCTTCTAATTTATTATTTACAGCGTGGTGGTTGTGCGCCTTGCCGCGCCGCGGTCGCCGAGCGTGCACGAACATTCGTATGAAAATAATTAGAATGGAAAGTGCAACAACTAAAGGTGTGTATAGGTTAGACATAAACGGCATTTAAAACAATTCTTAGAGTAGCTGCTGACATTACAGATTCCTCTGCGCGGCACCGGTCCCTCCTCGCAACGGCGCTTTTCGAAATATCGCGAATAGCACAAAATACTAATAATTAAGACGGCAGCAGCCACCAATGCCGGATTGTGAGGCCAGGCGACCGCTCGACAAGAATCTATCCAGCACGAAAAGTGAAATAGGTTCTCAGCCAACTCGCCTCTTTTCTGTTTAGCCATTCAAGGTCATATCCAAGTTTTCTTGGTTTTTCCCGATCAGGAATTCATTGCTTCGACTCTATTGCTTTGTTCGGCGGATCGAGATTTTATTATGACGCATTTTAAAATTCTCTAAACTGCATCTAACCACAGCGGCGTTGTCCACTTTTCGTTTGGCGATAACTTTAATTTATGCACTCAATGGGGAAGTGGCATTATAGAAAATCCGAATCAACTCGCTTCTCTGGGAAACTGCACACGTTTTCACATTGAAAACAAACAGCTAAAATGTTCATCAGTTTTTCAAGCTTTTTAATTTCATTGGTGTAATTAACGGGTGCTGCAATTAATGTAGATGAAAACCGTCTTCGTAATTGTAATGAATTTCTGAGATTCTCCACGATCATGTTGGTAGTTAAAAAAAGAACAAATATGCAGGTTTTCACTACTTAGCCCTGTTTTGAACTAGTCTATACCGAATAGAGAATTTAAAATGTGACGAATTGTTTATACCAAAGAAATAGTAAAAGAAGATCGCAATTTTCGGATCACATGTAGGTCTGTGGTATGTCTCTCTACCAGAAAGGTCCTAGTATATAATTAATGACTTAATTAATTTTCTTATCAATATGATTTGGGATTTATCTATTATACGTATAAATGTGTGAGACTTCTAAGATGGCTATTTCAACTGTAGGAAGTATTACGTTATTTAGTGAATCTTCGAACATTCTATAGTTAAGAAGAGACAATGCATAACTTAGCAAACTGTAGAGTGGGTTGTCCAGAAATATGGCACGTTATTTTCATTTGATATAAATTCTCTCTCCCCCTTGCCGGACTTCATCAAATTTAGCGGAAACCCCTCCCGTTTCCAAGAAGAATGTTATTTTCTTATTATCTATAGAAGTTGTAAGTATAAACTTCTGATGTAGCTTTAGATTTTTTTTGGATCTCCAAAATATAATATTTCATCAAACGCAACAATGCTGTTGGTGGTGAAATCTAGATTCGATGATCGGAGGGAAAACAAGTTTTCTTCCTGAGATAAAGTGTAGCCATCTTTTCCGATTTTCTCAAAAATAAAGTCGAGAAAAATATAAGTATTGTAATATCCAAAATCAATTACGCAAAAATGAACAATATTAAATAAATTATGCTAATAGCGACACAATGTGAACCGGATCAGGTTTAGCAGAAAAAATTGCATTAGCTTAGAAATTTATGAATTGTTACCCAAAGGGAAAAAATTGTGTTTTGCCGAAAATTGATTGACTTGACTTATTGCCACTTTGCGTCAAAAAACTAATCCAGTAATTTTTAATGTTCAAAATTTGAAGTTCAGATGTGTAGAAACAATAGTAATTGGATGCACTTTCACAAATTCTAAATCTATATATATAAAAATGAATTGCTGAGCGTTAGTCTCGCTAAAACTCAAAAACAGCTTGACCGATTTCGATAATTTTTTTTGTTTTGTTCGATATAATACAGGGGAGTTTAAAAAAAAAGAAATTTCGGAATATCCTAACGGAAAATCCCGAAAATCGAGAAAATCGAAATTTCCGCTTTGTATAGGAAGCGAATTTTCCAACTTCAAGGAATCTTTATGGAAAAGGTAATTGGAGGTTTTCGGGGTCGCAGATCTCGAGCTTGCATTCAAAATTTTGGAATTCAAGATGTCGGATCCAATATGGCGACCGAAAAGTTAAACTTCAAGGGATTTCCCTGAAAATCCGCACTAGGGAATTTTCGGGATCACTGATTTTGAATCTGCTATTCAAATTTCCAAATATGAGACCACCCCCGCTGGGAGATATTGGAGAGGGGTGCAATAAGGAGGTGGTGTAAAATGAAGAAAACTAAATTTAATAATACTGTTGGAAAATATCTAAATCATGTGCAAAACGCAAATAGGAAAACGCTGGGTCACATAGGAGAGACGGTGGTGCAGTAGGGAGGCGTTGTAAAATTAAGGAATACAAATTTAATAGTATCCCGGGAAACGCCGCACAGTGGGCCAAAACGACTTGGTCGCTATCAAAAATCTGTAACTTTTGTTGTGTTAAAGATATCATAATAAAATTTAGGCTAATTAATTTTGACATTATTACCCCTTAACTGCCAACAAAAAATATTTAATTGGTTTACAGGGTGCCGCTAACTATATCAAAGAAATTTGAAGTACTCCATAAATGAATTATTAATGTTATTTAAAAAGTTTTCACAACATTTTTAATTTATTCTTTAATTATTTTGTCATCTGCATGATCAATATTTAATAAATAAAAAAAGAAATTACAAATTTATGCAAAACATTAAAAACTTTATATTGGTATTTTCGACGAAAAATTTTTTTTTCAATTTTCGCAAATCTTTTCCCATTTTCGTTTTCACTATTTTTAACAATATTTTTCTGTGTATTTGAAAAAAAAAATAAATTATTTACCACGCCCTCTCCTATAAATCCCCTCCCCCATATTCCCCACCGGGGTGCGGGTAGTCTCATATAATCAGGCATCCATTTATAAACCCAACCCCAAAATATCTTTCACCAATTCCTAACACTTTTCCCACAATAAATAAATTATTTCTTCATTTTCCGTGTCATGGAGCAACATGTCACCTTTATTCACTCTTTTCTTCGAATTTCTTTTCCCACATTCGTTTTTCTAATTTCAATGGCTTTTTGTTTATGCTATTGTACGTATCATTTTATAACCTCTCCCCACTGCACCATACATATGTATATCTTACAAAAATTCGAATAGTCTCACAACTTTCTAATGCATCATTCTTTCATTTATTCCTAATATCCTTTTTTATAATGGCTTATAACTCTTTTTCCTGATATACAATCGTGTGTACTTCTATAGATAATTTAATAATAAAGGTCCAGTTAAAATTTGAAGTCAATCGGATGAAAACTGTTCGAGTTCTACTGCTGGCAGATTTTTAAAAGTGGTTCCGAGAAAAACGCGTTAAAAAAAATATTGAAAGAGTAGCTTCGGACAAATTGGTTTAGAGACATTACAACATTTAAGTACACCTTTCTACAAAGTTTCTTTTGATTCGAGGGATGTTTAGGCATTATTTAAGCCAATAGAAAAAAAAATTGAAAACCCAAAATTAAGCTGGTAATAACCTCTTAAGTAGCTAAGATTTCCGTTACTTTCACCTACCTGCAACTGATGTTTTTAAACACACACACAATTACAATTCTCCCTTATGTCAGGCAATTATAATAAAACAAATTAGGTGTTATAAAAATCAAAGTCAATAATCATCGTACGTATTTACCTGGATGTTATAAAGTACTAAGCACATACTGAATAGGGCGCATATGCAGAGTAAGTCAAAGTCAGTTAAAAATGTCATAAAACGTAATAATATAGCTTCTTTAAATACAAATGATGTCGTTAATCCTAAACGTTCATTAGGAAAACTGTAATTTATTTCCCAAACAAACATTATGCAGCCTTAAAAGTCATAAAATGCCTGCATAAATGGGAACATTGTGTGGAAATATGCACGTGAAAGCAAGGTAGACTTTACTTCAAATGCAATTTTCTCCCAAGGCCGCAGGTGGCCGCAGCCAATTTTTGTTTTAAATGATAAAGGAGGGTTTATAGTTTCATTGGTATTAAGGAGAGCGTGGCCATCTGTGGCCATTTTTTTTAAAGTCAAAAAGAAATAAAAATTTTAACGAAAAATCGCCCTTTTCAACTAAAATGCTATTATTAAAAAAACTGTTTGACTTTTATCATAAGTTATTGGCCTAATAACACCTCCTCCTATGTAGTAAGTGATTTCATTAACAACAGTTCAACCTCCCCATACAAACATTTTCACAATATAACTTTGAAATCAAAGAAAACTCGAACATTTTGTAAGGAAAATGAGCTGTTCAGAATTTTCTCTGACTTTAGCCATTCCAAACACATAGAGGGGGGGTGAATATTGAAAAAAAATTTTGCCATAAGGTGATACATTTAGTTTGCTATCGAATGGCATTAAAATTTTTAAAATCTATGACATGACGAAAATCGATTTTTGGTCACCCAAAAATCGTTTTGGCCCACTGTGCGCCGGGTCCGGGCAAGCCAGTCTTTGATATATGTAGGTACACGGTTTAATCATTCAAATAAGTACAAAATTTACTGCTAAACCTGATCCGTATTAAATTGTGAATGCAGCTAATATTTGCTTTTCACAAAGTTTTAGTGTTTTTCAGTGCGATGCTCGGAGTTGGTTTATCAGAAAAAAAAATTAATTTTGTTAGCATACTAATTTTCCTAGTGCTTAATCGAAGCATTTTAAAAATAATCAATTTTTCACATAATGGCAGACACTGACAGTGAAACGCTTATTTTTCATACTCTAAACTTACACTATTAAATGTTTTATGTTTAAACGATATTTGCAAAATTTTTATATTGATCGATTGAACGGTTTTAGAGATATGTATGTTATAGTGGTATAGTGGTCACCGACTTTGAAGACTGTCGCGTCGCTCATTTTGAGGAAAATGCGTTCAAAGTTTCACTCTACCTATCTCACCGTGGTGCGGTGTAAGGGATCTATAATTATAGTATCAGTTCACAATGAACATTTCAGGATATATTTTTGAATTGTTTTACTTTGCGAAAATGCAAAAACCAGACAAATATCGATTTTTCAAAATTTCTGATTACCTATATACACCTATCCCCTAAAGTTGTTATCAATTAAAAGACTATTTTAACGGCATAACGATGTTTGCACACTAAAAAGTATTGTTAATATGAAGAAGAGTGAATAATTCATTTAATTTTATAGCTATTAATTATAATATTATTAACTGAAAATTGTGAATCAATCCGTCTCTATCGATAATTGCATATTCCTACTCCTTCAAAAATAATGTCGCATGGGCTTACTGAAAATATTATTTATTTATTTGCATTAAAAATTAGTGACTTAGAGTGAAGAATATTTTTAAAGAAATTAAATCTTAGTTCACTTTTGACCTACACGAGACCTCTTCTGCCTTCTTGTATTGCTAGATTGGAGTGCAAGGAAATCAATTTTGAGCTAGAGAGGCACATGAGCTGTACTGCAAAACAGGCAAAACTGAATGTCTCTGGGGTTTTAGAAAATTTCTGACTACGTCGTCGCGGCGGTGGCAACTAAGTGTTATTTGTCATTAGTACGATCGTATATGAATCTCATCTTTGGAAAACATGCAAAATAACTGCTGATCTTTTTAAGAACAACATAAACCACAGCTAAATTATTGCTGTAGAGAATCAAAGAGTGAGATATGTGTAATCAGAATTCCATAGCAAACAAATTCTAGAAAAAATCTTATGGAATTGCACTTCTAGTGCGCACGATCGCAAAGTTTTAAATTATGTGAATTAAGTCGGTCAGAATTTGGTTTAATTGGCCCAAGTGATTACGGCGAATTCTCAATAAAAATGAGCCGGCACCACTTCAAACGATGACGATCACGTGTTCCTGATACGAAGGATTTACATCAAGACAACTTCGTCGTTTTATTGATATTGTCTGCAAAGTTGTTGCGTTTGCACTTCGATGGCAAATCGCGAAGGTATTTTAAGACAAGGGATTATGTTCAAATTTCGTAACACACGCCGCTTGTGCGTTTCAATTGTGGGTCTTCGTCGCCCGACGAAATATTCTACTCGTAAGCCAAAAAGCGGCAGGAGCTGCAAATGAAATTATTGTAAATTGTATTTTGTGCAGGATTAAATGTTCACATTTTGTGAAGGTGCAACGCAAACGTGTACCAGCTGGCGAAGGTTAAAGCAAAAACAAACTTGCAAATCTGCCGAGAATGCACACAAAACGGGGTGGCGCCTGCTGAGAATTAAGCGAACCGCGACGCATTATTCGAAACCCCAAAACTAAAAGTCGAACAGCTTCCTCCTAACCATAACGAAGTTGATTGTGTGCGCGGATTGTGTTGACACTGGACAGGGCGGTGTGTGGTGTGGTCTGCGGCAGCCGACAGCCGTCCATGCCCGAAAGCAATTATTGGCAGACTCATAAGTCTATTAGTGTACTTTCTGGAAGTCATATCCAAAGATGAGCCACACCTTAATCACTTTAAAAGGAAAATAATTTAAAAATTGCATTCATAATTCACTGAAATGCGCGCGTATTGCATTTACATCACATGCAATCGCCCCTGATATACATATATACCTGGTCGCTTGGCATTTATCTCATCATGCAACTAAGTTTCGTGTTTTGGTGTGCACGAGGAGGCTGATTAGGATTGGGTTTGGGTGCCGTGTAATGGAAAATATTTGCGCGACCTAATAGCTTACTGCTCTAGGTAATAAAATTAATGACGAATGGATTTATGACTAAAATAAATGACGCAAATATGAACACGTTCATGAAATATTCTTTTCCAAAAGACTAATTTCGGAATCAGTTTGACCACATAGACATTATGGACTTGGAGGGTTAATTCTACCTATTATAGTTGTATAGTTGTGCATGCTAAAGGGTCTTTCAATATGGAGGCTCGAATTTTTTAGGTTATAGCGGTCATGTTGTTAAAGCAACATCTGTCAAATTTGTTGTGAATTGTTCAATAGTGTGTTGGAAATTACGATGGAAGAACGTATGTAAGCCAAATTTTAATATCAAAATTAGTGCTCCGTTCGAAAAACGTTCATCATCGAAAAATCATCTTTAGCGACGAGCAATGATGATATGATAATGATAAGCAACTTCTTGTGGACTAAACTAGATGATATGGATACCGACGACATGTGGTTCCAACAGCACGGCGCTATGTGCCACACAGTACATGCCACGATGGGCATTCTGCACGAGCGATTTGAGGGACCCGTGAGTTGGCCACCGAGATCGTGCCATTTAACACCTTTCGACTTCTTCCTTTGAGGCTATCTTCAATCACAGGTCCATACGAAAAACCGCAAACAATTGATGCCCTCAGAGTCAACATTACGAACGCCAACCAACAAATTGCAATCATCTAGCAATAGCACACATATTTGAGTTAAAGATAAAAAAGTTTCAAATTGATATTTTAGAGCGTTAATGAGCAACAGTGATTTTCCATTAATGTGGAATTCGTACGAAACTGTCCTACGAATGAAGCAATTTCATACAGCAGTGGTGGTACTTGCTAACACCACGGGGTAGTCTTGTGCAAGTAATTAAAAAAGTTAAATAACTTTGCCCAGTCTTTATTTAATCATTAATAAAATCGGACGGGACTGTGTCGGGACAATAGTTTTAAGGCGTAGAATACGTCAACTGTGAAATGGTTACATCATCAGATATGCTATTGGCATCAAACTGACCGGTAGAAGTACTTTGCACATTCGTATTGGGCACTTGTGCAACTTGGCGGCACAACTCCTCAACTTTGAGCCGCTTTCGCCGAGCCCATTGACGCTTAACATCTGACATCCTTCTTGAAGATCGCACAATGGGGATCTTTCTTCCGGTTGCCCCTTCTATAATTTTTCTGGTATTTATTATGCATATATTTTGACATTACATTATTTGTAAGAATTTTCCACACTTTAAAGGCCGGTAACAAAAGATTTATTAAATACTGACGTTTAAAAAAACGACACCTAAAATTCCTGATCGCTCTCGGGAAGCAGGGAATAAACTAAATTAATGCGAGCCGCGGTGCATATTTGCGTAAATAAACTTAGCTACGATTGCATCAAGCGATGGCATCAGCGTAAATTCAATTATTGTCTAAAGCATTCTTTGTATCTTTCTTTCGTGAATGCAACATCGCTAGTGTCGTTACCATTAATATTTTTCATGTCATTCAATTTTAAAATCTTAGTCAGTTTTGTGACATTGACGAATTAAGCTTCGTACTCCCGTTTCGACGTATTCATGTCAAAACATAAAAATCTCGAAACGTGACTCAAATTGAAATGACTCTTCATTCCCAGTTTTGGGTCATTATTTGTATATATATTTTGGAAAAAAATTCCCGCTTTAGAATAATTTTATTTATTTTTTATTACAGGAGCACTACATATGCGGCTCTGAGGTAAGTATGTACAATACTTTATGTTAATATACATATATAGGTAATATCTAATTTAAACAAATATTCAATCATCCCCTACTTCCATTGGTTTGTCTCCTAACGATGCTGACTGGTTTGTGTACTAAAAACAGGGTTACTTTTTAGTATAAAACTATAATTTTTATGCAATAAAAAAATGCACTCTAGTCTATTCCGAAACTGATAGCAAGTGATTGAAATTACAGACTAAGTAATAACTGCAACAGTTTTTTCCTAATATATTCCGCATGATGAAAACATATACAGGTCTTTGCAAAAATTCGTCTTGACCAAACCTTATAAATTAGGCATTATGATGAAAAAATTAATTTAAATAAAATGAGTTAAAATTGTAGCAAGCAGGAACTTTCGTTTGGTTTGAATAATGTTGTTTCTATGTATACAGGGTGTTTCGTCTATGGGATACAAAAATTAATGAGATGCTACATCTCACCTATACAAACAAAAAATCGTATAGCTGGGGGCGCGCAATCTCAACCGTTTGGGAGTTATAGGGTTATTAATAAATTTGGGATTATAATTGTATTTCTATCTTTTCATCTAATTAACACAGTTTCCCCCAATTTGTCTTCGAAATTATTGTAATTAATGCACCTCTTTTTACATTTATTTAATTGCCCATTGTATTGCCTTTCTAAAGAGGTACACCACGTCCAGGCAGAGAGAAGATATACAAATTATATGTTAAAAACTTATTGCGGAATTTTGAGAAAATCAGCATTTTGTACCAAATTTAACTTAAATGAACCCCAAATTGCTTTTTCTCGAATACTTACTTACTATAGTTAATGAAAGTACGTTGGAAATGTTCAATTTGGAATTTTTTTTTAATTTTAGATTGTTAGATATACATTTCGCAAAAGGTGTTTTACTCATAAATTTGTACACTTTTTTTCTACCAGGACGTGTTGTACCTATTTCGAAAAGCAACAAGATGGGTAATTCAATAAAAAAAAAGATGTGTTTTAATTACATGAATTTCGGAGAAAATATGGGAGAAAAGTGAATATTAGGAAATTTTAGAGCAATTTTTCACTTTCGGAAATGACTGTACCTATAGTGGTAGCCGTAGATCAACATTAGTGGCATTTTGGAAAAGCACATTAAGATAGTAGTTCTTTTGCGTGAGTTTGATGTCGCTGTGTTGGGTAGATCAAGAGATAAATATAGATCCACTATATGCATCCCGATTTTATTAATCACCCTGTAACTCCCAAACGGTTAGGACAGCCCCCTGGCATATAATTTTTTTGTTTGCCTAAATGAGATCTATCGCCCATTAATTTTTGGCCCCCATAGATTGAAACACCCTATATAAAAACAATGGCATCGATATTGTTGTCGTTATTATTGGGTGCTGCTTCCTTAGTTATAATAATCGAATAACTAGTTGCTGCACCCTAAAAAAGGTTCGACATAAATTTCGACACATCTACTGGCCTAAAATAAAATACATGTTTTCTTCAGCATATTATTATTTCTTATTCAAAGTAGTCTTCTCATGAAGCGATACAACGACGGGCATGAGCTAAAAATCGAATAATATTTTAGTTCCACACTAGCAACTTTTTGGTCGTAAGTAAGTAAATTTTGAACAAATCCGCTTCTTTAAATTATCCGTTAATATGCGCTGGCATCAAGTCTTTTTCAACATTTAAATCAATCAACATTCTCGTTGGCTTCCATAAATTTTCTATATTTCGTCGGATCAAAGGTCAAACCAATCTCCATAAATATTCCGCAACCTTTTACGAAACAAATTAATTACTGCTAATTGTTCCGTATGTTTACGTATACGTTACGTTAACGCGCGTAACTATAAACTGCATCATTCTTCGAAAGATAAGAGATAATTCTTAGTTGTTGAGAAAAAAAATCAGTCTCGTTTTCCCTGCGACAGACTGTGTTTTTTGTATATCGATTATTTTAAATAAGAGATACTGGGCTTTATATGAAGGACAAGGTCGACACTAAAATTTCGGGATCAAAATGTAATTAAGATAAAAATGAAAAAAGGACATAGTGAAAAGGCAAAATAGTAGAAGTGTCTCATGAACTGAAAACTGCAGTTGTATTGTGATCAAACGCATACATCGGGAAATTCGATATCGACTTGACGTGATCTTTATGTTCAAAGTGATAAGCAAGAACTAGCCCATCGTGCGTAATTTAGATTATGTCCATCTTATTGTTATTATTGTCTTCAACGAAACGTCACATTAAAAATCCAAAATATTTAAGCGCTGCTCACTAGGTACTAAAATTGAATTGAATTGAAGAGTTCCACAAAAAAAGATATGTTACGTGATTTCACCTCTACCAACATCATTTCTACCTTTCAAGAACTTTTGAAACTGTTAAAATTTCATCATTCTGGCATAACGCGAAAAGTAAAGCACGATTCTGCAAATTAATAATCCTAAAGTTAATTTAGCAGAATTGGCAGAGGCCACGATTGAGAGGAAGTTTTTCCTTTATATTTATTCAAATCTGCATATAATTTTGCACTGAAATTTTCTGCTCAAATTATTTCCAATTGTTTGGGCTTGCAAATTCGCAGAAAACTGTACGCATTGCTCTAAACAATAGCGCGAATGCCTGCACCGCGTATATCCCATAGGTAGGAGAAAGTGGTTTTACGTGCTCCTTTTTACTGTGCGAGTGGTCATTTTTGCAGTAAATTTTGTTTTTTTAAGTATACACCAAATTTTCAACTAGAGCGTAAAATAAACCAAAAACAAAATTCTCTATTATGTGATGTGTTCATGTGTGTGGAAGCATAATAAAACAATAGCCCATTAAAAAAGTAAAATCGTTGAGTGCTTTTCAATTTTTGCATGTTTATTGATGCAGCGTTTATATTTATAAAGACGTTTCCCTGAATATATTATACATATTGCAATTTTACGAATCTACGCATTTTTCAAATCCTTTTTTTTTGTATGAGCACTTTGGAACAAATTTTTCATTTTGTATTTTAAGTGGTCATCAAACAAAACTTTACAAAAGAGACAATTCACACTTTATAGGTGGAATGCTAGCCATTTTAACTTAATATTAGTTATAAAGGAGTCACTCTCTCACAAAACACTTTGTCACTAAAATATTAGTAGTTTCATACTGTCATGAAGAGTACCTTCAATGAAATAAAATCGAGAAGTATCGGCTATTCTTAAAAGCAAATGAATAACTAAAAATAAATTCGAAATATTATCATAATAACCTAAAACCTAAAATAGGATGAGATATTTAATTTTATATTTGTATGTATATTATAACATACCTTTGAATTGATCCGCGAATCTTCCACACACATTTCTCTACACTTGGCTGCCTTGGGGGCACTCTTCCATCAACATTTTTGGAAACAACGATGCTTTATTCTTTTATATTTTCAATTCAATATCAGAAGAGTGTTACCGTAGAATTTCAGACGAAAATTAGCAGTTAGAATATGTTTTACAGCATATAAATGAAAAAAGTGGCTCAACGCAAGTATGTAGCAGTAAGGATTTTTATATATGTGTTTTTCAAAAAACGTCTTTTTATATGAATGTGTGTAAAAAGTGCAATATTAGACCTATTTTAAAATTCGTGCTTCTTCACTTTAACTACAATAATCCACTGAATAAATAGAACTGACTTTTTCATAGGGATCTTCGTTCCGTCGTTTTAAGCAACTCTAGCAAAGTTCCCCACATACATATGTACATATGAAGGGTGAGGGACAAAAATTGATTGAATGCAGAAACTGTGCCATCAATGAACCGCGCGCGGGAAATCTTCAGTCAATTAAATATTTTGAAGAAGATAAAGATCAGTCTATAGAATATTTTGTAAAAGTGCAAAATGTCCCGCCGAACTATAATAATATAAGGGGGAAATAATAAGACTTTATTTCGATAAATCTCAAAATATTTCCTCCAGACCTCAATTTTATGATTACTATAAACACACTCATGTACGCTTTGGGCTAGTGAGGACCCTCCCCTTCATTTGACATTCAAAGCGTTCGGATCCGAGCCCGACAAAAAATTTTAAGAAGAAATCTCCTCAAAAAACATTAAACCCAAAAACAAATTATTTTTGCGAAAAATTGACGAAATTTGACATATCGCTTTTTTGTCGCTAAATGAAATATGCCATCAAGGGCTTCCCGGAACGCTAGCCCTTTCTTAATGCGAAGACATGTAGGCTAGGGTCATTGCATCAAAAGTGTGATAAGTTGCTAAAATCAGTTCTTCGTCCACTTAAAAGATTAAAAATACCGAATTTGTTCCACTTTTTAATTGCTAGCAACATAACACATACTAGGGCTTCGAACAATGATAAAAAAAAAGTTAAGTGTAAGGGCAATTTTTAAACTGCAGCACCTCAATTTAAGCGGTTAGAAAAAAATGGCTTGAGATAATTGCTCCAATCAAGATCCTTTAGCTCAAAATATTTCCTCTATGCTTTTTTCCCATATTTTTGGAGTTATTGGCTCGTATTCTAAAAAACTGAGGTAAAGCCCAATCTCAATTTTCACATGAAAAAAGCCAACTCAATCACGATTGAACAAAAAAGTGCACAAAAAGCAAAAAAAAGGTTTTTCTATAGTTGAAATTGAAATAAATAATAAAAATGAATTGAGATGGGGCTCGGTTTTTCTATGTAAAAATTGAGACTGAGCTTCTGCTCATTCCTTTAGAATACGAGCCATTGAGTCGTCAAGATTTTTAGCGATTAGAATGCCATCCGTAACGAATCATCAGAAGTAATCAGTTATTCAGAGTCTAAAAAAAACATTTTATGTCCAAAAAATGGTTTCCATTGCAGAATGCATCTCAACACTGCTATAAGCTATAAATGTAAATGAAGAAAAGTAAAAGGTAGTGGCGTAGGTATAATTTTCAAATGAAGTAAAATAAAATTACGCCAAATATCAACTACGTATTTTTGTAGGGTCAGGTGTATCAAAATTCGTAAATAAACCTTATCAATTAATATTAGTAATATTATATTAAAAACTAAAATTCTTATTCTTGTCCTAATTTATTGTTAACAGTTCGAATAATTGGAGTGAAAATTAAAGTAAATGCCACTATTTAACGGGCAATCCAAAGCTAGCTTACTGTATGAGACGCGCACAATGCAATTATAATAATTTTTCCTTTTGCAATTTGAAACTCAAGTCGCCACTACTTGTTTTTTGACCTTGTTATCTTGTGTTATTCTTTATGCTTTTATTTTGTATTTGTATAATACAAGCCTGAACGTAATAATCAATAAACAGCTAAGCGGCTAAATTTTTTTCTTAGACAAAACTAAACATTTGTTGGAAAAATAATACTCGTAGTTATCTTGCTCTAGTAATCTCAAAAAAATTGTTGATTTGGTTTTAAATTTTTTATTCTATACTAACGTAAAGTGGGGCTATTTGGAATCACAACACAGTTTTCAAGAAAAATGTACAAAAAAATAAAAAATAATCACTGGACCTCGTACGCAGCTACAAATCAAAGTTTTAACTGCTGGCATAAACTTAACTTTTCTCAAGGAAAAATTTTACATGTGTAGTTTTTTAATCTTTTTATTTTCTCGCAGAAGTGGGAGCGGTAAAAAAAATTCAATAGAAGACTTAGAAACTATATAGCTGAAAATGCTTTTTTTTGCAAAGATACAGTTATTTGAATAGAAAAAAATGTATTTGATCACTCGGTAGGGGTTAATATTGTCCGATCGACTTCACATTTTGCACACATGAGATCAAACAAATTCAAAAGTCACCTTTTTAAGAACCATCCTAGTGATCATTTGTGATTCTTTTCTTTGATTGCGGACAATTGGCAATCACTCAAGAATTGTTTTCCGTTGGTAATGCTAAAATTGAAACTTTTGTTTTAGCCGGGACACGCTCTTAAATGGTTTTACATAAAAAGTCATATAACAACTAGAAATACATTTCGTTTGTGAGTTCCATAATAGGGGCTATACTTTTTTCGGTGTCTGCTTCTACGAAATGCTCGTCAATTGCATAGCGAAGAAACAGTTTACGAAGTATTCTTAAAATCGTCACATTTACGAAATTTACGAGGAATTACGAAGTGAAACGTGCTTTAGCTGTTCAGAGAATTGATGAATAGAGTGAAGCATCATTGAAAGCCTTTAAGCGTCTTAAATAAGAGAAAGAGAAGCCATTTTAGAAAGAAAAAAACTCTAAAGTTCTCTAAAAACCTTCGTACCGGTGGATGTTGGTTAAATTGCAAAATTGATTAACATTGCACTAGTTTTATTTTACGATCTTTATTTAAGTCATGTCATGCTTGTAATGACGTTTCATTAATTTTCAAACTTATCGACAATAGCCGAAATACGTTTTTTGTACTTTTTGCTTATTCCAACTTTATGGCATCAAAAATGTTGACGTGTGTTATTAATCGTACACGAAAAAGTCATTTTGCGTTTCGGCACACTGGCGCTAAAAGAGAACACCCAGACTGGAAAAGGTTTTCTACACATTTTATCGGTTTCTGTTGGTACCATATTGCAACTTAAACAGCCTCTTCACCAACGTGATCAGGCCTTGCACCTTCCACTGTGAGTCACAACTTAAATGATAATTCGTGTAAATTGCATTTCTGCTAGTAAACATCACGTTAAATATGAACAGGGTAGTAACAAATAATGGTGATTTCGCGATCAAAACATTTTGAGGAGTTCAAAATTAATAATCGTCGCTGATCACAATAAACGGTGCAGATCTATTAGGAACTGCTTCTAGCAAATGAGTTTTTGTCACTTATCATATTGAGAACCGCGGCCGCTTCCGACATATACAAGGCGCACTAAAAAGGATAAATAAGGCCACGTGGTCGAAAAGGAATGCGAAAAGACGGAAAAAAGCGCCCTGAGGCGACGTGTTACCCTTCTATTATCAGCCTATGTTGAGATTTAAGAAAAGCGAACTCTGTACATGTACGCTGCATAGCAAGGCAAGTATGGAACCGGCAAGGGAATAATAAAAATAAGCAGCCGAAGGAAAACGAGAAATGCATCTTGACGAGTGCATCACCATCACTGCAGCCGTGGAAGGTACAAACAAGAGGAATTGTCGTTTTTTTTTTTTTTTTAAATACAAATCAGACAGGGGTACGAATCCGGGCATTAGGAATACTTCTCAACTCTTCACTGGATACTCAAGTCGATTCGTTCTTGGCTTGGCGCTCTTCATTGAACAGCATTCGATTTAATCTGAACCACATGAAAATTTGCATGTTATCCTGGCCAAGAGAAGAAAACGCATCCATTCACTATCCTCGTGCAAGGAGTCCGCGTGCCGTCACTAAATCGAGAACAGAAGAACAGATTTCTTAACTATTTGAGAACATAACGAACAGCAATTCACACTGCATCTCAGGGTAGATGGGTCCGCGTGACGTGCGTCAACAAATCATTCACAAAACACAAGGTAACCACACTACGGCCGGAACAATAACAATTATTTATTTTATAGGAGAAGTGCAATACCCGGAATTCCCTCGTCGTCGTCGGCAGCGGTAGCAGGAAAGTATATGGATCGCTTCCTGGAGCGTTGGGTCGTGGTCGAGCCGATTGATAAGTAGCACCGAGTTAGCGCGCCCGCCTCGCCTGCGATCAAAAATCGTTACTTTACCGTTAAACTCGATAAATTCTTACTTTTTACGATTGATATAAAAAAAAAAACAGCGCCGACAGTTCCGAGACCGCACGTTTACAATGGTGGTGATAACAAGAGGCGAGACCGCCGGCAATTTTCGAGACGATTAAGTAGCTTAAGACGTGCGGAGCAACTAACTCTTTATAGTCATAAAAAGTAATTAATTATTATTTACAGTTTGGTATTGTTGTTGCTGCTGCGTACTGTTGGTTTATTTATTTTTAATTTATTTTTATGTTTTTATTTTTATTTTAAATCTAAAGAAAGTTCTGTCGGACGCGATCGGACGCTACTCGGATCGACTCGGGCCGCGTCCGAAAATGCGTTCCGTTGCATATCGATGCGTTGCGTTTATGCGACTGAAAATTATATCACATCGACGTTCAATTGAGAGCGAAAAATATTTTTCCAATGTGCGATAGGGATGGAAGCGCATGCGATATATTTCTACATAATTTCCACATTCTGCTCTATAGAATAATGTACACATCCACGCCGATAGACTTCCCTATCTCTATATATGCAGCAGGCCGCGCTCCCCAGTGTTCTGTTGTTGCCGTTGTTATTTTTGTTGCATCCGCCTTTCTTATAAGGTTTGTTCTCCCCTCTCCGAAGGAAAAACACACAAAAAAAGCTTCAGTCCCTCTGCGCCTTCTACATCATTTTCTTCGGGTGCATTGTGTGCACGTCAGCACACAATGTAATGACGTTTACACAAAGGCAAACCGCATATAACAATTCGAACACAATCAAACTTCATTCAATGGAACTTTAAAGTCATGCGAAAATTTTGCACTCTTGCAACCCATACACTGCCCAGCCGCACGCTGCACTGATTTGATGGTATGCGCATTACACACACCTCCGTAAAACTGCACAAATCTTTCTGGGGAGCTTTTGCAGTGTACAGTGGCGCATAAAAGAGGCGAGTGCATCGCCGCGAGTCATCCAGGGGAGTGATGTGATGTGCTGCCTGTGCCTGACCATGGGGCGAAAGATTCCGTCTCCGAGATTCCTAATGCCGTCGGGCATTCTGCCATTTTTTCTTCTATCAATAATTGCAGGAGTCTTCCTCCGAGAGTGCATCTGCAGAGTCTAAGCAGAGCTCACCGGTGCATTTAAGTCCAATGTCACCAGAGTGGTTTTGAAAAGTCGAAATAATTGATAATTGCCGTCGATTAAAACACGCCTCTTCCTGGACAGAAGACGTCGCAGTTTTCTTGGCTTAAAGAGAAATTCGCTGTAAAGCTATGTCAGGAGCCAAGAAAAGAACGGACAAGGCAATAAGGGCAACAAAATGACCGACATTATTTGACGACTGAAATCTCAGGGACAAAGTTTACCTGAAATTGGAGAAATGCTTCACAGCTTTTAATATCGCGAAGGAGTTCAGTGAATTTGTGAATTTAAACCAAAATTAAAGTGAACAAGAACCGGTAAAAAAGGTTCTCTATCGAAGTGAGGAACTTGAGGCACAAAAGTGTAAAATTTTCAAAAATAATTGCGTGTCTCCAATTTCAGTTTCAGGGAAATATCTTAAATTTGAATGCTGTCAGTTTACAAAACACGTTCCTAAAATTTCACAGCACAACAGAATTCGAACCCGGCGTACGGTGATCCACCTAAGCGAGTCTCATGTACGAATCTATAAATAGCTATATGAAATTTTAAACGTGTTTTCCTAAAGACTGTTTTCGAATACTCCATTGACTGGGACTCTCAAAACCTTCAAACTATTTCAATCTCACTCCCTATACTTATGTATATACGTACATAGCAGCAACTATTATAAAAATTGGCATTGAGACCCTTACGTTCAATGTATTGTAAATTGTTGAAACACTTCAGTTTTGGCTCCCGGAAAGTATTATACGTCATTTAGACAAAATAAATGGTTCAATTTTTATCGAATTTCACCAGCTTTGGGAAAACAAAATACAGGCAGATAGCGATGGATATTTTGAAACGGGAGTGGCCATATATTTTGGTTAATGCCAAAATATGGGCCAAATCAGGCAGGCGTTGCGAAAAAAATGCGATTTCCAAAATAAGTTGGCCAATTTCCTAATTTGCATGCACTTAAAAACAAATACAACATGCTGGCAGGTGGCAAAAGATATTTTAAACGAGTATGCTGACATATTCTGTATGGTTAAAAATAAGAGAAAGATTGGACAGAACCAGGTGAAAAACTGTATACTAAGTAGAATGTTGTACATACAAAAAATGTACACATCTCTACTTTGCGGGCCGAAAATAGTATTTGCTGCAAATATTTTCGGTAAAGATTGCAATGTTTGCTATTGAAGCCCAACATTTTTATTCTTCCTTTATTATTATTATATTTAAGTTGCTTTATTATTTATTATGAAAAGTTTAAATTTTCAACTTTATTTAAAATAAGAAAGGGACAGGAAAACTCGGTAAGTGTGTGCTACAAAATTCCACGGCCTCAAAGAATACATAATCTTTGTGTTGGAGTTTTCCGCACTCAAAGAATAAACTTTATGTTGACGACAATGTTTTTGGAGAACATTATTTCTTACTTTATAAAGATACGAGTAAGTGCACTAATGTTTTTTTGTGTGCATATTACGCCCCCCTCTATAAATTCTTTTTATAAATGCAGGGTCCATATCAATCCTGGCGGGCGCCGGGAGAGCGTGTCTGAATTGGAAAGTTACAAAAGCATAAAACTAGTGATGTCCATGGCTGAAATTATAACACTGCATGACGACGGAAAAATGATCCCAATTCAAATGTCAGCCAATTAAGACAATCCTGATGTTTAAAAATTCTATTTAAAACTATACTACAGAAATTATAACCTACTGGTCTATTTTATATCTTACCATTCAAAACCATATAAATTTCTTAAGCCCAGATCGGTGGGTTTTTTGGCATATGTACGAAAAAGAGAACATTTTCTTATTTAAAATTAAAACAAACAAAAAAAGTTAGCCAAGAGCATTATAAATTCTATTGAAATTATCAATAGTAAAAATAATAGTATACATTTAAACGAACATACTAGTCCCAGTTAACAATTATTTTTGTACATTTCTAATTCTATTTGAGAAAGGCGGCGGTATTTACATATTAATAAAATTATGAAAACGATATTTGGGACTGCTTTTTGACTATTTTACTACAACACTTTTATATTGCAGGTAAATATAAAATTAGATAAGTGAAATAAACTATTAAACTATTTGTGCAATACTTTTCCACCTCTTAACCCTGTCAGTGCACATGGGGTGTCCTACACCCCAAATCATTTCTATACTCGGAAATAAAAGTATTTTCCGAATAGCCCAAGTTAATGGTCAATACACATCCTTTCCCTTCTAGCAGAGTATAGTTAGTCCAGTAAAATTGTAATAATGCTAAACATTTTGGGTAGACAGCGATTTTTTTTGGAATCTGTTGGTGTATCAGCGGTAAGTTCCAACCCCCATTTTTCCACCATCTTGAAAATAAGGGTGCGAACAGTACGAACATTTTCAAGAAAGTTATTTTGTTGGAAATCAAATTACCTACAGTTATTGTTAAATAACTTTTTCACATAAAATTAATAATAAACAAGTTCGAAACCGGAAAAGGCGAAAACATGTGATCAAAAAATCTTTGAAACTTTTTCATTTTAAGTTGTACAAAAAAATGCATTAGTGCTTTTGCCTAGAGAATCTTCTTACAATTTATTTACCTGTTTCCTTCAATTATTGTTGTTTTTAAGGGTTTACAGCATAACAAAGCAAAACAGTCAAGGGTAGGTCATGTTTATACATGTGACAATCATGTCAGTATTCTAGGAATTGCTGAATTTTTAAAATACTGAAAGACCTGTTCATTATATATATTATAGAGTATTTATGTATAGTTGTAAATACGTAAAAAAAATTGTTCCACACAAAATTGTTATACCCCATTTACCCTTTAAGGTTTGAATTTTGAGAAATGCTGATAGGCTACATATACCAGATGAATAACTTTTAATTAAATAGAAGTAAGTGCAAAGAAATTATTTTTAACTAAATGTTCCTTTGTAATATTTGAACTCAATTTACATTTATTGAAAAAGTTTAAGGCAAACGAGTACCTACTGATGGCATAACTCAAAGAAAAAGGGGACTCGATTGACGACCCCAATTCGGAGTTACATTTTATGACAACACAATAGTTTCAACGCTAATCAACACACTGAAACCGCCAGCGGCAAAACGGGTAAATTCTTGGGACAAAACAAATGCTACTTCATAGCAAACTAACACAGAAAAGGAAACACATTGAACACTTTTTTGAATGTATTGGCAGTAGTTTTAGCTTTTAAGTTAAGAATATGTCTTAGCACTTTATTTTAACATTTAAACTGCACTTAGCGATAAAAACTACACAGAAACTTTGGTAGCCGATTTGTAAATTATCTCTACTTCTATCTAACTGATTATCTTTTTGTGTAATTGCGAAAAACTCACAGTCGCATGGAAAGAAAAATTTGCCTCTTTCACTTAAACGTTATTGCTTATTTTATTCCTTACTACATAGATGTTAGTTCATTGGGGTTGCAGCTGGGTGCCATTTATAAGAGCAATTGAGTGTTTGATTGAGTTCCAGTGAATAAAATTGTCAAACATTATTTTAAAAGTGCTTGCTAAATCGTGCTTGCAGACTTTACTACAAATATTAATAAGTAATAGAATATTGAAACAATTCTATAGTGTAACAAGCTGCTTTCGCGTATAACCAACTCAAATTAAATCTTCTTCACACTACGGAAATAGTGTACACCACGTAAACGAATGATTGCAATTAGCGCAGATTCAGACAATTCAGGACTCCATCACACTACTTTGCAAAGGAATGGACACACGTGGGGCTGTCGAATTATGCAAGTTCATATTTTTATCTAACAAGTATTTCTGCTACAAATTGAAAAATAATGGATGATTCTAGGATAGAAATGCGCTTATACTTAAAATGTGTACCACAAAATTAAATCCGTTTTCTCCGGACTGCATTCGCCAGAAAACAATCCAGAGCTTCGGAAAAGAATAGGGAACAAATTGACCCGAGCGAAAATACGATATGAGCTTAGTGCAAGCCAGTTTACGATATCTGAGCTATACAGATCAGTAAGTGACTTGTGTTCATTTAAATTCAAATTCCCCGCCCATCAAATGTTTCGATTCAAAATATTACTCTACTTTTGAATTTAACCGTTATACATGCGGACACCAGACTGACCAGACATGCTCCTCTGCTCTTTCTCTCTGCCTTAGTCCACGGTTTGATTGTGTATCGTGTCGTGCAGATGAAGGGTAACCAGTTCTATGCTCTGACAAACCTAAATAGCATGAGTTGCCTCACCTTCCTGATTCTTCGCCCTTACTTCCGGCGTTCTGATAAGGATTGTAAGAGTTAATATATTTTTTTCTCAAAAGTACATAGAGGCTTTCAGCTTTCTTTTGAGCCCTATTTCATACTCCTCCTCCAAGCAGTTTTATTTAATATTATATTAAAAATAGACCAAGAATTTGGGGTCTCCAAAATTATGCCTTGTTTTTTAGATATAAAAACAAAAACCATTTCGATTAAAGGGTGTTTCAATATGGCCGCTCGAAATTTTTTAGGGTATAGCGGCCATGTAGTTAAAGCAACATTTACGGATGCACCCACACATGGACATAGTTGGGTATAAATAGACACTTCGATTTTATTATCAAAATCCGTGCTCCGTTCGGGAAACGTTCATCATGGAAAATCATCTTCAGCGACGAGCGCTGCAGTTCGATGATTAATAACATCTTGTAACCTAAATGGGATGATATGGATACCGACGACATCTGGTTCCGACAGGATGGCGCTACGTGCTACACAGCGCTTGCCATGATGGACATTCCCCACGAGCGATTGGGGGGCGACGTGAACTAGCCAGCGTGATCGTGCGATTTAACGCGTTTGGACTTCTTCCATTAGGGATATCTTGAATCACAGGACTATGCGAATAAACCGCAAACAATTGATGCCCTCAAAGTTAATGTAACGAACGCCATTCAGCAAATGCAGCCAAATTTATGCGACAAAGTCATTGAAAATTGGACCTCCCGAATACGCGGGCGGATATTTGAACGAAGTTATATTCCATACTTAATGCTATAAAATATTTTTTCAAATAAAATAAAAATGGAGTGAATATCTCACACACAACTTGTTTTATTTACATTTAAAAGTAGAGCGTGTAGTAATAGAGACTTAACGTTTTGTCGCAAGGAAAAGTGTTGTATACAATCTATTACGGATTTTGTGCTCTACAGCTTTTGTGTGGATATATTTTTTATTATGAGTTACCCAAAACGAGATAAATGCGAAAAACCAATTTTTATCTTAACATTTTAACCTTTTTCGTGCTATAACTTAAAAAGTGTTAACTGTACGAAAAAAGTTGACAACTAAATTTGAGATCTAATATATGTTTTTTCATTTTTCATGTAGCATGTCTAGAGAATGAGATGTTTACGAAAAACGATTCTCCTGTTTACTCTGTAAAGCTAAATTTTAAAAGAAATTTCAACCTGTTACTCGATTGGTACTCTTGCTATACCAAAATTGTTCCGGAGAGAGGGGCCGTACTAACTAATATTAAAATACATTTCATCCTGTTACCCGATAGGCCAGCTCTTGGACTATCAAGAGTTTTTCGATCATTCGAAAACAATGTCATTGTTATTTTGAAAAAATACTTGTCGTCTCCATCTTATTGAAATTAAACTGTATTTTTTTCACTCCCAAAGTTACATACAGTACCGACCAAAACTAAGGAAACTTGACCGAATTTATTATTAATTTATGCATTAACCCTCTAAAAAATTTCTTTCGTTCTTAATTGAATTCCTTGTGGTTACAAAATGGTTTCCCTTTAAGCCTCTTTACAATTTATCATCGATTTTCGATAACCACGATACTTTTAGATTTAAACTAATTTT
Organism: Neoitamus cyanurus; assembly: GCA_947538895.1. Classification (NCBI taxonomy): domain Eukaryota; kingdom Metazoa; phylum Arthropoda; class Insecta; order Diptera; family Asilidae; genus Neoitamus; species Neoitamus cyanurus. Next base: position 40,106,735 of record OX384542.1, read on the forward strand.
GCGTTTGCTTCAGATCATTACCTTACTGCAATCTCCACCGACGACTCAGTATATGACAGCATTATGTTTTCTAAAAATGTTGGTACAGTAATCGAACCATTCGTCCTTTTATTTGAGTGAGCGGTTCCATTCCTTGATGAGGAAAATATCTACAGACCATTATTCAAATTACCGTTACTCAGCATGTGTGCACCGAGTAATATTATTACCTATGCAGTTTCTTTAGTTTTGTCCGATACTCTATCTAGTAGGCATTTGCATTCAATCGACCTTAAATTAGGTGAATTTTGAGTAGAGTGCCCATCATACAGCTCCAAATCACCAATATCCCCCAACCGCAACAATTTCCATGAAAAGTACTTACTAACAATAAGTTCAAATTTTTAATTGTCAGACGGGATGGAACATTGTATACTATGTACCTTAGAGGCTTCTATGTCACAACTAAGGCGTCATAATAAAAGTATGTTTCGTATATGATATTATTTTATAAAAAAAAAAAATTAGCGAGCTACAAGGCTGACACGCGGATAGACGGCCGGGCATGACGAGACTATAATACAAAGGTACCTAGTATCTATGGAACCCTAAAAACTGTACTTGAATATTAAAATGGCGGTGGCTGTTTATATTAGAAAAACATTTTCCAACGCCCAAATCTAAGGTCGAAAGTCGTTGAATTTTCATGCGTGCGTCATGACTTTCTATGCACAAACATTGTTGATACTTCTAATCATGAGGAAACCAGCGTTTCTGAATGGATCTTGGGAGTTCCTTGTATGATTTTTGTGATTTTACTGTTGAAGCGTTAAGTATAAGGGTGACGGTTATCCGTCACATATTGTTCACGCAGTGCCCCACCTGCTGCAGCTCTAGGCACTTAGCAGCTGGAATTAGAGGCTTCTCTAAGCGCTGCAGGAAGGCAGTCCCAGAGAAGTGTTATCGAAGCACTTGCCGTCTTGTACCGTAGGAATTACATTCAGAGGCAGGTTATAAGCTGCCGAGCTAAATGTTATTGAATTGCTCCATTAAATTGAAACCCTCGAACGCTTTTATCGACGAAGGGATTTACGTCTTGGCGAGCAGGTTTTTCTTCTACTTTGCGGTGTAATCGCGTCTTGTAAGCGACTGTAAGTCCACATGCATATTCAAGTTCAAGCCCCAAGTCCCCTGTTCCACGGCGATCGCGGTTAGCTTCTCTGGGAGTCGCGGACATGAATCAGAAGCGCGCTCATAGCCATAACCCGCATTCGCCCCAGCATCTCGAGCAGGCCAAGGGAGCGGTGCGAGCAGAGCGTGAGGAGCAGATAGTGATATGACACGACGAAATGCATTGTGAGCCTCTTAGGACTGGAGACTGAAGTCAAAGAAAAAGCTAAAAAGCTCCTAGGTGGGATTGAATCGTCGCAAGGGCGAGAGACTTCATAGTGCAGACGTGAAGACGTGGTGGTCTGCGGACTGCACCTTCTTCGTCATCAGCCCACTGGGGGTGGTGGCCGGGTGGCACACTGTGGGCAGCCCCTCAGCCCTGTCGAAAGTACTTCTCGAGATTAAAAAGCTAATTTTGAAGAAAGTTTGAGAGGAGGGTCCGCAGCTTTGGGGAAGTGTTCTGTTCTTTCGGAGTGACCTGTAACATTTTAGCGCGCCGTGAATGCAGTGGGCTTAGCCAACCAAGTGCGCCTATTAGGTCGGCCGTCTTCCTCGGCTATGTGCGTGCACTTAAACATATTTTTGAAATTTTTTATGCGTGCATCTTGCAACTGTGTACGGAGTGCACTCTTGCAGTGTGTGGGTTCCCCGTTGCGACGCGAGGTGAGAAAGCGCATTCATTGCACACTATACCCCACACAAGCGAACCGGGGATGAAACCGCCAAAGAAAATTCGCACAAACACATCGGCGGACCGTGCAAAATACCAAGACGCCGGCTGGTGGAGGTAGAGCGCATCGGTAGCACGGCTCACGGCATCGCATGCAGAAGAAATGGAAAAAACCTTGCGAGCTTTAATATTTTTTACACCGCGCCGGTCAATGTGAATGTGCGAGATAAATTCATGTGCAATTCAGAGGCGCCCCACAAAGGGACAGATAAAATGAAATTACACCGGATTTCGTGTGCGCGTACGTCCGAAAAACACTTGAGGTTTACGACCACATCGACACAGCCCTGCCAAATGCAAGACACAACTATAATGTGAATGATTAGATTTTTTTCATGTCACTTGAAAACCTCGTACTCTTTTCTTGCGCCCCCCTGTTTTCTCCTTTTTCGGCGAAGCCCTCGCAATATAAGGGTGGGGCTCCGGCTTTGGGAGGAACGACAGCTAATTAAATTTCAAACTTTTTTTCTAATGCAGGAGATCACACCGACGCACGTGATTGGTGCTTGTCTCCGAGACGATGTTGCAATGACGTGCGAAACCCATCGTATTAATTTCGGCTGGGACACCTGTTGTTGCTTCATTGTAGACCGAGAAGACCCACCTGCACCGGAAGCGTTTCACTTCCATTTGATCACGACCACTGAAACAACTAATCCCTGCTCGCATCGACTTCTGCACTTAGGGCTCCTTCTATAGTAAAGGGATAGCTTCACTTTGCCGACGGCTCAAAGCAACATTCAAATTTTCGATTTACCACCGAAAGTAACGTTTCTTATCAGTCAATTGACAAAAGAAAATGAATTTTTACATTTACTAATTTTACTTTCTGTCCTAATAGACAATCATGTGCAAACTAAAGACTTAATTAAAATCACATATTTATAATAGTGGAATTGAAAATTTTTGGAATTTCGCGACAATTGTTATTCCTATGAAGAATATTTGTTAGAACTAATAAATATTTCCAGAGTCCTATCATTGATAAACTGGTTGCATTATTTTAAATTCAGAACTATTTTTCGGAAATTGTTTTTAAAACAGAAAAATAATATATAAAATCATCTGTTTTTCCAGTATGATACAGTCGTCTAATTTTATGCCAAACGAGTTAAGGGATCGTCTCAGTGTGAAATTTTCTTTTTTGTTGTATTATCGGATAGTATACACTGTAATAAACATTCTCTCAAATTTTCAAATCGAAATTCAAATTATTACGGTCGCTACAGCGTTTCTTGTAGAAAGGGAACGGAGGGAACTGATGAGAATCCCCAGCATCAGTATTGTCCTTCGGGAGGAGATTCGTGGTGCGAATGGCGCAAAGCTGAGGCCAATGGATTTCACGAAAAATATTCTCATCTGCCAGCGCTCGATGACGATGTCCAAGAGGTTTTGAAGCCAATCTATGAAGATTTGACCACCGACGATTTGTTAGAGAGATGTACGGGCGCTTCAATCTTTAAACGCGTTTTTCTCAGAATGGTGTTTTTCAAAACGGTTTCCACTCTCAAAGGAAGAGTTTTGAAGATATCTAGTTCCAATTTGGAGAGAACATTTCTAACGTCATTTTTTATGGCGCTATGGAAGCTTTTTTTTTTTGAAATCTTCCTATTTTTTTTTACGATAAACTGTCGAAAAAAAGGGCCAAATTCGATACTTTTCGTTCAAACCGCCGCCATTTTGTCAAATTAAAAAAAAAAAACCCTCCATAGCGCAATAGCGACTTCCCCACAGATTAATAATCTTTTTGAAATTTTTGTTTCGGATCAAAATTGCGGCCGCAATCGTGGAAACCGTACAGGACCTTTTTTTTACGTGTCATTTCAACAATTTATTCAACTATTATACACCCAATAAATAAACATAACAAAAATCGTTTTGTATTCGCCATGAGTGTATTTATTTATAAAAAAAAACCGGACCGATTAGTTTATTTCAACATTAAAAAAAAAATCGCGAAAATCAGTGATTTTTCGGAGGGTCACACTGAGACGATCCCTTAAGTGGTGTAGAGATTTTTGATTTACAACACGCAAATGAATAAAAGAGCAGCTCAGAATCACGCTACCTACTCTTGAAACTCAGGGTAGGGAATTTCTATTTCACATTAAATTTCATTACAATCGTTTTTTGAAACAGAATGCGGAATAATTATTTCGAATAAAAATTGAATTAACTAAATTTTAAATAGTGAACTGTAAAAATGGATATTTCAGTTAATTTCACTAATAAAAGTTGGTTGAAAATTGCATTCAATGCGAAAGTATTTTTGAAAAAAATGTAAAAGGATAACAAAATATATTTTTGAACATTTATGATAATATAAGTATGTCTGGTAACTTTTGTGTAACATTTCCTTGAGTAAACACATGGTGAAAAGTTTCAATTGGTAGTGGGGATATTTATCAAAAGTTACCAGACGACTTCAAATAAAAATTTGGTGCACTCTGAAAATCTTGTTTGTGTGTGTAAACTGACAAATTAGAGGCATGGCAACCTGTAGGTGATTTTACCCAAATCTAATCTCTGCGGCCTGAGAAAAATCTAGCAAAATTTGGTGAAGAGAGATGTGGTGGTTTTTCCCTCCGTAAAGTTAAGACATACTTTTAAGTAAAATGTTCTTACCCCTTTTACGCATAAGTATATACATATTTAAGAGGTACCAGACAGACCTAATGAAGCGCTTTAATAATTCGGTTTATGTTGTCGAGTGCCTTTTTTGCGAATTGTCCTAAAACTGCGTGGAAATGCTCCATTTATGGTCGGAACAACAAAATTTTCAGTTTTTGGTGTTTTTTGTGTTAAAACAAGCTAAATTTTGGGAAAGTGTTGTTTTCCGACAACAATACTTTCCTAATTCACTCGTTCCGACCATAAATGGAGCATTTACACAAAGTTTTAGAACAATTCCAAAAACGGCACTCGACAACTTGTTCCAATAATTCGTAAATAAATTTTTTGAATTGGTTAATTATATTTATTGAATGGAATAATTAAAGCTGCGTTTTTACTTATCAATGAATGGTCGAATTTTAATAGTTGTTACTGAAGTTTATTTGTTGGCAAGGCAAGAATTTAATTTCGCGCTCTTAACGAACCAACTACTCCATAACGACCGATGCAATATTGCCTCATGTCAAAATTTAACAATAAATTTAAATCAATAAATCAAAAGATAACAATAAACGCAAATCAAATACATCGAGGAACGGACATAATGTATGTGTACGTTTTTTACTAACATACGCATAGGTACTGAGGGACAGAATTTAAAGATTATTTCTTCTCTTGTTGGAATTAAAATAAATAAATAAAATTTTATTACATTTTTAAATATCTAGTTATTCGAAGTGAATTGTTATTTAATTTTTCAGAATATGTTTTATTTTTTAAAATACAATACTTTTTGAGCTACATATAATTCTACAAGTTAGGTGGCATAGTCACCACAAGTTTTTCGCTCTAAGAAAAATTAGAATCCTCTTCGTCCTTCCTGATTTTTCACACAATCACTTATTTTTGTATGGAACCAATTATCTGGGCACTTTGGTTAAAAACATCCTCGGAACTTTCCGGATGCTTGGATTTTTTTGTTTATAAAAGCTGGTGAAATTGGGTGAATATCTAATATTATCAGTGGGTAAACATTTAGCACCACATCAGAAAATTAGACAACAATTCCGCGTTCCGCGTTTATTCCTACAATATGGTCATAATAAAATATGTGTATGCGCTGGTTTCAAAATATTTGTCTTACTGCCGTTCAAATCGCTTTTTTAAGTCGCAAATGTAGCAGGTTATTTTTTAAATAGTAAATATAACACCATATTATCAAATTTCTTGATATACGATTCACACTTATATTAGCACACAATTATTAAACCGTAACTATATCTGTAAAGTTATTTTCAAAATTCCGGTCAGAAGTTGAGATAATCGAAATTGTTGTAAATATGATATTCAAAAAAAAATTTGTGTTAGCTAAATATATGTAATTTTCAAAGTTATAGCCAGTACATGGGAAGCGAATAGTACCAACAAAATTGCTGACGTACTTATACCTCACTGGCTGTCTTTCCTGTGGAGGGGAGATTTGGTTCCGAATAAGGTTGAAAATGTATATTTAAATTTTTGCTTAAATCTGAGCATAATATTTCCCTCATTGTAACACATTGTGTTTAGGCCACGAAAAAGTAAGTAAGGGCATATTATTAATTTGGTGTGTTATTGTCTTTCAATTTATTGTACTATTCTACCTACCTTGTGATAAATTATGCACATAACATATAAAGAATAAAATAGTAAGCCAGTGTTTTTTTATTGCGAATTGAAACTCAAAAACAAAATGTATTGATGCACAAGATGATTTTAATTAATTAATTAATTAATTAATTAAATATGCCAAATCTGAGCTCCAAAAGAGGAAAGTATAATTAAACACGATTGGACAGAAAATTTCAAATAAGGAGTTGAAATTGCCTGGACACAGCACATCAGTTTTAGATTAATCGAAATTGTTGCATTTTGTTCATGAGCAGAAATGGTCTCAGAGAAGAGACAAAAGAACCTGTTTCTGTACCCAAATTACCCAACATATGTTGACTATCTATGAGGCCACCCTCCACACAATCAAGGAGATGAAGCATAAAAGCTTACTTGATATTTGCTGCAATGAAAATTTAAAAACGAATTCAGGCGCATCCCCGCCCAGTTCATATTTCGAAAAGTTGTGTGACTTCAAAGAAAAACAGAAAAAAGTAATGAAACTTCCCGACACACCCAAGGCGTGGTAGCAGTGTGGCCGGAAGTGCTCTCTTCCTGTATGGCATTACCACGCACCGAACGAAAATTTTCGAATGCGACAGCCCCTAGAGCGCATAATAGATATTGCGGCAAAATCCCCAGGCTGAGCGGCTGTGAACGGAATATTTCCTGAAGTACCAACTAAGATTGATTGTTGGGACCAGAACCAGACGCAGTTGCCGTCCAGAGACAGAGCCCTGGTCCGATAAAGTTTTCATTGCCAGAATGGGCTAATTAACCGAACCCACCTTCCCCAAAATTTCTGCTGTTCAATTCCCGGCAGCTTTATAGTGTGCACAAATGGAGCTTTCAAATGAAATTCTAGAGACGTTCAACAAGTTGTAAAGTAAACTTAAGAGAATTTCACTCCTACCACCTGTTGTTCGTGAAAACTTGGCGCATCCTGGCTGAAACAGTTGGTTCCTCCTCGCCTTCGAATATCTGCCCGAATGGCGAATCGGGACGAGGGGTGGTTGGCGGCGATACCGCTCTTCCTTTTTGCAAAATACCTGCACCCAGTCGCACTTGTTAACTGTTTCGAGAACCAAACAAATCTTCACACGCTCTCCGCCGTCATCGTCATCAGCGAAACGCTTAATTAGATTGGGGAGCCGCGGGCAAAATGCATCATTATTTAGTGCACTTTCGCGACAATACAATTTGCGACTCAGTACCACTCCACGAATCTAGTCCTTATAGTCTGGTCCTGGATTTCAGCTCGGGAACAGACAGAACCTATGTCAATATCACACGATTCCGAACTCACTTGTTGCACAGCACCACCATACTACTGTTTGGGACTGAAAACTTTTTAGCACACGAAACTTTTTCCAAAAGTTTTTTTTCTTTACCTTTTTCGGTGTGCAAAACTACTTGTTTGGATGTGCAAGGAAAAGGGACACAAAACTTCTTTTTGCCCACCACCACCCACCCCCATCCACTCCCTAAAAAGGGGTTGAAGTTTGTGCAGTGGAGTGTATAGCCGACGTCGGTCGCCTCTCTTTCACTATCTCCCACTGCACTCCATGGATTTATATTATCGGACACTATAGTGAAAAACAACGATAAAAGACTCAAAGTGGGCGGAAAAGAAAGAACAAAATTGGTTATTGCAAGGAAAAATGAAAAATGCAAAAAAAGGATATTCAAGGAGCTCGCCTCACTCCAAAGCTGGCGAGGTGCTTTATAACCGCAGAAGATCTCTGTGGAGGTATTGGAGGTATTTGGTCAAGAAGACCGAAGGTGGTGCATCCAGTGCGGCCCGCTGCTGGCCTGGTGGCTTTCTTTCATGGGCGGAGGACCCACCAAGACCAAGAGGTCCAACGCCCGCCATCGAGGCATAAATAAATAATGGAGGAACAGCTCCTTTAAGGACTAAGGACCGCACACATTGCCGGAATTTATCTAAATCGAAGTCGTGCAGCCTGCTGCACCCTTGCTCCCTCCCCAGCTTCAACCCCCGTGAAAAGTTGGAAAGCGAAAATTTTAAAATTTTTCGTCTGTTCCCGATTCACTCTCTTTCTGCGCTCCTTGCTCTCCCGTCGAGTGCCGGGGAGCATATCCTGTCGTGTCTTTACGCTCCCGGTCCTTCCTTACTTGGGAACGTAATTTTTACGAAAGTGTTTGCGTGCATGGGTCCTCGTAATACAGTTTGATAAAAATTTTTCTATTTCTCCTTTCCTGGCTGATTTTTCTTTTCCTTGTGTGTTGTGTAGTGCACCAACCCTCGTGCACGTCTAGGCACTTTTTTGCTGTGTAAGTTTTCATTTTTGCACTTCACATCCTTTTGATGCACTTGTGCTGGCTGCATGCAATCAGTTGCGTTTTCGCCTCATTTCTTTGTGAAGGTGTGTCCCTTACATTTTTCTTTTTTTTCATTAATTTATCATTACGGCTGTGTTAGTGTCCTTCTTTTGCTGAAGTGATGCATGGCTTTTTCGTCCTTTTTTATTCCAAACCAAAAGCCCTCTTCCTCTAGACATGACCCAGACGATCGGGGAATGGGAGCATAGTGGTGAACGCTTTCTTAGTCTAGTGCAATCTTTAGTATGCCGCGATGACTATGTTATGTACAGTCTGTGTAGTCTGGCATATATGCGCCCGCTCGAGGAGCATAGGAATATAGCGCGCTGTGGAGGGCAATTTGAAGGCAAATAGTATTATTTTGCGAAATTTTTCGCACACACTTCCTGTCTCTGGTGGCTCTTCTACTTGCAGCAGCATCGTCGAGCTTTGCGAATATAACAAAAAGCGCTGAAAAATTGAAAAAACAGGATTTGAAAATGGCGACGAGCTCGTCTTGACCCAATTTTTCTATTGATTTTTTCTATGTCTAATAGTCTCTCCCGTGTCTGCAGAAAAATTGTAATCGACTATTTTCACTGCAGCTGCAATTCCTAACGGGCTTCTCCAAGTTTTAATTGTACTTTGTAACGACATTTAAGACGCGAAGCTCGCGAAATAGATGATTTGCTTCCAGATTTTTGGAATGTGCGCTATTTCGCTTTCATGCAGATCGACAAGAATTTGTTTCGGCAATTTCCACCTCTGCGACAGTACCTACTTGAGTTTTATGTTCAGTTTTTTTTCAAGTGTTTTTTTTTTATAGAGTTAAAAATTGCTCTCTATGTTCGTGTTTATTTGTAATAATAAACCCAGGGTAAAATTTTAATGTAAAAGGTGGCAAGAGGAAAACTGATTTTTATGAAATAAAAACTGCAATTAAATTGTGTCTCAATTTAAACAGTCAAAAATATTTTATTTTACTGGCAGATACACTTGGTTTCAGGGCCGTAGTGGGGGTTGCCCTGGAGAATTTTGAGCTTGCCCTAGCCGTTAGCCTGAGCTTGCTAAGGATTTTGAAATATTTACGTGTAAATCCTGAGTTATACAGTAGTACCACAAAAAAAAAAATAACCCAGATGTGCAGCAGCAGTGTTAAAAAGTGGCACTGCTTGAAATCCGCTATAGCGGACGGAGCTTTTAGTCTAGCGGCCCGACAACGAATTCACAGGAACGAAGCGTTGCGGTCGGCGCACGGAAACCCCCTACCAACGCAAGTAACACAGGTCTACAAAGTTTTGGTGGTGAAAGGCTGGGGGTCTTTTCTACAGTAATTATTTACGTAGAATCCGAATCCGAGGTCAAAATTGGTCCATCACGTCAGGATTTTGAGATATTTGAGGTAATATATTCCAAAAAATGACTTTTTGGGCTACTTTTGAGGTTATGTATACCGGTTTGGATTTCATGATGTGATACCAAAAGGGTCATAACTTTCCGGGAAAAATTGTAGATATGACCATTCGCAAGCTCATTTTAAAGGGGAAGAGTGATACTACATGATAATAGTAGAACAGAGCAAATAAATTTTGTGCTTCCTGTACATAACCTCAAAAGTAGCCATTTTGCGAATATATTACCTCAAATATTCAAAATCCTGACGTGATGGGTCAATTCTGGGGAGAGAGACGTATGGAAATCCCCCTCCCCCCTTTAAGGCTGTTATAATGGCGATTAACAAAAAACACATAAAATGAGGTCACAAAAATCAAAAGAATTTCGACCTCGCTACGCTCACGCGAGGTTGAATTGAATTTCTTTGTTTTATTTAAATAGATACACGGGTTTCATATTTTTTGAAACCAAATACGCATATCGTATGTAATCGAAAAAATTTACGGGAATGTCTGCCCACATTATTGAAAATAGCAGTATGATTGAAATTATAAATATGCAAGATTAAAGTCATAGCCCAGTAAAATTACTCACCAAAAAGCTCAAAATTACGAGAAATGTCCGACCAAACTGTAGTTTTGTGGACAGCTCTATTTGGATGCTCTTTTAGCGTATCCTGGAAAGTAGGTACCCTTAATTTAAGCCATGGGTTTTAGGGGGTGAATTCTACACAAAATGATCCTTACTTACTATTTGTTATAATAGATTTATTTGTTGTGGATTTTTGTTACTTTATGTTTATGTATTATTTGCATTGAAAATCTTGATTCTTAGTTTGTTGAAATATTAAGCCTGCCCTGATTATTTTGGAGTCTGTACCTATTACATAGTCTGACTACGGCCCTGGTGGGTTTAAATTAATAAATACTATCAATATTGGGTCATTCTTCTCCGAATAAAATTCCAGAACTAGCACCGGAATAAATAAATACGTGAGCAAACTCGCTTTCGTTCCGTCGTGCACCAACCACTCATTTTAGAAAATAAATTTTTTATTTCCTCTACCCCTGAAGTTTCTCATATATCCACCAGCGAATGGAATACCCAAGACACTTGTTTGAAGATATCCTTCGAGTCTAGTCAAATTTATAAATATCCAGCACTAGATTTTAAAATTAGATAAAGTTTTTTTGAAAATCGTGCCCGTGACGTCTTGCTCTATTTTTCTATATTATTCAGAATTGGGTAAATATTATTCGAAGAACGAATAACGATTACGGATAAAAAATTATTCGTTATTCGCGAATGTCGAGTAACTTAAGTTATTTCGCAAAATTAATTCGAATGAACGATTAAATTAATTCGTTTTCGTAATTTTATTCGGTTATTCGAATAAAGTTAACATAATGTAGAAATTAAAAAAAAATCTGACGATGTGAATGGAATTCCAATAGTCAACACAAACTGAATAGTGGATACAGATTAGATTTAACAAGACGTAGTGACATGATGTGTGACGTGATATCACTTTATTTATTGCACCATCGAGGGGTTCTCGAACATGTTTATATGCCCTCCCCCAGATAGACTTTAACTTATTAATCTAGACAGGTTAGAAAATCGACACAACATATGCAAGACTATTCGCTTTGGATTGTTTACAAGGCAGCATAAATTCACAAATTATGATTATAATGAGCTTATCTCATCTATGTGTGTATGTTTGAACGATGGATTCGATCATATAGGGTTTAATTTTGCCAGACAATATTTTAAGTCAAATCTTGAATGTTAGGTCACTCTTCCGCTTTTTTATTTAGTTCTTTTATTTTGTTGTATTGTAAAATAATCAGCCATTGATGAAAATTTGTGGATAAATGAATAATTTAGAAACTTCAAATAATTGTTATTATATATTCGATCCCCAACAATTTTTGCAATACTTTTAGATACAAGAAAACATTTTTAACCTTTTTTTGAAACGCGTTTATTAGGGAGCTCCTAAATAATGAGCTAATTTAACTAAAATGGTAAAATTGTTAAATTACTACCATTTCTGTTTGTTTTTACTAATGAGTGTCCTCTGAGTGTGATGGGCATATAAAATTTATTCCCATTGCATTTAAAATAATGATACCTACTTCGCTTTATTTATGATTAATTAATTATTCGCAAATAAATTCGAACAAAATAAATTTATTCGAATAATGCCCAACTCTGATATTTTGCACTTGTACTAAAATAGAAGTTGAGTAAATATCTGAAGTCACAAAAGGTTTTTTCAGTGATGACGCTCTGCACGAATTTTCACGCAGTTTTCCATCGAACAAAATATCTGAGCATGAACACGCTCGTTTTAATATACCATAATCGGATAAATCTTTTAGATTTTTTGGTTGGTTTAATGTCCATAACAATCATAAGAATGCGTAGGCGTATTGCCGTGCGAAGACTGTGTTAGCTTGGCAATACGCCAGGGGGGGGAACGAGTGCAATGAATTGTCAAAGTGTAATACATACTTATAGTATATAGTACGTGCAATGAAGAACCCAAAAAATTTCGAATAATTCGCATAAAATTTGAAATTTTCGCCGATTTCTACTTCTAAAGTGCGAAGTTAGAAAGTCTTTGTCCGCCGAAATTTTGTTCGTTTATAATAACCGATATTATTGTTTTCATCCTTTTGCTAATTTTTTATGTATATTGTTACAAAATTTGCCAGCCGAGCGGCTAGCTGACAAATCTTGGTGACAAAAAATTCCGAAAAATTTAAAGACGAGCTCGAACCGCAGACTCCGGCGTGAAAGTCCGTGTGTGTGCACTACCGAAGGTTTTGTAGAAGCTATCGATAGGAGGGGGCAAAGTTTGCTACAGGGCCGTAGTTCCGGGCACATTAAGGAAAAACACACCAGCTCGAGTTTTAAACTTCAATTTAATATTTGTTTGTTCATTGGACACAACAATCGTAAATCGTTTTACAAAAAAAAAATGGTTAGCCGTCGTTGTGGCTTTATCGCCCGCACACACTCAGTACGACTGTTCCATTGCTCTCCTCTGAAGATCAACTCATGCCGTTTTCGGAAATGCAGGGGGTTTGTCCAGATGTTGAGGACTGGCTTAGAACTAAGCCCACAAATGTTTTGAACCAACAATCAATTTTGGAACAATATTTTTTTAATACAAAAAATATGTGATAATATTTATTTTTACCCGACTGCGCGACAGCAAAAACGGGGTTATGTTTTTCACGCGTATCTGGATATGTGGCATTTTTTATACTCTCGGAGAATCCTAACGGCTGGATGGGTTTTAATAAATGAGGTGTCTATCGATTCGTCTAAGCCGTGCGATGATTATAAGCTTTGTTTTAAATTTGCCGCATGATGAAACGAACTACAGATAGGAACTTAAGGGTACCTGGTGGTCTAGAAATTTCAAAAAATCTTTTTTTTTTTAATATTTCGAAAGTGTGGTTTTTCGAGAATATACTGTTGAATTTTTGTAATGATATTGACAGCATTTTAGGTTCTACAACCTTTTTAGCAGGTAGCGAACGGTTGATCCGCCTATGAATGGAAACATACTAAAAACTTTAAACTCATTTATCTCGGAACCACCCTTTTCTGCACAGCGGGATGCAAAACAAAAAAACTATTCATCCGAATCATCCCAAATTTTTATATGTTATTCAGTACACTAGTAGCTATGGCCGGGACCACCAATTCCAATTTTATTTCAATAACTTCTAAGTTTTTACGTAAAAAACCTAATGAAAAGTAGTCTGTTTTCGATATTCAAATTTCCAGAACGCGCTATTTTTGTCAAAATAACTTTTCTTTCCATTTTTTGGTTCCGACGATAGTTACAGTCATATAGATTAATAATTTCCTTATATTTTATTTTTCAAATAAGTCACAGAGCTAAAACTTCATTCCGCCGCGCCGCCCAGGTTCATTTTTTTGAGGGTGTCATCTGTTATTATCAATTACAAGCGATGGTAAGTCAAATAGAGCCTACTTTTAAGAATACAATAGCGTGTCGATCATGTAAAAATATTAATGTGCACCGCTGCTGTAGATGATGTCCCGAACAACCTCTAAAAAAAGGCGCTTGGCGGTGATCTCGATTTCTCAGAAATGGCTCAACCGATCGGTCTTAAATTTTTACACAATCTTCTTAGATATATTCCTCAGGTATTGAACGAAGGAATAATAAATTTTGATTTTTGACAAAATAGCGTCTATTTGAATACAATTTTTCGTTTTTTACTGAAATTTTCGCTCCTAATTGTAACAAAAAATATAGTAATAATGTTTTTGCAAATTCTAACTGCATATAACCCCTTAAAGAAACCTACATAGAGATCTGGAGGCCTCATCAAAACAGTATTTATACACAGGAACTAACAGTATATTGATAAAACAAAACTAAAAAGTCGTCAATAAAAAATAGATAAAAAAAATTAAAAAAACGCGACTGTGTAAAAAAGATGGAAACAAGATGACGTAGGAGCATAGTAGAACGTATAATGGACATTGCAGTAGGAGGCATCAGTTTCATGTTTTACTTACTGCGACTCCTGCTTCATGTAAGCTCCGACTGCAATTTCCATTATAACATACGTTCTACTATGTCCCTACGTCATCTTGTCTCCATCGTTTTACTTCGCTTTTACACAGTCGGGGCTTTTTTTTATTAATTTTCATAAATAGAAGCTTATTTAGACTTAACTTTGCTTATGACTCTTTATACTATAGTTCATAATTTTTCGAATTGTTCGTATTGCGTACCTACTATGCACGAAAAGTTTGAAATGTTCGAATAATTCGAATTATGCCAAGGAACTTCGAAATTCGGTCGAGAGGATAACATTTATTTTAATCTGTATTCTTTATTCAAAAGAGTAAGGTACTCACCAACAATATACACCATGTTCTTAGACCATTTCATTAACTCTCGCTTTATTAGTCGGCGTTCCTGAAGGCAGCGTGCATAAGAACATTCCGCCATCTTTCATTCGAGGTAATGGAACCTGCGATCCACGAATTTATGCAAATGTCCCTTAAAATTATTTTAGTGAATCGCTCTCGCAAGGATAACTGTGCCGGAAGGATTTCACTCACAAACGTCACAGCCCAGTGTGACGAAACAAGTAATAGCACAAACATTTGCAGTGACTTTAAGGGCATCTGACTATATTGACTATTTTTTGTTAAGCTGCAGTTCTGCTTCCGCTAAGTTCATTCGGCCAATTTCCTTAGATATGCGAAAGTCTTCGACGCGATAAATGCAGTATCGTTGGCAATTTAGTCGCCAAATCTCTTCGGTACATAGTTTTCTTTCGCTTATGGTGATGCTGCAGTTCCACTTCACAAATTATTATAAGTAGCTTCTTCGAGTTCCTCTCCCTTTGGCAGTTGTTGTTGAAATTTTATTATTGTGGAACGTAATTTTGGAATGTAGATTAAGTGCCTGTGAGGTTGCTTCAATGTATTCGTTTAGTGCTGAAACAAAAAGAAAAGTTCGTCAAACGCTTGGATAAAAATATTTCATTTTAGTGGTTAGTTTTAAATGTCTAGTTTGATGTCGGTTCTTTTGGTTATCGTCAAATTTAAAACCATTAAGGCTACACTGGTTTCTACAAGCATCATATCAATTGTGCTGAGTGTATTATTTTTAAACACATTTACAATAGCTCCAGGTGGCAAAGGAAAGGAAAAGGGAAAATAATACGAAATGTATCACCTTGCAAAAAGGTGAAATTGATTGGTAAAAAAAGTGCATTGAATGATAATCAAGTAAAACATAAACTGCGAAAGTCCACTTCTAGGGTACTGGCATAATGCATATCCTCTGACGTAATAGGCAATAATATATTTTATTCCAACAAGGTGAATGTTGACTTCGCTGCATACATAAACTAGAAGTCTAGAACTGACTTAATTTGAGCAGGTCGATATTGCATCAGGTTATCTAGTAATTGCATCCTGCCATCAAAATTTGCAATTAATGCAATTTAAATATATTTTTTTTGTAAACTGCGGTGCATACACGTCAGTGCGCCTCGTGTGGAAAAAACAGCACAAATTGGCCCCGCGACTTCGGTTCCTTTCAACAATTAAACAAACGAACAATTTTGATCTTCGTACCCTCTGCTGCACCGTTGCCGCAATAGCGAACAAGTTAACCTTGACAAAGTTCTTAGAGCAAGCGCAGTATACCCAGCCTGGCATTATGCGTCAATAAATCGTGTTTTCATGGTTAGATCAGTGCTCTGTCTCACAATCAACTTTTCAGTCAATTGAACCCGGTAGAAAATTTGCAAATCACAGCTCACCTGGCCCCATGGAGGGGAATTTCGAGTCGAGTGAGGAGGCCTCCTATTTTCAAGTACTTACTCAGGTATGACTCAGGCCAGGCTAAGTGCCTACCTGCTAAGCTAATTCCCATTTGCATTTCAAACTTTTTAAAGCTGCGGCAGAGCATAAGAAAATCTTAGAATGGATAAAGCCCTCGTTTTAAAGTGCAGTTTCTCATACATACACAGAGGCAATGACATTTTTCCTGTGGCTATGATCGCAGCAGATCTGCGAAATGATGTCTTGCTTCTTGCATAGAAAAAAGGTAAAAATCTTCACCTAACTGTGAATTATTTTCCAAGGTTTTCTGCGTCCAAAATGCACTCCCGGCCATTGTGAGATCGGAGAATAACTTTTTGCTGTCTTATGTGCATTTAACACACTCCGGCACAGCTGGATGTCCGCTGCCAGAAAAATCGCTGACTATAAAAAGGAAAGGAATATCATCGTCACAAAACGTCGTCTAAGGCCATTCTAATTTTATTTATATGTTTATGTTCTTGCTACAACATTGCGCTGTGTTTCGTGAAATGGTAAATCGCTTAATACTTTAAAACAGCTTCAGATTTGAAGTATCTATTGCTCCAAAAGACTGTAAATGTGTGTCTCAAATTTCATTCCAATTCAGTAAATTTTTTACTCGACTGCCCCAGAAGCTGGATTATGTTTTTCGGGTGTTTGTATTATGTATTATATGTGTGTATGTACGCATGGATGTATGCCCACTTCTTTGACGCATCCTGTAGCCTAAACGGCTTGATGGATTTTCGTAAATGACTTTTCGTTAGATTCGTCTTAATTGTGGCAGTGCTAGAGGGTATATATAATTTTAGAGAAAAATAAATATGGCCGCCGTCAGTAGCCATTTTTTTTATTTCTTTGTCTTCACAACTCCCATTGATATGGGTATCAAATGAAAGGCTTTGACGAGCAAAATACGATAATTAATGTGTCGTCATTCTAAATCCAATATGGCGGACGCGCCAAGATGACATATTACATTTTTCTTAAGATCCCTCATGACATGTGTATCAAATGAAAGGGTTTGACGAGAAGAATACGATAAGCTATGTAACGTCACTACCTTAGGATAACAAAGACAATTTCTGGACGTAGATATAATACTATCATCGTGGTATTATGCAAAATTAGTAGTTATGAGTACGAGCTGCCTGTTTGAATCATGTCGTGATATTACTCACGTATTTTGCATGTTATCTGGAACCATAAAGGTTGTACAAAAAATGTCAAAAAATAAACAAGAAACGCGACTACAAAACACGAGGTCATTTTAATACTTTAAGTTGATAGGTACCAAGTAAGATTTCATTAAAATAATAATAATAAGTTTAAATAAAATCTTAGTTGTTAACTATCTACTTAAAGTATGAAAATGACCTCGTTTTTTGAAGTCGCGTTTTTTGTTTATTTTGTAATAACATTTTTTGGAAGTTATCGTCGTGCGGCATGCAGTTAGTTTAGAATTTGATAAGTAAAACTAACAGTTATTAAAAAATACCTCATTTTTATCAAAACCTACTTATCATTTAAAAAAAGAGGTTCAAGTTATTCAAATGATTTTACATTGACTCGGAATGACGTCATGGACATGCCCACACGGCTTTTCATTAGTTCGCTGCTTTCTGTTTTCTTCTATTTTTGGTTGGGTAATTTTTTTTTTAAAGAGAGAAATTCTCCACAATACGAAGCCATTTAAGTGAATATAAACACAAGAAATGTTGTGTATTTATACAAAAAAATTATTTAAATAAAAATTTGTTTAATTTACCACATTTTTAAAATCGACTAAAAAGTATAAAATAATTTCTCCTAGCCCCCCATCCAGATTCGTAACCCCAGAACAGATAGTCCTGAAAATATGTAAATCCGAATTTTTGATAGCTGTGAAAATACTTGTAAGATTCAAAATGGAAAACGTGTGGCACTTGCAATAGATAAAAGGCGCCCCACGTTTTTCATTTTAAATCTTACAATTATTTTCATAGCTATGAAAATTTCACAGTTCTGAGCTATGTTTAAAGTTTCAAGCATCTAGCATGCTCATCGGGGAGTTAGTTTAAAATCGATCACAAAATTTGTGCCGAACAGCCAGACAGGAAAGCTAGTTAATAAAAATGTGGTCTTCATAAATTTCCTTATAATTTCCCATGCACGGCAATTTACCAACTTAGTTGGCGAGTAGGTACTCTACCAGTCGGGTCGTCTCCCAGTTAAAACTTTTACGCTGACACAAATGAGAGAAATAAAATGAAATGTCACAAAAAGTCACGAAAGTTGAGATTACTCTCAGCGCACAGTCTTTAGTTAGGGATAATTTTGACGCGACACATGTTTCCAAAACTCAATGGTAGAGCACCCATTTTGTTTCATCTGTTTCAATCTTTCATCGTCTTGAAGCTCCAGTTCTAACTCTACAGCCGCAATATCCTCAGCAATTGACGGTGAAACGTTGCAACCATTCTTTAAAATACCCACAAGAATGTGCTTCTTCATCCAACACGTATGTTGCTTTCTACCTCCCATTTAAATACCTCATAATACAGGGTATTTCAATAAGGACGCTCGACTTTTATACGTGGATAAAATAAGTTGTGTGTGAGATATCTACTCCACTGCTATTTGGTTCGAAAATATATTTTATGGCATTAAGTATGGAATACAACGTCGTTCAAATATCCGCCGCGGCTTTGCTTTGCGGCATGTGTTCAACACCATAAAGTCCAATTTTCAATGACTTTGTCGCATAAATCTGGCTGAATTTGCTAAATGGCGTTCGTCATGTTAATTTTGAGGGCATCAATTGTTGGAGATTTATTGGCATGGATGCCAATGCGATTTAAGATAACCCCAAAGGAAGAAGTCTAAATGCATTAAATCGCACGATCTCGGTGACCAGTTTTAAATCACTCGTGCAGAATGCACATCGTGGCATGCGCTATGTGCCACAAAACGCCATCCTGTTGGAACCACATAACGTCGGTATCCATATAATCCAGGTTGGGCCGAAAGAAGTTGCTTATCGTCGATCTGTAGCGCTCGGCGTTGACGTCGCTAAAAAATGATTTGTTTGGCGAAATTTGAACAACTTCCGAATACCTAGCAAGAATGTCCGCGGTGGAAATTTGAACGACGTTGTATGCCAAGCTTAATGTCATAAAATTTTTTTTCAAATAAAATAAAAACAGAGTAGATATCTCACACACAACTTGTTTTATTTACATTTAAAAGTCGAGCGACCTTGTTGAATGACCCTGTAATTTAGAAACTAGAGATTGGTGACAGACAGACGGACGGACAACACAAAGGCAACATTTGGCCATTTGGGTACGGAACCCTAAAAGCGTGATGTTCTCCGGGGTGATTTCACAAGCTCCGTCGTTAGCGACATATAAATTCCTAGGAGTTTTAATAATCCAGATTTCACATTATCTCTGTTATTTTTCTGGAGAAATTTGATAAAGCTCCTATTAATCGTAATAGCAGAACAAAACGAGTAGTTAAGAAATCATCGATTATAATCAGCCAACACATTAGCACTGAATCATTTTACAATTGCCAAAGTCGTAACTATTTTGTATTGTGAAGTGGGAGCATTAGCGTAAACATGAGTGCAGATAGAAAAACACTTGAAAATATTTGGCATGCTCTATAGGAATTTACTTACAATCTCCAGAAATTCTTGAAGCATGTTGAAAGTTGGCTCAGTTTTTAATTTACTGATATTTTCACTTTTTAATTTTTCAGTTTAGAGAGATCTTTCAATCATAAAAGATAGAGTTATTTGTGGCATAGAAATAGGAATCTTTTTTAATAAAAAATACAGCTGTTGGTTTCAAACGGCTTTGGTTACGAATTGTGAAGACAACATTCACCAAGTAAAATTGAAATTTTAAAGTCAATAACATTTAGCCGTTTAGTTGTTTTTAATATTATTTATTTAATTGAATTACCGGTGAAGTAAAGCACTCGGGATCGGGGTCGATTTATACGAGTATTATCACTTCCTTATCTATTGGCTTTAAAACATTTTAAAAATTTTTATTAAAGAGTCTACTCTAATGGAAGGAGTTGAGAGCTCATATAATTACTCCAACCTGATGAGATTGGCACATTGCAAAACTCTTTTGACAAATTTACAACTGCGTATGCTGTGCATGGTCTAATTGTAATTCCTCATTCTACTTATTTCATAGGCTTTTATTTATTTCGCTATCCATAAACATAGCATAAGCGTAAAGAGACAGAAACTTGGATAAATCTCGGATAAGTCGATCGATTCATTAAAAAAGGTTTTTATATTCTTCGAACCATCCACAATCCACGCGCATTGAAAACTGTTAAAAGACATGCACTCGTACTTGGTTACTAAGTTCTACCTAGGCGAAGTGCTGCTGAAAAGTAATAAAATGTGAGGAATGGCCGCATCTGTGACCTATTTCTAGTGCGTAAAACATGTCTTATTGGCTTTCATGCCTGAGCCTTCGTGAGTTTTCCTAGAAATTGCAGAAAATTAATTACATGTTTTAGCTGTCCAGAAGACATCGGCTCCCATATCAAGATTACTGCGCAAAAGAGCGTACCAATTGACATGCGCAGATTGTTGTGATTTCCAGCCTAAACCTTTCGAGGGCGAACTACTAGCAGATAGATTTGAAGGAAATGCAAATTTCCCTATGGTGTGGCAAGACAAGACATTCATTCATAGCACTGGCTGGCGTCTGTGGAGATTTCTTGATTGGTGACTTTACCACTTTGCCAAGGAGGAAAAATGCAAGGCCTTGGGCTTGGAGCAAGTTGCAGCTCGTTGGATGCCTGGTCGCAGCGGTAGTCGCTGTCGTGGCTCTGGGTCTGGTTGGAATTGTTGGAGCTCCCTCCTACGAGCAGCGCCAGGCACTAGCGCCAACTGAATGCTAATACCCGATGTAATAATATTGACTAATATGCCGTAGGTAGCCGCGAGCCTCCGTGGAAATGGACGGATGCAGGGCGATGGAACTGGGGAGCATCCAGGTGAATTTACGATCTCGCACGTGTAACTGCTACTGCCAACGTGTAATGGAACCTGCAGTTCAGAACACGTCCGCCTAGAAAGGCCATGTGGCTAAATTGGTATAGCGGCAGCAGTTATCAGCATCTTCTTGTGCAGCGTATCCAGCACGGAGCACCGCACATGTTGAGCTCTATGTAAAGCGGGGCTGTGGTGTATGCGCCTGTAAATATAGTGCCGAGTGCCGAGGAGTATTTTCCTAAATAGTTGGTAGTTCCATGCTGAATCGAGATCCAGTGCGCCTCCCGACATGAGGAGGTGATACGGATGCAATAGTTGTGTTGTATGCATGTGGGGAAAATCATGCAAAATGAAAAGGAAGCAAGCCCAGCTGTGCTGAATGAAAACGAAACACAAATTTAATTCCAACATGCCAATGCGCCCCACATCTACAGATTTTGCCTCTGCCGGTGGAGACTCTCCTCTCCTTCTCTGGCTTCCGGCCGTGGATATGATCAACAGGTACATGGCGTCATGCCAGATACTGAGCATGTGATGTCGAAATTCCTGCTGCCCGTTTAACTTGAAAAGTACGAGGAAAATTTTCGACAATGTGGAAACTAGGATGGCATCTCCCACATCCTCCCGGTGCGCCATTTGGAACACTATAATGTGCCTGTGCCAGTGCGGGTGCCTCCTGGTGCTCCGACTCCTGCTCCTTTTCTAGACAGCTGCCAAGTGCGGGCGCGGACAGAGTGGCACTTCAGGAAACAAAAAACTTGTTGATTCCCGGATTTGATGATGGTGCTGTGCTATGCCACGTGAAGGGATGAATCTATTTTCGGCAGCAGGCACTCCTCACATCCAGCCAGCATCACGTAGAGAAGAGCCAGCTTTCATACGGGGTTTTGCATTTTAATAAACTTTTCGGGGAATGTATATGCTATACGCCTCATGTCCTCACTCCCACGGATTGTCAGCATTACTGGGTACACCATTTCGGCGGTGTCCATTCGGTTCATTTCGAATGCGGTAGGGAACACGGTAATTGTGTGCGGTGGTCTTTCAGTGGTCCACTTTTATTAAATTTATGTTACTCCGCGAAATATTAGGATTCAAATGAGCCGTCTAATTAACTATATTCATATTCTAGTGCATGACTAAATAATTATCGACTTAAGAGTTATCCGTACGATCTTTCCGACTTTTTCAGATAGGATTTTATTTCGTTAGAACCAAAATCTCTCAGCTTGAAAATCAATTTGTACACCTAGTGAGTCACTTCGTTATTCGTACAGAGCTAAAAGTAGAGATAAATTAACAGCACAAGAAATAACGAATACTTCGTGTGAAGCCTTTTGTTCTTTATAAAATTATAACGATTTTAAGTCTCTTCTGTACCGAGTCCCCTAACTTTTAGGTGTATTCAGCTGAGATATTGGATCATTACAGCTGTAGTTTACTTACTAAAACTTCTTTATTAGTAATGGTAATTTTTCGAATGCGTTTAACAGGTTCTTGCTACACATTTTCGATCGCGTTAAGATCAGGTGATTGTGTTTATAGAAACTCCACTATAAACCATTCTCGAACAAGGTAGAATTAATGTTTGGGGTCGTTGTCCTGGTAAAATTTTCCTTGAAAATGTTTTCTAAAATGTTGAGGTAGTCTACCTTGTCCATTATACCATTGATAATATGTCGATTTCCTACCCCATATGCAGACACACAGCCCCAAACTAAGCAGAACCACCGCCATGTTTTACGGTGGCACGAAGGTTTTTCTTATGAAGTTCTTCATTTGGCTTTCGCCAAACCCATCCATCGTCTAAACCAAATATGTATATTGAATTTGGACTTGTCTACAAAACTGACGTTGTTCCAAAACTTTACATCCTTTGTAATGTGTTCGTTCGCAAACTTTAAGCGCTGCTTTCTATTCTTTTCCGATAAGTATGGTTTCGTCCTGGCCCCTCGCCCGTTATAACCAGCTCTTTGCAGTACTCGCCGTATAGTCTTCGCGCACATCCGCCTTCTTGAATATTCCTCAAATGCAGCACATAACTTGTCTTCTAAAAAGTTATGGAATAATATTCGCAAACTTGATATTTAGTGCCAAACTAGGATGAGTGCGAGGTGATTATTTCCGTGCAGTTAATTAAATCGAATACTACTGGATCGGATGGTACATCTCCTCGGCTCGTACAAATGGTATTACCCTATAGCATACTTAAACCTTTAACCTATGTGATAAACCATTGTTTTACAACTTCACAATTTTCTACTCTATGGAAGCAAGCTACTATAAACCTGTACCTAAAAAACTTTCCCCATCGTTCCTGGTTTCCTCAGGAAAATTTTAGAAAAATTGGCATATTCTCAAATGATGCACCACATAAACTGTGTTAAGTCTAGCGACAGATATACACGAAGCTCTGGACAATGGCCACATTACTATTCTGACACTGTAGACTTTTAAAAAAAACTCTCCAAATCGTATTTCATTTCATTCTATGCACTAAAACTCTGAGATGATACCAAGTGGGGGCAGTCAGCACGTTAAACTTAATAATGTGGTTTCTAAAACTGTTCCATTCTTCTGTGAAGTACCTCAGGGTTCAATCCTTAGTCCGCTTCTTTTTGTCTCTACATTAATGACCTACCTGATGTTTTTAATGATTTATCGGTTCATCTCTATGCGGATTATGTTCAAATATACTTAACACGTCCAATTGGTCGGTCGAGTCGAGGACTGCATATGTCGCATGACGCAAGCGGAGTGGGCTTGTTATTAATCCCTCGAAGTGCAGTATTGAAATCGAGTCCAAAATATCACCATCCATAATATATGTATAATGGAAATAGAGTTGGCTATGTTGATTGCACATGGAATTTGGGAATTGTCATTAATAATAAAATGCCATGTTGCGATCACATAAAGAATGTCATCCTCAAGGTCTATAGTGGCCTTCGACAGCTTTGGTATAGATCGGAGATTCTTTCTACAGACCTTCGTAAAACACTGGTTAAAGGTCTAATCATGCCACACTTCACCTTTGATGTTGCGTGTAAGAGAAAACTGTGGTTGCATTTAATGATGTAGTTCGTTTGGTCCATATACTGACTAGACTTAGTCATGTGTTACAGTATACTAGTTCATTCCTTGGATTTCCACTTGATATATTTATACCTGGTACACCATTGTCACACAGCCATCTTATCTGCACATCAGATTGAGGTTTTCATCAAGGCATGTTAAAATTCTGTTGCCTCAATTTCACTCTCGTTTTGGAGAGCACTCGTTCTTTGTCCAGTGTATGTGTGTGTGGAATCAGTTGCCTTCACATATTCAGCGAACGACCTCCAACGGGACATTCTATCGGCTACTTCAGCTATCTGAAGTAATATAAACTTAATCTATCAACATATGCACAGTGTGAAGTTTTTGTTTATTATATTTTTTCACACTTTTCTTCCAGCTTTTGTCATTTTTGCATATATCACAATTTTTTATTGATATTTTTTTGATTTTCCTTGTATCTTGTTTTGAATTCTTTGTTTCACTTAGATGTAGTATTTTATATTAGTTGAATTTTTTATTTTCCCTCTCTACTCAACCACATTGCATTTTGTATACAAAAGATTGTATATTCTTTGTACGTATTTCTTGTAGGAGAAATATAGGAAATTTACTTTTTAATTTAATACTATACAGAAATAACAATATGGAGATAAATATTGTGTTCGAATCTATGTGGGTTCTTTCAGCTCTCAATGCCTTTTTGGACGCAGTTTTTACAAGTCGTTTCTTTCTTAGAAGTTACATTTAAGTCATTTTGAAAATGCACGAGGTTTTTGTAAAAATTAACGGAATTGTTTGAATTTCGCGGGCCTTATAAATCTGATTTTCAAAAAAAAATGTATCTTGTTGGTGCACATGTTCCTGACGTAAATTGATTATGGTAGCCATACTGGATGCTTAATCTGTTGTTGGCGGTTGGAAGCGTTACAACAGTTAGACGTGAGAAACATGTGTACCAACAAGATAAAAACAAAAATTTAAAATTCGGATTTATAAAGCCCGCAAAATTCAAAAATTCCCGTTATTTTTTTTTATCACACCTCGTATATTCTGAATATGACTTAAATATACTTGCTATGTATAATGTATGATATATTTTAATAAACAAATTACACAAAAACGGCGTTAAAAAAGGCCTTGTGAACTGAAAGAGTAATTAATGTTTTGATTTGTGAATGCATTTCTCGAACTAAAAGAGCTAATTTCAGGAAAAGGCGCCGATAATTACAACCACCTCGATAACAGAAATATTCTATACACCGACTGCCCTATGCCCTAAACTGGCAATGAGTGCTGCAAAAAATTAAATGAAAATATCAGAGGCAGCACTATGTTAATTATTTTGAAATATTCAACATAAAATTTTCCTTCAAATGGGATCCCTGGTGTGTTATGGTTCCATTTACTGTTTATCCTTTTGAGGAAAGAAGGCCCCAGTCCGCCGCTCAGGTTTACAATATTTTATGTGCCCGTCAGATAACTAAAAGTAGAATGTACATATTTTCAAAATAATTTATCGAATGTTTTCCTGCAATTTTCGCATTCGAGCGGATTTTGAAGTGCGTAGGTACGGAGTTGCATGCATGAGTTAGAATCGTTATATTAATTAGATTTCCGGGATATTTAAATTAAGTTTCCGACCCTAATAAATATGCAAATGGCTCTTATTTTATCGATTGCCAGTATATGTATGAAATCGCCAATAGATGGCTGCGACAGCAGATGATTTCAAACTTATTTCATCGCCCTGAGCTTCCCCCTCTGGCCAATAAACCAGGTCGTAACTTTTGGTTGTCGTAAGAAACCTGAGGTGAACCAAAATCAATAACGCGGGGTTGGAGGGGTGCGCTTCCTGTTCGCTCCTTGGAGCTGATCGAAATTTAGTTGAGTCGCTTTGTTTGCCTATGCTGCTGTGGGCTGTTTGAGCCGCGCGAACGGATTATCGCGCAAAGCAGAAATTCATTGCAATAATTAAATTATCTCATTTCATTGCAAATTGGACATAAGCAATCTTCCCAGGCCATTAGCGAGAATCTAACGCCATCTGTCTGTCCGCTAGAGGCGAGCATTTGAAAAGACCGCGTCCGTCGCCAATGCTGGAGCTCGCCTTAAGAAAACGTGCCTGCCACTCCGGCGGGCGGGCGCGCTCAGTGTTGTGCCCACCTCGAGCAAAATCCTTGAAAACCTGCACACGACAAATAAAAGTAAAATTCTAAAATAAAATATCAAATCTCAGATTTTGCGAAATCAAATTCTTATTTCAAGAACAACAAGTGAGTGTTCGCCTTGAGAAAGAGAAAAACAAACGCGAAAAGCTAAAAGCTCGCGGTGCGCCATTTTCTAGGGAATTAGCCATTCGTGAAAAACGGCACCAGCAGCTTCACCAGCGAGCTCGGGCTGCAACAACAACAGTATAATGAATTCGCATTGTTCAATTTTCCTCAAGGTGGCATGGACAAAAAGTGGTCAAGCAGCTTCCAGTTTTCATTTTGGATCTAGCGGAGGAAAAAACTCGTTGTATAACCCGGAGCGCTGCAGCACATAGTCTTAGATGTTTCCTAGCCTTTTCTTCGGCTGTGCTGGTGTGCACAGTGCATCTATCTATTCAGATGCATTTCGTCTATGCGGGCAAGCAATCAAGTGTTCACCTTCTGAAAAAACTGCAGCTGAACCGATCAACCAATAATCGTGTTGCCTTTCGGTTGAAATTCAAGTTGCGCACATGCTTTTTGCAGCCGCTCACTGCGCTCTTTGCGCTGTTCTACTACGGCCGATCCCGTCGGTGGTTCAAGAAAAAAAAAATTTAAAAAAAAAACGCAAAAAAGAAAAAGAAAACAATTACTTTGCACGGACAAGTACAAACAGCAAATAACGAATTTTTGAATCGACTCTGAAATATGTGATCTAGGCCACGATCACTGGTATATCGTGACTATGTTGACACTTCACGGAATGTGTGTTTCGTTTGAAGTTGCCTTAAGATGCAGATAGGTTACGTGGAACATTTTGTTGCCTAACATTGCAGATATTTATGATATCGCTGCATTTTGCTCTCTTTTCATTAACCACCGACACGTGCATTTCAGGTGCAAACTACTATCTGGTGAAAACGTATCTGGGAGTGGGGAGAACAGTAGCAAAGATCACTGAAATTCGGCGCTTATATTTGCCCCTGACAGCTATCGCATATACAGATCTTTGACAAAAATTACATTTTCAGCAGGAGTGAAAAGAAATATGGAAGTGCACAGAACTGTCCAAATTTTCTTGTCAAAAAGTTATCATACACTTTCGAGTAACAATTTTTTTGTTTGCTAGGAAAAAGTTTTGAGTTACCAAATAGAGCGCTGTGGAAATCCTGCAGTACAATACATTTCTCGTAAGATTCGAAAGTTTGCAACAGTCAGTAGTTAACAAGCAGATATCTCAGAAACCATCCCAACTGCGAAACTATCATTTTACGGTAACAAGTAACGGTGCGACGTAACGGCAATAATGTCAAAATATTTGGAGAAACAAGTCATGTTGACTCTCTATGAGTAAAACTGGACACTGGTTTTTAAACAAACAACACAAGAAGAATTCTGGCCATTATTCTCGTTTCCTATAGTGAAACTTTTTTTAAATATTTGTTTGTTTTTTGGAATTGGGAAAATAAACATAATAGGCTAGTCAAATGAGACGAAAAAAAGGTAAAAGTGCGTAACTGTCATGGTGGGGAGCGGGGCACGAATAAAGGTTGCAAAGATTGGTTTTCCATTTGCTCGGCTTCTATTAAAGCTACGATGAAAGTGGTGATACCAGCGAAGAAAGGCGCTTCGAGCACTACAAGTTTGCTTATTACAACGCTTGCCGCGGAGGCGTATGAGCGCATACTAGAACGCTCAAATGCTTGAAATCGCGATATCTCGGGAATGGTGAGTCGTACGGAAAAAGTATACAAACCATTTTTGTGGACAATTGCAAGTCCTACAACTTTTATATCAACCATTTTAGCGATAACAGTTACCGTTTACGATAAATATGCGAAAAACGTATATTGTTGATCTTTGAGCTTGAATAAGATTGTTAACTCAAGTCGGATCGGTGGGGACTTTTGATGTTTCATTTTTAATAGTGTATTTAAGACATGTGCCAATTTTTAGTTCTATGCGAATTTTTACGCAGTTAAATATCTATTTTGAGTGGACTATAAGTATGAGCTTAGTAAAAGGCAGTTATTTTGAACCCAATTTTATGAAAATTCTTTTATGTTGGTGACTTTTTGCCGCTTTCGCAGATTTAAAATCAGCGACTGCAGCAGCCCCTATATATATACTCATTTACACGGAAACCCGTCAGAGTTGAGAATTTTCGGTTGCCATATTGGATCCGCCATTTTGATCAACGTATTCAGTTTCACAAATATGGCTCTTGTTGACACCCCCATAAAATACGAGTAGTTTCATGTAATGGTAACTGTATGTACCAGCAGCGTTTCGACCGATTCCTCAAATTTTAAAACATGTCGCGAATTTGCCTCTACTCTAAATGTAGGTGAAAACCGCAACGAAAGCTGTTCACGGGTTCCAAAGTTTATCGCAACTACACAAAGATTATATCAGCTACACAGAGAAATCCTATTTTATAGAAATAAAGATAAATATGTCGTTCAATTTGTGCAATAATTTCGTAATTAAAAAATCAAGTGTGGGGATAAATGTCTTTAAAATTATGCTATAAAACAGAAAACTTATACCACACAAAAGAACTAAAGACAAAAGAACTATTGGGAGTAAAGTAATGACCTCCTAACGGTTTCAATTAAATTTTATGTCCCTATGTGTATATAAGTTGGTGACACGAATTCGAAAGTTGTTGATTAAATATTACATTCATGCTGAGAAATGCCAATCCACACAAAATATTTATTTCTTAGCTAATCTAGTGAGGATATTCCAGTCATCAAGCGGTCCAATAGCAATAGAAAGCATCGTCGTGCCCCTTATTAACTCCCAAAAATAAATTTGTTTGAGTTGTTCCACTTTTGCAGCAAATGAGCGGTACCTACCTTGGTAATATATCCGAGAGTGGCTGAGTAAATTTGTTTATGAAATGTTCTCCCGGGCTAGTTTTATAGGAAGACCAGAATTTGTCTGCTGAGAAAACTAGTGGGACGGAAGCAAAAAAGATTAAGCGAAGAGCGCAATCACAACATTTTCTCACTGCAAGGTTTGTTTGAAATGGTATAACCGCAAAAGCCGTTATATTGGTAAAATGGACAAAAATACTTCGTAACTGCATCATTAAAGGAATCAAATCAATCAAATTATTCATTACTAGCAGACCCGTCCCGGCCTTGCCCGGGCTATCCAATACTTGTAAATTAAAACTGTTGCAGAACTACTGAAACTATTTCATGCGCGAAGGCGGATTAGCATTTTTCCCAGAGGAACCCAAAATAATCTTGAGATGAAATATAACCTTAATCATGGACGATAAAATACTCTACCTTCCAAGGCCCTATCGAAATCGGTTCAATCGTTCCCGAGGTTCCTGAAAAATAGACACCATTTTTTACACGTTTGTGTAGATTTTGATATAGTGTAAGTAGACATATTAGTTTAGAAAAACCACATGATCCTAAGAACCAAATTTCATGAAAATTCATTTACGTTAAGAGATTTTGGCCACCATATTGAGGCTCGAAATTTCGATAGCAAATTTTAAATCAGCGTCTCCAAAAACCTATACATATATATTGTTGAAGTTGGATTGCCATACTAAATCCCCCATCTTGAATTGTCTTGAATTATGTCGATGGCAGATTCAAGATTAGCGACCCCAAAAATCCTTATATATTCAATAACACGGAAATATTTTCATTCGTGTGTTCTTGTGTTACTTCGCATGCACAAAGCCCGCCTACTCCAGCGGACAGGGGTCAAGACACTAAGGCACTCCCTGAACATGCATACCGTCATTTATCTCCTTGGAGCCTGAATTTTGAGAAATGCTGCAATACGTGTTCCATTAGTGTTGTTGTGAAGTATTTTCAAGGATCTTGGATCAAAAAAATAGTTTTTCTCATACAAAGATATATCGTTACCGGTTACCCCTAGGGGTTGAATTTTGTGAAATCCTGAAAAATGTGAATTATGTGATCCATTCTTTATGATGCAGAGTGTTTGTGCCAAGTTGCAAGTAAATTTGTTCAAAAAAATATTTTTCTCCATACATACTCTCTTTTACATACATATTCTTTTTTACCCCCTTAGCGGTCGATTTTCGTTGTGAATATTCCTATATATTATTCCAGAACATACCTTACCTACGTACTAAGTTTCATTCGAATCCTTTCATCAGTTTTGGCGTGATTGAGTAACAAACATGCAAACACACGAACTTTGGCATTTATAATATTTGTATGATAATGGCTGACTTCCAAAACGTCAACAACAAAACCGTTTGTGGTCCGAGTAAGGAGGCAGGTTAAGAGGGTCACTCCAAGGCAAGCTTACAAGACCAAAGCCTAAGAATCTGCGTTGTACAGATTCCACTAGTTTTATCTCAGAAATATGTTACCAGACCGGAAGAGCGTGTTTGAGGGAGCGTCTTACCATTGCACAGTAGAGTTGCTTGCAAATATATGGATCGCGAAACTCGCCTCGCCATCTTTTCACAAAACCCAGAACAGCATTCGCCTTAAAAACAACAGAATCAATATGGTCTGCAAAAGTGAGTTGGGAATTGAAGATAACGCCCAAGTATATGCATTTGTCAAGTCTAGTTAATGAACTTCCACCTACCTCGTAGACGAAGGAAAGTGGATGTTTATTGCGACTATTGCGAGTTAAGGATATAACCGAGCACTTAGATATGCTAAACGGTAAATAATTTCAATGACACCAATTGTTGAAAAGAGTCAAATTGGAATTTAACACAACACAGTCAGAAGAGTTGGTGGAAGATTTTAGCGTCGTCAGCGTAGCATAAGATTTTAGAGTGAGGTAAAACGGAGCTGATGTCATTTATAAATATGATGAAGAGTAACTGTCCGAGGTGGCTGCCCTGAGGAACTCCCGATTATATTTTGGCCTCCCTTGATAGAGAAGATCTAAAAATGATGAGGGACTACACAGATAAGAGCCTTACAAAATGAGGAGGAAACCCTAGGAGTTTAAGCTTATAGAGAGGAAGCTGGTGATTTAAGCGGTCGAAAGTTTTGCTGAAGTCTGTATAAATTCAGTCGACTTGCTTACCATGCTCAAGGGTGGAGGTACAAAAATTTTTGAATTCCACTCGGTTATACGACGTGGATTTACCTCTACGGAAACCATGTTGAAGGGAGTTTAGGAAGGGTCTAGAGTGAACTTATAACATAGATGAGAGATTCGAATAATTTCGCGAAACTGATTTTAGATGTCGTCCTTTCTTCGCTTCTTATGTAACGGCAGAATGAGCGATGTTTCACAACCGTCATCATGCAAAGTCAAATTTATGACTGACGCATTGCATTGTGTGCATTTTTATTTTTTGTACGAATAATTACAATTTGTTAAAATTCTTAACAATAAGTAATTGTGCTAAAAATATTAATTCATTTCAAAGTAGGCCTTTTGCCATTTTCCTTTGGTGCTATTATGTTGGTTTTGTTTCAATGGGTGAAGCGTTCCTTAAGATCTAGGGGCTTGACTATCTTCAGCCTTCTGATTACCGACTCTTGCCTGAGCAGATTTTTTGCTAGTTCGTTTGGGTGTCTTTGTATTCGCTCTTCGTACCTTTCGCTAAGCTTTTTGATCATGTCTTTTACAGTCTCCATATTCAGGTCTCGGTGGATTGATTTATTAGTTATATACCACGGCGCATCTAATATAGCCCTTAATGCCTTGGATTGGAACCTCTGTAGAATTTCCAGATTGGAATTGCTTGCTGTTCCCCACAGTTGTATTCCATAGGTCCATACTGGCCGTAAGACCACCTTGTATATTAGTACCTTGTTGTACAAGGATAGCTGTGATGTTCTGCCAAGTAGCCAGTACATTCGGCGGAGTTTGAGATCCAGTTCTTTCCTCTTCGTTTGTATATGTTTCTTCCAGGTTAGTCTCCTGTCCAGATGGATCCCTAGGTACTTTACTGTATTGACACTCACAAGCGTTTGGTCGTATAATTTGACTGTTGGGCAGTTCTTTCTCCTTGTGGCAAAAGTGATGTGGACAGATTTGGTTTCATTTGGCTTCATGCGCCATTTGTCCATCCATTCCTGCAGGTCCTCGACTCCCCTTTGTAGGATCCTCGTTGCTGTTCTCGGGTCTTTGTGCGCCGCCAATATGGCTGTATCGTCGGCAAACGTAGCTGTTGTTATGTTTCTTCTTGTAGGTAGATCTGCGGTATACAGCGTGTATAGGACCGGGCCAAGTACGCTTCCTTGGGGCACACCAGATTGTATAGGAAAGAGTTCTGAGAACTCATTCCAGTATCGAACTTGGAAACTTCTGTCGTTAAGGTATGATTTAAGTATTAAATAGCACTGTGGCAAGTTCATTTTTATTTTGTAAAGTAAGCCACACTTTGTCGAAAGCTTGATGTATGTATGTCCAAAAAAACGGCTGAGCAATATTTGTTTTCATCTATGGAGTTGGATATCCTGTTGTACACTCTGTTTATCTGCTCTATTGTTGAGTGTTTTTCCCGGAACCCAAACTGGTGTCCTGGAATTAGACCTTTTTCTTTGACAGCGATCCTTAGTCTTCCAAGTAACAGCTTTTCGAATACCTTCGATATAACGGGGAGTAGGCTTATCGGTCGGTAAGATGTAACTTCGTTAGGCGGCTTCCCTGGTTTCGCTATCATTATGATTTCCGCAATTTTCCATTGGCTTGGAATAATGGCGGTACGAATGATGGCATTAAACAGAGTTGCAATGTAGACAATAGCTTTCTTTGGTGGTTGCTTCAGGACACTGCCAGTAATTAAATCATAGCCAGGGGACTTTTTGGAGCTAAGTGTGTGCATGAAAAAATTTTCTGATGCGCGACTTGCCTACTTGATGCGTCTCGGAACATATTGGTTTATCAAAATTTTGAAGTTCGACGTATAGGAACACGATGCTTTATATTTAGACGGTATTGATGCATTTTAGAAGTCAATAAAAGTTTTGATTTGCTTCGTGCATTTTGCGTCGCTAAAACTGTTCCAAAACATCAAACTAAACTTGGCTGATCCGCTACGTAGAATTTGATGTTTTTGAAAACAGCCTAGCATTCGTAATATACCAAAAATTATTTGTTCTTTTCTTAGTATGGCACCACTCGCAAAAAGAATATTCTATAGAGATTTTACCCAACTTACATGGTGCTTACACTCCTTGCCTATACTTTAACTCAAACATTAAAATATGATTTCACAGATAACTTTTTTAGATCACTTATGTCGCATATACGAGGAGACCACACATAACACATATTTATACTGTTTGTGCAACAAGTGCAATAACTATCAATTCTGTACAAGACCCAAACTGGCAGTTTTTGTGAGTAAAACTGAAATATTTCGAGCGGCTAGGTATTCTCCTGAAATTCGGCGTGACATTGAAAACTCGTTCATCGCTGTAAAATGCATATAAACATAAGAAAGGATTTTCAAAGTTAATCGTCTGGCCGAAATTGCATCTGACCCATCGTTCCAAATTCGTGCAGAGGGTGAGATTGAGTTCACTTCGGTGTTTTTACAAATTTAGTATTGGTCTTGAATTATTGATGGCAAAGAGCCCGCGAAATGCCGACGCTGTGGACACCGCTGCTGCGGCCGAGATGAGTTCGCGACATGTCCATTTAATAAATAATTTATCGCACTTATTTTTGATTTGCAATTGCAGGAAGTTTCGGAAATGGCTAGACTACCCCAAGGTCTCCCATGCAAATCCGCCCACGGATCAGACCAAAGTTGCGTTCGCTCCGGCCTGGTTGCGAGCTTTTCCATTTTGCCCTCATCAACTTTTGGAATGCGATTGTATGCATCTTTTTATCTTTTGTCCGTGGCGGCGTTGGGTGCACATGCGAAGGTGCTATTTTCTTAGCTGCTATCCGAGCCAGCAATTTTAATTTAACGCAGCAGCTCCGCAAATATGATAGCTGTCAGGCCTTGATGGTCTCGCAGGTATGCGAGCAGTCGCTACCACAGCCCCGCAAAAAAATATGCAACCTGCAATGGTGCTGCGATGAGTCCGCGCGCCGGTGAAAAGTTGTTTAACAAGTCGCGGCAAATTTTAGCATTAGGCCGCGAAAGAGTATTTTTTTTCAAACGCCGAGCGGTAAATTAAAAATTGCCGCTAACGGATCTTTCCCGCTTTTACGTTTTTCGACAATTGCCTTTATATGCTAAGCCATCGACCTAAGCAGCGCCACGTCTTCCACCGTCAATTAACTTTGTGCTTATTAATAAAAAAAAATTCGCCGTTGTGCACGCCGCGCAGCGTCGGGGACGGACTGTGTTAGGCAATTATTCGCGACTTTCCTATTAGAGGCTCTGCTAAAAATTGTACGACTTTTCATCTGAACTCCTCATGTGTGGAAGGAAGCTGCCTCGTACGTGCCAAAAATAATTTTCTGTGAATTCAACTTTCCAAAATGAGCGCTCTACGGAAGTAATTTTTTCCCTACGCGGAGACTGGCGAAGGCTCCGTCTTCGGCTTTGTGAAATGGCCACAGAATGCTCCGGTTTCATTCTGACTGGTTTTCACTTAAGGAATCTTTTAATTACTATCCGTCACTATTTCCATGCCTAAATGATGGCAAATACTTCATGTTACCCATTGCAATATTTTAATCTAAATGTAAATAATGAAAAGTAAATTACTGCGACAAACATCGCGCAGCATACATATTAGAAAATTAGACCATTTCTTTTAGTAGTAGCGATTTTTCACTTGCTCGATTTTTCCTATGTGTATGTATATTGGTCCGAATTAACCATGCAAATATTGAGAAATACTCCACAGAACCTATTGGCGGGAGTCTTAAACAGGAGCAATAATGTGACGTGTAACGTTTGCTTTCTTTCCGGAATACCACCATATACAAGAGATTTCAGGAATTTATTTGTAAAATCAAAAATACAAAGTTATTCATCATACATCTCATTATCGTCTTCAAAGTCGTCTCCATTGGCTACATACTGGTACTTGATGCATCTTTCAAAACATTTTTGGAATTTGTTTTATAGTTTTGATGCTATCAAAACGTTGTTTTTTGAGTCAATCGAACAAGAAAAAGTCGGACAGAGTAATATTATGTACTAGCTTGCCCGGACCCGGTGTTTCCCGGGATACTATTAAATTTGTATTCCTTAAGTTTACAACGCCTCCCTACTGCACCACCGCCTCTCCTATATGACCCAGCGTTTTCCTATTTGCGTTTTGCACATGTTTTAGATATTTTCCAACAGTATTATTAAATTTAGTTTTCTTCATTTTACACCACCTCCTTATTGCACCCCCTCTCCTATATCTTCCAGCGGGGTGGGGGTGGTCTCATATTTGGAAATTTGAATAGCAGACTCGAAATCAGTGATCCCGAAATTTCCCTAGTGCGGATTTTCAAGGAAATCCCTTGAAGTTTAACTTTTTGGTCGCCATATTGGATCAGACATCTTGCATTCCAAAATTTTAAATGCAAGCTCGAGATCTGCTACTCCGAAAACCTCCAATTGCCCTTTTCATAACGATTCCTTGAAGTTGAAAAATTCGCTGCCTATACAAAACGGAAATTTCGATTTTTTCGATTTTCCGGCTTTTTCTTTGGGGTTTCCCGAATTTTCTTTTTTTTAAACCTCCCCTGTATTATAGCGAACAAAACAAAAAAAATCATCGAAATCGGTCAAGCCGTTTTTGAGTTTTAGCGAGACGTACCGCACAGCAATTCATTTTTATATACATATATACATAGATAGGTTAATTTAGAGTTTTTTTAATGGTGCTATGAATGGTTTTTTATAATGGCCAAAAACTCACGAATGCATTATGAATTGGCGCCTCATCGTGTCGGAGAATCCTACAATTTTTTCTCCACAATTTTGGTGCTTTTGGAAAACAGTAGAAGCATGACGTTACGTTTTTACTCAAATCGACGTTTTTTTGGTTTACCTGAAGAACGCCATTCACCTCCTCTATTGATATTTTGCTTGCGTTTCATACCTATACTCTGAACTCATCTTTCAACACCAGAACTAATACGTTTGAAAAATTCTACATCGGAATCATTGATTGACAGCGTGTTTTTAAACATTTTAACACAATTCAATTCTGTTGCACCTACGAGTATATCTTGCACTTGCAGCAACACATTTCACACCCATTCAGCACAATGCCTCGAATCGAATAATAATTTCATTTAGAACACAAAACCTTATACAAATGCGTTGCTATGTTTTATCTTCTTCTATCTATATATACAGGGTGTTTCAGTTAACGTGGGCCAAAATGATAGAAGTGATAGATTTCACCTTGACAAACAAAAAATCGTATGGCACACAAATACTGAAAAAATCTATAAAATTTCGTAAAATTCACGTTTCTCGCAATATTTATCCAAAGTTATTGTAATAAATGCATCTCATTTTATTTTTATTGAATTACCCATCTTGTTGCCTTTCCAAAAAGGTACAACATGTCCAGATAAAGAAATAATTCCGCAAAACGGTTTCTACGTATAATTTTGTATATCCTTTCTCCACCTAGTCATGTTGTACCTCCTTGGAGGGGCAATACCATGAGTAATTCAATAAAATAAAAAAGATGTGTATTGATTACATTAATTACGGAGAGAAATTGGGATAAGCGTGCATTTTACGAAAGCGACTGTACCTGGACTGGTAGAGACAGACCAACAATGGTGACATTTTTGGAAAACACATTAAGATAGCACATAGTTGTTTGGCGTCAGTTTGATGTCGTTGTTTTGAGCAGATCAAAAGATAAAAATAAAATAATAATGTGCATCCCGAATTTATGAATCACTCCTACCTTAGGTGAGATCTATCACCTCTTTTTAAAGTAAATAAGACAAGTTCTGTGTGAGATATCCACTCCATTTTTATTTTATTTGGAAGAATATTTTATGGCATTAAGTATGGAATATTACGTCGTTTAAATGTCCACTACGGCTTTGCTTGGTGGCATGTATTTCGGAGGTCCAATTTTCGATAGTTTTGTGTCATAAATATCGCTGAATTTAGTGGATGGCATTCGTTGTGTTGACTTTGAGGGCATCAATTATTTGTGGCTTATTCGCATAGACCCGTGATTGAAGATAGCCCCAAAGGAAGAAGTACAAAGGCGTTAAATCGCACGATCTCGGTGACCAGTTTTAAATCGCTCGTGTAGAATGTCCATCGTGGCATGCGCTGTGTGGTACATAGCGCCGTCCTGTTGGAACCACATAACGTCGGTATCCATATCATCCAGTTTGGGCCACAAGAAGTTGCTTACCAGCGATCTGTAGCACTCGTCGCTTAGGATGATTTTCGATGATAAACGTTTCTCGAACGGAGCACTGTTTTTAATAATAAAATTTGATGATTTTTAAACTTTCTTCAACTCTATAACCTTCCATGGTGATTTTCCACATACTACTGAACAACCCGAGTTTCAGCTTAAACACCAATGATGCACTACGAGCCTCTGATTAAAATTTCCGATACTGCAATAGGCATAATTTGTAACTTTTGTTGTGTAGTACATGAATTTTTACACTTTAGTAATATAAATGATTTTTTCGGAGTTACCAACCCTACTTCAACGCCATTCAATAATCGGTGTACCCGGTTACCCACGGCAGGTTTAAACTAATTTAGTGGTTCAAATATGTTTCTATTGTTATTTCTACGTACTTATATAATAAAACAATAGTAGCGGCAAACTCTCAGCAAACTTTAAACCATAATTAGTGAAAAATAGTCGTAGAAGCATATTGTCATATTTGCCACAAAAGTCCATTAAAAAAAATTGGTGAAAAAAACTTTTTACGGTAAGCGGTTTCATTGTACAATTGCTGAAATTCGAAATGTTGATAGCAAGTTTGTAATGATCGACCCTATATATTGTATATTCATCAAACGGAAATCCGTTCAAGTTTAGATTTTTCAATCGCCATATTGATTTTCCAAATTTTTGTAGCAGAATCGAAATCGGCGACCCCGAAAACATGAAAGTACCCATTTTCTTGTAAATCCGTGAAAATTGAAAGTTTCGGTCGCCATGATGGATCCACCAGTTTGGAACAAAAAATTAATTATTATCATATTGTTGTATTGTCATGCAGGCTGAATGGATGTGATGTGTAAAGTTTCATAAGAATCGGTTGAGGAGAAGTAGTTGAAAAATCGATAGAAAGATTTGAAACAAACAAATATGCGGAGTGAAGCAAAATAAAACCCTTTAAAAATGGAGCAAATTCGAAAGCTAAGCCCACCATCACTTCTACGTGATGAAGAAGCTAAAGCTATTACAAAATGTAGCGAATGTTATATTAGAACAAATAAATAACTATTTCTTATTTCACAAAACGCTTTCCAATAAAGTGTACTGTACTTTTTGTGTTATTATAGAACGAATAGTATATCTGTAGCAGTTGGTATTCCCGAAGCTTATTGACAGTATGACATTATAATCAAACCCGAGATACCGGCCAACCGTGGGGATTAATTTTTTGCTGGACCTTGCCTTGGGTACATATCTATAAAAATGTAATATTAGAGAAATTTTGCTCAAAGGTCAAAGGAAAACTCTTTTCAAAATCCTCTCATACTTATTTAATCGTTAAAAAAATCGCAAATAAAATTAGTGGTGTTACTTAAACTAAGGTGTTCAATTTCTAAATTTCGATAGGCACCTTACCACATTATGCAAGAACGTCAAGACGAACTAAAGCGTGTACTGTGAAGTTTTTGCGTGAATGCTTTGCAGGCGAAAAGAAAAAATAAGCATTTCTTAATTCGAGTTGCGACTAGACAAGCTCCCTTAATAATTCACATCTTCGTCACTTGTACATATGTTATATGCACAAAAATATGGCAGAAGGAAAAAAAAATTTCCTTAGACTGTACAGAGCTCCATTGAAGTCAAACTGGAGCAGATCTTATCTTGTCCCACTGCCAGCCCCAGTGCGCGACGTCTTGCAAACATTTCACGAGCCGCAACTGGGCCACGTCATCACATTTTGCCAAAATGCTTTTAAGTTAATAAATGAAAATAAAAGAGGAGCAGAAGCAGTTGAATCGAGGAAAATTATAAGCGCAGCCCACACTCAGACTCGAAAGAAGAATGAATCGAATATATCCCCGAGGTGACACTAAGGAAAGATAGATAACCCTCGAGTGCATAATATGCATGACGATAGCGCCGTCGGCAGAACCGCTGCACTTTTACACGACTTGTACTTGGTGGATATACGTAAATCTATTCTCGAGTCCGCTGCTCAGGTGCAAGTAGTATCTAGTTATTATTGTTATTACTATTGAAACATCAATGAACCGGTTTGTTTACCTTGGTTTTCTTTCTCGTTCCGAAGCGGACTCCATTCATAAAGCGAAAGCCCACTGTTTACTTTTGCAAAATTGCAATCGCTGCGAATATGTAGATTAAGTGGTAGCGTAATGGCTGTGACGTATTTATGCTGCGCCTCCGTATAGCGATGGCTTGTGCAGTTTAATTCATATTAATTTCGTAAACAACCCAGTTCACTTCAGTTTATGGACAAATAGCATCTATGTCACTCATAATGTCGCAATCACTCGAATAAAAGAGACACAAAATATTTTCGAAAAAAAATGGTGGACATTCAAATGTTATATTATTAGGACTATAACTTCGAGAGGTACATACATATATGGTGCCAACGAATTCAAATTTGATTAACGCGAATAATACAAACCATGCGACGCTTTTAATGAAGACATTAAACTTCGAGTCGCGTAAAATGAATAGATCACTAGCAGTACCTAGTAAATGCTTGCTAAGCATCAGAACGTATAATAAGAAAATAATAAGATATTTTGTAACAAGTCATTTTCTGATCTATGGTCACTGTATATCTAACTGTATCCTGCTTTCGCGGCTGGGTTGGTGCACTTAGAAAGTGATGTAATTTGGGGATTCCAAGTAAAGAGCATCTTATCTTGCCCCGTTAGCCAGGCTTTCCTTATGGCTACTTCGTAGGATATATGTATTTTCCACCAACACACCCATTCCTCAAAGTTGTCCCAAACTAATCTCCGCATTTCCACAAAACCGATTTGTTTTTATTGAATATAATTCCCTATAATTTGCAGAATGTTTTAAACACGAACTATTGAGAAACTCTCTTCACTGTATTATAAGTTGATGTTCCAAACTTTAAACACAATTTTGTTAAAACGTTTTCTCAATCCTCGTAAATTTCGTGAAAAGTGCCAAGTAAATAAATCATTCTAAGATTAACCCTCCAACTCCAGGAAACGTGGAATTCGGGTTGCAAATATTTTGCGAGCCACGCTATTATTACATGCAAATGTAACACGCTATCAACAGAATTTTTAAATTTTTTTCTTAATTTTTGTTTCTAATTATATCGGTCATTCCATTAAAGCTTGCACACTTTCGCCGATTTTCTTAACTTTAACTTATGTTCTAATTTTTGTGTTAAGATAATTTTCGAATCTATGTTAACTTTGAAAAAATCATTCTGAAAAAGTTATGAGGTTTCAAAAATTGTAACCATATTTTTTTGAACCGAAATGAGGAATAGACACAAAATATAAGAATCCATTTGTATGCCAAACTGATTACATTTTAAAAAAAAATTGTTTCATGCACAAAACATTTATCTAATCATTATATTTTTTTGTTTACAAATATTGTTTTGAACGTTTTTTCCAATTTAGATTCATTTTAAAATTAATGCAAAATCAATATATCCATTTATATTCGCAGGATATGTTGAAAACCGTTCAGGGCATAGTTCTGGGATATTTCAGACTTATGCTCATATTAGTTCTTAAGGGTAGGGAGACACTTTTACTAATCCATTTTTACTAATCCACTTTTACTAAGCCGATTTTACTAAAGGAACATTTTACTAATGTACTTTTTTGCTAATGGACATTTCTACTAATGGACCTTTTTACTAATGGACACTTTTACATATGTACTTCCAATGGACATCAACATTAGTTTTCCTTTTACAATTTATTAGTAAAAGTGAGTTTTAGTACAAAGAAGTATTAGTAAAATCGTCCTATTAGTAAAAATGGATTAGTAAAAGTGTCGCACAATCGTTCTTAAGAAAACATCAAAGGTGTTTTTGATTATTTTGAGTAGGTTTTGATTTATGTCGATTTTAATACCATAATGTTACTTTTAAAAAGAATAATATGTTTAATCCCCTACGTCCTACGATATTTTCGGGATAATTTTGTAATTCACCCAGTGATAACTCAAACCTTTTTTAAGATATTCTGCGCAGGTTCTGGACTAAAGTACCGCGACTTTGAACCTTCCCTAACTAGTTCATCGGCAATTTCTTTACCCTCAATCCTGGGATGTGTCGATACCCGAAGTTCCTCTCTACCTTTGTTGGAGATAGCCAACTTCAAAGAGTAGTGAAGCACTCATAGACGCCAGCGCCATTCTCCGTTTTTGATCCAACTGTCCCGAAATTTCTTCAACGTAAATAGATTTCCATTTTGGCCCTAAAGCGCAATCCCTTGAATTTCAATTTGGTTGCCTAATGTCGCCTGATCTACGAACACAACTCCTTAGCGTATCTCAACTCAATCTACATATGTGATCAATGAGGGATCGGATTGGAAGTTCAGCTCACCGAAAAGGCGAGGCGAACGCATAGGCAATAGGGAAAGCTACACGACTATCTCGAAGCTTTTTGAATTAAGAAATTATCTGATGCACACAAACTTCAATAAAGCTCAAGTGGCTGAGCTTTCTCTTACAATTATTTTCATAGGAACAATTTTTGATATGAAAATGGACATCTATCTGTTCTTTGTCTATGGTTGCATGATCCTGTAGTCTGTTATAAAGCTAAAAATCATAAAAGATCATAACTTAGTAAACTCAAATTCCTATAATTATTCAATGAACGAGCTACCGCTAAATGAACACTTCGTGAAACCAGGATTTTAAATATGTTTCATAAAAGCAAACAATTCAATTATCCCCCACTCGGCAGCCCTGAACTAAGATATTTAGCTGATTTGAGCTAAAAACCTGATGGAAAATAAAATGTTCAGATCTTGAAGGCTGCAACTAAGCGTTGCCTCTAATGCCTTTTTGGTGTTCAATTTGGAATACGTCACGGTGCACTTCCACTTTTCAATGCCAACAACCTATATCTATGTATATACATTAAAATAGGAAAATTCGATGTTGGTGCAGCTATGGACCGAAACAATCAACTGTTAGTAATTACTGAAGTTTTGAATGGCTGTAAGAAGCAATGAAATGGCCCAACCATTGATAAGTGGCCTGCAACTGACATAGATTTGCTCCCATTTATTCTAAAATTAAAAAAGTTACAACTGAACTTCATTAGCGGAGCTTAGCTTTATGAAGGTTTTCCAAGATCAGAGAAACACTCAAGGATTTCCTCCTATAATTACATATATCAATTATTTTCGATTTCCATCGTAATTGCGCATACGCGAAGATTGAAATAACAGTGGATTAATGATTTTACAAAAATACAATATGTATAGAAAAGAAAACGACACGATAATGGATTAAATCACGTATGCACATAAAAGTACGAAAGATATTTTAATCAGAAAATTAGACAACTTTTAGAAGCTCTGTTTTCCGCAAAACTCTGCCCTGTTTTAATATGTTTTTCACCAAACAAACTATCTAAGAACACTTGGAAAATCAAAAATAAAAAGTGCACAATGAGGTACAATGAGTTTCGTTATTTCAATTTAAAACATTATCAAACAAAATTCCTGGTAAACTAAACATTTTCTCCCACTAAAATTGTTCGAAAGGAACAACGCACGATAGGTGCGGTGCTTGAATATTGAGCATTCAGCTAATGGTATTATTTTTCTACTAATGTTGTCCTTTTGAATTTCAAGCGGAACAGAAATCATGGCTAACCTTTGTATTCAGGAAAAAGTCCTTTATTTTAAGTTTCTCCATTTTGCTTTAAAAGAAATAATAATAAAATAAAAAAAATTGGCAATTCTATGATTTGGAATTGCACACCAAACATATGGCTATATTTTATTATTTGATTATTTAAAGTATGAAGGCCTCTATAGTCCTGCCTGACCCGAGCCACAAGGAATGTTCCAGCGGCCTTGTCCCCGTCCCTATATTGTCCTAATATTGCGCTTCCCCTTTATGCGAGTATTACTGGCGAGGGAGAGTGTCTTTGGATCTTCAATTTGTTGTTTTATTGATTTTCTGACTCATTGCACTCGCCGAAGCTGAAGTGCGTCAAGCGCTGCCTCGATCCAGCTAATTTTTTCGGCAATTATTTCGCGATATCGGGGAAAGCACAAAGAGGAGCATTCATAGAAAAACTCAAGCACTACTAACACTGCAACTGCAACATGGCCGACCTCAATCGGTTTTCATGAAAATCGTCGAGTTGAACGGCCATGAATTTTGTCGGAAACAGGCGATGGCAGGGCGGCAGGGCCGGGGGCGGGCGCAAATTTGACTCAAAGTGGAAAATTTATCACGAAAATATATCAAGGAAATTCAAAGCGCACACAACACATCTAACCCGCCGCTGCCCAATGCCAAACGTCGCACACTTTAAAACGCTCATTGCATTTCGTGGTGCATGTGTCGTACGCAACGCGCCAGTTATAGCTGCAGCGGAAAGAAAAAGGCAAATTAATCAAAATATGAAACAACACATCAAAAAAGTATCACGAGTGTAACACGGACACAGTGGCGGTCGTATAAGTACGCCGCTGCATCGCACGCACACTCTTGCGAGCCGCGAGCTTCAAATGCACCGCCGCCGCCCGCCGCAGTGCAATTTTTTCGTCTTGGGGCTCTCGCTCCAAAAAAGTTCATCCAATCTGAAGTGCTTTGTCGAATGCATGTGGGTTGTCTTTGTCCCATCTCGCCACGTTTCCACAAAACA
This sequence comes from Neoitamus cyanurus, assembly GCA_947538895.1. Taxonomy (NCBI): domain Eukaryota; kingdom Metazoa; phylum Arthropoda; class Insecta; order Diptera; family Asilidae; genus Neoitamus; species Neoitamus cyanurus. The sequence continues at coordinate 40,151,166 of OX384542.1, forward strand.
ATTTTTTCCTTCGCCCACTTGACGAAAACGCTGCCTGGGCCGGAGCCCGGGCTGGGGCTGGGGCTGGGGGCGCAATGGGCCCAGTCACAGCCCCATCCCGCCGCTGGCCCGTCCAAGTATTTGCACAACTGCTGTTTTGTGCACTTTCCTCATTCGATAATGCATCCCATTGGGGTATCGAATTCGGCTGTTATAGCAGTGGCCGTAGTCCGTAGCCGCTGAACCACCGCTAGTACTAAACGACGAGCGTCGGCCGGCGGGAAACGGGTGCAACTGGCCGTGACTATCAAGTCCGCGGCCCGACGACCACAAAGCTCGCTATATTTATTCGGCCGGGCAACTGAAAAAACTGAAAATTAGAAAATGCGATGACGTAACGACAGATAATTGCGCAATTTTTTTGCCTTTTTGTCTATGGACGACCATACACCAATTCTCATTGGGGGAATATTTGAACTTTGGGCACCGCGCGGTGGCACAAGCGAAATTCCATATGCATGCCGTCGCCGTCGCCGCCGCCGCGTGTGTGAATGGCGGTTGCAAGTTGCAATCAAAACTGCATTTCCATGGTCAAATGCAGTCAGCGAGCATAGCGCGAAACGAAAGAGCTTTGGCAAGGCAAACTGGATTCAATTTTTTGAATGTAATTAATTAGTTTGATCGCGAAGGCTCTATCCTAGGAGCAGCGCTATGATGAACATAATATTGTAATTGCGCGATTATGCTGCCGCGCCAGCGAAGCCGCGGGTATGTAACTTAATTAGGGATCGAAGCTGCATTTGATTTGCGGCAGTTCCGCATTCTTGACACAACCAAGCCGATACTCCTGCTGGCAGTCAGGTGACGATTATTAAAATTCCTACTGCTAGAAGTACGCTAGCAACTGCGTATAACCGATTACTCTCGCTGAATTTATCCCTATCACATTTTAACTCACATTTAATGGCTTAGAAAACCCCCCAAATTCAATGATTCACTTCTTCTGTTAGATAGGCACATTTTTTCGTGATTTCACATTCGTGACTCAGGCTTTCTGAGATTTATGATTTTTGGTGAAACAATGAGTATTAAGGGGGGGGTAACGTTAATTCGGCGTGAAAAAGGCCCTTTTTCAAGAATTTTTCTAGACGTTACAGGCAATACAAATTTAATTAGTCGATCGCAGCATTATAGTACAACCTGTGAACAATATTTTCCTTAATATTTTAAAACAAAATATAAATAATTAAGCCGACGGCAGCAATTCGTCGGAGGCGCCTCGAAAAAAAGTTGTCTGTCGATGAACAATATTACTGAAGAGTGGATCATCTGAATTAAAAAAAAAAAATGTTTCATTAGATAACCGCTTTCCAAAGGTATTCCTGGGAGGAAATTTTTTGTTTTCGATTTTTCAATTTTTGCTGACACTTAGAAGTGAAAACACCGATTTTCGTCTAAAAAATGAACCTATTTGTTATTGTAAAATCTATAATTATGAAAAAAACAAAAAAAGCTCCCAGCGTTACCTGGTCATTTATGTAAAGAAGCTGTATACAAAATTTCAAAACAATCGATCGAGTAGATTTTGCTCTAAACTGTTCAACGGTTTTAAAAATGACAAGCGTCAGAAAATCGCTTTAAAGTTTTGCATACCTGAAAATCGAGTAGTATACATGAAAGCAACAAACGCTCAAAGTTCTGTATCTTAGTTAGTTTTACTCCGATTTGTTTGAAATGTTGACACAACAATCTTAAGATGTTGTACAATCATATGAAACAATAAAAAAAAAAAGAAAATGAAAATTTTTTAATACGTTACCCCGCCCTTAACGCATTTACATTTAATTGAGAACTATAAAAACAAAAATGCAGGCGATAACGCATTCTTAGCGAATCAACTAACTTTCCCTGATTTTTTTATTTTTTAATATTCTTCATTTTTAAAGCGCAGTGTGTAAATTCCATGTACGTTGGTTGATATGCACATTTGTCGCCCCTAACTGTGGTCCGTGTAGGAGGGAAGATAATACAGGTCAACTATTATATATTTTCATTACTTTTGGGAATTGTAAATATTCCAATAACTGAATAATCTTTAATCTGTTGTGTCATAAGGAGGAAACAAAACCGATCCTGCCGCCAAAGGCGTCTTAAAATTAGAGCAAACCACATGAATCTCTTCTGCACACTGATCACTACGATCAGAGTGGCATATAAAAGATAGTCGTGCGAAGGTAAGGTCATTATTACAAGTGAGTTTAGCGTCAAATGGGACGCGAGTAGTCTAGTGGTAAACGTGTTAGACTGCGATCCAAAGTCCTAGGTTCGAATCTCACTCTCCCCATGCTTGCACACCCAGAGTGCAACCCAGAGTTTCCTAATAAGCGACAGATGGAAGCCTCATCAATTACGATAGTTACTGCGTGCATAGCGAACATAAAGGATTAAAGAAACTGAAGCAGAGTTTCGAAGTGGAGAGGCTTTCTGGAAGCCCTACGCTGCTAATTAATGTAAAATAGGAAATATGTTATCGTCAAATAATACACCCAAGTCGAGTAGACTTAGAGAGCATAGAACTATTCATACTGAAAGTTCTTTCAATATGAACGCTCGAAAATTTTCATGTTATAGCGACTACGTTGTTAAAGCAACATTTGTTGTAAATTGTTTAGTAGTGTGTGGCAAATCACCATTTAGGGTAATCTCGCGCGGCGGCGACGTGAACTGACCACCGAGTCTTTGTGGCTATCTTAAATCACAGGTCTATGCTAATACACTGCAAACAATTGATGTCCTCAAAGTCAACATTACCAGCGCCATCCAGCAAATTCAGCCAGATTTATGCAATAAAGTCATCGAAAAATTGACCTCCCGAATACGTGCCATCAAGTAAAGCGGTGGCGGATATTTCAACGACGTTATATTCCATACTTACAGCCATAAAATATTCTTCCAAATAAAATAAAAATGGAGTGGATATCTTACACACAACTTGTTTTATTTACATTTAATAGTCGAACATCCTTATTGAAAGGCTCCTTATACTTAAGGGGGTAGTACGCTACTTTAGCCCGTTTGTTTAGAATTTTTTTTTTGTATAAATCTTTATTTAAAAATGAAAGTTTTCTTACATATTATAAGGCATATTATCAGCTGTAAAACAAAATTATTTTCAAAACATTTTGATGCTGTATATCCCAGAAATGGATGGCCGAATGACGTCACATTTTTTTATGACGGACATGGTTTCTCACGTATGGATCATCGGAAACAAAAAAATTAAATTGATTCTTAAAGAGTACATGAGTGGTTATCGTCCCTACCTCAATCATGAAAATATGTTGATAAATAAACATAGTAATAAATTTTTTTTGTTTTTTTCAATTTTTTCCCATGTTTTTGGACATAAATGTTGTTGTTATGTTGTTAATAATAAACTCAAAATTATGTTCGAGGTAGGGACAATAGCAAGGCGTTTTGTGAACATTCATGCAAAATTTGGTGGAAATCGGTCAAGTAACTCGGCCGGAAACATGTCCAAGAGTTTGAAAAACACTGTTTCGAGAAAAAAGCGTTTAAAGTTTGAGGTAAGAAAAATGCATACAGAGATTGACATGAATGAATAATCAATACGACAGTTTATTGGAACACGTTTTTTCGACACACGGATGCAGGATTACTGTCGCGATACAGGTTTAGAAAGGATACGTGGATGACAGCGTGAAACCAAACGATTTGACTCCGAGCGCCAGGTGTATGTTACGTTTCGAGCGTCCCGAACGTCGTGCGGTATTGTAGTTTTTGGGCCCCTTCCGAGAACTTTTGCGGTAAAAGTAGGTTTCTAAATAAATTTTGAGGGTATAAGGAAACGGAAAATGCAACAAACAAAAATTCGATTTTCATAAAAAAAAGTAGTGTACTACCCCCTTAAACGAACAAGGTACTAGTTTACAGGAATCAAAGTTTAAAATCAACGAAATTTTTTAGCGCCATATAACAAACGTATTCAAGTCCTCCTGTAAGTCATGACAATCCACATCATTCACAAAGAGAATAAAAAGATGAGGTCCTAAGTGACTACTCGTTGGTACACCAGAGGAAGCAATAAAATCTCTTGAGATGGTAGAGAGGAATCGGATTTTAAGTTTCCTCCCGCTCAAGTGTGAGGACAGCCAATTCAGTAGCCATGTAAGAAAACCAAGAGTACGTAGCGTAAAATAGCAATATTTTTTGGGAGAACTTAATGAAAGCCTTGCTGAAGTCAGTATTCTCAAAGGATTTAATACATGTGGAAAGTTGAAGCAAATTTGTAGTAGTTGACCTTCCTTTCATACATTCATACAACTTACTACCATTAACTGTAATAAGTTCAAGTTAAATTAGAGAGAAAGCATTTTGGAGTTCATTTAAGTTAAACTTTTTCTCAAATGCAGATATTTTTAAACTTCCGCACCCGGCTTTCTACGTATAAATTTGTATATCCTATCTCTACTTAGACATGTTGTTCCTCTTTCGAAAGGCAAAAATATAGGTAATTCAAATAAAATAAAAAACATTGGCATTAACTGCATGAATTTCTAAGCAAAATTGGGAAAAATGTAAAATTTGGGAAATTATATAGAAAATATGGCAGTTTTTTTTGCAAATTTTGATCCGCCATATTGGGAATGGGAATTTTATTTTACCTACATAATATTTGTACTCAGTGTCCTCAAAAAACCCCCGAACAAAAATTTTCAAGTAAAATAAGCCGGTAAAAAAGTTCTGTGTGAAAGGGTACATTGAAATACTCATCACGTTAAAGGGACATACTTAGTAGTTTTAAATAGCCGTATCTTTTTAAAAAAAATGGAAATCGATCTCTCTAACTCTTAAATTGGAGATAGAGACCATAAAAAATTTGCGCACTCTGTACATAGCCTCAAAATTAGCCAAAAACGTCATATTTTGTGTACATAACCTCAAATATCTCAAAATCCTGACGTGATGGGACAATTCTGTCCCCGGATTTAGATTCTACGCAAAAAATTACTTTGGAAATGGCCCTCAGCTTTTAAACAACAATGGGCAACGATGCTGGCCTGAGTTATGATTACGCTTGTTAGGATTGGTGTTTCAATGTGGCACATGTTTTGTTGCTAAAAGAAATTAGCTATCTTACCGGTATCCCCAAATCTAATGTGCAAAGTTATCAGCCTCCTTCAGTTATGTTTCATGCACAGCTGAAAAGAAACAAATTATGGTCTGATCATCATAAAACAATGTATTTAGTAACGTTTAACATGCAAGAATACAATTAGAAATATCAAACGTGGGCCGTTTTTTATAACGCAAATAGAAATGAGTAGGGTGATAGATTTCACCTCGACAAACAGAAAGCCGCTTTCGTGGAACACGCAGCTTCACACACTTTCGTGACGAGAACATAGATGCAACTGTTTGCGTAGTGTATGGCTTATCATGTATTTTTTGGTGAACAAAAGTTTGCACAATTTATTTGATCGTGTATGGGAACCTTAAAATGCACAGCTGTGCAACAGTGACAAAATTGTAAGTTTTCAAAACAAATTTATTCGCTTCCTTGGAAATAACATAACAAGATAAGTTTTTGCTTTTCTTGGTATTTTCGGTGTACAGTCATTTGCTGTTAAATTTGAAAGCCTATGTATGTTATATCAGCGACTTATCCAAAAACCCTAGTATGTAGAAATTTTACGAACACGGACAAAAACCTATCGGTCTTGCTTGTTTTCATAAATATGTACATTACAAAGCTTTCCATAAATTTTACGACTACAAATAATTTTCCAGTCTGTTAAATGCTGAAGTTTTTGCAAAGCCTTATATTCAGCTTGACTTATTTTATAAAATAGTTTGGTCAAGGACCAAATATGAAAATGTTTTCTAAAAGTTCCCTAAATTCGGGAATGGTGCCCGAACGGATTGGATAGTTTCTTCTCTTTGCGACTCTCATATAATTTTTAAATTTGTTGTTATGCGCTTGTCTTGGAAAAGATCACTGTTTCGAAAATAGCTTGTCTGATACTGATTTGGTTTGGTGATTGATGATAGCCCAACTTCGTCAGCTTATAGAAAAATTGAAATGTCGAATTAAAATGACCGTGCTCAGTTATTGTTCGGTGCAAAATATAGGAAAAACGAAAAGGGTGTCGCAGGGAAAAGCGCTACTGCCAAACTAAGTAGTATAATTTTTAGATTATGTGCTACGCATTCACTGACCTCTACTAGCTTTCAGACAAGTGCAAAATGCCAGGTCCTAAAGGATAATTTAATAACATGAAAGTTTGAACTTCAGAATAACTCGCGTAGAACTGAAAATTGGTCCTGACCTAAAAGACACCATTACAAATGAAATGTCAAAACTCCACATCGGTCCGGCTTGTGCTAAAATTGTTATTAAGATCGAATGTTGAAAAATTAGCTTTTCGCATTCTACATGTGTATATCTCTTAAACGGTAAGTGTTATCGTAAAAAATACAAAGTTTCATACAAAGTTTGTAGATTTTGAGATTCTCTACAAAAAAGGTCTAAATACTTTTTTGTTCTACGAATTACCATTCATGAGATATCGCGATTTCAAAAGTTGGAAAAGTGTTTCTGCATAATACGCACTCTTTTTTATACCGCCTTCGAGGTAGAGTTTTTGGCGTATTTTTTAGGTGGTTTCCCTTGCAGACATAATCCACGATCTATTCTGATCATACAACTTTCTTGTGATTAATAATCTGATAATAACTATTCCATCAACATCACTGAATGTATATTTTGACTGGACAATTTTGCGAAATTTGAATGTTCAAACAATGCTATCAATCAGTCGTAATATGCAACCTTTCAACAGAATTAGTACGAGCTATTATTATAATGCACGGGTTTAAATTTTGTTAGAAAAAATTATACTGGTTCGCATTTTTTCTTTTTTCTTTCCTTGAAGAAAAGTAATTTATTTTATAAATAGCATTTCCTTAAATAGAAACATATAGCTTAAATTATTGCTGAAAAGTATGAAGCATCTCAAATCCTTAGGAAATATTAGATTTTTATTTTTTGCCCTAGCGGTCGCCCGCAACCTCGTACGCGAAAAAACTTCAGAATAAAGGAAACTGTTTCAAGCGCACAGGCGACTTGTCACATTTCTCGCAGGAACCCAACACATTCCCGGGTTAAAATCTAAATACTCTATCTTCTAGTGACAGTCCTGTCGAAACCGATTCAGACGTTCCCGAAATTATCCCGGACAGACAGACAGGCAAAAATTTTGAAGACGTTTGTTTAGGTTTTGCTATCGTGTAAATAAGCATATGAGTTTAGAAAAATGAAGTGATTTCGAAATCATAGACAGAAACTCTAATTTTATTTATATGTAAAAATGTACACATATATGTATGTAATCATATATGAATTGTGGAGAATTACGCTGCAGCTGACGCATCCACATGAACTGATTTACTGAACGCGTTAATGGCCGCCCGTCTTTATTATATGTATATGGGTTGGCGTGTTCGTTTTTCTATAGGAACATATATTTGTTTATTGCTCAAGATTCATCAAATTCTGAAATCATTTTTCAACCGGGTTTTCAACTCGATTCTAAACAAGTTAAATTCAAAACAGTCTGAATTCATTAAGTAGCCGAGACATTGACGTTATGGGTTCATTCATTCCGTAATTTGTTCGGTGATAAGGTAAACTAACAACGTCATGACTTCTAAAGGAACACCATCGGACATAGTACCAAAACCCAGGTTGAGTTCAACAGTTCAGGGGAATTAATTAACCCTTGCAATATATCGGAGATTATAACATTCCTGGAGATATCACGTCTCTTTTCGAGTGTGTCCAAAGAAATACGGCCGAGCCTGTCCTGGTAAGGAGGAAGATTCGTGCGGTCAAGCCAAGAAAGGCCGCGGAGTGCGAATCTAAGGAATCTACGCTGAATCGATTCGATTCTGGTGATATGCGCTGCGTAGTAAGGAGCCCAAACAGGATCAGCGTATTCTATAATAGGCCTAAAAAAGGTTCAAAACAGAAGCTTAGTGATGAAGGGATCCTCAAATTCCTTTGACCGTCTTTTAAAAAATCCCAAGGCGGAATTAGCTTTACTTGCAATATGTTAGCTGTGATATGATCCTCGAATGAGATAATAGAACTAAAATTCACGTCCAAGCCCTTGGTCTTCTCTAATCTAGTTAGTAGGCTTCCACCCACCGAATAATTATAAAGAACAGAGGACTTTTTCCAATAAAACGACCCGATAGTACACCTACCAACATTTAAAAGTAGATAATTACTACAGCGCCACTTATAAAAAGTGGCTATGTCAGATTGTATAAGACGGCAATCAGTCTCTCGAGCAATAATACGAAATATCTTTGCATCGTCAGTATAATAAAGTATCCTGGAATCAGAAAGCAGTAGAGAGACGTCGGTAATGTATAAAAAGGAGAAGGTCAAGAATACTACCCTGAGGTACTCCCGAAGAATTACTTGTCTTGGATGAAAGAGCTCCACGAAATAGCGCTTGTTGCGTACGATTAGCTAAGCAAGAAGACAACTAATCTACAAAATTAGTAGGAAACCCAAGTACAGAAATGTTGTGTAAAAGAATCCTGTGGTTAATTTGATATGTATGCATCTAAAGTCCTATTTGATCAAATGTTTTTCCCTTTCGTGTTTTAATTGATACGCCAAATTAAAAAAATAGAGAAGTGTGAGTTGGACTTTTTACACATGTATTAGAAAGTGTGTCAATATAGAGTCGATGCTCATATTCTGAGTAGTATGTATGAAAAGTAATTTCGAAAGAATTTTTATTTTTTTTTAATCGATTGCATAAAATTGTCCAACTTCGTCGCTAAGGTAGAGTAAATATTATTTCTATGTGTACTTAACCGCATTTAAGAGCCTTCCATCTATACCATAGGACTCGGAGTATTTTTGTTTTTTTTTTATAGCAAAACCTATTATTTGCTAAATGGAGCACCCTTTTAAGCCAAATAGAAGTTCAAATGCAAAAATACAACACAAAACGTTTCATCACAAGTTCTTTTCAGGAAACAAAGGAACCCTTATAGGATCACTTTGTTGACCTTCTGTCTGTCTGCCACAGACCCATTTTGTCCGGAACGGTGGAGGTATCAAGTAGAGGTACTATAAGGTACTTCCCGGTGACCTAGAATCATGAAATTTGGCAAGAAGCAAGGTCTCACAGCACAAGTAAAATAAAAAGTCCGAAAATCGTTAATTTCTAGTTAAATGACATGAACAAATATTATTTCATGGTATTAATATTTAAATATGACTTCGGGCATCTAGCCACTACTTCTGTCATTGACGAATCCGGCAGTCCAATGAACGACGTAAGCGATGTTCTGTCTTGTGGCTTCAATTCCTGCACCAACTGCATCTCCATCTCTTTGCGCCAGATTTTCCACGTAGTGGACGGCCAAAGTCCAAATTACTACGACTGGTGAAGAATTGATAAATTTTGATTCTCTTGCACACTTTCGTTTACAGTGGCAATATTTCTTTCATTATGCCCATTCCGATAACGTGTTGGTATTCTTCCATCATGTAGAGAGTATGTGATACAAAATCTATCCAGAATTCGTGAAAAGAAATTAGTCAAGTTATGATTGAATAAATATTTTAGGGACTCGTTCCTTTTGGTGCTTTGAACGCCACACTGATAAATTGGTTCCAATAAAAGGACTACACACCTGGAATTATATTTTATACCAAAGTCCTACAAAAAATCATCCCAAAAATGGGTTTTTTATCATCTTTTTCTCAGAAATGTGGCGTGGTGGACAATTTCTGTTACCAGATTCGCAACCTACGGAGATATGTTGGGAGAACTATACGTATAGTTCAATTGACTAAACCATTTATATACCAAGACTTGACGAAGCTTCGAAAAATATGGAAGAACTGAACTGAACATATTTAAGTCATGACTGAAGTAAAATGTTACCAAAGCTATTAATTCTAGACACCTACAATCATATTATATACTCACAGTGACTTAACACATTTGTTACTATGACCATATGATGCTCAAAGCGACTATAAATTCTAGTTGCTGTAACTACAATAAAGCTACCCATATCCTTAAATCCTGTTAAGATATAAACACGCTTGACCATAAGTAATAGACCATTTAAACCAAATTATACTTACTGCGACTAGTACATTCAATTCTTACAACTAGATTTATGCTTACGGTTACTAGACGATATATTGACTCCTGCTTGAATTATGCACATGTTATACTAAAAACTTAGTACCTTAGACTAAATTTATAAGGACACAGTTGCACCAACTAAACAGATTTATTTTTATTTTAACTGTGGTGCTCGGTGAAATTTCAATACATGAAAATGTTTTAGAAAATGCCAATACATACATTTATTTCAATAACTGTTTTAAATATACAAGACCTTTCAATAACGACGCTCGACTTTTAAATGTAAAACAACACGAGGTCTGTGTGAGATATCTACTCCATTTTTATTTTATTTGAAAGATTATTTCATGGCATTAAGTTTGTAATATAACGGCTTTGCTTGGTGGCATGATGCTATGATTTACGATAACCCCAAAGGAAGAAGTCTAAGGGCATTAAATCGCACGATCTCGGTGGCCAGTTCACGTCGCCCTCAAATCGTTCGTGCAGAATGTCCACCGCCGCATGCGCTGTGTGGCATGTATCGCCGTTCTTTGGAATCACATGTCATTTGTATCCACATCATCCAGTTTAGGGCACGAGAAGTTGCTTATCATCTATCTGTAGCGCTCGTCGCTAATTTTGATGATTTGTCGATGATTTTCGATGATGAACGTTTTTCGAAAGGAGCTCTGATTTTTATAATAAAATTTGATGATCAACGCTATAACCTTCCATGATGATTTGTCACACACTACTGAATAATTCACAACAAATTTGACAGGTGTTTCTAAATTATTTAAGGCATGTTTTTATGATAAATACATAATAAATCGAAAATACTACCGATATCGAAAAACATGTCTGCCTTTCAACCGATCATGCCACACAATGTAATGATTTTACTTTTAGTTGTCGATGAGTCACCCACGGCCACAACTATATTTGTTTCACACTGTCAGCAGTTTAAATCTATATTATAGTTGCGACATCTTTTGTTGTTTTTCTATGGTCATGTGATCATCAGATATAGTCAATCACACTTTTTGTATAGTCATCGGATTCTTGAATATATGTATGTAGATGCAAATGAGTTTAATGAATGAATATATTTAGTTGGTATGCGCACCTCAGCAACTCTTTAAAGATTTCGTTTGCGCCCAGGACTGTAGCGCCTATCTTATGGATGCCAGAACTATATCTATATGTTATCGTGCTATATTGCAAAAATTAAATATTTCTAGACTATTTTATTTCCCAGCGAATCATGCAAAGCCAATCCAAAGTCTCATCTATATGAAGACAATAATACAAGTTGTTTGTGCTTTCTCTTTCGAGGAATTTATTCGAATGAAGATGCATATCTGCACATATTGTTTGTGTCATCTCTGTTTCAATTTCGGGGTATTTGCGCACACGTATAGTAGCGTTAAGTGAGTTTAATATGCTCGAGACATGGCACTACACAATGAACATTCAGCACGAATGACCATAGATTTTGTCGTGTGGCAGCACTTATTAAGTTTGAACATTCTTTCATATCTTCATCTGATTGCTACTCAATAAAAAGTTGTGAAACAGGGAAAAATTAGTTGATTTTCAGTGCCGAACTGTCAGGCTACAGTGTATCGTTCAAGTGCAAACAAAAAGCAAAGAAACACTCCCCGCACATGATCAGGTGAAAATCCTGACGAAAACCAGGCACAAAATGAATGAACATCTTAGCGAATTACCATTCAGCGAATGATCATTCAGGCAATGCTGTGTGTCGACGGCAAACCAAATTGAGAAGTCGTAGTGAAAGCACCTATCCAATAACTAGTTTAAATTAAATTAAATCAATAATGCTACACCAATAAAGTTTGAATCCATTTGCTATAAGCGCAAAATCAAATGTTACAAACAAGTTGTCTTTTACAAAATTACCTAAATGAAACAGCGAAACGTATTTCCCGAGGTATAGTGAAGTATTTCATATCTTTAAAGATGGAATAATAGGAATAGGTCTCTATCTCGATACAAATTATTTTTCTGGTAAATTCATCTATACTGTTTTACCAGGTTCCTAAATATCCTTCCACACCAATTATCATTACTCTACTCAGTTCACTCGTGAAATGTGCATGTACTAAGCACTATGAAAAGACACGTGAAATTCTGTATTGTTTATATTGTTTACATCTTAAGCAGCCCACAGTATGCAGTATATTTTGCAGAAAGGTTGTCCTCAAAGTGGCAAAAACTAAGAGAAACAACTTGCTGATGCATCCAACTGGAATATTCCACCATTTAAGTGGAACAACAACGAAACTCAAATTTAGGGGAGAGTTGCTATAATTTGGCTCGTCCCCCATATATGTGCATAAACCGTGTGCCAATGTGCGTGAACTTGACGGGCTGGTAATAATCCGGCAACGAAATATGGTGTTAAATAAAAATTTAGCTGGAACTGATAAGATTACGGTCGAATGACGGGCGAACGGAACGGAAATTTGATGAGATGAGTTAAAACGACAAGCAAAATGGGTCGTAACTTGGCAAGAAGAAGAGTATTCCATGGCACCTATATGGCCGGCTGGCGGTTATTTCAAAAGTGCGACGAACTACTTAGTAACTAGGCTAGGCGTCTCGAACTTACCTTGGAAAGCCGGAGGAGGCTGCTGAGCGACGGAGGACGCGGTAGAACCATTCACAGAACTGAACATAACTAAGTGTGTTTCGCCAGCGAAAAAACATCATCGTAAAACACTTCCATGAGCGAACGAAGAACTCGAACTCGAACTCGCAAATTCGACCATCGGGCACACGAAAATTTTTGTCGTCAACTGAAGCAACAGAACAACTAAACTTGAAACTTCACCAAAACCAAATACTGGGCGAAACGTCAGAGTAAAATCCAACTTTTCATCACGGCGAATATAAAAAAAGGAAATAAATGCGATTTTTCAGAATTTGGTCTTGCTATAGGTAAACCAAAGCCCGTCATAGAGGCGAACCGAAAAAATACTTTTTCATGTGTTTTTCTCTAGTGTGTCTGGGGACGTGTTGTTGTACGCAGCCTGCATATATGGGGCCGCGGCACTATACACGCGAATCGCTGCTTACGTGTGTTGTGTTCATTTTTACGATATTTTTTTTGTTTTTTAGCGCTCTCGGATTATTTTATTACGATAAAAAAACTTGATAGAGCTCCACTAGGTTCGGCATTTCGGCGGTGAACTTGTCGAACATTTTGGAAGTGGGGCTGAATATGGCAAGTAGGGTTGAGGACAACCTGAAGATGCGACCAGCGCGTAGACCTAGTGGCTGTTCTGCCCCATAGTACAGACGTGGTGAAGACGTTAAAAATATATACACATATTTGTACGAAAAGATGCATGTACTCGATATTCTGGGATGCGATAAATAAAGGCACTGATTGTTGCACAGATGAAAATTTCTTGAACGGGTTGCTGCTGCTGGCTGCCTGGCGTGACACATTTATTCCATGCTCACGGTTTTTCTAGTTAGATTTTCTCGTTTTGGGGCCGGGTGATTTAATTTTAAAAGGTTTCACGGTTTTTCCACCACACCACACACCTCTAACTAAATTTCAACACGCACAAGGGCACAATGTCTCACATGGCGAACTTGGGACAACAGTAACCAGAAGGGCGCACAAAACGAACGCATTGTTTCAGAATGTTGGACCCACAATGGTTGGGGAAGTATAATAGTTTTTAAGCAACTAAACCGCGAACGTTACGGCTGTATCCAACGGGTTTTTCGAAAGAGGACCCGCGGTTGCGATGTGCGGGCCCGCGATGTGCCTGTATTGTATTTGGACTCTTTAGCAATTAACTTTTTTGGTAGCCATCCGGATAGGTGTAGTAACACACGTAATAGTTAAGGCTGCGTTCGCTACTATTTAACATAATTATTTGCTATTATTGCGCTATCCACACAATGCACACACAACACAGCCTACATACATTCATGTATGCAGCAGACACACTTCGTTCAAATAAACCGACGCCACACTACTAATAACTGCACTGCTCCTAGTTTTCTTTTTAATATATTTTTCTTCCTGCAGTCAATGTCAATCGCGGAAAATTCACAACCGCTGATGATGATTCTGGCGGAAAAACGGGCAGAAAAACAATAGCCGCCACACCGAACGTAGCGTTAGATTTATCAAAAAGCGAAAAACACATATAGACTCCAAATAGTTTTTTACTAAAATGCCAGTATTAGCCACAGATTTAGTGTCTGTCTCCTATGTGTATATATTTTTAGTTCTTAACAATTTTAGAGCGACTCAATAACTAAAAGTACTATATACAGTACATATAGCGCGAAGCGAGTGTAACCTTCATTGCCCGCGTCCCTACCCCCAACACCTCACCCCTTTCTTGCGTCTCACACGACATAGTCTCCGCGGCACGGTGATATGTGTACCGTCGTTTCAGATAAATATACGGACTTTTACCTTCGTAGTGTGTTGTTGCCTATGTTTGTTTGATGTTCTCCATAAGCTCCCCAGCTTTGCAATATTCGGTGCAGTTCTCATACATTCTCCTCAAATGCACCCCACTTGCATCGAAGATGCATTTTTCCAGGTTGTGTGCATTTCTGTGCACATGCGAGACTAGTCGCACCGACCTGTTTGCCTGTGTGTTTCCTCTACTTGCTGGCTTGCAATGTTATTATAAATGCAACGAATTTATTCCAGCCAACACTATGTGCATGTCGGTCGCGATGAATGCAATTTTCTTACACACAGGCGCACCGTTTTCGCGCTTATGCACCTCGAGAGCCGCGAGCTTCTCCTCACAGTGACATGCAAGTCACAGCCAGGCCAAGAAGAAGCGAAGTGGTCCCGATGTCCGTACGTACGTTTTAGCGTCCGTCCCGTGGCCGTGTGCTGAGGCTGGAGCTTCTACTGCGCTCCATACAAAAAAATGCAAAAAATCATATTCACAAAAACGGGGAAGAGTTGCATTCAAAAAGTTTTCGGCACGCCGCGCCGTTCCACACTTGCATATATGCAGCGCAACGAGAAGCGCGCGATATACGTGCATGTCATCTGTCAGTGCGCTTTTTACTCGTTAATTATTCCCGTGCTGTTCTGTTTTCTCGGCTCGGCTGCAATATTCTGCTGCAAGTAACCTCTCCCGTAGAAGAGCGCGCGAAATTTAAGAAGACATGTGAACACCACTGAACGGGAAAGTAATGGCACACAACATGCATGCACATTGCACACCCTGTGCTCCGTTCATACATGCAGCAGCGCCCGCCCGGCAAAATGCATCGCTGCATCACTTTTTCGGGCACGCACTAAAACAGTCTTATAGGCTTGACGCATTATGAGACCAAGAAAAGCTCTTTGGCGTATGCGTTTTTCCTTTTTTAATTTTTTTTCTTCTTTTTTTGTGCAAAATTTTTTTTACTTGGCTTGCATCGCGCGCTCTGTGTGGTGTACAGGTTTTGTAAGAAAATCCATAATGCGTTTCGAATGGCGTGCCTGGCATATGCAAGTGATGCATGTGTGTGGTGTGCGGTGCATTTCGTGAGGTGAACGATATACTTATGACATGCACAATCCCCCTATAGCAAAATCGCCATTTTTGTCATTTTGACCAAAAGTACTCTTATTTTAGAGGCTTCCCAAATAATTGCATGTCCATTCCACCCATCGTGACCATTCCACACGTCCTACCCTACATAAGAGTGGTTACCGACTAGTATGTGCATTTGCAATATCAAACTCGTCCAGCGGGAAAAATATACCTCTTATCTTTCACTGCGCAATTTTAGGGGTTTCACCATCACTTATCAGAAAATAAAACCGGCCAACTATCCACGTATTGATCTCTTCGGCAGCATATTTACCCCATTAAAACCGAAAAGCTTTATTCGGTAGATTATGAATGATACCAAAATGATGGAATTTCTAAATTTCAGTCGCTCAACGCTGAGTAATCTGGGCATTTTGTTTGGCCTCAATGTGTGAATTGCGGTGAATATGCACAATTACAATTCACTTTCAAAGAGGAGTCCACAAACATGGGCCTACATTTTTCACGGCATTTTAATGATATTGGAGAGATTGAAACTAGCCTAGAAATAATTTAAAATACCTACCACTTTAAGACTATTTTCAGCCTCTAAGTGGAGTGTTTATTTCCCTTTGTACTATTTTAAGGCTGAGTTTAGACTGAACTTGGCCTAAATTGGCTCCATCGTTATCCCAAATTCGACGAACTAAGGCCTTCTATTAGACCTAGAGGTTAAATATAGATTTAGTAGGGCTAATTAAAAATAGATTGACTAAAAGTTTTTTTGATGACAATGGACTGACGATTTCAATGGAAAAGCGATGAACCCATTCACATAACATTCGGAAATAGTTATTATTTTTGGTCTAATTAAATAGGGCTAAAAGATATGCAAGAAATAGAAAGTAATGAAATGATAAATGACTGAAAAATTACTAGTTAAGGCCTAGAAACGAATTCAAAATAGATGACAAATGGCAAGTGAGGGGCTTATGTTGGACAGATATTTAGGTGTTGAGCACATCACTTTAACTTGAACAATATTATTATTTGTTTATTGACATTCAAATTTGTTGGATTCTTTACATTTCGTAGAGTATCCTAAATGTATTAAAATTTCAATTTAATTTCCAATCTTTGCTATTATGACTTTATAGTACCGTTTTGTGTATATAAATTGTCAATTAGAATATTAAATACACTTGATGATTTTCTTAATTACATATGGACACATAAAGTTACCCGAGTTTTGGAGAAGTTCCCAAATACATACGAGTACGAGTAATACGTTTAACGTTTAAGGGGGTATTGCGCTTTGAACGTCATTTTTGGAGCAAGACTTCAAGATTTGTTTTCCCAAAAACTACGAAAGATATATTTATTTTTATTTTTGTTATTAAATAATACAAGTCTCTGGTACCAAAATATATTTTTTTCGTTGACAATACAAAAAAATTCCAGATGTCAGAGCTGGTCAAAGTAGAGATGTTTTTCGCGAAGGGGTTAACGGCGACCATGATTGCAGCCCTCAGAGACGTCTGAAACAAAAAATTCCAAATTTTTGTTAATTTGTATCCTATTGGTTATCGCCTGAACCAGGGAAAAAACAAAATATAGAAATTTGCAAAAACTATACAAATTTAAAAAAGAAGTTCGATTTTTGGGTTTTTTTTTCGAAGTAAATGTTGGATTAAAAAAAACCTATTTATCGCATAAACAAAATCGTGGTTTCGGCGAAAGCGGCTAGTATAAGGATGATTCTGTCTAATTTTGAAGAAAATCGGTCAAGTAGAACTTCAGATATCGTGGTCGCCGTTTTGAGAAATCCTGTTTCGAGAAAAACACGATTAAAGTTAGATAGATCGCCGCATCGCATCGCGCTCGCCGCTCCAACTTTGAGGCATCATAACTACGTCAATTTTATGGATTTTTGAAAAATTCAATAATGAAATACATTAACAATAGATATATTAAAAAAAACATATCGATTTTTTCAAAATTTCAAATCGCAATACCCCCTTAAATCACGTATGTGCATATGTATATATGAAGTTTTGATTTGAGATAATGGGTTCAAGCAGAGAAACCGTATAGCCAAATAATTCAATCGAAAATCGAGTATGCTGTACAATTTATTTATTTTCAATATTTAAAAAACTTTATTTGAGATTTCATTGAAAACAAAACGTCTCATCACACAGCCCAACAAAAAAATAATGATTTGTCTTTTGAGTAAAACTCCACTACTCCTATGTATTTAGATGCGCGGAAAACGAATTTAATAAAAAAATATTACTGACGCTTCAATGTTCCACAAAGACTCCTTCTTACCACTATTTCGAGATAAATTTGCGATTACCTGCATAATGAGGCTACCTTAGGAAATAGGGCCCATCGATGAGAGCTATGACATTTACAGGAAAGAGGTGGTATGCTCGAAGAAATCTAACTAGGATGGTTTGCCTCACCCCCTCCGCTTGATCCGCTCCCCTAGCGATTTCCGGCATTCTGATCAAGTAAAAGTAAATAAGTAAAAGGCAACCTATTTTTGTCTAAAAATAGACAAATTTGGCTTTCATTTAAAACCAATTTCATGGTTCTGATCGATTTTTGAAACAATAAAGCCCCCTCCAAACCAGAAGAAGCATGAAAATTGACCCAAATATGGGAATAATACAAAAAAAAACTTGATATAGAACCTATTTAAAAAGGTTTTCCAAATACCCTAAGATGATGTGTATATGACACGCACTTGATCGGTCCTTTTTTTGTTATATCTCTAATGCAGCATATTCCACGAGAGCACGCTGGCGGCAATCATTTTCCACGACACGTCTTTAGGATCACTTCGTTGTCCGTCTGTCTGTCAAGATCCATTTTCAAATGGGCGCAATGCGGCGCTTTTGAGTTTAAATTAATATACTTTGGTCTACAGTCTCTTGAGGCTGTAAAAAAATCAAGCTTCTAAATCAACGCAATCAAAAAATACGGCCATTTATGCCGCATATTTTGACACTCACAAATAAATCAAAACTTATAGGGTACTTCCTCTTGACCTAGAATCATGAAATTTGGTAAGAACTGAGGTCTCACAGTAGAAGTAAAGGAAAAATTAAGAAAATTGTTAATTTGTAGTTATATCGGAAGGAAAAATATTTTTTTAAATTACAGTCATTTAACTTGCGGCAAATATTCGGAACCCTTAACGCGCGAGTCTGACTCGCACTTTGCCCGACTTTTTTCCAGTGTGTGATTACTATAAAGCGCCCCGAAGAGTTACTATAAAGAAGCCGAAGAGTATGTACTGGCTTTACACGCCATCCTCGAAGAAATTCGATTAGGAAAGTTGACTAAAATATCCGAGGTAACCACAACCAAGCTGAACTTCGTAAAACCATACAGCGTGGTATTTAAAACCCGCCAAAAATGGCACGCCAATGAAGTGTCCCTACCGAAGGGATCGATAGAGTGGTACACCGATGGATCAAAAACCAAGGAACCAAGGCTTGGCGTATATGGCCAAAAATGCTGCATTTCAAAGGCACTAGGTAAAACCCCTACTAATAATAATATTTCAAGCTGAAATATTGTCCATACTAGAATGCGTCAATACCTGCATTAACAGAACCATAAATGGTTCTACTATCTTTATATTATCAGATAGCCAAGCTGCACTAAAAGCGTTCAAATCCTATAGTGTAGACTCAAAGCTCGTTTGGGAATGCCTGGAATCCCTGAAGGTTTTGGCAAGTAACAACAAATATACGCTTATGTCCATCCCAAGTCACGACACGACACAGGCAACGAAATAGCCAAAGAAGCCATAGAAAACTGGGAGAAGAGTAGCCGACTCCGATACTGGAACAACACCCAAGACTGTGGGCAATCCAAAGCCTTCATGGTCGCATCGCATGATAAGGCCGAGAAACTCCAAGAGCTCAGAACACTTACTGGACTCTTCACTGGACATTGCTCCTTAAGGTATCACCTTAAAAAAATAAGGAAAGCTGAATCCGACACCTGTCGTTTTTGCGCGGAAGCCTCAGAGACAGCGGTGCATGTTCTTTGTCAGTGTACAGCCCTGGCCAAGCTCCGACTAACATAGTTAGAGGATGCTTTTCCAACACCGGAACAGGTTTGGAATATGTCTCCCAGGAGAATTCTGGGCTTCTCCAACAAGCTAGACCTGGGATGAAATGTGTATGGGGGGAGGATTCACAATAGATCCTAGCGCACAGTGGGGCCAAATCTCAAAAAGCTGGCCAAAACTAAAAAATTCAAGTTATCGATCTGAAATCTCTCACCCGGGGGTTTTTGGGGACGCTGATTACGAATCTGATATCGGATTTGTAAAAATCAAAATGGCGGACCGGAAGTGACGTAATGTTTTACGAAAAAATTGAGCTAGCGCTCTGAAACTCAGTATAATATAGTTTTCTTTGGCGCTGATTACGAATCTGATATCAGATTTATAAAATTCAAAATGGCGGACCGGAAGTGACGTAATTTTTTACGAAGAACTAGAGTTAGCGCTTTGAAACTCGGTATTGTATGGTTTCCGGGGGCGCTGATTACGAATCTGATATCGGATTTATAAAATTAAAAATTGCAAACATTTAAGTCACTTCCGGTTCGCCATTTTGAATTTTTATGTATCTCATATCAGATTCGTAATCAGCGACCCCGCAAACAATATTAAACCGAGTTTCAGAGCGCTAACTCAATTTTTTCGTAAAATATTACGTCACTTCCGGTCCGCCATTTTGAATTTTGTAAATCCGATATCAGATTCGAAATCAGTGCCCCCGAGAACCATATAATACCGACTTTTGAAACGATTCATCACTTTTTCGATTTTTGTCCAGCGAAACAGGTTATGCATACATTTGTTTCGAAAAAAATCGATTAAATCGAAAGGCAGTGATATGCCGCGCTTTTTTTTCTTAATTTTATTTGTTATTTATCTAATTTATCACCTCCAATCGTTTCAGAGCGGTACCTTGCGGAACTTTTTATATATTTCCATTGTAACATGGCATCTTACATAGCTTTTGAGTTGTAAAATGTAAAAAACTCTATCTCTCTCTAGAATTACTGTTTAATAATACAGTAACTAAATTAATTTTATAATATTCTACTAATCTTTAACTGACGTTTCCATTTGGTTTTATTAAAAACTGACAAATTTTAAATATTTTGTGCCTTCTTGAAAACGAGAACTTTTTCTCTCTTCAAAACACACAATCACTGCTACCCTTGGATGCCACTTTCACGTTGGTATTCTACGGATGAGCGTCAAGTTGGGGTCCTATTATCGCTTGATTCTATAGCACTAGGAAGTACTTTAGCCAATTTGAGATAGAAAAATCCCAACTTGAAAACTTTTTTTTTTAGGTTTTGGCCAGCTTTTTGCGATTTGGCCCCACTGTGTAGCGATCGCAGTGATCGAAAGGCCTAAACGCCCCCTTTCCAACTAAACTACCATATATTCACCCATTTTTCGCTTCCTGTATCTTGTTCAATTCAATTCAGTATATTTATGTTATCATTTACAGTGTAACAACAGGACTCTTAATTTAGTGCAGAATATATAAATTCATTCATCTTTCCTGTCTGTATCTAGTAAATATTTCCGACCTAATAAAATGGTGGTAGTGACATCAAACTTACGCCAAACCAACTACTATTTCAATATGGTGCCCAAAAAAATGCTTTAAAATGTCCTAAATTTCACGTTTTTCTCAATTTTTCTCCGAAATTCATGTAATTAATGCACCCCATTTTTATTTTTATTGAATTGGCCATCTTGTTGCCTTTCCATAGAGACACAAAATGTCTAGGTAGAGAAAATATGTATCTAAAAATCTGAATTTTAATTTTTTTTTTCGAATTAAACATTTTTAACGTACTACCAATAACTGTAATAAATTTTAAATTAGAGGGAATGCAATTTGAAATTCATTTAAGAGTATTTTTTTTGGAAAATCCAGATTTTTTTTTAAATTCTCTTAAGTTTTTTCTACGTATAAGTTACATGAATTTCTTAGAAAAATTGGGAAAAACGTGGATGGAAATTTTAGAGTGTTTTTTTCACAGTGCTAGAGGTAAATCAACAATGTGGTGGCGTTAATTAGATCAAAAGATAAAAATAAAATAGTGATGTGCATCCCGAATTTATGAATCACACCCTGTAACTCGAAACGGTTGAGATCCCCCTCACCTGCCACACGATTATTTTGTTAATCTAGGTGATATCTATCAC
The DNA here is from genome assembly GCA_947538895.1 of Neoitamus cyanurus. Classification (NCBI taxonomy): domain Eukaryota; kingdom Metazoa; phylum Arthropoda; class Insecta; order Diptera; family Asilidae; genus Neoitamus; species Neoitamus cyanurus. The sequence goes on from OX384542.1 coordinate 40,173,134, forward strand.
CGCCCTTATTTTTGCATGCGTTAACTGATACACCCTGTATATGGATTAGTGGATAAAATGTGATTCGTGGGAAAGCTTCTATAATAGAGAGATTATTTTTTTGTTTAAGTATTTATTTATAAAAAATACAGAAATTTTCCCATTTAACATAAAGTTGTTAGATTACGTCGATTGCAGTTATTCGTCCCGTCAACTCCAGTGTTTGAGGGAAAAGTATCTTTTGAACATTTTGAAACGTGTGAAGACGGCTGTAACCTATTTGAGGAGGGACACATATCATAACCTCAGAAATCACGCACAGAAAGGACTTTTCGCACCAAAAGCAAATGTGTGTAGGGCCGCGGGTCACCGAGCAATTTCCGCAGTGACTTTATGTCAAAAGTTCTGCAGATTTCTTAGATAAAATGTCCTTATTCAGCTCGGATTCCTTTCTATTGTCACACCCCTCCCTTCAAGATCTAGTAAAAAAGGGTTTTATATATCACTTTGCATATGACATGGCTCACATTGAATTGTTTTCCTCCCAGAAAATCGCTTAAAGCAGTTCCTTTTGTTTTTTAATTTTCTGGGATTCTCATTCAACAAATATGTCTGCTAAATTTAGTTTTGCTTTCCTTTATATCAAAGTGTCGCGTTTAAATATCGCACTGATGCCCCTTTTTGCTAAGGCTCAAATATACCAGTGGTTTGTACAGCAGAATGCGAATTGTGTTAGTATAGGTCAAGTTGCACATGAATATAATTTTTCTCAGTATTAAAATATAATTTTCTTACTAACATTAGTTGTATTTATAGTGTACCTGCATTTAATGATTTACATAAAATTTAAATTTGGATGCAAACTAATAAATAAATAAAATATTAATATTTTGAGGATTTGAAATTGAAAAACATTTTCTTTGAAAGAATATTGGGTTGACTTCAGTGACCATGGCTGGTGAGAAACCGTGCGTCGCACTTGTTTCGAATTATTTGTCGAAGGGCTGAAGTTCGTGTATAAGATTCTAATTGGAATTCTACATGCAATTCAGCTTCTCGAAGCATTGCTATCAAATTAGTGGGTCAAATATTTCAAAAATTGACCCGACTGACATATTTTTCAATTAAAGGGGCAGATACCTTTCGAATGGGTGAAATCAGTGAAATTTAATGAATTTTTTTCAAGGTGATACGATAATAGGATCATTTATTACTTTTGACATATTGTTAATACATTATTAAAGTGTACAAAAGCATGACATATTTTTTTTTACAAAATGGCGGCTCTGCAGAATATTTCCTCAAGCGTCTCCCGCTGGTCATCGAAAACTGCTGATGCTGTCAAAATGTTTCTATTTATCGAAAATAAAAAAGTGTTTTTTTGTCGATTATTAACATATTAAAGGGGAAGGATAAACCTATAAAATAATAAAAAAGTTAAAAATTAAAATTTATGTCGGCTGTTTAATCAAAGGTCCAGATTTTTGGCTATTTTTCAAGAGTTCTGACCCCAAACAAAATTATTTATTAACCCGATATCTTTAAACTTTTAGGTACATCCTTCCGATAGCACTATAAAGAGAAACCTCTGAATGCTTCAGCCTAATCGGTCAACAACTTTTTGAGTTACAGAGCTAGCAGTTTTTGGAAACACAGTTTCGAGATATTCGCGTTCAAAGTTTGCATTGAAACTTTCGTTGGCATTCTGGGTATGGCCACCCAAGCATCTTTCCAGTAAATATTGTCTGGACAAATCTTCGTAAATTGGTAGAAGATGTTGCTTTATATCGTCGCCAAGTAAGAGAGTAAATTATGAGACAAAAGAATACACAAACGTACTGTGAAAAGGCATTGCTCCGACCCAAGCTCTCCGACTACCTGGTTAATGACGGTATGCGGGCTCTGACATTTTCCCCAATAACTCCATTAATATTCAATATTTCGATTTGTCCTTTTGAGAGTATATTGTTAACATATTATATATTCGAATTATGTAAAAAAAAATTAGATTTTCTGAAAATTCTAAAGGTATCTGCCCCCTTAAAAGTCAAAAGCCAGGGACTGTATATTATTTATACTCTGGAAAAATTGTAGATTTGATAATAATAGATGTGAAAACCAGTGGAAACTTAAAGGCAAGTGTTTCAACTTTAGGGGTTCCTCTACTGTCAAACGGCCGTTAACAGTAGAGTAACCCCTTAACAAAGTAGACAATTCTCCTCGCACATTTCGGAATACAGTGTCAGTATGACCGTTACATATGCATACGTTCAAATTTAGTACCTAATCAGATTTGGTTATAAGCGGTTCACTATTGAAATATTAAGCTCCTAAAGTTCACCTTATAATGGTTTTTTCTCAGACAGGCAGACATTTATTAACTCCCGCAACGCAACGAAACAAGTGTGGCCTTTTTTGTGATTATGTAGCTGGGCCTTCAAGACGTCAAAAGTCAATTAAAGCACAACCGAACTTGTGGGTAAGGTTATATTGGCTGCTGGTAAATGATAAAATGAGCTTAAATAAATCCTCACAGCATTTTTCAAGCTTTTAGTATATTAATCCTGTGCTAGCTGCAACACAACAAAGTGTTAAGTGATATCCTGAATTTTAATTTTCTGTACGACAGCCTAATTCATGGGTGTAGCCACTGTGGGGAAGGATGGGGCGCTTCCCCTCCCCTTCTTGCAAAGCAAGACTTAGTGAATAAATTATAAACTTTCTGCATTACACAGAAAATTAGTAGTAAATAGTACATTTATCATGTCACAGAGCGAATTGTTTAGCGCAATCTCCTGACGAATTCTGGAAAAATTCATTTATGACTATACCTTATTATTAAAAATTTCATTACTGCAGCGATTTTCCGATGAGAACTTACCTACATTTTTATTATACATTCGCTTCGCTCGTGCGTCAACACCGCCATCGTGGGCAATCGGCTACTTACCGCCCTTGTATCGTAATATACTATATATTGTATGACTTAGTCTAATAAAACTGGATTCCTATTAAAAAAAGGTTTCACTATTTGACTGAGTTGGTTTGCCCCTCCCTGGACGAAATCCTGGCACACCCATGGCCTAATTGAAATATTTGTTCAACTCGTTTCGTGTTTGTGAAAAATGAGATTGACGTCATTTACATATATCGTCACTGCTCATATTCAGGTGGAGCTCCGGGTTACCGACCAGCAGGGAAAGTGCTTACCTTTCGTCCGTTATCTCAGTTCATTGTTCCGCTAAAGAAAAGAAGTCTATTTTCGCTACGCACAAATTCTCCTAATCGGTCCGGCGACGGAGCTCGTACTTTAGATAAACGAGGGTCTTATCTGCCTTTAACCTTTTCGGCTGAAATAAAATTCACAAGGTTCGTCATTGTTTGGTGCACAAACAATACGAAGCGCGAAGGAAAATAAACTGGAGATGCCTTCACCCGAGGAGTTCAAACCGCGCAGGCCTTGAAACCGACGAAATTCTCAGACGAAAATCTGCATCTCGTCAGAAGGGGGCCCCAGTCACAGTTCCAGCCCCAAACCCGAAAACTACAGAGGCAGAAAAATGCACGCACCCACTGACACGGACGCATACGGACCCATATGTAGGCACACATGTCCCATCCGCACAGGTTTTGGGCATTGATATATCGCCTGGCTCGGCAGCTCATACGTGTGTTACCCACCACACATCGGCGAAGACCAGCCACAGCCGAAATTGCTTGGCCTTGGTCATGTACGGCGGATGCAGGAAGCGGCGGCGACAGACATTTCGCGATCTCGCCCCGCCGCCAAAACCCGTCAACGCTGGGCAACTGTGTCCGGAGCGCGCGGTGGTTTCGGCAATCGCCAGTGGACCCCGAAATATCGGCGTCCAGCGAAATCGTCGACGACGCGGCGGTCCCGGTCGGTGAACCGGCGAGCGTCAACCCGGCCGGCATTGAAGCAGGTCATGTCTGCCGTCAGCACCACAGCTCACACACACATGGGTAAAATTTTCGGCAACATTGTTTCACTTTCGCTTCTGCTGGCGGTGCCTATTTGCTCGCATTGTTCGCACGCCTCGCTGCTTGGGGGCCCACGTTTTCGCAGGTCGTTGAACCGGCCCGCAGTTTCGGAAGCTTTTGTGCGCGCTGGAGTGGAGTGGGTTTGGTCCCCGTGGCGGCTTGTAGCGGGTTTACGCGTCCGCTTTTGATCGCATCTTTCGGCGCCTCACAGAGCCCACCAAAATGAATTTTTTTGGCAGGCTTTTTGACAAGTTGCCTGGAATAACTTGAGCGGCGGTGAAACCGAAATTTCCTCTCGTTTTCATTTAGCACCCTCGCCCCGGCCGCCTGCACCGCAGTTGCATTTTCATTCATGCCACGGGTTGATTTTGTCGCACTCGCGTTTCGCCGAATTTACGACTTCACGCTTCGTGAATGCAACGCGGACTCTGCTGCTAATTTAGGATTCGATTGGCAATCGGCCAGACGACCATGAAAATGAACCCCGTTGTTTCGCGGGGAAATGTGTTTACAGCCGAATTTAAGATAAAAGGGCTTTAGGCAATTTCCACAAGCATTCGCACCAGCCCGAAAGAACACCCGGCTACTTCGGAAATTGGCAGGGGCGCACAGAAATATGTTCGTGAGAATGGAGCCAAGAAAATGTCGACACGTTTAGCACGTCTTTCTAAATTAGTCAATTGGTTAGAGAGAGGCCCACCTTACGGAGATATGATACACGTATGTAAATAAGGACTCAGCAAGTGTCGGTTGAAAATCAGTTAGTAATAATAATAATTTTATTTAGGAAAGATTCAGAAGACTACAATCTTATAATTAGAAAATTAGAATCACACCAAGCCATAATTGGTATGGTGAGAGGAATGACGGAAAAGAGGTAGAGATCCCGGGCGTCGGGGATTGGTGTGGAGGGATATCAGATGTAGCAGAAAGAGGCAGTCAATGACAACGGAAAGGAGCAGGTGAATAAAGATACTGTTGGTAGAGTCTCGTCGCTTACTTAACAGTTCTAAGTCGATCAGTTTCAGTCGATCCTCAAAAGAGCGCAGATTCTGGTGGTCTGACCAAGGGAGATGGCGTAGAGCAAAATGAAGAACCTTCGCTGGACAAATTTGATTCTGTTGATGTACGTCGACTGTTGACTGGCATATTAAAGGATGGGTCGATCAAAAGAGACTTAGAGTGATGAAAATCAGTGGACCCAAATGGCTACCTTGAGGGACCCCTGAACGGGTTTCAAAGGGATTAGAGGTTACCGAGTCGAAGAGAACACTTTATTGACGTTGGTTACGTAAGGTAAGTATCACACCCAAATTGCGAACTTTCTCCACATATGGCAAATGAGTGTCGCCAAGATAAATAAGAGGAAGTGACTGAATGTTATTTATTTTTATTATATATTTGTGTTTTATTTTTGTGGGTTGAAGTCATTTCTGAACGACCATATGTGAATTTCTTCCAAGTCATCATTCATTCTGGCAGCACAGTCATCTATGGGTCGATTAAGATATTCTGAGATCCGATTCACGTGAAAAATACTTCCACAAAACTGTCAATTCGCTCATACTGAAAATATTCACTTCAGGCGAATATGAGAATAAGTTCTACAGACGGTTCGCGTATTAAAGTAAGTATGTGAAACATTCACACTTAACGATGTTAGAATAGCAGATTTGAATATTTTCAGTGTGAACCGCTTTTCACGTGAATAGGATCTCAGAATGTCGTTGATGTACAAGCTAAAAAGTAGAGGTCCAAGAATTGATCCCTGAGGAACTTCACTTGAAATTGGGAGAAATTGAGAGTGGGTTTTAGATCCAAGAACTACTCTCTGCGTCCTCTGAAATAAGAAGTCAGCCATTAAGCGCACCGCCGACGTTAAACCATTAAAGTGGGTGACTAGTTTTCCTAGTAATATATTATGGCAGACTGTGTCAAACGCTTTAGTAAAATCCAGGAGCGTTAAAATAAGAACATCCCGATGACACAAGGCTATCCGAATTTCAGAGGTAACTTTTAAAAGCGCAGTATCACAGCTGTGTTTAGGGCGAAATCCTGATTGCATGTTGAACATTAACTTGTTCTAAGATAGAAACTCCTGTTCTTCCCAATAAAGTATTTTTTCGAAGACGTTGGATAGGAAGCAAAGTAGGCTAATCGGTCGAAAGTCAGTAAGAAATTCAGCTGGGGTCTTTTTAGGAATTGGAACGACATTGGTAGATTGAACTCGTTGTATATACTCGTAGATAGAAGCCTATCAGCAAAATAAGCATTGAGCTCTTTAGCAACATTAGTTAGTTCAAGGGTAGAGACCAAGGGGTTTATTACTGAACTCGAAAACGAACCGTTTTTCTAACGTTTTTTTAATGTAGACACACGTTTAAATAGTTTTATAGGTGTAAAAAGATGTTTCAGCTGGAAATTCGTTTCGTTTCTGAGTTTTATAATAAAGCCTTGAAACTTAATACATATTTATTATTATTATTATTTATTATTTATTCATATTATTTATTATTATTATTTATTATAACATAATCTACAATGAGTAACGAGAATTCATATGAATTTACAGTGATTAGAATCTTTGTTCTTTACAATCTGATATCTAATGACTTGACTAATAAAGAGCTATTTTATTGAATACTATAATAATAAGTAAAGGGAAAAATTTTATGATTGTAAAATCCCTTACCAAATCTTATATGCTTATATCTATTGTAAACCTAATTATTGCACTAAATTAACGCTATATACTGTTTTATGAAAACAATTTTGAGATGTGTTGATTTTTATGATACATGGTACTTCGTACAAACTGTTATAGCAAGTTAGAAACTTCATTTGAAACAAGATCGATGTTAGCTTTATCATGTAACTTACGTATAGAGAAAAACCATGGCAGATTAATTATCATCTTTAATATTTTATTTTGCATCCTTTGAAGCTTATTAGAATGGATTTTAGCGTAGTCAGCCCAAACAGGGGCGGCATAAAGTAAAACGGCTCTAAAAATATATTTATATAAAATTAATTTATTTTCCACACTTAGGCTCGCATTCCGATTAATAAAAGGATACAGAGATTTAATCAAATTTGTAACTTTGTGAAGTGTAGCTTGAATGTGCTTATCGAATAATAGTTTTTTATTGAAAGTAATTCCAAGGTAGTTTAGTTCATTGCGCCATTCAATGCGCATCAATTCAATTATATCTAAGGCTTTACTGAGGTAATAATATCTGCTTTCTTCTGCGAGTAAAGAAAATGGCTTGTGTTTTACTGGAATTTATTTTTATTTTCCACCTCTCATCGTATTTAGACGCTATATGAGATACATTTTGGAGATCGGTAACATTTTGATAAATATTGGTCAGAGGAGAAAATTCTTGCGTCGTTCGCATACATAGAAAAGTGGCAATTTGGGAGATGTGGAAAATTCGATGTGTAAATATTATACAGTAGAGGACCCAAAACAGATCCTTACGGAACTCCAGCCGGAATGTTACGGAGGGAGGACATTTCACTACCCACGGATACTCTAAAACATCTGTCGGTTAAAAAACTTTTCAAAATTTTAATAAGGTAAATTGGGAAATTGAATTTACGGAGTTTATAAACTAACCCATTATGCCAAACTGTATCGAACGCCTTTTCTTTGTCTACAGTAAAGAAACCGGTAGAATTTTTGCTTTGCATACTATCCTTGACAAATTTTTTGATTCTATAAGCCTGATGAATAGTCGAATGGCCTGGGCGGAAACCGAATTGCTCATTAGGAAAAATATTATTATATTTTCATCAATATGCTTCATAAGCTTGTGTTTTATGATTTTCTCATAAATTTTGCTGATTGAGTTAAGCACACTTATGGGCCTATTGCTCGTCGGACAGTCGGCTGGTCTACCATATTTGTGGGCATGATTCTTGTTACTCAGGCCCCGATTTTTGGAAACGGGGTTCAAAACATTTTGCTGTGCTAATTAACTCCACCGGTAGTTTGTAAAAGTAAAATTAACTACACCGGCAGTTTGTAAAAAGGGTAATTATAATAATATAATAGAATTTTCCTAAAAGTTACGAACGTTAGGTGGCTCGCGAATTGACCTATATCGCGAAAACGGGTCGAGATAGAATTTTTTCATTATTTTTCCGTTAATTAGCACTGCAAAATGTTTCGAACCCCGTTCCCAAAAATCGGGGCCTGAATAACAAGAACCTCCCCTATTTGTGTATGTGGAATACGGCACGATTCTTGTATCCTTGGCCCCGCTTTTTGGGAACGGGGTTCGAAACATTTTGCTGTGCTTTGCATTCCTTTGTAAAAGTGAAAATTAACTCCACCGGCAGTTTGTAAAAGGGAAATTATAATAATATAATAGAATTTTCCTAAAAGTTAAAGTTTTCCCAATTAAGGTGGCTCGTCAAGTATGAACCATTTTGCCCTATATCTCGAAAACGGGTCGAGATAGAATTTTTTAATTATTTTTCCGTTAATTATTAGCGCAGCAAAATGTTTCGAACCCCGTTCCCAAAAATTGGGACCCCGTTCCCAAAAAGCGGGGCAACAACAAGGAAGGAAACAAGATTCTCCCCTGTAATACATAGGTATGATCGATGAACTTACATACGAGTAGGAAAATATTTTTGAGTATTTAAAATTAAACTTCTTTAGCTTCCTGAGCATATTCTAAAAATTTGAAAGAAATATTAAAGGAACTATGTATAATAAAAATAAAGCACAGTCCGAAAGCAGTAATCCGTGTTGGAAAGCTGTTCAATTTTTATTGATTTTAAAAATGAATGCCCGATCTGGAGAGCTGTTGCCGTTAAAGCAAACTTTCATGGCATCGTAAATTGAGCAGCGCCTCCACGTCCCCCGCACGCTATAAATTCACATTAATGTAAAATGCGGAGAACCCGAATTTAGCAAAAATGTCACCAGCGGGAGGAGAGAACGGGAACAGGAAAAAAACTGGCTAACCGGGAGTCAGTGCCGTCGCGCCATTACACGCCGTCCCACCGGACGGCTAATCTGGGTCAGAGCATCTGCACACGAAAATTCACTCAAAAGCTGTTATCGCTCAAAGCAGATAAAACCCACATGATTGTGAGGGCAATTTTGGCGGTCGCACGGAGTAGTCTTCGACGACAGCCAAAGTCCAGTTACGCCGCGCTCTGCGCCGCCCCAAACCCCTTCGACTTCTAATTCGTCTGGAGGTCTGGAGCACTGAACTCTAGTTATTCCACGTCGCTGACAATTATGAAGTTTTCAAAATAAATAACCGACATTAGCCAAAATGGAGTGCATTCAACTGCAATCTCGGTGTCGTCCCCCCTCTAGCCCCCTGCCCGGCGATTTCCCATACTCCGTGCGCTTCTTTGCTCTTCTGCACTCCGTTCGTCTTCTTTAGACCCGTTCCACTTCCTTCCCATTGAGATGGGCTCTGGGCTAGCTCGACAACCATAAACGGCGGTCGGTGCGAATTCGGTCATTGGCACTGTTTTATGTGTTTCGTCAACCATTTCAGACGTTTCGGACAACAATTTTGCGATTGTGCACTTGGGGCTGGCTAATCATCTCGGTCTCGGTCTCCTCTGAAACTGCAGGCTTTGTTTAGTCATGCCTGTGGCACTATGCTCAAAAAAACAGAAAACGACAAAAAGGAGCGATTTTTTGTTTGCGGTTACCTGTGATGGACAACCGGCAAACAGGTTCAGTTTCAGTGTCACATGCAGGCACTTCATGTTTACCCAACTGGTTGCGGCGACAAAATTGAAATGAAATTTGACGACGGCGACGGCCGCTCTCCTTGGGTTAAAATTACTAATTACATCTGCACACACCACTCCGCAATGCGAACCACTCAGGACGTCTATTTTGGGCAAGAGGTCCCTTTCTTACGAATTCTTTTTCCATTGAGCTTCCTCAGTGATGGACTTGATACTGAAATATCTATAGGTAGCATAAACGAGTAATTCATCAAAGTACAGGGTCTTTCAATAAGGACGCTAGACTTTTAAATGTAAATAAAACAAGTTGTGTATGATATATCCACTCCATTTTTATTTTATTTGAACGAATATTTCATGGCATTAAGTATGGAATATAACGTCGTTCAAGTGTCCGTCGCGGCTTTGCTTGGTGGCACGTATTCAAGAGGTCCGATTTTTGATGACTTTGTCGCAAAAATCTGGCTAAATCGTTCGTTATGTTGAATTTGAGGCCATTAATTGTTTGCGGTTTATTCGGATAGACCTGTGATTTAAGATGTCTGAAGGCGTTGAATCGCACGATCACGGTAGCCAGTTTACGTCACCCACCAATCGCTCGTTCAGAATGTCATGCCATTCAATGGCATACGCTGTGTGGCACGTAGGGCCGTCATGTTGGAACCACATCCAAAAATGAATGTGAAGAAATTACAACGCCTCTTCTCTACTTGATTTTCATTGTGAAAGAATTACGTTAAAAAGACTATTGTTGCATTGATTTATCCAATTTATGTTATGTATTAAAATATTTTTAGGGCTTTGATGTTAAAATTACATTTAATTTGTTTTCCTATGTATAGTGTCAGATGGTCTGCTGTACCTGTTGATTGAATAAATAAATACAATCAATTATTTCTTCTATGAACGCGCGTTAATTCAAAGGTTTACGAAAACTCCCCTTCCACTGTGCCACAATTGAAAGCGAATAATCGCGAGCGCCATGTAGTCAATGTGTATTTGAAATCAGTAACTCAAAAAATTCTCAAGTGGCACATTGAATGAAAATCCAAACGGAAACATTTTAGGTCTGCCATATTGGAGTCGCCATATCATGCTACCCATCACTACGAAGGCTTTCCTGAGCGGCGTGAAAGAAATGATTTTTCGTAAGTGACAATATTAATCGAAACATTTTAGTCCGGCTTTGCATTCAATGTGTGTAAGGGGTATTTTTGTAGTGGTGTGTTTTTCGAATTGGCAGCACTGTTTCTAGTGACAGAGAAATTATAAAGCTTCTTTTTCTCTGATTGACTTCAATTGTAATCGATTGACAACTTTTATTTGTTAATTAGTGAAATTTTATTGTGTCTTATAATTTTATTAGCTGTATGCATATATGGGTGATTCTACAAAAGTTGGGCAACTTGATGTCATGATTCAATAGAGCATGCATTTTATTATTTTTTGCACATAATTCATTACATTCCAAAAGATCCATGCTTTTACCTGCTCACCCAATTTCGATGTATATGTATTTTTAAAAGCAAGTTTGTTAAATAACAAAATAAATGTTCAAAACATCAGTACCTTTGCGTGTCTCAACTCCCGAATCCCGTAATTGGGTGATTGTATGTTAAAATATTTCCAATTAATTTCAAATCTTTCAACTTCACTATAAACTATGAAACATTGATTAATGTATTTCACATATCTATATATATTAAATCAATTGCTGTTCGTTAGTCTCGCCAAAACTCAAATCGAAAATCCGGCAAATCGAAAAAACGAAATTCGCGTTTTGTATAGAAAGCGAGTTTTCCAACTTTAAGGAATCTTTATGAAAAAGGGCAATCGGAGGTTTTCGGGGTTGCTTATCTCGAGCCTGCATTCAAAATTGCGGAATTCAATTTGTCGGATCCACTATGGCGACCGAAAAAGTTAAACTTCAAGGGATAGCCCAGACCATCCGAATTAGGGTGTTTTTGGGGTAACTGATTTCGAATCAGCCATCAAAATTTTGGAATTCAAAATGGCGGATCAATGTGGCGACCGAAAAGTTAAGGCATCCATGCCTTTGTCGAAAATGAAGAGAAAAATTGAAATATCTCGGTAATTATTGTGGGTGGCCTCAATGGAAGCGCCTTCGACAGTAGTATATTTTCGTTAATATATTAACATTTAAATAATGAATAATAGTTTTTCAGTAAAAAGTGTAAAAGAGGTACGAGTTCACTGTTTAATTTTTTGCGAAAAGATGGGTGCGGATTAGGCTGTCAAAATAATTTTAGGAAATAGAAAAACGCGGGGCAATGTCTATGCCAAATTTGGGATGAAAATATTAATAAATGTATAAACTGTGGGTGTTGACATCGGAAACTTTTTGAGGTGGGCAAAAATTTACCCCTGCCGAAAAATTGATTTATTTATAGTAGAAAAAGTATTAGGAACAGGTGAAAGTGATGTATGGGGTTTATTGTGTACGAATTTATACTTGATTTAAGGAAACCACCCCCACCCCGTTGGGTTGTACAGGAGAGGCGGTGCAGTAGGAAGGGTTTGTAAAATTAAGGGGGCAGATACCTTTAGAACGGGTGAAATCAGTAAATTTTAATGAATTTTTTTCAAGGTGATACAATAATTGGATCATTTATTACTTTTGACATATTGTTAAAACATTATTAAAGTGTACAAAAACATGAGATTTGTTTTTTATTTTTACAAAATGGCGGCTCTGCAGAATATTTCCACAAGCGTCTCCCGCGGGTCAACGAAAACTACTGATGCTGTCAAAATGTTTGTATTTATCGGAAATAAAAAAAAAATTTTTGTCTATTACTAACATATTAAAGGGAAGGATAAACCTATACAATAATAAAAAAGTTAAAAATTAAAATTTATATCGGCTGTTTAATCAAAGGTCCAGATTTTTGGCTATTTTTCAATAGTTTTGACCCCAAAAAAAATTATTTATTAACCCGATGTCTTTAAACTTTTAGGTACATCCTTCCGATAGTACTATAAAGAGAAACGTCTGAATGTTTGAGCCTAATCGGTAAATAACTTTTTGAGTTACAGAGCTAGCAGTTTTTGAAAACACAGTTTCGCGATAATCGCGTTCAAAGTTTGCATTGAAACTTTCGTTGGCATTCTGGGTATGGCATCTTTCCAGTAAATATTTTCTGGACAAATCTTCGTAAATTGGTAGAAGATGTTGTTTTATATCGTCGTCAAGTAAGAGAGTAAATTATGAGACAAAAGAATACACAAACGTACTGTGAAAAGGCATTGCTCCGACCCAAGCTCCCCGACTACCTGGTTAATGACGGTATGCGGGCTCTGACGTTTTTCCCAATAACTCCATTAATATTCAATATTTCGATTTGTTCTTTTGACAGTATATTGTTAACATATTATATCTTCGTGTTAAGTAAAAAAAAAATTCGATTTTCTGAAAATTCTAAAGGTATCTGCCCCCTTAAGGAATGCATATTTAATTGTATCCCAGGAAACGCCGGGTCCAGCCAAACTAGTTTCATCATAAAATTGACTTTGATTCATAACAATGTGTGCCATTATTCGATTTTAAGATATTTGCTTTGTCAAAGTTGCAATAAATCTTGTATTTCTGTGTTACTTTCGATTACGATGGAATTGAAATATGTCATAGAGGACGTCATTCTGCGAACTTTTGCATTTGGACATATGCCGCGAAACCTACTGGAAAAACGATAGGTTATATAGAGATTTTGGAATTAATTATTTTGTTTTCGGCAATATTTTAACTATCTCTCTCGGACTATTTATGAGCTTCCTGAACAAATCCCGTTTGCATTTCATGAATTTACGGTCCCGCATGGCAAGATCATTATTGGCGTTTTTGCACCTTGCACATTATCATAAGCGGTGGCATTAGTAGAGACACCAGAACTTGTTGACACCCAGAAACGTGTACTTGACATTTACGTAATGCTCCTGCAATTTGCTAATAGCGAAACCACTTTGCAGCAACAACGGGCCTGGGCACGTTTTACTTTCATTTACTCTGCGCCAGTCAAATGGGAGCTGATCGACTTAAAAGCGCTGAAATTGTTTACTGCGAATTTCAGCTAAACAAATTAATTACTGAAAGACGGAAAAGAGACCGGTTTCGCGCAACCATCCTACGTCTCAACTATGCTTCGATCTGAAGATTTTAAAAGTGGGAATACCACCAATTTTGAATTAATATTGAAAACAAATGGGTAGGGATGATGACTGATAGTAAAAGTGTAAGAGCTTACTTACAGTTGACTGCACTTAAAAAATTTCAATAAATATATTTTTTAGCATGAACAGTTTGCAAATAGATTCAAAAATTCAGCCGCAGCATCTGTTCAAACAGTTTTTTTTTTATTGACTGTTAACATCTATATTGCTCTACTTCTCTAAAATTCACCTCGATTACGCGAGTGATCCCTGGGTATGAAAAGATTCGACGCCATGTTGCAATAATAAATATAATTTATCCTTTGATACTAATATTAAGGGGGATCACTAGTGCGACCGCCTGATAAAAAGGTGATATTTAGGAATTTTTTTAAAGAAAACTACTGCATGGAATATTTTAATGTTCTGAGGATAGTTTTGTGGTCATATAGTTAATACATGATAAAATTTTTGGATCTAAAAATTTAAAATTCAGCGAGTTATTCGCAATCTCCCAAGGTACAAGAAAAAAAGTCCCCCACTGCTGCAGTGATAGCGACCTTCACAGTGCGTGTAATCAAAAAAACCAGAAAGTTTATTAAACTAGAAGGTATTGCCCGTACCATGACCCTCGATCGAAAAAAAAAATTTAAAAATGTAACAAAATGGCGGAGTTTTTAAAAAGAGTTTCAAATTTTGCGCGAAAATTTGATGATTTTTGGCCTGCCAAAATTACTTCTTTTATTCGATCGAACTGCTGGTTTCTCCATGGTATGGAGAAACATATATAAAAGAAGCTGCAACAAGAATCAAATCGATCGGATGACTTGTCTTCGAGTAATACCTGCAGCAAATTTTAAAAATGTGGTTTCGAGAAAAACCCGTTTAAAGTTTAAATTACTGATTTCATTCTTATAAATGGAGAAATATCATACCTACTGCTAATCTGCTATTCCAGGCCCATACAATGGACCTTCCTCTTCTTCGAAAAACACCTGTAGGGCTCAATACCTCAAGGTCAACAATTGAAACCAAAATCCCTTTATAATAACTTTCCTGGCCGACAGGGCCCGAACGATAACTCAGGTACAGCCCCTAACTAACGCAATTTTCGAACCGATGAGCGGCTGCTCTTCAGATGGCTGTAACTCAAAAACTATTTGAGATATGTACTTGAAATTTTAGTATGTTAATTTTAAAGGTATACACTATCGATATATATATATCGATTTTTTCAAAATTTCACACTAGTGGTCCCCCTTAATATTTCAAAGAACGGAAACAAATTTTCTGTATTGTCAATCACTGGATTATAGCCTGGTAAAAGAGAATATCGTAAATTAAAATTATATATGTATACCGACATACTGATTTAGCTGGCTCCCGACTTTGGGAAACAAAATTAAATACCAACGTAGATTTATTGCTGAAACTGGTTCAGATTTTATTTTTATTAATTTATGAAGTAATTAATATACATTCGACTGCGATGTGTCTCGCCTTGCTAAAGTATCATCCGGCATGAACTAACTTACGAGGTACCCCACTCTGACCGCTAAGAAAAACCTTTGTTTTGATCAATTGGAGTAAGTTCCAGATACGCATGTTAATGCGCTTTATTCAAGTTACATTCAGGATTACTTGCATCGAAAAAAGTCCACGCCTGTCCATGGCCGTCGAGAAGAAATCCTGGCCCGGGACAGAACTATTACAGGCCCACATAATACTCGTATACCGAATTTGAAGAAATCGGCTGCCGGATCGCATCGCATGCATGTGGAGGCCTATGACATGCAGAGATAGGTTTTGACAAGACTCGACAAGAAGCGTGAAAATCGGCCGCGTAAGGTTGAGGACCATCAATTGCAGGCGCTTTTGGACGAGGACGATACCCAATCGCATGCTTGCCGAGCAATCGGATGTTACTCAACCAGCCATTTCCATACGCCTATTATCGGATCGGAAAATGGATGCCGCATGAATTCTTGCTCGCCAGGCAAAAAAGGAAGTCTTTCCTGCTTCGGATTGTGACTGGCGATGAAAAGTGGATATATTTAGAGAATCCTAAACGCAAGAAATCGTGCGTTGATTCCCGCCAACCATCAACATCTTCCCCAATACCAAATCGCTTTGGACGAAAGACGATGCTGTTCGTTTGGTGGGATCAGCAGGGTATCGTCTACTCTGAGCTGTTGAAACATGGTGAAACTGTCAATGCCAACTGTTACCACCAACAACTGATCAAATTTCACCGAGCTCTGCGTGAAAATAAGGCCGGATTATCAAGAAAAACATGACAACTGATATTCCTCCACGACAACGCACCATCGCACACGTCAACAATGGTCCGAAACTCAACTGGGCCAACTGGTGCTACCCAATGCCGATTATTTACCAGACTAGACTCCTTCCGACTACTGCCTGATTTCGTCGATTAGACGTGCGCTCGCTAAGCAGCACTTCGATTCGTACGAAAACGTCCCAAAAAGGTTTGAAGAGTAGTTTGCCTCGAAAGAAAAGTAACCTCTGACAAAAAAATTCCCTTACATTGATAACACGGGAAAAAAAAAGTGAATTATCTCGATGCCCGATTTCGCTCCAATTTTTCGGAAATCACTTTATAAATCTGGCACGGACATGCTTAAAGAGTTCGAGTCTCTTTATAATTAAAAAAAATCTCGGATAGAGGTCGGCCTTCCAAATACTATTATAAATAAAAATTGCAATTCAGATTGTCATCGTGGCTGGCAAAGCGTAATTTAGTGCTAAGATATCAAGAACTACTTTGTAAATCTGTATGGCATAGAGCTACAAAAGCGCAACAATTGTGACATGCCTGCTTTTGCCAAATAGCCACAGAATTGCTAATTATGTAAATCTGTGGTTGCTGCAGCACGCGTACTTATTGAGAATTTCCGATGATTCAGAAAAATTCATTCTTCGAAATGTTTTACTCGTTTTAGTAAATCTTGCACAATTATAAGCGAATGGGACCAAGTTGAGTCGCCGGCGGTAAGCTATCCAATTTGCCACGAATTGTTCCTGCGACGAATATGTAAATACGAGCATTGAATTGCTCCTCCTCTAGCATTAATTTTGATCTGTACACATTTTTCATTGTTAATTCATTTACGCATTTCGCATCAGAAGTCAGCGAGCCTCTTTATTAATTCATCTGACATCACTTGGCTGCAATAAATTTTGCGGTATCGCGTGTTATTTAATTTCCGCGTTTGACGAAATTTTCAGTGTTTTAATCACTGCAGCGATAAGGCTTGCGAAAAACCGAACAAAAACAGGAAAAATCCTGATAAGAGAACAACAAACCGAAATTAGACTGCGAAATGAGTTGTTATCAAATTGGCAAGTTATTAGCAAGTTCTAAGAAGTGTCTGTCTACTATATTTGACTGCCAGCCGCCTGAAATGAGGACTCGATATCGGAGCAATGGTTTGCGAGCCTTCATAATTCTCCCCATTGACAGATGTTGCACCAAAACTGATTACTGCGTAGTAGACTTTCGCATATCTCGCAATAATTTCGCTATTTCATTTAAGTCGAACTACATTGACTTCTGCGAGTAATGCGAAACAATGGACGGAAACCACTTAAAAATTATCACTTGGTATGGCGGGGGCAGGTAAACAGCAAAGTCTTGATCAGAGAGACAGCGATTGGTGAAACATTTAAAAAAACTTGATTTTAACTAGACCTACTGGGCTGTTTTCTACGTAATTCGACTTTTGTTGCGCTAATTATATTTATATCTGAATATTTCTCATTAAATCACAAAATTTCAGTTTATATTAATTCTAAATTTTTTGTGTTAAGAAAATCATTTTTTACAGGAGAAATCCAAAGTTTGACTATGTGAGGTCTATTTGAGAGTAATGGTCTTCCATATTTTTGTTCATTTTCTATATAGGTAGTTATTATGATACTATGACTGTGTGAAATTGAAGGAATGACGGCGAGGGAATGACGAATTCAGACAAAAGCTTGTATAACACAGCCATATTGATCAATTTGATTTAGAATTTTGAACTATGCATTTTACTCCCCAAAACGTATTGAAAAAAATTAAAACATTCATTTATACTAACTTTATTTATAATATATGTTCAGTGAGGTAATGATACATAGAAATGTAATTTTTAAATAATTTGAATCAAATGCATTCTTGCACAAACCAGAGGTGGAGTTGAAAAAAAATCGCCACAATAAGAGTGTTCCTAGGTTTTCAAACTTAAGGGGGTAGGGTAGTCTCATGCCCAAGCTTAAATTTTGAAGGTTTTTAAAGATTTTTTTTTTTTGTGGAAAATGAAATACAATCTTCTTATGATAATTATATGTTATTATTAAACTATTGAACAATACAAAAACATTTCTTTTAAATAAAAAAAGAAATATTTTAAGGTCATTTTGGTGAGGCGAAGCAAATCTCTTCAAAAAAAAGTAGGTAGCTCGCCCCCTGATTGCTCCTTTCCCAATCTTCTGAAATCAAAATTCCAAAAAGATTATTATTCAGTAGGGTTGTCATTCTGTCCCGTAGCAGATTTAAAAGATTTGAGTGAAAAATAGCAAAATGGCGGCCTAGTAAAAAAAATATTAAAAAATCGACGGTTTTTTTCGGTTTAAAATCGACATAAAACAGAAATAAATGGATAAAAACATCTAATTCTGGTACCGGCCAGAACCATTCATGTATATATTAATATGTGAAAATTTCAGCCCAATCGCTCTAATAGTTTTTCTTTAATCATCCATGCCGACGAAAAAAAAGTAGTTTCGAGAAAAACGCGTTTAAAGTTTAGAAAAAAAATTTTCATATATGCAGATGCAGGGTGCGCTCTCCCCTATTATATGCTTTAACTTTAAAATGACGTAGTGTAACGGTCTAAAATTTTTACTGTATATTCTCAACTTATTTAACTTTGAGTAGATGCAAAAAAAAAAAGATTTTTTGAAGATCGAATATGAGACTATCCCCTTAAGGGGCAGACACCTTTAGAATTTTCAGAAAATCGAATATAATATGTTCACAATATACTGTCAAAAGGACAAATCGAAATATTGGATATTAATGGAGTTATTGGGATAAATGTCAGAGCCCGCATACCGTCATTAACCAGTTAGTCGGAGAGCTTGGGTCGGAGCAATGCCTTTGCACAGTACGTTTGTGTATTCTTTTTCTCATAATTTACTCTCTTACTTGGCGATGATATAAAACAACATCTTCTACCAATTTACGAAGATTTGTCCAGAAAATATTTACTGGAAAGATGCTTGGGTGGCCATACCCAGAATGCCAACGAAAGTTTCAATGCAAACTTTGAACGCGATTATCGCGAAACTGTGTTTTCAAAAACTGCTAGCTCTGTAACTCAAAAAGTTATTTACCGATTAGGCTCAAACATTCAGACGTTTCTCTTTATAGTGCTATCGGAAGGATGTACCTAAAAGTTTAAAAATATCGGGTTAATAAATAATTTTTTTTGGGGTCAAAACACTTGAAAAATAGCCAAAAATCTGGACCTTTGATTAAGCAGCCGATGTAAATATTAATTTTTAACTTTTTTATTATTTTATAGGTTTATCCTTCCCTTTAATTTGTTACTAATCGACAAAAAAACACTTTTTTATTTCCGATAAATAGAAACATTTAACAGCATCAGCAGTTTTCGATGACCCGCGGGAGACGCTTGAGGAAATATTCTGCAGAGCCGCCATTTTGTAAAAAAAAAAAAAAATCTCATGTTTTTGTACACTTTAATAATGTATTAACAATATTTCAAAAGTAATAAATGATCCAATTATTGTATCACCTTGAAAAAAATTCATAAAATTGACTGATTTCACCCGTTTTACAGGTATCTGCCCCCTTAAGGTTGCGTTCACAGATGTCGTTCGGTACGATCATAAATCGAATATTCGTAACACGGTGAGGGAATGATTTTATTTTAAGGGACGGATACTTAACCCTAGCCCCTAACGTTGGCCCGCCCCCTATAAACCGTAACCATTCGTTGATTCGACGAACATTTTTTAGAGTGTTTCCCTTTTAATTAATAACATAACTTTTCGTTATGTTTATTGCACCTGTAAGTGGACCAAATATTAATATTATTCTATAAAATACAACAATTAATTTCTGTTATATTTTACTATTAATAATATTTATTTTATAACTCTTATAGTAAGTCTCAGTAAGAGACAGCGAATTTTCTGTCGCGTATTCGTCGAATCGACGAAGGTTAGGTGCCTAGAGTTAAAATTCTTTTATGATTTATGTATTTGCCGTCTCGTAAAAAAAGTATATATACAATATATACACTATCTTTCGAATATTTTAGCAATATTTAATTGATAAGAACTTACCCCCCTATTCTACGTAAAAGATTTTTAGCAGTTCTGCTAACCTGCTCATTTTAGAGATAGCAGATGTCAAAATAAATCTCTATTCTGGATAGCAGATTTGTGGAGAATGTTTGGGATAGCAGATTAAGCAAGCGGAGACTTGTCAGATTCAAATCAAAATGATGTACTTGAAGGTTCCTGGATGTTTCTATCATAATAAATGACAACAAGGAAATGGGTTCTTTCTACAACACCAAGTAGCACTTTCACAAAAGTGAATTAGGGGCTTTATTTCTTAATAAAAAAAACGATTTTCTCTTCGACATACTTCTAAACAATTTTAAAAGTATTTTTTCCAGGCCTTCAAACTTAATTTTTAATATAGGAGGATAACCAATAATCAAAATGAATACAAAAATGTATGTCCAAGAGGCCATAGAATTTCATACAGGAAGCTTTTTAAATTCCAGGAAAAAACAAACAAAACAAATTTAATATATTAGTTTTTACTTGCATTTTCAACGAATTTTCGAGAGGGCTTAAACACTGTGTTCTCCATGCAGATAAAGTTGTCCATTTTCGGTAGATTTCTTTGCCTCGTTTTTATCCAAGCATCCATTAATTCTGATTGGGGGTCATTTTTTCCATTCTATTTTTTCCATGTCCAAATTTTCCATCCCATTTTTACCATAGCCCAAAATTTCCATCGCCCAAAATTTCCATTGCCCAAAATTTCCATGGCCCAACATTTTTGTAAAAGGCAATAATTCAATCAATAGACATTTTGTGAAAGGCAAATATTCAGTTATGGAAAAAATAATTGATGGAAAGAATGTACCAATGGAAAATTTAGAATGAAAAAAGTGACCCCTTAACGAAAAAATGACAATGGAAAAAAAAGACAATGGAAAAAAAGACCATGGAAAAAAGAATGAATGGAAAAAATGTCCTAGTGGAAATTTTGGAATGGAAAAAGTGACCCCCTACCATTAATTCCACTAGAAGTTGCCACCTTGAGGTATTTATTTACAACTCCTATTATCTTTTCTGCATTGTAGCCGTGGTTATCGTCCCAATTGCCTACTTTCAAATTTATGCACATAACGTACTTGTGGTAGATCTCTTCATCAGGAAACGCGAACATCAGGATCTTCTCCTGGTTTTGTTCTGGCACTGGGACTTCATCGAAACACTGTTGACGTATCTCAACCCATTTCTCTTTGGTCATAAATTCTTGATCGCCCCCTAGGACCTATTAAAAATAATCAATATTAGACAGAACCAATAAAAACAACCATGTCTCTTTTGCGTGAGTTATGTAACTTTGCTAATATTTACCGCAACAATAAAAAATCCAATCAAGAGTAACAACTTCATAATGCCGGCTGATCTATTAGTTCTGGACTTACTAATTTACGCAAACAACAAATTTCTCTTTTATATGTTTTTATTTTAGGCTTATCAAGTAAACACGTATCTTTGTAAAATTGTTATTAACATAAAATCAATGTTGATATCCATTTTATAGATATTCCGCGACTTCAAACGAATTTAAAATGACAATATTACCGTACCGTATTACAGCTGACACAAGCCAAGTAGCACCAGTAGACACCTCTGTGAGGTGCTGTTAACTTAATAGACATTTAAGGTTAGAACCGTCTGTTATCCTTTTAACCAGAATACGAAAATGTGTTAATTTAAGTCTCCAAGCAAGTTAGCAGATCAGCAGTAGTTAGCAGCTGTCAGTTCTGCTATGCAGAATAGTAATTTCTGCTATCTGAGCAGATAGCAGGTTAGCAGCTGTTAACTTTTACCTAGAATAGCCCCGTTAATTTATTTTTAGAAAGGCTGCTTTTCTATCAATTAACTCGGACTGGGGGACAATGTGAGGGAATGATTTTCATGACATTAAATTAACAATATTTTTTTGATTGAACCACGTCTCGTTTTTTTGTTAAAATAAAACTAGTAGCATAGTTAACTTGCATTTAAATAAAAATATTACATTGATAATTGATGCACGTGACTCAGCACTAATAGCTCGGGACTTAAATTTCGGAATTTGATGAGAAATACTCATCTACAGAAGCTAAAAGAAGTAAAATCATTTCGCTATTGCTGAAATCATTTCACATAGCCGTTTTCCTTTGTATAATTCCGCAGCCAAACTTAAAATCATTTAAGCTACTTGCGCTGATCTTTATATGTATATTATAAATCGGGTTTTATTGAAACAGTAAGATGAGCGAAAACACTTTATTGGAAAGATAATTTTATGCCATTAGTGTTTATATTATGATTTCGGGCGGTGGTCTACCCTGCCGATTTTTCCCGGGCATTTTTCCCCTTCTAATTTTCCCCGAACCCCTTAGCCTTTTTCCCATGGGTTAAATTTGTTCCGGTCATTTTTCCCTTTCTAAGTTTCCGACTAATAGACTGAAATGTGCCTTTTACAAATTATCTTGTAGACTGAACAGGGGAAATATGACCGGAGTAAATGCAATAGCCGGGGCAAAATCGGCAGAGTAAACTTAACCCCCAATCATTTCGGTCAAATGGGTGCCACGGCTGTCCAATTTTCGACAACTTTTTCGAGCAACCTTCGGCAATAATGCGGCGAGTGTTGAGGAGTGGTTCAACGTCTGTGGTTTATCGGGCGTAGGCTGGCGAATTAATATATCCCTACAGAAAATAATCCATAAGTGTGATATCATATATATGACACAATCGTGGATACCATTATGCGAAATTATACGCTTATCGCATTTTTCCCGCAATAAATTGATTACCTCGCGCGCTATGTGGCATGTTGCGCCGTCTTGTTGAAACCAGAGCTATTCCACAAATAACGCCCACAACTGGGGAACAAAAAAGTCAGTAATCATGGATCTGTATCGGTCTCCATTGACTGTAATGATGTTCGAAGTATTCCACAATTTTTAAGTGTTGTTCAGGCGTGAATCTATTCATGGTGAAATGGCCATGGATCACAAATTATTTGTCAGCTGTCAAATTGACTGTGACTAGAAACTAGAAAGAGTGTTGACAATTCTCTCAACAAAATTGCTGAACTTAGGCACTATTTTTGAATGTTATTCGCTACTTTTCGTTTGGAATACTTGCTTCAGGCTTATTATATTTAATTTGACTACACAAATATGTCATATTCTAGTTAGTTAATAATACCGTTTATATGTGCCGGAGACAGCAATCTATTTTATGAGTCATAACATCCCGAAATTACACTCATTGAAAAGTAACCGCCAAGCGATTTATTGAAAAGTAATATTGTCTTTAGGTTAGAATGCGAGGTGAGCTGTCCGATCGCCTTATTCGGATACTTAATAGGCAATGCCGTAGTCGTGGCGTGCTTTTTCGCTGAAAGTCTGCGCCTTCTGGATTACGCAGCGCAGAGTAAATGTCTAAATCTGCGATGACAATTGATAAGTAATCCCCCTTGAAGGTGCCACCGGCAGCTGATTTATAAACACAGAGAAGAGCGCCTCACGTCACCGTCACCTGACATTTGGCCGCCGCGAAAAGAAAACTGGTTGCCCGCGGATGCATTTTTACACATTTTCTGCGACTGTAAATCGCAGCAGTGCATCATGCATTATTAATAAAATCAAATTGGTCGAGTTAATGTTTGTGGCACCAGGAAATCGTGGTCGGCCTTGGGTTATTTTATATTGAGAAAGCCACTCAATTCGACGTGGTGTTCGGCGTTCCAAGTAGCATGCCCCATCGGCGCACCCTGAAAATCTCTCTAACGCGACAAAGCGCCTGGAATCGCGCCACCGCTGTTAGAACATTTTTATTCGGAGGCCTTTTAGATTCTGTTTTTGCACACTTCATTCTTTAATTTATTCGATTTGGCATTTTTTATGAAAATTTACGATTTATTCTCGGGTATTAACAGCGAATTCCAGTTTTTCCGCAAATGCACTTAAATAGTGTTGCTGCGAAACTAGTTCTAAGCTAGAATGAACGAAGTGCTTCTAGCCCGTTCTTCTAGCCTTAAGCTACATGGGCATAGGTTCTGCTAGACACAATTCTTTCCTATTTGTTTGCGCAGTAATTATTTTCATTATCATAATTAGTCTTACGTGCAATGCAAATGCTACTAATCTTTGATATTTATTTTGCCCCGAAGTAATAGCATTAAGCGCATGAAACAATTACTTAATAATAATAAAAATAATCTGAATTTGATTGCAATGCATGGGAAAAGAAGTATTTTTCAAATGAGCGAAACGGCCACTTTATTTCAAACTAAAAGACCTGCACCCGATCATACCAAGTTGTCGCCATACTAACAAAAAAATAACAACTACTTAAAGTGTAATAAAAAACGCGACCACTTAAGTAATTTATTATGCTAATCACTATATTACATCCGCTTCATCAGCTTTCACATTTTGAAAGCACTCGAAATCTGCAACCCTGAAAGCCCCCCAAGTGCCCATGTCCATTGCAATCGTTTAAAGTAGAGAGTTGTCGGTCGCTATATAAATTTCCAAATTTTTAAGACAGATTTTAAATTACCAACTCTGAAAACTCCTAATTAGCCACTACAAAAACCCAAATGCAAACTGTTATGAGAATCCAAAGAAATTTAGTATTCTGAGTCCGCCATATTGGAGCCGCCGCCGCCATCTTGAATCTGTAAAATAGAGAAAACATATCCATAAGTAGTCTCACTAACGATGCCTCTACGTTTACTATTATATTAAAATCAAGTCACAAACATAAGAAATAAGAAGAAAAGAAACTAACGTACTACTTCTGAATTGCGTGTATATAAAGGGTGGTCTATCTAGTGTTTGGTATTTGAACTACAGGTAATTTGAAGTTTAGTTTATTATATGTCATTCTCGACTTCACAGAAATTTAGTTTAAGGTTTGACATTTACGAAATGGGACGGTATACGCTTGAAGAAATTTGGGAAATATTAAAAACATATTTCCAAACTGGTGAGTCTTCTACTCAAACTGTGAGAAACTTAGATAAAAAATTTGACGAAAAAAAAGTTCCAAAAACCCTGGAAACTGAAACTGAAACTGGAATGTTGGTGGATAAACCAACCCGTGTACGTACTCGTCCTGTGCACTCAATCGAAAACATTGCTGCTGTTGCTCAAAGTGTGCGTGAGCAACCATCAACATCATCATTTTCAACAATTGGACAGACATTACACGCACTTTTTTTATGCGAATTTTGCGTAAAGATCTTGCCATGAAGCCATATAAAGTTCAATTCATCCGAACGGTGCTACGTGCCATACAGCGAACGCTACAATCGATCTTTTGCACCCTATCTTCGGAAATCGCATCATCAGCAAAAATGGTGATATGATTTGGCCGGCAAAAGCTCCGATTTGACGCCGTTGGGCTATTATCTTTAGGGAGTAAAACGCCATCAAACCAGAAACAATTCAAGACCACAAGTACGAGATTCAAGCTGCTATTGCTGACATATGTAAGGCCCGAAACAATCGAAAGTGTACTCAAAAATTGGGTGGACCCCATGGGCTACTGCCAAATCAGCCGTGGTGGTCATTTGACCGAAATTGTTTTTCATAAATAAATGACTTGAAACAACCTTTTTTAAAAGGGTCACCCTTTACATATGTGGGCCCTTTGAATAGATTTATAAACGTCAGAAGAGGTAAAGAACACCATAAAATATTTATTAACCACTTTTCCACATATTTGTTGTGATCATCAGTGTACCTTTTTCTTGCAAAAAATACCGCTCCAGAAAACAAAACATGGACAGCTAATTACAATAGAAAAATTATATTAACGACTAACTAATTGTTATATAATACAATTGCATAAGGAATGATAATTTTCCAGCTGGCGTTCGATCCTTTGAATTTTGCAACAATACAGCAAGGTGGGCCTTTTTCTAAAAACATTTGTAATGCTTTGGTTGCGCTAAACTGAGAACACCTGATAGGCTGAAATGAGTTACCATTCATCTTAAAAGAAACGTTTTTCAGTTGCCGGCCGAGGTTCTCTTCGTAGTGGTACGGACCACTTCGTTGTGTTAAGGAGTTATTACCAGCTTAATTTTTTTTTCAATTTTTTTAATTGGTTTAAGGGGTTATTCTCATGTGAACGCATGAATTATACCTCTTTTTTGGGAATTTCTTTTATAAGACAATAACATTCAATCATTTTAATTTTTTTATATGTTTTTATTTGCATCTTAAACTGTATAAATAAATTGCTTTTTTTGCTTATTTTACATTTGTCACATTTTTTTTTTTAATTAAAGTAGACACCAAAAAAAAGCAGGTCACTGGCGGGGGTGATAGTGGCTGTCCATGTTGTCTGAAATGAAAAAATCGAATAGATTATTGTTCAGAAGGTCTGTCGCTATCATCCCTACCACTTCGAAAAATCGATTTTTTTTTCATACTTCGATAGTAAAACCTATTGAAAATATGCTGTGAAAAATTCAAACCGAAATTCCTAGTATTAAATAAGTTACAACTCATTATCGGCGCCGCGCCAGGTCTGCAGCTGCTACATTTCTATTGTTTTCACCGGTCTTTTATACCTGCGTACGGAGTTTCTAACGGTCAACTTTAGTATATTACCTACCTGTGTATATGTGGAATAGTGTATATACATTTTTGCCGTGAATTGTGAAATTGTATGGTCCAGGCATAGCAGATTAGTGTAAGTATAAATTTTCCACGAAAATTCTGCTCTTGAAACTTTAAACGCAATTTTTTCTCGAAACATCATTTTCTAGAACGGCCAGGGCCCTGACAAAAGAACTATTCAACCGATTGCCGTACCAGAATTGCTTTTCGAAAATATTTTCTTATTTTTTTCAAACGATTTTTAACAAAAAACAACAAGATTTTCGTAACTTCTTTTTTTTATACAGTCCGCAATTTTTTTTTTAATGAAATTGATTAATTTTGGTAGGGGCGTTAGCGACAGACCTACTGAGCAATAATCCATTCGATTTTTTCATTACAGACAACATGAACAGGCGCTATTACCATGACCAGTGACCTGCTTTTTCTTTTGGTGTCTACTTTAATGTAAAAAAAAAACATAAACAATGTGAAATAATCAAAAAAAAACAATTTCTTTATACAGTTTATGATGAGAATACCCCCTTAAGAACTCCAAAAAAAATTAATTATGTTAACACTTAATAAATCGAGTGAATCGAATTTTTGTGTTTTATTGGGCTGAGCAGTACCGTTCGTAGAACAGTTTTTTCGTGCTATCGATCTTTTCCGTTATAATTGGCTGGTAGCCGATCGCCAGAGACCTTACAGTACAATCTGAAATGAATTTTGAAGCGACTATTGACTATATCAAAAACCCCCATTTTTTATTGATAATTTCCGCCATTGTTTTTTTTAAAACAAATTTCAGATTCATTACGTCAATAAACACCATACGATAATTTGTATGCGATTGGTCATTTTTTTATTAACAATTTTTTAAAGAAATATCAGATGTAAACAATTTACATATTTAATTAAAATCAAATGTTTATTTCTGAATGGTTACCCCTGTATCTATGTATGAATGTACATATTCCATATTTATATCCTTTTCCTTAAGGTATGCAGAAAATATTAAGCTAAGAGAGGGTCCCATCGGATCATAGAATTTGTTTCCAGTACCTCTCGCTGAATACGCCGGAGAACTTTCAGTGCCAGAAAATAAAAGTTCATTCCATCAGGAGAGGTCATTAGCTGTTTGATGTGGTCGCTGTCGCTGGCGCGAATGTATGCACGTTATTAGCGGGGAGCCGGAGCACACAACAGTAAGTAAATTTCCATTACACGATTTTCCGGCAACTTCAATTTGCTTACATCGAAACACCTGGCAATTGTTCTTTCTTTCACCTTTTTTTATTTTTTTAATTTCGGATCTTCTCTTCTCGATAAGGCGATTATAGTTTTATGCTGTTCCCGTACGCTGCAAAGAAGCGAAAATATTTTCACATTAAAAAAATATCACGTGAATGCGATGGATTCTGCCTTGGGATAGGTCCGGATATTTTTCTTGGAGGTATTAAATTTCGAAACCGGTTTAAGAAACTGCTGAGCAAAACAAAATTTGAGTCCCTTCTCGGGTCCCTTTTAGCTTTCTTCAAAACTTCCTCTGTTTGCGTGCTTGGGCTCTATTCAGGGGTTAAAAGAATATTATTGTCCATTCAACCCGTTTTTTCGCAGTGATTAATTCAAATATATTCACACGCTGCCACCCAGCTATAGATACGGTTAGGAAAGTTAGGACATAGGGCTCTTTCAGGAGTCGTTCTCCACCTTTGAAACTCGCATTAATTATTCACCATTTAAATTTTAAGTAGAACAGAAGAAAAAGCAAGGCCGGATCCCGGACAGTAAAAAATGTGCAAAGTGATAGTTTCGGCGTGAATTCTTAATTTCAACCAGCAGAATTCATCATTGATGCAAGACGAAAGTATTCCAATACTAGTTGAAATTAGCTCAACTAAGCTGAGCCCTAAAGTTGAAAATATAAACGGTTGGCATTATATATTACAAATTCGCACTAACCCACTACAGTTTTTGACAAAGCTAGCGGTTAGCAAACTACAGTTTACAATTACACCAGCACTAGCGTAATAAAATGTCTCAGACCATTAGATGTGTAAATTCTTCTTTCCACGTCTGTCTCTTTAGTCGTTGGGAAGTTTTAAAATAAAACTACAAATACTTTTTTTTGTTTGAAATTGTTTTTGAAAGCAATGCAAATACATACTCAGTTCTCAAGCACACTGTAAGCCTCCTTTGTAGGTGGATTTATCCAATCCTACAAGGAGAATAAATAAATAAATAGAAAGCAATGCAGATAGGTGACCTTCTCCTAACTGGGGTAAAAAAAAAAACGATTTTTTTTTTAACGGAAAATTTTCCTTAATATGTCTATAATCATGTCCTAAAATTTTACGAACAAAAAAAATACGGTTTTCGAGTTATAGTGCTATATATTTTGAGAGAAAAAACGGTGGCGCAGCTGACGCCCGAGCACGCTGTTTGGGACGCCGCCGGATGAAATTCAATTCAGTTATATTTTACGTGGCCACTTGAACGTATCGATAGTTTTTCTCTAGAAATTTCGAGAAAATGCCAAAAACTCAAAAGAATTTTACATCAAAAACTCAAAAAAGAAAATTCCGTAGGCACACGGCACTTTCAGCCGGTGAAGTCGATCTAAAATCAAACGCATTTTTCTCGACTTCATTTTTTCAATCGTAATTCCACGATATCTCTTGAACCGTTCCACCGATTTCCGTAAACCTTGGTTCATTTTGTTCAGAATGCAATTGTGCACAAATCTAACTAGGATATAAGACAAAGATCAAGTAGTTTTTTTACAGCACTTTATGTAAAAAATTTTTCGAAAAATTCTCGATTTTTGACTTCAAATTGCTGCCATTTTTTTTCTAATCGACCGATTGGTTAGATCCTAGTTAGATCTATAGATTTTTATGTATAGTTTAAGTGGTTTTTTGAGTTTTCTGTTTCAAATGATTTGGCGAGCCGCAATCACGGAATTACGGAAAAAGGCCGATTTTTTTTGGCGCGCTCTGGCGGCGACGGGTGATCGAAAAAATTTCTAGTTTTTGTTAAAGACTTCCAAATAAAAAAAGAATCAAGGTCATATGTCGTTTTGTTTTCTTGTAAAAAAATCCCAAACTTTTGCTTTTTTTTTAATTCTGTTAGGAGAAGGTCACCTTAAAATTTCCGTACATAGGCAGATAAATAATATACATATGTATGTTAGGTATCACTGAATGTGTCCACATTTGATCTACATTCATTAATTAGAACGCGAGTTACAGAACACAAATTGTGTGTGAAATATCCACTCCATTTACTATTTTATTTGAAAGATAAATTTATGGCATTAAGTATGGAATACAACGTCGTTCAAATGTCTGCCGCGGCTTTGCTTGGTGACACTTAGGAAGTTGACCCAATTTTCGCCAGAAACGACGAGCGCCAGGATTGGCAAAAATTCATTTGTTTGTGATTATTAACATGGCTCATGATTCTTCCCTAACCTAACCTAAAAATAGAAAGCAAATAAAATTATTCTGATGTTAAAAACATAATATAGAAATCAAATTTTACGCTTAATATATAAAAATAAAAGATAGTTATCACCTTTTTTTTCATCCCAAAAATTGTTCGAACAATATTTCTTTTATGAAGCAGTTTTTGAGGTTATTTTGGGGTTAGGAAAGGATCATCAGCATACCAAATATATAGGAGTCGCACTCTCTCACTCGAACTTTTTTTGTGTGCCTGTGTAATATATAATAACAGGTCGCCAATCTAATATAAATAAAAATAAACACTGATTCTTCAAAGTGCTTGTTATGGTACAGGATTTGAAAGGGACAATTACCAGGAAACCTTAAAAGACATTATATGTATATGTAACTGTGCACAAGTATAATTTCGACAATGTCAATACAGAACCATCTTCGTCAAGTGGAAGAAGTGCTTTATCTACGAGTATAAGCAGTCGTCGAAGGGAAACGTACATCAATCTGAAGATTGAGTTTTTGAAATGCTCGGACTAGCGTGTGTTAAAAATATTTCCTTCAGAATATTCGATGACGACATCTAGACACTTTAAAAAATAATTGACCCTTACGAAAGGATGTCTAATTTAAATTTAAAAAATATAGTTGATTGGTATGTCATCAGTTTTGTTTTAAATAACTCGACAACCGTTAAAGCTAAAAGGTAGGGGAAAATATAATTACCGAGATACTTCAATTGTTTTCTTAATTTTTTGGGTTTAAATATTTGTTTAACATTTTTCAAATATTTTTGCAATCTTTAATTTTTTTCTCATTTTCTTACTTTCATGTCAACATTTTTAATAGTAATAGTATGATTTTGACAAATCAGTAATAACTTTCAAACTAACAGTCGTAGAGAGATAGATGAGATCTCTAAAAATATAATAACATAAATGTAGACGGTTTGGATTTATCAACGTTTAAAGTTTTACTAATAATATTTTCGTAAAAAATCGTCAAAAATGACCCCTAGCGACCTCTAGAATTGTTCACAATAAATCCAATTTGTTTCAATTATTGTAGAATAATTAAAAACAACTCACTCACAAAGAAATGAACAGCAATGAAGTTTTAGTACTTTTTCTATAGCGGTCAAGCTTAAACGGTTGTCGATTTTTTTGGCAAAAAAAGCCGGTGACATACATATGTATTTATTTATTTACTCATCAACAGGTGCAAACCATCTGACGTTACAAAGATAGATACCTAGATTACATAGATAGAAATCGTTGGTTCTGTGATTATCTGCACAAAGAATATTTTGTCCTCTAGTCACTCGGGGGCGTGAATTAACGTTTAAAAGTTTCAAAAGATTAGGACAGTCTAAGGCGCCAGTTATGATATTTTACATGAACATAATACCAGCAACACCTCTACGTTTTAAGAGATACGACAAATCAAGCAATTTTAATCTGTCCTCATATGGAGATTGGAATGACCCCTCCATTCCACGGTAATTGACGAAGAGCGACCCGTAAGAAACGTTTTTGCACCGCCTCGATTCGATTTATGTTCGTATTATAAGAGGCCTCCACACTACGGAAGCATATTCCAAAATTGGGCGAACAAAAGCACAAAATAAAACTTTTAAACTGTGGGGGTCAGTAAAGTCAACAGACCAACGAGGATTTCCTGCAAAAAGAAATAAAATTACATTTACTAATATTTAGTTTCAAATGATTCTTGGAGCACCACTCCGCGAATATTAGAAGATCGTCCTGTAGGTATTGAGCATTATGAAGAGATTCAATAGTTTTAAAGATCTTCAAATCATCTGCATATGCCAAAACGTGATTATTACGAAGTAAGGGAAACAAATCATTAATAAATTTGACAAACAGTAATGGTCCAATGTGACTACCCTGTAGAACTCCGGACAAAACAGAAATAGGGGCAGAATAGACAGACGAAAATTTAACCTTGAAAGATCGGTTATTAATATTTTTCAAGATGGCGGCGAACCCCACGGTCCGTTTTTCCCGACAACGCACCAGTATACCTACAAACACTCCCCGCCAGGGACCATACAAGTTTCTACTTTTTTTTAAAAAAGCCCCCCTTATCTATTAACTCCCGATCAAAAATAATTTAGAGCTAAGAAAAAGACGCCCAACGGCTTGATATTTTTTGCTGGCTAAAATAAAAGGCCAACTTAACTGTTCTAAAATGTGGGAACTAATTTATCTCAAATATACACGTTTGTTTGAAGTTTCTTCTAATATGGAATAATAAATTGTGCAAATTTTATTCAGACAAGTTCCTGCAACTTTATAACTCCAGCTTGAAATAATAAAAAGCCAAGCTGGGTTTTTCTTTTAGCCAGAAAAATACATCAAGTTCCTGAGATGGTTTTTCTTTGCTTCAAATTATAATCGGTTTAAAATAACAGGTTGGATATTCCTTCTTTTAAAAAAGCTAAATTTTAAGAAGCTTAGCAGGAATATAATGAAGGAATCTTGCACAACATTTGGATGTGGCTTAATAGGTTATAAATAGAAAAATACCAGTTATTTCGGACTCTGCTCCCTGCACAATCCCTCAAAATATCTCCAACGTCGCATAACTTTCAGAGCGAAATGTACATATTGGCTGGACTATTAGTTGTAAAAATGTAGGTTTCAGGAAAACGCAATTTCAAATATGACGACCTATTATAATCTGCAGGGCCGGATTTGTAAATACCCTACAAATTGGATCGTGTATAGGCAGCTAGCGCCGATAGATTTTTTCTCTCCCACCCTACCGCGATCGATTGCACATTCTGGGCGGCGGGCACCATATATTTTATATATACATATATATATATTTTTGTATACTATCGCACATAAAATAAAAAAAAATTTTTGTTCCAAAAGTAAAGCTACAACACAATGTTTAATGATGATTAAGTCCTCCATTTTGAATTTCTACAATATTTGCAATCAGCAACGGCAATTGCCGTTTTTCCAATTCTGAAATTTCCATTCCATTTTTCCATGGGACGTTTCTTCCATGGCACGATTTTTCCTTGGTTCGTTTGATCCATGGGCCGTTTTTTTCATTTACAATTTTTTTTCGACATTTCGTAGAAAGCAAATATTCAGTCAGTAAACATTTTGATGAAAATGTGTTCATGAAAAAAAAATTGTGCAAAATTTAGAAAAAGTGACCCGCTACCAACTGTCATGCAAATCTATGTTAAGCAGGCTTGGTGTTTTGAGTCCGCTATATTGAAGCCACCATCTTAAATTCGTAAAATTAGGCATCATATTCCGAATCAGCTACTCCAAAACGCCCACATACCAACTTTCATAAAAATGTGTTCTAGGGTTTGCTTGGGACCGTCCTTTACGAATAAGTTTAAGCTACCTTTTCAAACTTTACTACATACCGTGGCATACAAATTTTCACTTCAATATAATTTTAATGTATGTATTCTTATGTAAACTAATGAATTACTAAATAATGCATACAAATATTCACAATTCTTTACAAAAAAATATGATTCTCAAAGTCGATATGGACTTTGGAATTGCATTGTTTTCGTTCAAATGTAAGTTGAGATCTGTGCTTTCATTTTATGATATTCACTGTTAAATTTACTTGCCGAAAACTATATTAGATAACATTCTATTGAAAACTCAAATAATTATTTTATTTCGTTGTCGCACAGCGGCGGGCATACATAAAATGGTCAGCGGGCGCCATGATGGCCGCGGGCATAGGGTTGGCGACCCTCGATCTAATATCTTGTGGCGTGTGGAGTGCACACCCAAATTCCTACCCTACATATCGGACCCGGCATATTGGGTTGTCTGTGGCCGCTTTTAAGCCTCCCTAGTCTGAATAACAAAATTGTATTAACCTCTTACTAATTAAATTATAGAAACTCCGAAACTATTTTAAGTGAAGGGGTCGCAGGCTCAAACGTTACATTCTCGTACGCCAATCACCCCCCAAGGAATTATTACTAATTTTAATATCCCATAAAAGGATCGTTTCGCAGTTCCAAAAATCAAATTGTGATGGGCGAAGATGCTTCAGACTTTCCAGCTTGATTTGCTTGCTGCACTACAGAAGGCGACGCGACGGTCCGGTCCAAACGCGATAAATTTTCCAGAGCTAATAAGACACACAAAAGCTTTTAGGTGAGCAGTCTGCAGCGCGGGAAGACGAACTACAAAAGGGCAGAAATTCCTCGAGAATGCTTTGGGCCGTAGCTTTTCGGGGGGCTTGATTGTGGCTCATCTTTTGATATACTCCTTAGCCACGACATTCGCACTTGGGCAACCCATTGGTATCGATCCGGTCGGTCGTTTGTCGCCCACCAGCCACACAATCCTTCTCGCAACACGAAATTTTTTGTGCACTTTTCGGCGGGGGATAAGAGGAACAAACAAGTCTCTCAAGTGGGGTACAACGCAATGCTCTTAGTTCTTACAAGCCGTGGAAGGTGGAAGGAGGCGCGCCAGCACTTGGCTCTGTAGTTGTTTCGGAGGGTATGCGCAAGACAATTTTTTACTTCCTAAGTCCGGACTCCGATTCTGCTCCCTTCTTCCGTTTGTGTGTGTTCAAATTTTTTCATCATTTTTTATGGAAACGAAAAAAATTGCACACACTTACAAAAAATTTTCATTATAGCAAAAAAAGGAAAATCGCAAATTTTACGTTGGCTGGCGGTGTGGGGAGGTGGGCCCTGCACCGATGATAACCCTTAAGCAATGATGGAGATTTTATGTTACTAGCTGAGGAACGGGCGTTGCTAATGAGAAACAAGGGAGGAAATGAAAGGGGCTCTATCCTTAGTTTTCATTTCATTTGCAGCCGCCTCCCCCCGATCCCACATTTTGATTTTTAAGTTTATTGGGGTAGTTAGGTGCAAGAACGAATAAAAGGACACCAAACTAAATTGTGTTTCTCGGGTCCATGAATTTACGAGCTTAATTAAAAAACCAACCGAGGCACTACAATTCGCCTCCTGATATCTGGGCGACGAGACGAATTTATGAGATTAATTAGCTTCTTTTTAATAAACCAGCTGAAAGGGCATTTGGAGAGGTTTATCCTTTGAAGGCTCAACAAGTGGGGAGCACAATTGTTCAGCTCTAAGATATTTTCGAACAGTCTGTGCACTTCAACCCTGCGGCGGGAGGTGGGGGCTTATCTGACACTATTTCATGATAAAGGAATGCTTTCTCAACTCGTAACCTCAGACACTACGTGGCGTGGTAGAAAGCAAACACGTCAAAGAAATGTGTGCAGTAAGTGTTACCTGAATAAAATCAGCTAAATTGTAGACATTTGTGGGCTGGGCATCTTTTGTGAGAGAACGTTTTTTTGGGCCCTTCTCATTCACGAAGAGTGGGTATTTGGATCGCGAAAGAACTCAATCTGTCTGCATGTTTGCGCACAACGACGACACCCTAAATCGATATTTCCAATTAATTGTAGAAGAAAGTCTATTAGGTGGACCATAGCAGCCGCAGGTGTCTTAATCCTGTAAGTGCCTGTGAGTTTCCCAGCAAAAGGCCTTGTCTTTTCTGCAACATTGCCGCAACGAGTATATGTATCTAGTTCAGTTTCCCTTCGGGCAGATGCCGATCAAACTAAACCGACTTCTTGCCCAAAAGTGCAAAGGAGCGTTTTCTTCCGCGGGTACACTCTTGCGAGATATGCTTCCCGGGAACGATCACCTACAGAGCCCAAGTGGGGCTGCGGCATTCCGGCGGGCGGCCAGGGAAAATTCTCACAACGGCATGCATATTCATGAGTAATTGATACAGAAACATTCTGCTCCGCCATAAATCCGCTCCGTTGTCATACTGCACCAGCGCGGCGCAAGTTATGAATTAATTGTCAGAGCTTATTACCAATCATGCAATGCAAGAATTTTTCACTTTGCAGCGCCAGCATTAGGAAAATACGAAATGCTGTAAAAATGCAAAACAATTCGCTTAATTTACAATTTCAGCCCTAGCCACGGGCACATAATTTGAACTTGTGGAACCGTTGAGCCACTTTATCAACACCACCGTAATGAATCATGGCCACCTCCTAATCGTTATTCACAGAGAACAGTGACGTGCACGGGACTCATTTAGGAATTAAAAAAGGGAAAAGCCTGCACCACAAAAAGGTAAACAAATTAGAAATTCACCTGTGCTCCATGTGTTCCAGAAAAATAACTCTCTTTCGCCTTACACTGGTTGGATTTTAGTTGCATAAAGGGTAACACGAAACGTGAATATTTCCCAACGGGAACGGCGACGACGACGTTCTACCCGCTTGTTCTTAATCAACGCTGCAACCGTGGCGTACCGAAGGGCCATAAAACCTCTAAATAGGCTTTTGTTTTGGGCTCAGGTCACGAATATTTGCCATGAATTTTTATTTTTCCGCGATATTCCCTTTGTGGAGACCTAGCGTACGAAGTTTTTCTCGTATGTCCTACTCTGGATTGATTGCCTCCCGGCAGTGTAATGTATCACGGCTTGTGCATATGCAGGTACACCGCCACTGCTACTTGTTCCCGCATTCATTTAATTTCATGGATGCGATTTTTTCCGCAATCATAATTGAAAACTTAATCCCGCGCTTAACCGTCGATAGGTGCTGTCGAAATTTTGTTTTGCATGTGTTTGTTTTGCTCTGTGCACTCTTTTGGCACCGGGTTATAGTGGAAATGGGAATTACATTCGTGTCTCCTTCAAATCTACGCTTTACATAGGCCGCATTCAAAATTTTAATCGGCTTTAAAGGCAGAACTAGCGCTTTTTAGGGTTTCGTTGCCAAAATGGCTACACGGAACCCTTATAATTTCGTCATGTCCCTCCGTCCGTATGTCAGCCTTATAATTCTCCCATATTTCCTTAAATTCTGATGAATGAAATTATAAAAAAAAATTGGGGTGGCGCATTGAACTGAGGGATGATTTGATGATTTGTTCCCGCACTCCATTGTGTTGTGTATCGTTGGACAGGTCTCTAAAAATGCAATAAAGGTTCTTAAGACACTTTGAATAGTTTGCGAGACATAGGCTCCCAAAGTCGTTACAAATATCTCTAACTTACCAACCATATGATTGCAAAATCTGACCAAAATTAAGATAGTATCACTTTAAAAGTACTTTAAACGAAAAGTATTTTGATATCCGCAATTATTAGTTTTCAATAGCAGCAATCTACTACGTAGATATTCAACAAATAAATACATTTATTTACGCTTCAAATTGACTTCATTTCGTAACATGTAGCAAAAAACTAGCTCGCCAACTATAAGCAGTGCATCGTCAAGGCCTAATAGTTACTTATAAATTATTATTGTATAGTTTCGAAACAAAAAATTCAATTTCAATGATGGTGAATTTTCATTATTACAATCCTGATGAAAGAAAAAATAACTAATTGCTAATTAGTACATGCTACGGAACCCTAGGTTGATGCGTGTAAGACACGCATTTTTTTTTTAAATACACGCACTTGCGCGGTTTTTTAATATATTCAATTTTGCGTCGCGCCGCATGAACATTAGTTAAAGTCCCAGCAATTTAGGTAGTGTCTATATGTATTCAGGGTGTTTCGCATAAGGTGTGTTAAAATAAGTAGGATGATAGATCGATCTCAGATAAGATACAAAAAACACTACATATATGTTGTAAGGGGGGTTAAGTTCACCCTTTTGGGAGTTACAGGGGGATTCATAAATTCAACATTTTTAAGGGGTTATACGCAGTTGCGAGGCTCAAAAAAGACGTCCTTTTATGAATTTTTTATAGAAACACTTTTTATTTATCAATTACAAGTGATGGTAATTCAAATAGAGCCTACTTTTAAGAATACAATAGCGCGTTAATCATGTAAAAATATTAATGTGCACCGCTCCTGTAGATGATGTGCCGAAAGACCTCTAAAAAAAGCCGCTTGGCGGTGATCTCGATTTCTCAGAAATGGCTCAACCGATCGGTCTCAAATTTTTACAGAATCTTGTTAGATATATTCTTCAGGTATTGAATGAACGAATAAAAAAATTTTGATTTTTGACAAAATGGCGTCTATTTGAAAAACATTTTTCGTTTTTGACTGAAATTTTCGCTCCAAACTGTTAAAAAAAAATAGTAGTAATTTTTTTAAATCTTATTTCTTCGCTCAATACCTGAGGAACATATCTAAGAAGATTGTGTAAAAATTTGAGACCGATCGGTTGAGCCATTTCTGAGAAATCGAGATCACCGACTTTGAAAGTACCGACTTGAAAAAAACGCGTTTAAAGTTTCAGAAGTAGTTTACACACAGTAGTAAATTATATATATCGCCGTAAATATTTATCGGATTGGCTTCACATTTTTAGGGAATATACTTAAATAACAGGCGGGCTGAAAAGTTCGTAGGCTGACCCATAGATGGCTCTACTAGTATCAAATCCATATGATTTTTAGTTAGCCCTAAACTTTAAAAGATGTGTGTATAAATTTGACAGCTGTTGTATTATTAGTATCTGAGTTATAGCATTTTTAGTGAAAGAACTTTTGTTACTTTGAAAAAATGGATGAAAAGGAATTTCGTGGGTTAATAAAGCATTGCTTTTTGGCGAAAAAAAATACTGTTGAAACCAAGGCTTGGCTTGATAAACATTATTTGGACTTTGCACCGTGGTTTGCTAAATTTAAACGAGGCGAAATGAGCACCGAGGACGATGCACGCAGTGGACGCCCCAAAGAGGCTATTACCGACGAAAACATCAAAAAAGTCCACAAAATAATTTTTGATAACGGTAAAGTGAAGTTGATTGAGATAGCTGAGACCCTAAAGATATCAAAGGAACGTGTTGGTCATATCGTAAATGAATATTTGGATATGCGAAAGCTCTGTACAAAGTGGGTGCCGCGATGGAGCTCAAAATCGACCAAAAACAACAACGCATCGATGATTCTAAGCAGTGTTTGGAGCTGTTCAATCGTAATAAATCCAAATTTTTGCGTCGATATGTGACGATGGATGAAACATGGCTCCATTATTTCACACCGGATCCAATTCCACAGAAATTTTACGCCGGTGAAGAGGTGATCGCCGAAACTGAAGCCTATTTTGAGGCTAAAGACAAATCGTATTATAAAAATAGTATCGAAAAATTGTATGACCGCTATAATCGTTGTATCGCCCTCGAAGGGAAATATATTGAATAATAAAATCAAATTCTATCAAAAAAATAATTTTTTCTATGCTAGCCTACGAACTTTTCAGTCCGCCTGTTATATGTACATTCCGAAAATGCAAAATTGATTTTTTGCAAATTCTAACTGCGTATGCACATTATTTTGTTTTTGATCTATACTTAACACAGCTATGTCCTTACATCAAACTCAGACCAAAAAACTACTATACAGTGTTGATTTGCCTCTGCCACCGAAGGTACAGTCACTTAAGAAAGTGAATTTTTTTTCAAATTTCCTGAAATTCCCCATTTTCCCATATTTTCTCCAAAATGCATGCAATACATCTTTTCTTATTTTTAATAAATTGCCCATGTTATTACCTACCTCTCCTAAAACGTAGGTACAACATGTTTAGATAGAGAAAGAATATATAATATATGTATAATGTAAAATTGACACAACAAGGATTCATAAAATTTGTACAGCGATTAGAATCGGCGTTACTTACGGATACTGGCTCTCACTTTACCGATTCCTGTCATTCCCGTGTACCTCATAGGGCAAAGGGGTAATTGGTATTTTTAATCTTAACTTTTTTGTGTGATCTCAAAATCGAGATAATCAATCATGAAAACTTATGTAAACAACACGTGTGTACATAGAAGCTAACTTAGGAATTTGTCTCATGCATAGGGTGACCAACTTCGGTTTTGGAAAATTAAAAGCGAAAGAAAATAAAAAAAAAAAACTCATGTTCGATCTTCTAAAAATCCATTTTTTTTTGATATTTTTAGTTTGAAGTTTAATAAGTTAAGAATATACTGTGAAAATTTTAGCCCGATACACTAAGTCATTTTAAAGTTACAGCAAATAATAGGGGAGAGCGTACCCTGAAGCTGCGGC
This sequence comes from Neoitamus cyanurus, assembly GCA_947538895.1. Taxonomy (NCBI): domain Eukaryota; kingdom Metazoa; phylum Arthropoda; class Insecta; order Diptera; family Asilidae; genus Neoitamus; species Neoitamus cyanurus. Next base: position 40,213,504 of record OX384542.1, read on the forward strand.
ACTTATACCTCAATGAAAATTTTCTTCTCTAAAATTTAAACGCGTTTTTCTCGAAACTATTATACTTTTTTTTCCGTTGGCCCGGATGATTAAAAAAAAACTATTGGACCGATTCGGCTCATATTTTAACACAATATTTTACACATGAATGATTATGTCCGGTACCAGAATCAGATTTTTTTATCTCGATTTTAAACCGAAAAACAGTCGATTTTTGAAATTTTTTTTATAAGGCCGCCATTTTGTTATTTTTCACTCAAATATTTTAAATCTGCTGCGGGACAGAATGACAACCCTACTGAATAATAATCTTTTTGGAAAATTTTGGGGGGCCAGCCACCTAATTGTTTTGAAGACACTTACTTTACCTCACCAAAATGACGTTAAAATATTTTTTTATTTATTTAACAAAATTTTTTTTGTATTATTCAATAGCTCAATAATATCATATAATTATCATAAGAAGATTGTATTTCATTTTCCGCAAAAAAAAATCTTTGAAAACCTAAAAAAATTTAATTTAGATCATAATATAAAAATCTAATTAAAATAATAAAAAAATAACAAATACTAAATAAATTACAAAAACCACATAACTAATCATTCACAAAAATCATATACTCGTATGTACGTAAATGTTTCAAACAATACAGGTTCGTTTTTTTAATGAACTGGGGCAGTTGGCATATGAGGTAAGTTGGCACTGTGCGTTTTATTAATTTCGTAGTTGCGATAAAGCGCTGGCGATGACGTCTCGTGATCATATAGTGTATAGTGTAGTGATGTAAATGAATTGTGAAAAAATCTGTTTTTCTATTAGTTTTGTAACTTTTATAGTTTTCTCAATTTTTCTTTTTTATCATCACATTCAAATTGACATTCCTTGCTTATTTGTGGTAAAATACTCACAACAGCAATGAATTTTTCTAAAAGTCTTGATGGGGCTAGTTGACACTAAAGCTATATTGCCATATACATACATATTTAAATTAGGTAAAAATTTTGCCTTGTCTTATCTTATTCTAATATTGTCGGAGATGCCGTCAAGGTAGATGTTGTTGATAAATTAAGTTTAAAACTCCGTTAGTTAGTATCTAGTGAACTTGTGAATATTTGAACTGAGAAATTCGAATTGCTTTAATTTTCTACAAGAAATTATATTTTTTTTAGCTTTATTTAGTAAAGTTTATCACTGTCTCCATCTTTTTGTGAAAATCTATACAAAAAGCTGTGTAGAAAACTGAATAAAGAGTTGATAATACAAAAGTATCAGCCTTTTGTATAGAGAGAGCAGTGGAAAGAGTAGCGGAGAGAATAATAGAATTCATTAAAAAAGCCCACCGTACGTTAATTTGTACTTTTCTACTCGCCGTACGTACGCCTCCTTGGTTTTCAGGTGGTTATCGAAGGGATTCGAACTCCTGGCTTTAGTGTGGACCCGATCGCATAACTCTTATAATCTGACTCTTTGGAAAGCAAAGCAATCTCAATCATGTGGGATTCGAACCTGGGATCTCTGGAACAGTAGGCCACAGCAATCACCATACCTCCCTAATTTTAAATATCAGTTTCCTTGCAATATTTAGTTTTAACTACTAGCTCAAATTTTCAGGAAAATTTTACGTTGTTGGCTGCCTTTCCTAACTTTTAGGTAATATTCTTCTGGACTGCAGGAGGTTTTTCCGTTCTGAAATTTCCATTCCATTTTTTCCATGGACATTTTTATATTCCATTTTTTCCATAATCATTAATTTATTTTCCTTTAGGCACTTTTTAAAAGGTAAATATTCAGGCCGTATATATTTTGTAAAAAGCAAATATTCAGTTATGAGAAAAAAGAATTGATGGAAAAACTGTACTAGTGGAAAATTTACCCACCAGTTTTCTGATTGTACTAAAAATTCTGTCGACCTTGACATTCTGGAATGGTGTTTCAAAGAAATTGGTAAGAATTCGGAGTGCTGTTGCTGACTAGTTGACTGGAAAAAAATTTCACATTTTTCATGTGATAATTTATCACTAACATCTTTTTTTTGAGACAGTCACTGAGAATTTTTATTTGGTCAATATATTTGGCATCATTAATATAAATTATTCTACATGAGAGAAAATCTATAGACAAGTTTACACAATCCCACTCTGGAATTGGATCACAGGAAATAATTGCAACGTCGACTTCATATACATACATACTACTGTGTTCAAAAAGTAAGATGACTTTTTAATTTAAACTTCCCGCGTTAACCGAATCGGACAAATGAATTTTTTTTTAAATTGGTAGCACTGTTAGTGACATCTGTGACAAATTACATGTCAATATCATCATTAGTTTTTAGTTTACGCTTGGTTTTGTGAACAAAGAAAAGTGAATTTGGCGATTTTTATAATGTTGAATTTTGTTGAGCAAAGAAGTGCTATTAAATTTTGCTTGCGAAATGAAATTTCCGCCGCTGAAACGTATCGAATGTTACAAAAGGCCTTCGGTGACGAGACTATGTCTCAGAAAAATGTTTACAAGTGGTACAAAGACTTCAAAGAAGGCAGATAACATGTTGATGACTTGGAACGCTCTGGACGACTATCGACGTCCATTGATGAGCAACAAATCAAGAAAATCAAAGAATTGGTGCTCCAAAATCGTCCATTAACAATTCGAGACCTTGCCGACATGCTTGCAATATCAATTGGATCAGTGCACGCAATTTTGAAGGATCATTTGTGCCTCAGAAGAGTCAAATTGCGTTTGGTGCCAAAATTTCTCAATTTTTTCGAAAAAGAGCGTCGCGTTCAAGCATGTGAATTTTGAATTTTTCGCCAAAAACTCCACTCATGTCGCTCCAAAACCACCGTATTCGCCTGATTTAGCACCGTGTGACTTCTGGCTGTTCCCAAAGCTCAAGAGACCACTCCGGGGAAATCGTTTTGAGTCGATTGAAGAGATCAAACGTGAATCGCTACGCGCATTGAAGGCTATAACTGAGAACAACTTTTTATCATGCTTCAAAGATTGGGAAAAATTTTGGCATAAGTGTATTGTAGCTAGGGGGTATTATTTTGAGGGGGACGAAATCGATTTGGAAGAATAAATAAACATTTTTAATTTTAAAACAAAATTCACCTCACTTTTTGAACACAGTAGTATGTATATAATTCAAAAAATTCTTTTACTGATCCGGTGAGTACTGTATAAAATAGTTACGTGTTTTCACTCTACAAATATCAACAGGCCAGAAGTCAGTTGCATGTTGAATGCAATTAATTAAATAATTTAATTTATTATTTATAATTATTTAATTATTTTATATGATTAGTCGAAGTTGCTTTATATTGGGCATTTCGGTCACCGAAAGCTATACATTTATCCGTAATATTCAGACGTTCTAAGCAAATGAGCAACAAGTTACAACTATGTTTCCGATGTCTCGTTTCGTACTACCTAATATATGTACATGGTTCTACGCTCCAATCACAGTAGTAGTTTTAAGGAACAAACATAAATGGAAAAGTTCGGTTTTCTTGTGTGTTTTATATCAAAAAACAATATTATTATTTGGACGTTTTCATTGGAAGAATTTTGTTGTTTTTAGTTTTCAGCAAAAGAGTAAAAAATAGTAAAAACTGGAAGAGAAAGAGTAAAACAGAACACCTCTCAAAAAGAGCACATGTATCCTGTATCTATTTATTTATTTATTTATCATCATCAACAGGTTGATTACACCATCTGATCTTAGCATAACAAACACTGATTTAAATTAATTCCTAATGAGTAACAATTTTTTGATTAAATCTTTGCTACAATGAAAGTCTACTGAGGAAAATCTAGTATTGTAAATTTTGGACATGGCCGATACAGATACCGGTTCAAAAGTGCCATAATTAGTTCTGTGGTACATGGAGTATAGAAAGTTCTTGCCTCTAGTAGAACGGGGGCGTGAGTTAAAATTAACAAGATTTAAAAGCTTTGGAGAGTCTATAACGCCAGTAATGATATCGTGCATGAACGTAACACTTGAGATTTCTCTACGGTTGGATAGAGTCGTCAAACCTAAAAGTTTAAGTCTGTCTTCATACCGAGGAAGACTATGCGGGTCACGCCAGGGTAGGTGACGAAGAGTGAACCGGAGAAAACGCTTTTGGACTGCCTCGATACGGTCTACATACACAGAATAATGAGGAGGCCAAACAACAGAAACATATTCCAAGATAGGTCGAACAAACGCACAAAACAATGTTTTTAAGAGATAAGGATCATTAAAATCCTTAGACCAGCGCTTAACAAAACCAAGGGTGGAATTTGCACGATTTATTATTTTAGCAACATGTCGTCCAAAATCGAATTTAGAATCAATAGTCAGTCCCAAGTCGACAACATTCTCTTGCCGAGATAAAGGTGTATCAAGAATTTTGTAGGAGTACTCCAAAATAGAAGACTTCCTAGTAAATGAAATAAAGTTGCATTTACTAATTTTTAGTTCAATGTGATTCTTTGAACACCACTCAGTAAAAGTGTCAAGATCGCGTTAGAGGCTAAGCGCATCTTGCAGTGACTAAGTAAGCATGCGAGTTCTCGAATATAGGAAACACGTCGTTAAGGAAAAGAGTAAACAGCAAAGGTCCCAGGTGGCTGCCCTGTGGCACTCCCGACCGAACGGAAACAGGGTCCGAAAAGCAAAGAGAAAACTTAACTCTAAAGGAATGATTGGTAAGGTATGACTTAATCCAATGAAGAAGGTCATTGGGAAAGCCAAGTCGTCGAAGTTTAAAAATCAGCACTCTATGAGAAAGTTTGTCAAATATTTTACTGAAATCAGTGTAAACACAATCGATTTGTTTACGCTTCTCCAAGTTCGTTAAACAGAAATTCGAAAACTCCACAAGATTAGTTGAAGTCGATCTGCCCCTCATAAATCCATGTTGATTACTTGATATCATCGAGCTACAGCAGAAGGCTAAATAGTCTCTCAAAATTGCCTCAAAAAGTTTAGGTATAGGTGATAGTTTAGCAATAGGTCTATAGTTTTCCACTGAGTTCTTATTCCCCTTCTTGAAAATGGGGATCACATAAAATAATTTCCAGATATCCGGAAAAACAGCAGTACGAAGAGATAAATTAAACAGGAAGGTAAGAGGCTCCACAAGTGAACCACTACATCTACGGATGACGACACTAGGGATATGGTCAGGCGCTTCTGAGAGGTCTTCGTCAATTTTGTTTAAATACTCAAGAACAGTACACTCGTCTAAAAGAATATTAGAACATTGAGCCGGAAAAGAAGTCAAGTTATTAAAATAATCTAAATCTATATCACAGACTTCATCACAGTATGAATTGTTAAAATGCTTAGCAAACAAATTAGAAATAGCAGAAGGATCGTAACAGGTCAAGTGTTAAAACAGAGGGGTAGCTATTGGTCTTCCGTTTACAATTTATAAAATTCCAAAATTCTTTAGGATTAGACTTAATGTTACCTTTCACACGACCAATGTACTGGCGATATAAGACCTTGGAGTAATTGTTAAACTGTCTCCGTAAATCAGAATAGCGCAGAGTACTCCTTTTAGAGTACGATTGGTCACCCTACTTATGAACCATGCAGGACATAACATAGGTCATATATTTTGTCTTCCGTGTGATGCGAACCTACCGCATTCAAAAATCTTAGATTCGTAACATATGTACTTCTTAGCGACTGATTTTCAGAGTACCTGATCTGGAGAGGTGCCTATCTTCATTTCATGCTAAAGTTCCCGAGGCGACCACCCAGCCGCCACAGGCTGGACGCCCAAAGCAGCATTTGAGGTGAAATAGTGGCGACCGCGGTGGATCGTCTATACCTGCACATGTAAAACGGCCATGTGCAATGTGCAGGCCGCAATGCCTGCTCGGAAAACATTTAATGAAATTATTTCCAAGGATACAGTTTCAGAACCTGTCACATTCGAAGTAGGTACGAGCACCAAAAACCCGAACCCAGAGGGCACGGCACGGGCATATAACTAAGGTGAATTCCAGTCAGAGGAAATTCGTTTCCAATTCATCAAACGCTGGTTCGTTGGCCACGTTCTTAGCCAGCCCAGCAGCACCCAAAAGGCTCGGGCTCGCATGCCTTATGTCATTAGGATGAAGAGGCACATGCATGCCCGGACCGAACAAAAGCCCTTTGTCACCCACACACCCGAAGCCAATAGCGGCGGTAGCGCGGTAGCGGTAGCCTCACGGTCCCGGACAGAAGGCGCTGGCGAAGGCAACGCGAGCAAATAGAGTCGTGTCGCCCAGCCATCAGCCGCCGCTGTCTTTTATGTAAGTCCTCCTCGAGTAACACGAAAATCGGCTGATGGCACTGAAGCTGATATGCGTCTGCTGGCTCAAATTTTCGTAAGGTTTCGCCACATGAGGCTGTGTGTGATTAAGGAGCGCTGAGCGGGCTGGTGTGCGGCGTACGTGAGAACCGTAGACATCGTCAATTTCATGCCCCGAACCTATCCCAACCAAAAAAGAATTGAGACGGGTTCAATGACCCTCCAAGTTTGAAGGCTTTATGCTGCGTGTGTACATGTATGTCAGCGTGCAGCATGTTTATTAAGCGACATAGGGCAGGGGACGGGGCGTGGGGGGTGGCTCCGGGCTCTCCGGGGCTGTTTACGCCGAGCTGCTAATGTTTGCCAATATTTGCGTATGTGTACAATGCAACATAAGTATATCAGCAACGAAAAAACTTATAAAAACAAAATTGTATGATGAAGGGTTATTAATGTGCGATCGTATGCTATGCCTCATAACGTATCGCAGCACCACATACGCGCATATGTCAATAGCATGAAAAAGTGCAGTCATCCCGCACGCACACACCAGCGCGTATGTGGATCGGGTTCGGGCTCTCTACGCAATGTGCGCCTCTTCGGCTCGCTAAAAAAAAACCATGAGAAAAACAGTAATTGGCTCTGAAAGGCAGCAAAGAATTTGAGACGATGATGGTGACGACGAAGACTCCATCCATCTCCATCCGTACCTCAATCAAGTGGCAAATGACTATCTGTTAAAATTCCGCCGGCTGATGACGGTAATAACGGCGGCGGCCCATCATCCACATGAACTTGGGCAACTTTCTAAGGAAGCCATCGGTTATTAAGGTGGTTTAATCGGCGGCCATCGGATGCATGAGTTGCCGAAACGACTAGTAAGCACCGACCGGACCCAGGATTCGTCGCATGGAGAACAGCCGGAAGTCATGCCTAGAGTCAGGTACCCTAAGCTCAAATTTGAATTAACGCTACAGCCTGCCCGCGCTCCCCGATGCCTGCAGCGCCCGGCCCAACCTGACTTCCACGACCGTGAGCTGGACTCGCTGATGAATTAAAAGATGTTGACGGCTTTTTCATAACTCAAGCGTGCGGTTTTCTGTCCCTATTTTAATTATCCAAGAATTCTACTTATGGCCTCAGCATTCCTAAATATGTATGGAGGGTACATTATGTACATATGTACTCGACCATTTGAAAATCCTGGCCCTTCATTACCAAAATGCAAAATCCCTCAGGTCGCGCAGTATATGTTAAAGCGGAAGTTCATAAAAGAAAGGCACACGCACCGATTAGCTGGAAGAGCCTAAGCTACTGCATGGCTCATGATGAATGGGGTATCAATAGATCCGTTGTCATAGAGGTACTGGCTGTGGCTAGTACATAAAACACCAAATTATGATGGCTTCGCTGTGGGGTTTTTAGGGTCAATGATTTCAATTTTGTTGTCAAATGGTTCAAATTCAAGATGGTGGCTCCAATATGGCAGATTCAAAATACTGAATTGCATTATATTTACATTTAAAGTGGCACATGGTTGTTTTTCGGGTCACTGATTTGAAATATGGTACTCAAGTCTACAAATTCCCAGTTATCAGCATGCAATTATAGGCCTCCAATTGGAGGTGAAGAACATTAATTTAAATCGTTGCCCATATTTATTAATAAGTTGAGTAAAATTTTGGGGGAATTTTCTATTTGGGTGCGTCGTCAGTGGTCTGAGAGGTCAAAATATTAAAATTGCCTCTCACGGCGGAACAATCCAGACAAATTTATTCCCACTATAAGCCTTTCCTAATGGCATTTCAACATGAGTTCATCAAGGCAAGTCGACTACGACAAATCTCTTGAAATTTTCCAATTACTGTACGTCAGCCGTACTTATTCGATCGTACTCAGTATGTGTGTTTTTGTGGTGTTTTTTCTGACTTTTTGAGAAACACATTCGGTGTTCCACAGGGTAGTCACCTTGGTCCTCTTTTATTCATCATATATATTAATGATGTTTCTCTTATTCCTATCCATTCGAGAATTCTCTGTTATGCTGACGACGCGAAACTATTTCGCACAATATCTAGTGATCTTGAATGCCATCTTTCTGACTTAGATGCATTCCAAAAATGGTGCTCTACTAACAACTTTCCTTTAAATATTTCTAGCGGATTCTCCCTTAATAGACTTGACAAAGCGATAGGTTTAGGTGTCATTATAAACCCACAGTTCTCTTTGAGGATCGTATTGATTCTATCACTAACCGAAGCAATGCGACTTTGGACTTTGTAAAGCGTTGGTCTCAGGAATTTAACGAGCCTTATATTTTCCAGCTTCTATACTGCACCTCTATCAGACCGATTCTCGAATATGCTAGTACTGTTTAGTTTCCTTTCTATGAGTGCCATATTGAACGCATTGAATGTGTTCAACGGAGATTTCTACGGTTTGCTCGTAGAGGTCTTCCCTGGGAAAACAATTTTTCACTGGCAAACACAGATGGAAAGCCACCAGAACTCTCCTAACTTTGGATTGTTTATAGGGCGTTATTATTTCTTTGGATTTACTTGCCGCCTTCAAGATAAAAACTTAAAAATGTTATATATGTATTTCGCAGAAGGTCTAAAAATATCATCTCATGATGAACCTCTCAGGTGGTTCGAAGATTATCAATGCGGCTGAATCGCGTTGTTGAGGTCGGGAGATATGATTGGGATAAACCAAGTTGCGATGATGAAAGGTTGCCGAATGAATGTACATACGTGCGATTTCCAAGCCCATAATTATGTCAATCATTCACCCACAACATATTATATAGGACGTTTTTTTTACAGGTGTTATATATTATACTTTAAAGTGTCATAACACACATAATACTTATGCTATTGGCCATAGTAATGGCTTTATTGTAAAGACGATTTTATGCCATTAGTTTTTAAATATGGCTTCGGGCATATGGGCTGGCTCAAATGAAGCGCAATCTGGATGTCCGGAATGTCGAGCACGTTTTCGAGCAGCTGGAACAATAACACGGCGAATTTTGGCTTCCAAGTGATTCGACGTCTGTGGTTTATCAACGTAGACCAGCTACATAACCCCACATAAAATAATCCATACGAGTGATATCATACGATCGTGGAAGCCAAATCAAGTATCCATTACGCGAAATTATGCGCTCATCGAATGTTCCCCGTAATAAATTGATTGTGTCGCGCGCTATGTGGTATGTTGCACCATCTTGCTGAAACAACCATAGAGCCCTACCACTTTAACGCCATTAAATTGGGGAACGAAAAAGTCAACAATCATGGAATGCTCTGGCCGGCATCTTTAAGGAAATATGGACCAATTATTCTACCAGCCAGCACATCAAAGAGGGAAATTTTGTGTTGAAAATAACAACGATATAAATTCGCACAATCAGGCATGAGGCATAAGTCTATTCAAGGTGGGTAAAATGGCAAAACCTACTGTGCACAAATCATCTGTAATATAGCTGTCGGTAAGGTTTATTTATTACTAACACAGCCACACAAAAAAACAAAAGTGGGGATTACTTTTGATGCCATACATCATATCCGTAGTATTTTGGCCTGCTGAGCACGAATCTGTGACCAGAATTGAGCCGTGACGTCCAGATTTTTTTCTAACCTCAAAAAATGGATTAAAAACAGAGAAATTCGTGGAAAATACACTCGTAAAATTCGGAAAAAATTTGTTTTTAACATTTAAACCTATATTCATATGAATTGAGACCTGCTGAGCACAAATCCGTCACCAGAATTGAGCCATCACGTTCTGATTTTTTTCTTAAATTTTTTTTTATTAATTTTTAGAAAAAAATCAGAACGTGATGGCTCAATTCTGGTGACGGATTCGTGCTCAGCAGGTCTTAATTCATATGAATATAGGTTTAAATGTTAAAAATAAATTTTTTCCGAATTTTACGAGTGTATTTTCCACGATTTTCTCTGTTTTTAACCCACTTTTTGGAGGTTAGAAAAAAATCTGGACGTCACGGCTCAATTCTGGTCGCGGATTCGTGATCAGCAGGCCAAATTACTACGGATATGACATATGGCATCAAAAGTAATACCCACTTTTTTTTTTGTGTGGCTGTGTAATCAACAGGCACAAACCATCTGATCTTTACACAGAAGATATTAAACTAAGCAAGGTAAAAATTAAATACAACACTAAGAAGTGTTATATGTATAATATAATCGTTTTTTTAACTCTATTTTACCACATTGAAAGTCGGGAATTCAAGAATAAACATTATAATCACCTGACATGGCCGACAATAGTTCAAAATAACTGTAATTGGTTCTGTGATTATCTAATACATAAATAAAAAAATTTCCTCTAGTCATTCGAAGGCGTGAATCAACATTTGAAAGTTTTAAAAGATTAAGATAGTCTACGGCGATATCATGCATGAACATAACACCAGGAAAGAAACATCTCTACGTTTTAAGAGATACGACAAATCCAGCAATTTTAATCTGTCCTCATATGGAGGAAGATTGAAGGGATCATTCCACGGCAATTGACGGAGAGCAAACCGTAAGAAACGTTGCACCGCCTCGATGCGATTTATATTTGTATTATAATGAGGCCCCCACACTACAAAAGCACAATATAAAAAATTTTATAATACTGGGGCAGTGAAGGGACCAACGTTTAACGAAGCCTAAAGTTGAATTGGCTCGATTAATAATATTATCAATATGGCGCCCAAAATCAAATTTTAAATCGATCAGCAATTAAAGATCCACAACACTTTCATTTCGAGGCAAGGGCTTGTCATACATTTTGTAGGAAAACTACAGATGGGAGGATTTCCTGCAAAAAGAAGTAAAATAGCACTTGCTAATATTCAGTTTCAAGTGGTTTTTGGAGCACCACTCTGCGGATATTAAAAGGTTTCTTGTAAGCATTGAGCATCTTCAGAAGATTCAACAGTTTTTAAGATTTTCAAATCATTAGCATATGCTAAGACGTGAGTATTATGGAGTAAGGGAAACAAACCATTGATAAACATGACAAACAGTAATTGCCCAAAGTGACTACCCTGTGGAACTCCAGACAAAACAGAGCAGTTTAAAAATATGTTAAGCAGTTTATGGGAAAGCTTGTCAAATACTTTACCGAAATCAGTATAAACACAGTCAACTTGTTTAAGCTTCTCAAGAATTAATAGACTGAAATTCGAAAATTCCACAAAGTTAGTCACAGATCACCTGCCTTTCACAAACGAGAACTGCAGTACAAAGTCAGATAATCTTTCATAATAGACTCAAACAGCTTTGGAACCAGTGACAGTTTAGAAATAGGTCTAGAGCGAGCACACTAGAGCGCAAAGACAAATTAAACAAAATAGTAATGGGCCCAGCCAGTGCAGTACTACACTTACGCAGAATAACACCAGGAATTTTATCGGGCGAATCCGAGTAGTCTTCGTCAATTTTATTCAGGTACTCTAAAACGGTACAGTCATCAAAAATAAAAGTTAGGTGTAAGGGAAGGAAGACAAGTCATATAATTAAAATAATCTAAGTCTATATCACAGATGTCATCACAATAAGCATTTTTTAAATGCTTCGCAAAGAGGTTGGAAATGACAGAAGGCTCACTCCCAATTTTGTTGTCAAGAGTTAAAATAGAAGGACCATCATTGACAACTATGAAACAATTAAACCGTCTGTAATAAAACCGCTCCTACGAAATTTAAAAAATAAAAAATCACCGGGTCCCGATGTTATCAGAAATATTTTACTGAAACACCTGCCGAAAAAAGCAATAGTTTACTTAACAAACATCTTCAACGCTTGCTTAAAACTTGGAATTTTCCCTAAAATGTGGAAGGAAGCATCAGTCTGTTGCATCCGTAAACCGCAAAAAGACCCATCAAAACTGGAGAGTTACCGCCCAATAAGTCTACTAAGTTCACTAGGAAAGATTTTTGAAAAATGCATAAAAAGAAAAATTGAAACCTTCGTGGAAAGAAACAAAATTCTTCCTAACGAGCAATTCAGATTCCGACATAAACATTCAACAGAACACCACCTATACCGAATTAACCACATAATAAAATTAAATCTCGACAACAAACTCTCTACAGGATTTTTATCCCTTGACATCGAGGAGGCGTTTGACACTGTCTGGCACAATGCTCTTATACACAAAATGATCGCTTTAAAATTTCCTACTTACCTGACTAAAATCATTCAAAATTTCCTATATCAAAGAACATTCTCAGTTAAAATTGGCAACTCTCAGTCACTGCCCCAAAATATTCCAGCAGGTGTTCCGCAAGGATCAGCGCTTAGCACTATTTTAACAATTTATTCACATCTGACATTCCCTCTCTTAAAAACTGTGAAAGAGCCTTATTCGCCGATGACACCGCTATTATCTGCAAGTCCAAATGCCCTATCACCATCATAACTACGTTAGAAAATGGTTTTACTTCTGTCTCGAATTATTTCTTTAAATGGAAGACGAAAATTAATGTCTCAAAATCTCAAGCCATTTTTATATCACACAGGAGAATAGCCCAATACCTCCCACCTCGTGACTTATATACCTTGCTGGTAAACAAATTGTATGGAAGGATAACATAAAATACCTTGGCCTTACCATCGACCGCAAATTGATTTACAAATAAAACACTGTTGCCAGTATAAAAAAATGTGACATGATATAATCAAAATGCTGTACCCGTTAATAAACAGAAAGTCTTTTCTAAACATAGACAACAAAGTAACAATTTACAAAACAATTTTCCAATCGATGATGTTATACTGTTCCGCGGTCTGGGGTAACTGCGCCAAATACCACACTAAACTACTGCAAACAAAACAAAATAAAATTTTAAAAATGATGCTTAATCTGCCCTGGCATTTTTCAACCTTTCAACTACACCACCTCGCTCATAAAAGATAACTTTTTACCATAAAGACTCATCCGTTAATATTATCCTTAGTTTTTAAGTAAGCTCTCTCCTTTCAAAAAGGTTTTTTGTTTGTGTACTTTTCCTTTAACGTAAATGAACATTAACGCAAAATCTTTAACTAACTCAAGAGGAACTAAAATAATATATCTATCAATAGCTGTAAAGGTTGTCCAAACCTGAACTCTTAAATTTGTACCTAGCATAATACTAAAATCCCATATGTATCACAAATACAAATAAATGAATGAATGAATGAATGAAGAAGGATATATATTGGTCTTCCGTTTAGTGCTAACGAAGTAAAAAAATTGCTCAGGATTAGTTTTAATATTATGCTCTATGCGAACCGTGTACTGGCGATATAGCGTTGTTGAAAAATTATTAAATGCTTTCCGTAAGTCCACATTAATACTATTATCACCCCCTAATTTCGTTCTACGAAATTTACGCCAGGCACTGTTCCTACGATTTCTTAATGATCTGAAAATTCAGCAGCTCCACACAGGATTACTTAAGACAATTTTCTTTTTGACTAGAGGAACAAACTCATGAATCCCATTCAAAATTATTTTAAAGAAATCATAGTTAAACAAAAAAGAATTAAGGGAGTCAAAATCAGCCTTCCTAAAATCTCTATATATATGTATAAAAGAAAGTCGTGTTAGTTACACTAATTATAACTCAAGAACGGCTGAACCGATTTGGCTGAAAATTGGTGGGGAGATAGCTTAGGACCAGGAGACGGACATAGGACTTTTTATCTCGTTCGACCACGTTCCCGTCGCGTCCAGGAAGAAGAAGAGCAAATTTGTTGTAAAAATTCATAATTATACTATTAGTAATGCGTGGACCTTGTTATAGGTATCGTTGGAAAGGGGAGGTAGTGTAGATTGTTTTGGTGAAAGAAAAGTTGGTGAAAAGTGTAAAATGTGGGAATTATTGGTGAAAAAGTGTTTTTGTTGTGGAGGAGGGGTGGGGGTGACACCCCTCAGATGTGTCTCAGGGGTTGGAAGAAGAGGCACTATAGGAAATTGGGCCAGGTTGGTGAAAGGTGGTGAAAATAGTGAAAACTTGGTTTATTCGGTGGGTGCCGACAAAATTGAAACGGCTGTGGAAGAAAAGTGTATGCATGAATTGGAATAATTTTTTCACCAATCGATAGCTAATGAAGCAGAGTAATCTATATATATATAAATGAATCCCTATTTCCATTGATCACGCCATCACGCGTGAACGGCTGGACCGATTCCGCTAATTCTTTTTTTGTTGTGTTTGTTATTGTCAGGAGAAGGTTGTTGTGAAAGAAAAATTTAAGAATATTGCGCAGAAAATTAGAAAATTATGTTTTTGGTTTGGGTTTTTGGGGTCACTGATTTTCAATCTGCCATCAAAATTTTGGAAGTCAAGATGCTGGATCAATATGGCGAAAAGTTAAACTTCAAGGGATTTCCCTGAAAATCCGCCCTTGGGGATTTTCGGGATCACTGATTTCGAATCTGTTATTCAAATTTCCAAATATGAGACCACCCCCCCATCCCGCTGGGAGATATAAGAGAGGGGGTGCAATAAGGAGGTGGTGTAAAATGAGGAAAACTAAATCTAATAATACTTTACAGTTTACAGTTAAAAAAGTATTAGGAATAGGTGAAAGTGATGTATGGGGTGTATTGTGTACGAATTTATGGTTGGTTTAATAAGTCCACGCCCACCCACCCCACCGGGTAACATAGGAGAGGCGGTTGTGCAGTAGGGAGGCGTTGTAAAATTAAGGAATACAAATTAATAGTATCCCGCGAAACGCCGGGTGCGGGCAAGCTAGTTGAAAATCAAGATCTCGATATAATAAAAGTTATATACGAGTTTAGAAAATCTGAGAGTGTTATGTTCCCAAGGATAAACATTTTTTGGCAGGGAACCATTTTGCGTGCTTGATGTGAATAATGCACCGAACACTTGCTTTGAAGACTTCAGGCAAATTTCATTTTGTGGAGGAGGTGGAAAAGGTTCGAAAATTGCTCGGGCAAATGTATCACCTCAAGAGAATTAATGTAAAAATACAAAAAAAAAAGAGTTACTCTATTAGAAAAAGGAAATCTGTTTTCTCCAGCTCAAATGGACAAAGCAACGAAAAAGAAATTAAAAGCTGTCTTGGAGCTGAAAGATTACTAAAGGTTATAATCTCTAATGCAAACCAATAGTCTTCTTAAGAGTGTTACTAAAGAAGGGCAAAACGGAAGCGATAGGAAATTTATAACCGAGCGAAAACGAACTTGGTTCATTGTTACACGGAGCGGCAGATCTCCCGCGGCTTCACTTTGGGATCATACTTAGACTGCAGCGCTAGCAATGTTAAATTTATTTGCGGCCAAAGGCGTCATACTGAATTTGATACCACCGAGTGCATTTCTGTACCTCGACTGAGGAGCAATCAGGTTTCAAGAATGTCTTCCTCAGCCAAAGTTCTGAGTGCATTTTAATCTGTATGTGAAAACTCTCGGTCTGTCGGTTTTTTCGTTTCTTTGTTTTTACATCTTTGCCTCCCTGAATGTGTTTTACCCACCTGTGGTAAATCAATCGATGATGAATGCTGGGAAATCAAGATCCTCTGGACCCAAAGTAAGTAAAAGTTGCCGCGAAATAAGAAACTGCCACGAAAAAGAAAAAACGTTGAGCAATTCACTGTTTCGATGCTGGGAGCGCCTCAACTACCTATGACAGATTCAAGAACTTCTTTTATTCGGCTTCTTCAATTTCATGGTTTTGTGGAGTAGTTTCTACGAGTTTTTATTCTATTGAATTTCTTCTGATGTTACCTCTCCGATATTATGTTATGTAGCGCTCATAAGAATTTAAGACACGAAGAACGAATTATTTTTTGCTTTCTTCATTCTATGAGAATATCGAACTGAGTTGATTCAGAGTGCCGCCATTCGATGCAGTGCACTCGGATTTCCAATTTTTCATAATTGCCGCTAACCCTTTATTGTCTCACAGAGGACGTGATCTTCGTTACTTCCTTGGTATAGGCAAATGGCCGTGGTGCAAAGAACAAATGATTCGTTTCTACTGACTATCCGAAATTTGTAATGTGGTTAGACAATGGAACATTTTGGAATTCAATCGATTGCCCTGAAAATTTTGAAGCAACATTTTAACTGCATCAGTATAGTAGCCCTAAGTAATATTAATGTACCACATTTGCGACAAAGAGTGCAACGTAAACCTAGCGATTGAAAATATTCTTTAGGATTTTGAAATACAGGTAATATAAGCCAATGCAAAAATGCGGTGCATGTACCTATGTCAAAAAGTAAATAAAGATAATCCAAGAACAATGAGAAATAAAACAAAAAGCAAACACAAACACAAAAACATGCGAGTAGAAAGCCACTTTGAATGAAATAACCAAAGTCCAATGGCTTTGAAATTGCTAAAAGTTCCCCACACATTTCAGGAAACAACAACTCCGGGGAAGCTTTATTTGCAGCCCCATGAAAAGTTCTGCAAAGGTAAGGTTCATTGACCCTACTGACTACGTTCCATTTCTCAAAATTTGTGAGTGCCGTGGACGTGTGGAGGAAAATCAAGTGCCCGCCAACAGCGGGGGAGGCAGGGACTTGATTGATATTTCAAAGTGGCTGAAGGCTCCCCCTATTTTCAGAAATTTGAGAATATTTAAATACCCGGATGTATTTTTAACAAAGTGCGTCTTAAGCAAAAACGTTCGCTTCATACCTACTCGGAACGGGCGAAACACTTGGGGGATGTTATAAGCCAAATATCGACAAGAACCAACAATTCACATTTTTTATTAAATCGGCACAAAATGAAGTGCGAACTAAACAATTCATAGAGCAGTCGCCCACTCTCCCCACAATTAGTAACAGGCGCGTTTCTCTGACTCTGGGGTACCTGACCCTGGCACATGGTGACTTTAAGGCAGAGCACTTGAAAAAATACCGAAACGTTTGCACTATAGTTCTTGTCCCGTGAAATGTTTGTTTGTGCTCACTCCTTTCGCTGGGTCGGAACAATAACGTTCGTAATAACCGCTGGTCAAGGCAAAAATATTTACTTACCCCCACACCAGGAAAATCTTTGAAAGCTCCTCCTGTACACGCTGCAGACAGGAACCCAGGAACCCGCTGGTGAACGTATTCCGGTATCCTGAATTAAAAAAAGCGGATGGGTGCAGTAAGTGAAGCAGCTTCCTTCACTTCCCTTTATATTTGAATTTCAATATCAATACCGCGTTTGTAGTAGACTAGGCACAGAGGCACCGTGTATCCTGGAGCGGATGCGTCGGGCTCTTTGAATAGATACTTTTGCTCTATTTATAATTACTCATTAGAATATTAAAAATAAATAATCGCGAACCGTACGGAGCGCTCGTTTCCCATCTCTAAACGATACATCCGCGGGGCTTTTTCAAATTTTTCGTTATTCAAAAAAAAGATATTATGGCGGCACTACAGATTTCATGAAAAATTGAAATACTGATGCCTCTATGAGAGCGAGCAATGAGGCCAGTGCACTACAAAAGTAATGTAAGCATAATGCACATAACATAGCAATGCATTGCCTATATACGCACATTTTTATCAAATGGCTGTTTGCATAATGTGGGAGTTATGCTTATGTAAACAAATCTTTTGTACCCTCGCAAATCTCCCAACTCCTGTTCCGGGGATATACGCATATACGCATTGCCGAACGCATATAAAGCAAACATGTGCGTTCACCGTGCAGTAGATGTGCTATATCTGTGCCCATGGATGTGTCTACACTTACGTAGGTGGAAGAACTTTCTGCAGGAAGCTTGAGTTTATGTGCCACAAGCCATCCCCACATATTTTCTCTATGAATACGAATTTCCGATGTTTGGGGTGGCGCCAACGACCCTGTATTGAACCAACTCGACTTTTTTTATTTCCGATTTGAAATGAATCCTGTGTGCCATACCATACGCATGATTTTGCATTTTCCGCAATTTATGCAACCCTCTCTATCAAGAAAATTCATTTGGCGTTGCCGCGCTGGGAGAACACACAGCTCAATGGAAACCAGTGGATTCTGGCATCTGTTCAAATTTTTATTTCGCTTCGTCCAAATTACGCGGATACTCCTTCAAAACTCCCCCACCTGGAGGTTAGTCGGATTAGTTTCGTTAGCAACAAAGTTAAACTGGCAGACAAACTCAATAGTTTTGTTACACCAGATAACAACTTAAATATCAGAATTGGTGCGAATTTGATGACGTTGCAATAGTTAAAAGATTTATAATTATCGTGGCATGGAGAAGTGCCATGGAAGGTTCATGATCATTTTGAGGATTTTATTTTGGCAGATTTGTAGCTTATTTATATGCGTGCGCGCACATTTAAACCAAATGGGACCTCCATAGAGCATGAGAGCTCGAAAAACTACTTTGTATATAATGAGTTTATTATCCATACTATACTTAGTGTCGATTTTCTGTTTATAAATGGGTACAAATTTTTAATTAAGAGGCTTGTTTTGTTAAGGACTGAGTTAATGTGTTTCGAAAAGGTGAGGGTTTTATCTAGGGTTATCCCGAGATATTTTACTTCTTCGGTCCACGGGATGTCGCAGCCGTTAAGTTTAAGATTATTGGTAGGCCAAAAACGTGCATTCCGCCTAAGCCGGAAGAACATGGCTTGAGATTTGTTGAGGCCTTTTTTTATTTTCCATTTATTGGAATAATCCTGAATGATATCTAGTCCGCTTTGGAGATTTTCAGAGATGGATGAAGGATTCTCATGGGAACTAAAAATTGCTATATCATCAGCGAATATCGACGAAAGACAATTGGGTATACACGGGAAGTCTGCTGTATATATATTATAGAGAATAGGTCCAAGAACAGAGCCTTGGGGAACTTCAGCCACAATAGTTTTTTCTGAGGAAAAAGCAGAACCGAGGTATACCTTAAAAGAACGATTTTGCAGGAAACTGCGGATCATAGCCGTTAGTACCGTAGGAAATCCAAAGGTGTTCATTTTATAAACAAGGGCATTGTGCCAGACAGAGTGAAAAGCCGCATGTACATCTAGGAGGACAAGTCCTGTCAATTTTTTTGTAGTGAGATTTGATTTCACATGTGATATCCTTAAAATTGGTTGAGAAGTGTTATGTCCCGATCTGAACCCAAACTGATGATTAGGGAGTATGTTGTTTGTATACATGAAGTTTAGGATTTTCGTTTTAATTACCTTTTTTGATTTTGAATTTGAAGAAAATATTCCATCTCTAAGGGTGGAATATTAGGGGATGAATCCCGTTTAACCGATAACCGATTTTAATATAATATAACTTGGCACATAGGTGTTGTTCTAATGAAAATAAAATATTATGGTGACCTGTACTAAAAAGTTCAAAATAATTGTTTTTGGAGTCGGTGCCAAACCGGGTGATACACGTCTGCGTTGTGGTGGAAAAATGACTGTGAACGACGCCTGCCCGTTCGGGTAGTCCACTCCACTATGTTAGTCGCTCGCGTCGCGCAAGCTACTGTACTACAGTACTGCGCAGACGTGTATCATACGGTTTGGCACCGACTCCAAAAACAATTATATTCAACTTGTTAGTGCTTTAGTTTACAAAGGGTCTTTCAATAAGGACGCTAGACTTTTAAATGTAAGAAAAACAAGTTGTGTGTGAGAGAGTCACTCCATTTTTATTCTATTTGAAAGAATATTTTATGGCACTGATTATGGAATACAAAATCGATTAATTTGCTTAGTGGCTCGTATTCAGGAGGCCCAATTTTCGATGACTTTGTCGCATAAATCTGGCTGAATTTGCTGAATGGCTTTCGTTATTTCAAATTTGAGGACACCAATTGTTTGCGGTTTATTCGCATAGACCTGTGATTTAAGATAGCCCCAAAGGAAGAAGTGTAAAGGCGTTAAATCGCACCATCTTGGTGGCCATGAAGAATGTTTATCGTGATATGCGCTGTGTGCCACATAGCACCGTATTGTTGGAACCATATCATCCAGTTTAACCCACAAAAAGTTGCTTATCGTCGATCTGTAGCGCTCGCCGTTGACGGTTATGGTAATGCCAGTTTCGTTTTGAAAGGAGTACGGATCGATGATTCCACCAGACCAAAATCCGCACCAAACAGTGACTTTCTTGGGATGCATTTGGTGCTGGTGTATCTCGTGTGGATTGGTATCGTTCACATATCCATTCATCCAAAAATGGGCTTCGTAATGCATAATCACGTAATGCGCGGAACGTTTCGTGAAAAGTGTGAAATGTGGGAATTATTGGTGAAAACGTGTTTTTGTTGTGGGGGATGGGTGGGGGGTGACACCCCCCAGTAGTGTGTCTCAGAGGTAGGAAGAAGAGGTACTATAGGA
Organism: Neoitamus cyanurus; assembly: GCA_947538895.1. NCBI lineage: Eukaryota > Metazoa > Arthropoda > Insecta > Diptera > Asilidae > Neoitamus > Neoitamus cyanurus. Next base: position 40,234,141 of record OX384542.1, read on the forward strand.
AATTGGGCCGGGTTGGTGAAAGTTGGTGAAAATAGTGAAAACTTGGTTTTTTTTGGTGGGTGCCGACAAAATTGAAACGGCTGTGGAAGAAAAGTGTATGCATGAATTGGAATAATTTTTTCACCAATGGATAGCTAAGGAAGCAGAGTAATCTATATATATAAAAATGAATCCCTATTTCCCTTGGTCACGCCATCACGCTGAACGGCTGGACCGATTTCGCTAATTCTTTTTTAGTTGTTTTTGTTATTTTCAGGGAAGAAAAATTAAGAATATTGCGCGGAAAATTAGAATATTATGTTTTTGGTTTGGGTTTTTGGGGTCACTGAATATGGCGACCGAAAAGTTAAACTTCAAGGGATTTCCCTGAAAATCCCCGCTTGGGGATTTTCGGGATCACTGATTTCGAATCTGTTATTCAAATTTCCAAATATGAGACCACCCCCCACCCCGCTAGGAGATATAGGAGAGGGGGTGCAATAAGGAGGTGGTGTAAAATAAAGAAAACTAAATTTAATAATACTTTACAGTTTACAGTTAAAAAAGTATTAGGAATAGGTGAAAGTGATGTATGGAGTGTATTGTGTACGAATTTATGGTTGATTTAATGAGACCACCCCCACCCCTCTGGGTCACATAGGAGAGGCGGTTGTGCAGTAGGGAGGCGTTGTAAAATTAAGGAATACATATTTAATAGTATCCCGGGAAACACCGGGTCCGGGAAAGCTAGTTTTCGTATAAAATTCTTCTTAGCATTCACTCAAGACTCAAATCAGATAGACAAAATGTAAGATTTTTCAGATTTTTTTGACAGCATAAAGCAATTCAGAAATGTTTGCGTCATTAAATTTTTTACACGGTATAATAGGACCGCTAACGCGTCACTGATTATTTGTCAGTGAAGTACATATATCATTATAAGGGAAAGTAATAAAAACTCACTCACTTGTTTAAAAGATTTGAGAGCAATATGCGAAGCCGCTGCCAAAATCAAATTGTTTGTCTCGTATTGTCATATTGTCTCCTTTAGTTCTGTAATAGATTCAAACCCGTTTTTCTTAAAATGACACCTTTTCACCTAAAGCAGGTGAAAAAAAGTAAACTTATGAGTCGAACAGTCTGAAATTTTAACAAGTTACATAATTACATGTTATTATCATTGGCTCTCGCCGAAAATGGAATTAGATTTTTTTGTTAGGAACATAAAATATCCAATGTTGTAAAATTTTCACAAAAGTAGTATTTCAATACCCCTACCTACCATACTAAAAAGTATGACGGGAGCAATCAAAAGGTGCTTTGTTTTGCAAAATTACATGAGCTGAGCAGCAATATAAAACGTACCTCGCATGCTGCACCCTACGCACGACCGCCAGTGCCATTATAAAATCGTTATCTAAAGTAGATGTTATATTAATTTACACACATAAATTTGATCGGTCGATTCGGCATCTAATGTACCTTATTTCGTATTATTTCTACGGCAACAATTGTGCAAATCAAATAGACCCCTCTAACAACAAGCTAGCAAGCTAGTCACAATTCGTGCGTGCGCACCTACACCCAAGATAAACTAATTGCTATTCACCGCCGTTATTTGGACTGTCAATCATAAGAACTCTTTCCACCGGCACGAAATTTATTAAAAAGGTTCTTTTGACGACAATCAGAAAAAATACCGTCGCAACACGTATACCACACAATTTCAGTGATAGGTAAATTTCGCGTGTTAATTTCTTTTACGTCTCTGTTGGGCCGGTGAGTTATTGACACCAGTAGTTGGGAGGCAAACGAATTAAAAATAGAAATTGGAAAGAACCTTCGCTAATCTTTCTGTTCTTCGTTTAAGTGAAAAGAATCATTTGTAAAACGTTAACTGCGGAAGTGTCTGTAGACGGCGAATATTCGTTTCGTTGGAAATGCAAGACACGTCTCCTGAATTCCAATAGCTTTCTAACGTTTGAAAACATTTTGTACTTCTGTAGTCTTGTGCACACATATCCACTTTTGAGCACTGATTTTTCCTTAACTAACTGACGCTTTAGGGAGTTTCACTTTAACTTTTGTTCAGGTTGTCAATGACACCACTTTCGATTTTATGATATTTTCAAGAACATTTTTGTTATGACGTATTTTCTTTTATTTGACCGAAAAATTAGTATTTCCTTTAGTTATTATACCTAATACACATTTATCGAGGTAACTGGAAGTAGAAACCAAGGTGTAGGTATGGTGCGATTTTTTGAGCAATTTAGCGGCTAATCAGGTGGAAGAAGGTCTTACAAATCCCTACGGCGAATAATACCGAAGAAGTTGTGACATTTTGAAATTAAAATATTTACAAGTAATTACTACCAAACTATTTCACTGATACCTTCAAAATTATTAATCCAATTTTATTCTAATTATTGGTCAACTAAAACTTTATAAGCACATAAAGCAACTTAAAGTATATCGTGGAACCGGTAGGGGACCAGTTTTCACAATTTTTTTTTCACAAAGCTTTTTTTCCCAAAATCCATTTTTCCCAAAACCTTCCATTTTTCCCAAAACTTTTTATAACAAAATTTTTTTTCCCAACTTAAAAAATATCTCCTGACAGATGATTTTCCTTTAACAAAATTTTCCTCGGAATTATGGTTTTAGGAAAATAGGTTTCTGGGAAAAATGGATTTTGGGAAAAAAGGTTTTGTGGAAAAAAAATTGTGAAAACTGGTACCCAATCTGTGGAACCAATTTTGATGGTTGTCTTTCTATTTATATATAAACTAGCTGAGTTACCCGACTTGACACGGCGAGGCATAACTATACTGAGTTTGACCTTACTTTAATGATCCTATTTACACATTTAATTCATTGAAATCGATTCTTCCTTATTCACCCGAAAATTTTGTTTTATTCTGATCAAATCTCCTCAATCTTTCTTATTAATCGAACAAAAAGTTAAGTAATTTTGAAATTCTAAATTTCCACTGAATATTCAATATCAGCTATTATAAAAATTTGTATATAAACTAGCAGACCCGTCCCGACTTTGCCCGGGCATTTCTACGTTTGTAAATTTAAACTGTTGCAAAATGAATAAAATTGTTGATAGAAGCGAAGTCTAGTTTTAGAGAGAGACACACGTTTGAGATTTTTAAATGGAAAAAGGAGATTGATACTGGAATGTTGTTGTAACCTGTCTTCTTTAATTTTAAGCGCGTAATTGATCCCAATATAAATCCCGGAGTACCACCTCCATTTAATCTGATTTTTGCATTACCATATCTGCAGAAGAGAGACCTCCATATAAGTTTCTCAGAGAGTATCAAAAAAGTGAGAGTTTTTAAGCTCATAAAAAGATCCGCTTGACCTCTTCTGGAATATATTCAATCTAATGGAATTTTCTCTTTCCATGTAAAATTGACGAATTATCCTTTTCATTCATCAATTCATCTATTTGCATCCTTTGGAAGATATTTAATTATCGATGCATCAGTTTAATGAAACATTTTCATTCGGTTTGTTTTTCAATTTTATATTGTCGAAAAAAAGCTTCTGCGCATCCGTTTGGCCTCCTCTGGAATATATTCAATAGCAAACCCGTCCCTTGCCAGATTTTACATATTTGTAAAACTGTTGTAGACTTGACGAAACTATAACATGCGCGAAGACGGTTTTTCATTTTTCCCGCGGGAACCCAAAACAATATTGGAATAAAATGTAGCCTGCATCATGAACGATAAAATGCTGTACCTTCCAATAAAGGCCTCATCGAAATCGGTTCAACCGTTCTCGAGATTAGCCCCGACACATAGACAAAATTTGTTGACATGTTTGTGTAGATTTTGGTATAGTGTAAGTAAAGGTATGAGCTTCGAAAAAGGCAGTTATTTGTATTAATTACACAGATTTCCGTTCCAGTTGAGTCCCCATATTTGATCCGCCATCTTGAATTACCAATTATCGATGGCAGAATTAAGATCAGCGACGCCAAAAACCCCGTATATGTATTCATTAAGACGGAAATCCATTCATTAGCCGATTTTCTAGGGTCACTTTATATGCAGAAAGCCCCCTTACTCCCACGGGCAGGAGTTGAGACACTCCGTGAATATAATATCGGGACCACTTCGTCAAGGTCTGAAGCTGTATAACGGTTTAAAGATATTGCATATATCACTTATAGGTTTCCAGAAAAACCGATGATAGACAGATAATTGTCGTTTGTCTGTCAACATTCCCATATAATAGGGTATTTGGATTTGCTCTCCCTCTAATTCTCGATCTCGGTGTTTCCTTTTTAATCACATTGATCTTTTCTCTCTTCTTATGGTTTCTCAAATTTTTTTTTTTTTTTATTATTTATTTAAGGTCGCTGTAGTACTAAAATGGTTATTAGCGACCACTTTGGCAGTTACATACATATGTTTAAATTTGTTGATACATTCTTATAGTTTTAAGGGACTTTATAGTTCGGTTGCAGTTATCGATGGTGTTCAACATGGTGCTTAAATCATTAGGCAGGTTGACTGTGGATTTGTCCCGGTGGAATTGTTCACATTCTAGTAGCAGGTGGTGGACGATGAGTCTGCAGTTACATCGAGGGCAGGTGTTGGGGTTTATTTTTGTTATGAGGCGAATATGGCTAAAGTTGGTATGGCCGATACGTAGTCTTGTGATAGCACATTGGTTTAGTCTGGGAAGTTTTAGACACCTGTCGAAAATGTTGCTGCGCACTTGGTGAAGAGATGTTGGTACGAGCTGTTGCCATTGCTGGTTCCAAAATTCCATGATTTTAGTGCGGATGAGTTTAGCTGCTTCGCGTTGTGTTAGTTTAGATTGGTGGTGAATTTCTGAATTTATTGCTGCCTTAGCGGACTCGTCTGCTTTTTCGCTTCCAGGAATTCCTTGGTGTGCTGGGATCCAACAAAGAGTAATGTCGTAGTCCAAGGTAATTAATTGATTAAGAATTACCTGTATTTGCTGTATTAAGGGGTGAGGACTGAATTGATTATTAATGGCCTGCAGGCATAACATAGAGTCCGTAAAGATTACAAATTTTCCAACCCTATCTTTACCCTTGATGTGTTTTATGGTATTAAGAATAGCAAAAGCCTCGCATGTAAAAATAAAGCTGTAGTCCAGCAAACGGTAGCTTTTATTTTGTCTAATTGAAATTAAATAAACTTTTGCAGAAATATTTCAAGATTTTATTAAGTCAGACCTTTATATTTGAACTTTATTGAGTCCAGGTCGTTTGTGAACTGTATCATACATGTGGAATTTTGTTCGATTAAATTCTACACCTATTCTTTCCAAAAATGTTAATGTGAACATTCCCAGATAGAAAAAAACTGATGTTTAACTAATTCCGGATTGGTTCTCAGGTATCAAATAATCAATTATTTTATAATCGGGAAAATGATTTTTTTTGTATGGACGATATCCGCTTTTTGGGGATCGTTTTTAGTTGTGGTAATAACCAATGAAAAATTGAATTCAGAAATTAAAATACAATCAGGTATTCATGGATTCCTCTGTTTTGATTGAAGTGAGTTGAAATCAATTAAAAATCAGATTTGAATCAATATTATGAAATGTGGAAGGGATCAGGAAAAAATCAGCTTTTAATGTATTAGGCATATCCATACCGTATCTAAAACGTCGCTTACTTGATTTGTTTCTTTAACCATTTATTAACACGCTTTTATTAGCTCCACCTGTAACTTACTATGTAAACAAATCTTGGAAGTTGAACTTGACCCACTTCCCGGTTTCCGATTGAGCTGAAATTTTGCTTACACGTTTAGTTTGGATGACAATGCATGGTTAGCTAAGTGACGTCACTCCAAATCCAATATGGCGGACTCCCAAAGATGGCGGACTAGTTATTTTTTAATACACTCCCATGATATGGGTATCAATTAAAACGTTTTGCTGAGAAGAACACGAAAAATAAAATGGCACTAAATTGAATATGGCGGATGCCCCAAGATAACGGACAAAATTTTCTTATCTACCGTCATGATATGGGTATCAAATGAAAAGGTTTGCTGAGAAGAATACAAAAAAAGGATAACATAAATTATAGTTTAGGTCTTAGAACTAGGCACAAGTCTTATATTAGAAATTGACTCATTTACTAATTAACTATATGTATGTATGTATATGTGTACATAACATAAGTAGTGACACCACATAAAACTGCCTCCTAGGAGCCCAAGTCTAACCAGTCCGTGCCCCCGATAAAGCAAACCATGTCCCGTTCGGTTAGGGCTCTGAAGTGAGATGTGACAGAGAAGGTGCCCGAAGGATTCCTCCTCTTCTTCGTCTTGGCAACTCTACAAAAGTGCAACGACGGTTCTCCGAGTCTATTAGCGTATTTGGAATGAGAAAGTGGCCTGTAATGAAGACCACAGTCGTGCTAATTGAACCTAGACATTAGCTCTTTGATCTAGCTACATATATCAAGAGTTGGTCATATCTGCCGGGTTGTGGCACAAGTGTCCTCGGAGTGCCATCTGTTGTTTTCAGCCTAAATGGCCGCTACTCTAATGTCCAGGTTGCCGTCCAATTTCCCAACAGACCATTTTCCCGACAAGCATTTTTCCTGACACCATTTTCCCGATAAGCAATAATCCCCCAACACTCGACAGCAATAATCCCGACAAACTCTTTTCCCGACATTTTGTAAAAAGCAAATTTCAGTCCATTCGAAAAAAGTGGATTCTGTAAAAAGGCTTTGGGGATTATTGCTTGTCGGGAAAGTGACCTATAACTTGTGTCGAGAAAATGGTCTGTCAAGAAATTGCATTCAGGAAAGTGACCGGAAACTGGGACGTGTAGCAATCGTGAACTAACTTGGAAGTGGTATGAATACCGGTTAACGATTTTATTGCGGTTTGGCTGTCAGTGTGATTACATACGTCCCTGAATGGAACGATGTTTTCTCGTAGCCATATTGAGGGTTCCCTCACTGCCGTTACCTCCGCCTGAAAATCCGAAAAGTGGTCCGATAGGCGAAAGGACAGGTTCAGATCTAAATGATCGGAAAAGACACCACCTCCCACTTTGCCATCCACCTTGGAGCCGTCGGTATAAATAAACGCTGATCCTGTCTGTTGGATGGAGTCTTCCTTCCATTCCTGTTTAGAGGGGATGAAGAATATGAATTTGTTGCCAAAGTGGGGTTAGGGAATGATTCCCCAAATGGAATCACCAAAATGCTGAATGGAGAAAACCTGATTCCAGAATGGAACCAAACTGTAAAGCCTCCTTTAAAAAAACTATGAAACGTCGTTGGTGACGTCAGATCAACTCTGTAGAGCCTCGTCCAGGCTCTGCTTTTATAGTACGAAGTCCTCTTCAAAAAAAGGACGAATGTGTCTTCTTTTCGAGTATCATAAGTATGAAAATGTGCATTTCCGATAGTCTCGTGGGTATAACCGCCAATTCCTGGTAGCCATCTAACGGTCTTCAGACTTCAGTCTTCTGGTATTGAAATATCAACGTACAGTCAACTTCTGGGAAATTCCTTCTGACTGGTACCTTTTGGATTGGGTATTTGTGTTCCCAGAAATGCTTCCAACGGATTACATACATGTGAATTCATATTGGACCGTTTCTCACGGAATTTGTTCGTAGACTGGAGGGGTGATTCTCAGAAAAACATTCTGAGTAATACCCGGTGCGTTTATGTTCTGTTATAGAATTTTAATTTGTTTGAAAATAGGCCTGCTTGATTTTAGTAATTTTACAGATTAGCAAGCCGACCAATTTATTTTATTTATATTATTATTTATATACTTGTACCATTTTGTAATTAAAAATTCAATTTTGTTTTTTCGCAGTTCATCAAACAGTACGCATCCATCTCTGCGTAGCGTTGAACCTTATGGCACTGGATTTTGCATATTGCTTGCAAAATAAGTCCGTAAATATAATTGCAGCTCTTGGGAATTATCATAAAATAATTGGGGAAATATTTTAAGAAATTTTCATGGATACATCATTCAGAGAAATATTTAAGCATCGCTCAGGTGAAATGCCCGTGCAAGGTATCTGCTAGTTCGCACTCAATTCGGTAGCTTGTGGAAACCCAGCGGCAGCCGGCAGGAGACATTTATAATTCCATTTCCGACTGTGCACCATTAAAAAGCAGTAATTCTCGTACTGTGAACTTCCTGCTCAGCTTCGGGTTGCAAAAAATATCTTCCAGATTCTAGACATAAAAATTATTTGATGCTATCGATACAAGGCCTGATAGTACCGGTAGAGGGCAATTTCATAAAAATGCACGTAGCAGCTATTAAAGACTGCAGGACACTGAAATGACCAATGTACCAAACAACTGCAATTACGGCGACGTCTTTCTTTTTTTGCCGCGGCTTAGTTCTCCTGAAGTTGGAAAAAAGTCTCAGTTTGGTTGGGAAGAGCAACGACAAGGTAGATGGCAACGGATCTTGGGCTTGCTAAAAATTAAGGTCTACGCGCGCACACATCCGCGCCTTGCCAGGATTACATACGAATCGGAATGTTGTCACATTTGTGTTTCGTCGTCATTTACCAAAGGTCCAGTTTTTGTCCGTCACCGGGGAGATGACATTATATTTAATGCTGTTCTATAAGTTTTTTGTCTGAGAAACTGCTCGACTCGGCTTTTTCGAGCTGCGCACGCATAACTTATGGAGACGCTCCTTCGCTCGTTCTTCCATTTCTTCGCGGGTAGAGTAGCGCGCAGTTACGTCTCGGCCCAAACTTACATAACGAACACTCGGGAATGGCAATGGCAAGGCCTCGACGAATTTTTTGCTGATCTCGAGATGGATTTGCCGTTCATACTTAAGCGGCGATCACACACGCACTTATATAGATTGATGGTTTGAAATGACTCGAGATTTCGTAAGAAATTTTTGTGTGGAGAAGACGTGGAGAGCGAAAAACGAAAAATAACTGTTTGATGCCGGACGCGGGACGTTGGAGTCTGTAGTATACGACGTATGCTGGATGCTAAACAAAGACATACGCGGAGCTGTTTAGCGTGTTTTGGTACCGCGCGCATCTTAAGATTGGTCAGTGCTGCTTCGGCAAAGCGGTCAATCAACAAAAGAGCGATGATGAGATTGTTTTTTTGCGATTCGAAGAATGCGCGCATCTCAAAGCCATTTAGCGAAAGAGTCCAGTCACCTTTTCTTCGGAGGAAAAGAGTTGTGCTGTATTAAACACTTGGGCCGCTTGCGTCCCCGTCTAGCATTGAGGTTCGTTGAATTTTTGGGATACTATACACGAGGATAGCGACGTTCCTAGCGTTGAATAACCTATTGCAGCTGCACATAAAATATTCACCTTTTATTGTGTTTTTACTGTACGAGTATGCTGCGCGATCAGGTGCCTTTTTATTATGCCTCTATCAGGTTAAGCGAAAGATTTTAGATCTAATCATTCTATTTGGACTCTAAAAGATATTCATTCGGAACCGGTAATGTTTGCAACGAAGGAATTTTAATTAAGTATGTTGGATAATTTTTCTTTCTCAAAAAATTATGAACTATTTAATTATCACTTTACGATTAGGCATTATCAAATTGCATCTATTGCGGGCGGAGCGGGTTGAATAAGTACCGATTTCCGAATTTGAGAAAAATTGCGACCAGATTTTCATCGATATCAAAGGCAAATTACTACTCGCATGAAAACTAGATTTAAGATAACTAATTTTGGGGATTTTGGGATCACTGGCTTATGCACCTAATTTTAGACGCCTTTAGTGTTACAAAAATGAAATTTACCAAAACTCTAGATGGCGGACCCAAAATGGCTACCGAAAAAGTTAAACTTCAAAGTATTTCCATGAAAATAAACACTTGGGTGTTTTCGGGGGCGCTGATCCTTAATTTACTACAGAAATTCGGAAATTTAGCACACCAAATCCCATATGGCGACCGAAAAAGTTAAATTTCAAAGGGTTGTTTTTATGTTTTCGTGGTCATTGATCTTGAAGATCTCTTGGATCCAATATGATGAACGAAAATTCTGAACGGCTTTCCCAGGTCGTCGAAAGTTGCCGACATACATATATGTATGCATTTTCATGAAATTGGGTTCTTAGGTTCTGTAGTTCCGAAATAACTGCTATTTTCTAAGCTTATACAGCCTTGGCAAAATGTATTAGGCACCCCCTGAAAATCGTACTATACGGTTTGTTTGCGTAAATTAGGAGGAAATAAAACTATAGTTAGGTTTAACTTATTGACCTTTATTCTTACTATTAATATTTTCTCGGTCCGCCCTTAGCTCTTATTACCGTAGCTATTTTTTTAGGAATTGTGCGTACAAGGTTTAGGCACTCTTCAGGAGAAATTTCGTTCCACTCTTGCTGGATGACTTGTTTAAGTCCTGTTTTGGATGTGATGTTGTGCTCCCGTATCTTCCGCTTCAGTATGCACCAAAGATGCTCAATTGGATTGAGCCAAATATCGCCTCCTGGTTACAGATGTGTGGGATGGCGCGTTGTCTAGTTGGAATTTTATATTGTCCGCATTAGTGTCACCGTAAATCTTCGTGATAGATGGGTGTAGAACCAACACGGCAATATATTTTTCGCTATTCATGCGTCCTTCACAAATAAACATTTCACCCACTCTAAAGGACGCCATACAACCCAAATCATCACGCTGCCCCCTCCGTGTTTAACCGTGGACACGACGCATTCGGGGAGGTGAGCTTCACCTACCCTCCTCCTCACAAACGTGGAATCAGGGGTGCCGAAAACCTGAAAAATTAAAAAAAATTAACATTATTTTCAATATTCATGAAATGTTTTCACCAACGGACTGATCACGACTCCACCATTATAAATAATTAAAATTATACAAAATAAAGCTTACCTCAAAGTTTGATTCGTCGGACCATATCACGTTATCCCAATAGGCCTCCGTCCAAGATTGATGTTTTAAGGCCCATTCAAGACGATCTTTTTTATTTTTTGCTGAGAGCAATGGCTTCTTCCTAGCCTTGCAACCTTTCAGCCCTGCCTCTACAAGTCTTCTTCTTGTGGTTCGAGCACTAATCGTTCTGCCAATCTGACCAGATAGACCAGCAGCGAGCTCAGAAGACGTTTTATTCCGATTTTAGAGGGACTCTCGAATCAAATTTCGGTCATCACGTTTCGAACTGACTCTTTTTCTATCTGTTTTTTATCTATTACTGTGTGATCCAGTGTCCAGAAAACGTTTAATAGCACTTTGCACCGCACAACGAGAACATTTCACAGTTTTTGCAATTTCAACTTGAGATTTCATGTTCATACAAAAACCGAATTCGCATCCGTTCTTGCTCACTAAGTTCCCTTGTTTTCGGCATTTTCTCACTATTAGTAACCAAGACTTCAAACTCCGTTAAAAACCAACAATATTTAGACACTTGCTTGCACTACGAGCAGTAATTGCAAACTGATTTTTTACAAAATCCTCAAAATTATAGATTTTCCCAACCCTTCTACGAAAGGGTTCATTACATTAATTACCATTTATGATTGTTGGGAACATATTGACAAACAAGATAAATCTTTCTAGGAATTACTTTGTACGATACCTGCAAAAAACTAGGGTGCCTAATACTTTTGGTCAAGGCTGTATAATATCTACATACATATATGTATGTTTATTTACACGACACCAAACCCCGAACAAACGTTTTTATAATTTTTATCGAACTCTTTGTTTCAAATGATTAAAAGCGAGAATAATCGAGGAGAAAGAAAATATCGACTCTCAATGTCCTTCAGGGGAGTGTTCAAAACATGTGTGTCCAATAGGCGTTAATAGGTTTGGTTTGTTATCGCTGTTTTCATTTTCTACAAGGGATAAACCCAAGGTAACTATTACTACCAAATATATGCAAATGCGAATGTGAAGAAAAAATGAAGCTAAGAAAAGCAAACGATATTTGCGTAGGAAGCACATAAAAGTTTCCACCAGTTTCCTGCGGAATGAAAGGCACCTCTGCTATCTAATTAATTGCAGCGCGATTATGCGTCTATTTCCCGACTAGAGAAACAGCGTCCTAAATACATGCAATAGCGGAAAGAGCGCCCAATTAATTATTAATGGGTCGAAAAAGTTGAAATCGATGAATAGCATGGCCAGAACCAACCGTTGCTGGCTTCGCGGCCGCATCGACACGGGGGTCGCGGTGGTCATAATTTTGTACATTTTTCCACACCTCTCGCTCGTCGTGTGAGTACACTTAGCAGCGCGAATGAGGTAAGGCGCGACGACCGAAAGGCGAAAACAAAAAACCACCAAATCCCGGAGCAGTGCCGGCCAAATCCCCCTGGCTCACCGAAAGTTTTTATGGTGCGGTAGGTCGGCAACGCAATTTACCCCCGTCCTGGTCCCGGTCCCGGCCATAACAAACATCGCTGAGTTGTCGCAGGTTATGGCTACGGCCTTTCGGCTGCCGGGCCCCAGCCGGCTGTGTCTGTGGCTTTCGTCCGCTGGAGCCTCGGCCTCCGAATCGTGTCTTCTTTTTGTTTGAAAAATTTACACGAAATCATCAGAGCCAAATAACGTGAAACAAAACGGGCCCGGCAGGCCCACTTTTGCTGAAGGGCAAGGCGACTCTAAACGAGTTTATTAATCCCCAGCGCAGCTCCCCGCGATCCGCGTGCGGCACATCCCGCACTTCTTGCAGCTCATTTACTCATTGCGAGTTTTTTCTTCGCGTCCACCTTTTCTTTGCCGAGGGAGATTTTTTGCAGCAGCTGCCGCATCACTGGATCACTGCGCAATTTTATCGAGGCGGCGAAGGGTCGTCCGAGCCCGTCCCGTCTTCGGCCACTAGGTGCATGGACCAAGACGGATCGGCCGGCCATCGAGCCCCGGCTAACTGAATTATGCCCTCCCCGAAAACACTTGGGCTCGCGGTCGCTTTGTTTGTTTGCGTCATTCCCGTTCGCCTCGATATATTCGGCGGATCGATGTGCGCTCAAAAATCCTTGGTGTCGGTCGATGCCCCCGAATGTTTTGGGGAATTAAGGCGGCGCAGAGGGGAGCCGAAGAGTCGCGCGGAGACGGCGGCCGTCGCCGCAACGGGTTCAACTTTTTGGTCTGCTTGCATCAAGCCGGCCTGGAAACAATTGATGGATGACAAGGGCGGCATATTGCGGTGGAAGTGGTCGTCTTTAATTTTGCGTACGTTCCGCAGCTGTAGATTAAAGGCCCGTAGCAGAAGACCGGTGCGGTTGCGACCCGGTTGTGCGCACGAACCTCCGTTGCTACACCGTCAGTTTCTATGTAACATACCCTCAACGCACCGTCGCCGCACCCGCAAAAAACGGTCGTCTGCTACGGCTCTAAATCGGTTGTGCGGTTTGTTTGCCTTTGGTTTCTGCAGGAGCTCCGCGGGGAGTTGAACGGGTAAACATTTCGCAGGCGCTCATCTGAATGCCAATTGGAGTTTCCTCTAGCGACCGTTGTGCTAGCACCGACCTGCTAAATTAAATAACATAATGCCACGCTGAAGGTCGCGAAAAGCACCGATGCAGTTTTGCTGCACGCCGATCTCTTTGTTGCGGAGTTTTGCGTGCAGTTTTTGGTGCCGGCACTCTAGGTTCAACTAGTACTAGGAGAAGAATCTTTGAAAGATCGAATAGTGAACCAGAAATATTTGCAGATCTTTTGAAGGTACGCGTTCTTCTCCTTTTCTTGAAACACATTGACATGACATTACGTTTTAAATTTTTCAATTTTAGAAATACGATACCTTTTCATGTTTCAGTCAATCTTCATCCTTCCACCTGAATACATCCATAGCATAGATACATAAATAGACAATGCGAAATAACTCAGTCAACTCTCTCTATTTCTCAATATTTCTGATACGTTCCAGAGCTACTCTCTGACTTACCACGTATACATGCAGAGTAAGGTTTGAACCTATAGCAAAGAATATCTAACAACAAGAAGGGACACTCTCTATACGCCTGGAAATCCCTAACCCATATGGCATAGCCATGGCTGGAACTACACTCAGAAAAATTTTCCATTAGCTAAAACAGAAACGAACGAGTACCATTGTATTCCTGTAAGAAATTAAGAGAGAGAGAGAGAGAGAGAGAGAGCCATAGTCGGCTAAAATTTCTCACGTACAACATGTACAGTGAGACATAAAAGCAGTTCTCTCTTAAAAGCGATACTTAGGTCTCTCTACCACTATTACATCTCAATTCACCTCGCTTGGCAATGATAACGTATAGGGATAATGCCAATCCAAGAAGGGAGGAATGCAGATAGTACACACACAGTTGATAAATACGAATACGTAAGCGCGGTTGTTTTACTGTGTATTTCGCAGGCGATAGCTAACGATTCTTAGCGACTGTGTGCGGTGCTCTCAACAAGAGAGCCAGTGCAGGGTGGTGTTATTTTAGTGAGAGATTTTCTGGTTTTGAAAAGTTCTTAAATATTTTTAAATGCAATTAAGTAAACAACTATTCTTTCGGTTTAAAAATATGTTGAATATTTTCATCTTGCATGTCTCGAAGATGAGATATTTACGGAAAACGATTTTCCTACTATTATTAACATACCAAGTTTAGGAAATCGATCTGCCAAGGCACACCATGATTTTTTTTACTGCCGCTGTGTGTACTAACATGTAAAATACATTTGATCCTGTTGCCAGGATAGGCCAGCTTTTTTGCAGCCAGTTCTTGGACTATACGCTTTACAAGCTGGGTTGATTCGAGGAGTCGAATGCAATGACATGTATACGCGGGTTGAGTAGTCGACTTGACAGCACTGCCGTCGTATGTATTCATATGTTTTGATTGCATAAAGAGTAGAATTTAAAATTTTTGGTGTGCTTTTTTATACAAAATACATCATGTTAGCTTTCACTTCAACTACATTTGTACTCGATTTTCAACCTGGGGTACGGTCATTATCTTGAGTCGTGTCGACTCGACTAGATTTGAATCTCTTACTCGAGTCGACTTGACTCTCTTACTCGAGTCGACTCGAGTTAATTTGACTCTGCCTTAATTGCGTTCGTTATTTTACTCGAGTTCACATGAACCACTGTGAAGTGTGAAATTAGTTTGTATGAGTGAGATTATGATTCTGGTTTTGCGTTCAATATCTTACTCGAGTTGCTTACGTTTACTTGAGTCATCTTAGATAGTATTCGGTAGGTCGAAGCAAAGTGATTCTGACAGAAGAAATTTAAACTTTGAGGCGGTTTTGATGTTCGTGCACGACGAATGAATTTTATTTACAGAAAATACATACATTAGCATACATAGCTCCTGAAAAACAAATCAAGCAAATGCGTGTCGTACACGCATCAACTCAAGGTTCCGTAGCATGTTCATGTACTAAGCAGCAAAGGTTATTTTTTCGTTTGCCAGGATTGTGAAAATAAAAACAATTCGCCCTCATTGAAATTGAATTTCTTTGTCGAAATTATACCATAATTTATAAGTAAGAATTAGACCTTGACCATGCACTGTGCATAGTGGGCTAGCTGACCACGAAATCAAGCCAATTTGAAGATTAAATAATACAATTTCTCTATTGAATGCCTACTTAGTAGTACGCTGCTTTTGAAAACTGTTAATTGTGGATATCTAAAAAACTTGTTAACGTATCTTGTTCAAAATACTTTTCGTTAAAAGTATTTATAAAGTGCTACTATCTTAATGTCATTTTATGTCATCTGTCAATAAAATTTTATCCGAATCAATGGAAAGATGGTGGAGTTATAAGGCTGTGACATATACGGACAGACGGACGAAGATGACGAAATTATAAGGGTTCCGTTTTTGCCATTTGGTTACTCGACTCGAATAAGATATTCAACGTACCGGAGAGAGTCACATCTACTCGGGTCGACTCGAATCGAGATATTGGTGCCTATTGCGGTTATCGATTCGTCAATCGATCGATTCACGTTTGTCTAGTCGACTGCAGCTGTTCTTGGTATTGTGTATAACAATCGAAGTGAGGTTTTAATGCTGCCAAAAAATTTTCCATAATGACTTTACTGTGCACTAGCAAACTTTTGTAATTTATTTATATTTGTTAAAATTTTAATCTGCAAACAATTTGCACGTCAAGTCAGTGATTTGAAAATTTTGTTAACATGACTTCAGTGTAGTTGTACTTTTCCGACTCAATTAATAAGGATAAGAGTTCAGTCTCAGGAATTCTGGACATTTTTCGCAAAAGGAAACATTTACGGGACTCTTCTAACCTCCTTAGAGATGAATGATTTTTGGTGATATGATTTTCTTTTTATGATAAGTATAACAAAATAATATTTATGATTTTCGATAGCTTTATTCAAAGGACGCATTTTCTTATCTCCTTAATGAATGATTGAATTGTAATTAAGGCGTCCATTGTGGTTATCGATTCATTATTCGATCGAAAAGCGAATCGTGTTTCGATTGAATATATTTTTGATATTGCGCATCGTAATGGAAAGCGTACAAAAGCATTGCCACAGTTTATTTATCTATTGTGAATATTTTGCTTTTGATTCGTCAAGTCAAAACATTTTTATGTGATAATTTTTATTGAATAATTTTAGAAATGAATTTATTCGAATTATTTCTTGAAAGTAGTAGCAGTGACGATGACAGTGACGAAATTTTAAAGTTAAAGCCCTTGGTGCGGAAGAAAACGAGACTCATGTAATCCACTTGAGTTAAATGAATTTTGATAATGATAATTCAATTTTGAAGTTAAGTTCAATTAATTTTATTTTAATTGTTTTGGGCAGTTGTATTCAGAAGTTCTGGCTAACAAAATCTGCTTTTTAGATCTGCTGCAGGAAATTGAGCCTAAATTAAAACCTTCTGTACGGTTTTCACCAATACCAACTATTATAAAATTAGCTACTGTTTTTAGGTTCTTCGCGCAAGGATCCTATCAAACAAGTGAAGGAAATGATTTTAACGTTGGACTTGCACAACCAACTACATCGCTAGTTTTTACAGGAAGTGTTTGATGTGCTAGAACAGTAAGTTTGACCAAAGTGGATAAATTTTATTATAATTACACCGAACAAGAAAAAAATCGAGCAAGCTATACTTTTATGAAAAAAGTTGATTTCCAGGGATTGCAGGTGTTATATATGGAACTCACGTTACAATAAGAGCACCTACTAAAAACATGCAACATTTGTATTTGTATTCCTTAATTTTACAACTCCCCCCTACTGCACCACCGCCTCTTCTATGTGACCCAGCGTTTTCCTATTTGCGTTATGCACATGTTTTAGATATTTTCCAATAGTATTATTAAATTAAGTTGGTTTAGAAATTTGAATAGCAGATTCGAAATCACTGATCCCGAAAATTCCCTAGTGCGGATTTTCAGGGAAATCCCTTGAAGTTTAACTTTTCGCTCGCCATATTGATCCAACATCTTGATTTCCAAAATTTAGATGGCAGATTCAAAATCAGTGACCCCAAAAACCCAAACCAAAAACAAAAGTTCGGATTTTCAGTGAAATCCCGTGAAGTTTAATTTTTTCGGTCGCCATATTGAATTCCAAAATTTTGAATGCAAGCTCGAGATCTGCGACCCCGATATCCTCCAATTGCCTTTTTCATAAATATTCCTTGAAGTTGGAAAATTCGCTTCCTATACAAAACGGAAATTTCGATTTTTTCGATTTTCCGGCTTTTCCTTTGGGGTTTCCCGGATTTTTGTTTTAGCGAGACTAACGCACAGCAATTCATTTTTATATACATACATATGTATATATAGATGAAAATAAAATGTACGATAGTGGAATTCAAGTTGACAATGACAACATAAATTATCAAACCGGACAAAATATTAGGCGCAGAATTTTGAATTTTCTTTAGTATTGTAATACAAGTTAGTTTTAAGTCAAGCGTTATTATGAAGTTCATTAAGTGTTATTAAATAGTGTTCTTCAAACTATCTTGGACAAAACAACCAGCAGTTGAAGGGAACAGGTTCCGTGCAATTTGTTTTATCCAAAATTGTGTGGATCCTATAAGCTCATTTTGTCTGATTAAATTTAATAACTTTAATATGCCATTATGAAATACTCAGATTTTTTACTTCTAATGCTTTTTATGCTAAATGCTAATACAAAAAAGCTGTACGCAAGTTCATATTCTTTTTTTTGTAGTCTGTTATAAACCTCTATGGCAAACCCGACATTGTCCCTTCAATCTCAAATTAACAAAAGTGAAACAATATTTAGACTACAATAGCACTCCATAGTGCGTCGAAATTCACAATACTACCTCACAATTTCATAAAGTGCATTTCGCTTATTAGAATAATTTCTAATTTTCAAATTTCCCATAATCGACAGCAGCAATTTCTTAGAAGAGCGGAGCTATATCAAAATCATCAAAAGCAACAAAAGTACATTGATTCCCCTCCTCCCATTCGCCCTTTTCATTAACTCAAAAAAGCCTAATCCGAAGTAGTGAAAAGTCTGTGGATGAATTCTAAAAGCCGAAGGCTCCTTTGTTTCGGAGGAAGCGCGTGGTGGTGAAAGAACTTCCCTACGTACGCACGTGTGCCGTGCCGTGGCGGCGTATTGCAAAATGTCTCATAAAATAGTTATATCCCCGATTTAAGTGCATTGTTCGATAAAACGGGGAACAATGGCGAGCAGATTTTAAAATAATCACTGTGTAGATTTAATGTTTTTTCCATTCATAGGTCTCAACTGTAATGCGAAACTAACGAACGAAAAAGCGACAATTAATCAACATCTCGCGATTGCGAAAAGTTTTTTAGCTCGCCACCACGTTATGAGTGGAAAATTCTGCGAAATAGTCCTGCAATCAGTTTTTATTATGGAAACTCCTATTCAGCGGGAACGCACAATTTTTTATTTCACAATTTATAAGCGGAAGGCGATTTTTCGCCATCAGAAAATACATAATGCAAAAAGCCACCCCATTAGCAGCGTGCGTTAACTGGAACGAGCTCCCGTGGATATTGTTGAATGTTGGATGCTGGTGGGCTCTGCGGATACCGGAATACGGGATACGAACTGGGCCCCATCCCCCAACCCGTTTTGCGAATTTTTTTCCGCAAACAAGAGACGCAGCAGCCAATTACCAACTCTCGGAAAAAGTTTCTTTTGACATTAAAGCTATTTAGCAAAATGAAATGAATTTGAACAGAGCTCGCTACAGCTGAAGCTCCATCCTGTGTTCTAATGCTCGACAAACACAGAGGATAAAGGTTTCGATGTGCTCCTCATCGCCCCCCCGCAACCCCTTCCCGATCCACCACCGGCGAATCCTACCGTATGAAAGTTGTTAATAGCAGTAGAACGATGCGTGCTGATTCAACTCGAATCCGTTCTGTGCGTGCACAGAGAATAGTCGAATGAATTTGCGTTTTGGCTTCAGTTTTTTTGTTTGGATTTGTTTTAATTAAAACAAGGGAGTTGGAGGTCGCAGTGATTTGCGGTGCATGGCGTGGAGCACCGACGATGTAGCCAGTCGATGAGAGCATTTCAAATAAAACGAATGTTCATGCATGAAATGCTTATATACATATGATCCAATATGAGTGCCTTGTTTGGTGTCTTTAGAGGCAATCGACTAATTTAGTCTACATGTAGCGAGCCCTTGTTTGTCGATTGATTTAGCGCAGACCTGGCATACCAACCAGTTCCAGTACAATAAACTCAAAATCTGAAAATTCTATTCTTTTCGGGTAAAATAGCTTTTGTAAATGTCGTTTGCAGAAAGTTCCCTATTTGATACTCAAGCCTGTCAGAAAATCTCAAGCTTTGTGTTCGAAACTGAACTGAACTTTTTACACATCATCTCATGGAACCTTTGCATATCACATCGCTTGAAACGAATTCTTGAATTTGTATAAATTTTAATTCATTTTTCAGCACACGTGCGGGGTAAGTGGTACCTTACCGCACGGGTTTCCATGCGGTAAATCATCAATTAACCACGGTGCGGTAAGTAGCCGATTGCCCACGATGGCTATAAACGAACTCGCTTCGCTCGTGCGTCTAACACCGCCATCGTGGGCAATCGGCTCCTTACCGCACCGTGGTTAATTTATGAGTCACCGAATGGAAACATGTGCGGTAACGTACCTACTGCTTACCCCGCACTCGTGCTGAAAAATAGCATACGTAACTCGGGCGGTAAGTAGCCGAGTGCCCATGATGGCTGTTAACGCACTCGCTTCGCTCGTGCGTCAACACCGCCATCGCACAGTGGGGCCAAATCTCAAAAAGCTGGCCAAAACCTAAAAAAAAAAGTTTTCAAGTTGGGATTTTTCTATCTCAAATTGGCTAAAGTACTTCCTAGTGCTATAGAATCAAGCGATAATAGGACCCCAACTTGACGCTCATCCGTAGAATACCAACGTGAAAGTGGCATCCAAGGGTAGCAGTGATTGTGTGTTTTGAAGAGAGAAAAAGTTCTCGTTTTCAAGAAGGCACAAAATATTTAAAATTTGACCGATTTTAATAAAACCAAATGGAATCGTCACTTAAAGATTAGTAGAATATTATAAAATTAATTTAGTTACTGTATTATTAAACAGTAATTCTAGAGAGAGATAGAGTTTTTTACATTTTACAACTCAAAAACTATGTAAGATGCCATGTTACAATGGAAATATATAAAAAGTTCCGCAAGGTACCGCTCTGAAACGATTGGAGGTGATAAATTAGATAAATAAGAAATAAAATTAAGAAAAAAAAGCGCGGCATATCACTGCCTTTCGATTTAATCGATTTTTTTCGAAACAAATGTATGCATAACCTGTTTCGCTGGACAAAAATCGAAAAAGTGATAAATCGTTTCAAAAGTCGGTATTATATGGTTCTCGGGGGCACTGATCTCGAATCTGATATCGGATTTACAAAATTCAAAATGGCGGACCGGAAGTGACGTAATATTTTACGAAAAAATTGAGTTAGCGCTCTGAAAATCGGTTTAATATTGTTTGCGGGGTCGCTGATTACGAATCTGATATGAGATACATAAAAATTCAAAATGGCGAACCGGAAGTGACTTAAATTTTTGCAATTTTTAATTTTATAAATCCGATATCAGATTCGTAATCAGCGCCCCCGGAAACCATACAATACCGAGTTTCAAAGCGCTAACTCAATTATTTCGTAAAACATTACTTCACTTCCGGTCCGCCATTTTGAATTTCATAAATCTCATTTCAGATTCGTAATCAGCGACCCCGCAAACCATATAAAACCGAGTTTCAGAGCGCTAACTCAAGTTTTTCGTAAAACATTACGTCACTTCCGGTCCGCCATTTTGAATTTTGAGAATCTGATATCATATTCGTAATCAGCGCCCCCGAAAACTATATTATACCGAGTTTCAGAGCGCTAACTCAAGTTTTTCGTAAAACATTACGTCACTTCCGGTCCGCCATTTTGATTTTTACAAATCCGATATCAGATTCGTAATCAGCGCCCCCAAAAACCCCCAAGTGAGAGATTTCAGATCGATAACGTGAATTCTTTAGTTTTGGCCAGCTTTTTGAGATTTGGCCCCACTGTGCATCGTGGGCAATCGGCTACTTACCGCCCTTGTATCGTAATATACTATTATCTACTTACTAGCGCAATAAAAAGTTGCCATGCAGTCTATTCTGTTCTGTCTGCAGTCCTGCCATAAGTTCTGTCAATCTTTTAAACTTGCTTAAAAGTGAGAGGAAAAAATTAGGCAAATATGACTATATGTATTTTATTCTAATTTGTTATAGCAGATTTGAGATCAGCGACCCCAAAAGTAAAAATGGACCCGTTGCGTTTTTATAGTAATCCTTTGGAATTGGAGAATTTTCAGTCACCATATTGAATCCGCCATCTTCAATTTTCAAAGACCGAGATTCATACTTAGTTCATAGAAAGAATGGAATACTTTATGAAATTGGCAGCCAAACGCGCGATTTCACGCCATGGAACTAGTTTTATTTACTCGTATTATGTATCCACGCATTGAAAAAGAGGACCTTAGTATATTTGCAACGTCACTTTAAGTGAGCTGAATTGCGAGCTCTGATTCCTATAAGAAGTCACGTCATTTAAAGTTACTTGAACCAGAATAAGGGCTTTTTTCGAGATATTTTTTATATAGGGAAATTACTTAATTGGATTAGAGTTTTCTGGTGGTTGAAAATATTCATTTTGAGAAACCTTCACAATTTGATTTATCTAAAAAACAGTAGAACACTTAGAAGATATTGCGCAATGTTTCATAAAACTTTCCATAACTTTTAAAGTATTGGCGGGAATTATTTAATTTTAATGTTGATAAAGATTAAGTTCTTTATGGTTAGAAGACACAGTGAGTTTCAAGTATCTATTTACTGCGTAATTCAAATTGCAAACATGTTTATTACTAATAATCTATTAAAGATAGTTATATCCTACCTTAGACTTTTTTGTAGATCATTCAATTATGCGTAATTCGTTCCTACATGATATTTTTATACCTCTAGCGGATTAGGCATCATATTCCATGAGAGTGTCCTGCCGGCAAAATTTTTCCACGACTTGATTCACTAATCTTTTTAATGCTCAGCTCCTTTAAGCGATAGAGAAATCTTTAATACACATAAACCTTCCTCGAGAAATGCTGATCATAACAGTCCATAAAATCCACATCCGTTTAGTATTTACGGAAAAAATCGTGCACAGACATACAAACGCGTGCCGGTGACTTTATTTTTTACTCGGTCTCGGCCCTATTCTACACTCCGGCGTAATGGCAATTCCATTCGGAAACCGTGCATGCGGACACACAAGTTTCGGAGGAAAATGTTCGAAGCAATTAGTCTGTCGGAGAACTCAAATGTGCCACGAAACTTTTTGTTTTTGAGAAAGTCCATCACAGGTCCACCTAGGATGAGCACACGGCAATCTTCAGAAATCATTATTCTGAAAGATCGCACCGAACCGCCGGAGCAGAGCAGACCAGAACCTTCACGCCGGTGTAGCTATAGAGAACACAGCAGCCCTCAGCATCCGTCCCTCAGAGTTGACTGGCGAAAGCAAACTTATTTATACGGCACAAAAGGTGTATTTTAGTAATCCTCCACCCACTTCAGGTTCATAATATTTTTACTATGTACTTTTTATCTCAACAACTTTTTTTTTGCGTTTTCGAAGTCATTTTTGTGTGGCGGCACTTCGTTCATAATGTAGAATACGAATTGTTTCAACGATGTATCGTAGAGCTTACGTCGGAGGATTCATACGTCCGATTGTGGAATAGGGCCGACTATGGAAGGACCCAGCAGCGAATGGAAGGCTTCTACTATGCCTGTTGAAGGCCTTCTTAGAAGGGAGCCAGCCTACCTCCTTCCTTTTGTAGTACCGTCCATTTCCTTTTTGAACAGATAGAAATATGTGCAGAGAGAAGGCCTTCTATGGAGGTGTGTATTTTATTAGACGGGAGGGCTTCCATGGCAGGTACTATTGCAAATAGATGGGAAGGCCTTACGTAGAAGCCGCTTGTGTAATTGCCCAGCAATGAATAACTTATATATTAGTATCTAAATTTAGATAAATGTGGTATCTATTCTTTACACTTCACAAAAATTTCATTCCTCATCCCGTTACCCATTATTTAAATTTGTTCTCCCTTTTATTCTTTACTTCTCCTTTTTTGGGTTCCGTACCTCAAAAGGAAAAAGGAACTCCTATAGGATCACTGTCCGTCTGCCTGTCTGTCGGTCTGCGTGAAGGTGTCATGTTGAAATTAATATGAAATACTTAGATCTGAAATCAAGCAACTAAGTCAACGCAATCAAAAAATACGGCCATTTATGCCGCAATTTTTGACACTCACGAATAAATCAAAATCTATAGGGTTATAGGGAAATTAGGCAAGAAGCAAGGTTTCACAGTACAAGTAGAGGGAAAAGTTCGAAAACCGTTAATTTGTGGTTATATCACATGAACAAATTTTTTTTTTAATTACAGTCATTTAATTTGCGGTAAATATTCGAAACCTTTTACGCGTGCTCTGACTGGCACTTGGGTGACTGTTTTTCTATTCTGATAAAATAATTCTAAAGACCAGAACCCTTCCTACGCCTTTCCACGGGAAGGTCTTCGCATTTTCGATACTTGCGATATACTATGCATATGGAAATATTTTTTTTTTGCTCATAGTCAAGTTTTTCATATTATTAATCTTCTTACTAACACTGGCAACTGATGCAGAAACTATGATGACGAATATGCATACTCCAAAAGAACTACTTGGCGCAAGCACCTTTTCAATTTCAGAATATCTGTCAGTCCATATTCTCTTAAACCACAACTTGAAATAGCTCACATAATCACAGTACACTTTCCTCTTATTTTCCAGTTGTTTTTGAAGGCAAGTTAACAAACCATACTACCAGGCTGAGATTGTCCTATGGAATGGATGCAAGGCAAGAACCCAATCCGTGAGTGCAGTAGCCTACCAATTGCTCGGCGTGCCCTTGCTCTACTGCAATTTTGCAACATCCGGTCGAGATATAATTTGAGCGTTTTTCATCGGTAAGATACTCCAGAGTCTTAAGAATTGCACACATACTTAATTATATCTTGCAAGGCAGGTAGGCGCATCTTTAAAATTGTTTCAAAGGCCGCCGACAAAACATGCCTACTATTTTGAGATAGAAATGCTTTTTGCCTTCAAAAACTAATTCACAGGTGAGAAGTGTTCATCCCTGTTAACTTTTTGCAGGGCCGTTCGTAATTGTGAAATTTAGAAATTTATTTAAGCCTCATCACCATGCGAAAGGAGGACGCGCTCTGGTTGGGGGTGCAATTTAAAAAGAGCATTTTTGAATGAAAATCCAATGAACTGGCGTAAAATCATTGCAAGGTGAGGCAGCTTTCCGCAGATTATAAATGCCTAGACGCTTTCCTTGAAGCAGGTTAAAATGCAATACTTTTGTTAAATAGTCCTCGAACATTTGTCAAGATCACGAAGGGCTATTAGCTCTTCAGCTTTTGCTTAATTGCCTAGTAACTAAGGTATAAGCAATTAGTATACTCTTTGTCAGGTGAAAACGAAAGTAAGGAGAGCACTGAAGAACAAATTCACCGGAAAGTGAGCAGCCTATTTTCCGCTTAAACACCGTTCACGGTGTGTCCTTTGAATAGCGAGTGCGGCGATTGTAATCGTCTTTGGATTTGAACAGAGGAAAAGCACTCAGGCCATCATCCATCGGGATTACCTGTTAGTGGTTTTGAAAAAGATCAAAGTTTTTTGCAGATCAAAAACTGCTACTAATGGTCTTATTGTTCCTCTCGAACATGAGGCTTAATGCGCGGCCCTGTGCCCTATGCGCGTGGATGCTTCACACAGAAAGTAATTTTTCCTCATTCGGAAATGCAAATAAACGCAAATCGCAAGCCCGGTGTAGTTTTCGTCTCCGCCCTGGCAATGCATCATTCCGCCGAGCCGAGTATTAATAGAAAATAAACCGGTGAGAGGTTCTTATGCTTTCCCAAAGCTTGAAGGCCAACCAATCACTCAGAAGGAGTTCTTGCATGCCGGGTGCCGGGGCAAAGCCAATGCCCTGGAAAGCTATAAAGCCATAAACATGCTGAGAAGTCAAATCCGTGCAGTGGAGCTGCTGCAGCCGTTATTGGGAGCCTGAGAGGGCTGGCTTTTTACCGTTCGCCAGTTTTAGTTTTCCAACCCCAAGCGACCCAATGCCGTAACCACATAGCCTTCAATCAAGTTTTCCTCCAGCTTTTACGCTTTATTTTAACGCACAACAAAAATACGCACAGTCCAGTGGAACGAATACGAGCAACAAACCCCTCAATATATTATGCGCCTCTTTGTTCAATAACGGGGAGCTCTTTATCGGTTCTAAATAGAAAAGTTGTAAATGGGAAATGCACGCACATATTCAATATGCGGAAAATTGTGGAGTGAACGTGTGGGCTGCGCGAGAGATATATGCACGCAAACCTCGCCCCCTGTCATCTATGGATTTTACGGTTGCATTACAAACAAACGAACTGCGAAGTACTATGACTAAATTGGAACTAGCTGGGGCTGAAACTGGGTCCTGGCGCTCCACTTCCCAGTGCAGCCAGTGCAGTTCACCTGTACTCCACCAAACTAATTGTGCGCGATAAACTTTTTATTGGAAGCTAATTAACCAGAAAATGAAAGAAAGTAAAGCAGCAGCCTCCGAGGAGGAGTTTTGTATAATTTTATAAAGCAAAAATCACCGCCGGCACGGCACGGCAGCGGGCACAACTACTCACTACTGCTCACTTGAATTTGCCGGCTTTAATGTTGTCAAAGTCAATACCGTCAATACCGTCTAGATATATAGCAAATACCAGAGCAAGTGCTCGCCTCTAATTATGCCTGGTAACAGATGATATTGGAGGCTGGGGCTTCCGGTGAATCCTTCGATATGGGTCTCCACATTTGTTGCCTCTCCACGCAAGTTTCAACAGTTCGAGGAAAACAACCCCGCACTGTTAGAGCAATCTTCCAGAGCCCTGCTCTTGTGGTTTTCATTTATATTTTATTAGTGCAAATAAGAAACAGGAAATAATGTTCCCAAGAAAGAAGTATTGGGAGTGACTCGGGGAACAACCTCTCACGAGAACCACTCAATAAAGTAAGAAATTGGTTCGCTCAAACACTGCATTGATTTGAAAGGCGGCAATGTTAAAAATTGTCCGCTTTTGTTAATTGATATTTCTATTTAATTTATTTCATTCTATAAAAACATTTCACATAACAGTTTACAGACTTTATGTCCCCTTAAATATGACTATCGATTATTGCTCGATTTTTTTACTTACCTCAGAAGAGAATTTTTAAAACTCAATTCCGAAGTTAAGTGGTTAAAGAATATTTTAATCCAAACTTATCTATGTATTAATACGCTAACATAAACCCGTTCGGTACCGTTTTAGTGTATTTCCTTTGTATGAAATTGAATCATTTTCTTGGTATAAAAAAAAGCGGTGTAAATGTGCACAACACAAAACTATCCAACTTTAAAATGGCGGATTCAATATGGCGACCGAAAAAGTTTAACTTCAAGAATAAAATAACGGATCATATATGGCGAACGAAATTCCTCAATTTTAAACAATTTTTATGAAATTTAGTATGAGAACGTCTGTGGGGATTCATAATTCAAAACTGCTTTAAATTTTTATAGCCTTTCCAATTCATTCGCTACTCTTTGAATATTTATGGCCAATGCCAACGTCATTAAGGGGTTATTACCAGCTTAATTTTTTTTCCATTATTTTTCTATTGGCTTAAATAATGCCTAAACATCCCTCGAATCAAAATATACTTTGTAGAAAGGTGTATTTAAATGTTAAAATGTCTCTAAACCATTTTGTTCGAAGCCACTTTTTCTATTTTTTTTTAAACGCGTTTTTTTCGGAACCACGTTTTAAAAATCGGCCGGCAGTAGAACTCGAACAGTTTTCATCCGATTGACTTCAAATTTTAACTGGACCTTTATTATTAAATTATCTAATGAAGTACACACGATTATAGCGAGTGTATATCAGGAAAAAAAGTTATAAGCCATTTAGTTCGAGTTTTTCGTCGAAAAAAACGGTTTTTTTTCAAACAACTGCCATTTCGCGAAAAACAATTCTAAAAATATAATCATGTGTACTTCGGTAGCAAAAATCATGTAGATAATGAAAAAAAGTTTGGTTGTTTTTTAAGTTACTTTGGACGAGACTTCTACTGCCGGTCGCGGAAGGACCTTTTTTAAATGGTAGTTTACGCGACCTACTGTATAGCCGCCATTTTGGAATATTTTTCAATGAAACAATTTTTTTTTTGCAGTTCAAGAAGTACTTAATCAAATGGTACTTATAAAATTTATTTTAAATGTATATATGAAAAATCATTAAAAACAACCCTAATTTTTGGGCAATAAGCTGGTAATAACCCCTTAAAGCTCCACTAGAACGGGTTTAATACTATTGCTTTGCGCAATGCTGTTGAATACTATATCCAAACCAAAAAAAAATTCTTCAATTTTCACTATAATTTCATCATTATTAACTAATAACTAAGTTGAAATCGACCACTGGGCGATACTATTTATAAATACGGAAGTGTGTTTGTCTGTCTGTCTCTTTATCTATTTGATCCGATTTCAATGAAAATTGGCAACGAGGTTCCTTGAAACCCGATAAAGCACATTATCCCGGTATTCAGTTCATTCGGTAAAAGGAAGGATACATTTTATATGGGAAAAAATATGAATTGATCGGATTTACTTCATTTTATCCCAAAAATCAACCCTTAAGAGAGTTTTTGTTTAGCTTGGGGGGGAGAAGTAGCAGTAGTAAATGTAGGAAGTAGGAACGACTCCGTTTCGTTCATGTAAATGTGATATGCTATACTTAAATGTTGATGTTGTCGAATAGCTACTTGTGCTCGACAGAGAGTGGGTTTAGGTATATTTCAAACGGTTCTAGGGATCGGTATTCTAAAACTAGGCAAAACTTGAGATTGTCTCGAATATACTTAATATGTAAGTATCTTTGGTCTGCGAAGAACATCTTCAGGAAAACGAGAGGAATGGCAATTAATAATAGTCGTCGGGTCGAAATGTTCATCTAAAAGAGGAGACTAATTTTGCGCCTGTGACAAAAAGTCACTGTTAACCAGTAAAATTATTTTACAGCTCATATCACTAAATTTTCAATGCAAACAAAATTATTGGAGCACTCAGACATTAGGTACGCAAAATCATTTCAGGCCCATCAGACTGGAATCATCAATGTCGTTGTCGACTTTTTGCTATTGAGCACACACTCAATTTAAATGGGTTTCTTCACACGGTGTCAGGGAAATCTAAGCCTTGGATCGTTGACTCATTTTGATATGAATAAATAGATTTCTCGTGGATGAAAACATAACGGGATAAGGTGAAGGTAAATGAATCGTTCTCCAAGTCTATCAATTTTGGTTTTAAATTAGCTTAAGATAATGTTATATCCACCTGCACTTAAGATGTGTGTGGAAAGCTTGTTCGCGTGAAAACCGATTTTACTTGGGTGGTAACGTA
This sequence comes from Neoitamus cyanurus, assembly GCA_947538895.1. Classification (NCBI taxonomy): domain Eukaryota; kingdom Metazoa; phylum Arthropoda; class Insecta; order Diptera; family Asilidae; genus Neoitamus; species Neoitamus cyanurus. Next base: position 40,263,222 of record OX384542.1, read on the forward strand.
ATTAACTTTCACTTAGATCTGTTAAAGCCATGAAGAGTAGGAAATTTAATCCAGAAAACATGTGATGAACTTTCGCTTTCCTCTCCCTGAGCCATAGTCCCATGTACAACGAAACGAAAAGCAAATTTTGTGTATGTCGTGATTTTCATCTTCCTTGCCAAATAAAATGAAAGTGAAACACAGACACTCCCTTGCTGAAATTCTGCTGTGCCATACGTTGGTAAACTACAAAAACCCCTATTCAACAGGTCCCGAAAATTTCCATGAAAACTCCCCTTTCTCCCGAACCGGGCACTATATGTATAGCCAGAGTGAGAACGTTCTTCCTGCCAGCCAGAAATTTCATTCTGTGTGGTCTACATGTTGTTCTTTGCTACCTGTTGATCTACCAAAGATGTATAGAGCCATAAGTTTTGCGTGCTCTAGTTCATTCACAAAATTTCAATCCGGGGAGGAATGAGATTGGCTTTCGGACGATTGTTGATCGTACTGCATTAAAAGTTTCGGCGAGTGCCTCGCTCTTTTCAGCATGTCAAGTGAGGTGTAATGCTGATAATGGATTTCTGTTCAAAATTTGGGCGTTGAATGCCCATTTTTTTCAGCTTTTTTAAATTGGAAACAACAATCCTCTTCTCATTTATGGTAGACACCTTTTTTTGCTAAATGTTAACTAAATTAACGAAACAATGCAAAAAAGCTGTACAAAGTTTTTAGACTAAACCACATGTGAATAGAGTAGAGAAGCTAGTAGCTAGTATTGCCCATTATGATGGTAATAGCTGATTGCAGCAGGATAATCTTATACCATCGACAGACTACGCCTTAAACCGCTTAAGTTAAAATCTTTTTGTTTAATCCTCATAACTTGGAACTGGTTAACCTCAACTGCTAAACACACTATAGAAATTAAATCTGGTTCTGTCAGCTGATAACAGTGTCAAATCATAAATGTAGAGCTGTCGTTAAATAATGAGAAAGAGGCTCGTAGCTAATCAATATAATTTCTCCTCGGTAGTGAATACGTGTCAATTTAAAAACATTTAGTTAGTGTAGTTTTTTTTCATGCATGTTATTGATCCGCAGCCGCTTGTCGTAGTGGTGGGCAAATCTTTCGGGTAGTGGCGCAATTCCAATCGCTTCGCAAGAAGAAAGTGATGAGCGCCCAAACAGCATCCTCGAATACACACTCTTGCTCGGAGAAGACCACCACCGTTTCATCATCAAACAATCAATCAATCGATCGGTACACGTGCGTTCAAGCCAGCCACATGAGCAGTGGTAGCAGCACCGGCCGTCCCAGCTATAAATTACATATTGGCCAACCAATTAAAAGTTTACATTTGCGGACAATAAACTGCAAATTAAAGTTTAAAAATTGGCAGTTTTTTTCACCAAAGAAAATTACACCTCAGCCCTCCCCCAGGTTAATAATCCAACTCCAACATTGTCCTTCGAGCCGGATACGCTAACACGTGAACCTCTTCGGAGAGATTGCATCTCCATTTCCCCATCTACCATATTGTTCAAGGGCATAATTTTACTGCTAATTTTGTTCAGTAACTGAAGAATGTCATGCAATTAAACGTTTTTGGGAATTGGAAGAAGTATTTCTACTCAGGGCGGCTCGAAATTTATATAAAGCAAGATTTATGGATGTATGTAAGTACAGTGGCCAGGCGCGTACGCAGAGAAAATGTTCAGGAGGAGTTTTCATAAAAACCAATGAATATCCATGTCCTCCAACCCATTTTGTCAGTGTCGACTCAATTATAGTAAGGAATAGTAAAATAGAGCGGGAAAATTTTCGATTTTTTTTTTCAAAGATATGACTTCAGTTTAAGTACATTTTTAAGGGAATATTAGGATTTGTCTCTTTATGTAATCGCCATATACACCCGCGCATAACTACTTTGTAGACATTTCGGGGGGGTAGCATAGAAAATGATCGGGAGGAGTTTGCAGATAAACAGACTAGTTTTAGGATAGAGCGAGATCTTAAGGGGGAACACCACTGTAAAAAGATGAAAAATTGCAATTTTTTGTAATTTTTTTTTATTAGTTAATTAATTTTGCTGTTATTGAAGGAAAGATATGTTACTAAGAATACATTGAATTGTATTTTAGAGTCATGAAATACACACATCAAAAAATGCTAAGCAACACGGGGTTTTCCGTTGCCATTTCCAGGAACAATTACCGATTATTTTCATTTTTCAACTGCAGGTAGGCAAAAAGTATACGCATCATACGGTCAACCCGTTTCAGGCAGATTCGCAAAAGTAGTGGGGTTAATTAAATAAATAGCAAGTTAAGTGTGTTTTTCTTTCAATCCTGTGTAAGTTGTGTACAGTGATACTTCTTATTATTCAGTAACCAGCAGTTTTAAAGTTCTGAATTGTTCAGTAAGATATGGAACCGGGTCGTATGCGTCGCCATCTCACCTCTAGCGAAATGCATTTAGCCGTAGGAATGCTTCAAAGTGGTAGAACACAAGTTGATGTAACAAGAAGCTTTAACGTCGATAGAAGTGTAATTTGCCGATTGTGGCAGCGACAATGTGCTTCAGGGAGTCCACGTGAACAACATACTCATCGGTCTAGGTCAACAACTTCGGCACAAGATCGGTACATCGTCCTTCAAGCTCGACGTGGTCCGAAATTGACGGCTCGACAATTGGTTGCAAGCCTCTCTGCAACATACAACGTCACGGTTAGTGACCAAACAATTAGGAATAGACTACATGAGTCTGGCCTTCACTCTCGTCGTGCCTTAAGATGTCCAGCACTTCGACGTGGGAATCGAGCCAGGCGGGTTCAGTGGTGTGAGCAACATCAAAATTGGGGTACAGAACAATGGTCCAATGTACTGTTCACTGATGAATCTCGATTTGGATTTCACCCAGATTCAAGACGTATGCGAGTTTGGAGGCGATCTGGAAATTCAGAAAGGCTCAGAGGTGTTCAGGAAGTCACCAGCTACCAAGGAGGCACCGTTATGGTATGGGCCAGGATAACGATTGGCGGTCGAACATTTTTAGTTTTCCCACAAGGCAATTTAAATGCTTCAGGTTATTTTAGTGAAATACTGGAACATGTTGTTCTTCCATTTGCACAGGAAGTTGGACCCCAATTCATCTTGATGCAAGATAATGCGAGAATACACACTGCAAGGAGAGTTAGAAAATGGTTGAGTTCAAACGAAATCAATGTTTTACCGTGGCCTGCGCAATCTCCAGATTTAAATCCATTCGAACATGCATGGGATAGACTATAGAAGCATTTTAAACGATTTGTCATCAGTTTCGTGCAGAAGCGAGCTATGTGATATGCTTCAAGAGCATTGAAGCAACACACAACACGATTTCCTCGATAATTTAATTTTTTCAATGCCGAGAAGATGTCTTGCTGTTTTATACGCAAGCGGAGGCAACAACTCTTATTAGACTAAGGACGAATATTGTCATAGAAGTACACTTCCCTAGAAATTTTATAAATAAACGAAATTGAAATTTTATCACAAAAGGAAAAATCTTGTTTTCCCTTAATAACCCCCCACCATACGATGCGTGTACCTTTTGCCTACCTGCAGTTGAAAAATGAAAATGATCGGTAATTGTTCCTGGAAATGCCAACGGAAAATCCCCGTGTTGCTTAGCATTTTTTGATGTGTGTATAATATGGCAGCTCCTGGAAAAATTGGCTCTTCATGGTACATTAAATAAATATCTTCATAGTGGTTAATCTGAAAAAAACAAACCTCAATAGTTTATTAATCTGTAGGAACGTAGCTATTGTTATGCGTAGCGGTTTTTTGGAAAATTAATCTTTAAGAAAATGGCGACACTTAGAACAAAATACTTCAATTTTCAGATATTTTTTGTTCATATAAGTAAGTCACCTAAAAAAATAGTGATTTTTGAAATAAAAAAAACGGCTACGCACAGACTTAGCTACTGCGATTACAAAATTTTTCAGGAAAAAAAATTGAAATCTAACTATAATTGCTTGAGTTATCGTATGTACCCGTTTGAAAAAAGTCATTTCGAGAAAAACGCGATTGAAGGTTCAACCCTTCGTTAGGCGCGTTAGAATTTAGAACATCTGCCCGAACTAAAATAACTGTGACTTCGTCAATTGTTAATATTTTGACTTGAAAATTTGTTTGGTAATTCCTTAATATATTTACTTTAAAAAATTATATTAAAAAAATACATTTTTGTGGCCCATCACAGTGGTGTTCCCCCTTAATATGGCTCCCTTTATATACTTACATATAGTACAGAACTAAGCTATCTCATCCCTGTTTTTCTCGGGCCGCAAACTTGTTGACTCTGTCATACGGGCCGCAACAGTATTCAAGTTTTACGCAGAGAATTTACGAATTACTGAGATAGATAATTATGTTGACTGATTTTTCGGTTATTTTAATAAAATAACTGTTTACAAAAAATCATAGCTAAATGGAATTGAGGGTAAAATATAAGCGCGAGCGTAGCGTAGCGGAAATTTTTGTCAGATTTTTTGTCTCAATACATTAAAGGTATAGCCCAAATTTTGTAGAATTTGGAACGTTTCTGGGGGGCCTCAGCCCCTAAAGCACCTACCCTGTCTACGTGCCTGACCTCTTCCCATCTCTCCTTAAGATGCTTTATGCAAAAAATTGTTCTTAGAGAAATATTCACGAAGTTCTGAAGGGCAATATGTGGTCCATTTACCCGATTATTATCCTTTCCTCCGCTTCAACCAGACAATTCACTCTATCTATTCGAATGAACTTATTAAACTAGAAAATGAGTTAACTGGCAAATAGAACGTTATCGAGAGAGTCGATGTCAGTAGAATCGACTCGACTTTTTTCGATTCTATCGGGAAAGACGTGGTATCGTGTAAAGCCATCGACTCTTCCAATTTTAAAATAGAAACTTCCAGTAGGTATTTATCAAACTGACGTTGTTTTAAAATCATTTAAAGTGAATGAGAAGAAATACAAAATACTACATTTTCAGATAAATAAAAAATTTATTTGATTATTGGTTTTCTTGTTGTGATAATTGATGAGAATGAGTGTATTGAGTGTGGTGTCCTTTTCATAGCGCGAGTGCCAAATGTTATTTGCAAGAAGTCATTGATTGAAGGAGCAGTGAAGATCTGGAGCTGAGGCCCTCGGCTCTTCTTAATTTGCTACATTGAGAGCATCTTCTAAAACTGGAGATCCTCGAGATTAATATGGTTATGTGGCTGTGACGGTTTCGATGGAAAACAAAATTAAATTAACAACAACAACTATATTTTGTGTTTTTTAGTATTAGTTATAGCAAATAAATAAGTTAATAAGAGTTTCTAATAAACGTGAGTTTTTTTGATTGGAAACCCAATTAGTGACCAGTTAACGGTGAATTCTAACAAAAATCTATTGTTAAATATGTAACGTAAACAATAATAACACAAAGCAGTTTTTCAACCTCAAACGTACCTATAATTAGTGATGAAAAAAAGCATGCAAAAAATTCTAAGCGGTATTTTTTCATAAAACACTTACCGGCGGATCCAGGAAGAAATCCAGATTGTTCCGCTGAATCAGACGCATCACCCATATATTGCTACAAAATAGAAATTTTGCAATATATGTAACTTAATATTCTTTTGTTTTCGATGTCCACTCACAGATAAACCAGTCTTATGTATTACTACTCTCTGAACTGAGTATTTTTCCCTGTTGTTGTGATGCTTCCATTATATTTCCGGAGTACAAGTTCACACTTAGAGTGGTTGTCTTAAAATTCTTGCCCCTGAAATAGGAATTAGATATTAGTATTCTTTTAAAATGAATTAAATTTTAAATGATGTACCAAATTTAAGCTTGGCCCTGTATCATGGCCTGCTTTTTTCATTGTGCTTGCGGCCACTGAGGTATTTATATTTGTTGATGAACAAATAATTTAGTACCACATTTAAAGTTGACTCTATCGCCTGATGTATAATGTATCCTCCAATGGAATGAAACTCTAGTGGAGTGCCCATATCTACTGTCTCTGAGGTCTTAAAATCCTGCCCCTGTAATAATAAACAAATATTAGTACTTCTTAACGTAACACCAAACATAATATCAAATTACAAGTTTGGAACAGCATCTGGAAATCTGGCATCCTGTTGTATTTCCCCCAGGAATACAAATTGCTCTCTAAAAAATGAACAACATTTTAATTTGGCTCTAAATCCGCCGAGCCTAGAGCTTCAAGCCATATATTATACCGCTGGACGTTTTTTAGGAATCTGAAATTCATTATTATTTTCTAGTTAACAAAATTGTGCAACAAGTGCTAAAAAAATTTTTTTTTGCTACTCCTACTGCACTGACGCCAGGGGGAACCTCTAGATATGACGTCAGATATCTCGGGTTGACAAAATGTAAACAAATTTGAATTAACATATCCATATATACAAAAATGAATTGCTGTGCCTTAGTCTCGCTAAAACTCAAAAACGGCTTGACCGATTTCGATAATTTTTATTTTATTTTGTTCGCTATAATACAGGGGAGGTTTAAAAAAAAGAAAATTCGGAAAACCCCAAAGAAAAGGCCGGAAAATCGAAAAAATAGAAAATTCCGTTTTGTATAGGAAGCGACTTTTCCAACTGTAAGGAATCTTTACGAAAAACGCAATTGGAGGTTTTCGGGGTCGCAAATCTCGAGCTTGCATTCAAAATTTTGGAATTCAAGCTGTCGGATCCAATATAGCGACCGAAAAAGTTAAACTTCAAGGGATTTCCCTGAAAATCCGCACTAGGGAATTTTCGGGATCACTGATTTCGAATCTCCTGTTCAAATTTCCAAATATGAGACCACCCCCACCCCGCTGGGAGATATAGGAGAGGGGGTGCAATAAAGAGGTGGTGTAAAATGAAGAAAACTAAATTTAATAATACTGTTGGAAAATATCTAAAACATGTGCAAACCGCAATTAGGAGAGGCGGTAGTGCAGTAGGGAGGCGTTGTAAAATTAAGGAAAACAAATTTAATAGTATCCCGGGTAACGTCGGGTCCGGGAAAGCTAGTTCTCGGCTTAAGTTTCCAATACGGGTTTTTTTGGAAGTGCCCTAAAACCTTATGGAAATGTTCCATTTATGGTCGGAACGAGTGAATTAGGAAAGTATAAGTTCCCACAAACAATACTTTCCCAAAAATTAGCTTGTTTTAACACCAAAAATTGAAAAAATCAAAGTCAATTTCGTCTCGTTTTCGAGATATAAAATAATTCAGAGTGGCTATTCGCATCGTCCTTGCTTTGTACAATCAAAATTTGCCCTCATGGACATCGTAAATCATTTTTAAAACAATTCGTTTTTCACTGTTCAGTGTTTTCACTTCCGACTTACCTATGAAAAGTAATTCCTATTTTATTGTGGCTCCTTCTACATATTTCCACAGTTCTTTACGATGCACTGCATTTTTTATCTTTGAAAAAACAACACTTTTTTTTTTAAGTTTACCTAATACACTGCACTTAGATTTTATTACTGATTTCTCACAAAATAATCACTAACTGTTAAGAAATCAGTAAATTTCACTGCCACTTGAAAGAAATTACAACTGTCAAATTGTATTCTTTTTTCCTCGGGTAACTATTCTCCTGAATTTTCCCCATCCCAGATACTTCATTCTCATACACGACCCGTACACGGTATCGCCGTTCCATTAACTATTTATTCATTGCGCGATATTAACTTATCGATTTAAGTCGATTCATAGTAGACTCTGGCGATTAGGACCTTAGTGAGTTTGAAATCAGTTTTCGAATTAAACTGGTTTAAATGCTTTAGTCTGTCGCTGCTTATAACTAAAAATATTTCATACTTAGGGAGCTGGCATTTTTAAAGGCGATTCCATTATTTTGTCAATGTTGTCAATTTAAAAAAAAATATAAGTAAAAAAATTTTTAAGTTAAACGGTTTTATTGAAAATAAAGATAATAATGATGTCAATAATGTACTAAAGCTAAAAAATAATTCAGTAGGTCCTAGATACCAGTCATCACACCACTCCCCTCATCAATCTAGGGCATTAATCAGACAAAAAAATAAAATCGTGGGGCGCGTGAAATTTCTATCAACAGTCAACCGCTCATATCATTATAAATGCTATTGACATATTTACTCGAATTACGCTACGCCCCACGATTTTATTTTTTTGTTTTTAATGTAAGTATAGACTGTATCAACTCTATGATCCGCCATGCACTGTGTTCTACTTGTAAAGCCCGTTCATTTCATACCCACATTGAGGAGGTGTGAGAAAATATGTATGTATTCCGCCATTTTGTAGAGGCGGCCATCTTGGATTTACAATGATACTGATTATATTAGATTGTATTGTCATCAGAACTAAAGGTGTGTACCAAATTTCAGATCAATCTGTCGACAGGAAGGGGGTTAAATTTCAATTACTAAATTTGACCCAAACAGGGCACGCTAAATAAAACCGTTTAAAATGAAGTGTGTGGTATCCATATATGTGGAAACTTCATTTTTAGATTAATCACGTGGATGGAGATTGAATATTTACGAATTGTGTAGTTTTTACCTAGTTTTGAAACGATAATCGGAATGGTGGCGGGGCATAAACACAAGATTTGTCGAAGCTATTTTCTACCGTTAAGTACTGCAATGATTTTCACACAAAAATAAGCAAATGCAGGAAAATTTGAATGCATATAAAAATTTATTTACGAAAACGACAAAATTTTGACTCTAGAGTTATCTATTAGCTTCCCCTGGGCTTTGCTAACTCAATTATACGTGGCGTTGCTTTATATTTAAGAGCATTAGGGGATATCTTATAGGCTTCATCTGGAGAAGGCTCCTGCTCGAAGTCCCTAGGCTCTGCTAATTCAGTTATTCGGGCGGAAGCTTTGTATTTCAAGGCATTTGGAGATATTTCGAAAGGATTGTCCTTCAAATCGGAGTCCTTCTTTCTTTGACTGCGCGGAACGGAAAGTTGTGTAGTTCTCTCCGTGGCTGAAAAATAGAGGGCAATTTTTCCACTAACATAAACGTAAAAATTCGACCACCTACGTTTATACTTTAGTGCACTTTTACTGATCTTTCCCGGTGGTCTATAATGCTGATCTTCGTGTATAACAGGTACAGACAGTTCTTTTGTTCTTTTGCTTGCTGGCAACGCCATTGAGGGTTTGTATACCCAGCAGCGCTCTTCTGGATCTTTCTTGCGGTTTGGAATAGCTAGCTCCTTTGTACGCTCAAATTCTTCCAGCGGCTTTCTCTTACGTTTCTACACAAAAAACAGTTACTGTTTTCATATTTATATAACTTTTAGCATTTTACAATTTTTTCAGGAGGAATTAGTTTTTTCGGGGCAGCCAATTTCTTCAACCGTCTTCGTATATACTTCCAATCCGCATCAGTCCATTTATATGGTTTTTCGCTAAATTAATTTTGTTCATATTAAAAGTAATTTGAGTACTTAGTTAAGTTTTATTACTGTGGTTTTGGCGGAACCACATTTGCAAGCCGTCCGTAGAGCGAAAATATGGTCCTTCGAATGGCTCTGTTCATAGTATTTCTATGTGTTTTGTTGAAGCGCCTACTGAATTCCTTTTTCACATCCAAAAGCTTCCTAAAATTTTAAATATGTAGTAACTTTGTTTAAAAAGTAAAACATTAAAAGCATTTTCTGATTATTCGAAAGTCAAGCCATTATAATATTTTGGACTCGATAGGGGCCTTTCAGGCACCATTGCAATGTATAAATTAATGTTTGCAAAAAAAGGCTTCCAGTACAAAGGGTTAAACCATTACAATAATAAATAACAATAAAACCACCTAGGCTCGACTATTGAAGATATAGAAGATGTTAAGCTGAAATACTTACCTCAACTGAACAAGCGCTAACTGCTCCAGACGAGTAGATATCTTGAATGGCCTCACGAGCTGGATTACCCTCGTGTACCTCTTCACGGGCTGTGGTTGATACTTTGGGATGCGATATTTCGGCTGAGCAAGCTTGGGTGTCCTTTTGAAAATTCTCTCGTAACGTTTGACTTCCTTCATGTAAGCCCTGATGTCCTTATATTTACCGCAAATGGGATCCCATATACAACAAGGAAACGGCTCAGGATAAACACTTAAATTTGGATTACTATTTGCCATATTGGTAATCCGTATTTTTCTTTCTTTTATACTAAAATTCTGATAAAATAAATACGACGAATTTTGGAAAACTACTATTGAATTTCACGATTTACTGACATTTCCATAATTTTCAGTATATTAGTTACTTTGATGAAATAACTTATGCGAATTAAGCAGGCAGGCACCAAGTATTTTGCAGAAGCAAATTTTCTTGGCGGAATGTTTCTCTGGTATATCCAGGCTTATTCCAGAATCCGTCGGAGAGATGAACGCGAAAAAAATGGTATCTAACAATAGATGGTATAAAAACGGCAATACCGAATTCAGCTCCCTTAAAGTTGTTAAATACAATTTTTGTGTGTTCGGAATATCTACGACGGATTCTGGAATAGGTCTAATCATTAGGAAACCCCAAAAGTTTCCACCTCCTATGAGGGCAACGTCACCCTTCCGTGTGGATGAAGGAACACGGATAAGCTTTTCTCAAGTAAAAACCAAAGCAAAAAAAATTTTAATAATGCAGTACATTAGCGATTATTGCAACTGTCGATAATTTCAACTTCTCAGTTATTGCAACCATGCCCTTATACCCAAGGTGTTCGATAATTGTAACGATAATAGAAACTATTTTCGATACTTTTTAACTGTTGTCAGAGGATTTGAAATTTTGTGTTATAAGACGCGTTTTTGTGTGTACCTTGTTCTGCAACAGCCATACATTGAACAGAACAAATTTATTCTGCTCGTTAAAGAGAACAGGCCGCACAAATAGCGTATCTATATGAAAACCCAGGTGACGCTAAATCAAATTTCCGAAAAGGGTTTTGTCAGTTTTCATAAAAATATCTGCTAATAAATGTAAGCAAATTTGAAATTTATAGAAAACGAACAACTTTTGCAGTTTTACAAAAGTATTGCTCTGAGGCCAATTAAGATTCTTATGAAAATGCAAGATAATGAAATTCCCCAAATAAATGATCTCTTAAATTTTTTACGTACAACGAACGGTGTAGGCAAAATTGTGTTCCGAAGTTTCACTAATCTACTAGCATGACAAACCCTGTTCCGGTTCCTGTTGTGAAAGTGGGTTTGCCATGCTAACTGAACATGACTGAAACTTCGAAGCACATTTTTGCCTAAACCGTTCGTTGTACGTAAAAAATTTAAGAGATGATTTATTTGGGGAATTTCATTATCTTTCATTTTCATAATAATCTTAATTGGCCTCCGAGCCATAGGAAGTGCGATATTCGCAAAAACCGTTTTTGGTGAACTTTGACCTTGATTAACTTTTCATGCGATCGCGATCTCGTCGAAAAGTCGAATTTCACTGGACTATAAGGGCAGTTGAATTTAAACGTGGCATTTTTCATGAAGATTGCCCAGGGTGTCAAAACGAAATGGTCAAAAAAATATGGTATGGTAATCGATCATCGACGAGTGAGATTCGCAATATTGCTGAGGCTGTGGATATCATCTCACGTGAACGAGTGGAGAATATATTTCGTGAATACTTGGGAAGAGGAAACCCAGTGCCAGATGGGTGCCGCATTTATTCTCACTCTCGGTCAACAACAAAAAAGTGCGAAGGCGCAAATGCGAAATTTTATGAATTAGTTACGAATTGATTTCTCGTCCACCAAATTATCGACATTTGGCTCCATTCGACTATTATTTAATTCCAAACTTAAAGAAATGGCTCGATGGAAGGAAATTTGGCTCAAATGACAAATCGTATTATTCGGAGGGTACTGAAAATTTGGAGAATCGCGGAACGAAGTATATTGACCTGAGAGAAGACTACGCTGAGAAATAATGGAACAAAAATGAAATATTTATTACTTTGTTCACCAATGATTTCTACCATTTCTGTATAAAATGGTTCAAAACAAGAATAATTTCATTCTTTAATTTAATTACAGCTTTGTAGGAAGTAGAACAAACAAATTTGTTTCCATTGTGGGCGGATTTTATCAAAATTTACAAAAAGTCTTTGCAATTTAAGGGGGAAGGCCACTGTGACGGCCGAAAAAATGAGTGATTTTCGATAATTTTTTTGACCGGGAAAATGAAGGAATATCAGGATTCTTTTTTATTTATTTTATATAGTGTACATTGGCCAATATTTGCATAAATTTTTATTAAAAAATATTAAATAGTTTTAAAGTTATGAGCGTTGCCGTAGAGTCCAAAAAAAAATTGCCCTTCCATGGTCGCATCGATAACTCAAGAACCGGTTATCAGAAAAAACAAAATAAAAGTTCTTTATTATCTATATGAATGTAGTTTTCGTCGTACGTAGCCGAGTTTTGTTATTTTGATTTTTCACAAAATGGCGACCAATTGAACATTTTTTCCATCATTTCGACCTTTTTTTTTTGTTTCAAAACAGCCTAAAAACTAGTAAAATTAAAATTTTTTAAATCGGCTACGCTTTACCATAGCCACTGCAAATACGAACAAAACAAAAAGAAAAAACTGAAAATCGGTTAATAATTGATCGAGTTATCGATGCGACCAGTTTGAAAAAAGTCATTTCGAGAAAAACGTGTTTAAAGTTTTTAGTCCATTTTTCTCGCTCATTTATATAACAATAGAACAATATATTTATATAGCAAAAAAAAAAGAAATTCGAAGAAAAGAACCTCAATAAGTCATCTATTGATAAATACGTTTGAACAAGGGACTTAGGGGCGTGCCATTCTCATCGGGACGTCAAGCGGAAAACAGTCGGTCTACTACTACTACTATACTAAAATGGCTGTAACTCTGGAAATTTTTGAAATTTTGGCCTGAAATGTTGTGCACATATTTTTGAATATATCAGCTTTAATTTAAGATGGAAAAAAAAAATTTTTTTTTTACCCATCACAGTGGCCTTCCCCCTTAAATATAGTGCCACCTAGCCTTGTTCTGTTCAAGAAGTGAAGAAGAAACAAATTTGTTCTAAAAAAATATGGTTGTTCTAGAACAAGGTGTAAGGTCGCATCGTTAAATTTTAGAAATTGCATGGGATCGTGCTGGAGACACACTTATTCTTCAACTTGAATCCCGTTAATGATCACCTTCTATAAGTGATAGGGCAATTTCTAAATTCAGATCATAACAGTGAAAACCGCACCAAAATCCGTTCATGGTTCTTCAGTTTAGCGCAGTCATACAGGCAGACGCACGCCGGAGACTTCCTTTAATTATTTATTACGCTTCATCAAATAACTGATTAGTACAATATAGTCAATACAATATAAATACGGAAAATCAAAAAGAGTAACTCTAGCTAAGCTGATTCTTTAACTGGTGCTTCGAGTAGTTAACATCAATGTCAGTGTAATGTTGATTAAAGAGGCGATATTGACGAAGTCGGCTCGTGCATACAATAGATAATATAATGGTGGGATACGTGGAAAAAATTATAGTTCCTCAAGGAGCGCGCTGGAACAGAAATGTTGAACAGTTCCAATAATTCAGGGTAGTTAATAGAGCTCTGGATACAATCAAACGCGATAACGGTTCTGAAGATGTTTCGTTTTTCCTCGAGCGTGGCCAAAGGGAAAAGTTTCAGCCTGTTTTCATATGGCGGGAGAATAAACGGACCGCTCCAGTTAAGGCTGCGAAGAGCGAAGCGTATAAATCTTCGCTGCACAGCCTCAACTCGGTTAATGTGGACCGCATAAAAAGGAGACCAAACAGGGCGTAATATGCGGGTCGATTATGTAAGACCTATTAAAAAGGCAAAGGATGTTTTTGTTAATTTTGTTTTGTTATTTTATTCTTTATATAACATGTAACCAAATCGACAGTGTACTCAATTTGCTCTGCCGAAAAATTTGACTGAAAGAGCAGAACTCGCGCAACTCCACGGCAGAACAAAATTTATACTTGAATTAAACAACTCCGTGTAGATCATATTCACACTTGGGTTTTCGCCCGAATTTCCACACTTCCCGCACCCACAAACCCTGGCAAATACCAGTGTGAACAAGCTCTAAAAGAGTACATTCACACTAAACGATTAAACGATGTTGGCATAGGAGCATAGCATATTTGCAATATGTACTGCTTTTCACGTTAATCAGAATAGACCCCGCCACTTTTATTTTAACCGCTTTCAATGCACGTACGTATATGGCTACGATTACTGGCGGAAGCAGAATTACTACATACTAGCTTCCCCGGACCCGGCGCGGCGTTACCCGCGATACGATAATTTGGTCCACGTATGACATTGCTAGGAAATCATAGCCGTTAAAATTCAAATGATAATGCCGTAGGAATTAGTAACATCGGTGGGATTAAGGCTAAGTTTCTTCCAAGATGTAAGAGATGAGATGATTCATCTTATACAATTGCATAACAGTCGCAACATCAGACTCCGAAGCAGGATTATTGAGGTACCAATTTTTAACGTCAGTTCTTGTAAAGGCAATTTCGAAGGGTTGAGAGAAATAAAAGAAATTCAATGGGGTAGTGAATATCCTATTTAACTATCCTGATAGATAATGTCAATGTTAATATTCCTTTCCTGAATGCACATCATTTATCTCTTATAGTTAAACCAGCGTTTTCGAGAAACTCTGTTTCCGTACGAAATTTTCTTGACTTGGCCTGACATTTTAACTCATTTCTAAGCTACCTATTATCGTAGCCTTATAATTTGTAGCTTATGCTACTCCTAAGATTTTAAGGAAGATAATAATGAGTTGCATTGAAATTGGTTCGGTAGTTTGTTAGCTTACCGGGTGTATAAGTACATACGCACATTGACGAACCACAAGAGTTTTTATATTAGTATAGATTAAGACCCGGTTTCTTCACCTCTTATGGACTCATTATCTTTCTAATCAATGGCTTTGGCACAAAATTAAGTGTATTGGAGGCATTTATTTCCTTAGTGGAATATTCCAATATTATGTAGATTTTAATGAGTGGATCAGTGGCTGTTGCAGTAAACGTTATTTAAAAAAAACAATCAGTTCCAAATGATGAGACAGAGTCTACATTAATTTTGGAGCTTGCATAAAAATATTTAAAAAAATTTGTGTCACAAAAATGTAAGTATGCTTCGTACTAAATCTCAACAAGATTAATTTCAGAAAACCAGACAATAAGATCCATGGGCTATTGTCATAAATTTATTCGATCATATGGGCTATCAGTGCCCACTATCCTAAACTAAAAGAAAACAATTCGCCTAAAACTTTGAATACTTTAATTTTCAAATTTGTAACAGTTTTTGACTTCAACAAAAATAAAAATAAATAGGGAACAACGGACATAAATAATTTGTTGCGGTTATAAGCTTTCTCTATTAATACTTAAGGAAACAAAACTAAAAACTGGTTCCAGGAGCGTATGATGGCCTTAGTGAATATTAATTATTACAGCTCTTGTAAAATCTTGGGTAGTTGATTGGCCGCCCAGGTCTTTGGTGCGAATCTTACCATCCTGCAATACTTTTAAGATGGCATTTACGATTCGATCACTGTAAGACTGGAGATTTATGTGACGCAGAAGTTTAGCACCGCAGAGAAGCATGGCTGTCGGGTTGGCTACATTCTTCCCTACAGCTTCAGAGAAAGTATGCCTTGCACCCTAAAATCAAAGGAAAGATATAAAATTGGGATACATTATGCACAATTCCTTCTTACTGGCTCGAACACAACAGTTTCAGCTGAATAAGATGCACCAGCCACGACACCAGCACCGCCTACTAAACCAGATGCGATGTTATCAACAATGCTACCGTACAGATTTGGTGTGACCATAACATCAAACTGTAGAATTTCATATAATGAGTACAAAACATTATTAGAAAAAGTATTTACCTGATGAGGATTTGAAACCAGCTGCATAGTTGTATTGTCTACAATCATTTTCTCGAAATGAATTCGTGGGTAAAGTTTAGCCATCTCCTCACAAGACCTCAAGAAGAGACCATCACCAAGTTTCATGATGTTAGCCTTGTGTACGGCAGTCACCTTCTTCCGGTTATTCTTTGTGGCGTAATCGAAAGCAAACTTTGCTATTCTTAGAGACTTTTTCCCGGTTATAATTTTTAGGCATTCGACGATGCCAGGTACTGATTCATGCTCCAAAGCAGAGTATTCTCCCTCAGTTTGCTCTCGGATGATAACGCAATCAATGTCCTATACAAAATTCGAGACATTATTTTAATTTTTATTTATTTGAAATTAAGCAACTTATCAAAAGTCATACCTTATGCCTAGTTTTAACGCCAGAAAGACTACGAACATGAACAACGTTCGCGTAAAGATCCAATTCATTTCTTAATTTCATGTTCAAAGTTTGTAATTCACCTTGTACGCTGTAGTCGGGGGTAGCCAAGATACCCTACAAAGTCTAACTGTAAATATGTCTCCAGAAAACAATGAAATATGCAACGAATTCACGCTTTGTTGTATTTCCCTATTTGATCATTGCATTGATTGTAAAATTTTATATTTTCATAGTTATCGCTATAGCAGCCGATTATTTTAAATCTATTACCACGGTACAATGCAATTCAACAAAGCGTGAATACTGCTGATGTTTTTTTTACCTTGATGCAAATTTTATTTCTTTGGATTGATGCAACAACATCTTCTAATTTTGCACTCAGCACAGGATTAACCTCAGACAAGAAGTAGCTCTCGAAATCAACGGGAACATCGGCGGCCTGTCAATGTTAGTATAAATATGTATAATTAGAGTTTGAAGTTATACAGAAAATATTCCCAATTGTTAATTTATCCAGGCTATCCCAGCGAAGATATCGATATCTATTTATCTACCCTGAACAGATTTTAACGAGGAGCTGAGTAAGGAAGAACATATTTTGTAATTGTTTCCGCTTGTATTAATTTTTCCTCATAAACAGGAAACCGACTTGACTCATAGTTTAAATGGCTTTATAGGACCAACAATACTATATTATCACAACTCTAGCACCTAGCTCTTTAAAATAAGCGAGATATATAAAATGCCACACTAGTTTACATCTAGTTGCAGTTGCATATTACCAAAGAATATAAAAACTCGCAGTCGGAACAAATAACTTTTTTTTTATAGTACGCCTCTCCACCACTCTCATCGTCTCTCTATTCAATCGCATTCCTGAGTTTTTATTCTAGGCTTCGGTTTTCTTCGCAGTCAAATGGCTTTCTCTTTTCAATATAAGCATATTTTTCCACTGAACTTCACAAATATCAGTGGCTATTTTGTAACAGTGAACTTTATACGTAAGGTTGGTTTAATGGAAATAAGCAACTAATTTTGTTGTACATTTGAAACGATTAATTTTGAAGTACGAGCAGCGCCAATAGTGTAGCTGGCTTGAGATTTCAGAAATTATTCACATAAAACGTAAAATAAAATTATCACTTCAAGTTTAATTTTTAATGTTGGCATTACAATAAGCATAATTCAATAAGAAAGCAGAGAAATCTTGACCCATGTGAGATAGCAACGTAATCAGTCCAGTAGTTTATACATATGCCAGTGATTAATTTGGCTTTTTCTACAAATATTAGTTGGCGTATACGCAGGAATTTTGTTGTTTCATAAAGTATATTTGTTGAGGTAAGTCTTGAAAGATTGTAAAATGCCCTTATCGCCCTGTCTGTTGTTCGAACGATTTATATTTCCTATCAAGTTATTACTGCATTGACATCAGTTAGTTATATTAAATGATATTGTTGGTAAGATAAACACGTTGTATATTAAGTTCCTCATGTGTAATCTAAAGTATCGTCGTTTCCTTATAATGCCAATAAGTCGGCTAATTTTCCTTTTTATATACATATACATACAATAACTAATGTGTTCGTTTCATGGCAATTTTTGATTCAAGATGATTTCTAAATATTTTGTAGTGTCGGTTCTTCTGAACCTGCAGTCCTACAAAGTTAGATCAATTTCCAAGTGTTCCTTATTTTTCTGTTGAAACACCATGTAGTCGTTTTTGTGTGTTTATTATTAGTCTGTTTCCATATAACCAATTCAGATAGCGTTTTGTATCCTCATTTGCCATGTGTTGTTGCATGACGTTATATCCCAAATATAGCAGTAATGTATCATGCCCATATACAAGGTGTTTCAGTTAACGTAGGACAAAATCATAGAGGTGATAAATCTCATGTGATGTGCCCCACAATGCTTTCTTATATTTTAAACCTTATTACAGTTAATGCTACATAGTACGTTACAAACGTTTAGTTAGAAAAACAAAATTTTAAAATTTAATTTTTTAATATTTTGCAAACGGTTTTCTACGTATACTTCTGTATATTCTTCCTCTACCTCGAAGTGTTGTATCTCTTTGGAAAGGGAAAAATATGGGTAATTCAATACAAAAAAAAGATGACACCCTGATATGGTAGCTTGCTGTTAACTTGGTTTCTTTAATATTCCGTATACATGGTGTTTCAGTTAACGTGGGCCAAAATAATAGAGGTGATAGATCTCACCTATAACTACAACCAAACAATTGTGTTGCAGGCAGGGGAAAATCTCAACCGTTTTAGAGTTACAGGGTGATTCATAAATTCGGAATGCACATTATTTTATTTTTATCCTTTGATCTACTCATCGTAGCGACATGGACTTATGAACTTTTTTTATGTGTAAGCGCTTAGTTTTTGAGTGTATACTCAATTCGTTCTTTCATTTTATTAAGTATATCCATGTGTTTAGGACATTCGTTACTTGAGGCGAAGTGGTTTACATTCTTGCCCGGATACCGAGCACGTCATATTTTACACGAACACGGACGATGAGAATAACCACTGCCTTAAATTCTTTTGAATTCTCGTACGTTTATTCATAGAATTCGGTCTGCTCAAAGGCACATCGACCGACGACGCAGAGGCCGCATTTGGAATTTCGACTGGATTGCTCTCTAGTTTGAATGTGTGAATACGATCAAATCAAGCTGAAAGGACTGCTACATAGCATATGTTTTGCGGTGAAATAAGGAAATTGAAATCTGTTGGCAATTTTAAGGCATTTGTTTTAATTAACATTTGTTTTAAAATGTCATCGGAAACATCACCTCCGATGCACTCGATAGGAGACGCGAACCTTTGGTCGAAATCGTGTTGCCAAGACCAAAATCGTTATCGAATCGTGTTCCCAAATACGGGTCAGGCTTGTTACAACGCATGAACCCATATGAAGAACAGGGTGGGCCCGAACTTCTGCGCATTGCTGGTTGGTGATTTTTGCCCACAGCAGCGGTTTCTATGAATCACTCCCCGCCCTGACAACCTTCCTTCTCTTCTATCGATCAGAAAAGGATTTTAGGTGGCAAATTAGGCTAATGAAACTTGTTTATGGTTATATGTTCTTTGATATTTCCAAGCATGGTCCTTGCGCTGTTGCAGCGTCTATTTTTAAAACTGGAAACAATCATCGGTGTCGCTTTTAAATTTAAAAAAAAAAGGAATTTCGTTTAATCCGACTATTAATACATTATTATTTTGATTGTCATAGGAAGTTGTTGATTTATGCTTATACGTTTCCTTTTTATTTATGTTCACTTGTAATGGAAGGGAAGTGGAATGAAATTGGGCTTAAATAAAAGCTCTACTTTCTGAAAAAGTAGGATTACTTTAATCAGCTTGATCAGAACACCGGAAATGGAGGAGGAAACCCATGCTAGCTAGGTTTCTCCGAACATAAGTAAAGAATCTTTCGCGAAAGTTGGTCGCTTCACTCGATGGACTCCAATTTTTGAGGTCGCTTGTTGCACATATGTACGAATTTCTTAATTTCGATTTACACGGTCTAAGTTTAGTTTAACCTATCCTTCTTTCTTATATGCGTGCTACGTCTTGTTTAACACGGTTTCGATTGACACGATTTTTCGATAGATGGGTGTATATATTTCGGGTTTACCTCATGGCCCGTGCCTAGCTTTTATGAAGTAGCCAATGATTGCCGGCAAAAATATTCAAAGAGCTAACAACTGTACAATTTAGCTTGTATAAAATATCTACTGACTGAATATTTTCCTTTCGAAAGAATTGCAAGATTCTGGCTCCTAAACTCCTAAATTCATCTATCGTTGTCAACTTTAGTGGCTTCACTGACACATAAGCCCGGATAATAAAGTTTACCTAGGTTTCTAAATATAGTTTCATTCATATTTAATTCTTCAAAAAAAAAAAAAAAACTTTTAAGTACCATCCTACTGCTATCATAAAATATATAGCTATAAAGAAAAAGAATTCGCTGTCGGAACATATAACTTGAACCGAAAAATTTGCTCCAGGCTTCTGCCGACCCTATAGCTGCAGTTACAATGAATACAAACAGACGTTCAAATTCAGGCGGTACATCGGAAGTGTCACCAAACATTTCTCACACCTTCACCTTGCGATTCGATACCAACCAGCAAACGTACAGAAATTCTTTACTAGCTCTATAAGCTCATCATTAAAATGTGCAGACATTGTACATAACTTGTTTATAAAAAAAATACATTAAGGCGATTGTAGTTGAGCTTAAGATTCGTTACAATTTAACAGAAACTGAACAAATCTTAGGGAAATCTGACAGAAAATCTTATATAGCCTTAAGGCCATTATAGATGGGCCTAATATGAAAGTGAGACGATTTACGAGAACACGCCGTATCAGTGAGCCATCTCAGTTGTCTCAATGACTACGTCCCAAATCAGGACTAGAAACCGGATATAAGCAAAAATCACGGCTGCTCGTGTAAACGACACAAAGTAGTGTAGAAAATATTAGGCCTAGGCCCAATTCAATCAGGGCTAGCCCAAAGTCGGGAGATGCCTGTTTATACGGTAAAGAAAATCGTGACATTAGGCTACGGTAGGCCAAAGTGGCGGCTTTGGATATCGTGTATACATAGTCACTGGGAACTTGCATGCCGAAAGGCCCTTAGGCAAGATTCCGAACTGACCTGTTTATACGGCAAGCATAGCTGAGCTTTGGCTCACGCTGGGCACAAGTCTTGACTTTGGTCATCGTATATACGTAGTCACTGACTGACGTGACCCTGGGCTATCCTATTAACTGACGCAGTATCACGAAATTTACTCTGCCCGGCCACTGAAGTGTTAATGGACCTTAAAACGTAAACTGAATAAAGTAATGAATGTTCTTCATAACGTGTATGCTCTGAACCTCAGACAACTCACCTGGCTGTTATATAACATATATGTAACAAAATTATAAGAATTCCCCACATTAAGTGCCTTTCCCTGGATGTTTGTCCTCCTCTATAACTTCACACATAAGGTAAGTATAGCGGCTGACTAAGTATTCAATTCGCTATTTTAAAGCTAATGCACAATGAATTCCTGGAAGACATTTCATAAGTCGTAATTTGCTTACTTTAAAGACTTCCGTAAGGGAGTAGACCAATTCCGGTCCTACGCCATCGCCTGGTATAAGAGTGCAGGGTGTCCTTTTCGCTTCATGGGCACTCGGATCCTGCGAAGAAAAACCCTCTTATATTTCTTTCAACGAATAATACCAAAATATGTACTCCTTTCGAAGCTGCAGTGACTGGAGTAGTTGTATGAATAGCTCTTGCAGATGAACAGCTGGAAGCCTGGTGAATAGAAGGACTTCAAATTAGTAGCCAGCCTTAACCTCAAAAACTTATATAAACACCTTACCCGAAGTAGATTTTGACTTAAAATCCTTACTAGTGTCGACATAACTGCTACTATAGTAGATTAAAAAAGTTATCGACAAATGCCTGTTAAGTGGAAAATGATTTAAAAGAGAGTTAGAACTACCAGACAAACTGCAAATTTTGCTCCCCTGACTTTTAGAGCATAGCTCAGCAACACCTCCAAAGTAGAAATTTTTTACTGCAACAACTGAAATTGGAACATAAATGTCAAAATATCTAGTCTTGCTTTCGTTGATCGTTCCCTTTTCAGGTCGTTAATTAATTTCTACCGTTCCTATCTGCTCTTCAACGAACTCATCTGAACTTGTGACATTTCTCATCTGATGTTTTTCCAACGGGCACTTTCGATTAATAGTTTATTTTTTAATGCGTATACCTTCTTTACTACATTCCGTGGCTGCCTTGTTGAGAAAATTGTAATGCATTCTCATTAGTAATATTACTCAGTGTAGTTGTTGAAAGAAATCCTAGAGAATGTTCAAAAATTTCTGGAGCAGAACTGCAGGTCTGACCAAAAAAGGATTTAATTTCACTAACGTAACTATGGCCACCTCAAGGAACTCTTGTCAATCGAGTCAGTCATGCTCTAGGTAAATATCACTTCCTTTTTACTACTTAGCATGACAGGAATCTTATGAGTATGAGAGGAATTTTACCGGGCGACGATATGCTTAATCTCCCATGATTATACGTGTCACCTTGAAAAACTTTTTATCTCCATAGCGATGCTTCGCGAATTGATATGCGCTTCATCCAATTCAGAAGAAAGAACGACTCTCGCCTGAGATTAGGGCTTGTGTCTGAAAACGGCG
The DNA here is from genome assembly GCA_947538895.1 of Neoitamus cyanurus. NCBI lineage: Eukaryota > Metazoa > Arthropoda > Insecta > Diptera > Asilidae > Neoitamus > Neoitamus cyanurus. The sequence continues at coordinate 40,285,849 of OX384542.1, forward strand.
AGAACTTCGCGGAATTGTCTGAAAAGACCTGCGTTAGCAACTCTATGATTAAATTCATCAAGCAAAATATAGGTACAGCGGAGCTCTGTAACAAAGCGCAAGACCTGAAGTGCGAGAGGGTAACTGACACTATCGACTTGCTGCCGCCAATACTTAATCCTGAAAAGATAATCTGTATTGGCCTCAACTACAGAGGTCATTGCGAAGAGCAGAAGAAGGAGGCTCCAAAGGAGCCGATGTTCTTCAGCAAATTTGCCAGTGCTCTAATTGGCCCCGCCGACTGCATAAAGGCTCATGCAATCACAAAGGTAATAAATTAAGCTGTGGTGAGAGAATAGTAACTTCTTCGGAACAAGTAGGGGCCTTTACGTGAACAACATGCTCTTAAATATTTCGAAAAATCAATGGCTAATATAATATACTATTGCTATGAATTGCAGAAACTGGATTGGGAGGTTGAATTAGCAGTTATAATCGGTAAGAAGGCGAAGTGTGTTCCAAAAAAGGACGCAATGGATTACGTGTTTGGCTACTGCATAGCACAAGACATTTCCGCTCGGGATTGGCAAAAGGAACGCAACGGTGGCCAATTTCTGATTGGAAAATCTATGGATACATTCTGCCCTCTTGGGCCAGCTATAGTACATAAAAGTCTAATTGTAGACCCCCATAACCTAAACCTTTCTTGCTCGGTGAATGGGCAGCTGAAACAAAAGGGAAATACAAAGGAACTCATATTTCGTATAGACGACATAATTTCACGACTTTCTGAGTATATATCAACAAAAAACATATAGCGAAGGTAACTGAACTTTTCTCTTGTAGATGTATAACACTGCGACCAGGTGATGTTATATTAACAGGAACCCCGGCAGGGGTTGGTATGCATCGCAGTCCTCCAGAATATCTAAAGCCAGGCGATGTTGTGGAGAGTAAAATCCAATGCTTAGGTATGCTTATTAATCCAGTGGTGGGTTGAGCTTTTGTAATTGTTTTAAAGATAAAATATATAAATATTGATGGAAGTAACAATTTATAGTCGTTTTTGAGATAATCGTACATGCAAGAGGGGAACTTGTTCTCATTATTATTGCTCTATTATCCGGGTATTAAAATTATAAACATTAATTCAGATAATTTTTCACTTTTGGTAATTTACTTCACATAACCGTATCCTACAATTTAAAGCAAACTTAATTCTCAAGCCTTTATTTATAGTTTCTGTGGCTTAGTTCTAGTAATGTAATATTCCTCCCTGGTATGATACGGCTCGTAGGGATCGTCCACGTAATACTTGGGACGTCTCCAATATTGCGTGACCATTTTATCTAGCAGGAAACTTTGACTTCCATTCACCAGAACATGTTGCTTCAGTCTGCGTTTGAGCGCCTTCGATTTCTTCCACAGCTTCTTATGTCTGCCGCTGTGAGTTCTTATCCATCCGCCCCAATGCAGTCGTTTAAATCGTTTGATCACTGCTTTTACAGATTTCCTCTTTCCTTTTCTTAATGAGAACTTTGTTACAGTCCGACTTTGAGAAACCGAAGGCCCAAGACATTGTAGTAAGGCAGATGGTAAAAGGGACGAAGTCACCGATAGATCAGTTTTAAGTAGGAATTGTGACTGCGTTATCGCAGAGCTTAAGTTTCTCTGCGTTTGGATAAGCTGTGGAACAAGTTTTACAGACGGCGCTGCTCGGCATGCGAACCTTTGCACTTCTTTAGTTACTGCTCTGCCCAGGCCTGAAAATTATAATCAGTATCAAGAGGTATGCTATTCAAAAGAGTATGGTTATAGCAGATAGCTAAAAATTAGTAGTAAGTTTGGTACTCATTTGTTAGGAGAGAAGTGGTAGTTATTAAAAAGGTTTGAGAAGTAATTTTACATAATTCATCGTACCTGCTGCTATTATTCGAAGCATCTTGCGCGGGTGCCCTTTTCATTTCACAGTTCCAGTTGTCAATTGGAATTGACAGTTTCTGAACGGGCGCTATTAAATACAGGAAGGTAAAGCAGTTCGCCGGATTCGGATATTTAAATTGTATGAGAAGATTGAGAAGAATACAATTTAGGCAATTTATTTTAAATCCATTAGACGATTCGGAAAGTCTTTTGGCGGAAGTATAAACGATGCAGAACCGAAAAAAAGGATGAAAATCTGTAAATTCCAAACTTTTTTATTTTGTGCTACAGCAAACTACTCGTTCCGTTCGGAAACTGAAACTGTCCTGATTGATATTGGAGGACTCCAGATAGCTGTGCAACTGTTCCGGTATAACAAAATTTTGTGATTGAATAGAACGAAAATAATTTTATTTTGCTTGCATTGATTTACCAAACCATTCTCGCTAATGGTAATCTCGGTACTCTGAAGCTTATGTTGTGACAGCCAAGACCGACGTCATCATCAGATTCGGAGCACAGCAGAGCTCTTGCTTGTTTTATCTGGCAGCAATAGGTTTTGAGTGCAGGTAGCCGGTTTGCGGAATTTGTTAACTCTTAAATAATAGCATCAGCGAGATGAACCGCCTAATTACAGGGAATCTGAGCAACAAAATTCTGCAGGTATTTAGCCCATTGGACAAATCGTCACGTTATTTCTCTGAAGTTATGTCATCTGTCATTTCGGCGAGTGTTTCCCTGTAGTTTACAGTTAAATTGTTATATAATCAACGGGAAGCGCTTAATAATCCTTTGCCTTAAATTAATCTTCACGAGCCAATTCGACTAAGCGGAGGGTCAAAGCTGCCCTGGTCTTCAGATAGAGATTGTGACAGCAACCTTTTCGCCCTGTTGTCAGGACGGAAAATGGAAATTAGGTGCTTCTTGAGAGCGCCAGTCTTGGGACCTTTGCTTCTGGTGAGGCCTTGTTAAGAGACCTGGCCTGGTATACGCATTGTGGCCAGAAGGTACAGCCTTTAAATCAATTTACTGGAAACTTAGGAGCAGTGAACCATTCATTGGCGAATGTGGCAGCTAGGACCAAATAGGCAATACTAGAGTAAAGGAAACAACAACCACTAGGTGCTTCTTTAATCTGGTCTGGGTGGTTTGTGTATGTATATAAAAAGATCCCTCTTGCAAATCGTTCGTTGCAACTTATGGTCTCAAAAACAATCAGAACACAAGCACTTCTCAAGCGAATAATGAAATTATTTAAATCCCACCCAACTATTCTTGCCGAACACCCAACGCTGGGTATATATATGTATGTAGATGAACCCGACGGTAAAATAGAGATATTCGTCTATTTTACTAGATTAAAGCTAAAGTTCAATTGCGGTTATTTGAAATTCAGTAATTCGTCCACTCCCTGCCCTACACCATTGCGCCTATATACATAAATTGAGTAGTTCTTATTTGGATTTTGTTATTATGGAAATAAATCAATTCAATATATTTTGCAGAGATATTCGGGAAGTCAAATAAGAAAATTCAGCAGCCAAAATCAACCCAGACAAGCAGGCTTCGGGAAAGTGCTAATTTTTTTAACACCTGTTATAGCAACCGGCGGTGTTATCACTTATGCTAAGTAAAGATCGTAAAATTCAAATTATTCCGACTATTTCAACTACCTAATTGCAGGTATGACAATGAATTCCGAAAAACTCTAGTCAATAATGTTCCTGGAGCTGACACCATCCTAAAAGTAGTTCTACAAGAAGAGAAACCGTTCCAAAGTATAACGAAAAAAGTGGAAAATGTTACGTCGTCAGTCACAAGTCTTTTCGGAGGGAGCTCTGAAAAAAAGGAAGAAAAAGTTGTACCTATTGCTAAAAGTAATCATCTTGCCATTTGCTGTCTTTTTTAAAAACGAATAAACAATTAAATTTCAGAGTCCCCGAAGCCAGAACATGAAAAGCCTGCCCCACAAAAGACTGTAAGTATTAACACCGAAAATAATACTAAATATGACGATACTATTCCTGTTGCATTGCAACCACATAAACTATCGCATTCCTCAAATCAAAAGGCTGTAGCCAAACAAGAACTCAAACCAGCAGGCGAACAGAAGTCAGCTCCAATTGCAATTAAGAAGCCTCCCGAGCCCATTCCAACTGAATTATCAGAACTGGAAAATTCCATAGATGTTGCTGCTACGCTAGCGGTGCAGGAATTCCAGAAAGCAGTGGTAATACTAAACTCGTAAGTTTTCTAATTCGTCAAGAGTTCAGGTATAAATCGAATATGCTTAGGTATAATGAAGAAGTCAAGAAAGTGGTTGATCAGGCTGTGGAGAAGCTTGATCTTCATTCATGGACGTCTCTGAAAAATAAGACTAGTGCTCGTAATAGTGCCGTAGATCTTGCTGAAAATTCAGCTCGCTCTGCTATTGAGAAAATAGGTAAGATTCGAACTTTTTAATAGGTTGATTAGACTTAATTAATTTTATTTTCAGATAATTACGAAATGAGTTTGAGCAAACGAGCTTCATCGATAGATCATGAACAACTGAAGGCTTTAAGGGACAAAATCAAAAACTGGAGCGAAAATATTGATCGTGCCAAGGATGAGCTCTATAAGGCAAAATATAATGCAAACTTGTCGGAGAAATACTGGAAGAAGGTGAGTACCTCAACAATTATAGGTGCTGATTAGCTAAAAGGTCTCTTAGCCTTGGGGTGTTAGAAGTATAGTGTGGTCGGAGTAACAATGAGTTTAAATTTTAATTCATGCAGGTGGAAAGCGCCCGCAATTACTTTGTTGAAGAAATAGAATCCATTTTCCCTGGCCTTAATTTATCAGAGAAAAAATTGAATCTTTCGAAAGACGACTTAGATATGTTCATCATGCATGCATACTCTCATGTGCTCACATACCAGAAGGAGCTGCAAAAACTCCAACTTGACGGAGAGGTGCGACTTAAACGTGCGATCGAAGCGCTGAGAGGGGAAGATCAAAATGAAGCGCTGAAAGCTCAGGTTGAATTTTACCTCGACAAAGAAAGGCGTCATATTGCCCTTGAGAATCAAAAAAAGATTTTCCATATTCGAGCTGAAGTTGAAAAACAACTGAGACAGCAACTGAAACGTCAATCAGAGGCGCATGTGGATCATTTGCAGGATGCTCTGTCGCAGAAAGAAGCAGAATTAAGAAGGATATTTATGCGGGAACTGGATGAGAAGCTCTCGTCTGAAAAGGCTTCATACAAACTTCAGCTAGCAACAATGCTAGGCAAACTAAAAGGCATGGATGCTGCCCTTAAAGGTAAATTGTGCTAATATTGAATTTAAATTGCTTAACAAGTACACTGTTGCACATGCACTCAGAAATTGATGATGAGCTTAAAGGTATCTGACCATTTCTTAAAAGTTTTTTAATCAAACGATATGCTAAAACCTGCATTCTATTTTATAGCTAGAGCAGAATCAGAAAAATGTGCCCATCAAGCTCAGTCATTGTGGGCCGCTTGCCAAGCTCTTTGGGCATCTGTGAGAACTGGTGAGCCTGGAGTACATTGGCGACATAAGCTCCGCCCTCTGAAGAGCGAAATAAAGGCAGTAAACAAAGCTGCTGGTACGAGTTCCAATGTTTAACGCTAAGTTCTTTAAAGTTTTTTTTTCGTTTAGCCGAGGGAGATGAATTAGTTGCTGTTGTGCTCCAAAATTTACCCGAAGAAGCTCAGGCTCGTGGAGTCTATCCAGAAGATGCCTTGCGTGAAAGGTTCCTTAACGTGGAGAAAGTAGCTCGCCGATTAGCATTGGTATCTGAAGAGGGTGCTTCAATCCCAATGTACTTCTTATCGTATTTGCAATCTGTTTTTATTTTGCAACCTAACGAAGCCATTTCTGCAGAAGAGCTCCAAAATCAAGTAGTCGATTTTAGTAAATTCGACACTTATGATATTTTGAATCGTGCGAGGTAATAGTTTCACTTAAAGTATAACTTTAAATACAAAATTTTGTCATTTCTATAGATATTTCATGGACCGCGGTGATTTAACACAAGCCGTTAAATATATGAATCTATTACAAGGTGCACCACGTAAAATCGCAAAAGACTGGATGAAAGAAGCTCTACTTTTGCTGGAGACCCAGCAGGCCGCAAATACCCTCATGGCCCACGCTGCGGCAAGTGGGCTTTTGTACTTATAAACGTACACTGAAACACCGTCGACACGTAAAATTGTAAGTATTGTTTGAATAGTGATTGTGAAGCGTTATTAGCAACGCGAGATTAAACGTTTGATGACCGATATCCACGATCACTGTTCGTATTGGTTCAAACATTTTGTGCTACATTGGTTGAATAAAAGATAAAAGAAATATATTTTCATGTATAACTGTCCTCTGCATTATGAAGTAAATTCAAGCATAACAACTGTATGTTTGGGGCAATCGAGGAACTGGGGTCGATCACGGGAAATATTCTTCCGCTAGGCACATTGGCACTTCGACTTGTCGCCGAAACGGGGAGTTCTTCCCCGTAGGTTGAGTAAACGACATCTGTCTCTAGACTTACTGCGGGAAATTTGCCGGCTAGCTTTCCCTTGAGGTATCTTACAGTCCACCAAATTGAGTAGTAATGACTGACATAAATACTATGGCCCTGGCAGCCAAGATGCCAGGAAAAAACTGGGACCCCCTTATATTTCCTTTTTTTTGTTTAAGCATGATTTTCCACTGAACTTAACTGTTATAGCCATCATAATAGGAAAGGTTAGATTATTTAACTTTTGATGTGCATCTGAAAGGACAAACTTTGACGGGAGAGCAGCTCAAACAAAATGGAGCTGGCTTGGAATTTCAAAAATTCACGTAAAACGAAAAATAAAATTATTTCAATCAAATTAATTTGGCGTCCACAAGCAGGCACACTTCCATATGAGGTGCCCCTAAATTTTATAAATTTAAGAGCGGGCTTCGAAACAATTTGTAAAATGTAAATAATCAGTCAGTTGACGTTTTTAAATAAATATCTCAACAGCGGGGCAAGTAGAAATTTTTTCAATAATTGTTCGATGATTAGGATAACAAAGTGCCTCGAAAGTCCGCTATCAAATTTAAGAGCACCCGAACCGAATGCTTCCCCACAAGTATGTTCCATTAAGAACAAGGTATAAAAAGAATGTCCCACATGAGATAAATAAGCAGTCCAATAATTTATAATTCAGTAGTAATGTGGTGACTTGGTGTTTTTAACTATTTAATAAATAAAAAGTGACCATCGATTAATTGTCTGCTGAAGTTCTAACAAATGTCGATTGTTTCACTTGTTCTCAGAAAAACTTAATTTCTCCTCCAGCTCATATTTCCACCGCATGTAAGCCACTCGCATTCTGTCCCATATATTTTCAGCTGAATCCATGGCCGGCCGGACATCGAGGATTGCAAATTTATAATCCTGGCCTACATCTCCCCCATCATAATAGTCTATAATATAGCGAACGTCCTTACCGCACCTGTCGACTATCCAATCGTGACGATCGAAAGGCAGTTCATATCTGAAAACGGCTGAAATTGGAATATCCTGTAAAGGCCGTATATGTTTTAATCTTACCCAAGCATATTTCTAATGCGAGCCCTAGGGCTATATTCTGTCGCTTTTCCTCCAAAACTTTTAAGACGAGGATTATTGCATTCCTTCGCATGCAGAGCTTCCCATTTGAGAACCTCTCTCCAGGCCTGCTCATTGTTAGCGTTGTGAATTTTGATAATATCCGTCATGTCTTTTTGTGTAATATCCTCCCTCTTCCAACGCCAACCCTTGCGTAACATAGCGTTCCAGAACATTTGCTGGCTAGGATATACCCAGAACTCCTCCTTGCCGTCTTGTGAGACTTTGGGGATACTAGAAATTTGTCTATCAGTGGGTAGAGGGAAGGGCTGGTCGGGAGATGGTTGCTGATTCGGTGGAGGCATCATATTAAGTGGGTTTATATCTGATCCTTCGTGCTTCACTGGACATTCGGAAACAGCGGGCTGTGGAGAGTGTTTCTGGTGCATGGGGCATTCAGGTGGCGGCGTGCCAGTTTTTGGTTCATCATTGTGATAAGATACTTGATGTGTAGAAGGCCGGACTATTCCTGCTGCGATTCCCTCCGCTGCTGAAACAGTGTTCCCCATCTCTACGACGATTAGGTTAAGTATTGATGAGCCAACTTACGTAATTATATTTACCTATTCCTTTCGGGAGAACGAACTAAATGTTTTTTATACGTTTAATTTTGCAATTTTTATCTTGCCAATGCGCAAATTTTAAATATCTGCTGAGCCCGCACTACCGACAGGAACGTCAGTTCGAGAATTTCAAAGATAAAAAATGTGACAATTGACAAGCACCTCCACTTAACAAAAGTGGCGACATCTACATCCTCGATGATGCCGCGTTTATTTCTGTCCTTTGTTTGGAGCCCAACTATAAAAGCTCACTTAATGATTATCCGTGTGTCAAACCGTTTTTTTACAAAATTGAAAAGTCTTTGGTGAACAAGTAATAAGCACGGAACGGCTGCTATGTTTCTGGCGCGTGGCTTTATTATCATAGAAATATAAGCTAAGTACTGAGGACAGAGTACAATGGGCTATTCGTCTGAGTTCTCGGGGCTTCGCTCTCCCCCTTTCTTAAGGCCTACCCCCATAGAATCCGTAGGCATCGAGTCGCGCATCGCTTTTGCCGCGGAGCTTTCACTTTTTAGCGCGGCAAGAGAGACCCGAAAGGCCTAAACCCATAGAGTCCGTCGGCATCAGGCGTCGCTTTGTGCGGCGCCGCACAACTATTGAATACATGCATGCATATGGGAGCTAACCCATAGCCGAAGCGCGCGGCAGCGCGTCGCGAGAGAGAATTTTAGAGGAATCTTCTATATTTCGCGCGGCAGCGCGTCGTAAGAGAGCTACTTAAGAGAAAAGCGACGCGAGACGGATTCTATGGGTTTAGGCCTTTAGCTCCCATATGAATGCATGTATTCAATAGTTGTGCGACGACGCCTGAAGCGACGCCTGATGCCGACGGACTCTATGGGGGTAGGCCTTTACAAACAAACAAGCACTGAAAGGCTGTATCGTGTATAAACCCTGTACATGAGCGACCACCTAAAGAGAGCTACGTAGAGGAGTACAGCAACAGAGTGTATGAGGGAAGCTAAATAAGCATAATAGCTATCAGTGAATGGCAGCGTGTAAAAAAATTATAATATATCAAAAATTCCTTAATATATCAGCAACCTCAAAGTCTACAATTTATTAACGTTCTTATTTCTTAATGTACAGGACTCAAATACTCTAGTACTTGAATACTCCCAAACTTTAATACTCGAATACTCCTTAAATGAGTACTCAAATACTCCCTCACTCGAGTTCTCGGATCTTTTTGGTCTCAAGTACTCGAGTACTCAGGTACTCAAAACTCCTTTACTCAAACTCGGTCCAAGCCAATACGAGTACATGAATACTCCAACTTGGAGTACTCAAATACTCAATTATCCGAGTCAATCTTAGAGCCCTAATACGAACACAGCCAATTCTGACATATCAGGGAATGCAGTACGCTAAATCTGGCTTACAGCCGTTCCGTGCTTATAGTTTATATTTTCATGGGTGTGAATGAGGTTGAAATTAACCTTCACTAGCTGTTTGCACAATTAAAATAACCCGCCAATTCTCCCGAATAACTACCATAACATATATCAAATTATTTTCCATTACAATCAGCTGTTGCAATAGTTTGACGATGATTTTTAGTTTATGTTGCCTTATACGGGAAATATGAAGGTTAGACAAAGGCAGAAACAATGATTTCTATATCTACCCCTATCGCACCTGAATCTCCAGTTGATTTGTATCCGGGGCATTTTTGTGAAAAAAACTAAATATTGAGCGTGTCATATCGGAAATCAGTTCGTGACAATGTAATTATTTATTATTTAGTTTTGTTTAAACATAATTGTGCACCATTTTCTAACAAATCCAATGGCAGGCATGATTTGCCCTAATCCTTTGAGCCTGCGTTAAGGGCAGGGTAAGGTATTAAATTTTTTTTTTCGAATTTTTTTTTCATTCGATTTTCTAAATGAAGAACCTTTCAAAAATATTGTGTGAAAATTTGAGACGGATCGTAGCAAAACTTACGAAGATACAGCAGTTTAAGCAACTCGCTTATGATCGTTTTACTCTAAATTTTTTAGTGTTTAAAACTTCAAGGCGTTTTTCCCACAACTCATGTTTTCAAAGTCGGTGCCCCTCATAAGTTCAAAACTACTACACCGATTCTTTTGAAATTTTGGACACTATTGCTGTACATAATTTACGAGGTAACACGGGAGATTTTTTTCAAATTTGTTAATATTTTTTATGTTATAATAACAAATTATCCGATTTTTTTGACAAAAATAGCGTTTTTCACTTCAAAGTGTTCCCAAAAATTTAAAAATTTAAATTTCGAAAAACCGCTCCCGCGTTACCTGGGGAAAGCGATTATCTAACGACAAAAAATTTCCTTTTTGATTTGAGATGATCCAGCACAGAGTTATGAGGGGCACCGCAATTCTATTTTTTTCTGAGACGCTTTCAAATAATGGTTGCCATTGCCTTATTTTTCAATATTTCTACATGAAAATTTTACAAAATATTCTTCAAATGTTCTACTTTGATGTACCATTAGCTTAAATGAATAGATTTTAACTGAGTTGGCGAAAAAAAATTCACAAAAATGTGCCTTTTTTTGTACGAATTAACCTTACCCTCCCCTTAAAAATGGTCTCGTTTTTCCGACGTGATAACAGTCCAGTTCGTATAGAGGCGTTTTTTAATTAACCCACAGCGCTGTCTCCACTATTCTCCCCATTTTTGCGGTTATCTCCACCACCTTATGGAGACAAATTTGTAGGTTTTGGGACAAAACAAAAGTATTCTACTAAATGCGCCCACGATTTTATTTCAGTCTGATCAAAGCCCCAGCTTGGTGACCCATAATTATTTTCTAGCTTTTAGTAACTTGAAAAGTTTTTTTACCTATTTAATGTTTCACCGCTTAGTGTGCTTTATTTGCTTAGCCTTATTTTATTTCATTTATTCGATCTATTATGTCTTATTCAAGCTCCTAATTTGATACCCAAGACTTGCAGGTTGACATGCGATCGATGTAGAATACAGAGCTAACCATGTTCTGCTCATGAAACCCGTGGGTATCAAACTATGTCAACGGAGTTGTAATCTTTATGGTGATCCGCTATCTTGGCGCATTCGCCATATTTCACCTAGAATGGCGTCAGGTACTTGTACTATACTCATCAAACCCTTTCATTAGATACTAGGAGTGAAGCTAAATAAAACCGTTTAAAAATATTTCAAAGCTGAAAACACAAATTTTGTTGAAACACAAATTTTGTTCACAAGTTATATGCTCGGAAGGCCAAAAAAATCCAAAGCGTAACATTTTCGATAAATCGAACAAAACAAAATCTAGATGGGTTTGCTTTTTTTAACCTCGTCTACTCTTAGGGGCCCCGAAAATTGCATGTCCATCGAGAGAATTTAATGTTTTAACCCTAAATGGCTATAAATCGGCAGTTTGTAGTCATAAGTAGATAATTGTTTTTTGTATTTTGTGTTTTTGGCGAAAAAGTGAGGAAAAGCCGGTGAACAGTCGGGGGCTTATTCATGAATTTGATTCGATTGAAATTGTATCGTAGGAAATTCTCAATGGAGTCGAACTCAAATAAAACACACGAACCTAGAAGCTAGTGAATTTACAAACATTCAACTTGGAAAAATACGTTTAGATTTCAATCGAATCGGATTCGTGAATAAGGCCTCTGTTACCTAAATTATTGTTCTATGTAGAGGATTTGCGTGTTAATTTTAAGCAGATGCAGTATCTCCAAATTATTTGCTATGTATGAGGTGACAATTCAGGAGAATAAAGAAAACACACTCTTCAGAAGTTTGAAATGTGCATATATTACTTTTCTTTTAAAAAAGCTATATTGACAAAATACGATAAAATTTCACAGTAAAAGTATTCTGTTTATGTATTACAAAAGCTAACACAAGAATGTAATTGAAATAAAAATATATTGCCGCGTTCATCCGCTGATTAAATAATTATAAATAAGATATCCTTAAATGTTTGGGTCCCAAAGCAATGTAAAACGGGGACGCACTCCCTCATTTTCACTCACTATCAGGAGACGAACATAACATAAAAATAAAAGAAAAAGAAAATTCTTGTCTAACTCTGCTATTCTTCACCTATCGCTTATTAATCAGTAAAAATATTGCCCGGCTTAGGGCCGCGCTGAACTCGCATACTTATTTTATTCTGTTTTCCATAAAGCATATTATGTTTATGTTTATGTCGAATTAGGTATAAAAAAAGATTATATTTTTTGTTTGCTACGGTTTTCATAGAATTTCTTCAGTTTTTATGTTATTTTGTAAAAAAGACGTACATCCTGAGCCAATTGGTCCTTCACATTTAATCGATCACCACACGAGTAAAGAGCAGTCCGCGTCTACTAAGCCACAAACTGCAAAGACATTTTATTAAATATTACAATGAGTCCGGAGGGTGCGGGGTTGCTGATTACTTACCCCAATCCCGCTCCAAGCAACAGGGACAAAACATTTGTTAGGAGAAGTGAGTAAAGCACCTCTCTGGAAAAAAGTGAGTTTTTGCCAACTCTTGCTAACCGAATGGAGTAGCCTCCAGTTCTCCTCTTGGGATGCTCAAATTTCCAGTCCCTAAAAAGTTTTCGAGGCATTTTTACACCAATTGATATGATTTAAAACTTTATTCACAAACTTACTTTGGGGGTCGCTGATCCGGTCTGCTACTCCATTCCCAAATCCAGTCTGTATCTTTCTGCTGCTCGCCATCCTAAATGGCAACGAGAAAACATTGATGTATATATAATAAATGACTACTTATAGGTATCATTATTATAAAATTAGCTTGGAGTTAGTTATCCAATATCGCCCACTCTAAAGCGTGCTCAAACGCTACCCACTGCTTCCGCAAATTAAATGAAAAATAATTTTTCTAAATTATTATGGCTCGTGTTATTTTACACGCGAATTATAAATCAGCGGAATTCCTGAATGGAAATGGGGAATGAGTACGTTTCCCTGAACGGAATTTTAGCTTTGAAGCTTTCTTCGACTCGTAAATCTCGACTGCTGTTTTTCTACGACATTTATTTACTTAGAGCGTCTCTAAACGTAAATTCGTAAAAATGTATGCCCAAGTTTTTATGAGTGCACGCGTGGAAAAATCCTATAAATAAGAAGTTTCATTCACGTGGCGATGGGAATATATGTATCAAACGCACTTACGCTTCCTAGGTGTGATATTTCCCAAATGAATCAGTGATTGCCGTTGCGGCGCAAAATTGCAAAATTCAGTAAACCTGATTATTATTTTTTTTTTAAATAGAACGGAAAATTACATCCTACTTTTAATCGTCGGGAAGGTGGCTCATCTTTGTTTAAAGAAGACTTAGAGAAATGTAGGCCTGCTGTCGACCTTGCTGATACCAATGGACGCCGTCATCCAGGGGCACCAATTGTTTGTTTACCTTGCGATGAGCACTCTGTGCACTTTAACAAAGAAGTATCATCTCATTTTGATCTACGTTCGAGACGGCTAAATCATTTTGCAAACAAACAAACAAATGAAAGATTTTATTTTGTAGGTTGCCTCACGATAGGGCGAGGAAAGAACTTTTCTTAAAGAAAGCCCAGCATTGTGCCTTGCACGGCTGCTCTGATGAGTATTTACAAGTACATACCTAAAATAAGCGACGACTACTTTGGTACAATGACCTAATCCGGTCTCGAATCGGATTTTTGTAAGGTGGTGTCGCTTAGCACGTAGCATAGCTTCTCCTTTACTTAGAATCACAACAAAAACAGTCGAGCACTGCGCAAGAACGCAAATTACTATTGACCTTGGCGTTTTCCTCAGTGCTTTGCTTTCTGAGGTTCATGAACTGAGGCGCAATAGAGCTTTCTTTCGCTATCATTACCAAAGAACAAAAACACACAGCGACGTCAGCATCGCCACGGGTTGTACGTGGACCGTGGATGGGACTTAGGAAGAGTATAGTCATAAATTCTGGATTTTCCTCGATTTAGTGGCACTAGACTTCTGAGTGTCTACAGCTCGTATGGAAATCTTTGCGACGTTGAACATTTTCCAGAAGTTCCTTGCTTCACATTCACACCAGTCAGATAGGTAACAAAAGCGACAATACCGCGGCTATCAAGAAACGAAAACGACTGATTTGAGTGAGTCATGGCCATATGTATATCGATTGGATTTAACGTGCACTTGCAATATTTGGGCACGATCATATGGTTCAGGAGTTGCTTGAATTCCGAAAATATTCAGTGAACAACGACGCTGGAAAACCAAGCACCGCGGCAGAATGGCGCAGTTGAGTTACACTGCAAAGCGGCATAAACAACAACAGGTGAATCATAGAATTTGGGACAGTTTCAAATGAAATTATTGCACTACAGAAAATACGTTTGCCACGAGGAAGAGATTATTTTGCGTGCTGCTCGGACAGGCCAAGGCCTCTGGGTATGTACCTATAGCAATTTATGGGGCGACTGCACACTGATGCAGTTGAGCAATATTGGGATTACTGTGCTAATGGATTCAGCAAGAAAGCTAATTGCATTCTACTAAATATTTACGAAAACAAAGATGGTCCCGAGCTTGCTTGTGCGAAGTTGCAACCTTGATATAGTTAATTTGCGCAGCCAAATGGTTTAATTAAATTGTTTGAGGCGATAAAACTGGAAATTACTTGTGCTGAAACAAAGGCGGTCTTAAAGGGAATTACGCGATGAGGAGATAGACAATACCGGCGGCGAACAAATATGTTAGGTATGATAATGGGGAGGCAGTCCAATGCTGGAGCATTGACTTTACAAATGTTTGAATTAACTGGCTGGAGTGCCCGTGTTTGCTTGTGTGCTTATTTAAAAATTTGCAACAACTATCACTTGGGCCTATTTTGGATAGTGTCAATTTTTAGCGAATGCACATGTTCTAATTGTGGGACATTGTCATTACTTGCAAGAAATGATAATTTTGTAGAGGTATGAGGTCTATAAAAATTGAACGGCAATAAATGTGATTCAACATGAACTTGAAATACGCACAAAATAAAGCAGCCGTACATTACGCGTAATTTCGCAAACCTAAATATGTATGAAAGGAATACAAGACTCATTGTTAATTGTATAACTTTGTTTGCTTTATCTTTTAAGGCACACACATACTATAATATTATATATAGATATATACTAAGCAAGATAGAAATTAAATACAATATTAATAAGATTATAGAGTGGTTTTTTAGCTCAATTTTATCACATTGAAAATTGATAATTGAAAAACGATTATAATCACCTGATATAGCCGACAAAGTTTCAAAAAAACCGCAATTGGTTGTGTGATTATCTGCATAAAGAAAATGTTGTCCGCTAGTCAGTCGAGGGCGAGAATAATTATTTAAAAGTTTTAAAAGATTAGGACACTCTACGGCGCCAGTAACGATATCATGCATGCACGCAACCCCAGCAGCATTTCTACGTTTTAAGAGATACGACAAATCCAGCAGTTTTAATCTGTCTTTATACGGTAGCTTAAACATTTTTCTTCGACGTAAAGTTGTCCAAAGCCCTAGCATGTGTTCTGTTGCTCAAGAGAAAAAAGTGAGACAAGGTCGGTTAAATTCGCGATTTTTGGGTCTTTTAAGGGGGGACATCACAGTAAAATTTTCAATGTTTCGAAAAAAATTTTTTTCGCTTAAAAGGTGCTTTAGGGTCTTAAAAATAATATACCAAATGATGGAATACGGCAAAAGTGTACGAGTGCCCAAATTTTTCATTCTGCGGTTAGAGGTATATGAAATTTTCATACGGTTTCTCAGTACTTAAAACTTTAAACGCGTTTTACTCGAAACCACTTTTTTTGAGCTCGCCGAAGACATAACTCGAGCAAATCTTTACCGATCGACTTGAAATGTTGACAGTAGCTTCGAAATATCTTTCTCCACGGAGCTACGTAGGATTTTTATTTTATATGGCTTAGTTTTTTTTTTATCGACGATTTTATGGCGTTTTTTTTGTTAAAAATCAAATTTTTTTTTCAAACATGCACCATTTTGTGAAAAATCAATATATCGAAAAAATCCTACGTAGCTCGCTAGCTGTTGTTATGTGGAAACCAAAAAGTTTTGGTTTTTTCTTCCAGGTCAAAAATTAAGGAGTCTACGTCTTCGGCCATCGACACGGTTTCAAAAATAGGCGCCTTGGGGCATATGCTGCGCAGCCGCCATTTTTAAATATTTTTTATTGAAAAAATTACATTTTGTACTTTTTTAGTATTGCTATAAAACCTACTTTACAGATTTTCGATTGATACTTTTATTCAGCCAAAATTAATTCCCGAAAATATGCCTATTTTTTTGTGTGCTACTGTGATGTCCCCCCTTAAGAGAACGAAGAACTACCTTTAGCAACTTTTCGAATTTTATGCCTAATATCCAAACCTAACCACAACCTAACGAACCAACATAGCTGCAGCTCTTTCTTTGCATTGAAATTTTGGTCACCTATGTATCTCGCACATTTTGGTCAACATGTGATAGTTTTTTTCTCTGTGTGAGAATCACCATTTTGTGTTGCCGCATGCAATTCAGCGCAGCAGGTTTCGGACTGAGAGATATTTCACAACTACATTGCTAATAACGTGCACAGATGTGGTTTGTTAGCAAACTCAGCCTGATAGTTTTTTGGT
Organism: Neoitamus cyanurus; assembly: GCA_947538895.1. NCBI lineage: Eukaryota > Metazoa > Arthropoda > Insecta > Diptera > Asilidae > Neoitamus > Neoitamus cyanurus. The sequence continues at coordinate 40,302,604 of OX384542.1, forward strand.
TCGGTCGTGGTTATGGAGATTAGGCATTAAATGCAATTTTCCGAGCCTACAAGTCTTTCTATGAAGAAGGGCTAGCGTCCCGAGAAGCCCTTGATGTCAGCTTTTATTTGGCACCAAAAAAGCGGACAAATTTCGTAAATTTTTCTCGACAATTTCGAAACTTTTTTTTATCTCGATCCGAACGTTTAAAGTCACTAGCCCAAAACAACATAAAATGCAGTCATATTAGGCCTAAAATGGCTGTTTTATTGTTAATTAACTGAGAAAAAATTAATGTCAAACATATAAACTTTCTTACAAAATGCGACTGTGCACCCTAAAACATTCCACGATTGGTGAAATTTCACTCAGCCTTACAGAGCATGTTATTTTTTATTTTATTTTTTCAACCAAAAAAATCATTAGCTTGCAAGCAATGCAACATTTTCGTGACTAATTAGCAGTGCGATCTGCTGAAGTCTGCCAAATCAGCGTTCAAATTTCATCACCAAAATTAAGTGGATGCTTTTTTATAAGAATTTTCTATCTGCAATCATTAAGTTCCTCTATTTCTTTGCCAAAGAAATATCTCATTAAAGCGCTTTCTGAAAGAAGTTATTGCCGCATAATTTGTGAATAAATCGAGCTAATACACTGGCACGAAATATCTTTGATGCGTCTGTCAATTGCGCGTTAGGCACTACTGCAGCATCACTGACGATTAATCTTTTTCTACATTTTTCATAGTACGTTGTAGCTTTTGAATAAATATAGGGGACTATTCTGAGATCCGATTTACGTGAACAGCAGTTCACATTTCAAATATTCTGTTCTCCTATTTTCATACTCGATTGAAGTGAATATTTTCGGTATGACCGAAATGAAATTTACGTGGACTCTTCAATCAGATCTCAGAATAGAACACATAATAAATTAAAATATAAATGATGTGTTTCTTGCCTATTGTATTTACTCCTCTTTATGTGTGGAAGGACCCACACTGGATTATTTTGTAAATATAAAACTTTATAGCCTTGAAATAATATAAATATAGACAATTGTGAAAAAAATAATTACAAATTTAATTGAGCAACTGTAATATAATAAATAACGGCAAACTATATTTTTCGTTTTGCACATGCAGTTGCCTCAACAGAAACTTACATCAGCAGCTGGAATCTTCTTATATTTTTACCGGTTCTGTACATATAAATTTAAACCTTCTACCTTGCGACACAAGATAGTCGTAAATAAGCGAATAAGTTTACTTCTTATGACTAGACAGAGCATTTTATGCAATTTGATGAAATGCATTTTTATATAAAACATTTGAATGGAAAGTCAACTCGCGTCATGAGGGTCTTCGCAATAAGTATATGCATAAATTCTGCTGTCTACTTATAATCAATGCATTGCTTGGAACTTTTTCTACTTTTCTATTAGTCTTCGCCACATCTGGAACGTACATACATATCTATAAAAAAGTATAAACTTAAATAGTAAATATGTACTTGAAACATCCTATGAAATGAGTATCTGATTTTTATCTGTAGAAAACCAAAAAATAGTAAGATCAGATTCGTCAGATATTTGACCGTATTCTTAATTCCGACGGAATTCGAATCCATTCGAAATGTAGGAAATTTAAGAGTAGGCTCACCACCATGCTTTTAAATTTCCTACATTTTGAACGGAATTGATTTCCGTCGGAATCTAAAATACGGCGCATTGTAGCATAATTGCGTCTGTATTTCTTGCTTAATAAGTCGTACAAGGGTGAAAATATTTTAATCGATGAACTTTCGCTATTAAAATATGCTCCACAGCCCTACAAGTTTCGCTATGAAAACATTCGTAATAGCATTGAAACCTAAAATGCGTTTAGCTTACTCTTAATAACATCTTCCTTTCAGAACAACTGTGTATGTTTCCAATTTGCAATTGGTTGAAATAGTTGCCGGTTCTATTGTCTTTCAACATTTCACTATACGAAATGTAGAATTCTAGGCGTTGCGAATTTGCTCCGGTACCTTTGGAACCCAAAATGACTGACGCGTTGATTTAATTTAACGTCGACTTCCATGGAAACTGCAACGAAATGGAACGGTCCCAAAGAAAACAATGTTGCTCAATAATCAATACCATCACATTATCCCTTCTGCAAGAGCGGCATATATCTTTGATAGGAAATTATCATTGCCGGTCGTTACAAGCAATTTAAGGGCAGGGTAAGGTTAATTCGTACAAAAAAAGGCACATTTTGTGAATTTTTTTCGACAACTCAGTTAAAATCTATTCACTAAAGCTAATGGTATATCAAAGTAGAACATTTGAAGAATATTTTGTAAAATTTTCATGTAGAAATATTGAAAAATAAGGCAATGGCAGCCATTATTTGGAAGCGTGTCAGAAAAAAATAGAAATGCGGTGCCCCTCATAACTCGGTGCTGGATCATCTCAAATCAAAAACGAAATTTTTTGTCGTTAGATAATCGCTGTCCCCAGGTAACGCGGGAGGGGTTTTTCGAAATTTAATTTTTTAAATTTTTGGGAACACTTTGAAGTAAAAAACGCGATTTTTGCAAAGAAAATCGGATAATTTGTTATTATAAAATAAAAACTATTAACAAATTTGAAAAAAACTCTCCCGTGTTACCTCGTAAATTATGTACAGCAATAGTGTTCAAAATTTCAAAAGAATCGGTGCAGTAGTTTTAAACTTATGAGGGGCACCGACTTTGAAAACATGAGTTGTGGGAAAAACGCCTTAAAGTTTTAAACACTAAAAAATTTAGAGTAAAACGTTCATAAGCGAGTTGCTTAAACTGCTGTATCTTCGTTAGTTTTGCTACGATCCGTCTCAAATTTTCACACAATATTTTTGAAAGGTTCTTCATTTAGAAAATGGAATAAAAAAAAAATTCGAAAAAAAAAATTTAAATACCTTACCCTGCCCTTAATGGGATCGGGAAAAAACGAACGCAATAAAAATATTTACTTTTATCTCCACTAAGGCCGTGAAACAAATGAGGCTATTGTTATAACATATACAATCCGGCCGTAATCGGACTCCGTTGGCTAAGCCCAGTGCAATATTTGCCCTCGCCTGATTCAATTAAAACTATTACGCGTTTTCTCCATTCGTTATCGTTCTCAAGCGTTTCACGCAATTTGTGCTAAAGCCAATGTCTATGCCTTACCTTATTCCAATAGTTAATATAAACATTTTTTAAATCATCATCTGGACAGAGCTCTGTGTTAGGACTGTTTGGGGGCGACTTCGGACTGTAAATGGAAAGAAAATGATAGTTATGATAGTTAAGCGACCGCTTAAGAGAAAAATTATTATTATATCAAACTAGAACTATAATTCAATTTACAAAGTGCCCCACCTCTCCCCTGGTGTATCACGTCTGGAGCTGGCTAAGGAAACGACCCGGCTGGATTGATTTGATTCTCTTTGAGCTTCTCGCAGCAGTCTTAAGTACTCTTCACCCGATGAAAATGGAAGTGGTGTTATTCTGTCCGGGCTCTTCAATCCAGCCCCGCTCGGAGGAGTCAACTCTATCCACGAGTCTGAAAATAATAATAAAAAAAGATGATAAATTGGACATTAAATTGCTTCAAGAGTCGCTTAATGGGCGGATATCTTCAATTCCGCGGATTTATCGGACACTCGCCAGTGTATGTCGAGGCATTTCGTGTTGCGAGTGTCGCCTGATAAAAAATGAAGAAATCAAAAAGCAAGTCCAAGCCTAGATCTAAAAGCTAGTTTTAACAGTGGCAACATTTTAAATAAATAAATTGCGTATATCTGTTCACCGGGAAGATTGAAATTAATATTTCGAAGCATCTCATAATGTTTCTTTTTTAACTAAAAATCTGAATCGGTTTTTCAGAGCCCCCTGCTTTGCAGCAATTGGTAAGAAATGCGCCGCCTCCATGAATTTTCATTAACATAGCCAAGCATAGTAATGCGCCCAAGTATGTGTCATTCGTCAATGAGTCTCTATGACGTCTGCTTATCTGCTTTCGTCAGAGCCAGGTAAACATCCTTATGCTGCTAATTGTTTTTATTTCCATTTGTATGTTATGTACATTTTGCAGGTGAGACTTCCTAAATTGAGAAGGATTTGCAAAGCACCTATTCGCTCAACATAATTGCGAGATGTCTTCTTATACGTTTTGCTTTTGTTCATCAGTTGCTGTCTCGTCAGAAGCCAATTTATGTACAAAAAAACACACAGCGAGGTCGTTTCGAAAGAAAGACTTTTTTGAGCAACTTTCAAGGAAAACGAGCACACTAAGAGTCTCGAAGGGACGGGGGGAGTTCTTATGTTTTTTCTTCTTATGCCTCATCAGGAGTCCATTTGCATATAAAGAACCTTGGAAAACGGCAAGCCTTTGCAAATATGCCATATTTCAATCAAAGAATTATCAACATCCATCCTCTCTCGCCAATTTCGCATGATTGCAATTTGAAGTAAAACATATTTTAGTTTTGCCAGAGTAATTTGTGGATTTTTAGACTGACAACCTATGTCACACATTAAGTGTACTATTCGTGCTATTTTCCGTTAACATAACTCTAATCACATTGCAGACGTTTGTCATCCCAAAAGGCGGGCATTAGTTCTATTCTAACGAATTCCCCAAAATGTCGTCTGCATTTATCTAGAAATTGCAGTAATAAACAAAGCTCCCCGAAAAATGTACGTGCTTATTGCAAAGCAGCCTGATCGCGAAGGAAAATTGCCATCGTCTTTACGAAATCAACTTTCAGTTGAGTTAGGAGTGAATCGCGGAAATGATACAGACTGAACTGATCAAGAGCTTTTCTCTTTGCAAACTCGTGGGCGATTCTAAAAATAGACGATTGGTCGACTTACTGGTTTCGGAGTGAGCGCTTATTAAATACAAACGTGTCCAATCAAGCAATGCACTTAAGGAAATTTATAGCCCGAGAACAGTCTAGCGTAGTCACAGCCAACGCTTTTCTGCGTTCTTGTCGCTGGGTATAGAGTTTCGGTTTGGCGAAACGCACAATTTCAGTCAACCACTGGTTGCGCGTAGCGCGATTGCATCAGATGTGGTGACAGGGATATGACGGCGGCACCGCTCTTGTCTCCGCTGGACTGTGAAACGCCTTTAGACAAGTTTGGAGCGGATAACCTTGATGACCTGTGGGTCGTGTTTATGTTTCTGAATGAGTTTTCGTTCGAACAAAGCAGCTTCTTTTGAAGTAAAGATCTCATGACGGTGAGCTTGTTTTCGATGAAGCTGTGCAACGCGAAATTTGCGGAGTACTTGTTGGCACCGGTTGCGTCTATTAAACAACGATAACCCTATTTGTTTTGCCAGCTCATGAAATTCCTAAGTAACGCGAAGAAATTATATTTATATATCGCCGCACTTCTTTTGAGTCACGTTTTGAAGCGTTTGAAACGAGAATATTGTCCTTTCATTAAATAAATTACAAATTCAATTCTCGCTTGATAATGCAAACAAGTTTAATGTTGCAAACTGAATAAATGGAGGGAGCGGAATGAGGAAATATATGTCTTCTGAATAGATTCAATTTTGTTTGTACCTACGCTTATGTACAATTTTGAGTGCCAAATACAGAGTTTTGGTTGATATCCACAGAAAAAAATAATTATATTATATATATGTGCATAATATAATTCTATGCAAAATTAAGGAAAACTATAAGTAAAAATATTTTAATAATTTTGTGGGTCCATAGCTTTTTTTAATTCTTTGAACTCGTTAAATTGTCGCCCATTTATGTAGATATGCTGGGAAAGTATGCTCCATAGGTTTTTAATCTGGAATAATAGCCGGCCACTACAGTAACGGTATTTTTCTTTAATCAAAAAGAAAATCAGCCTGATACTTTGCAGTATGTATAGGAGCATTGTCCTGCTGGAAAGTCTAGGTTGCGCCATATGTATCGTCAAAAACATTTATCAGCACATTGTCCAGAAAGTATACAAACAATTTTTAGACAATTTTATGTGAAATAAAACAAACTAGTCTTTATGTCCAGTTTCGCACGGAGTAAAACAATTAACCATTGTGGATCCTCCATCCCATCGGAATTGGTTCAGGTAGTAGAGAATTTTTAGTTGCTATATTCGGCGGACCGAATTCTTTGACTTCTTCGATAGTAGATTCAAGATCAGCGACCCCGAAAAGATAAGGGTACCCTTTTTCATAGCAATCTTTAGAGGTTGAGAATTTCTGCTTGCCGTATTGGATCCGCCATCTTTAATTTCTAATTTTTCATAATAAATGCAAAATCAGCGAGTCCGAAAACATAAAAGAACTGGTTTTCATAGCAATCCTTTGAAGTTGAGAATTGTTGGTTGCCATATTGAGTCCGCCATTTTGACTTTTTTAAACAATTTTTTTTAGTGATGTTCTATATTCAGTTAAGCTTTCGATCGGTTTGAAATGATTAAAATCAGTGCAGAAATAAACTCACAGGAGGAATCACAAGCTCTTGCGTTAGCGTTTTAATTATACACTCCGGAGCACTTGATTTCCTTTACTTAGAATTTTCCGTTATCTGGGCTTAGAATGAGAGTTATAGATGTGAATTACTGCAATAAAATATCTGAGGTCAGACTAGACAATATGCACAATTAATTTAATTGTTAGAATAAATTTTATGGTTTTTGAGCTGTTTACTGTTACTGATTACCTCAGTAACATAAAAAACGGAAAAGGGTAAGATGTTTTTTTTTTTAGTAATGTGTAGGTAAGTCCTACATTATTTCTTACAAACTCAAACAACCTATTTTCAATTGAACCATACAAACGATGTATTAAATCTAATGGAATTTCTTCCACCTCCCTCCAGCATTCGCAGTGTGGATACTGGCATTATCTTATTGGAAAATCCATCACTGTCCCTCGAAAACCTCATTAATTTTTATTCTTATTCTCCAGGAGATCGATTGCCGAATTACATGCCGTATACTCCAAACATTTGCAGAGACTCCCACTCGTTCCCCAATTTCTCGCGCCGTTAATGCTGAATTCGATGCCTCCCTCAATATCATCCTATGCTCCCGTTCTGTAGTTGCACCATGTACCATAATTTTGAAGATCCTTAAGAAAATTATTAATAGATGAAATCAACCAAAGAGCTATGTCTATTCTCCTGGCCATTTCTGATTGAAAAACTTCTGCGACTTAAATGCGCGAATTTTTCCGACCTCCTCTACAGTTAAAGTTCGACCACGCCCCATTTTCAGAACCTTACTAAACCAAGTCAACAAATTAGGCTAAGCGTGTTTTCAAATATTGCTACAGCTTTACCTAAAATATCGCACCAACAGCTCCACGCAAAACTGAATAGCAACTGCAGTGCGTAATCAAGTGCTCCGGTTTAAACAGCTCAAAAACCATAAAAAATGCCTACAAATCTGGTGACGATGATTAAGGCGCAATCAATTGTGCATATTGTCTAGTCTGATCTCGGATATTTTATTGCGATAATTCACTTCTGTATCTCCCATCCTAAGCTTACGACAAATTCTAAGTGAGGGTAATCAAGTGCTCTGGTGTTTAAGAGCGTCGTTACTTTACTTTTTATCATAGCTAAAGATGATAAATTACCACTCCTCATTTGGAAATTTGTACAATCCTGCAAAATTAAACTGTGCTATCTTATGAGGAATTAAGACTTTAGGGTTAGCCAACCAACTTTGGTATTTGAGGTTACCATCTTCGTGCAAAATTTTCTGCACTCTTCTCATTAATATTAATAGGCAGTTTCATTAAGCTTTTGGTTTAACTCCTGTCCTTTTAATTGTAACATAAAATTCAGGATTTTTACGACAATTTTAAGTAGTAGTCCTATACCTCTTTAATTTTACAACAATTTCGCTAGTTGCAACGCCCGAGAGATATACGCTAGAATACGAGTTTGGACAATTTTAGATAAAGTTGTGCTTCGGGGCATTTTGTTGCAAACATTTTTAATATACTTCAAGTGTTTTACGAAAAAAAAAGCATTTTGTTACTGTTAAGGAGCTCTTCCGTGCTTTAGTAGTTCTGGTTTCTAGTAAAAACACAATAGCTTCACGATCTACCCTATTTCACTATTTAACGCATTTAGCTGCACAATCGGCTCTGCAAATATGTATAATGATTTCCTCCGGCAGAATTAAAGTAAATTCGCAAAAGCAAGTCAATGAAACGGTACTCCGAAGGACGACAGAAACTTCTTTAAAGTAGCGTTGTGTTCAGAGCAAATCAACAAATATTTTTATTTATTTAAAGAGAGCCGAGAGAATTACAAAATACTTTTGTGCATATAATTGTTTCGCTGGGTGTATTGTTATCCAACCGGCATTTTTGTCCATATTCTCCGAGAATATGTTGTATGTATTATGCATATTTACAAAGCTGCGGAGAATTCGTTAATTAACGATGATGCTAACATTTTGTTTAACGAATGAACGTTTAAGTTAATCTCATAAACTATTAACGGTCTTATTAACTTCCGTGAAATTCCCACTTCCATTACCATAAGTCAGTTAACCGTTACTTAGGTATCGCGATGCGCAATATGCCATATCCGTGCTTAGATTATAGAGAGATAGGAGAAGACATAATAAAATTTAATGGAAGCAATTTCGCGATGGGTTGGTAACCTTTGCTTTCGTAGTAGCCTGCTCAGTGTAGCCGGATATTACCAATGGAGTGCAAAAGCGGCATTATATGTATGTATACCCTATCGACGAATTTAATACACGATACACCATTACGCTTGGTTTCGGGAAATTTGATTATTTCAGAAGAACTCGCTTCGTCCTCCCCTAAGGGGAGAAATAAGAGATTAAATTTTGTATGGAAATTCCGTCTGTCATGGCCTCATAATTCTTGCTTTTTTCAAAATGGCGGATCCAATATGAGGACCGAGTATTCTCAACTTCGAAGGATTGCTATGAAAACAGGACCGTTGATCTACCATCGAAATGGAATTAAAGATGACGGATTTAATATGGCGACCGAGATATGAAGAATCTTTGCATCTGCCGAGCGTCCTTTGACACACACATTTTTTTTGTTAACAATTTTTATTATATTTGAATCATATATCTTAGATATGCATAAGCATGCTGTGTGACTGTGGTTTAACGCTTCAGGCAGGAGATACGTAGTTGTCTTCAACGCCTTTATAATATTTATTAAAATACAGACAATTTTGATGCAGTAAATAAACCGAACAATTTAGAAAACCTCTTCACACAAGAGTATCAAGCAACTAGCTATCTCTTCCCTTTCATCCATACTCTGATCGCCCCGGATCTAAGTAGATAATAAACTGCCGTAGTTCCCATCTCCACACAAAATCTAATCGCAGCAGAATGATGTGGATTATCTCACGTAATCATAGCTGGCGGCGGAAAAAAATACCCATGTGAAGGCAACGCTTTTTGAAATGCAACAATTCGGTGGCGTTTCGTCAGTAGAGCAGTAAATAGCGCACTTTAGCTTGTTCATTGACCAGTTAGTACCGCGAACAAGTTTCCTCGCTCCATCTTCAGGTAGCGGCTTTCCTTTTAAATCTAATCCCACCACTGCAGCTGGTGGGCTTTGCCCCACAGTACAAAGTGCATTGAAGTTCTTACCTTCTAGCCTTGCTAGCGACAAAGCTGTCATGCTCGCAATCGGATCTTCGCATAGTGATGTTCACCCCAGGGCGCTGAGAAGATGGAAATAATTTAGCAAATGGAAGCGGAAACATGAGAATCATCTATTACCATTCCCCGAGGTGGGGAAGGAGGTATCTCTCTGCGCACTTTGTTTGGATTATATGAGACCAGTCAGCTCAGCAGTCGAGCGCGTGTTGATCTGCCAACTGATTACTTGGCCCAGATTAAATAATCGGCCCCGAGCCCGACAGGGAATAACCACGCTTGCTGTGCTTTGCCGCACAATATCAATGCTCTATGGCTGGCAAAAATACTTGGGAGAGCTATGGAAATGACACAAAAGGCCCGGAAATTGGTTGAAAGCAGTTCACTTCAGAGAATTTAGTTTGATTTATGTTATCGTTCTCTATTTTTAGGTGAAATTATTGCATACGTCTACAGCACAAGCACTTTCCATAGGGAGAGTGCAGGATGTGCTTTTCTAGTGAGAGTTAAAATTATTTGGGAAATTATTATGCATCTATTTTCCAAATAGAATAAAATTTATCTAAAATTTAGTACATATATTAATATTTAAATTTATTATTAGTCATACAAAACGCTCAACCTCTCCTACAGGCTTCTCGAATTTTGAGGGCATTATAGCAACGCTCAATTGAGCTCTTGCCCACTTTAAGTACATCGATCGATCAGAAGTGCAACAATCAAAAAGCCCAACGCCCAAACACCCACCTATCTCAGCCTATTACCCAAGACGGGAGGTATACGTGCAAGAACCCATAGACGTACCCAAGACTTTGTGTTCTTGCCATTTATCGAAAGGTGATTTCGTGCCCGAAGTCGTGTAGGTTACGTTCTATTGAACCATCGAGCCGTGTTGACTTATTTCACAAATTGTAACGTCGTCCCCCGATATGCGACTCATTCTCACAAATTGTTATTTAACTTTGAACTTGTCTTGTTTACTCGGATTTGCGGGAATTTCGATTACTTGACGGATTTTGTTTCTCCTTTCTTTCTTACCTGTTCACATCAGGAAACAACTGGCTTTAATTATAATAAAAAGAATATAAAAAACCAAAAATCCCGACTGACTAAAAAAAAACTAAAAAGATGTAAACAAGACTCATTCATAATTAAATCTATAAATAAATCAGTACTATTAACATTGTACTTGCGTCGTTCTTGTTGTGTGCTGATAGTGAGTGCACCTAAAGGTATATTATATTGCTAACATAAGATAAGTGTCTAGAGGATGTGTCTAGGTATCTAACTGGTTAATATTTGTAACAAATTGACAAAGTATAACTAATTGGCAGTCGGATGCTACGCATATTTTTGTTAGTCTGTGTAGGTATCCTCCGACTGCCTTTAGGTGCACTCACTATCAGCATACAACTAGAACGACGCAAGTACAATCTCAATAGTACTGATTTATTTATAGATTTAATTATGAATGAGTCTTGTTTACATCTTTTTAGTTTTTTTTTTTTGCAGTCAGTCGGATTTTTTGGTTTTTTAAATTAACTTTTTTATTTCTATCTTCTCAGTTCATATATAAAGTAAGGTTGAAAACTTGAGATTTGTTTTTTTTTCAATACTTTTTTTTGAACATTTCTCATTCAAAATAACATTTAACCATATAATTTGCACATATTTTTGTAAGCCATTTAAAAAAAACCCCGTTTTGTTGATAACCCACTCGATAGGTTTTGAGAGGGAAAAAATTTTTGAAGGCATAATATGGCGCCAAAAATCGGCCATTTTAATTTTTATAATTTTGATATATCCAATGTCACTCTCGCAATTAAGACGAATCTAACGACACCTCTCAAGCTAAAATCCATCAAGCCAACAGAGCGTGCCAAAGAAATATACATACACTCGAAAAACATAACCCTCCTTCTGGCGCAGTCGGGTAAAAAGACTTCGTTTACATGGAAAAGTATGCATCGCAAGTTGTACGCACTTTTCTTACATGCATAAGAACAAATAGTACCCCCCTCTCTCTCTTTGTAAATAGGAAATACTTATGTAGTGTAAAAAAAGAAACAAACTTTAACTTCAACTAAAATACTCGTATCCCCGCCTTAACTGCGCAAAAGATGCTCAAGTTGAGTTCTATCCATTTAGTTTCAATAATCGGGACCTAACGAACGCGAGAATGCAATCTAAGCAGAAGGTAAGACTCGTGATAAATCAAAGGGCTGTTAGAGAAAAAAATTAGAGAGCCGTATATTTTTGCAGTATGTATCTTTTTCCTTATATTTATTAAAAGTAGTCAAGTAGCATTTCATGAATATTTCGTGCAAAACTGTTAAGGTATATAATTATGCCAAGTATCGGTGACGTACTTCTTTAAAGTGTTGAAGTGTGACTACTACTTCTCGAGGTTGTTCCGTCAGAAATCAAAAAGACAAGAAATTTAACCCTTTGATTGCCAAAGAATAAGAAACGTCAATATGTAATGAACACAGATTTAAGCGTCTTTTATCCATTTTAATTTAAATATCGTATAATGCGTGTAAAAGATCTACTGCTCTCTACCAAAACCTTCTACAATTACGATATATGACAGATAAGCTCTGAATGGTGAAAAGCGATGTTAGGTGATAACATGAACTCACTGAGTTATTTTTAAAATTCAACTTGCAAGTTATCTCAGAAAACACGCTTAAACAAAACATATTTGCAATCAAAGTACGCCTGAAAAGAAGTCACAGCTCCTTGTGAGAATCCGGTTTCTTCCATCTGATATCACTCACCAAGATTTCTATTGAGGCTTGTGCAGTAGCCGCACCATAATACTTTGAACGGTTATCTTGGTAATCACAAATGGAAAACAAGCTTTTCTTACTTGTACTCGTCACGGATTTCACAAGAATCTTAAATTAAATTTGTTATTATTAAAGTCAGAAGGCGATTATTCGACAATTTAAATTTCTTTGCTGTTTCATGGAATATCATCAAGTCACTAGATAATAGTGAAATGGTATTTCAAAAATTTTAAACTAATTTTTACTTGTCTGGCCATGCTGAATAGGGATTCATATATTATTATTTCTTAGTTCGTGCATTCGCGATCGGTGATATCTTAGAAACTTTATGGTTTTATAGTTTACTGTCGTTAGTTGCACACTCACGGGGCTGCGGGGGAAGCGAATTGCCACAAATATGCAACTCGCATGCTCGTTGGGAATCACGCGTGTCTCCCACTATTATTTCGAGAATTTGATTTTACGTTTTTACGGCTTCAGATGCACTCAATTAACTTTTCAGCACCCATTTTTCTGAAAAGGTCGCTCGCAAGTAGCGCCAAAAAACAAACCTGAGCGTTCTCTCCCGATTTGGCTGTAGGACGCATCGCATCGCTTAGCGTAAACAGTTCTATGAAAACAATGTGTTTGATTTGGCAGCGAGATGTAGCAGCAAGAGGGGGGTTAGGTATTTTTTTTATTTTTTTTTACATATGTATGTATATTAATGTACAAGATATTAAGATTAGCACCTATCCTTTTAAAATTGTGCACACTCTTTCTTTACATAAATAACGAGGTAATGATGCCGATTTTTTTTTAATTTTAACGTTATTTTAAAATAACAAAATTTTCGATTTTTTTTGTAATGAAAAATCGGTATTTGGACTTCTAAGTGCTGTACAAAATTGAAAAATCAATTAAAAAAAAGCTCGACGCTGTTACCTGCAGAAACTTATCAACTAATAAAATCATTTTGGTTTTTTGATATCTGATAATCCGATGATGAGTTATGAGTTCACCGCAATGAAACTTTTTCCTGAGACGTCCGCGGAGATTCGCTCGCATAAAATTTAATAATTTCACAGAACATTCTTCAAATGTTACGTTATTATGTAGTAATTAAATAAATAAATATATTAACAGTGTCGTCAGTGCCCCCCCCAAAAAACTCTCTCACGTCGCTCTGCCGGAACGAAATGTTGAACATTTTTCAACTTTTCCACGCTTCAACCGCACCGTCGTCCGTCGGCTTATGGGTTCGCTCCCATAAAAAAGCATGCATTTCAACAGTTGTGCGGAAACGGTGAGGTTGAGTTTGACGGCGACGGATTCTATGGGAGTGAGCCTTTTTTTTTTTTAATGAAGCAATGATTGTTAAATAAATATAGCGCATTTGAACTCCGCCGAACTCAACTGAACGGAAAAGAACAAAAAAAACGAAAAAGGGCAATAAGGAACGAAGAATAAAAAGAAAGAACGAAAGAAAAGGAATGAACGAAAGAATTAATCATACATTTCATTAACATATGTGTGTTTATGATCTGAACTTTATCTTAAAAATTCCAATCACGTTTCAACAACATGTACAAGGTACAACATGGATCAGATAAAGTATAGACAAACACCGGCGTTGCCGGTGATTCGGGGGTATTTACATGGAGACTGACGTTACGGTAACGGAGGCTCGTGCGGACTTCTTCATTTGAAATAATGTTCTGCCAAAACAAACCTACCGCAACCGCACTGGTCGTCTGATACGGGCCCTATACGTAGAAAACCCTTCGCTCTTCTTCTACTCGTTAAGTAACCCGAAACTATTCCAGTTCATTATTTCTCAGCTTATAAGCTACCAATTTATGTAAGAGTATACTCCTGTATGATATTTTGAATGCGCGTTTTGTATATGCACATTATGGGTTACTTCGTTACTTCTTTGCATATGCACATTATGGGTTACTTCGTTGAAATATAAACGTTTGTAGTTAGAGTCACATTCACGTAAAGACACATTAACGAAGTCGACTCTTATGGCTTTTAGATAAATGGAAGTCAATATCAGAGTAATTTAAGTTAACCGAGCGCGACATTGAGGTCACAAGCTCATTAAAACCCTAATTAGTACGATGGAATGAAAAATGGAGGAAGTCACCATTTCTCAAGGTGCGTGTCGGCACTGAGATATTGAATAGAGCGAGCAATTCAGCAAAATTAGTAGCACCCTGCAAACAATCGAAAACCAAGACGGTTCTGGAGATGTTTCGTCTATTCCTCAAGGAGTCAAGCGAAATGAGCTTAAGTCTATCTAGATAGGAAGGCAGAACAAGGCAATTCTCAATTCAATATGATTCTCGAAGGAAAACAATGAGTTGAGAACAACACCAAAATCTTCCACCTTAGTTAGTCTAGAAAAAGAATGTCCATTTATTGAATAGTCGAAAAGTTGCGTATTCTTTTTGCGGGAGAAAGACATACACGTGCATCCACTAACATTAAGTGGAAAATAAGTAATAGAACACCATTTATAAAAGGCGTCTAAGTCGGAGTTTAAAGCATGACAGTAACGATCGTCAGATATTATGCGAACGATTTTCGCATTGTCAGCACAGCAAAGAATTCTCGCATGGGAAGGAATAAAAGATAAGTCATTAATATAAATAATAAATAGTAACGGTCCAAGATGACTGCCTTGTGGTACACCAGATGTGTTGTGGTTGACGCACTCGCAGTCAACCGCGAAAACGAACTCATACAGCCAGACAAATATGCAATCCAGTCAACAAAACGTGCAGGAAATCTATACATAGACAACTTGTAAAGAAGAATACAATGATATTAATCCTATCAAAAGCCTTGCTTTAGGCTGTAAAAATACAGTCAGCATTCTTGTCGGATTCGATAGCGGATAAACAGTAATTCGTAAATTCAAGCAGGTTCGTTGTGGTCGATTTTCCCTTTATGAACCCGGTGTTATTTTATTGAGAAATTTTAAAGACTTGAAAAGTTCTTGATTATCTTAAATTGCAATTAAGTAAACAACTGTTCTTTCATTTTAAAAATGATGGGCAAACATCATATAAGGTGTTTGGTGTGCGGCGAGAGACTATTACCAGGACTAAAATTTTGTACCTTACTGAAAAATAGAAAATATTAAAAGTAAAACCATGCACCCTGTAAAAGCGTTTCCATCCACCATTTTCCAGTTTCCACCACTTTCATATCATTTCCTCCCAAATTTGTATCTTGCTCTCATTTGTGAAAGCAAGATAAAAATTTTGGGGGAGATAATAATTATTAATTTCGAACAAAATGAAACGTCTGATCCGGTCGTTGAAAGATAAGGAAAAACGTCACGAGTGTCCCTTCTTGTTGGATAGATACGAAAATTTCAGTTGAAGGCGATTGACCGGTTCCGAATGTAATTCGGCCTTAAGTTTGCATATACTCATAATAATTGCGCCTTTAAATTCTATTACCAGACGCGTCGCAATCAATATACAATGAGATATGACAACTCCGTAGTGCCGTAACTCGGTACTTTACTACTTATTTTTAAGTTAATAATGTACAAGACATTCATGGTACAAACTCCTAATGATTATAATAAACAATTGGATTAAAATTTCTTATTGTATGCTCAGCCAGACACGTATTATCTTCATTAATATTTTTGCTTATAAATTTGGGGGCAACTGTCAAAGGTGTTGAACTGGTTGCGCACTTCGTTCATTTGACCCCACTAAATTCATCTGGAGCTGACCCCACAGTTAATAAAATGCGATAATTCAAATTCATGCACCATCAGAAGACCATTTGCAGAGCCAACAGCAAAATGAAACGAGAAGAACAAGTGTATAATACCAACGCGGAATTTCGCACCTTTTGAGCAATAAATTTGCTAAATTCTTTATGAATCGAAAAAAAAAATATTAATTTCACAAAACGTACGCAACCAAATTCCCTTTCTTCTAAAAAATCCCCCAACACTGGCTGAACCTCATACGTCAACAAAAAGCAAAACAAAAGTGCTCGGGCTCGCAACAGCTGAGACTCGCTATCTCTCCCTCCTTCACACAGCTTTTGCCCTTGGTTGGAGAGAACGACGAACTCTTATCCGTTTGCCCGTTCGCTTGTTATTGTTTTCCTTTGCCAACCGAAAACAGACATTTTTGCGCAGAAATTTCCTTCGTTTGTCTGCTTTGTTCCCCAGTAAACTTATTTATTAGACGACGAGGCACTCGCATTTTGATGAGAAACGTCCAGAAAGCCCAATAAATGTGAAATGACGAAACAAAAGCTATTTCTACTCACCACCAAGCAGGTCTTCTCCAGTCTTTGGAGGCGTTGAAGTCATTTTTGCAGTTTCTCTCAAAACAAAAAATTATTGAAATGAATACCCGCGGCACTGGATCACTTCAAAGGTTCTTGATCTCAACGAAATTTGCTTCAATTCTGCTATTTTCTATGCAAATCCACCGAACTTCTCGCAATCTAATCGTGCACTAATACATGCCGCGACACTATTGCACCGCGCGAAAACAAAACACAACTGCGCCCAGTCTGACCAGCTGCAGAGGTTCTCCTTCTCTGTTCCCAACTCTCGACCGATTCCGCTATTTGCAACAGCACGGGAACGCACCAGAAAACGCGTGCGAGATACTTCTTGCTGAATTCCGAAGTCCCTCGGAGTTGAAGAAGCTATTTGGCTATATCACTTTACAGTCCCCGGGCTGCAATATGCGCATTTAACAAAGAAAACGGAAAACGAATTGCGTGCCGTCCTCGCTGTCTTTCTTTGCAGTTTGCAGAACATTCACGGCTTGGCTCAGCACAAGAGATAAAAAAATTACTTCGCAAATTTATTAAAAGTAACACTTCCCAAGGGGACTGTCGCACGATTAATAGTAACTGACCGCTCTCGTCGCCGTCTTGTTCGTTTTTAAATTTCGTGAAATGACGCGCTAAGAAATAATCGTTGCTTGCTACCTCCCTGAGCTGAGACGTCCCAAACGCCAGATAGAACTCTTCTGTTGTCGTTCGTCACACCTTCACACCACAGTCCACACGCGCTGTCTTGTCTGTCGCTGTGCCGATTCCTCGCACTTTCTTTTGTTTTGCTTGTAGTTCTTTGTTTTGATTTCTTGGCCAGCGAAGTGATTCGAATCCCTATAGCATAGCAGATGTTTTGGAATGGAACAATTCCGGCGGAGCACGGCAAGTCACGTACATTGGAAAAAACTTTGTAGTACGAACGTATACGCATCTACTACGGTTTTTGTGTAGTTCTAGTCGATTTGTGGCTAAGCTTTTTAATTGCTAGGCAGAACATAAGCGTTTCTGTGGTTTTGAATAGTGCCATGGTCTCGGACAAATTTTTACAAAAAAATTTAAAAAGACATAACTGTTCCGATCCAATGACATTGGTTTAAATGTTGTTTATGCTTACAGTTTCAGTCTTGAAGAATTATGTACATATTTCAAATTTTCGAAAAAAACTCTCCTAAAAGCAGCTTTAAGAAAATCTTATTCTCCTAGTTGTCTCAACAGAAGTCGATTTTTTGAAATAAGTAAACAGCAAAGCAGTCGTCTTTTAACTGTGTTTTGTATGGGCTCTACTGTCTAGTTTTGATCAGTGAGAAGCTTTTGACTGACCAGTTATTCGTAAAACAGAAAATGAGCAAATTTGCCTTGGTCGCTCTTATATCTCTTTTGCTGGTCAATAGTCACAATTGTCGCTTCGTAAAATAGGGCCCTGAAGGTCTTTTGTGCCAAATCCCCGTCAATGTAATAGACACTGCTACCCTGGAAGTCGAAAATGTCTTTCACAGAAGATCGAATTTCAGTCAGTCAGTCGTGCTCAAAAGCTCCTGGCCATAAAGGCTTTTCCTACCGTGTGAGAGCAGGATAACCACACAATGTGGGTGGTAGTTTCATCGTGTTCTAGACGACAAACTTATTATATGTCGATGATAATTTAGCCTATGATGGCCAAATATGTAGCCAGGGAGATTTTGTTTAAGACTAGCCGTTAGTCGTCGCGCACAACTTCATACGCGGTAAAACTGTTGCAGAAGGTTTTTCATTATTTTAACGGAAACCTAATACATTCCCTAAATCATGCCCGACAAAATACCCTACCTTCTAGTGAAAGTCCAATTGAAATCGGTTCAACCGTTCCCGAGATTAGGTCGAACAAACAAAACAGGTAGACAAATTTCGTATAACTATGTATATGATCTTATTATTATAATTAAGCGGGTCGTCCAGACACCCCAGGTGCCTTTCGAAAGCAACGCGACCTATTCTGCTAATGCCTTCTTATTTTAAAAAGCTCTTTCCGCATCAAGACCCTTGAAGTGGACTAGTATTCTGTGGAGCCGTATTGGGGGCCATGATGGGCGCTCCGAAGTGCGCACCTTTTGGCGACCAAGGGCTAAGGGATTGCTTCTTTCATAACATTTAATTGGCCTGCACTGAGGATCACTGAAGGACACGTCTTGGACATCAACCCCATTTCATCAGGGCCGAATGTGTCCCCGTGGTTTGATGAGGAACTCGAGGTTTCCTCGTGGGGTACATTTGCTCCAGAATTCGACATTTCAGAGGTAGTAACCACCCTGTTTTTACCGATATAAAACCCACGAGTAAGGGAGTGAATATCATCCAAGGGGAGATCCCGTTGTCCCCTGAAGGGCTAAATTTAAATCACAGGTCGCCAGATATCCGGAGTTCGCATACCCTTAGTCACGCAGCTCTCGGCGTATGTTGTTCCACCTTAGTTTGGGGGGTGCGAGGTTCAGAGCTCCTTGTTTGGTATTCAGAGCTACCCTGTAAGGCCACAGCTCGCGACTCTAAACCTCAGGGCATTCCACTATCCACCACGTGTGGACCAGCCTCGTAGCTGACACCCAACGCCTTTTGCCTTTACGAAGTGGATGTCATTGCACTTTGGAAAGCAGCCACAAGAGTTCTCTTTTCTCTGATTGCATGGCCGCCCTACAATCTCTCAACAACCTCAATTCTGATGTAGGGTTTCAGGGAAATGAAGCAGTAGTTAAGTTGTAAAGACTACTACTACTTAACAAGACGATCCTCCCACAGAAGTCCTACCGCTCATAGGATGCACGACCGTATGCAGTCTAAGCCATACGCCATATATGACGTCATCGAGGAGGAATGGGGAAACAATTGGAAATCAATAAAACCGTTCCAATCAAAATATATAAACCTTTTACCCTTGGGGAGTAAGCCAGGAATTAAATTTTAAAAACAACAATTGAGAATTAATGTAGTTTATATATAAAATGCTAAACTGGTAGTTTGAGCATGAAATACGGTGCTGAGGACTAATTCTAATTTCCCTGTATTCCCTAAGGGTACGAGGGTTTACAATTACTTTTCACAAAACATTTTAACTGATTTGCACGTGCGTATGTAAAATAATTAAAATTATGGATTTATTCAGGATTGTATCACCTTCAAGCAATAGCAGTAATTACTTGATGTACCCATTGTCGATAGCGTGCTTAAAAGCATCGGCTATGCGAAGTCTCTGCTCTTTCAGGTTCAGCGGGTATATTTTCCAGACATCTGTTAGAATCGCGTTTTCTCCATTAATGGCTTCTAGATCGGCAACCTCGTCGTTCTCGAGCATTGAAATTGGTAAAGATTCTATGCCCATGCCACATCCAAACCCCCCAAAATTCTCCAGCTCATTTTTCAAGGCTGCAAATGGAAATACTGTTTCTGGATCAGAGCCAAGTTGCTTGATTAAATCACAGGCGCTCGTGTGATAAGCCTAAATATTTGAAGGAGTTTTTATTGCCTATATGTAAAGTAACAAATCAAACCCACCTCTAAGATGTCTTCGTAGTACTTATCTCTGAACTCGCCATTCGTGCATGAATAAATGAAGAAGGTGATGTCAAGGGCCGGGGAGGAACACCTGCAAATTGGTCATTCTTGGATAAACTCTGATACTAAGTTTTTTAAATTCTATCAGTCACATAGTGTCACCTTATATGAGATATGCACCAAGCTAAAACTTACCTCGCTAACTGGAAGTCAATTATCTTAACAGCCGAACAATCCTTATTCAAGAAATTCGGGTTCCAACAGTCGCCATGAGTGATGGTTGAAAATTGGTCTGTAAATAGTTACAAATACGTTAATCGTTGGTTGGTTTCCGACAAAAGAATGTCTGCACAAACTTCGACTAGTCGAGTAGTGGATGAGTCGGTCATATAACTTCTCGTCGAGGAATTGTTTCGTTTTCTCCTCATAAGTGCTGTCGGGATATTCTCTACAGACAGCATCCGTCGCTACAGTGATGGCTTCTTTGAGGAATGGCGCGTACCACTTCCTGAATTTCTCAGCGTAGTAGGTCTCCTGCGAATCAAGAGGTAGCGTGATATTCTGTTCATTTTTAGATACGAATTCTTATGAAAAGGGGCTGCGATTTACTATAATTTTCAAAAGATACGTAACAACACAGTCTGCGAGGTATTTAAAAAGTCTGAGGGATGCTATTCAGGAAAACCGCATTGCAAAAATACTCGATAATCAATTCTAACGTTACCGCTTCAGTGCTTCCATCAAGTACACTATTGTTAGGCTAGCTCCTCGAAAATCCTCTATCTAAGCAAATGCATTTTATTTAAGATAATTTCTTCGATTAAGTTTGCACCGTGCTAACGTTTGAGATTGCTTCTCCCTTTCCCCCTCTGTGCCAAATGTTACGAAGTTAGACAAGTTCACAGAGCGTCTGTGCTCTCGAGACAGATTTATGAAGCTTAATCTGAAGTTAAATGAGCTAGAAGGCTCTTATAAATTTAGTCCGCAACAATTCATGACTTGAGTCAAGTTGTACTGCAAACAACATTATCAAATTGGACCTTATGCATTTGCTTTCTACAGCTTTACTGAAAGAGAAACAGAGCCAGTCGATGAATCTTTCCACTTACCTCAACGGACGAGCACATTTCTTCAAATTTTGTTGGCTCTTGGTCTTTGATCGCCAGGGATAGTCCGTGAAAGCGTCCCAAAGACCTCATAATCACCCGACAAAATTCAAAGCTAATGCCATCGAATCTGTGGAAGAAGTCAAAGTGGAGGATTACAAGTTAAAATACCAGTCATGGTGGTGCTGCGAGCTGCCTACCTGGTTGGGGCTTTATACCCGGCGAAGCCAACATCTTCTAGCGCAATGAAGTCGTTGACCCCATCGCAGTAGGTGGCAAAGCACCTCGGGTACTCATCGAATGGGTTCTCGACATTCCTCGACGTTTGAAACTCCTCAAAAATTGGAATGACCTTGTTGTAGAAATTTATCTCATTCCTGAAGAAATCGCTGGACCTGAAGAGTTTCCTTCGGTCGGCATTCTTAGACATCGCCTTTACGAGCAGGTGCACCTCCTTCAATTCTCTGCGAAATTATGTCAATAATCTCAAGATGTATGGACAATGTGGACGTTATGATTTATTACCCATTCCTCTCGTCGATCCCGTTCACCTTCAGCCGGAAAACCTGGCTGAGGTAGGAATCACCTTTGCTAAAACCGGTTTCTATTGAGTGTGCCGTGCACTTTGTTCCTCCCACTTTGGAAATAATGTCATCCAGAACTTTGGCGGTAAAGTGAATAGAAATATCGGCTAGAGACATCGTCACTTGGGTTTATTTCGCACAAACAACTTTCAGAAAATTTGAAATGTCTTGCGAAAGTTTCAAGTGTTCTCTGGAATGAATTATCACGACAATCAGCACTGGAACGAGCTGATAAGATTAAAGTCTTTGATAGCTAACCGTACACTGTCGCTAATCAGCATCCTCCACACAATATAAGGCCAAACATTAATCAAAGCAAATTGAGTAAATTGTCCAAAAAACAGCTGAGGGAAGTGACAGCAAAACGCACAACACGACATTCAGAGTTTAACTCCAGGAAACACTAGAGAGCGCCAGGCTTGGCAAAGTTTTCCCCTCCATGCAACCACAAGACGGACTGAAAGGCACTGGCAAGCCATTGAGATTGAATGAACTTCTTCTGGATTTACCCTCTCCTGGTTCATCCGCTGCACATTTTGGGGAGTCGTCGATTTATTAATTTCAGCCCGTCGGTCGTGCGATATATTTGCATCTTTTCAGGAGAAGGTGATATGCTTTTAAGATGGAACTAAAGAGTCCCTAGAAGCCGCTCTTTTTCGCAAAGCTGAAACCAGTAGTGAGACACGCCGACGCCACTTCCGGTTGCTCTTCTACCGTGTCGAGTGGGCGTGAGGACTGAATTGGCCTTGATTGGTGATAATTTCCTCACTGTCCAGTGACCAACTGACCACTAAAGAAATTCTTCAAGAAGAGTGTCTGTAGATAGCCCGAATCCGTGAGAACAACTGCTCAGATGCTGAATTGTAACGGCTATTTTTACAACCCCTTCTGTGCGACGCGCATGCCGGCTAAAGTCATCCGGCAAAAAGCTGAACAGACGTCGTCTGTGGGGAAAGCAGAAATCGATTTTGCAGCTGCGAGTGCGAGGCGAGGCCGTCGCAAGTGATTGTGCTGAAATCTCTTAATAGTGACAGATTCTAAATAAAACAAAAGCCGCGATTGCTAGATACGAGTGCGACTGACTGCTGCGAGTAGAGTTTAGACCGAAGTCTAAGTGGTATGTCCGGTAGCACATCGCACTGACTCAAGAGAGTGCCAAGAACGGAAGTCCAAGTTAAAAGATTTTCGAGCAACTTTTCGCCCTTTACGGTATTGAGATGGCTGCATCAGATAAGGTGCAAGTTGCTGGAGGTATTTCGGACGGCAGGTTAATGCAAAAAGTTGAGAGCGCTGTCCCCAGGAGGAGGTAATTAACTGCTTACCCTGATTGATCGATAGGCGCTGATTTGTTATGCACCCAACCCATCGATGCTTCTCTACTCAATTTTAAAGCTTTTATCTAAGTTTTTGGTTTATTACTTATTTACAAAATTCGTCCCTTCTCAATAATTTCAAGCCGGCATTAAGCACGTGTTTTTCCCGGTGTTTTCCCAGTGAACCAGGCCATATCTGAATGCCGAGGTACATTGCGGGTCAAAAGTCTAGTCGGCCCAACGAAACTTTTATGTCCCTCACTGAAAATATTTGAAGCCCAGATGCAAAAATAATAACGTTCGAAACAAAGGCGCAATTATAGCTCATTTTTTTATTTCTAACGTTCAGGCAAGATGTGCTAAAGTGGTACGGTTGGGGCTACAAGGACTCTCGGTTTACCGTAAAAGATCGGCAGGCGTATTTCGAAGGAATACGGTAAGTACCATGAACACCCCATCCCCGTAATGAAACACTTAATTCCCGAAAACATTTAGGTACCCCCTAGCTGGTTGCTACTTGCCTTACTTCACAGAATGGGTACTGAAAACCTTTGACATCCAAATCGATAACATCGTGGCTAGCCCAGAAATGCCTACCAGTTTCCCAGAGCCAGTAATAAATGAAGCCTTCGTTAAGGCGATATGCAGTAAATCGTATATCACTTCGGATGCTGGAGAAGACAGGCTGGTGCGGTGCCACGGGCAAACGCTGCACGACATCTACACTTTGCGGAACGGGGAATTTAAGAGGATACCTGATTTGGTCGTTTGGCCCTCTTCGCACGAAGACGTCGTTGATATCATTCGAATGGCTGAGCAGCACAATGTCGTCGTAATACCATTTGGCGGTGGAACATCAGTCTCAGGGTCTATTACTTGCCCAGAGGCTGAAAGTAGAATGATAGTCGCCCTGGACACCTCGCAGATGAACAAGATGCTTTGGCTAGATCGAGAAAATCTAACTGCTTGCTTTGAGGCAGGGATACTTGGGCAGGACTTGGAGCAGAAATTGAAACCGCTTGGCCTGACGGTAGGACATGAACCGGACAGCTATGAATTTTCTACTCTGGGTGGGTGGGTGGCTACCAGAGCGTCAGGCATGAAAAAAAATGTCTATGGGAACATCGAGGATCTGCTGATTAAAGCGAAGCTGGTGACTCCTAGAGGCGTCTTGATTAGAGAGTGCGCAGCCCCGAGAGTGTCTTGTGGTCCGGACTTAAACCACGTCATCATGGGTTCGGAAGGGAACTTGGGAGTTATCACTGAAGTTGTACTGAAGGTACGCCCACTGCCGCCTGTGAAGCGGTATGGGTCCCTAGTGTTTCCCGACTTTGAGAGCGGGGTCAAGTTTATGCGGGAAGTAGCCAGAAGGAGGTGTCAGCCTGCAAGTGTGCGACTGATAGACAATGAGCAGTTTGTCTTCGGCCAAAGTTTAAAACCGATGAAGTCCTGGTTCGGCAGTGTTATGGACGCGATAAAGCAGAAATACGTGACCAACGTGAAAGGACTGGACTTAAAGAAGATTTGTGCCGCGACTTTGCTATTTGAAGGGGAATCTGAAGAGGTCCGAAGGCAAGAGGAGGTGATTTCTGAAATTGCTCGACAATGCAACGGGTTTCCCGCTGGTGGAGAGAACGGGGAACGCGGATATATTCTCACTTTCGTCATAGCGTACATAAGGGTTGGCTATTGAGCATTTTTGTTTGTTTACATTTAAATTATTTTCCCTTTTTCAGGATTTTGCTTTAAATTTTGGAATTGTCGCGGAATCCTTCGAAACCTCAGTGCCATGGAACCGGTGTCTACCATTGTGCAGGAATGTTAAAAGAACAGTCGAAAAGGTTCGGCATTTCATTCATACTCGCCTAGAAATTTGTATACTAATCAGTTTTTTTCAATTGCAGGAATGTGCTAGGCACAATATTACGCACTTTCTAATTTCCTGTAGGGTGACGCAAACCTACGACGCCGGCTGTTGCGTGTACTTCTACTTCGGGTTCAAGTACTCAGGACTGTCAAATCCTGTTGAAACGTACGAAATGATAGAGACCGCAGCGAGGGAGGAAATTTTGGCATCGGGTGGTTCCCTTTCGCATCATCACGGAGTCGGAAAAATACGAAGCAAATGGTACCCTCAAACGGTGTCGGAAGCCGGTGTCCGGTTGTACAAGGCTGCTAAGGACGAACTTGATCCAAAGAATATTTTTGCTGCTGGCAATTTACTGCCAGACCAGACTCACTCAGCTGTTAGGCACTCTTTCGGGGAGCATTTAGAAAAATCGAAGCTTTAGAGTGATTTTATAATTTTAAGAGATAAGTGTGTTGTTTTTTTTAATGCAGTTTTAAAACATGACGGACATAAAATATTTTGTTATTGAAGTATGAGTATGTTTTTTGTCCATTTTATATTAAATTTCCTGCTCGAACAGGTTTTAATGGAACTGCTGAAACTCGCTTTACGGGCTTAAAATAGAAACTGTCGTTAAAACGGATATCCACGTCCGAGGATCTAGTACAACATTATATATTTAGCTAGTACTACATATTGAAATTGGGCAATGCCATACTGCGCGAATGTAAACAACTGTCAAAGTACCGTCAGAAAAACGTTTGAGTTTGACAACTGCTGTGCGAAAAGTGATTTGGTGCTCGTTTTCAAATCTTTAGAAATTACCATCCTGCAGTAATATTGCCGAAAAATAAAACATGCCAAAGGTCCGAAGAAGTCGTAAAGCTCCACCAGACGGATGGGAACTGATTGAGCCCACCCTTGAAGAATTGGAACAAAAAATGCGCGAAGGTGAGTTGCAAAGAAGTCAAAGGTTGGAATGTTTATTTTTACGTGTAAATTCTCAAAGTGGGTGAACTAATTGTTATCTCGTGTCAATTGCAGCTGAGACTGAGCCGCACGAGGGGAAGCGCATCAATGAGTCGCTGTGGCCGATTTTCAAAATTCACCATCAGAAATCGCGGTACATCTACGACTTGTTCTACCGTAGGAAGGCTATCAGCAGGGAGCTCTACGACTACTGCGTCAAAGAAAAAATTGCTGACGCTAATCTGATAGCTAAGTGGAAGAAATCAGGCTACGAGAATTTGTGCTGCCTGCGATGCATACAGACGAGAGACACAAATTTCGGGACAAATTGCATTTGTCGTGTGCCCAAGTCGAAGCTGGAGGAGGGTCGAGTGGTCGAGTGCGTCCACTGCGGATGTCGGGGATGCTCGGGATGATTTCGTGGTTTTGTAAATTTCACTGCATTTTATTTCACTTCACTAACTTTTTGTCGAGATTTATGCTAAGTACAATTAATGAATAAAGCAATTTTATCTACAGATTAGCTCCGCTTTTTGATTTCTTCCTACCTAAGAAGAGCCAAGACAAGATAATTTGTAGGAAGATATTGCAGTAGAGAATGCCCGCTCTTGATACTTGAAGAAATAACAAGCGTAGGGTAAAAGCACATATTGCAGCAAGTAGGATTTTGCGAGCTATTTACCCCAATAATGGAATCCGCGCGGAACGTAGGAAATTTTGAAGAATACTTGAACGCAAAATTTAAGCAAGCGCTGAGCTCTCAAACAGTTGCAGGCCGCTTTAAAATCTAAGTTCCGAACGGATTTGATTTCCGCCGAATTCCATAATTGAGGTGATTATTTCCTATAATATCTAATATTCTTCGTTAAACTTTCTAAATTTAGCCCAGGCGCGTTGCTAAGAGGTTTCTCGATCATTATAACTTGGTAATGCTAATGTTTATCCTCAATTCATTTGCTCCATCCCAGACAGGCCGCTAAAATCTTGGATTTGGTATCCAACAAACGACATCTCAAATGTTCATAACTTCCAGATAGAAACGACACATGAGGCCCCGTTTATGTCGTTTTCAAATATTACAGAAAACCATTTCTGCAGTGCCTAAAGTTTTCAATGCAACTAACATTGAATTGAAGTCAAGCAACATAGTAATATTAAAATATTGTATTTAATACTCAGCTATAAAAGCAGCTGCAAGTACTCAGGAAGCTTGCTGTTTGGTTTTTATACAAGGCGGAGGGGCAACAACTCTTGGATTTTACGGATATTTTTCCATTTCCAACTCAAACAAACAGTTGTGAATTCGATGCGGTTCATACATTGACATTTCGGGTCTTGCAGTTTCCTCAATCTGCAAAAATATCCTGAATTCATCTCGGGTATTGAACTTTCGTCTGGCTTTTAGGTAATTACAGGCCTCGTCTAGGTTCCCTATTTCTTGCTCAACTTGTACCCGGCCGCTCCGCCCTTGACTGACATTTTCAAAATGAATTTCAGAACCAACCAGGGAATAATTCGGCTCGAGGTTTGCTTGATTGGTGTTATTTATTTCTTCGTTTCGATCGCTTCTCACATCAATTTAAATATTTAAAAATGTTATGCTAATTTCTATTGAGGTGGCCAAAAACTAAAACTGTATTCAAATATTCTGTTGACACGTTTGTTTTACCAATTTACAGGCTCATAAGGTGCGAGTGTATAAGCAAAGAATATCTATCAACAAGAAGGGACACTCTAATACGCCTGAAAATGCCTGACTAGTATGCAATGTCTGGAAAACACATCCTGAAAAATTTCCCATTAGTTAAAAGAGAAACGAACGAGTGCCATCCTATTCCCGTAAGCAATTAAGAGAGAGAACCATAGCCGGCAAAAATTTCTCACTTACAGCATGTACAAGTGTGAGATACAAAATGCAGCATTTTATTACTATGGAGTTTCAAAGCTGATTTCTAATTCTCGCTATTACCATGCCATCTGAGTGCTACCTCTCCTCGTGATCATAAAGCATATAAACAATGCGAATGAAGAAGGGGGACGCAAGTAGCGCACACGTAGTTGATATATAAGTACGCGGTTGCTCACATTTTTTCACTGTGCACTTTCAGGCGATTTCTACCGATTCTCAGCGACTATGTGCGGCGCTCATGCGGCTAGAGAGCTAGTTCAGGGTGGTGTTATTTTATTTAGAGATTTTACTTAACTTGAAAAGTTCGGAACATTTTAAAATGCAATAAACTCAATAGCTGTTCTTTCCTTTTAAAAATGATGAGTAAATATCATATAAGGTGTTTGGTGTGTGGCTTTGCAAGGGACAATTATTAAATCATGCACCCTGTAGAAGTGTTTTAATTTTCTTAGCACCTCCCCTCAAATTTCTGTCTTGCTCTCACATATTACTTGTTTATAACTAGACATCGGATTATATGCACTATCAAAATGCCAAAAAATGCATGCAAATATGCACTAAAAAAGGGCGAAATATGCACAAAATATGCACAATCAAAAAACCATTTATTATTAAAACTGCATTTAATTTGCCACGAACCTTTTGTGATAGTGAACTCGGAAGGGCGTTACTCTGTTCAAGGGCGTTACTCTGTTCAATGATTTTTTCTAATATTTCCAAGGACTTGCACAGAGGAAGATTTTTAATTTCTAGTTTTTCAATTGCATCGGGCAATTTGCTGAAATGTGTTGCAATAAGAGCAATATTTTTTTTGATTGAAGAATCCTCAAATGCCAGCTAGCTTGAATTGATTGCAAGGGCGTCTGATCCGTCAAATTTGCCAACTACTCCTTTTATCGCTTCGAAATTCTCTGCATAAAACTAGCGATCCAGTAGATCGGATTCAGTGCGCTCGCTGAGCGTGTGCGAGGAAGATGTGTCGACAGCATAATACAACCCGCCTAGCACGTATAACTACTGAAATATGCACTATCAATGAAAAAGTACCAAAATATGCAATAACGCTATAAATATGGAATTATATGCATTTGCATATACAAACATGCAAATGCATATAATCCGATGTCTATTTATAACAATCTATTTCCAACAAAATGAAACATCTGGTCCGGTTAACGGTACCCAAGATCACTAAAAGATAAGGGAAAACGTCACAAGTGTCCCTTCTTGTTGTTAGATATTCTTTGGTATAAGCTTCAAATGTTCTCTCCCCCAATTCTCCTGAAATCGCTATGATTTAAATTTAACCGTTACACAAGGCATTATTCTCTCAGTTCAGTTCATTGTTTGAGTCTCGTGCGTGCATAACGGTCAACAATGTGTCGTTGGCGATGACTTTATATATTATGTTGCGTGAAGAAAAAGGAGAATGCACAAAATAAACGTGAATTTGTATTTTTACCAAATTCCACTTTCGACGCGAGACGGTGTGAATGGAGAATTGAACAAATTCTTCTGGGTCTGGGGGCGTCGGTTAATAGTAAACACCAAAGTTGACTTTGTTTGGATACTTGCAGCGAGCAGTTATTAACCGAGGAACGATTACAATTTAAGGGAACTCTGCCCGTTTAGCGGATCGAAAGAATCGATTTTTGGATCGAACTACAAGAACATTTTGAAATTCTGAGCACCCAAAATTTCAAAATTTGTTATTTGAAAATTGTATTCTGGGGTAAAAAGACCGATATTGCACATAAAATCGCCCCTCCAGAAAAGTTGTGTTCTTCGTCCTCCTGCAGGTACACTTTACTCCATTTCTGCCAATCGGATCATAATGAAATTTTGCTCTTTGGTTCAGAAACTTCTTTGGAAAAAAACCATGATTTAGGGAGATTATTTTATAGATTAAAAAAACTGCTTCGAGTGCAATCATAAATTTGGGTTCAAATAAAGGCTCTTCTTTCAGAAAAAATACATTCCTTTTTACCGATTGCACAAAAAACAAAACTCGGATGGATTCTTTCCGGTCCCGTGAAAGGAAATAATGAAAATTCCAGAAAATTAACCTGCATGGTATCCAAAGTAGCCATAGATAAAGTATTAAGAAACTATACTACTAATATATACACCACCAGATTTAGTGATACCATAGAGGATGTTGCATTATTGGAGAAGTCACTAAAGGAAGTCAAGGATAATCTAACATTAACATTACCGAGGAGCATCAATCATCACGATGTGCATCAATACACCTTACTCGATGGGATATTGCTAACACTAACAATAATTGCCATATATTTTATTTGGCAGAAATATCGACGGCACAGTTTCCCCATTCCAAAACCTGCACCAAGAAAATTAGGCATCAATGATTTCAAATTAGAGACATGCACAGGCAGGGTCGGGTCGGGGAGAATGTACAAGATTGCAAGTACGATCACCCCTGCACGCAACGCTGCATCAGCTTATATTCACCTGTAGCACATTAAACTAATATTGATTATTATTGATTAATTAGTATTTTTGTATTGATCGTATACAAGCTTTTAAGTGTTAAGTGAAATTGCAATAGAGTCATTCCAAAGATAACATCGTTTATTTGTCACTAAGCCCCCACCAGCGGTAAGCGCAAGTCACTCAATACTCCCTTAAGCATTAGTCACTTAAGGGGGGCGATACATGTAACCGCCTGAATTTTAACCGTTTTTCAGAGGCCCTTTTAAAAGATAAGGAATAAATGAATCGTTTTTAAATTCAATATGTTTCTTCACTATATATTAAAATACAAGAAACAGAAATTTTTTTTTTGTGAAAATGGCCGCCGTAGTAACTAATCTCCTGAGACCCTCGCGGCGAAAGGCATCAATCGGCGGGATTTTTAGCTTCTGTTACAGCGATCGGAAATCAAAAATTTTGATTTGAGCGTGTTCATAAAGCATGTCTCTTCTAGTTGAACCAATAGAAAAACAAAAAAGTCAAAAAATCGTAAATTGGCGCGCCTCAGAAAAAAAAGTCCGATTTTTCACCCTTTTTTTCGATGGTTTTTGGGTCAAAAATGGTAATTTTTGAATTTTCTTTCGCTGTTTTGAGGTTCAACTAGAATATAGAGAAGACGTATGCCAAATTTCATTACAATCGGTTGAGAACTTTTTGAGTTATCTTGCCGGCCAATTTAAAAAAAAGTAGTTTTGAGAGAAACGCGTGTAAAGTTTTAACACACAGAGACCCTATGATTACAGCGACTTACCAACTAGTCAGCGATTCCAGGGCCATACAGAAGTCGTTCATGGAATCAAGGAATAAAAGAGTTTATGAACATCTGCTTACCCGGGTCGTCAATACAAAAGACCCCAAGTCAGAAATTTGAAAAGCAGGTAGCGAGAGTCGAACGCTCCAGTAAAGGCAATAGCGCTCGAGCGCCTAGTTGAGGCGGAGCACTTAAATGAGTTTATAATCGATAAATAATGCGAATTTCATTCTAAAAATTTACAGGCATATTTTTGAGATGTTATTTTAATTATTTAAGGAAAAAAAAATTCAATTTTTTTTTTACATGTATCGCCCCCCTTAACACTATTAGGAGGAGAATTGCTGGATAAGTGATGAGGAGGAACAGATACATATTACCAAAAATCAAGAATCTAATATACAATGCCCATATATGTATTACCGTTGGTAATTTATGGATTAAAGATATGGAGCCAGATTGCAGCAAAGAACCAACGGAATATTTCAAGATTTTAAGAAATAGAGCCATCAAAGCAGTGTTTAATTTACATCGTGATACTCCCACTGTAGCACTCAATGAAATTACAAACAAAATAAATCTAAAGCAACTGTAACTGTAGTAAGATATGATCCGATTTACTCTTCAGTAAATTATTACAATAGCTTATCAGAAACGAAGGGTAATGCTCGTAATATTTTAGAATTTGAAAGACTAATAAAAAATGTCATCAAAGAAAACAATTAGAAATTTATACAGATGGTGATGGATATATTATTTGTCTGGGGCGCACAAAATTGAATTAATAAATCTTTTTGTTTTGTTTGTTTCGTATTCTAATTAGGTATAGACGGAACGCGGGACATGGACCCACGGAGCCTAAATTCGATTGCCCAAGTTGGCAATTGATTTAGGTGAATGTTTCCAGCCACATGCAGAGTAGTGCGACTTAATCCTATTATTATTATTATAAAAAAACGATTCTTTCATTTCTTGATTGTATTGATCGCGAGAGGATCTCTGTAAAGCGTCAATATGACTCTCTCTAAAAATTTCTAGTAATGCTACAACATTTCAGTTCTTGGATTTATACCAACGCAACGGTGTGATATGAACATTAGAGGAATTACTGCAATTGGCATTAAGAATCAAAATAAGACTCAATTTCTCTATTCAAATATTCCGGATGTAGGGTATAAAAAAACAAACAAAAACCCATACATGAATTAATGAATAAGTAAATAAAATAACAAACATAGGCGTACAGGATCCCGAGCGTATGATGCAAACCACCAACTTCCTCTCTGGTGCTTCTCTCCTGTAAATAGAAAAAAACGCAACTTATGAGTATAATGACGCCCTAACCGTGCCTTTTCGGCATACAAAATACTTCCAGATGTAACTATTAGCAAACACAAAATTTCAAAATCAGGCGCCTCCGCGTCCCGAGCGTATCGCTGGCAGAAATACCAAATCCAGCGATCCTCTTGCCGAACACTGGCGCCTTCGCCACTAAGGGAGCAACCCAGTTTACGACATTCAACCCCTAGTCAGGCATACCGTCACTCTTGACGCTCTGACTAAGGGAGCAACCAGTCCAATACTTTCAACCCTTATGGGGCACACGTAATGTTCGGCCCGATTAGGGGAGCATCCAGTGTCTAATGCCCGCTCTCCAATGGGCATACCAACCAAAAACCAACCAACCAAAATGCTGCAGCCTTTTCCTTCTCATTATAAAATGAGTCTCCCATCTTACTCGTGTTTTGATCGACATGCTCTAACTTTTCCTTTGTGTTAGTTAAACCATTTGAGATTCAGCACTTTTTAGCAGTGGTTCGGGCCCTAGATACGTATTTAATACATGAAAATTGTCAAAATTCAAGCAAAAGTGAGGTTAAGCACAAGTAAATATTTACGCCTAACGCCACAGAAGTGTGTAGAAACGAAGAAATGGAATTTATTAAGCAGCTAGTTCTGCTAAATTAGCTAATTGTTATAAATAAATAAAATAAAACTTAGTTTGTTTCTTTGCATTTCACCGATCACAACAAACAGAGCTTTCTGACTGTTCACATCTACATTGATAGAATTATGTACGAACGCATTTTGTCAGCTAATTCAGCCAACTGGTCAGTGGTCGGTTGTTGGTTTTTGGTCGGTATGCGCCCCATTGGAGAGCGGGCATAAGACATCCAACCCCTAACGGGAAACGCTCGCGCGGAATACTTATATGTACTAAAAACAAAACCGAAAAAGTACGGACGAACATGCCAAAATACTCAGTGATCACTCACCTCCTACAATTGAATATCACTCCCAATTTCTTCTTTATTTTTGAACACAGAATTTAACAGAGACACTACCTTCACTTTGGACAGACACTTTGAAAGTGACGGTGTGGGCAAACTATGGCCAAAGCTTCTTCCCCAGCGAGCAATACAAATGTACCCATGCAAAGGAGCATAGGCAGGTAAACAAAACAGTGCCGCTCAATAATGTGTCATCATTAGGCGCATCATGCTAAATTCTTGTCCGCAAATGCATTTTGGGTTCCGAGCTATTTTTAGATTTACCTGCCAGCGCAGTGTGCTCAGAACGCCAAACCAAAGGGCGCCAAGGCGTGCGCACCCTCATAAGACCGACGCGACGGTCTCGAGCCGGCCAAAGGCCATAAACCCCAGGCACGCAAAGCATTTCAAGGAAATGATGAAATCATCGGGGCCTAAAACTAATTACACAAAACGTTCTTTAATTGCTATGAAATTCAAGATTTATTTTGCTTGCTATTTTTGTATGGACATTTTTCTTTTCTGCCTTACCCGGACAAACGTCCGCACGACTTTGTTTCTGGTTCTTAATTGGTTCTGAAGCGATTTCCGGTCGGTCCGAATATTATCGGCTTAAGCGTGAGACCAGAATTCGTTTCGATGTTAAACATTCAACTAAAAGTTGACCGATTAACATCGTCCCATGAGAACGCGGCCTTACTGATTATACCTTGTCGCCTTCCTTGATGAACCTTTAATTCAGCCCTGGCAATTCATCTTATTTTTTACTCTGCAGCTGATGTTAATAAAGGTAATGCTTGAATATTTGAGTAAAACATCAACCCTCCCGCCCCCATAGGAAGCCTGTTTTTACTGCGAAGGTAATCTCAAAAAATCATCCCTGCCGCAACGAGCAACTGATCCAATCCACCCCGGGGAATATAAATGTCTCTCTAAGTAATAAAGGTGTTACCCAGAAATCAGTTGACGCCGCGCCGCCCGGTACGCCTTGCTTACGCCTCAGGTGAGAAAATATTTCACCGACTTTATAACTTCGGGACCTGGTGTCCAAAATTGAAAATACCCATTTCATGCTGCCCCTGCGGGAAAGGATATTGCGCCGTATCGCGCGACATTCATCTTCGTTCCGTCGCGGTCGCTGGGATTGCGGGGGGTCCTCGTTTCCTCAACCAAGTACCACCCACGTGCATATAAGCGAAATTATGTAGTTCACAAATGGGCTCATGCGATTCATATTATTTGATGAGGAGGGGGTAAATTGAAACAGATTTCAGATGGAAACCAATTATGATAAACGAGCCCGCAAGCTCTCTACAGTGTTATGCTCACAGGCGGGGTGGACCGGCAATGGTGCTTCAGCAGGTCCGTCATTCGGTCGGTGCTATCGCTTGGTTGGCCAGGGGCGAGCTGGAGGAGTCGATTGTTTGGCACTACCGGTGTGTTCCCGTACATAAGTCGGGTGCCAATTAATTTCCGGCACCCAATTAGCCCCCCGCTACACCGGGCACCCTGTCCGAAACAGTGCCTGGCTGGAAATTAGGACAATTACCAGGACTCTTGCTCGGAATTAAATTACTTTCGCCATAACTAGCCGATGCGAGTGCTCGAGGTCTACTTTATGCCCCGATTTTTAGTGTTGCTTTTTATACCGCTTTTATTATTGTTTCTGTGCCGCGCACTCTTGAGTCCGACTGCAGTCACAATGGCACCCGGGCCATGCCAAAGCCTTATTAAAAATTCTGCGGGGAACTCGGACATTCCTTTCAACTGTTAATTGTTCGAATCCGTTTCTTTAATGTCAACAGCAATTGAATCCGGGGAGTCACGTTCAAGCAACGAGTAATTGAAGGAACTTGGAAGAGCCGGATAAGAAAGTGCGCCCCAGGCTCTTCATATGGTTCCAACAATGGCGACCGGAAAATTCTATCATGTTCAGGATATGTGGGATAATTGGGTCTTATAATTGTCTCGTTTTTCGGGGCATTTTTGGCGTAATTGTTCCCAAGGTACAAGATGGGGTGATTCCCCCAAAGGCTCTGTACTAAATAAGCACTGATAAGAGTCCCAAGTTTAATGAAGTCGAAATTAAACTCTTGGAGAACGCTGGGGATATTAGGACGTTCTCCTGTTGGGATTTTGGAAAACGCTCTAATTGGTGATTCTTCACCAAAAATGACGTGAGATGTGCAAGAATTTCATAACGTTTGCATTCTGTAATGTCAATGTAAAGTTAAACATTTTCGGTAAGTTGATTTAGGGGGTCAATTCTAGTTTTCTGCAAATATCTCGTAAATTATAAAATACGATTTCTGTGTGTCTAAACTTCGGAACCTGTGAATAGATTTCGATGAGATTGGTATCTCTACCACTGCAGGTACAGTCATTTGCGAAATTGAAAAATGCTCTAAGATAAACCTAAAATTCACGTTTCTCCCACATTTTCTTCGATATTCCTGTAATTAATTAACAATATTTTAAAATTCAGTTTTTATTATTCCGCAAAAGGTTTTCTACGTATAGCTGTGTATATCCATTCACTACATGGACGTGTTTTACTTCTTTTGAAAGGCAACAAGATGGACAACACAAAAAAAATTAAATGTGTACCTCTTTTGAAATTAACAAGATTAAAGTGTTATTTTTGTCTTAAAAGAATTTTTATAGCCACAATGCTATCTGTAGGTCAATGGTGAGAGATGTTACTACTGTTACAGCGCTCCCGGTTTCGAATCCCACATGAATGATATGAGCTGTTTTTTTTTTAAGTGGTATAAGTCCACTTAAAAAAAATTAGTTAACGGTAATTTTAGTAAGTTTTTTAATTCTCTCCATATTTATAATCTTACATTCATTGGAGGACGATTGTTTCATAAAGTAAACAAAAGAATTTTGGTTATAAAATGTTATCGGAAAATTTTTTTTTCGAAAGTGGAATAAGTCCATTCCTAATTTAATTATAATCAAAACAACTTTCTTATTGTAATTATTATTGATTATTATGACTTCAGTGTACACTGGGCCTTGCAGATATTACTTAGCTAGTGCTAGTTTATTAAAAACAACATTGTTAACAAGATAACGGTATTATTGTTCTGATGAAATCGTGAGAAGTAATTGCACTGAGTTTGTTTACTTTTCTTTCGCAAGTCCTACTGTTTGGTTTGTGTGTCTTATACTAATAGTTTACAGTGTGAGTATTATTTAAATTATTAAAAATATTTCATACAGTTCTTACAATGAGTTCACATACCTATAAAAAATACGACGATAATATGTCAATTTGGTCGGATAGTGATGGTAAGAGAAACAAATTTTGTCGCAGGAATATTGGAGGTTTTTTTATTATAGAAATAAGACAGGAAAAAAAAAACGAATTTATGAATTGGATGAGAAAAGAAAGCTGTTTGAGCAATATTAATTCAAGATTGCTACAAACTAAGAAGAGGATTAGAATTTTGGAATTAACTGATTCAACGACTGACGAAGACAACGTTACTAACTTTCGATCACATTATGAAAATAATGATCACAAGACTAGGAAAAGGAAAATTCAATGGATCAGCCAGAGATTGTAGTCATAAATACATTTTAAATATTGAAAAGGAAACATCGCGGCATATAAAAATTTCTTTATAGAAACATTTGATATATCTATAGGCAGACTACATAGGGGTCTCAAAGCAAAGATAATAGGAAAAGACTTACGTGGAAAAATGGAAGGATCTTGTAGAAAGAGAGATGAGAAACTAGTGGATGCCGTAAAAGATCACATAATTTTTTTTCCACAGTATGAAAGCCATTACACGCGTTCGAATGATCCAAACAAAAAATACCTGAGTTCTGATTAGAATTTAAGAAAAATGTACAACTTGTATGTCGAAAAGTGCGAAGAGAACACAACAATATTTCTCAGCGAGCAAATATAAAGGAAAATGTTTAAGAATAATTTAAATCGCCCACATAAAGATACCTACGTGTCAAAAATGCGATTTCCAAAATGTGAAAATTAAGCTACCTCAGGCCTGAAAAAGCAGCCTTTTGAAGAACATAACATACTCATACATTTAAGCAATGCGAACTGGCTAGAAAAGCTTTAAAAGAAGATCAAAACTTAGCATCAATGAACCAACCCAGATAAATATTTTGCATTTTCCTTTGATCTACAAAAGGCCCTTCCATATCCCAAATTATCAGTTTCTGTTGCATACTATAAGCGAAATATGTATGTCCTTAATGAAGGTTTTAATAATTTTCATGACAACATAATTCATATTAATGCATAGGAGGAAATTATAGCATCTAGAGGTGCGGAAGAAAAAGCATCTTGCTGCCTGAAGCATATTCAGAATGCCACAACCTATAAGACCATATTATAGCATGCAGTGACGTGTGTACCGAACAAAATCCGAATATTAATTAAGCTCGCACTGATGTGGTTAAGGATTGTTTGATCAGCTGATAATAACATAAATGTTATTGACCACAAATTTCTAATATCCGGTCATTCATTTCTTCCAAACGACAGTGATTTTGGAGTTGTGCAGCAGCATTAAAGAAAAAGGATCAATTACATATGTAATGCACTAAAACCTTGCCGAAAAAACAATAGTCATTTTGTATGAAATGAAGAGAGAAGATTTTGTCTCAACCAAAGGCAGGAGAGGCCATATCAAACAGGAAAAAATACGGACGGAGAAATTATAAAGTGGCTAAAAATATGCTGGATGAGGTTTAAAAGGGATGAACCGCACAAATTTTTTTACAAAACTAGGATGGAAGAAAATGGTCCATTTAAAGCAATTTTTTTATTTGGAATACAAGGAAGACCTCAAAAACTCAGCAAAATTGCTATGTTGCCACTGTGTAATACTTTGGGACCTATAACAAGAGAGAAATACATCGATATGATGAGTTTACTGCCGGTAAAGGAGAAATAAGTTTAAAATTAATTTATTTTTATTTTTAGTTATCATGACAAAAGAATTTACATTTTGTGTAAATTGTCTTTTTAACATGACTGAAATTAATTCTTAATAAACTCGGTTATTCGTGTATTTAAATGTTTTCATTTTAATTATAATTTTTCACATTCAAAAATCTGTTGCAGTGAAGCTAATGTCTATAAAAATATGGACGTAAATTTTCCTCTTGTTTTTTTTCTTATAATATGTTATTTTTGAAAGTGGTATAAGTCCATTTGGAGCTAAAAAAATAGTCTATTTAAAAATAAAATTTAAAAGGTGTATAGTAAAGCTAATAATTAAACTGAGAAAGTATAACTAATTGACTGTCGGAGGCTACCTATATAGACTAACAAAAATATGCTTAACCTCCAACTGCCAATTAGCTCTACTTTGTCAGTTTATTACAAATATTGACCAGTGGGATCAATTTTTTTAATAGTACTGATTTATTTATAGATTTAATTATGAATGTGTCTTGTTCACATCTTTTTAGTTTTTTTTTTACAAACAGTCGGGTTTTTTGGGTTTTTTAAATTAACATTTTTTTTGTGCACTTTTACTTGCAAGTTGGACATATCAGTAATTACATATTCAATTAACGTTTTAGACGAATGTGTAACTCTTTTTTTGCATTGTCAATTTACTGCGCATTTCCCCTCGTGAATTACAGCAGGATTCTTCTTTTTACCTTTGTTCATTTAGTTGTTTCAATGAAAGCACTTTACGCAAAAAGATCAGCACTGGAGGCCTCTGACGTCGTCTAAGCTTACACCGCACAGTATCTATCGGCGACGTAGAAAACTCATACTCATTAAATTGAAATAAATTTCGGAAATGAGTCGCAAGATAACTACTTTATGACACTTGCACTTGTGTACGAATGTGGGAAATATCGCGGTGTGCAATTATTTATGTAGAAGCAGGAGCAGGAGGTAAACTCGAAAAATATTTAAAAAAGGCAATTTCCATTGGAAGCAAAATTCCCGGCACTAAAGGTTTATCGTAGAAACCTCCGATCGAACATCATAGAAAACTTGAAATTTATCTAACTACGCTACGAAGGAACTCTGAAAGCCGCAGGAAAACGGAAGGAAACCCTCATGGATGTCAGTCACATTTTCGCCTACGTACCCTGCATCCAACCAAGTAGAACCGGAAAAAATCTCTCGGAATTTATTTAAAGAACGCGATCTGAACTTTTTACCGTCGCACCTCCCACAGGCAGTCTTTTGCATTTCAACGTGCGTAGGATACGGCACGGCCCTTTCCCTGCCCTAACCCACCTCCAGCCCGTCGGGTTCCGCTAGGATCTGGTGCACATCTCCTTCAGCTGAGCAGCGAGATAAGGGCACCTTACACGATATTTGCATATGAAACAGTACCAACAAAACGAATAATCCCGGCTCGGCGCAGGGTATCCAGAGTTGGCTTTTATGAATATTTCACCGTGAATAGAGTTCCTAGTTGGGTCGGGGCGAACACCCCGTTCCCGGGCCTCGAGCAAATGCACTTTTAAATGAATTTTAAAATGTTGAAGGGACAAATCGCTTCCATTTTTCATGGCTGCCCTGCTTCAGAAGGATGGGTCGCGGCCGGTCGGAGCGGATTTATTAGAAGTAATGGAACAGGCGTGACACTTTCGACATCTGTAATTTCCTGGGATATATTTGAAAGTGCAATTTTTCTAGTGTTTTGAGTGCATCAGCGCTTTTTATGTTCACCAATTTCTGGACTGACCGACCAACGTAACTGCCCATGCAGTGGCAAATTGCGGTTCCACGCGAAAAATTCACCTGGTTCCGCGGCTTAACGAGTGGTATAAGCGATTACCTCACCTTTATACTGCGGACTCTTTGCTAACATGTTCATAGTTGCATATCCTTGGTTTGGGCTATTTGCACACGAAAATGAAACTGCTCTTTTTGCTAGAATTTGTGTTCAGCGCTATGGACATTATAAAAAATATACATAAATGGCAATAACCGGCCAGGTCGTGGGTCGCGGAAAAAGCGCTGCTTCTGTATTAAATTCACGACTCTCTAATTTGGGTTTAGATTGATGCATACCAGTTTTTAGAAAAATTCAAAATGTCCCGAAGGATATTTCAGGATTTTTCGGGGAATTCCTACAGTTCTCTTAAAATTAATTCTCCTCATGCTCCACCCTGGTAAATTAGGTGCGTTGTGGTTTTAGAGGGATCCAAAAAACCACTTTCCATCATCCTTGGAAGTCTCATATAACATCTCGAAAGGAACAAATTATTCCTCCATTCATTTTTTACTGGTCGCCTGCTGTGATTTATACCCGTGCCCTACATGCAGCGGTAAAACAAACTCAGGCACCTTCTGAGAAATTGCATATCGTTGGCTTGCCGTCATCCTCTCCCCCTGCCTGAATTTGAATCATCTCCAGTTCAAGGTTGGACCAATTTGGAGAGTAGAATTTCCTCTGATTTGAAAGCATCCCGATTTGCTGGAGCACAAAAGCGGTCAACAGGATTTCTCCTTACTGCAGAAGGACCTGATCGGTATACAGGAAGCGCACATCCACCCTGTGTGCTCCCTTTTTGCCATTCAACGTTTTTGTGGTTTTAAAAGTTTGCGCTTTTGCCGGGCTATCTGATTAAGCGCGATGCAAAACCGCCAGCGTCATCACGGTGATTACCAATACGTGGGTGAACTGATAACGAGGTAAAGCTGTGTGCCCACGGCATGACTTCATCACCACAAAGTCACGAAGGACTTCCTTTGAATGTATTTCGCCTCGATTCACTGATAAGAGGATTGGCGATTTGCTGAAATTACAAAAGAGGACTGGTGCAAGGTTCAGTAATTTTCTCTTTGTCAGTCTTGCACGTGAAGGTGATGTTTTTTGCATATGGTGATAGTGAGTCGCAAGTCTCAAGCACAAGATAACACTCGTATCAGAGATCGTGTCCTGAGCTAGTTTTGATTTTCAATATCTCCGTTTACTTTTTATTTCCGACCGACCGACAGTAGCTTTGAATCTCAAAAAAACAAGTTCAACGCTTTGAAATGTCTTCCAGTCGACATAAAAAGTCAATTTAGGTCGAACTTCAGGAGCTCTTTTGGGGAAAGCGAGTACATTAATATTACGTATATCAAGAATTACGGGATACTTATTCTTTTTGCGTCTGTTCATCCAGGAGTCGGCAACCAGCGACTGAGGCAGGTGCTGAAGAAAAGTTTAAAATGACTCTTAATAAAGAGCGTTAGTTGTCAGTATGCAAAATAACGAGAAGAACCAAAAGATCGCATAACGTGGTGCCGAATTTTCTGTATTTGGGAGGCAAATGTGGCAAAATAGCGAAGTATGTATTCTTTTCTCATTTTTTTAGCAAGATAATGCAGCCATTCACCTTTCAAAGAAAGTAAGGAATTGGTTTAGTGAGATAAATGTTAGTCAGCGTGAAACTGCAATAAAGTAGACATGGCAATCGATTCCCTTATTTGTCAGTCTTGCTGAGTCCATGTCATACCGGATTTTTGCCGTTATTTCCCAATGTTTAAGAATATTTCTTTTATCATACGCCCTAATATTTCCCTCTTTATAGCCATTGTATTGATTTTATACGAATTTCCACTGAAGTAGTATGAGATGACCACATTTTAATGTTTTGCTTCGTTATATTATTAAAATGGTTAAAACTTTCTTGCACATTGTTAAAAATAAAGCTCAAGTAATAATGAGGTTATGAGCCTTATTGATCTGGGGAGCACAAATAGAAGTTTTAAATTATTAATTATTGCAAATGAAAGACCGCCACAACGATATATTTTTAATAATTCTCTGATAATAATTAATTATGTAAAATAAAACACATGCAAAATAGTTTCGCATCCTCCTTTGAAAATGTAATGACGACCCTGATGTCAAC
Source organism: Neoitamus cyanurus (assembly GCA_947538895.1). Taxonomy (NCBI): domain Eukaryota; kingdom Metazoa; phylum Arthropoda; class Insecta; order Diptera; family Asilidae; genus Neoitamus; species Neoitamus cyanurus. The sequence continues at coordinate 40,344,973 of OX384542.1, forward strand.
CAAGTCTAAAATGTCAGCGAGCTCGCACAGAACCAAATCTTGAGCCCGTGCTCAATCACTTGCACATTGCACAGACAGGTATTTGATCTCAAAACATGGACAAAAATCAAAATTACTGATCATTGTAAATATGTCCTAGCTTGGGTCTCAGAACAGGTAGATAGGTATAACGTCATAATGGTGGAATACGTCTACAATTTATGCCCAACAACACCGGTAGTCGGAACATAACATTCGCTTAACTCGCACGTCTTTGTTTTCGGCTATCTTAAAAGCAACTTTTCGTTGCATTTTTGTTCAAGTTTGAAGTGTTTGGGTGGAAAACCTCATCATGGATATTGAAGAACAAGGTATGTTGTTTTCATAAAATAAAAATATGTAAGTAATATCACCCAGTTACTATGTTTTTTCACGTTATATAGAAAGTGTTTGATTTTTTTGGATGTTTTTGCGTATATTAGTCATTTCAAATGTGTTGTACTCAATTGTACTCAATCTTAAATACCTCATTTTGATCCTTAGAGTGTCTTATAATACATATATTTAAAAGAAATACTCTAACCGAGTAGTCACATTGTTTTTACAGGTTTTTTTATAATTTGTGTATTTCGCCTAACATTTCCATGTATATTTTATAAATAAATTATTAAAAAAATTTATAATAAATGTTTAAGGAAGGTAAATTCACTCCATCCGCGGATATAAATGAAGAAGAGGAGGAGGAACTTGAAGAATAATAGATATAACTCAAGCTCAGTTTTAAATGTGTAAATTTTCATTTGTGTAAATATTTCCGAAATAAACATATTTTTTAAGCTTATATCTCAGTTTTCTCTCTGTAGTGCCCCTAAAACAGCTTGTGTGTGTAATTTTGTTTTAAATCATATAAATACACACATATTAATTAAAAGAAAAGGTTACAGCTAAAAGACCAAATTTTAATAAAAAATCAATTGTGTGTGCTTAAGACCACACGACAGAAGTGAAAACTTCAAAAGGTGAAATTAATAATACCAAATACAATTTTTTACGCTTTTGCCGCTTTGACAGCTCACTTTTCGGTTTATATTGAAATTAATAGAAGAGGTGCAAAAATATAGTTGCATATATAACAAAAAGTCGATTTTATACCGAAATCGCATTACAAAAAGCAGAAGCGTGGGAACAAATCTCAAATTTCACGGGACAATCAGAAAGCAAGCAAAGCTTACACTGGGTCTTGCCGCAGATAAAGCGTTCAATATGACATAGAGCGACAAAAGCCGACAAAGCGGCTGGCGCTTTCAAAGCGCCGAAAGCGTACATTGGGTTTCTAGTTTCTACCTTTAGTCGACTCGAGCCGACTTCACCCGAATGAGCGTTAATCAGCCGAGCGTGACGGCTCAGTTTAATTCAGTGCACACAAAAAGTGCTAAACGCGCCTAAAGAAGTTTTCACTTAAAAAAAATATTTTTGGCCATGTTTTGAGATCAAATACCTGTCTGTGCATTGTTAACATAAAATAATAAGTAATTTTTATGATATTGTTGGAATTGTCAGCGACGAGGGCAATTCGCCTTATTTTTGCACGGTGGCACAAACAATTAATTTTCTTCTTGATAATCACTTTTACTAGCAATGTCAATTTCTTTCGATTGAAATACATATGTATATACATTAGGGTGGTCCTTATTCCCAAGAAAAAAATTTTTTTTCTTTAATTTCAGTTTCCATAAGAAACTATTTCAATATTTTTTTTGAATTTTTTAAATGACACTTTAAGGCCAAGGTTTGAATTTTAACCTGCCAAGGTTTGAATTTTAAATAAAAACTCAAAATCTGTATTTTTTTTTGGATAATAATTGACCGATAAGCAAAACCTTACTTTGATTTCATGAATGGTTATGTCCGGTACCAGAATTAGATTTTTTTATCCACTTACTTTGTTTTATCTCGATTTTAAACCGAAAAAAACAGTCGATTTTTTAAATTGTTTTTACAAGGCCGCCATTTTGTTATTTTTCACTCAAATCTTTTAATTCTGCTACGGGACAGAATGACAACCCTACTGAATTAAAAAGATTATTCTTTTTGGAATATTGATTTTAGATGATTACAAAAGGACCAATCAGGGGGGCCAGCCACCTACTTTTTTTCAAAACACCTACTTTACCTCACCAAAATGACGTTAAAATAATTTTTTTTTATTTAACTACAATTGTTTTGTATTATTCAATAGCTAAATAATATCATATAATTATCATAAGAAGATTGTATTTCATTTCCCGCAAAAAAAAACTCTTTGAAAACCTTCAAAATTTAACCTCGGATATGAGACTACCCCCTAAAGTGCGGGGCGGGATAAATCTCGACGAGTCGGAACAGAAATGGGGTCGAGGGGAGGAGGAGATAAGGAGCGATTGTCTATGCGTGTTTCACTTGCACGTAAAAAGTGATGTAACTTAAATAAAACATTAGTGAAACCATCACTTAAGCTGTCCTTCAACGCTTTTTGTAAAAACTTTGCCAGCTGGTAGCGACCTCTAAATCTTAACAAAAAAACAAAACTTATTTCATATTTCGATGCATATAATCAATTATCCCCGGGGATAATTCAAAAGTCGAAATATAAGGACCACCCTAATATACATATAAATAAAACTGCTACTGAATGTTGTTTTTACGGTGCGGCCCGCCTAAAGATATTTCTTTTGAAAGTTGCCCACTGTGCTGAAAACGTTGCCGATCCAATTTTGTCATATACTAGTCCCAGCAGTAAACATAAGCGGATTTACTTTCCTTGTTCTTTTTCAAGTTTTTGTTTTTATATTACTCAAAAACTGTTCTGAGGCAAACGGGCATATTGTAAAATTTCTGGAATAACGGAAGACTTCTCTTTGCCCGACTGCTGCAAAAGCAGGGTTATAAGTTTGGCATGCTGTGTATGTATGTATGTGTGTATGGATGAACATTTGTTCCTTCGTAGCTTTTAAACTACTTATCTCATTTGGACAAATGAGGTATCATTGAAATTGTATGAATGCTCTGCGTCACATAGTCTATATGGCGTCACGTCAAATCTAATACAACGGCCAAGAAACACAAAATACACAAAGCTACAAAAATAAAATATTTACAAATATTTAAACAAACACAATTTAATTTTATACAAACCTTTTATTATAATTAGTTTAAACGAAATTAGAGAAAACAGCAAAATGTTTTAAATAAAATAAAGTAAACTAAAACGCAACTACGACTTCACCTGCCTGCTTAAAGCTTTCTAAAGGGCGTAGTTGGGTTTTAGTTCACTTTATTTTTTGTTTATTAACTGAATTATCTCAATTGCTGCCCCTATTCTCGGTAGGGTTGCAGATATTATGTCCATCATATACGAAAACGCCAATTTGGGAACAAGTTTCAAATCAGAGTGCGTGTGAGATTCTAGCAAGTTGTCGCTTTTTGACCTGGTGGACGAGTGCTGCTCCATCTAGTGGTGAGTAATTATAGCGCTCTCAAGTGTACCGGTGTACTGGGCTGAGATGTGATCTGATTAATTACATGTGCAATGGTTTCATCCAACCGTTTGCCACTATAAGAGCCGATAAACCTAGATACATATGTATATGCCTGGAATCAGTTAGTGGGGAGTTTCAGTAAATATTGTCCAGCATCGAAGTATATATAAGCCAAAGGCAAAAGTTTTAGCATGTCATCCCTTCTTGACCTCTTTACTCTTAAAAGCCCTCAATACTTCGGCAGAATGATTCTAGGAGTACCTATCCCATTCATCACTACTGGTACTGGTAACACTCAGCCGGGTAAGTGCACACAGCTCATAAAACCCGGATACAATTCAATCCCGACCAAGTTCCCTGTAAACACAAATCCACTGCAGTAGAAAAATAGTTTTTAGGGTATGTCTTCCCGCATCGGCCGTCTGTGCCCCCACAATCGGATTGCCGGCAACAGCTGGTGCCGGGCGCAGAGAAACTCAATTTGAGAAGTTCCAAAAGTTCGATGGATCCCTCAAATAAATCACGGAACCCGCCAAGTGATAATCGTTCAGAGAGGGAATGTAGGCCACTGGGTCTGGCCTTAGTAATTTTTGTTGGTGGAAATTTGTGTCGCCACCTATCAATCAATCACCCCCACGTCACCAGCATGGGGGAGGTCTTGTTCTGAGCTAATACTTCCGGTTCGCGGCGAGCACTTTGGAGGGGGAAATAAAAGAACAAGGAAAAAAACATTTTTAAATGCGACAACCACCGGCCGACCTACAAATGGACACACAAATTCCCAGTGGTCCAGAGCAATGAGGCTGGGCCGGTCGTGCGCCCCCGTTTCCTGATAAATTGCATGCAAATAAGACGTTTCCATTTATCAATGTGTCACGACCATTTGATGACCAGGTTATGTTCGCTTTGTGTATGGCAAATGGTGTCGCTCCGCTGAATTTATTTGTCGCTGGTGGAGGAGCGACGTCTTGGGGCACGTCAGAAGACGGTAGTTAAGTACGCCAGCTCCTTGGGGAGCTACAGCCAGGTTCGCTGGGACGGTTATGATTAGGGTCATAACTCACCCGACAGGGCTCCATTGGGCGCTCTTTGTTCAGGAGTGAATAATTTTTGGGTATTACAGAGGGACTAGAAAAATCGCAATATAGCGGCACTCCCACATATTGCCCGGTATTTGCGGAACAGAAGGTACCTAGAAGTCGTAATACAGCCACCGGCACAGATGTAATCTTGCAGCTAATTAATTATGCGATACGATGCCGTCCTCGTCATCGGCAAGTGAATTATTTAATCGGAATGGCGATTAATTACGTTTTATTAAATCTAATAAAGCGATAGCGATCGCAGGTAATTTAGAGAGCTTCCTGCAATTCGTAACAATTATGCTGCATATCTGCCACCCGAGGCCGTGGAAAGCGAACCACCACACTTACCTTTATGGCTTATTAATGCCGTGATAATTTCCATGGATTGGCGTAAATTCCGGTTAAGGTATGCTGTGTGACCTTTGTCCAGTAGCCCGCCCCCAGCCTTCCTGCCCCAACTAGAGCTTTAGGCGATATTACCTGATGTGCTCATCAAAGCAGCAAATCGAAACACAAACAGCCGAAAGCCGGGGAATGGGGGCCGGAATTTCAAAATTGACATCATTGCATAAATGCCGGTGCAATAGCATTGTAACGGAAATAGCGATTAATTACATCTGTCGGACATTATAGGCTCACCAGGTGAATAATTGAAATCCGAAGGAATCGGGTTGGCGCGACGCGGTTTTCGCGATGATGTTCCCCCTCTCCTGATAATTAATTGATGGGCTATGTCGTGGTTCAAGTGTGGCTGCAATCAAATCTAATTACCTACGGGCAAAAATAAGGGACGCACTGACTGAATGGCGTGTTGGATTTCAATCTATTAGGCTAATTAATAGGACTGTGCAGTGAGCATTAATCCGCATTCCCTTAAATTACCAATAAATAAAGCTAACAATCCACAAACCAATGCTGCATGTCCTTATCATTAAATTGGACACAATTAGTATACATCAGTAGTTACAACAACCTATCATACCTTTTATTTCAATTATTTGCATTCCTTTTTGCTCAGAACTCTAAAAGCTTGCCCATTTCTTCAATGTTTCTTCGTCAGGATTATTTTGCCTATTCCAATTGTCTTAATAAAAAACAAGTCAGGCTAGTGCGAGTCAGACCCGTGCGTATACATATGTACCTACGAAATCTTTCATTGAATTCGAACACTTCAAATAGAGTACATTTAAAGCCGATATACTCTTCTTCTTCTTAGAAGTCTTGAAACGTCTATCGTAATTCCGTACCGCTATCACACAGCATCCAGGACATTTGACATTTCTTATACAGGGTCTTTCACTAAGGACGCTCGACTTTTAAATGAAAATAAAACTAGTTTTGTGTGGGATATGCACTCCATTTTTATTTTATTTGAAAGAATGTTTTATGACATCAAGTAAGTAATAGTTCAAATATCCGCCGCGGCTTTTATTGGTGGAACGTATATATTTGGGAGATCCAATTTTCGATGACTTTGTCGCATAAATCTAGCTGAATTTGCTGGATGGCGTTCGTTATGCTGGTTTTGAGGGCATCAATTCTTTGCGGTTTATTCGCAATGACCTGTAATTTAAGATAGCTCCAAAGGAAGAAGTCTAAGGCGTTATCGTACGATCTCAGTGGTGTTCATGTCGGCCTCAAATCGCTCGTGCAGAATATCCATTGAGGCATGCGATGTGTGATACGTAGCGCCGTCCTGTTGGAACCACATGTCGTCGGTATTCATATCATCCAGTTTAGGCCACATGAAGTTGCTTATTATCGATCTGTAGCGTTCGCCGTTTTTGGCGAAATTTAGGTCAACTACCAAATACCAAGCAAAGCCGCGGCGGACATTTGAACGATGTTATATTCAATACTGGTGTGGATATCTCATACACAACTTGTTTTATTTACATTTAAAGTCGAGCGTCCTTATTGAAAGAACCTATATTAAATGATATTATTACTTTAAACAAATTGTAACAAATTTATACACCACGTTTGACTTGTGAAGTATTCTCGTGTATTTCGCAAATTTTGTAACTGAAATTTATTTGTGAAACCAAAATCTACAAAAAAGTTGTATTTCTAAGAATTTGTAGCTTGTGAATCACAACAACAAAAATAAAACAAAAAATAAAAATTCCTACAAATTTCCTCTTGTAGAATACAACTACAATTTTGTAGCACAGATATTTATTGAAACTAAATATATCCATTTTTTACAGTTTTTGTGAAAAATCGCTTGTAAATCTGCCGACTGCCAATATTCAGAAAACGACATCCAATGGCATCTCTGTAAACTGGTCCGTCCTTTATTTAGTTATTTTTGGCTTCACCAAAATACTGATTCCTAATCGTTTTAAATATACAAAAAAGAAATGCGAATAATAAAAACTCATACATAATGAACCAAAAATAACAATAAAATCATGCCTCAGGGAGCGAGCAGGAACTGATATTATGAAAGCGTGAGTCTAGCAATTCCGGTGAGTTTACAACACCTTGCAAGCAGTCAAAAGTCAAAACAGTTCGGGAGATATACCTTCGATGTTCCAACGATTGGAAGGAAATAAGTTTGAGCCTATCAGAATATGGAGGTAAAATAATGTGATTGGAAAGGATTCTTTTTACGTCATTTAAAAATATTCAAAGGAAGGTGATTAATTATGCACCACCTCTGGAAGATTTCCAAATCAGAGTTAAGAAGAAAGCAGTTATAGTCACTAGAAACTGTGCGAAAAAGTTTTGCAACGTCGTCGTCGTAACAAGGGATTCGCGAATGGCTAGAGATAAGGGAAACATCATTGATGTAAATAATAAATAAAAGTGGACCTAGGTGACTGCTTTGCGGTACCTACCCCAGACGTCTTACTCATAAGATCAGAAAGAACACCACAGAAACAGACACGTTGCGTTCGTTCAAACAAATTCATAGAAATCTAGGCAACAAAACAGGAAGAGAAACCCGAAGCTCTCAATTTATAGATAAAAATGTTGTGTGTGAAGAAGGTACTACACAGACCATAGCTTCAAAAAGTTTGGCAACACAGCATAAATTCGCAATAGGTATAGTATATAATTGGAGATGTCACATTTGTTGCCTTTTTTATGCATAGGAAAGAACACAGACATTTTCCAAGGCTTTGGGAAGACACCACAATGGAGAGATAAAGTATATTTACTTTACATACATATACACTTTTCGCTCCTTTTCATCCAATTGTGCCTGTTTAATCCTGCAACTACTGCACGTATGTGCCATTAAAATTCCTCTAGTTAGAAGATATTACCGCAATTATTCATGCCGCGGATTTCCTGGGCCATTCATTAATTTCACACCAAAAGATTTATACGACTGGCATCAAAAGTGCATATCTACCAATAATTCTATCTCATTAGAAATTCTAAACATGTAAAGGTCGTATTGTCAAATCTAAATATATTCAAATCCGAATTCGCATTCCATGGCTGCATCCGTTCGTCAGGCATCCAAGGATAACAAAAACTGATCAAATATATCGGCGAAATCGACCAAATCGGCAAAATCAATTGATATTACACATACGTATGCAAGTGGTAACGTACGTTCTGTTCTCTCCTGCCCCTCCGGCCACCGCTTCGAATTAACTATAATTGAACAATTTCCAGGGCATACAATGCCGCAGGAAACACACCATGACAATTAAATTGCCCGCGCAATTTTGCATCGCGAAGAGTAGCACAATACAAAGCCTTCAGCCTGTTGGACTTTGTAAGGACTCACAATTTTCCTGAATGCAGAATGGGGCATGTGTTGGGTTGGACAATGAAGGGATGAAGGGATGGCTTCCAAATCCCCAGAGCCTGCGGGTAACATCGGGGGCATTTTCTAGCTTGTCAGATATCACAGATATTACTGAAACAACAACCAAATTCGTCCCATTCAAGGGTTTTTTAATACAATTTTTCTGCGAAATTAAATAATCGAGGCCCATATTTGCGCCATTTCAGTGGCACTACTGCTCAGTGCGGGATTGTTTTCCGAGTGAATTGAAGCGATTTTTAATTAAATTCAACTCGTGCTGGCCTGGATGTCATAAATTCTTGAAACCCCATCCAAAAATGCAATTTCGAGACCACAGGCCTTTATGGCTTTATCAAGTTGAAGAGCTTGGCCTCTGCAGCATCTTATAGCTAGCTCGAGGTATCTGCCTCCCAGTAATATTTAATGTTTCCCGTTTAATAAATCCTATAAGAGAAATCATTATTCCGCCATCCTTGTGGCAGTTACCACCCAAAACATTGCAGAGCTTAAAGGCAAACGAGCGAATTAAGCGGTGATTAAGGGAAATCTCTGGCAGCGGCAAAAGATCCCACACTTTCACCTCAATGGAGAACAATTCAAGTGTTCCGGGAATGGGCTACAAATTATTTATAGGCGTGTTTTCGCATACTACAGCGAAATAAAGAAGTTAGTGCTGTTAATCTTGGCGCGCAGTAAGGCGGAGTGTAAATTTGTAATAAAATTTATTTGGGGCTTCGGCTGCGGACAAATAAATCTCGGCATACTTTGCTAAGCTAAAAAAAAGTCGAAACAAAGATCCAAATGAAAGAAGTTAGTTAGGAGGGGGTCTGACAGAGAGGGACCACATTGTCCCCGGGGGAAACAATAAAACCATCCGGCGCAGTTTTGTTTAGATGGGCATAACTTAGCTAAAAAGCTTCGCCCTTGACACTGATGTACAGCGATGAATGATGAAAAGGAAGAAGTGGTTGAAAGCGCGAGGGCCGGGCCCTCGTTGCTGGCGGATGTAATGTATTTCCAACGACCACGTTCATATGTAGGTCCGCGAATCTACCGAATATTTCTTGAAATCTTTTCGATATTTATGCATTGACGCAGTGCTAGTTAATTTAGCGGTAGTATGATTAGCTAGCTTTTTTAAATCTTACTGAGGCACTCTTAAGGGGCTGCACCAGTGTAGACGACGGAAAAATGTGTCCAGATTTTGGACTCGTTTTCTCGGAAACTATACATGATAATTAAATTATTTTTTTTTATTTGAAAGTGCTTGTTTTATGCTGTTTATTTACTTTTAATGTTTTACAAAATAAAAATAGCCGAGTCAACTATGTAGGGTCAAAATGGAGCATGGAATCCATGACATCGCCGTCGGTTCCCCCCTCCTCTGACACAACTGCTTATCTAAAAAAAAAAATTAAATTGTTATTAAAAGTAGAGTGTTTGTACAATCGATTGACGATGGCCAATTTGTAAAATTGTAACTACTAAAAAGTTTGTAGCGCTCTATTTGAATATACTGTAATTTTGCCTGAAAATTGGATAGTTTTTGGTAATTTATTGAAAAATACGACTTTTTTAAAAAACAGTGGCATCGTCACTCGGTTGAGAAAAGTGTCCTGAGCAACTCTGTGAAATTTCATGCAATTCTGTTGATCAGTTTTTGAGGTATCGTGGGAACGGATTTCAAAAATTGAGTTTCGAGAAAAACGCCTTCAAAGTTTAAGTACCAGCTGTAAAGCGATGTAAAGCGCACGCCATGCGCGAAAAATTCTTTGTAACTCCACTATTTTTTGAAATATCGATCTGAAATTTTGAGGATATATTCTTGAAGGATTACTCTTACGAAATATTGAAAAAAAAAATTTTTAAAATTTTGAAGAATCTACACTAGTGTAGCCCGGAAAATGGCTGTATTAAATATTTCGAGAATAACAGAAGGACTCTCCACCTTCTTCATATATGTAACTAGTTGCTTCAATAGAAGCAGATATATGTATATAACATGAAAAAACAGGCTGGTCGACCTAATCCTTCGGTTTCAGACACTTAATCTACCGGTTATTGTCGCGGTGGATTATGTGGGCCTTTTATTGACCTCCTATCTCCATTAGCAATTTCTGTTATAACATTCTGTCGTAACATCTTGCCTTTCAGAGCCATCTTGGACATTTAAGATTCGGGCAAATTCGGTTATAAACATTTCATTTGCCATCATCTTGTTGACGAATAAACACCGTGCTTTGATAATGTTGCAGAAATTGAGAATGCCTAAAATGTTAGAGTTAGATGAATTACGTGGTTTAAGGCGTAGTAGCCCTAAATTCTGTGTAAAATTTCACATCGGCCATTTAGCCAACGTACCAAATGACAAGTTCATTTATGTTAAGACATTTCTGTCTTACAGAAAAACTGTTATAACATCGTGGTCTCCACTAGACTTTTTTGCTATCAAGACAGAAATGTTACAACAGACAGGGTAGCGGGTAAGGTAAGCTCATCACGATTAAAAAAAAAATGTAATTTCAAAAATAAAAAAAACCCGACTGCAACAAACGAGGTAGGTATAATTAATATTTTACAGGTACCAACCAAGATTGTAATTTAAACTTTAAAATTACTGTAATATTAAGTTTATATAAAATTCTTAGTGGGTGCCTACCTACTTAAAATATTAAAATTACCTCGTTTTTTTTATTCGAGTTTTATTTATATTTTTTACTGGCTTTTTCGGACCGAGTGTTGCCCTGGATACTATTAAATTTTTATTCCTTAATTTTACACACCTTCTCTTCTGCAATCCCTCTCCCACCCAGCGGGGTGGCGGTGGTCACATTAAATCAAGCGTTATTCATACACAGCTGCCCGCGCATCAGTTTCACCTATTCCTAATAATTTTTTTTACTATAAATAAACCAATTTTTTCATTTATTTCCAATCGGCAGGAGTAAAATGTTTGCCGCTCTCAAAAAGTTTCCAATTTGAACACTCACAGTTTCAACATTTATTAATATTTTCATCCCAATTTAGGCACACACCTTGCCCCACATGTTTTCGATTTTCTAATATTAAGATTCATACCCTTATCCCCACCCCTCTTTTCGCAAAGAATAATTAGTAAACTCCTACCTTCATTACACTTCATTCCATTTTACTAAAAATCTATCACTCATTAAATCTACTTATATTTCCATTGAGTGCACCCGCAATATACTACGTTCAATCTATTAATTAGAGATATTACAATGTTTCTATTCCATCTCGACAAAAGAGATGGTGTAAGGAATTTAATGACCCATATATGGTATAACGCGTCTGTTGTACTGCACTTTTGTGAGGCCTATATTAGAATACGCTTGTTGGGTGTGGTCGCCATTTTAATCTTCTCAAATTAACCGGGTGGAAGCTGTCGAGCGTAGTCTTATTCGTTTTGCTCTTCGTGACCTTTAATATCCTCTTATATTACCACCACACGTGAATAGAATTAAGCTTTTAAATTTGGATACATTAGAAAACCGACGAAACATTTCCAAAACTGTCTTCGCTATGGACTGCTTGCAAGGCAACATTGCTTCCCTTCAGTTGCTTTCTTTGTTTAATTTATATCTTTTGAGAAATTAGGCTTTCTTAAGTGTTCCTTAGCACAGTACCAATTACGGTTATAATGAGCCAATTACATCTATGTCCCGGTGTTGAGATTGAGTAATTTTTAATTTTGTATCTTGTTTGCTATTTTTTGTGGTATGAGTATGCATTGTAAGGTAATCAGTCATTTTTGATGAAACTTGAATAAATAAAATCCATGCCATTTATTTATTTTTATTGCCTTTCTTTTAAACTTCTACTTCAACTAAAAATGTTTTCCCACCATTTCGAAATGTTTTTGTATTTTTGTTTTTCACATATTTTCAGATATTTTCAACAATATTATTCAATTTATTTTTCTTCATTTTATACTTCTCCATACTACACCACTCTCCTATACATCCCAGCGGAGTGAGGATGGTTTCATATTTGGAAATTTTAATGGTGCATTCGAAGTCAGTAACCCAAGAAACCCCCTAGTTCAACTTTTTCGGTAGGCATATTGGATCCGCCATTTTCAATTTGGAAATTTTGATGCCACAATCGAAATCAGCGACCCTGAAAACCCTTTAGTGCGGATTTTCAGGACAATGTCTTGAAGTTTAACACTTTCGGTCGCCATATAATGGATCCGCCATCTTGAATTTGGAAATTTTGTAGGCTGATTCCAAATCTCCGCCATCTTGAATTCCAGAAAAATTTTTATGTGCCTAAAAGCTTCTCGGGTGAGCGCACATACAACTCATCAAAGATTCATCATGATTGGTGAAGAACTTTCGGAGATTAGCGATTAGGAACAAACGAACGTTACATTTTTATTTATAATATATTAATAAATATTTTTTTTATTTACACCTTTTTAGTTCTAGATAATATAAATAGGCAGCTCGTACTCATAATTAGTAAATTTGCATATTACCACGATGATAGTATTATATCTACGTCCAGCAACAGTCTTTGTAATCCTACGATGATGACGTTACATCATTTCATCAAACCGATGCCATGAGGGATGTTAAGACAAATGTAATCCGCCATCTTAGGGAGTCCGCCATATCGGGTTTAGAATGACGTCACATATTATAGCTTATTGGAGTTCACTCCTCAAAACCCTCATTTAATACCAATATCAAAGGGAGTTGTGAAGCCAAATAAAAAAACAAATTACTACATCTAAATCTGTTCCAAATAGGATACAAAAAACAATAAAATATTGAAAAAAATTCTGAAATCTGCAAAAATTGCAAAAACGAGGAAATACATAGATACATGCAAACATATTATACATACATCCCAAAAACATTACCCTCCTTCTGGGGCAGTCGGGTAAAAAGACATGTTTTTTCTGCTTTTAAAACTAAAAACGAGTTTTTCTCGAAGTCGCGTTTTCGGAACTGTTGTAAAGAATTAAATTAAAAATACTTGGCCAATTTACTCGAATTTAACTGCAAACAAAAGAACACGATTTCAAAATTTAATTGTTTACGGGTGGTCTCTCCTTGAGCACTAAAAAAACCGCTTTTTTTAGTGACTTGTTTTTTTAAAATTGGAATACGTTCCACATACGCGGTTTATTTTATTTTAATACTAGCATGCCCGGACCCGGCGTTTCCCGGGATACTATTAAATTTGTATTCCTTAATTTTACAACGCCTTCCTACCGCACAACCCCCTCTCCTATGTGACCCAGTGGGGTGGGGGTGGTCTCATTAAATCAACCATAAATTCGTGAACAATACACTACATACATCACTTTCACCTATTCCTAATACTTTTTTATATCGATTGGTGACAAAATTATTCCAATTCATGCATACACTTTTCTTCCACAGCCGTTCCAATTTTGTCGGCACCCACCGAAAAAACCAATTTTTCACTATTTCCACCAACTTTCACCAACCCGGCCCAATTTGCTATAGTGCCTCTTCTTCCTACCTCTGAGATACACTTCAGAGGGGTGTCACCCCCACCGCTCAACCACAACAAAAACACGTTTTCACCAATAATTCCCACATTTCACACTTTTCACCAACTTTCTTTCCGCCAACACATTCTAAACTACCTCCCCTTTCCAACGATACACATAACATGGCACACGCTTTACAACAAATTTCCTCTTCTTCTTCTTCCTGACAGTGGAGCCATCTGTCGAAAATTGGTCGTACCAACTCAGAAACCTTCGTTGGCTCATGCATTGGTGACAAAATTATTCCAATTCATGCATACACTTTTCTTCCACAGCCGTTTCAATTTTGTCGGCACCCACCGATAAAACCAATTTTTCACTATTTCCACCAACTTTCACCAACCTGGCCCAATTTCCAATAGTGCCTCTTCTTCCTACCCCTGAGATACACTTCTGAGGGGTGTCACCCTCCACCCCTCACCCACAACAAAAACACGTTTTCACCAATAATTCCCACATTTCACACTTTTCACCAACCTTTCTTCCACCAACACATTCCACACTAACTCCCCTTTCCAACGATACCCATAACATGGTACACGCATTACAACAAATTTCTTCTTCTTCTTCCTAACAGTGGAGCCATCTGTCGAAAAGTGGTCGTACCACCTCAGAAACCTTCGTGGGCTCATGTACAACAACTTTGCTAAAGATCATTACATGATCAAATGCATAGTTTACGATTCTATAAACGACAAACAAACAAACATTCAATTTTATATACATATATAGAAGATGTGTGTTAAAATCTCGAAAACGACTGAACTGATTTTGCTCAATTTATTTAAAAATATGCGGAATCTTTTTCTCTAGAATATAGCAGGGGCGGCGCTAGGTTTTCGGGCCCCAGGTAAGCGTTTCCAGGCTTCTGTGCCGCCTCCTCCCCACCAAAATTTTTTACTCCAAACTTTTGTTTTTTGGGAAATGGTCACACAATTTTAATGGAACAAAACAAGAACGCCTTTTTTGTTGGGAACATGGTTTAATGCTAGCAGATTTGAACGCAGACAATAGCAGTGGCGGATCCAGAGCAAAAGTTGGGGGGAAATCAATTTTCGAAATTTTCTTGGTTCCGCATGAATTAATAAACAAACCTGTCCAAAAACAAGTTTCTGTTCCTGAAGAAAGGTCCATTGAGATGATGAGAAATGAATTTATTATGAGAAATGTGGAATTAATTTCTTTTCGCTTCGAGCAAAGAAGGGGTTTCCTTAAAAACAGACGAATATCTATATATGCTTTTCACTGTACTCTGTCTCTATTACGATAAAATGGTATATGGTAGTTAACCCGCAGGTTCAGTGGAGGCCTCCAGCACTAAGGCCCTTTGTTCAAAATTATAGGTGCAGATTTGGCCCCTTTCTGCGGGCCCTACAATGTAACATAGCATATTTCAGTTCATATTTCATACACTTCAGATCTGTGCTTTGATTTTGTGATATTGATTGTTGAAAACCCTTCGGCTATAGCATACGCAATCATGCCGGGCATTTGAATGAAATTATATTCCTTCATTAATGGTAAAGAATGGTCTTTCAAATAAAAAAAATTGATTGATAGTTTGTTACTTTATTGACATTTAAACTTCTCACACGCTTAATGACAAACCCTTCTTAAACATGCAAAATGAAATGGGCATCTATGTATGTTAGTTGCCAGCCCAAATAGTATATTATCCTAAATAAATTTAATGGAGGTGCACCTAACTTGATCAAGTCATTGCCCCCAACATCACGCCATTCAAAAATTGGGCGCCCACGCATGAGAAACCCTTTTACCGACATGAGTACAAAAGGCTATACATATAGCTTATATCTCAATTGTTGCTAAGAGATATTCTAAAATGTAATATCCCTCACTCCCATTGCCTTAAAGTTCTATTTTCTTATCGTTTCCTTTCTTTGAACCTTTTGCCTTATTAAAAAAAAGGAAAAAATACAAAATACCTCGCGATTCTCCAAAAGCAATCTATATATGTGCGTTTTTTTACGAAGTTTCACAAAGGTCAAACGACTGCTTGCGATAAAATTTCCATAAAAGCCATCCAATAATTTTTCAAGGTCTTCGTTTTTTACTTTCTGTTATTATTTAACACACCCAGAGGAGTTTTCCGAAAAGTTTCAAAGTCCCGTGGGTGAGATATTCGCAATTTTAGACTTTAAAACTTTAAAAAAAGATGCAAAAAAGCCCTCCCCTGTTAGAACCACACAAAGCAGACCGAGAGTTTCCAGAGCTCGGCTCTGACTGAAATTCAACATTTCCCAATACATGAAGTTCGCAGGAAAAACCTAATTATGCATGAAGGATTTGCTTTCCTCACAAAGTTTAGGCAAAAAACAGACCAGTTATCGTGTGGCATTATCTCACCTGCTGTTGCTGCGCGCCTAATGCCGTAAATGCTGCGAAGTCAGTGCACTTGAGCCTAATACGAAAAGAAAAGGTTTATATATCTATGTCCTGATTTTGAAGGAAGACCTCTTATTTATTTCCCTTTAGCTTCATTAAAGGCTAAATATTGGGCCTACAAATACAAACTACTTCTCCAGCTCCAAATAACACCAGCTGTAGGACATTTAAATTGGATTCCTTCTCCCGTCGTCGCGTCGTCGGTGTTTCAAAATGGTATGTTGGAAATGTACCTATGACCGTCAAGTTGTGCGTCATTACGTAGGTTAACTAATCAGACTAATCAGACAGTTCTCAGTTGTGTATCTGTCTAATTGGATTTTTTTCATGAATTCAATTCAAACTTTCATGAATGCAAGTAAACAAACATGCCTATCAGCAGCAAGTCGATAGGCGCAAATTATGCATAAGCTACTATCTAATTGCAAAAAATTTGCAACGAAAAACACTTTATAAAGTTACTCTGCAATTGATTTTTGCATGCATGAAAACAGCTTGTATTTTACCGAGTCCAGCACCATTTAGTACTTTGATGTACATATTGCCCTACTTAGTCTTATGCTTGATGAAAAACCTTAACTACAGCCATAGGCAATCCTTCCCTTAATATAACGACGATTTCCTACATCGAAATAGTAAAGTTAAACTAGCGGAATCAGCGCAATCACGGACTATGAAACACATATTTGCTGAAATATGAACAATAAAAATTAGTCTAAATATTTTTTCACACACTGCATAAACACAATTGCCTTTTTTTACAGTTACACAGATTCCCAGTGTTGGGCATTAGTCAACTTATTTTTAAATCAGCTAATCAATTGATTGCAAAATTAATTACAATTAATTTAACTGAACTAAAGATTAATAATCGTTTGCAATTTATGGTAATTCAAATGCAATGAAATCACTTAATTGCCGCTTGCAATTAATTTAATCAAAACTATTATAAAAATTCAATCGACAATTGCAATTAATTCTTTCTGTTGTTAATTGTATTAACGATAACACTTTTCCGCTGCAAGTCGTTTAAAAGCATGTAGGTATGCATTTATAATTCAGATTGTGGCAATAATTATATTTTAAAAACATTTTCGAGAATTTTGTTGCTGGGAAGCAGAATAATTTTTTGTAATCATGAAATAATGCTTGCCTTTAAATAGACATCAGAAAATGGTTTTCGGAAATACTCACACCACAACCACAATATGGTCACGTTACATGTTATGTGACATGTTAATGTTCGTGTGATGTGGCACGTGACATGACACGTGACGTAATGTTTATATTGCAACATGTTGTAGAACAGATTCGATAACCCCTTAAAAACATAACATGTAACGTGACCACGTTCTGGAATATTCCCCAGAATCATTTTCTGATGTCTATTTTAAAGACAAACATTTTTTATGACTTGTATTTTTGATTTTTTAAATAAAAAAAATCACAGCCATTAAACGGTTATGCATAATAAAAGATTTACGTTTTGACTACTTGAACTGTCCGAATAAATCTCAAAAAATCCGAATATATTCGAATTATTCTGATAGTTTGAGTATTCGAATTTTTTCAACTCTAGGTAACAGACGGAACTCCCATACAAAGTTTGATCCCTTATTTGTTCACCTTAGGGGTTGAATTTCCAAAAATCCCCTCTACGTCTACGAAGAAACTAACTTTAACCTTCCTCACGCAAGTCACGCACAGCAGCAACACATATAATTCTTAATATTTTAATTGCAACAGCAATTAACAATTAATCAATTTTAAGAACTCATAACCATTAATCAATTGTAATTGTAAGAACTCGCAGTTGTTCCTTCAATTACAATTGATTAATTGTTAATTGTTAATCACAATTAAATTTTGCCTAACACTGCTTGTAGCTGGAAAGTTTTTAAAATTATATTAATTTTCTTTTTATTTATTTATCGACTACATCATATTGCCGAAATTATTGTGATTTCATACCTATATTTTAATTTTCATGTAAAAACCTAAAACGTCACAGTCCAATAGCTCTGAGCTGTCAAAAAATAATACAGTATACCTTCTCTTTCTATACCGTGTTCAGACAGAACCGTCCCACTGTACAAATTAAAAATAATATTATTTGGGATCTCCATTTCTTTTCTAATTTAATCATAACGTCCTTCGTTTACGTCGGACGTCGTCTAACGTTTTCAATGCAACGGCGATGATAAAATGCTCAGGAATTGATACATTTACTATTTTATTTATTTCGATGGTAGCTGTTTAATGTTTGGAAAAAAAACCTAATTTGATTTCATTCCATCGTCGACCTGAAGTTCACCGGAGCATTAAGGCGCTGAAATGCCCTCCACACCGGGGCAAGAAACCGTGTTTGCGCTGACAACAATGGCAGCATAACCCCTGGTACGTGGCCGCCGCCTCATAATTTATATTCCGCTGGCTACTCTCAATTATTTAATGTGCTCAACCCGACTTATCCCTGCCCCGGCTAGGGTAAGCAAGTAGCGGTGCCGGGGAGCCCAACATGGCCCCCGCTCCACTTCTAATGCAGTTCCATACTGCAGATACAATTTTCCGCAACATCGTCTCCTGGCTGCACTTCTGCCGGGTAAGTGTCTTGTCTTCGAGCAAAAGGACCTGCAAAACAACTTTCTTGGCATAGAGCATATCCGTCTCGCATTGAACTTGGAAATTAAAGTTCAGGGGGCATCGGAGCACAGCGTCGCTATTATAGTTGTCGTTGCTGCCTGCCGACGACTTCGGTGTGCCGCCATCGAAGTGAAAAACTCCTTGGGCCCCACCGATGGCGCCCGATCCAGCTCAGCAGTCACCAGACAGGGGTGGGGGATTTATCCAATAATCCAACGCTACGTGGAATGATGCTAATAAATTCAATTAACCCCGTATCATTGCGTCAGACCCGACGCCCGCACCTACTCCGCCGCACAAAAAGATTTTAACTCCTTATCAGATCAACTTAAATAAATTTATCGCAGTTTCATCCCATTTCACCCTCGGACAGTGTAATGCCTTGCGTGCGAGGGACGGGCACTCCCGGGGCAGGAGCGTTCCGAAGGCTGCCTTAGAGCTTGGACTGTCTTTGACTGGCTTTGGCTTGACTTGGGCTGTCTTGAGGTGCCTTGGGCTCCCGGGAACAGTTGTTACGCGGGAGCGGTGCGATGCTTCTCCCCTCGAGCATGTACCCACTTGATTACAACATCTCGGGGAGCAGCATGAACACATGAGGCGCACAAGATACCTACAGGAGTCTGGCAGTAGATAAGACACAGGCGAAATGGTGTGCTCCCGCCAAGGAGTAGTAGCTTCAGCGTTGCAGCAAATTGACTCCGAGATAGCGATTAACCGAATTAAATGCGCGCTGCGCTCCTTTAGGAGGAGCTAGAGTTATCCAGACTCTTCAGATCACTACCTTCAGCTAAATTAATTTGGAGCCGGTAAACTTCTTGACCTTGCCCCGGGAAGACTGCAGGTCTGCAGCAGGTAACAGGCCCGTAAATTTTATGGCTAGAAAGCGTTCCGGATGAACTTTAGATGGGGCGGTGTGACCAAAGACGCCGACACCTCCTCGGAGGATTCTTGTTATCGGGGCCCCATTTTTTGCGAACACTCTGCATCCACGAGGAGCTCTTTCAGAGTGCGGCGAACAACTGTTTAATGTAAGATTGAAACACAAAGTGGTACTAGTTACACAAATCACTTCATTGCGCCGATATCCACCAGTAAGATGTGTTGGCAAAAGTTCGCGCTGCTCCTAAGGACTTGGGAAGAAGTCATTTCATTTTACTGCTCCTCAACCTTAATGAAATTTCTGATGAGCGGTCGCAACAGGTTTTAATAGTTCCTCCTCACCTTTCCCGGATATTTGCGGGCTTTTTCAAACGAGAAAATAGTCAGTAGTGCACAATGTGCCGAACTTTGTAGGTGCTGTAAAGGTTCCTTAATAGGTGCTGGGATGATTCTTACCTGCTGCGAGCAAGTTAAAACTAATGGAAGGTCAAAATTAGGAGCAGATTATAAGTTCAGAAAGAAAATAAACATGGATACGAGTTGCTTCTAACATAGCCGTCGCCATAAGCGAAATCATAAAGTAATTCTCTGGAAAGGCAATCATTCCGTCGGACTTGTCGATTGAGTAAAAACATCTTAGAAAAAAATGTGATTCTGAATTGAAATGATGCTAAAAAAAATAATGAGCGAATTGTCAGAAATACAAATTTGAATTTTTTCTCAACGGATTTAATCGGATAAATAAACTAATAAAACTACAATACGGACGCTCGAATTTTTAGTTTATATCGGCCATGTTGTTAAAGCAACATCTGTCAAATTTGCTGTAAATTATTCAGTAGTGTGTTCCAAACCATTATGGAAGGGTATAGCGTTGAAGAACGTGTGCAAATCATCAAATTTTATTATCAAAATCAGTGTAGCGTTCGAGGAATGTTCCGCGCGAGAAACGAAAAAAAAGCAGCCATATAACCGGCCTAAACTGCAAGCTTTAGAGGTAACAAACTGAGGAACTTGAAATTTGAGTTAAACATACCCTTTCTTGCAAAATGCGACTGTGCAGCCAAAAACACTCCCTGGTTGCTGAAAATTCGCCCAGCCATTCAGAACATGAGTGTGATTAAATCAAGTACAAAATCGGGGTAGATCTAGAGCAAATATTTTGGGCTACAAAACCTTGATTTGAGCAACAATTTAAGCCCATTTTGTTACGAACCCTTTAAATGGAGGCCTCGCAGCTCAGAAATTTCCCTCTGACGTAACTTTTTTCATCCCGTTGTCCAAAGCCCTAGCATGTGTTCTGTTGCTCAGGAGAAAAAGTGGGGCAAGGTCGGTCGAATTCGGGAGTTGTGGTCTTTTATGTGAACGAAGAGCTAATTTTCGAAGTGTTTCACACTTTAGATGCGATTTCCTGGCGCTACAGCTATTTCCGCGCAGAAAAGGTCACCGTCCCGAGAAGCTCTTGATACCAGCTTTCATTTGACACAAAAATCGATGATGATTAACTTCTTGTCGCCTAAACTGGATTATATGAATACCGACGAAATATGGTTCCAACAGGACGGCGCTACGTGCCACACACCGCATGCCACGATCGACATTCTGTATGAGCGTTTTGAGGACGGTGTGAACTGGCCACCATTTAATAGTCGAGCGTTTTTATTGAAAATCGCTTTAACAAAAGTATTTTGATCATAATTTTGAAATGAAAGAAAATTTAAAGATCTTTAATAGTTTCTTAAGGATTAATGTACACCTCCTCCTTAACTTTAAGTTGATCGGCATTTTGCTTACATTCTTCTTATTGTACACTTCATTTTCTTCTGATATATTAGCAAGTCTCCTACATTGTGTTAAATTAATAAATAAGCAAAATATGTTTGAATGGCAGTTCACACCACGAATCTCCTACATACAGGCATGCATCACAAAAAATGTTCGGTGCATCTGGTGAATGCATCAACTGAGGACTCGCATATACCTATCAGCTGGTTTTTTTATTTGTTGTGAATCATAGAACAAGTAGAATAGTTTTGTTTGAATTGGTCTACATGATGATAAATATCGGAAAACACCCTGCGCTTTCCCGACGAGAGGCCCACAAGCTTACTTTTACAGTTTCATCGATTCGAAACACAAAGGTAATGTTTGAAGGTATAACATAACATACATGTGCATATGTAACAACTGGTGCATTTCAATTTAATGATTCGATCTTCCAGGAATCGTAAGCAATCCCCAAGAATGAAGAGAGCAAATCTATAATGCGATCATTTTGTGAGTCTGAGCTTCTGCACTGTACGTCAGCAACGCAAGCTGCTCCCCCGGATGTTGAGCTCGTCTACATTGAGCTATGAATGCATTTGCCCTAGTAAGTTCACCGCATGAAAAATGAACACATAACTCAGCCATTTGAGTCGGGACATCCTTCTTCTGGGTAATTTTATGTTTCACGCCGATTACTTCATGAATTCCGCTGGTGGGAAAAACGGTGAGTACGACAAAATCAAAATCATAACAAAGTTGCATAGCAGACGTTGCTGGGGTGCGGGCAACAGCAACAATAAAACATTTTTAAAGCCAGCTGAGTTGAATATTAAAATCGTATAAAAATGGGACATGCACACGCTGTGCCGTCCATAAATTGGCTCCTTTCTATGTTTCCTTCGATGTTTTTGCCTTTGCCACCCGCGTCCGAGTGTTAAGCAAAATGTCTGCTGTTCGACTCAGTCGGCACACACTGGCAAGCAGTTTTGCTGAAATCGCTTAGTACACACAAATAATGTCATGAAACGGATGAATTGTGACCAGAATTGTAGCCCTTTTTTCCCTCGGGACCTTGCCAGCCGTCTATTGACCTCCTTAATCCGATTATAGCTTTAAGTAAAAATTTTGTTGCAGAGGGCGCACAAATTACCCAGCAAGTTGCCTTCGAGTGATAAATTGCCGGAACAACGTTTCTTGAGGCTTTTTAATGCCGGGGGCCACCGTCTTTTTGGGGAGGCCACTGGACCGGGAGGTGAAGGCTATTCCTGTTTCTTACAAACGTTCAGAACTGAAGAAAATATGTTTTAGGCAAATTAGCCTATTCGCTCCAAACATCAGGGTCGCATCGAAGAAACTCAACAATGTATAATTATTTCTAGAGGCTTTTAGGCGAGTGTTTGAAGAATGTCGACCAAAGCTTAATGGCGAAATGTCTGTGCCGGTCCTTAAAACCTCTAGAAAATAGGAAGCTCAATCGACTTCAAACCCTAACGATAAATATCATCACTGCACCACTTAGCCGCAAAAATCCTCTCAACAATTGGGATAAATGCAGCAATTGGCATTCGTTACATCGATCTTGGTCACACGTGTTATTTTGCTCGGGAAATTCTTCTAAATGGGCATATGTATTAGGGAATTGCGGGAATTACGAAAACAGACATGTTAAATAAAAACCGACTTCAAAATATAAATTAAAGCACTAAAAAGTTGAAAATTATTGTTTTTGGAGTCGGTGCCAAACCATACGATGCACACTGCGCATTGCACAGTTGCATTTTAAATTAAAAAAATCAATTTAAGGGAACTAGAATGAAAATTACAGAGTTCACATTTAAGCTTAGTTGGGCTGCACACTAAAGCTGGGACCTCATTTACTTGACTAGCCGCTCGCTTGCAAGTATCGAAACTCGAAATGCGCAAGAAATTTAATTAAAAAAATTCTAAGATTCTTTCTTCTTCTTTTTTACGTATTCGTATATTAGAAATCAGGCTTCACATTTAGTTTCGCGCGGTCCCTTAATTCGGTTTTTGTACCTCAATTTTGAGAATGCGTGAGCAATATCCCAAAAGAAAGATTGACCAGCAGACATGTTTTTAAGAAGATTTAAGCATTTAAGACCATATCAGTTTGTTTTCAGAGTTTTCCTCAAGTCGTCAAATTTTCGAAAACTAATTTTGTCTCTAGCATTTTTGCCTGTTGACACAGATGGTTTTATTTGTTTTTATTAGATTGAATATACATCAGAAAAAACAAAATAAATATTACTAACATGCAACTTTTAACTTGGGTAGTTTTGGCAATGAACTGAGAGATTTTTTTCTTCAAAGATCCTTAAAAACACAAATAAAAAAATGGTGGGGGGTCATACACCCCTACTTACACGACACCACTTTCAAAACACACGTCTCGTTTATTTTAATTGGCTTTTCTAGCATGAATGGCTTCTCTAGTTTTCTGCCCCGATTACCGACACTGGCTTTCTGATTTCATGTTTTCTTTTGAAGGGTTTATTTAATAAGTTCCAAACGTTGGTACGAGCGACGACGTCGACACCATGCGGTCATCGAGGACGTACCTAAGTTTGGGCCGAGTAGGATCGCGATCCTCCTCCAATGTATAATATCAACAACAAACCTACTGGCAAAGTCGGCGGATTCTAGTAATATGAAAATC
Source organism: Neoitamus cyanurus (assembly GCA_947538895.1). NCBI lineage: Eukaryota > Metazoa > Arthropoda > Insecta > Diptera > Asilidae > Neoitamus > Neoitamus cyanurus. The sequence continues at coordinate 40,369,244 of OX384542.1, forward strand.
AATAACGGGGAAAGAAACATTAAAAGAACGGGACATCGAAAAACCGAGCTCTGCTTCAATTCAACTGAGAGTAAGTTCGGCTTTTCTATGTAAAGATTGAGACTGAGGTTTTGCTCAGTTTTTTTGGAATATCAGTCATAGTTTGAGCTATGATGTCTTAGGTGAAGAATGTCATAGTTCCTCAAGGAGTGCGTTATACAGAAATCTTAAAAACAAGAAATTCCGGCACTCATAAAATGGAGACCAAACAGGGCTAACATATTCGAGGAAGGGTCTAGCAAAAGTGCAGTATAGAAGTCTAGCGATGTACGGCTCATCGAATTCCTTTGACCAACGCTTTCTTTACAAAGCCCAAAGTCGCATTAGCTCGGTTCGTAATGGAGTCAATATGCTCCTCCAAAGAGAACCGTGAGTAGATCATGACACTTTTCTGGAATGCATCTAAGTCGGTATTTAAAAGATGGCAGTCACGCTCGCTCGATATTGTGTGCAATAGTTTCGCGTCGTCCGCATAACATAGATTTCTCCAATGGATAGGAATAAGAGAAACGTCATTAACATAAATAATGAATAAAAGTTGACCAAGGTGACTTGTGGGACACCTGATGTATTTCTTAGTTGGTCAGAAAAAACACCACGAAATAATGTGGAAATCGTTATTCGCCAGGTCCGTGCGTGCGTGTCGTGTAGTACACGGACGGCGGTGGTTCCTGTGTGTGTGTGTGTGTGTGTGTGTGTGTCATCAGTGAATATTGATGATTAGTTGTAGTCGATTTTCCTTTCATGAACCCACGTTGAAATGGCATCAGGAAAGGCTTACAGTGGAAATAAAATACTTCGCATACCATGGCCTCGAAGAGTTTAACCTATAATTTGAGATGAGAACAGAGAGAGAGAGAGATGAATTAAATAAATAACAGAGAATAGGAGCCACAACAAAGCCTCACCTTTTCAAAAAACTTAGGGACCGTACCTGCTCTGTCGGCTAGGAAAGTCATTATAAAGGGATTCTGGTTTCTATTGTTGACCTTATGGTAATTGAGGTTGAGAAATGTATGAATAGGTTAATAGGTGGGGGGTTTCGTGTACGTAGCTGCCAGTCACATGTTTTGGGGTTGCTAGAACCTGGCACATTTAAACGACTCATCTAGTAACTTAAACTTTAAACGCGTTTTTCTCGAAACCACATTTTTCAATTTGGCTGCAGTTATAACTCGAGGACAAATCATCCGATCGATTTGATTCTTATTGCAGCTTCTTTTATATGTATATGTTTCTCCATATCATGAACCTCCAGTTTTCCGATCGAATAAAAGATATAATTTTGGCAGGCCAAAAATCATCAAATTTTCGCGCGAAATTTGAAACTTTTTTTAAAAACTCCGCCATTTTGTTAATTTTAAATTTTTGTTTTTCGATCGAGGGTCATGGTACGGGTACCTTCTAGTTTAATAAACTTTCTGGTTTTTTTGATTTCACGCACTGTGAAGGTCGCTATCACTGCAGCCGTTGGGGAACTTTTTTTTGGAACCTTGGGAGATTGCGAATAACTCGCTGAATTTTAAATTTTTCGGTCCAAAAATTTTATCCTATATTTACTATATATCCAGAAAACTGTCCCTAAAACATTAAAACATTCCATGGAGTAGTTTTCATTAAAAAAAATCCCAAATATCACCTTATTTTCAGGCGGTCACACTAGTGGTCCCCCTTAAACTTTTTAGTGCTTTCGTTTATATTTTTGTAGTCGCTTTTTAATTTTTTTAAAAAGTTTTTATTTTTTACTTTTAAGTGCAGGTCACCATAATATTTTATTCTCAATGGAACTGTACCTATACGTGCTAAGTTTTATTAAAATCGATTAAAGGGAAGTGGGTATTGAATAAACGGGATTCATCCCCAAATTTTTCACCCCTATAGGTGGAATATTTTTTTCAAATTTATATGGGACCACCCTAGAGATATAGCCTATCAAATAAAAGGAGATCATCAAAATCGGACTACTCTGTAAAAAGTTATGCGTGATCATACATAACAAAAATTACGCGTCGACCTCCTTCTCTTTTTCGTCGTGCACTGTACCTATCTAAGTCAAAAAATATACATATATTATATGTAAATAATTTCAATTGTCTTGTGATTTGAATCCAAGTGTCTGTTACGATATATCAGAGAATATCCAAACTGTACCAACAAATACAATCAAAATCCTGAAAAATGTATCAATTTTGCTATGGCCCCTCACGTGCACTTTTAGTGAGGGGACATGCATGCTGCCGCCCGAAAACCACCCACAGTCGGCAACATATTTTGCGCATTTCACGCCGTCCGTCCGGCCGAGCGCCCATCCGTTCTAGTTATCTGAAAATAATTTCTCCCCATAAATATAGCCCTATCGCGAGATCGCTGTGCACCGAAATAAAAAACATTTCAATTTCCGTCCCGAAATGGTAAAAAACGAGCTCCGCCAAAGAGTAGTGCGGTCCAGCGGAGTAGTCCTCCGTGTCGACACTATAACGGCATATCCGCGGGTGCACCCTTTTGCGGGGTGGCTGCTTCTGTTTGGTTAGTGCAAGCACCCAACCAAGCACCGAACCCCGAATGGCCCGAATTCAACCATAGGCTCCAGATTCGGAGTCGAACATGAGAAGTGAACAAATGAGTAAACTTTTTAGCGCAATAGTTTATGTCGGTCGACCAACTTGCAGGCAGGACCCGAGAGGAGACTGTTATCGGGATAATTTCCCGGCGCTGCACTGCTAGTGGAAGAGGCCCCCACACCGATATTGGGCCATAAATTGGGAACTTTTGGCAATGGAATGACGACAACCTATGAATATGTCCCTGTGGTCCTTGGGAGGCGGCTGCTCCGGTTCCCCGGGGATTTATCGTGGCGGATTGTGCTCTCGATGAGGAGCTCCAGCAGATTTCGAGCACTTTAACTTCTTGGCGGAGGGAAGACGGGACTGTCGCAGCACTAGAGCCAACATTAAGTTCTGCGTGAGTGTGATAAGAACGTTATGTTCGACTTGGGCCAAGTGGAGGAGCTTCAAGACTTCCCTAATCCTACCGAATTTCTGAAACGACTGGAGCGCGAGTCGCGGATTTCACGTAGTTTGAATGAGACTACAAAACAATTTGCAGGATGGCATCCGCCGCCCGGTGCGCTAGTGATTAAGTCTCGGCTGGGTTAAGCCCTTGCTAACAGGGCACTGGGGATTTGTGGCTCACATGCCTAGGGTAAATTTATTTTTCGGTCTTAAGTAGATTAAAAAAACGAGAAAGTGCTGGTCATGATATATAAGCTTAATCCGGATTACTTTCCATCGGTTTGCTCCACTCGAAGGATATGAAGGAGCTGATTGAACTTTTAAGGGAATACCCTCCTTGTGTTCCTGGTTGCCGTGCACAAAGCTCCTGGGCAAATAGAGTGGTGACCCAGTTTTTAAGCCAGCCATATGTTCCGGATTTTCGCCTGGGGTGCCCCTGCATTCCCTCGATCTGAATATGATAAAGAGCTTAGGTGTGGTCTCAGTTTGGTATTTGACTTATTGTTTGGAAAACCCTGCTCAAAGGATGTTGACGTTCCTGATGCCAAGTGGTTTCTGTAGACCCAATGACATGTCCTACTCTCCACATTATGCAATCCTTTTCTTCAGTGGGTAAGTAATTAAACAAATTGCCGTATGCAGTATAGGGGTCATTGAAGGACTTGTAGTATTTTTTCTCTTCTAAAATATGTTATACAAAAACACACAAGTTTTTTTGACATTTCACCTACGAATTCTCTCAGGGAAAACCACAAAATATTATCAGCCGAAACCGATTTATGAACGAACAAAATTACATCGGGAATCCTTTTTTAATGAAAGGTTTTTTACAAAATATTGTTTGGCAAATGCGAAATTGGTCAATTCACTCATACACAAGCAACCCTTGTTTCTATTATAACGCCGCGAGGAAGATCGTTATAAAACCTTCCAGGGCCGTGCGCCAAAGTTCATCAAAGTTAGGTACACCTAACCTTACAAAAATAGATTAGAATTATGTATAAACAATGACTATTAAAAAATGATATAATATGTATAACATGTATATATGTGACGGTGATTATGATGTGGTCTAAGTCATTTATTATAAATGTAAACAAATGTTTTGTGATTGTAAAATTTTGTATGTAGCTTATGAGGAAATATTGTTTCTAAAGCTTCAAATTACTTAGACCATTTTAAAACCACCAGAATGTTTTAAAAGTGACTTTTAACATCATAGTCCAGTCAAATCGTCGAAAAAGGGGCTAGGTTTGCGTTAAGGGGTTATACGCAGTTGCGAGGCTCAAAAAAGACGTACTTTCATGAATTTTTTATACAGGGTGGCCGGAAGATTGACGTCAAAAAGAAAAAAACAGGTATAATACAATACAATTTTTATTTGTCAATTACAATTGATGGTAATTCAAATAGAGCCTACTTTTAAGAATACAATAGCGCGTTGATCATGTAAAAATTTTAATGTGCACCGCTCCTGTAGATAATGTCCCGAAGGACCTCTAAAAAAATCCCGATTTCTCAGAAATGGCTCAACCGATCGGTCTCAAATTTTTACACCATCTTCTTAGATATATTCCTCAGGTATTGAACGAAGGAATAATAAAAATTGATTTTTGACAAAATGGCGTCTATTTGAAAAAAAAAATTCGTTTTTGACTGAAATTTTCCCCCCAAATTGTTAAAAAAAATAGTAATAATTCTTTTAAATCTTATTCCGTCGGTCAAGATTTGAGAAAAACGCGTTTAAAGTTTCAGAAGTAGTTTACACACAGTAGTAAATTACACACAGTGGCCTTACAAATTAAGGTATATCTCCGTAAATATTTATCGGATTGGCTTCAAATTGTCAGAGAATATACTTAAATATATGTATGTATGTATGTATTATATGTAAATTCCGAAAATGAAAAATCGATTTTTTGAAAATTCTAACTGCGTATTACCCCTTAAATCGGCGTCCAGGGAAATTTTGATGGAGGGTTGGGTAGGGGGTGCCACCGGAAGCAAGGGATAGGCGCCATCTTGGGGTTGAGGGTAATTATCTTGGTAAGTATTAGTTTTACGTAAATAATAATTATTACAAAATTTGTTAAGGACAATATATGTAACACGTTTTGCTCGAAAACTTTTCAATATTTTGAATATTTAAAAAAGTATAAATTTTGAAAAATACAAATTCAAACATGATGAACATGTAGTACCTACAGAAATTTCACAGGCTGCAACTTTTGTCATAGCTATTATATATTTTTCGCTTCGGATTGATGGTTACGACGTACAATTGAAAACAGCATTTCCGTTGGCGGACGGACACACCTTGCGGAATCTGAGAAGGAAAACTTAAGTGGTGTATTCCGGCTAGACTTCGATCTAATTTAAAGCAAAGTTTGATACACTATTTGACTGAACTGATCCATTAAGCACTAATGAATTTTATCTGTATATATAAAAATGAATTGCTGTGCGTCAGTCTCGCTAAAACTCAAAAACGGCTTGACCGATTTCGATAATTTTGTTTTGTTTTGTTCGTTATAACACATGGGAGGTTTAAAAAAAAGAAAATTCGGGAAACCCCAAAGGGAAAGTCAGAAAATCGAAAAAATCAAAATTTCTGTTTTGTATAGGAAGCGAATTTTCCAACTTCAAGGAATTTTTATGTAAAAGGCAATTGGAGGTTTTCGGGGTCGCTGATCTCGAGTTTGCACTAAAAATTTTGAAATTCAAGATGTCGGATCTAATATGGCGACCGAAAAAGTTAAACTTCAAGAGAGATCACTGAAAATCCGAACTTTGGTTTGGGTTTTTGGGGTCACTGATTTTGAATCTGCCATCAAAATTGTGGAAATCAAGGTGGTGGATCAATATGGCGACCGAAAAGTTAAACTTCAAGGGATTTCCCTGAAAATCCGCACTAGGAAATTTTCGGGATCACTGATTTCGAATCTACTATTCAAATTTCCAAATATGAGACCACCCCCACCCCTTTTGAAGATATAGTAGAGGGGGTGCAATAATGAGGTGGTGTAAAATGAAGAAAACTAAATTTAATAATACTGTTGGTAAATATCTAAAACATGTGCAAAACGAAAATAGGAAAACGCTGGGTCACATAGGAGAGGCGGTGGTGCAGTAGGCAGGCGTTGTAAAATTAAGGAATACAAATTGAATAGTATCCCGGGAAACGCCGGATCCGGGCAATCTAGTTGGAAATAAAAGATAAATTTTATAATTTTGTTTTAACACTTTTGGTTTTCTTCTTCTTCAGAAATGGGATTTGAATTAGTAATGATTTAAAATATTCTTGACAAATTAGGGGGATGTGGGGTAGTAAATACATAATATCTTTATACTTTTCTTTTGTTATCGGCTTGTGAATAATGACATATAGCAGATATTTTCGTAAACATTACATGACACAAAAAGAGGTTGTTATAATCATTTTAAAAATTAGTTGAAGTTTATTTAAATGATTTCAAACCATATTTCTGTAGTGATGTAGAAAGTGCCAACAAGTTTTGTAACACAATAGTGTTCCTTTTTAAATATTGGAATAAGACTATTTGTGGAATGTGCGAAATATATCACTAAAATATTTGAATTGCTTCATTTTGATATTTTCCTACCTTGCTTTTTAAATCGTAAACATTCTTTTGGTTCCCCAAACGGACACTGCGGTCACTGAATATTCGGTCACCGCTCTGAACGCGATACTTTGCCTCTGTCCTTGCCTTGGGCAGAGTGAAAGCTCACAAAGATACAGATGTAGGTACAAAACTTTTAAGTATTGTTAACCTACTGACTAATTTGACTATACGAGCCGTCACTGAGAAAAACCTCATAAATCAAAAGTTACGCATAATTATAATTCTCTTCTTTTCATGAACGGAGTTTTGAACTTTGATAAAAATTGTCATTGGGGGGGGGGGGGGGGGCGGTCACGGCCCTGATTTCCTTATCTCTGGAGTTCACCAGACCATCGTTGACGATATGCGTGCAGGTACTGATTGTAGCATAAAAATAACTTGGCACCTCTAAATATTGCCCAAGTGAAAATTGTTTTGAACAAAATTCATTTAAAGCAGAAAGACTGAATTACAGCAGTCGTCTGCAGAATTATGAATCGAAATTCATCCAAAGGCGCACTAAACCTTTAATAATTAGCACAATTTTAACCTTTCCCTTGCTAATCCATCCGTCCTGAAGCGACTGCTTCTTTCGAACACAAGCTCCAGGAAAACATTCAAGAAATGAGCATTACTTGTGCAGAGCTGCAGAATGCTTTCTTGAGCAATTTGCATTTGAATCGTGCCATTTCAAAGAAACGAGGAACTTGCACGTTACCAGAAGTGCTGAGGTTTTGTCCGGAACGCAAGGGACGCAAAAACTTGAAGGCTGACGGCAAGAGCGGCGAGCGTCAGCGTTTGCTGTAGTGGAAACGTAATAAATTTTGAACTTGCTTTCCTAAGGAAGCGTTTTTCCCATAAAAATTTTCAATTATTCCCTCAATGCAAAGTGGCACTCATAGACCACTGCTGCTCCTCCGGGAATATCATGTGAAAAAAAAGAAAGAGGACGAAATGAGCGAAGACCAAATCGTCTCCAGTGGCTTCCTTCTCCAAAGCAGTCGTCTACATTTCTCTGCTGATTTATTAGCCGACGTGTCCTGCGTTTGAAATAAATTCTCACATTTTCGCTGCCACACAAGATCCATTCAGAATGCGTCCTTTACAGGAGAGATAGGGCAAGAGCTTCTTCCAGAGAGGTATTTGCCCACTTTGATAGATCTCCCGGCTTTCATCAATACGAGAAACACTTTACAGTGTAGCCACCACAGCAGGGAAAGGGCTCCCACGCCCGACCATCGCTACAATTTTTTACAAGGCAATAAAAATTACACGGAGTGCTGTGAGGCTGTAAAAGGCGATTATGTTTATAGCGCAAACAATTTTAGGGTTCTGTTGGGAGATTTTCGATTCAATTTTAAACGTCTAGATAAAAGGAATTGGTCCCCCCTGGGGATAATCCGTCGGTACAGGGATAGTGTGAAGTTGTCGACTTTATAATCTTGTAAGCCGTACCCCACGGCCGCCGAAGGTCCGAATTCCTCGATATCTACAGTTTATTGCTGAAAGGCAGCATTTTTATGACCGGATGGTTAAGAGACTTTTGAATTTAAGCCTTTTCCCCGTTTCGCCGCGGATGATTGGCTCTAGGTGATAAAAGAATTGAAGTGGACTTCGCTCGCATATCGTCGTTATTGTAAATTATTGCTTCTCCTTATTATACCCCCTGAAGTGTTGTCAAGTGGGAAAACTACTGAAATTGAGCAGGAAATCGTTAGACGTCTATTATGAAAACAAAGCAAAAATATCGTTTTATTTATTTATTTATTTATTAAATGTCTACGGAGACCCAGGCTTATCCATTTACAGCTTTTTAGCTGTACTCAGATGCAGGAAATCATATACACAGACACATACTTGTATTACGGGTCTTAGAACTTTTAATTCATTCTCTATTTCTATTAAAAGTTGCTTAACTAATGAACATTATATTAAAGAATACTAAAAGATTACATTCATTGGAATGATCTAATCATACTACATTTTGGTTTCGCCTAATAAGTTTATTAGTTGATTATAGTTGATTTGTATATATTGTTTTTCATTTCACTATACCATTTCTTGATGTGTTTTTTTTATTTTATCTATTTTTTATAATTTTGTTACTTTTTATTTTATCATCATCATCATTTATTTCATTATCTTGACATATTCCAATAAGATTTACAAATTTTTAATTAAGTGTTTAGAACGGTTAGCTAATTCTTTACATCTTAAAATCATGTGGGCCAAAAAAGGTGTTATACAATAATTATTATAAATATCACATTTCGAGGAAATATTTCATAGAAAAAAACCTCATTAGGTACGCATTTTATGACTAACTACCCTATCTTATTATTATCTATCTAATCTAACTAATTACTTATCTAAACTGTGCAAAGTTGCCGAATCAACTATATAATACCAATATAAGATTGTTTTCCTTAGATTCCTTGCGCTAAGGATAATATTGAGGTTTTTTGATTTGAATCCCCTTAGTACAAAGAATCTCTTTGGGATATTGCAATGTCTCGAAAAAGTCACCCATTTCGGTGAGGTGTTGCGCAATATGATTACCCTTGCGCAACGGCACGGAATACAGGCAGATATGGTGCGATTTTCTCAGAATTTTTGATGGATCGCTGCAGCAGAATTTTTGGCCCGCTTCTGAGAATTTTCGATGCTGGTTTCAATTGCGTACGGTCTAGCCGCACCTCACAAATTCCGCCTGTGCAATTCGCTCCCGTATATTGGATCGTCTGTTTGGAGTCGTCCTAAGCCATCCCGATTTGCACACTTTCCCGTAGCCGTTATAGATTCCTAGTAAAACAACATTTTTTCTACGAATTTCGTGCCTCCTCCTTCATCTTTCAGACCCCTTAACCAAAAAATACGAGGCCAGTTCATGCGCCCGACGTTATGAAACGTGGTCAGTGACGTCATTATTTTCATACAAAACGAAGCTAAATCCGCGTACTTGCTACACACGTGGACTGGCGTGGGAGGGTGAGAAGGTTTTGGCTAAGCATGCATTGAAGGAGGCTGGATCGAAAACTAAAACAACGGTAGAATTAATTCAAATTTCGCTAGATGATACTTTAGGAACATATAAATCAATTAAAAAAAAAATGCATGTCACCGGCCAAATAGAAGAGAAAATCAAACGAAAGTTTATTAAGGGGTTATTACCAGCTTAACTTAACTCGAACAGTTTTCATCCGATTGACTTTTAACGGTAACTGGACCTTTATTATCAAATTATCTAACATACGATTATAGCGATTGTATATCAGGAATAAAGTTATTTAGTTCGATTTTTGTCGTCGATAAAAATGGTTTTTTTCAAACAATTGCCATTTCGCGAAAAAAAATTCTAAAAATATAATCATGTGTAATTCGGTAGCAAAAATATTTTTAGAATTTTTTAGTTTTCCATCCAGCCTCCTTCAATGCATGCTTAGCCAAAACCTTCTCACCCTCCCACGCCAGTCCACGTGTGTAGCAAGTACGCGGAATTAGCTTCGTTTTGTATGAAAATAATGACGTCACTGACCACGTTTCATAACGTCGGGCGCATGAACTGGCCTCGTATTTTTTGGTTAAGAGGTCTGCAGGATGAAGGAGGAGGCACGAAATTCGTAGAAAAAATGTTGTTTTACTAGGAATCTATAACGGTTACGGGAAAGTGTGCAAATCGGGATGGTTTAGGACGACTCCAAACAGACGATCCAATATACGGGAGCGAATTGCACAGGCGGAATTTGTGAGGTGCGGCTAGACCGTACGCAATTGAAACCAGCATCGAAAATTCTCAGAAGCGGGCCAAAAATTCTGCTGCAGCGATCCATCAAAAATTCTGAGAAAATCGCACCATATCTGCCTGTATTCCGTGCCGTTGCGCAAGGGTAATCATATTGCGCAACACCTCACCGAAATGGGTGACTTTTTCGAGACATTGCAATATCCCAAAGAGATTCTTTGTACTAAGGGGATTCAAATCAAAAAACCTCAATATTATCCTTAGCGCAAGGAATCTAAGGAAAACAATCTTATATTGGTAATTAAGCCGCCAGTCCGTTGCGACACGAAACATCAATGTTGAGCGATGGCGATATCACACATCGTGACTTCGATGCTACGAGCAAATAATCGAAGCGACTTATGACATTTAACTTGCCTTTGCAATTCTTTTACTTACCTCTGTATGCAGGTTTATTCGGGTGCTCACCCATAAGCGGTGCCCCTTAAGTGGATAACGCATCGACGGAAAATTATTGAAAAAATTCGTGCTTGTTCCATTTGCGAGATATTTCTTAAAGTATTTAGTACTTTTGCAGTACAACATCGATGTTAAAAGTACGATGATAATCGGACATCGATACTTAGCTACAGATGTTAACATTATGCTGACATTTCGTAACATCGATCATTCCTAATTTCAGCGAAAATTTAAGCAATTTCATTGCGCCAAAACGGACCACAATTTCTTTATTTATTCGAGAAACTCGGACATGGACAGGCGATTCCGAAGTTTGCCGGGAAACCCGTGTACCCGTGTAAGCAAAAATTTCAAACAATCCCGAAGTTTGCCGAGCAACCCGTGTACCCGTGTACCCGTGTACTTACACGGGAAAATGGTGTGCAAATAGACACTGCCTAAAAAAAAAACTATTGCTGCATGAAAGCCAAGATTACTAAATTTATGAATTAAATATGATATAACTGGAATGCTTTAGGAAAGTCGGTATAAATGACATCCACTTGGCAACCATCTTCCATTGCGCTAATAACATAGTTTGAGAATGGCGCTAGATTGGTCAAACAAGATCGCCCAGATATGAGTCCGTGTTGTTGAGGACACATAATGTAACCAAAATCCTGAGCTTAGAATGAACTAATTAATGAGACCAGCAGCTTAGGAATATTTTTCATTATAGACACACCGCAGTAATTAGTAATATGATATTTAGAGCCAGATTTAAAAATTAAACTATATATGATATTTTCCACGTATCCAAAAATAATCCCTTTTTGTAGAGATTTATTGAAAATATCAAGAAGAGGGCAAATCGCAGCAACCGAGAACAATTTTTCAGTAGAGATGGCCAATTAACCCGCATATTCTACGTAAAAGATTTTTAGCAGATCTGCTAACCTGCTAATTTTAGAGATAGCAGATCTCAAAAAGAATCGTTATTCTCGATAGCAGATTTGTGGAGAATGTTTGGGATAGCAGATCTTGCAAGCGAGAGACTTGTCAAAGATTCCTATAGTGGCGCGGACGATGCACTTCGTCAGTTACTGGAGGAGCTACCACAGCTATGTTAGTGCAGTCGATGCACACAATGGTGTTCTCCAGCCCAAAAGTCGACAGAAACCCACTTTTTACGACATTTGCATCATTTAGGGTGAATGGGAAACGATAAGCTCTGCTACGTGCTTTATGCATCGGGAAATCGAAGGCTGGCTTATATTTATAAGATTATGCCGTCCAGTAGGTTTTTGATAAGAGCCGTGAGCAAAGATACTTAGAGCTGCAAGAACTCTAAGGTGGAACGGTATAGTGGAGTAATAATGCCTATCGTGCTCTTCCAACAAATCTATTAAATTTAAAGCCATCCTTTGTGGCATACGAAATTTCTTAATAAAGGCATTAGAGGGAATTCGAAGAGGGCCGCTGGCATCCCTTAATGACCGGAGGATTATTCTTTGATCTGAAATACTAAAATAAAAGAAATTAATACAAAAAACACGTTATTTAGTATTTTATATATAATCACTTTTCGGCCCTTCGTGCTCTTTGTAAAACTGTTATTACCATTAAATCAATGTTGATATCCATTTTGTATATATTCGGCGACTTCAAACGAACTAAAATGACAATATAATACCGTACCGTATTACAGCTGACACAAGGGAAGTAGCAATTAGCAGGTTAACAGCACCTCTGTGAGGTGCTGTTGACTTAAGGGGACCTATATGGCTTAAATGGGGTTTTGCCGAGTCAAAAGATTTTTTTTTTTCAAGAAAAAAACCACATAAAATCTAGAAAATGAGGAAACTAGTTTATTACTGAATACTTTAAGATTGTTTATGGCCTATAAAAATCACAAAAATACCCATGGGCTCTTATGGGTTGAGCGTCTCTTGCAATGGTGGAATTTCACCGTTGCCGTAGCTTTTTTCCAGAACCCCTGATCTGAAACACATAAACAAGACATTTTCTGTTAGATAATACTTGACTGCACAGAATGAATTAATTAGTTTTGCTTTCCCGCAATTAGTTTTGATTTTGTGTAGTTTAGAGTTCAATTTTTGAAATTTTTCATTACTTACTGAACTAATAAATATTTAAAAAAATAATTATAATCTAAATATTCAAATATTTTTTAATTCATTCCATGACCAGATGTATAATAAACCAGCTCACCAAATTTCAAACAATTTGAGCTAACGGTTTTTGAAATTTTCTACGGCAACGGTCAAAACACAGAATTCCGAGAAAAATCGAATTAAAGTTTGACTTAACAGAAGAAACACAAAGTTTATCAACGAAAAAGCTACTTAGAAACGCACTGATTAAGGTTCGTTTACACAACAAACACAACAGAGAATCACAGGGAACGTAGTTGCTCTGCTGTGAACCAGAAATAGCGTGGATTTAGCACGTCGATTAGGCTACCGTTATTACAGAGTATTTTAAGTACTTTTTTTTAACGACAAATCTAAAAGTAAAAAAAAGCCATAACTTCGTTATTTTCTTACGGATTTGAGTTTAGTTTGCAGCGTTTTACTCGAAAATAGTTGAACAAAAATAAAAGCCAATAAAAAAAAAATGGAAAATTAAGCCATATAGGTCCCCTTAATAGACATTTAAGGTACAACAGTCTTTTATCCTTTTAACCAAAATTACTTTTGTCCAATATGTTTGCATTATTGGAATTATTATATTTGTTTTGCCCACTTTCACCACAATTTTTTTAAGATGTCGTAACGAAGTATTTGGAAATCGACTGAAGGAATCTCACCGAAACCTCCTAATTCTGATTTTCAATATGTTTGCTTAAATTTATTGATGTGTACATTGCCCAAAATGTGCTAAGTTATCACATTTAGAAATGCTAGCAAATTAACGGAAGACCGTAGCACCTTAATTTCTTGTACAAAATAATTTTGGCTGCTTTTGTCAATTTAGCTCGCTATCTCCAGGAACATCACACTAGTCCACCTGTCCCAACTTCATTTTGCACCGTACCGCTCTAAAGGCACCGCACCTATGCACACAGCACAAAGTCAAATAAAGCGACCGCTGTGCTGGCAAATAATTGCAAATTAAATTTCGTTCGGGTTAATTTGGAGCGAATGCATGCAATTATTACAACTTTGTCACGGATTATCGTGCCGCGGTGGAGCCGGGCAATTTAGCCAGCTTATCAGAAGGACACTCGCGGGCATACCGCCCGCGACTATACCTTGCTGAGCTTCTGCTCCCGAACAAAGCGGGAATGGTTCGTTCACACGATAAAGGCGGCGGGAATAATAGAAACAGCACGATGCTGGTGCTCCTTAATTTGCATAATGACACAAACGGAATTTGCAAAATTTCTGGATATTGTCCTGAAATGCCTCTTTTGTGTACACATTTAGGCGACAGAGATTGTTACTATTCCGTTTGTAGTCTGCAGGCTGCTCGTCTGGGCCTTGAATGGCGCTGCCTTCAGCACAATGTCCAATTCATAGGGCCCCGGGACTCCAGTGAGGGGTGGCAGTTCTTCCCGGTGGTGCCGGGTCTGTTAGTTGTCCCGGAGTCGAGACAACACTTTCATCGCAAATGACTTTCAAAAGCTGTGAAAGACACTAAAGGGATCAAGGCAGCGGTACGGAGTAATTCCTCCCAAATGTCAATGCAAGCAAACCGTCGTCGTACCCTCATCCACCCACGCTGTTTTGGCCAAGGGGAGGCGGGGGCGACACCCATAGTCGGTCTGTGCGGGGCCATACGGACAACGACTTCGCCCGCCGCTCAGTCTGCCCTGTATCCTGAGGGGCACGGGGTGGTGGTTTTTCGCCAAATGCATTACGCGGTGCTATCGTACAATTTTCCACTCAATTTTCCGAAGTAAACTCTTTGAAATAAGGTCCAGGCGGACAGGGGTAGAGGACAGGCACATTGCGATGCAATACATCATTTATTCTGGTCCTGCCGCGGACGGTTCGTTGACAGATTGAGAACTGATAATTTGGTGTCCTGGGACATTCCCTTCTTGCTGAAGGATCAGCTCCAGACTCCTGCTGGGAACGTCTCAGAAAGATTTTGAAATTTTGAAATTTTTACGAGTCGCTCATGATGCGGGGAAGAGGACAGGCAATGTATTGCTTGAAGCGTTAGAAACATTTTTCCCACCCCTGCAATGGCACATAGGGGGCTCACGATAGATTAGGTGGGGATTTATAATGGAATATTTAATAAGCTGACTCCCAACGAGCTCAGCCTGGGACTTGGAGTTTTATTTAAAAAGTTCTGAAGCCATTTGGATATATGGGAGGGCTCGTCGGTGGAGGATAAAAGTAGGGCAATTTGGCCAATTCCGGTCGATGAAGTTGTGTTCCCATTTAAATCCAACCGAAATCACAAGATTGCAAAATTCAGGATACATTATTTAAGCATATATTTAGGTCAATTAGAGTCAATTAATTAGTGCTCTGTACCGTACAGGGGAAATACGGATTATACTCGGCATATAAAATCATTCACTTACCTGTCTGCCTGTGTAATGTGTTAGCTAGTCATAGATAACTTCTGTCGAACTTTAGATGCTGCTATACCGTAGACATTTTGTCCAAGATTATTTAAGAATAGAGAACAAATTTCATCAGAAATTATATGAGCGTAAGTACCACCATAGATAAATAAAGATGAAGATCACCCACTTCGAACAAGCAAAACGCGACCAAAATGTCTGAGCTACAGCGATGCCTCCACATGTACGACGGCATCTGGCAAGATCGATTCAGGAGAAATCGCAGTTGTTCGGCGCGCCCTGATTTTTGTATGGGCATGGGGCCGGCGTAAATGGCGCTTTTCTTAGAGGTGTTACGATACCGCGCACCTGTTAGTTGGCGAAAGGAATTTCGAACAAAATGAACCGCAATTTCACGGTGAGGTTTTTTCTCGGTGGGAACGAGAGAACTAGGATGACTAGCATGAGAGAGGTTCCTCTCTGTCCCTTATCTCCCTCATCCTAGTTTTTTTTATTCCCGACGGCAGCAAACCTCACTGCGAAAACGCAGTCTAAAGATGCAAAGGCAAGAACCCTCCAGTGGGAGTAGGATAGGGTAAACATAATTTCCTGCGATGCAGGATACCTCTAAGAAAAGTGTTGTGCGCCAACGTATGTTGTGCAGGGCGAATTCCGAGAAAAAATACCAAAAACAAGGCAACTGAGGGTTCGCACCATTCCGGCTCCGTCCTTCTGCCTTCGAGGGCGGCATAAATGGAGCATAAATGACCGTATGTTTTGATTACGTTGACTAGAAGTCTTTTATAGGTCCAATGGAGTGTAGACCTAAGTATTTGATATGAATTTCAACTTGATACCTCCACGCGTTCCTGAGAAAAAGGGTCTTGATAGACAGACAGGCAGACGGCCAACAAAGTGATCCTGAACGGTTCCTTTTTTCCTTTGACGTACGGAACCCTAAAAATAAAGACAAAAAATCAAACTATAAAAGTTGCTTAAAATTTATTTTATGAAATAGGCAATCCTACTATGGCAAAGGTTGACGGAATAACAGCCAACATAATGGTTGTTCTATTCATATTTATCAGATAGACAGGAGACGAATTGTGAAAATTGGTGAAACTGGCTGGAAATTGGCTCAACTGAATTATTAGAATGCACTGCACCTCAAGGTACAGTCAAAATCCAATTCTTTATGTACATCACTTATCTAATTAACTCTGAACTTTGTGGTTTATAGGGGGGGGATAACCCGCATAAATGTAGATATAAGGGTAGGATTATTTTTCTTTTTGGTGTATTTCATCCAGTTTTTTGGCAGAATCTGGCTTGTCTTGAAGTCGCAATTGGCCATTTGGATCGTTATTAGAATAATAAAAATAATTAGTAGTATATATGTACACTTCTATACATACATACATATATTCGTGAATATATGCAAATTATATTTTTGTAGCACTTTATGGTCCACTACAAAAGGGTATGACAGACTGGTAGACAATATAGAAAAAAATGTTCCAATTTGACCTCTTGAGAGGGACATCTAAAAAAAGAAGTTAATACATATTTCCACTTGTGCACGTATACATTCCATAGAATTGCAGACAAATTTTGTCCGAGTGTTATATCTGCACACATGCAAAGAAGAAGCCCACAAATAGCTCTGGAGCACATAAAAGGAAGTAATCACATTTATATCGACATTGTGGCTCCACAACAGCTTGCAGGGGCTGTTGAGGCGCATCGTTTTAAATTTCATAAGCATTACAATACAAGGAGGAGCCAAAAATAATGGATGCATTTTTCATCTCTCATTTAAGCCCATGAAAGCCAAGTCCCTAAAATGTCGTGCAGGACTCATCATTCAAATCCATCGTCCCCACAGGACTGTGGAAGTGGCTCTCTATAAGCAGAGTACCCGGAGTAGCAGAATCGGCCCAAAGAACAACGACACGGCAGGCATCTTTCAGGCACGGAAAAGTAAGCGAAATACCCTGGGAGTAGTCACTGAAAACACCAAAAATTGCAAGGGAACACAGATAAAGAGATGGCACAGGGTGAGAGGGGGGAAATGATAAAATGATTTTGGCGCTGAACCAAATGCAAAATCGATGTCTGTCCCAGAATAACAAAAATCCCAGCCCAAGAACTCGTTTTCATCGACTTTAAGAGGCCTATTGTTACAGGGGCTGCAGTCCTGTCTTAACTTGGCACTGTGGAACTGCAGATACGACCGCTTCCTTAAATTACTCCTTGGGAATTTTCTTAATTTCTTGTACCACTTTTGGGCACGGCATCTGGATGGAATGTCTGAAGAACTTCTTGTTCACTTCGGCAGCCTTAAATTCCCAAATTCCATTGATTGAAAGTGGAGCATCGCCCACTTATCCTTGGCCCGATCCTTCGATACTCTCTTTCGCACACCTGTAGTGCATGGAGGTGAGCTGCAGTTATGAGCTCATTAGTCAATAAAAACAAAGGAGACAGGAAGTGTTACACGGCGACGAGATTGAACAGGAAATAAAGAAGCTGAGGAAACTTTGCATTGCAGCGATGAATACTACTAAAATAACTACTACTACTACTACGTTCGAATTTCCTGCTAAGGAAAACCCTCTTGGTTGTTGGACAAAGGAGTACGCTGCAAAAATGAGTTAAGTGAACATCTTAAAGTAGGAGTCGCTTTCACCGTCACACCATTTTACATAAGTAGACTTTATATTATTTAAAAATGCTAAACTAAATAATTGGTTTGTTAATTTTGTTAATGATATTCAAATCTTTCGTAACACATATACGTAATTTACACAGAAGTGGTGAATATTCACATAATTAATGTGATGGCGTTTGATTTTATTAGTGAGATTATTCCTACTTAAATTATTTTATTAAATTTCGGTGAAAATAAATGAAATCGATCCGTGAGGGTATCATTTTCGTGAAAACTAATTTAGTTTTTTTTTAATATAAAATGATGACAGCGTGGCATATATCCTTTTATTAAGAAGTCAGCTAGGCAGGAACGTTTCATTGTAGGAGTCCTTTAATCCATTAATATATTTGTTTTAGGACATAAGGACACCTTACACAGAAACATCATGGAATCCTCAGATCACCGTTTTTCACTGAAAAGTATAAAATTCACATTATATCGCTCCACAATTATATCCGTACGATAACTCCTGCAAAATTGAAAAAAATAAGTTTCAGAAGTAGTCCCAAAATGTTGTGCTCAAAAACAGAATAGTTTTCAAGTTACAATCGAATTAGTCGTGCGGAAATTTTAAAAGGGCGGCGCAGCAACTTTAAATGCGTTTTTCTCAAATTTATGTTTTTGCAAAGTAAGCGCAGGTTTGCCGGGACACCAATGAACCGACTTTTTTTATGTTCACTATTATGTTCGCCATGCAATAACAAAGGAATTTTTTGATATTAAAAAAATTTGATTTTTAATAACAATTTAAAGTTGGAAAAATGGGGTGAAAATCTTCATTTTTTTCCAAAGTTGCGCTAAATCGACAAAATTGAAAATTTAAAAAAACCTTCAATGTCGTTCCATAACTACAATCCACTTTTGCTCTTCACTGTATGTATAAATATGAAAGTGTGTTTGTTTGTTTGTGTGTTTGTTTGTTACTCAATTACGCCTAAACCGTTACTTCAATAGACTTTCGTTTTTCAACACGAGGTAGTAGATATCCCGAATTAACATATAGGCTATTTGTTTATTTGATAAAGTGCAAGGTTTCAAAATTGCGGCTCCAAGATGGCTACCGGGTAGTTAAGATATTAAATTAGTCAAATTTCAAGGAATGGTCCAAAAAATCCGCACTAGGAGGTTTTCTAGGGTGCTAATTTTAAATTTGCCATTAGAATTTTCAAATTCAAAATCCAATATGGCTCCTGAAAAGGCAAACTTCAAGGGAATGCCCTGAAAATTTGCACTAGATCTCCTGAATTCAAATCTACAAAAATTCAAGATGGCGAACCGAAAAAGGATAAACTTTATACTTTAAAGGATTGCCGTGAAACTCAACACTAGGTCGTTTTTAGGGATGCTGGTTTCGAATCTCTTATAAATTTCTAAATGTAAATCCAATCCAAATCCAAAGTGGCGATCGGAACTCCTCAACCTTTTAGCAATTTTTATGAAATTATGTTTTTGTTTATTAATGGAGCTTAAACTCAGCAACAAATTGCGCTTTTTCTGCTTATACTATTACATTGTTCTGAATAACAAAAAGCTCACTTCCCTGTGTGACTAACCGTTTTATACAGAAATGGAAGAAGTCTTTGGGGAATAAAGTAGAAATATTTAATTTTTCCTACTGAGGAACTTAATTAATGTAAAGTAAGGAATTTCTATAATTAATTTAATTACGAATACAAATTTGTTTTCATCTGTGAACTGAAAATTTTATCAAAACTGGCAAATTAAATATAGTGCCACCTAGGTTTCATTAGAACAACTCGATGGACGTCTTGCTCCTTATAATCTGCAAAATAAATTTAGTCTGCAAAACTATGGTTATTCCAGAACAAGGTGCCCAAAAGAACGCAGCTACTATAAATATATTGTAAATTTTATCTCAAAATGGGGTCTAATGATCTTGATGATATTTATAGACATAAGGATTTCCGGGAACGAGATTTCGATCTAGCTAGGCTTCTTCTCTGGGCAAATTTAGGAATGATGGTAGTTGGAATATGGCGGAATCAAAGCGTTTTTAAATATCATAAATGTTAGAATATGGGAGTTTCTGGGGTTGCCGATTTTTAATATGGGGTTGAAATTTTAAAAATTCAAGTGGGTCCAATCAAATTTATAATTTCTTTAAGTGGCGGTGGATTGCTTACTCAACCGGTGGAAGTTCGGTCTTCCTGGTATTATCCTTTATTTTACAATAACAAAACAAAACAGATTTGAAATTTTCCATACAAGTTGCGATGAAATATGTAAATTATATTATATCATAGACACACATGCAGGGATTGTCATTTATGCGCAAATTGACAATATATCCACTTGTATAATTTATTCCCGATTATCTCTAAAATGATAATTCAAATTCATCTATGAATTAACGGAATCCCTCGGGGTTAGTAGATTTTTTATCTGTGGTACCTTAATAGGGCGTTTTTTTAGGAAACCCGTTACTTTTTGGAAAAAATTCGAAACGTAATGTCCACCTTTTTCTAACTTTAAATGTGTCAGTTTGGCTTTGCAATACTATAGAAAATTCCTTTGCACTGATTTACGATCATCGAAGTTTTGCACAAGAAAGTTTCTTAGTACCGTAAGAATTTTGTGTGTTTTTTAAAATATAATACAAAAGTGTTTGTAGAAAATAGTTCAGTCTAAGGGGGAGAATAAGGGTACCGGATATCGGATTTCACAAGATCTTGTATTGCCATCTCGTCCAGAAAATGAATTTAGTACACGTGCTAGCTTCTAAAACATTCGAGGTACTAACTGGTCGTATAGAAAACTATTTCATCAATCTTTAGAGCAGGCGAAAATCTAGGCTTCTGATGATGTGCAGATCGCAAATGTATTCGGTCTTAAAACGCTTCGGGAATTTGTTGATTAGTCTAAGACGGGATTTCCAAGCGTCCCGGAGGGCAGCATCTACTTGAAGGTCACCTTTCTGTTTATCCTGCGTTAAGTCAGTGAATAAGCTTACTGATAAAAAACTTTTAGGGGTTAGAAGAAAGGTCTTCAGGGTTTTCGCTGATATAAGTTAAAGGCCGTGCGTTGACTACTGCTTCCACTTCGCAGAGAAATGTTTTTAGCTGGTCTCTCGTAAGTATTGAGTTTCCAATGATTATCTTGAAACGTCTTTAACAACCTTGATTAGACGTTGGTTGCAAAATCTTGAATGTTGCTTGATTCAAGAATTTTTCCAAATGGTCTCAATTCGATGGAAGCTCGTTTGATTGTTTTAGCGTTGTCGCATAGAATTCTCTTCGGGATATCTCTTCTTGCAAAAACACGTCGTAGCTCATTGACACATTCCTCGGTACTTAAATTCGGCACTAATTCCAAGTGGACGGCTCCTTTGACGGCGCAAATGAGAATCATAATATAAAATTTTCTCGTTTCTTCATCAGCCTTAGAAAGCTTTCCATAGAGTGGCCCAGCAAAATCTATCCCGGTGGTTTCAAATGCTCGTGTAGCATGCAAACAATCTCTAGACAGTGGAGCAGTTGGTTGGTTGGCTGGATCGTGATAATGAGGGTGGATTGGGAGGGGGACCAAACCCAACAGCCATACTCCAGGAGTGGACTAACGAAGAAAATGTAGAGTGATTTGGTGACATATGGGTCAGAGAATTCCTTAGACCAACGTTTTACAAAGCCAAGAGCTTAGTTGGCTCTGTTTACGATATGGTCAATGTGGGAATGGAAGTTGAGCTCACTGTCGCAGATAACACCCAGGTCACGGAGGGAGCTGCTAACAGACGGAATTGGTTCACCTGAGCGAATATAAGATCTAGGAGAGCTGAAGCCACGTTTTTGGGAGTAAGTGATCGATTGGCATTTGGATAGATTGAGATCAAGGATCAGCTGGAGAAACTGTTCAGGTCGTTTTGAAGTATGTTTGTTTAAAGATTTTCATGTCATCAGCATAAATCAAAATTTCGGAATGATTAAATAACATTCTCAACATCATTTATGGATAGTATGAAAATTAAAGGAGCAAGGTGACTACCTTGTGGGACGCCCGGAATGGTATATGAATGGGTTAGAAATCATGGAGTCAAAACGAATCCTGTAATGGCGGTTAATAAGGTATGATTGTTAGTAGAGTACAATGGACTGTCTGTCTAAGTGCTCGCGGCCTTTCGCTCCTCCCTTTTTTCCCAAGGTATATTATTTAAACCATGAGACGAGGCGGTGTGGGAAGCCAAGATAATTTAATTTGAGAGCGATGATTTGATGGGAGATTTTGTCGAAAGGTTTGCTAAAATCGATGGCAATAACTTCAACTTCTACACTGATTTCCATTGCTTGTAAGGTGCGAGACACAACGCTTGTGAAGTTGGTGGTTGTGGACATAGCTTTGAGGAATCCATGTTGAAATGAAGACAAAATGGACTTACAGTGGAATAACATGGGGTCATAGATAAGGTCTTCGAAGACATTGGGAATGCGGGATAGTTTGTATATAGTGCGTTTGGAAGGAGAGAGCTATATATACATATACAACTTATAAGAAATATACATACATACAAAATATACAAAACGAGCCACTGATCCCAGATGGAAGTCTTCAGAAGAGATAAATCGCTAGGAGATGGTAATCATAAATTCAGACAGAAACCAATAAAAGCGGAAATTGAAATAATGACCAGACCTCGATCGCAATGAATTTTGCGTTGCATCGTCTGCTAAGAGCAGCTTGATCTCCACCCGCAATGGGACTGCTGAAGTGCTGCCACGAAATTAATCTCTTCTGTTTAATCACACGCTGACAAGGAGCGAAAAATGTTTTGAGGTTGAAAATGTTTCAGGGATTTAATTGCTTCGTGGACGAAGGACGAGCCCCACGAGCAACCAGCACTGTAATTAATTGCCACAATGAACGGAAGATTATTAGTGCGAAGGAAAATTAATTTCCACAAATTTGTCTTCTGCCTCTCCCTTGCTCTGAGCGTTGCCTGCAGGTAGGTGGATACAGGGAGGAGAAAATAAGAGATTTAGAATTGTCCCCAAATTACGAGTGGTGGAAAAGTCACCGAAATAAAGAAATTCAACTGACTTCTAAATATCGCTGGATGGAGCTCCGCAACACAGTGATTTATTCCAGTAAAATTTCGTAGCAGTAGTTTGTGCGGAGCACACTTGAAGGGCCAGATGTCAGATTTTATCAAACAAAATTAACATGGTTGGATAGTGGCCCGGGCTCATAATGTCGAAATTTGTTGGACATGGGCAGTTGCTTGGGCTGACCTCCGGACATAAATACCCTCAGCCCAACAGGGTCGCCAGCAGAACCACTGGCACTGACCTACTTCCAGGAGAGCTGGACAACTTCAAAATGATTAATTTGCGGGGTGACACTAACATCTTCATGGAGCAGGGCATGAGGGATTCCTAAAAACAGTTGTCAGCGTCAGAGCCACCGTATGACTAATCGAGGAACATGAAGGTGTGCCTTTGTTAGACTCGGCGGCGGCATTATCCCGCTGGATGCGGACTGTAATCTCGCATAAGAGTCTCCGCGGATTTCGCACTTGTTACGTCGGTTCTCCCTCTGAAAGGGTTTCGTCTAAAAGGGCTTTCAGCCACTCTAGTGATTAATGATCATTCCTAGGTGCTCCGCCAAATGAACGCGAGCACAAAAGCAAGACCATTTCCTCTCCTGAGCTCCGCGTGTGTAAAAAGCTTGGAATTTGAATGAGATAAAAAGCTTGGCACTTTCGCAAATATTAGAGACTCCTTACGGAGCCCGGGCTGTTTACTTTACAAAGGGGTAGAGAGGCACCCTTACTTGAATTTGATTTTGGGACTGCGTTGACGGCTTTCAAGTGCAACCATGCCTGGCACAGTCCCAAAAAACAATATTTCAAGTTAGAGGAGCTCGATTCTGACGCAAGCCCTAATGGACTAAGGTTCCCGACAAAGGAGCGCTTTTTGTGCAAAACCCGCTAGAAGGTAAAGTAAAGGGAATGAGATCAAAGCGTGGCCGTGCAAACGCGAGTAGAGCTAAGCGCAGTTACTGAGCAGTAGCAGCCTTCAGGATCTGTTTTTCGTACGGGCTGCTGCCGTGCCGGAACGGCATGCACAGAAACCGTGTGACACATTTTTGAATGAGACTCCAGAACACTTTCGGGATAGCTTTTCCCTCCTCCCCCGTTGAGCCATTGTTTATAGTCGCTAGCATTGATGAAAATAAATTGGAATTCTACGTGGAAGTGAAACTTTCGGGGCCCTGAGTGGATGATGCGAACATCACCACTGCTCGGAAATATCTCTGTGTACTCCAAAGGGAACTTATTTGAAAAATCACTTTCAGGCATTTGGTAATTAAAAACTGATTGTATTTATGAAATCTATGTGTAAACTAGAAATCTAGAGCGACAGTGTTAGCTTCTGCTTGCAGCATGAGTAATGCCGCCGCCGTCGCGTTGAGACATTTATTGCGGTGTAACGCGTATAGTCCAGGTGGTGTCTCTTTTAAAAACCGGGCAAGTGCGTGTCGTTCACGCATCAACTTAGAGTTCTGAAGCATGTATTACTACTTAATATAAACAAAAACAATTCACCCTCATTGAAATTGAGTTTTTTTTTATCGAAACTAAACAATAATTTATAAGTAAGAGGCCTTGACCATGCGTTTTGGTACAAAATCAAGGCAATTGTAAGTGTAAATAATGCGATTTTATCATTTTAGGAGCCTTAATTTCGTAAACTCTTCACCTAAGGGATAAAGTCTCTTAAAAGGGGGCAGATACCTGGGTGAAATCAGTCAATTTTAATGAATTTGTTTCAAGGTGATACAATAATTGGATCATTTATTACTTTTGACATATTGTTAATACATTATTAAAGTGTACAAAAACATGAGATTTTTTTTTTTTACAAAATGGCGGCTCTGCAGAATATTTCCTCAAGCGTCTCCCGCGGGTCATCGAAAACTGCTGATGCTGTCAAAATGTTTATATTTATTGGAAATAAAAAAGCTTTTTTTTGTCGATTACTAACATATTAAAGGGAAGGATAAACCTATAAAAAAAAAATATAAAATAAAATATCGGCTGTTTAATCAAACGTCCAGATTTTTGGCTATTTTTCAAGAGATTTGTCCCCAAAAAAAATTATTTATTAACCCGATATCTTTAAACTTTTAGGTACATCCTTCCGATAGCACTATAAAGAGAAACCTCTGAATGTTTCAGCCTAATCGGTCAATAACTTTTTGAGTTACAGAGCTAGCAGTTTTTGAAAACACAGTTTCGAGATATTCGCGTTCAAAGTTTGCATTGAAACTTTCGTTGGCATTCCGGGTATAGCCACCCAAGCACCTTTCTAGTAAATCAACTCTGGACAAATCTTCGTAAATTGGTGTAAGATGTTGTTTTATGTCGTCGCCAAGTAAGAGAGTAAATTATGGGACAAAAGAATACACAAACGTACTGTGAAAAGGCATTGCTCCGACCCAAGCTTTCCGATTACCTGGTTAATGACGGTATGCGGGCTCTGACATTTTTCCCAATAACTCCATTAATATTCAATATTTCGATTTGACCTTTAAATAGTATATTGTTAACATATTATATATTCGAATATAAAGATATCTGCCCCCTTAAGAATTTTTATTGAGACCTGTTCAGCGATACCCCACACAATCGTGAGAACGAAAAAAAATATTCATCCCTAAGTTCTATGTATGGAACGGCACCCCAATTTTGTGTGTGATTTCATTCTATACCTAAGTGGAGGTTCACACAATCGATGGAAAGGTGGCGGAGTCATAAGTCTGTGACATACGGACAGACAGACGGACATGACGTAATTATAAAGGTTGGGTTTTTGTCATTTGGCTACGAAACCCTAAAAAGGGGTATGTTGGATGTTTCGTATAGGATCTTTAGTAGTTTTCTAAAGTCTCCGGAAGGACTTAAAAATTGTTGATTTTTATATGCGCCATTCAATTGAAAAAGTTGTAAACAAGTTACGAAAAATTAAAATAATAATAAAACGAAAATAATTAAATAAGAAAAAGTTATTTCTTGAATTGACTATTGATATTGTACGTACAATTTTGAAATTGAGGTACGTGAAACAACGTACCAAATTTCATCCAAATCGTTTTGACAGTTTTTCGTATAATAAATAAATAGTTAATAATCCTGGGATGGGATCCAAACAATCGCTACCTTATTTTGCACCAAAATTGTTTCCAGCTATTCTCAGCACTCGCTTACTAGCTTCGGCGGTACAGTGGTTGAGTTCAAGGCTTTCAGTGCAGTTTGGCTATCTGAGAAAATCGATTGGGTACCAGTTTTCACATTTTTTTTTTCACAAACCTTTTTTCCCAAAATTCATTTTTCCCAGAAACCTATTTTCCTAAAACCATAATTCCGAGGAAAATTTTGTTAAAGGAAAATCATCTGTCAGGAGATATTTTTTAAGTTGGGAAAAAAAATTTTATTATAAAAAGTTTTGGGAAAAAGGCTTTGTGAAAAAAAAATTGTGAAAACTGGTCCCCTACCCAGAAAATCAGAACATGTTTAATCTCATTAGTTATGATGACTCATATGTTTATGTCAAGAATTTCCACTTAAAGTACTGTAAGCTGTATGTGTAAGCTCCAAGCGGTTAAGAATTCAATTCAATTCAATTCATTTATTCACAAATGGTGTATGTTTTCAGTTCCTTCATACACACCAAGTCCAGATAAGTCATGGTAGGAGCTTGGTAGGTCTCTTCCCATTCACTTTTTTCTTGGAGGATGACATTATATTGTTTGTCGGGGCATGTTATAGAAGATTTGCTATCTGATATCGTTAGAAGACAAGAGTCTAGACCCTGCATTCTATCCTAGATAGCTTGATGTCCCCTCAGTAGGTATGCTGACATTTAGTTCGGATAAAAAAATCCACCATTTTCTTCAGTGCTTTAAGTAGGAAGCTTGTGAGTGTGATGGGCAAGGATTTCTCCACTTTGTGACACTACTCTTGCCAGGTTTTGGAACAAAGATTACTTTGGCGTTGCGCTTGCTTACAGGTGTACAGTCAAAAGCCAAAATAATCCTGTATAACTTGGTCAAAGATTTGTTAATTAGAGATATACACTGTTGTAACATGGCAGGATGTGTGCCGTCTTTGCTTGGACTTTAAGGTTGAAAGGAGTATATAGCCCAGTGTGGGCTATCTTCGTAAATCACTGAGTTTCATTGTGTTGCAGTCTGATTCAGTCGGACTGTACTGCACCGTAGATTCAGTGATTTCGTCGGGTAAGGACTTACCAGCAGGAAAATGGGTTTCCAAGATATGACCATCTACGAGTTTTCGGGGTCGTTGATCTCGTATTTACTATGGAAATTCGGAAATTAAAGATGGCGGACCCAATATGGCTACCAAAAATTCTAAACTAAAACGGATTTTCTCGCAAATGAATATATAAGGGCTTTGGGGATCGTTGATTTTAAATTTGCTATCGAAATTTCGCACTTCAAGATGGCGCCCAAACGTTACCAACGTCAATGATTTTTCATGAAATTGGGTTCTTAGGGTTTGTGGTTCGAAATGTTTGCCTTTTTGTAAATTCATAGCAAACAGGGACCACATAAGTTATATATTATAGAAACAAGTTGCTGCGTTGTAATTGGGGCCAGTGGAGGGAGGAAGGTTGAGCAGTATTATTTTAAATAACATTGTTATGCGTGACCAGGAACATTAACATCATAAAATGTATTAAAAAAATCCGGAATTTATTTTCCAGACTGAGATAGGTAAGGAGGAGTACATAGGACTTTTTCCTGTTGTTTACTTGTTATTATTTGGAGAAATTTATTAGAATACACAATTAAAAAAAGCTTAAACTACCTCTTTATGTTATTTTCCGTTTCTCAATAAATTTCCCACTTTTTAGGCTGAACTATTCGGCGCAAGTAATCTTCCTTTCGATGTTAGGTCCAAAAAAGTCTATTCGAATCCCTGCCTCCTTTTTATGTGCGAAGATTAAGTTCTCCTTGTAGGATATATGCACATATGTATATGTATATAAAAATGAATTTTTGTTTGTTCGTGCTCCATGCGTTCCTAAATAGTTCATACGAATGCCCTGAAAACTTGGTGAGCCGTTGTACGCTTATCCGCGAAGATTCCGGAATATAAGATGGCGGAACCAATATGGCGACGGAAAAAGTAAAACTTCAATCAGGGTCATTGATTTCGAATCTGCCATCAAAATTATCAAATTTCGAGATTGAGGAGAAAAATTGTAATATCTCGGTAATTAATAGACGTAGTCTATTGTATGTGGGCAAGGGGGGAATACCAATTGACCGGTTCAAAAAATTAATTTTTTTTTTTTTTACGGAAATGGATTCTATAACTATTCGAAAATGTCACCACAAAATTTCAGGCCGAAATTCTGCGAATTGGGTATTTTTTTTGCGATGGAGTATCGCGCGTTCATGGTACGCTCGAATCCCAGATTTCGTTCCACCGCGCCCGCAAGGCCGATAGAATGCTATTAGTCATTTCCGAGCCATAAAAAACTTTTCGTGAATTTTATAAAAGCTTTCTTTTTCATTTCATCGATTTTTGGGTGTGTTTTTCGAAGAATGAAAAACAGACATTTTTTTGAACTAAAACTTTATACTCGTTTTCCCAAATCTCATGTTTTTAAAACGGTGTGACAAGTTGCGAAGAAACGGCTGGACCGATTTTCATGATTTTTCGCTGGTTACAAGATAATGCAATTCTCTTGCCCTTGACGAACGATTTTTTTGCAAAAACAGTGTTGTTTTCGCAAAAAAAATTCACAAAACTGAAAAAAAAAATTAAAAATCGATTTTTTTTAATTATAAAGAAAAAAAAATTTTTTTTTTAAAAACCGAAAACGTCAAGGGCAAGTAAATGACATTAGGAAACTTATTTGTAATCACTTTTTTGTTCTAGAAAAATTACCTGAGGTGTTATCGTGCACACCGCAAATTTGCAGACTCTTTTGTGCACGCTTCTAACAACAAGCCAAATACAGATTTCGCAATAATTTTTTTTTTGTATTTTTAGAAATACAACATACAACCTATGTACGAAATTTGATTTTTCTATCATTGATAGGTTTTTCCCAATTCACGCCGAAAATCAAGTGACCATTTCCTAAATCTAATTGGTATTCCCCCCTTAATGGAAGCGCCCAGCAGTATAATTACGTATATATACCAACATTTAATGAATAATAGTTTTTAGTTAATTGGAATAAAGTGTAAAAGAGGTAGGAGTTTACTTTTTATTTTTTTCCGAAAAGAGGGGTGGGGGTAAGCATATGAACATACGTTAGCAAATAGAAAGCATACGGGGCAATCCGTGTGCCAAATTTAGGATGAAAATATTAATAATTGTAGAAACTGTGGGTGTTGAAAGTGGAAACTTTTTGAGAGCCACAAAAAGTTTACCCCTGCCGATTGAATGAAAAATTGATTTATTTGTAGTAAAAATATATTAGGAATAGGTGAAAGGTATTATGTATAATTTACACTTGATTTAATGAGACCTCCCCCACCCTGCTGAGACGTATAGAAGAGGGGTGTAAAAAAGCTTTATATTAGTTATATCACCAAGCATACAGTATATAGAGAACTCATCTCTAACAAAAATTTGTCCGCTGTGCTTATGAACATTTTGTCTTCGATTGGCTCCCACCATGTTCATTTCACCAGAAATGAATCCAAGAATTCACCCGACTACGCTGGCCCGTGATCTGCGGCCTGGCTGCTGTTGTGACTTATCTGTATGCTTTGGAATATTTACATCTGAGCAAGCAGGTGTTTGTGCCCATTGCGCTCGTTCTTAATTGATGAATGCAATTTCGGGTGTGCGGGCCATAAAGGACAACAGAGAACGACGACGTACTGATCGACCGATGTAATTGTTTTTAACCGACTTCCGAAATATTTCCTTCAAATTTGAATGGGACTACCTCAGGACTATACCCTTTAAACAAAATAAAGATTTTTTTAAATTGGTCCACAGTTGACGAAAATATCGGTGAACATATAAAAAAAAATATACAGACTTCTCTTTTGGAAGTCGGTTAAAAACAATTTTAAATTATATGTAAGTCCACCTGCTCTAAACTACTTTTCTTTTGAATTGAAATCTATGACTTTATTATTTTCAATTTTAGTATTGAAGAAGATTTACCTCTTACACAGCTTTCAATTAATTTTTCTGCTAACCATTTGCTATTTTTTCTTAGAAGTGTAAAATGTATTTTCTATTTTCAAAGCAGGTATTGAATTCGTCAAACCAAGTTTCGAAATTCTTATTTTTCTTAGTTTCACAAATATATAAGTCGAACAATTTCTCTTTAATATTCTGCAAGGTACAAAATTGTTTGAAGTTTTCACTAAAAATTTTAGTGTGAAAAAAAAAAGGTATAAATATGCAATATAAATAAACAGAGAGACGTAAGGCAAGGCAAGGCAAAAGAACATTCAGAGGTGCATGCACTGTGTGTGTCAGAAAAATGCGACCGAGGTGTATTGAAATGTTACCTCCCAGCTCCTCCCACGTGTCACGATTATTTACCTTGATTTCGCCTAACATATGTATGTACCTGTCTGTAAGTAGATAGATTTTTAGTGAAAACTTCAAACAATTTTGTACCTTGCAGAATATTAAAGAGAAATTGTTCGACTTATATATTTGTGAAACTAAGAAAAATAAGAATTTCGAAACTTGGTTTGACGATTTGAATACCTGCTTTGAACATAGAAAATACATTTTACACTTCTTGCTTCTAATTTTAATAAGAAAAAATAGCAACTGGTTAGCAGAAAAATTAATTGAAAGCTGTGCAAGAGGTAAATCTTCTTCAATACTAAAATTGAAAATAATAAAGTCATAGATTTCAATTCAAAAGAAAAGTACTTTAGAGCAGGTGGACCTACATATAATTTAAAATTGTTTTTAACCGACTTCCAAAAGAGAAGTCTGTATATTTTTTTTTATATGTTCACCGATATTTTCGTCAACTGTGGACCAATTTAAAAAAATCTTTATTTTTTTAAAGGGTATAGTCCTGAGGTAGTCCCATTCAAATTTGAAGGAAATATTTCGGAAGTCGGTTAAAAACAATTACATCGGTCGATCAGTACGTCGTCGTTCTCTGTTGTCCTTTATGACCCGCACACCCGAAATTGCATTCATCAATTAAGGGGGACTTCCCATGGAGCAATTTCAAAAAATCAATTTTTTTTTTTTTTGCATTTTTGTAATCTATATATAAGTACAATTTACCCTGTGAAAGGATTTTTCGGAATTCGATCTTTAACATTGCTTAAATAACCTTTGAAGTCGACATGTAAAGCGCGAACCGGAACGAAATGCCGACATTGCAAAACTTTAAACGCGTTTTTCTCGAGAACACGTTTTACAAAATGGTGTGCAAACTTCTGACGACTGTGATTGACCGACCGACTTGAAATTTCCACAGAACGTTCGAAATACATTTCTGCAGGTACCCACGTACGGATTTTTCGAAATCTTAAAAATTCGATTTTTAATCCACGTTTTTATTCGAAAAAAAACTCGAAAAATGAATTTTTTTTAAAAATTTGGCGCCATTTTGTCAATTTTAAAGATATCGAAAAAATCGTACGTGGGTACCTAATCGAGAGGATGCTGATTGATAACATTTCGGTCATTTCTGTTTCTGATCACCCAGGGAGGCAGAAACTTGCACACCGTTTGCCTCTGCAAATTTTTAGACCACTTTTTGGACTACAGCCAAAGACGCCATTTTGAATTTTTATGTAATTCAATAATTTTTTTAAATGTATTAAATGGTCCTTTTCAACCTCCAAAAAACTGCAAGTGTTTATCTTTATTCGTTTTCCCATAAAAAAAATAAATGTAAACCCTTCAAAAATGGTGCTCTCCATGGGAAGTCCCCCTTAAGAACGAGCGCAATGGGCACAAACACCTGCTTGCTCAGATGTAAATATTCCAAAGCATACAGATGAGTCACAACAGCGCCCAGGCCGCAGATCGCGGACCAGCTTAGTCGGGTGAATTCTTGGATTCATTTCTGGTGAAATGAACATGGTGGGAGCCAATCGAAGACAAAATGTTCATAAGCACAGCGGACAAATTTTTGTTAGAGATGAGTTCTCTATATACTGTATGCTTGGTGGTTATATATAATATTTCCAAAAGGATGGTAATATTATGAACAAACCCCAATTAAGTCCGGGGCATGAATATTCTGCATCTGATGCAATATGTTTTTTCAATGAATTCCGAATAACGGCGATTAGAGCTGCAGCTCCTAAGCAGTCATCAAAAAAGTAGTCAACAACTGAAGTTTCCCGCGGATGTAGGGCTCTGTGTGAACTGAGGGGCTCACATGCATATTCAATTCCGCCTCATACGTATGCATGATTGCTGGCTCAAAGCGAGAAAGGAATGTAATTAACCCGAATAATTTCCATTTACTCGCCCGCGCCACCATAAAAATTCGCTAATGTATAAATTTTAACAAAATTCGCACTGGTGGCGGGCAATGGCAGTGCGAGGCGAACGGCACTCCATTTCATTCAATGCCATAAACAAAGCAATAATGAACTCTCCTAAACTTATCTGGCTGTGTAAATTTCGCGAAATTCTTTTGCGCAAATGTTGGCGGGGGGGTACTGGATGGCACCCTGTGGAAGCAGGAGGATGGGCGCATAACCGTATGGAATTGCAAATGGTTTGGAGCTACAGACTCGGAGCGGGCGTAATATATTTTTCGCTCGTAAATTGCGAGCTTCCATTAAGTTGGCAGTTAGTGCGGTGCAGAACTGGGGCTCACATACATTCCCGAACACATTGGTCCAGGTCCAGGCTCCAGCTCCAACCCCTGCATTCGGTGTAATATGGGCCAGGGGATTTTTATAATTTTCAATTTGAGCTGTTGCTTTTAATGGTACGATGCAGTCAAATGCAGAACGCACTATAAAGCACCCTGGGTGTGGTTGTATATGTGTATATGCGCCCTGACCTTTGGCCGTTAGGATCTCACTTGCTTTAACACCCACTCCTTGTCTGTCTATCTACAGGGAGTCGGGCAAAATTTCGGCAACTCATTCCTTAAGTCCAGGGCTGGGTGGTGTCAGTCCTTGTCCTAATGTAAGCTGCATTCTTCGCCCCCCTTGAGCATGTCTTCTCATTATTCATCAGAAATCTTCCGAGCGATTTGTTTGTTTATGGTTTTGCTTATCCAGAGCTCTGCCAGTGGACGGGGAGCTCGGTCCAGGAGAGTTGTTGAATTTGAATGGCTTCTAAAACAATACCAAGAAATTATTCGTTAAATGTTTTTCCCTTTTTTGAAATAGACACCAGAACTGGGCCATTCTTGTTATTAATTATGGAGGAAATACGACAGCCGAGCTGGGCAGCATAGATCTGGGACAATGGATGAGTTAGAAGCTTTTCATTTAACTCGAATCATGCTCTCTAGAAGGGATTGTGCTCTAATTCCTTTTGTTTCCTCCTCTGATTCACATTTCAAGATATCTTCTCACTTCGAAGTTATGCCGGGTGCCCTGGCAAGACATAGTGCAGATAAAATGGAATCCTTTTTTCTATGTCGCATTAAGACACAAATGTCCAGTTTTTTTATTGGATTTGTTCGATAAATTGAAGCCATGAATTCCTCGAGCCTTCTTACAGCCACTGTTTTGTGGAATTTTTCCATTACGTTTTCGGATAAATCAGGCTAAAGTTCTCCAATAACAGCTCGGATATTGTCCAAGTGATTGTATCGTTTGTGGCATTGTCATAGACTTAATCCTTAACATATCCCCCAAACCAAAACTCTAAAGGTGTTAAATATTACGATCTAGGCATAGGTCCAGTAATAGAAATACATGTCCAGTCTAGTGAACTTCGCACCAACTCCATTGTTTCACGGCTTGTGTGGGACGTAGCGTCATTCTGCTGGAAATAAACATTATCCAAGGTCAACCAGTTGATTATAAGCAATAAATAATTAGTTACCATCATTCGGTAACACAATCTATCCACTGTAACATTTTCAAACAAATACGGTCCAACTATCACTTGTTGTGCTGTAGTATTATACTTTTCGATAAGTTCTCTTGTATTTTCAAAGTCCCAGGCAGTTTTGTCTGTTTCCGAGGTGAAACGTGAATGAAAACGTGATGTAAATATAATTTCCTCAAAAGAATGGTGTGCGTAAGAGGGCTCGAGGAGGTCACCGTCAGTGGATTCCATGATTAATTGGGCGGCTTCTACTTTGGGTAAAAATAAAAATATCACCATTTTTGTGAAAATGTCCTTGATTTTTTAATAATATAATAATTTAGTTCTCTCTTTATATACAATACCATATTTTAGGTCATGTGTTTATTTGGAAGCGTCCCAACTGTATTTAGTTTGCCTTTAACTTAATTGTGTATAACCTTGCTTTTAATTACGAGGTACATAGTGGTGCTATAATCTATATATATAAAAATGAATTGCTGTGCGGTACGTCTCGCTAAAACTCAAAAAGGGCTTGACCGATTTCGATAATTTTTTTTTGTTTTGTTCGCTATAATACAGGGAGGTTTAAAAAAAAAGAAAATTCGGGAAACCCCAAAGGAAAAGCCGGAAAATCTAAATTTCCGTTTTATATAGGAAGCGAATTTTCCAACTTCAAGAAATCTTTATGAAAATGACAATTGGAGGTTTTCGGGGTCGCAGATCTCGAGCTTGCGTTCAAAATGTTGGAATTCAAGATGTCGGATCCAATATGGCGACCGAAAAGTTAAACTTCAAGGGATTTCACTGAAAATCCGAACTTTTGTTTTTGGTTTGGGTTTTTGGGGCCACTGATTTTGAATCTGCCATCAAAATTTTGGAAATCAAGCTGGTGGCGCAATATGGCGACCAAAAAGTTAAACTTCAAAGGATTTCCCTGAAAATCCGCACTAGGGAATTTTCGGGATCACTGATTTCGAATCTGCTATTCAAATTTCCAAATATGAGACCACCCCCACCCCGCTGGGAGATATAGGAGGGAGGATATAGGGGTGCAATAAGGAGGTGGTGTAAAATGAAGAAAACTAAATTTAATAATACTGTTGGAAAATATCTAAAACATGTGCAAAACGCAAATAGGAAAACGCTGGGTCCAATAGGAGAGGCGGTGGTGCAGTTGGGAGGCGTTGTAAAATTAAGGAATACAAATTTAATAGTATTCCGGGAAACGCCGGGGCAAGCTATTATAATATTAAATCCTAATTCGAATTTTGTGTACCTTCTAACGCCCATGAAAAGAAATATATGAAGGGCATTTGACTATTAAAGATATCACGTTGTACTTGCACCAGTTAGGCACCTTAATCGAGGGAATCTGAGTGTCTCCTAATTGCACTTCTGACAAACCACTTGTACCTTGTTACCAATGATAACAAGTTCATTGGATGAGGAGACCTGATGGCGGGCAATGTTCGTACAATTCAAATGTTCCGCCATTATCACGTAGCAGGATAATTTCCAGCATTTTGTGCAAGCATATCATAAAAAGTAGGGAGCTTTCGAGGCCCCGGGGGCGTCCATTGAAGCCATCTCGACTTCAATTACATAAAGCGGGTGTTCGTGGCCCCCCGGGGTGCGCTATTACTATCAACACCCCTTCTTCAATGGGACAACAATCTCATTAAGTGTCGCTTTCATCACCAATCCTCATGCCTCGATGTGCCGGGGCTCCGCGCCAGCTACAGACTTCTCTGCCAGGTTTGAGCCAGCCGTCTCTTATTTGAACAAATTCCCGTGTTTTCTCTGTCAATTTGCATTCGCACAATAGCGGCACTCAAAGCGTCTTTTAGTGGTGTAAAAGTTTCGAATACTTTGTCCTGATGCATGGAACGGAGGGCGCCTCCCCAGCCCCAACATTTTGCTGCATGATTCGCCGAGAACGCATTTATCCAGAATGTAAGCGTTGTGGCTGACTGTATGTGGACATATGTAGACTGTAGCCCACACCCGACGGCTGGGGTATACCATTTTTTCGCTCCCTCGCCCCGCTACATTCGTTCCAGGACGCCAAGCAGTGAATTAAATCCTGTGACAATACAAGAGAAGCAGTCAAGACGTAGATCGGGCAAAATCTCGTCTTAGTCAAATGTTTGGCTTTCATGGGCCATACGGAGGAGTTGCGAGCGTGTGTCACTTGTCTATGACTTGGGCCTCAGCCGTTGAGTGTTGGGCAGGTTTCTGGGAGCTCCTTGCTGACACGGGGACTGCCATATGTTGGGAACATTAGCAAGGATTTTCCATTTGTAAAATTCATGCTGCTGCTTGAATTGATGACTTTCGGCAGCTAGCCACAGTTTTTCTGTCGTTCCGCATTTGCATTTGACTCACCGTGAATGGATCGGTTTTATATTGGGAGAATTGATGAGATAATTGTTAACGGTGATGTTTGAGAGAGCTGGGTGGCAAACCGTAAGGTATGGTGACAGCAAACTTGTTGTCACTTTCCCTTTGTTGTGAGCTAAAACAGTTGCGGATAAAAGATGAATATATTTTAATTAATTAAATGAGTTTATATTATTCCCGGGCACAAACCATGCAAAACCAAATGAATTTGATGACAAAATTTATGGAGACATATTTACATTTAGTTTGAAGGAAAAATTGAATTCAATGAGGTGCGAAAAAAAGCACAAAAATTGTGGGCAGACCTGAAGAACCAACTAAATGATTGTGAGCCACTTATTAGGGGAGTAATGGAGTGGAAAAGGGTTAGTTAAAGATAAACCATAAGACAAAGAAAAAGCAGTCGGTCAACAAATAAAAAATTATGAAGCAACAATCAGACAACATTATTACTGAAGTGTGAGGCTTTGAGGCAACTGTGCCAGGAATAGCCTGTGCTACATTTGAAAATTAAGAAGCTAATCCACCACTCCACTCCAATCCAAAGAAAATGTCAGCCCAGTACAATTCGAAAATGATTCAGATTGACCAAGAATTAATAAAAATACATTTTGTCAGACAATTGAAAACAAAAGTTTTGAAAAAAAATCGTTGCTAAAAAACAACTAGAACTACAGATAGACTTTAATTAAGTGTCAGAAAAAACATTTTGAGAAGACTGAACATTTTTAGGAGAATGTCTAAAACTTTTTATATTATCAGTGCAAAGCGATGGAAATTTATTCTGAGTTTTTAAAACATCTACAAGAAGAAATAAAACGAATTCAATTAGAGGAGCTGACACTTTAAATCTCGAAATCCTGAAAATGAAATTCGAAATAGACTTGAAACAATTCAATGAAGAAGACTGAAAGTGTAAAAATAAAACCGGTCAAGTGCGAGGCGGACTCGCACACGAAGGGTTCCGTACCATCGTACAAGGTATATCACTATGTACTTTGTAAATACTTTTGTATAAACTTGTATACTATTTTTTCTGATTTGCATTTTCATTTTGAAATTCATCATCTTGGTTTTTCAAGCATAAAAAGCCTTAAGGAACATAAGTGCATTACAAAGGAATGAATTTTATTTATTTATGTTAAGTTTAAGAAACTATGTTGAAATGAAATATTTATTGTTTTTTTTGGAAAGAAATTCATGCTCTGTAGGGTTCCCTACCCGAAGGGTGCATATTACTAAGCTTCCACTGTCCGTCCGTCCCTTTGTCTGTCAGCGTTCTGCATCTCATGAACCGTAATAGGTAGAGAGTTGAAATTTTCACAGCGTGTACTTCTGTTGC
Source organism: Neoitamus cyanurus (assembly GCA_947538895.1). NCBI lineage: Eukaryota > Metazoa > Arthropoda > Insecta > Diptera > Asilidae > Neoitamus > Neoitamus cyanurus. Next base: position 40,407,092 of record OX384542.1, read on the forward strand.
TGCTATGTATATAAAACAACGAATAATGAAAACCCAAGACGGCGAATTTCAAAATGGCCGCCATGCAAATTAGAAAAAAAAAATTTCGATTATGTTATACCGCCTCTCTTGTTTCTTTTACAAAAGTATTTAAAAAGTACATAGTGTTATATCTTGTGCGATGGTACGGAACCCTTCGTGTGCCAGTTTGACTCGCACTTGACCGTTTTCTTTTTATAAAAAATTATGTCTTATATTTTAAACTTAATTTTGATTATTTAAAGCTTCAGCAACTGTGTCTCGCAAACGTTGGGCTAATCTTCTGGTGGACCCATCTAATACAGAAGAGCCTTCACCAACATTAGCATTCATGACTAATTCTGTATTTTCTTGATTTGGAAGATTAATATCTGCTGTTTTATAATCTAAACAAATGTTATGCAAAGCAGCGCAGATGTTTGGTATATACGTGCTACGTTTTCCGGGCTATAACGAAATTTTGTTTCATCCACTAAAATATGCCATCTATAGATGAATTTAAATTTTACGCAGTAGAATTTAAAGTAAAATTAACTTTTACAAACCTTTATATAATCCTATTGTCCTTTCAATAATGCTTCGAGCTTTGCTATACATGTCATTGAATTTAGCTTAAAGTGTGTTTACATCAGGACTTCTGTAGGGTTTTAAAAACCGCTCAAAATTACCCATATTCTCTATAAGATAATTGATTAAGTTATATGTTATACCTACCAAGGAGCCCCTGATTCTCCGTTTGTTGGTTACAATGCTGCCAAACAAATGAATCATGAGCACATCCTTCGAATTTACCAGGTATTGTTTTTACAGCCTGATTGTGAATACATACCTGCAATTGTGCGTATAGTAAATAAACAACTTATCTGTATAATTAAAGCCCTTATGTGAGAGCTGTGTTTATTTCTGCCTCGATTTTAAAGATTCCAACACTGATCGAAAGCTTATCACCTGAATATGGAACACCACTAATAATATTTATAATTAACTAAATGGCAGATCCAATACGGCGACTGAAAATTCTCAACTTCCTGAAACAAATTCGATGGGATAGAGGATCCACACTGGTAAATTGTTTTATACCATGCGAAGCCGGGCATAAAAGTTAGTGTCTATTTAAAATAGGCAATATACTATCATTACATTTAAGCTGTGTTTCGCCTTTCTATTAAAAAACATAGTCTCGTTCTCTCTCTTGATATGTGTATGAATAATTTGATATGTGTTACGTCAATTTAGGGTTCCGTAGCATGTACTAAGTAGCAAGAGTTTAATTATTTTTTTCGTCAAGATTGTAAAATTTTTTATATATAACATCCTTTATTAGATATGGTTAGTACAATCTTATCATAAGATAAAATTTATTACTATTGATAATGGTGTACTCAATTGTTGCAATTCAGTAAAGCGAGTATGGATTTAAAGTACAAGATAAAGGGTTTGAATTTACGCCACTTTTATTTCAAGCGGAAGAATTTATTCATTAATAACGATTAACAATTAAAAAAAAATAATTGCTATTGACGATTGAATTTTCCTTTGATTAAATTAATTGCAATTATTTTTTCTATCAATTGATTAGTTGATTAAAAAATTAGTTGACTAATGCCCAACACTGAACTCGGTAGACCAAGGGAACAGCACTCGATGGAGATTATGTTGGAATATATTTTTGTTTTTTAAACTTTATTTTGCATTTTACCAAACTTTTCAAACAACGAATAATCCTTTATTTCTCGGGGAAGTATTTATTTGCTTTATTAGTTTTTATTTTAAAGAACATCAGTGGTTTACCATTGCGCCTCGTGATGCATTAAAGGGTACGAAATGCACTTCAGAGTGGAGGAGTTATGATAAGTGCTCGATAAATGTATCTTGTCATGTGCTTGGAAGATGACTGCAGTCACAGGTACAGAGTGCAAAATCCTTCTAATTGTGATTTATGTGCGCATCCCTAAGAAGCTACTAATTCCTGCAATGCGTCTGCATGTACATAACATATACCAGGCGTACCTTTTGAGGTATCCGGCTGCTCCATTACTCCAGGGACGAATCTGCCTGGTGTGTCACAGTATGTTTTACTGCTTTTGCATTGAAGCCTTTTCAAGACTGACTGCTTTCTGTAGATTATCTCAAAATTAATTTTAGCTATGCACGTACTGCATGGACGTATGCATGCGCTGTAATTAAAGCTAAGTATTACGTTGGATGCATTTAGGCGACGTAGATATTCATGCGACAGGTTTCACCCCCGTTGGTTCGTTCAGCACCTATTAAGGTAACGAAATTATGCACAACCGATTTGTTCCCCCAATTTAAGGGACTTTGGCTTAACTGACTGAGTTCGTTATATTTTTTTATTAGTTTTATATAGCGCACGAGGCGAATAATTACTTTGTAGGGAAGAGAAGACGATTAATTCCCTAGACAGACTACAGCTACATATTGGAGGATTAGTCAATTGAAAATTACCTGCTGAACTAGTTCAAAGATCCGCATAATTGAACTAGTCCAGCTGAATAGATCAATTTTGGCTGAAGTCTATATCTTCTGGCTAAATCTCCAATTTAGCTTAGGGTCGAGAATAACTTCTAGATACTTTAGGGTGTGGAGATAGTGATAGCTATTTAGTGCGGGTAGATTAAGGGGGACCACTAGTGTGAAATTTTGAAAAAATCTATAATTTTTTGTGCATAGTTCGATAGTGTATACCTTTAAAATTAACATATTAAAATTTCAAGTGCACATCTCAAATAGCTTTTGAGTTACAGCCATCTGAAGCAGCCGCTCATCGGTTCGAAAGTTGCATTGGCCTAGGGACCGTACCTGAGCTATTGTTCGGGCTCTGTCAGCCAGGAAAGTCATTGTAAAGGGATTCTGGTTTCTATTGTTGACCTTATGGTATTGAGAAATATACGAATAGGTTAATAGGTGGGGGGTTTCATGTACGTAGCTGCCAGTCACATGTTTTGGAGTTGCTAGAACCTGGCACATTTAAACGACTCATCTAGTAATTTAAACTTTAAACGCGTTTTTCTCGGAACCACATTTTTCAATTTGGCTGCAGTTGTAACTCGAGGACAAGTTATTCGATCGATTTGATTCTTGTTGCAGCTTCTTTTATTTATGATTCTCCATAGCATAAACCTCCAGTTTTCCGATCAAATAAAAGATGTAATTTTGGCAGGCCAAATATCATCAAATTTTCGCGCGAAATTTGAAACATTTTTTAAAAACTCCGCCATTTTGTTAATTGTTAATTTTGTTAAGGCAATACCTTCTAGTTTAACAAACTTTGTGGTTTTTTTGAAGGTCGCTATCACTGCAGCAGCGGTGGTACTTTTTCTATTGGAACCTTGGGAGATTGCAAATAACTCGCTGAATTTTAAATTTTTCGGTCCAAAAATTTTATAATTATATTATTTACTATATATCCACAAAACTATCCTTAAAACAATAAAATATTCCATGCAGTAGTTTTCGTTAAACAAATTCCCAAATATCACCTTTTTTTCGGGCGGTCACACTAGTGGTCCCCCTTAAACTAATAATTTTTTTATCTTTGTGGTAAACAAGTTCGCGGTTTTGCTTGGATTTGTACCAAGGCCACAACTATTGGCCCAGGAATTTTCCCTGTCCAAGGCTCCTTGCAAGATGTCGCTAATCACGGAAGTAAACAAACCCGATACCCAGTGCCGGCCCGACGCAAAATTTGGGATGGAGCGAGATCCAGCTATGGCGCCCCCTTTTTGTCGCTATTATAGGAACTCGTGGCAAATTAGGGATAGTAGTGTCGTACTAGTATTGGAAACACCACGCTTTACATAATATTACTAACCACTATAACCAACTAATTCAATTCAAGCTAAATGCCAAAAAACGTACTCAGCTGTGGCGATCGGGCATATGCAACATGCCGTCCTTTTCAATGCTCGAAACTATCAAACATTTTATAGTCCAGGGAAATAAGCATTTGTTCGGGACACTGACTTATCCAGCAAACCAATACGATTTTCGCGAAGTACTAACCTGTACCAATAATACCGATACTTTTTCCACTCCTGGTTAGCCGGGGGTTACGAGTAATAAACAATTAAAAGTGAAAAAAGTGAAATTTTAACACATTTTTACTTACCAGTTTTAAATAAATAGTTTTAACAGCAATTTATTGTAATCATCTTGTAAGTAATGCAAAAACCGACAACTTGGCCTAAATCGATTTTGAAAATGTCAATTTGTTGCTTAGAATTATAAAAAAATAACAATTAAAATAGCTAAATATTCAATTAACAGTAACTATTGTAAAAATGTATTTGAAAACTTAAATCCTCGTAAATAGGTAGCTCTTGTGGTACCGAATAAGTGTTAAAAATTTGAAACCGATTCTTTGGATAGTTTTTGCATAATTGAATTTGTTTATCCGGAAGGCTATTTTAATTGTTATTTTTTTATAATTCTAAGCAACAAATTGACATTTTCAAAATCGATTTAGGCCAAGTTGTCGGTTTTTGCATTACTTACAAGATGATTACAATAAATTGCTGTTAAAACTATTTATTTAAAACTGGTAAGTAAAAATGTGTTAAAATTTCACTTTTTTCACTTTTAATTGTTTATTACTCGTAACCCCCGGCTAACCAGGAGTGGAAAAAGTATCGGTATTATTGGTATAGGTTAGTACTTCGCGAAAATCGTATTGGTTTGCTGGATGAATCAGTGTCCCGAACTTGCTATTTTTTTTGCTTGTTTCCCTGGACTATTATCCCCAGTCAATAGCTTACAGCGCCACTACTAGCGATTCTAATAGCTGGTTAGTTCTAGTTCTAGTGGCGGCGGGCGCTCCGAAATTGATTTGCCATTTCAATTAGGGTGTCAGCACTGCCGATTAGATGGTGCATTGAGCGCGCACTTGACTGTCGTGCACTCGGCCCGCGAATATCTTAGCTAATAAAGTCATTCTCATACTAGGCAAAATTGAAATTTTTTTTTTCGTCACCTTTGAGGCGCCCCCCGTGATTTGGCGCCTGGAGCGGTCGCTCCGTTCGTCATAGGGTAGGGCCGGGCCTGCCGATACCGACATTACCATGTCATCGGCGTATGCTACTACCTTAATTCTTTCATGACTAACAGACAGAATAGAGGAAAATAACACCTCCCGGTGGCGTCTTCTACTCATGAATTTGGTTAATTTACTATTTCCCAGATCGGTCTGAATAATATTTGATCTTAGCATAGTAAATAACCAATGGCTTACTCTTTCCTCTATGCGATTACGCTGTTTCAATCTGTTTTGAATCTTTGTCTTCTTCATTCTTCCCAAAAACTTAATTAAAAATATTTTTTGCTGAACCTAATAAATGTATACTAATGAAAACTGTCTCGTTCATCACTTAAATCTCTGTTAGCTGTGATAATGGTGGCGCTATACTTAATTTCCCGACAAGATGAAATTCTGCTTTAATGAATTCTGGGATAAAGGAAATATTTTTTAAAATCCTTACTGGGAAACGCTTCTGAGAAGAACAGGTATATTAAAAATCATGTTAATTGAAGCGACTGAACAGAAGCCCATTTACGCAAAAAGCAGCACAGGAGGTATTTTTTTAAATAAGTAAAAAAGAACTGATAATTCTACTGAGGAGGTCTTCTAGAGAATTACAGGTGTGACAAAGTTATTGGGTAGGGCTAACTGGTATTTTGTCAATTTAAAAGCACTGCAATTAGGTGGAGATTAAAAAATGTATATTGTCCTTTTCTTGAAAATTGTGTCATGCTTTTTCTTATTCTCCTTCTGGGCATAGTATCGTGGTATCCTTGTCAAGTTATTCACAGCAAGGTACTCGAATGAAAGGATAAGACTGTCCATAGCACGCCAGAGCATCTGAAGAAATGCTCAGCTAAGCACGAAGGTAAATTTAATTAAAGACAAGACACATGCACAGAATTACCCAACAAATCGCTTTTGCAAGGCTGCCAATTTGGCAAGGTACCTCGTTGAATTTTAAAACTCAATTCCTGGAGCTTGTTTGGGTGTCCCGATTATCCGTTCATTGTTAAGTCACTCCCTACCGGTGGATTAATTTTACTCTACGGATTTGGGAAAACTGCATTAAGAGTCCCCGGCAAACCGTCCCAGTAAAATGCCTTTCACACGAAGCTGCACAAGCTGCTTTTTGGTACGATAAACTTTCTCCCCGTATGCCCCTCCGGGGGAATCCCTAGATTACGACAGACAATATACGACTCAGAGACTGTAAATCAATTCTGGTGTTATTTACTAGAAGTCTTTTATTACTTCCAACATGCCCTCCAGTTCCCTCGGCCGTCAGGAAGCCGGGACAGCAATGTGTTTGTGCGTGGATCCTCCGATAATAGCAATAAAAGGGAAAGCATTCCCTATAGATCCCCAAGGAGCAGCAGGATTTCTACCAGGAAAAATATGACTTCCCAATAAAGAAGGCTGCCCCTAAGGTTTGTTTGGTGAGGCGCTTGCTTTCCCATCTTGGACCTGGAGCAGAATCCTCTGGGGACATGGTAATCACTGCAGAACACCACACACCACTGAAAGGGAGGAGGGTCCGGCGAGATACCGTCGGGCAATATCGTTGCAGCTATTTACTGCCGAATGATGCCCATTTTTATGATTATGGAAAAGTAACTGTCACGAATGACTGGAATGGAGATTGAGCGGTGGTAATGGCCGGGAAATGGTCCCGTTTTATAGGAAGCCAATCAAAAGCGACCACAATGGTCGCAAAATAGATTGGGAATTTTACAGCATCTTCCTGTCTCGCGCAGGCAGCTTGCCCGCAATATTCTAGGGAAACGGAGGGCTTTTCCGCCGGCCAAGTTGCCGCACAACAATTAAAACTTTAAGAGCAAAGGGAATTTTCATTAAATTTCAGTGCGACAGGATAATTCCAGCAATATTTTGCCGCGCGGCAAACTTCCGCTGAGGTACCCGGCAGGCACCGATAACACGGGGGTGGCCCTCCTGTGCCAGCCTGGCAGAATAAGCGCCAGCGATCGCACATTTTTCATTTGGAACTTTGAACAAAGTTTAAACTGTTAAAAACTGGTGCAGCCAACAAGTGGAAAAATTCTCTTCCAGGGCACTTCACCTAGCGCCAGATGAATAAAAGCGCTGGAAAAACTTTGGGCCTCATAACATACATTTTCTCTGTAAACCTTTGCGATAGATAGGAGGATTATTATCACTCTCAAAGTAAGGCGGCGCGGGTGGATGGGTGGGCGGGTGTGCGAGCATATGGCATTCCCCACGCTTCCAACGGTGTCGGGTGAAAGCTGATTTAAGCTAAAATTAAAGAGAAATGATTAAAAGTATTTTTTTATTCCCTAAAGTGGTCTAGAGACACAAATAAAAATGTTTACGGGTGTTTAGTGTGCATTACCTCGCACTTCGCAGGTGGGTTAATTACGCCATTTATGCCGTAAAGTGGAGATTTATTGACTCGATGGGGTTGTAACGCCTTTACAGCAATATCTAAATGGAAATGCACGATATTAGTGTCTCGGTTGGTGGGATAATTCACCTCAGGAGTGTTTGATATTTCAAACTGAGAAAGCCATGAAAAAATCAAAATACATGTACTAGCTGACTTGTGCGATTATTACGCACAATACCGTGATCAGGCACCGAATAGTAATATAATAATGTGGAAAGAAATAAATTCATGTATTTACTAATTATATTTCTCTATTTTTCATCATTAATTTTGGTGTAGTTTTAAAGGAGATATGGCGTATCGACAAAAAACATCTTTAAGAAATAGAATTTGGAAATTTTGATGTCAGATTCGAAATCAACGCCCCCGGAAACCTCCATGTACGGATTTTCAGGGTAATCCCTTGAAGTTTAACTTTTTCGATCGCCATATTGAATCCAGCCTCTTGAATTTGGAAATTTTGATGGAAGATTCGAAATCAGCGACCCCAAAAACCCCCGAGTGCCTTTTTTCATAAAGGTTCCTTGAAGTTGGATCGCCGCCGCGATATGGCGTACCGACGCAAAAACATCTTGAGAAATAATATATATACATGATGTCTAACTAAATAGGGCATTTTGACGTAAACTGATTATGCGTTGTCAGAAAGGGAAGCAAAAGCGCATCGTTTGGTGTGCGGATTATTGATTATGGTGCAGTGTTTGTGTAGACAAACGGAAGTTGAGATGATAAATAATATATGTATATGATTTTAGAAAGTATGACCAAATAAATTCATCTACATATATGTTATATCTATCTATACATTAATACGTGAGCGCATGTTCTGCCTTCCCTTTTTAAGATGTTTCCTAACATAATAATATAATGTATGGTACATTATTTGAAAGGTATTATCCAGTAGATGTGCGCAAAAGAAAAATGAAGTTGATTTAGTTACTGAAAGTAGTCATAATAAATCAAACACCACGTTTCCTATACCATGTATGGGCCACTAACTTAAAGCAATTCCAGGGCCAAATATAACCAGTATGAGAAGCTGTGGGATCGAGGTTCAAAACCAGTCATGGCGGAATATTACTTTTTACATATTTTTTATTTTTTTTTCACTTTCGTTTTTCAAATTTCTGGTGCTACTGGTGATACTATTATACAAAAATTTTGTTCTTCATTTTACACCCCCTCCGAACTGGACCCCTTCTCCTATATATCCCAACGGGGTAGGGGTGGTAGTACCCCTCATACGTGACTTTCACCTACCCTTAATATTTCTTGCACTTCATACAACTCAACAGAGAATAAGTTTTAAATTCTCGACGGGGCAGTTGGGATTAGTATACGCTTTAACTATAAATAAAAGTCAGGGGCATACTTTAGATCGCGTAGGTTTAGAATTAAGAAAAGATATTTTACTTTTGCTCATAGCCAACTTTATGTTGCATTAGGTAGGGTTAGATCAGCAGAAAATTTAAGGGTCTTAGTTTCAGACAATAATATTATTTCATGTTAAGCGCATAGTACAAATGTAGTTTATATGGAGCTTACATATATAATTATTTTGTTTGGTGTGGGGATATAATATTTATGTTGTAGGTATATTTAGAGAACTACATTATTAATAGAATTATATTGAAAATTGTTAGGTTTTCCGATGGTCTACGAAAATATTAAATTTTATATAAAAATAAATTAATATTAGTTTGCATTGAACAATGTTCGGTGGTTTCGGTATTACTGGAAAGTATTAGGTGTAAGTTTTTTCATTTTGCCTTTTCATATATTATTGCATGATTTTGGCCCGTATTTTCAAAAGGGCCCGAAGGGTCCAGACTTTCAAAGACTTCACAAAATTTGATTGTGGAATATACATGCATGTAATTTTTATAAATATTAACTATCAAGAACCTTCGCTACGCGGTGGCGCTGCACCTCCATTTTTATTTTATTTGAACGAATATTTTATGGCATTAAGTATGGAATATAACGTCGTTCAAATGTCCGCCGCGGCTTTGCTTGGTGGCACATATTCAGGAGGTCCAATTTTCGATGACTTTTTCGCATCAATCTGGCTGGATGGCGATCGTTATGTTCACTTTGAGGGCATCAATTCTTTGCGGTTTATTCGCATAGACCTGTGATTTAAGATAGCTCCAAAGGAAAAGTCTAAAAGCGTTTAATCTCACGATCTCGGTGGCCAGTTCACGTCGCCATCAAATCGCTCGTGCAGAATGTCCATCGTGGCATGCGTTGTGTGGCACGTAGTGCCGTCCTGTTGGAACCGCATGTCATCGGTATCCATATCATCCAGTTTAGGGAACAAGAAGTAGCTTATCATCGATCTGTAGCGCACGCCGTTAAAGGTTATGGCAATGCCAGTTTCATTTTGCAAGAAGAACGGACCGATGATTCCGCCAGGAATCCGCACCAAACAGTGCCTTTCTGGTTCTATGGTGTTGGTGTATTTCGTGTAGATTGGTATCACCATAAATTCCACAATTTTGCTTGTTCACATATCCATTCGCCCAAAAATGGGCTTCGTCGCTAAAGATGGTTTTTTTGTGGCGAAATGTTTCTCGAACAGAGCACTGATTTTGATAATAAAATTTGATGATTTGCATACGTTCTTGAACCTTCCATGGTGATTTGCACATACTACTAAACAATTCACAACAAATTTGAGAGATATTGCTTTAACAACATGGCCGTTATAACCCAACAAATTTCGAGCGTCCTTTGGAATTCAGCGTCGAATTCAACGTCTCAGCGTTCAGCACGATTGTGTGTTGCATGTACACACAAACACTACTGAGATGGAGTTCAGCAAGAATAGACAAAGGCCGGTGACGTGACGGTCGGATAGTTTCATATAAAATTGACACATTTCGGGGTTGCAAAAATCACTGTAGTGATGTAGTCACAATAGAATGCTTGGCCCCTTAGTTAGCAGCTATGCTACCGAGGAACAGTAGAGCCGGGATGGGGCTGAGGCCAGCATTTCAAGAAGGCAGGCCCTAAACTCTCGCAAATGTAACCATATAAACAATTGCAGAAGAATCGAGAAAGTAAGTCACCCTATCGTCTTTAGACAGTTGGACTCACCCTGCAAGTAACGAATGGAGGGGGCTTTGCATCAGGTTTGCATTTCATATTAAAGCAAGATTATCGGAAATGCCCCAATTACAGTAAAAGCTCAAATTCTTCCCTAAATATGGAAATATTGCGTTTTTTAATTGTGTTTCTCTTACTTAGTAAATCAGGGTATATTTTCTTGACCTAAAATGGTTTTTTTTTCTTTTCCGAGGGAAAATTCAGGCCTGACATTTTTAAGAGCAAGGGCCCTCATAAAGCTACCTGCCTCAAGGAATGTCTCAGCGGCCCCGATGCAGTGAGAGGAGAAAATTATCCAGTGTCACAAAATAAAAGAATTTTTACAAAGTAGTTACACCTATTCAGGTGGGATGTCCTTCGCAGTTAAAAGTTTCAAGGATTGGCGAGCCTTTTAGTCCTGAAGGGAAAACAGATTTATCTCCACGAAACTAAAGCAAATTTTTCGAAAACTTTTAAAGTGAAACGCAAGCTGAAAATAGTAAAAACCCTAGATAAAAACTGTGAAGGGAAGTGAGGGGTTGACGACGGCGGGGCTGGTATTTTAGTGCATTCAATTTCGCAGTGAAAGCCACTTGCAGCCATTCCATTAGCATTCATGAAGCAGCATTTCGTTGGCTTCTTGTTCCCCGGGCCTTGGCATCTTATTCTTGTGGGAGAAAGGCCGAGACCCGGACTGAGTTAGGGCGGGAGTGGGGTATCTTTGCAGAGATACCATTAGCAGTTTGCTTAACATCGACATTCAAATATTCCTCCAATTAATGACAAAAACCGGGCAAGTTCCTCTGCCTTGGCGGGTGATTTTTTTCTGTGGGTTCTTGCTCCTCGAAGACGGCAAAGTTTCGTTTCATGAGCTTATAAATGCAGTTGATAGCACGGTGCTTTGCGGTTTTATTAATTTCAGCGGACACGACGACTATTGTGCTGGCTACAGCAAGGCGTCGGTTGTTCCCAGAGGACCGGGTTAAATTTTTATAAATAGCTTGGGGCACAGACGGCGTATTGCATTTCTGAAGAACTTAACTTCTATCAAAATATATTTGAGTAGGAAAATGTCCATCGTTCAGAAAAGCGTTGAAATTTAATTTTCAAAGGCGTAAGACTGTTATACGTAAAAGGGAAGCAAAATATATTTAAAGTGCAATCTCAACCTCAATTTGCTAGTGTTTGACAACAAATGAGCCAAAAAATGAAAATCCTGACTTGTTTACTTTGGGTCATACAGTGATCAAAAATGTATTGGCGCACCTACATATACATATGTTATGTATGTATTTCTTTTTTCACTCATGTTCGCTATGCTGGATGATTAACCCGCAGTAGCTATCCTGACTATGGGACTACAATCTAATGCTATCAGGAAAAGCGCATGTCAATTATGGTCTGAGCCAGGCTCGAACCACACAGAAGTGATAGCCCAGCGTACTTTCTTCTTTCATGGAAAATTTCAAAAAGAGATCTTCGCATCAGTTATTGACAGCGCTTTATAGGGAAAAGTGGAACACTTTCCTGATGGCAACTTTGAAAATATATTTTTATTAACCTTTAAACTACACACGGGTTGTGAGGCACCCCAGACCAATTAAAATAGATCTCGCCAATTGTAGCGTTGTCTTTATTTCAGCAATTTTTTTCTGTATGTTTTCCGTGTTTTTTATTATAGCATTTTTTTATGTGTATATTAAACGAAAAAATCTTCCAGAGACTCCTCCAGGATAGAATTCACCCCATACTGAACAACGAAGGAATAATCCCAGAACACCAATTCGAATTTAGAAACAAGCACAGCAACTCTACCGCAAAAATTCCATCGAATCCTCTTCAGCAACATCGAGAAACACATCTGGAGAGTAAAATACAAGGACAGCCTTAGCCACCCCTACCCTACATGCTAAAGGCCGACGTACCCCAAGGAAGCGTACTAGGACAAGTACTTTATTTAAATCTTCACAGCAGACCTGCCAACAAACAAAAACTTCACAACCACCACTTTTGCTGATGACACGGCTCCTCATACATTCCAACCCGACAGCAGCCAGAAGACTATTACAAGAATACACTAACGATATTATCGATTGGACCAGAAAATGGCAAACCAAAGTAAATGAAACCAAAAGAGAGCAGATCACGTTTGCTCTCAGGAAGATCACCTGCAAGCCAATCAACGGATAGTCAGTGGCACGAAATATCTAGGAATCCACCTGGATAAGGAACTTAAATGGAGAACACACATACAAAAAAACCGGTGAAGCGCGAGTCAAACTGGCACACGAAGGGTTCCGTACCATCCTACAAAATATAACACTATGTACTTTTAAATACTTTTGTAAAAGAAATAAGAGAAGGGCTATAACAAAATTGAAAATTTGTTTTTCTAATTTGCATGGCGGCCATTTTAAAATTCGCCATCTTGGTTTTCCATTATTTGTTGTTATAGCGCCAATAGAAATACAAACTCTGTGAAAATTTCAACTCTATTACGATTCTATAATAGGTATCGGATACGGAACCCTAAAAAGAGAGAGCAGCATTGCATGCCAAAACCTCTACTGGCTACTCCACAAGAAATCCAAACTAAGTATCCGAACCAAAATAGTAATCTACAAATCAATACTAAAACCAACATGGATATACGGGCTGCAACTATGGGGATCAGCAAAGGCATCTAACATCGCTATTATACAAAGAATGCAAACGAATATAAATAGGGCTATCCTGGGTGCCCCACGCTACTTAAATAACAAAATAAAACAGCGCAACAAAAAAAGGAAACAAAAGGTTTTACCTTCAAAGACTGAACGACGTGGTTGTATTCAAATTAGCCGAGCTGGCCTTTAAGGAAGGGAGGTGAAAGGAGCTTTTTCCAATCTTCCGATGCAACATTACACAGGTCTCTAAAAAGTAAGTCATAAATACCTTTTTTAATTTTAACGACTGTTAGTGGTGTTTTTTTGGGTGCTGATTATGAAATATTATTGAGAAAATCCCAGCACATACAATCGTTGCACAAAATGGAATTTTATAGGTACTGCGATTTTCCAGATTTTGGGCTTCTTCTGAATTAGTTTAATGTGCTAGATAAATTCCTTTCAATTTTGGTTGCGGATTCGAAATCAACGACTGCGAAAACGGTGTAGTGCGGATTTTCAGGGCAATCCCTTGCAGTTTAACTTTTTCGGTAGCCATTTTGGGTCCGCCTTCTAGAATTTTGGTAGATTTGAATTCCGTAACACCAAAGATGTCGACATATCAAATTTCATCAAAATTGCTTCAAATTGAGCAATTTCAGTCCCCATATTGGAACCGCCATTTTTAGTTTGAAAGTTTTGATGGCAGATTCCAAATCAGCGACCCCATAAACTTCCTGTACGGATTTACAGGGCAATCCCTTGAAGTTTAACTAACTTAATGACATAACTAATCGGTAGCCATCTTGGAGCTGCCATTTTGAAACCTTACACTTTGTCAAAATAGTCTATATGTTAAGTTGAATTATGTACTACCTTGTGTCAAAAAATAAAGCTTTTCGAAGCAACCATTTAGGCGTGATTAAGTATTAAACGAACAAACAAACACACTTTCGTTTTGATGTATGTCATAGATTTTAGAGCTTTATAAAAAATTAATTTATTGAAAACTAGCTTGCCCTGGCCCGGCGTTTCCCGGGATACTATTAAATTTGTATTCCTTAATTTTACAACGCTTCCCTACTGCACAACCGCCTCTCCTATGTGACCCTCCCGGGGTGGGGGTGGTCTCATTAAATCAACCATAAATTCGTACACAATACACCCCATACATCACTTTCACCTATTCCTAATACTTTTTTACTGGAAATTGTAAAGTATTATTAAATTTAGTTTTCCTCATTTTACACCACCTCCTTATTGCACCCCCTCTCCTATATCTCCCAGCGGGGTGGAGGGTGGTCTCATATGTGGAAATTTGAATAACAGTTTCGAAATTAGTGATCCCGAAAATTCCCTAGTGCGGATTTTCAGGGAAATCCCTTGAATTAGCGAAATCGGTCCAGGCGTTCACGCGTGATGGCGTGACCAAGGGAAATAGGGATTAATTTTTATATATATGGATTACTCTGCTTCCTTACCTATCGATTGGTGAAAAAATTATTCCAATTCATGCATACACTTTTCTTCTACAGCCATTTCAATTTTGTCGGCACCCACCAAAAAAACCAAGTTTTCACTATTTTCACCAACTTTCACCAACCCGGCCCAATTTCCTATAGTGCCTCTTCTTCCTACCCCTGAGATACACTTCTGGGGGGTGTCACCCCCACCCCACCCCCACAACAAAATCACGTTTTCACCAATAATTCCCACAATTTCCCACTTTAAGCCAACCTTTATTTCACCAACACATTCTACACTACCTCCCCTTTCCAACGATACCCATAACATGGCGCACGCAATACTAATAGTATAATTATGAATTTTTACAACAAATTTCCTCTTCTTCTTGGTGGACGCGACGGGAACGCGGTCGAACGGGATAAAAAGTCCTATGTCCGTCTCCTGGTTCTAAGCTACCTCCCCATCAATTTTTAGCCAAATCGGTTCAGCCGTTCTTGAGTTATGAATAGTGTAACTAACACGACTTTCTTTTATATAACATACATATATAGAAGAACAGATAATTGAGATAAATTATATTTACTCTGATAACTACATAGTTTAAATCCTTAAACTAGGCATTACTATAAACGGCTTAAATTGCACACTCCGAAGATTGCCGGTTCGTGTCCTGTCACGGTCGCCAAAATTGCGGAACAATTCACTTACACAAATTTTACTTAAGGCCAGGTTCCTCTGAACAATTTTGAAAAAATCGAAATTTTTGTTTTTCATAAATTGCTACTGTATACTCGTAGAAATAGTATAGAATTAGTCCCGAAGGTCAGCAAGACCGAGAAGCAGGTATAAAAGAGTGAGGAGCGCTGCGGTAAGTCCGGCCGCTCGAACGCCTTCGGTAGCCTTCGAACCACGTTTTTTTGCATGAATGAAACTCTCATTTCAAAACTATTGCACTTATCGATATGAACCAAACGGCATTTTACTCTTTAGATGGCCTCAAGCTGAACCAGAAATATTCATTATTATTTAAAAAAGTTATAAACAATTAAAAGTGGAAAAAAATGTACAAAAAATTCAAAAGTCCGCCATTTTGTTTTTTTTTTCATTGAAAATGTTTCATTCTGCTTGAGGCCATAGCCAATTCGATACAGAACATGAAACCGTTTTGTTTTTTGCTTTCAGATAATTCTTTTCCAAGAAATGATGTCATCCATCTACGCATCAGATAAATTTCATGAGCCATTTTCAGGTCCGCCATTTTGGAAAAAAAAAAAAACAATTTTTTTCAAATAATTTTATATATGTGCTTTCATATGTCAAAAAATTGTTTACTTAACATGTTTTTTACTATAAATAAAATATATTCAAAAAAATGACGTTTTTCAGAGGAACCTGGCCTTAAAAGACCGATTCTCTAGTTTATTTCTTTATTAGTTGTAATCTAACAGATCTCACCGCCGCACAGTGGGGCGAATGGCCTGTTTCGCTGGCCAAAAGTCGAAAATCGAAGGTTTCAATTTCAATTTTTTTTCATCATAGTTTGATAGAGGGAACTTTGGGGCATATAAATCTGTAAGAGATGGGTCGATGGGTTGTATACCTGACCCTCTACGTCACTTCAAAGTTAGCACTTGACCACGTGCACGTGTGACGGTCAGGCAACGTTTATAATACGTAAACTTTGAACGTTAATATTTTGTTAACAAAGTGTCCGATTTGAGTGCTTGAAAATGGATATTGATCGCGAAAGTGTGTAGAATAATAATATGTGATTGAATTTTCGCTACAGCTTATATTTGTTTACTCCCATTATTATTAAGTATGACACTGCACTTCCCATAAATGAACTTTTTTTCTTAATTCAATTGGAGCTACCTTTTTTGCTTCAGAAAGTTTCGTTTTGATTCTTTCAAGAGAATATTCGATGAAGTGTCTAATTTTTGTATGCCAAATAACTAGCTCACGTTTTTTCACGAAAAAAAGTTACAGCTGTTAGAGTGACGCGCTGCATGATTTCACGCGCGCCGCAGCACAGTGGGATGAAAATCGAAAAATTGATGAATCGTTTTGAAAGTCGGTATTATATGGTTTTCGAGGGTGCTGATTACGAATCTGATATCGGATTTGTAAAATTCAAAATGTGCGACCGGAAGTGACTTAAATTTTCCGCCATTTTGAATCCTATAAATCCGATTTCAGATTCGTAATCAGCGCCTCCTGAAACCATATAATACCGAATTTCAAAGCGCTAACTCAATTTTTTCGCAAAAATTTAATTCACTTCCGGTCCGCCATTTTGAATTTTTATGTATCTTATATCAGATTCGTAATGAGCGATCCCGAAAATCATACAATACCAAGTTTCAGAGCGCTAACTCAATTTTTGGACTTTTGGCCAGCGAAACAGGCCATTCGCCCCACTGTGCGCCGCGCTGTTGGGGGACTCTGTTAGTTACTGATGACTTGGTGGAAAAGTGAATATATTAACAAAAAGCTTACAATTTATAGTAACAAATTCTTAATCAATAAGTACACCGGAAGTACTGAGATGAACATAAACAATAACAACGGAATACTTAAATACTAACGTAGGCATATTTGCCGCCTAGCGTTTGACCTGATTCTTGCGTACGATGCAAATGCAAAATTGAAATGCTGTGTATCTACTGGAAGTGACTGGAAGTGATGAGAAGCCGTTACAGATGAAACTAGATGATATAGAGATTTTACATACTGCATGCTCGTAAGACAGTCTCGAGTACGCTTGCCCGGCTTCCTCATTATTCTACTCACATTAAGCGGCATTGTTATGAATTCTGTTTTATAAAACCATCAATTTCGCAAAGGTATGATGTGCAAATTTGTAATTATAAGTTTTTGAGAATAAAGTGCCTAATATTTGTAATTTGGATTGGCTGCACAAGACTGGTCCAAAGAGGCCTTTCTTTGAGTATAAAATCAGCCAATAAGCAACATTTTCAAATGAAGCCCCAGATGCATGTGGAATTAATTAAATGCGCTCACTTAGTGCACCTCCGTTGCGTTGAAGTTGAACTTATCCACCCAATTAAATCTCGCCTGGGTTCCTGAACCATGAAAAACGCTATCCCATAAAAGGCCGAAAGCGTGAAAAATTCAATCAGAACTGGCCACGGCAAATATTTGCCGCTTTTCCAGAAATTAATTAACGCCGGCTCATAAAGCTATTTTCCGTCGTCTGCAAGTGATTTTAAAATGTTCGTGACTTTGTCTTGGAAATTTAATTTTCAGTTCTGCTGTTCTCAGCTTGCAGCTCTAGGACAGGACAGGACAGTCGGTACCATCTCCACGGTCGCCCCCGGGCGGGTGCCACTTTGCCAGTCCAGTGGGCAGGTTTGGGTGTGAATAGAAAATCAAATGTCCCACTTACACGACATTGGGATTATTCAGCCAGGCCCAGGCGGGACAGGAGCAGAGCTAGCATAAGCTGAGCAGTAGCAGGAATAGCTCCAGAACAGCAGCATCATCATCATCACGCTGTCCGCCCCCATGGCGCTTCGGTTTACATTGGCCGAGAAAGTAAGTCAACAACTCCGCTGGTCACAGGAGGAGCAAGACCAGCAGCCGGAGCAGCTCTGGTCGTTCCTTTGATGGCCTGATGACGTCGCTGATGGGAGAGGCGACTTTTCTCCGGTCCTGCAGCAATAATAATTAGGAGCGTCAAGTGGACTCATGGAAGGGCTATTTGCGGGCCAACATTGAATTTTATGGGCAACATCATAAGGATAACTTATTGACATCTATTTAAGGGTGATGTGTGCAGGAGGAGCAGACCGCTCCGGCGTGGGTGGACGTACACTTGTGCGCCAAACTTTTGCCGTGCAGCCTGGTGCCCTTTATGTCGGGTGTTTACGTCTAAGCACTCCACTATCTCGCCGAGCAGCTTCTTCCTCAGCATGCCATATGCCAGGCTAATCATCCTAATGCCCCAATATCCTCCTAGTTGAATGGCTGTCGTATTACGAAAATTGTAATGACATGCCCCCGGGGGAGCTATTTTTTATGCACTTAACTTTTGCTGCTGAAGTGGCACAATTTGGTATGCTGCGCCCCGGATTGCGCTCGTAAGATGCATAATTTGCTCGAGCTTAGTTTTCCGGGAGCCGTGTAACCATTTTGACTTTGAGGGTTCAACCACATCTTATTGATTGGCACACATTTTATTTTACAGTCTGCAAGCAAAGGGTTCAGGCGCTACAGTGGGCACGCCACAAGAAGGGTGCTGTGTTTTTTTCCTCCAATGTCCCATTCTATTCTGCATTGATTTAAAGTCCTGGGGTGCGCGTAACCTCTATGTGAGCTATTTGTTTTATACAGATAGTGTAGTTTCCTAGGGTTAATAATCGCAGTAGCAGCCGTTTAAAGTTTTCCACCTGGACTGGGAACTCTTCTGAGGAAAAATGACTAATAGCAGAATTATTTTGCTTCCCTAGCGTCTCATTGTCAGTGGAAGTCAATTTACCCAAGTGAAGTTTCTTGATATACGGAAATTTGTTAAACTGATACTAGTTGCAAAAATGCAGTCTTCTAACTCAATATACATATCGGACTATCGTACTATAAGTATTCTCTTTTTTTTGGGTAAATTCAAAAGGAAGAAATACTCCGAAATGAAGGTATGTTGTTTTAGATAAACTGCAGGTCGCCAACCGAGTACCAACCCGACGGGAAATTACTTGAAAAGTAAAAGTTTTCAATTTCCGCCTTGTTATGGGTTTCTAACACATGGGACGGGTTTTACCTTCGCCAGCGCATTTTCAAATGCGGTTGGCAGGGGTGGGGAGGGCATGGGAAAAATCCGCCAACCTTTCGTCTGTTGCCTTACTAAATTTCATATCTTTCAATTTAAAAAAGAATAACGTCTAACGTTTGAGAAAAACAAGCGTTCCAGGAGGAGACGACAATTACCCTTTATAAACGGCTCGAAAGCCCTAATCCCACCAACCCATACATTTATGGCTTGACCGATGACTCATTCTACCTGTGAAGCAAAAACTTTGCTTCCAACAGATCCCTGAGACTTTAGTGTCTGCGAATTATTTTTATGCCAAATGCAGATGTGCAGCGATTTCGTAATTTTGGTGCCAATAAATGTGATAAGTGTGTACGTTCCTGCATGCAAGAATGATCAAAATCCGGAACGCAGTGTGTACGCGAAGCGAATGTTATTCAGAAAACAAGCAAATTTGCGAAATGTGTACGTTCTACGTACGAAAACGAATGTGTTTTTGTTTGAATGCTAACTTTTGCAGCTCGATGGAGACATTTTTAAAGATTAGGGAACTTTTCAGGTCTTGTATTTTTCATCCGTTTGTGCGATTAGTAGTCACTGTAATTAAAATATCGAGAGTAGTTTCACTCTAATGGTCAAATCGTTTAAATGAAATTTTATAAAATTCATCCTGAGGATTCCACAAACAAGGTTTCGCTATATAATTCTTGATTAATTCAATGATCCATTTCATTCATAAATCACAAAGTGCGACGCAGGCATGTTTCTGGAGACGTACACACTTGCCGATATTTGCTTGTAAATCTACAAGAGCATCAGGACGGAAGCACGCGATACCAAGCACATTCGTTGGGTTCACGATGGGCAAGCATTTGTGATAGAACGCGGACAAATGACTGCCTACACCTACACACTAGAAAAAATTTATTCCAAAGATACGTGCACATGTGTTTGAGTTTGTTTGCTCAGTTAATACCAACCTTGACAGTACACAAAACTTAAAAAGCTTGATACAGTATAGTCCAGTCAAATTGTCAAAAAAAAGGCCTGCTGCCTGCAAATCGTCCACAATAGAGCTGGTGATGAGGAATTTTGGGGGGTGTTAGAAAAGCTTAAGGGAGTATTCTAGTATTTCCAATTGAAAAAATCGATTCTTTTCTTCATATTTTTAAAGATCAGACCAGAAAATATATCCTCCAAAGGAATTTTTAAAATTGCAAATATTACTGGGCCTGCCACAGTGAATCGAACAATAGGCGGTAGACGTTCCCTGACTACCTGAGGGTGAATTATCCTACAGAAAGTCTTTTATACACCGTGTGCAGTGCAGCTCAGTTTGCTCTGAGCTATCGTAGAGTACGTACTCTGGGTGTATGCAATTCAAAAATAAAAAATTGTGAGTGGTGATGTAAGTACAGACTGCCTACAATTTGCTCAAATCTTTAAACGCGTTTTTCTCGAAAATATTTTTTCCAACACGGTTGACATGATTTCTCAAGTTCTAATAAACCGATTAACGTGAAATTTGGCGTGGAACTTATTTATATATCCCTCTATCGTTGGAACTAGAATTATGTAAAAATTTTGTTTTTTACTATTTTAAAAAAATTCAAAACTTTGACAAAAAGGGCAAAAAATAAATTTTTTTTTCATTTCCCTAGTTCAAACGATAGCGACATTCTGACTGATTAAGAATCTTTTTTTCTTTTTTTTTAACATCACAAGAAGGGTTGGAATCATGTCAAGAAGGACGCACCCTTATTTTTCACCCTACCACCTTACCACCCTGTAATTTTGTCACTTTTAAATTTTTTTTTTTTTTTTTTTTGTATTTATAAAATATTAATAAATATCTAGTAAAAAAACAGCTAGTAAAAATATTCTTAGTTTTTTTTATCGAATGTTAAAACACACCTAATTTGTACTCCTAGACTAGAATACTCTAGTGACGGGCAATTGAAAAAAAGTGCATTTTTCGGCGCTGTTTTTCACCGTTTTTTTGCTATAACTTTAAAAAAACGAGAACAACAAATCTGTTCCACAACTCTTTACACATACTTATGAAGAACAAGTGTGCCAAGTTTCATAAACATCGCATGCACTGTTTTTTCGGAAAAGCTGCCACCGCCGACAAAAAAGAAGTTTTTAGAAAATAGCTCTTAAAGTTTGGAGACGCATTTCGACTTGAAAAAAGTTTGATTTCTCGACGATTTGCCAAATGCCTTCCTTCCGTCCCCCTAGATCCCCTCCTAACGGAAAGGAGACAGAGAAACATCAAAAATACCAGCATTATAAAATTCATTCATCAATTCAAGGCCACCAATCCGAACGCTCGTTTCATAGCTCGCACCTGCTCTCCGGCTCGTCGGCTCAGACGGCCGCGGAGCGGGAGGCACGCCTCTTCAATTGCGTGTAACTTTTGAACCGCTAAAAAGATTTCGGTTTCAAATTTTAACATGGTATTTTTAACGGTTCATACTATCAATTAAGGGGACCTATATGGCTTAAATGGGGTTTTGCCGAGTCAAAAAATTTTTTTTTTTTCAAGAAAAAAACCACGTAAAATCTAGAAAATGAGGAAACTAGTTTATTACTGACTACTTTAAGATTGTTTATGGCCTACAAAAATCACAAAAATACCCATGGGCTCTTATGGGTTGAGCGTCTCTTGCAATGGTGGAATTTCACCGTTGCCGTAGCTTTTTTCCAGAACCCCTGATCTGAAACACATAAACAGGACATTTTCTGTTAGATAATACTTGACTGCACAGAATGAATTAATTTGTTTTGCTTTCCTGCAATTAGTTTTGATTTTGTGTAGTTTAGAGTTCAATTTTTGAAATTTTTCATTACTTACTGAACTAATAAATATTTAAAAAAATAATTATAATCTAAATATTCAAATATTTTTTAATTCATTCCATGACCAGATGTATAATAAACCAGCTCACCAAATTTCAAACAATTTGAGCTAACGGTTTTTGAAATTTTCTACGGCAACGGTCAAAACACAGAATTCCGAGCAAAATCGAATTAAAGTTTGACTTAACAGAAGAAACACAAAGTTTATCAACGAAAAAGCTACTTAGAAACGCACTGATTAAGGTTCGTTTACACAACAAACACAACAGAGAATCACAGGGAACGTAGTTGCTCTGCTGTGAACCAGAAATAGCGTGGATTTAGCACGTCGATTAGGCTACCGTTATTACAGAGTATTTTAAGTACTTTTTTTTAACGACAAATCTAAAAGTAAAAAAAAGCCATAACTTCGTTGTTTTCTTACGGATTTGAGTTTAGTTTGCAGCGTTTTACTCGAAAATAGTTGAACAAAAATAAAAGCCAATAAAAAAAAAATCGAAAATTAAGCCATATAGGTCCCCTTAAGCAAATAAAAAAAATCGGTTTTCTGACCGGAATGTCCCCTTGGGGACCTATATGGCTTAATTTTCGATTTTTTTTTATTGGCTTTTATTTTTGTTCAACTATTTCCGAGTAAAACGCTGCAAACTAAACTAAAATCCGTAAGAAAATAACGAAGTTATGCCTTTTTTTACTTTTAGATTTGTCGTTAAAAAAAAGTACTTCAAATAGTCTGTAATAACGGAAGCCTAATCGACGCGCTAAATCCGCGCTATTTTTGGTTCACAGCAGAGCGACTACGTTCCCTGTGATTCTCTGTTGTGTTTGTTGTGTAAACAAACTTTAATCAGTGCGTTTCTAAGTAGCATTTTCGTTGATAAACTTTGTGTTTCTTCTGTAAAGTCAATCTTTAATTCGATTTTGCTCGAAATTCTGATTTTTGAAGGTTGCCGTAGAAAATTTCAAAAACCGTTAGCTCAAATTGTTTGAAATTTGGTATGCTGGTTTATTATACATCTGGTCATGGAATGAATTAAAAAATATTTGAATATTTAGATTATAATTATTTTTCAAAATATTTATTAGTTCAGTAAGTAACGAAAAATTGCAAAAATTGAACTCTAAACTACACAAAATCAAAAATAATTGCAGGAAAGCAAAACTAATTAATTCATTCTGTGCAGCCAAGTATTATCTAACAGAAAATGTCTTGTTTATGTGTTTCAGATCAGGGGTTCTGGAAAAAAGCTACGGCGACGGTGAAATTCCACCATTGCAAGAAACGCTCAACCCATAAGAGCCCATGGGTATTTTTGTGATTTTTATAGGCCATAAACAATCTTAAAGTATTCAGTAATAAACTAGTTTCCTCATTTTCTAGATTTTATGTGGTTTTTTTCTTGAAAAAAAATAATCTTTTGACTCCGCAAAACCCCATTTAAGCCATATAGGTCCCCTTAAGTTTGAGTTTGTGTAGTCACAGCTTTCGTCGCAATGTTAGTTACAGTAGGAAAATTTTTTTCCGTAAATATCTCGTCTTCTAGACATGCTAGATCAAAAATGTGAAAAGATGTCTACTTATAGGAACGTCAAAAGGGGTGGTAGGGGGGGGGGGGGCGACAGATCAGCAAGGGGAAGGAAATACATTCTATCTAGGTTCGTCAGAGCATAGTGGTCTTTCACTGAAAATATTGTCCACCATCTCGGTGCACTCCATCTTTTGCAGTCAATTCTCCGCTTAAATGGCCTGAAATCGGCTCAAATCGAAAGCATACTATAGAAGGTACTCTAGATGCTTAACCTTTGTCTCATGGAATATTGTTATGCGTCAAATGCATGCCAAATTTTGTGCCCAACTACTTTTGAATCAGTGTATTTTTTATTATAAGTTACCCAAAACGAGATAAATGCGAAAAACCAATTGTTGTACTATTTTTTTAACCTTTTTCGCACTATTCTTAAAAAGTATTAACGTCAGGGGCCGTTCATAAAATACGTCACGCTAATATTAGCTGTTTTTGACTTGCCCCCCCCCCCTAATGTCACGCTGTGTCACACTTGCTGTAACCCCCGTATAAATTTTACGACACAAAAACTAAGACCCCCCCTCCCCCTGAACATGATAAATAGATGGTTCCTCTAAATTTCTCTCCGGCTACCCGCTGCCGGCTATGGGTTAGCTACCATATGATTGCATGTATTTAATAGTTGTGCGGCGACGGTGAAGGCGACGTTTGCCGTTGCCGGCTTCTATGGGTGCCTGCCTTAAGTCAAAACGCTAGAGCCGCACCACAGAGCAAGCACTCATGTTGAAAAATAAACATAAGTAAATATATCAAGTTACAATTTATTGTAATAAAAATATATACGTTTAAATGTCTGTATATTTACTAATACGAAATAAATGACTTCTATCATGACATAAATAAAGAACGGCGAACGTCACGTTGCCGCAGACCCCCGATATTTACGAAAACGATTTTCCTACGATAATTAACATTGCGGCGAAAACTCAAGGTCTGTGACCACACAAACACAAGCTCAAGCTTTTGTAATACCCCCACAATTCCCTATCATCAGCTCTCTTGTGGACTGTTTGCAGGTAGAAAGTATAATTTAACTGGACTAGTAAATCAAGCCGTGTCGTTGTATTTTGCAAAAGATCAATTCACTCTGACTCGAGTCAGAAGCTCCGAAGATTAAGAAAGGTGTTGGGCACGTGACTAAATAGGTTATGATAATTCTCTACAACAACTGGCATGTTTTCGTTCTTTAGGTGGATAAAGTCAAAAACAAAAAACCTGACTGCGTAAAAACTCCAGGTAAAATAAACAAAACTTAAACGCAAAATGAGGCAAACCTTAGGAACAAAAATTATTTGCAAGAAGCAATTTTATCAAATGTTTTCTAACTTTTAAATTTTTTTAGCCCTTCAAAAAAGGGAAAAGTGATTTTTTAGCGAACGAATCCGAGCTGGTTTTAGTGGGTTTTACCGTGGACCGCAGATATGTAGTTTACAGATACAAAGTGCTTACACGAGCATCAACGATATCGTCCACCTGAGTAGAACACTGAACAGGCGCTGCTCACCCTTACGATTATTTTCAGGCATTAATTCCTCCTGTCTTCCGGGTGCAATATATTTCTCATTAAAAATATGTCATGAGCTTTTTCACGGAGCGCATATGCAACAGACAAGGTAAACATCACCGAAACCTGCCAAGTGATTAAAATTCTTTCACCTCGCTGCAATGTTGTCAGGTTGTTCCACGGCGTTAATTTTAATGTGGCGCAGAAGAACGCGCATAGAGCGGATCCCGAAACGTGAAAGGCTTCTACTGGTAATGGTGGTGACGAAAATAAATAAAACCATCACATCGCCGGGTATTTGCCCCCACAGAGTTTATTAACCATAATACGATACACCTCCACCCGCATCCTTGTCCCACGCGAAACCGAGTGCATTAAATTCTTTTAATTTGCTCAGTGGGTGCGCTCTCCTGAATTATTCATGAAATTGTTGACTGGAAGCGAACAAGCAGTTCCGCGACCAGAACATTTTCGAATGCACCATTCGGGGCTGGTAGCTGCCGCGACCGTTGGGAGGGGTTATAGAAAAGTTGCTGGTGCAATTTCCGGGTAAAGTTTCCCTCAAGACTTTATTAGCGAGGAAAGATCCCTACAGCTAGCCCGTGGGGCCGGGCTGGCCGGTGCAAAAAGGATCATCTGCCTGAAAGGATGTTTTTCACAGCGCACCCCCGAATGCGTCCTCGCAGCGCACTTGTGCAATTATATGGGAATTAGATCTAGGAAAAACAGGACAGCACAGCGTCCGCTTTCAATTTTCACTCATGGACACTGCTGGTCCAGGGGTTGTCACCACTGCAGTTGGATGGGATCCAACAGCAGTTACCGCCGGTCATTACTGGCCGGCAAAAAGGTCGTAGAGTTGATTTTAAAAATGCGGAAATTTCCGGCTTGATCACCTCAATCTCCTAATGACCCCCGAACGTCCTTTTTGTTAATTGTGCCCACCACAGCTCCAGTAGAAGAATCCGAAACGTAAAAAAATTGGCGATAGAGTCCCGGATCCCGGGCCCAACCGGAGCAGCCTGGTAGCGCTGGACATGAAGTTCGACCATGAAGTGAAACGAAGCGAAGCTAACGCTGCAGCTGGTCGGTAATGAGATGCAAACTGGATTGCATGTCGTACAAGGGTACACGCTGCGGTGGGGGTGGCATTAACATAAAACTCTTTTGTGGCCTCTCCAATTTACATTATGCCCATGCAATGTGAATTTTAAAGCCATCAGCGGTCGCCACTTTAACCGAAAAACTATTTAGCCTGGCCACCAGTACCCGACCCCTTCGGGGGATTTCGAGGAATCCGGGATGAAGTTTTATGCAACCAAAAAAAAGGGGGATTGAGTAAGGCTTTCACCAGAAAGTCAACGTCTTCTGAAAGTGTTTTGCTAACCGTAAGTTTGTGCCCTCGGTAAAACGCGCATAATAAGGAAATTCACAGACAATCCGTCAGAGAGGAATTATCCTATCTGTTTGGGGCCTGCAGAGATTTATTTTCGCACTTGCTGCTGCCTGTGAGATTCCCCACAAAATATTCTTTCCTGCTCGAAGGATTACTTGGTGTGCACTGTCGTATCGTTAAGGGTTTACACTACTTGACTGAAAAATGACAACATTTTGATTGTTTTTTTTTGAAGAATTGAAAAGAGATACAAGAACGGGATTGTTTGCAAATTAATGGGAATAGTGTCTACTATTAAAGTCAGCTTTTATTCATGGAAAAAAAATTTTTGTTCAATTTGAATCAGCTCATTGATCGTGGAGCAGTGGTTGGCGGTAGTCATCCGAAACATAAATTTCCATGACTATCTTAATAGTATATTAAGCAACAAGGGCGGTAACTAGCTGATTGCCCACGGTGGCAGGGTCTGGTTTACTGCCACCACGGGCATCGGCTAGTTACCGCCCGTGTCGCGTATGTTATTTTTCATCACAAGTGTGGCGCGAGTTCGTTCAGGGGGGTTGGGGACGGATAGGCGAGGGAGGAAAATGGGGTGTTTGGGGCGGAGCTCACCGCAAAAGAAAAAAAAATTGTTGTTTGAAATTAGAATTATAATTATTTATTTCCTCTACTGTTAATATAAATATTTATATTAGGGCAGTTAGTGAAATGCAAATGAATTCCCCCATTATCCAACTTTATTTTCTTGAGATGTTCCGTTTTATCTTGTTCCTCTTCTTCAGCCGGGCGTTTCGTATTTATTCTCACATCTTCTTCTAAATCTTCGAATCCGATGCTATCCTCTTCAATAATCTCTTGCTCTCTCTATAGAAATCGATAGCGTCGATGTACCTGGTTGGTTGCCGTCTTCATTTTCTTTCATTATTTTTTTCGCAATTTTTTCTTTATTTTTTAATGAGTTTTCGACGTAGCTTGCAGCCACAGCGTCGGACTTCCATCCTCCATGTCGTTTTATTTCTAGCAAATTTGCACCGGAGTCCGCCAGAAGACTCGCCGACGTCCTTCGGAAGGTATGGCCGGTATATAATTTTGCCTCTGGCAATTTGAGGTATGTTGCTACTATTTTCGGGATATTCCCAAAAGAATTGATCCCAATCACTTGGTTTGTACATCTTCCGTCTCTATATTAGAGAAAAAATTTTTCTGTTGTCACGTATTTTGGCCGGAGTTCCGCATACTTTTTATAAATATGATAGTAGTCATCGGTTATAACGAAGGTCCGCGGCTTCTCATTTTTTGTGTAAGGGATATTTACCATGATGACCATATTCCCTTAATCTATTATATTTTTTATGCACATGTTGCATAATTCTTGCCTTCGGCATGCTCCCTGGATTCCGAAAATTAACGCCACCTGTGAATAATTACAATTATTAATTAAAATTGAATCTTCAGTCATCAGTATTTATCAGATTAATTTTCATTAATTCAATTTCACTTACCTTAATCCCGAGATATTGATGCTCAGGAGCTTCTTTTATAAATTTGGATGTTTCTTCACCGCTCAAAACTTTTGCCTTCTTTGCTTGATATCCTTTTTTTTGTTTTAAAAAATGCGATCAAATTTGAGTATTGATATATGTTGATTTGATGTTTTTGGTTAATAACACTTTTAATCCTCGAGAAAATTGCCCACAAACTTATAGGCTTTTGATTTTTCGATAATTCATTAAAATACGATAACATTACTGCTTCGGCAAATGAATTGACTTTTCTTTCGGCTCGCCATTTCATAAAATTATCGTATGCTTTCTCATATTTGTCGCGAGACTTGTCCGGCAACAAACTGCTTTTCACATGTTCTGCTTCTAATAATATGTCACTTGGCGCACCGTCACTTTCTAAGTCACTTCCACTATCAGGAATGATAGTGTTATCACCCATTTTCTTTTTTATTTCAATTAGAATTGTTTTTATCACTCTTGGACAACGCGAGATTTCGTTCAACTTCACTTGTCGGAGTTCTTGGAAAGAATGTGTTTTAAATAAGAATTGTATTCCAAACGACAAAAACATTTTCATAAAAAGTAGAAAGGGAAAATTTTTATTATCCGTTGAAACAAACATTGTTACAATATATACTATTTCATCACACGTGCGTGGTAACTAACAAAAAATTCTAAGTTGTAATAAAATAAACGAGCAAAAAAGGGATGGGATTTTGCCCTCGTAAGTAATCCTTAGGTACCCGTGCTTTATTTTTAAAATCCGGGGTTTTATGGCTCACAGGCCGACCATGGGCAATCGGGGCGTTACCGCATGGAAATCCGTGCGGTAACCTAGTAGTTATCACGCACGTGTGATGAAAAGTTTATTAAATTATTTAGGCCGAACTGGATGCGTTTGTCAAATTGCGTCGATAAATTCTATGAGCTTCCTTAAAAAAAGCAAGTGAATCGATAGATTCCTAAAACAGTTTTTCATGTTACCGCGTTCAAAAATATGGTTACGAGAAAAACA
The DNA here is from genome assembly GCA_947538895.1 of Neoitamus cyanurus. Taxonomy (NCBI): domain Eukaryota; kingdom Metazoa; phylum Arthropoda; class Insecta; order Diptera; family Asilidae; genus Neoitamus; species Neoitamus cyanurus. The sequence continues at coordinate 40,436,411 of OX384542.1, forward strand.
GTTCAAAGTTTTGGAACAAGTTAACATCATAGCCAGGGGCCATACAGAGAGTCTTCCTTGGTCAAAATTTGTTCATTAGAAGTTTTTTCTGCGAAGCGACGACTCATGCGGGACTCTCATCATGATACATGCTGCTTACGGATATATATGTATATGTATATACGGGCCCGACCCATTTATGTATCTACCAGTATGTATCATTCAATGCATAAAAGAAACAAGTTTGGAAAAACAACTAGAAGTCAGCCTGTTAACGATGAGGCCAGCTTAGTGTTTAGAACTTATAGAAATAAACTAAATAGCATAATTAAAAGAGCTAGAGAGAGTTACAATTACAAAGGTGTCCAATGACCCGAAAAAGATATGGGCAAAAATTAATGAACTAGCTTATAATGTGCAGTCGGGAAAGGTAGTTAAGGAAATAAAAAGAAGTAGGGGAACTGTAACGACGAGTCTTGAAATTATCGCTGCTACCCGAAACAAACATTTTACCACAATAGGAGAACATATCTCCAACTTTGTACAATGCATTAGCGTTGACGATTCTGGTTTAGTATCTCAAACCCCTCACCAGAAAATTTGTTCTCTTAGTGAACCTCTCATTACTGAAGGTGAAATAACGCTTTATATTAATAAGTTAAAATTATGCAAAGCACCTGGTATAGACTAAATTCTAAAAACTTTAAGTGAATACATGCTGCAGATTTTCAACTTATACCTGGAGCAGGGGGTTTTTCCGATAAAGCTTAAAGAAGCGGTAATTGTACCTGTACATAAGGCAGATGATAAATATGACCCTAACAACAACAGACCCATTTCTTTGATCTCGAATATTGCGAAATTATTAGAGAAATGCATCACGAGTAGGCTACTCAACTACCTTAACCACAACGACATCATAGCTCCGAACCAATATGATTTTAAGAGTAACTCCAGTACCAGTAATGAGGTCTATGATGTAACGAGTTTTATAAGTTCTGCGTTTGACGGAAATGAAACCGTGCTAGTCATATTTGTAGATTTCAAAAAGGCCTTTGATACGGTCAATCATAATTTATTACTCAAGGAGTTAAATTTGCTGGGAATTTTCTTTATTTAAATCCTACCTACATATGTGATAGGAAACAGATCGTTAAACTTGTGTAAATTTTCTTTCACAACGCAAGCCATAAAAGAATTGATTATTGTGAATATACGGCAATTATATACAGGGTCTTTCAATAAAGGCTCTCGACTTTTAAATGTAAATAATATCCAACCCATTTTTATTTTATTTGAAAGAATACATATTTTATGGCATTAAGTATAGAATGGAACGTCGTTTAAATGTCCGCCGCGACTTTGCTTGGTGGTACGTATTCGCATAAATCTGGCTGAATTTGCTGGATGGTGTTCGTTATATTGACTTTGAGAGCATCAATTGTTTGCGCTTTATTCGCATAGATCTGTGATTTAAGATAGCACCAAAGGATGAAGTCTAAAGGCGTTAAATTGCACGATCTCGTTGGATAGTCTCAAATTGCTCGTGAAGAATGTCCATCGTGGCATGCGTTGTGTGGCACGTAGCGCCGTCCTATTAGAACCACATTTCGTCGGTATTCATATCATCCAGTTTAGGCCACAAGAAGTTGCTTATCATCGATCTGTAGCACTCGCCGTTGACGTCGCTATATATGTTTTTTTTTGTTGCGAAATTAGGGTAAACTTCCGAATACGTGCCACCAAGCAAAGCTGCAGCCGTCATTTGAATGACGTTATATTCCATGCTTTAATGCCATAAAATATTCTTTCAAATAAAATAAAAACGGATTGGATATCTCACACACAACCTATTTAATTTACAATTAAGCGTCGTTATTGAAAGACCCTATACATACATGTATGAACATAAATACATAGCTATCCGCTTCAACCCTCAAGCGATTGAACTAGCTATCAACATTTTATCTTCTTTGCTTTTCTTATTTTTGCCGATATTTACTGAAATGTAATTGCACGTAGGTAAGTATGTATGGATAGTTTAGAGTAAAAGTATAATTCTTATTTTAAAGTTAGAATGATCTTCCATGTAGGCTGTTACAACGCTCACATAGAAGCTCTGTTTCTGTTAGCGTTAGCTTAATGGTTTTGGGTCATATTGAGTTGATGCAATTTCAATACGGATAGTGTATATTACCTGGGTTCCTAGGAGAGGTGACTGTTTGATTTTCAGTTTCGTACTTGTTATGATGGCCCCACTCCTCTATCCCTTGAGTTTTGCCTGTCTAACCTATAACAATTAAAATCACGATGTAAAAGGGGTTAAAATCAGTTTCTCTAATCAATGCGACATTTATATTTTAGTCGTTAATAAAATTGAAGAATTCAATGGACTTAAATTTTATTCCTCTAGCGTTCCAAATTTTTACTTTGACTTGTTCACGGATCATTACTTAGGTATTTCAACACTACACTTGTGATAACATTAAACTTTTCGAATTTGTCCTTGTTTGTTAGTTTGTTGTTGTTGTTAGTGTTAGTTTGGAGACTAAGTCATTAGTAAGCATTTGTATTGCATGAGTAGAAAAAATATTAGTATCTTGGTTACGGGTGGTATTATTGACCATATTTGCTTTGTTACTATTATTGCTAAATCTTAGTAAAGACCACGGGTTGTTTGTGGAAGGTTGAGTGTGAGATTCTCTAGTCAAATGTGGGAAATCTTCCAAGCGGGGTGAGTATCCTTTATTTGGAATATTTTTCGGCTTATTTGAAACTAATTTTTCATGGAAATCGATGCAGTTTTTCCGGTTAGAGCAGTATGGATCGGTCGATTTGTGCTCTCCGTGGCAGTTTGCACATTTTATAATTTCCGGAGATGCACAGTTTGAAGTAGCATGATATCCAGAGCAGTTTGCACAAAAGGTAGTAATATGACAGTGCTTTGAGCCATGGCCAAACATTTGACAGTTGTAGCACTGGTAATTTATTTTGGAAGTCTTTTTCGGAAGTCCCATGTGACGACTGTCCTGTTTGTCGTCTAACTCCTTCAAAGTGATTGTACCTCGTACAATGTAAACAAAGTAGAACGTAATTGAAATGTATTTTCCTGGTTACTAGCTTTATATCCGCATATCGTATTCCAGCATCCGTTAGACAACTTTTTAATTTATATTATTATTATTACGTATTATTTTTATACCAGGTGACATCCTTTTAATGACGTTATCATTAATGGACTTTCCACGTAGGATTTTATGAATATTTTCGGTGTCACTCTTGATCACATTAATCAGCGGAATTTTATGGCTGCCAGCTGGAACATTCGTTGCATCAGCTACTCTGTTAACGTCGTCATTGAAAGAATCATCCACATCGGCTACTGTTGGTAGTGGAACAAAGTAGTTGGCTCTCCGAGAATTGCTGCTATCGGTGCTTCTGTTGTTTCTGGTACTAGCGGCTCGAGAGTTTTTAGGTGTCTTTCCATTCATGGTGGAATTAGAATGAGTATTTTGTTCTTTATTGGCACTGTATTTTTGATTTGTAATGTACTCATCAGAGTCATAACTATGTGATGCAAAGCGAGCGCGCTTCATTGTAAGGTTGGATATTTGTTATAATTATAATGTTAAATCAAATTCGTGTAAAAAAAATTCGTGCAAAAAGAGAATTCAGTGTATTGTATTTGTTAGTGACACTTTTTATAGGTACGAGATGGCGTTACTGGTGTGTTTCACAGTCGTATCATAGTTTTTGAAATTACTCTTTTGTATGACCTTGTTATTATTTATTATAACAAATGCGTATATTTCTATTGTTAATTATATTTTATTAAAGAAAATCGTTTATTTTTGTAAGTTTTCATGTTAGAATGAACGAATAAAATGTTAATAGCGTAGTATTTAAGCATGTTAGCGCATAAACCCGATTGCTTAGAAAGTGCTCATAGCTATGTGTATGTAGTCTATATGCTCTAAATCTTAAACTATTGGCGATCACGTTATAATTTTTTTTGTGAAGAATAAGCACATTTAAGGCTTTGAATTAAAAATAAAATATTTAAAAAAAAATATGTCGAAGTTACCCAAATATCGATTTGAAATGTTCACTTCCGGTTTACTGTACGTAAAAAAATTCAATTTTAGAATTCGATAAAAAAATTAAAAACTTCAGCTTTTTAACTATAAGAAGCAACACTTTTTATTTTTTTTTACAAATAAATTGATACAAATAATAAGCATCCAAAAATAACCGACTTCATTCTTAGTAAATTTTTAAAAGCTCATAACTCTGCAATAAAGCATCACAAGAAAAAAAAATTGTGTGTACACATCCACGTCTACTAGAAGTATAACTGACCAGAATATAAATAAAATCCACGACCTCATTTTTTTTTGGTTGTCCGCTTGACATGAAATGCCCCTAATACTTTGTAATTTAATTTTTTATAAAAGCACCGAGTACATTATTTCTAATCGCTGCTAAATGTGTTGTTTCTATTATATCCTATTATATAGCTGGTAAAGGTTTGTGTGACTTGCTTGTAATTAAATAAGAAACAATAACAACAATAGCACACTTCTAAATCACCTACTAAAACCAGTGTGAAAATCTGTCTCAAGCAAAAAAAGGTACAGGAACAACTTTGGCAGTAAACACGCTAAACTTTTGCCGTATTATGTCGTGGCTGTCCACTTTTGTATCCACTGCTCTAAGGCAACACGTTGTAAAAAAACAACAAGCTTTCCACCTGAAAGGTGCTAGAAGTGACAAATGATGTGAAATAATTTTGCCATTTTGCCATTTTGCCAATTGTAGCAAAAGTCCATTGTTGCAGGCACCCTCCGCCAACACTGTGTGCCTTGGCAATTGATACTCTCGTCACTCACCCATTGCCCATTGAAAAGGTTCGAATAAACGACTCCTCTCGAAACACTCGTAACAATCGGGATCTCTGCTTGAATTTTCGAAAACTCATTTGGAGCGGATGAAAAACAAAAGGAAAAATTCATACCTTTCTCGGGGCCACCACAATGCCCGGGTACGTAGAAGTCGCACATTGGCACGACAGTGCTTTTGGGTGCTCAATCACTTTTGTGTTTACAATATGCCACGAACCATGTCCCCCAGCCCGGGATCCAGGAGCCACCGGGTGCCTCACGATACCGTGCTATGCTACCAGGATCAGAAGGTTCAGGTTCAGGCACTCGCACTGGTGGAGCCAACATCATCACCGTCCTAGTCATCGTCATCAACATCATATCTCTGTGCTTGCCGGAGGAGTTCGCACGTCGGCACAACTGGAATTGATTTATTCCAGAGCACGGGAGTCCCTGCTTATCCTTAATTTATAGCGAAATCTGCTGTTCGGTTGCTAGTCATGAATTATAAATCAAAGAATGCAAGCAATTATTGCGGCGGCTATCAAATAAACGGCGCCAGAGGAATTTAGTGAAGTATGGCTGCTCCAGTTAGCATTTTATGTTTTCACTATATTCGATGCAAATTGCCAAAACCGTGTGTCTGATGATTGGGGGGTGAGACAGCGGGAGAGGTTATAAATTTTGGTTAACTGATACAGGCTACCGCATGGAAATATGTTCGCAAGCTTACGAATTTTTCCAGAAAATTCCGGATATTCTTCTGAAATTCAGACTGAAAACGTTTTATGTATATTCAAGAAGAAAGCGTTTGTGCGACTTCTTGTTAATGAATGGAGTCATGTAACCAGCGACAAGTACGTTCAAAGTAAAATTCCTCATCGCCGCGGAATTTCTTAATTAATAATTTTTGCTTTGTCCTGATTGACGCGAAAACGTTTTCACAACTGCTGGGCTAAAAACCCTACCGCGTAAATTGGGCTAAAGTAAAAGATTAGTATATACCTACTTTTATTATTCAGTTTTGAGAATTATTACGGCACAAACCTTATTGAAATTCCATTTCAACTATTGTGCTTAGCAATGTTGTTATGTGTGATGATCTAAATGATAATTTATTGAATACCTCCCCTAAGTCAAAACTTATGCTGAATTTTCTCGAGACTCTAAGTCTGACTGTCGTAAATTCTTTACGTACGTTTTTAATTCTACTTGTCCTTCTCAACTTGACTATGCACTAACAACTGACATTGAGTAAGTAACTTTGAGCACGCTTTTTATACTTGACTTACAATCTTAGGTTGAACCACCACATGTTTAAACTACGTGTAGGTAATTATTGGGATTACAAAAATGTGAATGTTAATCAAATTCTGTCTGACTCTTTTGAGCTTTCATGGGGAAGCATTTACTCGACATCCTCAACCGGTAATAAGCTTGCAATTCTAAGTAAGATACATATTTTCTCATTTATATAATAAACACATTCCCTTAGGGGAGAGGGGGGGTAAGACCCTATTATTACTAGAAAAGGGCACGGTAGGCGAAATGGGGTCATGACTACCCCGTCTTGCCGCAAACTGAGAAAAATATAATTAAGTGTGGGATTGGGCCCTATAATCCATACGTATTTTCCGAAACAGATTTTGCCCCTTCTTTGACAACCGAGATCCAGTTAAATGACAGTCAAACTTCCACAACCCGAGTATTTCAAGATGCAATGCCACTACTGCCCGAACATCTGTTGTCTTTCAAGAAATAGAAACCTCAGACACAGTCCATTCGTGTTACTAAAAAACATGGAAAAACAGCAATTATCACGTCGTCTCCCTACCAACAAGAATTAGAAGTCGCCGCCCAGAAGAAAAAAGATGCTGAACAGAAAAAACTAGAGAAAATAGAAACAAAGAAGAGAAAAGATTAATTGAAAAAACAGAAGAAATCTCTTACAAAATCTCAAAATAAAAAATCACGGAAGAATAGTAGAACAGCGAAATCAGCTAAACGACGAAGAGTCTCATCATCTGAAAAAGATAGTGAAGAAGAGGAGGACACGCCATGTATGAATTGTATGGAAGTATATTCCGCTTCTATTGAAGGGTGGATATCATGCCCAAATTGTGGAAAATGGGCACATAATAGCTGTGCAGGAATCGACGATGATGATGACGAAGCCTTCCACGTCTGCGAGTTGTGCCAGTCGAAATAATCACATTCTGTCTGATAATTCTCTCTACCCCATCTTATCTCAGGTCTCAGGGGGGTACCCCATCTTACCAGCACCATGGGGCAAGACGGGGCAAAACACCTTTTTTTTTAATTTTTTTTCTAAAATTTATACTTAAAAGTTCCTAATTTCAACAAATATTAGAAGAGTAATAAATAGTTGTTAATTTAAACATAAATATGATTGTCTCACTACGTAAAGTTTTCTTTTATTGATCTTCAAACCTTAAGTACCCCATCACCCCATCTTGCCACCCTCTCCCCTACGTACTAAGGTTATTAAGCGTATGGTACATGCCCCTGGTACTTAAAAGTCGATATAGAGCCGCGGGCGCTGAAAGTTGTCACTTAAATTATAAAAAGTTTCGTAATAAGGTCAATGGCACGATAAAATCGGCGAAGCAAGCTTACGTATACTGATCAGCCTCCTAAAAAACTATGGAATTAAACGGCAAGCAAGAATGTCCCCTAAGGTTATTCAACAGATCATTTGCTGCCCTATCCTGATTGCTTTTCCAGTGAAATGCTAATTTTTCGGTGTGCAGATGAGTGCGAAGTGATTATTTCCGTGCAGTCAATTAAATCGAATGCTACTGGATCCGATGGTGCACCTCCTCGGTTGGTAAAATGGTATTACCCTGTATATTTAAACCGTTAACCCACGTGATAAACCATTGTTTTACAACTTCACAATTTTCTACTCTATGGAAGCAAGCTATTATAATACCTGTACCAAAAAAAACCTTCCCTACCATTCCTGGTGACTCGTCCTATAAGTATCTTAAGTTTTCTAAGCAAAATCTTAGAAAAATTGCTTTATTCTCAAATACTTTATTATTACGTATTCTAAACCAATACCAAGAGAATTCTGTCAACTTTCCAGTCAGGTTTCCGTTAGTCTCACAGCTGCGAAACAGCTTTATTAAATGTGACGACAGATAGCACAATGACCGCATTACTATTCTGGCGCTGTTGGATTTCAGTAAAGCTTTTGACACTGTAGATCATCAAGGACTCTTAAGTAAACTTTCCAAATCGTATTTGTTTTCATCCTCTACAATTAAACTATTAAGGTGCTACCTAAGTAGTCGAAATCAGCACGTTAAAGTTAGTAATGAGATTTCTGATTTTGTTTCTTTGTTCTGTGGAGTACCTCAGGGTTCAATCCTTGGTCCGCTTTGTTTTGTCTCTACATTAATCACCTACCTGATGTTTTTAATGATGTATCGGTTCATGTCTATGCGGATGATGTTCATATATACTTAACACGTCCAATTGGTCGAGTCGAGGACTGTATACGAGTATGACGCATGAATGATGATTTGGGCAGAAATCATGATTGGAGTGTGCACAGTGGGCTTGTTATTTCCTACGAAGTGCAGTGCTTTTCCCATTTACCGTAATGGAATCGATTCCACAACATTACCACCTATAATACATATATAATGGAAATAGAGTTGGCTATGTTGATTGCACAAGGAATCTATAGACCATCGTAAAACTCTGGTTAGAGCTCTAATCATGCCGCACTTTACCTTTGGAACTGCTGTTTTCCCATCCCTTGATGCTGCGTGTAAGAGAAAACTGTGGTTACATTTAATGATGTAGTTCGGTTGGTCCATAAACTGACTAGATTTAGTCATGTGTCACAGTATACTATGTAGTTTACTATTTTGATTTCCACTTGATATATATACCTGGTACACCGTTGTCTAAAATTATTGCATCGAACAGTATACACTCAAGAGCCATCCTATCTGCACAACAGATTGAGTTAAGGCATGTTAAAATTCATTTGCCACAATGTCACTCTCGTTTTGGTGAGTCCTCGTTCTTTGTCCAGTGTATGCGTGTGTGGAATCAGTTGCCTTCACATATTCAGCGGACAGTGTCCAACGGATCATTCTATCGGCTACTTCAGCTATCTAAAGTAATATAACTTTAATGTGTCAACAACTTATGCACAGTTCGAAGTTTTCTTACTATTTTTTTCACTCTTTTCTTCTCGTTTTTGTTATTTTTGCAGATTTCCCATTTATTTTTATTATTTTTTTTATTTTTCTTGTATCTTATTTTGAATTCATTTCGATGTAGTACTTTTATATAAGGAAATTTTTAATTTGTCCCCCATACTCACCATATTGAATTTGTACGCAAGACTTTATCTTTGTACCTTATGCCCAATAAATATTATTATTATTATTGTGATTTCAAGAGTTTTATTTCTTTATAGGTACAGCAGTTTCAGAATTCTCTTTCCTTTCACATTATTATAATATTATTTTTAAATACATTTAATAATCACAAATTGCGTGGACTGTACTACTACTAATAGATGTTTTTACAGGCTGGGCTAAAAATGTGCTTCTCATGAAAGCTTCTTCTTTTTATCTACATTGGGCGCATTCCTAAACTTGTTTCAGACAAAAAATTTTTTCATATTTACAATGAAAACCAATCCTGGCCTCATATGCACGAAGTAATGTTTTTAAGATTAGACTGGGGATTCCCCTCAATATCTCCAAAACTTTGAAAATCCCCGCTGAGGAGCATAATTCGATATCGCAATTAATGCTCGCAGCTTACGATCTAATCGAATAAAAACAAAACATAAATAGCCTTTGCCGACGCTCTAAGTTTGTTATTTATTGGATTTGGACGCAGAAGCGCTGACAAGATCTAATTTATTTCCTATAGCGAGACCTAGTACAACCGCCATCTCTCCAAATTACTATCTGCGGAACTTGTAATAAATAAGTACGTGAAAGATTAGCGCGGTCCCGCAGGCCGCTAGTCTCGAAAAGCCGCGCTGCTGTTCTGGCAAAAGTTCGGTAATTGATTGTCCTCATAATTTCTGGGCGGATCGGAAAAAACTCATATTCAATTCTAGCCGAATCCGCAGAAGTTCGGTGAAAAATGGCCTCGTCGCCTTTTTTACTTTCCCGTCAATTTGGGCCGCTCGGCCAGGCCGGCTTGAAGTTCACAAGCCCCACTTAGGGCTTTTAATCGATTTCCATGTTTTTGAGGTTTCCAAGCGGGCCGGGAAAACAGATAGTGGGGCTCGCTAGATAACTAAAGTCCTTTCACGTGGATGGCCCTGCTCAGCTCTCATGTGTGCTACCTCATGTTGCTTGGGAGCTGCCTAGTTTTCTGCACAAGGATAAAAATAAAAATCCATTCCTAGAAAATTGGAGCCAAGTTTTATGGATGGCTGATCCCTTATTTAAATAAGAACTGATTAGTTTCTTGGGCCCCGGGCGTGGATGTGGTGTGCTCCGTTTTGGGCCCTTTCCAATTTATCCCGCAGTGGCGGTGTTATGCTGTGTATACTCCGCTTAACTGAGGTTTTGATCAAGTGTTTTCCATTTTGTAATGTTTTACGGCAGGCAGTTTTTTGGGCTAAAATAGAGAAGAATCATTTAGAGGAATCGAAATGCCTACTTCCCATGGATTTTTTGAGGTGGGGCACATTGGATGAATGCAAATGGGATCAGTGGGAATAAAAACGGCTTTGACATGAATTACTTCTTGGCAGATATTCGTCTATAAGATTACTACTCTTTGAAGGTAAGACATAAACCAAGTATTAGGCTCACCCCAAAAATTTAATTTCTTGATGTTCGAAAACGTCTTCTGGCCTTAGGAGATATCCTCCGCAACATTTTAAGGAATTATTTCCTTTTAAAGGCCTAGACTTTTAGGCGTCTTAGACTTTACTTTACATAAATAGACTGCAGGTTACATGCAATTTAATAAAATATATATGAATACTAGCAGACCCGTTACGGCTTTGCCCGGGAATTTCTACATTTGTAAATTTAAACTGTTGCAAAATGAATAAAATTGTTGATAGAAGCGCAGTCTAGTTTTAGAGAGAGACACACGTTTGAGACTGCCCTTCATTGGTCGATTTTTAAATGGAAAAAGGAGATTGATACTGGAATGTTGTTGGAACCTGTCTTCTTTAATTTTAAACGCGCGATTGATCCCTGGAATCCTGGATCTCTGGAATGTATTCAATAGCAAACCCGTCCCTTGCCGGATTTTTCATATTTGTAAATTAAAACTGTTCTAGACCAAATGAAACTATTACGTGCGCGAAGACAGTTTTTCATTTTTCCTGCGGGAACCCAAAACAATCTTGGGATAAAGTGTAGCGTGCATCACGGAAGATAAAATGCTGTACCTTCCAGTAAAGGCCTCATCGAAATCGGTTCAACCGTTCTCGAGATTAGCCCCGACACATAGACAAAATTTGTTGACATGTTTGTGTAAATTTTGGTATAGTGTAAGTAAAGGTATGAGCTTCGAAAAAGGCAGTTATTTCAAAACCACAGACCCTAAGAACCATTATATTCAATTACACGGATTTCCGTTCCAGTTGAGACCCCATATTTGATCTGCCATCTTGAATTACCAATTATCGATCACAGAATTAAGATCAGCGACGCCAAAAACCCCGTATATGTATTAATTAAAACGGAAATCCTTTCATTTGCCGATTGTTCTGGGGTCACTTTATATGCAGAAAGGCCCTCTACTCCCACGGGCAGGAGTTAAGACACTCCGTGAATATAATATCGGGGCTATTTCGCCAAGGTCTGAAGCTGTATAACGGTTTTAAGATATTGCATGTATCACTTATAGTTTTCCAGAAAAACTGATTATAGACAGATAATTTTCGTTACGCAAACTTTCTGACCATATGCCTGATGAGTGTACCGTCAAAAAATATTTTCGCATTCATATATTTATATCCTCTTTTACCTCCTTGGCGGTTGAATTTGAATTTGAGATATGCTAAAACATCTGTTCCATTATTTGTGTTGCAGAGTGTTTTCGGGGTCGCTAATCTCGATCCTACTATCGAAATGTGGAAATTAAAAATCTGACCCCTTACGTCTTGCTGTGTTCACTGTACAAAACACACAAATATGGTAGATCAAATTGAAGTACTTAATGGTAGAAAACAGTATCCTGATAAAGTGTTTGTTCTTTTATTATTTTACCTACCTTTCACAATTATAAAATACGTATATATTTCACTTTTAATTGAAAATGATTCACAAAAATTTTGCTAGTAAGAACTAATAAATATTACAGTTGCACTGAGAAAGTAAAACGATAAGTGACACCCGTAGACGCCTGCCGGGAATAACTGATCGAGTGGTAACTGATATGATGTTTGAAAATTATTAAAGTACTAATATCGCTATTAAAAAATAGGGGTTGGTGCTGGAAAGGTGAAAATTTAGGGTTTCATGTATTTTTTAAATCCGAATCATAAAAAATTAAAACAAAAAATTTTGTCCAAAAAATAAAAAAAAATTTTTTGGGGTGGACCACTCTTATCACTTAGGGGTATGAGAAATAGTTTACGTCCTATTCTCAGACCTACTGAATATACGCATGAAATTATTTTTGAAGTCTAGTACTCATAAATTTGATTTAGGCATCATACATTTTTCGAAGTCGCGTCATAAGAATCTATGCAAGTTAGCAAAAAAAAGAAGATTACGTTAGGTTAGCAGGCCTAACCTGGGTTTCCAATTTGAAAATAAAAGTATAGGTACAAGATTAGAAAACACAAATTTTGAACATTTAAGATTTTTATACATAACAATATAAAATATTGCCGTCGCAGGACGTAGCAGGACTGTATTAAAAACAGGACAAATCCTGCTAAATCAGGGCATATTGGTCACCCTATATAAATGTATGTAAGTATTAAAATATGTAATTGCATAAAATCTTTGGTTTATACATAAATAGGCTTTTGCTGATAAACATACGAGTAAATGGAAGAAAAATCGTACCGTTCTTCCCAACAGCAACTCAAATATGATGTAAAAACGTGAAATACAAATGGGCCGCCACACACAGCACGCGAGTTATGTATAATATATAAAAAGTGAAGACTCAGGCAACGTGACCAACGTTACCTGAGCCGCCTGCTAAAACTCGCATCTTCTGACGAGACAAGTTCTCACGGGAACGGAAAAAGTGTTCATAAAGCAAGCTTGCAAGCTGGGACAAGCCCAGAAATTGGAAGTTAACAAGTTAGCTGAGTTCTTGGTCCAAAACACCAAAATAAATAGAGTATGAAGTTGAATCTCCTAATTTTTATTAAAAAACCTTTGAAATTATTAAATTACATATTTCGCGCGCCCAAACAAAAGATTGACGGTGTGTCGGCAACTTGGCGTACAATCATAAGATTGTCACAAAACCGTCGCAAATATCCCCTCTGTTTGGTATTTCTGTCGATTTTACGTCAAACATAATGAACCGCTCTGACGTAGGAACTTGGAGTTGGGAATTTTCCCTGGATTGCATTTCAACTTACAGGAAAATATTCCGTGCTCCTGGAGAGTGAAACCTGTGAAGGATTTGGACAAAAACTTTAAGAATGAAGCACATGACCATGTCGAAATTTTGCTCGCAAATGAAAACCGACGCCGTGTGTGGACATTGTGGCGTACAAACAATTGATTTTCCCAAGATTGTGAGAAAGTTTATACGCATATTAGTCTATTGGCCAAATGGCCACCGCGATAATAGGCCGCCACACACAGCTCGGTTTTATGCGATCACACTTAAGATTGACCGTGTGTGGCAATTTGGCGTACAATCATACAAAGGTCTATCTCTATAGGTCAAATGTGAGGCTTCTAATTTCCTCTAAACGATACTAGTCGGATTTTTCAGTACAAAATTATAGCCTTTTTTCGTGAAAATTTGAAGACTGAAATATTATAATTCATTTGAAAATTAAAAGAAACCATTACAAAATTAAAATTTCTTATATTAGTTTAAATATACATAAGTTGGAAAATTTCATCTGGATATTGCGGAATTCAAAAGTCATGATTTTTCTTTCCGATTTGATTAAATAAGACAAACGTAAAGCAAGTGTAGCGTAGCTGAGCGAAACGAGGCAACGACTAGTAATAATAGTAAAGTTTATTTCTGTTAAGTAGGTACATAGATTAACTGTACAAGATTTTTCAAAGAAATGTTTTCACTATCTTAACTTAACTTAAGGGGTTATACGCAGTTGCTAGGCTCAAAAAAGACGTACTTTCATTAATTTTTTATAGAAACAGTTTTTTTTGTCAATTACAAGCGATGGTACTTCAAATAGAGCCTACTTTTAAGAATATAATAGCGCGTCGATCATGTAAAAATATTAATGTGCACCGCTCCTGTAGATGACGTCCCGAAGGACTTCTATAAAAAGGCGCTTGGCGGTGATCTCGATTTCTCAGAAATGGCTCAACCGATCGGTCTCAAATTTTTACACAATCTTGTTAGATATATTCCTCAGGTATTGAACGAAGGAATAATAAAAATTTTCGTTTTTGACTGAATTTTTCGTTCGAAATTGTTAAAAAAAATAGTAATAATTTTTTTAAATCTTATTCCTTCGTTCAATACCTGAGGAATATATCTAACAAGATTGTGTAAAAATTTGAGACTCGGTTGAGCCATTTCTGAAAAATCGAGATCACCGACTTGGAAAGTGCCGATTTGAGAAAAACGCGTTTAAAGTTTCAGAAGTAGTTTACACATAGGAAAAATTACACATAGTGGCCTTACAAATTCAGGTATATCTCCGTAAATATTTATCGGATTGGCTTCAAATTTTCAGAGAATATACCGAAATGCAAAAAATAATAATTGAAAATAGAGAAGTAATGAAGTTAAGGGGGAGATAAAAGAAGGAAAGAATAATGCTACAAAGAAGCTAAGGAACACTTGAAGAATAACAGTATAATGTAGGTCTATATTTACAAAGTCGTGAATAATTTAAGAGCGAAAATCAGACTACAACCGCTGCCACTTGAGCAGCACTTCATCTAGAAAATACAGACTTAAGAAGTCTGCTATTAAGCTTTGTGCGCTGTGCATCATCAGGGAGAAGATTCCACTCATACGTCATTAAAAAAAAAAAACTTGCCCCATACTGCCCAATGTCGTTCACAATATTATAAATACGGAGGCTGTTGAGTCTTGACACTTTGTGGATAATCTCTAACCGATATTGTCTCAATTATATCTCTATGGAACAGCCAAGCAGAGAAGGCGCAACCTCAGTAACTTAAAGACAACACAAACCTTATAACATAATTAAATGCTACCAGAATTCTTCTTTTACCCTTGGAGTCTAGAGTGGCAAATGCTATACAGTCGTAGGTGATGTAAGATATAATTAGAGCTTTTGCTAATTTCATAACCATAAAGAGCGAAAGAATACTGTAGTTGAGTCACAACTGCTGCAGCCAACTATAGATTTTTCGTAGGGTCGCACTGATGTGGGTACAGCAATATAGATCTTTCAATCTGAATGCACAATCTTCGACCAAACCTACCGATTGGTCTGCTGAGGTAAAGCTGTACGACGCACGCCAGCATAGAGGTGAAAATTTTACATCTTTAAAGGATGCACGGGAAATAAATTTGAGCCTATCCAAGTAGTAGATATAGGGTCTTTCAATATGGACGCTCCAAAGGTTTTAGATTATAGGGGCCATGTTGTTAAAGCAATATACGTCAAATTTATTGTAAATTGTTCAGTAGTGTGTGACAAATCGCCATGGAAGGTTATAGCGTTGAGGAACGTATGCAAATCATCAAATTTTATTATCAAAAGCAGTGCTCCGTTCGAGAAACGATCGTCGCGAGAAGTAGCGAGCGCTACAGATCGATGATAAGCAACTTCTTGTGGCCTTAAGTGGACTATGGATACCGACGACTTGTGGTTCCAACAGGACGGCGCTACATGCCACACAGCGCATGCCACGATAGACATTTTGCACGGGCGATTTTAGGGCCACGTGAAATGACCATCTAGATCGTGAGATTTAACGCCTTTAGACTTCTTCCTTTGGGGCTATCTTAAATAACTGGTCTATGCACATAATCCATAAACAATTGATGCCTTCAAAGTCAACCTAACGAACGCTATCCAGCAAATTCATCCAGATTTATGCGATAAAGTCATCGAAAATTGCACCTGCCGAATACGTGCCACCAAGGAAAGCTGCAGCGGACATTTTAACGACGTTATATACCATACTTTAATGCTATAAAATATTCTTTGAAATGAATTAAAAATGGAGTGGATATCTCACACAAAACTTGTTTTATTCACATTTAAAAGTCTAGCATCGTTATTGAAAGACCCTGTAGTACAGGGAAGCTTAATATCAGCTTCTGCTGAAACAATTAAATGATTACAAGCAAAGAGAAGAGGAATGCTACCTTTATTCTTCGGGTATTTTAAATGGCAGTGGCTTTACGCATCGTCTTTGTCCTTGTACAATCGGAATCTGGCAAATTTCACTCGATATTTTGTAAGAGGAACATATTCAGTCAGCAGATATTATTTTAAAAGGAACAAAATTAAATTATAAATTATTTAGCATATACACGAACCCAAATTTCAAAAGTACAAGGACAAATACGATGCGAATAGCCACTCCATTTTTAAATGCCGTTTTCTGTAGAAAAGTTTTTGAGCAAATTTTATTTATTTGTTTAAAAGCAGCTTTTAGGATTGGCCTTCCAGACTTTCCATATATGGGACGTTCTTTTACAAACCGAACACCTTTCTGACCGACACATTTTTGATTTTGCTGAAATTTTTTTTACAGGTTCTATATTGAAAACAAAAAGACACGTATTTTTTTTTTCAAAATATTTTGGACGCTAAAAAGAATTGAAATTCCGCGTTTTCGGTGATTTTGTGCTTAAAGAGGAATTTGCAAAAATTTTTAACTCCGGTTCTATTTAAGCTACAGACTGTATTTTTTTTTCATTTCGAAGGTAAAAGAACAAGCTTTGAGAAAAAAATACCTTTGAGAAAAATTGTCAACAATTTAAGATTGTTATTAACAATTGAAATGTTTAAATTGATTTTTAAGAATGGCCCCCCTCTCGTAGCGAGTTATTAGTATTACCATTGTATTCTACGTCAAATTTTTTATTAAAATCTACTTTTTTTTTCCTAGGGTATTAATTATTACTATTTTAAATGAATTATTTGATTTTCAACTCATCTTTGTCATCTTTATATAATAATATATTGAAAAGGGATGTATTGTTACCTGGTCATTATTCCAACGTATACCTTGAACAGAATTTTGAATTATGAAGGCATAGTTTTCAGAAAAATCACAAATTACAATGTATTCATTATTCTTTAACTCTTTTTTTTTTCATTTAAAAAAGTAATAATTAATACCCCAAGAAAAAAAAGTAGTTCTTAATAGAAAATTTGACGTAGAATACAATGGTAATACTAATAACGCGCTACGAGGGGGGCAATTGTTAAAAATTAATTTAAACATTTAAATTGTTAATCATTTTTCTCAAAAGTATTTTTTCCTTAAAACTTGTTCTTTTACCTTCAAAGTGAAGTAGTATGAAATACAGTCTGTAGCTTAAATAGAACCGGAGTTAAAAATGTTTGAAAATTCCTCTTTAAGCACAAAATCACCGAAATCGCGGAATTTCAATTCTTTTTAGCGTCCAAAATATTTTGCAAAACAAAAAATAGGTGTCTCTTTGTTTTCAATATAGAACCCGTAAAAAAAATTCATTCATTCAAAATCAGCAAAATCAAAAATGTGTCGGTTTGTAAAAGAACGCCCCATATTATGTATGTCTGCTTCTGATGGGATAACTAAGTAGGTAAACAAAAATAAAAGAAAACCGTTACCGCCGAGGTTTTACCAAAGGTGGGCATTAACTCGTTAATCCGTTAATCGTTAATTAACGAAGTTAACAATCTGATGAACGGATTAACTTTTAAGTTAACTTCAAAAACTGTTAACGCTCTTGTTAACTTCCGTTAAATTGAACTTCCGTTAACTTTAGTCCGTTACATTAGTCGTTTGTTGACATGCTGTCGTCATTTTGTTTGTTTGAATTACGCGCCATGCCACGCTCGTATGTTCGGCGACTGTCGGCAAGTCGAATGGTGAACGTTATCATATATGCGAAGTGCGCGTGCGAGTGTGATGCATATATGTATAATTTATGCTAGGCATGGCGTGAGTGTAAGTAAGCAAGTCTGCTCAGTCAGTGCCACTGCCAGTGAATACGACAAATTGTAACCTAACTTTTTTGTAAGCTACTTAACTAAACTACTAATTGTGTATTTTTTAGTTTCTTTTCATTTGTGTTGATTGGATGGTTAGTGGTGTCAGGTGTGAAACTGATCAAAATGTCGTTCACATTCATAAACTCATTACACTTACATCATGGACACTAGAACTGAAATTAAATCAAATCCTTGGCCTCACTTACATAAGTGATTACTTTGTATTGCAATCAAGATGCGGAGAACAGAAGTTGATTTATGAATGCAAACTGTGTTTGCCTAAACTTTGTACAATAAAGGCTCACGTGTCTAGCCTTAATAATCTTAAACAACACATAAAAAGGACGCATGCATCCACATATGTACAGTTTGAAGAAAAAGTAAAAGTAGGGTCAACTCGTGGGAAAAAGAAAACTGATCCTGAGCCTTCTTCAAGTGGAAGCAAAAGTTGAAGATGCTCTGATGAAAGAAAGGAAAGCAAATGAGAAGGATAATATTAGTAACAGCGGAAGCAGCAATAATGAAGAAGAAGGGGATGATTTTTACAGCACTGTTATTCAGTCTGAAGAAAATAGGTCTAGAAGCCAGAAATCTCTGAAAAACAAAGCTCAGAATTTGATAAGAATATGGCTGGACACGAAGTCAAAAGAATCTTTTACGGATGCTGCCTTTTTAGGTGAACCAGTGTTAATAAATCTTTTTATTAAATATACCTAATATTGCTATTCCATCTAGTGCTGCAGTAGAACGTCTTTTTTCTACGGGCAACGATATTTTACGGGCTAAACGATCATCGCTGTCGGATGTTAATTTTAATATGCTCATTTTGATGAAGAGGAACATGCATCTAAATTACCTAATGCAAAATAACGATGAATAACAGCCTTATTCCTACCTACTTTATTATCGACATAAATAAATGTGTGTTTAATTCTTCTTTCTATTTGTTTTTGTTTTATTTACCTATTTCTCTCAGCCCAAAAGCAGTATAAGTTTTAAATGGTTAACTTTTAACGGTTAACTTTAACTTGCGTTACATTTTCGAAAATTTAACGCTCTACCTATTATCGAAGTGAACTTTTTATCTAACGAATTAACGATTAACGAAGTTAACTTTTGCATTAACTGTGCCCACCTATGGGTTTTACAAGGTTTTTAAAGCATAAACGCATTTAACGTTCTTTCGGAAAGTTCCCCAGAAACATTTTAATTTATCTTTATAAATGCTCGTATTTGAAATTCTTTTGTAAAATGGCTTCTGCTGACACTGCTAGATGAACAGATGCAAAATGCAGGGAAAACTTGTCGATATTCCTCAGTAAAATTAAAACAAGCATTTCGTTAAGAAAGATAGCTTTGGCCTAGATTTGTACCACAAGTTTTGTTTCAATAACTTATTCGAGGTAAATATGTTCGCCCAATGAATCATAAAAATAATATCTTCCTGTTCGTTGTCATACGCCAAATTTAAATCTCCCGCCATTGATCCCAGTGCCCGAAAGAATTTCGTGCTATTTCACCCTGGGAAAACGATAACAACGCCATCGGGCTCCGGTTCCTCGTACCAGTTCGACATTTGTAATGGCCGCCGCTGGTCATCGCAATCATAAGTTCTTCTGTGATATTTTTATTTTCGTACGTAAAATCTCTGCGTGATTTATGTGTTTCACACTGGAAAAGAGCTCTAAAAACCGTGGAAAAATGTTTCATTCGTGAAGTAAGGGGCAAAGTGAGAAAGTGGATTGAGTACGGTTGCAAGCAAAACGAAGAGGTGCGAGCCACTAAACGGATAAATGTATCTATATAAAATTTTCCTCTGCTCGTGTGAGGCTCTCGTCGTGGTGCTTCACCTGCAGTGCGAAGCGAAGAAACAACAAACGATCTAATTACCTCGTTCGTCTGACCGTCGTGCTCGGTCCCAGCAGTTTCCGGCGCTGCGGTCCTCCAATCGATATAACCTAGAAGCGCCGTGAGTTGTGTTTTGATTATATCATTGCTCGAAAAAAGCAACAAACACCGACCCGACCGCACTTTGGCTGAGTAGAGAGCTAGCGGCCAAGTGACATTTCTGTGCACAGAAATTCCGCCGTCTCGCCCAACCGCTGTCCCGGCGCAGTGCTATTTACGAAAAGCCAGGACTATTTCAGATATTCGCCAAAAATGTCCACCTCTACGGGGTATGGAATTATACAAAAATTCCGAAACAGGGTTATTCCACCCTGTGATCCCTTTTCCATACATAAATTCGGCTCGGTTCGCCCGGATAGGTACGTCAGGTGAATGTCGGTCGCTGTGAAACAAAATGGCAAACGTCAAAATTACTGCGCTGTTTATTCGACTCAGGCGGTTCTGTGGGTGGGTGGATGAAGTTGTTCCCGCAACGAAGAAAGTTCCCTGCAGCAGCTCCCAGCCAGCAAATGCCGATGGATCCCCTTCGCACACAGCCGCAGCAGTCGTTTGCGTTATTAGGTCGATAAAGCATTTGTTTTCATTGGAATGGAATGACTCTAGGGCCGCGCCGCCGGAGAAAAATATAAAAGGTCTTCATGCATCCTTTGGGGCGGTTGCGAGACGTATGTACTTCAACTCACAGTAATTAATAGGAGCGAGGTCTAGGTGCAGGTTTTGTGTATCGACGAGTCCCCAGGTGCCGTGGGGAAGCCAAGTTCACTAGACGTGATGGAACTTAAAAAATGTGTTTCAGCCAGTTCAAGCGGAAAGTTTATTCGAACCTGGGGGTGGAAGATACACAGGAGCATGACTACGACGACTACGGTGTAGACGTGCTATTCCTCTGCCTCACTAGGCTGGCCCATTTTGTATAAACGCCGATTAGATTCGTGTTCCTTTGTAGAGTTGGTGTAAATAAAGCGAAACATCTCTTGACTTGCTTGAAAGCTTAGGTGCATCTCAAAGGGAAATCTTAAGTAGGACGTGTGCAGGATGTACGCGACGCATCCCTACATTTTTTTTTGCCTTTAACAAGGGGCCGGTGCCCAGTTGCCTTCTGCAAACTTGTCGGGCTGGTGTGCGTTCTCCTTTTATAATATCTTTTCTCCTTCATACTCTTTGTACGACAATTGTGATATCTCTATCTCTCTTGCATTTTCTTCCCGCTCTGTCATAAATTTCACGAAGCGTCTGTAAATGATAATTTTGAAATAAGTGGTGTTGGCTACTTTCTTTTTTTGGTATCTCAAAAGTTGCTTAAAAATGACTACATATATGAAAGTGGAAAATATTTTGGAGCTCCTTTTTAATTAACAACATCAACGCTTCTATCCCTAATTTCGCGATTTTTTCTGGGAAGAGTAAGATAAATACAATTTACAATTAACACGTTTTATTTAAGATAAAAGGTACAGACAAATAAATTTATTCTTAAACAACCCAAACATGGGTGCGCTGCAGGGCGGTGAATCTGCCTCACAAAAAAAACGCGGCTTCACGGCGCGGCGTGCAGTGTATCATCCCATCGATTTATCTGAAATCAAAAAAATTGTCTTATTCTTAAAGTTAAGTCTAAATTCCAAAAACTCTACAAATGGCGCGAAATTCAAAAACGGTTAACAAGTTTTCTAATTTTTCGTCTTCGAGGGGCTGAGCTGTAACTTTGTCCTTAATATCGCGAAATATCTGAATCAGGTCACGACGAGAATCACATATCTGCCGAACATTTTAATCCCGAGTTTGTTCTATTCTAACAATTTTTACATATCGAAGTACTGGACGCCAACTCAAAAAACAAGTTTTGGCTGGCTGGAAACGAGAGGGCTTCTTTGCCCGACCGGCAACTGTACATATTTTTTTATACTAAAAATGGTATTATATATATTTGATTGAGTTGTACTAAATTTAAAACGTGAAACCTTAGCTGCATGGTGGCATTCAAATGTGAAAAATTAAATTAACAATAAATTCGGCTTCAATTGCTGAGCTTTCCACACGCCATAAGCAATGTTTGTTTTGCTTTTTGGCCCTATTCTGGCAGTCGTATCAATACGAAGCAAATACCCAACACACATGCTAGGAAAAGTGTGTGGTAATTAGCAGTGGTGACACGCATTTCTCAGCGCATGTTAAAGAAAGTTACCTTTTGTGCATGGCATGGGGTCATTATGTTAAAAACTAAACAACAAATAACATCATTATAGAAAAAAAAATGTAAAAGTGCTATTTCAACTTCGATGTTTCGAAATCCAAACGAGACACATGATTTTCGTTTTTCCTGCTGCTGCAACATAGAAAAAGACAGATAAATGGTTTTCTAAAAAACAACGTTAAGCTCTAGGCCGCAAGGACTTCAGTCGCTTAAATCGCTAATATTTTCGTTGTTATTAAAAAAAATAGTATTTTATTCTCATTGGTTTGACACTACAGTACCATTACCATGTACTGTTGAAGGCTTAACAAATGTATCTTCGATTTCAACACCACTGCAACTTCTATAGCCTGACTTGTAAAGAAGAGTAAGGTGATTGAAATGAAAGCCAGAGGGTACCTACCACAAAATATCTTAGAAAGGTTTATAATATTAATATTTTAAAAAAGATCATTTTCAAACGAAAAGTTTTAAAGTTATGTATTTCGTTTTGAGTTTAGTCGAAACGATTTCATATGGCTAAATATCCTGGCTCGTTTCGGGATTTTGCATGTAATTCAACTATTAAATGCGCGTCGAAAAAGCTTGAAACGAGATATATCATTCCTCATCGTTTACCCTACTTTAGCATGGCTTGCATGAAAGTTAATTACTTCAGAAATTTTAGAATTTCTCATTCATTTCACATGATCAAAAACGCTATTTCGGACACATCACAATCCACACTTGTGTTATATTTCATTTTAGGGCTGAGATATTTTCTACATAAACTAAAAGTGTTTGATAAGTCTACAGTTGAAAGTTTAGAAAATATATACATATAATTAGCTCAGCCATTGAAAGTGTGGACTTCTAAGAACTCTACTATCACATTTTCCGATCAAAATTCGAATTATTCGAGCTTGTGGGATTTTTATGTTTATTGTAGCTATTTCAAAAACAGATTGACAAGTGCAAGTGTTCTTTTAGTGATAGGCTTAAAGAGAGATAAATGCAGCAAAACTTTTCATTGGCACTGATATTTTTTTGTCCTAGGTCTAATTGATATCTAGTTGTGCCAGATATTTTCCTGAACTCTTCCCCATTTGAATGTGCTTTTTGAAATTTAATTTATTTAGATATCATTCTAAACTTTGATTTGCACATTTTTATTGATAATTTGTGTCAAGGTAGGTCAAGGATGTCTACTCATCTTAACTCACTGTTGTTACACTGTTGCCTGGCTTCTTACTTAACAGGTCATCTTAAAATTGACTGACCACAGGCTTGGAACTTGTGAGTCTTGTGTTCTTGTTTTATGCATATTACGTAGTAATATAATACAAAGCTGTGTAGGTGCTCACTTTTTGAGGAAATTTGCTTAGAACGACAAACAAATTTTCATTACATGCATTTTTAAAATCGTTCCTTTCGAGCCAAGAATTTACGATTTTAAGATTTCAGCTAAATTTGCAACAAAATTCAAATTAAAAAACGGGCAAAAACTTGGCTTCACAATTTCACTATAATCTACCTTAATGGGTATTATCCATTTATATTAATCAAATTCAGTTTTCGAGCTTCTGTGGTACGGTGAAATTTTTGGCCTTAATTCTAACTGCACACTTGCCTACTGAATCTACATACATACATAATAGATCACTGGGGTATAATTCACCCCAGTAGTTTTAAACTTGTTGCAGCTTTTAAAATATTAACTTTTACTACGTATACATGACGGATTGAGAGTTCGAATCGAGATTGGATTGAGTATTAAATAAAATAACTTTTACAGGCAACATAAATCCGATAAAGGAATTAATGTTGTCACAACACGCTCAGAGCAAATGGTCAAATCGATTACTCGATCCGCGTTTGTAGGTGTTATTTCGGTTCAATCCAGCTGACTAAGCAAGATTGGATCCACTTGATCCAATTTAAATTCAATCTAGATTCGATCCGGCATGTATACGTAGTATTCTGCACAATTTTGAATTCTTAAACGGCTGGCTTGCGAACTACTCCCATATGCAGAGTACCTACGATTAAAAATATCTGAAGGGGCTCAAATCGGAAACTTTTTAAGAGCAATCTTCTACAACAGAAATTAGAAATACTTTCCGACCAATGTTGTATGTGTTTGGCTGATATTTCTAGAAGACTATGAGCTGTCCGTGAGAATCTTTTATTTTTAAGAGGACTAACTATGTAGTAACTACTAAAGCGATATGATGAGCGCTATGTGCTTTTTCAGAAAATATGAACAATGAAATAATTTTTTCATTCGAGATCGGTGATTTACGGTCGCAGAGCTCACTTAATTTTGTATGATATCAATATTAGATTATTTTGTTTCATTATATTATAGTCTTTATAACCAGTTTTTTAAAAAGCAATTAAAAAAAATACTGTCACCAATTAGGTTCCTGTTTTTTTTATTTCTCGATGCCGGCCATTTTTTCACAATTTTTACAAGTATGCATTGCATTTTCTCCAAAGGGTTTCTTAACGTGTTGATGACTCACAACAATTTTTCATCCAAACCGGAGATGCTTTGCTCGCGCCCACTTGTTAATGACTAAAAGAGAACCAAAAAAAGAACAATATAATTACCATGTCATGTTCCCTGGAAAATGTATTTTAAAATTGCTGTTTCAAAATAATATAGATATTGCCTCGCACTGATTTAATGATTCGCAGAAATGCCATCAGATACCGGTTACCCATGGTAATTGCTGAAATTAATCCCCTAAACGGGATGCTGACAGCAGCAGTTGTAGAAAATATTGCCAAAATCGGGCAATGCATCTCTCAAGCACGTACTTTATCAGCTCGAAAACAATATCCGTTTCGACAAATATAAAAAAGCACTGAAAATGAAATCATTATTTTTACACTAAACTAAATTAATTGCACCAACTGTTTTCCGCTACAAAAATAAAAAAAAAATCGGAAAAAATGGGAAAAAGGCGGAACGAGCCCGACCTACATTCATCTCACACAGATAATAGCTCCCGCCGCCGCGCCGCCCAGTTTGCCGAGGAATTGTGCGGTGTTATTTAATAAATTTCCCACCAAACAATGAAATTTATTATATCGAATAATCCCGTGAAATGGTACACATTCCGATGCACCATAATAATCAAAACAGCACGTAAACTAGTTCCGTTAATCGCAACCCTGCCATGAGTTCTCCTCTGCTAAAGAGAGCGAGAGAGAGAGAGAGAGAGCGTGGAGGGACTTATGAGCTTTTATGGAATATGCGCATTGAGGGTTGTACGCCGTCTCCAGGTCCTGTCCAAGGGCTGGTTGTCGCCCCCACAATGGGGCGAACGGCTGTACCGTGCCGCCTGACAACCACCGAAGGGGTAATGTATTCATCCCCCGGTAAAGAAGTCAACAAAATATTTTTTTTTTCGTTTTCGGTACGAAAGTGCGCGCTACCACGTCTGCTCCATTCAAAAGCTTTTTTCATTCCGTAACACACGCTCGGAAGCTTTGGGTATACCGTCGTCGGGATCATAGCGGTGTATCTCCTCCTAGTCCTTTCTCCAAGGCTCGATTTGTTCGCCAAACGCTACAAACATTTCGTTGTCAATAGTTGCCGTGTCGGGGACGTGTGGGAACTAGGATGAGTGTTAAGATAAATAATTCTGTGGCAAACCTTTGAAAGATTATCTCTGAAGCGGTAAAACGGGGTCCAAAGAACAGTTACGGTTGCAAAAGTGAAGGTGTCCGTTCTGGTCGGAGCTGCGGCTGAGACGCAAAACACATCAGGGGAGCGTATATACAAAGGTCCTGGAGCTGCTGCTGGGAATTGTGCGTGTTATGTTGTTGAGTCTCTATGTAGAGGAGAATTTGCGCTCTTCCAGCACTGGCTCAGTTATTAATTCCGTAACCTATCATAGTAGGACCGCTGCTCGTTTTCATCTATGCTGGGAATAGCACCCTGGCACCAGTCGGAGCGATAAATCAGCGTTTGCAGCTGCATACCACATTACGAGCAGTGCATTCTGGCAGTGATATACTGACCCACATATTAACTGTTTAGCAAAACACCTTAACTGTCTCTCTCTATCTGGATATTCCACTTACTTGAAATAGCTGCTTCTTGTCCTTCCCGTCCCCCGCATTCCTCCGCGTATAACTATAACTCCAGATAATAAATAATAGCAAAATACGTCGTTTGTTGTTTCGTCGTAAGCAAAATATCTCTAAATTCCCGTTAAAATTCGTGTTGTTGAAAGAAATCTAATCGTGTTGAAACAAAAGTTCTTCAAAATTGATAGTGAAGTAGTTGAAAGTGTTTACCTGTAAATAAGAAAAAAGTTTTAAATGTTGCTTACCCTCTGGGCGAATCTTTTGTTTTTCTAGAAAATTACAAAAGAGTAAAAAATTTTTTAAAAGAGTGTTCAACCAGTTTGCTTGGAAATATTTGTGAATGTAAATCGATTTAAAAAAAAGAGTAATTAAAAAATCGCACTTACAGTTACCGGGGAAAAAGTTTTTATCACCCGCCCTCCATAAATTTATTAACAGAAAAAGTAATAAATACCGCGAAAAGAAGAACAAATTTCTCCTTCAATTGGTTGTAGAAATAAGATGCCAACATCGACAACGATTGCATCAACAGTAACATTGATAGCAACAACGTCCTCATCACTAGAAACAACAACACCAGTCAACATGTTGGCCACAGCTGTAACAACAGTCGATGATATTATTAGTAATAATGCCTCATCAGCACCACAGACATCAATAAATAATTCATGTTCTACAATAACAACACCGCCAACAGCTGTTGCCGCTGCTGCTGTTGCTGCCGCTGCCGCTGCTGCAGTATCGTCACAACAACAACAACAACAACAGCAGCAACAACAGTCAATAGTGGCATCTTCAGCAACAATAATTGCAACGACTTCACCAACATCTGTCGATTCAATCATTGATGTGGCCAACTCGTGCAACAGTCTACAAAATGCTCCAGCCATATGCATTGGTGTTGGACAAACACCAACCACAGATGATATTATCACATCAATTGCGGCAACATCTATGTTGAATGGTGCTGCTGCAAATAACGGCAACAATTGTGTCGGTCTACTCGAGTCAGAACTGAAAAATCAAGCACATCAACAGTTGCAACAATCGTCGCTTGTTGACCAGCAGGGCAAAGTTGTTGATTTGAACTTGTCCACATCATCTAACAGCGGACTCGCGAATATTCTCTTGTCCCCGGGCAATACTGGCCCCAATTTTCTCTCCATGCACCAAGACCAGTGTGTCTCAATGGGGAATGCAACATCTCCTTCATCAGCTGCTTCATCATTATGGTCAACAGCTGATGACGGCAATCACATGTCGATTAACGGATTTGGCAATTTCCAAAATTACAACAATCCGCCATTGTTTAACGGTGCCGCAGCTGTAGCCGCTAGTCTGGCTCATCAGCAGAGGCGTGCTATAACATCTTCTCAAGCGGGCAACTTCCATCATGGACTGTCCCCAAATCGCTCGGCACAGCTGCTCCAGAACCAGCACAGTCCTTCAGCACAGCAGAGCCAGCAGCAGCAGCAGCAGTCACAGCAGAACATGTTCAAGAATCCCTACCCCTCTTGGTCTAATTCAGCTGCTGCTGCTGCAGCAGCCGCAGCGGCGGCTCAGCAGTCAGTTTCCTGGGCCCCACCCCAGCAACAGCAGAATCAATCTCAGAACAACATGGCCCAGTGGAATCGTGGACGATCGGTGCCCAATTTGAACCCGTTAACTGCTGGCGGGAGCGGTGTGGGAATGCCGCAGAGGAAGCCGACTTCCCCAAATCCAGGACCGTCACAGTCTTCTCCGTTTTCGCAATCGCACGCCGGGATATCGGGTATCTCTCCGCTAAAATATCGCAGAAGTACTTCATTCCCCGGCAAAGGACCTTCACCTACCACCGGAGGATACTCTTTGGATGTACCAACGATCGACGACGGACGGGATCCCTTCATGGCGTATCAGGTAATTTTTTACGTTTCTACTAAAGCTCTTGATGAAATCGAATTTATAAACAAATTTTGGCATTAATGAAATTAAAAAAAATAATTATCTGTTATCCTTGCACACGGCCACCGCCACGCTCGGAGTGCCCAGGAGAGCGGCTGACATAGTCTCCTTCCACCCCGTACTACTATTAGCAATACTACCACCACCAACACTACTACTACATTTGTTGCACCTCACAATCATCTCATACGCCATAAAAATCACCACGATAGTGACCCGCAGCAAGTAAACCAATCCTCGCTAGTTGAAATAAGCAGGCTTCCCACCCACCGCCTCGCCTCAACATGTGTGTTTTACTTTTACTCTTATTTAAATTTTAATTAATTCGTTGTTGCTTTTGCTGTTTTATTTGTTCCTTCCTTTGTTATTGTTGTACGATTATTAATAATTTTTTCAATAAAGTTGCTTTCTTAATACACGTTTTGTTATTAATGTTTTTACTTGTGTTGCTATGTTTTATGTGTGACCTATTTTTTGATTAATAAAATGCGATTTTACACAGCTAATGCTTTTTGTGTTTTTTTTTCACCTTTTTCTAAGTGTAATTATTTTAAGTTGGTTGTTTTTTACATTGCTGCATTCTTTTGCTGGATTGGTTGGGTATCATCGGATGCAGTCATAAAGCGGGTTCACGTCATTTTGAATAGTCTGTTGAGATGCTATCATCTAGTCAGTTCTAAATTTATTAGCCCCTTATTTTTCGAGGTGTGCATGTTTTTTTCGCATATAATTTTCTGGGAAACGAAATTACGATAGAGTAGAGCTTTCGAATACATTTATGTCGTAGGGGACCAAGATAGTTTCATTTTCGGACTTATAACTTCAAATATTGCATTAATTGTGACCGAAAAAAATGTAAAACTAAGTCCCATTGGTGGTATATTAAGGGGATTTAGCCAATTTGTGATGTTTGTGATAACAATTATATTTTTGCTCAACTATTATTAGTAGCTCATGGTGATTCCTTTAAAAACCCCAAACAATTTCGATACCAGCATAAGTCGGTAAAATTCATAAAGCGTCTTGACAAATTCAGCCTTATATTATAAAAAAAAAATAGTTTTGAATTGTTTGTATTTGCTAGCACAAGGAAGCTCTATCCGCTGCCGTCCAGAGTAAGTATCTAGTAAATACTTGTAATATTGCTTAAAAAGTCCAAAGAAACCTTAGCACAGTTTCCGTGCATATTACTATATCTTTTAATTAAAAAACAATATTTATCATCTTTTTTTTTAATGGCTAAAAAATCCAAAGAATAAATGAAAACTCGAAAAATGCCACTTGTTGCTATAATTTATTGATGAAAAGGTAGTCTTTTTAATAACTTTTTAGGAATTATATGTTCACATAGAATTTAGTTTAGTGATGTGATCCAAAATTTTGCAACAAATGAGCGGAGGCCAGTAGAAGTGTTCACAGGCTATAACTTCGGCTTTGGGACGACATCCTAAACTTTCTTTGGATTTTATGCACACAAACGATAATTACATTTTTGAAAGTTATAAATCGATCTCCTCCTTAAAATCAGTGGAGACACATCTATTCGATTTTGGAGAGAAGCCCTCCAATCACATTCTGGATTATACGGATCAGGCAAATTGTGCGAATATCTGCACTTGTTATGCAAACGGGTTAAGAGGAGAGTCTCATTTGTTGCCTCTAAATAACAATGTTTGGACTATTTTATTTAAACAACAAGCAAATTTATCTGCAACTATCGTAAAACCCTCGTGAATTTCGTTGTTTGTGAACTCTTCGATATTCCGTAAACATTTCCAAACATTTTTGATTAGCGAAGTGTATGCCTGTTTACGAAGTCATGTGTCGTAAAATATCTTTCGTTTGTAGCGAGTTTCGTATTTCAACGTTATTTTATTATTATTCCTTCCTAAAAGTGTTCAAAATGGAAGAAAATTCTATGTTGTCTTGCCTTGTATATCTCCGACATTTTGGCAACAATACATCAAAACTAATCAGTACGAAGTAGCTTAAAAAAAATTATGACCGAAGACTTATCGTAAGTTCATTTTACGAATATCCCAACATACACTGGGTCGCAAAATTACGATGTGAAGTGAGCACCCCTCATATTATAATTCATATTTGGCCTTTAAATTTTTTTACTTTAATAAATACGGCACGTAAACTGCGTCGTTCGCTGGTATGGTATGCATAACATCTGTGTCCCAGGTAATACAAAAACACGATTATTGGACGAACTAGATTGATTGGGGAATTGCTGAGAATTTAAATCAAAACTGTAATTTTTGCTTTTAAAACACATACAGCCCCTGTTCGTCGAATTAGGAACACTCGTAATTTTGTTGAAATGTTCTTTTCATAGATTAAAAACGACATGAAGCGAAAATAATATTAAAACAAATGTTCACTTTTTGCATAGTATATTTAGTGGTTAAAAAATAACGAGTACAATTTGTTTTAAAACATACTAATATTTTGTAGAACCACTCTTCGCATCTATAACTGCCTTAATTCTATGTGGCATGCTTTCAAAGCACCTTTCAATCAATTCTTTTATATGGAGGCTATTTTCCCACACATTGTTTATATGTTCCTTCAGGACTGCTATAGTAGGATTGGGGACTGAATAAACTTTAGATTTAAGGAGACTCCAATAGTTCTCAATGGGATTAAGGTCAGGCGAATTGCCTGGCTAAGGAA
The DNA here is from genome assembly GCA_947538895.1 of Neoitamus cyanurus. Lineage (NCBI taxonomy): Eukaryota > Metazoa > Arthropoda > Insecta > Diptera > Asilidae > Neoitamus > Neoitamus cyanurus. Next base: position 40,467,411 of record OX384542.1, read on the forward strand.
GAATAGGGATACCAGAGCTATTCAATAACTTTCTGATTGATCGAGCAGTATGACAGGGTGCACCATCGTGCATAAAGGTGTAAGACATGTCGCAGGATCTTAAATAATTATAGTGCGGTATACAAATGTCCTGGAGCACTTCCTCGTACACGTTTTTGTTCATAATTCCATCGACAAAAAACAGTGGTCCAGGTCCATATCATCGTGGCTAGTGGGTGTTTCACGGTTCTCGCAACGCAATCTTCATTGTACCGCTCTTCTGGCCTCCTCCGAACGAATTGAGGGCCCTTCGTAACAGCTTCCAGCCTCCACTCATCGCTAAATACTATCTGAAAGTAAAAAAAGTAATTGTTTTATCAGATATTTGGGTTCTTAGTGCAAAATAGTTCCAAAAATATGTTGATTAATTAATAATCACCTTCTTAAAACCTGCTACTGTATGTATAATGACGATATGTGTTAGCCCACTGAAGCCTCGCTCGTCGCATCCACGCCGTGAGTTTTGGCTTTTTTGCAGGCCGTCTTGATACGTTCGCTTCGTATAATCGTCTTCTTAAGGTCATTGCTGCTCCGCAGGCCTTTTGGATGATTCTACGGTCTCTTCGAGGTGTCGTTTTTCTTTTTCCGCGGCAATTTTGACGCCTTCTGTTGATATCCTCTGGATTTTCCTGTAGTCCTTTTGATATTCTTATAAGAGTTTGAGGAGATTCATCCTCTTTTCTTGCGAGTTCTCGAAAGCAAAATGTCCTTGTCTTTAGCAAGGCAATGATAGCTACTTTTTTTGCACTGCTGATGTCTTTAGTCTTTCCCATTTTTGCACTTTTGCAAGAATTCCTTGCAAAAATTACTACTTCGCAAATGACCGCAAAAGTTTGGAAAAAAACACATCTTCCAAATCCTTTAAACTGATATACACAATCGCCTTTTAACGCCCAGATAATCACTTGCCAAACACTTTTCAAAAAGTGATGAAATTCGTAGTTTTTATAGTGACACAATATTTTCGAAAACAGCTATAAAAAAATGGTCAGGTAGAAAAATCGTCCTTAAAAACGTTTAAGGGACAATGGTGTGTACCAATTATTTTATGTTCTGTTTAAAACATTAATGGGATCAAGAAAAAACGACTCTCCTTGGAAAAATCCGCAATTTAAATGTATTGCAAGTAGATATTTGCAAAAAATACGAAAAAGTGTTAGTGTTCCTAATTCGATGAACAGCGGCTGTAGAGTATGGCATATTTTTACCGTTGAAAGTTTTGATTAGTTTACATAAGTATATCGCTTACATTACTTGTACTTCACAATATAGTGTTACGATTTTGTTGATAATGCAGTTTTGTGTCGTAATAATTGTGTGTATATTGTGTAGATGATATTATTAAAAGCAATAAGTAAAAAGGAGAAGAGAATTGGATGAATAGTCAGATCATTTGGTACTCCAAGTTTGAAAATTTTAGAGCTACTGTATGGGCTATAATGCGTGGATCTTAGAAAAGCTGCGCACTTCATATTTCAAATAAGAACTGCTTCAGAAAAAACCCGGCAGGTAAAAAGTATGAATAAAATGTGATGAAAATCCTACGATAATAACTTAAATAGATTTATTTCATAGTTAACTCCATTTCACAAATAAAAATATATGAACACAAGCAAAATTAAAGTCCCCGCCAAAATATTCGAACCTTCGATTTTCGGTCCCCCATTAATATTTGGACATCCCTTTCAGTGATGGATTGAGCCTGTTTCCGCCACTTATTTCGGATCTGAAGAACACTGTTGGTTTGAAATTTTGTTCTCTTAAGGGGGCGGTAACGTTAATTCGGCGTGAAAAAGGCCCTTTTTCAAGAATTTTTCCAGACGTTACAGGCAATACAAATTTAATTAGTCGATCGCAGCATTATAGTACAACCTGTGAACAATATTTTCCTTAATATTTTAAAACAAAATATAAATAATTAAGCCGACGGCAGCAATTCTTCGGAGGCGCCTCGAAAAAAAGTTGTCTGTCGGTGAACAATATTACTGAAGAGTGGATCATCTGAATTAAAAAAAAAAAAATGTGTCATTAGATAACCGCTTTCCAAAGGTATTCCTGGGAGGAAATTTTTTGTTTTCGATTTTTCAATTTTTGCTGACACTTAGAAGTGAAAACACCGATTTTCGTCTTAAAAATGAACCTATTTGTTATTGTAAAATCTATAATTATGAAAAAAACAAAAAAAGCTCCCAGCGTTACCTGGTCATTTATGTAAAGAAGCTGTATACAAAATTTCAAAACAATCGGTCGAGTAGATTTTGCTCTAAACTGTTCACCGGTTTTAAAAATGACAAGCGTCAGAAAATCGCTTTAAAGTTTTGCATACCTGAAAATCGAGTAGTATACATGAAAGCAACAAACGCTCAAAGTTCTGTATCTTAGTTTTACTCCGATTGTTTATACCACAAAGTCAGCACAAAGTTCGCGCGCCACGCGTTTGCTGGGCAGACTTAGTTATCTTAGTATCTTAGTTAGTTTTACTCCGATTTGTTTGAAATGTTGACACAACAATCTTAAGATGTTGTACAATCATATGAAACAATAAAAAAAAATGAAAATGAAAATTTTTTAATACGTTACTCCGCCCTTAAGTTTAGACTTCATATGTGCCCAATATCGCTCAATTGGCCGAAGCTCCAGGCAATTCGGTGGATTGGCTTCCTTCGGTATTACATTAATTCTTCATAAAATTCTAGTGTCATTTTTTGATAATGACACGTTGCCAAATCAGGCCAAAATACTACAGACATATTATGTGATTGTATAAAAGGACGAAGCCGCTTGTCCAGACACTCCTTTGTATAAATTTCAGTGTTTATTGTCCCCTTGGTTATAAATTCTTCAGTATTTTTCCCAAATGAGCTTATTGCTTTCCATATCAAGTAGGTACTTCTTTGGGTATCTCGATGCTTTTCTATTTTTAAACTCTGGTGCTACTTTGCCTTTCTCTTCCGCAACATAGAATTCCTGTCCGGGAATTTGATTAAAGTCGGCAACACAATAGGTCTCGTCATCATCCATAATGCAGCAGTCAAATTTTGTTAAAAAATCCGTATACAGTTTTCGATTTTTTAATTTTTGCAAACTTTATTGTGCTATATTGGTCGACGGATTTAGATCTCAAGAGAAGGTTCATGATTTTGGAATTTGAACAGTTATTTACATTCCGCGACGTTGAATTGTGTGCACTTAGGTCCACCTACGGCCTTTGTAAGGATTCTTTCTGCACTTTCTTATTGAGGTATGGAAGGAAGTATTATGTATAATGTATTATGTAAAATGCCTGTGATGTAAGTGTTCTTCCCATCGTCGAGAATATCAGGAGAAGTGTGAGATCGGTCCGTAATGACATTGGATCCTGGACTTCGTCAGTCTCTGCGGATTCCGACATTGCCTCGAACATCAAGAACCTCATGTACCGAACTGTCCGCACTTGCCGTGAGCTTATTATTGCGCTGATATGTCAATTTTATTACGAGCAAATGCGATACACTGCGATAATTGTATAGAATTTGATGGGAATTAATGTATTAAGGATTTTAAAAAAAATGGTCTATAACATGTGCAACACTTCTAATGAATCAATAGACTGTGATGGCCTGAAAAGGAACCTATGTATGTTTAAATGCGGTTTGCAAGAAAAATTAAACATCCGATCAATTTGAAGTAGGATAATTCGGGGTAAAAGGATGCATTTTTGCTTTCTTTGATTCATTGAACCGAATCTACCATTATAACGTATTGAGAACGCATTTTTGCGATATTTGTAGCACTCTTCTGATGTACAAAGGGTAATATATTATTAACAACTTTACAAGCTTATATCGCGATATATTCACTTAAAAAGTCTCTTTCTGCATTTTTAAAGACCTGTCCAACGATACCCCACACAATGGGGTATTTCCGCGCATCCCAATGTTTATATGGAAAGCAATTAAATGGCGGTTCACATAAGATATCTGCCTGTAAAATTCCATCAGGATCGATAGAAAAACGGCGGAGTTATAAGGCTGTGACATACGGATAGGCGAACAGACGAACATGACGAAACTATAAGGGTTCCGCGTTTGCCATTTGGCTACAGAATCCTAAAAAGGATCATAAAGTGAGTTTTGAAAAATGTTCTGTTTTTGATGAAAATCCGTTATTAATATGTTGCTAGAAGAATCCACCGGAGCCAACATGCAAAATTACGGGGAGAGTTAAATGTGCCACCGCCTACCATTGCAAGAATACGGTGACAAATTTTGAGGAAGCTTTGAATTTTACTTCCGCATTCACTGAGAGAGAGATCTTCGAGATTTTATCTATAGGAACATCAACTCCTATCAGCTGTTCAAACAATTATAAACTCAAAGCGCGGGCTTAAATTTCAAAGCGGATTTGAGGGAGCCATTAAAACAAATATTTCACTGACTGAAAAAAGAAGCTCTTAAGGAATCCAAGAAATTTGCGCCAAAGAAAAAACTTGTGAATTTAAAAAGAAAAAGAAAATATGTGATTTTCTTTGTTATTATTACACACAATAGAGGTCTAGCTACGTCGTGCTTACAAAATTTTTAAAGGGCAGTTGAAGTCGTAGTTGGGTTTTATTATTATTTTCTTTATTTTATTTAAAATATTTTTCTGTTTTCTCTAATTTCTATTAAACTCGTATCATAATAAAAGGAGTGTATGAAAGTTAAGATGTATTTATTTAAACCTTTAATTTGATACCCATGTCAAGGGGATTGTGAAGAAAAATATAATCCCCCATCTTGGGGCGTCCTCCACATTTGGTTTAGAACTACGTCACATATCTTGTTGTATTCTGTTCATTAAACTCTTTCATTTGATGCCCATAGAGGGGAGTTGTGATGAAAGGGGTAATCCGCCATCTTGCGGCATCCGCCATACGAAGGAACAGATGAACATCCATACACACATATATAGGCTGCCATACTATAACCCACCTTGTGTGTCGTAGTCGGGTAAAAATTAGGGAGATAAATCGCCGTTTGGTTACAGGCACGACTAGTAAAATGAAATAATAGATTTGCTTCCCGCGATTCTTTATAAATCACAATATTGCGCTCTTATCATCTGTAAAAATAAGACTTTTGGGCACACAACTGCACACTAGCAAATAAACGTTGCCACGTGTATTTGCACCCACATTTCTGATAAATGTGTATTCAATCCCAACGGGAAAAGAAGCAGTCCAAGATGCAAACGAAAGCAACTCCTGGGAAGCCATGGATGCATTCCCTTCCGTTGGACACTCCATTTCTTTTTAACATTGCATGTCCGCAGTAAAAAAGCTTTTCTACTGCTTCCACCTAGCTTCTCCGGAATGCACATGGAATCTAGTTCATACTGCTCCCAGCTTGCTTCTATGGAAGTATTATATAATCTATAATGCATGACATGTTTTTCGTTTTAAGTCAAAGATCAAGGACAGGTCAAAAGGCGAACAAAAATGAAAGCACAAAACTGATTTTATTATTAAAAACACGCAAAAACGCAACAAAAACACTCAATAGAACGCAAAACCAAAAACGCTCCTTACTGCATAGAAGATAAAACAGGAATGAGCAAGATTTCGTTTTGTTTTCTTTTATGACTTAAGAACAAAGCGAGAAGGTTCGCTCGCAGCAAGCTCAATTCGGTGATGCATACCTGCCTTTCCCGGAATCAACAGGGAAGCACCAAATTTTTTCACTCATAAAATTTACTGATTCCAAATCCGCTTCCCTAGGAAGGCTTGACCAAATTTCCCGCTGGGTGGTTTTTAAACTACAGACTATAGCATTTAAAGGCAATTTTTAATTTTTGGAAAATCAAACATTTCAAATCTGGAATACACATACGCAGAGTTACAGGGCTTATTGTTAGCTAAACGAACGGACGATCAGAGCATGAATATAGGGTTCTGTTTGAATCGTCTTTTTTTTTATTGAATGACCGAACTATAAAGTGAAGTATGTATATCCCGTCATGGCTATGAATTACGCCGATGAAAACCCATAGAAGACAAACTCCTTAAAAGTGGTTCCCAAAACTGAATGAATGTTATCGCCATTAAAATCAAAACATACAAAATTGTCCTTTCACTGCCTTTAAGTTTAAAATTTCACAGAATTCTTCGTGCTGCCCCCTGAGCTGGAAACTGAAATGAAGACGGAAAGCATTAGAGGAGCAGAAATGACAGGCGCGTTATTATCGTGCACGACAAATGATATTGCTCCCCAAAGCCCCATCACAGTTAGAAGGAGGTAGCGTTTCGGAGCGCGGGCCAACGTTTCCTCAAATTTACTTCCCGGAGTGCAAAGTGCGATGATCTATGCCTTACATTATGTCCCGCAATGCTCGGTGCTATTTTTTTGTCTCTGCAATTCAGAATCCCAAAGACCTGAAAACGTAATGCAGATGTGGATATGTGGCGCCTGCCTGCGTCGTTTTTTTTTCTGTTCGTTTTCTTGTCTTACTTCGCCAGTCTGCTTTGGAATCGAATTCGTTCGAGTAACTGGGAGCAGTTCGACGCCTTTATTTTTGCGCGTGGAGTGCTCCTTCGGCAGCACAAAAAAAAAATCGGGGAGGACATACATATATACGAGCCGAGGCGAATTTGTTTCCAAGGAGATTTCTGTGTGCTACTTCTTATCCCTTTTAATATGAATGACTTTAGCCTTTTAGCTTAGATTTTTATGATTGGCTGCCTTTAGATGGATCATCGCGTTTCTTGGCCTTGTGACAAACTCTCAGCTGCTCCTGTCCCACTTCTTTTGTAGATTTTGGCTTACTGCGGGGCAGGGGCCGTATTTTATTTTTATTAAAACGTTTTCATTTGCAGAAAGGGCATGCAGGGATTACGCTGGGTGATTCCGTTATTTACTGCTACATATTTCAGTCACGTTTTTTTACGAGCAGCGAATTAGGTGATAGAATTTTTTAAATATAAAAACGTTTCTATTTTGAAATTTCGTCAATATTTTCGAAAAAGGATTAGCGGGTTGATTTCATTGAAATGGGTTTTATTTATTAGTTTTGGTGTGTTCACTTTAATTTAATGTTTAAACTCCGTCGCTATCATGTATTGCGACACATTCGTTTTATATACAAAATTTTTGTGACATTTTTCAAATATGTTCGGTAAATATGAAGCCAATAAAGTTAGAGTAGATACCCTATTTTATATTTAAGCAATAACGTTGGTGAAGATTTGGGGGAGGATGTGTGAACCGAATCGCCGAGGGGGTGGTCGTGTAATGCGTTGCGACTTAAGTACTTACTCAGCTATTTAAAGTCGTTTCGACTTTGGTCGATGCGAGTTACATGACTACCCCGCTGTATTTTTTAATTCCATATACCTATAAGTTTTTTACTTCAGAAATAAATCACAAGAGAAGAAATATAGAACATAGTGATTATTGCTAGGGCACGATTTTGGCACACTTTTTAAAAACAGCTGAAAATATTGCAGTTAAACAATTCAGCAAACTATTTTCGGATATTCCTCAATATTTGATGGGATATCCTTAATTTAATTAAAACTGCAGCGCATATCGAAGGTAAATTTTCACTTAAGTCTCGCTCATAGTTTTTCTGTGGTATAGCGTTCCAAGTGTTTTTAATTTCCTCCCACACTTCTGCCAAATACTTAGTTTTTTTTGTTCTAGATGCTGCTTATGGGTCCATTGCGAATATCGTTTTACAGTCGAATAGATAGTCGAGACACCAAAATGCATTGCATTTCAGCTTTAAAAATGTGTCTTGGCTTTCGATTCGAGTGAAAAACGTTATTCGCAATAGTCTCTGAAAAGTCAGAGCAACAACTAAAAATATAATGGAAAACACGAAATTATTTGGCGACACACTTCTATCTCTTTCTATTATCCAACTTTGATTCTCTTAAATGAGTAAGTGATTCTTCTCGCACCTAAGAGGTGGCGGTATTAGTAGCGTTTCATTATCGCAACATAGACCTTTTTCTAAATAAAGAAAAAATAAAAAAATTACAACATGGGAAAGTATCACGTAAAATGATACATTTTGAATTTGAATATTACCTATTTAGATTGTTGTTAGGGCCTAAATAGGCTTAAACAGGTTAGTACATGTACATATTAATAACGAAGTGTTTCAATGCGTTTTCGCGCAAACCAGCCGACCTAAGCAAACGCCGGGTACCACGCTCAGTGCGATATGTATAGGGTGTCCCAATAAGAACGTCCGAACTTTAAATTTGAATAAAATACACAATTTTCGAGCAAACATGGTTCTGATTGCTTTATTTGAAAGATAATTTTATGCGATTTACGATTTGAATAAAATATCGGCCAAATGGCCACCGCGGCTCCTCTTGCACACGTTCATCCGCGCACGCCAATTTTCGATGACTCTGTGCAACACTTCGGCCGGTATCTCAGCTATGGCTCGACGAATATTGGCTTCCAATGCCTCAAGAGTTGTAGGATGGTTGCTGTAAACCTTCCACTTAATGTGGCCCCAAAGGAAATGATTCAAAGGCGTCAGATCACATGATATAGGCGGCCAAGCGATGGGACCATTTCTGGAAATTAACGACTCACTGAACTTACCGTTAAGTCGGGAAGTGTGAGGCGGTGCACCGTCTTGTTGGAAATAAAGGTAGTCCGCATCAATTTCATCAAATTCCGAGAAAAAAAATCGATCAGCATCGTGTTATAGCGGTTGCTATTAATGGTAACAGCATCTCTTGCTTCATTTCGGAAGAAATAAGGTCCGATGATTCCGCCATACCATAATCCACACCAAACGTTCAATTTTTGGGGATGCAATGGCGACAATACCATCTTATAAGGATGCAGATCCAAATCCAATCGCAAAATTCGCCAGGTTGTCATTTGGGAGAGCCCCAACTCTTGAGAACGACGCGGAATAGACGCATTTGAGTTTGCACGAACACTGGCTTGAACGGCGGCAATATTTGTTCACTTCGGGCATTTCTTTTTCTTACAGGCACCTTTGTATCGTGAAGAGTGAATTCACTTTCAAATTTTCAGCTGTTACAATACCGACAAGAGGATACGAATTTGTGTAATAATTTTGGACAATTTCCAAACGTTGGATCAAAGTAAAACGTGTCATAATGAAATCGCAAACCTTACTGAACATATCTGCACAGAGTTGTCAAAAAACCATTAACAAATATGGCCGCCACGAACTATCAAAACTAGGTCATCCTTATTGGGAAACCCTTTATGTACTTTAATTCATCTATCTCCTATACTAATGTATCCCATTTTTAAACTTTAAGAAAAAAATGCAAATTTCGAATCTAATTTCATAATTTAAAAAAACAGTCATTTTCTATACACCAGTACCTATGTTTATTTTTTATTGTAAATTTTTTTTTATTCGAAAAGAGAAGCCTCTTTGCCCATAACTTGAAAACTAAGCCTTTTATATACAAAAAAAAATTATGTGTTTACACTCTCAGCGTCTGGAAGTATAATTAGGCCGAACGAATTTCAGAATCTCACATTTTTTTCTTTGTCTGCTTCACATGAAACGCCCCACTTGTCAGTGGTTTCTGCATTGCATTCGCGTAAATTTTTCTCATTTCGGCCGGCCGCGCCTAATGGTTCTGGACGGCACGTAGGTGCATATATGCCATATTCTGACGACAGCTCCATCTTAATTGCATTAAAACTCTTAACGGGAGGTTTTGGGGAAATTCGATGAATAGAAGATGAAGGTCTTCTCTTGATGTTGCTGTTTTCCGTGCTCGTGGAGCGCGTTTTATAGTTTTGTTACTCTAACCGAAGGACACTATTTTTCTCGGGCATTTGTGCATTTACTGTAAGAGTCTGTACATTTGGTTTTAATTGTACAATTAGTGCTCTTTTTTTTTCTTTGCACATATCACCGTCGTTTTGCCAATCCTATCACATTTTGATGGTTAATCGTAGTCTAAACATTTAGAAGTCTCATCTTAATTCCTATGAAAGATTTTAAAGTTAACAACATATTACAAATGTGCAGAATTCATGACGTCGACAGCAGGTCTAGCAGGATGTGATTCAGGTAATAAATTGGAATCAGCTTGCAGATTTACAGAAAAAAACATTTTTAAATTTTTTTAAAGCGGTTTCACGGAAATTTCAAAACATGAAAAATGTATGAACAAATGATGCAACAGAATATAATTTTCTTGTTTCGTCTCGTCATTGAGGAAATGATGTACACAAAGGCGCGAACAGTAAGATCAGTAAGATGTGTATATACTAAATTCGTGGTCACTTAGGTATGGTTTTCTACGTATAAATTTGTATATCCTTATTCTACCTGGCCATGTTGTCCACCACAATCGAAGGGCAACAAGATGGGCAATTTAATAAAAATGAATAAGTTGTATTAATTACATGAATTTCGGAGAAAATGTGGGAGAAATGCGAATTATAGGAAACTTCAAAACATTTTTCACTTTCGCAAATGACTCTGCCTGCAGTGATAGAGGTAGATTAACATTGGTGGCAATTGTTTGCTTGTGTAGGTGAGATCTATCACTCCATTCATTTTGGCAGGCATTAAGTGAAACACCCTGTATATCATTAAAAGGGCAATAGTGTCTAAGGTGACCTTCTGCTAACTGGGGTAAAATAAAAATTGATTTTTTTTACGGAAAAATGTTCCTTAATATGTCTAGAATTATGTCCTAAAATTTTACGAAAAAAAAAATGGTTTTCGAGTTATAGTGCTATATATTTTGAGAGAAAAAACGGTGGCGCAGCTGACGCCCGAGCACGCTTTTGGGACGCCGCCGCCGGAAGAAATTCAATTCAGTTATATTTTACGTGGCCACTTGAACGTATCGATAGTTTTTCTTTAGAAATTTCGAGAAAATGTCAAAAACTCAAAAGAACTTTACATCAAAAACTCCAAAAAGAAAATTCCATGGAAACCGGCACACGGCACTCTCAGCTGGTGAAGTCGATCTAAAATCAAACGCATTTTTCTCGACTTCATTTTTTCAATCGTAATTCCACGATATCTCTTGAACCGCTCCACCGATTTCCATAAACCTTGGTTCATTTTGTTCAGAATTCAATTGTGCACAAATCTAACTAGGATATAAGACAAAAACCAAGTAGTTTTTTTTGCAGCACTTTATGTAAACAATTTTTCGAAAAATTCTCGATTTTTGACTTCAAATGGCTGCCATGTTTTTTCTAATCGACCGATTGGTTAGATCCTAGTTAGATCTATAGATTTTTATGTCTAATTTAAGTGGTTTTTTGAGTTTTCTGTTTCAAATGATTTGGTGAGCCGCAATCACGGAATTACGGGATTTTTTTTGCCGCCCTCTGGCAGCGACTGGTGATCGAAAAATGAAAAAATAAAAAAAAAAATCTAGTTTTTGTTAAAGATTTCCAAATAAAAAAAGATTCAAGGTCATATGCTGTTTTGTTTTCTTGTAAAAAAATCCCAAACTTTTGCTTTTTTTTTTAATTAAGTTTGGAGAAGGTCACCTTAAACATAATATTTGGTGTGTGCACCTTTATTTTTTTTATAACGGCAGTGATACTTTCGGGGATACATCTAATATATCTGTCTATGCAAATATTTATTTCCTCTGCACAGTGCCATATTTGGGGGATATGTTGAATGAGGATTTCTATTTCAGCTTGTGCAACTCCTTGCCGCATAGATATCGCTGAGTAACTAACGCGAGGGATTCACGTGCTTTGTACCATCTTGGTATTTCTTCGTCAAATTTACGACGCTGGAACGAAGGACGCCCTCTATTTTACTAATGCTTACCGCTTTTAGTCAATGTAAAAATCCCTGCAATTTTGTTCTGGGGTTAAATTTTTTTTCTTCCCTGCTTTCTAAAAAAGTGAAACACTTCACTCTTCCTGAAAATCAAATTTCCACATTCAAAGGTGCAGGGAAAAATTAATCGAAATCATCATTTTCACCTTTGTCGAAGTCTTATAATAACTTCCAATACAAAACTTGCTGAAATGGTTTACAATCCAAATTTGAAAGTGGTTGTGGTATGTGAAAAAAAATTGCCAGAATAAGGCAGAGATAAAAAGTTTTTAGAAAATGGGATAATTAAATCTTATTGAGTAATTTGTGTAAGGGAACTGCGAAAATAATTAATTTGAAAAACGGCTGACCACAATTCCTCTGGTGTATGTGAAGCGATGAAAGAGAGTGCCACGGTAATTTGCATTCCACTTTTAAGTAAAATTTATTTAATTGATTCATACTTCGAAGCAAACGAATGCCACGGAATTAATTGAAATTGCGATATTTACAGTGTTCGCATCAAAATTTTGATGTTGATACACACGTTTTACCCACTTCCTGCAAAAGAAACCTTTACCCACACGAATTTATGACCAGTGTCAGACGCCCCTATAAAAGTTTAATGAAAAACACGAAAAAGTAACGAAATTACCCGAGACCAAATTGGGTGAGCAAATTGATTCCAGGAATTTTCCCATATTTCGTAAAACCTCATGAATTTTCTGTAGAGGCCATTTAATGTCTGTCGGGCGAAAAGGGAATTTTTTATGAAAGGTAAATAAATAAAAACAATCATGTCGTACGCATGGAACCACCGGTATGTCTCTTCCCCGGCGAAGTAAATATCAAAGGGCGAACCTATCCTTCTTAGCGCCTTATTTGCCTCTTAAAAAAGTCACAAAATCAACAGTGCCTCGCATAAGAATATATCAAAACCTCGTTCGGTTCGACTGCTACTTTGAATATAAGCCTGCTCCAGTTGGGGGGTCTTGTCGAGTCCTACCCGCCCACCCAAGAAATATTGCCTAAAATTTAATAAAAAAAAAAACACTTGCCGGCAGCAGAAAAATGTTTCAATTTTCGTTCTGGCACCGCTGAGAAATCGCTTAAGTGTCACAAAATATTTTTTACTGCGCTCTAGCGGAGGATACAATAAATGACGAGCAGCCAACGACACCCATCAAGAAAGTGAACCCTTTGACACATTTCCGGACCCCGGTCCCCGATATGCCACATGACGGATGGGCCGAAACCAAATGGGGTCCGCATGCAAATGTTTACAGAGCCGCCTGTCCGGGTCTACATCTTTTCACGTTCGATAAGGCCACAAGTTGGCTGGATTCTGCATGCTGGCGAAGCCGGGCGGGGGTAGCAGTACTGTTGGGCCTGGACAGAGTATAAGGTTCCAGAGCAACACCATGTAGCGCCCGCATAGCTGCCATCATCTGCGGGCGTCGAGGGCCCGAGAGGGCGTGGGAACGCCCCTCAATATGATAGCAATACAATAAAGTTCCCTGGACCGGGAAGTTATGTCAAAAAGCCAATATTTATTGCCAGTTATACAATTGATATCCAGGACGCGTGCTCTTTTTTCTGTGCAAAAATTTTGAATTATTTGCGCATTGAGAAAAAGGCAACCGCCTAACCGGTCGCGATAGATAGAAATTATTCGCGCTCGAAAGCGCGGATAGCATCGCGGTCGCTCGGCCCGGTCGCAGCTGGCCGCAATGTTAAATGGTTGGACGATTTACTTTTAAACGCTCTTTTTGTGCCCACGAACCCATTCCGCCTTGCTGGGATTTCTATCAATTTCCCCATTTTATGACGGGAACGAGTTTATTCAACAATTTCGGAGGTCCCGTCCCGAGTCCATTTGAGTTAAATGAATGCGTCGATGGTGTTTTGCGCAATAAAAAAATTGCATTGCAGCTCAAAGCTGTGTACGGCAGATTATGGGCTTACCAGCTTTTAGACAATAATTGTACAGTTTTCACACTAAATTTATTTATTAAATCTCTCCATGCGGGCAATGAGCGCTTCATCCAGGGGCTGCTAACAATTTTAATTCCTCCCATTTTTTGGGCTTATCTAATCGAGCGGGATGGGAGTTTTGAATTTTCAATTTTCTTGTCGGAAAATATCAATTATGTACTCATTTTGTATTTTTCCGTAATTAACAGTACTTGATACCCTTTTATAATACGACAATGAAATAATAAACAAGCCGCTTTGCCCATCTGGGTTGGGCACATGTTGACCCACAAAAAAGGGATTTGATGATTATTATACGATGGGTGCAACTGAGTCCGTACTTTATGTATGCAATATGTAATAGTACTAATGAGCAACCAACAACAAAATCGGTATTTATAAATGTTTATTAGAAATACCTGCCACCGAATGAGCTTGTTCACACTTGGCTTTCCACCCCAATTTAAGGGGGAGCTGAGCATGCCTTTGGGCAGCGACCATGCTTCCCGCATCCAAAAATGGAGTGAAAACTTTGGCGCAACACCAAGTGTGGACAGGCTCAATAGTGTTATTTGGCAATAGTGGATATTATGACTTAGGGGCTTAGATGGTTTCACTGAGTCACGCTCATCCTTTTTAACGAATTAAAACTGAACCTTCCCAAAAGCGTTATAAGGCTGTTCTGGTAGCTGGTCTAGCAGGACCTAAACCAGGCAAACAAATATAATCTGCACGCCCTTTCCAAGAAATAAGATTGTTAACTTTCACCTAATTTTTTTCCTAAGCGAAATTGCAAAAAAGCAAGAATCACTTTCTAGTCTCTGTAAAGAGCACTTGAATAGGTACACGGTCATAAATGGAAAATATGCGTAATACCATACGTGCAGGTAAATTTTTCGTATATGTTCATTCTTATGGGTTCAGGATGTTGAGAACTTTCGGACGCCATATTGGATCCGCCATCTTAAAATTCTAAATTGCGATGGTTGATTAGAGTTCAGCGACCCGAAAGCATTAAAGGACCCGTTTTCATGGCAATCCTATGAAGTTGAGAATTGTCCGTCGCTATATTGGATCCGCCATCCTTAATTTCCAAATTTCGATCGTCATATTGGATACGCCATTTGCTTACTTAAACTTAACAAAAAAATATGGCGAGGAAATAACAGCACTCTAGTGAGTTGCGCTGACATGAAACTGAGATCGCTTAGCAAATATTCAGGGCTCAAGTTGATGATTTTGTATGCCATATGTTAGTGCATATCCTAAGGTTTAGGTATGATTCAAACGAACATACCAATGTGTACTACTTAGACATGAGACCGCTCGAGTTAAATCAGCATTGAATTTAACAATATTTGCTGGGGCACTGTCAAGACTTGAGTAGGAATAATTGCACATCATCAGCATAGAGCAAAATAGAGCAGTACTTGTGAACAAGGACAATGTCGTTTACATATAACACAAATAAATTAAAAACAACTTTCTAAAAAGAATGATTTTTTTGAAAATAGACTAAAAAGCAGAAAATAAATTTTCGCTGATAGCTGATCAGAATAACTTTCAACATTTGTAAAAAGAGAACCATTGGTCCCTTATGAAATATTACTGTTGCTGTTATGTTCCTACAATATATTATTAATATGTTTTTCATCAAAATGCTGAGCGTCTTGTATTATCATTACAACCAAAGCAGTGTTCAAAATTTCAGCTCAATTGGATAACGACAAGTGGGTTAAATTTCAAACACTAATTTTGACCCATACAGGATATTGAACATAATAAAACCATTGAATAAATAACAAAGGACCTAAGATGGAACCTTGTGGAACCCGTGAAGGTATGGATACAAAACTAGATGTACGTTCGTGGGTATTAGTAGGCTGCTTACGATCAGTTATGTAAAAAAGAACTAGGTTTGTCGCTGTTTGGTAAAAATT
This sequence comes from Neoitamus cyanurus, assembly GCA_947538895.1. Lineage (NCBI taxonomy): Eukaryota > Metazoa > Arthropoda > Insecta > Diptera > Asilidae > Neoitamus > Neoitamus cyanurus. Next base: position 40,483,139 of record OX384542.1, read on the forward strand.
AAGTTGCATTGTCAACTTCTGATGCAAAATTCTGAAATCGACAAAATCAAAGGCTTTGGAGAAATCTAGTAAGCATGGAACTGTGGGCTGTCTAAGCTCTACGATACACCTTACCGCTTTAACAAGGTGTAAGAGTGCCAAGACAGTATTGTGTTTGGGTCTACTGATTAGCGATAAGGCAGTGAGCATCAGTATAGTTCTTCATTTGATCGTACATAAAGTAGGCTCAAACACTTTGGATAAAACTGCAAGGCATAAAATCATGTGCACCAGAGACATTGTATGAGCAAATTTTAGAGCAATCCTTCAAAGTTAAAAATTTTGAGGTGCCATATTGGATCCGCTATCTTTAATTTCTATTTTGATAGTAGATTCGAGATCAGCGACCTCGAAAACATGGACTGACCGAAATTTAGAGCACTCCTTCGACGTTAAGGACAAACTATAATGTGCATTCCGCTCCGTACAATTACATTACACAAAAACCTATCCCCAAACCACAATGGGAATAGTCGTTCGCTTCGGAAAGTCTGTTTTGCTATGCAAGGTACGATCTGGAGCGTACCTTGCATATGTAAAATGACAACAGCTGAAAATGGGGACAAAGGATGAGGATATACATTTTTTCGAAAGTTTGATTAATGTGGTGCACTCTAATAATACACAAATCGCAGTGATTATCACACTCTGATAGCCTGTCGAATATGCATAAGCTTCCGTTCATCCTGTTTTGACAGGTTTCCGTACGGAACGGTACGCACATTATGATTTGGCCTTTAGGAATTTTCAGGTGCTATATTGGATCCGCCATCTTTAATATCTATTTGGATATTAGATTCGAAATCACCGACCCCAGAAACCTGTAATGACCCGTTTTCATAGCAATCCGCCATCTTTAAGTTTCAAATTTCCTACTGAGCCCTCCCCTACCGGAAGCTAAGATATTTACATTACATATCATTATGTCATTCTGATTAGCGACATAACTTAAGACAAAGTTCTTATCATAAAGGCAGGAACACAGTACCAGATTTTTCAACCAACTTGTAGCTTTAAGCCTGTCGATGGGCTCTGCATATTGCCAGTAAAATTGGGACGCGAGTAGTCGCCTTTATCGCTGGCGGAAAAGTTCTGTAATACACAACAGCAACTTGTTCACTCAACCGCAAGTTGCCAAGACTTTAGCGACTCATACACGATCGCACCAAGTTGTAAAACCTGGCTGGGCAGCTTTTTTTTACAGGTCATACCTTAGCAATTTTCCATTGGAGCGGAAAAGTATCAGTCGTGATTACAGTACTAAAGATATATGTACGTATTCGGGTCGACAATAGGCGTTTTTCTTTATTCGTTCAGAGCAGAGCACGAACTGTCAAAAAAAAGTTCGTGTTTCTTTTTTAGCTCAGAGTCGTCAGAGCTTCAAAGTTGTGTTTCTTTTTGAGCTCAGAGCATGTTCAGAACGCGCTCTACGTGCTCAGTAAAATTTGACCGAGCATTTGGAGTAGCAAACCGAGCATGAAGCTGTCATTTGACTGTGAAGGAAATAAATGCAATGGACGAGACTTGTGGTTCTAGTGTAGAAGGTAAATAAACGCAAAATAACTCATTACATTTGATAAATTGCATAATCTTTATTTTAGCTTTTAAATGGACAAGGGATTTGGTGATTCTCTTAATCGACCAAATTAAAGAGAACTATGAGTGCCTTCAAAGCGGAGTTAAGAAAACCGCGTATCAGAACATTGCAAATGTTCTGAATAATCGTTTTAAATTAAATATTTCATATGAGCAGGTTGACTCAAAATGGAAAGGACTGAAAAGAACTTATAAGAAAATTAAGGAGGACAACAATACCACCGGACAGTCCAGAAAAACTTGGGAATACTACGATTTAATCGATAGTATTCTTTTTAGAGCCCCGGAGATTAATCCTTCAGCTGTCCTTTCAACTGAAGACATGGAAGTGTTTTGTACGCCAGCTAAGTTTCCAAATAGCACGGAAATTGATAGTTCTCCAAGTTCGGCATATCGAACAAATTTAAGCAGAAAGCGCAAAGTGGACGATCAAGAAGGAGTTGAACGGCGTCACAAAGAGCGAATGGAAGCAACCAACAAATTTTTACAGATATTCCAGCAGATGGTGGACAAGATGTGAACTGAATATTATTTAACACATGTGATATATGTAATTTGTTTCTGTTTTTATTTTTTTATAATGAAATAGTTTAGTTTAATGAAATAAATATTTATTTTCTTAAAATAATCCGTTTAACAACCTTTCTCTTTTGGATTGGGCGGATTGCATATTAGTGGATGTGGAATCTGCATCGCTATCGTCATCATCCTCAATCTCCTCAACTATGACAGGGTCTTCGTCCATCAAATCATCGTTTTGTAAACATATATTGTGCAAAATGCACGAAGCAATAATATACTTCACAATGGAAGTAGGTTTCAGGGAATCGATATAAAATAATCGCCGAAATCTACATTTGAGCAAACCGAAAGCACGCTCAATTGTCACTCTACATTTGGAGTGAACTCTATTAAAAATTTTTCGCTCTTCGGTTAGCTAGCCATTATCCTTGTACGGAGGTATTAGCCACTGTTTAAGTGGATAGGCGGAATCCCCCAATAAATGCTGATCATCATTTATTCTGAATTCACCTAAAACAAATGTTGGGACCACATTATTCAATATGTTTTTGTTTATGAATGACTAACCTGAACTGATTTTATTTATTAATCCAGACCTTCGTAAGAGTAATGCGTCGTGGATAGAACCTACCTCACCAGCATAACAGTACAAAAATTCCATTTTGTGGTTGCATATTCCTTGCATTAGAATGGAATGAAATCCCTTACGATTAATATATGAATTGTGAGAGATTTTTGGGGCTCGTATTGGTACATGTGTGCCATCAACTGATCCTATAACTCCTGAAATTTATAAATAATATATTTCAAGAAGCAATAATGAATCAATGTTCATACCTCGGAGGCGAGTTTTCCTAAAATAATGGGCAGATGTTTCAGCAGCTTCTTCTGAAGTGGGCCATTTGACGTACCTATTGGCTCTATTTAAACTAAGCAAAATGTCGCAGTTCCTCAAAATAATTCTCCAAATATTCACAATGCTCACACCAAATCTATCTGCAATTGATCTAAAACATTTGTATGTAAGTTAATATGGGTTTACAAAAAATAAGTCTTTATGTACATACCGCATGCATTCTGGGTTTCCTAGATACCACAAAGTTATCATCAATTGTTTTTCGATTATTGTTGAATTTCTGCCAGGTCCATATCTGTGTTCTTCAAGTGCATGTATTTCACTGCACAAAATTTCAAATACATGCCTTGATAAACGAAAATGTTGTTTGAAAGTTTGATCAGAAAACCTTGGAACAACATCTTCGGCATAGTTTTCGTTTTTTACGATTTTGACGTTACCATTATTTTCATTGTCCTCATCGTCACTTCCACCGAAGAATAAATTAAATGCTTCCCTCACAACAATTAGTTTATCCATTTTTAAACCAGTCACTCACTCAATTATAAGTTTGACAACTAAATATTTCTTCCAAATTGACTTTTCTGATTGACATGACAGGAAGCGCTCAAAAGTGTTTCTTTATTACATCTGAGCGTTCTGAGTACGCTCTGAACTGAGCGTGCTCGATGTGCCCGAGCCCTGTTCAGAGCGCAGTTCTGAACGAATAAAGAAAAACGCCGAATATAAGGCAAAGTAAGTTAAAGAAAACGCACAGCAACAATTGATTTTCTACATTATCGTTAGCAGATGACGAAAAAGTGTAAGTAGAGGAACCTTGACCACGAACACTGTTGATAAAGTAGGAATTGAGCTAATCAGGATGACGATTAATACTATCGCTTGACTTCGGAACAATGCCTGCTTACTTCATGTTCCTTCATAAGGTCTTAGAGCGGAGAGATAGATCAAGCTTACCACAGTAATTAAATAGACAAATAACTTATATAGATTTCCATTCTTGTCCTAAAGCTCAATCCATTGAGCTTTCAATTTGGTATCCTGATGTCGCCTGATCTTACTAACACATCCCTAACATGGCTCGATATATAATTTCGGGAGAGAGAGAAAATTGTTCGTTTAGCTCAGCACGCGGGCAGCATGGATTCTGCGGTGGTGGCGTGGCGGCGACATGTCTCTTCCTCTTCTCTCGAGTCTCAGCCGTCCGTCAGCTCCTCAGCGCTCGTATATGTACAGATTTTTAAGGCAAAGGCTAAATTTCCATCTTCCTTCTGTCCGCTCCATGTATAGATTATAAAAATTACGCGTAAAAGTCAGATTTTGGTAATTTACAAGTACCCACAAAGCAATTTTTTGAAATATGCAAAGGGCAATTAAAAATGTTTGAGGATTTTTTTGTTCAAAGAGGACATGAAAACCACATAAAGGAAAAAATATGTCAAGTTTGCATTAACAGTTTTCCTTCGTGGTATGAAGTTGACAATCCATGTCATTCGCATAGGTTAAAAATACTTGATTATTTCATTTTAACTCTAATCAGGAAGAATTGCAAATGGGAAATTGACAAAAATTAGCAATACACAAACAAAATTGTCGTAAACAAAAAAGACTAAAAATGCTGAGAAGTTAAACATTAATTTATACAATTTTTTTTTTTATTTTATAATAAATGGTATGTACGTTTTTATTATGTTAATGGGGAAATCAATTTATGTTTCAACGGAATTTTGTTATTGAAATAAATAAACATATCTCATCACCATAATTTTTATAAAATCGGAACGGCTTAGATAAAAGTGATCTGAATCTAGTGAAATAATACAAGCCGATCATAAATAGCAGGAGCGCAACCAGGGGGGGGCAACCGGGGCAATCTGCCCCGGGCCCCGGGTTCAAGGGGGCCCCTTGCGGATCGCGAAAAAATAATCGAAAATGCTAAAACATCCTGCTTGGAGTTCCTTGAACTTGAAAAGTTACTATACATTTGTTTGAATTTTACACTTCGAAAACGAACTTTGATTAGTGGTCGAATCGTCAGAGTTTTTGTCGTGGTTGTCGATTGTTTCATTTGACTTTACTCACTCAAATAAAAAATAGCTCTAGCAATATTCAAAATATTTAATAGTTCATACTTCGAATTATTGCTAATTTATAATGTTAACTTAGGAGCAAATTTTCAGCTTCAGTTGAAAGTAACAAATAAAAGAGGATTTTCGATACAGAGAAAACAAAATTTGTAAAATATAAAAAGCTCTCGAAATGAGTGACAATGATGGAAACGAAAAATGTTTGATTTTTGGGAAAGAAAAATTTTCCCATGATATCGTTACGATAGAATACCCATTACGTTTCATGCGAGGGAAAAACCGGCTGAAAATCTAAACGCATTTTTTTCAGTAGAGATAAGTTGAGTAAGCCACATTTGTGCAATATGCGAAAGGAATCGTGCACAAGCAAGATCTGTGCATATGAATGTTTAGCAGGGGGTTCGGGCTCATAGCAGGTAAATTTCAGCGAGGAGCGCAGGCTTCCGCGATTTAGAAAAATGAGACAAAGGAAATGAAATTAGGAAAAAGGGAAAGATATCCGCGGTGGCGCACATGTGGGAATGATTATGTAGGTAAATTAGCAGAGATGAGTCATTACGTAATTTGGGGAAAAGTAGGTAGGTACGTTATCGTTTGTTGAGTAAATTAGGGATAAAGGGTAGACAGTTTAAGGAAGACTGAGGAAGTTCATTCCATGTAAGGCGGGAATGTCGAAAGCATGTTAGAGAAAAAGTGAAAGTAGTGAGATATTGATCAAGTGAAGTTTGTAGGAAATTAATAAGGTTAACATTAAGTGAGTAGATAGCGTCAGTGGACAAAACTACAGTGATAGTGGAAAAAAGAAAATAGACAAAGAGTTAAAACTTTAAGTTAGTGGGAAGGTGAAAAGGACCAAAGGCAGCGGGAAGTAGGAAGAAGAAAGGGAGAGGATTTTGGAATTAGATTTTGGATAAGGTGAGTGAGTAGAGATCCACGATGGGCGAGGACAGGTTGAACCACTTGCTGACAATCTCCATTGAACACGAAAAAGCGAGTGAAATCAATTATGAAAAAATTATAAAGGATTTCAGTGCCATCAAAGCGAGGAGGCAAATGCAAATTTAAAATGTATAAGTTGGAATATAAATTTATATAATAATAATTAAAAAAAAATTTTAGAAGAAGGGCCCCCCCAAAATGTTTTGCCCCGGGCCCCAAATGTCTAGTTGCGCCCCTGATAAATAGTATATACATATATCCCCTTAAAGGAGGTATTTATTTACCTATGTGCTCAAAATATGTCTTCAATGTTACTTGTACCATTTTTATCTTCATACTGAGTTCAATGTCAACAATGTGGGGTTTTGTCATGATACTCGTTTAATTTCCAACTTTAAATATGTATATCCGGATAATTCTTATCTATTAAACTTAATCTGATGAAAAGCAATCACAATAGACCCAACTTACCCTACCCTTTACCATCCTCAATCTCTTATAAATAAATTCAAACAAAATATTCAATAGAAATGTATTTACTTACTCTATCAGGCTAAAAATTCCTAGAACAATCTTTTTTTGCAAAAGTTCTCAATTGGGCTGGTGAGCGGGCTCAATATGAAAATTTTAAAAGAGGCAGTGTTCTGAATTGAGAAATATTCTAAATATTTATCTCACGCACACAAACTTAAAGGAAGTTGAACTAGATGAGCTTTCCGCTCAGATTTGTTGTCATAAGAACAATTTTTGCTATGAGATTGGATATCTATATATTATTTGTCCATGGTAATAGTCTGTCTTAGCTTTACGAGTTTCAGCCGCTGTGATATTTCTGAGTTTTCTATAATTGGCTTTAAATTTCGGACAACAAGTTGGGTGTGTTTTTAAGTTGGTTAAATGCGGTCCTTACGCTCTTTACATTGACTTTAGTTTGGTGCTCACTAAACACTATTTTTTACACACAAAAAATTAATGGATCATTCACCTTTGTAAAACCTATTTTTGTTTTGTCGTTCAGGTACTAAGAGCTAAATAAGTAGAGCGAGCCCGGGTCATCTCCAAGCATTGTGACGTCAAACTAAAACGTTAAATTTTATTTCTAGAAACCCTGGCAAGAGAGATAACTTAAAAAGTTCTGCTCGCCATGGTGAATGTGCCCTTAAATTAATTAAACATTTTAAACTCAATTATTTAAAGACAGAGAAACCGCCGTCTTAAAAGTTACAAAATACTCTGAAAACATTTTCTTACTTAAGGGGAACGATTTATGCGCGAAACGCTTTTTAATAAGGGTAAATGGGTTAAGGTGGCAACATTTGCAAAATTATCACTTGCACCTTTTCGGTCACAAGACGAAATTTGCCAACAACGTGACGGAAAACATTAGTGGTAAATGTGCAAGACCTCCTCCGGACTCCAGCCAAGCGCGATAGCATTTTGCGACAATTTCATTTGGCCCATCCGGAAGGCAGCAGTAATTGAGTGAAAATATCTTGCCACGTGTATATTTCCCGAAATGAAATTTTTCGACAGTTTCCTGCTCCTCTGGCAATTTTATGAGCTCGTTAAATTGTTAATTGTGATTTAGTGCGAAACTTCGGCAGTGAGCATGTTTGCATCCTCCTTACCACGGGGAAATTACGTCGGAAGGAGGCCGGGAGGGCATATTCGTACGTTATGGCTTGTAGTAGGGGAAGCGGGTATGGTCGCTGCGAATGCGATGCACCCGTGCCCACCTGCAATATATCGGGATAAAACAGAGACCTACGTGTTTCGAGAACTGCTCCGGGGGCGTGGAGAGTTACGTAAGTAATTGAAATATGAAGTTCAAAGGTTCTGAACACTACACCTCCTGGGGCGGGGTACTGTGCGTACTGCAGCACCGACCCTGAGCCTATCCAGGCGATCCTTCAGTCACATTTGGGAGAAAGGTAAGAAGTACTCGCTCCCACGCCCCCCGATTATAACGTATTAAAGTGATTCTTAAGTTAAACCTTCAAAGGCAGCAAAGGTCGCTATCGCCAACCCATCTCTCTATTTGGCTTTGACATTTACCTTGATAATCTTCTTACAAAAGACTTACAAAGCAGGCGGATTGTATCTGCTCTGGTACGCCGTCGAGGGGCGTTGCTCTTCGTTAATTCTTGGCTCCTGGATTTTTCTAGAGGCCTTTTGGAGTCCCAAACTGGGCGGCCCCGGCCGACTACCTTTTCTTCTTCTCGTTTTTATCAAAGCCTCATTATCTCGGCTTGTTTTATGTTGTCCACTTGTACCTTTATCGATTAACAGCGTTTCATGTCGTTAGAGTGCGGCCGGGCCCCAGGGAGGCGATAGCGTGCGTCGGCCAGTCGTGGTTTCTGACCTTTTCTGCCTTTCCGTGGTCGGACGGAACCTTACGGGGGGACAAATAATTAATCAGGGCAAGAACAAATTTTCGTCGCTTTTTTTTGGCTTTTGCCTGGTTGAAATAATTTTGTAATTAAATCAGGAAGTGGCGCACCAACCGCTCCCCGAGCCCTTTTGGGTCACCGTGCGGGCAAGTAATGGCGCGTATTGCGTAACTTTCGCAGCCAACCGATACTTGGTCATTAGTGCCGTGTGGAAAAGTCACTTGATGGCCTTTCATCCCTTCTCTGGGGCTGTCGCGGTGAGATTTTTATGGAAATTATTACACAACGGCCAGATGGTGCCCGGAATCTGGCGTTCATTAAGATGTTGTGATGATGGCAAGACGGGAAAATTCGCAAACATTTGCTAGGTTGGCTGCGTGGCTGCAAAGTTGATCTGAGGCCAATTAAAACTCTTCAAAGGGCCCCGGCTTGTTGGGAACCTGGAGATGCCGGAATGTAAAGGCTTAGGAAAAGCGCTGGCGCGAGTAATGACGAAAGGGGACAACCAAGTTGGGCCCGTGGACTACAGGAAATTATTTTAAAGCAGAATGGGTTCTTTAAAGAAGTGGGAAATTGCAAAATTGAGGATGAATGTTTAGAATAGCTGCGCGGCAACACGCTACCAAGGAGTGTTTGGATACATAGGCATAGGCCTTTGGTGGAGAGAAAAGGGTTTTTTTGGAAAATGGGGAAAAATATTCCGCCGGAACACTTCTCATTTGAAAGATTTCAGAGTACACTTACTAGCATTAGAAAACAGTAAAATGGGGCCGATGGGTATTTAAGACGCGACTGAAAAAAAGTTTGTAAAATAAAGACAACATCTTGAACCAAAGCATTTTAAGCTAATTGGAATAAATATGGAGCCCATATTAAGGAGAAATTGCCTATGATGAAATCTCTTTCAATAGACAAATAACAACAACAAATGATAGAAAACAAGTGGATGAAATTATAGAGATATGCACTAACCTTACCTATACCGCAATAAAATCGACTTTACCGTATCAAAAACCGAATTTCAGGGATAAGAGTTAATTGCCTGAAGAAAGAAATAATCAGAAAGTTTGATTTGATGGAACAAACTGTTAACAAGCTTGGATAAAGCTTCCATGCCCTTTTGGGATGATACCAAAATAATAAAGAAAACTCAAACCTCTACCAGTACCTAATTAAATACATACAACAATATGAAATGTATTACATGTGTGGAGCCTTTGCTGATTATAACTAACTCCATCTAAGTGAAAAAGAAACTACCACCGAGGTCAAATATCGTATTAAGGGGTTCATTGAATACTAGATTTGAAATAAACAATTCTTTAAAGCTTAAAAGACCATAACTCCCGAATTCGACCGACCTGGTCCCACTTTTTTCTCCTGAGCAATAGCACACATGGCAGGGCTTCGGACAATAGGGTGAAAAAAGTTACGCCAGAGGGAAATTTCTGAGCTGCGGGGCCTCGATTTATAGGGTTCGCAATAAAATGGGCTTTCAGTTTCTTACCTCTGGAACTGGCAGTTTAGGCCGGTTTTGGCTGCATGTTTTTTGTGATTTGGGCTAGTTGGGGCAGTCCCTTTCGTTTGACACCACAATCGTTAGAATCAGAGAAAATAATTTTTTCGCCAAAAAAAATTCTTTGCCATTTTTTCGAAAAATCTACCAAATTTAACATGCCGATTTTTTGGTGTCAAGCTGGTGAAAGCTGGTATCAAGGGCTTTTCGGGAAGGTAGCCCTTTCTGCGCGGAAACACCAGCAGCCCTAGGAAATCGCATTTAAAGTGTGAAAAACTGCAAAAATTGGCTCCTCGTTTACTAGAAGTAAAAAACATAATAAAACCGATAAAAAACATGTTACATGTTACATTACAATGCATAAACCTGTCTATCTAGCCTCAAACTATCGTCCAATTACCCAAACGTAACCTAACAAAAAAAATTATACCGCTTGGCATGATGGTTTAATATTTAAAATGATAAAGTACAATTTACAAGTAGAATTTGTTAAGTAATAGATGTTTCAAAGTCCATGCAGGCCCAGATAGTGACGAAGCTTGCAAAATTATAGTAAGAGTTCCTTAAGGATCGGCCCTCGGACCAATACTTTATAGTGTATTCACTGCTGATTTTTGTGTGTTCTGATAGCCTGACCTGATAACCAGGTTTCAATGTTCGCCAATCACACAGAAATTTATAATTCAGACCCTATAGAAACTATAGTAACTTCACAGACAGGCCTACATAATATTGAAATATATCTAAAAAACTAAAAAAATATAAAAATAAACAGCGAGAAGTATTATTTCACTAAATCGAACAAATCATGCTTCCTGGCAACATCAAAAAAACAAAAAAAAAACGGTGTTGAAATTATGTGGTCCGAAAATGTTAAATCTTAACATACATATAAAACTCACATTGCACAAACCGTCCATAAAATGAATGCACTAACGAGAATTCACCTTAACCTACAGGGGCCATATTACCACCTTCTCCTCTATATTTAAATAAATTAAGCGCTCCTGGGTTCTTAAAATTAGAAAAAAAACGGGGGAAGAAGATACTGAATTTCCATGCAAAAAAGGAACTACTATTCTTAATTTTAAAAAATTATTTCCCTCAGTGATGCTACTATACGAATTTCGATGGAAAAATCGGGTAGGGCATAGGAATGATTCAATGAGACTATTTCAAATTGCACCGATTAATCTCAGCGCAGTAAAAAACTCACGGGGTGCTTTTTCGTTATCACACAGCACTCCAAGATTAGCGATGCATAATATATTTGTGGATTTTCGTTTAGATAAATTTTCACGTTGATCCAGGGGAAATTGAGGAATTGTGGTATGCATCAAAGCTTCATTATAACTATGCAAATTATCCTCCTTACTAAAGTTCAAGATTTGTATGGCCAAGAAGACATGTACATATTTAGCAAAGAGGGATGCAATGGTCATTTATTGCAACCTTTCGCAAATCGAGTTAATCCCCAAAACTCATAAAATTAATCCGAAAGAAAGTTGCAACCCTTACAACAACACGAAGAACCCTCAAAATAGCCAGCTGAATATCTGCAAATCCAAACTCATCTGCATTCGCTGCCAAATGTCCCAGAGACGAATAAGTAAGTCTCAGGGCAGCATTGATTTCGACAGCATGCAATTCATCCAGGAGTGATTTGTCCGAACTTTTTGCAATCAAGAAAATCCCCTCTGAGCGTATCGAAAAACTTTGCAACTCTCTTGGCACTGGTACCGCCGAACCCCTGGAAATTTTATGTTAATTTCGAGTTTGCCAAACGACAGTGGTGCAGCGGCAAAAAGGGCAAGCGAAATAATTCCGACACGAACAATCCACCCAACGAAATATGTCGGAGGAAAGTTGTGTTCCCACCTCTCTTGGCCAATTCGTCGGGATTTAGTGAAATGTTAAAACTTGCCCGAAAAAATGTGCACAAAAATAGGAAAAAGCGAGAGAAAAACAAAGTTGTGCTGGACCTGAATTTCCTGGATCGCTGCTGTCTGTAGGTTTATATCTGGCTCGTGTAATAGGTGCCCAGTGACACGCGTACATGCCCCTTTCAGCCCGGAGCCAAGCTAGAGACGTTTGGAGGCTTGCCAAACTTTCGAAGGAACATTTTTTCCCGATTAACTTTTGTGGCGCGTTTCTCAAAATCACCTCCCAATGCACTTGAGCAATATAAAGTTCGAAAAGAGCAAAACAGGGCGTTCCGAAAGAAACACAATGACCATGTCTAGATGGGCATAATCAAATACTGTCGGACAATTAAAATTTTATGATATCGGAACTGGTCAACACATCACTTTCATCAACTGATTCTTCAACATTTCTGGGATTATTTTGGGGGACATAGCTAGACAAGTAAATATCAAATAGTAATAGCAACAGACGGCACATCTTCAAAAAGAAAATCTAGCTTGTCGGGATGCTTGCTCCTGAAGAATCAATATACGAGGTCTGTTCACAAAGTATCGCGATCTTGTGGTCTTGTTCAGCTCCATCTTCGATGCCGTCTTTATCTCCTCAATTGTAGCGTAGCGTCGTTCTTTCATGGGCCTCTTCAGTCATAACCATAAACCCATGATTCGTCACCAGCTATGACCCTCTGGAGCAAATTTGGGTCGTCGCGGATAGAGTCCAACAGCTCCTCAGCAATGTTAATGCGATGCTGTTTTTGGTCGAACTTGAGCAATTTTGGTACGAATTTCGCCGCGACCCGTATCATGTCCAAATCATTGGCAAAAATCGAATGGCAGAAGCCAATTGATATTTTTATATAAACACTAGCTTTCCCGGACCCGGCATTTCCCGGGATACTATTAAATTTGTATTCCTTAATTTTACAACGCCTCCCTACTGTACCACCGCCTCTGCTATGTGACCCCGCGTTTTCCTATTTGCGTTTTGCACATGTTTTAAATATTTTCCAACAGTATTATTAAATTTAGTTTTCTTCATTTTACACCACCTCCTAATTGCACCCCCTCTCCTACATATATCTCCCAGCGGGGTGGGGGTGGTCTCATATTTGGAAATTTGAATAGTAGATTCGAAATCGGTGATCCCGAAAATTCCCTACTGCGGATTTTCAGGGAAATCCTTTGAAGTTTTACTTTTCGGTCGCCATATTGATCCATTATCTTGATTTTCAAAATTTTGATGGCAGATTCAAAATCAGTGACCCCAAAAACCCAAACCAAAAACAAAAGTTCGGATTTTCAATGAAATCCCTTGAAGTTTAACTTTTTCGGTCGCCATATTGGATCCGACATCTTGACTTCCAAAATGTTGAATGCAAGCTCGAGATCTGCGACCCCGAAAACCTTCAATTGCCTCTTTCAAAGAGATTCCTTGAAGTTGGATAATTCGCTTCCTATACAAAACGGAAATTTCGATTTTTTCGATTTTTCGGCTTTGCCTTTGGGGTTTCCGAATTTTCTTTTTTTAAAATTTCTCCTGTGTTATAGCGAACAAAACAAAATAAATTATCGAAATCGGTCAAGCCGTTTTTGAGTTTTAGCGAGACGTACCGCACAGCAATTCATTTATATATATATATAGATTTTAATATATTAAAGTCGGCAGTCTACTCATGGAACAGTCTTGTAGCGCAATTTATCCTTCTCAGGTTTGTTACACTGCTATAATTTGTGACTAATTTTCAATCCTGCTATATGAACATTTTTTATAACAGGTTATACAGTATGTACGTACGCAATGATAACGTTTTGATTTCATTTTAAAATATTTAATCGAAACCGAATTTGGTTCAACTTTGGAAAAGTGTTTATAATCGTTTTCGGCTGTTAAACAATAAGCTGATGAATTATTATAACGAACGCTCATGTCGCCCAAAACACCAGTACGAGGTACGACTGACGAAATAATTGTAAAAGTACATACTTAGTCCCGTTTCGAATACTCTACGATTGTAAGTGCGCGATGACATTGGCAGCACCACAAATTGTCGCGTTTTAGGAAGCAGCTATCAGTCGATCAAATGCGTTACTTTATCTCTGTTGATGAAACAATACTCAAAGTCATGGATGGAAATGGTTGGAAAGGCTAAAAAAACAGCTTCATCAAAGCGCAAGGATGATAAATTTTTATTTTTTTTTTTGGTTTAATTTTCCAACCAATCGTTTTTTCGCTTTTTCCGATAGGAGCTTATCAACGTTGATCCTCAGATTTCTGAAAGAAAAATTAAATATAAACTTTGAGGTTGAACGTCGCGGTAGTGGATAGAAATTCTCCGGAAACGTAAACACCATTCTAACTAAATTTGTTTCTCATGCATGGAAAAAATAAAAGACTTACATTTTAAGTAGAACTGAATTCCTCTTTTGGTAAGAAAGTTTGAAATCGTGTTCAACTGCCTTTTCCACTTGAAAATCTCACTCGTACAAGTCCCACATGGGAGGAGAGGCGCTAAGACGCCGCTGCTTGAAAGTAGTGTAGGAGACTATAAAACTTTTACACAGAGCGAAAATTTGTTTTTTATTTTCTTTTTCGGTCTTTGTCCTCCTTTCTTCCTTTTTACGAAAAAAAAGAAGAAATTTGCATACATTTGAAAGGGCACAACGCGGAGAACGAGTATAAATTGAAGCGGGTGTGTATGTAGGAGATATCATCAATCCACCTGGGTAGGATCGGAGGAGCTAAACAGCTCGTCACCTACCAGCCCAATTTCCATAATCTGCAAAAGAAGTTCGCTCTTTGCTTAAAATCAATAAGCACATTCTTGAGAAAAGGCATTGGTACCAGCACTAGAATCCAGTAGGGCTCCATTATGCCCCTCTAGAGCCAATTGACCTACATATAGGGGCATGGAAAGAGGTTGCATTTTTTATCAGAAAAACGTGATACATTACCAACGGAAACGTGTCATTTAGGCTGCCGTAATGCCACCCACAACGTTTTATTCTGTGGGTGCCCATGCCCACCCACATCCAAACTAGAAGAAACCGCAGCACCTGCTACTGGAAGGAGCACAAGCAATTCCAGCCCCGCCCACCCGAGCAGAAACAGAGAAATTGATTTGTGCCTACTGATTGTACACACAACTGCTGCTGAATGCATGTAGCTCGCTAACCCCTAACCCTAACTTCAGTAAATAGTTCCCTAGGGGGAGGAATGGTCGAGGGCGGATAAAAGAAAAATGCACTATCCGCCACACCGTGTAACGCCCTCGCCCCCTTGTTCTTCTGTGCAAGTCTAGTTTTGTCCTTGCCAAAGTCTGAGAGAAACTTTATCAATAAAAACTTTGGAGCGCCATTAAATTTCCAATCCAGAAAGCACTGCCCGCAATAACACGAAATATAGGAGAAAATGGCACACGCTGCGGTCGTATCGAGTGGGTTTTGTCCGAGGGGTATGCTGCACCGCGCGCCGCGGCCCAGACCATGGGCGCAAGCGGTCAGCAGGCAGAACAAGGGGCTAGAGGGGTGGTTACCGTCTTTCCAGTGAGGTTCCACGATAGCCCAAAAAATCTCCTGATTGCCACTGATAACTCAATTGAGAATTTATTTGGCAAACGATCTGAACGACCTCACGTTCCTGTTCTCCTTCCCATCAGATTTCAACGCCATTGGTGTCCTGCACTGCACGTCCCTGTTTTATTGTCTCCCTCAGAAGCACCCTAGCTGCATTTCTGTTGACACTACCATCATCCTCTGACCCGTCTAACGATTGACGGTGACTACGACACGCTGACGGCGGGCCACAACCCTTCCCGAGGCAACGCACAAAAATCAACGTCAAGGGCATCTCGTTAGGTGTACGGGGCGCGAAATAGGGTGGAAATGAATGGGACGAAATTTATGGGCGGTTTCTTAGCCGCAGGAATAACTGAGTATATATCGCGCACCAGAGCGATAGAAATTCCCTACTCCTCCATTTCATTCCACCCGGAAGCTATTGGGGGGTGAAATACGGCTGCGACGAACCCTTCATTTCACAAATTTGCGATTATCCTTTTTATCCTTTTCAATTTTTAATGAAGGGCTGATCCTACAGCGAACACTGGTGACACTTTTGAGTGTCACTCCTGATTCTTCTCTACATTCCACTGCGCGGAGGGCAGCATTTGCGATATAGCCGGGTACGTGACCCGTGTAAGGTTATGGGGGAGGTGGAAAGTAAGAGAGCTAGCTGTCTCTTGATCGAACCCGACATCGACAGGGGCAGTGATTAATTTATTGTTTTCGCTGCTCATTTTCGGGTCGCGGGCAATATTTAATTTATTCATTCCGGCCAACGATCAATACGTATAATGGGCCTGACGGCAGGAAGTACATGTACTAATGTTCATATGACCCCGCACCCTTATAAAAATGAATAAAATATAGAAAGGACTTTTTCTTTAAAAAGAAATTTTCAATTCAATTAAAAAATGAGCTTATGTGTTTATTCGCTTGATTAATTCTATTACAAAAATAAGAAAATTGTGTGTTGCGCTCACACTTTAAGGGTTCAGCGCGGATGAAGTACAAAAACCAAATATCTCGTGACATCCTATTACAAAGAGAATCCCGACTGATAGTCTCGTTATATTTCGAAATTTATGCGCTATGATTTTTTTCAGGATAGTAATGAAGTGTGTGTGGGTGTGTGCGTTTGTGTGAGGGGAAGGGGTTGGTGGGGTAATACCCCACACACCCAGGTATCTAAAAACAATTTATATTACTTTGGAGTGGATTATGGAGTAAATATAAAACTTTCAATGGTAATATTAACTCTTTTTGTTGAAGGGCTACTCCCGAATTGAGTTGTCATAACTCTTAAAGTACGGGAAGTACGAGTATGATTTATCCAACCTAGCAAACGTCAAACTATATAAAATTTATGTGCATTCATATATGTTACATATGTATATATGAACATATATGTAGGTGAGGAAGGCTTTTCGCGTTGTTGCCTTATATCTTCCAAACTACCAAATGGATTCGAATGGGGTTTTAACAGTTGAATAGCTTGGTTCCTTGGCAAGGTTTTAGACTATGTGTAATTGTCAAAATGTCGGATCGAATATGGCGACCGAAAAAGTTCAACTTCAAGGGATTGCTATGAAAATGGGTCCTAACATATTTTCGGGGTCTCTGATCTTTAATCTCCCATCGAAATCTGGATATTAAAGATGGCGGATCCAACATGGTGACCTAAAATTGTCAATTTGAACGGATGTCCGTGTAAATGAGTATATGGTACATATAGAGATTTTAGGGTTCGTAACTTTAAATCTACTGTAGAAATTTGGAACTCCAATATGGCCCCAAAAGTTATCAGCATATAATGAATTGTCTTGAGATTAGGCTTTTAGGGCATGCGATCTCGAAATAACTGCCTTTTTCTAATCACATATGTTTATATACAAGGTACCAACAAACATTTCAAACATTTTTGTCTGTTTATGGAGGTTAATCTCGGGAACGGTTCACCTTTTGCGGGCTAAAGTCGAGAACGGCTTAATATATTTTGATGGGACCAGGGAAGGGAGGGTAGAGTATTTTGTCGTTCATGAGTAGTAGCCTATTTTATCTCGGAAATATTTTGAGTTCCCGCGGGGAAAAATGTTGCACTCTGCAACAAAAATTACCGTGCATGATTTCAAATATAAATTGAAACAGTATCGTTCATTCTGCAACAATTTTAATTTACAAAGATGAAAAATCCGGGCAAAGCTGGGACGGGTCTCCTAGTTTAAAAAATAAAACTCTTTTCCATTTTATATTTTACCCGGGGAGTAGCAATTACTCTTCTGCTTGCTTCGTTGCAATTACGTCTCCATTATATGGTGTTTGGTGATTAGTCTGCAGTAACCATCCTAATTAATGGGGCTGCCACCTGTCGCTTATTAGTAAAAGCGCACTATGGGAGTGGAAGCGTGCGGTCCGAACGGCATACGAACCCGAACCACTAGACTACACATTGAAAACTGTCCAGCGTTCATAACTATGTGACAAATGTATGCATATTGCCTTTTACATTGTTCAGAATAAAACCAAAATTTGATACTTGTTTCCAGTTTTGGAGCAACTAGTACCAGGGTGAAGAAAATATTCTAGCTAGGTTATTTTAACATAAAGAAAGAGTTAACAAGGAAAAGCTAGGGAGTAAAGTACCCTTTTTCAAGATTAAAATTAAAATTTTTGGGTGTGACTATTATTACGTAACTCAAGCTGTGAAAGTTTTCTCAAGGTATTTATATATATAAAAATGAATTGCTGTGCGGTACTACGTCTCGTTAAAACTCAAAAACGGCTTGACCGATTTCGATAATTTTTTTTGTTTTGTTTGCTATAATACAGGGGAGATTTAAAAAAAAGAAAATTCGGGAAACCCCAAAGGAAAAGCCGGAAAATCGAAAAAATCTAAATTTCCGTTTTGTATCGGAAGCGCCTTTTCCAACTTCAAGGAATCTTTATGAAAAAGGCAATTGGAGATTTTCGGGGTCGCAGATTTTAGAGCTTGCATTCAAAATTTTGCAATTCAAGATGTCGGATCCAATATGGCGACCGAAAAACTTAAACTTCAAGGGATTTAACTGAAAATCCGTACTTTTGTTTTTGGTTTGGGATTTTGGGGTCACTGATTTTGAATCTGCCATCAAAATTATGGAAATCAAGATGGTGGATCAATATGGCGACCGAAACGTTAAACTTCAAGATATTTCCCTGAAAATCCGCACTAGGGAATTTTCGGGGTCACTGATTTCGAATCTGCTATTCAAATTTCCAAATATGAGACCACCCCCACCCCGCTGGGAGATATAGGAGAGGCGGTGGTGCAGTAGGGAGGCGTTGTAAAATTAAGGAATACAAATATAATAGTATCCCGGGAAACGCCGGGTCCGGGCAAGCTAGTTTATAATATTTTAAATATTGTGTTTTAAATAACAGCTATTTGCTTCAGCATCTGACAAGTTCGAAAATCTCGGCGTGGATTCCAAAAGGGTGTGGCAGGTCTCTCAGTGTAACATTACTCACATTTACACAGAGCAGTAAAAGCCCAAGTAATACTAAGAAACTTGTTTTTATACGCAGTGTGACGAAAACAAACAAGACTTTACTGCGTATTCATGGGGCGTATTTACAAAGTAAGAACGCATACTTTGTGCACAATGTCGATATCTTCTGGAAGGTTTTCTTGACAATGTAGTACTCTCCTTTCAAAACCAGAACACTTAATGTTAAAATCAATAACATTTAGAGAAAAACTTCTTTGGCCGTTGTTGTTGGAAACGCTGTAACACAAGCATTATTTCCCTCCGCCTTCTGCCTTCATATACAAAAGGGATACCTCATTACGCGCCTTGGGGAACCATTAAGCTCTCAGCCGTTCTTTACGCCTTTTATATCAAGAAACCTTCAGCGTATTAGATTTCCTTAATTAGCGGGAAGAAATAACGTTTACCCCCTCTAAGCAGCATACGTTTACGATTGTCTGAAATTTCATAAACCATAAGTCATTCAGGGCTCCAGTAAAACCTCCAATAAAAAATTTAAATTAACGCAAGTACATAGAATTGTAGGTAATGTTCACAAATGCACGTAATATGTGCAAATGTTTCCTTTTTTTATTACACTTCATTAAAACATAAACCACCGCATTATTACGGCACCCTAAGATATGTTTTATTTTTATGTTTGTGAAACGTGTAGCAGATTCCGAGAGGGCGAAAGGAGATAGCGGCAGGATGACCTCACATTCTCCTTAATAGCAAAACTTTTATATATTTTTGAAATCTCATTACACAAAGTGAATGAGCCCGATGACGCGGAAGAAGAGTGAAAACTGAAATGTTGTGTCGCATACTGGTAAAGTATCAACGAAAACAATGACAAGGATGTGCGGGCGGTTAAACCACATCAAATTGGGCGCTGCTGTGCGGATCTCTTACATTTACTTTATTTCTCTTTCACTTCTTCTATACTCTGCAAATCGGATTACATCCTACGCCAGTGCAAACGAACTTTCCATCACACAGAAACAATTTTCCTTCTTTTACGTTTTAAATCTGGTTTAAAATGAAAGCTTTTTGTTAATTAGCAGAGATGTGAGAGTAATGCCAAGCGATGAGATTTTTCTGAGAAGTTGTTATTCTTTCCGGCGTACAAACGAAATCCTTAATTAAATGTTTATTAATAAGTAAGTCATAATATTAAGTCGATTATACCAATTTGTGTTGACATTATCTATGGGAATGTTACATTCATATATTTTTGATCTTCGCTCGTTTTATGTCAATCAAATTTCAGATTACGCAAAAGAAAATTGTTTACAAATTCAGTAAGAGGTACCTGCCTTGGGCGATTTTTCGGCGGTGGTGGTGTAATACCACGCAGCTTCGCAAATTCAACTTTTCCAGGATACCTTAAGGGATCGTCTCAGTGTGACCCTCCGAAAAATCACTGATTTTCGCGATTTTTTTTTGTAATGTTGAAATAACCTAATCGGTCCGGTTTTTTTTTATAAATAAATACATTCATGACGAATACAAAATGATTTTTTTTATGTTTATTTATTGGGTTCAATAGTTCAATAAATTGTTGAAATGGCACGTAAAAAAAAAGGTCCTGCATGGTTTCCACGATTGTGGCCGCAATTTTGATCTGAAACAAAAATTTCAAAAAGATTATTAATCTGTAGGGAAGTCGCTATGGCGCTATGGAAGGTTTTTTTTTTTAATTTGACAAAATGGCGACGGTTTTAACAAGAAGTATCGAATTTGGCCCTTTTTTTCGACAGTTTTTCGTAAAAAAAAGTAGCAAGATTTCAAAAAAAAAAAGCTTCCATAGTGCCATAAAGAATGCCGTTAAAAACGTTCTCTCCAAATTGGAACTAGATATCTTCAAAACTCTTCCTTTGAGAGTGGAAACCGTTTTGAAAAACACCATTCTGAGAAAAACGCGTTTAAAGATTGAAGCGCCCGTACATCTCTCTAACAAATGGTCGGTGGTCAAATCTTCGTAGATTGGCTTCAAAACCTCTTGGACATCATCATCGAGCGCTGGTGGATGAGAATATTTTTCCTGAAATCTATTGGCCTCAGCTTTGCGCCATTCGCACCACGAATCTCCTCCTGAAGGACAATACTGTTGCTGGGGATTCTCATCAGCTCCTTCCGTTCCCTTTCTACACGAAACGCTGTAGCGACCGTAATAATTTGAATTTCCATTTGAAAATTTGAAAGAATGTTTACTACAGTGTATACTATCCGATAATGCAACAAAAAAAACGATTTTTCGAAAATTTCACACTGTGACGACCCCTTAAAATGTCAACGCATTAAGGGGGGCGGATACCTTTAGAATTTTCAGAAAATCGAATTTTGATTTTTTACATAATTCGAATATATAATATGTTAACAATATACTGTCAAAAGGACAAACCGAAATATTGAATATGGAGTTATTGGGAAAAATGTCAGAGCCCGCATACCGTCATTAACCAGGTAGTCGGAGAGCTTGGGTCGGAGCAATGCCTTTTCACAGTACGTTTGTGTATTCTTTTGTCTCATAATTTACTCTCTTACTTGGCGACGATATAAAACAATATCTTCTAACAATTTACGAAGATTTGTCCAGAAAATATTTACTGGAAAGATGCTTGGGTGGCCATACCCAGAATGCCAACGAAAGTGACATGCAAACTTTCAACGCGATTATCTCGAAACTGTGTCTTCAAAAACTGGCTAGCACTGTAACTCAAAAAGTTATTGACCGATTAGACTGAAACATCCAGAGGTTTCTCTTTATAGTGCTATCGGAAGGATGTAATGTACCTAAAAGTTTAAAGATATCAGGTTAATAAATAACTTTTTTTGGGATCAAAACTCTTGAAAAATAGCCAAAAATCTGGACCTTTGATTAAACAGCCGATATAAATTTTAATTGTCAACGTTTTTATTATTTTATAGGTTTATCCTTCCCTATAGTATGTTAGTAATCGACAAAAAAAAACTTTTTTATTTCCGATAAATAGAAACATTTTGACAGTGTTAGCAGTTTTCGATGTCTCACGGGAGACGCTTGAGGAAATATTCTGTAGAGCCGCCATTTTGTAAACAAAAAAAAAACTCATGTTTTTGTACACTTCAATAATGTATTAACAATATGTCAAAAGTAATAAATGATCCAATTATTGTATCACCTTAAAAAAATTCATTAAAATTGACTGATTTCACCCGTTCTAAAGGTATCGCCCCCCTTAAAGCGGCTTTCTGTAGAAACTTCCATCATTGTTGGGCAAAATTGAAATTCGATTAACAATTAAAATTCTTTAACTAATTATACCTGCTACAATTGCAATGGTAGAAGATATAATTAGTTAACAAATTTTAATTGTTAATCGTAATTAAACTTTGCCCAACACTGAGCTCCTTGAGCCAATTATTGTGAGTATTTAGTTAAATTGAATACTTACGATTTTGGATTAATTTGCAATACTGGGCGCTCATTCAATAAATAACCCAAAAACCCCCGTTCCCGTCCATAACCCATTTATAGAAATAATCCACGTGTAAAAATTAATTATCTAGTTGAATAGAGTGATTGATGGGTTTTCCGATGATTGTAAATAGACAATTCCAGATTTAGTCAATTAGCGCGCAACAAACGTTTGAGTAAATTTAATCAAAAATAACTTTAGAAAAGTTAAACGCAAACTCGGCGAATTAATAATAATTTAATGGATCAATATGTATGCGAAATAGAAACAAATAAAACCTTCTGCTTCTCAAGTAGACAATGCCGTGAAGCATGGTACAGTATTTTCCTAACACGCCTTAATTAAGCCGTGAAAAACTTTTGCAAAAACAGTTTCAACAGTTCGAAGCAACATTCGGGGTTTCCATAAAAGGCTCACCTCCGGCTCCACGTTCGACCAAATTCAATATCCTAAAATTATTCAATTTTCGATTTGTTTACTCACGAGAAAGTGGTAGCAGGGAAGCGTAGCACCCGTGACCCTCGGAAGCCGCTGCACGTGTGGAAATATTAGAAAAAACATTGGGAACATGATTTTAATGGGAAAATGATTTCCACGAGTAGCTCTTATACCCGGAAAAGAACCTCGACTTTGGCCTGGATGCATAGAGCAGACTACCCGCGGAGCAATTCACCTTCGCTCAGCCAGGTGAGCCAGGTGACCCGGCAACGAGAATACTTTAATTAGAGGGTATAGTGGTAAGCTATCCGCAATTTGAGGGTATCCATCCCGGGAAGCCTGCAGGTTGAAGGAAACTTTTGGGGGCCCAGGGTAAATATCCGCCCCGCCCGCGCTTTGCAGGACTGCCTCGGCGACCCTGTCTATGCCCGCTTCTATTTGCTTTGTATTTCTCTAATAACAGCCCTGTAATTTGCTATTTGCTCTAAAACAATGAGATGTTTACTCACCCACCGGAGGTGTAAACCCTTTAACGCTTGCCTCTGTTGTTCTGGTTGCCCAGGCTGCCGCTTCTAATTATTATTGATGAAATGTACACGGTGCCTGGTAACAACCCGGCAGCAGCCCCGGCAGGTCTTCTGCGAAGTTGCCACTTCAGACCGAGCGGTTCTTGGTGATTATAGCGAAAATGAAGGCGGAGCTTTTTACTTACCCGGACTTCGGGAATGTGTGTGCGCGACAAAGCTCAGACGTCGAAGCTTGCCTCGGTCTGGAGTGACACCTGGCGCAGATATTTCAGGTGCTATCTTCAAGTAATCAGACCAATTATGGGAGTTTTGCAATCGCTTCTACATCCGCGACAAGGTGATGATGAAGAGCCGCATCGGCAATTTATTGAAACTCCGTCTGGATTTCGGTGTTTCAGGCTGCAAGGCTTGAGGAGCAATTAGAGCGCAGTTATTTGGGAGACTTCCATTGTTCAGCCCTTTTGATATTCTAATTGTAGAACTTTTTAAGACGAAGGACATCCAAAGACGACAAAAGGGGTACATACAAAGATTTTAGATTGTCGATGTCGAGCATCGGAAGCTGATTTTTTTTTGTGAAATTGATTGTCAAGAGTTGTACACTGGTGGCTACTTCAGAGTCCCCGCTCAATATGTTGCGAAGGTGAACGTGTTGAAACCCATTTAACATATGTGTGTTCCTTTCAATATAATGTTAAATGTAGTGCATAAACGAGCTTTTAACACATTAATACCTTTAAAAAATAGTTTTCATCTTTTATGCCAAAATAGGCACCAACAGTTTCTTCTTATTCTTGAACGGCGATAGCTCCGCACTATTTGGGACACTTTTTTAACCCACCATAAGTTAGCCTAACCAGAACTGAGATATGCACTTAATCGATACGCTGGACCAGTGTTTCTCAGCCCATGCCCAGCGGGAAAAGAAGCATTCCAAGATGCAAACGGAAGCAACTCCTGGGAAGCTATGGATGCATTCCCTTCCGTTGGACACTCCATTTCTTTTTAACATTGCATGTCCGCAGGAGGAAGCAGTAAAAAAGCTTTTTTACTGCTTCCACCTAGCTTCTCCAAAATGCACATGGAATCTAGTTCTTACTGCTCCCAGCTTGCTTCTATGGAATGTAAGTGGAATCTTTTGAAAAACTTTCATATTGCTCCCAGCTTGCTTCTCTGGAAGTATAATCTATAATGCATGACATGTTTATGCGTGTGGAATCTTTCACCAAATTATTTTCGTTTACCTTCTCTTTTATAAAAGCACAATTTTTCACAACTGATTTTATTATTAAAAAAACGCAAAAAACACTCAATACCTACAACGCAAAACCGAAAACGCACCTTACTGCACAGAAGATAAAACAGGAATGAGCAAGATTTCGTTTTGTTTTCTTTTATGACTTAAAAACAAAGCGAGAAGGTTCGCTCGCAGCAAGCTCAATTCGGTGATGCATACCTGCCTTCCCCGGAATCAACAGGGAAGCATCATATTTTTCACTCATAAAATTTACTGATTCCAAAGCAGCTTCCCTAGGAAGGTCTGACCAAATTTCCCGCTGGGATGTGTCGCCACACAAGTGCTTCACGAGAGGGCGGTATATGTCGAGAAAATATTAAATTGGTTTTATGATCTGAATACCCTCTGTGTTAAAATTATTATATATTTAAAGAATAATAGGACAATTTGTATGGTGCCTGTCCTATCAGCATCCGTCAGTCAATTATGTATTTGCTTTCTATTTAGTCCAGGTAAATTAGCTCGAAAAGGGGTCAAAGGTTGATTCTGGGTTTTTGGGGCCGGAGATAACGATTTCCGCAAAATCAAAAAACTCGGAAGTAGCCTTGAGGTCCATTTTCTAGGTTAAAGGGTCGAATTTTCAAAAGAAGAATCTAACGAATAATAATCCCACTTGCCTTCACGGTAATACGTCAAGGTTATTGGACTTTTTTACTGTTGACAATTTGCATAAAGCCTTATTCAACAACCAGGCAGCTTTTCGAGTCTGATCATAACTTCGTCTTTGTCACGTATGAACTACCCAGAGAATCGTACTGACTATAGTTATTATGATTTTAAATCGGAAAATAAGGCAACCCTGACTGAGGAGTATTTTGGATTGGCTTGGGATAACATACATTACTCCAATGATATTGATTCACAAGTAATTAATTTTTAGTAGTTTGTTAATTAGTTAGTTAGTTAGTACGTCCACGTCCATCAAAGCCACCATCGTTCACACCGTTGAAATTGAAAATATGATTGCCGTACGGGATGCTCTGTTCCGCAGATGGAGGCGAATTCAAACCGAAGAAAATAGGTTGTTATTTAAACAACAACGTAATTTAGTGACGGGTAATATTACCAGAAGTAAAAGACAGGTTTTAGTTTTTTTGACACGTTCATCATCATCTAAAAAATTGTGATTTGAGTTAAGAAAAAATGGGAATGAAATTCATCGAGGTCACAAACCCAACCTGAATGCTCTCCAGATGATCAGGTATTTGGCTGCTCTTTCCTTGAATAGAGTGGATGATAACTTATCCATTGATATTGAGAGGCGTGATGTACCCCAGACATTTTATCCTCATGCAGTTGTAGGAGACGATGTGTTTCTAGCTTTTAAGTCGCCTTACTATCCCTATCGGAATGCTTTAGAACGGATTTGGATGAAAATAAATTAACTGTTCTGATGCTCCTAGGCTTCTCTAAAGCATTTGACTCCGTAAGTCACCATATTCTGCTAAAAAAAACTGAAGATGCGTTTTTGGGTTTTCACAACCTGCGAGTAATTTGATAAAAAACGATTTAAGCTATAGCTTTCAACGTGTCAAAGTTAATGTGGATTATCTGGATTATCTGGATTCAAAGAGTACTGGGTGTACTGCAGGGTTCAATTCTGGATCCTCTACTCTTTATGCTATACTTGGATGATATTTACGTACTAAAATTAAAGTAATCTGGAGTTTAATTTGTTGATGATGTCCAGTTATATTTGTCTTCTCCTAAGGATGAGGCAAGTTATATAATGGGGAGCATGAATGATGACCATGTTACTATATCCAAATGGGCTAATCTAGCCCTCAATACTGCAAAAACACAAACCTTAACTATATATAAAAGTACTATTGATGGGGCCTGTGCCATCGTATTGAATGGGGTGGATGTGCCGTATGTAGATAGAAGCATAAGGACTTTGATAAAACTTTGACCTGGAAGGATCATGTAGGTATGTGTGTTGCCAGCAAAAATGTACGCAACATTAAGACAATGGTGGATATCTTGTAGGGGATATTACTTGTGTTGTACCTTTGATAAATTATTTTGACTGTTTCTTTCTACACTTGTATGGAACCAGCAACATTTGAACTATTGGGAAAAGCATTTAATGCAAGTAATCGTTTTGTCTTCAGCTTGCGCAAGTTTGACCATGTATTGACTGTTTATTTATGTACAAAATAGTTCACTGTCGATTGCCAGAAAAACTACACGAAAATGTTAGCTTCTTTTATACCAGTACAACATGCAACTTATGTTTCCGCGGTACAAATATGTACCTACAGTCGAAATATTAATTTTTTGTACAAGCCGCAAAATAATGTAATAATCTGACCATAGATGTAAGTGGAGTACCTACAACGTACCAGAAATTCAAGTCCTTATACAAGCAAACCTATTTGAGCTGATCTTGTGTGTACCTAACTTGACGAGGATTTGAATTCTTATATTAAGAGTATGATGATTATATAGTGATCTAATCTAATCTATTCCACTTTTTTTAAACGTATTTCATTTCTATATTTTTAAAATAATTTGTTATTGTTTAACTTCCCTAGTAGTTTGAATTTTCAATTTTCTACTTCTGAGTTTAATTGTAGCAGATGTAGTGTTCGCTTAAGGTTAATGCCTTTGCACAATATTTCTGATGGAATTATTGTTAATTATTTATTATTTAGTGCAATGTACTCCAATTTCCACGAAACTTAGTATCAGGAGGTTTTTCAGGTTGGTATCTTTTTCATAAACAAAATGGCGGCTTCAAATGGCGATCTGTGAAACTGTGCAAAATCTATTCCAAATTAATACGTTGACCAGGTAACTTGTCGCTGGCGATATCCAACGTAGTAAAAGACAAAAAAGGATTATGTTTTTTTATCTGTACACAAAACCAAATTCCCGGGCTCAAAACCTAGGTTTAGTAAATCGGTGAAGGGGTTGTAAAGGTATTTTGTTCATTGATTTCTAAAATGCAATTCTGAAGTAAATGCCTTTACAAGTTTATTACCTATTGCTTCCATCAAAGTAACATAAGAGTATTTCTAAAGACGTGTGGAACCCCCTCGTCTTTTCCCTTAAGTTATTCATCCTAAAATTTAAAACTATTCCGGACATTAGATTACTTAATTTTGAAAAGAACAAAGAGAAAAAAACACTTTGTTTTTTTTTAGATGTTATTGGTCAATTGCAACCGTCAAAAGAATTTTTTGGGTGTATTCGTGCTAACCAACTTAGTACGCGAACCCAATCCGCACTCGGCCGGTTTTTATTTTCTGCGTTACGATGAATTTTATTTGAAATATGAAACATGGAAAAGCTGCAAAAACTCATAAAGCATATTTTTTTCTGTCCCAAGAAAAATTACGTCTTCCGCATATTTAGGAAAATTGAGAAGCTAACTCAAGGAAGACTTCTGTCAATGCCGGCTCGTTTATTTGTAAACACAGCCCCCGACCTGATCAGAATATCTCCGAAGACACAGACCCCCATAAATCCAAACTTGGCAACGGATGCCTTATTGTATGGAGGAGACAGATGACATTTTGGCAAGGAGGCGCAGACTGATCTCGCACTTTTAGAAAAATAAATTCTAAGCTAGTGAGTCACACGGTGCGTCTATTAATAGTCACAAAGTGAGCGTAGTAATTAGTGCGAGTGTGTTAATAAGTCCGCTGGCCACGGGGAGATACCTGCGTCTCAAGTGCTCTGCATATGCAGCACTGAGTCTAATTATACCCTCTTCCGTCTAGCTAGATAAAAAATGGTCACAATATGTTGGATTTGCAAGAACCCGTTAAATCCTCCCAAAAACACCCCTCGAGAATGGAGCTGACGGATAGGTGGTGAGTGGCGGTGGCCGCGATGACGACAGCTCTTTCGTACAAAAATTTGAAAATAGAAACAGGCTCGCTGTTGCTAAATTGCACTTGCGAAGACGGCGGTTCCTACGCTTTTATTTTTGGAACAATGTAAATGTCACTTAAGTGTGACATAACACACTTTTGTTCATGCATCGCCGGGTACTGTGAGGCACAGTGGCAAAGCCAAGGCACTGAGTAATGGGCTCCGTTAACGTGCTCAGGTCGACGCAATTAGGACAAAAGTTTGAGCTTCTTAGTAATTGTAGAGCAATTTCAGTGGAATTTTTATTTATAGTTAACGGGGAAGATACACACTTGCAGACTGGCTGGCGCGTTATAGACTTCCCTCTATTTTTTCTTAGGTCTTTTTCTTTTCGAAGTGCACTATTTTGAATTATCTTATGTGAGAGCTTGGTAATGTGAGGTGATGGAGGTAAACATCATCAAGATTTTTAAAGAGGCGGAATAGATAATGGGCCGTTTTCTTGATTCCGACGGAATAGAATTCCGTTCGAATCGTAGGGAATTTCAAATCAAGCTATAATATAAGCTTACCGCTTGTTGAACACTCGAAACGTTCCAACATACTTTTAAATTTGCTACATTCCGAACGGAATTGATAGGTATCCGTAATCTCAACAATATTCGGGCGCAGGCTTATTCATAAATTCCGTATGCACATTATTATTTTATTTTTATCTTCTCATTTACGAAACGCAGCGACATCAAACTAACTACTATCTCAATGTGCTTTCCAAAAATGCCACTAATGTTAATCTACCTCTGCCACTACAGGTACAGTCACTTTCGAAATTATGAAAAACGCTATCAAATTACCTAAAATTCACGTTTATCTCATGTTTTCTCCGAAATTCATGCGATTAATGCACCTCTTAAATATTTTTATCAAATTTCCCATATTGTTGCCTTTTAAAGAGGTACAACACGTCTTTTGTGGAATTTAAAAAAATTTGGATTTTACAATAAATGTACCTATAATAAACCCCAACATTTTTTTCTTGAATTAAAACTTATTTACAGTTAATGGTAGGATGTTGCAAACGTTTAATCTAAAGTAAGAGTGCATAATAATTAATTAATGAAATTATGAAGAAATCAACATATCTACACATTCATAATTTTTTTTTATGTTAAATTAAAATGAGATAAGCACTTTTACGATAGATATGCACTCAATGTGGACCTAACACGCAATTGGTAAAAATGAGAAAAACTAAAGTCGAAATTAGTCCTCAATCCCTGTAGTGGCGCAAAGCAAAATTTTAGCAGTAGTTATGAGGGGGATGTGACTATGTGAGTTCCTCATCCTGACTATCTAGTGGGCTACACAGCCATGAATAAATGGCATTCTGAGGATGGGCATTATTTTTATTAAAGATACTAGTAAATATCAAATTTTGTCATAGATATAAAAACAGGATCTCTTTAAATTTATAAAAGGTTTTGCCGACCACGGACATACATTGTGTTTTCATACAAAATCTGAACTTAGCTCGTTCCTAGGATTTGAACGTTTTTTAAGTAGGTACTACCACACATCATTTCAATGTGATATTTGAAGCTTCTTGGTCCATCTTTTCAATGATATGAATCATTATTTCGATTTAAAAAAAAAAGTGCCTTAAACTGTTTTCCCCTATACCCTTCATATGTATACATATTAACCTGGAAAATAAAATAGGTACAAAGCAAGTTTTCTTTTCTCTTTTATTTATGTACGTTATACTTCTTTTATAATAAATTAACATAGGACTGCATAAATACCTGTTTCAAGTTTAATGATTGTTTTGATTATTTATTAAAAAAATATTCACAAAATTACATCACGTAAGATTTTGGCAAAAAACAGCACATTTTGGGTCACAACACGAACTTCTGGGAATTAACTCTAAATAATTTCGGATGTACCAATTAGGTATGCGCTGAAGATCATCGTTTAATCTGCTTGCACAATCTTCGACCAAACCAATTGGCCTGCTGAGGTAAAGTTGTACGTCGTCAGTATAGAGGTGAATTTTTAAATCTTTAACCACGTCTACAATGTCATATATGTAGAGACTAAATAGTAAAGGTCCTAGTATTGAGCCTTGAGGTACATCTCGCGTTAAAACTTTTGAGTTTGAGGAGATTTTATCAACTTTCACATGTTGACCTCGATCACACAAATTCTTTCTTATTAGCGAAATTGCTGATGAGTGATGAGGAAAACGAGAATTCTTGTGAAAGTTTCATTCATTACTTTACTAAAGTGAAGTAGTGTAAGAATTGTCAATTTGTCTTAGAAAAGAATGTAGAAATCTTCTAGGGACTGTAACAGGGCATAATACAAGGTCTTTCAATAAAGACGCTCGACTTTTAAATGTGAATAAAACAAGCTGCGTGTGAGATACCCGCTCCATTTTTATATTATTTGAATATTATGGCATTAAGTTAGAATATAACGTCGTTCAAATATCCGCCGCGGCTTTGCTTGGCGGTACGTATTCGAGAGCCTTCAAATCGCTCGTGCAGAATGTTCAGGCATGCGCTGTGTAGCACGTAGCGCCGTCATGTTGGAATCACATGTACGTATCCATATCATTCAGTTTAGGCCACAAGAAGTTACTCACAATTGATCTGTATCGCTCGCCGTTTAAGGTTATAGCACTGCCAGCTTCGTTTTGAAATAAGTACGGACCGATGATTCCGGCAGACCAATATCGGCACCAAGAAGTGATTTTCTCGGGATACATTTGGGTCTGGTGTGTCTCGTGTGGATTGGTATCTCACCAAATTCGATATGTTTCCTTGTTCACATATCCATTCATCCAAAAAGCGGCTTCGTCGCTAAAGATGATTGTTTTGGCGAACTCTGGGCAACTTCCAACTGCTCCAGAGCCCAATCAGCGAACACACGTTCTATGGTCGTTTATGTTGAGTGCCTGTGTCAGTTGAATTTTATACAGGTGCAGACCCAAATCCCGATGCTAAAACGGCCAAGTTGAAGTGGCAGAAAAGCCAAGTTCTTGTGAACGCCGAGAAATTGACTGGCTTGGGTTTTCCCGGACACTCTCACGCATAGTAACGATGTTTTCAGCTGAACCTGCGTTTCGGGAACGTACGGGTATTGGCTGATTACACAGCCACACAAAAAAACAAAAGTGGGTATTACTTTTGATGCCATATGTCATATCCGTAGTATTTTGGCCTGCTGAGCACGAATCTGCGACCAGAATTGAGCTTTGACGTCCAGATTTTTTTCTAACCTCCAAAAAGTGGGTTAAAAACAGAGAAAATCGTGGAGTAAAATTCGGAAAAAATTTAAATTTTTTAACATTTAAACCTATATTCATACGAATTGAGACCTGCTGAGCACGAATCCGTCACCAGAATTGAGCCATCACGTTCTGATTTTTTTCTAATAATAAATAAAAAAAAAATTTAAGAAAAAAATCAAAACGTGATGGCTCAATTCTGGTGACGGATTCGTGCTCAGCAGGTCTCAATTCATATGAATATAGGTATAAATGTTAAAAATAAATTTTTTCCGAATTTTACGAGTGTATTTTCCACGATTTTCTCTGTTTTTAACCCATTTTTTGAGGTTAGAAAAAAATCTGGACGTCAAAGCTCAATTCTGGTCGCAGATTCGTGCTCAGCAGGCCAAAATACTACGGATATGACATATGGCATCAAAAGTAATACCCATTTTTTTTTTTTGTGTGGCGGTGTTATTTACCGAACCAGTTACCTGGAATTTGGTCACCAAACGTCGAATAGTCGACTCGGTAGGACAGTTCTGGTGAAGATAAAAATCACATAGTGCGCGTAACGTTTCTCGAATTTTGAACTGATGTTGATTTGCACACGTTCTTCAACGCTATAGCCTTCCTGGGTGATTTGACACACATTACTGAACAATTTATAAGAAATTTGACAGATGTTGTTTTAACAACATGGCCGCTATAACCTAAAAAATGTCGAACGTCTATCTTGAAGGACCCTTTACGTGTGGCAAATACCGGCTTACCCTGGGAATGGTCAATCACCAATTTCAATTCGCTGTCGTGTCCTCCATTTTGATTTTACCATATTTTCGCCTGAGTTTGCTTGTCAAAGTCGACCCAGTCGATCCAGCCTTAGGTGGTAATGGAAGAACGCACATACACGTCATTATTGGTAACTAAAAAGGTTTACATATACGAAGGAAATATATACAGAAATGCGTTACTTGATTTGTTTCAAATTTGATATATAAACTGGAATACCATTTTGCTATCGACCTCGCTTTGTCCTTGGGTAAAATAATCAACACGGAGGTTTTATAATCATAAATTGAAACAACTTTTTTATGAGGAAGCGGGCAACTGCTGGCTCAAACAAGAAAGTTCCTCAAACAACTTAAACAACGTTTTAAATCAACATTTCTGCAGGCCCCATCTTCTCAAAGTATCATTTTCCCTCCTATGCAAATTTGAATCGAATCGAAATTCTGGTTCAATGAGTAATGAACGTTCGTGAATCACTGTTGTATGGATGCATATATACATATAAAGGAGCCCGTAAAAGTCGCCCCCGTCGTAAAGATGTATGAATTTTTATGAGCACTTTGTGATTTCAAAAGTATGCAATAATTTTTTGTGCCCCCCAGGACATTGGACGTAAAAGTTTAACTGACTTCTAAAAGCAAAGATGTTTTCGAGTTGAAGAGGGTGATTGAATTCTCAAATTCACTTTTTCCGTGCTTTTCGATACCTAATTCCCTGTGTGCTTACGGCCCTCATATTTCCATTAGTCCTTTGAGGGTTATTGTTCGTCGAATAAATTTTTGCACAAAGGATTCGGGTATTAATGCGATATTGTGGTTAAGTTGGATTCACTCTGAAGAGGTAAATTTGTGAACCCTTTTAAGAGACAACATGTTTGAAACTAAAAATCAACCTTGAAGAAAAGTTGCTTTGTAAAAATTTGTCTCCTTATTAAAATCACTTTTTAGAAAATACGTTTCTTAATTTTAACTGAGGTCATGTTTTAAGGGGTTTGGTCACATACGTAAAAATATTAAGGAGTGTGCTTGATGTTGCCACGCTTCATTTAGTTGGGCTACACAGCTATCATGTTTGGTCGTTAAGCGTCGGCAGCACTGATACCGAAAATCGTTAAACGATTTTTAATCTATTGGGTGACTGTTTTGAAAACGCGTTTTTAGCAGACAACTGCGGCACTGCTAGCTGTGATACTTCGGTCAATTATTTTGCAGCTTTAAAATTTTTTCCTATATATTATACAGGACAGCGAAATATTCAGTTGAATTTGCACTAAATAAATAAATAAAAATTAAAGAATTCACCCTGTACGCCTTTTTTGAGAAAATACAATTTTTCAATTTTTTTAGGGGTTTTTGTAAAGGCTGTTGTTTGACTAAGGTGATCCCTCAAACACTGACTAGGCAGAAAAATAGAGGCCTTATCATGCAACTCGAAATCGCAACGTTGTTCTAGCCGAGACGGATTTTTTATTGGCAACAATGTGTGTGTGTGTGTGCTCGAGCTACACCTATCCCCAAACCACAATGTGAATAGTCGTTCGTTTCGTCAAGTTTCGGCAAGTCCATTTTGCTATGCAAGGTACGATCTGGAGCGGACCTTGCATAAATAAAATGACAACAGCTGAAAATAAAGCCCATATATAATGGCCCTAAGGCTCCCTAAGTTTTTCCGTCAGATTTCCCTAAGATTGCTTAATTTTATGTCAAATCGTAAAGAATCTTAAGCTCAACTACAATCGCCTTACTCCTATATCCCTAATCCTAACTGGGGTAAAAAAAAAATCGATTTTTTTTTACGGAAAAATTTTCCTTAATATGTCTAAAATTATGTCCTAAAATTTTACGTGGCCACTTGAACGTGTCGATAATTCTTCTCTAGAAATTTCGAGAAAATGCCAAAAACTCAAAAGAATTTTCTATCAAAAATTCCAATAAGAAAATTCCGTGGAAACCGGCACACGGCACTTTCAGCCGGTAAAGTCGATCTAAAATCAAACGCATTTTGCTCGACTTCATTTTTTCAACGTAATTCCACGATATCTCTTGAACCACTCCACCGATTTCTTCGTTCATTTTGTTCAGAATTCAATTTTGCACAAATCTAACTAGGATATAAGACAAAAACCAAGTTTTTTTTTTACAGCACTTTATGTAAAAAATTTTTCGAAAAATTCTCGATTTTTGATTTCAAATGGCTGCCATTTTTTTTCTAATCAACCGATTGGTTAGATCCTAGTTAGATCTATAGATTTTTATGTCTAATTTAAGTGGTTTTTTGATTTTGCTGTTTCAAATGATTTGGCGAGCAGCAATCGCGGAATTACGGAAAAAGGCCGATTTTTTTAGCGCCCTCTGGCGGCGACGGGTGGTCGAAAAATGAAAAAATAAAAAAACAATTTCTAGTTTTTGTTAAAGACTTCCAAATAAAAAAAGATTCAAGGTCATATGTTGTTTTGCTTTCTTGTAAAAAAATCCCAAACTTTTGCTTCTTTTTTTTAATTCACTTAGGAGAAGGTCACCTTTGTGTTTTTGTTAGTAGAAAAAGTGAGGTGTCTGTGGGATCTTTAAACAAGTTGTGTGCAATATCTGCATATTTAAGAATTTCTCTCGATATATCATCCAATTTTTACACAAACGTCACTTTTGTCAAGTTCCCTTAAGATTTGTTCGCACCGGACCGTACCCTTAAGACTTGCCGAAAGATTACGAAAGTTGACGAAAGATTGGATAAGACTATTATTGTTGTCAGTATGGCACTTCATATAATCGTACAAATTCTTAAGCTGCCCTAAGGTCCCGTAAGGCTATTATAGTTAAGGCTATAGGGACAATGGATGAGGACATACATTTTTTTTAAAGTTTGATTAATGTTGTGCGCTCTAATAATACACAAATCTCGGTGAAGACAAAAATGTAAACCTTAAAAAAATGTATACCCGGAAGAAAGAAAAGTGCCTTGCTTTTGCCGTTTTTGGAGTGTTCGGGTATGAATGAGGTTGAAATTAACCTTCACTAGCTGTTTGCACATATTACTCGCAACGACATTTAAAACAGGCCACCAATTTTCCGGAATAACTACCATTAGATGTCTCAAATTATTTTCCGTTTCAATCAGCTGTTGCAATATAATACTTTTCCGATGACCAGCAGATGGTTGTAGTGGTAACATATTGTGCCGCAACTTTTGGTTTATGTTGGCATATGCGGGAAATATGAAGGTTAGATAGACAAAGGCAGAAACAATGATTTTTATATCTACGTCTGTCGCCCATATATCTCCTCCTCTATTCCTCTATCCGGGGAATTTTTGTGAAAAAAACTAAATATTGAGCATAACATAATAGAAATCAGTTCGGGACAATATATAATGAAACAATTATTTTAGTTGCGCTTAAACATAATTGTGCAGAATTTTTTAACAAATTAAATGGCATGATTTGCCTGATGGGTTGCGCCTGGGTTAAAAATTTCAAACGTGAGTTAGCAGTCCAGTTCTTATATATTATGTCAGTGCCCGCAACGACCTCATACGAGGTTAATATCTACCCTCTCGGCAAACTGATTAAGTGCAGAACGGAACTCCGCGACTGCCCTGAAGGTCGTGTAACCCCTAATAGAGCTTTAATAGCGACCTGGCAATCTGTGAGAATAGACACACCATCCAGTAATGATGCGCCTCTACGTAGTCAGCTTAGTGCCTCCGAAATAGCCAGTACCCCTGTTGGAATGCACTGCAGTGATCCGGTAGGCGAAAAGTGGCTTCACGGATCAGGTGTTCAGAGTAAACTCCACCACCAACCTTGCCTTTCATTCCCGAACCATCGTTGAAGATTTGCACGGTCCTCTTCCCATTCCAACCTGGACGGGATGAGGGAATTAAATTTATTATCAAAGTTGGGCCTAGGGATGAGGCAATCCAAGCTGGGAGCACGTGAGCGGAGTATTTTGGAGTGTCCATAGTCCGTACGTGCCCAGGAGTTCACTGAGCTGCTTGCCAAATAGTTCCACTGGTAGAAAGTGGAGGAGTGTATTCAGGACCTTAGATGAAGTAGTCCTAAGAGCAGCACCCATAATCAAATAAATAAAGAAATAAATAAGCCTTCTTTAAGGCAGGCAACCCTACTACACATAACACCGTAGATCAGAAAAGAGAGAGGGTCACGAAGAGCCAGGCGAAGATCCGAGGTTCTAGACCCCATCTTTTTGCGATTGCATTCCTGTAGGTGTAGGCACAGGGCTGTGGTGGCCTCCCGCACCCTTTCCTAAATGTTAGCCTTCCAATCTAGCTTTCTATCTATAACGAGGCCTACGTATCTTACCTGGTTCGAAAGTTTTAGATTTACTTTTTTGAGGAGTGCAGTCTTGAAGGAGCGAATCTGAATAACACCAGTTCTCCTCTTCCTCCCTTCAGTTGTAAGCGCTTCTAATATGTATTTCTCGCTGGGCTGTCACAAATTTTATAGAACGTTTACTACATATATTTTATTTTCATTCCTCCGGCATTATATAGTCAAATTCTATAGTGGTAGTTTTGATTCAAAATTATTTCATCAGGGTCGGCTCTACTATAGGGCGAACGGTCGCTCGAAGCGTCAGAAGGGGGGGGGGGGGGGGGGGTATCAGTAAAAAAAGAAGAAAAAGTGATAATTTCTGAAATTCCAGTAAAACGAGTTGTGAAGCCCAATTGAAGAACAATTTTTGTAAAGAGATATCTCAATTTGTTCAAGTAGAGTTCAAGGAGGCGGTTTAAGGCCCACCACTCACTCAGAAATGCACTTAAAATGAGGTCTTGTTTTGGCAAAGCATCCAAAAAATATGGCTAACGTTCTATACTCATTTCCATTCTTGATTGAATTTCAAAAACAAATATCGAAAGCTATTAAAAAAATTGTTCTTTAAGAAATCATATGAGATATAACCCTCCCACCAGCACCACCACAAATTTGATGACTGGATCCGTCCCTGCCCGCTCTACTTTTAAATTTGGACCACCCGAAAGATATTTGCCTACTGTGTATTTGCGTATTAAAATTTTAAATTAACGCCAATACAGATGTGATACGGTGTTATTTTGTCTAACTTGTGAACCCGACGTCTCATGGAAAATTGAAAATCCGGGGATCTAAGGATGTTCAGCAATTTGGGTAGAAAATTCAGCAAAATATAATTTTAGGTTGCGAGTTTTCTCCATGCAAATACCGCAGATGAAACAAACTTCCAACATGTTGGCATTGCTCACACACACCTGGACGTGGAACCGGAGTAGATTGTATCTCCCGGATGTGCATAAGCAATGACGGTAATAATTATAAGCTCAGTTTCAGCCAACATTTCCAGTGTTAAATATTCATGGCGCTGCCGACAAAAGGCCCCTTCGCAACGCTTCGGGCTTCCTTTCACGGGCCGCGGTGATCTGCTAAATAATTTAGAGCCATTCAAAAGGTCTAAGTGGGGCCTAAGTCCTTCGAAGTTTATTTGATTAAGCTGAGACACTGACGATACCTTGCCAACACCACGAACTGCTCCGCCGAGTGCGGATCGGGAAGATTAAGGCTTCACCATCACCCTGGGGGTCCTTCCGTCATAACATTCGTGTGATGGAGGACTGGCAGAGCGGAAAAAATTTCATCGTGAGCTCCGAGTGGATTTAATCAGAGAAAGGGTCTTGTTCCAGAATATCAGCTACAATGTGCAGCATCACCATCGAAATTGGTTCCCGTAAACAGGGGAGCACCAGCCCTTCCTGGGTCACTACTACTGATAAGTACACGGCCGTTGTTCTTGGAGCATGACGCTCCAAATCTCGTATGCCTGCACACGACCCGGCCCCTTCCTCCGTTTGCAGGCTCGGACGTAATCATATCTAGTGCTTCGTTGGCTGGAAGTTATTTGTCCCAATTATTACCCGCACGAGCTCCCGCTGAAGAAATCCAGGCGGCTACCGTGAGTTCCAGCACTCAATAAATTATCCCCCAATAAATTTACATTCCCGGCTAATACATCGGACCTCCCTTGTGCCGAAACAGCGGTATTCCCTCGCTGCAATGTTGGGGGGTACGAGCCGCTTGTTATATTGAAATCGAAATTTTTCACTGGCCACTACGACCGGGCTTCCCGCAATATCCCATCAAGTCCAGCCGTGTCCTGGCTCCCGGTAATGTGAGAGGACTCTGCCGAAGCAGCGGGGAAGGACCCAGGTACTGCATATTCGTTATGTCCTTGCTGACTAGCTGCGGTTACGCTTTACAATATGCACACAGAATTTCTGCGGTTACATTTACATTTGATCCGGGCCCCGCCGTTGTCCCGCACGCAAATGCGATTAGGACCGACAACTGATCCGTCCTCGCTTCCCGTCCATCCGGATAACGCTGGCCCTGGCGCCTGGCGGTGTCCGCTCTGAGTCGGCCATCGTTATCAGGTTATGGAGATTGGGTAGGGACCACTTTTATTCCATCTGCAGAGATCCTGGGTATCTTCGGTAGGAAGCGGTTGGTTCCCCTCCGGATTTTGTGGTTACGGTAATGGTCGTCAATATTCCGGCGAAATAAAGTGTTGGACAATTTAAGGAGACTCCGTTCCTGTTGCTCCTGCAGGAAACAGGCGCGGCATGCTAATGCGGCGAAGAAGATTGCTAATTTATGTGATTGCCCATTGTTTTTTCGGCGTTTTTAGGGGAGCCTTTGGCTTTCGACGGGTGATTAGGGTGCAAAATTAAGTGGTTGCTGGCAGGGCGAACATGAGATTTTAGAAAAAATGGCCGTTGCGCGGTTTTGATAGCACGGGGTAAACCCACAAGTGTGTTAGGGATTTCAGCGGGGACAGAAAGATTTATAAGAGATGTTTTAAGAGTCAGGCTTAATACTTACACACCGTTCCTTTACACAGGTGTACGTAGACAAACCCTAATAAATGCGAATTTTCAGTATGT
This sequence comes from Neoitamus cyanurus, assembly GCA_947538895.1. NCBI lineage: Eukaryota > Metazoa > Arthropoda > Insecta > Diptera > Asilidae > Neoitamus > Neoitamus cyanurus. Next base: position 40,522,617 of record OX384542.1, read on the forward strand.
ACAAACACAGGGCTCGATAGTCATGCCCCCTGAGCGATAAGATTGGGATTTTGTTGTTTCTTTTCCGAAATGGGGAATGGGAAAACATTGAAAAAAAACGGCAAAAATGTGGCAGCCAATCTGACATAAACGCCAAAACTGCATTAACTGATTTTACCGAATATTTGTTTTACGATACATTTGTTCCTGAAAGTTTTCGTACCTTATCATTATCCAAAGGAGGCTGAACAGTGGCGATAGAAGTAAATCAAAGTCTTAATTAAAATGTGTTTGGAGTGCGCCACCCTGAATTTACAAAAATAGGAAGCATATTTGAAACTAGGCACCCCAAAAGCACATACGTACTAAATTAAATAACGGAATAGAAAATATGGAGAGAGGGTTCAAACGATAGCTACAGGGGCAAACAACAATTAAGTTAAGTATGTTAAGAATCGTTCTTTAGGAGTAAATTCTAATTTTGCACGATCGGATGTTACCTCATCAAGTTTTATGAAGCTGGAGGATGAGGAAGAATTCTGAAAAAATGTGGCAATTACTGGTGGCGAAAATAATCAAAATCTGAGCGGAAATCTGCTCAAACAAGACATTGAGATTGAAAAAATGAGGTCAACCCGTCCTTGCTTATATCTCATAAAACCTTTTTTTTTAAATTAAAACCCACTTCAAAAATATAAACGAAAGCACTAAAATGTTGCAAATAATTATTTTGGGAGTCCGTGCCATACCGTATGATAAGCGTCTGCGCAGGTAGTTTGAGGGCCACCCGACTGGGTTACCACATTTACTATTTCCAACTCTTTAGTGCTTTAGTTTATATTTTTGAAGTCATTTTAAATAAGTTTTTTAATAAATTTTTGACTTTTTAGTGCAGTCCAGTCTCGGGCTTTTTGATACTTGTAAATGAAAACTGTTGTACAGCTTTACTTTCTCATACGACGAGAAAGCTGTGATCGAAATGACGAGCTTGCGTAATCTCTCCATGGGTGAAATTCAATAAACGGGATTCATGCCCAAATTTTCCTTTAGAGGTAGAATATTTTCTTTACATTTAACCATCAAGATATAGTCTATTTAATAAACAAAGAATAGCTAAAATCGGTTTACTATCGGCGTAGACATCGCGTAAGAGACACACTCCACCTATACACCCCCCTCATCATTTGAGATGAAATATTTTCTTCAAATTTAAATGGGACCACCCTCGAGATATGGCCTATTCAACAACAACAAAATTATTGAAATTGGTTCTCAATCGGTGAAGATACATAAAACTAAAATACAGTTTGAAGTCAGTTAAAAAGTAACTAAACAACCCATAGCCATAGACGGACGATATCATTTTAGGATTTCCATGGACATGGGGCTGCGTAACGTTTTCATGTTATTTTTTGAAACACCTATAATGTGGACAATTTTAACTTTTGTGGGCTGCCCAGCTCATTTTTTTCCACCGATACAAGGAGCAGTGGCGTAGCTAGATGAGTGAGAGCCATTCTTCTTTAGTTATATCAACTTTGTGCGTCAAGTTAATATTATACGTAAAAAAATTAGGACCACAACTGGTTTTTTGCATTTATCTCGATTTGGGTTTACCGTAACAAAAAATATGTTCATACAAAAACAGCAAATTTTTCATTGCTTTCAAATATAACATTTTTCGCTGCGACAAAAGGTTAAGCCTGTAAAGAGGTGCAAAATTGCAAAACTGGCGCAAAATGCTTCCGATTTCAGCCCATTTAGGGAGAAAATTGCTCGCAAAAGATGAAGTGTAGCGAGCTGGTGGACAATATTTTCAGGAAAGGTTCACTATGTTCTGACAAACCTAAATAGCACGGATTGCCTTCACCTTCCTGATCCGCGTCCCCAATTCTGGGGTTCTGATGAGAGTGGTAGAAGTTTACCTATTTTTTCTGAAAGTACAGGACTTCGGCTATCATTTGAACTCTATTTTATGCTTCTACTCAAAGTGCATTTTAGATTTCAAAACAAGTTATGACTTTGAGGACCCAAAGTTCTTGGATTAGTAGCTCGTTGCGGTTCTTATATAAATTATGCAAATAATACCCCCCACTTTTCAAATGGAAACACTCCACTTCCGGTCTTTTTCGGTCCGAAAACTCTCCACAACTTCGAAAGCAAACTTTGATCAAAACATCTGGATGCTCAATTCCGATGGCGCGGCGCGGCGACTCTAATTACAGCCCGAATGATAGTATTTCAGGGACCCCACAGCTGCGGGCTGCAAACTGTTAAGTACAAATTCATAAATATTTAATTAATTTCACTTTTTTAATGTACTGGCGGGCGGCTATTTGCACAGCATCTGGCTAATTTGCTACCATTGTGCAGAACAGCCAGACAACGAGGGACACCCCAGGAATGCGGTGTACTCCTCCAGAGAAATCCTTTCTCCGGCAACAATTGCAGGCGAAGAGCGACAAGCAGTAATAGTGCTCCCGTCCACACCATATTTTGTTTTCCTCACAAACTTATTATCCCGGCGCAGCGCCTTCTTATTATTGAGATAAAAAAGTGTGACTGCGAGTGCAAAGCGTGGACGTCCCCGAAAGGTTTGATAACGTGACAATCTTGTGGGTGGTGGTGGGCGCGGCATATTGCGTTCTTTCTGCAAAGCCTGCCTGAAATTAATTCCGAGCGTGTGAATTATGCCGGGGGCCACGCCGCCGCCGCTAATCGCGTCTCTAGCATTCCTCACAGCCTGGCTTGTGTAAACAAAGAAGTTGCCAGCGATTCCGTGCCTGCACTAATTGTATTTATAAATTTCTGTGTAATTAGCGCCTTTGTACCGTGGCAGGTTTCCCTGATATCGGAGCGGGGGGGTTGGGGTTTCCGGTTAATATGTAAGTTAAGGACGCGCAGCATAGAAACATCAAAACCAAGAATCCGCAGAACGCAACGATCATCAGAATCACAAAATTCCAGACTTTCCCACGGCAACACAACATTGCCCCCCAGACAAGCAAATTCGCAGAGCTGGACAACGCCACCGCCGCCGCCCAACGTGATCGCCACCTTGCGCTATTTCACCTGCGCAACAACGTGAGCACAGATCGGATGACACACGCGCCGTCGACCTGAATACGGCGCAACCTATGCTGACCTGACATTTTTGCCACCGTTCGAGTAATCTAGCTTTAGGAAAACATATTTTGTAAATTCAGTTGTATCCCGACCTTAGAGCAATAAAGTAAATTTTTTTTAAGCAAATCTTTGAAAGATTTTATTAACTGGCGCCCGAGCAGGGACCCGCGATAATACTTAGAGTTCGTAAAAGTTCCGTGTAATCAGTTGTGACTCTTAAAGCAAAGTTTCCGAAGTTCTGTGTAATCTTCAGGAGCAACATTGTTCGCGGGTGCCCAGTGATCGAACCCACCAGAGGATCTCATCACCCAAAGCCAGGTCACCGAGGAAGAAAAGAGGCCCCCGAGTAACCAGCAACATTCTGGACGAAAAGGAGTCAGCAAGGACTGGCAGCCGCTTCCCGGAAGGATGCAACTCACCGTATTAGTAGCGTAAGAACACCGTTTTAATAATTAAGTGAGAGTACTTATAAGAAAAAATCCGCATAGCGAGAAAATTGAATTTTTATGACAAATCTAAATAACAGGAAAAAAGTGAAATTAGGAAAGTAAGATCTAGAAACAAACCGAATAGAAAATAAGCAAGTGAACAAGTTCAGTAAAAATCCCCGTGACGATTGAGAAAATCTAAATTTTGAGAGAAACCTAAAGAAAATAAAAGTGAAATTTAGGAAGTAAACTGTGTAGAATAAAGTTTAACCCGGAGTTGAAGAAATAAGTATAAATAAGTTTTGTGAGAAGAAGATATATCGAGTAAATAAAGGGAATCTCAACCCAAGAATTAACCATAAATAAATTAAGTGATAAATTTCTATCTGATTGAATTTTTTAAGTGATAAATTTTTATTTGATTGAATTTTCTAAGTGATAAGGAAGTAAATTTAAAGGAAATATCAAAGCCATATAGAAATAATCAAACAATTTCCAAGCGAGAAATCGAATAGCACCTAAGGTTTTAAAATCGTAGCCAAATGTCTAGGGAAGAAAACCTAATACGTCCACCCAGACTCATTCCAGGCCTACAAGAGGCCCCAGGTCCAGCTGCACCGGCAGTTATGGATCCCGCGACACTTCTGAACCGAGTGACACAAATCGTGTCCCAAGCCATTGCCGAACAATGTCCCCGAATCATAAATTCAATCCTAAATCCCAATTCCAATTTAGACAACGAAGGCGACCAAACAATCGACGAGAGTCGACGAGAAAATCTAACGGACATGGATAAAATACCAGACGTGGTGCGAAGCCTAAGAGAATTCTCAGGGCAACCAGGAGAATTCAGCTCCTGGAAAAAGAGCGTCGACAGGATTCTCAAAATCTACGAATCATTGCGAGGATCCCCCAAGTACTATGGTATACTCCATGTCGTGCGGAACAAGATTATTGGACAAGCCGACACTGTGCTAGAAAGTTACAACACACCACTAAACTGGGAACGAATCTCCCGCTGTTTGACGCTGCATTACGCAGATAAGAGGGACGTTAGCACCCTGGAATACCAGATGACTTGCCTGGTACAAGGAAACAACACCATCCAAGGATTCTATCAGACAGTGTACCACCACCTGTCATTGATACTTAACAAGATTAGCAGCATGGAAATGAGCCAAGAGACGGCGAACATGTTCGCCAAGTCCTTTAGGGACAAAGCGCTGGACACATTTATAAGAGGCCTGAAAGGAGATCTCCCCAGACTCCTGGGAACAAAAGAACCTGCAGACTTACCACAGGCACTCCACCTCTGCCTAAAGCTTGAAAACATGAGCTACCGTACCCATCAAGCAAACCACAGTAGTGGAGCCGCACGGAAGTTCGAGCACTTGTCTCGACCCCCCATACCACCAAAACAAAATCACGCTAACCAATTTAACCCATTCTACGCACCGAAACCCCAGTACTATCCAGAGCCTCGGTATCCCCCACGTCCAAACCCACCAAACCCAAACGCAGACAAGCCACCTTTCCGGAATTATTATAATTCCGCCAACCCAGTACAAACCCAGAATTCCCGAACCAACCAGCCCCAACAAGCTCCTCCAAGACCGCCACCCAGAGTTGAACCGATGGACGTAGATCGTTCCATTCGGTCAAACGTTGCGGACTATCAGAACAGACCCCAGTTAAATTTTAAGAGGCCAAGTGGCCCCAATCCTGACTTCAACCCAAACAAGCTTCAAAGGACTTTTCACACGACAGCCTTAACCCCCGAAGACGATCACACCAGATACAATGAGAACATTAATCTGGAAGACGGAAACTACGACCAGTCTCTGATCGACTACATCAATACCGGCGACGAAAATTACGTTAATCCAAGCCAATACACAGAGCCAGAACTGCTCGAACCAGACAACCCCGAACCATCGCAAGAACTACAAGATATACATTTTTTAGGTTAACGAGCTCTTCGCTCCCGTATTTCGAGTACAGGACGAAGGGCGGCAACACATTAAAATTCCTGGTAGACACAGGTAGCAACAAGAATTACATCCAACCAAACTGCTGCAAAAACCCTATACGAAACGAAAAAACGTTCTCAGCCAACTCAGTGGGAGGCAACGTGGAAATTACACACCATGTCATGTTAAATTTATTCGGCCCTGGAAACTCTAGTTTAAAATTCTTCGTGCTACCGACATTAAAATCATTTAACGGTATAATCGGAAACGATAGCTTAAAGGAATTAAACGCCGTCATTTACACCGCCGGCAGCTACATGACGTTATTCAATAAACTTAAAATACCCATCAAACAATACCTCTCCCAATCCGTGAACAACATTGACGTAAGGACACCTCACCTAACCGAGAACCAAAAGACGAAATTATACCGTATTCTGAACAAATACCCTAATCTATTTTCCGAACCCGACGGAAAATTGACATACTTCACTGTGGTGAAGGGAGAAATCCGCACCAACAGCAACGACCCGGTATATTCGAAATCTTACCCGTACCCCATGGCACTAAAGCCCGTCGTGGAGAAGGAGATCGCGAAACTACTAAACGACGGAATAATCAGACCGTCGCGATCACCGTACAACGCCCCAGTTTGGGTAGTAGCAAAAAAGGCCGACGCCTCAGGAGAAAAAAAATTCCGGCTGGTCATCGACTACAGGAAGCTTAACTCCATAACGATACCAGACCGATACCCCATACCAGAAATCAATGAAGTTCTGGCAAATCTGGGAAGAAATAGATTTTTCTCGGTCATTGATTTAAAAAGCGGATTCCACCAGATCCAACTGAGAGAATCCGACATAGAGAAAACGGCTTTCTCCGTAAATCACGGGAAATATGAATTTACCCGCCTTCCTTTCGGCCTCAAAAACGCTCCGTCAATCTTCCAACGAGCTCTAGATGACATCCTCAGAGAACACATAGCCACCAGATGCTATGTGTACATTGACGATATAATAATCTTCGGAACTACCGAAGACGAGCATATAAAAAACATTGCCCTTGTCTTTGACACGTTGGAGAAAGCCAACGTAAAGATCCAAATGGATAAGTGCGAGTTCCTAAAGAAATCTGTCGAATTCCTCGGATTTATAGTATCGCAAGAAGGGATCAAAACGAACCCCAAAAAGGTTCAGGCTATCGCCGAATTTAGAATCCCGAAAAATCTCAAAGATCTGAGATCCTTCTTAGGACTAGCGGGATACTATCGGCGCTTTATTCACGATTTTGCAAAATTAGCAAATCCCCTGACTTCTCTCCTGAGAGGGGACGAAGGACGTGGACGGGTCCCAAAGAACATCTCCAAGAATGTCCCGGTAGAATTTGACGAACACGCACTGGAAGCGTTCAACAAAATAAAGAACGCACTAATATCCCAAGAAGTCGTACTCGCCTACCCAGACTTAGGTAAAGATTTCGAGCTCACGACCGACGCGTCCCAATACGCAATCGGAGCGGTGCTTTCTCAAGGACACAGGCCAATCACGTTCCTCTCAAGGACCCTCAACAAGACCGAGGAAGCCTACGCGACTAATGAAAAGGAGATGCTCGCGATAATCTGGGCACTCAACTCATTACGCAACTTCTTGTACGGATCGCGGAAAGTCAGGATATTTACCGATCATCAGCCCTTAACATATGCCCTCAGCAACAAAAATAACAACACGAAGATGAAGCGATGGAAAACCATCCTAGAGGAGTATAATCATGAAATCATCTATAAACCGGGCAAATCTAACGTCGTAGCCGACGCACTCTCCAGGCCACCGCAAGTATGTATGATAAATTCAGTAACGACGACCCAGCACAGCGATGACAGTTCCTCCCACAACCTTATTCCATTAGTAGAAACCCCCCTTAACGTCTTCAAAAATCAACTTGTACTCCAAATTGGCCCAACTTCCACCTACCGACTCAAGAAACCCTTCCCCAGTCATTTTAGACACATCTTTACCGAAATGACCTACACACGAGAAAATTTAACTGGAATTTTTAAACGATACCTGAATCCCAACGTTATTAACGGCCTAAGAACAACAGAGCCCGTAATGGGAATGATTCAGGAAATATACCCACTATACTTTAGTAACTACCGAATCCGGTTCACCCGAATCGAAGTGGAAGACGTGGAGAACGAATCAGAACAAGAGAACATCATCATCGAACACCACAAACGGGCCCACAGAAACGCACAAGAGAATCAGCTGCAGATCATTGCGAAGTACTACTTCCCTAAAATGAACTCGAAAATCAAGCAAATTGTGAAGCAGTGCGCAACATGCAAGGAGAATAAGTATGACCGACATCCCAACATCCCCGACCTAAAAGCCACTCCGATCCCCCAATATTCCGGACAAATCCTACACATAGATATTTACTCAACAGAGAAACATCTTGTACTAACTGCCATAGATAAATTTACAAAACTTGCGCAGGCAAGGATATTAAAATCCAGAGCAGCAGAGGACGTCAGGAGACCGCTTCGAGACATTCTGTTTTTTTACGGCGTACCAGAACACGTCGTCATTGACAACGAGAAGTCCTTGAATTCAGCTTCAATTGTATTCATGATGGAAGATCAACTAAAGATCAAAATATTCAAGACGCCCTCGTACCACAGCGAAACGAATGGGCAAGTAGAGAGATTCCATTCAACTCTCTCAGAAATTATGAGATGCCTAAAGACCGACGGCATTCACCGCTCGTTCGAAGAATTACTAGAACGTTCGGTGTACGAATACAATTGCAGTATCCACTCCACCACAAAAAGGAAGCCCATCGACTTATTCTACGGAAGAGCTATAACGACTACCCCTGAACAATACGAAATCTCTAGGCTGGGAAACGCGGAAAAATTAACACGGAAACAAGAAAAAGATCTCAAATTCCATAATAAGAAAAGGCAACCGGCCAAGGATTATGAGATAGGTCAAGAAATTCTGGTTAAACAAAACAAACGCTTAGGCTCCAAACTCACAACTAGGTACATCCGAGAAATTGTGAAAGAAAACAGACCTACAACAGTCCTGACAGAGTCGGGCAGGAAAATACATAAAAATAACATTCGTAACTGATTTTACAGATTCCTGATCACTATCACCAACGCAGACGTCCAAATCCTGGATTACACGAACTCTCAGATAATTGCACTCGACACCGGAACAGCTAGGATCCAAGATGGCAACCTAAAACTCATCCACATCATCGACATAGAGCCCTACCAAACCTTCCACTCGGAGACCTCGACGATACTTAGGAAGAACGTCCCCAAAGGTAACCCTTTCCTTCCATTCCTAGAGCAAGAATTATCCCAAGTGCAAAATTTAATCAGTAACCTTAAAATACAAAAGCAAAAAAGATCCCTCAATTTCATTGGTTCGGCATGGAAGTGGATAGCGGGAAATCCCGACCACGATGATTACATAATAATGTCAGACAAAATCGAAGATATTGTACTTAACAATAACAACCAGGTAGTCATTAACAAGGCCCACAACGATAGAATTAACACATTAACTAACGTAACGAATGAAATAATAAACATGATCAGAAAAGACAAATCCTTTGAAATCGAGCTAGTCTTAGGTCTCCAATACAAACTTAAATTAGTAAAAGAAGAAATTATCAATACAATTTACGCAATAGAATTAGCAAAGTCAAATACAATCAGTTCCAATATTCTATCAAAAACCGAAGTTAAACTACTGCTAGACAATATAGATAAAGACAATATCCCCTACAGTAATGTCGAAGATGCGCTAAAATTCGCCGATGTAAAAATAGCCCAAAACCAGACACGCTTAGCGTACATTGTAAACATTCCAAAAACAGAACCCATTATTTTCCAGAGAATTATGTTGAAACCAATTAAGCAACCCAACAATATCATTAACAAAATTGAATACGATAATATTTTAAAATCAAACGAAATAATTTACGGGGTAACACAAAATTGTAAAAAACTGGACAAACTATCAATCTGTAAGAGAAACAATGTCATAGATTTAAGCCAAAATCATTGTATTCCTAATCTACTTAAGAGCGAACAGGCAATATGCAACGTTACCAACAGCCATCACATCCCCCCGATCGAGGAAATAGATGTCGGCATCATCCTACTAAATAACTTCGAAGGGCCAATAGAATTCGACAACACATCTCGTGACCTGCAAGGAACATTTCTCATAAAATTCAAAAATACCACAGTCATCATAAACAATCAGCGATACACAGCGGAAGAAATAGCCAACATTCACGCGCTACCACCCCTCCTGCAAGCTGCCCTTGGAACAACCCAGCTGGAAGAAATACTATCCCTAGAACTGATGAAGGAGATCCACATAAATAACACCAAACAAATTCGCCTCATGAAGAAAGAAAAAGAGATCCACACATACGTAAATTACGCACTCACAACCATAGTTTTTACCATGATAATGGTTACCACGATCCTGCAGAAGATAAGAAATTCACCAAAAACCAGCATCGCAATTCTCCCAGCACAAATTCCAGATCAGGCAAACCTACAAGAAAAATACACCCCAAGGACTCAGGAACACCACAAAAGCATCTACAACATCCCATATTTCTAAAGGTCATACGAGGACGTACGAGCTTAAAGGGGGAAGAGTTAAGGACGCGCAGCATAGAAACATCAAAACCAAGAATCCGCAGAACGCAACGATCATCAGAATCACAAAATTCCAGACTTTCCCACGGCAACACAACATTGCCCCCCAGACAAGCAAATTCGCAGAGCTGGACAACGCCACCGCCGCCGCCCAACGTGATCGCCACCTTGCGCTATTTCACCTGCGCAACAACGTGAGCACAGATCGGATGACACACGCGCCGTCGACCTGAATACGGCGCAACCTATGCTGACCTGACATTTTTGCCACCGTTCGAGTAATCTAGCTTTAGGAAAACATATTTTGTAAATTCAGTTGTATCCCGACCTTAGAGCAATAAAGTAAATTTTTTTTAAGCAAATCTTTGAAAGATTTTATTAACTTGTATACACACGGGAAAGCAGCACGCATCATCCAAATGCAACAGACACCTGCTTTCGAGGTACTTCCTCAGGAGCTGTGGGAGAAGCATTGCAAATCCTTGTTGGGCGGAACACGCTCCGCGGTGGTGGTTTCGTGGTAATAAAGATCGTGAAATCTTTGTCAGCTGGAATTGTTGCCGAAGGGTACACAGGAACATGAGAAAGGACTGCAAGGACCAGAAATGTAAAGACAACATGCACATCCCTTGCTTTGTAAAGTCGAATGTGTTTGATTGCCTTTCAAATATTACGAGTAATGTGCGGTACGAGCGCAGTATCTTTCGCGAAAAGGACGCAGCGCAGCTGCTGCCAAGGATCTTGAGAATCTAGAACCTTTGGGAAATCTCTGGGTAAAGCAAACTTACACATGCTGATGGTAAATATTATTTTCAAGACTAAAAGCCCCAAACATGATTCGACGATTATTCTGAGCTTCCGCTTTTATAGAAGCTTCTTGCTTCCTCATTTTATGGTATGAACCAGAAGCCATATGCATTTTTGAGCATCTGGGAAAATCACTGGCTTCTGGAAAGCTTTTTGGAAAATACAAAATTGCAAAATTGCTACAGGTCCCAAAAGATATTTTAAAGTGGACATTTTATCGCAGCAAAGTATGAGTAAATTGGGGAGGGAGTGTTACTTTTAAAGGAATTGTGAAATTTTCTGATTTGGTGCTGGACATTTACTTCACTTCACCAACATTAAAAAATAATTAAAATTATGGCAAATCACAGAACCTGCACGCCTGAAGTGAAACTTGTGTTCTACACTTACAAATTTTTCTGTTTTATGAGCTAAATATTTCCATAGACTAAAGCGAAATGTACTATCATAGAATAAAGACTAATCAGAAGTCCGATCTAGAACAAAAATTTGGTCAATCGCCCACAAAATTTTAATAAATCCAACCCCACTGCGGAAGACCTGATGAACATGACCATATTCCCATATATTCATATTCATGTGACCCAGCTTCAGCCAGCGATCACCCAGATTTAATTACCTGCGCGCAATATGGCTTATACCATATAAATACATATGTACCTACGTTTGAGTTTTAGAGAATATGAAGTGAGCTGCGGGAAACACTTTTAGTTAGAAATTGTTCGGTAAAACTAACAAAAATAGTCAAAATAATAATCTATTCGTTTATTCGCGCAAATTTTGAATATTGTTTAGGCCGCAGAGCCACCAAGTTTATGTGGCCCGAGAAAAACCTGTGAGTTCAACCCCTTCCCTGCTCAGAGCGAAATAAAATAATTCCACATTTCTCAGTGGATCTTTCTTCGGAATCAGAAACGTGTTTTTAGACAGGTTTTTTTATTAATTCGTGCAAGACTAAAACAATTTCGAAAATCGTTTTCCCCCCAAAATTAAAATGTTGTTCTGAATCTGCCACTGCTTATCTATATATTTCACTACTGAGTTCAAATCTGTGAGCATTAAAAAATGTCCCAACCAAAAAGAGGTAATGTGTTTTTTGCATTAAAATTTTCTGACGATTTCCCAAAAAAACTAAATTTTGGAGTAAAAAATTTGGAGGGAGGGGCAGGGGCGGCAGGGGCTTGAAAACGCTTATTCGGGGCCCAAAACTCCTAACGCCGGGACTGCCGCAGGGATCCATTCTTGGACCAATACTTTTCTGTTTGTTCATCAATTAACATGTATCCAGTTCTATCGTAGCAGTAAAGTTGACCTCATGGATGACTGTGTGGCTTGTATGAATTATGACCTGGGTAGCGTCTATCAGTGGCCATTGATGAACGGCATATCATTGAGCCTCAATAAATCTTTTGCGATGCCCATACATGTTCGTGGATTGGAGTCGTCACAGCTACCACCAAACCAACCTCAACAGTATACAATTACCTACCTTATATTCAGCATACTAGAAACTAAGGTATTGTATTGTCTTGCATTATAAAACGTTGCGAGTATGTGAAGTGTTAGCTGAGCAATATATATTGTATTCTGGCTAAAGATTATTATACCTCTCTGGAGATTTTCTACCCCGACCAGCAGGAATGATTCTATATAAAGTGCTTTTGGAAGCATTATAAAGGTGGTCTGTGACTTCATCTTTCCTTTGGCTACTCATAACTTCACTACAGTATAAAATATTTATTTGGCCTAAAAAACTAAAAAACCCACCCGTTAGCTTACAAATGTTCACCTCAAATATTAAATTGCATGTTCACTTTAAAGGCTGTCTGCAACTGCGCAAAGATATTCTCGGGAATGCACTTTGGATACTTGGGGTATATATTAGGGGAACAAAAGCCTTAAAAGCTTTCTCGAAATTCTAACAGCTTCATACAGTTTTCATCATTTTGTTATTTGGAATACTTTCGTTAACTTGGAACTGTTCCGTACTGTAGGTACATATTAAGAAATTTATTATTTAGGTTCCGCGACATTGGGTGCACCACTTTGAATTTTTAAATGGGGCACCATATTTAATATTATAGATCACGAAACCCTCCCATTTTTATGAATATCTAAATAGCTAAATAAAATCTAATGTTTTTAATCCACCATTCGGTCACCATCTATGAAATCAGCCGCCTCTAAAATCCCCATATGCCAAATTTTGTGAATTATACCGTTTGGATTTCTTCGTTTTTCCTGTCGCATTAAGGCATTACAGATTTGGTGGTGTAGAAACCTCAAAAGATTCAAAATGAAAGATAAAATTTCGTGCAGAACGTCATAAAAAATACACTACTCCCAAAATAAGTTGTTTAATTTTCTGGTTTGGAACTGCACATTTACCCAACTTCACCAACTTGTAGAGAAATGCAAATGTGACCTCCAAATTTATCCCTTCAGCAGAGCCCACAAGCAGACACAGTAGGATCATATTATTGTAAGAAAATTCACCCAACCATCAAATGAACACGTCACAACTTTCATCCCACTCAAAAATTGCTGCTAGGAAATCCACAGCGCTTTCTAGCAATTGCAGATATCCAGTCTATCTTTCCTGACGGCGCAGGCAGAAGGTAATAAATTGGGCAAAGAAATAAAACTTCGACGTCTAAACCAACTCCCAGCCTGCTTAGACACCTTGCGGTGTGCAGAATTGTTTAGGGCTTTATCCACGACAAAGTTTCTCCTAGTGGCGCGCCGCGTTGTGCTGCGCTGCATACAATGTGGAGGAAGGTTTGCACAGAAACCTACCTGGCAATGCCAAAGCACTTGTAAAGCCGTCAAGACTTGTCATATCGAACTGGCGAAACTGCCTGGATGAAGCCAAAGTACAGTGTTGGAGTTTTGGTGGCATTTTACGCTGCAATAACAAGAGAAATCAATTTAACACGAAACTAAGCGAAACTCTAGACGTCTTCAGCCCCAGGAGGAGCTGGAGCAGCCTCCCAGGGTTGTGGCATGAGGCTGCGGGGCCCTTGCCACTTTCGGTTGCTCCTCTTCACGTACTTTGGACAGAAAATAAATTCGCTGCGGGGAGCGTTCTTAGATATTATGACCAACAAAACCCGATTGGGGCGCATAGACTAAATCACAGAAATGTAAATTTATGGGTCGTTACTGCACCAAGGGTAATTCAGCTCCACCAGCTGCTTTCCTTGGGTTGCTCCTACTCCGGGCTCTCGAGTTTCGCCTCCGCCTGGCTATTTGTATTTCGTATTAATGCGGTTTTGGGGGGTTAAGGAAGAGTTACGAGGAAAGTGCGACTATAATTCGCCAGCTGAATGGGCCCGAGGACTATAGCAACGGCAAAAGGCCGCTCCAAGGAATTGTAATAATCTTACGAAACTTAACTCCCCCGGCGGAAACTTTTCGCTGACTTTTCCTGTCGCCGCTCAGAGATGCGATATGCGCGCGGTTTGCTACTTTGCGAGTTTATTAAAGTTTCACCCCACGAACTCTCCACCCCCTGCCAAAAAAGCAAATTTCATTTTCCTCTCCATGTGATTCATCGCGCTAACTGCTCCGGGGCTATCAGAGATGGGGCGAGCTATTATTTCCCCGAAATTAATCACTAAGTGCCAGGAGGTTTAGTCGCAAATTAAGTCCTTTAAGTTCAGGCGACAAAACGCGAAGCTAGCATACAAAAACTCGGAAATTATCTCGTGAAGATAAAAACGTCGGTCAATAGCGAGTTGGTCTCGTGCGCTAAAATGTCCTTACATTGTATTGTTGTACATCAACAAAAATATCTTTGACATTTTCATCTTGGAGTCGGTTAGTTCTACAACTCGTCACTCGTGGTTATGGTTCCATTTTCACTATTTCAAAAGTGACATTGCTGAATAATGAATTGGTACTTTCCTACAAATATTCTGAACAACGTTTGTTTTCTCCTTTCAGGATCGTTCGGGATTGGGAAATGGATTAGATATGCGATCCCTGGAACATTGTCTCAGCGACATCATGCGCAACGTTGGCGACTCGACCCAGCAAGACCATCTAAAAGGTAAGTACTTTGTGTAGGGATTCACTTTTCACCGTATTCTACGACGACCCCTCATCGGCTGCTGTAAAAAGCAGCCCTACGTGTTTTCAAGGACTCCGGGGACTTAATTTTTTTTTTGGTCGCTTCTATACGAAAAAAAAACTGCCATTGCAGCCACTGTAGTGCACGGGTCCTTTTATTGTGCTGAAACTCGCTTTCATAAATGCCTGCACCTATATCTGCATGCATACAAAGAACTGAAAAAAAACCTCGGGGTGCGGGCGCAGGGGCGACGAGGATAGCGAAAAATGGAAGAACTCAAGTATGGGTGCAAGCGAGTGTAATTTTCAAGTAGCTTTCGACATGTTACTCTTAATAAAAAAGGGATTACCTAAGAGACCACTTAGTGAAATAAAAAGGTCCTCCTTCGGCAGTGGAGGGACGCGCGCATTCATGCAGCTCTCCCTGATGATACTCCCTGGTCGGTGCCGGCGTTTGTGGCACTTGTGATTGCAGCCCGGTTTTCCCCGTCCCGAATCTCCCACCGTGCAGTGCTAAATAATTTCACGTTGCTCACGGCTCGGCAGTTTTATCTTGTGCAGATTGGTGTAACGCGCCCGAAACTGATGGCAATGTATGTATATAAATTTGTGGTGGCGATTTATCAAAATTTCACTTCTTTTTTCTGAAACCGATGACATGTGCAGTCAATACAGCCCTCGGACAAAATTTGGGCTCTTTCACGTAAAACATTTTTCTTATCGACGGTAGGGGGGGAACGCAAACATATGTGACAGACAGTTTGACAAAAATCCAAGTAATGATCGTTAGAAGGAGACCAAGTTTGATATGGAAACAATTTATCACTGACGGTACTGACACTAAACAAAAAATTTTGAAAAAAAATGAAAATATAGAACGCATTAGTGATACAGCACTGTTTGGCACGTCAAAAGAGCACCTTGAGTAAAGTTAATTTGGTGGCTAAGTACAGGGTGGCCCATTTAAAAATTGGAATTTCTTTTTAGGAAGTGTCTGTATGCACCCAACTATGTCCATTTTATGTCATTTGTTTATGAAAAACAATTTCGGTCAAATGACCACCACGGTTGACTTGGCAGTAGCCTATTCGGTCCACCCAATTTTTGAGTACATTTTCGATTGTTTCGGGCCTTATGTCAGCAATAGCAGCTTGAATCTCGTACTTGAGGTCTTGAATTGTTTCTGGTTTGTTGGCGTAACATTTATTTTGCACCGCTCCCCAAAGATAATAGTCCAACGGCGTCAAATCGCAGCTTCTTGCCGGCCAAATCACATAACCATTTTTGCTGATTATGCAATTTCCGAAGATAGGGCGCAAAAGATCGATTGTAGCACATAGCGCCGTTCGGATGGTCAACTTAGCTGCTGTACCAATTGAACTTTATATGGCTTCATGGCAAGGTCTTTACGCCAAATTCGCATAAAAGAAGTGCGTGCAATGTCCAATTGTTGAGAACGCTGACGAGTTGATGTTGATGGTTGCTCACGCACACAGGCAATGAGCGCACCGGACGAGTACGTACACCAACATTCCAGTTTGATGAGCGCGCTTCACGCATTAATCCACAAATTGGGTTTTTGAAAGTTTTTTTTTGTCAAATTTTTTTTCCAAATTTCTCACAGTTTGAGTAGAAGACTCACCAGTTTGGAAATAAGTTTTTAATATTTCCCAACTTTCTTCAAGCGTATACCGTCCCATTTTGTAAATGTCAAACCTTAAACTAAATTTCTGTCAAGTCGAGAAAGACTAATCAACTAAACTTCAAATTAGGGGAAGGGGGGCATGACGGGGATTTTAACGTTTGAAGGGCATTAAAACGCTCAATTTAAATTATTTTGAATATTTATTTATTTAGAATAACTCTTACATTATTAATCTTTGGGAATTAGGAACTTAAGGCACTTTACATATGCCAGAAAAAGAAAAAACAAACAATTTTGTCAAAGACATCCAACACCCGATTTTGACATAAGGTAGGGTAAGACGGGGTACCCTATGGGGCAAGATGGGATATGGCATTTTTCATACTTTCTTCATTCCAACTCCCTCTCTCCGTCTTTCTTTTATAATTCTTCACCATCTTAAAAAAGATAAAAATCAAATAAGTTATTAACAGTTAATCGAAAACATATCTATGTCATTATAAAGTCATATTTTATTTTCAAAGGGCAAGATGTGGTACCTTACCCCAAGGTAGCCCATCTTGCCCTTTCATGCGTTTTTGAATAAAATAACGCACCATAAAAAAACAAATCAAAATTTTGAACCAAACATATTCTTACCTGCTAATATAATTATTGATAAACAAGAATAAATTTCAGTTCTTGATAGTTTATATTGAGGTGAAAAACACATGCCATGCACAACGCGAAAATAACAAGCAATTTGACAAAAACAGAGTTTTTGGCGCTAGGTCACAAACGCGTAAACTCACAAACCGGTGACAGTGCTGACTGAGAGACAATACAACGTCGCGTCATTACGAGCCAGAGCAGCTATGATTGGACGTTCGTACGACACGTGAGATCCTCTGCCCCGTCTTGTCCGCTACCCCGTCTTACCCCCCTTCCCCTACCGGTAGCTAAAATTCCAAACACTAGATGGACCACCCTTTATTTACTAAAAAAAGGCCCGACATTGCAATCAGCTTGATTTATCTCGTCTACTAGATATGTATATACTAGATGGATTACACATTTACAAATACGTTAATTTACTACTTGCATTGCATTATTTCTGCAATTTTATGTGAGCACTTTGTAACAAGGAAGGCGGGAAAAATAATGGAAAAATCCACCTCGGATCGTTTTCGAGATATGTAAAAAAAAGTCGACTATGAAATGTGCCGTTTTTTATAAAAACCGTTTTCAAAACAAATCTCACACGGAAATGAACTTAAACTAATTATTACTATATTTACTAATGTTTCGTCACGTATAAAGCAAAATGAAATAATTATATTTGATAAAGCTGTTTTCCAAAAACGTTGTTATGCAGTAATCTGTAAATATGTACTAATAAGTAAATTGAATGCCTTCCTTGTGCCCTTTAATTTGAGAAAAGCAGATTTCAGGCATTTCGTACAAGGACAATACTCGTCAAACCTCGGATATGATAGAATCCCTTATTCCAGGCCTATGAATTCAAGTTGTCCAAGGTTGAGAAAACAGTTTTTGAAATGTGAGCCATTTGTATTTACACATGTATTTTGAAAAATGGTTTTGAAAGATGGAAGTCATGCCCCGATATTTTATAAAATAGCCGCACATAATCCTTATTTGCCATTTGTGTGCTTTTCCCAAATTCCTTGCTTCATTTCCACATACGCAACCAGCAGGGAACCATTCTGGTCATAATTCATACGATATTGGCTAATTGGATGATATATGGCGGCAAAGCCGTCAGCAATTCAGGCACTTCCTTAATATGCCACAAATCCTATATGCGACATAAAAAGTATCAAAGAGCCATATGATCTCCCGGATAGAAGCGGAAACTTTTCTCAGAATTGCCTCACGCACACCAAGCAATCCGCTGCTACCTGTTATCAAAAAATCTGGGTCGACAGCGCCCACTCGAAGACAGTCTGCACGAGCGAACCGCGTCGATAGATCGGATGGCAACAAACAACTTTTATTTACTACCTCCACCGCGAGGGCCCATTAAGCATTTTGGCATTTAATTTCCATGTTTCCTTGCATTGAATAACAATAACGTAGGCGATGACGATGACGGAGACGGGTGCCTCCAGGAGCATCTCAGTCTCAGGTCAATCGATCAAGGAGTTCGTCTTGGAAAACTTTTTTCATTATGAGCCCGAGGGCTGTATCCTGCCGATTCGATTAATTATTTCAAGGATTTAAGTTGTTTCCCCATTTGCAGGAATTTATGACAATCGGCGACGCGCACCACACCATCCCTCTTTCGGGGCGTATGAGTGATAGCAATCACGTGCTGAGTGCCTCCACCGTTGAAGGTCGGCCGATGATGGACGATTCCTTGGAATTAATTATCTAATTACGTGCAGGAGGACTTAGGGTCGGTAATAAATGAGTCCTTCGGGCAGCTGCATGATTCTCCCATGTCCAGACCAGCCTGCTGACGACAAATTAAGAACAATCCGAACGGCAGTAAATTTAATTTCCCCTGAGTGTCGCCGATCCGGACGGAAGTTCTCCCGGAGCCGGACATAAACCACACCCACGTCTAAACTCACTTTTAAATCACAGGAGCAATTCAATTGAATTGTCCATTCGATTGGGGTCACTTACGACATCCGATGGAGCCCGGGACCGAGTAGAAAAAAAAAATAAAAAAGCAGGAAAAATTCCCCGGAACGAACAATTCCCGACTATGAGCGGAAGCACGCCATCGTCCGTGTGCTGGGCTCCTTAAATTGATGTAGGGGTACAGGCATCGATTGCGATTCACTCACAGAGCGAGCGCCTCTAATACTTTCTATTAAATTTCTCGGGTGTGGGACGGGGCGAAAAATGTATGGCCGGCACAGCCGGGATTTATCGTACACCTACCCGGGAATAATACGAACGCAATTTGCAGTAAAAAACACAGAAACAAAAGACTGGAATCGCTCGGAACAAAAACTGGGAAAGCTCATTACCCGCCGATTTATCCCGGGCGCAGTAATAAGTGTGAATGTTTCCGTGCACTGGAACAACTGGAAACTGATGGATGGGCCAAGGATATAG
This sequence comes from Neoitamus cyanurus, assembly GCA_947538895.1. Classification (NCBI taxonomy): domain Eukaryota; kingdom Metazoa; phylum Arthropoda; class Insecta; order Diptera; family Asilidae; genus Neoitamus; species Neoitamus cyanurus. The sequence goes on from OX384542.1 coordinate 40,542,399, forward strand.
AAATAACAGCCATTAATCGGGATGGGGCCCCAGGATCCCAGAGCCTTGGGAGTTGTGGCGCGGCAGCACCGACTGCTTTATTATACTCGTACACAAACCCCCGATGCTAACTCCTAGCTCCACTCCTACCGATTGCAGATGAGGACATAAAAATGTAAATCGAAATTGCTCCGAGGATGTTCATTTGTTTGCGCCATGAATCCGACGATTGGAGCAGCTGATTGCGATTATTTCTCATCGACTTCCGTAGAAATTGGAATCGATGCCACTCTTGAAAGCAAATAATTTCGTGACAAATGGACACTCCAACTTTTCGAATTTTTCCCTGATTGCGAAAATTTTGGTGGTAATTGTATCTTGCGAATTGAACGATACTCAAAAAAGGGCGGGACTTATAAAGAAAAAGTTTCTAAGAAATAAGACATCTCTTGGCTTTCCTTAGCTAGTTGTTTAAGAGAGATGTAGGTCTAAGTAGTGCATTAGGCCATGGTAAATTAGGTGCCTTAGCAAATTTTTAATACCACTAACTTTTAAGTGGTTGTTAACTAATTTTACGCGACCCTAAAATTTAAGCGCTCGGGCTAACCCGCTTACGATATTGGCCGGCTGCCTTACTCCTCCCAGTTTCAGGAATCCTATGAAAGAACTGACTGGGATCTCTTCAGTTCCGCACTGGGTTCGCAACTGGAGAGCTGGACGCCGTTGAACAATGACGTCATTGATTTGGATCGGTCGATCGAAATACCTACTAGAGGAGGCACTGACCTTTAGCTTTGCGAAAGCTTGACTCCTTACAACCCCTCAGCTAAAGGGAATATCTCAACTCCGACCTGGAATGGGACCTCTTCCACAGGAAACCGAAAGAGTGTAAGAAAAAGATATAAAATCAGCCAAGTTGTGTTCCTGGCAAAAATTCTGCACAGGTATGAGAGACTCTACGAGAGCACATAAGTGAGTCAGCTGGGTTCACTGCAACTACCTACATAGTTGTGAATTCATTGATGACGACCTGTCCGTAGCGTCTCATTTTTTGGAAACCCACTTTCCCGGCTGTGAAGTCGCGCTGACAGAACCCACATTGGCTGCACTGCACCATCCCAACGATTCGGATTTGACAGTCATCAACTCTGCCGAGTCTGGTCCGTCAGTAAAAAAGCTCGCAGATTGACTATAGTCGCCTTCTTTTCGTTTTACGATGTGACTTTTGACTAGACCAGCGACAAAGCACAGTTGAGACATGTGACCAGCGACTCAGTCTGCTTTTAACTGTGTTTCGTATAGGCTCTACCGCTCGGTTTTGATCAGTGAACCTCTTCTGTTTGACCGGTGATTCGTAAAACAGAAAATTACCAAATTTGTCTTAGTTGCTTTTATCACTCCTTTACTGGTCACTGGTCACACTTGGCTCTTCGTAAAATAGAGCCTAGATCTAACTATCCGAGGGACTTCGCGTTGCATGTAGCACAGCAGGGGAAGTCAACTGAGTCTGTCCTCCATCACTCAATTTCACTTGTCGAAAAGGCCATCCACCATAAAGAAACAGTCCTCTGTGTCTTTCTGGACATTGAGGGTGTTTTCGACAACACCAGCTTCATCGCCATGATAACAGCCAAAAACCAAACCTTGGTTAGGTGGATAAATAATACGTTACAAAGCAAAATTTGTTTGGCCGAAATAGATTCTCACACAGTCCACAGGAAGGCAGGTAGGGGCTCCCCTCAAGGTGGCATCCTATCGCCGCTCCTGTGGTGCTGGGTCGTGGACAACGTTATTAAATCACTGACTCGCTAGGGCTATTGCACAGTAGCCTACGGCTAGCCATCTGTTGTGTGTACAAACACAAATTCTGGTATTGTGAATGTGTTGCATTCGAAAATCACAAAATTGCCTGCCCCAGCCAAAAGCAAGCAACAACTAGAATTTTTGGAAAAAGAGCGCTAGAAAGAAGAAGAACGACCGCTTCTCGTCACACCGATCCAGACCGGGTATTACCAAAATCACAGCGGTGTGACCAACTACATGCGCGTTATTTATTTCTTATCAGGCAAACCCACTAACACTCCTACCTTAGCGATCGTGGCATATTTCACTGCCAGGCAAGGCTATGCTGAAATGGGAAACAACACGAGCATTGTGGGGTTTCGCATCTTTCCTTTACCTCGTTTAACAAATTTTAAGCTAAAGATGCAAAGGCAAGAACCTTCCAGTGGATAAACAAAGTTTCTTGCGATGCAGGGTCCTTTCATTCCTGATCTTCATTCATAAATATATCGCGCTGCCTGATGCCTACTTGGGTTTCGCTTTGGCAAGAACGCGGAAGAAAACACATTCAACTGTAAAAACATTAAAGAAATATGAGAGGATCTCTTTCATAAACGTACGCTCCGGGTTGATTATCCTGCACTGCCTGCTCTTGGGGTTTCGCCGATGCATGCTCTAAAAAGCAGCAAGGAAGTATGAAGATATGTATGTATGTATTTTTTGCTTGTACATACGCCGGGGTGGATTTGCCTCGGTCGCTGGCTGCCAAGCAAATGAAGAGTTTTTTTTCGAATCGGAGCTAAAATCGAACAAAATAATTCGAAAAATAAACCACGACCAGACCACAATCAAACCAACCAACATAGCTGCAACTCTTTCATTTGCATTGACATTTTTGTCACCTATCTCGCACATTTTGGTCAACATGCGGTAGATTTTACCTCTGTATGCGAATAACCATTTTGTGTTGCCACATGCAATTCAGCGCCTCTGGTACAAGTTTCTGACTGACTGAAATTTCACAATACATTGCTAAAAATGTGTACAGACGTGATCTTTTAGCAAATTCAGCCTAATGGTTTTTTGGCTCGATCGTGGTTTGGGCGTGGTGTGGTTTCTTATGGATATTAGGCATAACAGGTGCGAGGTGTTGTCATACCTCTAGAAATGCGCCGTGTGTGCTGGGCCATAGGATGCGTTCCTGAGGTCGGGCTCCTGTATAGGTCACTGATCAGCTTTTGTTATTATTTTCGTGTGGCGTTTTCCCTCACTGGTCATCTAAATAGGCATGCAATCCCTCAGATAGTCATCGTTAAGTTAAAACTGTTAGAGTTATAGCTTCAAAAAGGTTTAAAAATTAGGACGGCAATTCGTTTTTCGTTTTGAAGTATTAATTTTACGAAAAAGTTGATATGACTGAATTTTTAGAGAATTTCGACATCTAATATAATGTGTTAAACATTTTCATCTAGCGTATTTATGAAACAAAAACGAGTTCACCCTTGAATTCAAGATGGCGGAACAGCTGTAAGGGGTTGATGGTCGACATCTCGGATTTAAGTTATCTATAGGGTACCCTAACGATGATAGAGAAAAATTTTCTTACCCAATGAATTCCGATAATAAATCCTAAATATACTGGACTACGGAGATAAGTCCCCTACTACTTCAATCGCCGTCTTGAGTCTCCTTTTGACTAGCCTCTCCAACAGCTTCCCCGCCGTGTCCAGCATACCCAGGGGACGGTATGACGCTGGGGTGCCGGAGTCTCCTTTCCCCTTGTTTAGGAGGACCAGGCGTGCCACCTCACACCTGTAAATAAACCTAGGAGGGTATAAGAAAAATTGTTTTCGCAATTTTCCTTAAGGAAACCCATACCAATTTTTGTTTTGTTTTTAAGTTATAGCCCAGGAAAATTAGCTATTGACCTCAACAAAATTCCCTCCAGGTTGAAATTTTGCGCAAACTTTTTTTGAAGTGTCCCAAATCGAAATCCGCAAAAATCAAAAATTTACAAGATTTTGAAGGTCAAAGTTTTTTGCAAATATCTCGAATTCTATGCATCGGACATCCATAAGGTCCATGCGAAATTTGTAGGGAATGAAATTATGTAGAAAATTGGTCTCTTGCTTTTTTTCCCGAAACCTTGCCCTTTTCGCGATATTCGAGGTTAAATTTTCAAAAATAAGGTTTTTTTGCGAAAATCTCGCTTCCCATACATCGGCATAGAACGCGAGAAATTTGCAAAAAACCTTGTTTTTGACACTTTGAGCTTGAATTTCTCGAAATGGGCGAGGTTTTGGGAAAAAAAATGCTAGAGAGCAATTTTCTACATAATTTCAGTCTCTACAAATTTCGCATGGACCTTATGGATGTCCGATGCATAGAACCCGAGATATTTGCAAAAAAATTTGACATTCGATATCTTGAGTACCCATATTGTGATTTTTGCGATTTTTACAGATTTAGGTTTGGGACACCTCAAAGAAAGTCAGTGCAAAATTTCAGCTTGTAGGAAATTTTGTTGAGGTTTCCTCCGTATATCATCTGATTTGCCTGGGCAGTAAGTAATTAAGTAATTAGACGAACAGAAATAAATAGAAGATTCATTTCGTTATTTCTAGATTTGTTTGCTATACCTACTCGTTTTTCCTAGGAAAGCTGATGAGTAGAAAAAACGAGAAAAACGAATTCTTTTGTTTTGAGAGTTGGGCAAATTAAAACGAATTTAATTCCTTGACTTCGCATCATATACTCGTACATCCATAGAACAACTGCAACGGGTAATATTTTTTTTCGTAGCAGTGTTTTGGTATCTTTAGATAGCTAAGCTTGTTTGAGAAGTTCCTTTCTAGTTTCCGGTTTTCAAAATAACGTAGGGTATTAGTTTCGTAACTGAAATATACTAATTATCCAAATACTGAATTGCTGGGGTACGTGAAATAGTTAAATCATTACACCCGCTTGAGCTCACGTTTACATTAAGCTCTGTTGTAGCGAGCGTACTCAGGCGTTTGGCTCAGAAATAACTGTGGCCAGCAGCACGCTTGTCCCATAATGGGACCTATTTCCAATGCAACACATTAGCATGAACCATTTTTAATTATGCCCTTAAATACGCTCCAGAAACTGCACGAGGGTCCTCTCTACGTGCAATCATGCACACGTTCTGATTGGTTTGCCGGCCAACACAAAGTTTGCCAACGATTTTACGTTTTAGCGTTTATTCAAATCACTCGTCTACCGCGACGAAATTCCTGGGGCGTATATAAATATATTGCTGGCATAGCCGGAGCACGTAGCCCCTCAAGTAGCGGACATGGTGCGGCGCGGCGGGAAGAAATCTCTCCCTTCATGCTAATCGGGCGTAATCATTGATGCAGGCACTCAACAACAAAACTCAGGCGAAAAATGAGCCCTCACTATAAATCGAGCTCGGTCCGCAATGGACTTTCAGTTTGGGGCACGCATATCAATTACACGTTATTATCCGTAATAAGTGTGGGCGCGAAGTAATTTCACCCGAGAGGAATTCATTCCGTCTACGGGCGGCGGTGGCGGCGGCGGCGGGTACTTTCGAATCCCGGCTGGAGTTGTTACAGGGAATAATAAATGCAACCATATGCAAATGAGCCAGCGGGCCAAGACGAAAAGCGGGCCAGTCTGGACTCTTGGAGGTGCCACCGCCCCGGTACTCTGCTCCGCTAATTATATGCATACTGGTTGAAAAGTGTTATAAAATTCCTCCTAGGGTCCGGGAACTTGGAATCGGCGGTGGCGCAGCTGCACGGAAGTTTCAGATCAATAAATCTTCGTCGCTAGCTCCAAAGTGGAGTTAAATGTGGAACGGGGGCAAAAGAAGTCCGGTGGCGAATTCTATATGTGTGTATGGATTTTGTAGGAATTCCTATACAGTCCCTGTGGCTCTTGCTGGCAACGAGTGGGCCCCGGGAAGGCCTTTGTTTTTCAATTTTTCCCTGGCGTCTATAGACTCCAATTGGATTTTCATTGTTATAGCCCCAATGAAGCCGATTTATGAGGGCAGGAAAGCACCAGTTCCTTATTAGAAAGTAGCAGGAAGCCACTGTTGCCAGGATATCAAGCTTATCATTCCCACGGGCAATGCTCGAATGGAGCTGGCTGCTCTGGCGGATTCGGATCAATTGCAAATGTTAGTCTTAATCTCTACGGGATTGTGCTGGATTTAGATCCAGCACATGCAGGAATATTATGTAAGTGGATGATTACTTTCAGAAGAAACGTGTGTGGTCATCACACCTACGGGACTCGGTCGGCCCAGGCTGCATCCCTATGTATGCGGCTGACTCTTGCTCGGGATGGTTTTTTCTTCAGCACACTGAATGCAGGGTCTGGTCCGGCCCTGGAATATGAACGTAACGTAACTCAGTGGTGTTCCGGCAGAAAAACATCCGGACATCGGAACATATGTGAACATGGTCCGTTTAATTAGCCCCGGAATATTTACCATGTCTGGATGACTTTCATATGCATGTGACTGTGTAAATTTCAATTTTCACCTTAACGGCCGAACGGAGTCGATTGCTGCATTTCGGCCGCATCAGTGCAGAACTGAATTTGGCTCCCCGAGGACTGAGCGGGATTAAGAGTTTTCAGTGGATAATTGCTGATGATATTTTCAAATTAAAACGAATCGGATCATGACAATAAATATGAATGACCGTTTTCATTAAATTGCCAAAAATACGAGCGAAGTCGAAAGGCATAATAACACGAAATCAGCACGGAATCGTTTTTGCAATGTTCCAAGGAGTCGAGACACTAGTTTTCGAAGGCGGTGCCGCTCTGGTCCAAATTAAATTTTGTCCTCCCGCACGTTTTGCGAAATGCTCTTCCGCTTTGCGGTGCCTTGCAGATATACAGCATAAGTAAAAACGCCCTTTGGGATTTCGGGGATGTGAGATTAAAGCGAAATCCATTTCACGAAATTGCTTTTGCTCGCTTTGTGCGCTTTCTCTGTATTTCATTTGGATTTTTGTATTCCACGGAAATATAAATTGGAGGGAAAGCTACATAAGTTATGCCCGTGCTTATGAATTGTTTAAATATTGCGATTACTAACTTGAAAGAAATTCAGTATATAGGATGACCCAGTAAGAGATTATTTTGTATAAAATAAGACAAAGTGACCCGAAAACGTTAACTTTTATTGTGCCGACATTTCCAGTACAGATTGGAATTATGTATGGAATCTATATATGTATTACATATATATAAAAATGAATTGCTGTGCGGTACGTCTCGCTAAAACTCAAAAACGGCTTGACCGATTTCGATAATTTTTTTTGTTTTATTCGCAATAATACAGGGGATGTTTAAAAAAAAGAAAATTCGGGAAACCCCAAAGGAAAAGCCGGAAAATCGAAAAAATCGAAATTTCCGTTTTGTATGGGAAGCGCGTTTTCCAACTTCAAGGAATCTTTATGAAAAAGGGCAATCCGAGGTTTTCGGGGTCGCAGATCTAGAGCTTGCATTCAAAATTTTGGAATTCAAGATTTCGGATCCAATATGGCGAGCGAAAAGATAAACTTCAAGGGATTTCCCTGAAAATCCGCACTAGGGAATTTTCGGGATCACTGATTTCGAATCTGCTGGGAGATATAGGAGAGGTGGTGCAATAAGGAGGTGGTGTAAAAGGAAGAAAATTAAATTTAATAATACTGTTGGAAAATATCTAAAACATGTGCAAAACGCAAATAGGAAAACGCTGGGTCACATAGGAGAGGCGGTGGTGCAGTAGGGAGGCGTTGTAAAATTAAGGAATACAAATTTAATAGTATCCCGGGAAACACCGGGTCCGGGCAAGCTTGTAGTACATAAAAAACTTCATCCGTCAGTTCTATGCATGGAAACCAACCGCTACATTTTTTATAATTTCATTACACAATTAAATGGTGGTTCACATAAGCCATGTGTCTGTAAAATTTCATTAGAATCGATGGAAAGATGGCGGAGTCATAAGATTGTAACATACGGATTGACACACAGACGGGCATGGCGAAATTATAAGGGTTCTGTGTTTGTCATTAGCTTACGGAACATTAAAAACAGACCACCAATCGTTTGACTAAGTTCTACATAATACTTCTGCGAACAGAGTGAACTGGCCTCATCAATAATACGTTGGATATTGTCGTTTGAGTTTTCCGATCCAGCTCTGTCAATCCACAGTTGATATCACCATTTGAATCCAAGCTATTGTGATGCAACTCTTAGAAAGCATGAACGATCACGTGACACGCGTGGGAGAATCAAAGCCCCTACTACTTTCTGATAGCGAGCGCGATGCAGTTCCGTAGTAGAGACGTATTGTTTGCACATAGTATTAGCATCAATATTGGTTTATTCATACCAACAGATCACATCCCAGTGTGACTTTGTATCATTATTACATCGACTCAGTTATCGACGCTGGTGAGTTGTTCAGGCTACACTTTGACAGACAACATCGATTACTTTCACATTGCCATATCCTATGAGGCAGCTAATTTAGCCACACTTTCTATTTATTACCAAACATCGAAGAAAGAACCGATGCAAAAGAGACAATTCTGGCACCATCAACAAATCAGCGATTATATACACCAAGCTGGATTTTTATGTGGTGTTTTCGATGGGACTTGAATTCGGGACGCCTGGTTTCTCGTGTTGACACTTCGGCCTTGCCCCAATTGGACACTTCATATCTGCTACACTTATAATCTGACTCTTCAAAAAGCAAAAAGTCTCATTAAACAATCTCACACATTGGGATTCGAATCAGGAACCGCTGAAACGGTAGTCCATAGTCCGAAGTGCGTTCAGCTTCAAAGACTGAAAAGATTGCGACTTTTTGCTTGCATTTCAATGCAATACAATTTTTTCCATTCCCATTCATGCAAATGTAATAAATGAAGGAATGAATCACAAACCTATTATATGGCGGAATTTCCCGCTGAGTTTGTGATACACACCCACATCCATTCGTACACATATACACAAACTTTCAACTCGACCTGCGTATATGTACATGGAATTGAATCTTCATTCAACCCAAATGCAATCACACATTCATATGTTATCTACTTCAGATTTGAGGTATGGCGCTCAAAGTGTTGCCGCTGCATTGTTTATGTTTATAATTTCTAGTAGAATAATCTCTCTTATTTTGCCTTATTTATATATACATATGTATATGCTTTTGGCCATTACGCAGCACAAAAGTAATTAAATCCCACGATCTTAAGTAAACTTTAGTCCGCAAAAGGGTGACTCCTATATTCATATATTATATATGTAGATATATACTTAGTCGCAAAACTTCAATAATAAATGTAAACCTTGAAATGTAAACGTATCGTGCTAAGTAATGGCCAAGTCACGAAGTTTTTTAAACTAAAGAGACTTGGAGTGAGCTGCGAATTAGTGTTGCAGTTCGTAGGAGGAATAGATTCGACTCTACAAGAGATCTTAAAACTTTTTTAAAGTGAAAGAGTCGCGAGACGGCTACATTTTTTACATGAAATGATTTTGGTGGGATTCTTTATATGCGAAAATAGTTACAAAAAAAAAGGCAGAAAGGTGCTCCCTTTGCACTTTTGTTGACCTTCTTGGCCTAGAAGGAGCCGATTGAATTAATAAATAAAAAATATATTTTATTAATGTGATTGAAATTATAACCCGCTTAAAAATTGCACACAAATAGCACTCTTGCCATTCTTGCCGTGTTCTCTAAATCGATTCGAATTGTCCCGCTTTTTCATGCAGACGACAGCGCACATCTCTACATACTAAATACTTACGTACGTACACATCAAGGCTTTGGGGAAATTTACAAAACAACATTTATCGTGGCAAAATTTGTGTGCTGCGGTATCCTAACTTTATGAGCAGGTAAATTGGCTACTTCAGTTCAGAGCTGGTTCAGCTGCGATTTTATTATTCAGATTACTAAGGGAAAACTGCGTCATGTGGATCCGAGGGATACGTTTTCTTTAAAAAAAAAACAAATGCTTTAATAAAGGCGACACCTCTTCTCATGTGCTGCCATTTTGTTGGAAGCGCCTAATTCTTGGAAATTCTAATTTCTTCTATCTTTGTTACAGTTTACTAGTTATTTAAGGCGTAAGGGTAAAGATCATATTTAAAACTTCACCAATAGCCTTCTTTCAACACTACGCTTACGGGGACGCATCATTTTGACATGAGGAAAATTACAGAAACCGCTTAAATTTAGTTTCTATCGCTTGTACTGACTTTTATCCATTTGACGAGACAATTATGTATACATCGAAATTTATTTTTGTCAAAGCTTTCTGATTTTGAAACCCACTATGTGAAACCCACTCTACGGACACGCGTCACTTTGAGTTTGACGCGATCATAAAGTAAGGATTAATGCTAGTAAATTGGCTTCACTCATGAAGGCATTACTGCAGTAATAAATAACTATGTATAGATAGTTATACTGGTCAACAAATCATTTGAAAAATCTAAAAAAGGACAAAATGCAAGATATAGATCTCAGCTATAACTTCCATGTATTCAGGACAATAATAATTTTTTTTGTTTAATAACGGATGGTTAATTGCACTAGATAATTCAATATTTTCAAGGAATAATAATTTTGTTGTTACTGTTTCATAAATACTTTAATAAATTTTTAATTTTTGGATAAAATATCCTAAAGAATGGATTTTCAGTTGTAAAGTGACCACCTACTGAATGTCAATAAGTATTTTATACCTTCATATTGTTATTTTTGATTGAAACTACGCATGGAAAAAATAAAATGCTGGCTTTCCCGAAATTCGTGAAATAAAGGGTGCGTATGGAAAAAAAACTGATTTTTTAAATATTTTTGAATATATACATACATCTTAATAATGACTTTTTCAGGAAACCAATCCGCACTTTAAAATAAAAAAATGTATACAAGATTTACTGAAATAAGTGGTTGTATGCTAATTATTAATTAATAAGAATTGTTTAAATATGTTTTTGATCAGTCATATACATGAATCGCGTAAGTGAAGTATTTTGCTTCAAAAAACACTTTGTGGTCTTGCTTTTACTTAAACCAATCAAAAGTTATAGCCATTTTTGTAGGATCACGCCTCATTTTTATGCGCAAGTACTATGCAGTGGAAGGTTGACCAAACTGCGGACATACCCCCAAACAACTCTCATACAAGAACCATGGATGAGCAAAAAAGGCATCTGTGGCCTTGGGATGGTTACTTGGGGTAAACTCTTCTATCACGATAGAAGTGACAGACCGCGGGCTTGTATGATTGTCCCCAAATCAATCGAAGCCATGATGTTAAGGGTGGTTCAGGTGCGAAACAATTATTGTTTCTGCTTATTTGCCCTATGATTCAATCGACCCACCTCCTGCTTGGGAGTTATGGGAAATTGTACGATACGCTGAATCCAATAACTTAGGGCTGATCATCGGCTGCGACGCCAATGCGCAGCACACCCTATGGGGAAGCAGCAAGTGCAACTCCCGTGGGGAGAAGCTATTAGATTTTATTCTGGCGTACGACCTCGTGGTGAAAAACGTGGGCAAAGACCCAACCTTCATCACGAGGAGGCGGCAGGAAGTAATAGACTTCTATCCAATACGAAAGTGGATGATCTGATTACCAAGTGGGGCGTTCTTAGAGAGGAATCTCTTTCGGACCACAGATACCTAGAGTTCCAGCTAGCTGGTGAGTCAAACTCAATACCGGCGGGCCGGAATCTTAGGAAGACTGACTGGGATAAATACAAGCGGGTACTGGCGACTAAGCTAACCCCAGTGCCTAAACTGCACTCGAGAACGGAAATTGAGGATGAGACAAGGAAACTCGAAGAGCAGATGTGGCAAAAAGAAAAGAAACCAGAAAGCTTCTAAATAGAGTATTAAAAACTCAAAAAGAAGATGACTGGCAAGCCTATCGCACTTCGCAGCAAAATTATAAGAAAGAGATAAGATCTTCTAAGCTCGAATCGAATCTAGGAAATACTTCAAAGAGCTAGAAGAAATGGAGACGTCACGGCTGCATAAAATATTCCAAAGGGATACCGCAGCCAAGCTGGACTCCATTCGAAAGTCTGATGGTAGCTACACGGATTCCAGACAGGAGGTATTCAAAATGTTATTTGAAACACACTTCCCCGGTAGCAGAAATACCCTATCAGACGTAAGCCCAACTGATGATCACTCGTTGAACATCACTAGGCATGACAGATATGTAGCATTCAGAGTTGTCACGGAGGAGAGGATAGAGTTCGCTTTATTCTCCTTTGAAAATTACAAAGCTCCCGGCCTTGATGGTATATATCCTGCAATGCTGAAGGTCGGAGGTAGAGTCCTGGTGCAATCCCTGAAAGAAATATTAAGGCCTGCATAACTTGGGGATACATACCGACCGCCTGGCGAAAGGTTAAAGTTGATTTCATTCCCAAACCAGAGAAGGACGACTATACTCTAGCCAAAAGTTTCAGACCCATCAGTCTAACCTCTTTTCTTCTGAGAGGTCTGGAACGCCTGGTTGAAAAGTACATTAGGGGAGGGGTGTTGACAAGGTGTACGCTCAGTCTTCGTCAGCACGCTTACCATATCTTCAGTTCATCAGAACAACAAAGAAGTTCGGCTTGGGTGGGGGCAGAGTACAATGGACTGTTCGCCTGAGTGCTCGAGACTTTTCTCCCCCCCCTTTCTTACAAATTACAAATTACTATGCAGCCATATATTAGACCTTAATTAATAAGTTCACATCTCCAAGGGATTTCATCCTACAAAAAAATGACTCACGCATTATTTACGTATAATTTCGTCTTTTTTTTCCTCTTTCGAATGGCGAGAGCAGTTTTTTCAGTAAAATTAAATTTGAAAAGTTATTCCCAAAAAACCGTAATTTTACACCGTTCTTCCAAGATGGCGATCTGTTCCCCAAGAGGGATTTTTTGGGACTTTTGGTATTTTCTTTCAGGCTATCCAAAACTATTTTTCTTAAGTTTAGTCCAATATGATTACACTCGTGAGTCAGTCAGTCAGTGACGAAATCGACGTATTTGAGGTATTAATAAAATTACAGTATTAAACATAGACATAGTTCGAAAATACGACGAAACGCTTCGAGAAGTGGTAGGTAGTGCCCTGCTTCCTTTGGCTCATCTTGGCTTTCATTATAAAACTGTTTGGTTTATTTGATAGTTTCTGCTTTGCTATCGGGAAGGGTCCTTGCCTACAGTCTATTGGGCTCAATATTCACCTAAGCAGATATTTATTTTTACACAATTTTCTTCTGAGTTAACCAGAAAATATAATAATAAAATAATTGTAACATATGTTTTCTAGAAAAAGGCTTTTCAGTCGAACTTTACTGCTCAAACCCTTTTATTTGATATCCATATCAAGGGGGTTGTGAAGAAAAAGATAATCGCCCTCTTGGGGCGTTCGTCATACTGGATTTAGAACTACATAGAACTAATCGAAATTTTTATTTCAAAACTTCACCCAGAAATACTTACAAGGCAAGTTAAATGTGTAAATTAACGTTTTATCGTTTCTTTTGGGTAGTGGAGGGTACTATGTCATTAATTAATGAAAAATTTGGGTGAAATCCATAGGTCAAAACGTTTGTTTTTAACGTGTACGTAAGAGTGATGAAGTAGGTACTGAAAATGAAATATGTCTCGAACATTAAATTTCCATCATGTCGCAACTTGCCGCAAATTGTACTAAAACTACGGTTGTATTGTAACCAAGAAAACCATTATTTCCGGATTGTAAAGTTATCCCATTATCCACACTGAAATATGTACCTTAAAAATTCAATTTACCACAGCAAACAAAACAATTTTGAAAATATGTGAAATGTTGGGTAGGTACCTACTGCAAACAACTCCAATAATAAAAACCCATGGAGAGCCGTGTATAACTGGGAGCATAAGTCCTGATTAAAAGCAGTAAATAAAGCTTAACAATTTCAAGAATTTTCCATTATCAGGAAGCGTAGATTGTAGCGGATTAAAAACAATTTAAAAGCGGCAAATAATTTAAACGTGAAAAATGCCAAAGTAAACGGGCTAAGGGGTTCCATATGTGCAAGGAAGCAGGCAGCCAGATAGCTGCCATTAATCAGGATCTAGCGCCAGTTCCAATCACGTAGCAGCAGGATTTCCACTCAGCACATGGATAACAGGTGTACCAGTACACCTGGTGACCTCTCCCCTACATCCAAGCAGGTTAACCTAAAAGAAAAATAGGGAAAAGCTCCACCAATTCCCATTTCCGCTGCAACACTATCAACGCAATGTAAAGTTTTTCAGAAATAGAGTTTTCTCCTTTCGACCTCAGCGCTGAAGGAAACGCGGGATTAAGGAAACGAATCTTACATCGCTAGTGGATGACTAAGTCCTTCCTTCCGGCGCTACCATTGCATCGTATGTACGAAGGTCTCCCTACCCTCAATATCTATGCCCCCTTACTACTCCTACTCTGGAGGTGCAACCATCCCCCTGGCTCTGCTGCACAGATAAAACTTAAAATCGAATTTTTTCGTTTTCAGCACCGAATTGTGTCAGGTAAAAAATAGAGGATGGAAAACGCTGGTTGGAGTTGGATTCTGGATTTTCTTATCGCTTTAATGTTTCCGTGCACGAAAGACTGCCCCAGGGCACTCGGGATTCGGTCGCGCCGGGGACCCAGGGAGAAAAACTACTACCTTGGCACCCTCTCATGTCCCGTGGTGAAGACACCCTCGTACTACAACTACACTAAAGAAAAATTTCCAATTTGCGGAATTCTCCCCTATCCCAGAATCGCCCTCAGCCATCATAGAAGGTGATAGACCCCACTGCTGACACCTCTCCTGCCAGTTTGCCCTCTCGCAGGAAGGTCTATAAAATTGAAATTTATACGAAAATGCCGCCGCAGTAGCTCACTACTTTCAATTTCAAACATTATTGCCTGGCAGGCTTGTCAATCGCTCGATCGGTATTATCTTCATTTTTCCGATTTTATAACACTCCAGAGGTAGTAAATCCAACATACAATCTCCCCGATCACGAAAATTGCATTCCCGCGATTTATTGACGTGCAAGAACTTTTGAACGGGCGACAGAAGGAAAATCTGCAGCCACCCTTCTAAGAGCTTCTCGTGAGCAATGGAGGGAAGAGCAAATATGTATTAATGCATTTTTCAGTTAACAGTAAAACATTTACGGGGCAATTACAGGAGTTCAAAGAAAAGAATGGCACAAATTTGTCTTCGTACTTGCAACTCGCGCCAAGAAAACTCAATAATTCAATCGCTTCACAGAAGCGTTTTTGCCGTTAATGCGAAATATCAACCAGGTTAGCACTGCGGACCTGCAGCATCCACATATCGCAACCGTGGACCGAATTCAAATTATTTACGTGATAAGTAAACTGCGAGGCAAAATATTGATGAGGCAGTAAGTTGTTTGAGTAGTTGCAAAATGCAAACAAGGGGGAATCCGTCTGCCTGTCTGGCGCTACTTGCTTCCCATCACACACACATTTTCATTAATCCACCTGAGGGCTAATGGGCTAATTTTCTTTAGGAAATGGAACTTTAAACAATTTCCTCCAACAACTTAATAACGAGTACATATTCTGGTGGGAGCAGTTTGCTTGTTTTGCTTTCCGTTTTTTGATAAAATTCGGTACTTGAGCTTAGTAGGGCCAGGTGGGAAACATGAATAATTTAGTAATAGTCTCCCGTGAGGAACTGTGCAACGCAGATAGGATGTAGAAAATTTAACTGGCTGCTTGTTTTGAAGGATTAAGTACACATAAAGGTTTACACGAGTTGAGCTTATCTATGTTTTATTCTAACATTGAGAAATTTATTATTTAAGGTCTTTAGGGTGCTCTTAATTTTTACTGAAGCACTTTTTTCAATTGTAGAAAAACTGGCCAAGCATATATTTTGACTCGGATATCAAGGGGTTATTAATTAGAAGGGGTCTCCAACCTTTTTAGCTTAAGGGTCACACTGACGCCTCCACTAAGTCCCAAGGCCCAAGACCATAGCTAACTCATCATACCAACAACATATCATTGCGGCAAAGATAGCCGTTGTGTGGGCTGTGCGTCACGTATTTTTACGACTACCAGACAGTACCAACGATGTAATAAAAAAAACAAGATTTTGTCTGTGAAACATTACATTTGCGAATTGCGATGCGACAACAAATCGTGATCAGACTGATTTTCCTTTCGATTTCTGACATTGCTAACTGTGGTATTTCGTTAAAATTCATTTTAAAGATTATTTATGGAAATAACTTTAAGCAATTATTTACAATATTCAACTACAACACAGCAACAACAGAAACATGCACCATTTAATTTAATAACATAGATATTTAAAAAAAAAATAAAGTAAAAATTAGGAACTCTCATCTATGCTAATACATAATATAAAGAGGTAAAATTTGCTTGTTTCTTTGTTGGGGATAATCGGCTGAACCGTTTCTAAAATTTCTTTCCCTATCAGAAAGCTACACTATCCCTGAGTAACATTGGCTATATTTTACTGTGAAAAATGTACATATGTTTTTAGTAAAGCAAGTCGGTAGTCCCCTTTATGGACGTGCGTGCGCTGACCAAACCACTTGAGCGCGTGACTTTATATTCACAACATAACATATGTTAGTTATGTTGCGAGAAAGCTTTGTAAGATGGTGCTGTTGTCAAAATTTAACCCCCAAGGGGATTAAGGGGATATAAATCTTTGTATGGAAGAAATATGTCTTTTAACCGATTTACTTAAAACTGTGCATAAACACTCTACAACAAATAGGTTGGAACTCGTATTTCACCATTTATCAAAATTCAACCGCCAACGGGAAAAGGGCTTATAAATATTTGTATGGAGAAATTTGGTTTCCTTCATCTAAATTACTTGAATTTTTGCATATACACTCTACAATAAAAATAATGGAACACGTATTTCAGAATTTCTTAAAATTCAACCCGGGGGTATAAGTCTTTGAATGGAAAAGAAATTTGTTTTTTATTTATTTATTTATTTATTATATACAAGTCTACAGATATTATATTCTTACAGACTAGAAAAATAAGAAATTATATTAATTCGTAATTAATTATCACAGCCACACAAAAAAAAAAAATGGGGATTACTTTTGATGCCATATGTCATATCCGTAGTAATTTGGCCTGCTGATCACGAATCCGCGACCAGAATTGAGCCGTGACGTCCAGATTTTTTTCTAACCTCCAAAAAGTGGGTTAAAAACAGAGAAAATCGTGGAGTAAAATTCGGAAAAAATTTATTTTTAACATTTAAACCTATATTCATATGAATTGAGACCTGCTGAGCACGAATCCGTCACCAGAATTGAGCCATCACGTTCTGATTTTTTTCTAAAAATTAATAAAAAAAAATTTAAGAAAAAAATCAGAACGTGATGGCTCAATTCTGGTGATGGATTCGTGCTCAACAGGTCTCAATTCATATGAATATAGGTTTAAATGTTAAAAATAAATTTTTTCCGAATTTTACGAGTGTATTTTCCACGATTTTCTCTGTTTTTAACCCATTTTTGAGGTTAAAAAAAAATCTGGAAGTCACGGCTCAATTCTGGTCGCAGATTCGTGCTCAGCAGGCCAAAATACTACGGATATGACGTATGGAATCAAAAGTAATCCCCACTTTTTTTTTTTGTGTGGGTGTGTTATTTCCAGAATAAATATTGCTTTTCATATATTGCATTTCTAAAAATTTCCCGAGGCATAGCTATATCAACAAAAGAAGAAAACTTATTAAATTTAATAATGCAGTTCGTGACTGGCTCGTGATAACCATGGTTAGTTCGGTGTGACGGCACCTTAAGTAGTGGTCGAGGCCTCATAACTCTTTCTGGTACATAAATGTAAATTGAAGATTGCAGTTCTGAAGACTTCACTTTATAACATAAAATGTCTCTTATAAACATAGCACATCCTACCTCTCTTCTAAAATCAAGTGTAGATAAACCTAATAATGCACAGCGAACTTTGTACGTTGGCATATTTTCGCGCCAATAGGAATTTCTGGCCAGAACAAATCTCGTGAATGACTTTTGTACTTTCTCAATGCGGTCAACGTATGTTTTGTACACAGGACACCACACAACAAACGAATATTCTAAAATAGATCTAACCATTGTATAATATAATGTGACTAGGGTTGACTGCTCTTTAAAGTCCTAAAGTGTATTACGCTTTATAAAGTCTACAGATATAAAAGCTTTAGAAATTATGTGCTCGATCTGATGACTGAAGGATAACTTAGTATCAAACCAAACTACCAAATCCTTAATTGTTGATACAATAGAAACACTATCAATTTTATAGTCAAAATTTATAAAAGATGCCTTTCGATAAAAATACATTACTTTACATTTAGAAATATTTAATGAAAGGTCATTATTTTTACACCATTCAAGAAACAATGCGCAATCTTGATGAAGTAGCAGGTAGTCATTTGGAGATTTAATGTTATGAAATAATTTTAAGTCGTCCGCAAGCATTAAATACGTAGAAGATTTGAAAACATTCGATACATCATTAATAAATAAGACAAAGAGAAGAGGACCCAAATGACTTCCTTGAGGTACGCCAGAATTGACTGAAATAACGTTCGATAGAACATTCTGTAATTTAACGAACTGTCTACGGCCAGAGAGAAATGAAGAGATCCACTTTAGTATGTTGGAATGGAAACCAATTCGTTCAAGTTTTTTAATAAGCCACACAATGTTAACTCTATCAAAAGCTTTGGAAATGTCCGTGTAAATTGTATCCACCTGTGCCCTATCTTCCATTGATTTCATAGTGAAACTAGTGAAAGTAACAAGATTAGAGGCACATGACCTTCCGTAACAAAATCCATGCTGCTGCGGGCTTATCCAGTCATTGACCAAACAATTCAAACTACAGCTCACCAGTGAGTCCAGAACCAATTTACTGGAAACTTTGGATAAACCACTTTTTCTATGCGATTTACATTACATTTTGCGACAGTACATTCGAGATCAGCGACCCCGAAAATATAAAAACACTCGTTTTCATAACGATGCTTTGAAGTTAAATCTTTTCGGTCGCCATATTCGATCTATCATTTTAATTTTTCAAAATTTTATTGATTAGTTTTCAATCAGTGTTCGATTTATTAAAATCGGTGCAGAAATAAACTCGTAGGATGAATCACGAGCTCTCGCTTTACCGTTATAATTATACAGTCGCGAACAAAACATTTGTAACTCTTACTTGCAACTCTTTAATGCATTACTATCTTTAAAAATAATATTACAAACATCTTGATATTCATTCACTTTATTACGTAAGGTGTTTTAAGAACAAAAGTAAAACAAAATTGTATTTCCTCAAATATAAAAAAAATGTGACATATTCCTTTTAAACCTATAATTCTTTAATAACAAAACATATGTAACTGGTCCACTTTTTGAATTTAAGGTTGTTTAATTTAATTTTGGTTAGTATTTGGTACTGTAGCCCTTATTTTTAATGACTTCCGCACATCTTTTCGGCATGGAATCAATTAAATTTGTTATTGTCCTTGTTGGTATCCTTTTCCATTCGCTTTCAATGGCTCGGTAGAGTTCCTATTTTTGGCGATAAATGTTTGCTCGAAGCTGTTGCTTAACAATCTGCCAAAGATTTTCAATAGGATTGAGATCAGGAGATTGTGCCGGCCATTTCATAACATTGATCTTTTAGTCTTTTAGCCAGCTCTTCACTAAGCATGAACTGTGCTTAGGATCATTATCATCCTGGAACGTCCATAACAGGGGTATTTCTTCTTCAGCGTAAGGTAGCATAGTGTTTTCGAGGATTTCTTTATACATTTGGGCATCCATAATTCCTTCGATCCTCTTGATAGGACCAACTTTTGCTGCAGAAAAGCATCCCCACACCATTAGATTACCTCCGCCGAATTTTACCGTCTTTCTTGTGTACTTGGGAATATAGCGTTGTCCAGGTGGTCTTCTGATAGTATTTGCTCCGTCTGAACCTCGTAAATTAAATTTCGACTCATCATAAATTTTACCATGTAATAAAAATAAAGTTTGGTGGGTCGGATTGGTGGTGGTGGAAACAGAGCAGGAAGCGGAGAAGATTGTCAGGAATATCTCTAAAAAATCGATCAAAAATGTCAAAACATATATGTCGTTTTGAGAACTTTAGCCAACGCCCTTTTAATAAATATTCCACATACATAATACCAACATATTTATTTCTTACCTTATTGGTACCTACCGCAGTCCAAAAATCATAGAAAACTATTTTTAGAGTTCTAACTGTCGGAATATATCCGCTAGAAAGCTTTATAACTATGTTAAATTCCTGTTTAATAGCTTTATCCGCTTTGAGAGCAACCCAACACATCAGTGTGATCATTTTTGCCTCTACCTGCGGGGCTGCCAGGATCTAATACAGGCAGAGTAACAAGCGCTTTGGAAAATAGAATTTATGAAGTGAAATTTCTTTTAATTGAAAAACATATTTACATGTAAAATGCCATTCGAACATTTGATTGAGCAGTTGATTTTTACAAGTCCGAAATGGCGGTTTTAAAAGATATAGCTAGAGGAGGTGCTGGCAGGAGCTGATACAGGAAAAACACAACCGCTTTCCGCCTTTGAGGAAACAGAAATTTTAATTTCTAATGTGGCGTTTTGGCAAGTGAGTTTCTTTACGAAGTGGGGGTTATATTTTCAGATATTTTCAATTTAATTGGTGGTGAAGTTGCCAGTTGAAAACTCTGCATTGACTCCATACGAAAAAATCAGCAGCGCAATTCGACATTGACCTTGCAGATAAGCGCTCAAGGCTGCCAATTACGACTGACTACCTCCTCGCAGTGCGTTTTAAAATAATCCGCAGCGCGGGAATAAAACATTAATTCCATCCATGAATCATGGCACTGTTTATCCCGTCCCGCTCTGAAATTGATTAATTGGCGTACATAATTCGGATAAATGATTCACCGAGCACAAACAATAAAAGTCAACATTGCGGGCGTCCGGTGAGAAGCTATAAATTCCCCAAAAACCCCCGAAAGGTAACTAACCTACTTAATGAATTTCGGCAGAGGATTAATGGGATCGTGGGAAAATCGAGCACCAGACCGAGCCGCCGATGCCACCCGCACCGCGGTACCGCAACCAGTGATATGGCTGGAAAAAGGCGCTTCAACATGCTTAGCCTGATTTTTTGACGAATGCAACTTCTGTTCGCTGTTCGCGCAGAAAATCTGCACGGAGAGAACGGGAGCAAGGCACAGCCTGAACATAAAAAAAAACCTGCAGCCACAGGAGCAGCCGGAGCGGCAGGTGCGACACGGCAGCAAATAGCATTATGGCACGCTTCAATAATTTTTTTGATATTCCCGCGAATGGGGCACAACAGGAAAAAAATTAATTTTCTCTGGTAACAAAGGAATTGCAGGAGCATACGACATTTATGTAAATAATTGCTCCAATATGCGCCAGAAATCCAGATTCATCCGCCCGGGGGAGCTGTGTGCAGCTTAACGCCACTGCCAGCGGAGCCCGTGATAATTATCGCGCCCGCGACCGCTCCCGCTGGGGTTTGACTTTTCAGTGCGCCAGGGAAACATTGAACGGGAACGACAGCGTTGTGACGGGCCCGAGGAGAAGGACGACATCAACGACGACGCCCGTGACGCCCATGACGCCCACGACGTTACACATTAGACGTAAAAGCGCAATACTCCAGTGACCCACTTCGGGGATGTTTTCGCCATGTTGCTCCATTGTTTGTTCCTGTTTCATCTGCGATTTTTCATAGCCGGAAAATTTTTAAAAAAAATAAAGAAAGGAAAAAAGGCGAAAAACACAATAAGTGTTCGCCGAGTGACATGCTGCTGACGCACAGACAAGCTGGACGAGGACGTTTTTATCTGCCATTGTTCCGGTGGTGTTAGCTCGGCTCGAAAAGTGCTTTAATAAGTCAGCCGTAATGCGGCTCAATGTTAAATGAGAAAAAACCGAAGCTACGGGTAATAGCACAATTCTGGCGTCACTGGGCCGCAGAACTTGAAACTCCTCGCAATTTGTCGCCAACGCTCAACACCCCCAATACCTCGCATCCAATAAATCATCGAAATGGACAGTGGACGTGCCCTCTTACGTTTCACACATTTGCTTTCATGTAAAAGAAAAACTTCTGAAGGTTGAAAACTTTTGATTAGGTTGATACTCCATTTGGGTCATGTTGATTTTGCAGTTCGACGTTTCGCGTCCCACTTTATAGTCCTGTAAAAATAGACACAAATAAGTCCAAACCTACACAAAATTCCCATAAAGCTGAAAATTTGTACAGATCTTAAATACATCATTACAAATGAAATGTCACAAGTCCCCATCGACTTGTACTCAAAATTTTATTTAAGGTCAAGGGTGAATGGTTTTTTGCATATGTCTCGTAAACAGTAAGTGTTATCGTGAACATATTTCGTATAAAAGTTGTAGATCTTGCCATTGTCTACAAAAATGATTCATATACCTTTATTCCTACGAATCACCATTTCTGGGATATCGCGATTTCAAACATCGAAAATTCTAATATGCACTCTTACGCGTCCGCGGTCAACCGTGAAAGTTACGACAAAATTCACAAGCAAACTTGTAGTACTCGAAGCGCTCTCTACGCTGGTATCATCACTTTCGTCGTAGCGGCAAAAACAGTCGAGAAAATTGAAAAACAATGTTTGCAGCTGTACTTTTCCCCCGGCCTCAGAGTGAGAATAGCAAAGGGCCCAGAATTGAACCCTGAAGAACTCCACTCTTAATTTTCGCAAAGTCAGAAAATTCGCCATTTAAGTAGACACTTTGAGACCAGCCTACCAGGTAATTATTTATTAATTTCGTTGACGAAGAATCAAAGTCATAACGAGCTTTTAGTTTGGTTAACATATGTTCGTGATTGATAGAGTCAAATGCTCTCGAGAAATTCAACAGCACTAGAATAGTAATTTTATCAGTGTCAATATTTTCTCTGATATCTTCAGCCATCTTAAAAAGGGCGTAAAGAGTATTATGCTTTTTGCGAAAACCGAATTGGTCTTTTGACCGTGTTTCGAGATAAAATCAGATATTTACTAAAACATAAGTTGTACATAAAATCTAAAATCGCTTGGTCGGTATGGTGGAAGGGTTTTTTGAATTGGAATCACTTTCAAAGTTTGCCAGATGGTGGGATATTGAGACGATGTAAATATGTATATAGCTGAAAATGTTAAAACGAATGAAACGAAAAGAATTACATATTTGCAAATGTAATTTAAAAAATTTGGTGTCAACAAAGTCAAGCCCAGCGGGAAAAGGTTTATCTGAATTTACTGCTATCACTATCTCATTATATGCAACTCCCCGAAAATTAAATTCAGGAATTGGGGTCATTAGCTTGACCACTAGCCGTGAAAAATACATTGAAGTCAATAGGAGGAAGATGAGTACAACCAGTTTGGCCCTTTGATACAATACCATTGCAGCGCACTTGCCACCAAGCAAAGCCGCGGCAGACACTTGAACGACGTTATATTCCAAACTTAATGCCATAAAATATTGTTTCAAATAAAATAAATAAAAAGTGAATATCTTACAAACAACTTGTTTTATTTACATTTAGTCGAGAGTCGTTATTAGAAGACCCTGTTTATATTTAAGCGCTTTCAATAGCGTTCGTTACTCACATTGTTTCTACTCTCAACAAAAAAAGAACGATCATCTCCTAATCTTGTCCTCTTTCATTGATGTAGCAACATATATCGTGATCAAAGAAAAAAATATACAAGCTTAAATTTGTACAAAATTTCGTATTCTACAAAATTGCATTTAACTTGTTTTGCGCTTTTGCGCTAAGATGTACTGGAACGGAGTTATAGGCGAAAACGGAAATAGTACTAATTTTCGATGGTTTTTCCAGATGATGGAGGGAGCACAGCGGGTGGGGTGACAAACACTTAGATTTTTTACCCATACAACATGTCAACAACCCAGAAGTACCGGACCTTTTGTAGGGCAACCTCTTTTGGCCTTTATGCAATGAACCATAACTATCATTGAGGTTATATTGGTATATGACGGACGCCTACCAAAGAAAGAGAAACCCGTTTTGTTACCTGTTACTATATTAGATGCGCACTAATTTTAATTTAAAAATAAAATAACTTTAATTTCAATTTCATTTTTAATTCGAGTAAGCCTGGCTTGCATCAACACTGCTGTCATCTAAGACTAAGAAATGTCTTAAGCACATGAAGGAGTTATCAAAGCGGCGAAATAAATTGGCTATCGAGGTAACATAAAAAATTCCACAAATCCATTATAGCGGCTTCAAATTCCCCTCCGTGCTGCCAGCTGTAAATAATCATGGCCGGGGAGACCTCAACGATTCCATTAAGTGTGCCCGTTGCGCGGCCCAGAAAGGAATCCAAAGTCGATCCAAGGAATTCCACTTATCCACTTAAAATTGAGAAATTTCGAATTTACAAAATGTTTCCTCCGTGACACCGACGAGCAATTTTACACGTCACTTCCACGGGGTAATTCTGCCCGGGGCCGGAACCGTCGAATCCGGAGAACTGTCGGTCGTCACAAAGAACTAATAAAAGAATCCATTGAGGCGGCATTAAGGATTAACCAGTTCAAGGGTTCAAAGTTAATTATCCCTCAAGAAATTCCTTGAGCGGGACGGATAGGCCGCCCTCCGGTCCTGTAAGCCCCGTAAGCCTCTCTATATTCCCCAGAAGAAATTGATTTGCCTGAAATTGTTCAGTTTCGGGGCAGATGTTTATCGCTAATCCCCAGCGCCTGTAGGCATACAAATGTCGCCGCAGAGTCTATCCTAATCCGGTACGGGATGAACTTTGTCAGGGAACTTGGCGGATTTTGATTTCGTTACATGCCAACACCTCAGCCTCGCAGAAACGAGAAAGAAGCCTTCATTCAATTCAGAGGCACACCGCCGGAGTTCGCCTAATGGAACTCAGGTGTCTGCCAGTCTATCTGCCCCACATCCCCGCCGTTCCTTAAATTCAACAATTGGCCGTCAACAAATATTTACTTGTCGTATCAAAACATCTCCGAACAAAGCCCAGGGGTGTCTCGGGGCTCCTTATGAATTCAGAAATTTTAAGAAAATTCAATTTGAATTCTCTCGGAGGGTGGCGTTAGAGTAAAACAGAGACGCCGGGCGTGATACATGGTGCTCGGGTTCAAGGGGTTGCGTCGACAGTATCGATCCACGGATAATTTGCGTTTACGTGTAGGGCACCACCGTACCCGGGCATAACAACAGAAAGGGTAGAGCCCTGCTCAGAGCTTACCGTGCATGGTGCTTGAGGGGGGGGGGCTATGCCGAATTTTCATTAATAAATTGCCCACGTCCCTCCAGGTACAATCCACTGAACTTCTCAGGGGATCAGGGTAACAGCACCGAGGCCACCTTATCCCGGCCGGATATCAATAATGAGACCAAATCCTGCGTCGGGAGCAGGCGATATGCGGACGGGGTTAGCAGGAGCTGTTCCCGCTTGGTGTCCGCGTACCCCGGCATTAATTTACCTTAATTGGCAGGAAAATTGTTTGCCGCAGTGCTTTTAATTTGCAGTTACACAAAATGCAGTTGCCGGAGGTGGAAAAGGTGAAGTATCGCTTACCGGCCTCTGATCCACCGGAGCGGTTTAATAGACAGCGCATCACTAGGAGTTACAAGGACTATACCCGGCCCTTGATGGATTCCTCGTCAGCGCGGGCAAATTAGCGGACACTTCACACTGCCTGACGTGGAGCTTATCGCAACACGTGTGAATTTCATCAGCCTTTCGAGGCCAATTGCTGGCCGTAATCCGTTCATGGGTCCATTATGGCTGGAACTGGCGTGTGGATCCCATGAAACTGTTAATGATGGAGAAAGGTGCTTCAGTCAAGATGGATTTAGAGTCACTTCAACAGTTCAACTCGTTCACTGCTACGAGCGCCGTAAGTGGTGCTCAGCCGTTGCGCTAATGGACCGCTGCAAATGCCGATTATGGCCATTCTTATCCCTGTGCCGCCGGGGCTCAGGTTGAAATTGAGTCACGAAATTGAGGGATATTTTGGCCCCATAATCAAAATCATTTTCCATTGGATGAATAGATGCAAAAAGAAGAAGACTCCTGTCGATATTTTCAAGAATTTTAATTGTTCCTACGTGGTAGGGTAGTTTTACTTTGCAATACGTTGCGTACCTCTGATTTTTGGATATGTTTCATATTTTGGTTTTTAAATAACTCAACTCTGTTTTTACACGGTAGATACGTTCTAGACAATTCCGTGTAAAAAACAGTCCAAAAAAAAGAAAAGAGCATGTATATCATAAAAGACGGGGCTCCTAGCCATATGTACGTATGTGTTATTACTCACACATCTTTAAAAGCAGTAAAAAATTACCTCAAATGGAGGAGTCATACCTAAAATATGTTCAAATTATTTATAATTGCCAAATTTAATTTGAATTAATTTAAAATCGTGTAAAAACAGAATTATTATTAGTTATGTATCTCCTCCCCAGGAGACTGGGATCAGGATGCATACGTCTGTTGGATGTTCTACGTAGACTAAATAAACATAGTTATCTTCAATTTTGCAGGAGACTTAATTCCACACAAATGTTACCTCAAAGAAGCTAGTCCAGGCAACGAAGTCCAAAAGGGGCCAAATACTTAGCAGAAAAAATTCATGTAGAAGCCAATTTTGGCACAGTTCTAGGAGAAGGTGTCCTTAAGGGGTTATTCTCATGTGAACGCATGAATTTCTCTCTTTTTTGGGATTTTTTTTTTATAAGACAATAAAACTCAATCATTTTAATTTTTTATATGTTTTTATTTGTATTTTACACTGTATAAAGAAATTGTTAGTTTTGCTTATTTTACATTGCTCACATGTTTTTTTTTAATTAAACTAGACACCAAAAAAAAGCAGGTCACTGGTCATGGTAATAGCGGCTGTTCATGTTACCTGAAATGAAAAAATCGAATGGATTATTGTTCAGTAGATCTGTCGCTATCGTCCGTACTAGAATTAATCAATTTCATTGAAAAAAAAAAAAAATTGCGGACTGTAGAAAAAAAAGTTACGAAAATCTTTTTTTTTTTTTTGGTGAAAATCGTTTAAAAAAAATAAGAACATATTTTCGAAAATAAACAATTCTAGTACGGACGATAACTATTAATAGGTAGAAGAACATATATAACTTTAAAAGCAATCGGTTGATTAGTTTTTTTGTTAGGACCTTGACCGTTCTAGAAAATGATGTTTCGAGTAATATGCGTTTAAAGTTTCAAGAGCAGAATTTTCGTGGACAATTTATACTTACACTAATCTGCTATGCCTGGACCACAATTTCACAATTCACGACAAAACTTTATATACACTATTCCACATATACACAGGTAGGTAATATACTAAAGTTGACCGTTAGAAACTCCGTACGCCAGGTATAAAAGACCGGTGAAAACAATAGAAATGTAGCAGCAGCAGACCTGTCGCGGCGGCGATAATGAGTTGTAACTTATTTAATACAAGGAATTTCGGTCTGAATTTTTCACAGCATATTTTCAATAGGTTTTACTATCGAAATATGAAAAAAAAATCGATTTTTCGAAGTGGTCACATGAGAATAACCCCTTAACAACAAATAAACGTACTAATGGGTGGGAGTGAAGCCAAAGGGAAGAGGGTCTTCAAAGGTCCCTTTTTCGAGTTGTTCGTAAATAACTCGAAAACTATTGCCTCTAGCCTAAAAATTTCTATATACTAAATTAATCTATATAAAATTCTCTATAAAAGAAATCTCCTATACTCTTTGTCGCTAGGATCAATACTTAAGGAGATATGGAGGGAGAAAGCGAAACATTTTTAAAAAATCGTTTTTCATTGTTAAAAATCAAGGTTTATTGATAAATGAATTACGCTCACACCACGTATTAATGACTTTACTGCATTCAAGTGTATCATGTAATATGTAAGCGAAGAATTGTGTGCGGAGGGCACTTCCATAAAGTGCGTCATTGGAGCCTATAGAAAGAAGGGGAGAACGGTTGGAATGAGGTCAAACTCCTATGTGAGGAGAACAAGATGAGCTTCTTTTCCTATCATCTATGAAATAGAACTTTGAACGCACCACTTTTTTTTTGGGAAAACAATATTGATTCACTATTTCAATTTTTCGCTATGGATTGGATTGGATTGAATTTCTTATGGAACAGGAGACAATACTTGAGAAGTGATTCAAGAGAGGAACTCTTTCGGAGTAACCAGAGATGCTACCTCATGAAATGAAGCAAATTAATAAAAATTCACACTTGTATGTTTTGACAGATATTCCAGTCAAATGGTCGGAAAAAGAGGCAATCTGAAAATTTTGAGTACGCAGTAATGTTTTTTTCAAATCTGTTGTAGGGTCGATCTCGCTCCATACTAACTAACTACATATTCCTATAACTTTGAAAGGGCAGACTTTTTGAAATTAAATCATTGGCTATCTAACTGTAACTGGGATAATGTGCTGCAGGGACGTAACATTAATAAGGCTGTCAAATCATTTTATGATATTATCTCGAGTAGCTTTACAGATTGCATCCCAGTTAAAAAGACGAATATTTCAAGTCATTGTCAGCCTTGGCTCAATAGCTACGTAAAATATTTGAAAAAGAAAAAACTAAAGCCTGGAAGAGGTTCTTTTCCTCTAGGAGTGATTGTGATTATCTCGCTTATTCTGAATTGCTAAATCAGTTTGTAAAGGATGCCAACGAGTTTTACTGCGCTTAAATTGATAATTTAAAATCTTCCCTTCGTGATGGTCCAAAATGGTTCTGGAAGTTCGTCAAGTCTAAGCGTAAATTAATTCTAAGGATTTCTCCCATCTGACGAAGCTTCCGTCGACATCTCTCGAACTTAAGGACCTTATATTTGACGAGATTACTAAATATAATCATATCTCTATGTTAATTGACATTTTCTCGAGTGGCCCTGATGGAATCCAATCTTGTGTTTTGTTTTTGTTAATTTATCTCATCGTACTGGTGTCTTTCCTATGTCTTGGAAGCGTTCGATAATCACTCCCTTGCATAAGAAAGGTAATAAGAGTGGCATCTCAAATTATTATTTGAGTTGTATAGCTAAACTCTTCGAAGCCCTCGTCTGTGATGTGTTTTATTTCCACTGCGAGCCTTTTCTAATGCCCTTTCAACATGGGTTCATCAAGGGAAAGTCAACCACTACTAACCTTTTGGAGTTCTCGAATTATTTCATTTCTGCTATTGAATCGGGCAAGCACGTGGATTGTATTTTCACCGACTTTAGCAAGGCATTCGACAGGATTAACCACAATATTCTTATTCATAAATTGTCTGTTCCAGGCTTCCCAAATCGTTTTGTTGATTGGATTTTCTCGCATTTGTCTGAGCGTACTCAATGTGTCCATTTCCGTGGATTTCTTTCCGATTATATTGAGAATATATCTGGAGTACCCCAAGGTAGTCATCTTGGTCCACTGCTGTTCACAATATACATCAATGATATATCCTTCATTCCAACCCACTCGGCAATTCTCTGCTTTGCTGACAATGCGAAAATTGTTGGATTAATATCTAATGATCATGACTGTGAAACTTTAAACTCGGACCTAGACGCCTTTCATAAATGGTGTTCTATTAACCTTCTTCCCTTCAACATCAATAAGTGTACTTGGATGTCCTTTTCACTCAAAAAGAACCCTCTGCTTTTCAATTCCAAGATCGATGGGCATCCCCTCACACGACATCACAAAGTGCGAGACTTAGGGATTACCTTCAATTCGCGCTTTTCTTTTGAAGACCACATAAATGCCATAATCAACAAGGCTAATGCAACCTTGGGGTTTGTAAAAAGGTGGTCTAAGAAGCTTGACGATCCATATATCTTTCGACTACTTTACTGCTCATTCGTGAGACCTATACTTGAATACGCTAGTCTCGTTTGGTCTCCTTTCTACGAAAAGGACATTAATAGAACTGAAGCTGTCCAACATAGATTTTTGCGTTTCACCTTCCGTGGTCTACCTTGGGAAAATAGTCTCATATTACCTCCTTATTCTGATAGACTCAAGCTAATCTCGCTGAGCACTTTGGAGAGTGGACGAAATTATTCTAGAACTGTCTGAATGTTGTTATTAATTCTCCTGAACTTTTGGCTCTACTGAACGTTTCCATCCCTGCGCAGTCTTTGAGGAATGATGACTTCTTCCACTTTACACATCACCGCACTAATTATGGCTACAATGGGCCTATAGCTTCGATGTCACGTTCCTTTAATTTACATTTCCCTAATATTGACTTTCATTTTTCGAGAGGCCAGATAAAGGGTCTGCTTCGTTAAAGCTTATATTTTTCAATGTAAATTTCAATTGGCTTTATTTATAGTAATAAGATTGTTGATGAATTTGTCATAAATAAATAGATAAATCTCCGACCCCGAATCAACCATAAAATTGCTGTTTCTAATTATTGGGAAGTCACCCCTCTGTTTCAGCTAATGTGGCTGGCCTACATATTTCTGATTCTCTTCATCTAGTGTTGGTCTTAACAGAAACCGAGTGCCGTACAACCCAAGCTTAGGAGGATTGTTTAAAGAAGTGGCTCACCTATTTCTTCCAACAAATTCGCCGTCGTTTTTAAAGACCTATTTTATTAACCGAGCGAAAAACGAGACACAAAAACTTCTCTCTCCCTTCGGAGATTTTCACAAAGAAAAGCGCAAACATTTTTCAGAGTTAAACGACCAAAATTGTTTAATTGTGTTTAATAGCTTGAGTTTATGAGGAAACACCTCAGGTGCTGTAATTTACCTTTACTCCTTTGAAAGTTAAAAGCTTAGTAAATAAGTTCCACAACGCTCTTCACAAACTGTTTTTGACGTTGTGAATTAAAAAAAAAACAGATACAAAAAAGTTGTGAGAACGAGAATAAGTTCGGCCTTTAATTATATGCCATCGCATCAGTCCTCCAGGTGAGAGTAAAACAAAGTGGCCCTTGAAAACGGCCACAAAGTGCGAGGGAAGTTAAAAAAAAAATACGCGCCAAGGTTAAAAGGAGAAGCACTTGCGGCGCACTTAATTGCAGTGCAGTGAGGCAAGAGAAATGGGGCGGTTATAAAATTTACCTATACCTGTCCGTGCGTAGGGGACAGAAGCCACAAATAGCTGCTAAGCGAGACACAGACTGAGTTTCACCTCTAACTATTCCGCGAATTCATTCCTCCTTGTCGCGGCACTCGCGACGAGCCATCGGAATGCTTTTGATGTCTTGACAAACACATAAATCGGCAGTAATGCCCGAGCGCAAACATAACCACTTGGCGCAGATGACTTATGGAAGTTTATTTAATCCTATTAGGGCGACGGACGTAATGCTTCTCGGTGTAGCCCTCGAGGAAAGCCAATTTTAATTCCGTCCAATGCCACGGAGTACCTCGCCTGGAGAAAGTCAGAGTGGGCTTGCGGCCCCGGGGCGAAAGGATTGACGGGGTATTTGCTTTCAATCATCAAGTTTTCGACGATTTATCACGGCAAACACGACAGTAGCATGTAACCGAATCGACGGCAGACATTCAGTCAGCCGGGTAAAAAGGCACCGGAAAACCCACCCCGAGCCCTCCTTTAGTAGTTGCAAAGCAAGGGTGGAGTGGAAGTAAAAGAAACAGGTTGCCGGAGCCACTTTTTCGTATTTTCCAACTCGGAAAATTTGAAAAGGCACGCCACGATAGGCTACCTATCTTTCGGCTGCGAGCATTTGCTCTCAATTGGTTCGGCCGGCCCTTGTTTTCCTTTAATTCTCCTCCAAACCTGAATAATATTTGGCAATTCGATAACCCCGTGAGATTACAGGCAAAGGCACACAAGGCTCGGTTTTTTTTTTTGCAGTCTTCCAGTGGAAAAATTTTTCCAGGAACGATTATTGGTAGCTTGATTTACATTGACGGCATTTATTAGGTGTGGGGGATGGTGGTTCCACTTTTGTTTCTGAAAATGGAAAAAATTATGACGACTTAAGTGGAGTGGGTGTGCAGTGTTCCTTATCACTCGACTGCTCTAATAGGCAGAGAGCCAACTGCAAGAAGTGGAGCCCATAATCGGACTACGTGAAATTTTCAGGAAAGGTTCCTTATGTTCGGAGAAACCTATATAAAGTTGGTTGCCTACTCGAAGCGTTTTTTGTTTTAATCTAAAAAAATCAAACCATGAATCTGGAGGTCCCCAAAATCATAGATTGTGTTTTAGATTAAAAAGAAACTGCTTCGAGTATAAGTATGAAATTGGACCAAAATGAAGGCTGAAATCCTCTATTTTAAGACAAAAACAGGTTGACTTTTACCACCCTCTTCAGAACACTGGAAATGTCGTAATAAAAAAGGAGGGAGGCAACTAATTTTATTTATGTATTTTCGAGTACATATAATGAATCTTTCCTGAAAATTTCGTGTTATCCGATTATGGGCTCCATTTTTTGCAGTGGACTATAACGGCTGATAGGCAAATATTGTTGGTCTATCTGTAGGAAACTTTCCGGCAATCAAGAAGTTAAGCTTTCCCTTAAACAATGCTACAATGAGATATGCAATGGATTCATGGAAATTTCAAACAAAAAACCCTTGTGGGAAATTTGCAACCAGTCGAAGAAAAGCTTTACATGCTTTTTACTAAAAACAACTGATTGTGAGATTGATTAAAGGAATATTAAATTAAATTGAGTCGATTTAGCAAGCTCTCCACCCAATAAAGGTCAAAATCAGCTAATCCAACCTGCGGGCGTACGATTTTGTGTCGACTTTGTAGAAAAACAAATTTTCAATCAATTCACGTCTCAACAAACGTAACAACGGCAATAAGGAAAAATCGTATTCCCATAGGCACCCTAACAAGTTTTCCAGCCAAAATCAGCTTTAAGGCTTTACCCGGTTATTTGCTCTTGTCTGCGTTGTGTTCGACATCAAGCCAGGCAGGAAAGGTGAAGGCCATCAAATGATTTTTGCTCCACATAAGCCTGCCTGCTGTCTCTGCGTGCATCCGTCAGGCGACCTATCATTTGATAGGACGACATGTAAAATAGAATTTGACCTAGTTCGCATCATATATGGAAATTTTCCATCATTTTGTGGTACCCAAGCCAAGCGTGCCATGAAGAGGGATTCTCCGCCCTCCTTATAAATCAATTGTCCGGACAAAGTGCCACAATAGGCGAGCGACCACCCCCGGGGTGGATGCATGGGGTCAAACTTACCTTAAATTGAATTCATTAAGCAGATTAATTGCTTGCTGTTCTGGGATTTTTTTTGGGACGGGAATTGATGACGGCATATGTCAATTAATTTAATCGCCAACGATTTCGGGGTTTTGTAATTTTCTTTCAAGAGGATTATAACATAGATGGAGATTTGGTGGTGTTTAAGGTTTTTGTTACTAAGGGCCTCTTAAGGAGGTTACTGAGAGATCTTTCTATTCCCACAGCTGATACTTTTCTTCGGTCGTAGCATGGGGCAATTTAAAGAAATTAAAATCCGCCTACAATAAAAGTACTTTGAAGGAGTTTTTCAGTAACATTCGGAGAAATAAACTTTTTTAAAAGAGCCTTCGAGGTCGTTAAGACTGTGTAGATGTACAGACAAAAAAGGAATTCTGGACGTTAATGCGAACATTTTTAAATATGCCCGTTTTTTATGAAAGTGTTTTATTTAACGATTTAAATTGATTGGAACCCAAATAGAATTTACATCCTTTGAATATGTACAAGCTAAGATAAGAAAGTCAATTAGATAAACTTAATAATAAATCAATGAGACAATAAAAAGAACAATAGGCGTGAATCATAAGAAAAAAGAAAAGAAACAGTGATGAAAATGATGACACAAAGAAGTTGTGTTGCCAGCCTCAAAGCAACAGTAGGGCTGTATTTATTGTAACGGTATATATTCCTCCGTGTTCGTCTTCTGAACTATACGACACCCTTGCTTTGTCATTGGATAGACTGTCGAATTTCCTACGTCCCTGTTATGATGTCCTCGTGTTTAGGGAATTTAATGCGCCATTTGTGATCTGGGAGACGTCGGACACCGATTGTCTTCTGCTCTGTCTTGTCTTGATAATAACTGTGATTATACTTTTAATTTTTGTAAAGGCGTTTTTTCAAAACTTAAATGCCTTTAGACATGTGACTGGACGCACGTATTCAACGAACGAGACATTCGCTGTTGCTGCATATTACACTAGTATTTTTTCGGTGTTTATTCAATGCATACTGATTTGCGTTTAAAACATACAGAGGACTCCCAGCCATGCCTGGAAAACTTACTTATACATCTGAAAATCTTGACAAACAAAGCATAGAGATAGTTTTGTACCTCAGCGTGTGAGGTGGATTATTTGAGTTACATTGATCGTAGCACCCGGTTTTCTTCAGATTTAAGGATCTCATACGAGAGCCCTATTTCCTAAAGAAATTCAGCTCTCGCTTAGTGTCCGTCCTTTGTTATTTATTCAATTAGTCTTTGTCCATTGGCGATTTCCCAAAGATATGGAAATATTCTTTAAATTTTCCTCTTCATAAAGAGGGCAACAAATCTAATATTACAAACTACTGTTCATCATCAAGTTGACTGTATCTTTAAAAATTTCAGTAAGGCTTTCCACCAAATTGACCATAGGCTTCTGCTCTATAAATTTTCTGTACTTGGGTTTCCACCTCTCTTTGTTGATTGGCTGTCGTCTTATTTATCGGTTCGTATGCAACTAGTTTTGCTCCGTGGAGCTCTCTCATCGGAAGTAGTCAACTCTTCTGGTGTGCCTCAAGGTAGTATTCTCGGCCCACTCTTATTCATCATGTACATCAACGACCTCTTCTTGCTTCTTTCAACGTCTAGAATACTCTATTATGCTGCCGATGCGAAGTTATTTCTTTTCTGACCAAACGATATTTTATAAGTGGTAGTAAGTGATAATCGTATACCATTGAATGTGGATAAATGTACAATGATGTCATTCTGTAGGAAAAAATCACCCCTTAATTTCAGCTATTGTGTGAATAGAAACTTATTAACCAGACTTGACAAGACCAAAGACTTAGGCGTTATTCTGAATTGGGTGCTTTCTTTTGAGGATCATATTAATGCAGTCATGCAAAGCAAATTCTACCTTGGGCCTTATAAAAAGGTGGCCCACAGAGGTTGGTGGTCCTTACATTACTAAGCATCTTTTGTAATTTTGTTTATTGCGTTCAGTATTGTGATGCTCCACTAGTTGCTAAACTCTTTTAAATCCTATTTCTTTGGAAGCTTGATTAGTGCTGTCTTCCAGGACTATGTTATATTTTCTGTGGTCCACATTTGTTCCAAGATAGGCTGAAGGGCCTTTGCTGTGGTGTCAGCGCCCTCGGCTTTGTTGTTCTTAAGCTTTAACAGCCTCTAATATTTCTCTGAGTGTAGGAGGGTTCGGGATCTCCACTGCTGGTGAACGTGATTATCTGATTACTGATGATGTTGCGGGGGGTTGGTTGATCTCGGTGAAGTATTCTCTCCACCTGATGATTTGGTACTGCCTTGATGTTAGTAGCTGCCTTGGTTTTATGCCTTTGTTTGTCAATACTCTACACAAGAGTGCGCATGGAGCACAGAAACATTGAGCACAAGCAAAGGACCAAGAATTGTGCTCTGAGGCACATCAGAATCTTCAGGTAAGATGGATGATTGAGAACCGTTCACAGCCTGAAATCTGTCCTTCTAATATTTTCTCATAAGTTTTAACGCTTGAGAACTCAAATTGAAATTATTTCTAAGCTTTTTACAGATTTGCTGGTGTCAAAGGCCTTTGAGAAGTTTAAAAATGAATGACACTGGGGCTAAGCCAATCAATTCCCATAGCATTAGATTTTATTCTCGACATAATTGCTGCAACTTTATCAACTGTCGTTCTTATAAAACTGAAATTGTTCTGGTCAGTCTGTATATTCATTCATTCATTCATTCTTGCTGAACTATGTTAGTCAAATTTAAAAGAGCAAGTTCTTTAAAACATCCTCCCGGCGTGGTTTTCTTAGAAAACATATGTAGTTAAATCAGCTTCTACTCAGACAGCGAGAAGAATAAAGAAAACGAAGAAAATCCTGCCGTTACTTGCTAGAGTTTATAATACGCCTGTTATCCCCAGCTCAGTAAATTTTAATAAAGTTATTTCTTAAGTCTCATTGTGCCCATTGTCTTAAATGGCAATGTACGACCAAGATGTAGTAGCCGTTTGGAATGCAAATTTTTTCAAAGTTGGCCTTAACTGAAGTCTTAAAATAGTCCGTTCCAACGTGGATCCGTTCTCGAGTAAAATTTATTGTAAGTTTCTGTCGCAAAAAATACCCTGTGGTTTGTGATAGAGAAAATAGTCTCAGGTGCAGTTCACCTTATTAAATGAAATTTAGCACGTGGCTGTTACGCCGAAAATCCCCAAGGCCGCGGGAGCGCCCAAATGAACTGGTTTGCGCGGATATTTCAAAAGCCGTGCTATTAACAGGAGCGAGCCACCGCGCGCTCTAAATTAAATCCGCGAGCTCTGGTTAAATCAAAAGCCCTCGAGACTTTTCCCAACAGCATATCAGCGGTAAAACAGCGGAGTCAATCCTCTGGCCGAAAATTTCAAATGCCAAAGATTTACCGGATGCCCAGGTGCCCGGGGGAATGAGTGTAAACAGGGAAAAAAAAATGTGCGGCTGGTCCAATCTGTCGCAAATTCACTCCCAGTAAAGCTATTACGTAATAGCCACAAATAATAGGAGCCTTGAGGCGCAAAATTGCATGAAACAAAAATACCCATGCCTTTTCAATTCTGCAGCGTCCTTGTGTCTTTGTGCCCGGGATAAAAGCGTAATTTTTTCCGAGAAAGATCCAGAAATTATTACAAGCAAATGAAAGAAGTACGTTTCCTTCTTTCAAGCGCGTGAGAAAAGCCGGGGAGAATGTGTCCGTCGTTTAAAGGGACGTTCTTCCTCTCCAGCGAAGGCGCATCCCTTTCCCGAGTCTATTTCAGGCTCACATTTCAGGGTGGTTGAAGTGGCGGCCATGTAGAGAACGCACGCCACTGCAACAAAGGCGAAAAGGCGAAATGCGTCGTCGGCGTCGCTTGGCGTAAACGTCCTTAATGCGCCCGACCACACGGACGGAACCTGTCCTTTGACGCTGCACCTGCACCCACCCACACCTGAGCACGAGGGGCGCAAACAGACCGGAAAAACTGGCGATGTCAAATAAAGGCGGGAAGGGAAAACTTTTGTAATTTCATTTGTTGGACTCGACGGCGTGGAAAGATTTTGAGATTATTGACCATTTTCTTTCCTGTCTGCCCCCGGCTCTGCCACTGATCCTGACAGTCCCGGTGACGGCAGCACCGTCTTCCTTGTGCACTTCATATTTCCGGATGCTGCTGTGCTCGCCTTAATTCTTCATTTCCCTTCAGAGGCACTTATGATGCGGATACAACTGGAACACGGCAATAGTAGAGTGTCAAGTGCGCTTGTACGTACCTTAAGATGTCCTTCAGGAGACAGGACATGACACTTCTTTTGATACCGCCGTACTGGAACGTGACTCTAGGTGAGCCCCATGGAGCCCACGTAGGTAGCAACGGTGCACTGCAGCTGCAGGAGAAGCAGCGACAATAATTCAATTACGGCGCAAATAGAATGCAGTGAACTGAACTATGTACTGCTCTGCTGGGATGTGACGTGAATGCGATCCTATAGGCACGCCTGGGGTGGCGAAAGGGCCTCTAATGTTTTCCATAGCGAATTTGCAGGCAATTTGCTTTTTAAAGTACTAAACCTGATCACAACTGATTGCTCGGATTGTGAGAAGGGCACACAAGTAGTGCATTTGCCCTGTCATTGCCGTTTTATTTTGCTCCGCTCCTGCTTGTCTTGCTACTTAGGCTGCAAAGGCATCCTTCACTCAAATGAGTATCCTTGTGTCAACACCTACAAAGTATAGGAGTCCATTTCCGGAGTTACTGTTTTCTTCTAAATTTAAATTGTCCGCCAATCTACGAAACGTTGACGCGTTACGTGAACTGGTGTAACAATTTAATGGGTCATTCACATGTTGAGTTTAGATTAGATGTGGACACTAGGCCAGTTTGCGGATCACGCGAAATTTTCAAATTCATTTAATTTTTTCAATTGCTCCAATTTCACAATATTTCACAGAAAATTATTTTCTTTTTCTTTTCTTTCCAGGTAATTAACTTCCCCACAATCTTCTCGCAAGTACCTGTAAGAACGTGAGTAGTACAACCTATATATTTTTGAGGTTACCAACTATGATGGACCGTAGTTTGGATTT
Organism: Neoitamus cyanurus; assembly: GCA_947538895.1. Classification (NCBI taxonomy): domain Eukaryota; kingdom Metazoa; phylum Arthropoda; class Insecta; order Diptera; family Asilidae; genus Neoitamus; species Neoitamus cyanurus. The sequence continues at coordinate 40,580,640 of OX384542.1, forward strand.
ACATATGTACGTATTTATATTAGACGCAAATATTCTGAATGAATGGTTAAAGGATTAAATAACCAATGATGTGACTACTTTTATAATCTTTCAATAAGCACGCTCGACTTTTAAATGTAAATCAAACAAGTCGCGTGTGAGATATCCACTCCATTTTTATTTTATTTGAAAGAATATTTTATGACATTAAGTATGGAGTATAAAGTCGTTCAAATATCCGCAGCGACTTTGCTTGGAGTCACGTATACGGGAGGTCCAATCTTCGATGACTTTGTCACATAAATCTGGCTGGATTTGCAGGATCGTGTTCGTTGTATTGACTTTGAGGACATCAATTGTTTTCGGTTTATTCGCATAGAGCTGTGATTTAAGAAGCTCCAAAATAAGAAGTCTAAAGGCATGAAATCGCACGATCTCGGTGGCCAGTTAACGTCGCCCTTAAATCACTCGTGCATAATGTCCATCGTGGCACGCGCTGCGTGGTAGGTAGCGCTGTCCTGTTGGAACCACTTGTCGCCTGTATTCATTATTATCCAGTTCAGGCCATAAGAAGTCACTAATCATCGATCTGTAACGCTCGCCGTTGACGGTTATGCCAGTTTCGTTTTGAAAGAAGTACATACTGATGATTTCGCCAGACGCAAAGCGGTGGACATTTGAACAACGTTATATTCCATTATTAATGCCATAAAATATTCTTTCAAATAAAATCAAAGTGGAGTGAATATCTCACAAACAACTTGTTTTATTTACATTTAAAATTCTATCGTCCTTGTTGAAGATCTTGTGCATTTCCGCAGTTCACGTTTGATTACAACAGGCCAATGATCGATGGCTAAAATAAGCCCAGTGTATAATGTGATCTATGTCAATGTCAATAGTTCATGGTTTTTGGCTAAATTCAATGGAACAATATCCACGGTGCTGAAGAGTAAAATTTATACTTTTTTGATAGAGAAGGGAGTAGTTCATTGAATAAAGCCGAAAAAAAGGGTAACCTACAAAAGGTCCGGTAGTTCTGGATTTTTTATGTGATATGTAGGTCTGCTGGGTAGTAACAAATCCACGTTTTCGTCATCCCACCCCCTGTGCTCTCTCCGAGATCTGGGATAAACTGGCAAACATTAGCAAACATTTTTTCACGTATTCGCCTATAACTCTGTTCCAGTGCATTTAAGCTCAAAACAAGTTATAGGCAATTTTGTAGATGACAAAATTTTAGCAAGTTTATGTTGGTATATTTTTTTTCTAACGATTCGATCGATAGAAACGGAGCTATGGAACGCCACAGAACGGCTTAAAGCCCGTACTTTGCAGAATTTTCGGTTTTTTTTTCCGATATTACATAACAATAACTCCGTAACATTTGATTGTAGGGTAAAATGCTGGGAATATATTCTGTAGGGATAAACTACCTACTAAATAAATTCATCTGTTTTTGCGTTTTCCAAGTTTAGTGCTTGTAACAGGTGTGTTTTATTGTGTTACACAACAGAAAAATCAAAAGTTATTAAGTACAATATTTAAAATTCATTTTTATGTAGAAGGTTTTAAGGGGGGATGAGAATGGGAATCAAAATCAGAGGGTTGATTATCGCAGGATCGGCCGCTTCCCGTCTTGCAAAAAGTAAAACACTTTATGTCCGTTTTCATGCAACCCGCAGGCACCCATGCAATATGCATCCTGCGTCGCATCTGCAATATACGGTTTTAAAGAGATTTAGAGGAGCAACATCGCTTTCACTTGTAATAGGGTCTAAACCTCTGCTTTCTTTCTTCCCCCTCCGTTCCAGTGGATTTTTTTTCTAACATATTTACCCGCGTCATCACCTGGTGAGATGCTCTGAATAGTCTGAAGGCATGGAACTTGGCGGAATTCGGCGTTAGTGGTAGCTTTGCCAGATTAAGTTTGACCGTAGCTGCAGGTTAGTAAAACGAGCAAGTCAATATCTTCACCAATGATCACCACTGCCTCATACTTAGATGCCATAGATTTTGCTGAGGTGACTTTTAATACATGATCTTCATCTGCTCAAACTTAGTGCTATGAAGCATTTTGTGTTTCTTTCATTCAAGAACAGCTTTGCTTGAGGTGTTAGGATTATTTTGTGAAGCATAATTGATGTGCTTGTGGTACATCTCCTAGTCCGTTAAGAACTCTTGGTGTGTCACACAACAAACCACTCCTGTTACATGTACTAAACTTGAAAAACTCAATTTTTTCGGTTTGTTTTTCTAAATTTACCCCCATTCCTTTCTATTGGTTAATAAATGTATTTTGTAGGTAATTTAAATCTACACAAAATCTATTCTGCGGGTTTTAACGCTACAATGAAGTGTTACGGAGTTATTGCTATGTAATGTCGAAATAAACTGAACATTTTGCAAAGTACGCGATTTTAGCTGTTTTTGGCGTTCCATGGCTCCGTTTCTATTGATCGTATAAAAAATATATCAACTAAAATTTGTGCGAAAATTACATACATATGTCGTTTTACGCTTAATCGCAGTCATCGGAGAAAACAAAGAGTTCTAATTTTCGCCGGTTTTTTTCAAGATGCCGGAGGGATCATGTCGGGTGACAAAAACTTGGATTTTTCACCACACCACCGACCTATACAACATATCAAAAGTCCAGTCATTCTTACTGACTGCATATTTCGCTTTTAGAGAATATGAAATCAAAATTTCAATCTGCAGATATTTTGTGAATTTAAAAATATTTGCATAAGAAATAAAATTTAAAATTAAAAACAAAACAAAAACAAAAACAAACAATTTCCCCCTCAGCCGTTTTATATAATAAGTAAATATAATTCTTAGCGAAAATTGCATGGTCCACAAAAATCGCGCCTGGCCTGTAGGCCTGGTGCTACACTTGTCAAAAGTTACCTTTTTTAATTAATTTTTTATTTATTAGCTTTCCAATTTAATAAAAGCATTTAACAAGAAATTATCCGTGTAATCTCCGTGTCGGTGTAATATCCCTGTGCGCGCAACCATAAGGAAGTAAATGTGGACCGAACATCGAGCATCAACACAAAGCAATCCCTAAAAGGAAAATTTGCCTTTTACAAAATATCTATGGACTAAAATGTGCCTGTTTGTACCGTGAATTAATCCAGTGTACACCGTGTGCTTCCGTATACTCCGTGTACTTAGGTGTACACGGAGATTACACGGATGCAGGAAATAAACAAACCAGTTAAACATTTTTTCACGAAGACGAATTCGCGTTAGGTGGAACTTTAAGAATTTAATTACAATCCTAATCGCCTTATCGCCTAATCTCTACTTCCAAAAAATAATTCCATCTAACCTGTCGGTCCGGTCCACGAGTCTTTCCTTTGTTAACATAATTATCATGTTCGCAATCTCATTTAGCTTTTATTACCTCTTATACCTTAGCAATTCGTTTTATGTCGATGTTTTACTCATTTCACATTCATCCACGTGTTCAGGGACTATCAAACACTTCATCATAGCTGCAGATTTTCCCATTTTCCCACCGTGACACCAGATGCAGGGCATTAATAGCCGCGTTCCGGACAAGTCGACCATTAAACTCGGATCATAACCAGAGATAATTTCGAATCGCTATGCTGTAGGTACATAAGCTGAAAAACGCCGGGCCACCAGATCTCCATTCCCTCTTCCCCACCGCAAGTAAGTCCCTAATTTACGGAGGGAATCCGGAATACATCATAAATTTAATGTTTTGCACGTAATGGTGCAGAAACAAATATGCGACACATCCCAGTCCCATATATCGACCTATTTGCCGGGTAATTCCGGAAATATTGACACAGAGATTTAGTGGAAGTATCTAAATATCTTCGCTGAAGGCCTCCGTCCTATCTTTACATCAAACGCTTATCCCTCCGGAGATGGCAAATATCTCTTATCACGTGAGATGCATACATCTTGAGCTCCATCATTTCCGTGATGTATTCCCTTACGTGTTGGGTTTTTGCCGTACGCCCCCCGCCCGGTTAGGGCCAGAACATAATTAAGATTCAGGGCAAAATGTTACAAATAAATCCCGGAAATGTCGGGATAGAGGAGGAATTCAATCGCCCGACCAAAAAGTATTCATAACCTCATGCTCTACTGAGCACAAGAAAGCTCCAGGTGAAGTAGGCTGGGAAGGTGTTCGACGGCTGGGACCCCTCACGCACATGCACACGCAAACGTTTTTTTTTTCTGCAGAGGAATCAAATCGACCGAAAAGACGGGGAGGAAATTTGCATTTTTGCCAAATATTTCTTATTCTGTTGGGCCGAGGTCTAGAGAACGAAAAGATAATGTCGGGCACGCGACAATTATGAGGGTAGAGGTCCTTCTGGGGGAATTGCGATGAGAGTGGCCTAGTTCCGAGGAAATCAAAAAGGAATAAAGTCCATTTCCTGCAGTAACCTGACCATAATTCAGGAACGCGCCAAGGCACCGATTCGGGAACGAAATAATTTTCCTTTTACGAGGTGAGCTGCGGGCACCTATTGAATAAAGTGAATTGCGGCACCAACCTTCCCGGCCTTCAAGGTGAATTAGAGTGGAGTCAAAACAAGACCGGGATGGAAGAAAAAATAACTGTGGCGGCGCTTATGCGTACCTACGGCGGCGTCGAGTGCCTGTATGAATGGCATTATCATGGCTCCGTTCGATCACAAAGCTGATAAGCTTCTTAAGGGTTTCGGGGGCGAGAATATTTCACCGGGCCCCAATAGACGTGGGATTTGCTGACTTACTCGAGCAGAAATATGGCCGCTACGCCATGTGTTTTCCAACAGATTATAAAAACTGAGTCGCACCTGTGCGACGAACGCTGTTACAGCCAATTTCGGCAGAGTCGCTTGGGATTTTGTGGCCTTGCACCCGCCGGAAAGAGTGAAAAACGGCAGACCAGAAACAGGTCACGGTTTCTCCGGAAGCCGGAAGTTATTTATGTTTCACCCACTCAAAAGTCGGAACAATTTTTTTAATCAGGACTTTTCAAGAGAAGATATAGTCTAGACGCGTCGCGGCGGGTTTAAGAGTGCGCCTTCAGACAAAAAATTCTCGAGATTCATTGGGCGGACATTAAGGATAAATTTACATCCGGCCCGTGAAGCACTGAGTCGGCTGCAGGAAGGAAGCATGACCTTAAAAACCAGTTAACTCATCTCCGCCTTGATGTGTTTCCTTATCTCCTTTAGCAAACGACTTAATTCCTGAACGGAGAAGTTCCTCTCAAGAAAAAATTGAAGCAATTGCAGGCGAAAGTTTTAATTAAGTTTTAATTGCGAGAATATGAAGAGCCCCACCTCGGAGTGGGCGGTCCGTTAAGCTTCTCAAGCAAGTTGATGGTTTCTGGTACCCCTAGGCGCCCTGCCAGGTCCACAAATGTTATTTTAGCTAATGGCGAGCTGCGGGGCTCGGCATAAGAGGGTTTCCTACTGTTGGGGGAGATTTACAGCCCTCCGCATAATCTTTGAAAGCTGTTGAATATTCTTCGATGATTGCAGGCAGCTCAACGATTCTGAAAAACAAAGAAAATATCTCCTCGCCCCTTTGCCATTTAGACTTTTCAGATTTCTCTTCCTCCCGGTTTTTTTTTTAAGAGCAGCAACAAAAGTGGAAATCTCCGACAATGATTTTCAGAAATTTTTACATCAGAAAATTTTCGTCCTTGAAGTACGAACACCCTGAAAATGTTCGTCCTTGAAATATTTCAAAAAAAAAGTTCTGCCGGGTATTATGCATTTTCTAATTTTTATGTAACTCAGCACAGTCGACCGACATAGGTCGTAGGAGTCGGGGAGCTTTTTATCTAAAAGTTATTAAAACATTTCCATTTGCACGATGGCAGCACAAGGGTTCGAATGAATTTCAGAGCGTTAATGGAATTCGATAACTTGAAAGTACCTCTCCTGTTCGTCGCGAATGTACCTGCAAGGTCTTCTCCATTTGCTGCTTTTATATAATCTCAACAGGCAGCGGAAAGCGAAAATGTTTTACTCCACCTGCCTGCCGGTAGGCTTACAGAACAGTCGGTGGGTGTATTTTTGGGAGCGAGGTCGCAGCTCAAGTTGGTTTATTTCGTTAGAAGTTAAGGTGGCTGCGTCTTTGGGTTAATGTTGAGGCATTTCTCGCACTTCCGGCTAAAGTTAAATACACAAAGCTATACAAATAAGCATTTCTGTGGTTATAGTTATCAAATTGAGAGCATTGGCACTATGTAGTTTCGGTGATGATTTGCTTACGTACTACGTTGAAAAAAAGTGATGATAATCGAAAACGTGCCTACATGAAATAAGCAATTTATTTATTTATGATTTTCGCGAATTAAGTTTTGCATACTGAGAAAAGAATTAATTTATATTTAACAAATGTATCGTTGATAATGGTGAAATAACTATTTGGATATTATTAATAATAAAACATGTAAAAGTCAAACTTTAAAAATTCAATCAATTTATTTTTCACTTCTTTTCTGGTTTAAGTTGTCCAACAATCGTCCTCCTCTCGGGCGATGGCGACTCGATCATTCCCCTACAAAGATAGAAAGCGATCCTTGAGTAACCCTAACTCAGTGAATGCTACCTATTGGTTAGTGTTTTCTACTTTCCCATGGTTATTTAGGTGCTCGGACGTACCAGAGCAAATTATAAATAGCATATATAGTGGCTATTGGGTAGCGTTTCAACCGGGCACGGAATTTCCAGGTACTCGGAAGAAGCCTCTAGTTGCACGGACCAACCAGTGCGAATGTTTGCCCTCCCCACATTGATCATGGGCCAACCTATCATCAATGTGGTCTGCAGGGACCTACCACTGCAGAACGAGAATAAAACAGTGTCAAGGCCGCAATTCACATTCAGTGATATGAACATGGGATGGTTAATAATGTTCACCTATCCATATATCTCTACAATAAGCCTAGCAGAACACGCACATTTATCACTACCATAAAATTAACATGCACAAACTGTCATTCACACCCAGCCAGTACTAAATATAACTTCCCAGCAGGAAATTGGAGATTGCGTGAAATAGTACATCGATGATTTCATGCATGACTAAGGTATGTATGCCAATTCTGAGGACATAGCCATGCTAACAGGAAGGCATAGGAGTTTGTTTGTTTCAAGTGAGCTGAAGTTTTATTGGGGTTTTGTTGTTTCATGCGCTTCTCAGTAATCCAAATCTTCTTCTTTTTGTATTTTTGTGATGACCCCATACATTCCGTGGTCATGCAGAAAGGCATGCATGACTTTCCAATGACATCGCCGTGAGAAATGTCATCGATGTTGGAATGAGTATACATGCCCTTTTATTGATGACTTCCTCGATGCCGTCATGTGTAAATTTCCTGCTGGGTTATATCAAGCAACCACAACTACATATATGTATTGTATGTTAATATAAGTTGCTCACCAAATTGCAATCGTACCTTCATATAAACTACTTTTACTCTTTCACGTTCACTAACTGAATGTAGGATAACTCAGAAACTTTTCCTGAGCATCACTTGTCCAGCTAATCTCAAAGTACAACATCTGGCATGCAAATTCAAGCATTCGTAAGCGAGGCGCGCACCCTCTCTTCTAAGGGTTGAGTTTATTACTCTACCAGGTAGAATCTACTTCAGAGCCACAGTGGGGCGAATGGCCTGTTTCGCTGGCCGAAAAATTGAGTTAGCGCTCTGAAACTCGGTATTATATGGTTTTCGGGGGCGCTGATTACGAATCTGATATCAGATTTATAAAATTCAAAATGGCGGACCGGAAGTGAAGTAATGTTTTACGAAAAAATTGAGTTAGCGCTTTGAAACTCGGTATTGTATGGTTTCCGGGGGCGCTGATTACGAATCTGATATCGGATTTATAAAATTCAAAATGGCAAAAATTTAAGTCACTTCCGGTCCGTCATTTTGAATTTTTATGTATCTTATATCAGATTCGTAATCAGCGACCCCGGAAACCATACAATACCGAGTTTCAGAGCGCTAACTCAATTTTTCGATTTTTGTCCAGTGAAAGAGGCACTGTGCTGCGGCGCGGCGCGCGTGAAATTATGCAGCTCGTCACTCTAACAGCAGTAACTTTTTTTCGTGAGAAAATGTGAGCTAATTACTTGGCAAACGAAAACTAGACACTTCATCGAACGATTTCGTGAAAGAATCAGAGTGTAACCTCGTGTAACAAAAAACGTAGCTCCAATTGAATTAAGAAAAAAAGTTCATTGATGGGAAGTGCAGTGTAATATTTAATAATAATGGGAGTAAACAAATATAAGTTGTAGCGAAAATTCAATCACATATTATTATTATACATACCTTCGCGATCAATATCCATTTTGAAGCACTCAAATCGGACACTTTGTCAACAAAATATTAACGTTCAAAGTTTACGTATTATAAACGTTGCCTGAGCGTCACACGTGCACGTGGTCGAGCGCTAACTTTGAAATGACTCAGAGGGTCAGGTATACAACCCATCGACCCATCTCTTACAGATTTATATGCACAAAGTCCCCTCTATCAAACTATGATGAAATAAAATGAAAATTGAAACCTTCGATGTTCGACTTTTGGCTAGCGAAACAGGCCATTCGCCCCACTGTGAGCCGGGCAAACTCGGCTCTTTTAACTCCCGAGGACTCCTCAGGATTTCTGGAGCCCTCATTGCTCCTGCAAGTGTAAGCGAGAAATGCATACTCCTGTCCTGAATCAGTGATGGTGGACATGTACTCACTCCTTCTCATTGCGTTAATGGAGCGACCCAAAATGCACTCTGGTATACGGCTCCCATGAAGTCATAGTTTGCCCGGCTAAGTACCAGGGTTTTATGAAGGTAATAAGGTAGCTACATTTTCTCAAAACAATTATAAATAGATGCAATCACATGTTTTGTTCTGACATTAAGAAGCAACATGGATTTCAAATTGTAAGTGTTGTTAAACTTACAGCGATAATTGAGATCCATGGCGCTTGTAAACAATCCGATTATTCCGCCATTATCAAAAAAAAAACATTTGTAGCTATAAATAAACTCTTTCATCAGAACAGGTGCTACATACATATATACAATATTTCCTCTGATATTGGTTGCGATGGAACGTAGCGAAAGCAGATTGGGCAAATTAAAGCTTGCTTGCAAAAAGATACATAAGATGACTAAAATTAATGAAAAATGATAATTTGGTCGAGAGCCGCAGCTTAAAATGTTTAAGCATTATAAATTTTTGCTGGAGCCTCTGTACTTGGCCACTTGGTCAAGGGTTAAGGGTCAGACCACGAGAGCAGCGAAGAGTTTTTTGGTGCCGACCTAAATGAAGGTGAGGCCTGATGGAATCCCAATGATTCAATCGGCACTAGCCATTGTGGGGTGGGGTTCCAAGATGCGCTGTTTAGGCTGAGGGGCCGAGAGATTCCAGTGTGAGCGCGAGTACAAATACGAAAATTCGAAAGAAAATTCAGAGAATTTTAGTTGTAGAGGACGGGTTGATTTTGTGAGCAATATTTAAGAATTTTGTTCGCTGTGATAATAATTAATTGATTTATCCTGGCAGATTTTTTAATTTTGTATTTGGAAATTCAGCTTTTCTTTTAGGTGATTTGCAGCGTTATTATACCTATTTCATTGAGTTACGTACCATAAGTACTTTAGTGAATTTGTTGGGTTTCAAATTTTTTAAAGCAAATACGCGTGGTATCGCGTTTAATCAAAAAAATTACGAGAATATCAGCCCACATTATTGAAATTAGCAATATGATTGAAATTATATAATAAATATGAATGCAAGATTAGGGTTATAGCCCACTAAAACGGCAATATTACGAATAAAGGATACCTTTACTGGGATGTCCTTTTAGCGTATCCTGAAAAGTAGCCTTATTTTGAGCCATGGGTTTTGGAGGTGAAAATCTCGTAAGTTATAATTATAAAATACTCGAAGAAGAAAGTTATATAAGAAAAATTGTAGTTTATAAAATTCTGCACAAACAGTCCCTCTTCTTTTTTTCGTGGAGTCAATACAAACTCTTTGTCACATCATCGTAGAGGTAGAGTATTATTTTTTTATGAGGTATCTACGGTAGGCCCAATCATCTTCCCAATTCAAGTCTCATCGTCTTCATCTGTTGGTTCTATCATTTCTTGAGCCGTTAGATCTATTTCTTCATCGATATCTGCATTACTTTATATTTCTGTACTCTCGGCGTTTAACTATGATTTCCCAGATTCAAACCATTATCAAGCTACTTTTGGACCTGGGGATAGACTCTAAATAAATACTGTTGTTGTCAGGCACATAGACAAGGGGGTGTTTTAGGGGCTGAAGTCACCCCCGAATATTTCCAAATTCTAGAAATTTTGTGCTGTACTTTTAATATAACGAGACAAAAAATAAATCAAAATAATTATCGATCTCATTAATTCGTATATTAACTGCGTAAAACTTGAATATTGTTGCGATCCGTATGACGGAGTCAGCAAATTTGCGGACCGAGAAAAAAAGGTATAACATAGCCTGGTTCTACACTATATGTAAGTATATAAAGTGCACCATATTAAGATCTCGCTCCATCCTAAAATTAGGATCGGCCAGGCACTGGCAAAGTGTGTTTAAGAACATGGATAGTCGTCTGTTTTGATCTAAACACCTGCCGAAAATTTTTGTGTAACACCCCTGAGATGTCTACGACGTAAGTGGTTATGCGTGGTGTAAATGGCGTAATTAAAGGAAAACCCTAAAACTTGTGCGAACTTGAAAGAGAAATGATGATAGACCCACATCCAGAGACCAGGTAAGATCCACTTCTCTCTGGCATCTGCCAACATGGTCCATTCCGGAATGTCCCATCTGCATACTCGGCTCTTGCATGTCATGCGATATCTATTTCTTATGCCATCTTTTATATGTGTGACCGATCTTTTATATTTTAATTCCGAATTTGTAACAAAACGACGGACACTCAAATTCGAAGTAGCATCTTTTGTCAAACAATATGACTTTAAAACGTGGCAAAAAATTAGAAAAAATTGAGGTGTCGAAAAAGGGATCGGTCACTCCTTGCGGAATTTTATAGGTTTCAAACAAAAATTAAGAGGATTGGATTATTCTGTATTGAGGTATGTGTGGAGCTGCCTTTGAAAATATGGTATTAACAAAAATGCGTTTAAAGTTTTGGAATAAGTTTAATTTACACCCGTTGGCTGGCATAGCGCTTCGTACACTTAGAGAGCTTTTCGAATGCCGTTAAGCGGCTTTAGGAACACTTTTTCGGAATGTTGCCCTTTGACAATATGAAGAGAAAAAACAATCGACTTTTAAATCCGCAAAAAGCTTCAAAATGTTTTTTTTAACTTTCTCACAATTTTTTTTTATCGAGATAGCAGGTGTCAAAGCAAATCCGACACCGAAAGTTGTGGTTCCATGAATTTTAATGCTAACAAAATTTAATTCTATGTGAGTTTTTCATTCGCTGTGAATTTTATACCCTTTTAATGAAAATATTTACCTAGCACTGGGATTTAATGCATCTCGAAAGCAAATCGTTTTGAATTGTAGTATTGAGATACACAGCTATTGTCGTAGATGGGAAGTAACAGAATTTGGGCTTCTGCTTAACTTGTGTAGGAACGCGTGATTGCTTGTTGTCGTAGAAAGTCTTAGCCAAAAAAGTAAATAAATATGTTCCAGGGTTTCAGAACCACCACTGCACCACCATTACATCCGATATAGTTTTGGGTTGTTGTTTTGCCCAGAGATACGAGCAATACACGGAAAATTACGCAGATGGCGTCCCAACAAAAACTTGCCAGGCGGGATATGTGCGCTTAGAGCGTTTTATCTCCGGATGCTACAGTACCCGTAATCCCACGCTGGAAACGAAATTCTTTTATTTTGCTGGTCCTAAGTGATTAAGATCCCTGGAACCAGGGCAGGATATCAGGCGGACTGTTGGGGCTGGACCCCGCTCTCCAGGACAGCTTAGATTGAGTTCGAACGGGTGGCAAGGCCGGCACGCCCCGTACCACCGCTGCTCATTTATCTTCTGCCAGTACATTAAACTGCCGATTGGAAAAGCCAGAAGCAAGCATCCGGGCTGATTGCGACAAGGGCTTCTTCTCCAAATATGAGAATGAATGCGTTGGCGTTGGTTCGGCAGAGTTGCTCGGATTGAGCCATGTGAAAAATTGAGCCTATTCGGTGCAAATGGAATGGAAACTTTGTCAAGAAGTTCTGGTATCGATCCACTGTGGTTCCCTGATTTTCTCGGGGATCGGCTCCACGGCAACCTGCCGCTGGAGGCAGTGTCGATACACGCCGACGAGTTGTCAGTCTACCAATGCAAAGGCTTGGCGGGCATACCGCTCCAGACTCCGTTGGAGCATCCTTCGGTGGTCGTAAATAATTTCAATAACTTTAAATTGCTGCTTAGGAGTTTTTGAAGTTCTTTTCAGGGTATCAAGGCTGGCATCGGGTTCTCCTCCCCGCTGACTATACCTATAAATAACATTAAGAGAAGATTTTGGCAGTGCCAATAAAACCGGCTGCTTTACGGAGGGTGAAAGGGGTCGATGTCGACAAAACTTTAATAATGTCCCGGCTTTCATGGATCCCTATGACTTTATATTGTCGACAATTGAGTGAAAAATTGTTTGTTGTAATTCGCTTTGAATTTATTTCGGTTGAACAGGTGAGAGCGGTATCGTTGTGCAGCGACTTTGGCTGAGCCCTTTTAATTTAAGAGGGAGAAGTTTGAGGAATGGGGCGTTTAAAGAACTACACAATTTTCGATCACAATACTTTGAGGGCCTTTGTATAAAAAATGCCCACAAATTCGCATATTTCTAATACCATTAACAGGGACCTTATCACGTATCTCGAAACGAACGAATCTCGATTCGAATGTGAATATTCGATACGAAAGAGAAACGCTATCCCTATCACCTATCTCGTTCGAATCGAGTGGAATAAATTGCCGGATGAGAATGTCAATTTATTTAATGTGAAAGTCATTAAGGAATCCGACCTGGAAATACTCTATACTTGTACTTATACTTAAGTTTATAAAACTCGCATTTATAGTAGTAAAGTTATAAGCACACTGACTTACTAGACAGAGCAGAGCACGTAACGTTCTGGGGGGCTGTTTACATATCTTAAACGTGAGCCCCGTGAGTCACACTTTTTTTGAGTAGTGTATTTAGGTCTAGTAGATAACTAATTCGTTTTCGAGCTGCGTAATTTCGAATTCCCGAAACCAATCGACACTCAATTCATTTCGAAATATACGATAGACCCTTAGCTAAATTTTGAGGTCTAATTAAAGAATGTTAACAAGGTACATCGACTTACGGGATCAATCCGTTGTTTGTTTGACCACCAGTTACATAAAGATTTTTGGGAATTCACTGAAAACCACAATTCGTTCTCGACCTAAAATAAGCAGAAAAATGTCCCACATATACAACATACGAGTATGTTATTGTTTGAAATCCTAAATAGAATGTCAGAGAGTTTTAACGCATATTTACAAAAAAAAAAAGAAAATGAAAAAAAACATTATCGTAGATAGCAGGCGAGTGGAATTAAGAATGCTAATGGAATTCTTAAAACAGTTTATAAGGGTGTAAGCTTTTTCCTCTCAGGTAAGCCGACTTCCACACATTTTCGGAGCTGCGTGATGATTTTTTTATAGCTCGGAAGCTGCTTATAAAGTTTACGCCGACAGAATAAATAATTAATGTGGCATGAGCCTTAGCAGTTTTCGCGATTTGCCAATTCTAAATGTAAGTCAAATTCTTACCCTTCTTTGATGAAACTGAACGATGTGGAGAGTAGTGACCCTCCGATTATAACTGTATAATAATTTTACTTATTTGATGTCTTTTCTTCGAGTTCGATGGAAAAGATAGACCTTTTATTTTTTGACGAAACAATCGCGACGCATGCTGATAACTTTTGATATGGTCCCGATGGTGTTCCTGTTTCACTCTTCAAATAGTGCTCTAGTTCCCTCGTACCTGTCTTATGTTACTTATTTAATTTATCTATTAGTTGTGGTGTTTTCCACTCATGGTGGAAGTGATCAACCATTATTCCTCATCATAAAAATGGTAGCAAATGTGATGTATCTAATTATAGACCTGCAGCTATACTTTCTACTATCCCTAAAATCTTTGAAGCATTGGTAAGTCGTGTCGTATATGTACTTCCACTGTAAGTCATTTCTTAGTCCTTCTCAACACCGCTTTGTTAAAGGTAGATCTACTATTAGTTAGATTAAGAGGACATTTCTTTGAAGAGATAGATAATACCTCTGGAGTTCCTCAAACTCGCACCTTGGTCCGCTACTCTTCAAAATTATTATCAACGATTTACCGTGATTCCTGTCTCATTGCAGAATTCTATGTTATTCCGATGATGCTAAACATTTTCGTGTTATTTCCTCTTTCCGCGATTGTGATATTTTAAATTGTGGCTTAAGTGCCTTTTTCACATGGTGTTCTCGGAATAGTCTTCCTCTTGCGCTCCCTGCCGGAAAGCGCCTCCTATTATATATGACTACTCCATGTAGAATGTTGTCTTTTCCACGGTTAATATAGTCACAGACTTGAGTGTCTCCTATGACAACCATATGAACTTCGCCATTCATATCGATTCAATGGTCAACAAAGCTAACTCCAGTTTGGGTTTTATCAAAAGGTGGGCCAAAGAATTTCAAGATTCTTTTCTGTACTTTTGTCCGATCCATATTAGAGTATGCCTGCTCTCTCTCCACATAAATCGTGTCGAGGCCGTGCAACGTCGTTTATTCTTCGATGGCTTCCTTGGTGTGATCCAGTAATTTTGCTGCCGTATATAAATAGATAGACTGAAGCTGCTTAAACTGGACTCACTTCAGCATAGGCGTGACATCTCTAAGGCTGTTTTCGCTTTCGGATGTATGCAAAGGAATATCGACTCGGCTTTTATTCAAATGAATATTTTAATCTTTCAAGGAATTGTATTAAGACTAAATTAGTTGGAGTAATTCTTGCTTCTTGTCTTCTATTTGTGTAGTAGTCAGCCTTGTAAATTGTTGCGAATTGTAAATAAATAAATAAATAAATAACAGACGCATACTCCTAAGCAGGGCGCGCAAGTGTCACTATTTATTGAAACTTAGTACTCGAGTAATGCGCGACGAACACATGGAAAACATTGATTTCCCGGTAGGAAAAATCAGGTCTTCAAAGCAATTCCATATCTACTTCTCAGAGAAGTAGCAGTGCTTCCCAACTGGAATAGTTTCCTTCTTCTTTTTTATACGCGATGAGACTGGAGGCAACTAGTGCATTTTTTGCTGTTTTGGAAGTGATTATAGAAGTAGTCATGTATAAGTGATTGCTGAAGTACTTATATAGTAGTCATGTTCAAAATTAAAATCAAGTTCATTGCAAACATTTGTGACTTGAACACTGCTAGTATCTGCACAACTTTCTAAACTCCTTTTTAATAAATCTTTTTCCCTCGCAATCCGTCTACGTCTGTACAAAGTACTTCGACTACTTCCTGCTTGAGCTTGATCCATCTTGAAAAAATTTTTTACTATGTATTATGCTGGAAAATTTTCTTTCGTTGGAAAATTAAATGTAATCAATCACTACAACTGTACTGTCCCACTGAATCAGTGGCACTGCACAAATTTCGTGTAAAACTAAACAAGAGAAAACAAAAGAATGCCAGTCTGACGTCACGGTCTTCTTGGTTTTTTTGTTTTCTTCACAAATGCATTAGTACACGAGGAATCTAATGTAGGTACTCCTTACCTGCTCGATTCTCTGGAAGCAGGGGTAGAATAGGTTCCGGAGGAGTATTGCGGGCGTGAATTTTTACACCATCAAGAAGTAGTTATATCAGCACTTCTTATGGTAATGCATGCAGTATTTCCTACTGGGTTGTTTAAAGGGGAGTTTAGTTTTAACGCAATGCAATGTCATGTTCTTGCAGGCCAACGATTTGTATGCTCCTTTAAGGGGCCTGTTCTGCACCACACCTTGCTTTATCAGACAAAACAGAGTCTCAGAACTGTTTACTTAAGCAAATTTCCACTGTTGCATCCTTCGCTAAAGTTCAAATAAAAAATTTACAAAACCAATAGCATCCAGACAGTGACCGTCACCAGCAACAGCGCCGCCGCTCCTCGTCGAAAACGGACATCTCGTATGATTTCATCAACTGCGACATATTCCGACGTAATATTCTGCCCGTCTGGGACATTAATTATTTACTACGTATGTGTCCGTGAAATGTGATACGCTTTATCTCTGGCTCTGTTGACGTTAAAAGAAATTTATGTTGCCTCTAGATATGCGGCCGAACCGCAATAATTTGTCTCCCGTCCCAGTGCCAACCAGTTGTAGGTACATCGTCCACAAATGACCCGTTTTATTGGCACTCCACGTTCGGCCTCCCGACCCACCTTTGTGGGACCTAGAATTTAATACAATTACTCTGTTTTACGGTGTCGCTCGGCCATTAGTGCTCGATTATTGAAGGAGCAAACTGATGAGGATTAAGATGCTAATTTCCCTTGTATTGGCGACAATGTCGTCCGTCTCCATCGTTGTCTCTATGGAGAGGCTGTGCTTACATGTGCAGATTGATGATAAAAACTAAATGGTCGCCCTGTCTCAGGGCGGTAGTTACCCTGAATCTCCTGTTGATGAGGAGGGCACCTTTCTGGATAGTGTGCTGTGAAAATGTCGAGAAAAGTTTAATTTAACGACATTTGTGGAAGTATGATTATTTTGACAAAATTGTTCTCACGATAACCGGATCTGGCTTTAACGCGTAATGCCTGGGAAGTATTGTAGGTACTCCCCTGTCCTGAGCTAATCTCTTAATGAAGTTTCCTTGTCCAGATACATAAATGCGCCCCCTCTCACTGATTCCTTTTTATTTGCTTTATTTCGCAAGATGAATGAGATTATGGGAATTTATATTCCTTTTAGAGTTACGGTCTGCGTGTGCCATAATGGTGGCATTAAGTGAAACGGTGCTGGCTTACGTTTATGCCTTAACTCTGTCGTGAAGTTTTTGCATTGCAAAATGAGGAGATTACGTAAATATGTACGAACGGCGGAAGAGGTAGATAACTTAACTACACTAACGGAAGTGCTGTAAAATGAAAATACAAAGGCGTTAAAATCTTCCCCTCTTAAAAGGATTTGTCATATCTTTGTGAAATATGTACTTATAATGGAGAAAATAACAGGTTACTTGCGGCGGTAATTGCCATGGTAACGTACTAAAACTGAAAAGAACATTTTTATTTTATGCAGGGTAATTCTGAACGAAGTAAGAATTTGACGGCGTACCTACTGCTCGAGAGACTTCTTACGATCCCACTTCCTTGGCATATTAGCGATTAAATGTAATCTAGACGTATTACGAATCGGTTGACTTATACATGGCCTTGCCAGGTTAGAGCGTCACGGAAACATTTTTACAGCTGTTATGTTATTATACTTTGCTGATTTTTTTTAAAAATCAATAACAAAATATTTATTACAAATTGTATACATAAGATAAAAATCTTTTGACGTATACTAATGACACATGGAAAATTAAGGGAACTAGAAAGAAATAGAATGAAAAGGACAAAATAAGAAGGAAGTTAAACATTAACAAAAAGAGAAAGTACAATAAAGAATTCCACAATTGAAAATTCAAATAATGGCAACTATGTATTTCGGAAAGAACAAAATTACGCTTCGTAAGCTAATCTTGCACTAATTGTGTTCCTGACCCGACTATAAATTGGCAGTAATTAACGCGTTTTTAAAATCACTCCTCCTTAAAAGCCTCCTGGCACTATTAGGAAGTGAATTCCACAAACTACATACAACAACAAAGAAAGAACGCTGCTAAACTAAAGTTTTTGAGCGTGTTATTCAATGAGAAGCTTGTGATTGGGATTACACAGCCACACAAAAAAAAAAAGTGGGGATTACTTTTGATGCCATACGTCATATCCGTAGTATTTTGGCCTGCTGAACACGAATCTGCGACCAGAATTGAGCCGTGACGTCCAGAGTTTTTTCTAACCTCAAAAAAATGGGTTAAAAACAGAGAAATCATGGAAAATACACTCGTAAAATTCGGAAAGCATTTTAACATTTAAACCTATATTCATATGAAGTGAGACCTGCTGAGCACGAATCCGTCACCAGAATTGAGCCATCACGTTCTGATTTTTTTCTTGAATTTTTTTTTATTAATTTTTAGAAAAAAATCAGAACGTGATGGCTCAATTCTGGTGACGGATTCGTGCTCAGCAGGTCTCAATTCATATGAATATAGGTTTAAATATTAAAAATAATTTTTTCCGAATTTTACTCCACGATTTTCTCTGTTTTTAACCCACTTTTTGGAGGTTAGAAAAAAATCTGGACGTCACGGCTCAATTCTGGTCGCGGATTCGTGATCAGCAGGCCAAATTACTACGGATATGACATATGGCATCAAAAGTAATCCCCACTTTTTTTTTTTGTGTGGCTGTGTTATCTGAGAATATTCGAAAGCAGGTATACCTTAACAATTGACTTCCAATTATTTAAGTAATATATCTCAATGTGTTCAGGTAAATCGACAACCATTTGGGCTTGTTGATATATCAGGTGGTATTCCACAAGGGTCCATTCTCGGTACGCTATTTTTTGCGCTCTGCTTGGATGATATTAATTCTCTCGAACTTAAATAATCTATTTTAGAAAATGCAGATAATGTACAATTGTACCTGTCTGCCCCTAAAGATGTGACGTGTAATATCATCCAAGTCATAAATATAGACGTTGAGCAATATACAGTGGGTCCTATAGAACAATTTAAATCTCAACCCAATCAAAACACAAACCTTGATTATTTATAAAAAAAATGCTCGTATGTGATAATTTTCCGACAGTTGTGCTCAATGGTGTATCTGTGCCGTTTGTGGATAAAGTTAAGAATTTATGTTTGTGTTGTAATAACTTGTTGACATGGAGGGATGACGTTTCTATTTTATCTTCGGAAATTTACAACATACTGAGGCAATGGTGGGTTTCTTGTAAAGGCTTGTCGGTGAAAACTAGAAAGCTTATCCTTGATATGAAGTTAAAGGAGCATTGAGACTTCCGGAAGTGTGTATTTATGTACAAAGTGATTCATTGTCGGATGCCTGAACAATTGTGTGGTAATATTATTTTCCACGCTCAAATAAAACGGGTAACTTGTACTTGCCAAGATACGAATATCTGCAATTAAAGCACTCATTTTTGTTTATGTGTCTAAGTTATGGAATAACTTGCCCATAGAATGTAAGACTTGCCCTTCTTACAGACGCTTAAATCTAGGTACTTACGGATGCTTGCGTGAATAACTTTTGTCGTTGTTTTTTTGTTTTCTCTCTCACTCTCTCTCTCTCTCTCTCTCTTTTCGGCAATAATTTAAAGGAAGATTGAGTAATTTAAGTGGATTGAAGGTTAGATTTCAGGGGTTTTTAAGCCTTTGTACAATCTTTTAATAAATTATTATTATTATTATAATAATATAGAACCCTGAGGAACCCCACTAGTAGTACCAATCTAGTCAGATGTGTCGCCGAGAATTTTTACCCTTTGAAACCGTCCTGATAGAAAACTGTCAATAATGCTTACGGCGGAGTCATCCAAATTATATTTAACGCGTAATTTACTTAAAAGGATACCATACTAACCGAGTGAAATGCCTTAGTGCAATCAAGAAGAGCTAATGTTGTTACCAAGTTGACAATAACACTAGCATTAATTATTCATATTTGTCGCCTTGTCCTGACTCATTTGTGTAATATTAATGTCCCTTACATTAGTGAGTCGGAGTTATATAAATTCATCTGTGATTTGACATTTACGCTTTAGTCTGTGTATGTACAACGCTAATATCTTTAGTCGTAAATTACTCTCGCCTTTTTTTTTGTCTACTCAACTGACAGTGTTCCTTTAACTTCTTCCGATCAAGTTAAGGATTTAGGCGTATATTTTGATTCAAAATATACATTATCAAAATACTAGATAGATTATAATTAACAAGGCTCTGGCAATGCTTGGTTTCATAAGACGTGGAACAAAGGATTTTCGTGACCCTTATGCTCTGAAGCCTGTATATCAAGCACTTGTGAGATGTGTCTTACTTGTGTAATAGACTCACCAAGTCTCCTTTCAACAATCTCATTAAATGCGCATTTGCGTTTAAATTAAAATTTATGGAATTAATCATGGATGTTTTAAACCCGTAACTAACATGTCTAAATGTTGCAAAAAATATTCTCAACGCATTGACTTTAACATGGATTTAAATCATATAAAATTTAAACATCTTTCTTACAGTAAATAAATAAATATGTAAATAGAGCCGACAATTCGTCTTCGAAGAAAAGTAAATATTTTACTGTTTGTCTATTTCTTTGCCACACACAACATTTTTAATATTTTGAAATTTTTTTACGTATGATCTAAAATGTTCAAAAAGCAAAAAACCAGACGAAATAATGTATAAAAAAAATATTTCCCTCTCTATCACGATTCGGGTCAAATATGGCGGCCAAAAGCCTGGCAAAGAATTTAATTAGCATAAAAGTCGCTACACAGAGTTTTCAGGGTTTTTGATTTCAATCAGCGCTGAAACCAGCAATTTTGTGTGGCATCTTAAAAAAAGAGAACGATAATAGTATTCATATCTAAGAAGGAGATTTCGAAGAAAACGACGATTTAGGACATTATGGAAATTCCGTCCTAAATATCGCCAGTAAGTGTGCTCAGACACATCTACATATACTGCAAAAGGGAATCGAAGTAGTACCGATGTCTTCCCTAAGATAAATCTATCGCCACTTCCCATTTAATATACCAAGGCAAGGCTAAAATTAGAATTGCAAAGCAAACAATGCTAGCAACATGTCGCCTAATCAGCTTCAAATTTTTAACTTTAAACGCAGGAATCTTCCCACCATTCTCTCTTACTAACTTTGGCCAAACACCAGAACTTTTGTGTTCTTATCAGGAGTCTAACGCCCCCTACGTAGGGCGTGGAAGCAGGAAGCGAAAAACGAGCAACGTCTTCATGTATCAGACAAAACTTTCTCAAAAGTAAAATTCCCACTTGCCTGGAGTTCCCAGAATTTTATGCAATTCCCTTATCGAATAAAAGTTTAAAAGTGAGCCAGACTCAGATACGAGTGGGATTTAACCACTTCACCTACATTAGCAATTCCCAGAGAAATTCTTCCGTGCGACTTCGGCAATTCCGCTAATTTGGAATGCAGCTCTCACTGCAGCCGACTCTCCGTACGTCTTTGGTCATTCAGAAGTGAACGCGTGGTGGAGAATTTTATTAAACAATTTAAGTTTGACAGGATCTTCTAGATTTAGCACTTTAAAGTTCCCAGCTAAGGTGGCAGTGATTTCCTGTCCCATTCATTTTTGCTATAATCTTTTTTTCAGGATACACTTCCACCCCGCAACGAGTCGAGACGACTTGTGAACATCTTTGCCCTCAACAACTCAGATATCCTGAAGAAGAATTTTTAAGCTTTCTTCGATTTTTCTAAAACTTTTTGGATTTATAATAACAAGACTTAGGTTAAAAAGAATTAAAAAAATTTCGAAAATAAAAAAATAAATTGACTTTTTCATTTTTATTGAGTACCCGATTGGGGTGAAAATTCTTTGCAAGTACTTACTTAGATCTAAAGCAGTTCCTTATAATCGTTCTGCGGGAAAAAAAGCATTTATCTCAAAGTGAACATGTTTTGGTGCAAATTCAACAGGATAAAGTGGGAAGAGTATCTATTCCTAAAAATAAGGATAAATGCGAACCTCAATCTTCTGCTAATGTAAAACTTTTTATGAATTTATTAAAACGATACCTCCGCATAAATTTGGTTGGCGAGTAAAGTGCTTATTAAGTTCGGCTTAGTCCCTTATTTACGTTACGACCATACTTAAAGCTGTAACGCTTCTCTGTCAAATTACAGAACAACTTCACGTCCCTGTATAAAGGAAAAGAACCCTCCATTACACCAGCCAGTTTCGCTCCCCCAAAAAATCCAAACACATTTTCCCCTTAAATAAATCTTTATTCTCCTCTCGCAAAAAAATACTTTTAAAAAAGAAAAATTTGAGTGGCATGAAAATTTGGCAAATAGGAACAATCGGTACTTTGCACTTCCCCCAAAGTACCGCATAATGATAAGGACTTGGAGGAAGTCGCAAGTCACGTTCCATCCCACCCCTGCCACCGACGATTTATGTCATCGATTCAGTCAGATGCCTCAAGTACCTTTTCTCTGTAATTTGAAAGCGTTTAACAAAGAAAATTTATTTAATGCGGCAGCAATTACTCTGCCCGATGCCTTGGCAGTGCAACCGGGCATAGGCATCCGGGTCTAGGTATTTGCCGCCCAGCCCCGGATAATATCCCCCTGTCAAACCCGGCCGGGCTAAGTACCCTACTCGAGCGGGTGAGGAGCAAATTTATGCAATTCCCCGGTGAGGTCGGCGTTCACCATCAAATCCGTGTTTTGTGCATTGCCATGCATACATGGCGGTTAAAGGTGATGACGGCCTTACCCGTGCTCACTTCCTCGTTCCGGCGTCCCGTGCCCGTGCAGGTTTCGGGAAAGATTTGAGTTAAGATGTCGTAAGGAATTGCGGGCCCATTCAACGGGCTCTGATGGCTCGTAAACCGAAACTTTTATTTGAGTTGCTGCTTTAAATTTAGCGTGCTTGATGGAGGGCGAGTGCCTTTTGACATCATGCAATGCTCCGCAGGGAGCCCGTTGAGCACTAGACCCGCGTGCAGCATAAATTTGCCCAGCTAATCTGCGGATCCGAGTTCCCTTTAAGCTAAGAGGCAAATCCCCTGCTTAGATGATATGGGAGCAGAGACGATGCGGGGGCAATTAATTTCAGCATTTACCACCGAAAACCACATAGATGTCATCTAGCCGTCATAAGGAGTAGTCATTCCCACAGCAAGAGCCGGGTTGACTTAGCTCGGATTAGGGCGAAGACGAGCCCGGATAGTGTCCATGTCTCGGAAAAAATACGCTCGTGCTGCCGCCACTGGTAAGCTAATTAAATTTAATGCCGAGGTTGATTGTCCCTCCCATCCACATAATCCTCCACGTTTTGCCCAGGCACCCATTTTATCTCGGGGAGCGGGGGAGATTGATGAGGTCGTCCCGGCCCAAAATGCGAATGGCAATTGATTTGGAATTTGGGAATTTGTGCGTCCGCGGCGACTACGGCGAAATAACAATTAATTCCCTGAAAATTTGAGGGACTATTTAGCGGGGCGTATTTATTGTGTTCAATTTGGAAATACATTGCAATTATCAGTCCGTCGCTCACCGGATTCCCGGGCCATTTCTCTTCCGTTCGGCAGATTTCCACGACATTCCCAGGAGGCAGGGGCGGCTCTATTGTCACCACGCGGGATTGTGCCCCCTCTTACCAGCAGTGGTTTACTTATTAATGTTTTGCAGCTAATATTCAGCATTAATAATAAACAATCCGGATAATTCACAAACGTGCGGCCGTCTAATGAAATAATTTCGCGAGCTAATAGGGATGGTTGTTAACTGCACCTACCTGTAATCAATGGGGGATAATTAAAATGTCTTTCTGAACGGATGTAAATTGTTTGGGTTCTCCGAAAAGTCAATGTAGTCCAACAGCTGACTGCGAAAAAGCTGGCCTATCAGGCAATATGAAGATATGTATTTTAAATGTTAGTATTCCTTTGGATGCCCCAAGCTTGGTATGTTAATAATAGTAGGAAAATCGTTTTTCATAAATATCTCATCTTTTAGACATACCAGACGAAAAGTTTAAAAATATTTTGTTAGACCAGATAATTGTCTACAAATTTATTTAGAACAATTTTGTTCGTGAAGTTAATACTTTTGAAGTTATAGCGCGAAAAAGGTTAAAAACTAGGACCACATTTGGCTTTTCGCAGTTATCTGGTTTTGAGTAACTCGTAATAAAAAATATATATATACAAAAGCTATAGAGCGCAACTTTTTCCATTGGTTCGTATATATCATTTTTCGCTGTGATAGAAAGTTAAACTTGTAGAGATGCGCAAAGGTGCAAAATCGTGGAGAATTGATCACAAACGATGAAGTGTACCGAGTTGGTGGACAATATTTTCAGGGAAGGTTCAGTATGCTCTGACAGATCTAATCAGCATGGATTGTCTTGGTTTGTTTTTTTAGATATAAAAAAAACTGCTGTGAGTAAGAGAATTATATTTGACTCCAATGAATGGTGGGGAGTGGGGAGGGGGGCGTGTTTGCTATAATTATCCGAACATAATATACCATCAACAAAGTTGACTTCTACGATTTTGATGAAACTTGGTGTAATTGCTAACATATTGGACAAGATTTATTGTACGAAAAAGGATGCAACAATTCCGGCGGGTTGCTTGTATACAGCTGACCAAATTTTCGAAAATTTTTTTCTGCGCGTTCATTTACATCCAATTTTTCCTATGAAATTTTTGCCATAATTTAAAACGAAAAACTTTCAGGAAAGAAAAAAAACAATTTACCTAAAATATTCGATTTTCTAATTATTTTCGACTTTTTCGCTCAATGCAATTGTTTAATTTTTTGACATTGTGGATACTCCGTAGCTCCCATCAAGGCTAGAATTCTTACTTCATAAGGTATTGCCGACGACATGATGAACGTAAAACTATCGCGGGCCCTAGTAGGCGATGAACTATTTTTACAGTTTTGTGTAAATCAATTGTTAGAAAACTCGCAGTTATTGGTCGTTTTTTAAGGTGAGCATGAATTATTATTTAATAACATTAAAACGAACATAAAAATTTCCTACATACCTTCAGGTTATTTTTCCAATCGGCGGCGTGAGTAAACTTTTTGTCGCTCTCAAAAGGTTTCCAATTTCAACATCCACAGTTTCTACATTTATTAATATTTTCATCCCAAATTTCGCACACACCTTGCCCCGCATGCTTTCTATTTTTTTAAATTATTTTTGCAACCTTAACCTATCCCTCTTTTCACAAAAAAAACAGTATTCTCGATTACACTTTATTCAATTTTACTAAAAATCATTAATCATTAAATCTTAATATTTTTACGTAACTACACTACTCTCCAAGGCGCTTCCATTGAGTCCATCCACAATACACAAAATCCAATAATTTTCAATTCTCAATTTCTGCTCAATTTTCATCCAAATATTTCAATTTTTCACTCAATTTCGAAAAAATCCATGTGGAGTGGTCTCACATATGGACATTTTGATGGCAGGTTCGAAATCAGTGACCCCAAAAACCACAAAGTGCGGATTTTCAGGGCAATCCCTTGAAGTTTAACTTTTTCGGTTGCCATATGGCATCCATCAAAAAGAACTTTCAGTTTTTCCCAAATTTTCTAATTTTCCGGGCAACTTTATCAATTTTTCTTTTCCTGAAAACCTCTTTCGGACTATTACGAATATTTTTAAAGTAAAATTAGCCAAATCGGTCCAGCCGTATTATCAACTGATGCGATTACAAACGAACAGGATTTTGTTTTTATTTATGTAGATATAAAAACTAGCAGACCTGTTCCGGGCCTTACACAGGCTTATCCATCCTTTAAAATTAAAAAAAGAAAAAATTGATCGACTACAAATGAAACTTTATTTATTTTTATCCCCATTGTGGGCCTGAACCTGGTGCTAAATAAACTTCTGCCTATAAGGGGAGTAACAGAATGCTATATTTTAATTCAAATGAAAGAATCGCAACACAAAGAATTGCATGCACCCACGAATTTCTAGGAATCTTTTCACGTCCTTACGAATAGATCCAGAACACCCTGGTCCCAAGTATGTAGTTACGGCAAGGTTGATCGCCGGCGCTCGTCATAGGAGGATTTTTGTTAATTCCATCCCATCGGTGTCGGAATTTTTTTGCTGACGTAAGAAAATCGCACGAATCCAAGGGATACAAAGCCCGCCCGCTGAAGGTCGCATATGTTGAGCGTCGTCTCCAGCAGCCCAGGAAGTTTTGCCTCATCTTTTAACGAGGAACAAATATGTGACACGTGTCAAAGTCATATGACATCCCCAAACTATCGATTTGGTTACTAGGGGTGTCCTTTATATGCTGAAGACGGCTAGCTATCGAAACAACTTGAATAATGGCCTTCAGTCTCTGACACAATTCTGAGACGGTGCGGGACCAAACAGCACTCGGGCTGGAAGGTATTGTGGGTGGTGGTGCGTCCCTGAAGTGGGCCTGCCATTACCATTTTTTCATGCTCCCGCATTGCCTCCCTCGGAGAAGAGGCCCCGGGAGCGTAGGCAAGATTGGGGCAAATCTGAGCAACTATACATACAAAAAGGAGCGCTAGTAAAAGTTTGCTAAACCATGCTCAGGCAGAAGGATGCTCGTTACATAAATGACTTCGACTTAGTTACAGTACAGTGGGTATTATGGCGCTGGTTTATTGGTCCCCTCTTAGTTTATGGAACGCGCGCTGTGATCAAGAACTCTACAGAAGGGTTTCCTTTCCACAGAAGTGTTTGTCGAGTATCGATTTCTAATTCTTGGTAGCTCTGACACCATCTCGATTAGACCACTTCCGCTTCGAGTGGACAGAAACTCAGCCAATGCGGAGAAAATTGTACACGCGATAACGACGCCATACCTATGACAAGAGGTTCTCGCTCGTAAATTTTATCTGGCTTAAAACTGTGCAAAAATTCTAGAGCTTTCTCTCAATGCGATTCTATCGAATTTCAAGGATTTTATGAGTACACAGAAATGTTAAAACTCCAGGATACGAAGTACAAAGTATTTGATCAACCCTTTTTTCTTATTAACTCAATACTCAATACTCAATATGGATTGTTTAAACAACACTCAATAATTGAATCAGCTGCTGCACTTATTTCAAATTGGATTTTGTACTTATGACATAGTTGCAAACTTTTAAGGATCCGTTTAGTGTTTTCCCGCAAAGTTCCAGAGATTAGTCCTTTAGGGACATTTTCATCATAGGCCAATGTCAAAAGTTAACGGCATCAGAATGAAGCCAGCTCGCCACCAATTAGGTTTTTCTAAAAACTCCTTTTCTTAAGATGGTGGGCATGATTACTTGAATACGATTCTACAGGGTCTTTCAATAATGACGCTCTTCTTTTAAATGTAAATGAAACAAGTTGTGTGTGAGATATGCACTCCATTTTTATTTTATTTTAAAGAATATTTTATGGCATTGAGAATAGAATATAACGTTGTTCAAATGTTCACAGCGGTTTTGCTTGGTGGCACGTATTCGAGAGGTTCAATTTTTGATGACTTTGGCGCATAAATGTAGCTGAATTTGCTGGATGGCATTCGTTGTGTTGACTTTTTACATTAATTGTTTGGGGTTTAACGCATAGACCAGTAATTTAAGATAGCAAAGAAAGAAGTCTAAAGGCATTAAATCGCACGATCTCGGTGGCCATTTCACGTCGCCGCCGCGCGAGATTACCATGCCTTCAAATCGATTGTGCAGAATGTCCACCGTGGCATGCGCTGTGTGGCACGTAGGGTCGTCCTGTTGAAACTACATGTCGTCGGTATCCATATCATCCAGTTTAGGCCACAAGAAATTGCTTATCATCTGTAGCGCTCGCCGTTGACGGTTATTGCAATGCCAGTTTCGTTTTGAAATAAGTGCAGACCGATGATTCCGCCAGACAAAAATCCTCACCAAACAGTGACTTTCTCGGGATGCATTTGGTGCTGTTGTATCTCGTGTGAATTTTTATTACCCCAAACCCGACAATTTTGCTTGTTCTCAAATCCATTCATCCAAAAATGGGCTTCGTCGCTAAAGATGATTTTTTTTGGCGAAATTTGGGTCAACTTCCAACTGCTCCAGTGCCCAATCAGCGAACACACGGCGTAGTGTATGGTCGTTTGCCCTGATTCGCCAAGTTGAAGTGGCAGATAGGCGAAAAAATCACGTAATGCGCGGAAGGTTCCCGAACGGAGCACTGATTTTGATAATATAAGTTGATGATTTACACACGTTCGTCAACGCTATAACCTTCCATGGTGACTTGGAGAGCAACTTTTAGAAAGACCCTGACACAAGTTGTTACTATCCTTAACATATGACAAACCCAAACACTTGACAGTCTTGTTTGTTTGGGGAAGCGTGTCACTTTTTCGTGACACTTCCACCACGTTTCATGCATACATATGAACATTTGCAAAGGACCAGAACACTCGCCACTGAGAGCCGCGTTACCCTTGTCACCTGGTCACCCTTGTTATAGACGCTGAAAGAGATAAATTTTGAAAATAAAATGTAATTAGAGTTTTCATAAAAAACACCGTAATTCGGACTGCTGAATCAGACTCCAAAATGTAGGCGGTATACGAACAACCCTTATTAATTGACGCCGACACCACCCCTTACTAATTGGTGCCAATAGTACGAGACTTAAATTGAAAAATTCGCAGAACTGCAAGTCAATTGCAGGAACCGTTTAAGTCAATTAACTTCAACCTCGCATGTCGAGACGAAGGCCCCATTCACAGTGTGCCGGAATTGTCAATCAATTGTGGTGATCGTAAAAAAATCTCATTCGACCCGGACATAACCGGAAAATCATTTTTGAATTCCACGCTCCGCTGAAATTGCCTCGCTCGACCTCGAAATTGAATTAGAGGAGTTTCCATCGGGAGCCGTCCGAACCGCCTGATTACATTGTTTCCCTACAGCAGTCGGGGGAGGCGGTTCCCCAATGTTCGTTCCATTCAGTTTTTGCGGAGATTTCGTTCCCCGCAACCAGGGAGTAACCTGCAGGCGAAATCTATCTCATGCGCTTTCATTACAGGGGCATTAGTAGCCTTAATGGCAACAATCGCTTTCGCATTAAATTGATGGCAGGACCGTCGTAACGGTACACACACAGATCTGCAAATGCCGGCACTTAATCTTACTGGGAACCGAAGACAGGTCGATATTACGCCACTAATCCTTGACTGACTGCTATCGGCCATCGAGGTCAATGTGTTAACAATCGACTGAGCTTCTCCACCCGGCACTCGGCGATTGTGGGTTTCCTCCACTGTGGGGGCGGGGGCGGGCAATCCAGTCGATGAAAGCAATTGACATTTTGTACTCTGGCGGAAATTCAGAAGTGTACCTACTCGCCGCCCACCAATCGGGGGGGAGTGCAATGACGTGGGTGCCTCGCCCCGCACCAAGATCGTTCTCTGAATTTATTAACGAGCGTTTGCTCGATATTTATGGAGTCGGGAGTGCTCCTGCAAGTGCTGTCCGAAGAAATTAAGTGCATCCCCGATAAGGAGTTATTACAACTTCCTTGACTGCTGTGTATCGGTGCAGGCGGTGATTTCTTCCGTCCTAGATAAATTGGCCGGGCTCGACTGGGACTGTGGGAACAGGTGGACGAGTGTGCTTACGTAACCCCCAGTGAGAAGCGAACCAGCTGAATTGGAGGAGTTGATCCCTGTTGGCGTAATTAAGATTTTTGTCTTGAGGCGGGGTGTCTCTATTTTTCGCAAATGTTTAACCCGTGAGTTAATGTACTCGTTACTAAAGGAAATCTGTGATGAAGGTATTATCCTGGAAAAACAATGAGTTACAACGTTTTACTTAGAAAGTGCGAGTTTGGTCCAGGCGAGATCTGTTTTAAAAAGGTGCATGCAAGGCAACTCGACACTATTGAATTTTGAAAAAGTTGAAGATAATAGTTTCACAAAAGAGAGGATAACTTAGAAACTCCATTATGCATTGTTGTTGTTGTTACAACATAGGAATAACGAACGAAAATAATTAAATGAAGAGTTTTATTGTTGAATTTTTTTCGACTATTTACATTCTACGTACGATCTTGAAATTGAGGTACAGAGTACCTCTTACTATTATAAAACACAATACTAAATTTCATCCAAATCGGTTTGACAGCTTTTCGTACAATAATTTGTTGTTAATTTTATAAGTGGAGTCACGACTGAACTAATCAATAGTTTTTACAAACAATTTTTCAACGCACTCTTGAAAATGCCAACTTTGATCCACAGTAAAAAATTTCAATTATAAGAATTTAAACAAATAATTCTTATATTTTGTGAAAATGTGTACATAATACCACAAGATTAATTGGACACATATGTATGTACATCGTGACTGAGACAAATTTTCTTTTTGACGCTTCAGTTCCCTTCAACTTTGAGTTTCGAGTTATTTATTTTTGTACAAATTTAATCAATAGCTGATTACTTCACAACAGAAAAAAATAAAGAGACAATTTAAACTGAATCAAATAATATTTAACTTAGCGGTATCTCACCTGTGCACAGTGGCCGATTTCCCGAAAAAGCTGGCCAAAAGCCGAAAAAAAACTTTTTTCGTTCTGTTCAAGCTACCATCCTATGTCATAAAGAAGCTTTTTCTACACATTTTGGCAAAATAACAGTAATGTTCTGGTAAGGCATTCAGCATTAGAGCAAGTCAAAGTGACTGTCTTCGACGCATCATCTGGCACGCTACTTAATCCTGGATTTGTACTAGTTCGTTTTGAAAGTGATAACAGCTTTTCTAGTGACTGTTTTCAGATCGCGTTCAATAACGGGTGTTTCTGAAAGTATGGAAAGTACCTACTAAAGTTTCGCTGCGTAAACATTTTTTTTAAACACAGTCATGCACGTCAAACTTTTCCGTGTTGACATTTTATAAAAATGAATAAAAATAGTTAGAAGTTCCGCAGAGTTCCACGATAAGATCATTTTTATTATGTAAAAGAAAGTATTTTCTTTCATTTTTCGAAAAAAGCAGCTGCGATAATTTGCGATATTTCATGAAACATAATTTTAAATCTTGCGGACTGAAGCTGGCCGGTGCGCTAGCTAGCCGCACACACGCGAGTACGACCCTGGCATTTTTCCGTTCAGTTGTCATTAGACGTTCAATGCGAAACACCATAGTCAATTTATACCGACGTAATTGTGATAAACGGTTTAATATCTAAGACCTAGTGATTGTTAATCATTAAAACTCTCAGCACGTCACTTTATTGGCGAATAAACGCCCATCAAAAATGTAACTTCACTTCTCGAAGAAGTTTTTTAACCCAGAAATGGAGTTTCGGAAGAAGGCATGTGTAGCCAAAATTGTACGTTCACAAACTGTACCTTTTTCCAATTCATGTAAAACTCATGAGTGGTAGTAACTTCTCTTATTTTCAATGCAGGGTTGAAATATAATATTTTAACAAAACTTATGAAATTTACACTTAACTTCATAGATAAAAACATTTCATATAACGTTCCGTGATACGCTCAAGAATCGCGTAATAAAAATATTAAACGATATCGAGAAAACTTTTCGAGAAAATGCTCTAGGGAAACCACAAAGACGGACATCTTTCATTGGTTAATTGTGTCCTCTGACCCGCTTATTTCCAGCTTGAGATTGATTCCACCAAAAAAAAATAAAAAATTGTCATCAGAAGCTATCAAATTGTTGTCTCCTGTTGTTTTTACTAGTACTGAGGTACACTCAGACACAGCTAGTGTCAGCTTCGATTCGGCGGACGAATACTTGTCTGGCAGCATGCATGTTTTTCTGTAATTAAACTTATATAATTATGTAAACTTTGTTTTTGTCTACGAGTTAGGAGAAATAAAATCTCTTTGAAGCTAAAATCTCGTATTCTTTTCGAAAATATGTTTCTCGTTGTGGTATGTTCAAGAAATTCTTATTCCTCAAGGAGCGAATGGGAATTGAAATACTAAAAGAAGAAAGTCACACAGAATTGATGCTGCCTTGTAAACAATCCAAAGCGAAAACATTTTTGGAGATATTCCCTCGGTTTTCCTATGTATTAAGAGTAATAAGTTTAATTCGATCTCTATAGGGGCGCGCTGGACAGCTTCCAGGCGTTTAACGTGTATACATCGTATAAAGGCGACCACACCTTACAAAAGTTGAACTCCTTATACCATCTCTTCCAGATGGATCTACCCAGTAGTAGAGTATTGGCTATCGCGTTAATATGGTCATCAAAAGAAAAGCGCCAATTCAGCCATACGCACAAGTCGTTTTTGATTTTGTCAAGTATATTCAAATTCAATACACAATTATTTATTGTGTAGCTAAAAGGTAGTCTTTTCGTGAAAAAGACAGCGTTGTACATTTTGTAATGTTAAGGTGACCTTCTCCTAACTGGGGTAAAAAAAAAATCGTTTTTTTTTTGTACGGAAAAATGTTCCTTAATATGTCTACAATCATGTCCTAAAATTTCACGAAAAAAAAAATATGGTTTTCGAGTTATAGAGCTATATATTTTGAGAGAAAAAACGGTAACGTAGCTGTCGCCCGAGCACGCTGTTTGGGACGCCCGCGCCGGAAGAAATTCAATTCAGTTATACCGCTGACCACTCCACCGATTTCCATAAACCTTGATTCATTTTGTTCAGAATTCAATTGTGCACAAATCTAACTAGGATATAAGACAAAAACCAAGTAGTTTTTTTTACAGCACCTTATGTAAAAATTTTTTCGAAAAATTCTCGATTTTTGACTTCAAATGGCTGCAATTTTTTTTCTAATCGACCGATTGGTTAGATCCTAGTTAGATCTATAGATTTTTATGTCTAATTTAAGTGGTGTTTTGATTTTTCTGTTTCAAATGATTTGGCGAGCCGCAATCACGGAATTACGGAAAAAGGCCGATTTTTTTGGGCGCCCTCTGGCGGCGACGGGTGATCGAAAAATGAAAAAATAAAAAAATGATTTCTAGTTTTTGTTAAAAACTTCCAAATGAAAAAAGATTCAAGGTCATATGTTGTTTTGTTTTCTTGTAAAAAAATCCCAAACTTTTGCTTTTTTTTAATTCAGTTAGGAGAAGGTCACCTTGGGGATGGTAGTTCATAGAGCATAATTTAAAAGGAAAATCTAAATCCGAATTTAGAAGTTCGCAGTCGCGTTCAGAAGAATATGGAAATCCAATTATCGGATTTGGACAAACCATGGCTTAAAATGTGGGCTTGGTCGTCCCCTATCTGATCCCGTTGTTAAATTCCAGTTATCCAAAAACCGAGTAACAATTTAATTTGTTTATATCATATCTTTTGACAATCATTGTGTAAAAATGCTAAATGTTGCTTAAATTGTTAAAATTATAATATTTATATATATATTTATAACCCAATGAAAAAATTACCAGATACCCGGTTAGTTGATAATAATTACCCGGGTACCCGATTACTCGCTTACCCAATAAATATTACGCATATCGCAGAAAAAGATGTTGTGATATGCGTATGATTGTTCCACGCAGTAGGGCCACGAGTCCGAAACGTTTATCCGATTAAACGTTTGAAATATCATTTGAAGAAACGTTTAATAAATAAACGTTTTTTTGTAAATAACCATTTTTCAGAATGGCCATGGCGCATATTTTCTTGCTCGCTTGCGAAGAGCCGGAATGGTCATAACTCAGGCGGGCGTTTTAAAATCGGGGACGAAAAATTAGTATTTCTTTATGGCATTTAATATGTATTTAATTTTAGAACGTTTGATAAAACACTTGGGTTTACAGTGCCCACGGACAAAAAATTCCTGGATATTGGATATAAAGCCCTACGTGCCGAAAATGATATCAACGCATCTTAATGTCAGACAGATTGTGTGCCAGAATATTGCCCTCGATATATCACAAAATAAAAATCATGACCAAAGCCCTTATGTAGCAGCTGAAATGGACTTGATATGACTTGATGGAGACTTAGATAACCGGGTTCAGATAGTTCTTTTCAGTTTGAGCACTATGTATATCAGTAAGCCTCAAATTGGACACAATTTGAATCCTTTGGAGTGGTGGAAAGTACTAGAAAAAACGTATCCAAATTTAGTTAAATTGGTTAAGAAGTTAAAAAAGAATTTAAATATATTTATTCTATAAATATTAGATTGAGTAAGGCATTCTACTTATTTCTAGTAAAAGCCGGCCGCTTTAGTATAATAATAATACCAAAAATAAATATTGTAGGACTTTGTCGTATCCTTTCAATTTCTGTTCACAAGAACACTGTACGAGTATGTAATTTTTTTGTATGTGGTATGAATAAAAGGTGGCGCAACTCTTATTGTATATATCACGTCGGAGCCGGTTTGACATGTATTTGACAGGTCTAATGTCAGTGTCAAAATCCATTGTATCTCGATCAGTTAAAGTGTTTATAACAGGTTTTTTTTGCCGAAAACCATTTGTGAAATACTGCCGCAAAGGTAATCAAGAAAGGGTTTTTTACACTGTTACTGGGGATGAATAGAAAGGCTGAACTGGGATGTGTTACACTATCCGCCGTACTCACCGAATATTGCACCGTCAGATTACTATTTGTTCCAGTCGATGCGGTCAGCCCTTAGCTGAGAATGGTTTTATTTTTTTGAAAATATCCAAATTTGGCTCAGGATGGAATCCACAAGTTGCCGGAAAGACGGGCAAACGTCGTAGCTTCCGATGGAGTATACTTTCAATGATGTTCGAAAAAGATATATTCTATAAATAAAGATTTGTTTTCAGCAAAAAAACGAAGCTTACTTTTTCTCCCCCTAATACCACAATAGCTGAACTTAACTTTGAGCCACTCTCTCAATTTTTGTGAATAAAACAAAAAAATTTCCAGGTAATTTTTTGAATTAGGGAAATAGAGATAAGAATATTTTTTGAAATTTTCCGTATTTCAAAATTTCATAACTTTTCTAAAACAGATTCAACTGGTTATTCCTGGGGTTACACGCAGTTGCGAGGTTCAAAAAAGACGTACATTCATGAATTTTTTATAGAAACAGTTTTTATTTATCAATTACAAGTGATGATAATTTAAATAGAGCCCACTTTTAAGAATACAATAGCGTGTCGATCATGTAAAAATATTAATGTGCACCGCTCCTGTAGATGATGTCCCGAAGGACCTCTAAAAAAAAGGCGCTTGGCGGTGATCTTGATTTCTCAGAAATGGGTCAACCGATCGGTCTCAAATTTTTACACAATCTTCTTAGATATATTCCTCAGGTATTGAACGAAGGAATAATAAAAATTCATTTTTGACAAAATGGTGTCTATTTGAAATAAAAATTTTCGTTTTTGACTGAAATTTTCGCCCCAAATTGTTAAAAAAAAATAGTAATAATTCTTTTAAATCTTATTCCTTCGTTCAAGACCTGGGGAATATATCTAAGAAGATTGTGTAAAAATTTGAGACCGATCGGTTGAGCCATTTCTGAGAAATCGAGATCACCGACTTTGAAAGTACCGATTTGAGAAAAACGCGTTTAACGTTTTAGAAGTAGTATACACACAGTAGTAAATTACACATAGTGGCCTTACAAATTCAGGTATATCTCCGTTAATATTATATTTATCGGATAGGCTTCAAATTTTCAGAGAATATACTTAAATATATGTACATTCCGAAAATTTTTGAAAATTCTAACTGCGTATAACCCCTTAAGTCCTTTTGGAGGCTTTACAAAAACTAGAGGCCCGCATCCGCAAACATCCAACCCAAAACAGATTCCGCCTGGACTAGCTGGGATTTCGTGATTCTTGCTTACACATAGAAAATGAATTAGTCAGAAATATTTAATTAATAATAATATTAATAACTTGTGATTCAAAAGTGGAAGGAAGGAAGCGGGGGTAATTGTTAAGATTAACTGCATTACTTCCGATTTCGATGAAATTGAAATATATCTTAAAGGAGGTCATTCTGAGAAATTTTGTCTTTGGATATATACCGCGGAAACATACAGGAAGGATATACACAGAATTTTGTATATGCATGTGGCCGCTGAAATCTACTGGAAGATAAAATGTGGACAAATGTGGAATCATTTGATCTATTCATAGCGACAGATCACATAGTAATAAACACGCACGCACACACACGCATATGCCCATATCCACATATGTGATGTTGAAAAATTAAAAATGTTTTATTTTTAGTTTAATTGGCACAAAGGT
This sequence comes from Neoitamus cyanurus, assembly GCA_947538895.1. Lineage (NCBI taxonomy): Eukaryota > Metazoa > Arthropoda > Insecta > Diptera > Asilidae > Neoitamus > Neoitamus cyanurus. The sequence goes on from OX384542.1 coordinate 40,616,720, forward strand.
CAAATGTTTCTTTTTACAAATATTTTCCAATTGAGGAATTTTGCCCTTTAGCAATAGTTTAATATATACCAATTTATTGCCACCTATTTGAAAAAGGAAAAATCCACGTTTGGCCATATTTGTAAAAGGAGGCATTTGCCGTTTTGTTAAATAAACTAAAAATAAAAGGTAAGTAAAAGTCAGTAAAAGGTAAATTTCATTCAGTTTCATATATGCTACACTTATTGTCTTACTACTTATAAAGAAAAACAATCTCAATCATGTGGGATTCGAACCCGAAACTTCTGGAACATTAGGCCACCGCTAAAGCTATTGATCTGCAGATACCCGCGTTTGATTTCTCTGAGTGAACGTCTGAAAATTCACGAACTGTATATCAATCAAAAATATTACAATTTGAGTTATAATGATATGCTGAATATAAATCTATTTAGTGGAAACGTATTTCTCCTTAGGAATAATTTCTTAAACCCATGGTCGGATATGTGTATGTACATATATAATACATATAAACTTTTTATTTTAATTTTTTCTCGGTGTTGTGATTAATGGCTCCGATGTAGCCCGCTTCACCAGAACTTTGCAGCAGCCACACTCCCCACAAGCCCTTTAGTTACTCCTATTTGGTTTCTTAAATGAACTGTTAACCTCATCTGCTACTCCATGCTTTGCAGCAAGTAGGAAAAAATGCAGCCATGTTTCGCTCTAAATATTTAAAACTTCCCCAGAATACCAAAACTGTTAACTAACGATAACTTCGAAATGAAGCATTCCCTCAAAAATCCTTTGAAAGTTTTATGTAGATACCCCGGCAAGTTGGTAAAAGTCCATTTCCTTGTGAAGCCCACGAAGGAAGCGCAAACAGCTCTATAGTACCGTCGCTATTGTCGGAGTACCGTTATAGCGCCCCTAATTCATTTCACAGCCTCTAAATATGGCGTTGTTTGAATATTTCGCCGATAGAGAAACTTCCACTGAAAATTGCATTTCGGAGGAAATCCAGTAAATTAAATTTCCCTCACTGAAGAAGCTTCCATATCCGGCCGCCACCACACGGCTCCGATTTGAAGTCATTTCGTAAATTTATTGTTTCTTCAAAACTGCACCCTTCATCCAGCGCGACCCCTTTACTCGGGTGGATGGTGATGCGAGGCACCATCACCATCTGAGGAGTTTTCAAGAGATTTAGTAGGACTGTGGTGGCACCCAGACGCTTTAGAAGTCCTCAGAAACTCGGATTATGGCAAATCCTCAAAGAAGCGAATGCTGTTTGAGATGTTTATTGCTCGGGAACATCCTGGCACGCTTTAAATCCCACCCCTCGAAAGCGCCCCGTCAGCCATCCAGGCGAGGTACCGCCTCCCCCTGGTTTATTCAACATGGAGTCCGTAATTAATGCAAATGTTGAAATGAGCGAAGGAGCAATTTTGCAACATTCCCGCGGCACTTTGTTGCTGCGTTTTTCCCGCTCGTCGCTTTTATATTTGTAATTAGATGAAATTTAAAATCGCCCGTGCTATTCCAGCCCCACCCGGGAATGTTTCATTTTAATTGGATTGTAAACATGGCAACGATACTATCGCAAATTCCAGAGTCCATCTGCATTTTAATGGGTTCTTTATGATGACGAGTGATTCCTACGCTACAGGATTGTTATGAGCACTTCCATCACGCAAATTGAATTCATATTTTTGAATATTGTTGTGAACACAAGACCTCCTGATTTTCAATGTAGACAGTTGAACTACAAACCCATTCTCTTTCTGGTCTTATACATATAACAGCGGATAGCTAACGAGTTTTTGTTTATTCAATTGTGGAAGGTATGTAGCTGCAAATGTTAATTAGAAATAGATTACTTTTCCTTGGAAAATTATCATACTGTGGATAGTGTGCAGTGTTTTTTATTTATACTGCGGCACCTTGAAGAATATATATTCAGGGTCCAGTTGTTCCAGGCTTAATATTTTGCCAACTTATATGTAGAATAAATATACTACATACAATGTCAGCGGGAAACGTCTATCATTGTCTTTATACATAGTACTCTATAGTCGAATCAGTGAAGAAGCTTTAAACAAAATAAATAACTTTTTTGACGAGTGGTATTACACCCAGTGAAAATGTTTCGCCGCAATAGTTTTGGAATGTGTGTAGGCATAGCGAACTATGTATAGGGTCTTTTAATAAAGACGCTCACCTTGTAAATGAATGTAAATAAAACAAATTGTGTGTGGGATATCCACTCCATTTTTATTTTATTTGAAAGAATATTTTATGGCACTATGTGTGGAATATAACGTCGTTCAAATGTCCGCCACAGCTTTGCTTGGTGGCACGTATTCGGAAGGTCCAATTTTCGATGCCTTTGTCGCATAAATCTGGCTGAATTTTCTGGATGGTGTTCGTTATGTGGACTTTGAGGGCATCAATTATTTGTTTATTCGCAAAGACCTGTGATTAAAGATAGCCCCAAGGGAAAAAATCTAAAGCGTTAATCGTTCGAACAGAATGTCCATCGTGGCATACGCTGTGTGGCACGTAGCGCCGTCCTGTTGGAACCACATGTCATCGGTATCCATGTCATCCAGTTCAGGCCACAAGAAGTTGCTTATCATTGATCTGTAGTGCTCGCAGTTGACGGTTATGGCAATGCCAGTTTCGTTTTCAAAGAATTACGGACCGATGATTCCACCAGACCAAAATCGGCACCAAACAGTGCCTTTCGGTGGATGCATTTAGTGCTGGTGTTTCTCGAGTGGATTCGTATCTCCCCACATCCATCAATTTTGCTTTTTCACTTATCCTTTCGCCCAAAAATGAGCTTCGTCGCTAAAAATGATTTTTTTGGCGAACTTTGGGCAACTTCCAACTACTCCAGAGCCCAATCAGCGAACACACGGTCTATTATCAAACGGTCGTTTATCTTGAATGCGAGGGTCAGTTGGATTTTATACGAGTGCGCATTCATATACCGACGCGAAAGCCGTCAAGTTGAAGTGGTGAAGTTCTCGTGTACGCCGATAAATTGACTTGCCTCGGGTTTTCTCGCACACTCTCACGACCAGCAAAGATGTTTTCAGCAGACCCTGCGTTTCGGTAACGTACGGGTATTGGCTGATTATTTACCTCGCATCATGTTAGTCACGATATTCTTTTAAGTAAATTAAGTACCAGTACTGTTCTCGTTCTATATTTGTCAACTCGTAAAATTCATTTAGTGTTCTCTGTGTGTATGTCCTTCGAGCTTGTCCCGTTATATGGAGTTCCACAAGGATGTATTCTCGGTCCACTACTATTTTTATTATTTGTTAATGACTTCACCTCGATAAATCTTTTTGACTGCTTTTTATATGCTGACGACCTTAAAATATTTCGAGTGATAAAAAATGATACTGATTGTGATATTCTTCAACGTGACTTAATTGCGCTTGAAGACTGGTGTCGGTCTAACTGCCTGACTGTAAATGTTGGTAAATGCTTTAGAATGACTTAACCTTTAAGAAGTCCCGTGACATTTGACTCAACATTATTGGAAGAAGTTGAACATTTAACGTTGAATTTTGCTGTTCACTTAAATAACATATGTAGCTAATCCTTTAGACAATCCAGCTTCATTCTTCGCACTTCCTTCTATTTTCACAACACGCCTATAGCCAGACTTTTATTCCTAACTCTGGTACGCAGTATGCCAGAATACTGCTCACCTGTTTGGTCACCGTAGCATCAAAACAAAATAGACAAAATAGAAGGAGTGCAAAGAAAATTTAGACGAAGTATTTTTAGAAAACTGAAACCATCTGATGTTCCTTACCTTAATAGACTATCCTATCTTTCCTCTACCTAACTACCCTCGGCAAGAGAAGACTTTATCTCGATTAATGTTAATTGTATCGTATGATTAATGGGCTTCTACAGACTGCACTTACTGATGAATTAAGACTAATAATAATAATAAAATTGTTCTTTAATTCACCATCAATTCGCCTGCAAAGAAACCATGAAGGCTGGCCCCCATAGAAACCTTCGCCGTCAAACGTCGCCTTCGCCGCCGCCGCTGCACAACTATTGAATACATGCATTCATATGGGAGCTAACCCATAGCCGCCTCACCGCCAGACCGTTGCGAGAGGAAATTTAAAGGAATAGTCAATAATCTGGTTGCAGCAGACCTTCGTGAGGGAGCTTTGCTGAGAGAGCTTTGACAAGTTGGGATTGGCCAGTTAGGATTCGTTGAATCAGCTGTTTATTTGACAAGTAAAGGCTTGAATTTGATATCTGTGAATTATTTTGGTGATTTTGTAATTATTCGGTTTCCTGTTTCTTCGTTTGGATTTCCTGGAGGGTGCCGAGTTTTTCCCGTATTCATTAGTCTAGTTTCTTGACGAATTGGTACTAGATTTACCTTGTTGATTCACCTTCGGAGCATGCTGCGCCAGTTGACGGTTGGTCTCGAATTGTCATAAACAGCTGAGCGGTGGCGGATGCGTCGAAGGATTCTATGGGTTCGGGTCGCTCTTGACGGGCTAAAAAAGCATCAAGCTCTCAAAGCTCTGCGTCAAAGGCGAAGGGCGACGGATTCTATGGGGACCTACCTTGACAAATTGCGACGTGGTCCTCTGAACTTACCTTATAAAAGATTTAGGCATAATGTTAATGCTCGTCTTGCTTCTCTCTTGATGAGTTTTGTGTAAATGGAGATTGTTATTCCTGTTCAAAACTACTTTCAAATAAATAATAAATAAGTAAATAAAAGATAAATAACTCTAGAGAATTTTAATGTCAGATAAACAGAAACCCCTCTTAGAAACGGACTCCATTTTGGAATATAAAGTACCTTCGAGGAAAAAATCAGAAATATCGAAGCAGGCGTTGTGATATCTAATTTAAATCACATGCCTTTACTCTTATAATCTTTTCATCATGACTTGCACTGAAAGTTTACCACAAGTGGAGCATCGTCTAGCACAGTTTTCCACAAGGTTACATTACTATGCATATCCTAAGGGTATTCCTCATTAATGCTTCAAAAGAATTTCAACACGGGGAGTAGCAATAGAAAATTGTTGAAGAGCCACCCGGGGCGATTAAATGGCTTGGATTCAACATGATCCCGAAACCTCTTCCCCAAAATTGTTTTGCGACAAGAGCTTTCAAGAAAATAAAAAAAAAATTTCGCAAACCAACCACATGGTATCATCCCAGAGAATTTGGGTTTTTACCTAATCTAGCCCTCGAGGGTTGTATTATCATTAATTTCCAAAATCAGTCTAAGTGGCCACTCTGTCTTGCTCTCGACTTGCGGGCCGGGCCGTGAGTACTGGGAGCCGTAAACAAGTCCCCGAGTTCTGGCACACTGCTTCTCTGGTGCTGCGGGATCAAATGAGTGGAGCCTGGAATTATGCACACTTCTAAGGCACTAAATGTACTAAATAAATTATGCATGAGGATCTAGGATCCAGGATAATTCCAGCTCTCTTCAGACCAACTTCGGCCTCGAAATATGTGGGGAAGTCGGTTCCCGTGACACATTGGTGCTAGAACTGGATTAGTGGGCCGATAGAGGGCTTCCCTGAAACCAATTTGCATTGATTAAATTAATTGTCCTCAGAGCTGAAGGTAATTATTAATACAGCTAATACCGCCACTGTTCGATGGCCACCCTATCGTAAGCATCAGGAATCGCCACGAACTGCCCGACTCGTGATTGAATTAGCCGAACGTTAGGCGAATGGGCTGTAAATGCAACCAACAGAAGTTTATGGCAGTTCCACTGGATCTCAGTAAGCCCCAACGGCCGGGTGGATCCTGAGGTGGCGCTGAAATTAATTTGCATGGCACACACATCCTCTGCAGTGCCAACCACATAAATTATGCTAATGTCCTGCGTCTACAGCAGTGATAAAAAAAGCATTTCAATTAGTCCCAGTCACCGCAAGGGTGTCTCCGGTCTCGGTTCCGTGTTTGCCGGCTCCTTAATGTGTCACCAGGCCTGCTCGCATCCTCAGAATGACGTCCTTGTTCACAAGAAATGTCTTCTTCAAGTGTCGCTCAAATTACGCCCCACTCGGTTTCAAAAGTGTCGGAACTCATGTAAATGGGGCAAGGCTTTTCGAGAACGCTCGCTAAAAATCAACTCGTCTCTACTTTTTCCTCGCGGGTGGAAGTGTACCCTGAAAAAAGAAAAAATTAAGACGAAAGCGGATGAGCCTAAAAATCGCTCCCACTTCGACCAAAACTTGAGAATGTCTATATAAAATTTTCGCAGGTCTTCCTAAGTTAAAAATCAAATTACCAGTTCTAGTTTTTATTACTGCTTTTAGCGAAAACAAATATGTATTCAAAAAATCCATCACTTGGAGGTTAAAAAAAAAGCCATTTTATACTGCGATTCTGAAGTTTTTAGGGTTTTCGGTTCTCCTTTTCAGTTAACCTTACGTGCTAAATCGAAATGGAGGTTTTTTCTGAAATCAACTTTCAAAACTCCAACAGGGCTTTCGGAACTTATGCATTAACAGTCAAGATAAAGGAAGTTCTGATTCGGAGAGTCCCCCTATAATTATAATATAATTCTCTCACATTGTCTAAATCATTTTTTTCATACCCAATACAGCGAGATTGCTTAATCGTTCCTTGTCAATCTGCGAATGCACATTTTTTTATTAAATTTAATTTCCTGAAACATTTCACAGCTTGCAGAAGTCTCCAGTAGCGGCAATGCTAGACGAAGATCCATCCCTATATTGTGATAAGTGATCGCTAAACCATATTCGTCATGGCAATTCAGAAGAGCAAGTAATCTGTATTTTTGAAATCAGGCAGTACTGACTTAATAAAAAATACACCCCGGGACACTGTAAGCATAGACCATGAAGTAGACCTGCTCACTACAACAATAATATGCTACAATATAGTGAGTAGAACATCAGTTTCGCCCAAAACTGATAATTTAGCAGCTCAGGCGGGGGAGTGAAATTCGCCGGATATTCTACAGTAACCATAAGAAGCGTTCTTATTTTGCAGCGATTCTCTGAATAGATCTCCAACGTATACGCAATTTCTAGTTCACGGGTTTTATTTTGTATTCCAACGTATAACAAATTGATTCACTTACTGCACCATTCCCATAGGTGTCTAATATTGTGTTAATTGCAATAATTGACTTTGTATACCAAATACTGAATGCCATCTAGTAGGTGATGGAAGCAGACTGGATTGCGTGTACGATCAAATGTAACTGCTTTGTATTTACTCGGGTTTAGAGTGGGGAAAAAATAAGAGGATGCAGTTATTTTAGCGAAAATTTTAAGTTTGTACGTCAGTAATGAAAATTGTAAACAATAAGGGCCCAAGATGATTTCCCTGCGACACCCCAGATAAAACTTGTTAATACTAGACTTGCAAGAACCTATCATGACACATTGCACACGTTCATTAAGATAAAGGCTCCACTACTCAGTCGTGGCAAAACCGTGCTACTATAATTCGCGATATATGGCGGCATCAAGGCTACACACAGGCGCGTCCAGAATGCGATGAGTTGCTCTGAAGCGGTGCCACTAAAAACTTTTTTTCAAACTTTACTACAGAATCAGATAACTTGCGTTACGTGTTTTTACCGATTTATTATTAACCCTTTGCACTCCATTGCTCCGAAGAAGAGTGACTAAAAAATGTTTCTTCAAATTCTACAAGAAGTCATTATTATTTTGGGATACGGTAAGAAAGAATAAGTATACTTATACTTTACTTATTTACTTACTTATACTTATTCTTCAAAGCTTTTGGGAACACGCAATAATTTTGCAATGGGTCTATAATTTATTAATCAAATGACGAGGCACAGCCTTAAGGAGAGGCTTACATTAAGAAGACTTCCATTGATAAAGTAACTGCCCAGTTCGTGAAGAAAGATTACAAATGAATGTAAGGACGAGGGCTAACGAATCACAACAATTCCTCAATAAAATATTAGGCACTAAATCCGCACGATGAAATGTGTCAGAATTCAATTTCCTCAACATCTCCTCAACCTCACAATTAGAAACCTGAATCAATCCAAGTTCTACAACAGATGCCTTGATGCAAATTTGTGTCCATTTTAAAGTACCTACTTTGCATTTCTTTTCTATTACCTATTTCCGGCATTGTGATCTGTATTTCTAGCGAATGTTGTCTTTCAGGATCGCGAGAGTCTTTGACATATTCATATAAACCAACGACTTCAAATATTCCCAAAGAAAAAGATCCCGTGTGGTGTCTGTCTCCTTGAGGCGCATGGCCATGCCCAGTTGGTACCGAACGCCGCCGGGGAAATCTGCGCTGAAATTCATGTTATGTGAAGGGAATCGTGACTGCTTTGCGGACTGGAAAAGCAATTTGTTATAATTTTTTATTAATCTTCAAGCGATTCTGGACCGAACTGTACAAGAAAATTGTTTTTTGATTGTATTGTGCCACTATACTGAACAGTTGGGGAGGTTCTTGTTATTCAGGCCCCAATTTTTGGGAACGGGGTTCGAAACATTTTATTGTGGTAATTAACGGAAAAATAATTAAAAAATTTTATCTCGACCCGTTTTCAAGATATAGGTCAATTCGCGAGCTACCTAACGTTCGTAACTTTTGGGAAAATTCTATTATATATTATAATTTCCCTTTTATAAACTGCCGGTGGAGTTACTTTTCCTTTTACAAACTACCGGTGGAGTTAATTAGTACAGCAAAATATTTCGAGCCCCGTTCCCAAAAATTGGGGCCTGAGTAACAAGAATCGTGCCGAACAGTTCTTCCGGAACAATTTCCTCCATTTCCTTCGATCGGATCACAATGCTGTTTTTTTTATAAGGTTCAGGTTTTAAAATAAGGTTGGTTTTTGAAAAAACAAGAAAATTGAAAAAAAAGCCAGAAAACTTTTTCGAAAACCGCCAGAGCCTTGATTTTTTTTATTATTCGTTTTTTTAATCCTTGCTTACGTTTCTTTTAATAACATTAATAAATACGCTTAAAAATTAAAAAAAAATTGGTTAAACAGATTTGAGATATGTGTTCCGAAAGACAGCCACTTTTTCCTTATATGTAAATACAAAACGGTCATAGTTCTTTTAAAAGCACTGACTGGTGACAATTCTTCAATAACGTAGTGCATGGTTGTTGAATTGCTACAATCATTTTCATAAGGCTAATGAAAACATGCATGGTGCCTAAATTGTCTTTGCAAATACTCGCATCTCTGACCCATTAAAACTGAAACCCATTTCTGTCTTAAATTTCATTAAAAACGACGCAACGATCCAGCAACGCTTAAAGCTGCTCGCATCAGAAAACCCCACTCTGCGAAATAATTAATGTCATTAAATTTCAACTAAAGACTTGGCTGCGGGAAATCCCTGGAGTTCCGCCTATTTTGAAAATTTTTCCCCCGGATGGAGCAGGGCAAAGGAATAACAATTCTTTTTATTACGAATAACATCTTCTGCAGAACGAAAGTCAGCCCCGGAGCACTCCCATCGAAAGTCATTCCGAGACGGAGTCATTCCCGGGAAAATTTGATGAATCCCTTTCTCCTCCTGAGTCTCTTTTTTCACTGTAGTTCACTTCAGATCCCCTCGGCTGTTTCCTTTAAACCGAAAAAAATATCTCCTTCCTTTCTCCTCTTTAAATTTCAAAAAGAGAGAAAAACACTCACAAGCACAACGGTGGGGGGTTTTCCTTTAATCCTCGAATTTGAAGTTGGCAACTTTTCGACGCATTTTAATAAGACATCACCCATCGGCTGCTCTTTGTGATCTCATTATCACCCGCCGAATTCGATACAGAATGTGGCACAAAATTTAATTTAAACCCATCCCTGCCCCGTACCTAGCGAAAAGTATCCGGCTCGGGGAAAATTAATTAAGAAGAAAAATGTTTCGCCTATTTTGGTAACACTCGTTCACCCCGCGGCCCACCTCAAGGTAGCCAAGCAGACCCGCAATTACTTTTCCATTTCAACTATTAGCAATTCACCGCAGCACCCGGCCATCCACCACTTTTTCCCGGAACCCTGTCTGCTACTGTATATCTCGGAATTATGCGATACGATCCGACAATGGACTATTGTTGCTCTCCCCCGGGGCGGTCTCAACCTCCTCCTTGTGGGCCATGTTTCCGGGAGCCCACCGGCCCAGGTGGAAGGCCCTCCTAAGTGTTCTTTTAAATTACTTTCGGGCCTTGGACTTATTACGATAATTTAAGACATCGTAGCACTTCCCTCCCACTAATGTTTCTCTTTTCTTTTCTCCTTCCAGGTAAGAAGACTTCACCGGACGCGGTGGTGGATTCACTTCACTTCCTTTCCTACTCCGCCCAAACCCAGGGACCAGCCAACCTGTCCGCTCTCGGACAGAAATTTGTGGAACGCTACAAATTTCGGGCAAATGGAGTGGAAGGTTACGGAGTGTATGCAAATTTAAAGTTGGGTAAGAGATCAATTCCTGTTTAAACATGGATCTGGGTTCGGATTTCGCCCTAATTACTGGCTGATGTTCCGAAGGGCGTCCCTTTGTTATTCCGCGCTACCGTGCCCGCCGATCTTGATGACTAACAAAAATAGAACATTTTTCAGGCAGGGAATTTATCGAAATGGAAAGGACTTCCGCTGATGCTCTCGTCTGATTAAGATAAATTGGACTTTAATTATTTAAGGTCCGTGGACAAATTGCGCGTATTTATATCCCCCTCAGCTGAGTTGTCACACCCCACAAAATTGACCCGTCATCTCTCTTGTAATAATCGTCGCCGCGTTGACACTTGGCTGGCCTGTCCATTTATTTGTGTGTTTCTCACTTTTATTCCAATTATACTGAAAAGCAGGAAAATCACCCCTAAATCTTTTGCGGGATAGCCGCTGCCTCCATTCTCCCGCTTTTTTGCTACGCAATATGAATATTCATTCGTGGGATCGTAAACAGCCTTTTTTAAAGGTCTGTCGAGGCCACTTCACCAGCCCGTTTTCGTTTCTTTTTAAAAATTCAGTGCGAAAACTGCAGGTGGCGATTATGCAGTATTATTTTAATAAGGATCAAGGGACACCTCATAGGGCTGGGATAAGTAGATGGCTAGGCCAGGGTGAGGAAAGGATTTTGAAAAATTAATTAAACTTAAGCGTGAGAAGACTGGAGGTTTCCGAACCCGTAGTGCTCAAAATGAGATTTATTTTTCTGTGACGATGAAGAACAGACAACACCTGAATTTCCAGTTCAGCTTAGCTGTTGCCACCACTGTAGTGTTATAATTGGAGTGATCTTTAGATTGAGTCAGAGATACCACCAACTATGTATAACAATACAGAAACTAACAAGGGAAGAGCGTGATAGATCTGATCGCTGCACGGAAAATAATAATAGCTTTTTTTTCCATTTGTATTTTATTTGGAAGAATATTTTATGGCATTAAGTATGGTCATCTTATGTCGTTCAAATGTGCGCCGCGGCTTTTCTTAGTGGCAATTAATCGGAAATTAACCTCAATTTTGCCAAAAACAAGCAACTCCTTGGGGGCCAAACTGGATGATATGGATACCGGCGACATTTGGTTCCAACAGAACGGCACTACGTGCCACACAGCGCATGCCATGATGGACATTCTACACGAGCGATTTGAGGTTGACATGAACTGGCCACTGAGATCGTGCGATTTAACGCCTTTAGACTTTCTCCTTTGGGGCTATCTTAAATCACAGGTCTATGAGAGTATTGCAGGCTCTTATAGCTGCAGCAGCAAATTTAAATGACCTCTAAAAAAAATGGGTTGGATCAAAATCTACAGCTTCAAACACACTTATTTTCCAAACGTTATATATTTATAAATATCTGTGGCATCTCAGAAATAGTTGTATGGTTTTTATTTTGTAAGACGATGTTTTTTTCGGTGCCAGATCAGTACTCAGCAAATTGTTGTAATAAGCTTGCCTCGCAGATTACTATTTACTTTATTAAGGACCTTTTTACATCTAATGAAAATCCATTCAGATCGCATAGATATATATATCGCTGTTGTAGGAGGTCTCTTTCAGCCATTGCGTCATGGATATGTTTCGAGTATGAGGGACACCTACTACCAAGTTTTTATTACTAGGTATGAGAAAAAGGAAGTTCCGTTTTTTTTGGTAAAAACAAAATTTTATTTATAAAATATATCTTTTTTGAACATCCATATGCTCCATCGGAAGCTACAACGTTTGCCCATATTTCTGGCAACTTGCGGATTCCATCCCTAAAGAACTGGTCGTCCTTCGAGTTGATCCAATTATTGAGCCAAATTTGGATTCTTTCAAAAGAATGAAACCGTTCTCCACTAAGGGCTGTCTGCATCAACCGGAACAAATTGTAAGTGGGTGGTATAACACTTCCCAGTTCAGCCTTTCTAAATAGTTTTTCACTAGTTGAACTATATGAGGTCTCGCGTTGTCCTGTAAAAGTATTACCTATCGTGTCGATTGTCCCATTCTGGCCGTTTTTGTTCAATAGTTCGCTTTAAACGGATTAGTTGTCGCCTGTAGAAATCGCCAGTAATAGTTTCAGACGGTTTCAGCAACTCATAATAAATAACATCTGTTGCAGACACAATCCGGAAAAGCATGTTCACCAAGCATAAGGATCATTTGGTACAAAACTCTCCACGTTTAATCGTAAAAAAACTCTATTGTAAACACTTTAACTGATCGAGATACAATTTGACATTAGACCTGCCAAATATATGTATGTCAAACCGGTTCAGACGTGATACATACAATAAGAGTTACGCCATAAATTAGAAAACGGAACTTACTTTTTCTCATACCAAATATATCTACATATAATTCAGAAAGTATTCCAGTAAACATTATTATTTTATCATCAGTGGACGTTGTTGTATATATGCTTTCCTATGGTATTGCTCATAGCACTCAGACAAAATCAGATCAACAATCACATTATTAAAATCACGATATCGTGGTCAAAATTAGTATTAGAATAGTACCTTATCATTGTCGGTAGTGAGTATATAGGCAAGTTGAGAAGTATAGGATGTATTAAAGAACGCAGGCAGACAGCTAAAAATAGTCAGACTTTGGGTCTCCGGTCTCCAGCATATGCCGCATAAGTCTAGTCGTGGAGGAATTATTTAATAAATTAACATTAAGATCAACACAAACAATTTCATTTGGAGTGCTTAGCACAGTTTCGGTAACAGACTCCCTAAAAGATGAGAAAACTTCCTCATTAAAAGTAGTTGGTGGACAGTAACTTCTAATTAAAAGACATTTATCATATCCCGGGTCCAATTCAACACACATATATACATATATTAAAAATTCAATCCACAAGTAGAAGAACAAATTACTCTAGCTTTCAGCGAGTTATGAACATATACAGCCACCCCACCGCCACTCCGTCCAACACGATCATTTCTTAAAAGGGCATACTCAGGCTAGTAGATTATCAGTTAGCCATATTTTAAAATATGCTGCAGAAAACCCATCTTAATTCTGAGATTGCGAGCATACGAAGAGGATGATCTAAAAAGATCTTGCACGAAGATTGAGAACATTTCAATACGTCATTAGAATTTCATAGAATGAGATTACAGTGTTCTATTTTCTTGTTTTTCCACTTATGTATAATAAAGGTGGCCGGGTACTGGTACACTTATCCTACATGACTTTAAACCCTCTTGTTTACGTATATACATTTGTTTCAAATTACCAGTTACGGGGTTCAGACATTCAGACAAGCTGACAAACAGACAGAAATTGTAATAAAACCAATATCGGCCACTGGCCGAGTTTTGCAGAATTTGTTCCAATGTTCACTTTTCAATAAATTGAAATTATGCTCACCAACATGTTTAGCATAGCCCCGAAAAGTAAATCACATTAAATGTATGGACTTAGAAGCCACAAAATAAAATTCAAATTCTCACACACCGCACGAATGACTATAATTGCAAATGAAACCAAATCTAAAAAATTTTATTTGCATTATCCAACCCGAACGGACACTTTGAGGTACCACAGTGATATTTTAATTTTTTTAAATGACACTCAAGTTGTAAGTCGGGGCGGCATAAATTCAGTGAGTTGCCGTTTTAATTCATTTGCAATTCTATTCTGCCGTAAAGGGGTACTCAACAGGGCCCTATAAATGTAAGAATCTTCCCCAAAATAACCGCAATAAAATCAAATTGGTGTCAAAGGGGTTAAAATGCCATCGTAAAATTCAAATGACATAAGCCAAAAGCACAAAAGAAAATTGAAAGCAAACAAAAGACAGCCCGGGCGGGGGCTGGGCATTTCGAGTTATGAAATCACCTCTGTCCCCAAAAGACAACGAATCTTTAGTTGCTATAAACCCATAACAGTAGCGCTAAATTTGAGTGCTCTACAGCAGCCGGGAATATAATTGCGAAGCGCCTAATCACTTTACGGAGCTTGGGCCTTTACAGGTTTATAGGCCATAAAACGTTGCACGAGATAACCGCTTCACAGCCGAACCCCCCAGCCCCGATCAGCGCAGATCTACTTTTCCGGCGGAAAACAATTTTCATTGCCACAATTATTAGTGCCCACGTTCGCTACAGCCGTCTGTCTTGGATGAAAGCGGCGACAGCGTAATCAAATGCACAAAAACAATTATGATTCACACGTAACCCGAACGGGGAGTGCAGAGCGCCTATAGTCTCCGGCGATCGCGAGCTGTCCACCTTTGTCGCGACAATGCCATTGCACAACTCTTCACGGCGACTGGGTCTTCCCAATTCCCATATCGCCCGGCATTCGTCAACATCGCATCATTCTCGCTTGATGTGTAGAAGGCTTTGAATTGGCGCTGGCCGGGGATCGCTCGAATGAATGGGACTGCGATCGCGATAGAAGCCGCTGAGCTCTAAGGTCTCAGCGGCAAACCCTCCGTGAATGCCAGAAGACAAATTAGCCCCATACACGTTCGGCGCTTATGTGCCCTCTCCGCGCGGCCCCACAGAGCTCCCCTGCGAAGTCTCTGAATGGATAAGTCAGCTGATTTCGCCATGTGTCGTACTGTCGTGGCTCCGCCAAACCACCGCTTGACAGTGGAAATCACAGTTTTTATCAGACTGTCGCATTGTCTGCGTGTTGTAAGCCGCCCGCCGTCGTGTTTTCTGCTTCTTCGACGTCTGCGAGCTCTCGAGCGTGTCCCGTCCTGGCTAATCATTCTGTCCACAACTCGTGGTTGCCGTTCCGGAGCTGTCCACAGTACGAAAGCGAAATTGTTCTCAAGTCCGCTCAATATCGCGATCAGTAGTCCGCGGTGACCGCCGAAAACCGCGAACATACCGCAGGTCAGCAAAAAAGCGAAAAAAAAGACAAATTGACCCAACCAGCAGCCAGCGGATTTCCTACCAAAGGCGGTAATTAAATCGAACACGGCCAGCCGCGCCGCGAGTCGCACGAGCCGATCCAATACCGCGAGGCGAGACCCGCGGCTATTTAGCAAAGCGCGCTCGAACCGCGATGATGACCCACTTCAGGCGACGGTGTACTCAGTGATAACGGCCGACGCGCTCCTTAAGGTGTCGTCTCTTTTGTTGTGTTCCTTTTTATTATTATTCGCAAAAAAAAAAACTTTTCACCTTTTTTTAACGTGCCCTCTGCGACCACGTTCTGTACACACACTTTGCAGTGTGCCACTTTGCTCGGCAGCTGTTTACATTTATTTATTGCCACTTTTCGCGCATTGCAAAACCGCGAAAGCCGTGTCATGTGATGCGGCCCAGGTCTAGAACGCGAACCGGGGCGACATGTGCTGTGTGTTGTGTAAGAAGTTTTGTGCGCGACTCAAATGCGCCTCGCATCACTCGATCGGGCGCAAAGTGATCTTTCCTTGGAGTAGAGCACACACGGATTGCGGAGTACTTGCTCCGGTCTTGCGAGGACAGACTTCAGCTAAGTCCATTGCAGAACCTTTCTGAATTTGCGTTGTGTTTCGTTCGGCGTGGTCGATTGGGAATTGGGAGTGTTTCCAAGTTTCAAATTTCTCGTAACGCTCCACTTACTTCGTAAGAAATATCACTGCCATTCTGCAACAGAAAACTGCTGTCTGTGCATAACACGAAATTTTGGGCAACTCTTTCCAAACTTGAGTAATTCCAACTTTTCTATTTCTTCTGTTTTTTTCTTATTCGACTTTTAAAACTTGTTGTGTATTCAACGCATTAATCTTTGCACCTTGCAGGAATTTCAAGTACGTGAATACAAAAAGGAGAACTTGCACTTCACTTTGGAGTTCGACACTTTGCTTTTCTTTATTTGTGCCTTTCCACAAGACTGCAACTCGATACATAAAAGTGAAAAATGTGGTTAACACTGGCATCTCCTACATCAAATGGAGATGACCTATAGGTACACAGACCGCCACATTTGTGCGAATACTGAGTGGCCATTCGTACTGAATTTGTTGTTGATTTGTGTTGTACCTTTAATTTATGGATTTGATTTTGACTAATTTGACTGATTGGAATTGCTCTCTAGTTCTGCATAATTGTCTTCTAAAAAATTCTGAATAAAATACATAAATTAAAATCAGGATGGCCCCAGTCTTGCCTCTGCTCACTTCAAGCGGAAACTGATCTAGACAGACAAATAGGCGCTGCAGGCGTTTCCAAGCAGCTTACCAGAACTTTTAGTTTTCGCAAGGGAATTGGTCATATGTGGACGAATTTATTTTGCAGTTCATTTGCGATATACATATGTATAACGAAAATACAGGAGAAATATTTCAATGTGCAATTCAAGTTAGCATTTCACATAAGCTAATCCTTGTATGTAAAGTGATGTGACAGTGTAATCTTAACGAAATCTTCACTATTATCATCCTTAAAACCTCAGGAGTAACATAAGGCTACAAATTACAATGCTACGGCCTTAGGTAGCTTGTGGCGTTTACAACTCAACAAGAGAACTCTTATCCAGATTTCATGTTCAACTCTGACAAGAAATAGCAACTCTTACAGAGAGCAGTAACTCTAAATTCGGCTCTTACAGAGAGCAGTAACTCTAAATACTAGTGCACTGTAATTTTCTTTTGTCCTGTACGTAATCAGTGGAATCAATTTATTAAAAACAATTTGCGCACTATATGAAATAATAACCTACATGCCTACACCCTACCTGACAGCCCTGTCTACAGTGCTAAAATAATGGATGTCGGGGCTACTAACGTGAGGGTTTCGTGAAACCGTCTCTTTGGCCAATAAAACCCAGGTTGAGGGATTATTCTGAATAAATAGTCTTCATACATTTGAGACTGACCCATTGCTGTGAACTCCTCTTCCCCCTATCCCTTTACCACCGAGTACACAGAAGTCGACGCGCTTAAATTTTGATGCCATTCATCGACAATTGTGCCAAAGTTAATCCCCCTCGTGGCCCTTTTTCGTTATCTTCATCAATGTGTAGCGCCGACTCTTCTCTGCATTTCCGATGGGGCTATTTAAATTGCTGTTTAAAAATAACAATGCTGACACTTTTTCTGGTGAAAGGCGATTCCTTCTTCTAATTATAGTATTTGCCCAGCTTTGAAAAATATCCTTTCACATGGTACCGAAGTAGCTATTATACATAATCTTCTTTTTATAACTTCAAAAAGTCGGGGATACAATAATTTCCTATCTTCCCACCACTAAGTGGGTCTGATTCTCTATCTATAGGATAAATATTTATCTACGTCACGCTTACTAGCTGCAACAGGATTTAGCGAAGAAGCAAATGTTTCCATGTCAGAATCAAATTCTACCAAAACTAACGAAGTGGTGGGCACATCTTTAGATGTTGATGGCTAAGGGTCTACTACAACTTTGCTTTCTGCTGTTAAAACTCTGCTGACTCTCGTAGATAAAAGATAAAGAGTCCACCGTTTTTTAACCCTTCCTGGCTAAAAGCTTGTTTTTTTTTTAAATCGAGGATCTAAAAGTAGCTCTGTTCGTTGACTGATCTAGATTGATCTAGATCAGAAAACATCAAGAGATCCGTGTTTAATGAAAACTTTCATTGCTCTTTTCTGATCTAAACTGATCTGCCCGCATTCGTTGTGTCTGATCAAGGTTGAGCATTATCGATCTTTTCTGATCCAAAACTTTTTGTAGATCAAGTTAGATTTTGAAGTAAATTATGTAGAACAAATAAATTTAACTTTCGTATTAGATAAAAAAGGTCCAATTAATTTCACTTAGTGGAAATAATCAGGTGACCGTGGAACGATCTCCAGACACAGCCAAGGTAAAAATAATTAAATATATGTAACATAAGACAGTAATGATCTTATCTGATCGATTTCCTGATCTAAGTTGATCTTTTTGGATCGAATCTTATCTATGTAGATTTCAACTCAACGAACAGACCTCATGTGATTTCTGCACATAACTGTCTATTTTCCAAACCAGAAAGTCTATTTGTTAGATCATCTTGCTTGCAAAATATCATGGTAACTATTTTAGGAAGTGAGTTTTGTTCTGCTCTAACTTTTGTTAAATGCTTCACATGCTTTTTCAATTATTGTGAACTCTTCTAAATTTGGCGAAATCAAATATGAATTTATTTGAGCTAGAATGTATAATATAGGCTCCCTAATTTTAATTATTCTTTGAAACATTTCATAGTAGAGCTCCATCGCGTTGGTATATCTTGAATTAATTTTTTTTTTCAGTACCTTCCATTTGCTTTTGAAAAAACTGAAAGAAATCTGTTCAGCTTCTTTTAAAAAACTCCACAATAGATTTTACTTTTACCCGTACCTCATCGAGGGATTTCAGACCTTTTTGCACAATTAAGTTAAGAGCGTGTGCAAAACACGGAATATGTTGCCAATTCCCATTTCGAACTGCTGCTATGATATTTGCAGCATTGTCAGTCACAACTGCACACACTCTCTCTTAAATATCCCATTCGTTGGCTATTCTTTTTTATTTTTTTGAATATTTACTCCGCCGTGTGTCTTTCATTACTTCACTCAAAGCATTCTAATAAATGAGATTTTAGCATGCAATCGTCGGAAATATAATGCGCCGTTACTGCGATGTACTTTCTGACTACTGAAGGATGTTCATTTCCAACGTTTGCGGTATCAAACTTATCGAAATAGTTTTTCTAGTTGGTAGTAAAGTGTAACCTGGATTTAACATATTAATAAATTTTTTTAACTTCCCTATCTTAAACTAGTGGAAGAGGATGATACTCTTTAAATATCATTTTAATGAGTTGCGCGTTGTTGTCAACGGTCTTTTAAAATATTTGATTGGACTGTCCTTGTAGTCATAATAGGTACTAAGGAACTTGGTTCTTCACTTTGTTGTACAACATCGAGAACATTACCTCCGGAGAATTTAATTATCTGCAACATTAGTCTCTTGCAGTTTTTCCCAAAACCACGCCTTTTTCGAGATATTCAAGGTAAAAGTTTCAAAAAGAAGGTTTTTCGCGAATATCTCTCTTTTTATGCATCGGTCGTCCATGAAGTCCATATAAAAGTTGTAGAGAATTTAACTATCTGCGAGATTGGTCTCTTGCATTTTTTCCCAAAACCTCACCCATTTCGAGATATTCAAGGCAAAGTCTCAAAAACAAGGTTTCTTTCAATTATCTCCCATTCCACGCTGATGTATAGGAAGAGATATTCACAGCACAAGTAAAGGAAAAAGTCCGAAAACCGTTAATTTGTAGTTAAATTACAGTCATTTGATTTTCTGAAAATATTCGGATCCTTAACGAGCGACTATGACTCGCATTTGCCTGACTTTTTTCTTAATATTGCCGGTCTCCCTGTACTGTTTGGTGGTATGGTAGACAAAACTCTCCGACGAATTCAATTTAGGAAGCGATCCACGTATCTCAACGTTAGATTTACCTTCCAAATGAAGACAATCACCAAATTTATATTATTTTAAAATCCTTTGGACGTTTAAAACACAACATTTCAAAAATTGTGCCTGATGAAGGTAGACCGCAACAGAACGCATATTCATATTTTTTTTAATTTGTTAAAAATTTATGAAATTTTAATAAAGAAAAAAAGTCCAGCTTGGTGCTAAACTTGCGCTCGTCGATTAGACAGCTGTAAGGTATTCCTGAATAACTCGCAATATAGCTGGTGTGCCTTTGTAGAAGTGGTAATGACCGCTATAACATTTATTGGGGCCAGCACACTGAAAGCCATAACCAAAGCACGAGTTACTTTTAAAATTCCCCAGAAAAAAATTTTCTCGTTCCAGTAAGCGTTTATTTTACTACTGATGACCAAAATTCAAGAAGTATTTTTTTTTATATTTTTCATATAATCCGAATACAGAAAAGCAAATTCGTTTGCATTTCGGAGATTGTACATCTGAAAAACAGTCCCAAACAGACAACTCATGCATGCCTTTGCATTAGGAGCGACACTTAAGTTCTAAAACTGCTGACTCCGAACCCTCGGGCTCTGGAAAAATGATCAAGTAAGCCAGGAGATATTTCACATCTTTTTTCCCAACTCGTAAGTAATATAAATCTCCTGCAAAGTCGGGTGAGTCCTTTTTTCACCCTCCGTGTTTTTTAACGCGACCAAATTTCCATAACACTTAAGTTGGCGGTGATAAACTGGGCTTACCGCTGCGCATTTTTGTCCGGCCCAGTTAGTGTGACTCCTGCAGGGAAAAATAAATATTTTTAATTTGCAAGCATTTTTCGGGGGCAAGCAAGGGTTTGCCTTTTTTTTGGGGGGGTAAACATTAATAATCAGCAAAATCCCTGAGAGGCATGCTGTTCATTAAAAAAAAATATAAGAAAAAGTCGGTCCAGCAAGCAAGAGGGATCTCCGGTTGGCCGAAAAGCATACAAACACATATTTTCTAATATCTGTCCAGCCGGGAAAGGGTGCGCCCGGTGGGCGGCCTTTTCGTGCTCCTTCACCCGATGGATGACCCGCCGAAAGTTTCTGGCTGAGGACCTGCTTGCCTCGACCACATTTGGATAGAACTTTAAGCTGCAGCGTTCTGCAGAGAGGGCCTTAATTTAAATACCTCCTAACACATTAGAGGCAGCCTCCTGTGTTTGGCTCACCCAAAAATTGCCGTATAAAGAGGTTTTGTCAAAAAAGGGGAGGTTAAGCCAAAACAAAATCAACTCCACGGTCGAGTTGTGGGGTGCTGGTGGAGGTTGCGGGGAATTAAATTAAAATGAACTTAGCACCCTTAGCACTCACATGCACATGACCTATCGTCTGTGGGATATGGGGTGGTTCGGACTCTGTTTAATTTTTAGTCCCGGCTGCGATAAGAACCGGGAGCTTCTTTAGAGCGTCCCATCAGCGCGTGCCTTTTTCAAATGCAGTATTTTCTGATTTACAATCGCTGCGAGTCTTGACGTTGCGAACTTGCTGAGACTGGGCAGCCACTAGCTAGGAGTATAATGAGCTCTGGGATATTTGTTCGCAACCATACAACTCATAATTCCGGCGAGGGTTTCGCTGGTTTGTGGACTCGGGGAGGCTTGGCGAAAGTGCACATTAATTTTGACCGTGCGGCGGATGTGTTAAGTGCGCCAACAATTTTCATTTGGTGAAAAACACTCCCACCGCTATCCCCATTTATGGAGCTCTGCTGCTGTCACATTGCACTTACCCGCCAGCTGAACACGGAACTCGGGGAAAAAGGCATTTTGTTCTGGGCAGAAGCAGCTACTACCCGAAATCCATAAATAAGGAAGCACTCGGTTCCGCAAATAGATTGGAAAAGGGAACTATTTTTGGGGCCGAGGAACAGGTGTTCCGCGTTTTCTTGTATTTTTGGAGGCTGTCAGCAACGCGCAATGTGATTTTGATGTAGGCTATATTTGTCACTTATGTGTGTCAGCAAGACGGTCGGTGAATTATTGACGCTGCTGAAAGGATTAATTATAGAGAAATGATTTGACGCTTGTTAGAGGGAAGGCTGACAGGGGGAACAAACAAGACTGTGCCTAGCCAATCTAATTGTTTTGTGTCTAACTGAGCGACGTTAACTAGTGAAGGGGAAAATGTACGTTTTTATACTTACAATTATTAAAGTGGTGCTAGGTTAGGTTCTACCCATAATCTTGAAAATGTTTTTAGTTTTTTCCGAACAGTAAGCAGTATGTCCCCTGTGGCTTACTTTCATAGTGGAAATACACGAGCGGATTTACATATTCTTATGTAAACAGTCAATATTCGTATAAAATGAATGGAATTACTTGTAGACATTTTTATAACACATTATCTGATTATTTACTAATGCATTATTGTTAAAAAAGGTTCATACTACTCATCTTTTACACAAATAACTTCTAACAGAAGAATTACAATGATACTGTACCCTCAGGGCTTTTACGTTCGCCGAGCATTTAACAATCCGCGAAACGCCTTACTAAAGAATAACTTCACATTGCAGTGTGACAAGTGTGTGTTCCATTTTACGTATGATTAGATATTCAAAATGTGGAGACACGCATTAGGAAATATTTTAATTGGTAAGGTTAATACCTAACATTTAGAATTTTTTCTTACAATAATTAATTTTGCACTGAGTTTTAAATTCAAGTACAATTTTTACAATTCATTCTGTCGGATGTTGTCGCTAGAGAGACATGGTAGGGGAGTTACAATTTTCCATTTTATTCGCAAATTAGCGAAACTATTATATAAAAATAGTTTCTTATTACTTTTACTTATTTTTACTTATTACTATTACTATAATTGATTATTGATAATCATTTAATAATTAATGATTTGTCTTATCAATAGGAGTAAAGATGTCGTTTTCAAATATTCACCGGTATCATATCAAATATCATTTCCCTAAAGTGTTTTTTGTCGTGTGCTATATCTCCCTTAACACTTCATCATTATTAATGGTTGAGAGATTACATTCCCCGCTAATGACGAAAAATAAACAAATAGCTTAAACTTAGTGTTTTCGTTAAACAACTTTATTTTAAAAACTTCGGTTTAACTAACATGTACGATAGCTGTCGGTTGGATTTGTTCACATCCTTTGAAACTGTAGAAGACGCCACCTATTGACAATCTGCTTAACTAACATGCATGACAGCTGTTAGTCGGAGTGTTTACATCCTATAAGCAAGTGTAATTAGTAGAGTAAACAACTCGCGAGACTCGACGACAACGAGTCTTGTCTGGACAGTAAAAACAATCACAGATTGATCTTGGTCGCTTTTATACCTCTTTTATTGGTCACTGATCACACTTGTCCCTTCGTAAAATAGGGCCCTGCTGGTCCCGATGTATTTCTGCTTCTCCACTAACGATAATGCGAAGACCTTCCCCTAGAAGGGCGTAGGAAGTGGCTTTGACTTTACAATTTTGTTATCAGAATAGGTAAAGGGCGAAAGAGAGAAGGGAAAAAATGGAAATCACGGGGTAACGGGATAGGGAATGCAAGTATTGTGCAGTGTAAATTTCAGTCGTACACTGAACTTTGTGCGGTGTAATATGTGAACACAAAAATGTATTCACAAGTACCATTATGTCTTGTGAAATTGAAATTTATATAAAGGATATAAGTTATTCATTTCTGGGTAATATCATAATCACCTCTTATGTAAGATCTTCAATCTAATTTAAATATTACCTTCCACACCTTCCAAATAAGGCCTTTTCTCTCTCTGTACAAAAATGAAATGGACGAAAGTACGAAAAAGAAGGCCTTGCTCCCTTCCAAGGAGGCCTTCAACAAGTATGGTAGAAGCCTTCCATTCGCTACTGGGTCCTCTAATAAACTGCTCTTTTAAATATGCAGTCTGATTCTATTGGCCTCGATTGACGAAGTAACGCTCATGTCATGGCTGCTATGAACGACAACACATTCACAGTGTTGGGTTTGTTGGATATCTTGAAAGCCTTCGACGGCGTGTACCATATTCGATTCTTCTAGAGAAACCTCAATACTTTCAAATTTCCTCTGCAATTAATTTAAATAAAGAATTTCTTTCCGGTCGGCATCAGAAAATGAGCTTTAATACGGAATTTAGCAAACCTTTACCCATTCTATGTCGTGTACCTCAGGGATCAGGTCTAGGCATAGAAAATTTCAAGTCAGTGTCTTCTGCAGCTCATTCTGAGACAATAGTAATAATCTTGATTGGCCATGTTCTGCCTGCTCAAGACAATAACCCTTGAAGTTTGTTCTGGGTCCGTATGAAATTCAAAACTGAATCTCGGTTCTTATGAAAGCTTTGGGTTCTCGGCTAGTATCATGTCGACAAACCTATGCATAAGATTGGTAATAATCTTAATCATACCCTAGTTCAAACAAGGAAGTCAAATTCATTTAATTGCAATAAAGTTGCGTAAGGAGTATTTGTGATTGAAAATGATCGCACTATTTATTAATTGTGCTCCCAGTCGAGCACATCAAATAAAGGATATCGGACGTTTGTCCCATTTTCCCAGCCTCTACTGCTGTTCCATCGCCTTAATTTAATTTTCTTTAAAAAATTTTTCCTCTTTCATAAATAACGATGAGCCGTCGTTCCGCAGTCCTTGGGGACCCCCTAATTCCTGGCTGATATCAATCTAAATTCGAATACATGTCATTTACGGATCCGATAAGAGAAAGAAAGTTGAGAGGCGATCGGAAGGGAACAAAAAAACGAAAAGGAAAAAATCCAAAGACGATTGGCACGGTTGCATTGATGGATCGACACCGCATAAAAGTAAATTAGATCCAGATCCCCTAGGATGGGATGACATACATCAAACGCGGCCCCAATATACCCCACGAGTGGAGGAATTTATAAACAAAAACACGTCAAATTTACGTTAGCCTGTCTGCCTTAACATTCCCGAAATCTGGGGATCTGATTTATAGCTGTAAGGACGAAGGGAAAATTGCCAAGATTCGCCCATTGGATGGGACGATGGGAGCAGAAAACAAGGTGGTGGTCCGAGGCACCAACATCATCGTGGGCGGGCGAGGGAGGTTGCCTGCTCTGCTGGCGGGAGTGCCGATAACAGCCGATACAGAGGCACTATGAATACTCTGGCTGTTGCCCAGAATCGAGAATCTCCATTTCCTTGTTGTTTTTGCCGCTGTTGGCTTGGCTGTTGCTGTCGTTTTTTTATGGGTTTTATGGGCCATCATCACCGACGAGGGAGTACACACTCGGCGGCACATACGTTTCACATGCGACACATGTGGGTCGCCGGGACTCGGGCCTGCAGCTTGTTTGGTGTCCAGTGGAGATTCACAAGACGCCCTAGCCGCCCCCGGCCGATACGGACTTACTCCAATTTCGGGAACTCATGTTATCTCCCCTTTCTCTGCATACGGATCCATAAAACAGCGATAAATGTAAAACCAGCGCCAAAAATTGAAATCCGACGCCCGAAAGTGAAAAATGGAGGAACAAAAATCGCGGGCTGCCCTGCAGCGTCGTCATCGACGTTACATAACACACTCCTATGGGGCCGTGCTCGCTGGTCATTTGCATACCGTTCGACTGACCGCGGCACATATTGGCAGTTTTCTTTGACCGATATTTTTTTTTGCTTCTCGACGGCACACGGCGCGGCGGGCATTCAGAAAATAACGAAACATCTGAGCCCGCACTCTGCCCGGCCCAATGCATTGTGACATGCCGTGACTTTGTCGCGGCGCACACAAAAACGCCCAAAAATCGACAAAATTACCAAATCGACAATCCGCAGATAGGTAACAGCGCTCACCTGCGAGCAGAGTGGAGTGCGCGGATTTGTTTGGAGTTTTTCTCGATTGTTGACATTTTCTAAAGGAAAGTTGGGTGCACTTGGGCCGCGTCGCGGACGTGTTTTTTTTTTGCATTTTCACAATTCTACCTGTTCCATATTCATGCGGCCTGCGGGGCTCACATAAAAAAATTGCCCGACGACAAATTAAAATTTATAGGGTGATCGAGAATTGTGGGCCTACGGCACCTGCATTGTGGAGCTCGAGCCTCGACTCAGTTCAGGGGCCCCATTGGGCGACATAATTTATTGGTGATAAATCGATCGGTCAGTGATTTTTTCGATGTTTTTTTATTTTTAACTTTTTCTTCAGCTTGGCGCGGGAATGAATGAATGGGAGAGTGATCGAAAATTGATTATTGAATTAAAGACATTTCCCACTCGCTGGAAATTCGCATTCATTAGTAAGACGCAGTGGTGTGGGTAAAGTGACGGCAATTCCCTTAAAGCGTTACTTTTTTATGATTTTTTATTTTTTTTTAATATTCACTAATTAGCAGCTGTTAACGATTTTCGGAACCCCCCATTTAAAGCAGATATGTGGATTATCTCGCTTTAATTCTGCGTGCAACGACTGGCCTCTTGCGGTAGACGTAAATATTTTTTGGGCATAAAGCGAAATAATGAAAAGTAATGAGTGTGTGAATTTATGGCTCACGAAATTAGCTTTTAGTGTCAATGCTGGTTTTAAGCATCCTGCTAATGATAACGCTGTTGTGACGGCTTCTGAACAGAAAGAAGATAACCTGCTTGGTAACAACCAAGCCTGAATTGAAATATTTAGAGATCGAAAAGAATTTTAGAGAATGTGAATTGGTGCGCAACACTGAAACCCTAGCTTAGAATTACTCTGTAATTCTATTTCTATTTTTTAGTTTTCGTCTCTAATGCTTTACTATTATTTTTTACTCTTATCCACTATCTCGTGCAAGAACTTTAAAGTTTTTCTCTTCAACAAACAGCCAATTATGTTCGTAGCTAAAGAGTCTTCGACTTTTAAATGTAAATAAAACAAGTTGTGTGTGACATGTCCACTCCATTTTTATTTTATTTGAAAGAATATTTGATGGCATTAAGTATGGAATATAAAGGAAGAAGTCTAAAGGCGTACGATTTCTGTGGTCAGTTCACGTCGCCCATCAAATCGCTCGTGCAGAATGTTCATCGTGTCATGCGCTGTGTGACACGTAGCGCCGTCCTGTTGAAACCACATATCGTCGGTATCGATATCAGTTTAGGTCACAATAAATTGCTTGTCATCGATCTGTAGCACTCGTCGCTAAAGATAATTTTCGATTACGACCGTTTCTCGAACAGAGCACTGATTTTGATGATTTGCACACGTTTTCCAACGCTATCGTCCACCATGGTGACTTTCCACACACTACTGAACAATTTATATTTATTTATCCCTGCACTTAGATAACGGAGTCATATTTATAAGTTTGAATTTGTCTATATAAGGCGGGAGATGACGCCTACCACAGCAAGGGAGATGGGTCAAGGCCAGTCACAAAAATCGTTTCTGAACTAATTCCAAGCGCAGGATGTGAGACGAGTAGTGCGATGACCACACAACACAAGCGTATTTCAAAATAGGACGAACAAAAGCACAGAATAAAGTTTTTAATTGTCATGGAAGTCTTTTTACCAGCGTTTTACAAAACCAAGAGAAGAGTTAGCATGGCCGTTGATATTTTCAATATGAGGCTTAAAAGTCAATTCGGAGTCCCAAGTCAGTCCAAGATCGACCGCAATAGAATTACATATTCAACAGTTATGGCAGATGATTTTTTACAAAACGTTATACACGTAATTTTACAACAAATTTGGCAGATGCTGCTTTAACGACATGGTCGCTGCAACTTAAAAAAAATTCCAGCGTCCATATTGAAAGACCCATTATGTTATCATAATCATTCATGTAAAAATTTATATCCGTTTGTATTTGTCGATTTGTCAACCAGGGGTGCCAGTGGTGCTAACGCCGGCACAGGTTTTATATACACCTTTTTCTCTCCAAAATCACAAGTATGCTTTACGTAGCATAATTTTCTGCATCATTTATATCCTGTAGATCGCTTAAAGTAGGAAAAAATGCTATATCGGTATATTGTTCAACCATGTTAAATTAATGTTGTTTAAATATCGCTAACATTTTCAGAGCTACACCTTTTTAAAGCGTGTTATCTTAGCAGAAGCCGATTTACGTAGGAAAACAAGCTTGGGAAGAAGTTTTAGAAAAAGTGACGCTCTAAAAGAATTAAAGCCGATCTACACATATCCGGCTCCGGGGCATCCGGTGCCTGAGATACGTGATTTTGCAGAAACAGAAGAGAATCCGATGTCGATTTAACCCCATCACGTCAGGTTTCAGCGACCCCGAAAACATATAAAAGACATGGTCTAATCCCCAGATTGAAATTTTTTTATTTTTCTCCCCTTTTCGCTGAGGGTTTTCGAGGTTATGTGAAAAACCTGGCGTGATGGGGTTGAACTGACATCGGATTCAGTTTCAGCGACCCCAAAAACATATGTAACACATAGTCTGATTTCCGGGCCCGAAACATTTTTTTTTTGTGTGGCTTTGTTATTAAATCGGTTTTTAAGGCCATATCGTTCAGCTAGCTGAAATGCCAGATGTCGCAAGTCTTTGATAGCCAAGCTAAAAAAGGATTATTCTAATTCTAGAACATGGCAAACTAATTCCGATTCCATCTCCGCACTCAAATCTTTGGGCCTTCCGATTGTTAGGTGCGTATTTAAATTCTGAATCTGAACGTGGGCTTTGGTATTTTATAAAAACGACGTACCCACTTCATTAAATTTTGAACCTTCAACCTTCATTGTATTTCTTCAAAGCCTCGTCCATATCTTTTTGGGACCATTTATTATACGCTTACTTGGTGTGGTACGAATTGGGCAGATGGGACTGTTCCAATTTAAATGCAGCGTGTAAAAATAGTAAACACAAGCGAGGTCGCGACATTGTAAGACATATTCGCAAATAAACATAAACGTAGTTACACTGATAGTAATGCCGAAATAGACTTCCAATTGAAATAAAAATTTTACTGAAAAATTACAAAAAAAACGTATTTTCTACTTTCTACATAATTTCCGAAGGAGCTGCCACTTTTTGTTCACGCTCATTCCAAACTGCATGGCCGAATGTTGTTTACAGTTCTCATAACAAGTGTGGTACGATTTAAGCGCAAGTACGAATTAAGCAAGTTTACCCTACATATACAATTTTTTGTTAATTTACTAAGGGCCTCTTTCACAAACTACAAGTAAAGTGTCAAGTAGGCTAACCGCCAGTTAAAGTCACCGGTACGAATTTCACCATCTTCGAGTAGCGTTAGCCAGTGGATAAACTAGCCCGTAACTGACTTGCCACTCGATCTGCCAATTAGCGAATTCAATTGATGAGTAGGTTAACAAAAACTTCATTGTCATTGTGCATTATGAACAAGTTATTTTAAAAGAAATGTTATTAAATCTATGCATTTAATTCCTTTCTGAATATTTCTAATTTTAATTTGTACTCTTCTTTCTTCCATTTTCGTTCCTTTTCCTTAAATTCCCATTCCTTTTTTTTCCAGAATTTCTGCTTCTCGAAGCTCTTTTTGGAGTTGAACTAGTTCCAATTTAGATTGAGTTAGCTCATCAAAACGTGACTTTTTTTCTGTAACTGTAAAGGAAAAACAATAATGAAATTATGTATAAAAAGAAGTGTACATTTTTATAATCCTACTTAATGCTGTTATATTGTCTTACCAGTTAATGCAGGATGTTTCCTCGATTTTAAATTCTTTCAACAAGTAGCATCCCACTTTTTACTTGTTGAAGTAGTTGGAGTAATGAGACATTTTACTCTCGAAGTATCATGCAATGCTTTGTCTGAAACAAAAAAAGATATTATACATACATTAATCTGAACATTAAAAGTAATCAAAATTTTATTAAAACATACCATTCACAATAGTCTTTGATTCTGGATCTGGATGTAAGTTTGCACTAGTGCTCGGCAATATATCACACTCATTTGTAAAAGTTGTTACCGAGTTTTCTTCTTCATCAAGTAGTAGATTTTCTGTTAAAGAGTAGAGAATCCATTTACAAGCAAGTTATGATATTTTATAATGAATTGTAATTAGAATAAACAGCAAGTTTATTGCTGATTACCACATTTTAACATTATACGTCGTCGCGTAGGGTCCATGGGTACTTACTGCTGTTTTGAGTAGCCTCATTTTCTATCATCTCAGATTCTACATCCATAGGCAATGATGATTTACTGATAGATTTCTCCTCCACTACAGTGAAATTAATGTCGTCTGTAAAACATTGTGTATTTCAGATAAAGCAGGTCGTTATATTTTCGTAAAAATATCGTTTTCAACAAACTATTAAACATAAGTTACCTTGAGTTTCTTGGGTTTGAGGTAATATATCTGAGTCGAAGATACTTTCTAAGCCGTCGTCGGTGCTTAAGGAGATCATAGCCTTGATTTGTTCCTCCACACTATCCAGTGGATTTGCAATATTTCTACCACCACCGGTACGATATAGTTCCGAGCGTATTGCAGCCTACTTTTTTCTGACCGTACGTTTCATACTTAACCTTCAATGTTTTGACTGATCTGAATATTCCTCCAGATCGAGCGTTAAACTCGTTTTAAATGCTTTCCCAAGCGGCTTCTTTGTTCTTCCATGTAGAAGCATCGCTTTGTTTATTCTCCAGGACAGTTTGGTATTTTTGTACCAGTAATATTAAAATATCTCTCTCCTGCAAAAACTTTATACATTGTAATAACCAAGGCCCGAATTGTTCTCGCTAAGCACTTTCTGGTGCCCGCAGCTGCTTGCAACTGACAAATTCATATTGCAAGTTGTTTATGTTTTATGATAATACATATTTTAAATCACCGCAACACGTAAAAAAGTAGTTAATACGAAATTGTCTGCGATATTTTTGAATTTGAATCGAGACACTTGACACAAAACTCAACGAATGAACGTTTGATTTGCTACGACATTCACTTAACGAATAAGTAGTTACTCGAAGCTTTGATTTCGTTTGTGAAACTGACAGAAAATACTCGAAACCTTTACTTGCCAATTAGCGTTAATTTAAGAGTAACTAATCAGCACTTTACTTGTAGTTGGTGAAAGAGGCCCTACGAGTCCTAAGGAGAACGAAAATATTAAGGCTCTCGAGAATAATCTTAGTAGTCTTCTTCTTACTTCAATGACCTAGGTCTCTATTCTTCTGAAAATTGTTATTTTAGGCTCTCTATTTGGTGGAACCAAGATTTAGAAAGTGTTGACAAACTGCTGCAAACTCGGCTTCGCTACTTAAAGAGAGCTTTGCCATTCATCGAAATGCATACCACGCCATCCGAACTGAAGCTGCTTGAATGAAACGAGATCTCAATTGCACAATAAAATAGCAAATGAGCTTACTCCTAAAGGCTTGTGCACTAAAATACCTGAAAAGTGAAACCAATTTGGACCGTCCACCAAACCAATTAACTAGAGAAAAAGTGGGTTATAAAACTTTGGAAAGTTCCACTGAAAGTCTAAACTGCATGAAATAAAATTGATCCGGCAAACAAAGGCGAATACCAGAGCAGAGCAGCCCTCGTTGGTCCGCAATTGGTCATATCCCTCCCGTAGCGAAAATAAGGCGCAATGTGTGCGGGAAGCGTGAGCGGAGGCATATTAATATGCGGGTCAATTTAATGCATCAAGTAGCAGTTTGCATCAATGCAATTGAATTGCTTGGCCCAATGGCCGTGTCCACTTCGTCTACTTAAGATCGTCCGGTGATCAGATTGGATCAGCTGACAGACGACGTACAGTCACGTTTCCGTCTGCCGACAGATATGGTAAAGCGGATAGTGAAAATAATGCAAAAATCCACACACACAAAAGGAAAAGAAAAACAGATCACGAGTGCTTTGTGGCTCGTTGGCGGACATGCCAAATTGCCGCGAAATTGAGCATTTTGTAACGTCGCGTTCGCGTAATGGTCGCGCTATCGATTCCGATCACTTCATACGTAAATGGCGGCCTCTCTGCTGATTGCTTCCCAGACGCAATATTTTGCCATTTTTAGATTCATTCCGCATACGGCCAGTCTGGTCTCATTAAAGTCGCATTAAGCCCGCTCTCCGATGCACCGTACATGTCAATGGGCACTTATGATCGCGTATAGCGCGTCTACCGGTACGCCCAGACCTGTTCTCGATTTCGCGGCAAGTCTCTAATATTTTAATGAGCTGTGGTACAGACATACATGGCATTCGAGATGGGGCAATGATCTGAATTTTTGCAGACCTGAATTATAGGTATGAGACCCATTAAAAAACTACTAGTTACGGTAAATAGCAAGTACTTCTTAATATTATAACATTGTTTCTGGTCTTGATTTTAAAAATATGTAAGGCATCACTTACGTGAAACAAACGAATTTCGACTGATATTTAGAGTTTCGTTGATTTGATATAATATTATATAATATATCAGAGCTCTCTTGGTTTTCGGCTTCAATAGCCGTTTTCTCTTTTGGCCGCTATCCAGATTCAGAACAGTGAACCGAACAAATAATTTTGTTTTGCAATGTTGGTGTCCTATTTCAAAAAGGCTGTAACTATTCGTCTTAAGGGGCAAGGTCAAAACGAGAAAAGTTGAGCAATGTTTTTGAGACTCTGAGTATCTGAGAGCTATCAGCTGACTTTTATCAATATTCGGAATTCGGGACAGAAACTCTCTCAAAAATTAACACGTAGCGCTCCTAGTTTACAGTAGAGGAAGTAGATTGTCTAGAACAAGACATAAGCAGAACAGCGATATGTAAAGTTGTTCCAGAACAAGGGACACAAAAGAACGTGGCTAATAGGACAAAACAGGACTTTTAGTTTCACCACAATGTCTGTCTGTCCTTCTGGTTGCTTAAAATATTTTGGCTTTAAAACTCTTAAAGATGTAGACTTGAGATTTTCATGTTATATAATCAGAAATCGTATGGAAGTTTTAATAGGGATGTGATCGCCCGACATGATTTCTATGATAAAATCAGTAATGCATTACAGTGCCTGGTCATATTATTAGACACACCAGCGTTTTTACAGCAATAAAATGTTTAGGATTCTTTGATTGTTTCAAATATCTAATAAAGTCCTTTCAATAAGGACGCTCGACTTTTAAGTGTGAATGAAACAAGTTGTGTATGAGATATCCACTCCCCTTTTATTTTATTTGAACGAATATTTTATGGCATTATGTGTGGAATATAACGTCGCTCAAATATTCGCCGCGGCTTTGCTTGGTGGCACGTATTCGGGAAGTCCAATTTTCGATGGCTTTGTCGCATAAATCTGGCTGGATTTGCTGGATGGTGTTCGTTATATGTATTAACTTTGAGTGCATCAATTGTTTACGGTTTATTCGCATAGACCTGTGATTCAAGATAGCCCCAAAGGAAGAAGTCTAAAGGCGTTAAATCGCATGATCTCGTGCAGCATTTCCATCGTGGCATGCGCTGTGTGACACATAGCGCCGTCCTGTTGGAACCACATGTCGTTGATAACCATATCATACCATTTAGGCCGTTGGCGGTTATGGTAATGTCACTTTTGTTTTGAAAGATGTACGGACCGATGATTTCTCCAGACCAAAATCCGCACCAAACAGTGATTTTCTAGGGATGCATTTGATGCTGCTGTATCTCTTCACATATCCGTTCATCCAAATATGGGCTTCGTTGCTTAAAATGATTTTCTTGGCGAAATTTGGGTCAACTTCCAATCAGCGAACACACTGCATTTTGTATGGTCGTTTACCCTGAGTTCCTATGTCAGTTGGATTTTATTCTGATGCAGACCCAAGTCCCGACGCTATAACCGTCCCAAGTTGAAGTGGCAGAGAGGCGAATTTCTTGTGAACGCCCAGAAATTGACTGCCCCGGATTTTCCTGTACACTCGCACGTACAGGAGCGATGTTTACAGCAGACCTTGCGTTTCGGCGACGTACTGGTGTTGGCTGATTATTTAACGATCTGGGTGACTCGAATTTGCCCACCAAACATGTAATAGTGGACTTGGCAGGATGGTTGTGGTGAGGATAAAAATCACATAATGCGCGGAACACATCTCGAACGTTACACTGATTTTGATAGTAAAATTTAATTATTTGCACACATTCTTCAACGCTATAACCCTCCATGGTGATTTACCACACACTACTGAACAAATTCGATAAATGTTGCTTTAACCTAAAAAACTCGAGCTTCCATATTGAAAGACCAAATTTCATTCAATTATCTCTAACTGTTAAGAAGTTATTATTTTCGAGCGCTGATGTTGTTCGTGGGGAGCGCGACGATCCTTGTCGTTTTTACCTGGATTTTAGGAATTTATTTCATGAATTTCGACACATTTTGCCTGTACTAATTCTTTTAATTTCAGCTTGCCCATATTCTCTTCTGTTTTCTTATTTAGAATTAGTGCCGTCTTGTGAGGATTATTTAATGCATACATTTTTTGTTTTAAATAAGACATAAATATGTTTTGTTTTTTGCATTTATTTATAATTGGAATTTCCCAGGAATATTTTCCATTTCTAAGTAATTCGTTATACTGAATACGTTTAGTGGACATGTTAACTTTTTGTTTTAATTCCACAATATTTATTTACAAGACTCTAATCGCTGACGCGTTTCGTCTTACTAGCAATATGGCATCCTGAAGGCTTTTGTTGTTGTACAACTTACAACAAAATTCCTTAAATTTTTCAATTAGCTTTGTTTTAAAATTTAGAAAGGCAAGTACGGTTCACGGTTTTTTTTCCACCAGTGAAACTGATAGTATTTTATTAGTTGAACTATATTTGACATTTTTTCCTACACAAGATTCCTCTTCTGATCCTCCAGGGGATGACCTATTTAACGTGATTCGAAATCCATCTGATTAATACATGCTGCTTGTCAGTAGTATGTCCAGAGAGAAAATCGAATTTAATCAATTTAAGTAAAAAGCCGGAATCCATCGACGCTGATTAGTTCCTACATACATAAGTCCGATGGAATTAGGCATGCCGTTAGCATTTGGTTTTGCGTGAAAGTATCAATCTTAATTAGTCAGCCCCGAGGACACGCAAGGCTTGACCAGATCTCAAGGGCCCTTGTTAACGAGTCGCTTTTTGCCCCTCTGAACTGGCCGCCGGCGTTTTGCAGGAAGTGCAAAGTTAGAACGTAAGTGAAACCACAGCAGCGCCTCAGTAAGTAGCAAAAAGCCAAGGCGTTTTAAAAATGATAGCCTCAGTGAGGTCAGTGTGAAGATTGAAATTCGAGAAACGCCTCGACGGCATCACCGTCAGCGCTCAGCAGCCCAAACCTATCGCTTGTGACACCGAATCAATCACTGCAAAGTATCTGCTGCCGCGGCGTGTGAGTTACGGCTCCACGTATCAAATTCACTTTCGGTTTCACCTGTCTCCTGCTTAGCATGAAAAAGAAAGTCTAGGCCACGTCCACACCCCTTTCGCCACACTTCACCCGGCGACAACGCCCGCACGCCATATGTGCGAGGCGGCAAGAGCAAATCATTATTTCGTTTTACAGCACGTTCCCAGGGTTTATTTGAAATTTTACACGAATTCCAGGGAATTTACGATCGATGGTCCGCCCGCTCGCCGTGTACATTCTGTTTACATTTGCGTGCCGGGCATGCATCACAACATGACCAGAAATCGACCACTTCGCAACCGGTGTCATCAGTTTCAATTACCGCAGCCTTCGAATTTGATTAAAGGCGCTCTGGCGGCTGGCAGCGGTGGCTGTGGCCATATTTGCGATATGAATTATCGCCGACCGAAAAACGATGGAAAAATTCCCCCCTATTGGCCTCGGGGTGCGTAAAGTTCGCGGGGATGTGTTCTGTCGCCATGCCCAACTCCAGCACCGGGACAATTACACAATCTGCAAAGTTATCGGTATGGCACCTGGATTAGCCGATTTTCATTCGCATTTCATCCCGAGGGCTTGATTATTCAGCGCACGTATCCGGTGGCCGGCTCGACCGCTCTATATACCAAAAACTTTTATCGGGCAATTCTGGCCGCCGCGCCTGCTATCCGCAAATGGCGTGGCTGACTTTCCCCGCGGAATTTTATTGCCCATTTCTTCTATTTTCTCGTTGCGGCTGCTGGGGCGCGCCCTGGGCGCTCGACGACTGGCGCTGCGGCGTAATTAATTAGTCGCGCAATAGTGCAGTTGCGCAAATTGATCGAATTCGAGTTTATTTCCATGCCCGCGCAACCTGCATATCGCTCGCTCTAAGCCACGAGGCCGTGGAAGATGCAAGAAGCGATCGCCACTACGCAAAGTGGTTAATCGGCCGCAAAAAAATCATTTAAGCCATATTTTTCAAAATAGCCAAATATTCCCGTAATTAGTTATTTTTAGTAGTTTTACTTTTTTTTAGTTGTTCAAGTTACCAGAACGAAAGAATGTTTGAAGTTCACTTAATTTCGACAATGTCGGCAGATTTTTAGTGTGATTAATTTCGAAGATACAAAATTGCATAATTTCAAATCACATATGTATTTCATAGGTAATAGGTGAATGTATGTATGCATTTCGAAAGCAAAATAAGATAGCCTTAATTGAGCGCCCAGAGCGGGTCTTTTGTACCATGTACCGCCGCACAGCTAAGGCACGCAATAATTACTGATGAAATTAATTTTATTACCACTTGTTAGCATCAATAGTAACGCGAATGCTTCTAAGTCTAAGCTAAAATGCGGAAATCCTAAATAAACATTCGTTGCAACAAATGTGCAGGTAAAAAGATAGGGCAGATTTCAGGTTTTCTGATAGTCCAGTGATCAGGTCGTTTATTTTTTCAAAGGACTCCGAATAAGATTGTCACATTATTAATAGTTGCAGCTCTCTCCCCGAGTAAAAAATTGACGCGGCGGTGTAGTTGGGCATGACTCAAGGCAGGCCCCATAGAATCCTTCGCCCTTCGCCTTTGACGCACAGCTTTGAGAGCTTATGCTTTTTGAAGCCTATCAAAAGCGACCCGAACCCATAGAATCCTTCAACGCATCCGCTCCCGCTCAGCTGTTTATGCATTTCGAGACCAACCGTCAACTGGCGCAGTATGCTCCGAAGGTGAATTAACAAGAAATCTAGTACCAATTCGTCAAGAAACTAGACTAATGAATTCGGGAAAAACTCGGCACCCTCCAGGAAATCCAAACGAAGAAACAGGAAACCGAATAATTAAAAAATCACCAAAATAATTCACAGATATCAAATTCAAACCTTTACTTGTCAAATAAACAGCTGATTCAACGAATCCCAACTGGCCAATCCCAACTTGTCAAAGCCCTCTCATCAAAGCTCTCTCACGAAGGACTGCCTCGACGAAATTATTGAAGGTTCCTCTTAATTTTTCTCTCGCATCGCGAACGGCCTGAAGTTGCGTCGGCTATGGGTTAGGTCCCATATGAATGCATGTATTCAATAGTTGTGCAGCGGCGGCGAAGGCGAAGTTTGAAGGCGAAGGATTCTATGGGGCCTGCCTTTAGTCGTCAGAACTAACTAACCGCTAAACTTACAACAAAGATGGTAAGGGCCTAAGTTGTACCCGGTAACATTCTTGTTCAAAATATTCTTTTCTAAAAGAAGAAATAAATGAATGAAAATGATACTACGAGTGACCGTTAGATTTACAAAGTACATAAATAAGAAATTTTAATACACTGTAATTTCGAAAATATTAATTATTTTCGACCGAAAAACAGAGTTTCATCCCCAACAAAAAATATTTGACGTAAGTCCAGCTGTATACGAGATATTCGTGGGGAGCCCTCGATATACATATGTATGTACATACATACGTGAATTAGTTCTTATTTGAAAATCGTGTTCGGCTATGAACCTTCGTACCTGACTGCCCCAGAAGGAGGGTTATGTTTTTCGGGTCTATGTATGTCCATTTCTTTGGCGCATCCTGTAGTCTAAACGGCTTGATGGATTTCAATAAATGATATGAATTTAGTATCGTATTAAACGTAGGAGTGCTATAGTGTATATAATTTTTGACCAAAATAAATATCATATCTGCTGACGGGCATTTTGTTTTGTCTTCACAATTCCCATTGACCCAATATGGCGGACTCTGCAAGATAGCGAATCACCTCTTTCTTCAAAACTCCATTAACAAGGGTATCAAATGAAAAGATTTGACGAGCAAAATACGATAAGTTATGTTACGTCATTCTAAACCCAATATAGTGGGGGCCCCAAGTTGGCACATTACCTTATTCTTCACAACCCCCTGACATGGGTATCAAATGAAAGGGTTTACTAGTAGACGACAATAGACTATTTAACGTCATTCTAAATCGTAAATGGCGGACTCTCCAAAATTACTAATCACCTCATTCTTTACAACCCCCTTAACAAGGATACCAAATGAAAGGGTTCGACGAGCAGAACACAATAACCTATATGACGTCATTACCATAGGATAACAAAGACAATTTCTGGACCTATATACAATACAATATTATCGTGGTATTATGCACAATTACTAGTTATGAGTACGAGCTGGCTGTTTGAATCATGTCGTGATATTACTTACCTACTTTACATAATATCTGGAACTATAAAGGTTATAAAAAATATATTATTAAAAAATAAAAAAAAACCTGATTGCAAAAAACGAGGTCATTTTAATATAGGCACCAACTAAGAATTTTATTTAAACTTTAATATGTCCTGGTCTACTTTAATTGTGGTGTTCCTCAGGGTTCCATTTCAAGTACATTATTATTTAGCCTATTTAGCAACGATGTGCCCATGGCAGTAAACAACTGTTCGGTCCACTTGCTTGCTGACAATGTGCAGTTGTTCCTCAGTCGTCAAATAGGTTTATTTCACGATTGTCTTGAACGAGATAATGAGGATTTACAGCACGTGTATGAATAATCCTTAGCTAACTCCCTTCTACTCAATCCATCAAAATCAAGGTGCCTGGCCGTGTGCAAGAGTGACTGGAAAGAAATTGACTCGTGCTCAACGGTGTTATTATTGAGAACGTCGAGTGTGTTAGGAACTTAGGGCTTCAGTTGGACTTTGGACTTAACTGTTTTACATAAATACATACATTTTATGTCAGGAAAAATTTATGGGTCGCATCGTAAATTGTGGACGGACGGTGCGCCAATTAAACCTCATATGAAGTTGGCCAAGGCATTGGTTTTACCACAGTTTACTCTAGGCTTGATTCGGTATGTGCTAGAAAGGTGAAAGTTGTATTTAATAATGTTGTGAGGTGTATCTGCAGACTATCCAGGAGCAGCCATGTCTCTGCATATGTTGTAATAGTGCTTGGATCATCTTTATAAACATATTTATCTCTCCCGGTGAGCGTTGACACTGTTAAATCCAGCATATTTGTCTCTAGATTGATTTAGGATCTCGAAGTGTAGGTCATTTGTTTTGTTTTTCTCATCTGTTTTTTTTTCTTTCATTCTTGCATTTTGAATTTGAACTAAATGTGCTCTTTTATTTGTCTAAATTTTTCACATATTCATTTTCATTTGGTTCTGTTTTCAATGCTGAAATTTTAGTTACTATTTTTTTAATTGAAGTTAGCTTTAGAAGGTTAGTTAAATTTTGATTTAATATTTGTGCAGGAAAAGATGACCCCTTAGCGTTGTCATTGCGCGAAATGTTTTGTATTTTTTGTGACAAATGCGGAATGCTTCCTAAGAGTAATGCCTCTTAATAAAATGCGGCGTCATCTCATGGAAATTTACTAAACCCTACAGCCTTTTGTTCTGAAGATCTAAACTTTCCGCCTAACGTTGTGAAACGTTTCTTTGTTATGCACGAACTGACAAATCACCCAATTACGTTATTTAATGCTTTTTGTTTTCTTTTGTTTCTTAAAAAATAGTTTACTTCATCTATCCGTTCATAATGCATTCCGTTGTAAGAAATATTCGCTTTCCCGTGAAGTAGATAAATTCCCTCCATATTGTGCTCTACGCTCCAAGGAAAGGGTGTATTGATTAAGACCAATTGGTTCACACAAAATGCCCCCTTCCTCATCACACACAGCAGGCAGCCCTAAGCTCGTTGGAATGGCTTCAACCGAGAAAACGCTATCAAATTTGAAAATCTGCGAAGCATTTTCCTCGCCTTACCCTTAGAAAATCGATCGACGCTACAGTGCAGAATTACATCGCTCGCGTAGCCGATAACTTAATTTAGCGCGATATACCGGGCACGTTGTGCGCCTTGCACAAATTCGTATTTTTCATCAAAACGTGTTTTTCGCACCCATCAGTCCCTTCCCCCTGCCGACCATTTGGGGTTTTTAGTATTGAAGGAAATAAAATGGAGCGGAAGTGGGAAGGGGGGAAATTATAATCAGGGAAATTTTTGAGCGATGTAGCCCGGTGTATTCTAATTCGCACGGTTACGAGGTACATGCTTTGTTAAGGCACTGACTGGATGTTTTTCCACAGTATCGCACTAGAATCGGACCTCCGCAGACCTAATGGGAAGGAAAAATTAATTAAAACCAGACAAGAAAAAAAAAAGAATAAAGCAAGGACGCTGAGGTAAACAATAGAAAACTCAATGAGGCTCAGAAATAGCTCCTGTCCTTGCCGTTAGTCCTTGTTTGATAGTGTAAACACTCAAGGAATCGATTGTTCCTCCGAAACAGTGGTGGTGAGTTCACTTGTTAGTTATCAAAGTTGGTCGACAGCAAAAACTCAAAGTTCTCCGCCGAATTAAAAGTTTCTCATTCGACAAATAGAAGTTTTTTCCGTCGCCGTCACCCGTCGTAAGACTCTCTGAATTTGCCCCGAAGAGAGCAAACATTGGAAATTGTGAAAAACCGGAAAATTTGTGCAAAAAGTAAAAGAAGGTAAAAATAAAAATAAAAACGAAAACAAAAGAAAAATAAGGGAAAAGTGGGAAGACGCGCTAAGAAGTGCAAAATCATGTTCCGAGCATACGGTTCGATGCCGAGTTGTGGTGTTGTCGGCGATACAACT
Organism: Neoitamus cyanurus; assembly: GCA_947538895.1. NCBI lineage: Eukaryota > Metazoa > Arthropoda > Insecta > Diptera > Asilidae > Neoitamus > Neoitamus cyanurus. The sequence goes on from OX384542.1 coordinate 40,657,580, forward strand.
CCAATTTTGCGGAGTCCATTAGATGCAGTGCCGTGGGCTAGCCCCCTGGCGACTTCGACAACGGCCTCAACGATTGTCAGTGCAATCACGACCACGAGAGATTTTCAGTTTTCCGCGGGGGTCACCACTAATGGCAACAGAACGACAGCACGGAGCAGCAAATGCAGCAGGAGCGATAGTGACGACACCAACTCCCTCAATAGTTACCGGGTTATTGTCAATAACAATATTTTCAAGGAGGACACAGTCAAAGGTATGACCCCAACCCAACCCCCGCTGGGTCTCTATTATTGTCCCATCGCGCTTCTACCCTATGCCACTGCTACCGGGCAACGGTGGCGGGCGGATTTAATCTAGGATTTATTGATCGCATATTTCCTCTAATTAATGTCGTCAATATTTCGTCCTCCGCACTCAAATTATTCTGTCAGATTTACGACCTTTTTCCAAAGAGCGCGGGACTCCGGCTCTAAATTAAATTTTCAATGAATTTGATTAAAAAAACCCATTGCCAGCAATTTAACGTTTTTTTCCTTTTTCTTTCAGGTGAGTGCGCCGCGGAGCTCTTTCGAGGAACCCAACCTTCAGGCTCCTTCCACCCAGGTAAACTGCTTATTAGTTCGCATGCAACGAGCAAATTGAAATGGCTTTTCGGGGACGTGGAGCATATTAGCAGATGGCTTTCGTTAAGTCGTCAATGTAATTTGCCGCAAGGAGCTGGCAGTGAAAAGGTTGTAGAAGCCCAGGGACAGGGTGGGCAGGGCTGCAGAAGATTCAAGTACTTTCGTGTATGAGGTATCGATTTGAAGTTCCGTTTCGAGAAATTGCATGGCTCCACCCAAATATTCTTGTTGATTTAATTTTGCAATGTTTGAAGTCGACGTGATTTGTTTCATTTCGCGGTTTATGGGGTGCAATATTGGTACTGCGTTCTGGTTTTGTGGATTTCTTTTAAACCAGTTATCGAGTTTATTTATTTATGACAAATTCATCAACAATCTGATTACTACACAATAAAGCGATGAGAAATGTGGCATCGAAAATTATGAACTTTGACGAAGCAGACCCTTTTACCCATCTGGGCTCTCGGCAGATGAAAGTCATTAGTAGGAAAACGTAAATTAAAGGAGCATTACATCGAAGCTATATGTTCATTGAAGCCATATTAAGTGCGGCGATTTATTTATTTACAAGCCAACATGCATTTCCACAAGTACATTGATTTAAGAAATTTAACTAAAAGAGGGAAACTTTAGTTTAATGTTATCCGTATATCTATACATCACAATTAAAATCTGTTGACTGGAAATTTTTAGCATCTGCACATGTCAGTTATTGGTTCAAAATTCCAAACTTTTTTTGTTCGCTGACTTTTAATGGAAATGAAAGTTCGCGAGCGCATAGATCTGTTAGCTGCATTCAAGGAAATGGATGATAAAATCACGAAATTCCGACAAAAGCAAGCATTGACCGAGCTTTATTGATTATGTGATCTAAGTGCTTTGAAAAAGTTAGTTTAGTGTCAAAGATTACACCCAAATCTTTAATAGCATCTACAGAATTAAGATGGATGTTATATATGGAGCATGGGAATGAATACAAACGTAATGAGTTTACGACTATAGACTACGACATTACATTTATTAATATTTAAAAGCAAGTTATTATTCATACATACACCACAAATTGAAAACATCAATGCCACTCTGTAAAAGCGAACAGTCGTCATAAGTATTAATCCGCTTAAAAATCTTAAAATCGTCAGGTTTTCGGGGTCCTGATTCCGAATCCATCAACAAAATATCCAAATTCAAAATGGTGGATCCAATATGGCGATAGAAACTTCTCCACTTAGGGAAATGTTAATAAAAATGAATATAAAGAAGAGTGACTTAGTAAATTTGAAAGCCATATCACCTTATATGGATTTAAAACTCACTAAAATTTAATATAGCGGACCCATAATTTTTACTAAAGTTCTTATAATTCAACGGATTGCAATCAAATTCTAAGCCTGGGGGCCTTGTTAATTCAACTTCGAGTAATTTATATGAAAATAAAAACGAACTAAATTTTAGGGGCACTGATTTCAAATCTACTAAAATTTCAAAATGGCGGACCATGAATACCACAAAATTTTATACTTATGGCTTCTTAAGGTGCAGTTCTTGAATTTTTATAGCAGAGATAGCTAATTTAAAATGGCGGAACCATTATGGCAATCGAGCTTTTTTAATTTCAAAAGTTCTCCGTTTTCGCATCTGTTATTTGCAATAATAGATTTCCATTAATAATAATATTTGTGTATTTCTTTAAGTACAAAGATAACATGTCGTATGCGTACAAAGTTCAGGAGGCATAAAAAAGAAGAACTACGAATAAACGTAAAGCTAGATGAATAAAATAATTCAGAAAAAAGGAGAAAGAAAATAAGAGATAAAATAAATAATATATATAAGTCTATTCAATGTTTAAAGGCGCAAACATGTACCGAGGTTAAGTTTATTCATTAAGCGCAAATTTCATAAAAGGATCTGCTGGACGTCGTTCGCTGCATTTTGGCAGGTGAAAGATTCCAATCCCGCGCCGACTGCAAAAAATTAGAGTTCTCACTATTGCGTTTGGCAATGGGGATTCATCAATTTAAAATGCCGATTTGATTGCAAAAATGTCAACTGTTCAAAAAGACAGGTCGGCTGCTGAACATATACTACCCCGTGCGAGAATTTAAGCCTACGGTGCTTAAGACAGGTATGCAGTGGGAATTCAACGAGTGAAGTGGCGTGACGAGATATGTGGCTATACCTCGGTAGTTTGCATATGAAGCGCATTGCTTTATTAAAAGCTACAGTGAGTCGCATTTTACACGTCGCGTCAAACCATGCGGTGACCACAATTCCAAAACTGAAATGCGGCAAAACTAAACTTTTAACCAACCTCTTACGGAGATCAAAGGAAAGAATGCTGGACCTTACGTATAATTGCTGCAGGCAATCGTAAACCTTTGTAATAACAGCACTGACATGGTCACAACATGTCATTTTATTATTTATTGTCATGCCTAGGCGTTTTGCCGAGTCAACATAACGAATTTCATTGTCATTGCACGAGATAGCCGGCAAGAAATTCATGTCATATCCATTCCTGTATATTGCAAGAGCACAACATTTATCACTTAACTGTTGATCAAACTCCAGTCATGTATACGAAGTAAGTCGTCATTGGCACGACTTATACTCAGATAAATCTGCACATCATCAGCGTATAGCACAGACACATCTTCTGTCATATGCGGGAGGTCATTTATGTAGAGGCAGAATTGTAGTGGGGCTAGGATTGAGCCCTGAGGCACACCTTTCAGTGTACGTTCTGTATCGGATACGCTATTTTTAATCCTTGCATATTGACCTCGTCCACTTAAATAACTTAAATTAAAGAAATGGGGGCTTATCACAATTTCTGAATATGGTATGAGAACATAGGAGAGCGAACGAAACTTTTTAGTTTCAGTGAAAAATAATATACACAATAGATATAAATTTCTTTAATAGCAGTAATTTAGAATTTCAACCGTGTGAAACCAGGTAACTCAGCTGGTAGCTTTATGAGATCAAAGATCTATAGGTATGACGCTTGAAGCTTCGTATAGCTATCGTAGCAATATTTGGTAAATGGTGGCTTTGTCCGTCGTTGAGCCAGATTGAGCGTAAATTTGTAAATTTGCCTTACGAAGATTTTCATGGCTGGATCCATGGAGCATTCATCCACCTAGGCACATTGTGAAAAAGCTTCTCAGCCTCTCCATGCTTGGTAAGCGGCGTAAGGTGGCAAATTTATTATTTCTACTTAAGCGAATTAAAGAGGAGGCTGACGCGTCGGAACGGAACTCTTGACTCGAGTTGGTTTTAATGTATACTCTCGTTTTTTGAGAGCCAGTAGTTATTTGTTTTGCTTCACAACTCATCATAGAACTGAGACGGCTTGCAGGGCCCTTGGATTCTTTTTGTCGACAAACGGCCTAAGCACAAGAACCTGTGTCACAGGGAAAGCACATTGGATAGAACTCCTGAATTTTTATTTGAATAGAAGGTACAGTACAAGGCATTATAGTATATTGTTGTGCACATCCAAGCCTGCCGGGCTCCGTCCAAATAAACACTTCCAGCATGACTCTAATATAAACTGCAGCAACAGCTGTTACCAAAATACTCCAATGTGCTATTAGGTGTGTTGAAAATTTCGAAATGGCGCAAATTACGTTTCTGGAATTTTTTATGCAGGATAGGTTGGAAGCAACAAAATTGCGGAATTGGTTTGGATGGTACTACATTTAGGGTTCCGCCTTCCGCTGTCGTTCATAACGTGGGGATAGAGCCAATTTCGCAAATGACTGCCGACAATAAATTAGTTATTGGGACGGAGGCCACTTATGTGGTCATGAATAAAAAATTTCTCCCTATCGCGGCCTTTCAACGACTGTAAAGCGGTAGAATGGTTGAGGAATTGAGTATTGTCGGTATGACCTTCTTGGGTGGAAACAATTCCCTTCAATCAATTACCAACCAACCACTCTCGGCCTGATGCTGATTGCTATCATAAAAGATTATTGCTCATTACTTCGGTGCACAATCGATGCGGCATGCCGAGTGCAGAGCTGCATCAGACACCTAATGGATTGCGTGTGCAACGACTCATGAATTATGGTTCTCGCCGCGCAGTAAATCGAACGTTAATTAGCTGATCAACAGCGTCGGATTGGGACCGGGATTGGTTCCCTTTATATGATACACTGCAGACGCCTTCATATATCACTGGCTTTAACGACAGATTACCCGTAATGATGTCTTCATCATTTTTCGCGTATCGATCCAACGCGGGTTTCCTTGAACTCGCGGCCCGGCCAGAGTTATTACGCCGCGTTTCGCTGCATATGCCCCCGGGAAATGTGGGCGGAAGCGTTCCGACACATGTCAGGATCCGCCTGGTGATAAGGATTGCAAGAATAAATCAGAAATGTCCTGACAAGGGAATTTGAGGCGCCAGACACGTAAGTAAGCAAATCCACGAGAGGAGCTCCGCCCTCCGCTCCGCCGAGTTATAAACAGTTTTGTTACCTTCACCTGAAAAAGCCGTCAAAATGGAAATACCGACACGTTCGTGGGCCCTCACTTCATCGTAATTGAATAATCCCATCTCGCACGTAAAAATATCCCTCGCATGGAATAAGATTACGGAGACGCGGGACTGCGACGATGAAAGGCATTAAAAGAGGGTTGACACATTCTGCCGGGCCCGGCCCTTTCTCAATTTAAAATGATAAAATCTTCTTCGGTGTGCGATAGCAAAAATTTTTCGCTTATCACACTGCGTGCCTCGTAAAAGGGTTATGGCACGGCTCCTTTAACCGCACATAATGCCAACGGTCTTGTGTTGCGTCCCTGTATCCCTGTGCCCAACTGGGGTTCCGAGTTGTGAGCGGGGCAGCCCCAGACACGCCACAATCTGAGCGGCTTCAACATGCTCACTTGTGTTTTGTCCCAGAACTGATAGGTGTCAGACCATTCTAATCCAGGGACAACAATGATTGGCAGATTTGCCTCGAGAAAGAAAACTGACTTTCACTCGACGAGATGCGGGTAAGGTACTTCCCCTGACTCATCCATTCCGAGTTTCAGATAATTTTCCTGGAAAACAAAGGGGTAAGTGGCCTGCCAGAACGCCTCATACGGCGCAGATCATGGAGCAAGATTTAAGATGGTTTTTCATTAGAACGCCACGACCCGTTTAGGACCCGGGTTGAAGAGTTTTCGAGTTTCCTTTGAAAGGGCATTTGAAGGGCACCACGTTTTTCTGCATTCGAATGTTTTAGACGTTCTGTTGTGTGCTAAAAAAAATACCTACTTTTGTTTGAACTTTTTTTTCTGGAGGATTAGGCTTCCGAACCAAACCCCTGCATGTGACCTATCTCATATTAAAATCTCTTTAAACTTTTGGCTAGTACGAACGAAAAAAATACATTGCTACGATACTGCTTCGCACATAGATCGCACGATTTTTTCGGATTCTCTTTAATGGCAAATTACGAGTGTTCGGAAAGGAGAATGGGGGTTTTTGTATGGACTCTGGTCTAAGTGCGTAGTCGGTAGATGAAATTATGCTTAATGACGTATTGCGTATGCAAAACTATTTACATACGTCAAAAGGCGTGAAAATCATCACCGAAAAAAGTTATCATTAAAATTATGGCAATAACGGCTTGCCCTGACGTTGCATGGAGCAAGTGGCGTCTACGCTGCATCTACACGTAATGGTATTGTGTACGCGAGAGTCAAAATATCCCAGTGGGAAATTTGGTCAGGCCTTCCTAGGGAAGCGAATTTAGAATCAGTAAATTAAATTTTATAGTGAAAAATATGATGCTTCCTTGTTGATTCCAGGAAAAGCAGGTATGCATCAACCCAATTGATCTTGCTGGGAGCGAACCTTCTCGCTTTGTTTTTAAGTCAAAAAAGAAAACAAAACGAAATCTTGCTCATTCCTGTTTGATCTTTTTGTGCAGTAAGGTGCGTTTTTGGTTTTGCGTTGTATTGAGTGTTTTCCGTTTTTTTAATAATAAAATCAGTTGTGAAAAATTGTTTTTGTGCTTTTATAAAAGAGAAGGTAACCATATTTTTGGCAAAGATTCTGGAAATATATGTCAGCCAACCACTGATTTTGGTTATTTTGTTAATATGAATTACTTTTTATTTAAAAAAAGCTGAATTTTTGTTGGTCTTTTGACCTGTCCTTTACCTTGATCTTTGACTTAAAACGAAAATAATTTGGTGAAAGATTCCATATGCATAAACATGTCATGCATTTCTGCCTTTCCCGGAATCAACAGGGAAGCAACATATTTTTCACTCATAAAATTCACTGATTCCAAATCCGCTTCCCTAAGAAGACCTGACCAAATATCCCGCTGGGAGGTGTCGCTTTGGCTTAACCAGATGTTAACGCTACTTTAGTTTTTAAAATCTCTTAAGGGAGGGGTATGGGTTTCAGCGTTAAAAAAAACACTTTTTTTAGGAATTTTTTTTGAAGGAACGGATGGAGCAAATTTATTGAAACCTTTTGTACATTATTAAGCATACCTTTAACAATACTCTGTAATTTTTTCATGCAGAAATATTGCAAAACAAGCCGGTGATAGAGCTTGCCCCAGAACGTCTTTGAAAAAATACAATTTGCGGTGTTCACTGTATCTCGGTCGGAAATTATCAAAAATCAAAAACCATTAAAATTTAGTCAAAGTATTATCAAATCCTCCCCCCCTCGAGCTCCGATTTTTTTTTTTTTTCATTTAAAAATTTTTGGTGGCCATCTAAAGTGTAAACTGCTATTTTCCACGAAAAATTCCGCCATTTTGTGGGTGGGAAACCCCCTTAATGTAAAAAAAAAAAATTTAACGAAACGAGGGGGGAGGTATTTTATATGTCGAAAATGTGTACCAAGTATCAAATGAATCGGTCTAGTAGTTTTTAAATGGCAGTGAACACGGACTTTGCAAAAGTAGTTTTGAGAAAAACGCGTTTAAAGTTTTTTCACACAGCATAGAAGCATAGAAGACAGCATGAGAAGCGGTCACTTGAAACGCTGTATCTTCGTAAATCGACGTTCGATTTACTTGAAATTTTGACACGATACTTTCGACATGTTGTACATTCAGGAAAAAAATTAAATAGAAAATGCTAAAAAAAAAATTACAAAACCCTACCCCGCCCTTAAACTCGCACTTATTTTTTAATTTCACTCTTTAGCTATTTCCGTTTCTTCGTGTTCTTCTCTCTTTCACTTAAAATAATAAAAATTATTCTCTTGTTTTCTTTCTTTCATCATATTAATTATTATCTATGCTTTGCTTGCACTTTACATTTATCTAAAGATGATTTGATAGTCATTACTAGTTTTTATAAAGAGCTGAAATGACAACGACTCTTCTTCTTTTTTCATTGGATGGCATATAATAAGGTGCTGCTCGTCAATACGTCTCTATGATGACCGGCAAAATCTTACGTACATATATCACAGCTGGAGAAAGTTGAAATGCTCCTCAATATTTTTACTAAGCAATCGAATGGTTTCAATGTGTGCTTTTTAAACACTAGGAGTCTTAGAAACAATGTGGGTGTCTTACGGGAAATGACTAGGAATGCTCGAATTCATGCTATTGTTTTATGTGGTGGTCTCAATGCTAAATTATAATATTTGTCGTAATGATCGCACCGACCGCAATGGTGGAGGCATCGCTTTGTATGTACATAGCGCTCATCGAACATCTGCGCTTCATTATTCTGCTCCATGAGACAAAATAGAGTATATTTGTCCAGAGTGAGCTCTGTCCAGGACAAGTGTATGTTAATCGTGCTTGCTGCCCACCAAGTTGTTTCGATATTGAAGCAGCTTTGCAATTCAAAGATCCAGTTAACTAGATATCACAACGTAATTACATATGTGTAGTGATATTAATGCCAAACAAACTGCCTTAACCCTAGTCCAGCCGTGGAACTTTTCACTATCTCCTACAGACTTTCAGCCTTGACATAATCAATCATTAACCAATTTCCTTTAAGGCTAGCACACCGTCTCAACTTGATTGTGGCTTCACATCAAATTCTCAGAAAATTCTATTCCACAACCAAATAAGCCCTCCCAGTGAATTTGGCCATGACATTTTGTTCCTTTCTTTTAACTTCGAACTTACAGCTATATCACACGTAAGGACGTTCAACTTCAGGGACTTTAATAATATTCATTTTGACCAACTCTTAACTGAATGTCGGGATATGTCCTGGACCGCGATATACATAACATATATATATGAAAGCGATACTGTCGATAACAATATCACTATATCTTCTCTAAAAGATTAAAAATTTGTATGATAAACATGTCCTTCTCAAAACCAAACGCGTCTATTCAAAAGTTAAAAAGTAATAAAGTTGTCCTTATGAGTAGATCCTCAAAATATTCCTTTTGCAGTAAACAATTAGAGTTTAATCTTCCTCATAAGAAGTTATGGCGTAATATACGTAATTTGCGTGTATATGGAGATGACGCAGCGATAGTAAATCAGGGCCCTGATGTACTCAACAATTACTTTACAGTAGGTACATTGACATATCCCACAGTATCAGCCCTAGCTCACTAATACCAAGCCAGCTTAGAGGCCTTCAGTTTGCGTAATGTACGCGAAATGGAGATATACTTGGCCTTGTGTGCAATAAAATCGAATGCTATCGGATCCGATGAACCACCCCCACGTTTTATTAAACTTATTTCTCCAGAAATCATACAGGTTTTAACACATTTCACACACACGTTTCCCACCATGTGGAAGAGAGCTGTTATTATCCCCATTCCCAGAAATCGGCCACCCCTCAGCCAAGTGACTTCCGCCCAACCAGTATACTATGCAATCTACAGAAGCGAAATTAACCATGAACCTTTCACCTACTCGTATATTCATCGACAATAATCAATTAAACTAAGTGAAATCCGCCAAAGCCTGAGATTATCTTGCTGCACCCAAATCGGTGCGACTCTACGAAAGATTTAGAGTTGTTATTGAGCCATAGACTCGTGTTCTTTCGCTCTTTATGCTAATGAATTTAGCAAGAGGTTTAATCACTCCTCATTTTACCTACGGATGCACAGCATTTAGCATTTGGCTGTATGAAATTACTGATTGAGAGTTGTTTGTGCTAGAAGATCTCACTACCAAGAATTATTTATACGTATTAGTTTTCATGATTATATTTTTGTAATGGCCCTTGAAAAAAAATTGTGAATGTCCGCAAAACTCGAAAAGTAGTCGATTGATTGACTTGATATTTTTACACAACATTGTATTTTTATGTACCAATATGGCGGCGAATTTTCCAACTTCAAGGAATCTTTATGAAAAAGGGTAGTCGGAGGTTTTCGTGGTCGCTGATTTCGAATATGCCATTAAAATTTCCAAATTAGAGACCACCCCCACCCCGTTAGGTCATATTGGAGAGAGGGTGCAATACGGAGGAGTGCAAAATCAAGAAAACTAAATTTACTAATAATGTTGGAAAATATTTGAAAAACGAAAATAGAAAAACGTTTTGAAATAGTGAAACAAATTTTTACCAGTGAAAATGGAGCAATATCATTGATTTTTCCGAAGATTGAGGAGAACAATTTAAATATCAGTAATTAATGGACGTAGTGCATTGTGGGTAGGCACAATGGAAGCACCTTGGGAAGTAGTACAATGTCGTAAATATATGGAGACTTAATGATTAATAGTTTTTAGTTAAATGGAATAAAGTGTAATGGAGGTAAGAGTTTACTGTTTATTTTTTTGCGAAAAAACGGGTAGGTAGTCAGGGTTTGAAAATAATTTCACACAACATGTAGGCAAGGTGTGCGAAATTTGGGATGGAAATATTAATGAATGTAGAAAATGTTGGTGTTCAAATTGAGAAATTTTTTGAGAGAGGGGAAATTATTTGCACCTTACGATTGGAAATAAATGATTTATTTTTAGTGAAAACGTATGAAGAATAGATGAATGTAATGTATAGGGGAGTTGTGTATGAATTTACGCTTAATTTAATGAGACCACCCCCACACCCCACAGGAAAATACAGGAGAGGGGATGCAGAAGGGAGGGTGTGTAAAATCTATATAAATAAAAATTTAATAGCATCCCGGGCAACGTCGGGACCGGGCAAGCTAGTAATGTTATAAGATTTGTCTATAAGTTACCTCTCCTTGGATATCCCTTAGAGGTATACCTGAGACAATATAAGTTAAAGTTTCTCCGCAAGAAAAAAAATATATTCGAATCACTGACCGATAATGCTCTTTTTCCATATTTGCGAAAGTACTCGTCAAGCTCAAGCACAGGTACTTATCATACACCCCTCGTATTATGATGAAATTGTACAGAGCCATGATTTCAATATTTTTCAATTCAGGTGGAAAGGGAATATACAATATTCTGGGGTGCCTCCACATGGAGTTGTGGACATGGAAAGTCTTTCTTACCATATATCCTATCCTACCTATAGGGTATCTTTAAAAATAGGTTTTCTGAAATATATTGAAATTGTTTTATCACATTTTTGATTTGGACGTCTCAGTGATATGAGCCTCTGAAGTCGTTGACAGTGCGTCCTCCGAATTAAATTAACATTGATAGCAAGGTGTTTCATTTCCTTTGTGGCACTTTCAAAATCAAACGCAACAAGAGGTATGAAAGATACGCATAATTTCCTTATTTTATTTTGAAGAATAGTCGATAGTATTATTTGCGGCATACAATATGATTGTTATATCCTCCGCGGTCTCTTTTGGTGGAATGTATTCCTGTAACCCAATTTTTGAATAAAGCGATTCTTCAATGGTCCGAATTATGTTGGCGTTCGAGTCACGAATCGTTTTTGGTTTATTGGCGTTGACTTGTGATATTACATAGCTCCAGAGAAACAAGTCCACAGGCGTCAAATCGCATTATTTGGACTTCACTATTTCGTGTCATAAGAAAGGAACGAAACATTTGTTTCAATTCATCGATTGTGTTTGGCCCAATGTATGACATGTTGCTCCATCTTGTTGAAAACAGACGTTGGTTAAACAATTTTTTCTTCGCTCTATACCTTTCGTTGCAAGAGATCGGCATCGGCGACATCCCATTCGAACCTTTTGTGGTTCGGGAAGGCTGTGCTATTCTATTTATACAAATTGAATTATTCCACTGCTTACTAAATAAAACCTATAATAGCATGTTTTTTGAGGGATCTATAGGGGAGCTGGGGGCTGGTTGAAACAATTTTTGGAAAAATGCATTTGTGTTATCACTGAAATTTTTTATAGTGTGACCATTCATCATAATATATTTAATATATATATATAACAAAAAATATTCATTGGATAATTTGTAGATGTCAGCAAAAAATTCAGTTTTTCAAAACAAGTCATCTGTTACAATTTGTCCGTGCTTGGATCAAGTTGTAGTAACAAGGGTGGGCACATTTGTATATTAATTCAGCTTAATATAATCTATACATAAATACTACATACATACAAAAAACCAAGCATAAGAACTTAAGGACTAGAACTAAACTAGAACCCATTAACTAATAGGGAAAAGTAAGTAATTGAGAGTGTGGAGTTGGCTTTGCGGATCATCGGAAAATTTGTGGAAATTGATTCGGAAAAGCCATAATTGGTGCGGTGAGAAGAAGGACAAAAGAAGAGAGGTACAGACCTCAGGCGATGGGGATTGGTCTGGAGGGATATCAGCTGGAGCAGAGAGAGGCAGTCAATGACGCCAGAAAGAAGCTGGTAAATAAATTAAGTTAATCAGTTTCAATCGATCCTCATAAGGCAGGAGATTCTGACTAAGGGAGATCGCGTAGAGCAATGTACGTTGACTGGCATATTCAAGAATATAAAAAAGAGACGTAAAGGGATTTCGCAAGATAATAATAATAATAATAGCCTTTATTCAGATATCTAAATGTTCACAACGAATGTGTAGCTTATTTTAATAAACTTATTTGATCCTACTCCTACTGTTATCTGTTTGCTAAACAGCCTCCTCCAACCCCTTCCAGGTTACTCGATCTGTTGCTGATCTAGTCCATGTGGCTCCTACAATTTTTTTGATGTCGTCTATCCACGACTGAATGGACGTCCCCGTTTCCTTCTCAAGTGACCCAAGAACCAAAACAATATTGATTTGCTCCATTTATCTTTGCCTGCCCATTTTCATTTTAACTTTTTGATGGTAACTATTACATCTCTAGTTTTTGTATGGTTTCTTATTGTCTCTATTCTAATCTTATCAGAGCGCTTCTTTCCCATCATGCTTCTGTTCATGGCGTTTTGACATGTTGTTAATTTTCTTATTTGAGATTTGTTTAAGGCCCAAGTCTGACAGCCATATGTAAGAACTGGTAGGATACATGTATCAAAGAGCTTTCTTTTAATGTCCATACTAATTTGTTTATCTTTCATTATTGCTCTTAATCTCCAGTATTGTTTCCAAGCGTTAGCAATGCGTCGGTCTATTTCTTTAGACATAAGGTCACTTGTCGATATTAGGTGACCCAGATAAATATATTCACTGACATATTCTATAACGCTGCCTCCGACCACTATAGGTTCTTCAGTACCATTGGTCATAATTTTTGTTTTTGATGTGTTCATTATCAATCCTGCTTTCCGACTCTCTGTGTCTAGGTCGCTTAACATTTCCTGTAGTCCTTCCTTTGTTGGTGAAAACACTACCAAATCGTCAGCGAATCTAAGGTGTGTTAGTTTTTCGCCATTTATAGATAAACCTTTTCCTTTCCAGTCCATTCTACGGAATATTTCTTCCAGAACGGCACTGAATAATTTGGGAGAGATAGGGTCACCCTGTCGAACCCCTCTTTTAATTTTTATTTCTTTTCCTTCAGTTTCTAGCTTTACCTTTGCTGTGCTGTTCTCATATATATTTCTCAGTATTCTAATGTATTTATTTTGTATCCCTTGGTTATACATGGCTCCCCATATCATCTCGTGTTCAAGTGAGTCGAAAGCTTTACAATAATCCATGAAGCAGCAGTATAATGTAAATTTATATTCCCTGCTTTTCTCGAAAATTTGTTTTACGACATGGATATGGTCTATGGTTGAATAATCATTCCTAAATCCAGCCTGTTCACGAGGCTGGTTTTCGTCCAGTGCCTTGCTTATTCGATTTAATACTACTTTGGAAAAAACTTTATAAATGTTTGACATAAGGCTAATTGGTCTGTAGTTGTTTATGTCATCTTTAGCGCCTTTCTTATGTAGCAGTATGATGGTAGAAGATGTCCACTGTTCTGGTATTTTCTCAGTTCTTAAAACTTTATTAAATACAAGTGTGAGTATGGGGGAAAGGTGTTCTACATTTTCAATCAGTTGTTCATTAGTAATATTGTTTGCTCCCGGAGCTTTGTCCTTCTTTTGTGATTTAATAGCCCTTTCAACTTCGGATACCATAATTTCTGGTGTGGGTTCTTCGTTAGACAGATTTGTTTTTTCCAAGGTATTTTTACTCGAGTACAGGTCTTTGAAAAAGTTTGTTGCTATTGTTAATATTTCAGGTCTCTTGGTCTTGGATTTACCTTTTGTATTTTTCATTTTGGGTATCCATACTTTTTTGTAATTTAACTCTTTAGTTGCTTTCTTTATTCCGCCTGTCTTTTGGATGCATTTTTCTATTATTTCTAGTCTATATGAGCTTCTATCGCAAGATATGGGCTTTTAAATTCAATGGACCAGCGTTCCACAAATCCGAGGGCGGAGTTAGCTCTAGCTAATGTATTGTCGATGTGAGAACGAAAGTTAAGCTCGCTATCACAGGTGACGCTCAGATCACGAAGAGAGACAACTAATAGGATATGCTCGAAAGACAATAGATAGGCTAAAGGGGGGGACGTTTACGAATGCAAAAATAAACTAAGTCTGCTTGTAAGGAGGGGTCATGCGTGGATGAAATTTGTTTTGAGATTTTCTTATCCTCAGCGTAGTAAATTGAAAGATCAGAGTGTTGCCATATGATTACAAAAATTTCGTTAATTCAAAAATGTTTGTGTTTCTATTCATTTATTGTTCGAAGTAACACTATTAACTAATAGCGTACACGACATTTTGTTTTTGAAGTTAGGGCATACTTCCCGGGGCTTTGCTACATTGGCGTGGTCAACAGGGATGTGCGCTAACCGCCTTTGTGCTAAAAGCTCAAACGCAAATATTTCGTGAACTATTGGCGCAATGACATATCTATGTATGTATGGAAATGGTGTGGAGATTTTTAACACTTGTTAATGGTTCCTAATTTTAAGAAAACAAAACGTTTATACATTATATAGCGTGGAAGTTTGCAAAAGTATTGTGGTTTTTGCTAATTTTTTCTAGCCCACCAAAAACACTTTATTTTTTAAACAAAAGTTACATGTGTCAACTACTGGTACATTCACACCAGGGTTATTTTAAATTATAATTTTGAGTCTTTCTTATTGTGATATAAAATAATTTGTTTAACCTTTACCCCCTATCTCCAATTTTAACTCTATAAGCGCCTACGTGCGGCCGATCATGATAACCTTTGACAAATTATTGTATATTTTAAAAGCTGCGGCGATATGGGAAATGTAAACAACTAAAATGCATGTGTAGGGTCTTAACTATTGACTTTGTACATATGCATATGTATATATAGAATCCTTGGTGCATATGTGTGAGGACTCATCACAACCAAACTACTTGACCGATTAACTTCATATTCACAACATGTGTTAGTTAGGTTGCGTAAATAGTTTATAGTTAGGTGTGGTCCCGGTAAGTAGCGTCGAAATCTAACTTCTATACCAATCGGCCAATTGAGCCTATATTAAGGCCATTATACAGCGAGAAAGCTTAATAGATAGATGCTGTCCTCAAAATTCAATCCCTGAAGGTCGTAAAAGGGCGAATTTCAACATTTCTCAAAATTCAACCCAAAATGGATTATAAATCTTTGTAGGAGGGCAGAAATGTTTTTGAACCAATTTATTTGAAAATCAATCTCACGCTACACAACTACTGTATCAATGTTTTCCCAAAAATATAAACAATGTTCGTATACGTCTACCACTGAAGGTACAGGCACTTGCGAAAGTGATAAAACAACAAAATTAAATTATGTTTCTTTACAAATGTAGTCTAGCGAGAAATGTTTGCCGGGCTCAGCTAAATAGTAATAGCATAAGGTAAAAAATAAATCAATTAAAATTCTGTGAAACTCAGTCATAATTTTTGCACACTTCTTTGGAAAATGAGATCCATGGAAATGGTGACTACTGGTAAGATACATATATTTGTTTTCATTTGCCAAGCCATTTTTTGAGAAAGACTTAACAGTATTAGTTCAGTAGCTTTCACGACAGACCAACACTATTCTTTAATCATTCCTCATTCTAAAAAGAGAAACTCATTTGAATAAACTAATAGCAATGTGAAATTTACCTCCCCTATCATTTATGCATGCGTTATACGACTGGTTAATATAGTGCGCCTACTGCGCCACGCCGTCCCGCGGTACAAGCGAGCCTAGCCTAGCCTAGCTCGAGCCTTCAGAAATTAACATTGACTTAGATGGTTATATTAATAAGATCTTCTGCATTTTCTGTACCTTCACTTAGAATTTAGAGCCATCAATGAAGCTACAGTGTTTGTTACCAATTTGTTCCGACTGTATGTTTTTTGCTTTGAAATTAAGAATTGCTTTGAAATTAAGAAATAATATCAAATTAATTAATTGTAGAAAAAATTTAAAAAGGTACGTACGTCTCCATGCAACAGGCACGACAGACGATAAAGGGTAAACATTTCTTACTAAAAGTTCCAATCTTTACTTTCAATAGAAATAAAGGCGATTACTGGAAAATAATAACTTTGCAATAACCATTTGCAAAAAAATATGAGAAATCAAATAATCGCGCCCCAATTAAAAAAAATTACCAAAATCTAATGTGTCTACTTTAGCGACCACCGGAGGAGATTTATTGATATAAATTTCAAAATTTCAGCTTTTATCGATTAACCGTTTAGATGTTACAGCAGACTAAATGAACCGAAAAAAACAAAGTTCTACTCTAAGGATTCCTGGATCCTCCTCGGGACCCCTTACAAACCAAAGGGCTTTGATATCACCTCGTTTCATTTCTTTTAAAGGATTTTCTTCTCCGTCAATGAAAACATGAAATGGTATTTGTCTTCGGTTTACTTAAAAAGTGGAAACAAAGCTGCACATTTTCACTACGGTGGAATCTTATGTAAACCCTACCAAAACCTGAATCCCGTCGAAAATCCGACCCTGTGCAAATCTGCCTGCTTAGTACCGACTGGGGTAGATTCCGTTTCAGTTGCCACTAGCTCAACACTTACCAATTTTGATAAATCCCTTCCAAGAGCGTACCTCACCAGGATACGGTTTAAAGGTTTCCACTAGATTGGGAACGTGTGTGGTACCTCAGCCTCAGTTCCCGAGAAGGAAGGAAATGTGGTAGCAGATTACCTGGGCACGAGCGTGGGGCAGGGCAAGTGAATCAATTTGCGGGCTTTCTAGGGCTTCACGACAAAATTACGTAAATTGGAATTTACCCGGAGTTTTAATATGCTTTAACCCTTTCGCAGGCGGAATTTTTGCACGTGGAAGCCCATTTCGAACGCTTCCCTTCTCTCGCACACCGCAGCTCTTGAAGAAAATACAAACTGACGGTGCCACGGCCAGCTGCAGCCCCAGCTGGAAAAAGTGTTACGGATGGGGCGAGCGTCCGAGACAGACCATTTGAATTCTTCTCTCCGGACTTTCTAACGCCTTAATTAAGTTTTATATGAATGAATTTTTTGCTCGCATCCGCGCTCGTACCTAATGGGAATTCACTCCTAAATCCATCTAGGGGCTAGCAGGGATGAGTGGAGCTAATGCATTTTTTGTGTTCTACCATTGGGTCGGGGAAAACCTTCATGCCCAGCTGTTCCTTCCTTCCAGTGATGAGGGAAGACTCGGAATTGTTCCGCGTTACAAAATATTTTTTTTTTACACAAAGGTATACCACTGCCATCGCCCGCTCCCGCTGACAACATTCTAAATACGTGAAACAAGAAGACACATTTCAACATGTTTAGCTTAGAAATTGAAACTGTTAGTGCAAAAAAAGACAGTCATCTCCATATTTTTTATTGCTTACATTCGATGCAATTTTCAAGAGAGGGCGAATAGGTGGTCAAGCAAATTCTAAAAGCTTACGTATGGTATGCCAAACTTGTGTTGGGACTCCTAAACGAGTGCATCTAATTTGGTTTTTCGGCAGTGCGCAAAATTACAGCTTTGTATTTTAGGTTATTAAGTTGGAAGCTTAGAACTTAGTAAGTTATTTATTTTCAAATTAAACGATTGTGACGTACTACAACATTGACGTCAGTTTGATATCGCTGCGTTAATTAGATCAAAAGATGATACACCCTGCATAACTTTAAAATGAAATAAAACATAAAAATCAAGTTTATGGACATGGTATTGGCTTTATTGGAAAGATAATTTTATGCTATTAGTGTTTACATATGATTTCGAGCATAAGGGCGCGGCGGCTGGCTGGAATGAAACGCAATCTGGATGTCCACTTTCGACCACTTTTTTGAGCAGCTGGGATAATAACGCAGCAAATGTTGACTTCAAAATGGTGCAACGTTTGTGGTTTGTCAGCGTATACTAGCGCTTTATGCTTTACATATAGTCACAGAAAACAGTCCATAGCCAATTCACAGGTCCATTACACGAAATCGCACTCATCGAATGTTTTTTGTAATAAATTGATTGTGCTGTGCGCGATGTGGCATATTCCGCCGTCTTGTTGAAACCAAGGCTTTACCACATCAACGCAATTCATCTGGGTAACGAAAAAGTTAGGAATCATAGATCTATAGCGCAATTAACTGTAACGTTCTGGCCGGCATCATCTTTGAAAAAATATGGGCCAATGATTTCACCAGCCTATAATGCACACCAAACAGTGAATTTTAGTGGATGTAAAGACGTCTCAACAAATTCTTCTGGAATTGCACTCCAAATCCAGGAATTTGATTTATTGACGTAGCCATGCACCAAAAATGAGCCTCATGCTGAACAAAATTTTGTGTTGAAAATAACTTTGCACAATTTTTAAGCGTTCTTCCAGGCGTAAGTCTATTAATTGTGAAATGGCAAAACATACTGAGTACAAATCATCTATCAACTGTCAAATTGACTGTCACCAAACAGACCAAAACACCATTTGCGACAATGGAAGGACTCGATTCAATATCTGACAGTTTCAAAGAAAACTTTTTAAATTAGTGCTAATCGCAAAGAGATATAGTTTTTCTGTGACTATTTCCTTCGTCTTACGCGCCTTTAAGTTTTGGATTTTATCAAAAATTTGAATTTATTGAAATTATTTTAAGAAATTGCAGAACACTTTTTTCAATTTTGAAAGTGACTGTACCTGCAGTGGTAGAGGTAGATGAACACTATTGAGATTTTTGGAAAGGACATTGAGATAGTGTTTATTTGGCGTGAGTTTAATATCGCTGCGTTAATTTTGACACACGATAAAAACACGTTAATTATTTGTATACCATGGAAATTTCGAATAAATGAATCACCATGTGACTCGAAAACGGCCCCCATCTGCCATTCGATTTTTTGTTTGCCTATGTGACACCCCTATCATTTTGACATGCCTTAACTGATGCGGCCCCGTATGATAGAACGGTCAAAACCTTGAATAATTACAGAAATCTCCCCAGTTTCATAATCTGAAGCAGCACCTGAGTCCTGGGCCCAGTTTGTTTTATAAGCTCTTACACGTGTGGGGTTTAATTTCAACTGGAGCTGGAGGTCCTGTTTATCCACCGAACCGATGCTGTGTGTTCAATCCTTCAGGGATCGTCGGGTCCTGGGGAGCCACCATGTCACGTAAATCTGTCGACTGGAGACAAGACAAGAGTCTCTCTGCGTTATTTGTCTACTTGTCATGGGAATTCAATAAACCTCCACTCGTTCAACGATAAAAGATTCTGCCCGGGACCAAGTAACAAGTGCTTGGTCGGAAATGCAACTCGCTGCAGTCAGTCGTTTGCCAGCGTCTGTCTTCCCGTGGGACCAGCTAAGTAATGAAGTTGTAATCCCCACAACCTCTGCCTTATTCACCCGCAGGATGAGCACATCTCGAAGACTATGTAGTTGGCTTCGATGCAGCAGAGTCTGAATGGCAATACACTTTCGTGAGGAATTGGAATTTTCTCAATTAGGTTAACAGGCGCAATTGGCCGTTGCGATACTTGACGCATCCCCCGCTCAGTGCTTCGTTTTTCATTGGAATTTCTTTTGTTGCCGAGAACTTAACGTCAATATGTTTCCTTTTCAAAAGTGCAGAAAAATGACGGCAATTGCTGAAATGATGACACATCGGAAAGGTGTTGCAAGTAACTTGAAATTTATGGTGTTCCCTTTGTGGAGTACTTCTGAAATTGTTGGCGTTCGTGATTCATGTTTTATTCGTTTTAATGCGATTGATAAAGAATTTTCCCCTTTTCTAAAATATCCTTATATTTCGAGGTTTTACCCGACTACCACAGAAGGACGGTTTTGTTTTTCGGGTGTATGTATGCATGTATGGAAGGATGTCCATTTCTTTGGCCCAACTTAAAGAGCAGGATTTTCATAAATGAGGCTTCGTTAGATTCGTCCTAATCGTAGGAGTGCTATACGATATATAATTTTGGAGAATAATAAATATGGCAGGCTCCCCAAAATTACGAATCAGCTCTTTCTTCACAACCTCCTTGACATGGATATCAAATGAAACGTTCGACAAGTAGAATACGATAAGCTATGTGACTTCATTATAAACCTAATACTGCGGACGCTCATGATGTCACATAGATAATCGCATTCTACTTATCAAACCCTTTCAATCGATACCCATATTAAGAGGTTGTAGAGCAAATGGTAATCAGCCACGAGTTGGGGTTCATTTGATCCAAATAGGAATTAATTTTGAGAAAATATGATAAGACGCTTAAAACGTTCCTTTCAAGTAATCAGTCCGAAAGTGTCCGAAAAATCGGTTGGAACTAATTATACCTCATACAATGGAGCTAGCAGTTGGATACATTCTGCTGCGATAGGTAGACACTTTGGGGTGAAGTCAAGCAAACGAATGGAGACAGATGACCACCACCTATCAGCTGGCTCACAAATCCTTCAGATATCGATTTCTGGCGCACCCGGAAACTCCCCAAGGACCTTCGGGCGAAACAATGAAGACCTCCTATGAATAATTCACAGGAAGAGCCCTGAAAACTGCACATAAATCAATTCTGCCATTTTTCCATTTTCATATTTTTTCATATTTCTGTTGACCGAATTCTCGTAGTCGGATGCTGTCTCTCCTGACCGCATAGCTACACGTGCTGTTCCGATCCGGCCCATCGGGTAAATGTTTGGTCCGGATCAAGTGCCTCAAGTGGCCTCCTCCGGCAGAATGCGAAAGTAATCGAGAGCGCTTATATGTTTAATAATATGTTGTCAGCGGTGATAGCCGTGTTCAGCGGCCCGTTTCTAAGTCCATTGATTAGCCCACCTCCGATTGTGCCCGGATATTTATTGCTCTTGAAAACCATTTCTCAGTCGGGTCGTGTATAAACGGGCCGGGCATTCATGCCTTTTCTATTATACCAGCCGCTGAGACGGTGATAACTACGTATACGTGGACGGAGGGGACGATAAATCTCCATAAATCTCGAATACAATTGTTAGCAGCATTTCACCAAGCCGAGTTGGAAAATATGATGGATTGGGTTTTTTATTTGATTTCGGCGCCCGGATGCTCCCCAGGGACGGTTAGGTGCGTATCTCGCGGATGATAGAGTACGCAATTCACCGCGATGCTCGCTGCATTATTCATGCAGCTTGGTTCAAGTTAAATTTCCTGAAATCTACCGAATTGTGTAGCTCCTGACGAGCATAGTTGGTGAGCGGTGCGAGAGCGAGGGGATTCAGAGGCTTGGATTTGTCAAGGATACCCACCCTAGTCGCGTTTCTTTCCATTTTCATTGAAGGATTCGCACTTAAGACGCTCCTTGTACCACTCCAGCCATGGCATCTCACCACTCGGCCTATTCTGTATACGTACTTATAAAAATAACACCTGGAAAGGCTGCTCGCAGCATCTCTTATTGCGAGCATCATTTTTCACCGAGCATGGTCGTGAGATGGCGCCAGGTATGGGCAAGGGGAAAATGGGAACGTAGGCATCCTTTCGTCACTCAACGACGATGTCTATCTGCGAAAGTGCTTTGCGGAATAATTTTGCGATTTAAACCTGATGCCGCTGGAGGAGCGAAAAAACAGGAATCGTATGGCGGAAAGATGTACGAGTGCCTTTCCGATGTGCTCGCCCACATCACCATTTCCCGTGTTCGCAGTAAATCTAATACCGCTGTATCACGTGAGACGCCATTGAAATTCTGTTCCGAGGGGCTTGAGACATTTCGTCCTTATGTACTCCAGCGCCATATGCATTTGCTCCATGCGCCGCCCCGGCAGACGACATACGTACGGTCTCAGCCATCGCGGCACTCGGCAGCCCCAAAGCCAGCTTGTGCCCCGGCCGCCCGATGGTTATCTTCCTGCCGCTGGTGCCGCTATCCCCCGCGCATCGTTGGCATTGTCGTCATCATCTATGTCGACATCCTTCGTCGACTCCTCAACGCATTTGTTATGCTTGCTTTATGCGGGCTTAGCTTCTAGGGCAAATTGAAAGCATGAAAAATACAGGGAGCGCAAAAAAGAATCACCAGAGTGGAGGGAAAGTTCATAATTGCCGGCTCGGTGTTACCATCTCAATCCAATTAATTAGACGTGTTCAGAATTTAAGCGATAACAACGTGCGTGTTGAGCGTTCTGATGAAGTAGGTTAAGAGATTTTTCATTTGCACACATATACAAACATAAGCAATTCCATCCCACAGGAGAAAGTGTAAACGCAAATTAAGTAGTTTACGTAATCCGATTTTAAATTTGTGAGCCTCCTGCATTTAGGTGGCTGTGTAATTGTTTGGTGAGCCGGCGTCGAGCACTTTTCACGGAAACTGTGTCAAAGACTTCTTGATGTAGGAAGCAAGCAGACAGACAAATTACCTTGTGCGTTAAAGGATTAAAATTGGCGGAGTAGACGTTATTGGAGGAGCGCTCAGACGTTATGAAATTATTCGCACGTACAACGATGCGGCAAGTGCGACAATTAATTAAAGCTTCATCTTATGAACAAGTTGGCACAGAATAAAAGTTGCAGAAATCGATATATAATCGTAATACAAAATATGCCATTTTTCGTATACGGCATATTATTAAAAAACCCGAATAGACAAAAACCGTATGACATAAAATTATGAATAACCATACACCTATAAATAAAGGCAGGACTGTATGGCGCCCGTCCTTGACCGGGATTACACACTCTTTAAAGCAAAAATAAAAGACCAACCACAACTATAACTTATTAGTCGCCATATAGGATACGTTTTGAAGATAGACTCAAAATGTGCACCACTGAAAAGGTGTAAGTTCCCATTTTCATAGAAATCCCTTTAAGGTGAGAGCTTTTGGTTGCTATTTTAGGTCTGCTATCTTCAAATCTCAGGTTTTCAAGGCAAATTTAAAATAATGTCATTCCAAAGCAGTGAATACTTCCAACTATCGCCCTCTTGCTTCCCAGAAGCGGTTTCTGGTCAAATAAATAACACTTCCGGTGTCGCTCAGGGTACCCATCTAGGATCTGTTATCTTCGTTAAATTATGGTATTAATGTATTATATCTTTGATCTTCACTAACTGGTACGAGGGACTGTGCAATTTTAACCCGAACTTAGACATCTTTTACAAATGTGTTCTATTACTTAATTGCCTCCCTTTTGCCCTTGATTTTTTCTAGGAAAAAAAAACAAACGCATACTCTTTAGACAATTTAGACTATTGAAAATAATAGCCTGGACCAAAAATTTCGAACTCATACTAAATACTTGTACGTTAGTAAAGCTAAACTTGGTCGGGCTTCGTAAAAACATGGTCCGAATAATTCGACAATCCATGAAGGGCACCCCATAAATAATGTGGCTTTTGAGAACCGCATTAGCCCATTACAAAGTTGCAAAATCTCCGAAAGTTCGGGGGTAGCGACGAAATATGCCCCCCCCCCCCCCCCCTCTTTCGGGGTGTGGAACACGATGGTGCTAATATCAAATTTTTGTCCCGCTCGTTCTATCTCCAAACCCAAAAAACAACCCCTATCTACCCTTATTCCCAATTTTTTTATTTCATGGATGCAAGGGCTTGTTTAATCGGTTTTTTAGGAATTTTAGGGTTTAGCTACGAGAGACCTCACCAACTCGAGGGGGTGAAACTACCCTCTCCCGCAATACCAAAACCTTCCATAATAATCAAAATGTGCTAAAATTTCTTGTGTGCCTGCTTTCAAGGACGGAGAACACGATGGAGCTACTTGCGCCACACCTACCCTTCAACGCGAAAAACTATACTGATTTCCCATATTTGAATGTCACTTGAATGTGAACTTATTGAATTGGGTTTTTTTTCGAGGAACATCGATATGTTGGTTAGAGTTTAGCTACGGGTGACCCCACCAACCCCAGGGATTAACACTATCCCTCCTCTCCCTCACTGTGAGAAAATTATATATAATACTTTCCTTGATATCAAAAATTCTTCTCACTTATCTTAGTTTTTAAAGACAATTTAAAGTAGCTACTTACCCATACTCTTTTCCAATAATTAACGTCATCTCAAAAAACAAAATATTTGAGCGATAAAAAGGCTCACAGCAAAGCATACGTTGCATACTATAAGCACTTAAAAATGTCGGGGTACATGATGTAGTTCGAACGGGTAAAAAAATGCGATACATATTAGCACCATCGTGTTCCCCGCCTTCGCAAACGGGGGGTAAGCATGTTTCGCCGCTACCCTCGAACTTTCGAGTTTTAGCCCTTTTTTATGCAAATTTGTCTATTTTGGTGAACGAACCTCCCCAAACAATTAAAATATGTTAGAAAGGATAAGTAATTCCTGGTCAACTTTAAACACAATTTGAAATCAATTTCCAACCAAGTTTTAACACGCTTTGGGCATATCGTGTTCTTAATGGTGAGAAAAAATTGCAGGGGTCACACATACATATGAAACAATTTTTTAAAACTCGAGATTCAACAGGGAAAACACCAACGCCTATTATTGATAAGAGCAACATAATCTTGTGTGTTTGATGTTCATGGGTTTGGTTCACAATGAAAGTGAAACCAATAATGCAGATGTTTATTGTTGTCTGCTCTTAGCGATTGAAACTAGGCCTTTTTTTCTAATAATTATATATGGATTAACAGGAAGGGTGTTATCCTCCATCACGATAACGTGAGACCAGATGCTCCTACAAAACGGTAGGACCGCCTTCATAGGGGTAAAAATTCTTATTTTACGAAGTAATCAGAATTTTGGCTCAATCACGCCAGATTTTTCAAAACTCTGTTGGCATCCAAATGGTTATAAGGATATATAAAACGATCTGAATTAAATTGATTAGGTATCTTTTTTTACACAAAATATATGTAGCACAACACTAAAAGCTTACTTATGGATTCCCCTTGATACATTATGGCATTTTTGCACAGCCTAATGGTTAGTGTGTCAGCCCTGTCTGGTATACATTTTGTGTGGTATATATTAATCGCATTGTTCATTGGATTTTATTATGCCTTACACTTACAATTAGTGGTCTGCACTTCGAGATAGAATAAATCTCAGTTCTTTGTTTTCCTTCGAAAAGAGACAAATCATTTCAAAATTGTTTTTGCGATCATTTGCATTACCGCAATACACCTTAAGGAAATTCACTGATGTCGTGTATCTTTAGTCGTCGGTTCATTTTGTGAATATTGACATCAACTTAACGAAACCAACCAAATTCAACTCCTTTTATAAAAATATGTTTGTTGAACTGATTACTTCTCTGATGAAGCCCAACTGCTCTCAACTCTTATAGAAATCGAAAGAAATTTAGTATTTTCTATTCTTCTTCTGTGATGGCTTTCATGGCGTTGTTTACCTAACCGAAACTTGGCTCAATAGTGGGATATCGGATACTGAACTTGCCAATTCAAATTTTACACTGTATCTGCCGGGACCATTATCTCAACCAATTGAATGCACCTGTCGGGGGTGGTGTTTTGATTGTTATAATATAAAAACGAGGTATCCTTCCAATCGAATTGAGTTACCCTGCGACTCCAATCTTGAATTGATCTGCGCAAAAATTATTTTCGAGAAGAAAAATATCTTCATTTGCAACTGCTATATTCCCCTGGTAGCCTTATTACTTTGTACCAGACATTAATATGAATAATAATAATGAACCTTTTGATGACGTCATATTCAATCTGCTATATTTATCCTGGATGCCCTCAAGCAATGGTAACTTCTTTACTGCAACAAACGTGCAGCGTCATGTTGACAGAAAAGAAGCTAATCGACAATCTAAGCGACTTTGGATTGCAGCAGTTAAATGGAAATAAATAAATAAATAACCGTCATCTTAAATTTTTATAAATGAACTCTGTATTTGAAATTAACGACCTCTAACAACTATTTTGAATTTCCTTCATTTCTACCGGATTTAGATAAACTAAGAGAAATTCAATCAAATCATTTTCGTTTACGAATGTTTTACGAATAAAGTTTCAGTATGTTCACGTTATCTCATTTCAAACAGACAGAGAAAAATTTGGAAAACTGAACTCATTTCAATATTGTATTTCAACCCCATCACCTTAATTTCAGCCTAAAAATAAAACGAATACATGGGCACTGCAATTTCATAATATGAGTAATAATTAATTTTAAAATTTTACTTTTGGAAAAATACAAACCTTCACCTTTTTTGTAAGGATCTTGAGCCAGCCTGCTTTCTTTTTGCGTTACCTGGAACTTAAGAACTGACGTTAGTTGTTGCATCAAGAAACGTCCCCCTCCGACGTAACTAAGCGCAAACGTGCCGTTGGGCGGAGAAGACGTATCTGCACATCGTCCTTGAGCCGTTGACAATATCTAGAAGAATTCTACACTCACACATAACGAGCTACGTGCTACCTAAGACGGTTTGCAGCCCTGCTCCGCCATAACTTTGTTGAGAATCCTCTGTGAGCACTTATCAGGCGTAATTAATTTATTACTGTCGTTTGGAAAACTCAGCTCAGTTTGCCGACGGAATAATTAAATAAACAGCTGCCCCATAATTTACCGAAATAAGTTTGACCCAGACAGGTGGAGCCAAGTGTTTTCTTTAAAGCAATTCACACTGCGTACAGACCAGTAGGTTAGCTAAAATTCAATTAAGAAATTTTGCGAAAACTATCCGAAGTTGCGGGGAGGGCAGGGCTCATAGTGGGGGATGGTGGCTGTGTAAATTTATTAACAAGTTCAACGAAGCCTGAACAGAATATATTTCAGCGAAAACACTTTGTGGCAATTAACTTGCACTTCAGCCAGCCCTAACTGGGTCGAGGTGTGTCTTGAATATGTGAGGACCGAAAAACACGTGTGCAACAAACGGATGAGCGAGAGTGGGTCTCCGCCGCCGGGTTCTGTGCGAACGCAAGGGAACCACAACAACAACACAATAAGTACCCTGAGGAGGAACGCCAGGATCACCCCACATGTGGCGAATAAATGCAACTATACGTTATGTAGGTCTGAAAGTGCGCCACCAGCAGGAGTGCATACTTCCAGAAGAGTAAGTTGCCATAACTTTATTAATTAAACCTGTGGAAATATGAAACATTGAGGCCAGCCAGGGTACCTCCCCGGGTCCTGAGGGGGCGAAAATGAAACTGATGGGAGATGGAATCGGTTGGGCACCGTAACTCATCGTCTTCCCACTTTAAAATACTGCGGCTGTTAATAGGGTTTCATTTGATTAGTGCCCCGAAGATTCGTCGTAGCCCCAAATGGTACTTGTCGAGTCAACCGAATTGTTCACTTTGGCGGTTTTGCTCGGCAATTGAGTTGATACTGTCGAACCTGAAAGAGTTATTGAAGTTCTATCTGGGGAAGGCCTACTTGATTTGACTTAAGTGGCACTTAAGGAATTCTAATATCTGCAGAATTATTAGAAAGACGAAGCGATTATTTGGAGGTGTTATAAACATGTATAAATGGCATTCATATTTCCGTGTCAACATATTTGGCACAGGCCAGCTGTGATGGCAATAAAAATTTTATTGAATCAGATAAGTCGTAGTGGGTGTGGTTAAACATCGTAGCCAGTCTACAAACCCCTCTTTCTATTCTAGACAACCAGCGGCTAGGTTGATCAGCTGAAATTATTTGGGTTATCCATTTTCTCGTTTATAGAGTAAACATAAATAAAATACACTTAAGAGTCCGATTTGGATAAAAGTTTTATGTCTTTATATTATTTAGACTATGCCATTATATCATTTTA
Organism: Neoitamus cyanurus; assembly: GCA_947538895.1. Taxonomy (NCBI): domain Eukaryota; kingdom Metazoa; phylum Arthropoda; class Insecta; order Diptera; family Asilidae; genus Neoitamus; species Neoitamus cyanurus. The sequence continues at coordinate 40,685,724 of OX384542.1, forward strand.
TTTACACCAAACTAAGGATGCTCGACTTTTAAATGTAAATAAAACAAGTTGTGTCTGAGATATCCACTCCATTCATATTTTATTTGAAGGAATATTTTATGGCATTAAGTATGCAATATGATGTCGTTGAAATGTGTGCCGGGGCTTTGCTTGATGGCACGTATTCGGGAGGTCCAATTTTCGATGGCTTTATCGCATAAATCTGGCTGAATTTGCTGGATGGTGTTCGTTATGTTGACTTTGAGGGCATCAATTGTTTGCGGTTTATTCGCAAAGACCTGTGATTAAAGGTCTAAAGACAAAAAGTCTAAGGCGTTAATCGTTCGAACAGAATATCCATCGTGGCATACGCTGTGTGGCACGTAGCGCCGTCCTGTTGGAACCACATGTCGTCGGTATCCATGTCATCCAGTTCAGACCACAAGAAGTTGCTTATCATTGTCAGTCGTAATGCTTCCCATTTTTAACGAAATTTGGGTCTACTTCCGAATACGTGCCAACAAGCAAATGGCACCTCTCCACTTCTCGTTGTATACTCGTATAAATGACTTATGTGCTGTTGTGAGAAGTGATAAAATTCATCTGTGTGCTAACGATGTCCAGTCGGCCCATAGATAAGATTAAGGATTCCGTTGATCGGATAAACCATGACCTTGACAAAATATCCAGTTGGCCCGAACGTAATGCTCTTAAACTAAATTCATCGAAATCGAGTTGTATTGTATTTTATTCTTCCAACCCCAAGATATTAGACCTTCCTCCTGTTATACTTAATGGAATGTGACAAGGCTAAAAAGTCTTGGAATAACAGCTTTAATATGGGTTGTTGCAGCCAGGTTTCTAAAACCTTGAAAAAAGTGTACTCGGGTCTTCGCAGATTGAGGTTATCAGCGTCCATATGATGGTACCCATCTCAAACTTGTCAAAAGCCTACTCATGCCTTTCTTCACATATGGCAGCCGAATATTTCCGTGGCTAGATATTAACTGCACCAAAAGATTGCACACTGCTTTTAATGACTGCATAAGATTTGTTTACTCAGAGAACGTGCAGGTATCGAAATGTTAAATTTGCTCAACAATTCAGCAGAGATAATAACTCCTTCAAGGCAATCAAACTGAAAGACACTTCTGGAGTTGGATTGCCTAACCTCGAAGGAGTTAAGCGAAATTAGCTGAAGTATGTTCAAATATGGGGACAGAAAATAGCTATCCTCCGAAGGAAGGCCACGAAGAGTAAACCCTAGAAACTTTCGTTGGACAGTCTCGATACGGTTGATGTGGCAGTATTGAATTGGAGACCAGACGGGGCTAGCGTATTCAAGTATGGGCCTTACAAAAGCGCTATATTGTGCGTCGAGAGATAGAGGGGTCATTAAAATCCTTACATCACGCCTTAACGAACTCTAGAGTCGCGTTAGCTTTGTTAACGATGGAATCAATGTGGTCTTCAAAAGAGCAACGCGAATTAAGAATGACCCGTAGATCTCTCACCTTGTCAAGTCTAGCAAGAGAATGGCCATCGATCGTGTACATAAAGTGCACTGGATTCCTTTGCGTGAAAAAGACATACAGGTACACTTACTCACGTTTAGTGGAAGGCAATTGATGGAGCACCATTTTTGGAACGCATCCAAGTCAGTATTTAGCGCATCAAAGTCGCAGTCATCAGATATTATGCGAGAAACTTTCATAACGTCAGCATAACAAAGAATTTTCGAGTGAGACGGAATCAACGATATAGCGTTGATGTAAATAATAAACAAGAATGGACCAAGGTGACTACCCTGTGGTACACCCGAAGTATTTTTAATAGTGTAAGAAAGGACACCACGGAAAAGGACACGCTGAGTACATCTAGTCGTTTACCTTTGGACGTAACTTCTCAAGCCACCTTCTATAAAAATGAAATGCTTTTCGTTCGACTTTCCATAACTCACGAGTAACGTGACAGATTTTCTTATTTTTTTTTATTTTGTTCTCTATTGTCTGTAGAAGGTTATAGTAATAAAAAAAATTTTCTGGAATTCAAGATGGCGAATTTATCAACTTCAAGAAATCTTTATGGAAAAGGGCACTGGGGGTCGCTGATTTCGAATCCGCCGAATTTCAAAATTAATGATTACGGATCCAATATGGCGACCGAAAACGTAATACTTCAAGGGATTGCCTGAAAATCCGCACTAAGGGGTTTTCGGGGTCAATAATTTCGAATATGCCATCACAATGTCCAAAAAGAGACCATCGCCACCCCGTTGGGACACATACCAGAGGGAGTGCAATAGGGGTGTAAAATGTAGAAAAATAAATTTACTAATACTGTTGAAAAATATCTAAAAATATGTGAACAACTAAAATAGAAATAATTTCGAAATAGTAAAAAAAAAAATTGAAATATCTCAGTAATTACCGGACGTGGTGTAATGTGGATGGACTCAGTGAAAGCGCCTTGGAGAGTAGTATAATTTTGTAAATATGTATATGAGATTTAACGATAAATATTCTTTTTAGTAAAGTGGAATAAAGTGGGATGCAGATAGAGTTTGCTACTTATTTTTTTAGGAACAGAGCGGAAACATACATATGATGCAAGGTGTGCGAAGTTTGGGATGAAAATGTTAATAAATGGTAATAAAAGTGTTCAAAGTTGGAAATTTTTGAGAGCGGGGAAATTTGTTGCTCTTGGATGTCGATTGGCAATAAATGAAAAAATCGATTTATTTTTAGTAAAAGAAGTATTAAGAATAGGTGAAAGTAATGTATGCTGAGTTGTGTATGGATGTATGCTCGATTTAATGAGACCACCCCCACTCCGCTAGGACATATAGGAGAGGGGTTGTAAAATGAAAATATATAAATTGAATAATACTATTGAAAAAAATCAAAAACATGTGAAAAGAAAGTGAAAGGGAAGTTTTAACCCGTGGAAATGAAACATGAATTTTTTCGATATTGAGGAGAAAAATTGTAATAACTCGGTAATTAATAGACGTAGTGTATTGCGGGTGGGCTCAATGAAAGTGATTTGGAGAGTGGTATAATTTCGTGTCTATGCCAGCATTTAATGAATACTAGTTTTTCAGTGAAGTGGAATAAAGTGCAAAAGAGGTTGGAGTTTATTGTTTCTTTTTCCCCGAAAATAAGGGTGGAGTAAGGTTGTAAAAATAATTTAAAAAAATAGAAAACATGTGGGGTAATGCGTGTGCCAAATTTGGAATAGAAATATTAATAAATATAGAAACTATGGTTGTTGAAAGTGGAAATTTTTTGAGAGCGAACAAGTTTACCCCTACCCATTGGAAATAAATGACAAAATTGATTTATTTATAGTAAAAAAAATGTTACGAAATGGGGTCTTGTGTATGAAATAACGCTTAATTTAATGAAATTACCCCCACTTCGCTTGACATACGAAAGGGAAGGCGTGTAAAATTAAGGAATAAAAATTTAATAATATCCCGGGCAACGCCGGGTGTAAATGTTGAAAATTGAATTCCAATGCTTCTATAGTATTCTCTTTAGGCGCTAGTTAGCTCTCTCACCGTTTGTTAAGTTCAGTTCTCATTCAGTTTCAACTGAGTAAATGTTGCTGGTAACGTCTACTTAAATAAAGCTACATTCTAAATTGGAACCGGTGTTTTGCATCCTTAGAACAATATTTTACAGCGACAAAGGAACTTTTAACTCTTTTAAAAGATTTAAATACTTATTTTTTTTTTGCTTTCAGAGCTAAAAGTGCACTAAAACTGTAGCTTTATTGTTGGTGATAATCAATTATTAATTAAAGGGAAAATTAATCAGAAAATCCGCTTGCCGCATTCTGTACATACTTTCAAAAGAAATTTCTATGGATGTCTGCTTGGGTCTAAACCTTAAATTAGTGCAGGCTGGGGCTGATGAATGGCGAACGGTCGCCAAAACACAGCCTCATGAATATAAAAAATTAATGTAACATTTCTTTTCATTTCTCCAACTGCAGTTTCAGACAGACAGTAAACAAACTAGCGACGAGGCAAGGACAACAACAAAAGGCATAATTAAAAAATGTCGCTGCTCCTTCAATTATATGATCAGGTTGAGAAAAAGAAAATCGCATTCAATTCATAGGTCTCGTTTTAGAAAAGCCAGCGTAAGCCCCTTAAGCAGCATCCACACTGGCACCCTTTTCTAAAACTAAGATCAGCAGAGACGGCAAAAAAAAATGCACCTGCCTAGGTTTATGCTCATATGAGGGGATGAAAATGGGAGGCCACTGCGCCTCATACCGGAAACGCTGTGAAAGCCCGCCAGCTACCCACTTTGACTTTGGCCTTTCAGATCCATCCGAGCAAATAAAACGTTTTGCAATTACGCACATATTTTCCACCCTGCTGCAATATAATTGAGCTTTCTGGCTGGCAATGGAAACGGAATATAAATGCCCATTCCCGTTCCGCCAACTAACCAGCCAAGTCGGCCGACTTCAGCTAATCCCGCGAACGAAACAAAACAGCGAGGGATGAGGAGGGAGGGAAACTGAGAAACTGTGTCAACCCCCATCAAGCGAAACAGGAAAAAGCCAAACGCCAGCAAAAATCATTTTACGTAATTACGATATAATTACTACGAGTGGCTGGCGGAGTGTCGGGGCGCACTTATGTGCTGAATTCTGTTGACCACTGCATAATCGTGGCGGAAGTCAAAAAGTGAGAAAGTATAATTCTGCTAATGTTTATTAATGAGGTGGGGGAGCGGAAGACACTTTTGGCCGCTTTTTGCGACACTTCGACCGCTTTTTGCCCTCTCATACATCTGGCAGCCTAGCCGATGCCGAGCTGCATGGGGAATTTCACTAAAATTTGGTCGGAGTGTGGCTGCCATCGGAATTCTGGTGGTATTTACAATCTATCAGCAGTGGCAAGAATTATCGCCGCCGCCGTTAGCCGTATCGCACTCCGTCTGGGTTTATCGTCCGAAAAAAGCAAATTTCCACGCATTAGTAACCAAACCATATTAAGAGCAATTACCGCGGGTATTTCAGGCAAAACAATTGTCGCGGCCCTCGGGCTTCTGGGGCTGACTCGTTCACATGGGACGCCAGCACTCCAGAACTTGCTGGAGCTCTTTTCCTCTTACTTCCTGAGGGACGTTCTGCTTGTTTCCTGGAGCGCACACAACTCGATTAAAATGTACATAATGAAATTGAATTGCCATTTGAGGTTGTTATTATTACCGTGGCGACGACAGACCGCGGGAAGCGCCTAATTGGTCACGTGGATCGAGTCCCACTGACCTAAGCAATTTGAATTAAAGCCGCTCGAAGAAAACAAGAACAAGGTTACTATGTACATGGACGACGCATGCAAATCCATCTCCGCTAATTGACGGGGCTTATTCAATTTGTCCACCATCACCATGCCTACGTGGATTGCTGTACGGGCACGGGGGTAGAGTGTAGACGTGTGGTTGTTCTTCGCTAGATTCGATTCTCCAGTCTTTTTTGATTTTCACACGTGAAACTAGGGCACCTATGCAAATGTTGGATGGATATTGTAGTTTGGATATTTATATGAAGAGAAAACTCATAACTTTTGCCCCACGGTATTCACTTTTTACGTTTTCGTAGCTGTTGTCGTGGAAAACAATTTCACTGTTGAGTTTAATTAGATTTTGAGTAGGCAAATTGGGATTTAGCTGTTGTTATTCCCGGAATTATTATTCATCATAATAAAAATTTTTATTCTTCAAAGCTTCCTCCAAATCGGACTTCCCTCCTCCGAATGCCGACAAAGGGAAGCTGTCGACTATTCCTCAACTCAGATACTTGCACTTGGTATAGTTTGCCATTCATTACTTTGATGAGAAGAATCCTCTAAGCTGTGCCAGAGTTTTGTAGTTTGCACCATCTAGAAACAAGGCAGCTCTTCCCCTGAATTTGGTGGGTACGAGCTGAAGGAATAACTTTTTATCCTCCTCCGCTTGGAGACAGTGGTTCGCATACTCGCAACATTTAACAAAACTATCTACCATGTTATGAATATTTGGGCCCATTTCAGACTCTAGTGTGTATGCACATTGTTCATAACGAGTTAACTGGTATGGTAAACAGGTAGGAGAACCAAGGGCTTCCGATCTCTAAGGTTTAAAATGATAAAGCCAAAGTGGTAGTTTGAGTAATTTTGCACGTGGGGTGGGGGAAACTGCTGCCAAAAGATGCTTGCGCTTAAAAGTGATTAGCATTCAGCCCTTGATGTCCAATTTCGTTTGGTGACAAAAAACGGCATGTTATATTTCGCAATTGGGGCGTTAAAGTGCATCACGAAAATGTGTAACAAATTGAGAGCCCATATCTTCTTACACAATAATCATAGAATAATGAACTAAACGGAGATAGGAAGCCCATATAGTACGACTCATTATAAAATTAGTTTCAACCTTTACATACGGCAGCAAAAAACTAAAAAAATCAGAAGAAATAATATGAATTGTGTACATATATCAACTTAACATATAGGCCACTTAACCACTAATTCTAGGATGGTAAAATGGCGCATCCAAAATGGCGACCGTAAAGGTTCAACTTCCACTGAATTCAATGAAAATTGGTATTTTCAGATTTTCGGGGTCGCCGATTTCGAACCTCCTACTGATATTTCGAAATTCAAAATAGCGGATCTATGCCGAATAAAAATTCTCAATAGCTTCTTCAAAGCTTGTTATAAGATATCGAAATTCTAGATTCTAAACGTAAATGAATTTTTGATGAAAATAGGTTTCAAATAAGTTAAATATACTTTAAAACTTTTCAAAATCAAGGAACGTGACGCAAATCAATCTAGCGTAAAATGGGTGCAGAATTACAAATATTACACTTAAACAGCCATAAACTTGCAGACTTGTTAGGTTAATATACCTAAAATAAGTGCACAAAATTGATCAAGATTGAGTAATTGATGACGAATGTATTTGTAAAACTCAACTATTATTACGCCTGTTGGAGCTTCTGCCATCTTCAAAATACTAAAAAGTAAAAAGTCCACCCATTGAAACTATTCATGTCATTAAAATTTATAATAGTTATCATTTAGTTTAAGTTGTTAATAAATTATTAGCTGTGAATAAATGAAAATTTGTATTATTTAACGTTTCTTGTAATTATTTCGCTCTTGGGAGCTTCTAGCATCTTCAAACTAACTTCATATTTTTAAAAATTCTTTATAAACAACCTCGAGAACTATAACAATCATTTTTTTTTAAATAATTATTTACAAATTCCGATAATTTTATTTTTCGTTGAGATTTCGAAACATTTTAATTGTTTTTTTTTGTGATTTACGGATTTTAGAAATTGCGGTAATTTTCAATAGGTGAACTATTTAGTTTATGGCATTAGACATACAGTTGATATCACACAATTTTTTACTAACTACCAAAGTGGATATATATTTTTCCAAAGCCGTGATAGGGGAGAGGGCGGCCATATCGGGCATTCTATATGTAAGGCTTGAAGCTCCATAACACTCGGGTTTATAAAAGTACATAATCGTAATAATTAGTCTCGCAAGATATGGTCAAAGTACGAACATTCAAGTGATGATTAAATCAAATAAAAATTAAAGAAGAAAGGAAAGGTAAGATTCCCCAATCACATTACGACTAAAGAGAGAGAAAGACATGAAAGGCTTTATCGTCGACGTCGTCAATACTTGCACAGCCACAGTGTCTCCATTTTGCGCCGGACGTGCAGGATATGTTGCTTTCAGTGGATTCGGAAAAAACTCTCTGCAATGTATAAATATATAAAAATTGATAAAGCACAGTCACATCCGACATAAAACTTTAAAGCGACAACGAACTTATGGAAGATAACTCTTTTGATTACTCGATCTGTGTACATTTATTTATTATGAATAAACTATACACACAGGTTCTTTCAATAAGGACGCTCGACTTTGGAATGTAAATAAAACAAGTTGTTTGTGAGATATCTACTCCATTTTTATTTTATTTAAAGGAACATTTAATGGCATTGGTACGGAATATAACGTTGTACAAAAGTTCGCCGCGGCTTTACTTGTTGGCACGTATTTCGGAGGTGAAATTTTTGATGACTTTGTCGCATAAATCTGGCTGAATTTGTTGGATGGCGTTCGTTATTGTGATTTTGAGGGCATCAATTCTATGCGGTTCATTCGCATAGAGCTGTGATTAAAGATAACTCCAAAATAAGAAGTCTAAAGGCGTGAATTCGCACGATCTCAGTGGCCAGTTTACGTCGCCCTCAAATCGCTGCAGAATGTGCATCGTTACATGCGTTGTGCGGCAGCTATCGCCATCCTGTTCGAACCACATGTCGTCGGTATCCATATCATTCAGCTAAGGCCACAAGAAGTTGCTTATCACCGATCTCTTGCGCTCGTTGTTTTCGGCGATATTTAGTTTAGGCTGTGTGTTGTTTGTCAATCAGTCAGTCAGGCAGAAAGTCAGTAACGGAGCTGTTTTATAATATAGATACAGACAGAGATATGAATGTTAGCCTTGGGACTGATTTTCTGCTGGTTCGAGCCAACGATCCGAACGATTCATCACAACTCCTGGGCGGCGGGACACCTGTTGTGTGTTGACCACACGAGGTCTCCTTAAAAATCAACACATCAGATCGGAGATTTTTGGAACACATTACGTCTTCATAAAAATTGTCATGTTAGTGACAACATGTTTTTATCTTAGCTCCATAAAGAGAAAAGTTATTGGGTTCAGAATAATCTGTAAACAAGTCCCATGCAACAATCAAAAGTCTCCATGCGAAAATCTGTGAGTTGTGAGTTCTTTAAACGCACGCTCACAATGGGCGTTGTTTGGGTCTAATGCCCTAAACAGACTAGAGTTCTTGGACTGGTTATTGATGTCAAAATGACGTTGCCTATATAAATTTGTCATTGCTGCACTACTTCAAAGATCAGCACAATTGCACTGGTTCAAAATGAGTTGCTGTTAGCGCCAGTGGCGGAAAAATATGTTACTAAAAATGTTTCAATGCTAAAATGAAACTTATTTTCCAAACAAAAGCACGGAAAATGAAAGGAAATTATGAATAAAAGATGTAATTCGATTCTTCAATAGTCAGGGAGAAGTTAACGGTAACTTTAAGGATTTCTGTAAAACGCCAGCAAACTGCCAAACTGAGAAATTGAACTAGTTCAAAGTAAACTGACTGTGTCACGGCGAGTTAAACCAATTCTTAGATGTCAAACGTGATGTCACGAACATAGTACAGAGAACATAGTAGCTGTAGTCTGTCAACGGTGTAAGTGCCATGAGTTCTGTTGTCTGTAGCTCGACTATACGAGGCCCACATGTTGATGACGGCACCAAACTTTGTCTAATTACATCAACCAAACAACGATCAGTCCTCTTTTAGACTATATTGTGTACAGTAAAGCAAAATAAGAAGTTTTATCGTTCGACATGAATTTTATCAATTTCCTGGGAGTGAAAGCAACTTTGCCACTTTTCAACCCCTCAATTAGTTAAGTATATTTCGTTTTTATCAACTAATAACGCCCATAACCCCCCCACTCTTTCTCTATTTCTCTTTGTGAGATTACAACGTCAGAAGACCAGCGTCACGCAACGTATCAGTTTAGCTTCACGCGTATTACAAGGACACCCTGCTCCGCAGCAAACATGCAATGTCAGTTATCCGGGGTCGTGTGTTTCTAAGGAAACTTTTTAATCACAGAAAGCAAAAAAAAAATTTGCCAAACATCCTGTTTACTTGAAAAGTTGTTCCCGGAAATTGCAAGAACATGCTCCACCAGCAAACAGCGGCCGTCACATTGTTACTGCCCCTACTGCATAAACAACCGGGGCCCCATGTGTGCAGCCCTCGGACACCCATAGAAAGTTCAAACTTACGCTGCCGTCCATTCAAAATTGCCTAAGCCCGGCCGGGGTGCAGGGTCAAAGGCCGGAGCACATGCCACTAGTTCTTGCAACTTGTTTTTCTAATTATTTGTCTATTTGCCAACCCCCGCACTCCTCCAAGAAACTTCAGCTAGCTGTCTAATAACTTTCGTGATAAGTTGACATGTGCCCGTCACAAGGAGCACCAGGAGAGATGAAATTGTTTATGCTGCCCAAAGTTTTCTCGGTTGGGGCACGGGTTGGAGCGGGGCATTAGGTTGCCCGAGCTACCGGGAAAGAAAAGACAAACTTTGCTGCAGCTGTTGTGGGCTGAACAAACACAGGGTGCCGGCTCGCTCTGCAGACGATTTGATTTTTTGATTACGGAACACGCCCATTTCTAAGCCCGGCTTTGCCGCGAGGAGTTTTGAAAACTGTGCGAAATCTACTTATCGCGTCCACTCGGCTCTGAAACAACAAACGAGACGAGGAGCGCATAATTCCATCAAACCTTGTGAGCACGTGGTGGCCACGTATGTGTGCTGCATAGTCGGTACGTGCAGGACGAATGATTGGTGTGCGGGACAAAGGGTTCATTGGCTGGCTTACAAACGAAAAGTTTTTGTCCGGCTGCTGGCAGACGAATCTTTGATCCCTTTGTGGCCGTATGGATTTTCTGTGTGGTTGACCATCTCGTGTTTGCCCACGAAAGTATTTTTTCTCCGATGACTTCATTACTACAAAGGTCGTCGGGGGGTTGTGACCGGAGGACGGAACAACACGGCACACAGTTAAATGTTTTGGGTGCCGAGCTTTCCCAGGAACCGCAAAAAGAACAGCACCAACTCGTTCAATCCTGCTGCTGTGTTGCGCTGCCACAGTAGTGGGAATGAAAATTCGCAGGAGTCCTTTTGATGTGGGTTTCTCGTTTCTCTCCGCTTAAAAGGTACACAGGACGTCGTTAAGGACTTTTAATCGGGAACTTTTCCGTTTTTAGATAAATATGGATCCCGTTCGGCCTACGACGGGCAACAGGCCACTCTTTACGTTGGACCCGTGCCTGCAATGTTTTCCTTAGGCTTCAGGAAACAATTGGGGATTTCGTTTTCAAATGGTTTATATCTATATGAAGGAGACCTTATTTGAGTCCTTCCTGTAATCTCGTTCGATTGATTTTCAAGCCTCGGATGTGCCTCGGAAGGGATGAAATACTGCGCCAATTTGTAAGCGCACCCAACTGCCCTTTCTTTTCTTTTGATTTCGGTCCCTCAGAGCAGAATTAAAGCGATTCAAACAACGGTGGAGTAGAGAAAAGGGTTTTCAAAATATAATACGTTGAATGCTATGTTGGGAGCCTCACGAGGACCGAATCGCCCATTGACATGAAACAATTTTTAAAAACAGGTCTTAGGCCCCCTATTTAAAACCCCAAAGCAGTTTGTTCCAATACGGCCAACCAAAGGTTGGTCTAGTTGTTGCTCGTCATTTCAGGGAAATATGATTTTTGTTCAGGCGTTTTGTAAGACGTTTTCACTTGGCAAAATAACCAAACAAAAATATCCTAAATAGATACTTACATTTATATCTTCTAAAACAATTATTTCCGGCTACTACACTACCTATTAAAAATACGTATTAAAACCTAATTATGTATATGTATTTGGTATGTGGTGGGTATCTCTAAAATGAGACTAAATCACATCCTATGCGAAAAATTTAAAACAAAAAGCATTTTGATTACTTTAAAAAATATTTAATGTACAAAATATAGAAAACCCGACAATTGAAGAAATGAAAAGTATGGATCAAGAAATTATACTTCCTTTCTTTACATAATTCAAATAGACACAAAGGTAAGTACAGTGATGTGCAGAGAATAGCCGTGGTCACATGCCGTAATAACAGCAAGTGGGACAAATCGGCGACCACGGCTTTTCTCTGCACATCACTGTATCTACCTACACCCTTGGCCAAATGTACTAGGCACCCCTGAAAATCGTAGTATACAGTTTATTTGCGTAATTAATTTTAATTTGCGTTATGTTGCGCTCCCGTATCTTCCGCTTCAGTATGCACCAAAGATGCTCGATTGGATTGAGATCTGGCGACTGTGCAGGCCACTCTAAAAGGTCAACATTGTTTTGTTACAAATATCGCCTACTGGTTACAGATGTGTGGCATGGTGCATGGCCTTGTTGGAATTTTATATTGTCCGCATTAGTGTTACTGTAAATCTTCGTGATAGATGGGTATAGAACCTCTTCCAACACGGCAATATATTTTTCGCTATTCATGCGACCTTCACAAATAAACATGTCAGCCACTCCAAAAGACGCCATACAACTCAAATCATCACACCACCCCTCCGTCTTTAACCGTGGACACGACGCATTCGGGAAGGTAAGCTTCACCTGCCCTCCTCCTCACAAACGTGGAACCAGGGGTGCCGAAAACCTGAAAAATTAAAAAAAATTAACATTATTTTCAATATTCATGAAATGTTTTCACCAACGGACTGATTACGATTCCACCATTATAAATAATTGAAATTATACAAAATAAAGCTTACCACAAAGTTTGATTCGTCGCACTATATCACGTTATCCCAATCGGCCTCCGTCCAAGATTGATGTTTTAAGGCCCATTCAAGACGATCTTTTTTATTTTTTGCTGAGAGCAATGGCTTCTTCTTAGCCTTGCAACCTTTCAGCCCTGCCTCTACAAGTCTTCTTCTTGTGGTTCGAGCATTAATCGTTCTGGCAACCTGATCAGATAGACCAGCAGCGAGCTCAGAAGACGTTTCTTTTCCATTTTTGAGGGACTCTCGAATCAAATATCGGTCATCACGTTTCGAACTGACTCTTTTTCTACCTGTTTTTTGTCTATTACTGTGTGATCCAGTGTCCAGAAAAGGTTTAATAGCACTTTGCACCGCACAACGAGAACATTTCACAGTTTTTGCAATTTCAACTTGAGAGTTGCGTTGTTCATACAAAAACCGAATTCGCATCCGTTCTTGCTCACTAAGTTCCCTTGTTTTCGGCATTTTCTCACTATTAGTAACCAACACTTCAAACTCCGTCAAAAAACCAACAATATTTAGGCACTTGCTTGCACTACGAGCAGTAATTGCAAACTGAAATTTTTTTACAAAATCCTCAAAATTATAGATTTTCCCAACCAGACGTTTTATGGTCCTACTAGGAAAGGGTTTATTACTTTAATTAACATTTATGATTGTTGGGAACATATTGGCAAAGAAGATAAATCTTTCTAGGAATTATTTTGTACAATACCTGCAAAAAACTGGTGTGTCTAATACTTTTGGCCAAGGCTGTATGTGTCGATTTGAATTATGTAAAGAAAGGAAGTATAATTTTTTGTTTTATACTTTTAATTTCTTCCGTTGTCGAATTTCTTGTTTTTTGTTTACTAATACTTTTTGTGTGTTATTTACTGCTTTTTAGTTTTAGATAAAATGTAGAATTCAAATATTATCCAAGTCGTACTGTACACAAAATGAAATATCTTAACTAATACCTTAATGAAATATGTAGTTGCATATACATATGCAACAATTCTAAGCTAGGTTTCCTCCTAAATAATTGACTTCAGTGTCATACAGCATATGTATATTAAATCTGTCTATATATGCAATTCGTCATATCATACCCGGTTCGAAAATACATCTAAGAGACGGCAATTCAGGTGGAAGAGTGTTCCACAAACGGATGACGTGGACGAAGTAAGAGCTTTCTCCTATAAGTGTGTGACTAATTGGCAATAGAATATTTGAATTTCGCGAAGAGTTCAAGAATTTTATACATTCACACAAAGAAGCGGACTTTCGCGTAAATATTAAAGAATGGATTGGCGATAGAGCAAAATTCTGTCATATCTCCGCAGTCATTGAAAGCGACATTTAACTTGCGAGAACATGGCGCATCAAGCACCGGAAGCACCAAATTGCCGTAAAGAAGGTGAGGCAGTACAAGAGATTTTATTAATTTCATGCGGACAATTAGAGGCACGATCTTTGCGAAGAGCCACAGTTGGCGAAGAGTGCAACAAACTCTTCCTATCAGAGAGTAGAGATATGGTCGCAGTATGTTATGTCCTCTTACTATTTAGTCAACACTGAGATTTCTGACTTTGTCAACGGATTTCAAATTTGTGCCTCCTAAAAAAATTGGGGAAAATCTGCATTATTGAGCATAGAGCGAGACAGAAAAATATAATTTTATTTGATTGGACTCAGAAACTGAACAATTGTAGATGCAGTCAAGATCCTCATCCATCAGTTCTCAATTAAACCCTAGGTCTGGTGAGATATAACTGAACATCGTCGGCGTAAAGATGGATGCGAGAATCCTGTATAACATCAGCAAGATCATTAATAAACAAACTAGAAGCGAGACTACTATTGTACCATGCGGAACGCCAGACCGGACTACTAGGGTACTAGACAAACGATTCCCAACCTTTACCTGTTGACTGCACTTCAGAAGGAAGCTTTGCAAAAAGTTAATTTCCGTTGACGAAGACTTGTAACATACATATATCCAGATCAATTTTTTTAGATGTATGAGGTGATTTATGCTATCAAAGTCCTTCGAAAAATCAAGGAGGGCCAGATAACCCTTCCTACCCATGCGCAGATCAAAGCGAATTTGTGTGGTGACCTTTAGTAGAGCTGTTTGGCAACTGTGACAAGAGCGGAAGCCAAATTGCCACTTTGTCAAATAAAACCGTTCAGCTCGAAGTGTGTCTGGATTTATACGTGCATGAGCTTTTCCAAGGTCTTGGCGAAGTAGCACAGTATGCGAATTTGCCAAAAGTCAGAGATCAGAAGGGTTTGATATTTTAGAAAGTGGGAGCACAATTACATGTTTCCATGCGCTCGGGAATTCAGAGGTAATTGTGGGAAGTATATTCGGAAGCAGCAATTTTGTGAAATTTGGAGGGATGTTATCAGGTCCGATAGCACTCGATTTTACGGCAAAAAGTACTCGTAGTAAGTAGGTAAGTAATCTCATGACGTGATCATATAGGCAGCTTATACTCATAACTAGTAATTTTACATTATATCACTTTGATACTATAATATAATATCTACGTCCAGAAATTTTCTCTGTTGCCCTATGGAATTGATGTCATATAGCTTGTCGTATTCTGCTCGTCAAACCCTTTCCTTTAATACCCATGTCAAGGTGTTCTGAAGAAAAATGTATTCTGCAATATTGAGTCCGTCCATAGTTTATCGTATTGTGCTCGTCCAACGCATTTATTTGATACCTATGTATTATATATTAAGGTGACCTTCTTCTAACTGAATTTAAAAAAAACAAAAGTTTGGGATTTTTTTAAAAGAAAACAAAACAACATATGACCTTGAATCTTTTTTTTGGGAAGTCTTTAACAAAAGCTAGAAATTGTTTTTTTATTTTTTCATTTTTCTATCACCCGTCGCCGCCAGAGGGCGCCAAAAAAAATCGCCCTTTTTTCGTAATTCCGTGATTTCGGCTCGCCAAATCATCCGAAACAGACAAATCAAAAAACCACTTAAATTAGACATAAAATTTTATAGATCTAACTAGGATCTATCCAATCGGTCGATTAGAGAAAAAATGGCAGCCATTTGAAGTCAAAAATCGAGAAGTTTTCGAAATTTTTTTTACATAAAGTGCTGCAAAAAAAACTACTTGGTTTTTGTCTTATATCGTAGTTCACAATTGAATTCTGAACAAAATGAACCAAAGTTTATGGAAATCGGTGGAGCGGTTCAAGAGATATCCTGAAATTACGATTGAAAAAATGAAGTCGAGAAAAATGCTTTTGATTTTAGATCGGGTTCACCGGCTGAAAGTGCCGTGTGCCGGTTTCCACGGAATTTTCTTTTTGGAGTTTTTGATGTAAAATTCTTTTGAGTTCCCGGCATTTTCTCGAAATTTCTAGAGAAAAACTATCGATACGTTCAAGTGGCCACGTAAAATATAACTGAATTGAATTTCTTCCGGCCGGCGTCCCAAACAGCGTGCTCAGGCGTCAGCTGCGCCACCGTTTTTTCTCTCAAAATATATAGCACTATAACTCGAAAACCATATTTTTTTTGTTCGTAAATTTTAAGGACATGATTGTAGACATATTAAGGAACATTTTTCCGTAAAGAAAAATCGATTTTTTTTTACCCCAGTTAGGAGAAGGTCACCTTAATGGTATTTATTGAACTTTTTTTTTAATTGTCAAACATATTGACTTATAGTGGCTGCCGTATACATTTTTGTTTGAAACGTAATATAGCCTATGTCACCCAGAGGATTGATACGATTCTAACGACATATCATTCATCCAAATCGGTAGAGTGGGGCTCAAGGTGCTAACATCCGGATAAACGTAAACATAAATATGTGGACGGTTAAAAACATAACCCTTTCATTGTACGATAAAAAAGCATTAAGCTATTATGTGTGGGTTGCCCTCTTTTTGTCTTTTGTTTATCCAGTTGATTGATCAAAACTGATTTACCGACCAAAAAGATCTTTTTTAGAGAAATATTTAATTCTTTCATATTTTCTAAAAAAAAAAGGCTATAATAAATAATTTCGCAGTTATACATTTATTTTGTTTCAACTGCAAGAAAAAAAGTCATCTAGATCGAGCCGCCTTGTCCTCATTTTGCACATAGGCGACAGGATGCATTCCAGGGCTTCGCGCAATAATAGGAGAAAAATTAGGTCAGAGCGAAAATTTCATCCCGCTGTACCCTACCCATTAGGTGCACGTCAGTTCATAACGTCTGTGCCGTGCAAGTCAGTGAGTACTGAGTTGCTTTTAAATTAAAATTTCCCGTCTATCATTCTATGAATTCATTATATTATGGTTTTTGGGTGCGGGAAGCGAAGAGGACCCATCTGGGAAGCGGAGCACCCCAAGCTCTCCGCATCCGAACATCGGGATGATACTCCTGGCGAAAAGCCAAGTGTAAACAGGTTCAAAGGTTTCGATTCCATGAATGAGACTTCAACGTTTCCTCTCCAATTCCCCTTCGTCTTAATTAAATTTAGCCGTTACGTCGAACAGGATCCTTACTCTCCGTGTGTAGTTTTGGTCGCGTGCGTGTGCATCACTCAGTACCGCGACCGATCGATGATACGACGGACAGGGTGAAAAATTCAATCAAAGTAATTTTCGTGGGTGGGGTAAACTTGAATATTTCGTAATTTATGTTTTCTGCATGCTGGACGGTGTAAGTGATGAAATTTAAGGCGTCCGTCGGGCAAGTGTGC